>CM056724.1:60032468-62806992 GCA_029844215.1 Przewalskia tangutica
AAGATAGTTTTCGTATTAGTCGCAAGGTGAAAACCTAGTTGCTTTTCTAGGTTTTGTTTGGAAGATTGAAGGAAATTTGTTGATGTTGTTCTAAGGGTATCAAGTGGCGGATTGAAGTATCTTGGAGAGGCTATAAGTTGCTAAGGAGCGACTTCGGATTTGGAGTTTGATTAAGATTCGTTGAGGTAATAATCTTGTCTCTAAAAAGTGTTACAAGATTATATTTATTGTTGTTAGCTTTACATGTTTGCTAGCATGAAGTATGTTTTGAAGTTTATAAGTATTATGGATTGGTTGTAGCCTTAAAATCCGAAATGTCATTTAAGCCATGTGAAGTTGGATTACAAATTGGTCGTTTAGTAGAATCGTCGCATGTTACTTACTTGAAGATTATAATAGTATAATCAATTGAGACTTGATATCATGTTATGCTAACAACTTGGATTGAAATGAAATTGGATAAGAATTGGTGTTATTGTACTCAATGTGGCCGAATTGGACTAGTAGTTTGTATTAGTTTGATATCGTTTGTGGGGCGGAATTTTACACGTCAAGTAGGCGTGTAATCCCCTATTGATTAATTGCATTGATTGGGCCTTAAATGTGGCGTGTTTGGTTATTGAATTCGGCCTTGAAAAAAGTGGCAAAGTAAGTAGAAACAAAGGAGGTGCTGTCCGATTTTCCGTAGAATTTAGAGACTTTACACTTATAATATTCTACGTTTGAAGTAAGGCGTTAATAGACATTGTTACACCCCGTAGTTCCAGAGTATGTATACGAGGACGTACGTACGAGAATATGACATTAAAATTGGAAATGAAGAAAGATGTGATTTTTCGACGGAAAAGTTTCCGGATTTTGTGAAGGAAAAAGGTTCGTTAATGGGAATTGGATTCCCAGATTTGGTATTCGGACTTTTTGGGATATTTGAGAATTATGGAATTTTATTTCTGGAATTGGTCACGTGGGGCCCACGGGGAAAATTTACGGTTTTGTGGGGCCCACTTTATTTTCGGATTTTTGGCATTACGGATTTTTTTCGGAAGATGAAATATTTTGGACGAGTAGGGGGCGACACATGTCACCCCCATGTGGCCATGTTGGCGGGTGGAGAAGCGACAGTGTTGGGCGTTTTTGGTGGACAAGTGGCAAGCCACTTGTCCCATTTTTGTGGTGGACACATGTCTCATTGTTGTGGTGGACACTTGGTTGGAAGACTCCACTCCCACATGGACCAAATCTTCACCATACACTTTCTTTGATCCTAGCCATTGATTTCTCTATAAATACCCCCCCTTGTTGCAAGACTTTATTCATCCCTCACTTGAAATATTTTTTCCAAGGCAAAAATTCCCCTCCCTCCCTTTGTGGTTCTCGTCCAAACACCCCCCCCCCCTTTGTGTAGAAAATTCTTCAAGTATTGTTATAATCCCATATACCTTAGCCAAAAATCCCTTGTAGTATTCCAAAGTTATCTTTATACTAAGAGCCCGAAAATAATACTTTATTCCAATAGTCACAAAGTGAAACCCTAGAAAAATCTTCATAGCTTGGTTGAAGTGTAAATAGAAGTTGTTTAGAAACTTCTAAGGGTTGCTTGGAGCGGGTTGGAGCGTTAGGAAGTGGAGCTAAACGATTGCTCAGGATCGACTTATAAAACTTGGATAATTTTGGGCTTATCGAGGTAATGATCTTTATCCCCCTATTGTAATTGAAGATTACATGTTGTAGTAATGTATAGTTGAGTATATTATATATAGAATGAATATTGATAAGAATTGAACTGTATTTACATTGGACTATATTTACAGTAGACTTGTAGTATTATTGTGGGGCAGAATTGTACACGTCCGGTTAGACGTGTAATCCCCTCTGAGTTGTTGGCTTGGTAGCGGGTCTTGACAGTGGAGGTTATTTATGTGGTTGCGGGGGGGAGGTGCTGCCGAAATTTCCCTAGAATATGGAACCTTGTACTTAGAAATATTCTACGAAGGGATCTAGAAGTTAATAAACGTTTTATGGACATTATAGGTTGAAGTACTACGAGTAGCGTATTCTACTTGAAGGGTGGAAAAGGCTAGCAGGGTTATAGTACTTTGGAGCATTTTGCTAATTGTCGATAATCGTCGCGAGGTATGTGAACCTCTTCCTATCCTTTCTAGCATGATTGTTGTGAAATATATATAGTGCGGTAGACGCACGTGTGTTTAAAGGAATTTGATTTTCCTTTTGTGTCCTTGACTTGATTCCAAAGTTAAGTGACTTGTTATGAAATATTAAGGACTTGAATTATGTTAAAAAGTTGTAAAACCTCATTCATGAGTAATGGGTGTGTGGTCTTTTAAAGAATAAAGTTATCTTGATTTCGAAAATGAGAATAGTTGTCCTTGGTTGGTTTGAAACATAAAGTGTTATAATAGCTTTATGGGAAGTTATTTATAACGACTTTATGAAAACAAAAGAATGGTTTTATCATTGGATTTAAAATGATAACTTGACATTTTAAAAGTTGGAGGTTGGTTTCCTTAAAAGATATGATTTAAAGATTAAGAGACTGATTTTTTAAAGTAAAGAGACTTGACTTATAAACAACTTGATTTTGGGAAAGAAGAAGTAACTTGATTTAAAGGTATAGGTTACTTGTTTTTAAAAGAGTAAGACACTTGGTTTAAAAAGTATATTGCTACTTGACTTTAAAAAGGAAAAAGTGTCTTTGTTTTAAAGGAAGGCATGGTTTTGTCTTAAAATGGTTTAAAAAGGAAGACATGCTTTTGTCTTAAGATTGGTTTAAAAAGAAGGTATGGAAATTGTTTTGGTTTACTTAAAAGATAGTTACTCTATTTTGATACTACGGGTATCGTGTGACTTTTGTGTGAGTAACTTGACTATGTTGGCTTGTGATAGCCTTGTAATACCTTCGTGTTGGTTTGATAAGTAAACATGTTATGATGCTACGTGTGTTAGTGTCTTGTGATGTTTGTGTAAGGGGGTTTTCTTGTTGTGCTTACGTTGTTTAACGATAGCGATTATCTTTGGTATTATATCACTTACCCCCGACTTGTTATGCCGAGGTTAGCGCCCCGACGCGAGAATACCTCATGCGGGTCCATGAGACCTATCAGAGTGCGGAGTTCGGGATGATCACTCGGGGTGTGTTCGCCGATCGCGAGGAATACCTCATGCGGTCGGTGACTATCACGACGGCGGAGTCGAGGTTGATGTCGAGGTTAGCTACCCCGTCACGAGAATACCTCATGCGGACCTAGGTGGTCTATGCGCGGTGCGGAGTTCCGAGATTAGGCTCGCATAATGATACTATGGGCGATTGGCCTTGCCCGACCATTAGCGGCCTAGAAAAGACCGATTACGTTATATCTATTTTGCTCTTGTTTATCTTTGTGGCACTATATGCGGTTAAAAATTCGTTGTTAAATGCGTATTTGTGAACCGGTTTTAAAATGTTATGATTTTATTTTAGTACTTTCTGATTTCACATACTTGGTACTGTTATCGACCTCCTTCGGGGCTGCGTTCATGCCGCGGTAGGTACACGATTGTTGATCCTCACTCATAGGATCACAGTTCAGCGTTTTGGGAAGCTCCGTTTCTCCGGAGGCTTATCTTTTGGTATAGTCCCCTGTCATTGTAGGTACTTACATTCAGGGGTATGGCGGGGCCCTGTCCCGTCGTAGTTGTGGTTACATTCTTAGAGGTCTGTAGTACTGTTGTGGGCAGGGTTTGTAAAAGGGATGTAACTGTTCAGGTTTAATCATTTATATATATATGCATAAAGGTGACCGTTTTGGTTAGCCTATTTTTCTTATTGTATATCTTGTTTCATGTGTAAGTTTTTATTTCTGCTGATTTTCTCTGATGTTGTATCACTAGGGTGCCCGGGGTAAGGCACCAGTCACGGGCCCGGGGTCGGGTCGTGACAAAAGTGGTATCAGAGCAATTAATCTTCGGAAAGTGTCTACAGACCGTATCTAGTAGAGTCTTGATTATCGGCGTGTTGTGCACCACACCTATAATCAGGAGGCTGCAGGATATTTAGGATTGGTTTCCATTCTTCTAACTCTGAGATCGTGCCTTAGAGCTGTGTTATAAGTTGGACTCCCTCTGGCGTATTCGTATGTGCTAGTTATGCCTCTACGCAAGGCAACCAGAGCCCAGAAGGGAAAGGCAGCAGAGGGAGCTGCGAGTAGAATACAGAGGGTTACGAGGGCACAGGCCCAGTCATTACCTGAGATAGTGCTTCATTCGGGGAGTTCTGCGACGCCGCTAGCCCCAGGAGAGTTTAGAGCAGCAGCAGTATTTGCAGAAACCACGATACCTGAGTCTCCAGTTTCACGACCAGGAGCCGAGGATATGAGTTACAAGGAGATGGCCCAGTTACTATCTAGGCTTGTGGCTAGGAATGAGGACAGACGAGAGTCGGAGGTTCCGGTAGTACCAGTAGTTCACCCTAGATCCGATAGTTGAGATTTCGGGACTTCTTGAGTTTTAGTCCACCCGAGTTCCATGGATTGAGAACTGAGGAAGATCCTCAGGAGTTTATTCGACAGTTGCAGCGGATCATGAAAGTGATCAAGACCTTAGAGGCATTTTCTACACGCTTTTTCCCCTCGCAGATGAGGAGAGCTCGGGCAGATATATTTATGATGTTGAGGCAGAACGGACGGGCGGTTCGAGAATACAGTATCGAGTTTGACTCATTGTGTCACGACCCGATCTCGGGCCCGCGACTGGTGCCTTACCCCGGGCACCCTAGTGATACAACATCAGAGAAAATCAGCGGAAATAAAAACTTGAACATAAACAAGACATAAAGTAAGAAACAGGCTAACCAAAACCGGTCACCTTCCCGTATATATATATATAAAACCGAACAGTTAAAATCCTTTACAAACCCTGCCCACAACAGTACTACAGACCTCTAAGGATGTAACAACAACTATGACGGGACAGGGCCCCGCCATACCCCTGAATGTACAAGTACCTACCATGACGAGGACTATACTAAAAGATAAGCCTCGAGAAACGAGCTTCCAACGCGAATCTGCGATCTATGGCGAGATCAACAAGCTGTGTACTCACTGCGCATGAACGCAAATTTCCGAGGTCGCACGAGTACCAAGTATGTGAAATCAAAATATCAGAATGAAATCACATTTCATCATTTTATAAAACCATTTCGCAATAAATGCGATTAGGTCAAGTAAGGGGACGCATATCCCCAAAATAATCACTCACACATAACTATGGGTCTCACGCCCATAATATCAATCATGCCCGTGGAACTCATTCCTCACTGCCGGCAGTACATGATGTAAAACCACACCCATATGTGAACCTGAACACTAGACCCTGCCTGCGTCATCAAACCGATCGGGCCAAGTAGAATAGCCAACTACCAGTCTGAAGGCTAGTCATAAAACTTCACGCAAAATGCGGAAGCCAACTACGGATCAAACCAGCCACGCGAGGCGGCAAGTATCTTAAGCTAACATACCATAGCCTACCGTCTCACGAGATATGACTGTGGCAAGTATCTTAAGCTATCTACCAGAGCCTGCCGATACACGAAAAATGACCAGGACAAGTATCTAAAGTGTGCCTGTAACCACATGTACAAATCAAGCCCGTGATCGCTCGTCACCGCGGCAAGCTTCATGGATTAGCGGTCCATGGACTAATAACATAAACCTCACAATGACCGCATGCCCCGGCATCTTACCTCGGTATAAGCATGGCCATGAAACCATCCTACTGGACGCATACCCGTGGACCATCCATCGTGTCAGTATGTCCAAAGGAAATAACAAGATAATACTCAAAGTGGAAGCATACCCGTGGACCATCCATCGTGTCAGTATGTCCAAAAGAAATAACCAGATAATACTCAAAGTGGACGCATACTCGTGGACCATCCAACGTGTCAGTATGTCCAAGCAATCAATCAGATAGCCGGCCCTCCCCGAGAGACACGGTAGCACAGAATCAAAACACTTGCACAACAAAGGCTATCACAACAAGCATAGGCAAGTTCAACGTACTTTCATTTTATGTCAACAATCCGGGTTTCAACCCTAAAATACTACATACTTTCATTCTTTCAAAAAGACCTCTTTTTTTACGTAAAAGCCACACAATACTAATACTCGTAGTATCAAAACACGTTTTCTTTTCAAACCAAATTACTTCACCTTCGTAAAAATCTTTACAAGACTTTTAAAATCAAGTACTCTATACTTTTTAAACCAAGTGCTTTTCTTTTAAAACAACATCAAGTATACTTTTTAAAACCCAGATAACTTACTCTTTTCAAAACAAGTAACCTATACTTAAATCAAGTTACTGCTCCTTTTCCGAAATCAAGTCTCTTAACTTTCAAAATCAGGTCGTTTAGCTTTTCAAATCAAATCTTTCTTTTATCTTCATAAAGTCGTTATAACTAACTTCCCATAAATCCATTATAACACTTTATGTTTTAAACAAACAAAATTCATTTCACACACGTACGTCTACCGTACTATATAGTTTGCAACAATCATGCTCAAGAGTATAGGAAGATCCACAAGCCAAGTCGAGTATGCCGCGCGTACACAATCCACCTCGATAAGCCCAAAATTATCCAAGATTATAAGTCGATCCTGAGCAACGTTTAGCTCCAATTCCTACGCTCCAACCCGCTCCAAGCGACCCTTAGAAGTTTCTAAACAACTTCTCTTAACACTTCAACCAAGCTATGAAGATTTTTCTAGGGTTTCATTTGCGACTATTGGAATAAAGTGGTATTTTCGGGCTCCTAGTATTGAAATAACTTTGGAATACAACTAGAGATACTAGGATATGGTATTTGGGATTATACTACAATACTTGAAGTATTTTCTACACAAGTGGGGGGGAGGGGACGAAAACACCACAAAGGGGAGGGGATATTTTTGCCTTGGAAGACTTAAGTGAGGGATGAAATTATGTCTTGCACTAAGGGGGGTATTTATAGAGAATTCAAGGGTCAAGATCTATGCAAGTGTGTGGTCAAGATTGGGCCATGTGTGTGTGGGTCCCACCACACCACATGGCCAACGAAAACTAGTGCCATGGCCATTTCGGCCAAGGGGACAAGTGGCAAGACATTTGTCCCACCATTTCGGCCAAGGTTCCACATGGGGGTGACACGTGTCGCCCCCTACTCGTCCAAAATATTTCGTCTTCCGAAAATATCCAAAATACCGAAAATCTCAAAAACAAAGTGGGCCCCACAAAACCGTAAATTTCTCCCGTGGTTCCCACGTGACCATTTCCGAAAATAAAATCTCATAATTCTAATATAATCCAAGAAGCCCAAATACCAAATCTGGGAATCTAATTCCCATCAACGAACCTTTTTCCTTTACAAAACCCGGAAACTTTTCCGTCGAAAAATCACATCTTTCTTTCTTTCCAACATTACTGTCGTATTCTCGTACGTACGTCCTCATATACATACCCTGGAACTACGGGGTGTAACATTCTTCCCCCCTTAGAAACATTCGTCCCGAATGTTTCTTCTAAGTCTCTACACATACGCGTGTCGGTATAGTCTTCACTACTATACTTACGAAACCAATCATTCCATCAATGGCCATAATATAACATACGCGAAAAACTCAAATCCAAGCCAACGAGGAATCACCTCTAACATCACAAAAAAATTCCCACCCAAGGTCTAAAGGATACCCCCTTCGCATCTTCACTTCACAACAAAAATGATCACTTTCATCCCCTTAACACATGTTCACTTCTTTTCTTACTCGTCTTACCCTTCGCGTACACCCGAACTCTTTCTAGTATACGTATCATACTCCAGTCATCGCTTCAGTTTCCAAAACCTTGGAGTTACTACCTCCAACTTGGTCATCTTACTAGCCTCAAATTCCTTTAAGGCCATTCCCGGCCTTCACGGTCTGATTCTGGTCGAGCGCATCCACGAACCCGTACGATGGTTACCTAAACTTGGGCCTAGCACCCTCGTGACCCTATCACATAGCGGGACCACCACAAATTGACCCCACCCCAATCCGGGATGCGGGTTAACCCGCGACCTTGCCTCAACCCGACCCATTTCGCGCCAAGCTCTTGTTCCCCGATCCGGAACAATCTCACTAATCAAGTCACAAAAACCTAGTGGTCTTCTTAGCTCATCTACCCTCTTATAACTCACACCACTCAGGGACTTATCACATAATTATACCCCACGTATACTATGCACTCCGACAAAGGTCAATCGTAAACAAAATCTTTTACTCAAGACGACCTCGCATCTAAGGTCTCCACGTATAATATTCTAAGGCTCACAATTTCTATGTACCCAACTTCCCCTTTCAACTAACCATGTTTTCTAATCACAATTAACACACTGCTATCCGTACATAGCACTCCACATGTATCTACCATAACAACATAAACACGTCTCTTAAGGGCTAAAGAAATCTCTGTAACTACTGTCTTACTTCCTCTTTGTCGCTCTAATCATAATCCTGCCCTGCAGGGCGCCTAGCTATAGAAGGCGATGAACCAGCCACCGATCCCGAAGGGTGAGTCTCTACATCCGTGATACCTCTGGTCAGACAAACTCTCATCAAATGGCCATGCTGGCCGCAAGAATAACAATCTCCCAAACTAGCATGACACCCTGAGGATCATCCTCCGCTCTCTATCTATATAACTCTGGCGGACTGCAACTCAAGAAATCCCGAAGTCTCAGACTATCGGATCAAGGGTGAACCACTGGCACTGCCGGAACCGCCGGCTCCCGTTCGTCCTCATATCTTGCCACGATCCTAGCTAGTAACTAGGCCATATCTTCGGCTCCTGGCCGTGGAACTGAAGGCTAAGGTATCGTGGCCTCAGTAGAAACTGTTGCCGCTCTAAACTCTGCTGGGGCTAGCGGCGTCATAAAACTCGTCGTCTGAAGTACTATCTCAGGTAATGACCAGGCCTGTGCCCTCGTAACCCTCTGTGTTCTACTCGTAGCTCCCTCTGCTGCCTTGCCCATCTGGGCCCTGGTTGCCTTGCGCGGAGGCATAACTGGTACATACGAATACGTCCGAGGGAGTCCAATTTTATAACACAGCTCTAAGGCACGATCTCGGAGTGAGAAGAATAGAAACTAATCCTAAATATCCCATAGCCTCCTGATTATAAGTGTGGTGCACAACACGCCGATAATCAAGACTCTACTAGATACGGTCTGTAGACACTTTCCGAGGATTAACTGCTCTGATACCACTTTTGTCACGACCCGATCTCGGGCCCGCGACTGGTGCCTTACCCCGGGCACCCTAGTGATACAACATCAGAGAAAATCAGCGGAAATAAAAACTTGAACATGAAACAAGACATAAAGTAAGAAACAGGCTAACCAAAACCGGTCACCTTCCCGTATATATATATATAAAACCGAACAGTTAAAATCCTTTACAAACCCCGCCACACTTGCGGTACTACAGACCTCTAAGGATGTAACAACAACTATGACGGGACAGGGCCCCGCCATACCCGTGAATGTACAAGTACCTACCATGACAGGGGACTATACCAAAAGATAAGCCTCCGGAGAAACGGAGCTTCCCAAACGCTGAAATGCGATCCTATGAGCGAGGATCAACAACTGGTGTACCTCTGCGGCGTGACGCGGCCCGAAGGAGGTCAATACAACAGGTACCAAGTATGTGAAACTGAAAATACTGTAATGAAATCACATTTCATCATTTTATAAAACCATTTCGCAATAAGTAAACAATTATGTAAAGTAAAGGGACGCATATCCTCAAAATAATCACTCACACATAACTATGGGTCTCACGCCCATAATATCAATCATGCCCGTGGAACTCATTCTTCACTGCCGGCAGTATATGATGTAAAACCACACCCATATGTGAACCTGAACACTAGACCCTGCCTGCGTCATCAAACCGATAGGGCCAAGTAGAATAGCCAACTACCAGTCCGAAGGCTAGTCATAAAACTTCACGGGCAAAGTACGGAAGCCAACTACCAGATCCAAACCTGCCACGCAACTGGCCGAGGCAAGTATCTTAAGCTAACGTACCATAGCCTACCGTCTCACGAGATATGACCGTGGCAAGTATCTTAAGCTATCTACCAGAGCCTGCCGATACACGAAAAATGACCAGGACAAGTATCTAAAGTGTGCCTGTAACCACATGTACAAATCAAGCCCGTGATCGCTCGTCACCGCGGCAAGCTTCACGGATTAGCGGTCCATGGACTAATAACATAAAACTCACAATGACCGCATGCCCTGACATCTTACCTCGGTACAAGTATGGCCATGAAACCATCCTACTGGACGCATATCCGTGGACCATCCATCGTGTCAGTATGTCCAAAGGAAATAACAAGATAATACTCAAAGTGGAAGCATACCCGTGGACCATCCATCGTGTCAGTATGTCCAAAAGAAATAACCAGATAATACTCAAAGTGGACGCATACTCGTGGACCATCCAACGTGTCAGTATGTCCAAGAAATCAATCAGATAGTCAGCCCTCCCCGAGAGACACGGTAGCACAGAATCAAAACACTTGCGCAACAAAGGCTATCACAACAAGCATAGGCAAGTTCAACGTACTTTCACTTTATGTCAACAATCCGGGTTTCAACCCCAAAATACTACATACTTTCATTCTTTCAAAAAGACCTCTTTTTTTACGTAAAAGCCACACGATACTAATACTCGTAGTGTCAAAACACGTTTTCTTTTCAAACCAAATTACTTCACCTTCGTAAAAATCTTTACAAGACTTTTAAAATCAAGTACTCTATACTTTTTAAACCAAGTGCTTTTCTTTTAAAACAACATCAAGTATACTTTTAAAACCAAGATAACTTACTCTTTTCAAAACAAGTAACCTATACTTAAATCAAGTTACTGCTCCTTTTCCGAAATCAAGTCTCTTAACTTTCAAAATCAGGTCGTTTAGCTTTCCAAATCAAATCTTTCTTTTATCTTCATAAAGTCGTTATAACTAACTTCCCATAAAGCCATTATAACACTTTATGTTTTAAACAAACAAAATTCATTTCACACACGTACGTCTACCGTACTATATAGTTCACAACAATCATGCTCAAGAGTATAGGAAGAATCACATACCTCTTCGGCTTAATCCACAAGCCAAGTCGAGTATGCCGCGCGTAGACAATCCTCCTCGATAAGCCCAAAATTATCCAAGATTATAAGTCGATCCTGAGCAACGTTTAGCTCCAATTCCTACGCACCAACCCGCTCCAAGCGACCCTTAGAAGTTTCTAAACAACTTCTCTGTTATACCCCGTAGTTCCAGAGTATGTATGTGAGGACGTACGTACAATTGTGTAAGCCCTAATTAGGTTAAGGACGAAATTGTGAACTTTCAACGGAAAATATTCCGAACCTTTTGAAGGAAATTTTACGTTTTTAATATTTTAACCGATTACGGATTTTTCTGAGAAATGAAATATTTTGGACCAATAGGAGGGCGACATGTGTCACCCTTAGGTGGCATGTTTGGACGAAAATTGTGGGCAAGTGGCCAAGTCAAGAAGTCAAGTCTTGGAAGATATTTTGTGGGCAAGTGGGAAGGGTGCCTTGGACGTTTTTTTTAGGTGCAAGTGGCTAGCCACATGGCTCATTTTTGTGGTGGACATATGTCCCAAAGTTGTGGTGGACATATGTCCCAATGTTGTGGTGGACACTTGGTGGAAGACTCCACTCACACAAGCAACCAAATCTTCACCCTCCACTTGCTTGAATCTTGACACTTGATTGTCCTATAAATACCCCCCTTAAGTGCAAGACTTCTTCATCCACTAAACAATTTCCAAGTCTCAAAATCCCTCCCCCTTTGTAGTAGTTCTCGTCCAACACCCCTCTCCCTTAACCAAACTTTGTCCAAAAATTCTTAAACTCTTAAGTGTTCTTCCTTAGTGTATTAGGAAGATTATTAGCCAAAAGTTAGAAAAGATTTCACACCCTAGCCCCTAAAACTACCCCTTGGCCGAGAGCATGGCAAGAACAAACATAAGTGTTCTTCACTTGTTTGAGTTGATTATTGAATAGAAGTTGGTTAGGAGCTTCTAAGGGTGATTTATGGTGGTTTGGAACACAAAGATTTGGAGCTAAACCTTGCTTAGGAGCGACTTATAATCTTGGATAATTTTGGGCTTATCGAGGTTAATATCTTTGTCCTTCTATTGTAATTACAGATTACATACTGTAGTAGTATAGAAATGAGTATAAGATTTATAGAAGGATGGTATAAAAGAAGAGAATTGAACTGTACTTACATTGGGTTGTATTTACAGTAGACTTGTGTAATTTTACGGGTAGGGAAGTGCTGCCCAATTTTCCATAGAATTAAGAACCTTCTACTTAGAATATTCTACAGAGTAGTCTAGACGTTGATAGACGTATTTAACTATTATAGGTTGATACTCTGCGCGCGACATATTCGACTTGGCAGGTGGATTGAGCCGAGGAGGTATGTGATCCTTCCTATACTCTTGAGCATGATATTTGTGAAATATATATAGTACGGTAGACGTACGTGTGTTAACTAAATTTGGTTTTACTTTGATGTCTTTTGACTTGAGTTTTAAATAATAAGAATCTTGAAGTATTTCAGAAGAGTTATGAATCATTTTGAAAGAAAAGAAATACTTGGTTTTAAAAGCTTAAGTGTTATACTAGCTTTATGGGAAGTTAGGTATAACGAATTAAGAAAGATAAAAGGAACGGTTTACTTATTTGCTTATAAAAGCCTTGTAATGATTTCTAGAAAGTGTGGTAAGTTGGTTTGATAAGTAAACATGTTATGATGCTACGTGTGTTAGTGTCTTGTGATGTTTGTGTAAGGGGGTTATTCTTGTTGTGCTTACGTTGTTAAACGATAAGCCCATTGTACTGGTGTTATATCACATACCCCCCTGACTTGTTATGATGCCGAGGATTTGCCACCCTCGATGCGAGGAATACCTCATGCGGGTCCATGCGACCTATGCGGAGCAGCGGGAGTTCCAGGATTGATCACTCCGGGTGTGTTACGCCGATGCGAGGAATACCTCATGCGGTCCAGGTGACTATCGCGGACTTGGTGTCGAGGATGATCTGCGGGTTAGCTACCCCGATGCGAGGAATACCTCATGCGGGCTATGTGGCCTATCACGAACTACGGAGTTCGATTAGGCTCGCATAATGATACTATGGGCGAATGGCCTTGCTCGATCATTAGCGGCCTAGAAAAGACCGGTTATGTTATATCTATTTTGCTCTTGGTTATCTTTGTGGCACTATGTGCGGTTACATTGGTTGTTTAAATGCGTATTTGTAAAATTGGTTTTAAAATGATATGATTTCATTTAAGTACTTTATAGTTTCACATACTTGGTACCTGTTGTACTGACCTCCTTGGGCCGCGTTACGCCGCAGTAGAGGTACTCCTTGTTGATCCCGCTCCTAGGATCACCGTTTACGCTTTTGGGAAAGCCCCGTTTCTCGGAGGCTTATCGTTTGGGTATGATCTCCTGTCATTTGTAGCTTTATGTACATTCAGGTATGGCGGGGCCTGTCGCCATAGTTGTTTACATTCCAAGTGCAGTAGTCTGTTGTAAGTTGGGATGTAACTGTTCACTCTTGATGTATATATACATGCCGAAAGGCAATCTTTTCTTGGATAAATTGTGTCTCATTTTACGTATGTTTCATGTCTTGTTTTTATATTCCGATGGTTACTCTGATGTATGTCTACTTGGGTGCCCGGGTAAGGCACCAGTCACGGGCCCGGGATCGCGTCGTGACAAAAGTGGTATCAGAGCAGTTAATCCTCGCAAAGTGTCTACAGACCGTATCTAGTAGAGTCTTGATTATCGGTGTGTTGTGCACCACACCAATAATCAAGAGGCTATAGGATATTTAGGATTGGTTTCCATTCTTTTCACTCTGAGATCGTGCCTTAGAGCTGTGTTATAAGTTGGACCCCTCTAACGTATTTCTTTTCTTTACCAGTTATGCCTCCACGCCAAGCAACCCGGGCCCAGAAGGGCAAGGCAGCCGAGAGAGCTGCTAGTAGGAAACAAAGGGTCACGAGGGCCCAGGCCCAGTCTTTACCCGAGGCGATACCTCAGACGGCGAGTTCCACGACGCCGCCGGCCCCAGCAGAGTTTAGAGCGCGGTGTGGCTCACGAGACCACGATACTGCGCCTCGGTCCACGGCTGGTGCAGAGGAGATGGGTTCTGAGGAGATGGCGATTACTAGCGAGTTGTGGCGGATGTTACACCCCGTATTTACAGGACATGTTTTAAGAACTTACGTAAGAACTCACAAGTGTTAAGATTTGAGGCTTGTAAAAATTTATCGGAATTATGAAATTGTCGGAAAACGTTTTATTGTGACGAATGGGAGGGCGACACGTGTCACCCCCCTTAGCAATTCCTTGGACGAAATGGCATGGCCAATATGGTCATTTACCATAAGTCTTCTATGGCTAAGTCTTGCAACTTGTAGCATGAGAACATTGACTAAGTCAAAGGACCCACTTAAGCCTTGATATTTCATAAGACAAAATCCTAACCACCCATTTGTTTGTAGCATGACCCTCCAATACACTATATATTATACTAGTAGCAAGAGAGGACTTAACACTTAGCAAAAATTTCAAAAATTTTGAAGAACACACTAGGCTTGCTCTCGGGTTTGCTAAGCTCTCACACAAAAATTTTTTGTTTGTTATCCATTAAGCCCCACACTTTAAACCAAGGTTCATAAGGGTTTTGTAAGTGTATCTCAATAGAAAAATCCCGGAAAAAGAGAGTTTTCGTATTAGTCGCAAAGTGAAAACCTAGTGACTTTTTAGGTTTTGGATTGGAGGTTTGAAGGAAAATTGTTGGTGTTGTTCTAAGGGTTTCAAGGAGCGGATTGAGGTGTCTTGAAGAGGCTCTAGGTTGCTAAGGAGCAACTTCGGTTTTTGAAGATTGGATTACAATTCGTTGAGGTATAATCTTGTTCCTTAAAAGTGTTACAAGATTATTTATATTGTTGATTAGCTTTACTTGTTGCTAGCATGAAGTATATGGGTTAAAGTTTAGAAGGATTATAGATCGATTGTAGCCTTGGAAGTTCGAAATGTAATGTAAGTCACGTTAAGTTGGAATACAATTTGATCGTTATTAGAAATCGTCGCATGTTACTTACTTAAAGATTTTGGTTGTTATAATCAAATGCGACTTGATATCATGTTATGCTACCAATTTGGATGGAAATGGAAATTGGATAAGAATTGGTATTGTTGAACTCAAAGTGGCCGAATTTGTACTTATAGTTTGTAATAGCTTGTTAATTATTTGTATTGGACTACCTTATAGATTGTGGTGAGCCAATTGGGACTGTTTGGTTATTGTATTCGGCCTTGAATTACTTTGGAGCCTTTTTGCAACTTGTCGCTAGTCGTCGCGAGGTATGTGAACCTCTTCTTTCTTTGGCATGATCCTACGTATGAAATATCCATGTGATAATATTTCAAGATTCCTTCTACTCTTAGAAGTTAAGAAGTATTTACATTGTTGATTCTAAATTAAGAGTATGTTTAAATTGGCCTAAGTCCTTACTAGGTCTTATGGGAGACGTTGGTAAGAATGATTAGGAAATTTTGAGATTGGATTTAAAGGCTATGTGCCTTGATTTGTTTAAAGTAAGTAAGTGGGTTTTATGTTCGAAAATGACTTGAAGTTATATGATTTTAAGGGAATCAATTACTTGGTTTTGGAAGGTATGAAACTTTATATTTTTTTTGTATAAGTAAATGGACTTTAAAGAATGTATGTTATGAAGTTTTAAGACTATGAACTTTGATTTTCTTTAAAGGATTATGAGACTTTATTTTACAAGTTAGGAGACTTTATTTTTCAAGATATGGGTTACTTGATTTACTTCTAAAGTTAAGAGGCTTGATTTCGAAAGAGTATGTGACTTGAGTTTTAAAAGTATATGTTTATTGATTTAAAGAGAAGGAGTTTTAAGATTCTTTTTAAGTATGTATGTACGTAGTATTTTTGGGCCTAGTTTCCCTAATGTTGTAAGAATAAAAGTGTCATAAGTTCTCTAAAATGAAAGGTTGTTATAAAAGCTTTATGGGAAGTTGTTATGACGACTTAATAAGAAGTGAAAAGATGGTTTTAAAATGTTATGTAAGGAAAATCACAGAGCCTACAAATAGGCGGATTACGTTATGAAATACACGAGCCTACAAATAGGCGGATTACGTTATGAAATACACCGAGCCTACAAATAGGCGGATTACGTTATGAGATACACCGAGCCTACACATGGGCCGGATTACGCCATATTACCCCGAGCCTACACATGGCGGGTTACGCCATCTTACACCGAGCCCCACAGCAGCCGAATTATGCTACATGATTCCACAAGAACCGAGCCCCACAGCGGGCGGATTATGTCACATGATTCATCAAGACACCGTGTCGCAAATGGGCGGATTATGTTATGTAAGATATGCAAGTTATGTGAAAAAGACGATTAAACTCTTAAGTATGTATGTAAGAATATGTTGTTAAATTTTATTGAAAGAAGGAAAGGAAGTTAATATATGATTGATTTCGTGAGTTAAAAGGACATTCTTTTATACGTATATGATTTGGTTATTGCATTTTATTTACATTTCCATACTGCATTTTGTTATCGACCCGCCGGGGCTGCGTTCATGACCGCAGGTGATAGGTACACAGGTTGGTGATCCTTGCTCTTAGGATCTCAGTTCAGTTTTTGGAAAGAAACCCTTTCACTCGGAGGCTTATCTTTTAGTACGGTTTCCCGATGTGGTAGACTTATGTACATTCGGGGTATGGCGGGCCCTGTCACTTGCGATTGTAATTCTTAAGTGCAGTAGTTACATATTGTGGGTCGGTTTGTAAAAGGAAAGGGATGTGACTGCTGTTGTTATGTATATGTATATGTGTCCAGGAAGGTAGCCTTATCGGCTAACCTGTGGTTTAATTTCTCGATATTTTATTTTTTTAAGTTTCATGTATGTTCCGCTGCTATTCTCTGATGTATACCTGAACAGGGTGCCCAGGTAGGGCACCAGTCGCGGGCCCATGGTCGGGTCATGACAAAAGTGGTATCAGAGCAGTTAGTCCTCGGAAGGTGTCTACAGACCGTGTCTAGTAGAGTCTTGATTATCGGTGTGTTGTGCACCACATTTATAATCAGGAGGCTGCAGGACATTTAGGATTTGTTTCCATTCTTCTCACTCTGAGATCGTGCAGTAAAGCTGTATTAATAGGTTGATCCGTCTCTGACGTATTCTTATGTATGTGAATCAGCTATGCCTCCACGGAAGGCTACTAGGGCCCAGAAGGGCAAGGCAGCAGCAGGAACTTCCAGTGGTGCGCAGAGATTTACCAGGAGTCGGGCACAGACTATGCCTGAGGTAGTAGGCGGGTCGGCGAGTTCAGCCACGCCGGCAGTATTAGAGGAGCCGAGAGCGGCAGTAGCTCGCAGGTTCCGATGCGAACCCCGATTCCATGGGGGCGAGTAGAGATTATGGAGAGCGGTCGATTTTGACTAGCATAGTGGTAGAGGCGGCGCCGGAGGCAGTAGCTAACCCAGAGCCGACGTTTGAGGATTCGGACTTTACGGGTTGTAGTCCACCCGAGTTTTATGGTTCGAGATCGAGGATGATCCCGAGAGTTTGTTCGGCGACTACAAATGACTATGCAGTGCTTAGGGCCTCAAGTCGAATCGGTTGTGTTAGCTTCTTCTGGGTTCTGCGATATTGCGTTGAACTGGTTTGAGTCTTGGAAGCTGTCGAGAGGGGTGGGTGCTCGTCCAGCGGTTTGGGATGAGTTCACAGAGGCCTTTCTTGGTCACTTTTTGCCTCCTGAGATGAGGAGAGCCCGTGTTGATAGGTTCTTATCATTGAGGTAGAATGGGAGGACCATCAGGGAGTACAACCTAGAGTTTGACTCGTTGGCTAGATATGCGCACACTATTGTGGCTAACATGACCGATAGAGTCCATCGCTATGTTATGGGACTAGACCGTTATATGATCACTGCTTGCCTGGGAGTGGCCCTTCAGCCAGGAATGGATATTGCCAGGATGTAGACATATGCACAGGGGATTGAGGACAGGGAGAGAGAGGACCGACCAGACCAAGGCCAGCCCAAGAGGCGAGGCAGCGAGGGGTTGAGGTGATTTTCGAGGCGGAGAGCCTCGGCGAGCTAGGTCTACGATTCGGTAGCGCAGTGCTCCTTCCCGATTTTACGGCGGGAGGTTAGATCACCGGTAATCCGAGCCGGTCGAGCTCGTGGCTTGATTCATATACGCATGGGTTCTAGGCGATCGGGGCCCTCTTCCTCGATGTTCACGGTGTGGCGGCATCACCATGGGGAATGTCGTCGTGCTACTGGTGCCTGTTTTACCTGTGGCCGTCAGGGCCATATGTTGAGGGATTGCCCTAGTAGGAGAGTTGCAGGAGGGATAGAAAAGTCTACCGGATCAGTTGCGGGTTCTTCGCCTTTAGTAGCTAGGCAGGATGTTCATATAACGGCAGGCCGTGGCAGGGGTCGTGGTGGAAGTTCCCAGTTTTAGCGGTCCTTTGAACCGCCTATATGAATTCAGGTATATCTTCGGCCCTTTACAGATTTGTATGCATGATAAGGTTATTTTATGTTTAAGTATCAGGAACGGATAATATTGAAATTATGTATGTATGCTAGAAGTAAGTTGGAAGTACGAAAAGATAATCTTTTTAGACCTTGAATGTGAGTATATAGTGATGATGCACACTATGGATTGTTTCCTCATTTGGTTTGTGATGGATAAATATGCAAGTGTGGTATATTAGGGCCATATGTGGCATAATTAGGTTTTGCTAAGTGCATGTTTTTGAGACTATGCCAAGGAATGATAGATTGAGCTCCGAAAGAACATTCGGGGACGAATGTTTCTAAGGGGGGAAGAATGTTACACCCCGTATTTACAGGACATGTTTTAAGAACGTACGTAAGAACTCACTAGTGTTAAGATTTGAGGCTTGTAAAAATTTATCGGAATTATGAAATTGTCGGAAAACGTTTTATTGTGACGAATGGGAGGGCGACACGTGTCACCCCCCTTAGCAATGCCTTGGACGAAATGGCATGGCCAATATGGTCATTGTTATACCCCGTATTTCCAGAGTATGTACGTAAGGACGTACGTAGAAAATTTTGAAGTTTAAAGTGGCTTGGCCGAATTATTTTGTTCACAACACCCGTTTAGAGTCGTTTTTTAAACGTTTCCACGACTTTCGTAGGGTAAATTACGGCTATGTCATTTTTAATTTTTGCGGATTTTTCCGAGGTGTGGAACATTTTGGACCAACGAGAGGCGACACTTGTCACCCTCTCATTGGAGCACGTTAATGCGGTTGGCTTGGACGAAATGGTGACTATTTTGTCAAGTAGTAGGTAGGATATTTTGTGGTAGATAGATAAGGTGCACTTGGCAAGATCTTGGCCCTACACTTGCCTTGCACTTGGCAAGATCTTGGCCATTGGTTGGCCTTTGCTAGACCTATAAAGACCCCCCTCTTTTATGAGTTCTTCTTCCATTCCTAAAATATTTCTAAGTGTTAAATCCTCCTCCCTCCCCCTTGGCGAGAGCCCTCCCCCCTCCAGGGTGCTAGCCGGGTACCCCTAGCCTAGTTGTTTCGTATAATACCCCCTCTTGGTAGAAATACTCTCAAAAGTATTGTATAATGCCCAAATTACCTTAGCCGTATACCTTGTAGTATTCTAAGGTTATACTTATACGAAAAGCCCATAAATACTATTATACTTCCCGTCAGTCACCAAACCGAAACCCTAAGGAAATCTTCATAGTTGGTTGAAGTATTTAAGTAGAAGTTGGTTAGAACTTCTAAGGGTTGTTTGGAGCGGATTGAAGAGCACGGAGTAGGAGCTAAACCTTGCTCAGGATCGACATTATAACTTGGATAATTATGGGCTTATCGAGGTAATTATCTTGTCCCCCTATTGTAATTGGAAATTACATGTTGTTAGACTATATAGTTGAAGTATACTATATATAGAACTGAACGTAGTATCGGCAATGTCTTTTGACTTAAGCCTGAATAATAAGAAACCTTTTCGAAAGAAGAGTACTGAATCAGATTTACATGGGGTGTATTCAGATGAGACTTGTGTAGATTTTCTGTGAGGTAGAATTGTGCACGTCCGGATTAGACGTATAACCCCCCCTGGTTGGCTTGGTAGCCGGCCCCGATAGAGGAGGAGATTTACGCTGTTGCGGGGGGGGAGGTGCTGCCGAATTTTCTGTAGAATGTTCTACGAAGAGATCTAGATGTTAATAAGCGCCTTGTGGCCTTATAGGTTGAAGTACTACGTGTGGCGCGATCTACTTGGCTTAAGGAGTAGCCGACGGTTGGAAGTACTTGGAGCGTTTTGCTATTAGTCGATACTCGTCGCGAGGTATGTGAACCTCTTCCTATCTCTTCTAGCATGATATGTGTGAACTATGTAGTACGGTAGACGTACATGTGCTAAATGTATTTGATTGGTTTAAAACATAAAGTGTTATAACGGCTTTATGGGAAGTTGGTTATAACAGCTTTATGTTGGTAAGAAAATACTTGTGGTTTTTAAAAGGTAACTGATTTGAACTATAATTGGCTTGTTATGTGTTAATAAAGAACTTGAAGTAATACTTGGTTTTTGAAAACTTAAGAGTTATACTAGCTTTACGGGAAGTTAGGTATAACGGCTTAAGAATGTTTCTTGATTTGGAAATCGAATGTGTATCGATAAACCATCTGCGGCGTTAATAAAAGAAATGTTTGTGATTAAGTATTATTAAAACCGAGAGAAACTTCCATCCGCATGAAGCTAAGATGAGACAAAATGATATTTCCTAGATCATGGTCATTGTAATAAGATTGTTATAAACAAGAATGTCCTACTCACACATAAGGTTTATGTTTTTGATTGTTAAAAGAGAATTATATTCCTAAATAAATAAGACTATGAACTACGAAACCTTTCTAAAATAAGAAACGTAAACACTTGAAATTAGGCAAACTTGGACGTTTGGAAAATAATGTTGTTACTTGATTTTACAAAGGTAAGTATTTGGATTACTTAAAAAGACAGTCACTCTATTTTATACTACGGGTATTGTGTGACTTATGTGAACGAAACGGTTCTTTTAAAGATTTAATGTGTGAAGTACTTTGGGGATAGGTACCCGAACTTGTTAGTAGAAAGTACCTTGTGTGAATAACTTGATTGTATTGGTTTGTGATAGCCTTGTAATACTTTCTTGTTGATTTGATAAGTAAACATGTTAGGATGCTACGTGTGTTAGTATCTTGTGATTATTATGTAAGGGGGTCACTCTTGTTGTGCTTACGTTGTCAAGCGTTAAGCCCAGTTATCGTTATTATATCACATACCCCGACTTGTTATACCGAGGGCTTGCCACCCGATGCGGGTCTATACGGCTATGCGATCCTTGTGACTATGCGAGTTGCGGGAGCTCAGGATTGATCATTCCGGTGTTTAGCCCGATCACGGGGATGCCCATCGCGGTCTTTGAGGACTATGCGGTCTTTGAGGACTATGCGGGCCGCGGAGCCTAGGTGGATACTGGGGTTAAGCTTCCTCGATGCGGGGTATACCTCGGTGATGCAGGACCATTATTCGAGGAATACCTCATGCGGGTGCATGTGTGACCTATGCGGGCTGCGGTAGTTCGAGGATAGACGCGCACATTGATACTGCGGGCGAGTGGCCAGCTTCGATCATGTAGTGCGGTCTAGAAAGACCTCGTGATGCAGTTTGTGGTATTTGGTTTGTACTGCGGGTCTTAGTAGTCGGCTATGCCTTCGTACTTACCCCGTACGGTTCTATTGTGATGACTTGAGGGCGTGAGTCACGACTTGACATATTTGTTTATTTATTGTGAATCGTAGTTTGGTTATCATACATGTCTCGCTTTATATAGACTACTATGATTTCATTTACTGATTTATTTGATTTCACATACTCGGTTGTTATCGACCTCCCGGGCTGCGTTCATGCCGCAGGTAAAGGTACACCAGTCGTTGATCCTCGCTCTTAGGGTCACAATTCAGCGTTTGAGAAGCGCCGTTCCTCCGGAGGCTTATCTTGGTATAGTCCCCTGTTGTTGTAGGTGTTTACCTTCAGGGGTATGGCGGCCCCTGTCGTCGTTGTTGTCATATCATTCGTAGAGGTTTGTAATCTTGTTGTGGCGATGTTTGTAAAAAGGATTAAAGCTTGAGTTGAAAGAGTTGTTGTTTCTATATATATGCGAAAGGCAAGTTTTCCTGAGTTATTGTTTATACTTTTGTTATTTCATGTTATTGATTTATGTTCACGATTTTCTCGATGTATGACTACTTTGGGGTGCAGGTAAGGCACGATCACGGGCCGGGTTGGTCGTGACAAAAGTGGTATCGAGCGATTAATCCTCGGAAAGTGTCTACGACCGTATCCGATGAAGTCTTGATTATCGGTGTGTTGTGCACTACATCAATAATCGAGGAGGCTATAGGATATTTAGGATTGGTTTCTACTCTTCTCACTCGAGATCGTGCCTTAGAGTCATGTTGTAAGTTGGACCTCTAACGTATTTCTTTCCCTTACCGCTATGCCTCGCGTAGGGCAAACCCGCCCGGGGAGGCAAGGCGTAGGAGGCTGAGTAGAAATGCTGAGGGTTACGTGGGCACGCACCCAATCATCACCGGGTGGTGCTTCATTCGGGAGTTTTGCGACGTCACTAGCCCCAAGAAGTTTAGCACGCGGCGGCGGTTCCTCTGCGGCCATGATATATGAACCTTGATTCCACGGGGGAGAGAATATAGATTGCAAAAAGCGACCTGTTACTAGATATGGGTTTGGCTACGGAGAGTGTACCGATGTACGCGAGTCTTGATGACTATCTAAGAGAGGGTTGTGCGAAAGTAATTCTTGATTAGGCTTGAGCATGGCACGTATGCGGGCTTATGCGCAGGCGAGAAACATGAGATCGACGGGTTGAAGGGCGGCGGGAGAGGGCGAGCGGAGGTCCTTTAGTAACTTTTGGCGAGTCGCCTCGCGGAATTAGATTATGCACATCCACCGGTGCGAAGGTCCTCGCGGGGTTCGGGGCGTTCGGGGTATGCGAGAGTTGGTGAGCTCGAGCTTCCGATTCACGGCTACATGTAGGTTCCGCCAGCGGATTCAGTTTCCCCGGTATTCACGATGTGACGTCGTCGAGAATGTCATCTTTTAGTTAGTACTTGTTTTACTACGACCGCCGTGTCGATGTCGAAAGAGTGTCCTTGTAGGAGGACTTAGCCTTCGGGATCGATGGGTAGTCGCCACCTTCCTTAGCTATGCGCCTGCAGGCGAGTTTGATTAGAACGACTTAAGGGAGTGGGCGATGAATCTGAGTTTATCCTTAACCCTCAGAGATTAGTAGCGTATGATGAGATGAGTATATCTTAAGTCTGTGTTACGATAGCAGAGTGTATATTGTGATTAGAAATCTTGGTTAGTTAACCAAGTAAGATTTGGGGGATAGAGAAAGTGTGATCCTTAGAGTGTTATTCGTGGAGACCTTAGAGGTAAGGCCATCTCGAGTATAGGTGTAGTGTTATGTTTGATCCTTATCGGAGTGCATAGTGCACGCGTGAGCTATGTTCTGGGATAAGTCCCGAGTAGTGTGGAATGAAAGAGGGTAGTTGAGCTAAGAAGACCGCTAGGTTTCGTAACGTGATTAGTGAGAGTTTTCCTTGGAGCTAGCGTTTAGCGGCGTTGCGGGTCGGGTTGAGGCCACGTTGCGGTCAACCCGCGGCATGTTTGGTGGTGGTCGGTTGTGGTGGTCCGCCTTGTGGTAAGTCACGAGGTGTTAGGCGAGTTTAGTTAACCGTCTGCATTCGTGGATGCATTCGACCAGTAGTCGGGCCGAGGAGGTCAGCCATCTTGTCTTCTAGCAAGGACCGTTTACTCGGCAGAGGGTTATGCGAGATGTTACATCAGAAAGGTGGTAGGGCTGCACGAGGTGCCTACCTACACCTTAAGACAGACAGTGGAGCCCAGGTTACGGCTGTTTTTTTTTTCTCTGGAGGTTTTACCAGGCAAGGTTAGGAACTCAGGAGAGTCTCAGAATCGCATTCGCCCTCGGGCCGGTGTGTGTATTTCAGAGGTAGTTGTGGGGATTGTTGTCTCATGTGGAGGGAGTGTTTAGGCTACCATTTCAGTTTTTGAATGTCGCCTTATGAGGCCTTGTAGGGGCGGAAGTGTAAGTTGCCGGTCGATTGGTTCGATGTTGGCAAGATTCAGATAGTTGGTTCAGGCTTGTTCCGTGGTGTGGATAGGTAAAGCTTGTCTAGAAGAGGTTACCGCGGCTCGGAGAAATCGTGCGGATAATCGGCGGCGCTTAGAGTTCGAGTTGACGGTCGGTCTTGAAGGTACCACCCGGTTTGGGTGTGAGTTTTGGAAAACAGGAACTTAGCCCGAGTTACTTTGGGCCGCACGAGTTCATGTGAATAATAGGCGGGTTGCCTATATGTTAGCTTTTGCCGCTCGACTTAGGAGGCAATACGTCCGGTCTTCGTATTGATATGTTCGAAAGTATCGAGATCCATCCAAATTGTTCCCTGTTAATGATGACCACGATAGAGATAGTAACCCAGAGTTTTGGCGAAGCGATGTAAATGTGGGAAGAGTTCGAGTATACGACAGCCTCAGGGATCGCATGCAGCCCGGTACCTTTTGTTGGGTCGCCGGAGTGACACTAGAAACTCGCGGCAAAGTGACAAAAGTGGTATCATTTCTTTTGTAAAGAGAAGGTGCGAAGGGAGTATGTTTTAAACCACAGAGAGAGGTGGTTGTGGTGATGTTAGAGGTGATTCCTCGTGGACTTGGATGTAAGAATTTGCGCAGATGTTTCTGTGGCCAGGTGTGGCAGGATTGTTCTCGTAAGTATAGTAGTGAAGACTATACTGGCGCGCGTTTGTTTTGAGACTTAGAAGGAACATTCGGGACGAATGTTTCTAAGAGGAGAATGTTATATCCCGTATTTCGGTATATGCGTGGGGCGTGCGTAGAAAATTTTGAAGTTTAAAGTGGCTTGGCGAATTATTTTGTTCACAACACCCGTTTAGAGTCGTTTTTTAAATGAAGCGTTTCCACGACTTTCGTAGGGTAAATTACGGCTATGTCATTTTTAATTTTTGCGGATTTTTCCGAGTGGCGGAACATTTTGGACCAACGAGAGGCGACACTTGTCACCTCTCATTGGAGCACGCGTTGTGGCGGTTGGCTTGGACGAAATGGTGACTATTTTGTCAAGTAGTAGGTAGGATATTTTGTGGTAGATAGATAAGGTGCACTTGGCAAGATCTTGGCCCTACACTTGCCTTGCACTTGGCAAGATCTTGGCCATTGGTTGGCCTTTTCTAGACCTATAAATACCCCCCTCTTTGATGACTTCTTCATCCATTCCTAAAATATTTCTAAGTGTTAAATCCTCCTCCCTCGCCCGTGGGCGAGAGCCCTCCCCTCGCAGGGTGCTAGCCGTGGTACCCCCCTAGCCTAGTTGTTTTCGTATAATACCCCTCTTGGTAGAAATACTCTCAAAAGTATTGTTATAATGCCCAAATTACCTTAGCCATATACCTTGTAGTATTCTAAGGTTATACTTATACGAAAAGCCCAGAAATACTATTATACTTCCCGTCAGTCACCAAACCGAAACCCTAAGGAAATCTTCATAGTTGGTTGAAGTATTTAAGTAGAAGTTGGTTAGAACTTCTAAGGGTTGTTTGGAGCGGATTGAAGCGCACGGAGTAGGAGCTAAACCTTGCTCAGGATCGACATTATAACTTGGATAATTATGGGCTTATCGAGGTAATTATCTTGTCCCCCTATTGTAATTGAAAATTACATGTTGTTAGACTATATAGTTGAAGTATACTATATATAGAACTGAACGTAGGATCGGCAATGTCTTTTGACTTAAGCCTGAATAATAAGAAACCTTTTCGAAAGAAGAGTACTGAACTGTATTTACATAGGACTATATTACAGTAGACTTGTGTAGCTTTTCTGTGAGGTAGAATTGTGCGTCGGATTAGGCGTATAACCCCACTGGTTGGCTTGGTAGCCGGCCCAGATAGAGGAGGAGATTTACGCTGTTGTTGCGGGAAGAAAATCTTTGCCGAATTTTTACGTAGAATTTTCTACGAATAGATGTAGATGTTAATAAGATCCTTTTGGCCTTATAGGTTGAAGTACTACGTGTGGCGCGATCTACTTGGATTAAGGAGTAGCCGACGGTTGGAAGTACTTGGAGAGTTTTGCTATTAAGCGATACTCGTCGCGAGGTATGTGAACCTCTTCCTATCTCTTCTAGCATGATATGTGTGAACTATGTAGTACGGTAGACGTCATACGTGCTAAATGTATTTGATTGGTTTAAAACATAAAGTGTTATAACGGCTTTATGGGAAATTGGTTATAACGACTTTATGTTGGTAAGAAAATACTTGTGGTTTTAAAAGGTAATCGATTTGAACTATAAGCGGCTTGTTATGTGTTAATAAAGAACTTGAAGTAATACTTGGTTTTGAAAACTTAAGAGTTATACTAGCTTTATGGGAAGTTAGGTATAACGGCTTAAGAATGTTTCTTGATTTGAATCGGAATGTGTATCGACAAACCAACTGCAGCGTTAATAAAAGGAAATGTTTTGTGATTAAGTATTATTAAAACCGGTAGAAACTTCCATCTGCATGAAGCTAAGATGAGACAAAATGATATTTCCTAGATCATGGTTCTTTGTAATAAGATTGTTATAAACAAGAATGTCCTACTCACACATAAGGTTTATGTTTTTCATTGTTAAAAGAGAATTATATTCCTAAATAAATAAGACTATGAACTACTGAAACCTTTCTAAAATAAGCGTAAACACTTGAAATTAGGCAAACTTGGGCGTTTGGAAAATAATGTTGTTACTTGATTTTACAAAGGTAAGTATTTGGATTACTTAAAAAACAAATACTCTATTTTATACTACGTATTGTGTGACTTATGTGAACAAAGCAGTTCTTTTAAAGATTTAATGTGTGAAGTACTTTGGGGATAGGTACCCGAACTTGTTAGTAGAAAGTACCTTGTGTGAATAACTTGATTGTATTGGTTTGTTATAGCCTTGTAATACTTTCTTGTTGATTTGATAAGTAAACATGTTAGGATGCTACGTGTATTAATATCTTGTGATTATTATGTAAGGGGGTCACTCTTGTTGTGCTTACGTTGTCAAGCGTTAAGCGTTATCTTGTTATTATATCACATACCCCCTTGACTTGTTATACCGAGGGCTTGCCACCCTTGATGCGGGTCTCTACGGCCTATGCAGTCCTTGTGACTATGCGGAGTTGCGGGAGCTCCAGATTGATCATTCCGGGTGTTTAGCCTGACGCGGGGATGCCCATGCGGTCTTTGAGGACTATCGCGGTCTTTGAGGGACTATGCGGCTGCGGGAGCCTAGGTGGATACCGGGGTTAAGCGCCCTCGATGCGAGGTATACCTCGGTGATGCAGGACCATTATTTGAGAATACCTCACGCGGGTGCGTGTGTGGCCTATGCGGGCTGCGGTAGTTCGAGGATAGACGCGCACATTGATACTGAGGCGAGTGGCGGCCGATCATGTGGTGCGGTCTAGAAAGACCTCGTGATGCGCTTTATGGTATTTGGTTTGTCATTGCGGGTCTTAGTAGTCGGCTATGCCTTCGTACTTACCGTGCGGTTCTATTGTGATGACTTGAGGCGTGAGTCACGACTTGACATATTCGCTTATTTATTGTGAGCGTAGTTTGGTTATCATACATGTCTCCCGCTTTATATAGACTACTATGATTTCATTTCTGATGTTATTTGATTTCACATACTCGGCACTGTTGTTATCGACCTCGCCAGTGCGTTCATGCCGCAGTAAAGGTACACGATCGTTGATCTCGCTCTTAGGGTCACAGTTCAGCGTTTGGGAAGCTCCGTTCCTCCGGAGGCTTATCTTGGTATAGTCCCCTGTTGTTGTAGGTGTTTACATTCAGGGGTATGACGGGGCCCTGTCCCGTCGTTGTTGTCATATCATTCGTAGAGGTCTGTAATCTTTATTTGTGGCGGGGTTTGTAAAAAGGATTAAAGCTTGTGTTGAAAGAGTTGTTGTTTCTATATATATGCCGAAGGCAAGTTTTCACGAGTTATTGTTTATACTTCATATTTCATGTTATTGATTTATGTTCATTGATTTTCTCGATGTATGACTCTTTGGGGTGCGGTAAGGCACCAATCCACGGGCCGTTCGGTCGTGTGACATCATTTACCATAAGTCTTCTATGGCTAAGTCTTGCAACTTGTAGCATGAGAACATTGACTAAGTCAAAGGACCCACTTAAGCCTTGATATTTCATAAGACAAAATCCTAACCACCCATTTGTTTGTAGCATGACCCTCCAATACACTATATATTATACTAGTAGCAAGAGAGGACTTAACACTTAGCAAAAATTTCACAAATTTTGAAGAACACACTAGGCTTGCTCTCGGGTTTGCTAAGCTCTCACACAAAAAAAATTTGTTTGTTATCCATTAAGCCCCACACTTTAAACCAAGGTTCATAAGGATTTTGTAAGTGTATCTCAATAGAAAAATCCCGGAAAAAGAGAGTTTTCGTATTAGTCGCAAAGTGAAAACCTAGTGACTTTCTAGGTTTTGGATTGGAGGTTTGAAGGAAAATTGTTGGTGTTGTTCTAAGGGTTTCAAGGAGCGGATTGAGGTGTCTTGAAGAGGCTCTAGGTTGCTAAGGAGCAACTTCGGTTTTTGAAGATTGGATTACAATTCGTTGAGGTATAATCTTGTTCCTTAAAAGTGTTACAAGATTATTTATATTGTTGATTAGCTTTACTTGTTGCTAGCATGAAGTATATGGGTTAAAGTTTAGAAGGATTATAGATCGATTGTAGCCTTGGAAGTTCGAAATGTAATGTAAGTCACGTTAAGTTGGAATACAATTTGATCGTTATTAGAAATCGTCGCATGTTACTTACTTAAAGATTTTGGTTGTTATAATCAAATGCGACTTGATATCATGTTATGCTACCAATTTGGATGGAAATGGAAATTGGATAAGAATTGGTATTGTTGAACTCAAAGTGGCCGAATTTGTACTTATAGTTTGTAATAGCTTGTTAATTATTTGTATTGGACTACCTTATAGATTGTGGTGAGCCAATTGGGGTTGTTTGGTTATTGTATTCGGCCTTGAAAAAGGTGGCAAAGTTAGTAATAACAAAGGAGGTGCTGTCCGATTTTCCGTAGAATTTAGCGACTTAGCACCTAGAATATTCTACGTATGAAGTAAGAGGTTAATGGACGTATTGTGACCATTTTAGGTTGAAGTACTTTGGAGCCTTTTTGCAACTTGTCGCTAGTCGTCGCGAGGTATGTGAACCTCTTCTTTCTTTGGCATGATCCTACGTATGAAATATCCATGTGATAATATTTCAAGATTCCTTCTACTCTTAGAAGTTAAGAAGTATTTACATTGTTGATTCTAAATTAAGAGTATGTTTAAATTGGCCTAAGTCCTTACTAGGTCTTATGGGAGACGTTGGTAAGAATGATTAGGAAATTTTGAGATTGGATTTAAAGGCTATGTGCCTTGATTTGTTTAAAGTAAGTAAGTGGGTTTTATGTTCGAAAATGACTTGAAGTTATATGATTTTAAGGGAATCAATTACTTGGTTTTGGAAGGTATGGAACTTTATATTTTTTTTGTATAAGTAAATGGACTTTAAAGAATGTATGTTATGAAGTTTTAAGACTATGAACTTTGATTTTCTTTAAAGGATTATGAGACTTTATTTTACAAGTTAGGAGACTTTATTTTTCAAGATATGGGTTACTTGATTTACTTCTAAAGTTAAGAGGCTTGATTTCGAAAGAGTATGTGACTTGAGTTTTAAAAGTATATGTTTATTGATTTAAAGAGAAGGAGTTTTATGATTCTTTTTAAGTATGTATGTACGTAGTATTTTTGGGCCTAGTTTCCCTAATGTTGTAAGAATAAAAGTGTCATAAGTTCTCTAAAATGAAAGGTTGTTATAATAGCTTTATGGGAAGTTGTTATGACGACTTAATAAGAAGTGAAAAGATGGTTTTAAAATGTTATGTAAGGAAAATCACACCGAGCCTACAAATAGGCCGGATTACGTTATGAAATACACCGAGCCTACAAATAGGCCGGATTACGTTATGAAATACACTGAGCCTACAAATAGGCCGGATTACGTTATGAGATACACCGAGCCTACACATAGGCCGGATTACGCCATATTACCAAGAGCATACACATAGGCGGGTTACGTCATCTTACACCGAGGCCACGGCGGGCGGATTATGCTACATGATTCCACAAGATGCAAGCCCCAGGCGGGCGGATTATGTCACATGATTCATCAAGATTACCGTGTCCCATAAATGGGCGGATTATGTTATGTAAGATATGCAAGTTATGTGAAAAAGACTGGATTAAACTCTTAAGTATGTATGTAAGAATATGTTGTTAAATTTTATTGAAAGAAGGAAAGGAACGGTTAATATATGATTGATTTCAGGAGTTAAAAGGACATTCTTTTTGTCACGACCCGAACCCGGGCCCGTGACTGGTGCCTTACCCCGGGCACCCTAGTGATACAACATCAGAGAAAATCAGCGGAAATAAAAACATGAACATGAATTAAGAGACAAGATAAATAAACAGGCCAACCAAAACAGTTGCCTTCATCATATATACATAAATACCCGAACAGTTATCCTTTTTTTAAACCCTGCCCACAACAGTGCTACAGACCTCTAAGATTTTTACAACAGCTATGACGGACGGGGCCGCCATACCCACGAATGTATAAGAATCTACTGGACTCAAGTAACATACCAAAAGATAAGCCTCCAAGAAATGGGGCTTCGACACGAATCGTGATCCTATGGCGAGGATCCACAACCGATGTACTTCCACTGCGGCATGACGCGGCCCAAGGAGGTCAAGATAACAGTACCAAGTATGTGAAATCGTAAAAGGCGTAAATGAAATCATAATAGTCATATAAAGCGGGAGACATGTATGATAACGGATGAAATCGTGTCCTCGCCCATCTCGTGGGACTCGGTGTAGAATCAGATGAAATACGTGTCCCTGCCCATCTCGTGGGACTCGGTGTAAAAATCAGATGAAATATGTGTCCCTGCCCATCTCGTGGGACTCGGTGTAAAATCAAATGGAATACGTGTCCCTGCCCATCTCGTGGGACTCGGTGTATAATCAAATGAAATACGTGTCCCTGCCCATCTCGTGGGACTCGGTGTAGAATCGTTCATAACAAATCAACCGGCCCTCCATCGAGAGACGCGGGGGTACAAAAATACAACAAAGGCTATCACAACAAGCATAGGCAAGTTTCACAACAACAAGCATAGGCAAGCTTCACAACAACAAGCATAGGCAAGCTATACACAACTCAGAGTACTTTCATTTTATGCCAAAGTCCGGGTTTTAACCCTAAGGTACTACGTACGTTAAATTACTTTTAAAGATCCATTTCTTTTACAAGGGTCACCCGATACCCGTAGTATAAAAATAGAGTGACTAACATTGTTAAGTAAACCAAAATGCTTTCCTTTGTAAAATCAAGTAACAACCTTATTTTCCAAACGTTCAAGTTTGCCTAATTTCAAATGCTCAAGTTTCTCATTTTAGAAAAGGTTTCGTAGTTCATAGTTTTAATCCTTTAAACATAATTCTCCTTTAAACGTTTTGAGAAACATATGCCTTATAGGTGAGTAGGTTATTCTTGTTTATAAACAATCTTATTAAGCAGTCATGATCTAGGAAATGTAATATCATTTTGTCTCATCTTAGCTTCTATGCAGATGGAGGTTTCTACTGGTTTTAATAATACTTCATTAGTCTTTACATTTCCCTTTATTAACGATGCAATGGTTTGTCGATACTTATTCTGATTTCCGAAATAAGTAAAACATTATTCCTTTTAAAAACCAAGTACTCATTACTCACGAATGAGGTTTCACCCAAAATTCATACATTTAAGTCAAGTATCTTATCTTCTAAAAATCGGTAAACCATTCTCTTTATCTCTCTTAAGACGTTATACGTAACTTCCCATAAAGCTAGTATAACTCTTATGTTTTCAAAGCCAAGTATTACTCTTCTTTCAAAAAGGTCTTTTTGAAACACTTCAAGTTCTTTATTACTACACATCAAATCCGTTATAAGTCAAATCAGTTACCCTTTGAAACCACAAAGCATTTTCTTACCTACATAAAGCTGTTATAACCAACTTCCCATAAAGTCGTTATAACACTTTATGTTTCAACCAATCAAATACATTAAACACATGTACGTCTACCGTACTACCTAGTTATACACATATCATGCTAGAACAGATAGGAAGAGGTTCACATACCTCGCGATGATTACCGACTAATAGCAAAGCGCTCCAAGTACCTCAAACCGTCGGCTACACCTTAAGCCAAGTAGACCACGCCACACGTAGTATTTCAACCTATAGAGGCCACAAGGCGCCTATTAACATCTTAGATCTCAATGTAGAATATCTTACAGAAAATTCGGCGACTCTCCCACATGCAGCGTAAATCTCCTCCTTTATTGGTAGGCCACTGAAGCCCGCGGGGGTTTGCCTAACGTGCGTGTACAATTCTACTCACGATAATACTACACAAGTCTCTTTATGTCTGATCTATGTAATTACAGATTGATTCACTTCTTAAAATTCAGCTTAAGTCGCAAGACATTCTGTAAGTATTATTCAGGCTTAAGTCAAAAGACATTGCCGCACAACTATGTTCAGTTCTATATATAGTATACTTAACTATATACTCCTACAACATGTAATTTCCAATTACAACAGAAGGTCAAGAATGTTTACCTCGATAAGCCCAAAATTATCCGAGTTTATATGTCGATCTGAGCAGGTTTAGCTCTACTCCGTGCGCTCAACCCGCTCCAAACAACCCTTAGAAGTTCTAACCAACTTCTACTTAACACTTCAACCTACTATGAAGGTTTTCCTTAGGGTTTCGTTTTTGGTGAGGAAGTATAATAGTATTTTACGGGCTTTTGTATAAGTGTAACCTTGGGAATACTACAAGGTATTTGGGCAGGTATTTGGGCCTTATAACAATACGTGGAGAGTATTTCTATACCACTGAGGGGTATTATACGAAGACAACTAGGCTGTGGGTACCCACGACTAACCACTACAAAGGGGAGGATACTTTCGGCCAGGGCCTTCCGAAAGGGGAGGGGTGTGGTGGACGAAAGAACAAGAGGGAGGGAGTATTTTGAGACTTAGATAGATTGCTCAAGTTTGGATGAAATAACTCTTCAACTTAGAGGGGTATTTATAAGTCAAGGAATGGCCAACCAATGGCCAAGATCCATCCAAGTGTTAGGCAAGTGTAAGGCCAAGATCAAGCCAAGTGCACCTTATCCATCTACCACCAAAATATCCTACCTAACTGTCACGACCCGAACCCGGGCCCGTGACTGGTGCCTTACCCCGGGCACCCTAGTGAGACAACATCAGAGTAATCAGCGGAACATAACACAACAACATGAAATAACAAGAAGCGTACAACAGTTATCTTTAGAAAACTTGCCTTTCGGCATAAATAATAATAACAACTCTTTCAAAATGAACAGTTTAATCCTTTCTTTACAAACCCTGCCCACAACAGTACTACATACCTCTAAGAAATGATACGACAACAATGGCGGGACAGGGCCCTTAAACCACGAATGTAAACACTTACGGCGACGGGGACTATACCCGATAAGCCTCGAGAAAGCGGAGCTTCCCAACTGGCGTGACCACGAGAGCTAGGATCAACGGCGGTGTACCTCAACTGCGGCATGAACGCGGCCCGGCGAGGTCGATCTAACAGTGCCGAGTATGTGGCAAAATACATCACGTAAATGAAATCATAGCGATCATATAAAGCGGGAGACATGTATGATAGCCAAACTACGATTCTGACAAAGCGATCATGTCAAGTCGGGGACTCGCCCTCAGTCATCACTCAGTATAACAATGGGTCTCGTGCCTAACATCAATCATGCCCGTGGAATACCTTATCGCCTGGCGATCATGATATAAAAGCACCAAGGAACACATGAACACGTGTCCCACTGTGTCATAATAAAATCAGCGGGGTAAATACGAAGGCATAGCCGACTACTAAAAACCCACAGTACCAACAAGGTCATGAATCAGATCATAAGATCTGTCTGACCGTCACATGATCAAAGCCGCCACTTGCCCGCGATATCGATATGCGCGTCTAACCTCGAACTCCGCGACTCGCGTAGGCCAATCTCATCGGCCCGCATGAGGTATTCCCGCGTCGAGGTAGCTACTCCCGGCATCGCCCCGACTTCGCGATCCGCGTGGCCACATGGACCGCGTGCCCATAAAGGACGACACTAACACGGAACTCGTAGCTCGCGTAGGCCCTCGGGACTGCGTGAGGTATTCTCGAATCATAGGTCCATCGACGCTTTGAGTCTACCCCGCGTCGGGCGGCTTAACCGGAATCATCTCAAGAGATGAGTGATGTAAAATACTAACACAACAACTTATCGTTAAGCAACATAAGCACAACAAAGGAAACCCCTTTACACAACATCACAAGATACTAACACACGTAGCATCCTAGCATGTTTACTTATCAATCAACAAGAAAGTATTACTGTGCTATCACAAACCAACACAATCAAGTTATACACACAAGGTACTTTCTACTATATGCCAACAAGTTCGGGTTTTATCCCCAAGTACTTCATACATTAACTCTTTAAAAGATACGTTACTTTCACAATGTCACACAATACGTAGTATAAAATAGAGTGACTATCCTTTTAAAGTAAATCAATTACTTCTCTTTGTAAAATCAAGTAGCAACATTCTTTTCAATGATCAAGTTTGCCTAATTTCCAATGTTCAAGTTTCTCATTTTAGAAAGGTTTCGTAGTTCATAGTCTTATTCATTTAAGAATATAATTCTTCTTTTAAACTATCTGAGAAACAAAAGTCTTATATGTGAGTAGGATATTCTTGTTTATAACAATCTTATTACAGCAGCCATGATCTAGGAAATATCATTTTGTCTCATCTTAGCTTACATGCAGATGGAAGTTTCTCTTGGTTTTAATAATACTTAATTATTAAAAACATTTCCTCTTATAAACGCGTTGGTTTGTCGATACACATTCGATTTCCAAAATCGAAGATAACATTCTTAAGACGTTATACCTAACTTTCCATAAAGCTAGCATCACTCTTAAGTTTTCAAAACAAATCAAGTACTCTTTCTTTCGAAATGATTCAAAAATCTTTTGAAATACTTCAAGTTCTTTATTAACACATAAAACGCCAGTTATAGTTCAAATCAGTTACCTTTTAAAAAACCACAAGTATTTTCTTACCAACATAAAGTCATTATAACCAACTTCCCATAAAGTTTGTTATAACACTTTATGTTTAAACCAATCAAATACATTTAGCACACGTATGCGTCTACGTACTACATAGTTCACACATATCATGCTAGAAGAGATAGGAAGAGGTTCACATACCTCGCGACGAGTATCGACTAATAGCAAAACGCTCAAGTACTTCAAACCGCGTCGGCTACTCCTTGCCGCCAAGATCGCGCCATACGTAGTACTTCAACCTATAAGGCCACAGCGCTTATTAACATTTAGTTCCTCGTAGAACATTCTACGAAAATTCGGCAGACCTCCCCATGGCGTAAATCTCCTCTCTATCTGGTAGCTATCAAGCCAACCAGTGGGTTCATACATCTAACCCGAACGGTACAATTCTACTCCGCACTACTACACAAGTCTCTGTCTGATCCTATGTAATTACAATTCGATTCGATATTCTTCTTTAAATTCGGGCTTAAGTCGCAAGACATTGCTGTAAGTATTCGAGCTTAAGTCAAAAGACATTGCCGATAACTACGTTCAGTACTATATATAGTATACTTCAACTATATATTCTAACAATATGTAATTTCCAATTACAATAGAAGGACAAGATAATTACCTCGATAAGCCCATAATTATCCGAGTTTAAATGTCGGTCCTGAGCAAGGTTTAGCTCCTACTCGTGCGCTCAGGCCATCTAAACAACCGCCAGAAGTTCTAACCAACTTCTACTTATGACTTCAACTACGGGTGAAGATTTTCCTTAGGGTTTCGTGTCACGACCGTTCGGGGCGTGGATCGTGCCTTAGGGGCACCCAGTAGTACATCAGTGTCGGCGGAAACATAAAGCAAGACATGAAACAGTTTATAAAACAAGACAGTTATGTGAGAAAACATCGCCTTTCGGCGTATATATATAATCATGTTTTAGCGATTACATCCGAATCGTACAACATGACTACTGCACCTCTAAGAAATATACAACTATGGCGGGACGGGCCCCGCCATACCACTGACAGACAAAAACTATCTACAACAGGAGATCATACCAAAAGTAGAGCCTCGGAAGAGATGGAGCTCCCGACACCAACGTAGAGATCCTAAGGATGCAGATCTAGCACTACCTTGCCTGCGGCATGAACATGGCCCCGAAGGAGTCGATACAACAGTACTAAGTATGCGAATCGTAAAGTACTTAAATGAAAACATATCATTTTAAAACCGGTTTACAAATATGTGTGAAACAACCAGGAAACCGCACATAGTGCCACATCACAAACAAGAGCAATAGGTAAGCGTAACGTCTTGTCTAGGCTGCGAATGATCGAAGCAGGCCACTCGCCCACATCCTCATTCTGCAAGCCTAATCACGACTCCGAGTCGCGCCGGCCACTCGCGTGGGCGCGTGAGGTATAACCCGTCGAGGGTAGTACTCCTCGGCGTCGCCCCGACTCGTTGTCGCATGGCCGCATAGACGCGTGAGGCATAACCCGCATACTAACACGGAACTCGTAGCTCGCGATAGGCCCCGGACCGCGTAGGTATTCTCGAATCATGGTCCCGCATCACTGAGTCTACCGCGTCGGAGGCTTAACCCGGTATCATCTCGAGGTGAGTGATAGTATACTAACATAACAACTTATCTTTAAGTAACATAAGCATAACAAGTATACTCACCTATACAAACGTTACAAGATACTAACACACATAGCATCATATCATGTCTACCTATCAAACCATCTTATTATTCTTTTCACAATATAAGTCATTTTTAAACACATAGGCAAACTTGTTTCTTTTCTCAATCTTAAGTGGTTATACTTACTTCCCATAAAGCTAGTATAACTCTTAAGCTTGCTTAAAAACCAATTAGTTCTCTTACATAATAAATGGTTCAGAGTCCTTTTGAAATGTTTTGATTCTTTATTATTGTGCTTAAGCGTGAGGCATTCTTGTCATTATTGTCGGCTTAAGCGTGAGGCATTGCGTAAGTACTATTCGGTTAACACGTATGCGTCACCGTACTATATACATATTGTAAAATATCATGCTTTAGGAAGAATCACATACCTTCTGAAATCCACGCTAAGTCGAGTATGTCGCGTGAAGAATCGACTATAATAGTCACAGATATCTATCAAAGTCTAGACTATTACGTAGGTCATTCTAAACAGAGGGTCCTCAATTCTACGGAAAGTCGGGCACACCTACCGGTGAGCTATATAAGTCTCATGTGAAAGCAGTCTATGTAAATCTGATTGTATATTCTTCTTTTATACCCTTCTAGGTGTTACAATTCAATTCTATTCCTTAATAACCTTAAGTATTTATACTTATTCTTATTCTACAACAGTAAGTATTCTCTAATTCAAAAGAGGGTTAGGATTAGTTACCTCGGTAAGCCCAATAATATCCTAGAAAAGTCGCTGAGCAAGGTTTTGCTCTAAGTTGTATGCTCGAAACCTTAGAAGTTCTTCACAACTTCTACTAAGTACTAAGGTATTTGGGCTAGGGTATTTTGGGCATTATAACAATACAAGAAGGCAACTTTTCTACCAAGGGAGGGTAGGTTTCGGCTAGGCTAGGGGTGGGGTAGCCTCGGCCAAGCTTCTCGAGGAGGGGTGTGTTGGGAATTGCTTACAAAGGGAGAGGGAAGGATTTTTAGACTTGGAAAGCTTTTGTGGATGAAGAACTCTTCATCTCAAGAGGGTATTTATAGGTCAAGACATGGCCAACCAATGGCCAAGATTTAGCCAAGTGCTAGGCAAGTGTAAGGTCAAGATTAGGGCAAGTGTACTGCTAGCCAACTGCACACAAAATATCTAACCAACTTTATGACAAGGATGGTCATCCATTTGGCCCTATTGCCGTGACAAGTCCACCAATGAGAGGGTGGCAAATGTCGCCCTCATTGGTCCAAAGTGTTACGTCTCTCGGAAAAATCCGCAAAAATTAGAAATGACATAGCGGAATTTATCCTACGAAGTCGTGGAAACGTTTCGTCGGAAAACCGTTAACTTTGTGAGTTGTGCCTAAAAATCGTCAAGGCCTAACTTTAAGACCAAACTTTTATGCGTATTCCTTACGTACATACTGGAAATACGGTATAACATTCTCCCCTCGCGAAACATTCGTCGAATGTTCCTTCCCAAGACAGATAACGATAAGGTTCTTCAAAACTTAAGCGGTTTGCAAAAGCCACACACCATAAACAACACTTAGGCATAAACGATAATGAAGATTTACAAGTAGGAAAGTGAATTACGGAGGGTGGGGAGCGGTGAGGATACTTCGCCTCATTTCCTCGCCGGCTTCCGTCATCTCCTCACGAGCTCGTTCGCCACAAGACTTTGACGGAAGCCACGTCCTTCGTCAGACGCCTAACCCGGCGATCGATTATCGCTATGGGAATCTCCTCACGATAATCCCGATCCTGGACATCGTCAATCGGATGTACTAGATGGATCCGATACATCTCCTCGGCATAAAGCGTGAAACACGGATGCACCGCCTCGGATCGGACGGCGGATCAACTCATAGCAACCTTGCCTACCTGCGGATAATGCGAACGGCCCAATGTACCTTGGTGAGTTTCCTTCTTCCGAATCTCATCACACCGCCATGGGTGACACCTTCAGAAAACCCAATCATCAGCGCAAACTCGGATGTCGACAGCGATGATCTGCATCGACTTACATGCGACTCGGTATCGATAAGCGCTCTCGGATAAGCTTCACCTTATCCATCACTGCTGCACCGTCTGGTCCCACTTCGCACCTCGCCACTCGAACCAACCTATAGGCGATCTGCACTTCCTCCCATACAAGGCCTCATAAGGCGCCATCGAATCTTTGGAGTGGTAGCTATTATTATCGCGAACTCAACTAGAGGCAAATGATCCTCCCAACTACCACTGAAGTCAATAACACGGGCTCGCGGATATCCTCGAAGTGCGGATAGCGCTCTGCTGTCCGTCTGCATGCGTGGATGAAATGCGATGCTCGAGCTCACTGCGTCCTAAACCCCTCTGGAAGGACCTCGAAGTTGGCGTGGCGGGCTCCTGCATGCGATATGATCGAAGTAGGGACTCCATGCGATCGGCGATCTCTCGGATGTAAAGTCGGCATAATCCTCGGTAGAAAAAGTCGTCTGACGGGAAGAAAGTGGGCTGATTTCGTCGACTGTCGGCGATAACCCATATAGAATCATGTCTCCTCGAGTGCGAGGTAATCTGTGATGAAGTCCATGTTGATTACCTCCCACTTCGGTCGGGATCTCTATCGCTGTAACAAACCACGGTCTGGTGCTCTACCTTCACTGCGACAACACGGCACCGAGCTACGAACTCGCAACGTCCTCTTCAAGCCATCCCAATACACGGATCTAAGGTCGTGGTACATCTTGGTCGACCGGATGGATAGTAACGCTTGCCGTGTGCTTCCCAGAACTCACTGCGAAGTCACTGAAATATCTGGAACACACAACGCCCTCAAACCTTAGCACCCATCGTGCTACCTCAAGGACCCTGCCCTCACGAAAGTCGTATCACGATATCGAATCAAAGCTGGATCCTCGGCTGTTGCCTCTTCCTCCTCAACGATGGAAGACTCGGCAACCTCACGAACTCTAACCCCATTGCTATCGGAATCAATCAAGCGGACACAAGGCTCGCTAATCGGTGCAAATTACGAACCATGTCCCTTCTCTCTAGCCGCATCGATAGGCTCCCATCGACTACGACTAAGGGCATACGCCAGCATTGGCCTTGCGGGTGGTACAGGATGTCACATCGTAATCCTTAAGCAACTCTAACCACCGTCTCTATCGTAAGTTCGGCTCCTGCGGTGAAGATATCTTGGAGGCTCTTGTGGTCCGTAAAAATATCCACGTGAACCCATACAAATAGTGCCTCGGATCTTCAAAGCGTGAATCACAACCGCCAACTCCAAATCATGGGTGGGGTAGTTCCTCGTGTTTCTTGGTGTCGGGATGCATATGCTATAACTCTGCCATCTTTGCATCAACACACATCCCAACCCGATGCACGACGCATCACAATACGACATAACCATCTGGACCTACGGAAGAGTAGAGCGAGCGGTCGTCGATCTCTCTTTCAAAACCTGGAAACCACAAGCATCGATCCATCAAACTTGGCTTACGAGTCGGCCTAGTCAATGGTGCGAGATAAAGCAAACTTCTCCACGAACGCCGATAATACCTGCGAGGCCCGTAAAGCTGCGAACCTCTGCCGGAGTAGTAGGTCTAGGCCAAGTCTGGCCGCCGATCTTGGCGTATCAACTCGAATGCCATCGGCCGACAATATGCCCAAGCATGCCAAGTTAACCAAAACTCACATTTGGAAAACTTGGCGTACAATCTTCTGTCTGGAGAAGCCATCGACAATCGCCAAATGCTCGCGTGCTCGCTCTGGCGAGAATAAACCAAGATATCATCAATGAACACTATCACAAGCGTGTCCAAAAATGGTTTGAACACTCGGTTCATCAAATCCATGAATACCGCCGAGCATTGGTCAACCAAGACATGACCACTGAACTCATAATGCGTCTGGTCCGAATGCGATCGTAGGGACATCCACCTCTCGACTTCACTTTGATGATAGCGATCGCGGATCAATCTTGGAGAAACATCTCGCACCACCTGGCGTCGAACAAATCATCAATCCTAGGAAAGGGTATCTGTTCTTAATGGTCACCTTGTTGTTGCACATGTCGACACACGTGCGCGGCGTCGTCCTTCTTCTTCACGAACAATCTGGCGCTCCCGGGAGAAACACTAGGCCTAATGAAGCCGCTTCTCTAGCAAATCCCTAAGGCGATCCTTGAACCTCTCAACTTCGGCGGTGCCATTCGTATGGCGGAATGGAAATAGGCGAGTATCGCAACACATCTATACAAAACTCGATCTCCTCGGGAGGATACCCGGAGGTCATGAAACACGTCGGGAACTCGTGACTCGAGGGCGGAAAATGCAGTACCGCGGCTTGATATCAAACACGAACGAGATGGTAGATATACCGCTGCACCATCTTCCTAGCCTTGAGGTAGGAAATAAACCTACCACCGGCGATACCGTGCTCCTCCCACTCAACAACCCTCGTGAGAACTGGAACCGTACTATTCTCTCTGCGGTCTACATTGGCGTAGCGAAGCTAGCCAATCCATCCCATGATCACATCGGTCAATCATCTCAACTCTATCAAGTCGGCGGTCCGCGGCGTAAATGATCACAGACAAGCTCTATATACGCCGAGCTACCACCGAATCACCAGGCGTAGCTACCTCGAAAGGGTCTATGGACTCGTGCTCTATCCCTATCCTACTAGCAACAAGGGAGATATATGGGGCCAGTAGAACCGGATCTATCAAAGCATACATATCAAACCCGAAGCGATAAGGTACTGTGGCGACATCGGTGAGGCCTCACGATCTGTCGGTTACGGACAAAGCATAAATGCGGTTCGAGGACGCTAGGCTGAGACGAGCCACGGCCTGCGCGACCTGCGACCCGTGAGCACCCCGCCTCGGGCGAGTAAGCGTAGGAGATGATGAAGCGGCAGAACACTGAAGGTGAGCCTACCACCGCCCCGGTCGGACGATCCCAAAGTGACCTGCCGCCACTGGCGTAACAAGATCCAAAAGTAGTACCACACTTCCGTAATGGGATCTACCGCATCGGCCCACTGGGGTGGTCGATCGGCGATACCTCTGCTACCACGGGCGTCGAAGCCACAGGGCCAGTGCGCCCTCAGCGTGGCTGCTTGAGGGCGGTCGCAGGAGTGCTCTGTCTTGGCGTGGTGCGAATCTAGGCTAGCCGAGGCGCCCACCACGATAACTACGAAGACCCTCGTCACGGCCTTAACGCTGCTGTCGTCACTCGTCGACCTCTGCGCTCCTCGCATCAGGCGTGAGCTGCGTGCGGGTAATGTCCATACCCGGTGGAGAAACCCCCACATGACTCGGCCATATAGTCGTCTGGCGGTGACATAGCGGTGCACCTATCCTCCATATCTGCTACCAATCTTTGGGACATATCGAGCCAATGAATCAAACTCGACATTGTACTCACGGCGGTCGTCCTCTGCCTCGATGGTAAAAATCTATCGGCCCGCGCCTCGCCATCTGTGGAGGCAAGAAGTGAGAAAGCCTCGAGAACTCATCCCAGTAGGCGGGGGACGCGTGCTCTCCGGGATAACTCCGTGAATCAAACCAATCGATTGCGGTATCACGCGCGGCCTATGTGACCCAAAGATCACGGACTCGGTCTCGACGCCCGATCACTCTCAAAAATCCTCTGAAGGCGGCGGATGAACTCCTGCGGATCATCCTCGGCCTCGATCCATAAAACTCCGTGAACTGACTCAAAAGTCTCGTAGCCTCAAACTCTGCCTCGGGTGAACAACGGTGCGGCCAGACTGGAGCTGGGCCAGGCTGCGCGTCGGCCTCTCGCCGTGTCGGGCCACAACTTTAGCCAATAGCTGGGCCATCTCCTTGTACCCTAACTCCTCCGCCCCAGGCTGTGGGACAGGAGGTGTGGGTATTGTGGTCTCTGCTGGGGCTGGCGGCGTCATAGAACTCGCCGTCTCTGGTATAGACTGGGCCTGAGCCCTCGTGACTCTGGGTGTCCTGCTAGCGACTCCTCGGCCTTGCCGCCCGGGCGGGTTGCCTTACGTGGAGGTATAAGCATTCGGAAAGGAATACGTTAGAGGTCCAACCTATAACACGACTCTAAAGCACGATCTCGGAATGAGAAGAGCGAAACCAATCCTAAATATCCTATAGCCTCACGATTATTGGTGTGGTGCGCACACCGATAATCAGACTCTACTAGATACGATGCGTAGACACTTTCAGAGATTAAGCGCTCACGATACCACTTTTGTCACGACCGTTCGGGGCGTGTTCGTGCCTCAGGGCACCCAGTAGTCATACATCGAGTAATCGTGGAAACATAAAGCAAGACATGAAACGATTTATAAAACAAGACCACAGTTATGTGAGAAAACATCGCCTTTCGGCGTATATATATAATCATGTTTTAGCGATTACATCAAACCTTTGTACAACATGACTGAGACCTCTGAAATATACAACTATGGCGGGACGGGGCCGCCATACCCTGTACAAAAACTATCTACAACGGAGATCATACCAAAAGTAGAGCCTCGGAAGAGATGGAGCTCCCGACACCAACGTAGAGATCCTGGGATGCAGATCTAGCACTGCTTGCCCTGCGGCATGACGCAGCCCAGGAGGTCGATTACAGTACTAAGTATGCGGCGTAAAGTACTTAAATGAAAACATATCATTTTTAAAACCGGTTTACAAATATGTGTGAAACAACCAAGAAACCGCACATAGTGCCACATCACAAACAAGAGCAACAATAGGTAAGCATGTCGTCTTGTCTAGGCTGCGAATGATCGAAGCAGGCCACTCGCCCACATCCTCATTCTGCAAGCCTAATCACGGACTCGAGTCCGCGATGCCACTCGCGTGGGCGCGTGAGGTATAACCCGCGTCGAGGTAGCTACTCCTCGACGTCTGGACTCGCCATTGTCGCATGGCCACATAGACGCGTGAGGCATAACCCGCATACTAACTGGAACTCGTAGCTCGCATAGGCCCCCTGGACCCGCGTAGGTATTCTCGAATCATGGTCCCGCACGCTGAGTCTACCCGCGTCGGAGGCGACAACCCGGTATCATCTCAAGAGGTGAGTGATAGTATACTAACATAACAACTTATCTTTAAGTAACATAAGCATAACAAGGATACTACCTATACAAAGCGTTACACGATACTAACACACATAGCATCATATCATGTCTACCTATCAAACCATCTTATTATTCTTTTCACAATATAAGTCTGTTTTAAACACATAGGCAAACTTGTTTCTTTTCTCAATCTTAAGTGGTTATACTTACTTCCCATAAAGCTAGTATAACTCTTAAGCTTCTGTTTAAAACCAATTAGTTCTCTTACATTAATAAATGGTTCGATAGTCCTTTTGAAATGTTTTGATTCTTTATTATTGGGCTTAAGCGTGAGGCATTGTCACGTATTATTCGAGCTTAAGCGTGAGGCATTCCGTAAGTACTATTCGATTAACACGTATGCGTCTCTAGTACTATATACATATTGTAAAATATCATGCTTTAGGAAGAATCACATACCTTCGCGAAATCCACCGCCAAGTCGAGTATGTCATGAGAATCGACCTATAATAGTCACGAATATCTATCAAAGTCTAGACTATTCTGTAGGTCATTCTAAGCAGAGGGTCCTCAATTCTACGGAAAGTCGGGCGCAACCCTGCAGGTGAGCTATATAAGTCTCATGTGAAAACGATCACATGTAAATGATTCGTATATTCTTCTTTTATACCCTTACAGGGTGTTCTGATTCAATTCTATTCCTTAATAACCTTCTAAGTATTTATACTTATTCTTATTCTACAAATGAAGTATTCTCTAATTCAAAGAGGTTAGGATTAGTTACCTCGGTAAGCCCAATAATATCTAGAAAAGTCGCGCTGAGCAAGGTTTTGCTCTAAGTTGTATGCTCCAGAAACCTTAGAAGTTCTTCACAACTTCTACTAAGTACTAAGGTATTTGGGCTAGGGTATTTTGGGCATTATAACAATACAAGAAGGCAACTTTTCTACCAAGGGAGGGGTAGGTTTTTTAGGCTGGCTAGGGGTGGGGTAGCCTCGGCCAAGCTTCTCGAGGGAGGGGTGTGTTGGACGAATTGCTTACAAAGGGAGAGGAAGGATTTTTAGACTTGGAAAGCTTTTGTGGATGAAGAACTCTTCATCTCAAGAGGGTATTTATAGGTCAAGACATGGCCAACCAATGGCCAAGATTTAGCCAAGTGCTAGGCAAGTGTAAGGTCAAGATTAGGGCAAGTGTACCTAGCCAACTTGCACACAAAATATCTAACCAACTTTATGACAAGGATGGTCATCCATTTGGCCCTATTGCCGTGACAAGTCCACCAATGAGAGGGTGGCAAATGTCGCCCTCTCATTGGTCCAAAGTGTTACGTCTCTCGGAAAAATCCATAAAAATTAGAAATGACATAGCGAATTTATCCTACGAAAGTGTGGAAACGTTTAGTCGGAAAAACCGTTAAGCTTTGTGAGTTGTGCCTAAAAATCGTCCAAGGCCTAACTTTAAGACCAAACTTTTTGTACGTATTCCTTTACGTACATACTCTGGAAATACGGGGTATAACATTTCGGTTTTGTGACAGACGGGAAGTATAATAGTATTTCTGGGCTTTACGTATAGGTATAACCTTAGAATACTACAAGGTATACGGCTAAGGTATTTGGGCATTATAACAATACTTGGGGAGTATTTCTATACCATAAAAGGGGTATTATCTGAAAGCAACTAGGCTGGGGTACCCAGGTGCATGATAGGAGGGGTGTACCCGCCGGCCTCTAGCCTACAGGAGGGGAGGCCTCTTGGCCGAACTCAACACAAAGGGGAGGGAGAAGGAGAGCTTTCAAGACTTAGGCAAATTTGTGGATGAATTTGTCTTCCAAAGGGGTGGGTATTTATAGGTCAAGTGTCACGACCCGTTCCGGGGCCCGTGACTGGTGCCTTACCCCGGGCACCCTAGTGATACAACATCAGAGTAATCAGCGGAACATAAAACACGTACATGAAACAAATGAAGTACCAGCCAATCGAGAAAAACTTGCCTTTCGGCGTATATATAAATAACAACTTTTTCAACATGAGCAGTTTAATCCTTTTTACAAACCACACTTGCACGGTACTACACTCTACGAATGACAACAACTATGACGGGACGGGGCCGCCATACCACGAATGTACAAGAACCTACAACTCGGGGAACACATACAAAAGATAAGCCTCCGAAGGAACGGAGCTTCAATCTGTTGAAAGGTGATCCTAGCGGGGATCGGCGACGATGTACTTACTGCGGCATGAACGGCCGAAGGAGGTCGATCTACAGTACCAAGTATGTGGCGTAAAATCAGAATCGAAATCATAATAGTCTATATAAAGCGGGAGACATGTATGATAACCAAACTACGATTCACAACATAAAAGCGATCATGTCAAGTCGAGTGGAATACATTCCGGATGGCCGTAGTCGAGTGAAATACATTCCGGAATGAACGGTAATCAAGTGAGATACATTCGGATGAGCCGTAATCAAGTGAGATACATTCGGATGAGCCGGTAGTCGAGTGAGATACATTCCGGATGAGCCGTAATCAAGTGAGATACATTCCCGGATGAACCGGTAATCAAGTGAGATACATTCCCGGATGAACCGGTAGTCGAGTGAAGTACATTCCCGGATGAACCGGTAGTCGAGTGAAGTACATTCCCGGATGAACCGGTAATCAAGTGAGATACATTCCCGGATGAACCGGTAATCAAGTGAAATACATTCGGATGAGCCGTGTAATCAAGTGAAATACATTCGCACAACAAAGGCTATCACAATAAGCATAGGCAAGTGTCACAACAACATGCATAAGCAAGTTACACAACAACAAACATAGGCAAGTTATACACAACTCACGGTACTTTCATTTTATGCCAAAGTCCGGGTTTTAACCCTAAAGTACTACTTACGTTAAACCCTTTAAAAGATCCGTTTCTTTCACATAAGTCACACAATACCCGTAGTATTAAAATAGTGACTATCTTATTAAGTAAACAAAATACTTCCCCTTTTGTAAAATTAAGTAACAAGATTATTTTCCAAGCGTTGAGTTTGCCTAATTTCAAATGCCTAAGTCACTTATTTTAGAAAGGTTTCATAACTCATAGTCTTAATCTCTTTTAAAACATTTGAGTAACCTATGCCATATATGTGAGTAGGTTATTCTTGTTTATAACAATCTTATTACTGACCGTGATCTAGAAAATGTAATATCATTTTGTCTCATCTTAGCTTACATGCGGATGGAGGTTCTACTGGTTTTAATAATACTTCATTACTTAATACATTTTCCTTTATTAACGCTGCGGTGGTTTGTCGATACACATTCGATTTCGAAATCGGTAAAACATCATTCCACTTTAAATAAAACCAAGTACTCATTACTCACGAATGAGGTTTCATACAAACATTCACATTAAAACAAATAAGTTAAGTCTCTTATCTTATAAGATCAAGTCTCTTAACTTCTAACACGATAAACCATTTTATTTACCTCTCTTAAGACATTATACCTAACTCCCATAAAGCTAGTATAACTCTTTTAAAACCTTTAAAACCAAGTGTTACTCTTTCTTTCAAAGCGATTCACAAATCTTTTGAAATACTTCAACTTCTTCATTAACACATAACAAGATTATAACCAAATCAATTACCTTTTAAAAACCACAAAGTATTTGCTTATCCACATAAAGCTATTATAAGCTTCCCAAAGCCGTTATAACACTTTATGTTTTAAACCAATCAAATACATTTAGCACGTATCGTCTGCAGTACTACATAGTTCACACATATCATGCTAGAAGAGATAGGAAGAGGTTCACATACCTCGCGACAGTATCGACTAATAGCAACGCTCCAAGTACTTCCAACCGGCTACTCCTGCCAGCGAGTAGATCGCGCCACCGTAGTACTTGACCTATAAGGCCACAAGGCGCTTATTAACATTTAGATCTCATCGTAGAACATTCTCAGAAAATTGGCGACCTCTCCCGCACAACGTAAATCTCTCCTCTATCGAGGCCGACTACCAAGCCAACCGGGGAGGGGGTTATCGCCTAACCCTGGGTACAATTCTACTCACGGTACTACTACCTGAGTGTCTTTGTCTGACCTATGTAATTACGATTCGGTATTCTTCTTTAAATTCGGGCTTAAGTCGCGAGACATTGCTGTAAGTATTATTCGGGCTTAAGTCAAAAGACATTGCGATAACTACGCCGATTCTATATATAGTATACTTCAACTATATATTCTAACAATATGTAATTTCCAATTACAATAGGGACAAGATAATTACCTCGATAAGCCCATAATTATCCGAGTATAAAGTCGATCTGGGCAATCGTTTAGCTCGACTCAGGCGCTCGACCCGGCTCCAAACAACCCTTAGAAGTTCTAACCAACACACAATACTCCAACGGACTATGGAGATTTTCCTAGGGTTTCGGTTTTGTGACTGACGGGAAGTATAATAGTATTTCTGGGCTTTTCGTATAGGTATAACCTTAGTGTTACACCCCGTAAATTCTAGAAGATAGATAAGTTGGCAAACATGTGTTGGAAGGACTTTGAGTTTACCTTTGAGTGTTGGACCCCAGTTGTTAAGGATTGTAAGGTGTTTAAAAGGCCTAGTGTGTAGTCCGTTGAATCTAGGTCCCAACGCAACCAACTGTTCGTCGATTGGACAACGGAGTCAAAAGTTATGGAAGTTTCAAGTTTGGCGCGCAGTCAAAGCGATGACTTGGTTCGGGAGTTGTGCGCGGCCGGAGAGCGAGGCGCGATTGTTGAGGGTGCGGGTGTTGAAGCCTTGGCGCCGAATCTGAGGCAGCGGCGCGGTGCAATTATTTTACGAAGTGTTAGCGCCTTGGCGTGGCAGCGGCGGGATTTCTGCGGGTAAGGAGAAAAATCGGGGATATTTTTAAGGAGCCTATGGGAGGGTGACAAGTGTCCCTCCCATCCTTTGACCAGCGATAGAAGCCTATTTTAGGGCCAAGTCTTGGAAGACTTGGCCATTTCATTCAAACCCTCCCGAGAAAACCCTCTCCCTCTCTCTAGGTTTTTGAGAAACGGCCTTAGGGAACTGTTGGAGCGGCGGCAAGAAGGAAAAAGTGTTGGTGAACTTGTGGGAAGCGCTGGTGGTTGAGTTGACGGAAGAAGTGGTAGGAAAGGGCTTTTGTGGGCTTTTCTAAAAGGATTGAAGTACTACGTGTAGCATATTCTTCTTAAGGGAGATAGTACTGTGGAGCATTTTGCTTAGTGTCGACAATCGTCGCGAGGTATGTGATTCTTCCTATCCTCTTCAGCATGACTATTTGTGAAATATATAGTGCGGTTGACGCACGTGTGCTAAAGGAAATTGATTTTCCAAATTGTGTCTTGACTTGTTATGAAGTGTAAAGGGCTTCATTATGTGTAAGAGTAGTAAGTCTTATCCGTTAGTAATGGGCACTCGGTGCTTAAAGAATGAGCCCTCTTGGTCTCATAAATGTTTATGTGGTATTGGTTGGTTTAAAACATAAAGGGGTTATAACGGCTTTATGGGAAGTTAGTTATAACAACTTTATGTGAGTAAAAGAACGGTTGTTGATTGGTAGAAGTTAAGAGACTTGATCTTGTAAGATAAGAGACTTAACTTAGAATTGTGAAAGTTTTGTAATGCATTCAAAAGTTGTAAAACCTCATTCGTGAGTAATGAGTAATACTTGGTTTTTGAAAACTTAAGAGTTATACTAGCTTTATGGGAAGTTAGGTATAACGGCACAAGAATGTGAAATGGATTTGAAAGTGGGAATAAGTATCGAACACACCATCAGCGCTAATAAAGGAAATGGTTTCACTAATTGATTATACTAAAACCGGTAGAAACCTCCGTGCATAGAAACTAAGATGAGACAAAATGATATTACATTTCCTAGATCATGGGTGCTTAAATGAGAATCATTGACAACAAGTTAGTTTTCTTAAAATTCCAAAGAATGAACTTAATGGATTGTAAAGGATAATGTCTTGGATTTTGGAAAAGAGAAGTAACTTGAGTTTGAAAGTATAAATCACTTGTTTCAAATATCGAACTTTTCTTAGGGAAAAGTAAATGACTTAGTTTTAAAAGGTAGGAATACTTGACCTTAAAGGAGTTAATTACTTGGACTTTTAAAAGTATACTTGACGTTATGTTAATTGTGTTTGAAGTGCGTGTTCTAAACATGAATGTGTGTGATACTATTGTGATAGTATCGTATGGTTTCTACGTAAAGAGAGGTCTTTGAAGGTAGGAAAGAATGTAGTATTTTGGGGTTGGAACCGGTTTGTCGACTTAAGCGAAGGTACTTTGAGTTGTGTGTAACTTACTGTGCTTGTGGTGATAGTTTTGTTGTTGTGCAAGTGTTTGACTTTGTGCTCTGGAGTCTCTCGGAGGGCGGATATCGGGTGGTATGATGGACATATCGACCACGTTGGGTAGCCAGCGGGTATGCTTCCACTATATTGATCCTTTGGGACATATCGACCGCGTTGGGTAGCCCGGGTATGCTTATTAGGAGTGTTATCTTGTAAGCGGGTTGGACATCGACACGTTGGGTAGCCCGAGTATCGTCCACGGTGAGTATTATCGGGTATTTGTTTGGACATCGACCGCGTTGGGTAGCCGAGTATGCGTCCACGGTGAGTATTATCTTGTTATTGGTTGGGACATCGACCGTTGGGTAGCCGAGTATCGTCCACTGAGTACTATCTTGTTATTGGGTTGGACATACCGACACGTTGGGTAGCCACGAGTATCGTCCACTTTGAGTAATGATCTTTCGGGCGTGAGTCCACGACTTGATGTGGTTTGATTTGGTAGGCGTATATCGTGGTGTCTTGTAGTTTGGTTATCATACATGTCTCTGTTTTCCTTATAGACTATTATGATTTCATTCTGATATTTTTACATTTCGCATACTCGGTACTGTTATCGACCCGCCGGGCTGCGTTCATCTTGCGCGAGTTGAGATACATCGCTTGTTGATCCGCACCCTTTGGATCATTGTTCGGTTCTCGAAAGCTCCATTCCCGGAGACTTTGTCACGAGTACGGTTCCACGAAGTTGTAGAACTTTTTGTACATTCGAGGTATGGCGGAGCCACATCGTCGGAGATGTTATAAAAATTCTTAGAAGTGCAGAATGCGATGTGGCGGGGATTATAGCTGTTCGGTGTTAGTTATTTTTGAGAAAAGGTAACGCTTGGTTGCTTTGTTTTCTCTTTTCATTGGTTATCATGTATGAGTTTTAATTTCGCTGATTTTCTCGATGTTGTTTGACTACTTGGGTGCGGGTAAGGCACGATCGCGAGCCGGTTTAGTCGTGTGAAGTGTATCGAGCGATTAGTCCTCGGAAAGTGTCTCTGACCGTGTCTAAGTAAGTCTTGATTATCGATGTGTTGTGCACCACATCTATAATCGTGAGGCTGAGACATTTAGGATTAGTTTCTATTCTTCTCGTTACGAGATCGTGCCTTAGAAGGCGTGTTGTAAGTTGGACCCTCCGGCGTGTTTCGTTTTTACGATTATGCCTCTGCGAAAGGCAACCGGGGCCCGAGAAGGGCAAAGCGTGAGAGGAGGCTGCGAGTAGAAGCGGCGGCAGTCTCTGAAGACCACGATGCACGAGCCTCGGTCCGATGCAGGCGGAGAGATGGGTTACAAGGAGTTGGCGATTATTGGCGGGGTTGTGGCGAACACGAGGATAATTTGGGCCGCGGCGGTTCGATGCACGATGGTTCACGAGATCGGATAGTTTGAAGGCTGCGGGACTTTACGAGTTGTGGCCCTTGATTACTGGTCGAGGCACGAGGATGATCGCGGGAGTTCATCAAGCGATTCTGAGATCGTGAGAGTGATCAAGGCATCGGAGACCGAGTCGGTGGTCACAGGTTCGCGCGGCTGCGTGATCGCATGATCGGTGGTTTGGTCGTGGGAGGCGTCGGGAGGCATGCTTCCAGCGAGATGGGGCGAGTTCTCGGAGGCATTTCTTGCACATTTCTTGCCTCGCGGATGAGGAGGACTCGGGTAAACAGTTTTTGATGTTGGCGAGCGAGCGTGCGGTTCGAAGTACAACGTGGAGTTTAACTCACTGGCTCGATGCGTCCGCGTTAGTAGCCGACATGGAGGGCGAGTGCGCTATGTCACGAGGCTTGATGACTATTTGGCGAGTTGCTCGGGAGTAGCTCTTGGTAGGGCATGGACATTGCCGCGTGCGAGCTCATGCACTTGGATGTGAGGCGCGTAGAGTCGGCGGAATGACCAAGATCAGCGAGTAGGGCCAGCGGCGGGGTCGCTGGTGACCTTTCGGGCGGCGACCTCGTGGCGAGTTAGTTATGCGCCTCGCCCGATGAGTGCTCCACCTCGATCGTCGGGGCGTTGAAAAATTCGGGGCGGTCGGGGCTCGAGTTTGAGTTTTGGGGATCGGGGATGTTAGTCGGATGGGACCACCCTTACCTCGTTGTGACCATTGTGGTAGGCTCGCGATGGGAGTGTCGTGCTAATAGGGAATCTGTTTTACATGCGGCCGGTAGGAATTTTGCAAGGAATTGTCCACGAGAGATAGCGCGGAGGTTGAGATTCAGCCGGGATCGGTGGGCGATTCACCTCCTCCTTTTGTGCGTCGTCTTAGGAAAGAACATGAGTAGAGCGACAAGAAGGAAGTGAAGCAATAGTTCTGGTATGTTCTTAACCCTCTAGAGTATTGTATGCTTTGATGTTGTGGTGATGTGTTGAGTGCTATGTTGGGTAGCTTTGTGTATATAATGTGATTTGGAAGCATGGTTAATAAAGAGGGTAAGTTGGGGATGAGAAAAATTTTGAACCTTAGAATTTATAACATTGAGACCTTAGATGTAAAGCCGTCTTGGGTAGAAGCCTTTCTTGTTAATCCTTGTCGGAGTGTATGGTATACATGGAGTTTTGTGTGATGATTCCATGAGTAGTTTGTGATGGGAGTGGTAGCTTCCATGGCGTGGATTAGTAAGATGGGACGAGTTGGAGGTAGTGACTCGAGGTGGTAAAAGCAGGCGATGGTGAATTGCGGGCGTGTACTAGAGAGGGTGTGAGTGTACAAGGAAGGTGCAGCAGGAGTAAGGAGAGTATCCTTTAGACAAGGGAGGAGAAAATAGTGATGTTTGCACGTTAGAGGTGATTTCCCCGTTAGCTGGAATTTGGAGATGCGTGATTTCTATATTATGGCCATGAGAGGCATAAATGAGTTTTGGTAGGTATAGTAGTGAAGACTATACCGGCGCATGTGTTCCGAAGACTTAGAAGGAACATTCGGGACGAATGTTTTACGAGGAAGAATGTTACACCAGTAAATTCGAGAAGATAGATAAGTTGGCAAACATGTGTTGGAAGGACTTTGAGTTTACCTTTGAGTGTTGGACCCCAGTTGTTAAGGATTGTAAGGTGTTTAAAAGGCCTAGTGTGTAGTCCGTTGAATCTAGGTCCCAACGCAACCAACTGTTCGTCGATTGGACATGAGTCAAAAGTTATGGAAGTTTCAAGTTTGGCGCGTGATCAAATGCGCGATGACTTCGGTTCGGGGAGTTGTGTGGCCAGCGGAGAAGCGAAGGCAGCGGCGCGATTATGCGAGGGTCTGCCCGGGTGTTGGCGCCCGCGGCCGAATGCGAGCGCGCGCCGTGCAGCGTGCAATTATTTTACGAAGTGTTAGCGCCGCGGCCAGGCGAGATTTTCTGCGGGTAAGGAGAAAAATCGGGGATATTTTTAAGGAGCCTATGGGAGGGTGACAAGTGTCCTCCCATCCTTTGACCAGCGATAGAAGCCTATTTTAGGGCCAAGTCTTGGAAGACTTGGCCATTTTCTTCCCAAACCCTCACATGAAAAACCCTCTCCCTTCTCTCTAGGTTTTTGAGAAACCTGGCCTTAGGGAACTGTTGGAGCGGCGGCAAGAAGGAAAAAGTGTTGGTGAACTTGTGGGAAGCGCTGGTGGTTGAGTTGACGGAAGAAGTGGTAGGAAAGGGCTTTTGTGGGCTTTTCTAAAAGGATTGAAGTACTACGTGTAGCATATTCTTCTTAAGGGAGATAGTACTGTGGAGCATTTTGCTTAGTGTCGACAATCGTCGCGAGGTATGTGATTCTTCCTATCCTCTTCAGCATGACTATTTGTGAAATATATAGTGCGGTTGGCCTTGCGTGTGCTAAAGGAAATTGATTTTCCAAATTGTGTCTTGACTTGTTATGAAGTGTAAAGGGCTTCATTATGTGTAAGAGTAGTAAGTCTTATCCGTTAGTAATGGGCACTCGGTGCTTAAAGAATGAGCCCTCTTGGTCTCATAAATGTTTATGTGGTATTGGTTGGTTTAAAACATAAAAGGGTTATAACGGCTTTATGGGAAGTTAGTTATAACAACTTTATGTGAGTAAAAGAACGGTTGTTGATTGGTAGAAGTTAAGAGACTTGATCTTGTAAGATAAGAGACTTAACTTAGAATTGTGAAAGTTTTGTAATGCATTCAAAAGTTGTAAAACCTCATTCGTGAGTAATGAGTAATACTTGGTTTTTGAAAACTTAAGAGTTATACTAGCTTTATGGGAAGTTAGGTATAACGGCACAAGAATGTGAAATGGATTTCGAAAGTGGGAATAAGTATCGAACACACCACTGCAGCGCTAATAAAGGAAATGGTTTCGACTAATTGATTATACTAAAACCAGTAGAAACCTCCATCTGCATAGAAACTAAGATGAGACAAAATGATATTACATTTCCTAGATCATGGCTGCTTAAATGAGAATCATTGACAACAAGTTCTGGTTTTTCTTAAAATTCCAAAGAATGAACTTAATGGATTGTAAAGGATAATGTACTGGATTTTGGAAAAGAGAAGTAACTTGAGTTTGAAAGTATAAATCACTTGTTTCAAATATCGAACTTTTCTTAGGGGAAAAGTAAATGACTTGGTTTTAAAAGGTAGGAATACTTGACCTTAAAGAGTTAATTACTTGGACTTTTAAAAGTATACTTGACGTTATGTTAATTGTGTTTGAAGTACGTGTTCTAAACATGAATGTGTGTGATACTATTGTGATAGTATCGTATGGTTTCTACGTAAAGAGAGGTCTTTGAAGGTAGGAAAGAATGTAGTATTTTGGGGTTGGAACCCGGTTTGTCGACTTAAACGAAGGTACTTTGAGTTGTGTGTAACTTGCCTGTGCTTGTGGTGATAGTTTTGTTGTTGTGCAAGTGTTTGACTTTGTGCTACGAGTCTCTCGACGGAGGCCGGATATCGGGTGGTATGATGGACATATCGACACGTTGGGTAGCCACGGGTATGCTTCCACTATATTGATCCTTTGGGACATATCGACACGTTGGGTAGCCGCGGGTATGCTTCTATTAGGAGTGTTATCTTGTAAGCTGGTTTGGACATCTTGACACGTTGGGTAGCCCACAGTATCGTCCGATGAGTATTATCTGGGTATTTGTTTGGACATACCGACACGCGTTGGGTAGCCGAGTATCGTCCACGATGAGTATTATCTTGTTATTGGTTGGGACATCTTGACACGTTGGGTAGCCACGAGTATCGTCCACCGTGAGTACTATCTTGTTATTGGGTTGGACATACCGACACGTTGGGTAGCCAGCAGTATCGTCCACTTTGAGTAATGATCTTTCGGGCGTGAGTCCACGACTTGATGTGGTTTGATTTGGTAGCGTATATCGTGGTGTCTTGTAGTTTGGTTATCATACATGTCTCTGTTTTCCTTATAGACTATTATGATTTCATTTACGTATTTTTACGTTTCGCATACTCGGTTTTGTTATGCGGCCCGCCGAGGCTGCGTTCATCTTGCGAGTTGAGATACATCGCTTGTTGATCCGCCCCCTTTGGATCGTTGTTCAGTTCTCAGAAAGCTCCATTCCTTCGGAGACTTTGTCACTTGGTACGGTTCCCTGAAGTTGTAGAACTTTTTGTACATTCGGGGTATGGCGGGCCCGTCCGTCGAGAGATGTTATAAAAATTCTTAGAAGTGCATGTAATGCTTGATGTGTGGCGAGGATTATGCTGTTCGGTGTTAGTTATTTTTGAAAAGGTAACGCTTGGTTGCTTTGTTTTCTCTTTTCATTGGTTTTCATGTATGAGTTTTAATTTCCGCTGATTTTCTCTGATGTTGTTTGACTACTTGGGTGCCCGGGTAAGGCACGATCGCGGAGCTTGGTTTGGTCGTGACATAGAATACAACAAGGTATCTGGCTAAGGTAATTTGGGCATTATAACAATACTTTTGAGAGTATTTCTACACCACAAAGGGGTATTATCACGAAAGCAACTAGGCTAGGGGGTGTACCCTCGGCGAAGCCTCTAGGAGAGGAGGCCTCTTGGCGAACTCAACATAAAGGGAGGAGAAGATTTAACACTTAGAAACATTTAGGAATGGATGAATAAGTCTTCAAAGGGATGGGTATTTATAGCATAAGCCTTGGCCAACCAATGGTCAAGATCAATCCATGTGTTAGGCAAGTGTAGGGCTAGGATTTACCAAACACAAATATCCTACCTACCCTTGACTTTGTCAAGGCAAAAGCGTGCCTTACCTTGTCCATCTCGTCCAAATGGGCGATTTGAAGTCCACGATGAGAGGGTGCCAAGTGGCGCCCTCTTGTTGATCCAACACGTTCGTCTCTCGGAAAAATCCGCAAAAATTAGAAATGACATAGCGGAAATTCCCTACGAAAGGCGTGGAAAGCGTTTCGCAAAGCGACTCTAGCAGGGTGTTGTGCACAAAGTGAAAATCGGCCAAGCCTTACTTGAAGTTCGAAATTTCCTACGTACGTCCTCGCGTACATACTCTGGAAATGCGGGGTATAACATTCTCCCCTCCTTAGAAACATTCGTCCCGAATGTTCCTTCTAAGTCTCAAAACAACGCGCGCCAAGATAGTCTTCACTACTATACTTACGAGAACAAACACATACATGGACACGAAACAATGCGCCAAAATACTTATATCCAAGTCACGAGGAAACCTCTAACATCACCACAACCACCTCTCTCGAGTGCTAAAATATACTTCCTTCGTGCTCTTAAAAGAAATGATACCACTTTTGTCACTTTGCGAGGCATTAACCTTCTCGGCGACCCACAAATGGTGCCGGATGCGTCACGATCCGAGGTCATTGCACTCGAACTCTTTCCACATTTAAATCGCTTGGTTCCAAAACTTCGGGTTACTATCTCTAACGTGGTCATCATAGCGGGAACACTCTGCATGGATCTTCGATACTTCCTGAACAACAATACGAAAGGCCAGGACATCTTGCCTCCTAAGTCGGACGGCAAATACTAACATATCGGCAACGGCTTATTCTTCACATGAACTCAAAAAAAAGGCCCAAAATAACTCGGGCTAAGTTTCCTCTGTTTTCCAAAGCTCGTCACACCTGTCCGGTGGTACTTTCAAGAAGACCGACCGTCCACACGAACTCTGGCGTCGTCGCCGATTATCCGCCACGATTCCTCGAGCTGCGAACTTCTTCTAGACAAGCTTCACTATCCACGATCTGCTGGAACAAGCTGAACAGTATGCGAACGCGCCAACATCGAACCAATCGGCCGCAACTTACACTTCCGCCCTACAAGGTTTCAAAAGGCGACATCCGAACAACGAGCGGTAGCTTAAACACTCCTCCACGGAGACAACAATCCCTACAACTACCGCGAAATCCACAACGGCCCGGGCGAATGCGGTCGAGACTCACTTTGAGTTCTTAACACATGTTTGGTAAAACTTCCGAAACCAAAAACAGTGCCACTGGACTCCCATGCGCCATAAGGTGAAGGTAGGCACCGTGCAGCCTTACAACCTTTACGATAACATCAACAACTGCTGAGTAAACGGTCGCGCTAGAAGACAAGGCGGTGACCTCCCGGCCCGACTGCGGTCGAATGCATCCAGTCGCCGCGTTGGTTAACTAAACTCGGGCCTAACACCCTCGTGACCCTACCACAAGGCGGGACCACCATGGCCCGGCCCACCACCAAACATGCCGCGGGTTGACCCGCAACGTGGCCTCAACCCGACCCGGAAACGCGCACCATACTAGCTTCCCGGAGGAAAACTCTCACTAATCACGTTACGAAAACCTAGCGGTCTTCTTAGCTCAACTACCCTCTCTCATATTACGCTACTCGGGGACTTATCCCAAAAACATAGCTCACGTGCACTATGCACTCCGATAAGGGTCAAACATAACACTACACCATTTTCTCGAGATGGCCTCACCTCTAAGGTCTCTACGTATAAAGCTCTAAGGCTCACACTTTCTCTATCCCCCAAAATCTTACTCGGTTAAACAACCATGATTTCAAATCACAACTAACACACTGCTATCAGAACATAGCACCTAAGGTATACTCACCTTATCACATATACAAAACTCTAGAGGGTTAAGGATAGATCTATGTCTACTGCTTCACTCCCCTTAGTCGTTCTAATCAAACTTGTCTCGTAGGGCGCATAGCTAAGGAAGGTGACGAACTACCCACCGGTACTGAAGGCAAAGTCCCCCTACTAGGTCACCCATTCGACACTGCCGACGGCCAGTGTACAACAAGTACCGACTAAAAGGCGACATTCCGGGATGGCGTGCGTCCCATAGTGAATCGAAAACCACGGAGTTCGACCAACTCCTGCGCATACCCGAGCGTCTTGAACCTGCGGAGGACCTCTCTGCACTGGTGGATGTGCATAATCTAATCTGCTGGTGAGGTGACTCGCCTCGAAAGTTACCAAAGGACCTTGCTACTCGGCCTCTTACCAGTCGCCCGTTAACCCGTCGATCTCTACGTTTCGGCTGCTGCGCATAAGCCCATACAGGCCATGCTCAAGCCTAATCAAGAATTACTCTTGCACAACCTTCTCTTAGGTAGTCATCAAGACTTGCGATACATCGGTATACTCTCGTAGCCAAATCTATAGCTAATGTGGTCGCCTGCTGCGATCCATAATCTCTGTTCCTGTCATTGGGCGAAGGTTCAAATATCATGGCAGCAGAATCGCCGTCGTGCTAAACTCTGTGGGGCTAGTGACGTCGCATAAATCCCGAATGAAGCACTACCTAGGTAAAGATTGGGCTGTGCCTCGCAACCCTCGAACTCTGCTCGCGGCTCCGCCGGCGCTTGCCTCTGGGCGGGTTTGCCTACGCGGGCATAGCGGTGAGGAAAGAAATACGTCGGAGGGTCTAACTTACAACACATCTCTAAGGCACGATCTCGAGTGAGAAGAATAGAAACCAATCCTAAATACCCTATAGCCTCACGATTATTGGTGTGGTGCGCACACCGATAATCGAACTCTGCGGATCTGGTGCGTAGACACTTTCCGATGATTAAGCGCTCGATACCACTTTTGTCACGACCCGTTCGGGCGTGGTAGTGCCTTACCGGGCACCTGGTGATACAACATCAGTGTCGGAACATAAAACACGTACATGAAACAAATGAAGTACAGCAATCGAGAAAAACTTGCCTTTCGGCATATATATAAATAACAACTTTTTCAACATGAGCAGTTTAATCCTTTTTACAAACCACGCCCACAACACGATTACTCTGGACCTCTACGAATGACAACAACTATGACGGGGCGGGGCCGCCATACCACAGATGTACAAGAACCTACAACTCGGGGAACACATACCAAAAGATAAGCCTCGAAGGAACGGAGCTTCAATCTGTTGAAGGTGATCCTAAGCGGGGATCGGCGACGATGTACTTCTACTGCGGCATGAGCGCGGCCGAAGGAGGTCGATAACAGTACCAAGTATGTGAAAGCGTAAAATCATGCTTGAAATCATAATAGTCTATATAAAGCAGGAGACATGTATGATAACCAAACTACAGTTCACAACATAAAAGCAATCATGTCAAGTCGAGTGGAATACATTCCCGGATGAGCCGGTAGTCGAGTGAAATACATTCCCGGAATGAACCGGTAATCAAGTGAGATACATTCCCGGATGAGCCGTAATCAAGTGAGATACATTCGGATGAACGGTAGTCGAGTGAGATACATTCCGGATGAGCCGTAATCAAGTGAGATACATTCGGATGAGCCGTGTCAAGTGAGATACATTCGGATGAGCCGGTAGTCGAGTGAAGTACATTCGGATGAAGCCGGTAGTCGAGTGAAGTACATTCGGATGAGCCGTGTCAAGTGAGATACATTCGGATGAGCCGTGTCAAGTGAAATACATTCGGATGAGCCGTAATCAAGTGAAATACATTCCTTGCACAACAAAGGCTATCACAATAAGCATAGGCAAGTGTCACAACAACGCATAAGCAAGTTACACAACAACAAACATAGGCAAGTTATACACAACTGACTCGGTACTTTCATTTTATGCCAAAGTCGGGTTTTAACTAAAGTACTACTTACGTTAAACCCTTTAAAAGATCCGTTTCTTTCCATAAGTCACCTGATACGTAGTATTAAAATAGTGACTATCTTATTAAGTAAACAAAATACTTCCCTTTTGTAAAATTAAGTAACAACATTATTTTCCAAGCGTTCAAGTTTGCCTAAGTTCAAATGCCTAAGTCACTTATTTTAGAAAGGTTTCATAACTCATAGTCTTAATCTCTTTTAAAACATTTGAGTAACCTATGCCATATATGTGAGTAGGTTATTCTTGTTTATAACAATCTTATTACATGACCATGATCTAGAAAATGTAATATCATTTTGTCTCATCTTAGCTTCTATGCGGATGGAGGTTTCTACTTGGTTTTAATAATACTTCATTACTTAATACATTTTCCTTTATTAACGCTTGCGATGGTTTGTCGATACACATTCGATTTCGAAATCGGTAAAACATCATTCCACTTTAAATAAAACCAAGTACTCATTACTCACGAATGAGGTTTCATACAAACATTCACATTAAAACAAACAAGTTAAGTCTCTTATCTTATAAGATCAAGTCTCTTAACTTCTAACACGATAAACCATTTTATTTACCTCTCTTAAGACATTATACCTAACTCCCATAAAGCTAGTATAACTCTTTTTAAAACCTTTAAAACCAAGTGTTACTCTTTCTTTCAAAAGCGATTCACAAATCTTTTGAAATACTTCAACTTCTTCATTAACACATAAGCCGATTATAACCAAATCAATTACCTTTTAAAAACCACAAAGTATTTGCTTATCCACATAAAGCTATTATAACCGACTTCCCATAAAGCCGTTATAACACTTTATGTTTTAAACCAATCAAATACATTTAGCACGTATGCGTCTACCGTACTACATAGTTCACACATATCATGCTAGAAGAGATAGAAAGAGGTTCACATACCTCGCGGCGAGTATCGACTAATAGCAAAGCGCTCAAGTACTTCCAAGTGGCTACTCCTTAAGCCAAGTAGATCGCGCCACACGTAGTACTTCAACCTATAAGGCCACAAGGCGCTTATTAACATTTAGATCTCATCGTAGAACATTCTCCGAAAATTGGCGACCTCCCCGCAGCGTAAATCTCTCTCTCTATCGAGGCCGACTACCAAGCCAACCGGGGAGGGGTTATACGTCTAACCCTAACTGCACAATTCTACTCCACGGTACTACTACACAAGTCTCTGTAATACACCTATGTAATTACGATTCGATTCTTCTTTAAATTGGGCTTAAGTCGCAAGACATTGCCGTAAGTATTATTCAGGCTTAAGTCAAAAGACATTGCCGATAACTACGCTCAGTTCTATATATAGTATACTTCAACTATATATTCTAACAATATGTAATTTCCAATTACAATAGGGGGGACAAGATAATTACCTCGATAAGCCCATAATTATCCGAGTATAAAGTCGATCCTGGGCAATCGTTTAGCTCCAACTCCGGGCGCTCCAACCCGCTCCAAACAACCCTTAGAAGTTCTAACCAACTTCTACACAATACTCCAACGGACTATGGAGATTTTCCTAGGGTTTCGGTTTTGTGACTGACGGGAAGTATAATAGTATTTCTGGGCTTTTCGTATAGGTATAACCTTAGAATACAACAAGGTATACGGCTAAGGTAATTTGGGCATTATAACAATACTTTTGAGAGTATTTCTACACCACAAAGGGGGTATTATACGAAAGCAACTAGGCTAGGGGGGGTGTACCCCTCGGCCAAGGCCTCTAGGAGAGGGGGAGGCCTCTTGGCCGAACTCAACATAAAGGGGAGGGAGAAGATTTAACACTTAGAAACATTTAGGAATGGATGAATAAGTCTTCAAAGGGATGGGTATTTATAGCATAAGCCTTGGCCAACCAATGGTCAAGATCAATCCATGTGTTAGGCAAGTGTAGGGCTAGGATTTACCAAACACAAATATCCTACCTACCCTTGACTTTGTCAAGGCACAAAAAACGTGCCTTACCTTGTCCATCTCGTCCAAATGGACGATTTGAAGTCCACCAATGAGAGGGTGCCAAGTGGCGCCCTCTTGTTGGTCCAACACGTTTCGTCTCTCGGAAAAATCCGCAAAAATTAGAAATGACATAGCCGGAAATTCCCCTACGAAAGCTGTGGAAACGTTTCGTCGAAACACGACTCTAACCGGGTGTTGTGCACAAAGTGAAAATCGGCCAAGCCTTACTTGAAGTTCGAAATTTCCTACGTACGTCCTCGCGTACATACTCTGGAAATGCGGGGTATAACATCAAGTGAAGGCCAACCAATGGCCAAGATCATGCCAAGTGCAAGGCAAGTGTAGGGCCAAGATTTAGACAAGTGTGTGTGGGTCCCACTTATCAATCAACACACAAAAATATCCTACCAACTAATGCACACCTTTCGGCCAAGCTACCGCCCATCACTCCACCAAGCAGGGTGACAAGTGTCGCCTCTCGTTGATCCAAAATGTTCGTCTCTCGGAAAAATCCGCAAAAATTAAAAATGACATAGCGGAAATTCCCTACGAAAGTCTGAAAAGCGTTTCGTCGAAAAACGACTCTAAACGGGTGTTGTGCACAACAATTAATTCGGCCAAGCCTAACTTAAAAGTTTCAAATTTTTCTACGTACGTCCTTACGTACATACTCTGGAAATACGGGGTATAACATTCTCCCCTCCTTAGAAACATTCGTCCCGAATGTTCCTTCAAGCCTCAAAACAAACGTGCGCCAGTATAGTCTTCACTACTATACTTACGAGAACAATCCTGCCACCGCTGGCCACAGAAGCACCTGCGTAAATACTTACATCCAAGTCCACGAGGAAACACCTCTAACATCACCACAACCACCTCTCTCCAGGGTCTAAAATATACTTCGCCGTGCGCTTCTCTACAAAAGAAATGATCACATCTATGCGCCATACATGCCGCTTCTCTCTTTACTCGTCGTAGATACCACTTTGTCACTTTGTCGCGAGCCTTGCTCGACGACCCAACAAATGGTGCCGGGTCATGCGATCGGAGGATGTCGTACACTCGAACTCTTACCACATTCTGATACGGCTTCAGTTTCCAAAACTCGGGGTTACTATTTCTAACGTGGTCATCATTAAAAGGGAACACTCTGGATGGATCTCCGATACTTTCCCGATCATAACAATACGAAAGACCGGACATACTGCCTCCTAAGTCGGACGGCAAAAGCTAACATATAGGCAACTGGTCGTTATACCCGTATTTCAGTATATGCGTGGGGCGTGCGTGAAATTTTTGAAGTGTAAAGTGGCTTGGCCGAATTTATTTTGTTCACAACACCCGTTTAGAGTCGTTTTTCGACGAAACGTTTTCACAGCTTTCGTAGGGGAATTTACGGCTATGTCATTTTTTAATTTTTGCGGATTTTTCCGAGAGACGAAACATTTTGGACCAACGAGAGGGCGACACTTGTCACCCTCTCATTGATGGAGTGTGGGCGGTTGGCTTGGACGATTTGGTGACAATTTTGTCAAGTAGTAGGTAGGATATTTTGTGTGTTAGTTGGTTAGGGTGCACTTGGCAAGATCTTGGCCCTACACTTGCTATGCACTTGGCATGATCTTGGCCATTGGTTGGCCTTTGCTAGACCTATAAATACCCCCCCTTGGAAGACTTCTTCATCCATTCCAAATATTTCCTAAGTGTGAAAAATCCTCCTCCCTTTGTGTGGTGTTTTCGTCAACACCCCTCTCCCCTTTGAGTTGGCACTTTGGCGAGAGCCCTCCCCACCCCTGGCGAGTACCCACTAGTGGGGTAGGCCGAGGGGTATACACCCCCCTTGTGGTGTTGTCTCGTATATACCCCCCCTCTTGGTAGAAATACTCTCAAAAGTATTGTTATAATGCCCAAATTACCTTAGCCGTATACCTTGTTGTATTCTAAGGTCATACCTTACAAAAAGCCCAGTTATACTATTATACTTCCCGTCAGTCACCAAACCGAAACCACAGGAAAATCTCCATGGTTAGTTGGAGTAGTATGTAGAAGTTGGTTAGAACTTCTAAGGGTAGTTTGGAGGCGGGTTGGAGCGCACGGAGTTGGAGCTAAACGATTGCCCAGGATCGACTTTATACTCGGATAATTATGGGCTTATCGAGGTAAATATCTTGTCCCTCTATTGTAATTGGAAATTACATGATTGTTAGACCATATAGTTGAAGTATACTATATATATAGAACTGAACGTTGTTGTCGGCAATGTCTTTGGACTTAAGCCTGAATAATAAGAAATCTTTTGAAAGAAGAGTCTTGTTGTTTTTACATAGGGTGTATTCTGATGAACTTGTGTAGCTTTTACGTGAGGTAGAATTGTGCGTCAGGTTAGATGTATGAACCCCCACGGTTGGCTTGATAGGCGGCCAGATAGAGGAGGAGATTTCTGTTTGTTGCGGGGAGAGTCTTTGCCAATTTTACGTAGGATGTTCTGCGATGGGATATAAATGTTAATAAGCGCCTTGTGGCCTTATAGGTTGAAGTACTACGTATGGCGCGATCTTCTGGCTAAGGAGTAGCCGACGGTTTGAAGTACTTGGAGCGTTTTGCTATTAGTCGATACTCGTCGCGAGGTATGTGAACCTCTTCCTATCTCTTCTAGCATGATATGTGTGTAACTATGTAGTACGGTGAGCGTACATGTGTTAAATGTATTTGATTGGTCTAAAACATAAAGTGTTATAACGGCTTTATGGGAAGTTGGTTATAACGACTTTATGTTGGCGAAAATACTTGTGGTCTTTAAAAGGTAATCGATTTGAACTATAAGCGGCTTGTTATGTGTTAATAAAGAACTTGAAGTATTTCAAAAGATTTTGAATCATTTTGAAAGAAGAAGTAATACTTGGTTTTGAAAAACTTAAGAGTTATACTAGCTTTATGGGAAGTTAGGTATAACGGCTTAAGAATGTTTCTTGATTTGGAAATCGAGAATGTGTATCGACAAACCACTTCAGCGTTAATAAAAGGAAATGTTTTGACTAATTAAGTATTATTAAAACCAGTAGAAACTTCCATCTGCATAGAAGCTAAGATGAGACAAAATGATATTTCCTAGATCACAATTTGTAATAAGATTGTTATAAACAAGAATATCTACTCACATATAAGGCTTATGTTTCTCAGTTGTTTAAAGAGAATTATATTCTTAAATGAATAAGACTATGTACTCTGAAACCTTTCTAAAATAAGAAAGCGTGAACATTTGAAATTAGGCAAACTTGGGCGTTTGGAAAATAATGTTGTTACTTGATTTTACAAAGGTAAATGTTTTGGTTTAATTAAAAGGGCGATCACTCTATTTTATACTACGTATTGTGTGACTTATGTGAAAGCAACGGATCTTTTAAAAGATTTAATGTATGAAGTACTTTAGGGATAGATACCGAACTTGTTAGCATAAAGTACCTTGTGTGAATAACTTGATTGTGTTGGTTTGAGATAGCCTTGTAAATACTTTCTTGTTGATGTGATAAGTAAACATGTTAGGATGCTACTTGTGTTAGTATCTTGTGTGATCGTGATGTAAGGGTCATTCTTGTTGTGCTTACGTTGTTAAGCGTTAAGCCCGTTATCTTGTTATTGTATCACATACCCGCTTTGACTTATTATACCAGGGCTTGCCACCCTTGATGCGGTCTATACGGCTATGCGGTCCTTGTGACTATGCGGTCGCGGTAGCTCGGGATTGATCATTCGGGTGTTTAGCCTGATGCGGGATTCCTATGCGGTGCTGAGACTATGCGGTCTTTTGAGACTATGCGGGTTGCGGGAGCCTAGGCGGATCCGGGGTTAAAGCGCTCGATGCGGGGTATACCTCGGTGATGCAGGACCATGATTCGAGGATACCTCATGCGGGTCGTGTGTGACCTATGCGGGCTGCGAGAGTTCGAGGAATAGACGCGCTCGGTGATCTGCGGGCGAGTGGCGGCCGATCATGTAGTGCGGTCTAGAAAGACCTTGTAATCTGATTTATGGCATTTGTGGTGCGGGGTCTTAGTAGTCGGCTATGCCTTCGTACTTACCGTCACGGTTTTATTGTGATGACTTTGAGGCGTGAGTCACGACTTGACATGGCTTATTGTGAGCGTAGTTTGGTTATTATACATGTCTCTGTTTTATAGACTACTATGATTTCATTTCTGATATTTTGATTTCACATACTTGGTACTGTTGTCTTGACCTCCTTGAAGTGCGTTAAATGCGCGAGAAAAGGTACACGATCGTTGATCCTCGCTCTTAGGGTCACGATCCGGCGTTGGGAAAGCTCCGTTTCTCGGAGGCTTATCGATGGTATAGTCCCCTTGTTGTAGGTATTTACATTCGTGGTATGGCGGGGCCTGTCCGCCATTGTTGTCGTATCATTTCTTAGAAGTGCATGTAATCTTGTTGTGGCGGGGTTTGTAAAAAGTTAAGCATTCGTATGTTGAAAAGGTTGTTATTTATATATATGCCGAAAGGCAAGTTTTCTCAGTTATTGTTTCATATTTCATAATATGTCTTGTATCGTTTATGTTCACGATTACTCGATGTTGTATCACTAGGGTGCGGGGTAAGGCACGATCCACGGACCGGGCAGGTCGTGACAGCCTATTCTTCACATGGACTCAAAGGCCCAAGTAACTCGGGCTAAGTTCCTCTGTCTTCCAAAGCTCGTCACACCCAATCGGGGTGGTACTTTCAAGAAGGCCATTGTCGGCTGAACTCTAAGCGTCGTCGCCGATCATCCGCACGATTTCCTCTGAGCTGCCAGAACTTCTTCTAGACAAGCTTCTCACTATCCACAGTCTGCTGGAACAAGCCTGAACCAACTGTCTGAACCTTGCCAACATCGAACCACTCGGCCGGCTTACACATCCGCCCCTCTGAGGCTTAATAAGGCGACATCAGAACAACGAAATGGTAGCTTAAACACTCCCTCCACCGAGACAACAATCTTCACAACTACCCGCGAAATACACACTGCGGCGAGGTGAATGCGATTCGAGACTACGCGAGTTCTTAACCTGCTGGTAAAACTTCGGAAAAAGCGAAAATAGCCACAATCTGGGCTTCACGCACGACATAAGGTGAAGGTAGGCACCTCGTGCGACCTTACAACCTTTACGATATAACATCTCGCATAACCTCTGCCAGAAAAGCGGTCGAGCGAAGAACACGATGGGCTGCCCCCATCGACCCGACCACCGGTCGAACGTATCCACGAACTCGTACGCTGGTTAACTAAACTCGGGCCTAACACCCTCGTGACCCTATCACAAGGCGGGACCATCACAAACTGACCCCACGCTAAGCAGTGTCGCGGGTTGACCACAACGTGGCCTCAACCCGACCGGCAACGCCGCACCATACTAGCTCCCGGCGGAACAATCTCACTAATCACGTTACGAAAACCTAGCGGTCTTCTTAGCTCAACTACCTCTTTCATTCCACACTACTCGAGGACTAATCCCACAAGCATAACTCACGTGCACTATGCACTCCTATAAGTCAAACATAAACAATACATCTTTTACTCGAGATGGCCTTACCTCTAAGGTCTCTACGTATACAACTCTAAGGCTCACACCTTCTCTATCCCCCAAATCATACTCGGTTAAACAACCATGATCAAATCACAACTACCACACTGCTATCAGAACATAGCACCTAAGGTATACTCACCTTATCACCTATACAAAACTACAGAGGGTTAAGGATAGATCTATGTCTCTTCGCTTCACTCCTTAGTCGTTCTAATCAAACTGCCCCGTGAGGCGCATAGCTAAGGAGGTGACGAACTACCACCGATGCGAAGGCAAAGTCCTCCTGAGGACACTCTATCAACAATGGACCACAGCGGTCATAGGTACAACAAGTACCAACTAAAGACGACATTCCCGGGATGGCGTGCATCACCTGATGACGGAAGATGCGGAGTTCGACCAACTCCTGCGTGCCCGAGCGTCCCGATATCCGTGGAAGACCACTGCGCCGGCGGAGGTGCATATCAAATCTGTGGTGAGGCGACTTGCCTCGAAAGTTACCAAAGGACCTTCTTGCTCGGCCTCTCTGCGTCGCCCGTTAACCCGTCGATCTCTACGCTTCTCGGCTGCTGCGCATAAGCCCGTACGTGCCATGCTCAAGCCCAATCAAGAATTACTCTTGCACAACCCTCTTTTAGATAGTCCTCAAGACTCGCGGTACATCGGTATACTCTGCGGTAGCCAAATCTATAGCTAATGTAAGTCGCCTCTTTGCAATCTAAATTCTCTGTTCGATGCGTGGGCGAAGGTTCAAATGTCATGGCGCGATGAGGAGCTGCCGCCGTGCTAAACTCTGCTGGGGCTAGTGGCGTCGCAGAACTCCCGAATGAAGCACCACCCGGTGATGATTGGGCTATGCCACGCAACCTCTGAACTCTACTCGCGGCTCGCCATTGCCGCCTCCTGGGCGGGTTGCCCTACGCGGAGGCATAACGATAAGGAAAGAATTTCGTCGGAGGGTCAACTTACAACACGACTCTAAGGCACGATCTCGAGTGAGAAGAATAGAAACCAATCCTAAATATCCTATAGCCTCACGATTATTGGTGTGGTGCGCAACACCGATAATCGAACTTCTTGGATACGGTTTGTAGACACTTTTCAAGGATTAACTGCTCTGATACCACTTTTGTCACGACCCGAACCCGGGCCCATGACTGGTGCCTTACCCCGGGCACCCTAGTGAGACAACATCAGTGTCAGTGAACATAACACAACAACATGAAATAACAAGAAGCGTACAGGATTATCTTTAGAAAACTTGCCTTTCGGCATAAATAATAATAACAACTCTTTCAAAATGAGCAGTTTAATCCTTTCTTTACAAACCACACCCACAGCGATTTACGGACCTCTAAGAAATGATACGACAACAATGGCGGGGCGGGCCCGCCAAACCCCACGAATGTAAACACTTACGGCGACGGGGACTATACCGGCGATAAGCCTCGGAGAAACGGAGCTTCCCAAGCTGGCTGTGACCACGAGCTAGGATCAACGGCGGTGTACCTCAACTGCGGCATGAGCGGCCCCGAAAGTCGATCTGGCAGTGCAGAGTATGTGGCGAAAATACATCACGTAAATGAAATCATAGCGATCATATAAAGCGGGAGACATGTATGATAGCCAAACTACGATTCTGACAAAGCGATCATGTCAAGTCGAGGACTCACGCCCTCAGTCATCACTCAAGTATAACAATGGGTCTCGGGCCCACAACATCAATCATGCGTGGAATACCTTCCCGCCAGCTGCGTGATCATGATATAAAAGCACCAAGGAACACATGAACACGTGTCCCACTGTGTCATAATAAAGCATGCGGGGTAAGTGCGAAGGCATAGCCGACTACTAAAAACCCACAGTACCAACAAGGTCATGAATCGTATCATAAGATCTGTCTAGACCGTCACATGATCAAAGGCGGCCACTTGCGCGATGATCAATGTCTGCGTCTAACCACGGAACTCCGCGACTCGCGTAGGCCAATCTCGTCGGCCCGCGTGAGGTATTCCCCGCGTCGGTAGCTACTCCGGCGTCGTCACGGACTTCGCGATCCGCGTGGCCCACGTGGACGCATGCCCGTAAAGGGCGCGCTAACACGGAACTCGTAGCTCGCGTAGGCCCACAGGACTGCGTGAGGTATTCTCGAATCATAGGTCCATCGACCGCTGAGTCTACCCGCGTCGGAGGCAGCTTAACCGGAATCATCTCAAGAGATGAGTGATGTAAAATACTAACACAATGACTTATCGTTAAGCAACATAAGCACAACAAAGGAAACCCCTTTACACAACATCACAAGATACTAACACACGTAGCATCCTAGCATGTTTACTTATCAATCAACAAGAAAGTATTACCAGGCTATCACACACCAACACAATCAAGTTATACACACAAGGTACTTTCTACTATATGCCAACAAGTTCGGGGTTTTATCCCCAAAGTACTTCATACATTAACTCTTTAAAAGATACGTTACTTTCACAATGTCACAATACGTAGTATAAAATAGAGTGACTATCCTTTTAAAGTAAATCAATTACTTCTCTTTGTAAAATCAAGTAGCAACATTCTTTTCCAATGATCAAGTTTGCCTAATTTCCAATGTTCAAGTTTCTCATTTTAGAAAGGTTTCGTAGTTCATAGTCTTATTCATTTAAGAATATAATTCTTCTTTTAAACTATCTGAGAAACATAAGTCTTATATGTGAGTAGGATATTCTTGTTTATAACAATCTTATTACGGACCGTGATCTAGGAAATATCATTTTGTCTCATCTTAGCTTACATGCGGATGGAAGTTTCTCTTGGTTTTAATAATACTTAATTATTAAAAACATTTCCTCTTATAAACGCTGCAGTGGTTTGTCGATACACATTCTGATTTCCAAAATCAGTATAACATTCTTAAGACGTTATACCTAACTTTCCATAAAGCTAGCATCACTCTTAAGTTTTCAAAACAAATCAAGTACTACTTCTTCTTTCGAAATGATTCAAAAATCTTTTGAAATACTTCAAGTTCTTTATTAACACATAACACGCCAGTTATAGTTCAAATCAGTTACCTTTTTAAAAACCACAAGTATTTTCTTACCAACATAAAGCTGTTATAACCAACTTCCCATAAAGCTGTTATAACACTTTATGTTTTAAACCAATCAAATACATTTAGCACGTATGCGTCTACCGTACTACATAGTTCACACATATCATGCTAGAAGAGATAGGAAGAGGTTCACATACCTCGCGACAGTATCGACTAATAGCAAAAGCGCTCAAGTACTTCAAACCGTCGGCTACTCCTTGCCGATGGATCGCGCCATACGTAGTACTTCAACCTATAAGGCCACTGGCGCTTATTAACATTTAGATCCTCGTAGAACATTCTACGAGAAAATTCGCGACTCACACACAGCGTAAATCTCCTCTCTCTATCGGGTAGGCTATCAAGCCAACCGGGGGTTCATACATCTAACCCGACGGTACAATTCTACTCCACCGCGTACTACTACACAAGTCTCATGTCTGATCTATGTAATTACAGTTGATTCGAGATTCTTCTTTAAATTGGGCTTAAGTCGCGAGACATTGCGTAAGTATTATTCAGGCTTAAGTCAAAAGACATTGCCGATAACTACGTTCAGTACTATATATAGTATACTTCAACTATATATTCTAACAATATGTAATTTCCAATTACAATAGAGGGACAAGATAATTACCTCGATAAGCCCATAATTATCCGAGTTTAAATGTCGGTCCTGAGCAAGGTTTAGCTCCTACTCCGTGCGCTCAGGCCGCTCAAACAACCGCCAGAAGTTCTAACCAACTTCTACTTACGACTTCAACTACGGGTGAAGATTTTCCTTAGGGTTTCGGTTTTGTGACAGACGGGAAGTATAATAGTATTTCTGGGCTTTTCGTATAGGTATAACCTTAGAATACTACAAGGTATACGGCTAAGGTATTTGGGCATTATAACAATACTTGGGGAGTATTTCTATACCACAAAAAGGGGGGTATTATCTGAAAGCAACTAGGCTGGGGTACCCCACTAGCACTGATAGGAGGGGGTGTACCCTCGGCCAAGGCCTCTAGGAGAGGGAGGCCTCTTGGCCGAACTCAACACAAAGGAGGGAGAAGGAGAGCTTTCAAGACTTAGGCAAATTTGTGGATGAATTTGTCTTCCAAGGTGGGTATTTATAGGTCAAGTGAAGGCCAACCAATGGCCAAGATCATGCCAAGTGCAAGGCAAGTGTAGGGCCAAGATTTAGACAAGTGTGTGTGGGTCCCACTTATCAATCAACACACAAAAATATCCTACCAACTAATGCACACCTTTCGGCCAGCTACCCGTCACTCCACCAACTTGAGGGTGACAAGTGTCGCCTCTCGTTGGTCCAAAATGTTTCGTCTCAGGAAAAATCCGCAAAAATTAAAAATGACATAGCGGAAATTCCCTACGAAAGTCGGAAAGCGTTTCGTCGAAAAACGACTCTAAACGGGTGTTGTGCACAACAATTAATTCGGCCAAGCCTAACTTAAAAGTTTCAAATTTTTCTACGTACGTCCTTACGTACATACTCTGGAAATACGGGGTATAACACTAACCCTTGACCAAGAATCAACACAAAAAACGTGCCATTTATGCCTTTGCCGTCCACTTCTCACGTCCAATGTGAGGGTGACACATGTCACCCTCCCGTTGGTCCAAAATGTTTCGTCTCTCGGAAAAATCCGCAAAAATTATTAATGACATAGCCGGAATTTTCCCTCGAAAGCTCATGAAAGCGTTTCGTCGAAACGACTCCTTTCGGCACTTGTGCACAAATTCGAACCTATGCCTACTTTAAGGCTCAAATTGTATCGTCGCCCTCACGTACATACTGCGGAAATACGGTATAACATTCTCCCCTCGCCGAAACATTCGTCGAATGTTCCTTCTCAAGACGGATAACGATAAAGTTTTTCTAACAAGTTGCCAACGCCACTGGCCACGAAATAACACGTGCACGCAAATACTTATATCCAAGTCCACGAGGAAACACCTCTAACATCACAAACTTTTGTCACTTTGCCGCGAGGTTCTAGTGTCACTCCGACCCAACAAATGGTACCGGATCGCATCGATCCACGAGGTCTAAAATATACATCCTCCGCACCTTCTCCCTTTACAAGAAATGATCATATCTATGCTCGCAATACATGCTCGCCTCTACCCTTACTCGTCGTACTCTTCTCGAACACTTGAACTCTTCTAGTATACGTACCATACTTCAGTCATCGCTTCAGTTTTCAAAACCTTGGAGTCACCACCTCCAACTTGGTTATCTTACTAGCCTCAATCTTCGCCAGGCCATTCGGCCTTCGATATCTTACGGTCGAACACGCGAACTCATACGATGGTCAACTAAACTTGGGCCTAGCACCCTCGTGACCCTACCACTTGGCGGGACCACCCAGAGCTGACCCCACCTCGAAACAGGCTGCGGGTTGGCCCGCAACATAGCCCCAACCCGACCCACTTAACGCATCACGCTCTTGTTTCCCGATCCGGAACAATCTTACCTATACAAGTCATGAAAGCTACCACTTCCATTTTACACTACCCAAGGAATTATCCCAGAACACATTTATACGCAAACCAAGTACTTCAACAAAGACTAACCGTAAAATCTTTTATTCAAGATGACCTTACCTCTAAGGTCTCAACACGAAATATTCTAAGGTTCACACTTTCCATGCCCCCATACATAACCTTTCAACTAACCATGCTTTCTAACTCATAACCAACATAACGCTATCCGAGCGTAGCACAATAAGAAGGTCATTATATCATGCATACAAATCTCTAGAGGGTTAAGGATATACAGATCTGGCTCACTCTAATCATAAAGGCGCCTGCAGGCATGTATGAAAGCGATGAACATGCCATCGACCGGTGGTGAGTCATTCTGTTTGCATCCTTCCTACTAGGGCGGTTTCGTCATATGGCCCAGCGACGCGGGAAAAACAAGCACCCGATAAAAAGCGACATTCCGGATGGCGTCGCGCATCGTGCACACCGAGAAAAACGAACCGTGGCTAGAACCCGTATGTATATCGTGAACGAAGCCACGGAGCTCGACCGGCTCGAATACCTGAGCGTCCGGCGGCGTGGGGACCACTGCATCTTGGTGGAGGTACATAACTAGGCTGCTGAGGCGGTCGCCTCGAAAGTTACCAAAGGACCTGCTGTTGCGGCCTCTTCTGCGATCTCGGTCATTCGTCGACCTCTCGTGCCTCGCATCCTAGTGCATGAGCTTGCGTGCGGGCAATGTTCATGCGGTGAAGAGCTACACCGTACAAGCCTCGCAGTAATCATCCAGCCTAGTGACGTGGCGGTGTACTCATCCTCCATATCGGCTACCACGGCGAGAACATACCGAGCAAATGAGTCGAACTCCACATTGTACTCTCTAACCGTCGCGATCCCGCCTCAGCGTCAAAAATCGTCGGCCGAGCCCTCGCCATTTGTGGGGGCAAGAAATGTGCAAGAAAAGCCCTTGAGAACTTCGTCCCATACGGTGGAAGTGCATGCTCTTCCGGGACAACTCCACGAATCAAACCGATCAGCTGCGGTATCCACGCCTAATCACGAACCCAATACCACCGACTACGCCTCAAACTCGATCACTCTCATGATCCATTGTGGTGTCGGATAAACTCACGGTCATCCTCGGCTCTAGATCCATAGAACAACTGGCGGGCTCTGACTCGAGAAAGTCCGTAGCCTCAAAATGCGCTCGGGGTGAACTACGGGTGCTCTTTGAGCTGGACTGCGTCGACCTATCCTCATATCGGCCACGACACGGCGATGGCCAGCCATCTCCTTGTACCCGTCTCATCTGCTCCGGTGTGGGGCTGGAGGCTCAGTCTTGTAGTCTCGTGACATCGCTGCGGCTCTAAACTCTCTTTGGTCTTTGGCGGCGTCGCGAAACCCGCCGTCGGGCTTGTCTCAGTCTTGGCCAGGGCTGCGCCTCGTACTCCTCTGTATCTCACTAACGACTCCTCATTGCCTTGCCCATCGGGCACAGGTTTGCCTACGCGGAGGCATAACGGTAAAGGAAAGGAATACGTCGAGAGGGTCGACTTATCACATGCCTCTAGGCAAGATCTCGGAATGAGAAGAATGAAACCAATCATAAATGTCCTATAGCCTCACGATTATAGATGTGGTGCCACAACACCGATAATCAAGACTACTACTGACAGTGCGTAGACACTTTCCGAGGACTAATCGCTCCGATACCACTTTTGTCACGACCGAACCGGGCGTGGATCGTGCCTACCGGGCACCTGGTGATACAACATCGAGAAAATCAGCGGAAATAAAAACATGAACATGAATTAAGAGACAAGATAAATAAGCAGGCCAACCAAGCGATTTGCCTTCATCATATATACATAAATACCGACGATTATCCTTTTTACAAACCACCTTGCGATTACTCTGCACCTCTAAGATTTTTACAATGGTATGGCCGGGACGGGGCCGCCATACCGCAATGTATAAGAATCTGGACTCGAGGGTAACATACAAAAGATAAGCCTCCAAGAAATGGGGCTTCCGGACACGCTGACGTGATCCTATGGCGAGGATCCACAACCGATGTACTTCCACTGCGGCGTGAACGCGGCCAAGGAGGTCGATCTGGTACAATTGCAGTATGGCTTGTAAAGGCGTAAATGAAATCATAATAGTCTATATAAAGCAGGAGACATGTATGATAACCAGATGAAATACGTGTCCCTGCCCATCTCGTGGGACTCGGTGTAGAATCAGATGAAATACGTGTCCCTGCCCATCTCGTGGGACTCGGTGTAAAAATCAGATGAAATACGTGTCCCTGCCCATCTCGTGGGACTCGGTGTAAAATCAAATGGAATACGTGTCCCTGCCCATCTCGTGGGACTCGGTGTATAATCAAATGAAATACGTGTCCCTGCCCATCTCGTGGGACTCGGTGTAGAATCGTTCATAACAAATCAACCGGCCCTCCATCGAGAGACGCGGGGGTACAGAAATACAACAAAGGCTATCACAACAAGCATAGGCAAGTTTCACAACAACAAGCATAGGCAAGCTTCACAACAACAAGCATAGGCAAGCTATACGCAACTCAAAGTACTTTCATTTTATGCCAAAGTCCGGGTTTTAACCCTAAGGTACTACGTATGTTAAATTACTTTTAAAGATCCATTTCTTTTACAAGGGTCACCCGATACCCGTAGTATAAAAATAGAGTGACTAACATTGTTAAGTAAACCAAAATGCTTTCCTTTGTAAAATCAAGTAACAACCTTATTTTCCAAACGTTCAAGTTTGCCTAATTTCAAATGCTCAAGTTTCTCATTTTAGAAAAGGTTTCGTAGTTCATAGTTTTAATCCTTTAAACATAATTCTCCTTTAAACGTTTTGAGAAACATATGCCTTATAGGTGAGTAGGTTATTCTTGTTTATAAACAATCTTATTAAGCAAGTCATGATCTAGGAAATGTAATATCATTTTGTCTCATCTTAGCTTCATGCGGATGGAGGTTTCTACTGGTTTTAATAATACTTCATTAGTCTTTACATTTCCCTTTATTAACGCTGCAGTGGTTTGTCGATACTTATTCTGATTTCCGAAATCAGTAAAACATTATTCCTTTTAAAAACCAAGTACTCATTACTCACGAATGAGGTTTCACCCAAAATTCATACATTTAAGTCAAGTCTCTTATCTTCTAAAAATCGGTAAACCATTCTCTTTATCTCTCTTAAGACGTTATACCTAACTTCCCATAAAGCTAGTATAACTCTTATGTTTTCAAAGCCAAGTATTACTCTTCTTTCAAAAAGGTCTTTTTGAAACACTTCAAGTTCTTTATTACTACACATCAAATCCGTTATAAGTCAAATCAGTTACCCTTTGAAACCACAAAGCATTTTCTTACCTACATAAAGCTGTTATAACCAACTTCCCATAAAGCCGTTATAACACTTTATGTTTCAACCAATCAAATACATTAAACACATGTACGTCTACCGTACTACCTAGTTATACACATATCATGCTAGAACAGATAGGAAGAGGTTCATATACCTCGCGATGATTACCGACTAATAGCAAAGCGCTCCAAGTACCTCAAACCGGCTCGCCTTAAGCCAAGTAGACGCCACACGTAGTATTTCAACCTATAGAGGCCCTGGCGCCTATTAACATCTTAGATCTCAATGTAGAATATCTTACAGAAAATTGGCGGCACCTCCCACGACAGCGGCGTAAATCTCCTCTCTGTGGTAGGCTACCAAGCCCACCGGGGGTTTGCACGTCTAACGGACGTGTACAATTCTACTCACAATAATACTACACAAGTCTCTTATGTCTGATCTATGTAATTCTGATTCAGTTACTTCTTAAAATTCAGCTTAAGTCGCAAGACATTCAGTAAGTATTGTCGAGCTTAAGTCAAAAGACATTGCCGCAACTATGTTGATTCAATATATAGTATACTTAACTATATACTCACCAACATGTAATTTCCAATTACAATGAAGGTCAAGAATGTTTACCTCGATAAGCCCCAAAATTATCAGGGATTTATATGTCGATCTGAGCAAGGTTTAGTGTGGCCGAAAATCGGGCCGTCATCAGTGCCTACCCGGCACCTAGTGATACAACATCGAGAAAACCAGCGGAAATAAAAACTTTACACATGAAATGAGAGATATAATAAATAAGCAGACGCCAAGCAGTTGCCTTGGTATATACATAAAACACGAGCAGTTTAATCCTTTTACAACCACACTTGCAGCGATTACTCTGGACCTTAAGATTTATACAACAACTATGGCGGGACGGGGCCGCCATACCTGAGCGTACAAGAACTTACGGACTCGGGGTAACATGCAAAGATAAGCCTCGACGGAATGGAGCTCCCCCAAGCTGAAATGAGATCCTAAGCGCGGGATCGGCGGTAGATGTACCTCACTGCGGCGTGAGCGCGACCGAAAGAGGTCGATCTGGCAAGTACCAAGTATGTGAAAGCGTAAATCACGTAAATGAAATCATAATAGTCTATATAAGCGGGAGACATGTATGATGACCAAACTACGATATATAACATATAACGATTACATCAAGAGCGAGGACTCACGCTCCAATTATCACTCGTGCGTGGAATTTCTTATCCGGCTGCCGATTTATGATATAACAATACCAAGGATTATACATGAACACGAGTCCCACCTGTGTTATAAAAACCGTCTGAGACAAGTATAACTACGAATCCGGCCGTACCAATAATACAATGCAACCAAAACACGAAGCGTCACGGGGCAAGTGCGGCCGACTCACAGGAGACCAAGGCGGTCACGTGGTGGCCAGGGGCAAGTCTGGTGACCACGGGGACCAAGGCGTATCACGAGACCGTCACTATCTTTGAGCAGGGCAAGTCACGGTGACTACAAGGTGCGAGCGAATCATCCATGAGGCAGGGCAAATACGAGGCCGACCACGGGGACAAGGCGAACGGTAAGAAACCTCATGGAGAGCTAGTCCATAAATAACAATTCTTGCACAACCAAGGCTATCACCACAAGCATAAGCAAGTTACGCGACAACAAGCATAGGCGAGTTACACAACAACAAGCATAGGCAAGTTACACAACAACAAGCATAGGCAAGTTACACAACAACAAGCATAGGCAAGTTACACCACAACAAGCGTGAGCAAGTTACCTGACTCAAGTTACTTTCATTTTATGCCAAAGTCGGGTTTTAACCTAAAGTACTACGTCGTTAAATCCCTTTTAAAGAGATCTATTACTTTTATCAAAGTCACCCGATACGTAGTATTAGAATGACCAACCCACATTCCTTTTCAAAATCAAGTAACAACATTCTTTTCCTAAGTTCGGTTTGCCTAGTTTGATAACTCAAGCTTCCGTTTCAAATGGTTTCATAGTTCATAAACTTAATCACTTGATTCCTTTTTAGAACAATTGAGTAATATATGTCTTACGTGAGAGTAGGTTATTCTTGTTTACAACATTCTTATTACAATGACCATGATCTAGAAAATGTATATCATTTTGTCTCATCTTAGTTTCTATGCGGATGGAGGTTTCTCTGGTTTTAATACAATTCATCATTATTTAATACATTTTCCTTTTATTAACGCTGCGGTGGTGCAGCCGATACATTACGATTTAGAAATCGGTAAAACATTATCCCTTTAAATAAAACCAAGTACTCATTACTCACGAATGAGGTTTGACACAAACATTCACATTAAAACAAATAAGTTAAGTCTCTTATCTTATAAGATCAAGTCTCTTAACTTCTAACATTTGTAAACCATTTTCTTTACCTCTCTTAAGACATTATACCTAACTCCCATAAAGCTAGTATAACTCTTTTTAAAACCTTTAAAACCAAGTGTTACTCTTCCTTCAAAACGATTATAAATCTTTTGAAATACATCAAGTTCTTTATTATAACAAGCGCTTATAATTCACATCGATTACCTTTTAAAACCACAAAGTATTTTCTTACCTACATAAAGCGTTATAACAACTTCCCATAAAGCGTTATAACACTTTATGTTTTAAGACAATCAAACACGATTAACACGTATGCGTCTACCGTACTACATAGTTCACACATATCATGCTAGAAGAGATAGGAAGAGGTTCACATACCTCGCGACGAGTCTTGACTACTAGCAAAAGCGCTCCAGTACTTCAAACCGTCGGCTACTCCTTAAGCCACGTAGATCGCACCTGCGTAGTACTTGACCTATAAGGCCACAGCGCTTATTAACATCTAGATCTCATCGTTCCATATTCTACGAGAAAATTCGGCGACTCCCCGCCATAGCGTAAATCTCCTTCTCTATCGGCCGGCTACCAAGCCAACGGGGGTTTTACACGCCTAACGGCGTGTACAATTCTACTACGATAATACTACCAAGTCTCTTGTAATACGATCTATGTAATTCTGATTCGGTTCTTAATTCTTGGGCTTAAGTCAAAAGACATTGCCACGATTACTAAGTATAGTTCTATATAGTATACTTGACTATATATTCTTACAACATGTAATTTCCAATTACAATAGAAGAACGATAGTGTTTACCTCGATAAGCCCAAAATTATCCGAGTATAATGTCGCGCTGAGCAAGGTTTAGCTCTACTCAGAGTGCTCGATCCGCTCCAAACAACCCTTAGAAGTTCTAACCAACTTACTCCAAAACTTCAACCAACAGTGAAGGTTTCCTTAGGGTTCGGTTTGAGACTAAAAGGACAAAAGGTAGTATTTCCGGACTCTACGTATAGAGGTAACTTTGGAATACTACAAGGTATAAGGCTAAGGTATTTTGGGCATTATAACAATACTTGGAGGAGTATTTCAATACCACAAAGGGGTACCACGAGAACAACACCCAGGGAGGGGTGTTCTCGGCTTTAGGCTCATGAGGGGAAGGTTTCGCCAAAAGGCCTTCACAAGGAGAGGGCTCTTGGGCGAGAGTCAACAAGAGGAGGAGGGGTTCTCAAGACTTAGGCAAGTGAAGAGTGGATGAAGAAGTCTTGAAGAGAGGGGGTATTTATAGCAAAACCAAAGGCCAACCAATGGCGAGATCAAGCCATGTGCAAGGCAAGTGTAAGGCAAGATCAAGCCAAGTGCACCCTAACCTAATCCACAAAACACTCCACAAAACAAGCCACAAAGCAAGGCACAAAAGAGGAGCCAATCGGCGAGGCCAACGAGGCTCTCTTTGGGCGTAATCGTCCAACCTTCCCCACTTGCTTCGATGTGAGGTGACACATGTCACCTCCGTTGATCCAAAATGTTTCGTCTCTCGGAAAAATCATAAAAATTTTAAATGACATAGCGGAATTTTCCCAGCGTAGTAATGGAAGCGTTTAGTCGAAAACGACTCTAATCGGCACTTGTGCCCAAATTTCGAATCAATGCCTAACTTAAGGCTCAAATTTAGACGCGTCGTCCATACGTACATACTGCGGAAATCAGGTATAACATTCTTCCCTTAGAAACATTCGTCGAATGTTCCTTAGGTCTCAAAACAAGCGGCGTCGATATAGTCTTCACCGCTATCGTGCGAAAATAATCATGCCACGCTTTGGCCACAAAACACACGTTCACTTCTCCGCTTTCGTAGTACTCGTCACGAACACTCGAACTCGTTCTAGTATCCGTACCCACATACATCAACGCTTCGTTTCCAACCGCGAGTCACTACCTCGAACTTGGTCATCTCCACAACCTCGATTTCCCTAAGGCCATTCCGGCCTTCACGAACTGATTACGATCGAGCGCGTCCACGAACTCATCGATGGTCATCTAAACTTGGGCCTAGCACCCTCGTGACCCTACCACTGGCGGGACCACCCAGACCCGACCCCAAACCGGGTTCTGGTTGACCCGAAATGGTCCTCAACCCGACCCCAACGCGCCAACTCTTGTTCCCGATCCGGAACAATCTTACTATTTCACATCATGAAAGCTACCACTTCCGTCTCACACTACCCGTGGACTTACCGCTTTTCACTAACGTGTTTCTAAATCACATTTTAGCACAAAGCTATCCAAACATAACATTAAACACATCAACATCAATACAAACAAAACTCTAGAGGTTAAGGATATACGAAACTAGGCGGTTCAAGGCCGCTAAAGCGGAACTCCGCGCGACCTCTGGGGCCTTCCGGTGTACTAACATCCTTCACGGCTATGGAAGGTGAAGAACCATAGCTGCTCAGTAGTCCATGCTATCTACCCGGTGCTACCACGGTCGGACGATCTCTTGCCGGATGGCCTGTTGGCGCAAAAATAACAATCTCCAGAGTTAGTACGACCTCTCCCTTATGAAGCTTTCCACAACGGCCACTGAGACAAAGGGCAACCTCATCCGGCGAGCACTCTGCTCCTGAAAATCTGAAACACAGGAGCCCCAGGCACGCTCTGAATATCCGAAGGTCGAAAAGTGTGGAGGACCACTCTGTCTTGTGGAGGTACATAACTAGTCTGCTGAGGCGGTCCGCCTCGAAAGTCACCAAAGGACCTGCTGTTACGGCCTCTTCTGCGACTTTGGTCATTCCGTCGATTTATCCGCTCGCTCACATCAGTGTATACGCTGCGTGCGAGCGATGTCCATGCCCGGTGAAGAGCTACCGAACAACTCTGCCAAGGCAATCATCGAGCCACTGTAACATATCGGTGCACTCGATCCTCCATAAGCTACTAACGCGAGGGCGTCTGGGCCAATGAGTCGAACTCCACATTGTACTCCGAACCGTCGCGGTTCTGCAGTAACACCAAAAATCTGCCGGCCGAGCCCTCGCCGTGCGGGAGGCAAGAAATGTGCAAGAAAGGCTTACGAGAACTCGTTCCATACGGCTGGAAGTGCATGCTCTCCTGGACAGCTCGAGAATCAAACGATCATTGCGGTATCACGCGATTGATGTGAACCTAAGACCACCGACTCGATCTCCGATGCCTTGATCACTCTGATCGCGTATGGCGTCGGATGAACTCCTGCGGATCATCCTCAGGCCTCGACCCATAAAACTCTGGCGGCCTACAACTCAGAAAATCCCGAAGCCTCGAACTATCTGATCTAGGGTGAACCACTGGTGCTACTGGAACTGCTGCGTCCGGCTATCCTCAAGTCAGCCTGACCACGGCCGTTAATCGGAGCCATCTCCTTGTACCCCATCTCATCTGCTCCAGGCTGTGGGACTGGAAGCTCAGGTACTGTGGTCTCTGCCGCTGCTCTACTCGCAGCTCCCTCTGCTGCCTTGCCACGGGCGGGTTGCCTTACGGAGGCATAGCGGTAAAAGCGAAGTATGTCGGAGGGTCGATCTTATCACCGGCTACAGGCACGATCTCAGAATGAGAAGAATGGAAACCAATCCTAAATGTCCTATAGCCTCATGATTATAGATGTGGTGCACAACACATCGATAATCAAGACTCTACTAGACACGGTGCGTAGACACTTTCAGAGGATTAAGCGCTCGATACCACTTGTGGCCCCGAAAATCGGGCGTCAGTGCACTACCGAGCACCCTAGTGATACAACATCAGAGAAAACCAGCGGAAATAAAAACTTTACACATAAAATGAGAGATATAATAAATAAGCAGGCCAACCAAGCGATTGCCTTGGTATATACATAAAACACGAGCAGTTTAATCCTTTTACAACCACGCTTACAGCGATACTACGGACCTCTAAGATTTATACAACAACTATGACGGGACGGGGCCGCCATACCCACGAGCGTCAAGAACTTACGGACTCGGAGTAACATACCAAAGATAAGCCTCCGACGAATGGAGCTCCCAAAGCGCTGAAATGAGATCCTAAGCGGGGATCGGCGGTAGATGTACCTCTACTGCGGCGTATGACGCGGCCGAAAGAGGTCGATCTGGCAGTACCAAGTATGTGAAAGCGTAAATCGTAAATGAAATCATAATAGTCTATATAAAGCGAGACATGTATGATGACCAAACTACGATATATAACATATAACGATTACATCAAAGCGAGGACTCACGCCTCCAAATTATCACTCGTGCGTGGAATTTCTTCCTCATCTGCGGATTTATGATATAACAATACCAAGGATTATACATGAACACGAGTCCCACTGTGTTATAAAAACCGTCTGAGACAAGTATAACTACGAGATCCGACCGTACCAATAATACAATGCAACCAAAACACGGCCGTCACGGGGCAAGTGCGAGCCGACTCACAGGAGACCAAGGCGGTCACGTAGCCGGCCAGGCAGAATCTGGTGACCACGAGGACGAGCGTATCACGAGACTTCGTCACTATCTTTGAGCAGGGCAAGTCGGTGACTACAGGGTGCGAGGCGAATCATCCGTGAGGCGGGGCAAATCTGAGCCGACCACGGGGACCAGGGAGCGGTAAGAAACCTCTCGTGGAGAGCTAGTCCATAAATAACAATTCTTGCACAACCAAGGCTATCACCACAAGCATAAGCAAGTTACGCAACAACAAGCATAGGCAAGTTACACAACAACAAGCATAGGCAAGTTACACAACAACAAGCATAGGCAAGTTACACAACAACAAGCATAGGCAAGTTCCACCACAAAAAGCGTGGGCAAGTTACCTGACTCAAGTTACTTTCATTTTATGCCAAAGTCCGGGTTTTTAACCCTAAAGTACTACGTCGTTAAATCCCTTTTAAAGAGATCTATTACTTTTATCAAAGTCACCCGATACGTAGTATTAGAATGACCAACCCATTCCTTTTCAAAATCAAGTAACAACATTCTTTTCCTAAGTTCGGTTTGCCTAGTTTCAATAACTCAAGCTTCTCATTTTCAAATGGTTTCATAGTTCATAAACTTAATCACTTGATTCCTTTTTAGAACAATTGAGTAATATATGTCTTACGTGAGAGTAGGTTATTCTTGTTTACAACATTCTTATTACAGCAGCCATGATCTAGAAAATGTATATCATTTTGTCATCTTAGTTTCTATGCGGATGGAGGTTTCTCTTGGTTTTAATACAATTCATCATTATTTAATACATTTTCCTTTTATTAACGCTGCGGTGGTGCAGCCGATACACGTTACGATTTCCAAATCGGTAAAACATTATACCTTTAAATAAAACCAAGTACTCATTACTCACTAATGATGTTTCACAAAAACATTCACATTAAAACAAATAAGTTAAGTCTCTTATCTTATAAGATCAAGTCTCTTAACTTCTAACATTAGTAAAACATTTTCATTACCTCTCTTAAGACATTATACCTAACTCCACATAAAGCTAGTATAACTCTTTTTAAAAACTTTAAAACCAAGTGTTACTCTTCCTTCAAAGCGATTATAAATCTTTTGAAATACATCAAGTTCTTTATTATAACAAGCCGCTTATAATTCACATCGATTACCTTTTAAAACCACAAAGTATTTTCTTACCTACATAAAGCCGTTATAACAACTTCCAATAAAGCCGTTATTACACTTTATGTTTTAAGACAATCAAACACAGTTAACACGTATGCGTCTACCGTCTACATAGTTCACACATATCATGCTAGAAGAGATAGGAAGAGGTTCACATACCTCGCGACGAGTGCCGACTACTAGCAAAGCGCTCCAGTACTTCAAGTCGGCTACTCCTTAAGCCACATAGATCGCACTACACGTAGTACTTGACCTATAAGGCCACAGTGCGCTTATTAACATCTAGATCTCATCGTTCCATATTCTCTGAAAATTCGGCACCTCCCCGCCATAGCGTAAATCTCGCCTCTATCGGCCGGCTACGAAGCCAACCGGGGGTTTTACCGCCTAACGGACGTGTACAATTCTACTACCGGTAATACTACACAAGTCTCTTTATGTCTGATCTATGTAATTACGATTCGATTCTTAATTCTTGGGCTTAAGTCAAAAGACATTGCCCACGATTACTAAGTATAGTTCTATATATAGTATACTTCAACTATATATTCTTACAACATGTAATTTCCAATTACAATAGAAGGACAGTAGTGTTTACCTCGATAAGCCCAAAATTATCCGAGTATAATGTCGCGCCTGAGCAAGGTTTAGTGTAACGCCCCGAAACCCGGGCCCGTCACTGGTGCCTTACCCCGGGCACCCTAGTGATACATACATCAGAGAAAATCAGCGGAACATAAAACATGAGTCACTAAACAAGAGATATAGTAAATAAACAGGCCAACCAAAACAGTTGCCTTCAGTATATACATAAAACACGAGCAGTTTAATCCTTTTACAACCACACTTGCAACGGTACTACGGACCTCTAAGATATCTGACAACTATGACGGACGGGGCCCGCCGTACCACGAATGTACAAGAACCTGACTCGAGGAAACATGCAAAGATAAGCCTCAGAAGGAACGGAGCTTTCCACGCTGAAGTGAGATCTAGGCGGGGATCCACGGTGATGTACCTCTACTGCGGCGTGAACGCGGCCCAGGTCGAGTCGATGCAATGTACCAAGTATGTGAAGCGTAAATCTGCGATTAAATCATAACGATCTATATAAAGCGGGAGACATGTATGATAACCAAAATACGATGCAGCGACATAAGCGGTCAAGTCGGGGACTCGCGCCTCAAAGTCACCACTCAAATATAACTATGGGTCTCACGCCCGCCCACATCCATCATGTTCGCATCATGGCCACGTGCCGGAATCTTGCATCGGTGTAGACATGTCCGTGATGCAACAATAATAACAAGGCGCGTGGCCACGTACCGGAATCTGCGTGGTGTAGACATGCCCATGTAACCTCAATATGATATCGGTGGTCAACCGCGCGTAGCCACATGCCGGAATATTGCATCGGTGTAGACACGTCCATGTTGCGGTAATAACCATATATCGGGTAATCAACCCGGCGCGTGGCGCGTGCCGGAATCTTTGCGTCGGTGTAGACATGTCCATGTGACATCAACAACAAGACGATAATCAAAATGGAAACATACGTGGAATTCTCCATCACCGGCGCGTCAGTAAGTTCTCGATAAGTCAACCGCCTGCTAGAGACGCGGTAACGTAAATACCACACTTGCACAACCAAGGCTATCATCACAAGCATAGGCAAGTTTCACAACAACAAGCATAGGCAAGTTTCACAACAACAAGCATAGGCAAGTCTCACTGACTCAAAGTACTTTCATTTTATGCCAAAGTGCGGGTTTGTAACCCCAAAGTACTACATACGTTAAGTTCTTTTAAAGAGATCCATTACTTTTATAAAAGTCACCCGATACGTAGTATTAGAATGACCAACCACATTCCTTTTCAAAATCAAGTAACAACATTCTTTTCCTAAGTTCGGTTTGCCTAGTTTGATTACTCAAGTTTCTCATTTTCAAATGGTTTCATAGTTCATAAACTTAATCACTTGATTCCTTTTTAGAACAATTGAGTAATATATGTCTCACGTGAGAGTAGGTTATTCTTGTTTACAACATTCTTATTACTGACCATGATCTAGAAAATGTAATATCATTTTGTCTCATCTTAGTTTCTATGCGGATGGAGGTTTCTGCGGTTTTAATACGATACATCATTATTCAATACATTTTCCTTTATTAACTGCGGTGGTGCAGCCGATACACATTCTGATTTCCGAAATCAGTAAAACATTATCCTTTAAATAAAACCAAGTACTCATTACTCACGAATGAGGTTTCACACAAACATCCACATTAAAACAAATAAGTTAAGTCTCTTATCTTATAAGATCAAGTCTCTTAACTTCTAACATCAGTAAACCATTTTCTTTACTCTTAAGACATTATACCTAACTCCCCATAAAGCTAGTATAACTCTTTTTAAATCCTTTAAAACCAAGTGTTACTCTCGATTTATAAATCTTTTGAAATACATCAAGTTCTTTATTATAACTAGACAGTTATAGTTCACATCGATTACCTTTTTAAAACCACAAAGTATTTTCTTACCTACATAAAGTTGTTATAACCAACTTCCCATAAAGCCGTTATAACACTTTATGTGTTAAGAACAATCAAACACGATTAACACGTATGCGTCTACGTACTTACATAGTTCACACATATCATGCTAGAAGAGATAGGAAGAGGTTCACATACCTCGCGACGATTGTCGACTAATAGCAAAAGCGCTCCAAGTACCTCAAACCGCGCTACTCCTTAAGCCAGTGGATCACTCCACACGTAGTACTTGACCTATAAGGCCACAGCGCTTATTAACATCTAGATCTCAACGTTCCATAATCTACGAAAATTGGCAAAGACCCCCGCCACGCCGCAAATCTCCTTCTATCGAGGTGGCTACCAAGCCAACTGGAGGTTTTACGCCTAACCTGGCGTGTACAAATCTACTACGATAATACTACACAAGTCTCATGTCTGATCTTATGTAATTCTGATTCGATTCGATTCTTAATTCTTGAGCTTAAGTCAAAAGACATTGCCACGATTACTAAGTATAGTTCTATATATAGTATACTTACTATATATTCAAACATGTAATTTCCAATTACAATAGAAGAACGATAGTGTTTACCTCGATAAGCCCAAAATTATCCAAGTATAAAGTCGATCTGAGCAACGCTTAGCTCCTACTCGGCGCTCCAAACAACCCTAGAAGTTCTAACCAACTTCTACTTACAACTTCAACAACGGGTGAAGATTTCCTTAGGGTTTCGTTTTTGCGGCTAAAGGAAGTATAATCATATTTTACGGGCTTTGTATAAGTGTAACCTTGGGAATACTACAAGGTATTTGGGCAAGGTATTTGGACATTATAACAATATTAGGAGAGTATTTCTATACCACAACAAGGGTATTATACGAGACAACTAGGCTAGGGGTACCCACGGCGAGTACCTGAGGGGAGGGTGTGCTCTCGGCCTGAGGCCTCACGAAAAGGGAGGAGGGAAGCTCTCGGCTAGCACAACAAGAAGGGAGGAGAGGGTTTCAAGACTTGGAAGTTTTGGAATGGATGAAGTCTTCACACTTGGGGTATTTATAGCAAAACCAAAAGCCAACCAATGGCAAGATCAAGCCATGTGCAAGGCAAGTGTAAGGCCAAGATCAAGCCAAGTGCACCTAACCTACTCCACAAAACACTCCACAAAACACTCACAAAACAAGGCCAAAACAAGGCACAATTCAAGGGACCAATCGGCGAGGCCAACCGATCCTCTTGGGCCTTGATCGTCCAAGTCCTCCACTTGCTACCAATGTGGGGTGACACATGTCACCCTCCCGTTGGTCCAAAATGTTCGTCTCTCGGAAAAATCCGCAAAAATTATAAATGACATAGCGGAATTTTCTCTACGAAAACTGTGGAAGCGTTAAAATCGACGACTCTAATCGGCACTTGTGCCCAAAATTTCGAAACATGCCTAACTTAAGGCTCAAAATTAAATGCGTCGTCCACGTACATACTGCGGAAATGCGGGTATAACATTCTTCCCCAGAAACATTCGTCCGAATGTTCCTTCAATCTCAAAACAACGGCGTCGATTATAGTCTTCACCGCTATCGTCTGAAAACAATCATGCCACACTGGTCACAAAACACACGCTCACTTCTCCGCTTTCGCGATTACTCGTCACGAACACTCGAACTTCGTTCTAGTGTCGTACCACACTTCCAACGCTTACATTTCCCAACCCTTGGAGTCACTACCTCGAACTTGGTCATCTCGCTAACCTCGATTTCCCTAAGGCCATTCCGGCCTTCACGAACTGATTACGGTCGAGCGTATCCATGAACTCATACGATGGTCATCTAAACTTGGGCCTAGCACCCTGCGTGACCACGCCACTGGCGGGACCACCCGAGTGACCCTTCCTCCAGCGGGGCGGGTTGGCCCGCAACATGGCTGACCCGACCAGCTGTAGTGCCAACTCTCTAGTTTCTTGATCAGAACAATCTTACCTCTACAGTCATGAAAGCTACCACTTCCATTTCACACTACCTGAGGACTTACCCTTTTCACTAACGGTTTCTAAATCACATTTTAGCACAAAGCTATCCAAACATATCATTAAACACATCAACAACATCAATACACACAAAACTCTAGATGGTTAAGGATATACCTGAAACTAGGCGGTTCAAGGACCGCTAAAACTGGGAACTTCCACGCGACCTCTGGTGGCCCAGCTCGCTCTAGTAGTCTGTGCTATCCTACGGTGCTACCCACGGTCGGACGATCTCTCGTCATATGGCCCTGTTGGCGCAAGAATAACAAGCTCCTTGGTACTACGACACTCTCGAAATGCGGTCTACGCATCGACCACAGTAGGGTAGGGTGCGTCGCCAAAACCCTACTCCCGAACATCGAACACAGGAGCCACGACTGCTCCTGAATATCCCGAGGTCGAAGGCTGCGGAGGACCACTCTGCAATGGCGGAGTACATAACTAGTCTGCTTCTTGGCGGTCCGCCTCGAAAGTCGCCAAAATATCCGGCCGTCTTGGCCTTAACCTGTGGCGGTCTGCCGTCGATCTCTGCGCTCGCCGCGCAGTGCATGAGCTGCATGCGGGCAATGTCCATGCGGTGAAGAAAACACCGAACAACTCTGCGCTAGGTAATCATCGAGCCCTGTAACATATCGGTGCACTCGATCCTCCATACTAGCTACTAATGCGGAACATCACAGGGCGATGAGTCGAACTCCACATTGTACTCCCGAGCTATGCGCGGTTACGCCTCAACATCAAAAATCTGCCGGCGAGCCCTCGCCATCTGTGGAGGCAAGAAATGTGCCGAGAAGGCCCCGAAAACTTCGTCCCAAGCGGTGGAAGTGCATTCTCTCCGGGGCGGCTCGCGAATCAAACGATCGGTGTGGTATCACGCGGCCGATGCGAACCTAGGACCACGGCTCGGTCTCGAAGCCTTGATCACTCTCATGATCGTGTAGCGTCGGATGAACTCCTGCGGATCATCCTCGGGCCTCGACGTAGAACTGCGGCGGGCTACGTCTCGGAAAGTCCTGTAGCCTCAGCTATGCGCTCGGGGTGAACTACGGGTGCTCTGGCAGGCTGCTGCGTCGGCCTATCGCCATATCGGCCCACGACCACGGCGATGGCGGCCATCTCCTTGTAACCCGACTCTTACGCCCCGGGCCGTGGGGTGGAGGCTCGAGTCTTGTAGTCTCGGCGACCACCGCTGCGGCTTTAAACTCTCTTTGGTCTTTGGCGGCGTCGCGAAACCGCCGTCGGGCTTGTCTCAGTCTTGGCCAGGGCTGCGCCCTCGTACTCCTCTGAATCACACTAGCGGCTCCTCCGGCTGCCTTGCCCATACGGGCCACTGGTTGCCTTCGCGAGGCATAAGCGGTAAAAGCGAAACACGTCGGAGGGTCCGACTTACAACCACGGCTCTAAGGCACGATCTCGGAATGAGAAGAATGGAAACCAATCCTAAATGTCCTATAGCCTCACGATTATAGATGTGGTGCCAACACACCGATAATCAAGACTACTAGACACGATGCGTAGACACTTTCAGAGGACTAAGCGCTCGATACCACTTTGTAACGCCCGAAACCGGGCGTCCATCGTGCCTTACCGGGCACCCTGGTGATACATCGAGAGAAAATCAGCGGAACATAAAACATGAGTCACTAAACAAGAGATATAGTAAATAAACAGGCCAACCAAAGCGATTGCCTTGGTATATACATAAAACACGAGCAGTTTAATCCTTTTACAACCACACTTACAGCGTACTACAGACCTCTAAGATATACAACAACTATGACGGGACGGGGCCCGCCATACCACAGAATGTACAAGAACTACTGACTCGAGAAACATACCAAAGATAAGCCTCAGAAGGAACAGAGCTTTCAGACACGCTGAAGTGAGATCCTAAGGCGGGGATCCACGGCCGATGTACCTCTACTGCGGCGTGACGCGGCCCAGGAGGTCGATCTGGCGTACAGTATGTGAAGCGTAAATCTGCGGTTAAATCATAACGATCTATATAAAGCGGGAGACATGTATGATAACCAAAATACGATGCTGTGACATAAAAGCGATCAAGTCGGGGACTCGCGCCTCAAAGTCACCACTCGAATATAACTATGGGTCTCGCGCCCACATCCATCATGTTCGCATCATGGCCACGTGCCGGAATCTGCGCCGGTGTAGACATGTCCATGATGCAACAATAATAACAAGGCCGCGTGGCCACGTACCGGAATCTTGCGCCGGTGTAGACATGCCCATGTAACCTCAATAACAATATCGGTGGTCAACCACGCGCGTAGCCACATGCCGGAATCTGCATCGGTGTAGACGCGTCCATGTTGCGATAATAACCATATATCGGGTAATCAACGGCGCGTGGCGCGTGCCGGAATCTTGCGTCGGTGTAGACATGTCCATGTGACATCAACAACAAGACGATAATCAAAATGGAAACATACGTGGAATTCTCCATCACGCGGCCGTCGAGTAAGTTCTCGACAAGTCAACGGCGCCTGCAGAGGCGCGGTAACGAAATACCACACTTGCACAACGAGGCTATCATCAAGCATAGGCAAGTTTCACAACAACAAGCATAGGCAAGTTTCACAACAACAAGCATAGGCAAGTCTCGCACAACTCAAAGTACTTTCATTTTATGCCAAAGTGCGGGTTTGTAACCCCAGTACTACATCGTTAAGTTCTTTTAAAGAGATCCATTACTTTTATAAAAGTCACCCGATACGTAGTATTAGAATGACCAACCCACATTCCTTTTCAAAATCAAGTAACAACATTCTTTTCCTAAGTTCGGTTTGCCTAGTTTGATTACTCAAGTTTCTCATTTTCAAATGGTTTCATAGTTCATAAACTTAATCACTTGATTCCTTTTTAGAACAATTGAGTAATATAGGTCTCACGTGAGAGTAGGTTATTCTTGTTTACACCATTCTTATTACAGCAGCAATGATCTAGAAAATGTAATATCATTTTGTCTCATCTTAGTTTCTATGCGGATGGAGGTTTCTCTTGGTTTTAATACGATACATCATTATTCAATACATTTTCCTTTATTAGCATTTGCGATGGTGCAGCCGATACACATTACGATTTCAAATCAGTAAAACATTATCCCTTTAAATAAAACCAAGTACTCATTACTCACGAATGAGGTTTCACACAAACATCCACATTAAAACAAATAAGTTAAGTCTCTTATCTTATAAGATCAAGTCTCTTAACTTCTAACATCATTAAACCATTTTCTTTACTTCTCTTAAGACATTATACCTAACTCACCATAAAGCTAGTATAACTCTTTTTAAATCCTTTAAAACCAAGTGTTACTCTCGATTTATAAATCTTTTGAAATACATCAAGTTCTTTATTATAACTAGCCAGTTATAGTTCACATCAGTTACCTTTTAAAACCACAAAGTATTTTCTTACCTACATAAAGCTGTTATAACCAACTTCCCATAAAGCCGTTATAACACTTTATGTTTTAAGAACAATCAAACACGATTAACACGTATGCGTCTACCGCATTTACATAGTTCACACATATCATGCTAGAAGAGATAGGAAGAGGTTCACATACCTCGCGACGATTGTCGACTAATAGCAAAGCGCTCAGTACCTCAAACCGGCTACTCCTTAAGCCAAGTGGATCACTCCACACGTAGTACTTCAACCTATAAGGCCACGGCGCTTATTAACATCTAGATCTCAACGTTCCATAATCTCTGAGAAAATTCGGCACCTCCACACCGGCGCCAAATCTCCTTCTCTATCGGTAGGCTACCAAGCCAACGGGGTTTTACACGCCTAACTTGGACGTGTACAAATCTACTACAATAATACTACACAAGTCTCTGTAATGTCTGATCTATGTAATTCTGATTCGATTCGATTCTTAATTCTTGAGCTTAAGTCAAAAGACATTGCCAAAGTACTAAGTATATTTCTAAATATAGTATACTTGACTATATATTCAAACATGTAATTTCAATTACAATAGAAGAACGATAGTGTTTACCTCGATAAGCCCAAAATTATCCAAGTATAAAGTCGATCACGAGCAACGCTTAGCTCTACTCGGCGCTCCAAACAACCCTTAGAAGTTCTAACCAACTTCTACTTACAACTTCAACAACGGGTGAAGATTTCCTTAGGGTTTCGTTTTTGCGGCTAAAGGAAGTATAATCATATTTTACGGGCTTTGTATAAGTGTAACCTTGGGAATACTACAAGGTATTTGGGCAGGTATTTGGACATTATAACAATATTAGGAGAGTATTTCTATACCTGACAAAGGGGTATTATACGAAGACAACTAGGCTAGGGGTACCCGGCGAGTACCTGAGGGGAGGGTGTGCTCTCGGCCACAAGGCCTCACGAAAAGGGGAGGAGGAAGCTCTCGGCTAGCACAACAAGAAGGGAGGAGAGGGTTTCAAGACTTGGAAGTTTTGGAATGGATGAAGTCTTCACACTTAGGGGTATTTATAGCAAAACCAAAAGCCAACCAATGGCCAAGATCAAGCCATGTGCAAGGCAAGTGTAAGGCCAAGATCAAGCCAAGTGCACCCTAACCTACTCCAAAACACTCCACAAAACACTCCACAAAACAAGGCCAAAACAAGGCACAATTCAAGGGACCAATCGGCCGAGGCCAGCGATCCCTCTTGGGCCTTGATCGTCCAAGTCCTCCACTTGCTACCGATGTGGGGTGACACATGTCACCCTCCCGTTGGTCCAAAATGTTCGTCTCTCGGAAAAATCCGCCAAAAATTATAAATGACATAGCCGGAATTTTCTCTCGAAAATTGTGGAAGCGTTAAAATCGACGACTCTAATCGGCACTTGTGCCCAAAATTTCGAAACATGCCTAACTTAAGGCTCAAAATTAAATGCGTCGTCCACACGTACATACTGCGGAAATGCGGGTATAACATTTAGCTCTACTCAGGAGTGCTCGATCCGCTCCAAACAACCCTTAGAAGTTCTAACCAACTTACTCCAAAACTTCAACCAACAGTGAAGGTTTCCTTAGGGTTTCGGTTTGAGACTAAAAGGACAAAAGGTAGTATTTCCGGACTCTACGTATAGAGGTAACTTTGGAATACTACAAGGTATAAGGCTAAGGTATTTTGGGCATTATAACAATACTTGGAGGAGTATTTCAATACCACAAAAGGGGGGTACCACACGAGAACAACACCCTAGGGGGGGGGTGTTCTCGGCTTTAGGCTCACAACGGGGGAAGGTTTCGGCAAAACGGCCTTCACAAGGGGAGAGGGGCTCTTGGACGAGAGTCAACAAGAGGGAGGGGAGGGGTTCTCAAGACTTAGGCAAGTGAAGAGTGGATGAAGAAGTCTTCAAAGAGAGGGGGTATTTATAGCAAAACCAAAGGCCAACCAATGGCCAAGATCAAGCCATGTGCAAGGCAAGTGTAAGGCCAAGATCAAGCCAAGTGCACCTAACCCTACTCACAAAACACTCCACAAAACAAGCCACAAAGCAAGGCACAAAGAGAGCCAATCGGCCAAGGCCAGCAGGCTCTCTTTGGGCCTTGATCGTCCAACCTTCACTTGCTTCCAATGTGAGGTGACACATGTCACCCTCGTTGATCCAAAATGTTTCGTCTCTCGGAAAAATCCATAAAAATTTTAAATGACATAGCGGAATTTTCCCAACGTAAGCGTGGAAAGCGTTTCATCGACGACTCTGTCGGCACTTGTGCCCAAATTTCGAATCCAATGCCTAACTTAAGGCTCAAATTTCGTACGTACGTCCATACGTACATACTCTGGAAATACGGGGTATAACATTTAGCTCCTACTCCGTGCGCTCCAACCCGCTCCAAACAACCCTTAGAAGTTCTAACCAACTTCTACTTAACACTTCAACCGACTATGAAGGTTTTTCCTTAGGGTTTCGTTTTTGGTGAGGAAGTATAATAGTATTTTAGGCTTTTGTATAAGTGTAACCTTGGGAATACTACAAGGTATTTGGGCCAAGGTATTTGGGCATTATAACAATACTTGGAGAGTATTTCTATACCACAAAGGGGGGGTATTATATGAAGACAACTAGGCTAGGGGGGGGTACCCCACGGCTAACCACTACAAAGGGGGAGGGGGATACTTTCGGCCAAGGGGCCTTCTCAAAAGGGGGAGGGGGGTGTGGTGGACGAAAGAACAAGAGGGAGGGAGTATTTTGAGACTTAGATAGATTGCTCAAGTTTGGATGAAATAACTCTTCAACTTAGAGGGGTATTTATAGGTCAAGGAATGGCCAACCAATGGCCAAGATCCATCCAAGTGTTAGGCAAGTGTAAGGCCAAGATCAAGCCAAGTGCACCTTATCCATCTACCACCAAAATATCCTACCTAACCCTTGACCAAGAATCAACACAAACAACGTGCCATTGATGCCTTTGCCGTCCACTTCTCACGTCCAATGTGAGGGTGACACATGTCACCCTCCCGTTGGTCCAAAATGTTTCGTCTCTCGGAAAAATCCGCAAAAGTTATTAATGACATAGCCGGAATTTTCCCTACGAAAGCTGTGGAAACGTTTCGTCGAAAAACGACTCCTTTCGGCACTTGTGCACAAATTCGAACCTATGCCTACTTTAAGGCTCAAATTGTATACGTACGCCCTCACGTACATACTCTGGAAATACGGGGTATAACACTTTTATACAGATGTGATTTGGTTATTGCATTTTATTTCTGTTCCATACTAAATTTTTGTTATCGACCAGCCGAAGTGCGTTCATGCCGCGGTGATAGGTACAGGTTGGTGATCCTTGCTCTTAGGATCTCTGTTGATTTTGGAAAGAAGCCCCTTTCACTCGGAGGCTTATCTTTTAGTACGGTTTCCACGATGTGGTAGACTTATGTACATTCGGGGTATGGCGAACCTGTCCCGCATGATTGTAATTCTTAAGTGCAGTAGTTACATATTGTGGGTCGGTTTGTAAAAGGAAAGGGATGTATTCTTTGTTATGTATATGTATATGTGTCGGAAGGTAGCCTTATCGGCTAACTGTGGTTTAATTTCTCGATATTTTATTTTTAAGTTTCATGTATGTTCATTGCTATTCTCGATGTATACGAAGTGGGTGCCAGGTAGGGCACGATCGAGCGGGGTTGGGTCGTGACACGGACATGAGAGGATAAATTTGGGCCTTGGCCAGTTCGATGCACTTGTGGTTCATCCTAGATCGGATAGCTTGAGACTACGGGATTTTACGAGTTGTAGCGCGAGTTCTACGGTCGAGGCACGAGGATGATCGCGAGGAGTTCATCAAGCGATTCTGAAGGATCATGTTATACCGTATTTCAGTATATGCGTAAGGGCATACGTCAAAAGTTTAGCCTTAAGTTAGGCATTATGGACGAAAATTGTGCACAACCACGAAGCGAATGGTTTCAGGTAAACGTTTTACAAAATTTGCGTAGGGTAAATTACGGCTATGTCATTTATAATTTTTGCGGATTTTTCCGAGAGATGAAATAATTTGGACCAACGAGAGGGTGACACTTGTCACCCTCAAGTGGACGGAAAAGTGGGTGTCCCCCTTGGACGATAAGCCCGTTGTACTGGTGTTATATCACATACCCCCCTGACTTGTTATGATGCCGAGGATTTGCCACCCTTGATGCGAGGAATACCTCATGCGGGTCCATGCGACCTATGCGGAGCAGCGGGAGTTCCAGGATTGATCACTCCGGGTGTGTTACGCCGATGCGAGGAATACCTCATGCGGTCCAGGTGACATGCGGACTTCGGGGGTCCAGGATGATGCCGCGGGTTAGCTACCGTCGAGGAATACCTCATGCGGGCTATGTAGCCTATCTGAATGCGGGAGTTCGAGTTAGGCTCGCATAATGATACTATGGCGAATGGCCTTGCTTGATCATTAGCGGCCTAGAAAAGACCCGGTTATGTTATATCTATTTTGCTCTTGGTTATGTTGTGGCACTATGTGCGGTTACATTGGTTGTTTAAATGCGTATTTGTAAAATTGGTTTTAAAATGATATGATTTCATTTAAGTACTTTCTGATTTCACATACTTGGTACTGTTATCGACCTCCCGAAGCTGCGTTCATGCCGCATGTAAAGGGAAGCAGGTAGCGGATCCTCAGTCTTAGGATCTTTTCTCAGGTGTCAGGAGCTCCATCTTCTCCGGAGGCTCGACTTTTGGGTATGATCTCCCTGTTGTGTAGATAGTTTTGTACATTCATGGTATGGCGGGGCCCTGTCCCGCCATAGTTGTTTACTTCCTTAGAAGTGCAGTAGTCCTATTATATAGTTGGGATATGCGCGATTTTGGTTTATATATATATATGCCGAAAGCGACCACTTTTCGAGATAAAGCGTGTCATTTACAATTGTTTCATGTCTTGTGTTTTTATATTCCGATTACTCGATGTATGACTACTTGGGTGCGGGTAAGGCACGATCCACCGGGCGGGTCGTGACAAAAGTGGTATCGAGCGATTAATCCTCGGAAAATATCTGAGCCGTATCGATGAGTGCTTGATTATCGGTGTGTTGTGCACCACACCAATAATCAGCAGGCTATAGGATATTTAGGATTGGTTTCCATTCTTCTCACTCTGAGATCGTGCCTTAGAGCTGTGTTATAAGTTGGACCCCTCTAACGTATTCCTTTTATGTAACAGTTATGCCTCCACGTAAGGCAACCCGTACCCAGAAGGGCAAGGCAGCCGAGGGAGCTGCTAGTGGGACACCGAGAGTCACGAGGGCTTAGGCCCGATGCATGCCGAGCAATGAGTTCCACGACGCCCGACCCGAGGAGGTTTAGGCGCAGCGATGGCTGATGAGACCATTACTGCACCTCGATCGCGGCGGAGCGGATGAGATGGGTTCTGAAGAGATGGCGATTCTTGGCGAGATCGTGGCGAACATGAGATATCTTTGAATCTGGCGATTTGATTCAGCGGTGCTGCGGTTCACCCGAGATCGGACAGTTTGAGGCTACGGGATTTTACGAGTTGTAGCCGCGAGTTCTGGTCGAGGCACGAGGATGATCGCAGGAGTTCATCCGTCGATTCTGAAGGATCGTCACGAGTGATCAAGGCTTCGAGACCGAGTGCATGATCTTGGTTCCACATAGGCTGCGTGATACGCGATCGATTTGTTTGATTCGTGGGAGTTATCGGGAAAGCAGCGTCCCGGCTACTTGGGGCGAGTTCTCGGAGGCTTTCTCACTCACTTCTTGCCTCGCGAGATGAGGAGGCGCGGGCGACAAATTTTTATTCTTTGGCGAGAGAAGGGCCTTGATTAGGGAGTACAACGTTGAGTTCGATTCATTGGCTCGATATGTCCTGCGTTGGTAGCGAATATGGAGGGCGAGTGCATCGCTACGTCGCGGGCTAGATGATTATATGGGCGAGTCTTGTGCGGGTGTGGCTCTTGACGGACATGGACATTACCGCATCGAGCTCGCGCACAGATGCGAGGCGTAGAGGCGGCGGGTCGGCAGCAGCGAAGAAGACGGGGCGGCGGTCTTTTGGTAGCTATCTCCGGGGTGGGCGGCCTCGGCGGCCGATTTGCACCACGGCCGGCTCGAGCACTCCTACCCCATCTTGAGGGACAGACCGGGGCCCCGGGACTTGGGCGTCGAGTAGCGAGAGTCTTTGGCGATCGGGACCACCCCCCCTCAGTGTGGCCGATGCGGTAGGTCCCATTACGGGAATTGTGGTTGTCACGACCCGAACCCGGGCCCGTGACTAGTGCCTTACCCCGGGCACCCTAGTGATACAATCATCAGAGTAATCAGCGGAATATAAACAACAACATGAAATAACAAGAAGTATAAACAATAATCTTGTGAAAACTTGCCGCCGGCATATATAAACAATCTTTTAAAGCGAGCAGTTTAATCCTTTTACAACCACCACATCGATTCTGGACCTCATGAATGAAATGACAACAACGGCGGGCGGGGCCGTCATACCACAGATATAGCACAACAACGGGGACTATACGAATAAGCCTCGGAGAAAGCGGAGCTTTCCCAAATGACTGTGACCACTAGGCGAGGATCAACGGCGGTGTACCTTTACTGCGGCATGAGCGCGGCCCGAAGGAGGTCGATGCAACAGTGCAAGTATGTGAAACTAAAAATCACGTAAATGAAATCATAATAGTCTATAAAGCGGGAGACATGTATGATAACCAAACTACGATTCACAATAATAGCGATCGTGTCAAGTCGGGGACTCGCGCCTCAAGTCATCACTCAAATATAACAATGGGTCTCACGCCCACAACATCAATCATGCGTGGAATACCTTCGCTGCTTGGCGGTTATGATATAAAAGCACCAAGGAACACATGAACACGGGTCCCACGTGCCATAATAACACGTCTGAGGGTAAATGCGAAGGCATAGCCGACTACTAACACCCGCGGTACCAACAAGGTCATGAAGCGTATCATAAGATCTGTCTGGCCGTCACATGATCAAAGCGACCACTTGCCCGCGCGGTATCTAATGTGCGCGTCTAGCCACAGGAACTTTCGCGACTCGCGTAGGCCAATCAGATCGGCCGCGTGAGGTATAACCCGCGTCGGTAGCTACTCCCGGCGGCGTCTGGACTCGCCGTCCGCGTAGCCACAAGGACCGCGTGACCACAAGGGCGCGTCTAACACGGAACTCCGCGATTCGCGCATAGGCCCCTGGACCGCGTAGGGTAGTCTCGAATCATAGGTCCGTCGACCGCTGAGTCTACCGCGTCGGAGGCGACTTAACCGGAATCATCTCGAGATGAGTGATGTATAATACTATCATAACGACTTATCGTTAAACAACATAAGCACAACAAAGGAGAAACCCCTTTACACAAACATCACAAGATACTAACACGTAGCATCCTAGCATGTTTACTTATCAAATCAACAAGAAAGTATTACGGCTATCACAAACCAACACAATCAAGTTATACACAAGGTACTTTCTACTATATGCTAACAAGTTCGGGTTTTATCCCAAAGTACTTCATACATTAACTCTTTAAAAGATCGTTACTTTCACAAAAGTCACACTGATACGTAGTATATGAAAATATAGTGATTATCTTTTGAAGTAAATCAAAACACTTGTCTTTGTAAGACTCAGTAACAACATTATTTTCCAAGCGTCAAGTTTGCCTAATTTCAAATGTTCATGTTTCTTATTTAGAAAGGTTTAGTAGTTCATAGTCTTATTCATTTAAGAATATAATTCTCTTTTAAACTATCGAGAAACATAAGTCTTATATGTGAGTAGGATATTCTTGTTTACAACAATCTTATTACAATGACCATGATCTAGGAAATATCATTTTGTCTCATCTTAGCTTATGCGGATGGAAGTTTCTCTTGGTTTTAATAATACTTAATCTGTCAAAACATTTCCTTTTATTAGCATTTGCGGTGGTTTGTCGATACATTCTGATTTCCAAAATCGTAAAACATTCTTAAGGCGTTATACCTAACTTTCCATAAAGCTAGTATAACTCTTAAGTTTTCAAAACAAATCAAGTATTACTTCTCCTCTCAAAATGATTCAAAACTCTTTTGAAATACTTGAGTTCTTTATTAACACATAACAAGCGGTTATAGTTCAAATCGATTACCTTTTAAAAACCACGTGTATTTTCTTACCAACATAAAGCCGTTATAACCAACTTCCCATAAAGCCGTTATAACACTTTATGTTTACATAATCAAATACATTTAGTACATGTATGCGTCTGCAGTACTACATAGTTCCATACATACCATGCTAGAAGAGATAGGAAGAGGTTCACATACCTCGCGGCGAGTATCGACTAATAGCAAAGCGCTCAGTACTCCCAGTATCGGCTACTCGTAAGCCAAGTAGAGCAGCCACACGTGGTACTTGACCTATAAGGCCACAGTGACATTAACATTTAGACCTTATCGCGAGAACATTCTAGAAAATTCGGCGCCTCCCACATGGCAGCGTAAATCTCTCTCTAGCAGGGCGGCTACCAAGCCAACCGAGGGGTTATACATCTAACGAGCGGGTACAATTCTACTCACGGTACTCTTACCTGAAGTCTCATGTCTGATCCTATGTAAAAGCGATTCGATTCGATTCTTGAGCTTAAGTCGAAGACATTGCCACAAGCTATGTTGATTATATACATAGTATACTTCAACTATAATTTCCTACAACATGTAATATCCAATTACAATAGGGGGACAAGATATTTACCTCGATAAGCCCATAATTATCCAAGTATAAAGTCGATCCTGGGCAATCGTTTAGCTCGACTCAGGCGCTCGACCGCTCTAAACCACCCTTAGAAGTTCTAACCAACGTCTACACAATACTCCAACGGACTATGGAGATTTTCCTTAGGGTTTCGGTTTTGTGGCTGACGGGAAGTATAATAGTATTTCTGGGCTTTTCGTATAGGTATAACCTTAGAATACAACAAGGTATACGGCTAAGGTAATTTGGGCATTATAACAATACTTTTGAGAGTATTTCTACCAAGAGGGGGGGTATTATATGAAAACAAACTAGGCTGGGGGTACCACGCCACACCACAGGAGGGGTGGCTACCTCGCCTACCCATGGGGAAACTCTCGACGAGGGCCTCGCGAAAGGGGAGGAAGGCTCTCAGACTTAGGCATTTTGGATGAAGAAGTCTTGACCTTAGAGGGTATTTATAGCACAAGCGAGGCCAACCAATGGCGAGATCTAGCCAAGTGCTAGGCAAGTGTAGGGCCAAGATATGCCCAAGTGCCCCTAGTCCTACTCGTAAAACCCTCAAATATCTACACAAATATCTACCAACAACTTGCCCTGATCGGCCTAAGCGCCCACTTGCTTCGATGTGAGGGTGACACATATCACCCTCCCGTTGATCCAAAATGTTCGTTTCTCGGAAAAATCCGCAAAAATAAGAAAAGACATAGCGAATTTTCCCCTGAAGTTATGTAAAGCGTTTAGTCGAACGACTCTAGCAGGGTGTTGTGCACAAATGCCATTCGGCGAGCCACTAGGCGGGGTGACACGTGTCACCCTTATTGGCCCAAAAACATCTTAGAAAATTTCCACATTGGACATAATCTAGAAAACAATGTGGGCCCCACAAAACCGTAAATTTCTCACGTGGGCCCATCGTTACCATTTCAGAAAAATAAAATTCCAATATTCTAATATAATCTAAGAAGTCCAAATACCAAATCTGGGAATCCAATTCCCGTTAACGAACCTTTTTCCTTCACAAAACCGGAAACTTTTAGTGGAAAAATCACCTCTTTCTTCCTTTCCAATCTTTACTCGTATTCTCGTGCAAATGCGTCCTCGCATACATACCACGGAACTACGGGTATAACATTCTTCCCCAAGAAACATTCATCCCGAATGTTCATTCTAAGTCTCAAAACATCGTGCGCGAGATAGTCTTCACTTCATACTTACGAAACAATCACGCCATACAGCGCGAGAAAGTACTGCGCAACATACTTATATCCAAGTCTACGAGGAAACACCTCTAACATCACCACAAATACACTTTTGTCACTTTGCGCGAGCCTAGCTCCGACGACCCAACAAATGGTGCCGGGCTGCTGCGATCACGAAGGCGTCGTGCACTCGAACCGCTTACCATTTACGATCGCTTTAGTTTCCAAAACTCGGGTACTATCTCTTTACGTGGGCATCATTAGCGGGGACATTACGGATGGATCTTGATACTTTCCCGAACATAACAATCTGAAAGACCGGATGTCTTGCCTCCAAGTCGGACGGCAATTGCTAACATATAAGCAACGGCCTATTCTTCACATGAACTCAAAGGCCCCAAGTAACTCGGGCTAAGTTCCTTCTGTTTCCACAACTCGTCACACCTGTCCGGTGGTACTTTCAAGAAGACCGACCGTCGGCTGAACTCTGGCGTCGTCGCGATTATCCATACGATTCCTCGAGCCGCGAACTTCTTCTAGATGAGCTTTACACATCCACGATCTGTGGAACAAGCTGATCAACTATCTGAACGCGCCAACATCGAACCAATCGGCCACAACTTACACTTACGCCCTACAAGGCTTCGTAAGGCGACATCCGAACAACTGGAATGGTAGCTTAAGCGCTCCCTCCACGAGACAACAATCCTCGCAACTACCCGAAATCCACACCTGGCGGGGCGAATGCGGTCTGAGACTCACTGAGTCCTTAACCTGCTGGTAAAACTTCCGAAACAAAAACAGCGTAACACGGGCTCCATTATGCGCCATAAGGTGAAGGTAGGCACCGTGCAGCCTTACAACCTTTACGATAAAACAACAACTGCCGAGTGAGCGGTCGACCGAAGAACACGATGGGCTGCCCCATCGACCGACCAGCGGTCGAGCGCGTCCACGAACTCGTCTGTTGGTTAACTACATGGGCCTAACACCCTCGTGACCGCTTCCACAAGGCGGGACCACCACAACCAGACCCCACCACAAACATGCCGCGGGTTGACCCGCGGCGTGGCCTCAACCCGACCGGCAAGGCGCAAAATACTATCTCCGAAGGAACAATTTTACTAAACATGTTCACGAAAACCTAGGGTCTTCTTAGCTCAACTACCCTCTTTCATTTCATACCACTTAGGGACCTATCCCAAACATAGCTCACGTGCACTATGCACTCGGTGAGATCAAACATAACACTACACCTTTACTCGAGATGGCCTTACCTCTAAGGTGCATGCGTATAACACTCTAAGGCTCACGCCTTCATCCCCCAAAATCTTACTCGGTTAACCGCATGATTTCTAATCACAACTACCACTGCTATCGAACATAGCACTTAAGGTATACTCACCTTGAAAGTTCCGAAGGACCTGCTCTACGGCCTCTCTGCTGTCCTTGGTTAACGCGTCGATCTCTACGTTTTTCGGCTGCTTGTACATAAGCGTACCACGGGCCATGCTCAACCAATGAAGAATTACTCTTTGACCCTCTTTTAGATAGTCCTCAAGACTCGCGATACATCGGTATACTCTCTGGTAGCCAAATCCATAGCTAATGTGAGGTTGCCTCTTTGCGATCCATATTCTCTGTTCTGATCGTGGGCGAAGGTTCAAATATCATGGCGCGATAGGAGCGCCGCCGTGCTAAACTTTCTGGGGCTAGTGGCGTCGCGAAATCCCGAATGAAGCACCATCAAGGTGATAATTGGGCTGTGCCCACGTAACCCTCTCGAACTCTACTCGCGGCTCCTGGCCGCCTTGCCCTCACGGGCGGGTTGCCACTGCGCGGAGGCATAGCGATAAGGGAAATAATTTCGTCGGAGGTCCAACTTACAACCACGGCTCTAAGGCACGATCTCGAGTGAGAAGAATAGAAACCAATCCTAAATACCTATAGCCTCACGATTATTGGTGTGGTGCCAACACACCGATAATCAAGACTGCTTGGATACGGTCTGTAGACACTTTCCAGGATTAAGCGCTCACGATACCACTTTTGTCACGACCGAACGGGCGTGACTAGTGCCTTACCGGGCACCCTGGTGATACAATCATCGAGTAATCGGCGGAATATAAACAACAACATGAAATAACAAGAAGTATAAACAATAATCTTGTGAAAACTTGCCGCCGGCATATATAAACAATCTTTTAAAGCGAGCAGTTTAATCCTTTTTACAACCACACTTGCATCGATTACTACTGGACCTCTATGAATGAAATGGCAACAACGACGGGGCGGGGCCGTCATACCCACGAATGTAAGCACCTGACAACGGGGACTATACGAATAAGCCTCCGGAGAAAGCGGAGCTTTCCCAACGCTGACTGTGACCCTAGGCGAGGATCAACGGCGGTGTACCTTTACTGCGGCGTGAGCGGCCCCAGAGAGGTCGATCTGGCAGTGCAGTATGTGAAACTAAAAATCGTAAATGAAATCATAATAGTCTATAAAGCGGGAGACATGTATGATAACCAAACTACGATTCACAATAATAGCGATCATGTCAAGTCGGGGACTCGCGCCTCAGTCATCACTCAAATATAACAATGGGTCTCACGCCCACAACATCAATCATGCGTGGAATACCTTCCTCACCGTGGCGATTTATGATATAAAAGCACCAAGGAACACACATGAACACGGGTCCCCACGTGCCATAATAACTGCGTCTGAGGTAAGTGCGAAGGCATAGCCGACTACTAACACCGGTACCAACAAGGTCATGAATCGTATCATAAGATCTGTCTGGCCGTCACGCATGATCAAAGGCGACCACTTGCCCGCGATATCTAATGTGCGCGTCTAGCCACGGAACTTTCGCGACTCGCGTAGGCCAATCGGATCGGCCGCATGAGGTATAACCCGCGTCGGTAGCTACTCCGGCGGCGTCTGGACTCGCCGTCCGCGTAGCCACAAGGACGCGTGACCACAAGGCGCGTCTACACGGAACTCCCGCGGTTCCGCGCCGGCCCTGGACCCGCGTAGGGTAGTCTCGAATCATAGGTCCATCGACCGCTGAGTCTACCCGCGTCGGAGGCGACAACCCGGAATCATCTCGAGATGAGTGATGTATAATACTATCATAACGACTTATCGTTAAACAACATAAGCCTGACAAAGGAGAAACCCCTTTACACAAACATCACAAGATACTAACACACGTAGCATCCTAGCATGTTTACTTATCAAATCAACAAGAAAGTATTACGGGCTATCACAAACCAACACAATCAAGTTATACACACCAGGTACTTTCTACTATATGCTAACAAGTTCGGGGTTTTATCCCCAAAGTACTTCATACATTAACTCTTTAAAGATCGTTACTTTCACAAAAGTCACACAATACGTAGTATATGAAAATATAGTGATTATCTTTTGAAGTAAATCAAAACACTTGTCTTTGTAAGACTCAAGTAACAACATTATTTTCCAAGCGTCCAAGTTTGCCTAATTTCAAATGTTCATGTTTCTTATTTAGAAAGGTTTAAGTAGTTCATAGTCTTATTCATTTAAGAATATAATTCTCTTTTAAACTATCCGAGAAACATAAGTCTTATATGTGAGTAGGATATTCTTGTTTACAACAATCTTATTACAATGACCATGATCTAGGAAATATCATTTTGTCTCATCTTAGCTTACATGCGGATGGAAGTTTCTCTTGGTTTTAATAATACTTAATCTGTCAAAACATTTCCTTTTATTAACATTTGCGGTGGTTTGTCGATACCCATTCGATTTCCAAAATCAGTAAAACATTCTTAAGACGTTATACCTAACTTTCCATAAAGCTAGTATAACTCTTAAGTTTTCAAAACAAATCAAGTATTACTTCTCCTCTCAAAATGATTCAAAACTCTTTTGAAATACTTCAAGTTCTTTATTAACACATAACAAGCGGTTATAGTTCAAATCGATTACCTTTTAAAAACCACATGTATTTTCTTACCAACATAAAGCCGTTATAACCAACTTCCCATAAAGCCGTTATAACACTTTATGTTTTACACCAATCAAATACATTTAGTACGTATGCGTCTGCGTACTACATAGTTCACACATACCATGCTAGAAGAGATAGGAAGAGGTTCACATACCTCACGACGAGTATCGACTAATAGCAAAACGCTCCAAGTACTCCCACCTGTCGGCTACTTCTTAAGCCAAGTAGAGCGCCACACGTAGTACTTGACCTATAAGGCCTGGCGCTTATTAACATTTAGACCTTATCGCGAGAACATTCTCAGAAAATTCGGCGCCTCCACATGCAGCGTAAATCTCTCCTCTAAGCAGGCGGCTACCAAGCCAACCGGGGTTATACATCTAACCCGAGCAGTACAATTCTACTCCACGATTACTACACAAGTCTCATGTCTGATCCTATGTAAAAGCAGTTGATTCGATTCTTGGGCTTAAGTCAAAGACATTGCCACAAGCTATGTTGATTATATACATAGTATACTTGACTATAATTTCCTCTGACATGTAATATCCAATTACAATAGGGGACAAGATATTTACCTCGATAAGCCCATAATTATCCAAGTATAAAGTCGATCTGGGCAATCGTTTAGCTCGACTCAGGCGCTCGACCGCTCTAAACCACCCTTAGAAGTTCTAACCAACTTCTACCACAATACTCAGCGGACTATGGAGATTTTCTAGGGTTTCGGTTTTGTGGTACCGGGAAGTATAATAGTATTTACGGGCTTTTATTATAGGTATAACCTTAGAATACAACAAGGTATCTACGGCTAAGGTAATTTGGGCATTATAACAATACTTTTGAGAGTATTTCTACCAAGAGGGTATTATATGAAAACAAACTAGGCTGGGGTACCGGCCACACCACAAAGGAGGGTGGCTACCTCGCCTACCCCATGAGAAACTCTCGGCCAAGGGGCCTGCGAAAAGGGAGGAAGGCTCTCAAGACTTAGGCATTTTGGATGAAGAAGTCTTGACCTTAGAGGGTATTTATAGCACAAGCCAAGGCCAACCAATGGCGAGATCTAGCCAAGTGCTAGGCAAGTGTAGGGCCAAGATATGCCCAAGTGCCCCTAGTCCCTACTCCTTAAAACCCTCGCAAATATCTACACAAATATCTACCAACAACTTGCCGCTGATCGGCCCTAAGCGCCCACTGCTTCCAATGTGAGGGTGACACATGTCACCCTCCCGTTGGTCCAAAATGTTCCTTATCTCGGAAAAATCCGCAAAAATAAGAAAAGACATAGCCGGAATTTTCCCCTCATGAGTTATGTAAAGCGTTTAGTCGGCGACTCTAGCAGGGTGTTGTGCACAAATGCCATTCGGCAAGCCACTGGCGGGGTGACACGTGTCACCCTTCTATTGGCCCAAAAAACATCTTAGAAAATATCACAATGGCCAAAATCTCGAAAACAAAGTGGGCCCTTAAACCAGTAAATTTCTCCGTGGGCCCACGTGACCATTTCGAAAATAAAATTCCAAAATTCTAATATAATCTAAGAAGTCCAAATACCAAATCAGAATCCAATTCCCATTAACGAACCTTTTTCCTTCACAAAACGGAAACTTTTAGTGGAAAAATCACCTCTTTCTTCCTTTCCAATCTTTACATCGTATTCTCAAATGCGTGCGTCCTCGCATACATACCCTGGAACTACGGGGTATAACGATGTCTTGTTAGGAGCCTGTTTGATTCGGCCAGCGAAGTCGTTTGCGAGTGCGTCCGACAAGGCGTCAGAGGTAGGAGTCAACTACTGAGGTCTTTCGTCGGGTCTTCTTCATCTCCTACAGTTACTCGCCCCGGAGGGCAGGGTACTCATGGACCAGCAGGTCGCGGCAGAGGTCGTGGCGCGGGTCCCAGTTCTAGCGGTCCTCAGAACCGCATTTATGCCTTGTCGGTAGGCGGGACGGGAGGCCTCACCTGATGTCGTCATAAGTACTTTATCAGTTTCATGTTGTGACATGTATGCCTTGATAGATCCGGGTTCTACTCTGTCCAATATATCTCCCCATATTGCTAGGAGGATAGGGATAGAGCCTGAGTCCATAGACTCTTTCGAGGTAGCTACGCTAGTGGGTGATTCGGTGGTAGCTCGGCGGGTATATATGGCTTGTCCAGTGACCATATGCAGTCTTCAGACCCTAGCCGACTTGATAGAGTTGGATATGACTGATTTCGATGTGATCATGGGTATGGATTGGCTAGCGTCTTGCTACGCCAATGTAGACTGCGAGGAAAGTGAGTGCGGTTCCGGTTTCTGATGGTAGGTTGTTGAGTGGGAGGAACAACAGTATCGTAGGGTAGGTTTATTTCCTACCTCAAGGCTAGGAAGATGGTGCAGAAGGGGTATATCTACCATCACATTCGGGTGTTTGATACTGAGGCTGCGGTACCTGATTTTGATCGATTCGATGAGTCGGGAGTTCCCGATGTGTTTCGGACGACCTCCCGGTATCCTCACGAGAGGAGATTGGAGGCGGCGGTGATTCACGCCTTGAAGATGCGGAGGCACTATTTGTATGGGGTTCATGTGGATATTTATCTGAGACCACAAGAGCCTCGGTATATCTTGACGAGAGAAGTGAACTTACGGCGAGACGGTGGTTAGAGCTGCTCAAGGATTACGATGTCGACATCCTGTACCACCCAGGAAAGGCTAATGTTGTGGCAGATGCTCTTAGTCGTAGGTAGATGGGGAGTCTATCAGATGTGCAGACAGAGAAGAGAGCCATGGTCCGCGAGTTACACCAGTTAGCGAGCCTTGGAGTCCGACTGATTGATTCTGATAGCAGTGGGGTTCGAGTTTGAGAGGTTGCCGAGTCTTCCATCGTCGAGGAGGTGAAGAGGCAACAGTTTGAGGACCCAGTTTTGACACGGTACCGCGATACGACTCTTCGTGAGAGGAAGGGTCCTTTTGAGGTAGCACCTGATGGGGTGCTAAGGTTTGAGCGAGTTGTGTGTTCGGATATTGCGGGACTTGGCGGCGAGTTCTAGGGAAGCACCTGGTCGCGCGTTACTCTATCCATCGTGGTCGACCAAGATGTACCACGACCTTAGATCGTGTATTGGTGGGATGGTGGAAGATGGGCGTTGCGAGTTTGTAGCTCGGTGCGTGTTGTCGGCGGTGAAGATAGAACACGAGGCACGGTGGTTTATTCTGAGCGATTGAGATCCCGACGGAAGTGGGAGGTGATCAACATGGACTTTATCACGGGATTACCTCGCACTTTCGAGTAGACATGATTCTATATGGGTTATCGTCGGCGGTGGTGAAATCAGCCCACTTTCTTCCGTCGGGGCGACTTTTGGTGAGGATTATGCGGACTTTACATCAGAGATCGTCGGTGCATGGAGTCCCTATTTCGATCATATATCGCAGAGAGCCCGGTTCTGGCTAACTTACGGAGGTCTTTCGAGAAGGGATTAGGGGCCGAGTGAGCACGCATTCCATCCTCGAGCAGACGGACAGCGAGTGCACTATCCGGACTCTTGAGGATATCTGCGAGCTGTGTTATTGACTTGAGGGTAGGGGAGGATCATTTGCCTCTAGTTGAGTTTGCGTATAATAATAGCTACCACTCCAAGATTCGGATGGTGCTTTATGAGGCCTTGTATGGGAGGAAGTGCGGTCGCCGATAGGCTGGTTTGATGTGGCGAGTACAATTAGTGGGACCAGATCTGGTGCGGCGAGCGATGGATAAGGTGAAGCTTATCGAGGAAGCGATTCTTGGCGGCTCGAGTCGACAGAAGTCATATGCAGATCATCATCGTCGGCATCTGGAGTTCGAGGTTGATGATTGGGTTTTCCTGAAGGTGTCACCCATGAAGGGTGTGATGAGATTCGGGAAGAAAGGGAAACTCATCCCGAGGTACATTGGGCCGTTTCAGATTGTCCACAGGGTAGGCAAGGTTGCCTATGAGTTGGATCTGCCGTCCGATCTGGAGGCAGTGCATCCGGTGTTTCATGTTTCTATGCTGAGGAGATGTATCGGGGATCCATCTAGAGTGCACCCGATTGACGATGTCCAGGTGACCGAGGGGTTATCGTATGAGAGATTCCATGCGATAATCGATCGTCGGAGTTAGGCGTCTGCGGACCAAGGACGTGGCTTCCGTCAAAGTCTTGTGGCGGAACGAGCTCAGGGAGGAGATGACGTGGGAAGCTGAGGAGGACATGAGGCAGAAGTATCCTCACTTATTCCCCACACCTCCAAGTAACTCACTTTCCTACTTGTTGATTTAATTTACTTATTGCCTAAGTGTTGTTTTGTGGTCGTATGTGGCATTTGCTAACTGTTTATGTTATGAAGAGCCTTATCATTATCCGTCTTAGGAAGGAACATTCGGAACAAATGTTTCTAAGGAGGGGAGAATGTTATACCCCGTATTTCCAGAGTATGTACGTAAGGGCATACGTACAAAAGTTTAGCCTTAAGTTAGGCATTATGGACGAAAATTGTGCACAACCCACGAAACGAATGGTTTTTCGACGAAACGTTTTACATAACTTGCGAGGGGAAAATTCCGGCTATGTCGTTTTGTATTTTGCGGATTTTTTCGAGCGACAGAACATTTTTTGGCCAACGAGAAGGTGACACTTGTCACCCTCAAGTGACGATTTGGGTAGGCAAGGGGGGGACGTCTTCCTCCCTTATTTTGTGCCTTGTTTTGGCCTTGTTTGGTGCATTGTTTTGTGGCATGTTTTGTGGAGTAGGGGTTAGGGTGCACTTGGCTTGATCTTGGCCCTACACTTGCCTTGCACTTGGCATGATCTTGGCCATTGATTGGCCTTGGCTTGTGCTATAGATACCCCCCTTAGTGATGAACTTATTCATCCACTCCTCACTTTGTCTTAGCCTTGAAAACTCTCCCTCCCCTCTTGAGTGTTCTCGTCCTAAGCCTTCCCCTCCCTTTGAGTGGCCTTGTGGCGAGAGCCTTCCCTCCCCTGGAGGTGCTAGCCGTGGGTACCCACTAGCCTAGTTGGTTTCGTATAATACCCCCTTTTGTGGTATAGAAATACTCTCCTAGTATTTTTATAATGCCCAAAATACCTTAGCCTTTACCTAGTAGTATTTCAAAAGTTACCTCTATACGTAGAGCCCGGAAATACTACCTTTTGTCCTTTTAGTCTCAAACTGAAACCACTGGAAATCTTCGTAGTTGGTTGAAGTATTTGAGTAGAAGTTGGTTAGAACTTCTAAGGGTTGTTTGGAGTGGTTTGGAGCGCACGGAGTGGAGCTAAACCTTGCTCAGGATCGACATTATAACTTGGATAATTTTGGGCTTGTCGAGGTAAATATTCTTGTCCCCTTATTGTAATTGGAGATTACATGTTGTAGGATTATATAGTTGAAGTATACTATATATAGAACTGAACATAGCTTGCGGCAATGTCTTTTGACTTAAGCCTGAATTTAAAGAAGAGAACTGAACTGTAATTACATAGGACTGTATTACAGTAGACTTGTGGTATTACTGTATAGTAGAATTGTATACGTCCGGTTAGACGTATAAACCCCCCCCTGGTTGGCTTGGTAGCCGGCCTCGATAGAGGAGGAGATTTACGCTGTTGCGGGAGAATCTTCTGAATTTTATGTAGAATATGGTACCGTGCGGTTAGATGTTAATCGACGTTTGTGGCATTATAGGTGGAAGTACTGCCAGTACCGTATTCTACTTTAAGAGTGGAACGGCTAGCCGATTCTGATCTTGTGGGCGTTGTGCTTATTGTCGATAATCGTCGCGAGGTATGTGAACCTCTTCCTATCCTTCTAGCATGATGCTTTGTAAACTATGTAGTACGGTAGACGTACATGTGTTAAATGAGTTGGTTGGTTTAAAACATAGGGTGTTATAATAGCTTTATGGGAAGTTAGTTATAACGACTCTATGTAGGTAAAAGATTGGTTTGTTGATTGTAGAAGTTAAGAGACTTGATCTTGAAAGATAAGAGACTTAACTTGTTTTACTTGGTTATTAACATTTTGTTAAATGTGTTGTGAAACCTCATTCTCGAGTAATGAGTACTTGGTTTTAAAAAGAATAATGTTTTACTGATTTCGGACCTGAGACTAAGTGTCGAGCAAACCACGTGGCGCTAATAAAGGAAGGTGTATTGACAATTAACAAATTGTTATTAAAACCGATGAAACCTCCATCTGCATAGAAGCTAAGATAAGACAAAATTGTATTACATTTCCTAGATCATGGTCATTTGTAACAAGATTGTTGTAAACAAGAATAAGCGGCTCACATCTGAGATATATGTTACTCGATTGTTTTAAAGAGATTAAGACTATGAGTTATGAAACCCTTCTAAAAATGAGAAACTTGAGCATTTGAAATTAGGCAAACTTGAGCGTTTGGAAAATAATGATTGTTACTTGATTTTACAAAGGAAGTATTTTGGTTTACTTAAAAAGATAGTCACTCTATTTGAAGCTACGGGTATTATGTGATTTTTGTGAAAAAAATGGATCCTTTAAAAAGAGTTAACGTACGTAGTACTTAGGGTTAAAACCCAGACTTTGATACGAAATGGAAGTACCTTGAGTTGTGTGTAACTTGCCTATGCTTGTTGTTGTGTAACTCGCCTATGCTTGTTGTGATAGCCTTTGTTGTGCAAGTGTTGATATCAGGTGACTTCTTGGGAAGGAGTGGATCTTTTATAAAAGTCTAGAAGTATGGTAATTTGCTTGAGCTTGTTTGTGATAGCACAGGTTGTGCGGTATATTGTTGTTGATGTCACATGGACATGTCTACACGATCACGAGTCGGGCATGTGGCCATGTGGCGGGGTTGATTACGATATATTGTTATTGTGGTTACATGGACATGTCTACACCGTCACGAGTCGGGGCGTGTGGCCGTGCGGCGGGGTTAATCACCCGATTATTGTTGATAATGTCACTTGGGCGTGTCTACACCGTCTGCATTCGGGGCATGTGGCCGTGGGGCATTGTTATTATTGTTGCATCATGGGCATGTCTGCCGTCTGAGAATTAGGGCATGCGGCCGTGATGCGAACATGATTGATGTTGTGGGCGTGAGACCCATAGTTTTATTTGAGTTATGACTTGAGGCGTGAGTCACGACTTGACATATTTGCTTTTATGTTGTGATGTAGTTCTGTTATCATACATGTCTCTGTTTTATATAGTATTATGATTTCATTCTGATATTTTTGATTTCACATACTTGGTACCTATTATCTTGACCTCGCCCGAAGTGCGTTCATCCGCGGTAGAGGTACACGGTGTTGATCCTCGCTCTTGGGAGTCACGATTCAGCGTTGGGAAGCTCCGTTTCTCGAGGCTTATCTTTGGTATGTTACCACGAGTTGTAGGTTCTTGTATAGTCGAGGTATGGCGGGGCCACTGTCGTCGTGTATAAAAACTCTTAGAAGTGCAGTAATCTTGTTGTGGCGAGGGCTTGTAAAAAGGATTACACTGTTCGTTTTGAAAGAGTTGTTTATATATTTTTATTGGAAGGTAACCGTTTGGTTGACCTGTTTTATGATCATATATCATGTTTCATGTTATGTTTTATTTTCCGCTGGTTTTCTCTGATGTTGTATCACTAGGGTGCCCGGGGTAAGGCACCAGTCACGGGCCCGGGATCGGGTCGTGACACCAGCGGTATGGGACGAGTTCTCGGAGGCTTTTCTCAGCCACTTCTTGCCTCCGCAGATGAGGAAACGCAGGCGACAAATTTACGATCTTTGAGGCAGAGAGCGCGCGATTCGGAGTACAACGTGGAGTTCGACTCGTTGGCTCGATATGTCCCCGCATTGGTGGCAGACATGGAGGACCGAGTGCACCGCTATGTCACCGGGCTCGACGACTATTTGGCAGAGGGTTGCTCAGGTGTAGCTCTTGATCGGGCATGGACATTGCCGCATGCGAGCTTATGCAGGATGTGAGGCGTAGAGGCGGCGGGTTGTCGATTTCAGCGAGAAGAAGGCGGGGCAGCGAGGTCTTTTGGTGGCTCTCGGGGTGGGCGATCTCGGCGAACTAGATTTGCACCACCGCCAGTTTAGAGCACTCCTACACCGTCTTGAGACAGCGAGTATTCGAGGCGGTCGGGGCCCGAGGACTTCGAGTGCGAGTGCTAACCGTCGAGTCTCTCGGTGTGTCCGTGCGGTAGATTCCATTCCGAGTTGTGGTACTACTTCGGAGTTTGCTACACTTGCGGCCAGCGGGGTCACTATCACGGCCCGTCAGGCGAGGCGCGGATGGTAGGAGTCGACTACGGTCTTTCGCGGGTCCTCTTCACCTCTGATTTACTCGCCGGGCGGGTGCTCGAGGACCAGCGGTCGCGATAGAGGTCGTGGCGAGTCCTAGTTCTAGCGGTCCCGAACGCATTTATGCCTTGTCGGTAAGCGGGACGGGAGGTATCACCAGATGTCGTCACAGGTACCTTATCAGTTTCTTGTTATGACGTGTATGCCTTGATAGATCCGGGTTCTACTTTGTCCTATATATCTCCCCATATTGCTAGTAGGATAGGGATAGAGCCTGAGTCCATAGACCCTTTTGAGGTAGCTACGCCAGTAGGTGATTCGGTGGTAGCTCGGCGGGTATATAGGGCTTGCCAGTGTCTTTATGCAGTCGTCAGACCCTAGCCGACTTGATAGAGTTGGATATGACCGATTTTGATGTGATCATGGGTATGGATTGGTTAGCTTCTTGCTACGCCAATGTAGACTGCAGGGAGAGAATGGTACGGTTCGATTTCTGAGGCCGGTTATTGAGTGGGAGGGGAACACTGTGTCGCCGAGGGGTAGGTTTATTTCTTACCTCAAGGCTAGGAAGATGATGCAGAAGGGGTATATCTACCATCTCATTCGGGTGTTTGATACTGAGGCTGCGGTACCAGATTTTCAGCCGATTCGGTAGTCGAGAGTTCCCGGATGTGTTTCGGCGACCTCGGGTATCCTCACGAGAGGAGATAGAGTTTTGTATCGATGTCTTGCGGATACTCGACCTATATCAATTCCGCCATACGAATGGCACGCCGAGTTGAGGAGTTGAAGGACCGGTGAGAGATTTCTTTGGAGAAAGGGCTTCATCAGGCCTAGTGTTTCTCCCTGGGGAGCGCCGGTATTGTTCGTGAAGAAGAAGGACGGGACGCTGCGCATGTGTGTGGATTACAGACAGCTGAACAAGGTGACTATTAAGAACAGATACCCCCTTCCCAGGATTGATGATTTGTTCGACCAGTTGCAGGGTGCGAGATGTTTCTCCAAGATTAACCTGCGATCGGGCTATCATCAGGTGCGAGTTAGAGAGGCGGATGTCCCTAGGACTGCATTCCGGACCCAGTACGGGCACTATAAGTTCAAGGTTATGTCTTTCGGTTTGACCAATGCTCCGGCGGTATTTATGGATTTGATGAACCGAGTGTTCAAGCCATTTTTGGATACGTTTGTGATAGTATTCATTGATGACATCTTGGTTTATTCTCGCTCAAAGAAGGAGCATGCGGAGCATTTGAGGACTGTGCTGAGAGTTCCCCAGGACCAGCGGTTGTACGCCAAATTTTCGAAGTGTGAGTTCTGGTTGACTTCGGTGGCATTTCTTGGGCACATTATCGGGGCCGATGGTATTCGGGTGGATACGGCCAAGATCGAGGCATCACGACCGACCGGGCTGGCCCGGTGCCTACAGGCACCTCTTGGTAAACATCAGAGAATAGCAGCGGAACACACACAACTAAAAGAAAATACTTAAACATAAATTAACAACAGGCTAGCTGATAAGGCCACCTTCCGTAAAACTATACTCAATCCAGAAATAGAACAGTACATTTTTTTTTCTTTACAACCCAATCCACAATGTGACTACAGACCTCTAAGAATAACAACTCTGGCGGGACAGGGCCCCGCCATACCCCTGAATGTACAATAACCGACAATACCAGGGATAAGCCTCCGAAATAAAGGAGTTTCTCAACAGCTGAACAGTGATCCTAAGAGCGAGGATCAGCAACCTGTACTTTACCTGTGGCATGAACGGCCCAGAAGGAGGTCGATCTGACATGTACCAAATATGTGGAAACGAAATCGCAATGAAATCATAAGTCTAAAATAAAGCGGAGACATGTATGATAACTCAATTAACGATTACACGTGCCTTACTAACAATGAGAGTAAATAGGGGTATACTTACAATATAAAGTAGGAAAGCTCACGATCAAAGCAGGACCACCCGCCCGCAGTGTCATTAAGCAATCCTATTCCCGGGACTATTTCACCCGCATAGATCCAGTGGACCCGCGTGAGGTATTCCTCGCATGGGACTATTTCACTCGCATAAGCCCTTACGGACTCGCATGAGGTATTCCTCGCATAGGCTGGACCCGCCCGCATGGGACTATTTCACCCGGATAAGCCCTACGGACTCGCATGAGGTATTCCTCGCATCGTGGGTAGCAAATCCATGGAAAATGCAATGCCACAAACCCGGGGAATGACCCCGCAACGAATAATATATGACTAGCCCAAATCCGGCTACCACACATAACATAAGCGTTACCGGCTTATCATACATGTTATACCCCGTATTTCCAGAGTATGTACATGTGGACGTACGTACGAATTTTGAGCCTTAAGTTAGGCATGTTTCGAAATTTTGTGCACAACCCCCGTATAGAGTCGTTTTTAATGAGCGTTTCCACAACTTTCGTAGGGAAAATTCCGGCTATGTCATTTATAATTTTTGCGGATTTTTCCGAGAGACGAAACATTTCGGACCAACGGGAGGGTGACATGTGTCACCCTCACATTGGAAGCAAGTGGGGGCTTGGACGATTTGGGCGTCCAAGAGGCCTTGGTTGGCCTCGGCGATTGGCTCCTCTTTTGTGCCTTGTTTTGTGGCTTGTTTTGTGGAGTGTTTTGTGGAGTAGGGTTAGGGTGCACTTGGCTTGATCTTGGCCTTACACTTGCCTTGCACATGGCTTGATCTTGGCCATTGGTTGGCTTTTGGTTTTGCTATAAATACCCCCTAAGTGTGAAGACTTCATCCATTCCAAATATGTTCCAAGTCTTGCTATCCTTCCCCTCCCCTCTTGTTTGACTCTCGTCCAAGAGCCCCCCCGCCCGAGCGAGGCCGGGGGGGCCGCGAGCCTCCCCCTCTCCCCTTTGTGGTGTGGCCGTGGGGTACCCCCCCCCCCTAGCCTAGTTGTCTCGTATAAATACCCCCTTGTGGTATAAAAATACTCTCCAAAGTATTGTTGTAATGTCCAAATACCTTGGCCCAAATACCTTGTAGTATTCCCAGGGTTACACTTATATAAAAGCCCAGAAAATACGATTATACTTCCTATAGCCACAAAAACGAAACCCTAAGGAAATCTTCACCCGTTGTTGAAGTACTTAAGAGAAGTTGGTTAGAACTTCTAAGGGTTGTTTGGAGCGGGTTGGAGCACCCGGAGTAGGAGCGAAACATTGCTAAGGATCGACTTTAAACTCGGATAATTTTGGGCTTATCGAGGTAAATATTCTTGACCTTCTATTGTAATTGGAAATTACATGTCTGTTAAAATATATAGTTGAAGTATACTATATATAGAACTGAACGTAGTTGTTGGCAATGTCTTTTGACTTAAGCCTGAAGAATAAAGAACTGAACTGAACTGTAATTACATAGGACTGTATTACAGTAGACTTGTGTAGTATTACTGTATAGTAGAATTATACCCGTTCGGGTAAGATGTATAACCCCCCCCTGGTTGGCTTGGTAGCTGACCTCGATAGAGGAGGAGATTTACGCGGTTGCGGGGAAGTCTTCTTAGAATTTTACGTAGAATGTTCTACGTTAAGATCTAGATTTTAATAAGCGCCTTGTGGCCTTATAGGTTGAAGTGCTACGTGTGACGTAATCTTCTGGACTAAGGAGTAGCCAAGCGGTTTGAAGGTACTCGGGCGTTTTGCTATTAGTCGATAATCGTCGCGAGGTATGCGAACCTCTTCCTATCTCTTCGGCATGATATGTGTGAACTATGTAGTACGGTAGCGTCGTGTGTTAGTTGTGTTTGATTGGTTTAAAACATAAAGTGTTATAACGGCTTTATGGGAAGTTGGTTATAACAGCTTTATGTAGGTAAGAAAATACTTTGTGGTTTTAAAAGGTAACTAATGTGAATTATAACTGGCTTGTTATAATAAAGAACTTGATGTATTTCAAAAGATTTCTAAATCGTTTTGAAGGAGAGTAACACTTGGTTTTAAAGGTTTTAAAAAGAGTTATACTAGCTTGATGGGAGTTAGGTATAATGTCTTAAGAGAGGTAAAGAAAATGGTTTACTGATGTTAGAAGTTAAGAGACTTGATCTTATAAGATAAGAGACTTAACTTATTTGTTTTAAATGTGAATGTTTGTGTGAAACCTCATTCGTGAGTAATGAGTACTTGGTTTTATTTAAAGGATAATGTTTTCTTGATTTGGAAATCGAATGTGTATCGACAGGACCACTGCGGCGTTAATAAAGGAAAATGTATTGAATAATGATGAATTGTATTAAAACCAGTAGAAACCTCCATCTGCATAGAAACTAAGATGAGACAAAATGATATTACATTTTCTAGATCATGGCTGCTGTAATAAGAATGTTGTAAACAAGAATAACCTACTCTCACGTGAGACATATATTACTCAATTGTTCTAAAAAGAAATCAAGTGATTAAGTTTATGAACTATGAAACCATTTGAAAATGAGAAGCTTGAGTAATTGAAACTAGGCAAAGCGGAACTTAGGAAAAGAATGATGATACATGAATTTTAAAAGGAATGTGGGTCGGTCATTCTAATACTACGGGTATCGGGTGACTTTGATAAAAGTAATGGATCTCTTTTAAAGAATTTAACGTACGTAGTACTTTAGGGTTAAAACCCGGACTTTGGCATAAAATGAAGGTACTTTGAGTGATGTGAAACTTGCCTATGCTTGTGATGATAGCCTTTGTTGTGCAAGTGTGGTGTTTCTGTGTTACCGCGTCTCTCGATAGAGGGCCGGTTGACTGGTTGAGGTTTCTTACTGTTCGGCCTTGGTACCCGGTGGTCGGCTCTCGTACTTGCCCCGTCTCGTGACTGATTCGGCCTTGGTATCTGGTAGTCAGCCCTCGCACTTGCCCCGTTCAGTGTAGTGACGAAGTCTCGTGATACGGCCTTGGTCCACAGTGGTCAGCCCTCGTACTTGCCCGTCGACTCGTGACCGACCTTGGTATCCTGTGATGCTCTCGACTTGCCCCGTGACGCCCGTGTTTGTGGTTGCATTGTATTATTGCGCGGTCGGATCCGGTAGTTGTACTTGTCTGTCACGGTTTTTATGACACAGTGGGACACGTGTTCATGTATACTCCTTGGTATTGTTATATCATAAAGCTGCCGTGATGAGGAAGAAATTCCACGCACGAGTGATAATTTGGGCGTGAGTCCACGACTTGAAATCGGTTATATGTTATGTCTTGTAGTTGGTCATCATACATGTCTCCTTATATAGACTATTATGATTTCATTTACGATATTCTGATTTCACATACTTGGTACTGTTGTCTTGACCTCCTTGGGCCGCGTTCATGCCAGTAAAAGGTACATCGACTGTCGATCCCCGCTTATAGGATCACATTCAGCGTGTTGGGAAGCTCCGTTTCTCCGGAGGCTTATCTTTTGGTATGTGTTCCCTGAGTTGTAGGTTCTTGTACATTCAGGGGTATGGCGGGGCCCTGTCCCGTCATAGTTGTTGTAAATCTTAAGTGCAGAGAAGCTGTGTGGCGGGGTTGTAAAAGGATTAAAGCTGACCGGGTTTTATGTATATCTGAAGGCAAGCTGTTTTGGTTGCTTATTTATCATGTCTCTCATTTCATGTTTAAAGTTTTTATTTCCGCTGGTTTTCTCTGATGTTGTATCGCTAGGGTGCCCGGGGTAAGGCACCAGTCACGGGCCCGATTTTCGGGGTGTGACAATACAATACATAAGCAAGTTAAGAAATCCCCTAACTTCTTATTATTCTTGTTTATATACACTCTCATTTTAGTTTACCTAAGGCACTAACATGTCTTTTATAAAAATCCGGGAATTTAACCCAAAGTACTACGTACTTCTATTCTTTTAAAATGACTCATTTCATTATAAAGCTTCCAAGACACTAATAACCGTAGTATCAAGTTACAATTTCTTTTCAAGACAAGTCACAATACTTTTTAGAAATAAAGTTAGGTTTCTAAATCAAGTGACTCCTTTTCTTATAAAACCTTTGGCGATTGATGCCTTTAAATCAAATTGCCTTTCAATAAATCAAGCCATTTATCTTTCCATAAAGCAAATATAACCAACTCCCCATAAATTCTTTATATTCACTTTATACCTTAGTCAAGTACCATTTCTTATCCAAGAGACTTATACGTTTAAAATGAAACAAGTAATACATACTTTAAAACTCTTCAAGTCCCTTAACATACTTAAATTACTTAGAGTAAACCACTCTTTAAACTTTCCATAAAGCTATTATAACCAACTTCCCATAAAGCCGTTATACTAGCCTTATACATTAGCAACTTACATTTTTCCTTATAACCAAGAGACTTAAACTTTCCAACAACACAAGTATCAAAATACTTTCAAGATACTTAAAGTCTCTTAACTTTTTGAAAACCAAGATATCCTTAATATTTAAACAAGTGAGTTAATTTCCTAACTCAAACAACTTGGACATTCTCAAAATAAGCCAAGGGTATCAAATAGACTAGATTGTCAAAATCTTGTACGTCTACCGTACCATACATTTACAACTTAATCATGCTCAAGAGATAAGAAAGTTCCACATACCTCTTCGGTTTAATCCACCTGCTAAGTCTAATCGCCGTACGTAGTATGTCAACCTATAATGACCATAGTACGTCTATTAACTTCTAGTTTCAAATGTAGAATATTCCAAGTGCAAGTCACTAAATTCTACGGAAAATCGGACAGCACTTCCTTTGTTTTTTACTAACTTTGCCACCTTTTTCAAGGCTGAATACAATAACCAAACAGCCCCAATTGGCTCACCACAATTTATAAGGTAGTTCAATACAATTGAATAACCAAACAGCCCCAATTGGCTCACCACAAACGATAACAAACTAGTCTAAACTATAATGTCAATTCGGCAATTAGGCAACAATACAAATCGTTTCCAATTCCTTTTTAATCCCAGTGGTTTAGTATAACATGATATCAAGCCGCAATCGATTACAACTACTACAATCCTCAAGTAGGTAAACATGCGACGATTCTAATTAACGACCAAAATTGTATTTCAATTTCAAAAGGCTAATCATGTCCCTTTCGGTTCTAGGCTTCTACAATCCATGTCACTTATCAAACTTCATAACACAAATCACATAATCACATATAACTTATCATAACATGAAATCTTCAATTACAAAAATAAAACGAAGATTATACCTCAATTAGCCCAATTATGATCCAAGATCACAAGTCGCTCCTTAGCAACTTTAGCTCCTCCTTTCGACGTTCCAATCCACTCCAAGCAACCCTTAGAAGCTTAAGAATAACTCTTCTTCAAGTTCCAACTTCAAAGTTGAATAACCCCTTAGGTTTTTGCCTTGCGACTAATACGAAAACATCATTTTTCCGGGATCTTTCTATTGAGAAACACTTACAATACCCTTAGGTACCTTGGTTTAAAGTGGGGAGATTATTGGACAACAATTGAATTTTTTTCTTTTGAAACCCTCCTAAAGCCGTGAGCTTTCTAGTGGGCAAGAACAATTTCTTGAAAATTTTCTAAGTGCAAATGGCCTTGTCTTGCTACTAAGGTTGATAATATAATCAAATGGAGGGTTAAGATTAGAACACTTGTGTGGTTTGGATGAGATTCACTAAATATCAAGCTTATGTGGGGTCATTGACTTGGTCAAGGTTGTCAAGCTCTAAGCTTTGCAAGACTTCATCATAAATTATGGTCAAATGACCATTCCACCCTTGCACCTTTCATCCATGTCCATAAAGGGGGGTGACACGTGTCGCCCTCCCGTTCGTCGCAATATTTCGTTTTCCGACAATTCCATAATTCCGATAAATTTTTACTCGTCTCTCACCTTAACATCTTTTTTGTTCTTGCGAACGTTCTTATAAACATATCCTGAAATTCCGGGGTGTAACAGAGGCAGTCAGGAGTTGGCCTAGACCTACTACTCCGACAGAGGTGCGCAACTTTCTGGGCCTTGCAGGTTACTATCGGAGGTTCGTGGAGAAGTTTGCTTCTATTTCGGCACCTTTGACTAAGCTGACTCAGAAGGCAGCTAAGTTTCAGTGGACGGATGCTTGTGAGGAGGGCTTCCAGTTACTGAAGGAGAGGTTGACGACCACCCCAGTTCTTACTCTTCCAGAGGGCGTAGACGGCTATGTGGTGTATTGTGATGCGTCAGGCATCGGGCTTGGATGTGTGTTGATGCAGCAGGGTAAGGTTATAGCGTACGCATCTCGACAGCTCAAAAAGCATGAGAAGAACTACCCCATCCATGATTTGGAGTTGGCAGCGGTGATTCATGCCTTGAAGATCTGGAGGCACTATTTGTATGGAGTTCATGTGGATATTTACACAGACCACAAGAGCCTCCAGTATATCTTCAGCCAGAGGGAGCTGAACTTACGACAGAGACGGTGGTTAGAGCTACTCAAGGATTACGATGTCGATATCCTATACCACCCAGGGAAGGCCAATGTAGTGGCAGATGCCCTTAGTCGTAGGTCGATGGGTAGTCTATCAGAGGTGCAGCCAGAGAGGAGGGGCATGGTCCGCGAGTTACATCAGCTAGCGAGCCTTGGAGTCCGATTGATTGATTCTGATAGTAGTGGGGTTCGAGTTCGAGAGGTTTCCGAGTCTTCCATCGTCGAGGAGGTGAAGAGGCGACAATTTGAGGATCCGAGTATGACCTGGTATCGTGATACGACTCTTCGTGAGGGGAAGGGTCCATTCGAGGTAGCACCTGATGGGGTGCTAAGATTTGAGGGCAGGTTGTGTGTTCCAGATATTGCAGGACTTCGTCAGCAGGTTCTAGGGGAAACACACAACGCGTGTTACTCTATCCATCCGGGGTCGACAATGATGTACCACGACCTCAGATCTGTGTATTGGTGGGATGGCCTGAAGAGGGATGTTGCATAGTTTGTTGCTCAGTGTCCGTGTTGTCAGCAGGTAAAGGTAGAGCACCAGAGGCCTGGTGGGTTGTTGCAAACGATAGAGATTCCGACCTGGAAGTGGGAGGTGATCAACATGGACTTTATCACAGGGTTACCTCGCACTCAGAGGAAGCATGATTCTATCTGGGTTATCGTCGACGGTGTGAAATCGGCCCACTTTCTTCCAGTCAGGACGACTTTTTCGGCCGAGGATTATGCCAGACTTTACATCCGAGAGATCGTGAGACTGCATGGGGTCCCTATTTCTATCATATCTGACCGAGGAGCCCAGTTTACGGCTAACTTCTGGAGGTCTTTCCAGAAGGGATTAGGGACGCAGGTGAGCCTCAGTACTGCATTCCATCCTCAGACCGACGGACATGCAGAACGCACTATTCAGACACTTGAGGATATGATGCGAGCCTGTGTTATTAATTTCAGGGGTAGCTGGGAGGATCATTTTCCTCTAGTAGAGTTTGCGTATAATAACAACTACCACTCCAGTATCCAGATGGCGCCTTATGAGGCCTTATATGGGAGGAAGTGCAGGTCACCGATAGGCTGGTTTGATGTGGGCGAGGTGCAGTGTTATACCCCGTATTTCCAGAGTATGTACGTAAGGACGTACGTACGAAATTTTTAGCCTTAAGATAGGCAAGGATCGAAAATATTTGTTCACAACTACCGAAAAGAATTGTTTTCCGACGAAACGTTTTTCAAACTTTGCGAGGGGAAAATTACGGCTATGTCATTTATTATTTTTGCGGATTTTTCCGAGAGATGAAATATTTTGGACCAACGAGAGGACGACACTTGTCACCCTCAAGTGGCGGATGTGGTGGCCGATTGGGTGCATGTTTTGTGCCATGTTTTGTTGCCTAAACCATGGGTCAATGTTTGTGAGGGATTTGTGGAGTAGGGTTAGGGTGCACTTGGACAAATCTTGACCCTCCACTTGCCCCCCACTTGGCTTGATCTTGTCCATTGGTTTCCCTATAAATACCCCCCTTTGTTGAAGACTTCTTCATCCACAATAATTTCCAAGTCTTGAAATTCCCCTCCCCTCTTCTTGTTGCTCTCGTCCATGAGCACCCCTCCCCCTTTGAGAGGCCTTTGGCCGAGGGGTACCCCCCCTTTCCTAGTGGTGCTAGCCGTAGCACACCCAACCTTGCCTAGTTGTTCTCGTAAAATACCCCCCCTCCTTGATAGAAAATACTCTCCAAGTATTGTTACTATTCCAAAATACCTTAGCCTTATACCTTGTAGTATTCCAAAGTTACCTCTATACGTAGAGCCCGGAAATACTACCTTATATCCTTTTTGTCTCAAAACGAAACTCTAAGGAAAATCTTCATAGTCGGTTGAAGTGTTAAGTAGAAGTTGCGTAGAACATCTAAGGGTTGTTTGGAGCGGGTTGGAGCGCCCAGAGTAGGAGCTAAACCTTGCTCAGGATCGACATTAAAACTTGGATAATTTTGGGCTTATCGAGGTAAATATCTTGTCCCCCTTTTGTAATTAGAGTTTACATACTGTTGAAGTATAAGAATTAAGTATAAGTTATATACAAGGAAGGTATATAAGAAGAGATTTGAACTGTACTTACATAGAATTTGTATTTCTGATAGACTTGTGAAGTTTGACGGGTAGGGAAGTGCTGCCCAATTTTCCGTAGAATCTTGTATCTAGATTTATTCTACCGAGTAGTCTAGACATTGATAGACTTGTACAACCTTTATAGGTTGAAGTACTGCGAGTAGCGTATTCTACTCGAAGGGAGGAAAAGGCTAGCCGGATTACAGTACTTTGGAGCTATTTGCTAATAGTCGATAATCGTCGCGAGGTATGTGATTCTTCCTATCCTCTTGAGCATGATATTTTAAAAGGAATATATTTAGTACGGTAGACGTACGTGTGTTAAGCGAGCGTAGTTTTACGGCAATGTCTTTTGTCTTAAGCCTGAATAATAAGAATCTTGAAGTATTTCAAGAGAGTTAAGGAACCTTTTTGAAAGAAGAGTAACACTTGGTTTTAAAAGTTTTAAAAGCTTAAGAGTTATACTAGCTTTATGGAAAGTTAGGTATGACGACTTAAGAGAAATAAAAAGAATGGTTTATTGATTTTAGAAGTTAAGAGACTTGATCTTAAAAGATAAGAGACTTGACTTAATTGAATTAATATGAATTTTGTTAAAAAAAGTGTGAAACCTCATTCGTGAGTAATGAGTACTTGGTTTTTAAAAGGAATAATGTTTTACTGATTTCGGAAATCAGAATAAGTATCGAACAAACCACAGCAGCGCTAATAAAGGGAAATGTATTGACTAATAAAGTATTATGAAAACCAGTAGAAACCTCCATCTGCATAGAAGCTAAGATGAGACAAAATGACATTACATTTCCTAGATCATTGCTGCTTTAATAAGATTGATTATGAACAAGAATAACCTACTCACATATAAGGCATATGTTTCTCAAATTATTTAAAGGATAATTATATTCTTAAGTGATTAAGACTAGGAACCACGAAACCTTTCGAAAATGAGAAACTTGAGCATTTGAAATTAGGCAAACTTGAATGTTTGGAAAATAATGTTGTTACTTGATTTTACAAAGGGAAGTGTTTTGGTTTACTTAAAAAGATAGTCACTCTATTTTTATACTACGGGTATTGTGTGACTTTTGTGAAAGAAACGGATCTTTTAAAGAATTAATGTATGAAGTGCTTTGGGGATAAAAACCCGAACTTGTTGACATAAAGTAGGAAGTGCCTTGTGTGAATAACTTGACTATGTTGGTTTGTGATAGCCTTGTAATACTTTCTTGTTGGTTCGATAAATAAACATGTTAGGATGCTACGTGTGTTAGTGTCTTGTAATGTTGTGTAAGGGGGTTCCCCTTGATTGTGCTTATGATGTTTAACGATAAGCTGTTATGTTAGTATTATATCACTCACCTTGACTTGATCCCGGGGGTTAAGCTGCCCTCCGATGCGGGGTAGCCTCAGGCAGTCTGTGTGACTATGATTCGAGATACCTCATGCGGGTCCAGGTGGCCTATGCGGAGCTACGAGAGTTCCAGGTTAGTGTGCGGGGTTATACCTCATGCGGTCTATGTGGCCATGCGGACTGCGAGTCCAGGACGTTGCCGGGGAGTAGCTACCCTCGATGCGGGGAATACCTCATGCGGGCCTATGTGAGTGGCCTATGCGGAGCTGCGGGAAGTTCCAGGACTAGACGCGCACATTTGATACTGCGGGCGAGTGGCGGCCGATCATGTGGCGGTCTAGACAGATCTCATGATACAGTTTATGACCTTGTTGGTACTGTGGGTTTTAGTAGTCGGCTATGCCTTCGTACTTACCCCGTACGGTTTTATTTGACACAGGTGGGACCTGGTGTTCATGCGTATTCCTTGGTGCTTTTATATCATAGACTGCCGGCAGTGAGGAATGTATTCCACGGGCATGATTGATGTTGTGGGCGTGAGACCCATAGTTATATTTGAGTGATGACTTTGAGGGCGTGAGTCCCTGACTTGACATGACTGCTTATTTATTGTGAACTGTAGTTTGGTTATCATACATGTCTCCTGCTTTATATAGACTACTATGATTTCACTTACAGTATTTTGATTTCGCATACTTGGTACTGTTGTCTTGACCTCGCCCGGGGCTGCGTTCATCTGCGGTAAGTACACGATGTTGATCCCGCTCTTAGGATCACAGTTCGGCGTTTTGAAGCTCCGTTTCTTGAGGCTTATCTTTAGTATAGTCCCTGTCGTTGTAGGTACTTACATTCGGGTATGGCGGGCCTGTCCGCCATTGTTGTTATATCATTCTTAAGTGCAGTAATCTTGTTGTGGCGAGTTTGTAAAGGATATAGCTATCGGATTCAAGTTTTATATATATATGCGTAAAGGCAACTTTTATGAAAAAGCTGTTTTACACTTCATATTATTTCATGTCTTGTTTTATATCCCGCTGATTACTCTGATGTATGTCTACTTGGATGCCCGGGGTAAGGCACCAGTCACGGGCCCGGGTTCGGGTCGTGACAAAAGTGGTATCAGAGCAGTTAATCCTCGGAAAGTGTCTACAGACCGTATCTAGTAGAGTCTTTATTATCGGCGTGTTGTGCACCACACCAATAATCAGGAGGCTATAGGATATTTAGGATTGGTTTCCATTCTTCTCACTCTGAGATCATGCCTTAGAGTTGTGTTATAAGTTGAACCCCTCTAACGTATTTCTTTCCCTTACCAGTTATGCCTCCGCGTAAGGCAACCCGGGCCCAGAAGGCAAAGCGTAGGAGGCTGCGAGTAAACACGAGAGGTTCACGAGGCACGCAGCCCAACTATAACCTGAGTTGGTACTTCATTCGGGGAGTTACTGCGGCGTCGCGATCCAATGAGTCTCAGCACAGGCAGCGATTCCTCTGCGGCCATGATATTTGAACCTTCAGTTCCACGACTAGTAGCAGGAGGTATGGATTGCAAAGAGACGACCCTGTTTCTAGCTATGGATTTAGCAACCAGAGAGTATTTTATGTATCGATTTATCGCGGGCCTTGATGAATATCTAAGAAAGGGTTGTGCTAGAGTAGCTCTTGATCGAGCATGAGCATGGCTGCGTCTGAGCTTATGCCGAGAAAGCGTGAGATCGACGGGTTAACGAATCGGCGAAGAGGGCGAGCAGCGAGTCCTTTGGTAACTTTGGCGGACCTTCTCGGCGAGATGGGTTATGCGCCTCCGCCCGATGCAGAATGGTTCTCCACCGGTTCGGGGCGTTGGTATGTAGGAGTTGGTCGAGCTCGGCTGCTAGTTCGCGGCTCACGTAGGTTGCGGCCGGCCGGATTGATTTTCCTCGGTGTTCACATGTGGAAAGCGTCATCCGAGAATGTCGTCTTTGTTGGTACTTGTTTTACTGCGGCCGTCGGGCCGTATGTCGAAAAGATGTCCTAGTAGGAGGACTCGGTCTACGGATCGATTCTTGGTCGGTGGTTCGGAGAGGAAGGGGTGTTAGCGGAGGAGGCCACCCCCGCTCGGTGTGGCGTTGTGGTAGATGTCATTTTGGGAGTGTCGTGCTTCTTGACGACTTGTTATGCTTGCGGCCAGCGAGCCATTTGCGAGAATTTGTCCTACAGGTGGCGCGGATGTAGAGACTCGGCCACGGATCAGTGGCTAGTTCATCACCTTCCCTAGCTATGCGCCCAACAGGCAGGATTGACTAGAACGACTAAAGGGGAGTGAAGCAGTAGATACATGTATATCCTTAACCCTCTAGAGATTAGTATGTGTGATAAGATGAGTATATTTTAAGTGTTATGTTCAGATAGCATTGTGTTAATTATGAGTCTTAGAATATTATACGTAGAGACCTTAGATGTGAGGTCATCTTGAGTAAAAGATTTATTTTATGTTTGACCCTTATCGGAGTGCATAGTTCATGTGAGATATGTTTGTGTGATAAGTCCCTGTGTAGTGTGAAAGGAAAGAGGGTAGTTGATCTAAGAAGACCACTAGGTTTTCGTGACTTGATTAGTGAGATTGTTCCGGATCGGGGAACAAGAGTTTTGCGTGATAGCGGGTCGGGTTGCGGGCCAATTGCGGGTCAACCCGCGGCCTGTATTGTGGTGGGGTCAGTTTTTGGTGGTCCCGCTGTGTGATAGGGTCATGAGGGTGTTAGGCCCAAGTTTAGTTAACCAGCGTACGAGTTCGTGGATGCGTTCGACCAGTAATCGGGCCGATGAGGTCAGCCCATCTTGTCTTTCAGTCAGGACCGTGTACTCGGCAGAGGGTTATGCGAGATGTTATATCGGGAAGGTTGTAAGGCTGCACGAGGTGCCTACTTTCACCTTATGACAGACATGGGAGCCCAGGTTACGGCTATTTATTTTTCTGGAAGTTTTACCAGGCAGGGTTAGGAACTCAGGTGAGTCTCAGTATCGCATTCGCCCTCGGGCCAGTGTTTGGATTTCAGGGGTAGCTGTGAGGATTGTTGCCTCCTGTTGCGGGAGTGTTTAATAGCTACCATATCAATATTCGGAGGGTGCCTTGTGAGGCCTCGTTTGGGCGGAAGTGTAGGTTGCCGATCGATTGGTTCGATGTTGGCACGGTTCAGATAGATGGTTCATACTTGTTCAGTAGGATGTGGATAGGGTGAAGCTTATCCAGAAGAGGTTATTGGCAGCTCAGAGTCAACATAAGTCGTGCGGATGATCGGCGACGACGCTTGGAGTTCAGGTTGGCGGTGGGTCTTCTTGAAGGTACCACCCCGGAAGGGGTGTGACGAGTGTTGGAAAACAGAGGAAACTTAGCCCGAGTTACTTTGGTCCCTTTTCATATCATGTGAAGAATAGGCCAGGTTGCCTATAAGTTAGCATTGCCGTCCGACGTAGGAGGCAGTACGTCCGGTCTTTCGTGTTGCTAGGTTCGGAAAAGTATCGGAGATCCATCCAGAAGTGTTCCCAGTAATGATGACCAAGTTGGAGATAGTAACCCCGAGATTTGGAAACTGAAGCAGTAACAGAAATGTGGTAAGTTATGAGAAAGAGTTCGAGTGTACGAGGAGGGTACGACGAGTAAGGGGAGAAGTGAGCATATGTTAAGTGGAACGTTATCGTTATCTGTATCGAGAAGGAACATTCGGGACGAATGTTTCTAAGGAGGGGATAATGTTATACCCCGTATTTCCAGAGTATGTACGTAAGGACGTACGTACGAAAGTTTTACCCTTAAGATAGGCAAGGATCAAAAATATTTGTTCACAACTACCGAAAAGAATTGTTTTCCGACGAAACGCTTTCCAAACTTTGCGAGGGGAAAATTACGGCTATGTCATTTATTATTTTTGCGGATTTTTCCGAGAGATGAATATTTTGGACCAACGAGAGGGCGACACTTGTCACCCTCAAGTGGCGGATGTGGTGGCCGATTGGGTGCATGTTTTGTGCCATGTTTTGTTGCCTAAACCATGGGTCAATGTTTGTGAGGGATTTGTGGAGTAGGGTTAGGGTGCACTTGGACAAATCTTGACCCTCCACTTGCCCCCCACTTGGCTTGATCTTGTCCATTGGTTTCCCTATAAATACCCCCCCCTTTGTTGAAGACTTCTTCATCCACAATAATTTCCAAGTCTTGAAATCCCCCTCCCATCTTCTTGTTTCTCTCGTCCATGAGCACCCCTCCCCCTTTGAGAGGCCTTTGGCCGAGGGGTACCCCCCCTTTCCTAGTGGTGCTAGCCGTAGCACACCCCCCCTTACCTAGTTGTTCTCGTAAAATACCCCCCCCCCCCTTGATAGAAAATACTCACCAAGTATTGTTACTATTCCAAAATACCTTAGCCTTATACCTTGTAGTATTCCAAAGTTACCTATATACGTAGAGCCCGGAAATACTACCTTATGTCCTTTTTGTCTCAAAACGAAACCCTAAGGAAAATCTTCATAGTCGGTTGAAGTGTTAAGTAGAAGTTGCGTAGAACTTCTAAGGTTTGTTTGGAGCGGGTTGGAGCGCCCAGAGTAGGAGCTAAACCTTGATCAGGATCGACATTAAAACTTGGATAATTTTGGGCTTATCGAGGTAAATATCTTGTCCCCCTTTTATAATTAGAGTTTACATACTGTTGAAGTATAAGAATTAAGTATAAGTTATATACAAGGAAGGTATATAAGAAGAGATTTGAACTATACTTACATAGGACTGTATTTACAGTAGACTTGTGAAGTTTGACGGGTAGGGAAGTGCTGCCCAATTTTCCGTAGAATCTTGTATCTAGATTTATTCTACCGAGTAGTCTAGACATTGATAGACTTGTACAACCTTTATAGGTTGAAGTACTGCGAGTAGCGTATTCTACTCGAAGGGAGGAAAAGGCTAGCCGGATTACAGTACTTTGGAGCTATTTGCTAATAGTCGATAATCGTCGCGAGGTATGTGATTCTTCCTATCCTCTTGAGCATGATATTTTAAAAGGAATATATTTAGTACGGTAGACGTACGTGTGTTAACTGAACGTAGTTTTACGGCAATGTCTTTTGACTTAAGCCTGAATAATAAGAATCTTGAAGTATTTCAAGAGAGTTAAGGAACCTTTTTGAAAGAAGAGTAACACTTGGTTTTAAAAGTTTTAAAAGCTTAAGAGTTATACTAGCTTTATGGGAAGTTAGGTATGACGACTTAAGAGAAATAAAAAGAATGGTTTATTGATTTTAGAAGTTAAGAGACTTGATCTTAAAAGATAAGAGACTTGACTTAATTGAATTAATATGAATTTTGTTAAAAAAAAGTGTGAAACCTCATTCGTGAGTAATGATGTTACACCCCGAAATTTCAGGACATGTCTTAAGAACGTAAGTAAGAACTCACAAATGTTAAGGATTTGAGACTTGTAAAAACTTATCGGAAATTATGGAATTGTCGGATAATGTATTATTGTAATGAATGGGAGGGCGACACGTGTCACCCCCCTTTTGTGATGCCTTGGTCGAAATTGTGCAAGGGAATGAAGGTCATTGGACCTTTGTTGCAAGACTAGTCTTGCAACTTGTGTAGCTTGAGAAGGTTGACTAAGTCTTGGTCAATAAGTCTTGATATTTAGCAAGACTACATCCCAACCAACCATTTGTTTGTATCCTAACCCTCCAAGGTGCTACTTATATTACTACTAGTAGAGAGGGAGCTCAACACTTAGAAAATATTACACAAAAATTGAAGAACATAGGCATTGAGCTCTCGGCTTCACTAAGAGAAAAGAAGAAAAAAATTTGTTTGTGATCCATTTAGCTCCCCACTTTAAACCAAGGTTCTTAGGTGTATTGTAAGCAAGTCTCAATAGAAACATCTTGGAAAACGATAGTTTTCGGGTTAGTCGCAAGCGGAAACCTAATGGTCTTTCTAGGTTTTGTTTGGAGATTTGAAGAATAATTGTTGGTGTTGTTCTAAGGGTCTCAACAAGCGGATTGAAGTGTATTGGAGAGGTTCTAAGCTACTAAGGAGCGACTTCGGATTGGAGTTGATTTCATATTCGTGAAGGTATAATCTTGTCTTTTAAAGGTGTTACAAGATTACATATTTATATTGTTGTTGATAGCTTTGTATGTTGCGAGCATGAAGTTTTTATATTGAGGTTATAGAATTATGGATTGATTATAGCCTTGGAAATCCGAAATGTAATGTAAGCCATGACTAAGTTGAATTACAATTTAATCGTTGTTAGAACCGTCGCATGTCATTGACTTAAGGATTATGGTTATTATAATCAAATGCGACTTGATATCATGTTATGCTACAAATTTGGATTGAAATGGAAATTGGATTACCTTCTATAAATTGTGAGCCAATTGGGGTTGTTTAGTTAGTCATTTGTATTGGACTACCTTCTATATAATTGTGAGCCAATTGGGGCTGTTTAGTTAGTCATTTGTATTGGACTACCTTCTATAAAATTGTGAGCCAATTGGGGCTGTTTAGTTAGTCATTTGTATTGGACTACCTTCTATAAAATTGTGAGCCAATTGGGGCTGTTTAGTTAGTCATTTGTATTGGACTACCTTCTATAAATTGTGAGCCAATTGGGGCTGTTTAGTTAGTCATTTGTATTGGACTACCTTCTATATAATTGTGAGCCAATTGGGGCTGTTTGGTTATTGTATTTTCGGCCTTGAAAAAGGTGGCAAGTGAGTAAAAACAAAGGAGGTCTTTGTCCGATTTTCCGTAGAAAATGGACACTTTACACTTATGATATTCTATACGATTGAAGTAAGGCCTTAATAGACGTATTGTGAATATTATAGGTTGTTATACTACGGGCGGGACTTTGTACTTGGCAAGTGGTTTGACCCGACAAGGTATGTAGAACTTTTCCTATCTTTGAGCATGACTAGTTTCACGTATATAGTACGGTAGACGTACAAGACTTTGACATACTCTACTTGTTTTACGAAATGCCAAGTCGGGTGAGTTAGGAGATTTAACTCACTTCTTAGAGAATATTAAAGATGTCTTAAGTCTTGTCAAAGATAAGGATGGAAGAATTTTAAAGTATGTAATACTTGTGTCGTTTAAAACGTATAAGTCCCTTGGATAGGAAATTGTACATGACTAAGGTATAAAGTGAATATAACGACTTTATGGGGAGTTGGTTATATTGACTTTATGGAAAGATAAATGACTTGATTTAATGGAAGGCAATTCGATTTTAAGGCATCAATTGCCTAAGGTTTTATAAGACACGAGTCAAACTTGATTTAGAAGCCATATTTTATTTCTAAAAGTATTGTGACTTGTCTTGAAAAGAAATTGTCACTTGATACTACGGCTATTAGTATCTTGGAAGTTTTATAATGAAATGAGTCATTTTAAAAGCATAGAAGTACGTAGTACTTTGGGTTAAATTCCCGGATTTTTATAAAAGACATGATAGTGCCTTAGGTAAACTAAAATGAGAGTGTATATGAACAAAAATAGTAAGAAGTTAGGGGATTTCTTAACTTGATTATATATTGCATGATAAGCCGATAGAGCTTATGTTATGTGTGATAGCCGGATTTGGGCTAATGATATATTATTCGTTGCGGGGTCATTCCCCGGGATTGTGGCATTGTATATTTTCGTGGATTTGCTAACCGCGATGCGAGGAATACCTCATGCGAGTCCGTAAGGGCTTATGCGGGTGAAATAGTCCCATGCGGGCGGGTCCATCCTATGCGAGGAATACCTCATGCGAGTCCGTAAGGGCTTATGCGGGTGAAATAGTCCCATGCGAGGAATACCTCACGCAGGTCTACTGGACCTATGCGGGTGAAATAGTCCCAGGAGTAGGATTTCAAATCCTATTTTTCGTTGTAAGTATACACCTATTTTTACTCTCATTGTTAGTAAGGCACTGTGTACTGTAATTTTGTTATCATACATGTCTCCGGCTTTCTTTTAAACTTATGTTGTAATTACAGTACTTTCCAGTTTTACATACTTAGTACATATTGTGTCGACCCTTCCTGGGCCGTTCACGCCGCAGAAAGGGTAAGAGGTGCGGATCCACACTCTTAGGATCACTTATCGGACGCCTAAGCTCCATTCTCCGAGGCTTGTCTTTCTTTTGGTACGCCTTGTCCCCGATGTTGTAGATTATGTACATTCGTGGTATGGCGGGGCCTGTCCCGCCACGATTGTTATTCCTAGGTCTGTATTCACCTATGTGGTTGGGCTATAAGAACTGAGTTGTAAAGTTGTACTTTTGACTTTGTTTATATTATGGAAGGCGGCCTTATCGGCTAGCCTGTGTTGTTATATTATTTACACATGTGTTTATGTTGTGTATATTCCGCTGCTATTCTCTGATGTATACCTGAACGGGGTGCCCCGGTAGGGCACCAGTCGCGGCCCGGGGTCGGGTCGTGACAAAAGTGGTATCAGAGCAGTTAGTCCTCGGAAAGTGTCTACAGACCGTGTCTAGTAGAGTCTTGATTATCGGTGTGTTGTGCACCACATATATAATCAGGAGGCTACAGGACATTTAGGATTGGTTTCCATTCTTCTCTCCGAGATCGCAGAGAGTCGTCTTATTAGGTTGAATCCTCGTGACCTCTTCTTATGAAACACTATGCCTCCACGTAGCTACCGGGGCCCGAAGGGCAAAGCAGCAGAGGCGCTAGCGGTACTCAGAGGGTTACACGGGCTCAGGCACAGACTATGCCTGAGGTAGTAGGCGGGTCGGCGAGTTCAGCCACGCCTGCAGTTTTAGAGGAGCCGAGAGCGGCAGTAGCTCCAGAGGTTCCGATACCAGACCCTCCAGTTCCCCAGCCAGCTGCTGAGTATAGAGACTACGGGGAACAGATTCGATTGTTGACCAGTATAGTAGTCGGGCAACGCCGACAGGAGCAGGCAGCCCACCCTAGAGCCGACAGTTTGCGGATTAGGGATTTTCTGGGATGTCATCCACCTGAGTTTTATGGTTCGAGGTCTGATGAGGATCCGCAGGAGTTCGTTCGACAGCTACAGCGGACCATGCAGGTCCTTAGGGCTTCAGAGACAGAGTCTGTTACACTAGCCTCTTACCGGTTGCGCGATATTGCGTTGAACTGGTTTGAGTCGTGGTTGCTTTCGAGAGGTGATGATGCTCTTCCAGCTGTTTGGGAGGAGTTTACAGAGGCCTTTATGGATCACTTTTTACCTCCCGAGATGAGGAGAGCCCGGGTAGACAGATTTTTGACCTTGCGGCAGAACGGGAGGACTGTTAGGGAGTACAGCCTGGAGTTTGACTCCTTGGCCAGGCATGCTCACACTATTGTAGCTAGCATGGCGGATAGAGTTCATCGTTATGTGATGGGGCTAGACCGTCACATGATTACAGCATGCTTGGGGGTGGCTCTTCAGCCCGGTATGGACATTGCTAGGATGCAGGCCTATGCTCAGGGGATAGAGGATAGAGAAAGGGAGGACCAGATTGACGCAGGCCAGCCCAAGAGGGCCAGGACATCAGGGTCTCAGGGCAGTTATCGAGGCGGACAGCCTCAGCAGCAGACTAGGTCCACTTTCCAGCCAGCACAGAGTGCTCCGTCACGGTTTTCTGGCAGGAGGTCAGGGCTCCAGGTCTTCAGGGTTTCAGGGAGGCAGAGATCCTCGCCGATCGAGACCACCCACATCTCGGTGTGCTCGATGCGGTAGATCTCACCCAGGAGAGTGTCGTGTTCCTGCAGGAGGTTGTTACTCTTGTGGCCAGCTGGGCCACTTGAAGAGAGATTGTCCGTATAGAGGCAGCATGGGTGGTACAGCACAGCCGACGGGATCAGTTGTTGGGTCTTCTTCTCCTTCTGTGGTTATGCGCCCGAGGGCGTGTGGTACTCACGACAGCGAGCCGCGGTAGAGTCGTGGTGGTGGTTCGATTAGCGGTCCCAGAACCGCATATATTCTCTAGCCAGCCGCCAGGATCAGGAGGCTTCCCCTGACGTCGTCACAGGTACATTACTGATTTCAGGCTGTGATGTTTTTGCAATGACAGATCCAGGTTCTACCTTGTCCTATGTGTCCCCTCTTATTGCGGGTAGAATCGGGATAGAGCCGGTGTCGATAGAGCCGTTTGAGGTAGCTACGCCAGTGGGTGATTCGGTGTTAGCTGAGCGGGTGTATAGAGGTTGTCCAGTATTTATTTACGATCGTCCGACTTGCAGACTTGATAGAGCCGAGATGATTTTGATGTCATTATGGTATGGACTGGCTTCATGTTATGCCAACGCTGATCGTAGGGACAGTTGGTTCGGTTCGATTTCTGGCGAGCCGCTTATCGAGTGGAGGCAACACGGCATCGCCGAAGTATTCGATCTGAGGCCGAGGTGCGATTCTTGAGCGATGCGGTGGTTGGGAGTTTCGGATGTGTTCCCGGATGATCTTTCCGTATCCTCCCGAGAGGAGATCGAGTTTTGTATTGACACGTTGCGGACACTCGACCTATTTCCATTCCGCCATACGAGGATGGCACCCGCCGAGTTGAGGAGTGAAGGACCACCGAAGGATTTCTTTGGAAAAGGCTTTATCGGCCTAGTGTATCTCCCGGGAGCGCCGTATTGTTTGTAAAGAAGAAGGATGGGACATCTGCGTATGTGTGTTGACTACGCGGTGAATAAGGTAACCATTAAGAATAGGTACCCTCCCGTGATTGATGATTTGTTTGACCATTCTGCGAGTGCGAGGTGTTTCAAAGATAGACTGCGGTCCGTTATCATCGTTCGAGTTCGAGAGGCAGATATCCCAAAGACTGCATTCAGGACCCGGTATGGGCACTATGAGTTCAGGGTTATGTCTTTCGGTTTGACCAACGCTCCAGCGGTATTTATGGATTTGATGAACCGGGTGTTCAAGTCATTCTTGGATACATTTGTGATTGTATTCATTGATGACATCTGGTTTATTCGAATGAGCAGAGCATGCAGATCACTTGGCGAAGGTACTTGGGATTCTCCGAGCCAGCTATTCGCCAAGTTCTCCAAGTGTGAGTTTTGGTTGGCCTCAGTGGCATTCCTGGGGCATATTATTGGGGCTGATGGTGTTCGCGTGGATACGGCAAAGATTGAGGCAGTCAAGTCTTGGCCGAGACCTACTACTCCGACCGGCAGTGCGCGATTTCTTAGGATCGCAGTTATTATCGCGAGTTTGTGGAAGCGATTTGCTTCGATTTCAGACCATTGACTAGTGACTCGAGGCGGCCAAGTTCCATGGACGAGGCTTGCGAGAAGGGTTTCCATTCTTTGAAGGAAAGGTTGACTACGACTCGCCTACTCTTCCGGAGGTTAGATGGGCACGTGATCTATTGTGATGCCTCGGTGCATCGGGCTAGGGTGTGTTTTGATGCAGCATGGCAAGGTTATAGCCTATGCTTCCCGGCAGTTACGGAAGCATGAGAGGAATTACCCTACCCATGACTTAGAGTTGGCCGCAGTTATACATGCCTTGAAGATTTGGAGACATTATTTGTACGGGGTTCATGTGGATATTTATACAGACCACAAGAGCCTCCAGTATATCTTCAGGCAGAGGGAGCTGAACTTGAGGCAGAGACGGTGGTTAGAGTTACTGAAAGATTATGATGTTGATATTCTATACCATCCGGAGAAGGCCAACGTAGTTGCTGATGCCTTGAGTCGTAGATCTATGGGGAGCCTATCAGAGGTACAGCCAGAGAGACAGGACATGGTCCGTCAGATCCATCAGTTAGCAATCCTAGGGGTTCGTTTGATCGATACCGTCGATAGTGGGGTACGGGTTCGTGAGGTTGCCAAGTCTTCCATCGTTGATGAGGTGAAGAGGCGACAGTTTGAGTACCCAGTGTTGGTGCGGTATCGGGATACATCTCTTCGTGAGGAGAAGAGTCTATTCGAGGTAGCGCCTGATGGGGTGTTGAGATTTGAGGGCCGGTTGTGTGTTCCCGATGTGTTAGGACTTCGTCAGCAGATTCTGGGGGAGGCACACAGCGCTCGATATTTTATTCATCCGGGGTCGACCAAGATGTACCATGACCTCAGATGTTTGTATTGGTGGGATGGCCTGAAGAGGGACGTGGCAGGTTTTGTTGCACAGTGTCCTAATTGCCGCCAGTCAAGGTCGAGCACCGAGACCCATGGATTGTTGCGATCTATTGAGATTCCGACTTGGAAGTGGGAGATGATCAACATGGACTTTGTTACAGGGTTACCTCGTACTCAGAGGAAGTACGACTCCATTTGGGTTATTGTTGACAGGCTGACGAAATCAGCCCATTTCCTTCCGGGACGACGCGTTTCCGAGGACTATGCCAGATTGTACATCCGAGAGATAGTGAGGCTGCACGGTGTCCCGGTGTCGATTATATCTGATAGGAGTCGATTCTGACTAACTTCGGAGGTCCTTCCGTATGGTTTGGGGACACAGTGAGTCTCGACTGAGATTTCATCCCGGTCGACGGCAGCAGAGCGTACTATCCAGACACTTGAGGATATGCTGCGAGCCTGCGTGATTGATTTTAGTGGTAGCTGGGAGGACCATATGCCTCTTGTGGAGTTTGCTTATAATAACAGCTACCATTCCAGTATACAGATGGAGCCATACGAGGCTTTATATGGGCGGAAATGTAGATCGTCGATCGGTTGGTTCGACGTGGGCGAGGTACAGTTAGTTGGCCCAGACTTGGTACATCAGGCCGTGGATAAGGTGAAGTTTATCCAGGAGAGACTGTTAGCAGCTCAGAGTCGGCAGAAGTCATATGCGGATAATCGGCGTCGGCATTTGGAGTTTCAGGTAGACGATTGGGTCTTCTTGAAGGTGTCACCCATGAAGGGTGTGATGAGATTCGGTAAGAAGGGAAAACTCAGCCCAAGGTACATTGGGCCCTACCAGATCGTTCGTAGAGTGGGCAAGGTTGCTTATGAGTTGGATCTGCCATCAGAGTTAGAGGCGGTACATCCGGTCTTCCATGTTTCTATGTTGCGGAAGTGTATCGGAGATCCAGCGAGAGTTGTTCCTACTAGTGAGGTCCAGGTGACAGAGGGGTTATCGTATGAGGAGAGTCCCATAGCGATACTCGATCGCTGTGTCGCGATCGCGGACCAAGGATGTAGCTCACAAAGTCCTGTGGAGGAATGATAACCGAGAGGAGATGACTTGGGAGGCGGAGGAAGACATGTTGAGGAAGTATCCTCACTTATTTCCTATACCTTCAGGTAATTCATCTTCCCTTACTTGTCAAGTTTTAATTGAAGTATCTCTTTTGCCAAAATGCTAGTATGTGGCCATGTGTAGCATTTGTTTTTTGGTATGTCGGGGTTGTGAGAGGAAACTATGTCGCTATTTAAGTTTGACTCCGAAAGAACATTCGGGGACGAATGTTTCTAAGGGGGGAAGAATGTTACACCCCGAAATTTCAGGACATGTCTTAAGAACATAAGTAAGAACTCACAAATGTTAAGGATTTGAGACTTGTAAAAACTTATCGGAAATTATGGAATTGTCGGATAATGTATTATTGTAACGAATTGGAGGGCGACACGTGTCACCCCCCTTTTGTGATGCCTTGGTCGAAATTGTGCAAGGGCATGAAGGTCATTGGACCTTTGTTGCAAGACTAGTCTTGCAACTTGTGTAGCTTGAGAAGGTTGACTAAGTCTTGGTCAATAAGTCTTGATATTTAGCAAGACTACATCCCAACCAACCATTTGTTTGTATCCTAACCCTCCAATGTGCTACTTATATTACTACTAGTAGAGAGGGAGCTCAACACTTAGAAAATATCACACAAAAATTGAAGAACATAGGCATTGAGCTCTCGGCTTCACTAAGAGAAAAGAAGAAAAAAATTGTTTGTGATCCATTTAGCTCCCCACTTTAAACCAAGGTTCTTAGGTGTATTGTAAGCAAGTCTCAATAGAAACATCTTGGAAAACGATAGTTTTCGGGTTAGTCGCAAGCGGAAACCTAATGGTCTTTCTAGGTTTTGTTTGGAGATTTGAAGAATAATTGTTGGTGTTGTTCTAAGGGTCTCAACAAGCGGATTGAAGTGTATTGGAGAGGTTCTAAGCTACTAAGGAGCGACTTCGGATTGGAGTTGATTTCATATTCGTGAAGGTATAATCTTGTCTTTTAAAGGTGTTACAAGATTACATATTTATATTGTTGTTGATAGCTTTGTATGTTGCGAGCATGAAGTTTTTATATTGAGGTTATAGAATTATGGATTGATTATACCCTTGGAAATCCGAAATGTAATGTAAGCCATGACTAAGTTGAATTACAATTTAATCGTTGTTAGAACCGTCGCATGTCATTGACTTAAGGATTATGGTTATTATAATCAAATGCGACTTGATATCATGTTATGCTACAAATTTGGATTGAAATGGAAATTGGACTACCTTCTATAAATTGTGAGCCAATTGGGGCTGTTTAGTTAGTCATTTGTATTGGACTACCTTCTATATAATTGTGAGCCAATTGGGGCTGTTTAGTTAGTCATTTGTATTGGACTACCTTCTATAAAATTGTGAGCCAATTGGGGCTGTTTAGTTAGTCATTTGTATTGGACTACCTTCTATAAAATTGTGAGCCAATTGGGGCTGTTTAGTTAGTCATTTGTATTGGACTACCTTCTATAAATTGTGAGCCAATTGGGGCTGTTTAGTTAGTCATTTGTATTGGACTACCTTCTATATAATTGTGAGCCAATTGGGGCTGTTTGGTTATTGTATTTTCGGCCTTGAAAAAGGTGGCAAGTGAGTAAAAACAAAGGAGGTGCTGTCCGATTTTCCGTAGAAAATGGACACTTTACACTTATGATATTCTACGATTGAAGTAAGGCCTTAATAGACGTATTGTGAATATTATAGGTTGTTATACTACGGGCGGGACTTTGTACTTGGCAAGTGGTTTGACCCGACAAGGTATGTAGAACTTTTCCTATCTTTGAGCATGACTAGTTTGACGTATATAGTACGGTAGACGTACAAGACTTTGACATACTCTACTTGTTTTACGAAATGCCAAGTCGGGTGAGTTAGGAGATTTAACTCACTTCTTAGAGAATATTAAAGATGTCTTAAGTCTTGTCAAAGATAAGGGACTGGAAGAATTTTAAAGTATGTAATACTTGTGTCGTTTTAAAAACGTATAAGTCCCTTGGATAGGAAATTGTACATGACTAAGGTATAAAGTGAATATAACGACTTTATGGGGAGTTGGTTATATTGACTTTATGGAAAGATAAATGACTTGATTTAATGGAAGGCAATTCGATTTTAAGGCATCAATTGCCTAAGGTTTTATAAGACACGAGTCAAACTTGATTTAGAAGCCATATTTTATTTCTAAAAGTATTGTGACTTGTCTTGAAAATAAATTGTCACTTGATACTACGGCTATTAGTATCTTGGAAGTTTTATAATGAAATGAGTCATTTTAAAAGCATAGAAGTACGTAGTACTTTGGGTTAAATTCCCGGATTTTTATAAAAGACATGATAGTGCCTTAGGTAAACTAAAATGAGAGTGTATATGAACAAGAATAGTAAGAAGTTAGGGGATTTCTTAACTTGATTATATATTGCATGATAAGCCGATAGAGCTTATGTTATGTGTGATAGCCGGATTTGGGCTAATGATATATTATTCGTTGCGGGGTCATTCCCCGGGATTGTGGCATTGTATATTTCCGTGGATTTGCTAACCACGATGCGAGGAATACCTCATGCGAGTCCGTAAGGGCTTATGCGGGTGAAATAGTCCCATGCGGGCGGGTCCAGCCTATGCGAGGAATGTTATACCCCGTATTTCCAGAGTATGTACGTGAGGGCGTACGTATTAAATTTTTGCCTTAAGAATTGACAAGTTTCGAAATTTGGGCACAAGTGCCGAAAGGAGTCGTTTTTCGACGAAACGTTTTACTAAACTTGCGAAGGGAAAATTCCGGCTATGTCATTTCTAATTTTTGCGGATTTTTCCGAGAGACGAAACATGTTGGACCAACGGGAGGGTGACATGTGTCACCCTCACATTGGATGAGTGTGGGCGGTAATGCTTGGCCGAATAGGTGGCATGGTTAGGTAGGATATTTTGTGCAAGTTGTGTGGTAGATGGATAAGGTGCACATGGCTTAATCCTAGCCCTACACTTGCCTAACACTTGGAGTGATCTTGGCCATTGGTTGGCCATGGCTTGACCTATAAATACCCCTCTAAGTTGATGAACTTCTTCATCCTAAATTGTTCTAAGTGTTAAAATCCTCCCCCCTCTTAGTGTGAGCTTTTCGTCCCTCTCTCCTCCTAGTTGAGCTTGGTGAGAGCCACCACACCCTCCCCTTGTGAAGCCTTGGCGAGGGTACCCCTAGCCTAGTTGTCTCGTATAAATACCCCCTTTTTGTGGTATAGAAATACTCTCCAAGTATTGTTATAATGCCCAAATACCTTGGCCCAAATACCTTGTAGTATTCCCAAGGTTACACTTATACAAAAGCCCAAATACTAATAATACTTCCTTTAGCCACTAAACGAAACCCTAAGGAAAACCTTCATAGTCGGTTGAAGTGTTAAGTAGATTGGTAAGAACTTCTGGGGTTGTTTGGAGCGGGTCGGAGCGCACGGAGTAGGAGCTAAACCTTGCTCAGGATCGACTTATAACTTGGATAATTTTGGGCTTATCGAGGTAAACACTCTTAACCTTCTGTTGTAATTGGAAATTACATGTTGTTGGAATATATAGTTAAGGTATACTATATATAGAATTGAACATAGTTGTGCGGCAATGTCTTTTGACTTAAGCTGAATAATACTTACGCAATGTCTTGCGACTTAAGCCTGAACTTTAAGATGAATCGAATCAGAATTACTTAGGATCAGACACATGAGACTTGTATAGCATTACTATGAAGTAGAATTGTACACGTCAGGTTAAGCGTGTAAACCTCGGTTGGCTTGGTAGCCACTCGATAGAGGATGAGAATTACGCTGCCATGTGGGGGAGGTGTCGCGAATTTTCTGTAGAATATTCTACGTCGATCTAAAGATATTAATAGGCGTCTTGTGGCCTCTATAGGTTGTAGTACTACGTGTGGAGTGATCTGCTTGGCTTAGAGTGTAGCCGACGGTTTGAGGTATCTTGGGAGCGTTTTGCTATTAGTCGATAATCGTCGCGGGTATGTGAACCTCTTCTTATCTGTTCTAGCATGATATGTGTATAACTATGTAGTACTAGACGTCATACGTGTTAAATGTATTTGATTGTTTTTAAACATAAAGTGTTATAACGGCTTTATGGGAAGTTGGTTATAACAGCTCTATGTAAATGAGAAATGCTTTGCGGTTTTTTTTAAAAGATAACTGATTTGACTTATAACCGACTTGATGTGTGATAATAAAGAACCTTGAAGTATTCTAAAAGATTAAGAAACCTTTTTAAAGAAGTGTATACTTGGCTTGAAAACATAAGAGTTATACGACTTTATGAGAAGTTAGGTGTAACGTCTTAAGAGAGATAAAAAGAATGGTTTAATGGTTTAGAAGTTAAGAGACTTATTCTTAAAAGATAAGAGACTTGACTTAATATGGATGTTTGTGTGAAACCTCATTCGTGAGTAATGAGTACTTGGTTTTGAAAGGAATAATGTTTTACTTGATTTGGAAATCGAATGTGTATCGACAAACCATCTGCAGCGTTAATAAAGGAAAATGTATTGAATAATTAAGTATTATTAAAACCAAGAGAAACCTCCATCCGCATAAGCTAAGATGAGACAAAATGATATTACATTTTCTAGATCATGGTCTTAATAAGATTGATTATGAACAAGAATAACCTACTCACTTTATGGCATATGTTACTCAATTGTTTTAAAAGATATTAAGACATTGAACTATGAAACTTTTCAAAAAGAGACTTGTGTAATTGAAATTAGGCAAACCGGAACTTTAGGAAAAGAAAGGCATTGTGTTGTCTTAAAATGGTTTAAAGCATAAGGTGTTATCACAGCTTTATGGGAAGTTGGTTATAACGACCTTATGAAAACAAAAGAAAGGTTTTATCATTGGTTTTAATGTGGTAACTTGACTTTAAAAAGAGAAGTGTTTTGTCAAAAGAAGGCATGGTGTTGCCTTAATTTGGTTTTAAAAAGGAAAGTATGGAAGTTGTTTTGGTTTACTTAAAAGATATAAGTCACTCTATTTTTATACTACGGGTATCAGGTGACTTTTATAAAAGGAATAGATCTCTTTAAAAGGAATTTAACGTACGTAGTACTTTAGGGTTAAAACCCGGACTTGGGCATAAAATGAAAGTACTTCGAGTTGTGTATAAACTTGCCTATGCTTGTTGTTGTGAAACTTGCCTATGCTTGTTGTTGTGAAACTTGCCTATGCTTGTTGTTGTGAAACTTGCCTATGTTTGTTGTTGTGAAACTTGCCTATGCTTGTTGTGATAGCCTTTGTTGTGCAAGAATTGTGTTTCTATACTACCGCGTCTCTCGATGGAGGGTCGGTTGACTTGTTGAGAACTTACTTGGACGTGACCGGCAGTGACGGATAAATTCCACGCACGCCTCGCTGATAGTGTTACTTTTGTTAATCGCTTTGGACATACTGACACGATGCGTAGCGCACGTATGCTTCCACTTTGATTACCGCCTTGTTGTCTTATTGTTTCCTTTGGACATACTGACACGATGTGTAGCGCAGGTATGCTTCCATTTGGAATCTTTGTCTTATTGTTTCCTTGGACTCATCGACACGACGCGTAGCGCACGTATGCTTCCATTTGGAATGTTGTCTTATTTGTTCCCTTTGGACATACCGACACGATGCGTAGCGCAGGTATGCTCCCATTTGGATTCTTTGTCTTGTTGTTATCATATCATGCATCGCCGTGGCGAGGAAGGTACTCCACGCGCGGATTGATGTTGTGGCGAGACCACGAATTGATATAATCATGTGTGTGTATCGTAGTTTGGTTATCATACCGCCTCATGCTTTTATAGACTATTATGATTTCATTTACTGATTTTACGCTTCACATACTTGGTACTGTTATCGACCTCCTTCGGGGCCGTTCATGCCGCAGTAGAAGTACATCTATCGATCCCCGCGTTTAGGATTTCATTTCAGCGTTTTGGGAAGCTCCGTTTCGTCGGAGGCTTATCTTTGGTATGTTACCCTGAGTCTGTAAGTTCTTGTACGTTCAGGGGTATGGCGGGGCCCTGTCCCGTCATAGTTGTTGTATAAATCTTAGAGGTATGTAGCACTGTTGTGGGCAGGGTGTAAGGATTGTAACTGTTCAAATGTTTATATATATATGTTGGAAGGCAACCGTTTTGGTTGGCCTATTTGCTTTTATTTATCATGTCTCTTGTTTCATATTTATGCTTTATGTTCCGCTGATTTTCTCTGATGTTGTATCACTAGGGTGCCCGGGGTAAGGTACCAGTCACGGGCCCCGGTTCGGGTCGTGACAAGGAATACCTCATGCGAGTCCGTAAGGGCTTATGCGGGTGAAATAGTCCCATGTGAGGAATACCTCACGCAGGTCTACTTGACCTATGCGGGTGAAATAGTCCCAGGAGTAGGATTTCAAATCCTATTTTTCGTTGTAAGTATACACCTATTTTTACTCTCATTGTTAGTAAGGCACTGTGTACTGTAATTTTGTTATCATACATGTCTCCGGCTTTCTTTTAAACTTATGTTGTAATTACAAGATTTCCAGCTTTACATACTTAGTACATATTGTGTAATCGAATTTCTTCCTGGCCGCTGCGTTACGCCGCAGAGTGGTAAGGTGTCATGGATCCACACTCTTAGGATCACTTATCAGACGTCGGAAGCTCCATTCTCCGGAGGCTTGTCTTTCTTTTGGTACAGTCTTGTCCCTGATGTTGTAGATTATGTACATTCAGGGTATGGCGGGGCCCCGTCGCCACGCTTGTTATTCCTAGAGGTCTGTATTCACCTATGTGGTTGGGCTATAAGAACTGAGTTGTAAAGTTGTACTTTTGACTTTGTTTATATTATGGAAGGCGGCCTTATCGGCTAGCCTGTGTTGTTATATTATTTACACATGTGTTTATGTTGTGTATATTTCACTGCTATTCTCTGATGTATACCTGAACGGGGTGCCTCGGTAGGGCACCAGTCGCGGCCCGGGGTCGGGTCGTGACAAATGAGTACTTGGTTTTTAAAAGGAATAATGTTTTACTGATTTCGGAAATCAGAATAAGTATCGAACAAACCACAGCAGCGCTAATAAAGGGAAATGTATTGACTAATAAAGTATTATGAAAACCAGTAGACCTCCATCTGCATAGAAGCTAAGATGAGAAAAAATGACATTACATTTCCTAGATCATGGCTGCTTTAATAAGATTGATTATGAACAAGAATAACCTACTCACATATAAGGCATATGTTTCTCAAATTATTTAAAGGAGAATTATATTCTTAAGTGATTAAGACTAGGAACCACGAAACCTTTCGAAAATGAGAAACTTGAGCATTTGAAATTAGGCAAACTTGAATGTTTGGAAAATAATGTTGTTACTTGATTTTACAAAGGGAAGTGTTTTGGTTTACTTAAAAAGATAGTCACTCTATTTTTATACTACGGGTATTGTGTGACTTTTGTGAAAGAAACGGATCTTTTAAAGAATTAATGTATGAAGTGCTTTGGGGATAAAAACCCGAACTTGTTGACATAAAGTAGGAAGTGCCTTGTGTGAATAACTTGACTATGTTGGTTTGTGATAGCCTTGTAATACTTTCTTGTTGGTTCGATAAATAAACATGTTAGGATGCTACGTGTGTTAGTGTCTTGTAATGTTGTGTAAGGGGGTTTCCCTTGATTGTGCTTATGATGTTTAACGATAAGTCACATGTTAGTATTATATAACTCACCTTGACTTGATCCCGGGGTTGCCGCCATCCGACGCGGTAGCCTCGAGCGATCTGTGTGACTATGATTCGAGATACCTCATACGGTCCAGTGGCCATGAGGAGCTACGAGTTCCGGTGTTAGTGTGCGGGGTTATACCTCATGCGGTCTATGTGGCCATGCGGACTGCGAGTCCAGGACGTTGCCGGGGAGTAGCTACCCTCGATGCGGGGAATACCTCATGCGGGCCTATGTGAGTGGCCTATGCGGAGCTGCGGGAAGTTCCAGGACTAGACGCGCACATTTGATACTGCGGGCGAGTGGCCAGCTTCGATCATGTGGCGGTCTAGACAGATCTCATGATACAGTTTATGACCTTGTTGGTACTGTGGGTTTTAGTAGTCGGTTATGCCTTCGTACTTACCCCGTACGGTTTTATTATGACACAGGTGGGACCTGGTGTTCATGCGTATTCCTTGGTGCTTTTATATCATAGATCACGGCGATGAGAATGTATTCCACGCATGATTGATGTTGTGGGCGTGAGACCCATAGTTATATTTGAGTGATGACTTTGAGGCGTGAGTCACGACTTGACATGATCGCTTATTTATTGTGAATCGTAGTTTGGTTATCATACATGTCTCCCGCTTTATATAGACTACTATGATTTCACTTACGATTTTCGGGCCAGATACTTGGTACTGTTGCATCGACCTCCTTCGGGGGGCTGCGTTCATGCCGCAGGTAGAGGTACACCAGTGTTGATCCCCGCTCTTAGGATCACGATTCAGCGTTTGGGAAGCTCCGCTTTCTGAGGCTTATCTTTCGTATAGTCCCTGTCGTCAGGTACTTACATTCGGGGTATGGCGGCCACCGCCATTGTTGTTATATCATTCTTAGAGGTCTGTAGTACTGTTGTGGGCAGAGTTTGTAAAAGGGATGTAACTGTTCGGATTCAAGTTTTATATATATATGCCGTAAGGCAACTTTTCGCAGAAAAATTGTTTTACACTTCATATTATTTCATGTCTTGTTTTATATTCCGCTGATTACTCTGATGTATGTCTACTTGGATGCCCGGGGTAAGGCACCCTTCACGGGCCCGGGTTCGGGTCGTGACATGCAGTTAGTGGGACCAGACCTAGTTCAGCAGGCGGTGGATAAGGTGAAGCTTATCCAGGAGCGGGTACTGACGGCGCAGAGTCGACAGAAGTCGTATGCAGATCATCGGCGTCGACATTTGGAGTTTGAGGTTGCTGATTGGGTTTTCCTGAAGGTGTCACCCATGAAGGGTGTGATGAGATTCGGGAAGAAAGGGGAAATCAGCCCAAGGTACATTGGACCTTATCAGATTGTCCGCAGGGTAGGCAAGGTTGCCTATGAGTTGGATCTGCCGTCCGATCTGGAGGCAGTGCATCCAGTTTTCCATGTTTCTATGCTGAGGAGATGTATCGGAGATCCATCTAGAGTGCACCCGATTGACGATGTCCAGGTGACCGAGGGGTTATCGTATGAGGAGAGTCCCATAGCGATACTCGATCATCAGGTTAGGCGACTTCGGACAAAGGATGTGGCTTCCGTCAAGGTCTTATGGCGGAACGAGCACAGAGAGGAGATGACGTGGGAAGCAGAGGAGGACATGAGGCAGAAGTTGTTATACCCCGTACTTCCAGAGCATGTATGCGAGGACGTACGTACGATTATTCATGCCCTAATTAGGTTAAGAATGAAATTGTAAACTTTCGACGGAAAAGATTTCGAACCTTGTGAAGGAAATTCTACGTTTTTAATATTTTAACCAATTACGGATTTTTCGGAGAGATGAAATATTTTGGACCAATAGGAGGGCGACATGTGTCACCCCTAGGTGGGCTAGGTTGGCCGAAATTCATTGACAAGTGGCCAGACAAGTGGCCAAGTCTTACAAGATATTTTGTGTGGACAAGTGGCTTGTGGGACCCCCCACACACTTGTCCCCAATCTCAACCACACACTTGCCTTCATCCTAGCCCTTGGTTGTCCTATATATGCACCCTTTGTTGATGAAATCTTCCACACTTAGATAATTCAAGACTTGAAAAATATTTTCATCTCCCTCCCTCTCTCACTTGCTCTCGTCGACCACACCCCCTCCTAACCAAACCTTGTCCAATAATTCCTAAACTCTTAAGTGTTCTTCCCTAGTGTATTAGGAAGACTATTAACCAAAAGTTGGAAAAGATTTCACCCCCTAGCCTATAAAAGGTCACCTTGGCCGAGAGCTCCATGAACAAAAACCTAAGTGTTCTTCACTTGTTTGAGTTGGTTCTTGAAGAGATGATGGTTAGGAGCTTCTTAGGGTGAGTTGTGGTGGTTTGTAACCTAAAGATTTGGAGCTAAGACTTGCTTGGAGCGACATTAAGTTCTTGGATAATTTTGGGCTATTTGAGGTAGTGAATCTTAAACCTCTTTGTGAATTGGTCATTATACATATATTATAAGTATATTATGAATATATAATATATGGAGTAAGGTTTGGAAGAGTTGGATCTTGTTAACTTGTTAAAAGAAAGGATTGGCCGTTAGCCATTAAAATGGTAAAAACGTATCCAACGTATCAAACGTATCTTACTTGTGAAGAAGTAATTAACAAAGTAACTATAACTTATATTAAGAATGGATTATAAGTTGGATGACTAATGAAGTAATTGGATAAGTAAAATGGACAAATTTGGCCAAGGACCCCAACTTAAGGATCAGATTTACTTTGGACTGTATTTACATTTCTGTTAAGGGGAAGATTTTTAAATCGCGTTCCGTTTGGGCGTGTGATCCCCTTTTTAATTATTGTATTGTATTGTTAAGGGGAAGATTTTTAAATCGCATTTCGTTTGGGCGTGTGATCCCCTTCTTTATGTTGTGTAATTATTACGCCTTATATATATGGCATATATATATATTACGGTTATTCGGGCCTTGGAGAAAGATGGAAAAATAAGTAAAAGCGGGGGAAATGCTGCCCAAATTTCCGTAGAAAAGGAAATCTTACTTAGAAGAGTTCTACGACAAACTAGAAGTTAATCGGCGTATTTTGACTATTATAGGTTGACCCTCTACGCGCGACATATCCGACTTGGCAAGTGGATTTAGCCGAGGAGTTATGTGATTCTTCCTATCCTCTTAAGCATGATATTTGTAATATATATATAGTACGGTAGACGTACGTGTGTTGACTAAATTTGGTTTTACTTTAATGTCTTTTGACTTGAGTTTTAAAAGAATAAGAACCTTGAAATATTTCAAAAAGAGTTATTGGGAAGAAAAGTAATAATTGGTTTTTAAAAGGCTTAAGTGTTATACTAGCTTTATGGGGAGTTAGGTATAACGACTTAAGAAAGATAAAAGGGACGGTTTACTTATTGTTTATAAAAGCCTTGTATTAATTTCTGAAGGTGTAGTAGTTGGTTTGATAAGTAAACATGTTATGATGCTACGTGTGTTAGTGTCTTGTGATGTTGTATAAGGGGGTTACTCTTGTTGAGCTTACGTTGTTTAACGATAAGCCGTTGTGCTGGTATTATATCACTTACCCCCCCCCCCCTTGACTTGTTATGAGCCGCGGGTTAGCTACCCCCGATGCGAGGAATACCTCATGCGGGTCTATGTGACCTATGCGGAGCTACGAGAGTTCCAGGATGATCACTCCGGGTGTGTTACGCCGATGCGAGGAATACCTCATGCGGTCCAGGTGACTATGCGGACTGCGGGAGTCCAGGTTGATGCCGCGGGTTAGCTACCCCCGATGCGAGAAGTACCTCATACGGGTCCGAGGGACCTATGCGGACTACGGTAGTCCAGGATTAGGCTCGCATAATGATACTATGGGCGATTGGCCTTGCTTCGATCATTAGCAGCCTAGAAAAGACCAGTTATGTTACATGTATTTTGCTATCATTTATGCCGTGGCATTATGTGCAGTTAAGTTGGGTTGTTTTGTACATATCTGTGAACTTGTTTTAAAATGTTATAATTTCATTCAGTACTTTACAGTTTCACATACTTAGTACCTGTTGTACTGACCTCCTTCGGGGGGCTACGTTCATGCCGCAGGTAAGGGAAAGCAGGTGGTAGATCCTCATTCTTAGGATCTTTACTCTGGTGTCAGGAGCTCCATTTCTCCGGAGGCTCGACTTTTGGTACGACTCTCCCTGGTGTTGTAGATACCTTTGTACATTCAGGGTATGGCGGGGCCCTGTCCCGCCATAGTTGTTTACTCCCTTAGAGGTCTGTAGTCCTGTTGTAAAGGTCGGGATGTAACTGTTCACTTTGGGTATATATATATACATGTCGGAAGGCAACTTTTCTTGGATAAACTGTCTTTCATTTTATACTGTTTGATGTCATGATTTTATTTCCGCTGGTTACTCTGATGCATATCTACTTGGGTGTCCGGGGTAAGGCACCAGTCACGGGCCCGGGATCGGGTCGCGACAAAAGTGGTATCAGAGCAGTTAATCCTCGGAAAGTGTCTACAGACCGTATCTAGTAGAGTCTTGATTATCGGTGTGTTGTGCACCACATCAATAATCAGGAGGCTACAGGATATTTAGGATTGGTTTCCATTCTTCTCACTCTGAGATCGTTCCTTAGAGCTGTGTATTAAGTTGGACCCCCTCTGACGTATTTCTCTTTGTACCAGTTATGCCTCCACGCAAGGCAACCCGGGCCGAGAAGGGCAAGACGGCTGAGGGAGCTGCTAGTAGGACACAGAGGGCCACGAGGGCCCAGGCCCAGTCCTTACCGGAGGTGGTGCTACAGACGGCGAGTTCCACGACGCCACCAGCCCCAGCAGAGTTTAAAGCCGCAGCAGAGGCTACCGAGACCACAGTACCTGCACCTCCAGTCCCACATCCTGGAGCGAAGGAGATGGGGTACAAGGAGATGGTTCGCCATCGCCGTGATCGTGGGCGACATACGAGGATAGCCGACGCAGCAGCCTGGGGCCCAGCCCGATAGTACCCGTGGTTCACCCGAGGTCGGATAGTTTGAGACTACGGGATTTCTTGAGTTGCAGCCCGCCAGAGTTCTACGGGTCGAGGCCTGAGGATGATCCGCAGGAGTTCATCCGGCGATTCCATAGCGGATCGCGAGAGTGATCAAGGCTTCGAGACCGAGTCCGTGATCTTGGTCGCATCGGGCCGCGCGTGATACCGCAATGATCGGGTTTGATTCGTGGGAGCTATCCCGGGGAGAGCATGCGCCTCCAGCTGTATGGGACGAGTTCTCGGAGGCATTTCTCACTCACTTCTTGCCTCCACAGATGAGGAGGGCACGGGCCGACAGATTTTTGATGCTGAGACAGAGAGGGCGCACAGTTCGGGAGTACAACGTTGAGTTCGATTCGTTGGCTCGATATGTCCCCGCGTTAGCGTATATGGAGGACCGAGTGCACCGCTACGTTACGGGACTAGATGACTACTTGGCAGAGTCTTGCTCAGGTGTGGCTCTTCAGCCGGGCATGGACATTGCCCGCATGCAGGCTCATGCACTTGGATGCGAGGAGCGTAGAGGCCGACGGGTCGACAGATATCAGCAGCAGAAGAAGGCCAGGACGACAGGATCTTTTGGTAGCTCTCGGGGTGGACGGCCTCAGCAGCAGTCTAGATTTGCACCACAGCCAGCTCAGAGCACTCCTACACCGTCTTCAGGACAGCCAGGGTATTCAGGGGCAGGTCAGGGCCCCAGGGCTTCGGACTTCCAGGGCAGCAGGGATACTAGCCGATCGAGACCACCCTCCACTCAGTGTGGCCGATGCGGTAGATCCCATTTCGGGAGATGCGGTGATACCTCAGGAGCTTGTTTTACTTGTGGCCAGCAGGGTCATATTTCGAGGAACTGTCCGACCAGAGGCAGTGCAGATGGTAGGGCTCAGCCTACAGGGTCTTTTGCCGGGTCTTCATCTACTACAGTTACTCGCCCCGGAGGGCAGGGTGCTCATGGGCCAGCAGGTCGCGGCAGAGGTCGTGGCGGTGCGATTGGCCCTCAGAACCGCATTTATGCCTTGTCCAGCCGCCAGGACCAGGAGGCATCACCGGATGTTGTCACATCTACTTTATCAGTTTCTTGTTGTGACGTGTATGCCTTGATAGATCCGGGTTCTACTCTGTCCTATATATCTCCCCTTATTGCTAGTAGGATAGGGATAGAGCCTGAGTCCATAGACCCTTTCGAGGTAGCTACGCCAGTGGGTGATTCGGTGGTAGCTCGGCGGGTATATAGGGCTTGCCCAGTGTCTTTATGCAGTCGTCAGACCCTAGCCGACTTGATAGAGTTGGAAATGACCGATTTTGATGTGATCATGGGTATGGATTGGTTAGCTTCTTGCTACGCCAATGTAGACTGCAGGGAGAGAGTAGTACGGTTCCAGTTTCCTGGGGAGCCGGTTATTGAGTGGGAGGGGAACACTGTGTCGCCGAGGGGTAGGTTTATTTCTTACCTCAAGGCTAGGAAGATGGTGCAGAAGGGGTATATCTACCATCTCATTCGGGTATTTGATACTGAGGCTGCGATACCAGATTTTTAGTCAGTTCCAGTGGTCAGAGAGTTCCCAGATGTGTTTCCAGACGACCTCCCGGGTATCCCTCCTGAGAGGGAGATAGAGTTTTGTATCGATGTGCTGCCAGACACACGGCCTATTTCCATTCCTCTATACAGGATGGTACATGCCGAGTTGAGAGAGTTGAAGGACCAGCTGAGAGATTTGATGGAGAAGTGCTTCATCAGGCCTAGTGTTTCTCCCTGGGGAGCGCCAGTATTGTTCGTGAAGAAGAAGGATGGGACGCTGCGCATGTGTGTTGATTACAGGCAGCTGAACAAGGCGACTATTAAGAACAGATACCCCCTTCCCAGGATTGATGATTTGTTCGACCAGTTGCAGGGTGCGAGATGTTTCTCCAAGATTGATCTGCGATCGGGCTATCATCAGGTGCGAGTTAGAGAGGCGGATGTCACTAGGACTGCATTCCATACCCGGTACGTGCACTATGAGTTCAGGGTCATGTCTTTCGGTTTGACCAATACTCCGGCGGTATTTATGGATTTGATGAACCGAGTGTTCAAGCCATTTTTTGATACGTTTGTGATAGTATTCATTGATGACATCTTGGTTTATTCTCGCTCAGAGCAAGAGCATGCGGAGCATTTGAGAACTGTGCTGAGAGTTCTCCAGGACCAGCAGTTGTACGCCAAGTTTTCCAAATATGAGTTTTGGTTGGCTTCGGTGGCTTTTCTCGGGCACATTGTCGGGGTCGATGGTATTCGGGTGGATACGGCCAAGATCGAGGCAGTCAGGAGTTGTCCTAGACCTACTACTCCGACAGAGGTGCACAACTTTCTGGGCCTTGCAGGTTATTATCGGCGGTTTGTGGAGAAGTTTGTTTCTATTTCTGCACCATTGACTAGCCGACTCGTAGGCACTAAGTTTCATGGATCGATGCTTGTGGAGCGTGGTTTCCAGCCATCAAGGAGAGGTTGACGACCGCCCCAGTTCTTACTCTTCCAGAGGGTCTAGACGGTTATGTGGTGTATTGTGATGCGTCAGGCATCAGGCTTGGATGTGTGTTGATGCAACAGGGCAAGGTTATAGCATACGCATCCCGAAAGCTTAAGAAGCAGGAGAGGAACTACCCCACCCATGATTTGGAGTTGGCAGCGGTGATTCACGCCTTGAAAATCTGGAGTCACTATTTGTATGGGGTTCATGTGGATATTTATACAGACCACAAGAGCCTCCAGTATATCTTCAGCCAGAGGGAGCTGAACTTACGACATAGACGGTGGTTAGAGTTACTCAAGGATTATGATGTCGATATCCTATACCACCCGGGGAAGGCCAATGTTGTGGCAGATGCTCTTAGTCGTAGGTCGACGGGGAGTCTATCAGATGTGCAGCCAGAGAGGAGGGGCATGGTCCGCGAGTTACATCAGTTAGCGAGCCTTGGAGTCCGATTGATTGGTTCTGATAGCGGTGGGGTTCGAGTTCGAGAGGTTGTCGAGTCTTCCATCATCGAGGAGGTGAAGAGGCAACAGTTTGAGGATCCGGTTTTGGCGCGGTATCGTGATTCGGCTCTTCGTGAGGGGAAGGGTCCTTTTGAGGTAGCACCTGATGGGGTGCTAAGGTTTGAGGGCAGGTTGTGTGTTCCAGATATTGCAGGACTTTGGCAGCAGGTTCTAGGGGAAGCACACAACGCACGTTACTCTATCCATCCGGGGTCGACCAAGATGTACCACGACCTCAGATCTGTGTATTGGTGGGATGGCTTGAAGAGGGACGTTGCAGAGTTTGTGGCTCAGTGCCCGAGTTGTCATCAGGTGAAGGTAGAGCATCAGAGGCCTGGTGGATTATTGTAGACGATTGAGATCCCGACCTGGAAGTGGGAGGTGATCAACATGGACTTTATCACAGGATTACCTCGCACTCAGAGGAAGCATGATTCTATCTGGGTTATCGTCGACAGGCTGACGAAATCAGCCCACTTTCTTCCCGTCAGGACGACTTTTTCGGCTGAGGATTATGCCAGACTTTACATCCGAGAGGTCGTGAGACTGCATGGGGTCCCTATTTATATCATATCGCATGCAGGAGCCCGGGCACGCTAACTTCCTGAGGTCTTTCCGTAGGGTTTAGGGACGCAGTGAGCACGAGTATCGCATTCCATCCTCGCACTTACTGACAGCAGAGCGCACTATCCAGACTCTTGAGGATATGCTGCGAGCCTGTGTTATTGACTTCAGGGGTAGCTGGGAGGATCATTTGCCTCTAGTTGAGTTTGCGTATAATAATAGCTACCACTCCAAAGATTCGAGATGGCGCCATGAGGCCTTGTATGAGGAAGTGCAGATCGCCGATAGGCTGGTTTGATGTGGGCGAGGTGCGATTAGTAGGACCGCACCTGTTCAGCAGCGGGATAAGGTGAAGCTTATCCAGAGCGCTATCGACACCGTGAGTCGATGTGTCGACGCAGATCATCATCGTCGGCATCCGAGTTTGAGGTTGATGATTGGGTTTTCTCGAAAGTGTCACCCATGGCGTGTGATGAGATTTGGGAGGAAAGGGAAGCTCAGCCCAAGGTACATTGGGCCTTATCAGATTGTCCGCAGGGTAGGCAAGGTTGCCTATGAGTTGGATCTGCCGTCCGATCTGGAGGCAGTGCATCCGGTTTTTCATGTTTCTATCCGGCGAGATGTATCGGATCCATCTAGGGTACACCCGATTGACGATGTCCAGGTGACCGAGGGGTTATCGTATGAGGAGAGTCCCATAGCGATACTCGATCGTCAGGTTAGGCGGCTGCGGACGAAGGATGTGGCTTCCGTCAAGGTCTTATGGCGGAACGAGAATAGGGAGGAGATGACGTGGGAAGCAGAGGAGGACATGAGGCAGAGATATCCTCACTTATTCCCCACACCTCCAGGTAACTCACTTTCCTACTTGTAAATTTTCATTGACATATATGCTTAAGTGTTGTATTGTGGCCATGTGTGGCATTTGCAAACTGTTTACGTTATGAGGAACTTTATCGTTATCTGTCTTAAGAAGGAACATTCGGGACGAATGTTTCTAAGGAGAGGAGAATGTTATATCCCGTACTTCCAGAGTATGTATGCGAGGACGTACGTACGATTATTCAAGCCCTAATTAGGTTAAGAATGAAATTGTAAGCTTTCGACGGAAAAGATTCCGAACCTTGTGAAGGAAATTCTACGTTTTTAATATTTTAACCAATTACGGATTTTTCCGAGAGATGAAATATTTTGGACCAATAGGAGGGCGACATGTGTCACCCCTAGGTGGGCTAGGTTGGCCTAAATTCATTGACAAGTGGCCAAGACAAGTGGCCAAGTCTTGCAAGATATTTTGTGTGGACAAGTGGCTTGTGGGACCCCCCACACACTTGTCCCCAATCTCAACCACACACTTGCCTTCATCCTAGCCATTGGTTGTCCTATATATGCACCCTTTGTTGATGAAATCTTCCACACTTAGATAATTCAAGACTTGAAAAATATTTTCATCTCCCTCCCTCTCTCACTTGCTCTCGTCGACCACACCCCCCCCCCCCTAACCAAACCTTGTCCAATAATTCCTAAACTCTTAAGTGTTCTTCCCTAGTGTATTAGGAAGACTATTAACCAAAAGTTGGAAAAGATTTCACCCCCTAGCCTCTAAAAGGTCACCTTGGTCGAGAGCTCCATGAACAAAAACCTAAGTGTTCTTCACTTGTTTGAGTTGGTTCTTGAAGAGATGATGGTTAGGAGCTTCTTAGGGTGAGTTGTGGTGGTTTGTAACCTAAAGATTTGGAGCTAAGACTTGCTTGGAGCGACATTAAGTTCTTGGATAATTTTGGGCTATTTGAGGTAGTGAATCTTAAACCTCTTTGTGAATTGGTCATTATACATATATTATAAGTATATTATGAATATATAATATATGGAGTAAGGTTTGGAAGAGTTGGATCTTGTTAACTTGTTAAAAGAAAGGATTGGCCGTTAGCCATTAAAATGGTAAAAACGTATCCAACGTATCAAACGTATCTTACTTGTGAAGAAGTAATTAACAAAGTAACTATAACTTATATTAAGAATAGATTATAAGTTGGATGACTAATGAAGTAATTGGATAAGTAAAATGGACAAAGTTGGCCAAGGACCCCAACTTAAAGACTGTATTTACTTTGGACTGTATTTACATTTTTGTTAAGGGGAAGATTTTTAAATCGCGTTCCGTTTGGGCGTGTGATCCCCTTTTTAATTATTGTATTGTTAAGGGGAAATTTTTAAATCGCGTTCTGTTTGGGCGTGTGATCCCCTTCTTTATGTTGTGTAATTATTACGCCTTATATATATGACATATATATATATTACGGTTATTCGGGCCTTGGAGAAAGATGGAAAAATGAGTAAAAGCGGGGGAAATGCTGCCCAAATTTCCGTAGAAAAGGAAATCTTACTTAGAAGAGTTCTACGACAAACTAGAAGTTAATCGGCGTATTTTGACTATTATAGGTTGACCCTTTACGCGCGACATATCCGACTTGGCAAGTGGATTTAGCCGATGAGGTATGTGATTCTTCCTATCCTCTTAAGCATGATATTTGTAATATATATATAGTACGGTAGACGTACGTGTGTTGACTAAATTTGGTTTTACTTTAATGTCTTTTGACTTGAGTTTTAAAAGAATAAGAACCTTGAAATATTTCAAAAAGAATTATTGGGAAGAAAAGTAATAATTGGTTTTTAACAGGCTTAAGTGTTATACTAGCTTTATGGGGAGTTAGGTATAACGACTTAAGAAAGATAAAATGGACGGTTTACTTATTGTTTATAAAAGCCTTGTATTAATTTTTGAAGGTGTAGTAGCTGGTTTGATAAGTAAACATGTTATGATGCTACGTGTGTTAGTGTCTTGTGATGTTGTATAAGGGGGTTACTCTTGTTGAGCTTACGTTGTTTAACGATAAGCCGTTGTGCTGGTATTATATCACTTACCCCCCCCCCCCCCCTGACTTTATATGAGCCGCGGGTTAGCTACCCCCGATGTGAGAATACCTACGCGGTACCTATGCGAGCTACGGAGTTCCGTGATGATCACTCCGGTGTGTTACGCCGACGCGAGAATACTTCACGCGTCCAGTGACTATGTGGATCGGAGTCCAGGTTGATGCCGCGGGTTAGCTACCCCCGATGCGAGGAGTACCTCATGCGGGTCCGAGGGACCTATGCGGACTACGGTAGTCCAGGATTAGGCTCGCATAATGATACTATGGGCGATTGGCCTTGCTTCGATCATTAGCAGCCTAGAAAAGACCAGTTATGTTACATGTATTTTGCTCTTGTTTATGCCGTGGCATTATGTGCAGTTAAGTTGGGTTGTTTCGTACATATCTGTGAACTTGTTTTAAAATGTTATAATTTCATTCAGTACTTTACAGTTTCACATACTTAGTACCTGTTGTACTGACCTCCTTCGGGCCGCGCTCACGCCGCAGTAAGGAAAACATGTGGTAGATCCTCATTCTTAGGATCTTTACTCTGGTGTCAGGAGCTCCATTTCTCCGGAGGCTCGACTTTTGGTACGCCTCTCCCTGGTGTTGTAGATACTTTTGTACATTCAGGATATGGCGGGGCCCTGTCCCGCCATAGTTGTTTACTCCCTTAGAGGTCTGTAGTCATGTTGTAAAGGTCGGGATGTAACTGTTCACTTTGGGTATATATATATACATGCCGGAAGGCAACTTTTCTTGGATAAATTGTCTTTCATTTTACACTGTTTCATGTCATGATTTTATTTCCGCTGGTTACTCTGATGTATATCTACTTGGGTGCCCGGGGTAAGGCTGTTATACCCCGTATTTCCAGGGTATGTACGTGAGGGCATACGTACAAAAGTTTTTAGCCTTAAAGTAGGCATAAGGGTCGAAATTGTGCACAACTAGCGAAAAGAGTCGTTTTCCGACGAAACGTTTTCCGGACTTTGCGAAGGGAAAAATACGGCTATGTCATTTATTATTTTTGCGGATTTTTCCGAGAGACGAAATATTTTGGACCAACGGGAGGGTGACATGTGTCACCCTCAAAGTGGACGAAACCTTGGGCGTTTTTGGCCTTGTTTTTGGTCAAGGGTTAGGTAGGATATTTTGGTGGTAGATGGATAAGGTACACTTGCCCAAATCCTCACCCTACACTTGCCCACCACTTGTCTTGATCTTGGCCCTTGGTTGTCCTATAAATACCCCCTTAGTTGAAGACTTATTCTTCATCCACACTTGTGAAATTCCAAGGAAAATACTCCCTCCCCTTTGTGTAGTTTTCGTCCTACCTTCCTCCCCTTTGTGAAGCCCTAGCCGAGACAAACCCCCTTCCTAAAGTGGTTCTCGTGCAAATACCCCCTTGGTAGAAAAGTATTCTCCAAGTGTTGTTACTATTCCCAAATACTTTAGCCCAAATACCTTGTAGTACTTTCCAAAGTTACCTCTATACTAAAAGCCCAGAAATACTATTATACTTCCCTTCAGTCACAAAAACAAAACCCTAAGGAAATCTTCATAGCCGGTTGAAGTATTACGAAGAAGTTGCGTAGAACTTCTAAGGGTTGTTTGGAGCGGGTTGGAGCGCACGGAGTAGGAGCTAAACGTTGCTCAGGATCGACATTTAACTTGGATAATTTTGGGCTTATCGAGGTAAATAATCCTATCCTTCTAGTGTAATTGGAGATTACATATTGTAGTAGTATAGAAGTGAATATTAGAGGAATAGTAGGATATTACAGAAGAGAATTGAATTGTAATAGAAGGATATTACAGAAAAGGAATTGAACTGAAATCACATCAGAAGAATATTAAAGAAGAAGATTTAAACTGTACTTACATAGGACTGTATTTACAGTAGACTTGTGTAGTTTGGCGGGTAGGGAAGTGCTGCCCAATTTTCCTTAGAATAAAGGAATCTGTATCTAGAATTATTCTGCAGAGTAGTCTAGACGTTGATAGACTTATATGACCAATATTGTTGAAGTACTGCGAGTAGCGTATTCTACTCGAAGGGTGGAAAAGGCTAGCAGGATTACAGTACGTTGGAGCTATTTGCTAATAGTCGATAAATCGTCACGAGGTATGTGATTCATCCTATACTCTTGAGCATGATATTTTATAAAAGTGTATATATATATAGTACGGTAGACGTACGTGCGTTAACTGAACGTAGTTTTACGGCAATGTCTTTTGACTTAAGCCTGAATAATAAGAATCTTGAAGTATTTCAAAAGAATTAAGAAACCGTTTTGAAAGAAGAGTAACACTTGGTTTTGAAAGTTAAGAGTTATACTAGCTTTATGGGAAGTTGGGTATAACGACTTAAGAGTAATAAAATGAATGGTTTATTGATTTTAAAAGTTAAGAGACTTGATCTCAAAAGATAAGAGACTTGACTTAATTGATTTAATATGAATTTTGTTAAAAGGCGTGAAACCTCATTCGTGAGTAATGAGTACTTAGTTTGTAAAAGGAATAATGTTTTACTGGTTTCGGAAATGAGAATAAGTATCGAACAAACCACAGCAGCGTTAATAAAGGGAAATATAATGACTAATAAAGTATTATTAAAACCAGTAGAAACCTCCATCTGCATAGAAGCTAAGATGAGACAAAATGATATAACTGTTATACCCCGTATTTTCCAGAGTATGTACGTGAGGGCGTACGTATACAATTTGAGCCTTAAAGTAGGCATAGGTTCGAATTTGTGCACAAGTGCCGAAAGGAGTCGTTTTTCGACGAAACGTTTCCACAGCTTTCGTAGGGAAAATTCCGGCTATGTCATTAATAATTTTTGCGGATTTTTCCGAGAGACGAAACATTTTGGACCAACGGGAGGGTGACATGTGTCACCCTCACATTGGACGTGAGAAGTGGACGTCCAAGGCATCAATGGCACGTTTTTTGTGTTGATTCTTGGTCAAGGGTTAGGTAGGATATTTTGGTGGTAGATGGATAAGGTGCACTTGGCTTGATCTTGGCCTTACACTTGCCTAACACTTGGATGGATCTTGGCCATTGGTTGGCCATTCCTTGACCTATAAATACCCCTCTAAGTTGAAGAGTTATTTCATCCAAACTTGAGCAATCTATCTAAGTCTCAAAATCCCTCCTCTCCTCAACCTTGTTCTCGTCCAAACACCACCCCTCTCCCCTCTTGAAGGCCTCACTAGAACCCACTTGCTCTTTGTGGTGCCACTAGCCGAGGTACCCCTAGCCTAGTTGTTTCGTATAATACCCATTTTTGTGGTATAGAAATACTCTCCTAGTATTGTTATAATGCCCAAATACTTTAGCCCATATACCTTGTAGTACTTTCCAAAGTACTTTTTATACAAAAGCCCGAAAATACTATTATACTTCCTCACCACAAAACGAAACCTCAGGAAAAACCTTCATAGTCGGTTGAAGTGTTAAGTAGAAGTTGGTTAGAACTTCTAAGGGTTGGTTGGAGCGGGTTGGAGCGCACGGAGTAGGAGCTAAACCTTGCTCAGGATCGACATATAAACTCGGATAATTTTGGGCTTATCGAGGTAAACATTCTTGACCTTCTGTTGTAATTGGAAATTACATGTTGTAGGAGTATATAGTTGAGTATACTATATATAGAACTGAACATAGTTGTGCGGCAATGTCTTTTGACTTAAGCCTGAATAATACTTACAGAATGTCTTACGACTTAAGCTGAATTTTAAGAAGTGAAGAATCAGTAATTACATAGGGCGTATTCAGATGAAGCTTGTAGTATTACTGTGCGTAGAATTGTACGCGTCCGGTTAGACGTGCAAACCCCCCCCCCCCCCGGTTGGCTTGGTAGCCGGCCTCGATAGAGGAGGAGATTTACGCTGTTGCGGGGGGGGGAGGTGCTGCCGAATTTTCTGTAAGATATTCTACATTTAGATCTAAGATGTTAATAGGCACCTTGTGGCCTCTATAGGTTGAAATACTACGTGTGGCGTGGTCTACTTGGCTTAAGGTGTAGCCGACGGTTTGAGGTACTTGGAGCGCTTTGCTATTAGTCGTGTCGTCGCGAGGTATGTGAACCTCTTCCTATCTGTTCTAGCATGATATGTGTATAACTATGTAGTACGGTAGACGTACATGTGTTTAATGTATTTGATTGGTTTGAAACATAAAGTGTTATAACGGGTTTATGGGAAGTTGGTTATAACAACTTTATGTAGGTAAGAAAATGCTTTGTGGTTTCAAAGGGTAACTGATTTGACTTATAACGGATTTGATGTGTAGTAATAAAGAACTTGAAGTGTTTCAAAAAGACCTTTTTGAAAGAAGAGTAATACTTGACTTTGAAAACATAAGAGTTATACTAGCTTTATGAGAAGTTAGGTATAACGTCTTAAGAGAGATAAAGAGAATGGTTTACCGATTTTTAGAAGATAAGAGACTTGACTTAAATGTATGAATTTTGGGTGAAACCTCATTTGTGAGTAATGAGTACTTGGTTTTTAAAAGGAATAATGTTTTACTGATTTCGGAAATCAGAATAAGTATCGACAAACCACTGCAGCGTTAATAAAGGGAAATGTAAAGACTAATGAAGTATTATTAAAACCAGTAGAAACCTCCATCTGCATAGAAGCTAAGATGAGACAAAATGATATTACATTTCCTAGATCATGACTGCTTAATAAGATTGTTTATAAACAAGAATAACCTACTCACATATAAGGCATATGTTTCTCAAAACGTTTAAAGGAGAATTATGTTTAAAGGATTAAAACTATGAACTACGAAACCTTTTCTAAAATGAGAAACTTGAGCATTTGAAATTAGGCAAACTTGAACGTTTGGAAAATAAGGTTGTTACTTGATTTTACAAAGGAAAAGCATTTTGGTTTACTTAACGATGTTAGTCACTCTATTTTTTTATACTACGGGTATCGGGTGACCTTTGTAAAAGAAATGGATCTTTAAAAGTAATTTAACGTACGTAGTACCTTAGGGTTAAAACCCGGACTTTGGCATAAAATGAAAGTACTTTGAGTTGTGTATAACTTGCCTATGCTTGTTGTCGTGAAGCTTGCCTATGCTTGTTGTCGTGAAGCTTGCCTATACTTGTTGTTGTGAAAACTTGCCTATGCTTGTTGTGATAGCCTTTGTTGTATTTACGTACCCGCGTCTCGATGGAGGCGGTTGATTTGTTGTGAATGATTACACCGAGTCCCACGAGATGGGCAGGACACGTATTTCATTTGATTATACACCGAGTCCCACGAGATGGCGAGGACACGTATTCCATTTGATTATACACCGAGTCCCACGAGATGGCGAGGACACGTATTCCATTTGATTATACACCGAGTCCCACGAGATGGCGAGGACACGTATTCCATATGATTATACCGAGTCCCACGAGATGGCGAGGACACGTATTTCATCCGATTCTACACCGAGTCCCACGAGATGGGCGAGGACACGATTTCATCCGTTATCATACATGTCTCCGCTTTATATAGACTATTATGATTTCATTTACGCCTTTACGCTTTCACATACTTGGTACTGTTATCGACCTTCGGTGCGTTCATGCCGCAGGTGGAAGTACATCGGTTGTGGATCCTCGCTCATAGGATCACAGTTCAGCGTGTCGGGAAGCCCTATTTCTTCGGAGGCTTATCTTTTTATATGTTACCCTGAGTCTGTAGATTCTTATACATTCAGGGGTATGGCGGGGCCTGTCCGTCATAGCCATTGTAAAAATCTTAGAGTGCAGATGCTTTGTTGTGGCGTGGTTTGTAAAAGGATAACTGTTCGGGTATTTATGTATATATGATGAAGGCAACTGTTTTGGTTGGCCTATTTATTTATCTTGTCTCTTAATTCATGTTCATGTTTTTATTTCTGTTGATTTTCTCTGATGTTGTATCACTAGGGTGCCCGGGGTAAGGCACCAGTCACGGGCCCGGGTTCGGGTCGTGACAAAAGTGGTATCAGAGCAGTTAGTCCTCGGAAAGTGTCTACAGACCGTGTCTAGTAGAGTCTTGATTATCGGTGTGTTGTGCACCACATCTATAATCGGGAGGCTATAGGACATTTAGGATTGGTTTCTATTCTTCTCATTCGAGATCGTGCCCTGTAGTCGTGTGATAAGTTGGACCCTCGACGTATTCCTTTCCTTTACCGCTATGCCTCGCGTAAAACCTTGAGCCCAGATGGGCAAGCGATCAAGAAGCCATTAGTGAGATACGAGAGAAATGCGAGCGCGAGCCCTCGATGCTGATCTGATGCCGACGGCGAAGTTTCGCGCGCCGCCAAGACCAAAGAGTTTAAGCGCAGCGATGGCTGCTGAGACTCTGATACTGAGCCTCGGTCCCACACCGGAGCAGATGATATAGGTACAAAGAGATGGCCCGATTCGCCGTGGTCGTGGCGATATGAGATAAATTTGGATCAGTGATTCCGGCCCAAGAGCACCGTAGTTCACCCCGGCGACGGTTTGAGGCTACGGACTTTATGAGTTGTAGCCCGGTGTTCTATGGATCGAGGCGAGGATGACCCTCGTGAGTTTATCCGACTCTGATGGATCATGAGAGTGATCAGAGTTTCAGAGGCAGAGTCGGTGGTATTGGGTTCGCATCAGCTGCGTGATACTGCAATGTTATACCCCGTATTTCCAGAGTATGTACGTGAGGGCGTACGTATTAATTTTTTTGCCTTAAAATTTGGCTTTGGCCGAGAGGCCACCCCTCCCCCCTTTGTGGTGCCTTGGCCGTGGGGTACCCCCCCCCTAGCCTAGTTGTTTTCGTATAATACCCCTTGTTGTGGTATAGAAATACTCTCCTAATATTGTTGTTATGTCCAAATACCTTGGCCCAAATACCTTGTAGCATTCCCAAGGTTACACTTATACAAAAGCCCAGAAAATACGATTATACTTCCTTTAGCCACAAAAGCAGACCTAAGGAAATCTTCACCGTTGTTGAAGTTGTAAGTAGAAGTTGGTTAGAACTTAGGGTTGTTTGGAGCGCTGAGTAGGAGCTAAGCTTTGCTCGGGATCGACTTTTACTTGGATAATTTTGGGCTTATGGAGGTAAACACTACTGTCCTGCTATTGTAATTGGACATTACATGTTAGAATATATAGTTGAAGTCTGCTATATATAGAACTGAACTTAGTATTGTGGCACTGTCTTGTGACTTAAGCTCAAGAATAAAGAATCCCAATGTATTTACATAGGGTGTGTGCAGTAGACTTGTGTAGTATTCAGTAGGATGGTACACGTCAGGTTAGGCGTGTGAACCCCCACGGTTGGCTTGGTAGCCGCCTCGATAGAGGAGGAGATTCTGTTGTTGCGGGGAGGTCTTTGCCGAATTTTCTGTAGAAAGATAGAACTTGTGTTTTAGGGTTAATAGACGTTTGTGACCTTTATAGGTGAAAGTACTAAGAGTAGCGTATTCTACTCGAGGAGTGGAAAGGGCTAGCAAGGTTGTAGTACTTGGAGCATTTTGCTTATTGTCGATAAATCGTCGCGAGGTATGTGAACCTCTTCCTATCTCTTCTAGCATGATATGTGTGAACTATGTAGTACGGTAGACGTACGTGTTAATCGTGTTTGATTGTTCTTAAAACATAAAGTGTTATAACGGCTTTATGGGAAGTTGGTTATAACGACTTTATGTAGTTCAGAAAATACTGTGTGGTTTTAAAAAGGTAACTGATGTGAATTATAAATGGCTAGTTATTATAAATAACTTGATGTATTTCAAAAGATTTATAAATCGTTTTGGACGGGAGAGTAACACTTGGTTTTAAAAGGTTTTAAAAAGAGTTATACTAGCTTTATGGGAGTTAGGTATAATGTCTTAAGAGAGGTAAAGAAAATGGTTTATCGATGTTAGAAGTTAAGATACTTGATCTTATAAGATAAGAGACTTAAATTATTTGTTTTAATGTGTATGTTTGTGTGAAACCTGATTCGTGAGTAATGAGTACTTGCTTTTATTTAAAGGGATAATGTTTTACTGATTTCGAAATCGAACGTATCGACACCACTGCAGCGTTAATAAAGGAAAATGTATTGAATAATGATGAATTGTATTAAAACCAGAGAAACCTCCATCCGCATAGAAACTAAGATGAGACAAAATGATATACATTTTCTAGATCATGGTCATGTAATAAGAATGTTGTAAACAAGAATAACCTACTCTCGTGAGACATATATTACTCAATTGTTCTAAAAAGAAATCAAGTGATTAAGTTTATGAATCGTGAAACCATTTGAAAATGAGAAGCTTGAGTAATCAAACTAGGCAAACCGAACTTAGGAAAGAATGTTGTTACTTGATTTTGAAAAGGAAGGTGGGTTGGTCATTCTAATACTACGTATCGGGTGACTTTTATAAAAGTAATGGATCTCTTTAAAAGAACTTAACGATGTAGTACTTTGGGGTTAAAACCCGACTTTGGCATAAAATGAAAGTACTTTGAGTTGTGTGAAACTTGCCTATGCTTGTTGTTGTGAAACTTGCTGTGCTTGTTGTTGTGAAACTTGCCTATGCTTGTGATGATAGCCTTTGTGCAAGTGTGGTATTTCGGTTACCGCTCTCGATAGAGGCGGTTGACTTGTTGAGAACTTACTTGACGCGTCTTTGGCGGTGATGGAGAATTCCACGTATGTTTCCATTTTGATTATCGCTTGTGTTGATGTCACGGACATGTCTACACCGACGCAGATTCCGGCACGCGGCCACGCGGGCGGTTGATTACCCGATATATGGTTATTGCAACATGGACGTGTCACACCGACGCAAGATTCCGGGGCACGTGGCCACGCGGCAGGTTGACCACCCAAGATATTCTTATTGAGGTTACATGGGCATGTCTACACCGGCGCGATTCCGGGGTGTGGCCACGCGGCCTTGTTATTATTGTTGCATCACGGACATGTCTACACCGAGGCGATTCCGGCACGCGCCATGATGCGAACATGATGGATGTTATGGGCGTGAGACCCATAGTTATATTTGAGTGGTGACTTTGAGGCGTGAGTCCTCGACTGATCGCTTTTATGTCGCTGCATCGTATTTTGGTTATCATACATGTCTCCGCTTTTTAAGCTATTATGATTTCATTTACGATTTGACGCTTTCACATACTTGGTACGCCAGACCGACTCTCCGGGCCTCGCTCATGCCGCAGAGGTACATCGGCCGTGGATCCTCGCCTTAGGATCTCGCCAGCTGTTGGGAAGCTCCGCTTTCTCCGAGGCTTATCTTTTGGTATGTGTTCCCGAGTTGTAGGTTCTTGTACATTCGTGGTATGGCGGCCCCGTCCCGTCATAGTCGTTGTAAATCTTAGAGGTCTCAGAATCTGGCAAGTGTGGTTGTAAAAGGATTAAACTCGTCGGTTTTATGTATATACCAAGGCAATCATGGTTGGCCTGTCTATTTATTATATCTCTTGTTTCATGATTCATGTTTTATTTTCCCGGTTTTCTCGATGTTGTATCACTAGGGTGCCCGGTAAGGCACCGCGAATCGCCCGGTTCGGGCGTTACAAAGTGGTATCGAGCGCTTAGTCCTCGGAAAGTGTCTACAGTGCCGTGTCTAGTAGAGTCTTGATTATCGGTGTTGTGCACCACATCTATAATCGTGAGGCTATAGGACATTTAGGATTGGTTTCATTCTTCTCATTCCGAGATCGTGCCTTAGAGCCGTGTTGTAAGTCGACCCTCTGACGTGTTTCGCTTTTACCAGTTATGCCTCTGCGAAAGGCAACCAGGGCCCAGAAGGGCAAGGCAGCCGAGGGAGCTGCTAGTGGGATTCAGAGGAGTACGAGGGCGCAGGCCCGGTCAGTACCTGAGGTAGTGCTTCAGACGGCGAGTTTTGCGACGCCACAAGACCAAAGAGAGCTTAGAGCCGCAGCAGCTGGGCTGCCGAGACTACAAGACTGAGCCTCCACCCCACGACCGAGCGGGAGACGGGTCAGGAGATGGCCCATTTATTGGGCTGGGTTGTTGCCAGCTATGAGGATAGGCTTGACGCAGCAGCCTGGCCCAAAGAAGACTGTAGTGCACCCGAGGCGCATACTGAGGCTACGGATTTCCTTAGTTGTAGCCGAAGTTTTACTGGTCGAGGCCGAGGATGATCCGCAGGAGTTCATCCGCTGATTGCAGAGGATCACGGGTGATCAAGGCTTCAGACCGAGTTTGTGACATTTGTTCGCATCGGCCGCGTGATACCGCGATCGATTGGTTTGACTCGCGAGCTTTCCGGGAGAGCATGCACTTCCACCGCTTGGGGACGAGTTTTCGGGCCTTCGGCACATTTCTTGCCTCCACAAATGAGAGGGCTCGGGCCGACATATTTTTGATGTTGAGGCGTAACGCGCATAGCTCGAGTACAATGTGAGTTCGACTCATCGGCGGTATGTTCCCGCATTAGTAGCTAGTATGGAGGATCGAGTGCACCGATATGTTACAGGCTCGATGATTACCTAGCGTAGAGTTGTTCGGTGTTTCTCTTCACCGCATGGACATTGCCCGCATTCGTGCTCATGCACTGGTGCGGCGAGCGCAGATCGACGCGTGGACCGCGAAGGAAGGCCAAGACGGCGGATATTTTGGCGACTTTCGAGGCGGACCGCCAAAGCAGACTAGTTATGTACCTCCGCCATTACAGAGTGGCCCTCCGCAGCCTTTCGACCTCAGGATATTCAGAGCGTGTCCGCTCCTGTGTTTCAGATGTTCGGGAGTAGGTGTGTTGGTGATGCAGCCACCCCTACCTCGTGTGGTCGATGGTAGACCGCATTTCGAGAGTGTCGTAGTACCAAGGAGCTTGTTATTCTTGCGCCAACAGGCCATATGACGAGAGACCTGTCCGACTGTGGGTAGCATCGTAGGATAGCACAGACTACTAGAGCGATTGCGGCCACTGAGAGGTCGTGGAAGTTCTCCGCTTAGCGGCCTCGAACCGCCTAGTTTCGTATATCCTTAACCTCTAGAGTTTTGTGTGTATTGATGTTGTTGATGTGTTTAATGATATGTTTGGATAGCTTTGTGCTAAAATGTGATTTAGAAACCAGTTAGTGAAAAGGGTAAGTCCTCGGTAGTGTGAAATGGAAGTGGTATCTTTCAAGACCTGTAGAGCTAAGATAGTTCTGATCAAGAAACTAGAGAGTTGGCGCTACAGCTGGTCGGGTTGGCCATGTTGGGCCAACCCGCCCCGCTTTGAGGCGGTCACTCGGGTGGTCCCGCCAGCGGTGGTCACGAGAGTGCTAGGCCCAAGTTTAGATGACCATCGTATGAGTTCGTGGATACGCTCGATCGAATCAGTTCGTGAAGGCCGGAATGGCCTTAGGGAAATTAAGGTTAGTGAGATGACCAAGTTCGAGGTAGTGACTCGAAGGGTTGGAAACGTGGCGCTGAAGTGTGGTACGGACACTAGAACGAGTTCGAGTGTTCGTGACGAGTACTACGAAAGGGAGAAGTGAACGTGTGTTTTTGTGGCGAGTGTGGCATGATTGTTTTCGACGATAACAAAGGAAGACTATATCGACGCCGCTTGTTTTGAGACCTTGAAGGAACATTCGACGAATCTTTCTAAGGGAAGAATGTTATACCCCAGATTTCCAGAGTATGTACGCCGAGCGCACGATTAATTTTTGCCTTAAAATTTGGCTTTGGCCGAGAGGCCACCCTCCCCTTTGTGGTGCCTTGCCATGGGTACCCCCGAGCCTAGTTGTTTTCGTATAATACCCCTTGTTGTGGTATAGAAATACTCTCATAATATTGTTGTTATGTCCAAATACCTCGCCCAAATACCTTGTAGCATTCCCAAGGTTACACTTATACAAAAGCCCGTAAAATACGATTATACTTCCTTTAGCCACAAAAACGAAACCCTAAGGAAATCTTCACCCGTTGTTGAAGTTGTAAGTAGAAGTTGGTTAGAACTTCTAAGGGTTGTTTGGAGCGCTGAGAGTAGAGCTAAGCTTTGCTCAGATCGACTTTTTACTTGGATAATTTTGGGCTTATCGAGGTAAACACTATCGTTCTTCTATTGTAATTGGAAATTACATGTTAGAATATATAGTTGAAGTATACTATATATAGAATCAACTTAGTATTGTGGCAATGTCTTTTGACTTAAGCCCAAGAATAAAGAATCGAATCGAATCAGTATTTACATGGATCAGTATTGCGGTAGACTTGTGTAGTATTCTCGAGGATGGTACACGTCCGGTTAGGCGTGTGAACCCCCTGGTTGGCTTGGTAGCCGCCTCGATAGAGAGGAGATTTACGCTCATGTGTGAGGTCACGAATTTTCTCAGAGAAAGATAGAACTTGTGTTTTGGGGTTAATAGACGTTTGTGACCTTTATAGGTGAAAGTACTAAGAGTAGCGTATTCTACTCGAGGAGTGGAAAGGGCTAGCAAGGTTGTAGTACTTGGAGAATTTTGCTTATTGTCGATAAATCGTCGCGAGGTATGTGAACCTCTTCCTATCTCTTCTAGCATGATATGTGTGAACTATGTAGTACTAGACGCGTACGTGTTAATCGTGTTTGATTGTTCTTAAACATAAAGTGTTATAACGGCTTTATGGGAAGTCGTTATAACAGCTTTATGTAGGTAAGAAAATACTTGGTGGTTTTAAAAGGTAACTGATGTGAATTATAACTGGCTAGTTATAATAAAGAACTTGATGTATTTCAAAAGATTTATAAATCGTTTTGGAAATGAGAGTAACACTTGGTTTTAAAAGGTTTTAAAAAGAGTTATACTAGCTTTATGGGGAGTTAGGTATAATGTCTTAAGAGAGGTAAAGAAAATGGTTTACTGATGTTAGAAGTTAAGAGACTTGATCTTATAAGATAATAGAATTAACTTATTTGTTTTATTGTGAATGTTTGTTTGAAACCTCATTCGTGATTAATGAGTACTTGGTTTTATTTAAAGGGATACTGTTTTACTGGTTTCGGAAATCAGAATGTGTATCGACAGCACCACCGCAGCGTTAATAAAGGAAAATGTATTGAATAATGATGAATTGTATTAAAACCAGAGAAACCTCCATCCGCATAGAAACTAAGATGAGACAAAATGATATACATTTTCTAGATCATGGTCATTGTAATAAGAATGTTGTAAACAAGAATAACCTACTCTCACGTGAGACATATATTACTCAATTGTTCTAAAAAGAAATCAAGTGATTAAGTTTATGAACCGTGAAACCATTTGAAAATGAGAAGCTTGAGTAATTGAAACTAGGCAAACCGAACTTAGGAAAAGAATGTTGTTACTTGATTTTGAAAAGGAAGGTGGTTGGTCATTCTAATACTACGTATCGGGTGACTTTTATAAAAGTAATGGATCTCTTTAAAAGAACTTAACGTATGTAGTACTTTGGGGTTAAAAACCCGACTTTGGCATAAAATGAAAGTACTTTGAGTTGTGAAACTTGCCTATGCTTGTTGTTGTGAAACTCGCGTGCTTGTTGTTGTGAAACTTGCCTATGCTTGTGATGATAGCCTCACGTGCAAGTGTGGTATTTCTCGGTTACCGCCTCTCGATAGAGGCCGTTGACTTGTCGAGAACTTACTGGACGCGTCCGGGCGTGATGGAGAATTCCACCGTATGTTTCCATTTTGATTATCGCTTGTGTTGATGTCACATGGACATGTCTACACCGACGCAGATTCCGGCACGCGGCCACGCGGCGGTTGATTACCCGATATATGGTTATTACCGCAACATGGACGGTTCTACACCGACGCAAGATTCCGGCATGTGGCCACGCGCAGGTTGACCACCCAAGATATTCTTATTGAGGTTACATGGGCATGTCTACACCGGCGCAGATTCGGTACGCGGCCACGCGCCTTGTTATTATTGCATCATGGACATGTCTACACCGAGGCGAGATTCGGGTCATGCGCCACGATGCGAACATGATGGATGTTATGGGCGTGAGACCCATAGTTATATTTGAGTGGTGACTTGAGGCGTGAGTCCCCGACTGACTGCTTTTATGTCGTCATCGTATTTTGGTTATCATACATGTCTCTCCGCTTTTTAAGCTATTATGATTTCATTTACAGATTTGACAGCCACATACTTGGTACCTGTTATCGACCTCCTTCGGGCCGCGTCATGCCGCAGTAGAGGTACATCGGCCGTGGATCCTCGCCTAGGATCTCGGGCCAGCGTTGGGAAGCTCCGTTTCTCAGGAGGCTTATCTTTTGGTATGTGTTCACTGAGTTGTAGTTGCTTGTACATTCAGTGGTATGGCTGGGCCCAGTCCCTTCATAGTCGTTGTAAATCTTAGAGGTCTGTAGAACTGCCAGTGGCGGGGTTGTAAAAGGATTAAACTGTTCGGTTTTATGTATATACAAGGCAAATCGTTTTGGTTGGCCTGCCTATTTATTATATCTCTTGTTTCATGATTCATGTTTTATTTTCCGCTGGTTTTCTCGATGTTGTATCACTAGGTGCGCCGGTAAGGCACGATGCAACGGCCCGGTTCGGGCGTTACATGCAATTGATCGTTTGATTCGCGGAGTTGTCCGGGAAGAGCATGCACTTCCACCGTATGGGACGAGTTCTCGCGGCTTTTCTTGCACATTTCTTGCCCCCACAAATAAGGAGGGCTCGGGCCGGCAGATTTTTGACGTTGAGGTAGGACGCGGACGGTTAGAGAGAGTACAATGTGGAGTTCGACTCATTAGCTCGGTATGTTCCGCCGTGGTAGCCGATATGGAGGATGAGTACACCGCCACGCCACCGGCTGGATGATTACTTGGCGAGGCTTGTACGGTGTAGCTCTTCACCGCATGGACATTGCCCGCACGCAAGCTCATGCACTAGGATGTGAGGCACGGAGAGGTCGACTGAATGGCCGAGATCGCGAGAAGAGGCCGTAAAGCAGGTCATTTGGTAACTTTCGAGGCGGACCGCCAGCCAGCAGCCTAGTTATGTACCTCCACCAAGACAGAGTGGTCCCCACGCCGCCGACGCTCAGGTATTCGAGCCTGGTCGAGCTCCGTGGCTTCCGTTCACGATATACATGGGTTCTAGCCACGGGTTCGAGTTTTCTCGGTGGCACGATGTGGCGACGCCATCCCGGGAATGTCGCTTTTTATCGTGCTTGTTTTTCCCGCGTCGCAGGCCATATGACGAGAAACCGCCCTAGTAGGAAGGATGCAAACAGAATGACTCGACCTCACGGATCGGGCGTGTTCATCGCTTTCTACAATGCATACCGCAGGCGTGCTTATGATTAGAGTGGAGCGGTAGCTTCAGTATATCCTTAACCCTCAGAGGCTTGTATGTTTTGATGTTATGTTAATGTGTTAAGTGTTATGTTCGGATAGCTTTGTGCTAAAATGTGATTTAGGAACACGTTGGTGAAAAGTGGTAAGCAGGGTGAGAAAATGATGAACCTTAGAATATTACAGTTGAGACCTTAGATGTAAGGCCGCCTTGAGTACAAGATTTTGCGAGTGATCCTTGTCGAGTGCATTTTATGCCTACAATGTATTGTGTGATAAGTCCTGGTTGGGTAAATGAAAGTGGTATCTTTCATGATGTGATTTAGCAAGATTGTTCCGTGTCGGCGAGCAAGAGTTGGCGCGACAATGGTCGGGTCAGCTATGCGCGGGCCAACCCGCGCCTGCTTTCGAGGCTGGGTCAGCTCAGGTGGTCCCGCCAGTGGCGTGGTCACGAGGGTGCTAGGCCCAAGTTTAGATGACCATCGTATGAGTTCGTGGATACGTTCGACCGTAATCAGTGAAGGCCGCGAATGGCCTTAGAGGAAATCGAGGTTAGTAAGATGACCAAGTTTGGAGGTAGTAACTCCAAGGGTTGGAAAACAGAAACATTGACGGAAGTGTGGTACGTATACTAGAAGAGTTCAAGTGTTCGAGAAGAGTACGACGAGTAAGGGTAGAGGCGAGCATGTATTGCGAGCATAGATATGATCATTTCTTGTAAAGGGATAAGGTGCGGAGGATGTATATTTTAGACCTCAGGGATCGCATGCAGTCCGGTACCATTTGTTGGGTCGCCGGAGTGACACTAGAACCTCGCGGCAAAGTGACAAGAGTTTGTGATGTTAGAGGTATTTCCTCGTGGACTTGGATATAAGTATTTGCGTGCATGTGTTATTTCGTGGCCAGTTGTGGCGTTGGCAACTTGTTAGAAGAACTTTATCGTTATCCGTCTTGAGAAAGAACATTCAGGACAAATGTTTCTAAGGAGGGGAGAATGTTATACCCCGTATTTTCCAGAGTATGCGTGAGGCGACGATACAATTTGAGCCTTAAAGTAGGCATAGGTTCGAATTTGTGCACAAGTGCCGAAAGGAGTCGTTTTTCGACGAAACGTTTCCACAGCTTTCGTAGGGAAAATTCCGGCTATGTCATTAATAATTTTTGCGGATTTTTCCGAGAGACGAAACATTTTGGACCAACGGGAGGGTGGCGTGTCACCTCACATCGACGTGAGAAGTGGACGGCCAAGGCATCAATGGCACGTTTTTTGTGTTGATTCTTGGTCAAGGGTTAGGTAGGATATTTTGGTGGTAGATGGATAAGGTGCACTTGGATTGATCTTGGCCTTACACTTGCCTAACACTTGATGGATCTCGCCATTGGTTGGCCATTCCTGACCTATAAATACCTCTAAGTTGAAGAGTTATTTCATCCAAACTTGAGCAATCTATCTAAGTCTCAAAATCCCTCCCTCTCCTCAACCTTGTTCTCGCCCAAACACCACCCCTCTCCCCTTCATGCCCTACCGAACCCCTTGCTTGTGGTGCTCAGCCGAGGGGTACCCCCCCTAGCCTAGTTGTTTTCGTATAATACCCAATTTTGTGGTATAGAAATACTCTCCTAGTATTGTTATAATGCCCAAATACTTTAGCCCATATACCTTGTAGTACTTTCCAAAGTACCCTTTTTATACAAAAGCCCAGAAAATACTATTATACTTCCCTCAGTCACAAAAACGAAACCCTAAGGAAAAACCTTCATAGTCGGTTGAAGTGTTAAGTAGAAGTTGGTTAGAACTTCTAAGGGTTGGTTGGAGCGGGTTGGAGCGCACGGAGTAGGAGCTAAACCTTGCTCAGGATCGACATATAAACTCGGATAATTTTGGGCTTATCGAGGTAAACATTCTTGACCTTCTGTTGTAATTGGAAATTACATGTTGTAGGAGTATATAGTTGAGTATACTATATATAGAACTGAACATAGTTGTGCGGCAATATCTTTTGACTTAAGCCTGAATAATACTTACGGCAATGTTATACCCCGTATTTCCAGAGTATGTACGTAAGGGAATACGTACGAAAGTCTAGCCTTAAAGATAAGCCTTGGACGTTTTATTTTGTACACAACTCACTAAAAGAATCGTTTTCCACTAAACGCTTCCACTTTTCAGAGTAAATTCCGCTATGCCATTTCTTATTTTTATGGATTTTTCCGAGAGACGAACATTTTGACCAACGGAGGGTGATACGTGTCACCTCACATTGGAATCAAGTGGGATGGCTTTGGAAGATTGGGCGTCCAAGAGGGATGTTGGCCTTGGCCGATTGGTTCCTTGCTTAGGCCTTGTTTTGTGGAGTGTTTTGTGGAGTGTTTTGTGGAGTGTTTTGTGGAGTAGGGGTTAGGGTGCACTTGGCTTGATCTTGGCCTTACACTTGCCTTGCACTTGTCTTCATCTTGGCCATTGGTCACAAGGCTTGAGCTATAAATACCCCTTAGAGATGAAGAGTTTTTCATCCACAAAGTTATCTTCCAAGTCTAAAAATCCTCTCCTCTCCCTTAAGCTTTTCTCCAACACCCCTTCCCTCCTCAGGTAGTGTGGCCGAGAGCCTACCCCCCGAGCCTAGCCGAAATCTACCCCCCTCCCTTGGTAGAAAACTTACCATCTTGTATCGTTATAATGCCCAAAATACCCTAGCCCAAAGACCTTAGTACTTAGTAGAAGTTGTGAAGAACTTCTGTGGTTCTTGAGCATACAACTTAGAGCAAAACCTTGCTCAGCGACTTTTCTAGGATATTATTGGGCTTACCGAGGTAACTAATCCTAACCTCTTTTGAATTAGAAAATATATAATCGTTGTAGTATAAGGATAAGTATAAATACTTAGAAGTATATCACGTAATAGAATTGAACTATTATCACAAGAAGGGTTTAAAAGAAGAATAATTGAATCAGACTTACATAGATCGTTTCAAAGAGACTTATATAGCTCACCGTAGGGAAGTGCTGCCCGACTTTCCGTAGAATTGTGAACCCTCTGCTTAGAATGACCTTCGAGTAGTCTTTGATAGATATCTGTGACTATTATAGTCGACTCTGCTACGACATATTCAACTCGCGGTGGTTTTCACGGAAGGTATGTGATTCTTCCTAAAGCATGATATTTTACAATATATATATATAGTACGGTGACGCATACGTGTTAATCGAATAATAACTACGGCAATGTCTTTGACTTAAGCTCGAATAATACTTACGGAATGCCTCACGCTTAAGCCCGAATAATAAAGAATCGAAACATTTCAAAAGACTATGAATCATATTAATGTAAGAGAACTAATTGGTTTTTAAAATGCTTAGGAGTTATACTAGCTTTATGGGAAGTTAAGTATAACCACTTAAGATTGATAAAAGAAACAAGTTTGCCTATGTGTTTATAATGCACTCATATTGTGAAAAGAATAATAAGATGGTTTGATAAGTAGACATGATATGATGCTATGTGTGTTAGTATCTTGTAACGCTTGTATAAAGTAGTATCCTTGTTGTGCTTATGTTGTTTAAAGATAAGTTGTTATGTTAGTATATTATCACTCACCTCTTGAGATGATACGGGGTTAAGTCGCCTCCGACGCGGGTAGACTCAGCGATGCAGGACCATGATTCGAGAATACCTCATGCGGGTCCAGGGGCTTATGCGAGCTACGAGTTCCGTGTTAGTATGCGGGTTATGCCTCACGCGTCTGGTGGCCATGCGACAATGAGTCCAGATTTACGCCGAGGAGTAGCTACCGATGCGGGTTATACCTCACGCGCCCATGTGAGTGGCCTATGCGGACTCGGGAGTCCGTGATTAGGCTTGCGAATGACGATGGGCGAGTGGCCCTGCTTTCGATCATTCGCAGCCTAGACAAGACTCATTACGCTACCTATTGTTGCTCTTGTTTGTGATGTGGCACTATGCGCGTTTCTCGTTGTTTCATACATATTTGTAAACTGGTTTTAAAAATGATATGTTTTCATTTAAGTACTTTACGCTTCGCATACTTAGTACTGTTGTCGACTCTCCTTCGGGCCGCGTTCATGCCGCAGTAAGGGCAAGCAGTGCTAGATCCGCATCCTTAGGATCTCTACGTTGGTGTCTGAGCTCCATCTCTTCCGAGGCTCTACTTTTGGTATGATCTCCCAGTAGATAGTTTTGTACAGCAGGTATGGCGGGCCCCGTCCCGCCATAGTTGTATATTTCAGAGGTCTCAGAGTCATGTTGCAAAGGTCGGATGTAATCGCAAAACCATGATTTTATATATATACGCTAAAGGCGTGTTTTCTCACATAAATCGTGTCTTATTTTATAAACTGTTTCATGTCTTGCTTTATATTTCCGCTGATTACTCGATGTATGACTACTGGGTGCCCCTGCAGGCACCACCACGGCCCCGAACGCGTCGTGACAAAAGTGGTATCGTGAGCGATTAATCTCGGAAAGTGTCTACTGCATCGTATCTAGTAAGAGTCTTGATTATCGCAGTGCACCACGCCAATAATCGTGAGGCTATAGGATATTTAGGATTGGTTTCATTCTTCTCATTCCGAGATCGTGCTTTAGAGCCGTGTTATAGGTGGACCTCTAACGTATTCCTTTCCGTAATGCTTATGCCTCCACGTAAGGCAACCCGCCCGTGGCGGCAAGGCAGCCGAGGAGTCGCTAGCAGACACCCAGAGTCACAAGCGGCTCGTGCCCGCCTATACCGAGACGGCGAAGTTCTATGACGCCACCCAAAGACAGACCACGCACCCACACCTCCCGCCCCACACCGGGCGGAGGAGTTAGGGCACAAGGAGATGGCCCGCCTTTGGCTAAAGTCAGGCCCGACACGGCGAGAGATCGACGCGCAGCCTAGCCCAGCCTCCACCCACCGCACTGGTACACCCGAGGCGTATAGTTTGAGGCTACGAGATTTCTTGAGTCAGAGCTCACGGAGTTTTATGGGTCGAGGCCGGAGGATGATCCGCAGGAGTTCATCCGCCAGGTTCAGAGGATTTTGAGAGTGATCGGGCGCCGAGACCGAGTCCGTGATCTTTGGTTCACATAGGCCGCGTGATACCGCATGATTGGTTTGATTCACGGAGTTATCCCGGGAGAGCACGCGCCCCCGCCTACTGGGATGAGTTCTCGAGGCTTTCTCACTCACTTCTTGCCTCCACAGATGGCGAGGGCGCGGCCGATAGATTTTTACCGCCGAGGCGCAGAGGACGACCGCCGTGAGTACAATGTCGAGTTTGATTCATCGCTCGATATGTCCCAAAGATTGGCAGCAGATATGGAGGATAGGTACACCGCTATGTCACCGCCAGACGACTATATGGCCGAGTCATGTGCGGGGTTTCTCTCCACCGTATGGACATTACCCGCACGCAGCTCACGCCTCGATGCGAGCGCAGAGGTCGACGAGCGATGACAGAAGCAGGTTAAGGCCGTGACGGAGGGTCTTCTGGTGGTTATCGTGGCGGGCGCTCGCAGCTAGCCTAGATTCGCACCACGCCACACCACCGTGAGCACTCGCACCGCCCTCGACAGCCAGAGTTTTCGAGGGCGTACTGTGGCCCTGTGGCTTCGTAAGTCCGAGTAGCAGAGATCGCCGACGGTACCACCCCCCCAGTGTGGCCGATGCGGTAGATCCCATTACGGGAAGTGTGGTACTACTTATGGATCTTGTTACAGTTGTGGCCAGCAGGGTCACTTTGCGAGGGACTGTCCGACCGGGGGCAGCGCTGGTGGTAGGGCCCAGCCTTCAGGTTCTGTGGCCGTTTCATCATCTCCTACAGTTACTCGCCCCGGAGGGCAGGGTGCTCATGGGTCAGCAGGTCGCGGCAGAGGTCGTGGCTCAGGTCCCAGTTCTAGCGGTCCTCAGAACCGCATTTATGCTTTGTCCAGCCGACAGGATCAGGTGAGGCCTCACCGATGTCGCCACGTACCTTATCGCTCGGGTTTGATGTTTATGCCTTGATAGATCCGGTTCTACTGGCCCTATATATCTCCCCTTGTTGCTAGTAGGATAGGGATAGAGCCTGAGTCCATAGACCCTTTCGAGGTAGCTACGCCAGTGGGTGATTCGGTGGTAGCTCGGCGGGTATATAGGGCTTGTCCTGTGACCATTTACAGTCGTCAAACCCTAGCCGACTTGATAGAGTTGGAGATGATTGACTTCGACGTGATTATGGGGATGGATTGGCTAGCTTCTTGCTATGCCAATGTAGACTGCAGAGAGAGAGTAGTACGGTTCCAGCTCGGCGAGCCATTGTTGAGTGGGAGGAGCACCAGATCGCCGGGGTAGGTTTATTTCCTACCTCAAGGCTAGGAAGATGGTGCGAAAGCGGTATATCTACCATCTAGTTCGAGTGTTTGATATCGAGGTCGCGGTACCAGATTTTCGCCGGGCCTCGTGAGTCACGAAGTTCCCGCACGTGTTCCCGCATGACCTCCCGTATCCTCTCCGAGAGGAGATTGAGTTTTGTATTGACGTATTGCGATACTCTACCTATTTCCATTCCGCCATACGTAATGGCACCGCCGAAGTTGAGAGAGTCAAGGATCACTTAGGATTTGCTAGAGAAGGGCTTCATTAGGCCCAGTGTTTCTCCCCGGGGCGCCAGATTGTTCGTGAAGAAGGGCGGACGCCGCGCACGTGTGTTGATTATGTGCAACAACAAGGTGACCATTAAGAATGTATACCCTCCCCGTGATTGATGATTTGTTCGACTGGGCTGGTGCGCGAGATGTTTCTCCAAGATTGATCTGCGATCGGGCTATCATCAAAGTGCGAGTCGAGAGGTGGATGTCCCTAGATCGCATTCCGACCCAGACGCATTATGAGTTCAGTGGTCATGTCTTTTGGGTTGACCAATGCTCCGGCCAGATTCATGGATTTGATGAACCGAGTGTTCAAACCATTTTTGGACACGCTTGTGATAGTGTTCATTGATGATATCTTGGTTTATTCTCGCCAGAGCGAGCATGCGAGCATTTGGCGATCAGGCCGATTCTTCCAGACCAGCAGCTTATACGCCAAGTTTTCCAAATGTGAGTTTTGTTGACTTGGGCGTTTCTTGGGCATATTGTCGGGCCGATGGCATTCGAGTTGATACGCCAAGATCGGCGATCGAGACTTGGCCGAGACCTACTACTCCGGCTGCAGGTTCGCAGCTCGGGCCTCGCAGTTATTATCGGCGTTCGTGGAGAAGTTTGCTTCTATCTTCGCACCATTGACTAGGCCGACTCGTAAGGCGCCAAGTTTCATGGACTGATGCTTGTGGCGTGGTTTCCATTCTTGAAGAGAGATCGACGACCACCCCGCTTCTTACTCTTCCGCAGGTCCAGATGGTTATGTCGTGTATTGTGACGCGCCGTGCATCGGGTTGGGATGTATTGATGCAGATGGCAGGTTATAGCATATGCATCCCGACACCAAGAAACACGAGGAACTACCCCACCCATGATTTGGAGTCGCACCGTGATTCACGCTTTGAAGATCCGAGGCACTATTTGTACGGGTTCACGTGGATATTTATACGCACCACAAGAGCCTCCAAAGATATCTTCACCAGAGGAGTCGAACTTACGGCGAGACGGTGGTTAGAGTTGCTTAAGGATTACGATGTTGATATCCTATACCACCCGGAAGGCCAATGTGTGGCGTATGCCTTAGTCGTAGGTCGATGGGGATCCTATCGATGTGCAGCAGAGAGGAGGACATGGTTCGTGATTTGCATCGATTAGCGAGCCTTGGTGTCCGCTTGATTGATTCCGATAGCAGGGGTTAGAGTTCGTGAGGTTGCCGAGTCTTCCATCGCCGGCGAGGTGAAGAGGCAGCGATCGAGGATCCACTTTGATTCGATATCGTGATACGCCTCTTCGTGAGGCGCGGTCCTTGAGGTAGCACCTGGGGTGCTAAGGTTTGAGGGCGCATCGTGTTCCGGATGTTTCAGACTTCGCAGCAGGTTCTGGGAAGCACACAGCCACGTTACTCTATCCATCCGGTCGACCAAGATGTACCACGCCTTAGATCCGTGTATTGGTGGGATGGCTTGAAGAGGACGCTGCAGAGTTCGTAGCTCAATGCCCGTGTTGTCGCAGTGAAGGTAGAGCACCGCAGGCCCGTGGTTTGTTACAGCGATAGAGATCCCGACCGAAGTGGAGGTAATCAACATGGACTTCATCACGGATTACCTCGCACTCGGAGGAGACATGATTCTATATGGGTTATCGCCGACAGTCGAAATCAGCCCACTTTCTTCCCGTCGTCAGACGACTTTTTCTACCGAGGATTATGCCGACTTTACATCCGAGAGATCGCCGACCGCATGGAGTCCCTACTTCGATCATATCGCATGAGGAGCCCGGTTCGCTAACTTCGAGGTCCTTCCAGAGGGTTTAGGACGCAGTGAGCCTCGAGCATCGCATTTCATCCACATACGACGGACAGCAGAGCGCACTATCCGCACTCTCGAGGATATGTCATGAGCCCGTGTTATTGACTTCAGTGGTAGTTGGGAGGATCATTTGCCTCTAGTTGAGTTCGCGTATAATAATAGCTACCACTCCAGCATTCAGATGGCGCCTTATGAGGCCTTGTATGGGAGGAAGTGCAGATCGCCTATAGGTTGGTTCGATGTGGGCGAGGGACAACTAGTGGGACCAGATTTGGTACAGCAGGCAGTGGATAAGGTGAAGCTTATCCGAGAGCGGCTATTGACATTTCGTAGTCGATGTAAGTCGATGCAGATCATCGTCGTCGGCATCTTGAGTTCGAGGTTCATGATTGGGTTTTCCTAAAGGTGTCACCCATGAAGGCGGTGATGAGATTCGGAAGAAGAAGCTCACCAAGGTACATTGGGCCGCTTCAGATTGTCCAGGCAGGCAAGGTTGCCCACGAGTTGGATCTCGCCGTCCGACCGGAGGCGAGGCATCCGGTGTTTCACGATCTATGCCGGCGAGATGTATCGGGATCCATCTAGTGGTGCACCCGATTGACGATGTCCAGTGACCGAGGGGTTATCGTATGAGGAGATTCCCATAGCGATAGTCGATCGTCGAAGTTAGGCGTCTGCGACGAAGGACGTGGCTTCCACAAAGTCTTGTGGCGGCGAACGAGCTCAGGAGGAGATGACATGGGAAGCCGAGGAGGACATGAGGCGAAGTATCCTCACCTATTCCCCACACCTCCGTAATTCACTTTCCTACTTGTAAATTTCCATTATCATTTATGCCTAAGTGTTGTTTTGTGGCGCGTGTGGCATTTGCTAACTGCTTAAACTTCTTCGATAATCGCTTTGGGAAGGAATATTCGGACGAATGTTTCTAAGGAGGGAGAATGTTATACCCTATTTCAGTATGTACGTAAGGGAATACGTGACGAAAGTCTAGCCTTAAAGATAAGCCTTGGACGCTTTATTTTGTACACAACTCACTAAAAGAATCGCTTTCCGACTAAACGCTTCCACTTTCAGAGTAAATTCCGCTATGCCATTTCTTATTTTTGGCGGATTTTTCCGAGAGACGAACATTTTGGACCAACGGAGGGTGACATGTGTCACCCTCACATTGGAAGCAAGTGGGATGGCTTTGGACGATCAAGGCCCAAGAGGATGTTGGCCTTGGCCGATTGGTTCCTTGCTTAGGCCTTGTTTTGTGGAGTGTTTTGTGGAGTGTTTTGTGGAGTGTTTTGTGGAGTAGGGGTTAGGGTGCACTTGGCTTGATCTTGGCCTTACACTTGTCTTCATCTTGGCCATTGGTTGGCCAAGGCTTGAGCTATAAATACCCCCTTAGAGATGAAGAGTTTTTCATCCACAAAGTTATCTTCCAAGGCTATAAATCCTCTCCTCTCCCTTAAGCTTTTCGTCCAACACCCCTTCCCTCCTCAGGTAGTGTGGCCGAGAGCCTACCCCCTAGCCTAGCTGAAATCTACCCCCTCCCTTGGTAGAAAAGTTACCTTCTTGTATCGTTATAATGCCCAAAATACCCTAGCCCAAATACCTTAGTACTTAGTAGAAGTTGTGAAGAACTTCTGTGGTTCTTGAGCATACAACTTAGAGCAAAACCTTGCTCAGGCGCGACTTTTTCTAGGAGATTATTGGGCTTACCGAGGAAACTAATCCTAACCCTCTTTTTGCATTAGAAAATATATATTGTTGTAGTATAAGGATAAGTATAAATACATAGAAGTCTATCACGTAATAGAATTGAATCATATCACAGTAGAAGGGTTTAAAAGAAGAATAATTGAATCAGATTTACATAGGACTGCTTCGCAGAGACTTATATAGCTCACCGGTAGGGAAGCGCCCGACTTTCCGTAGAATTGTGAACCTCTGCTTAGAATGACCTTCGAGTAGTCTTTGATAGATATCTGTGACTATTATAGTCGACTCTCTCGCGACATATTCAACTCGCGTGGTTTTCATTTGAGAAGGTATGTGATTCTTCCTAAAGCATGATATTTTACAATATATATATAGTACGGTGACGCATACGTGTTAACTGAATAATAACTACGCAATGTCTTTGACTTAAGCCTGAATAATACTTACGGAATGCCTCACGGCTTAAGCCCAATAATAAAGAATCAAAACATTTCAAAAGACTATCAATCATATTAATGTAAGAGAACTAATTGGTTTTAAAATGTAAGCTTAGGAGTTATACTAGCTTTATGGGAAGTTAAGTATAACCACTTAAGATTGATAAAAGAAACAAGTTTGCCTATGTGTTTATAATGCACTCATATTGTGAAAAGAATAATAAGATGGTTTGATAAGTAGACATGATATGATGCTATGTGTGTTAGTATCTTGTAACGTTTGTATAGCGAGTATCCTTGTTGTGCTTATGTTGTTTAAAGATAAGTTGTTATGTTAGTATACTATCACTCACCTCTTGAGACGATACCGGGTTGTCGCCTCCGTCGCGGGTAGACTCAGTGATGCAGGACCATGATTCGAGAATACCTCACGCGGTCCAGGGGGCTTATGCGAGCTACGAGTTCCGTGTTAGTATGCGGGGTTATGCCTCACGCGTCGTAGCCATGCGACAATGAGTCCGTGATTTACGCCGAGGAGTAGCTACCTCGATGCGGGTTATACCTCACGCGCCCATGTGAGTGGCCTATGCGGACTCCGGGAGTCCAGGATTAGGCTTGCAGAATGATGATGGGGGCGAGTGGCCCTGTTTCGATCATTCGCAGCCTAGACAAGACTCATTACAGTTACCTATTGTTGCTCTTGTTTGTGATGTGGCACTATGTGCGGTTTCCTTGGTTGTTTCATACATATTTGTAAACCGGTTTTAAAATGATATGTTTTCATTTAAGTTTTCTGATTTCGCATACTTAGTACTGCAGATCGACCTCCTTCGGGGCTGCGTTCATGCCGCAGGTAAGGGCAAGCAGGTGCTAGATCCGCATCCTTAGGATCTCTACGTTGGTGTCGGGAGCTCCATCTCTTCCGGAGGCTCTACTTTTGGTATGATCTCCTGTTGTAGATAGTTTTGTATGCATAGGTATGGCGGGCCCCGTCGCCATAGTTGTATATTTCAGAGGTCCTGTAGTCATGTATGCGAAGGTCGGATGTAATCGCAAAACCATGATTTTATATATATACGCTAAAGGATGTTTTCACATAAAGCGTGTCTTATTTTATAAAGCTGTTTCATGTCTTGCTTTATATTTCCGCTGATTACTCGATGTATGACTACTGGGTGCCGGTAGGCACTACCACGCCCGAACGGTCGTGATGCAATGTCTTCGCGACTTAAGCTCGAATTTTAAGAAGTGAATCGAATCAGTAATTACATAGATCAGACATGAGGCTTGTGTAGTATTCTTGTGAGTAGAATTGTACGCGTCCGGTTAGATTGCAAACCCCTCGTTGGCTTGGTAGCCACCGATAGAGAGAGATTTACGCTGCATGTGGGGAGGTGCTACCAATTTTCGTAAGATATTCTACATTGAGATCTAAGATGTTAATAGGCGCCGGGCCTCTATAGGTTGAAATACTACGTGTGGCGTGGTCTACTGGCTTGGTGTAGCCGACGGTTTGAGGTACTTGGAGCGCTTTGCTATTAGTCGGTAATCGTCGCGAGGTATGTGAACCTCTTCCTATCTGTTCTAGAATGATATGTGTATAACTATGTAGTACGCAGACGCATACGTGTTTAATGTATTTGATTGGTTTGAAACATAAAGTGTTATAACGGCTTTATGGGAAGTTGGTTATAACAGCTTTATGTAGGTAAGAAAATGCTTTGTGGTTTCAAAGGGTAACTGATTTGACTTATAACGGATTTGATGTGTAGTAATAAAGAACTTGAAGTGTTTCAAAAAGACCTTTTGAAAGAAGAGTAATACTTGGCTTTGAAAACATAAGAGTTATACTAGCTTTATGGGAAGTTAGGTATAACGTCTTAAGAGAGATAAAGAGAATGGTTTACCGATTTTTTTTTAAGATAAGAGACTTGACTTAAATGTATGAATTTTGGGTGAAACCTCATTCGTGAGTAATGAGTACTTGGTTTTTAAAAGGAATAATGTTTTACTGATTTCGGAAATCAGAATAAGTATCGACAAACCACTGCAGCGTTAATAAAGGGAAATGTAAAGACTAATGAAGTATTATTAAAACCAGTAGAAACCTCCATCTGCATAGAAGCTAAGATGAGACAAAATGATATTACATTTCCTAGATCATGACTGCTTAATAAGATTGTTTATAAACAAGAATAACCTACTCACCTATAAGGCATATGTTTCTCAAAACGTTTAAAGGAGAATTATGTTTAAAGGATTAAAACTATGAACTACGAAACCTTTTCTAAAATGAGAAACTTGAGCATTTGAAATTAGGCAAACTTGAACGTTTGGAAAATAAGGTTGTTACTTGATTTTACAAAGGAAAAGCATTTTGGTTTACTTAACGATGTTAGTCACTCTATTTTTTTATACTACGGGTATCGGGTGACCTTTGTAAAAGAAATGGATCTTTAAAAGTAATTTAACGTACGTAGTACCTTAGGGTTAAAACCCGGACTTTGGCATAAAATGAAAGTACTTTGAGTTGTGTATAACTTGCCTATGCTTGTTGTCGTGAAGCTTGCCTATGCTTGTTGTCGTGAAGCTTGCCTATACTTGTTGTTGTGAAAACTTGCCTATGCTTGTTGTGATAGCCTTTGTTGTATTTCTCGCACTCCGCCTCGATGGAGGGCCGTTGATTTGTTGTGAACGATTCTACACCGAGTCCCACGAGATGGGCAGGACACGATTTCATTTGATTATACACCGAGTCCCACGAGACGGGCGAGACACGTATTCCATTTGATTATACACCGAGTCCCACGAGACGGGCGAGACACGTATTCCATTTGATTATACAACCGAGTCCCACGAGACGGAAGGGACACGTATTCCATCCGATTATACACCGAGTCCCACGAGATGGCGAGGACACGATTTCATCCGATTCTACACCGAGTCCCACGACGGGCGAGACACGATTTCATCCGGTTATCATACATGTCTCCCGCTTTATATAGACTATTATGATTTCATTTACGCCTTTTTACGATTTCACATACTTGGTACTGTTATCGACCTCCTTGAGGCCGTTCATGCCGCAGTGGAAGTACATCGGCCAGGATCCTCGCCATAGGATCACAATTGACGTGTCGAAGCCCCATTTCTTCGAGGCTTATCTTTTGGTATGTTACTCGAGTCTGAGATTCTTATACATTCGTGGTATGGCGGGCCTCATTCCGTCATAGCCATAAAAATCTTAAGAGGTCTCAGAGTAATCGTTGCAAGGTGGTTTGTAAAAGGATAACTGTCGGGTATTTATGTATATATGATGAAGGCAATCGCTGGTTGGCCTGTTTATTTATCTTGTCTCTTAATTCATGTTCATGTTTTTATTTCCGCTGATTTTCTCTGATGTTGTATCACTAGGGTGCCCGGGGTAAGGCACCAGTCACGGGCCCGGGTTCGGGTCGTGACAATTACATTTCCTAGATCATGGTTGCTATGAACAAGAATAACATACTCACACATAAGGCATATATTACTCAACTGTTTTTTAAAAGAGAATTATGTTATTAAATGATTAAGACTATGAACTATGAAATCTTTCGAAAATAAGAAACGTGAATATTTGAAATTAGGCAAACTTGAACTTTTGGAAAAGAATGTTGTTACTTGACTTTATGTTATACCCCGTATTTCCAGAGTATGTACGTAAGGACGTACGTAGAAAATTTTTGAAGTGTAAAGTGGCTTGGCCGAATTTATTTTGTTCACAACACCCGTTTAGAGTCGTTTTTCGACGAAACGCTTTCCACGACTTTCGTAGGGAATTTCCGCTATGTCATTTTTAATTTTATGGATTTTTCCGAGAGACGAAACATTTTGACCAACGGTAGGGCGACACTTGTCACCCTCTCAATGGAGTGTGGGCGGTTGGCTTGGACGATTTGGTGACAATTTTGTCAAGTAGTAGGTAGGATATTTTGTGTGTTAGTTGGTTAGGTGCACTTGGCAAGATCTTGGCCCTACACTTGCTATGCACTTGGCATGATCTGGCCATTGGTTGGCCTTTGCTAGACCTATAAATACCCCTGGAAGACTTCTTCATCCATTCCAAATATTTCCTAAGTGTTAAAAATCCTCCTCCCTTTGTGTGGTGTTTTCGCCCAACACCCCTCTCCCCTTTGAGTTGGCACTTTGGCCGAGAGCCCCTCCCCACCCTCGGCGAGAGTACCCTAGTGGAGTAGCCGAGGGGTATACACCCCTTGTGGTGTTGTCTCGTATATACCCCCTCTGGTAGAAATACTCTCAAAAGTATTGTTATAATGCCCAAATTACCTTAGCCGTATACCTTGTTGTATTCTAAGGTCATACCTTACAAAAAGCCCGTTATACTATTATACTTCCCGTCACCACCAACCCAAACCCTAGGGAAAATCTCCATGGTTAGTTGGAGTAGTATGTAGTTTGGTTAGAACTTCTAAGGGTAGTTTGGAGCGGGTTGAGCGCACGGAGTGGAGCTAAACGATTGCCCAGATCGACTTTATACTCGGATAATTATGGGCTTATCGAGGTAAATATCTTGTCCTCTATTGTAATTGGAAATTACATGATTGTTAGACCATATATTTGAAGTATACTATATATATAAAATCAGCGTTGTTGTGCAATGTCTTTGGACTTAAGCACGAATAATAAGAAATCTTTTCGAAGAAGAGATCGAATCGTTTTACATAGATCTGACATGAGACTTGTGTAGCTTTTACTGAGGTAGAATTGTGCACGTCAGGTTAGATGTATGAACCCTGGTTGGCTTGATGGCCACCCGATAGAGGAGGAGATTTACGCCATGCGTGTGAGTCTTGAATTTTCTGTAGGATGTTCTACGGCGGATATAAATGTTAATAAGCGCGTGGCCTTATAGGTTGAAGTACTACGTATGGCGCGATCTTACGGCTAAGGAGTAGCCGACGGTTTGAAGTACTTGAGCGTTTGCTATTAGTCGATACTCGCCGCGAGGTATGTGAACCTCTTCCTATCTTTTCTAGCATGATATGTGTATAACTATGTAGTACGGTAGACGATACGTGTTAAATGTATTTGATTGGTCTAAAACATAAAGTGTTATAACGGCTTTATGAGAAGTTGGTTATAATGACTTTATGTTGGTACGAAAATACTTGTGGTCTTTAAAAGGTAAATCGATTTGAACTATAATCGCTTGTTATGTGTTAATAAAGAACTTGAAGTATTTCAAAAGATTTTTGAATCATTTTGAAAGAAGTAATACTTGGTTTTTGAAAACTTAAGAGTTATACTAGCTTTATGGGAAGTTAGGTATAACGGCTTAAGAATGTTTTCTTGATTTCGAAATCGAATGTGTATCGACAAACCATCGCAGCGTTAATAAAAGGAAATGTTTTGACTAATTAAGTATTATTAAAACCAGAGAAACTTCCATCCGCATGAAGCTAAGATGAGACAAAATGATATTTCCTAGATCACTACTTTGTAATAAGATTGTTATAAACAAGAATATCCTACTCACATATAAGGCTTATGTTTCTCGATTGTTTAAAAGAGAATTATATTCTTAAATGAATAAGACTATGAACTACAGAACCTTTCTAAAATAAGAAACGTGAACATTTGAAATTAGGCAAACTTGGACGTTTGGAAAATAATGTTGTTACTTGATTTTACAAAGGTAAATGTTTTGGTTTAATTAAAAAGATACCACTCTATTTTATACTACGTATTGTGTGACTTATGTGAAAGCAACGGATCTTTTAAAAGATTTAATGTATGAAGTACTTTAGGGATAGATACCCGAACTTGTTAGCATAAAGTACCTTGTGTGAATAACTTGATTGTGTTGGTTTGAGATAGCCTTGTAAATACTTTCTTGTTGATGTGATAAGTAAACATGTTAGGATGCTACTTGTGTTAGTATCTTGTGTGATCGTGATGTAAGGGGTCATTCTTGTTGTGCTTACGTTGTTAAACGTTAAGCCCGCCAGATCGTTATTGTATCACATACCTTTGACTTATTATACCGAGGGCTTGCCACCGCGACGCGTCTATACGGCCTATGCGGTCCTTGTGACTACGCGGAGCGCGGTAGCTCGAGGATTGATCATTCGGGTGTTTAGCCCGATGCGGGATTCCCGCGATCTGCTGAGACTATGCGGTCTTTTGAGACTATGCGGGTTGCGGGAGCCTGGCGGATACCGGGGTTAAGCCGCCGATGCGGGTATACCTCGGCGATGCAGGACCGTGATTCGAGGATACCTCACGCGGTCCGTGTGACCTATGCGAGTCGCGAGTTCCAGAATAGACGCGCCGGTGATCTCGCGGCGAGTGGCGGCCGATCATGTAGTGCGGTCTAGAAAGACCTTGTGATACGATTTATGGCATTTGTGGTACCGGGGTCTTAGTAGTCGGCTATGCCTTCGCACTTACCCCGCACGGTTTTATTGTGATGACTTTGAGGCGTGAGTCCACGACTTGACATGATCGCTATTGTGAATCGTAGTTTGGTTATCATACATGTCTCCTGTTTTTATAGACTACTATGATTTCATTTACGTGATTTTCGCCACATACTTGGTACTGTTATCGACCTCCTTCGGGGGGCTGCGTTCATGCCGCAGGAAAAGGTACACCAGTCGTTGATCCTCGCTCTTAGGGTCACAGTCCAGCGTTGGGAAAGCTCCGTTTCTCCGAGGCTTATCACGTATAGTCCCCGTTGTAGGTATTTACATTCGTGGTATGGCGGGCCCCGTCCCGCCATTGTTGTCGTATCATTTCTTAGAGGTGTAGTAATCTTGTTGTGGCGGGGTTTGTAAAAAGGATTAAACTGCTCATGTTGAAAAGGGTTGTTATTTATATATACGCCAAAGGCAAGTTTTTCTCAGTTATTGTTTCATATTTCATAATATGTCTTGTATCGTTTATGTTCCACGATTACTGATGTTGTATCACTAGGGTGCCCGGTAAGGCACGATCCACGGACTCCGAACGGGTCGTGACAAAAGTGGTATCGAGCGATTAATCCTCGGAAAGTGTCTACGCATCAGATCCAGTAGAGTCTTGATTATCGGTGTGTTGTGCACCACACCAATAATCAGGAGGCTATAGGATATTTAGGATTGGTTTCTAATTCTTCTCACTCTGAGATCGTGCCTTAGAGCTGTGTTGTAAGTTGGACCCTCTGACGTATTTCTTTCCTTACGCTATGCCTCGCGTAGGGCAACCCGCCCAGAGGCGCGCAGGCGGAGCCGCGAGTAGAGTTCGTGAGGGTGGCGAGGGCACAGCCCAATCATTACCTAGGGTAGTGCTTTTTCGGGAGTTCGGCGTCACTAGCCCCAGCAGAGTTTAGTACACGGCGGCGGTCTCATCGCGCCATGATATTTGAACCTTCACCCCACGCATCGAACAGAGAATATAGATTGCCAAGAGACAACCTCACATTAGCTATGGATTTGGCTACCAGAGAGTATACCGACGTACCGCGAGTCTTGAGGACTATCTAAAAGAGGGTTGTGCAAGAGTAATTCTTCAGTTGGGCTTGAGCATGGCCTGTGTACGGGCTTATGCGCAGCAGGCCGAGAAACGTAGAGATCGACGGGTTAACAAAGGACAGCAGAAGGGGGCCAGAGCAGCAAGGTCCTTTGGTAACTTTCGAGGCGAGTCACCTCACCAGCAGATTAGATATGCACCTCCGCCAGTGCAGAGTGGTCTTCCACGGATTTCGTGGCGTTCGTGTGCAGGAGTTGGTCGAACTCGTGGCTTCCGCTCATTACAGGATGCACGTCATCCCGGGGAATGTCGTCTTTTAGTTGGTACTTGTTGTACCTACGACCGTCAGGGTCTGATGTCGATAGAATGTCCTTGTAGGAGGACTTAGCCTTCAGGATCGGTGGGTAGTTCGTCATCTTCCCTAGCTATGCGCCCTACGTGGCAGGTTTGATTAGAACGACTAAGGGGAGTGAAGCAGTAGATATAGATATATCTTTAACCCTCTAGAGTTTTGTTTATGTGATAAGGTGAGTATACCTTAAGTGCTATGTTCTGATAGCAGTGTGTTAGTTGTGATTAGATCGTGGTTGTTTAACCGAGTAAGATTTGGGGGATAGAGAAGGTGTGAGCCTTAGAATGTTATACGTAGAGACCTTAGAGGTAAGGCCATCTCGAGTAAAGGTGTAGTGTTATGTTTGATCCTTATCGGAGTGCTTAGTGCATGTGAGATATATTGTATGATAAGTCCCTGAGTAGTGTGGAATGAAAGGGGGTAGTTGAGCTAAGAAGACCGCTAGGTTTTCGTAACGTGATTAGAAAAGTTGTTCCGGACCGGGGAGCAAGTGTTTTACGCGAGAGTGGGTCGGGTTGAGGCCATGCCGCGGGTCAACCCGCGCCCTGTTTGTTGGTGGTCGGGTCAGTGGTGGTCCCGCCGGGTGGTGGGTTCACGAGGGTGTTAGGCCCAAGTTTAGTTAACCAGCGTACGAGTTCGTGGATGCGTTCGACCAGTGGTCGGGCCGATGGGGGCAGCCCGTCGTGTTTTTCGGTCAGGACCATGTACTCAGCAGTGTTGTTATATCAGAAAGGTTGTAAGGCTGCACGGGGTGCCTACCTTCACCTTATGTCGATAAATGGAGCCTGTGTTACGATCGCTTTTGTTTGAAGCTTTGCCAAGCATGTGTTAAGAACTCGAGTGAGTCTCGACCGATTCGCCGGGCGATGGTTGAATTTCAGGGGTAGTTGTGGAGATTGTTGTCTCCTGTGGAGGGAGTGTTTAAGCTACCATTTCAGTGTTCGGATGTCTCCTTATAAAGCCTTGTAGGCGGATGTGTAAGTCACGGTCGAGTGGTTCGATGTTGGCAAGGTTGACGCATAGTTCAGCTTGTTCCAGTGATCGTGGATAGTGAGAAGCTTGTCTAGAAGAAGTTCGCGCGGAGAAATCGTGCGGAAAAATCGCGACGACGCTTAGAGTTCGTGTGGTTGGTCTTCTTGAAAGTACCACCCCTGATTGTGTGACGAGCTTTGGAAAAACAGAGAAACTTAGCCCAGTTGTTTTGGGCCTTTTAAGTTCATGTGAAGAATAGGCGGATTGCCTATATGTTAGCTTTGCCGTCGACTTGGGAGGCGACGTCCGGTCTTTCGTATTGTTATGTTTGGAAAGTATCGAGATCCATCCAGTGTTCCCGATTAATGATGACCACGTTAGAGATAGTAACCTCGAGTTTTGGAAATCAAGCGATGTAAATGTGGTAAGAGTTCGAGTGTACGTCGACTCGTGGATCGCGCAGCCCGGTACCATTTGTTGGGTCGCGGAGTGAACCTCGCGGCAAAGTGACAAAAGTGGTATCATTTCTTTTGTAAAGAGAAGGTGCGAATGAAGTATATTTTAGACCCCGGAGAGAGGTGTTTGTGGTGATGTTAGAGGTGTTTCCTCGTGGACTTGGAGGTAAGTATTTTGCGCAAGTTGGTTCCGTGGCCATGCGTGGCAGGATTGTTTTCGTAAGTATAGCAGTGAGGACTATACCGGCGCGCGTTTGTTTTGAGACTTAGAAGGAACATTCGACGAATGTTTCTGGAGAGGAGAATGTTATACCGTATTTCCAGAGTATGTACGTAAGGACGTACGTAGAAATTTTTTGAAGTGTAAAGTGGCTTGGCCGAATTTATTTTGTTCACGACACCCGTTTAGAGTCGTTTTTCGACGAAACGTTTTCACATCTTTCGTAGGGGAATTTTCGGCTATGTCATTTTTAATTTTTGCGGATTTTTCCGAGAGACGAAACATTTTGGACCAACGAGAGGGCGACACTTGTCACCCTCTCATTGATGGAGTGTGGGCGGTTGGCTTGGACGATTTGGTGACAATTTTGTCAAGTAGTAGGTAGGATATTTTGTGTGTTAGTTGGTTAGGGTGCACTTGGCAAGATCTTGGCCCTACACTTGCTATGCACTTGGCATGATCTTGGCCATTGGTTGGCCTTTGCTAGACCTATAAATACCCCCCCTTGGAAGACTTCTTCATCCATTCCAAATATTTCCTAAGTGTTAAAAATCCTCCCTCCCTTTGTGTGGTGTTTTCGTCCAACACCCCTCTCCCCCTTTGAGTTGGCACTTTGGCCGAGAGCCCCTCCCCACCCCTTGGCCGAGAGTACCCCCCCTAGTGGAGTAGGCCGAGGGGTATACACCCCCCTTGTGGTGTTGTCTCGTATATACCCTCCCCCTCTTGGTAGAAATACTCTCAAAAGTATTGTTATAATGCCCAAATTACCTTAGCCGTATACCTTGTTGTATTCTAAGGTCATACCTACAAAAAGCCCGTTATACTATTATACTTCCCGTCACCACCAACCCGAAACCCTAGGAAAATCTCCATGGTTAGTTGGAGTAGTATGTAGAAGTTGGTTAGAACTTCTAAGGGTAGTTTGGAGCGGGTTGAGCGCACGGAGTTGAGCTAAACGATTGCCCAGATCGACTTTATACTCGGATAATTATGGGCTTATCGAGGTAAATATCTTGTCCTCTATTGTAATTGGAAATTACATGATTGTTAGACCATATATTTGAAGTATACTATATATATAGAATGAACGTTGTTGTCGCAATGTCTTTGGACTTAAGCTGAATAATAAGAAATCTTTTCGAAAGAAGAGTCTCGAATCGTTTTTACATAGGATCAGACATGAGACTTGTGTAGCTTTTACGTGAGGTAGAATTGTGCACGTCCGGTTAGATGTATGAACCCCTGGTTGGCTTGATAGCCTACCGATAGAGAGGAGATTTACGCTCATGCGGGGTCGCGAATTTTCTCGTAGGATGTTCTACGAAGGGATATAAATGTTAATAAGCGCCTTGTGGCCTTATAGGTTGAAGTACTACGTATGGCGCGATCTTACGGCTAAGGAGTAGCCGACGGTTTGAAGTACTTGAGCGTTTTGCTATTAGTCGATACTGCCGCGAGGTATGTGAACCTCTTCCTATCTCTTCTAGCATGATATGTGTGTAACTATGTAGTACGGTGACGCGTACGTGTTAAATGTATTTGATTGGTCTAAAACATAAAGTGTTATAACGACTTTATGGGAAGTTGGTTATAACACTTTATGTTGGTACGAAAATACTTGTGGTCTTTAAAAGGTAAATCGATTTGAACTATAACGGCTTGTTATGTGTTAATAAAGAACTTGAAGTATTTCAAAAGATTTTTGAATCATTTTGAAAGAAGAAGTAATACTTGGTTTTTGAAAACTTAAGAGTTATACTAGCTTTATGGGAAGTTAGGTATAACGGCTTAAGAATGTTTTCTTGATTTGAAATCGAATGTGTATCGACAAACCATCGCAGCGTTAATAAAAGGAAATGTTTTGACTAATTAAGTATTATTAAAACCAAGAGAAACTTCCATCTGCAGAAGCTAAGATGAGACAAAATGATATTTCCTAGATCACGGCTGCTGTAATAAGATTGTTATAAACAAGAATATCCTACTCACATATAAGGCTTATGTTTCTCAGATTGTTTAAAAGAGAATTATATTGTTAAATGAATAAGACTATGAACTACGAAACCTTTCTAAAATAAGAAACGTGAACATTTGAAATTAGGCAAACTTGGACGTTTGGAAAATAATGTTGTTACTTGATTTTACAAAGGTAAATGTTTTGGTTTAATTAAAAAGATGATACTCTATTTTATACTACGTATTGTGTGACTTATGTGAAAGCAACGGATCTTTTAAAAGATTTAATGTATGAAGTACTTTAGGGATAGATACCCGAACTTGTTAGCATAAAGTACCTTGTGTGAATAACTTGATTGTGTTGGTTTGAGATAGCCTTGTAAATACTTTCTTGTTGATGTGATAAGTAAACATGTTAGGATGCTACTCGTGTTAGTATCTTGTGTGATCGTGATGTAAGGGGGTCATTCTTGTTGTGCTTACGTTGTTAAACGTTAAGCCCGTTATCGCTATTGTATCACATACCCTTTGACTTATTATATCGAGGGCTTGCCACCCTTGATGCGGTCTATACGGCCTATGCGGTCCTTGTGACTATCGCGAGCGCGGTAGCTCCGAGGATTGATCATTCCGGTGTTTAGCCTGACGCGGGGATTCCTACGCGGTCCGCTGAGACTATGCGGTCTTTTGAGACTATGCGGTTGCGGGAGCCTGGCGGATACCGGGGTTAAGCCGCCTCGATGCGGGTATACCTCAGCGATGCAGGACCATGATTCGAGGATACCTCACGCGGTCCGCTGTGACCTATGCGAGTCGCGAGTTCGAGAATAGACGCGCCGGTGATACCGCGCGAGTGGCGGCCGATCATGTAGTGCGGTCTAGAAAGACCTTGTGATACGATTTATGGCATTTGTGGTACGGGGTCTTAGTAGTCGGCTATGCCTTCGCACTTACCCCGCACGGTTTTATTGTGATGACTTTGAGGCGTGAGTCCACGACTTGACATGATCGCTATTGTGAATCGTAGTTTGGTTATCATACATGTCTCCTGTTTTATAGACTACTATGATTTCATTTACATTATTTTCGCCACATACTGTACTGTTATGCGACCTCTTCGAGGCCGTTCATGCCGCAGAAAAGGTACACCGCCGTTGATCCTCGCTCTTGGGTCACAAAATATTGGGAAAGCTCCGTTTCTCGGAGGCTTATCGATGTATAGTCCCTGCTGTTGTAGGTATTTACATTCAGGGGTATGGCGGGGCCCTGTCCCGCCATTGTTGTCGTATCATTTCTTAGAGGTGCAGAAATCTTTGTTGTGGCGGTGGTTTGTAAAAAGGATTAAACTGTTCATGTTGAAAAGGGTTGTTATTTATATATATGCCGAAAGGCAAGTTTTTCTCAGATTATTGTTTCATATTTCATAATATGTCTTGTATCGTTTTATGTTCCGCTGATTACTCTGATGTTGTATCACTAGGGTGCCCGGGGTAAGGCACCAGTCACGGACCCCGGAACGGGTCGTGACACTTTAAGAGGGAAAGTGCTTTGGTTTAAAAAGGAAGGGCATAATATTGTCTTAATTGTTTTAAAAGGAAAACATGGTAATATCTTAATCTATCTTAAAAGAGCGTTTAAATGTTATGGCCACACGACACCGCGTTCATGGGATGAACCGGGAATGTATTTCACTCGACTACCGCGTTCATGGGATGAACCGGGAATGTATTTCACTCGACTACCGTTCATGGATGAGCAGGAATGTATTTCACTGACTACCGCGTTCACGAGATGAGCAGAATGTATTTCACTGACTACCGCGTTCATGGATGAACCGAGAATGTATTTCACTGACTACCGCGTTACGAGATGAGCCGAATGTATTTCACTCGACTACCGCGTTCGTAGGATGAACCGAATGTATTCACCACGATACCGAGTCCATGAGATGGACCGGGATGTATTTCATGCGACACCGAGTTCATGGGATGAACCGGGAATGTATACCACCTGATTTGATACCGAGTCCATGAGATGGACCGGGAATATATTCCATACGATTTCACCTCGAGTCCATGAGATGGGCCGAGACATGTTACACGTATCACATAACTAATACCTAGACTGCCGGCAGTGAGGAAAGAGTTCCACGGGCATGAGGGATGACTTTGAGGCGTGAGTCACGACTTGACATGATCGCTTTATATTATGAACTGTAGTTTTGTTATCATACATGTCTCCTGCTTTATATAGACTACTATGATTTCATTTACAGTATTTTTAGTTTCACATACTTGGTACCTGTTGTACTGACCTCCTTCGGGGGGCTGCGTTCATGCCGCAGGTAAAGTGATACAAGTCGTTTATCCTCGCTCATAGGATCACGAACAGATTAGGAAGCTCCGTTTCTCCGAGGCTTATCTTTTGGTATGTTTCCGAGTTGTAGGTTACTGCATATCTGTGGTATGGAGAGCCCCGTCGTCATAGGTGTTGTTACTTTATTAGAAGTGCAGTAATCTTGTTGTGGGCGGGGTTTGTAAAAAGGATGTAATCGTTTCAAAATTTCAGATATATGCGCGAGGCAACCGTTTTGGTTGGCCTGTTTTATTATCTTATCTCTTGTTTCATATCTGTATGTTTTATATTCCGCTGATTTCTCTGATGTATGACTACTTGGGTGCCCGGGTAAGGCACCAGTCACGGGCCCCGGAACGGGTCGTGACAAAGGCACCAGTCACGGGCCCAGGATCGGGTCGTGACAGAAGTATCCTCACTTATTCCCCACACCTCCAGGTAACTCACTTTCCTACTTGATTTTAATTTTCATATATACTTAAGTGTTGTATTGTGACCATGTGTGGCATTTGCAAACTGTTTAAGTTGTGAGGAGCTATGTCGTTTCTGATTTAATTGAATCTAGAAGGAACATTCGGGACGAATGTTTCTAAGGAGGGGAGAATGTTATACCCCGTAGTTTCAGAGTATGTATGTGAGGACGTACGTACAATTGTGTAAGCCCTAATTAGGTTAAGGACGAAATTGTGAACTTTCAACGAAAAAGATTCCGAACCTTGTGAAGGAAATTTTACGTTTTTAATATTTTAACCGATTACGGATTTTTCCGAGAGATGAAATATTTTGGACCAATAGGAGGGCAACATGTGTCACCCTTAGGTGGCATGTTTGGACGAAAATTGTGGGCAAGTGGCCAAGTCAAGAAGTCAAGTCTTGGAAGATATTTTGTGGGCAAGTGGGAAGGGTGCCTTGGACGTTTTTTTTAGGTGCAAGTGGCTAGCCACATGGCTCATTTTTGTGGTGGACATATGTCCCAAAGTTGTGGTGGACATATGTCCCAATGTTGTGGTGGACACTTGGTGGAAGACTCCACTTGCTTGAATCTTAACCCTTGATTGTCCTATAAATACCCCCCTTAAGTGCAAGACTTCTTCATCCACTAAACAATTTCCAAGTCTCAAAATCCCTCCCCTTTTGTAGTAGTTCTCGTCCAACACCCCTCTCCCTTAATGTTATACCCCGTAGTTCCAGGGTATGTATGTGGGGACGTACGTACGAAAATACGACAGAAATTTTGGAAAGAAAGAAAGGTGTGATTTTTCGACGGAAAAGTTTCCGGGTTTTGTGAAGGAAAAAGGTTCGTTAGTGGGAATTGGATTCCCATATTTGGTATTTGGACTTCTTGGATTATATTAGAATTATGGGATTTTATTTTCAGAAATGGTCACGTGGGGCCCACGGGAGAAATTTACGGTTTTGTGGGGCCCACTTTGTTTTTGAGATTTTTGGTATTTGGGATATTTTTGGAAGACGAAATATTTTGGATGAATCGGGGGGCGACATGTGTCACCCCCATGTGGCACCCTTGGCCGAATTGGAGGGACAAGTGGCTAGCCACTTGTCCCCTTGGCCGAAATGACCATGACACTTGGAAGCAATTTCGTTGGCCATGTGGTGTGGTGGGACCCACACACACATGGCCCAATCTTCACCACCCACTTGACTTGATCATGGCCCTTGATTCTTCTATAAATACCCCCTTAGCTTGAAGACTAATTTCATCCCTCACTTGAAGTTTTTCCAAGCAAAATACTCCCTCCCTTTAGCCTTGTTTCGTCCAACCTCCCCCACTTGTGTAGAAAATACTCCAAGTATTATTGTATAATCCCAAATACCTTAGCCTAGTATCCCTAGTTGTATTCCAAGTTATTTCAATACTAGAGCAAATACTACTTTATTCCATTAGTCGCAAAGTGAAACCCTAGAAAAATCTTCATAGTTGGTTGAAGTAGTAAGTAGAAGTGGTGTAGAACTTCTAAGTATTTCTTGGAGCAAATTGGAGCGTACAGATTAGGAGCTAAACCTTGCTCAGGATCGACTTATAAACTTGGATAATTTTGGGCTTATCGAGGTAATGATCTATGTCCCCCTATTGTAATTGGATATTACATATTGTAGTAATTTAGAATTGAGTATAAGATACATTGGAAGGATGATTATAAAGGATTGAACTGTATTTACATTGGATTGTATTCTGATGAACTTGTGTAGTATTATTGTGAAGTAGAATTGTACGTCAGGTTAGGCGTGTAACCCTCCCCGCAGGAGTTGTTGGCACAGTCGCGGGCCGAGTAGAGGAGGAGATTTATGTGGTTGCGGGGAGGGGAGGTCTTCGAATTTTCTATAGAATAAGGAATCTTGTATTTAGAATATTCTACGAAGTGATCGAGAAGTTGATAGACGTTTTATGGCCATTATAGGTTAAAGTACTACGAGTAGCGTATTCTACTTGAAGGGTGGAAAAGGCTTGTTATACCCCGTATTTCCAGAGTATGTACGTAAGGGAATACGTACGAAAGTCTTGCCTTAAAGATAAGCCTTGGACGTTTTATTTTGTACACAACTCACTAAAAGAATCGTTTCACTAAACGCTTCCCACAACTTTTCGTAGAGTAAATTCGGCTATGCCATTTCTTATTTTTGGCGGATTTTTCGAGAGACGAAACATTTTGGACCAACGGGAGGGTGATATGTGTCACCTCACATTGAAACAAGTGGTGTGGCATTGGACGATTGGGCGTCCAAAGAGGGGTGTTGGCCTTGGCCGATTGGGTCCTTGTTTAGGCCTTGTTTTGTGGAGTGTTTTGTGGAGTGTTTTGTGGAGTGTTTTGTGGAGTAGGAGTTAGGGTGCACTTGGCTTGATCTTGGCCTTACACTTGCCTTGCACTTGTCTTCATCTTGGCCATTGGTTGGCCAAGGCTTGAGCTATAAATACCCCCTTAGAGATGAAGAGTTATTCATCCACAAAGTTATCTTCCAAGTCTAAAAATCCTCTCCTCTCCCTTAAGCTTTTCGTGCCAACACCTCTTCCCTCCCTTGTGTTGTATGGCGAGAGCCTACCCCCTAGCCTAGAAATCTACCCTCCTTGGTAGAAAAGTTACCTTCTTGTATCGTTATAATGCCCAAAATACCCTAGCCCAAATACCTTAGTACTTAGTAGAAGTTGTGAAGAACTTCTAGGGTTCTTGGAGCATACAACTTAGGAGCAAAACCTTGCTCAGGCGCGACTTTTTCTAGGATATTATTGGGCTTACCGAGGTAACTAATCCTAACCCTCTTTTGAATCATATATATATACTGTTGTAGTATAAGAATAAGTATAAATACTTAGAAGTATATCACAGAATAGAATTGAAGTATTAATCACTTAGAAAGGTTTAAAAGAAGAATAATCAAACTGTACTTACATAGGACTGTTTTCACAGTAGACTTATATAGCTCACCGGGTAGGGAAGTGCTGCCCGACTTACCGTAGAATTATGAACCCCCTGTTTAGAATGACCTTCAGAGTAGTCTTTGATAGATATCTGTGACTATTATAGTGACTCTCTGTATGACATATTGACTTGGCGGTGGTTTTTATTTGAGAAGGTATGTGATTCTTCCTAAAGCATGATATTTTACAATATATATATAGTACGGTAGACGCATACGTGTTAATCGAATAATAACTACGGCAATGTCTTTGACTTAAGCTGAATAATACTTACAGAATGCCTCACGCTTAAGCTGAATAATAAAGAATCAAAACATTTCAAAAGACTCTTTGAATCATATTATCGTAAGAGAACTAATTGGTTTTAAAGCGAAGCTTAAGAGTTATACTAGCTTTATGGGAAGTAAGTATAACCACTTAAGATTTATAAAAGAAACAAGTTTGCCTATGTGTTTATAATGCACTTGTATTGTGAAAAGAATAATAAAGATGGTTTGATAAATAGACATGATATGATGCTATGTGTGTTAGTATCTTGTAACGCTTGTATAGGTGAGTATCCTTGTTGTGCTTATGTTGTTTAAAGATAAGTTGTTATGTTAGTATACTATCACTCACCTCTTGAGATGATCAGGGGTTAAGCGCCTCCGTCACGGGGTAGACTCGGTGATGCAGGACCATGATTCGAGAATACCTCATGCGGGTCCAGGGGGCCTATGCGGAGCTACGGAGTTCGGTGTTAGTATGCGGGGTTATGCCTCATGCGGTCTGTGTGGCCATGCGGACAATGAGTCGGGGCGATCGCCGAGGAGTAGCTACCCTCGATGCGGGTTATACCTCATGCGGGCCCACGCGAGTGGCCTATGCGGACTCGAGTCAGATTAGGCTTGCGAATGATGATGGGGCGAGTGGCCTGCTTTGATCATTCGCGGCCTAGACAAGACCTATTACAGTTACCTATTGTTGCTCTTGTTGTGATGTGGCACTACGTGCGGTTTCCTTGGTTGTTTCACACATATTTGTAAACTGGTTTTAAATGATATGTTTTCATTTAAGTATTTCTGATTTCGCATACTTAGTACTGTTGTCGACCTCGCCCGAGGCCGCGTTCATCATGCGCGGTAAGGCAGCAGTGCTAGATCCACATCCTTAGGATCTTTGCGTTGGTGTCGTGAGCTCCATCTTCTCCGAGGCTCTACTTTTGGGTATGATCTCCTGTATTGTAGATAGTTTTATGCGATCGGTATGGCGGCCCTGTCCCGCCATAGTTGTTTACTTCCTTAGAGGTCAGTAGTACTATTATGCAGTTGGGATGTATCGCAAAACTTGAGTTATTTATATTATCTTGAAAGGCAAGCTTTTCTTCGAATAAAGCGTGTCTTATTTTATAAATCGTTTCTGTCTTGTTTTATATTCATTGGTTACTCGATGTATGACTACTTGGGTGCCGGTAAGGCACGATCCACGAACCGAACAGTCGTGACAAAAGTGGTATCAGTGTTAATCCTCGGAAAGTGTCTACAGGCGTATCTAGTAAGTCTTGATTATCGGTGTGTTGTGCACCACACCAATAATCGTGAGGCTATAGGATATTTAGGATTGGTTTCCATTCTTCTCATTCCGAGATCGTGCTTTAGAAGTGTGTTATAGGTTGGACCCTCTAACGTATTCCTTTCCGTATGCTTATGCCTCCACGTAAGGCAACCGGGCGAGAAGGGCAAAGCGAGGAGTCGCTAGCGTGACACCCAGAGTCACGAGGCTCGTGCCCGGTCTATACCGAGACGGCGAGTTCTATGACGCCGCCAGCCCAGCGAGACCACAGTACCACCTCGCCCCACGGCTGGGCGGAGAGTTAGGCACTGAGAGACGGCCCACTTTTGGCTAAAGTGTGGCCCGATACGAGAGAGATTGGATCGGCAGCTCGGCTCGGCTCGATCGCACCGTGGTACACCGAGGCGTATAGTTTGAGGCTACGAGATTTCTTGAGTTGTAGCCACGGAGTTTTATGGGTCGAGGCCGGAGGATGATCCGCGAGAGTTCATCCGCCGCCTTCGGCAGGATTTTGAGAGTGATCGGGCGTCGGAGACCGAGTCCGTGATCTTTGGTTCACATAGGCCGCGTGATACGCGATCGATTGGTTTGATTCATGGAGTTATCCGGAGAGCACGCGTCCCGCCTACGGGACGAGTTCTCGAGGCTTTCCTCACTCACTTCTTGCCTCACGGATGAGGCGCGGCCGATAGATTTTTCTGCCGAGGCGAGACGACCGCCGTGAGTACAATGTCGAGTTTGATTCTTTGGCTCGATATGTCCCAAAGATGGTAGCGATATGGAGGATAGGGTGCACCGCTATGTCACCGCTGACGACTATATGGCGAGTCATGTGCGGGGTTTCTCTCGGTACCGTATGGACATTACCGCACGCAGCTCACGCCCTTCGATGCGAGGCGCAGGTCGACGGTGGACGACATCGCCAAGAAGGCCGGGACGGGAGGTTTTCTGGTGGTTATCGTGGTGGCGGCCTCAGCAGCGATCTAGATTCGCACCACACCGGCTCGAGCACTCGCACCGTCTCGGCCACGGCGAGTTTTCGAGGCGCACTGCGGCCTGTGGCTTGGGCGTCGAGTAGCGAGTGCGGCGATCGGGACCACCCGGTGTGGCCGACGGTAGATCCCATTACGGAAGTGTGGTACTACTTATGGATCTTGTTACGATTGTGGCAGCAGGTCACTTTGCGCGGACTGTCAGACCGGCGGCAACAGTGGTAGGCCCACGCCGTGTTACGTGGCCGCTTCATCATCTCCTACGCTTACTCGCCGGGCGTGGTGCTCATGGGTCGCCAGGTCGCGGCAGGTCGTGGCTCGGGTCGATTCTAGCGGTCCTCGAACCGCATATATGCTTTGTCGGTAAGCGGGATCGTGAGGCCTCACGATGTCGCCACGGTACCTTATCGGTTCGGGTTTGATGTGTATGCTTTGATAGATCCGGTTCTACTGCCCCATATATCTCCCTTGTTGCTAGTAGGATAGGGATAGAGCACGAGTCCATAGACCGCTTTCGAGGTAGCTACGCGATGGGTGATTCGGTGGTAGCTCGGCGGGTATATAGAGCTTGTCCTGTGACCATTTACGATCGTCGGACCCAGCCAACTTGATAGAGTTGGAGATGATTGACCGACGTGATTATGGGGACGGATTGGCTAGCTTCTTGCTATGCCAATGTAGACCGGAGAGAGAGTAATGCAGTTCCGGTTTCACGAGGCCGGTTGTTGAGTGGGAGGAGCACGGTATCGCCGAGGTAGGTTTATTTCCTACCTCAAGGCTAGGAAGATGGTGCGAGAAGGGTATATCTACCATCTAGTTCGGGTGTTTGATATCGAGGCTGCGGTACCAGATTTTCATCGATTCCGTAGTCACGAGTTCCCAGACGTGTTCCCGCATGACCTCCGGGTATCCTCCCGAGAGGATTGAGTTTTGTATTGACATATTGCGGATACTCTACTTATTTCCATTCCGCCATACGTAATGGCACCGCCGAAGTTGAGAGAGTCAAGGATCGGCTTAGGGATTTGCTAGAGAAGGGTTTCATTAGGCCCGGTGTTTCTCCTGAAGCGCCGTATTGTTCGTGAAGAAGAAGGACGGGGCGCTGCGCGTGTGTTGATTCTGAGCGGTGAACAAGGTGACCATTAAGAACGGATACCCTCCCGTGATTGATGATTTGTTCGACCATTGCGAGTGCGAGATGTTTCTCAAGATTGATCTGCGATCGCTATCATCAGTGCGAGTCGAGAGGTGGATGTCCCTAGATCGCATTCCGACCAGACGCATTATGAGTTCGGTCATGTCTTTTGGGTTGACCAATGCTCGTGTATTCATGGATTTGATGAACCGAGTGTTCAAACCATTTTTGGACACGTTTGTGATAGTGTTCATTGATGATATCTTGGTTTATTCTCGCCAGCGGGAGCACGCGAGCATTTGAGGCTGTCTTGTGATTCTCCAGACCAGCGGTTATGACGCCAAGTTTTCCAAATCGCGAGTTTTGGTTGACTTGATGGCGTTTCTTGGGCATATTGCCGGGGCCGATGGCATTCGAGTTGTCTGGCCAAGATCAAAGCGATCGAGACTTGGCGAGACCTACTACTCCGGCGAGGTTCGCATTTTCGGGCCTTGCAGTTATTATCGCGGTTCGTGGAGAAGTTTGCTTCTATCTCGCACCATTGACTAGGTGACTCGAAGCGGCCAAGTTTCGATGGTGATGCTTGTGGCGGGGTTTCGATTCTTTGAAAGAGAGATCGACGACCGCCCGTTCTTACTCTTCCGGAGGTCGGATGGTTATGTCGTGTATTGTGATCGTCGGGCATCGGGTTGGGATGTGTATTGATGCAGCATGGCGGGGTTATAGCATATGCATCCCGAGTGAAGAAACACGGAGGAACTACCCACCCATGATTTGGAGTTGGCGGTAGTGATTCACGCTTTGAAGATCCGAGGCACTATTTGTATGGGGTTCACGTGGATATTTATACAGACCACAAGAGCCTCCAAGATATCTTCACCTGCAGGAGTCGAACTTACGGCAGAGGCGGTGGTTAGAGTTGCTTAAGGATTACGATGTTGATATCCTATACCACCGGGAAGGCCAATGTTGTGGCGTATGCTCTTAGTCGTAGGTCGATGGGAGCCTATCGATGTGCGGCTAGAGAGGAGGGACATGGTTCGTGATTTGCATCGATTAGCGAGCCTTGGTGTCCGCTTGATTGATTCTCGATAGCGTGGGGTTAGAGTTCGTGAGGTTGCCGAGTCTTCCATCGCCGAGAGGTGAAGAGGCAAGCTCGAGGATCCTTTGATTCGATATCGTGATACGACTCTTCGTGAGGGCAAGGGTCCTTGAGTAGCACGATGGGGTGCTAAGGTTTGAAGCGGTGTGTGTTCGGATGTTTGAGGACTTGGCAGAGTTCTTGGGAAGCACACAAGCGCGTTACTCTATCCATCCGGGTCGACCAAGATGTACCACGACCTTAGATCGTGTATTGGTGGGATGGCTTGAAGAGGGACGTTGCGAGTTCGTAGCTCGGTGCCGTGTTGTCGGCAGTAAGGTAGAGCACCGCAGGCCCGTGGTTTGTTCTGACGATTGAGATCCCGACTGGAAGTGGGAGGTAATCAACATGGACTTCATCACAGATTACCTCGCACTCGGAGGAGACATGATTCTATATGGGTTATCGTCGACAGTGGCGAAATCAGCCCACTTTCTTCCGTCGGGGCGACTTTTTCGGTGAGGATTATGCGGACTTTACATCCGAGATCGTCGATCGCATGGAGTCCCTACTTCGATCATATCGCATGCAGGCCCGGTTTACGCTAACTTGGAGGTCCTTCCAGAGGTTTAGGGGCAGAGTGAGCACAGTCGCATTTCATCCACGCATGCAGACGGACAGCGAGCGCACTATCCGCACTCTTGAGGATATGTGCGAGCTGTGTTATTGACTTCAGGGGTAGCTGGGAGGATCATTTGCCTCTAGTTGAGTTCGCATATAATAATAGCTACCACCCCAGTATTCAGATGGCGCCTTATGAGGCCTTGTATGAGAGGAAGTGCAGATCGCTTATAGGCTGGTTCGATGTGGGCGGCGGCTAGTAGGACGATTTGGTACAGCGATGGATAAGGTGAAGCTTATCCGGCGGTATTGACAGCTCAGTCGGCCAAGTCGATGCAGATCATCGTCGTCGGCATCTTGAGTTCGAGGTTCATGATTGGGTTTTCCTAAAGGTGTCACCCATGAAGGGTGTGATGAGATTCGGAAGAAGGGAAGCTCGGCCCAGGTACATCGGGCGCTTCAGATTGTCCGCAGGTAGGCAAGGTTGCTATGAGTTGGATCTGCCGTCCGATCGGAGGCGATCATCCGATTTTCACGATCTATCTTTGAGGAGATGTATCGGATCCATCTAGTACACCGATTGACGATGTCAGTGTCGAGGGGTTATCGTATGAGAGATTCCCATAGCGATAGTCGATCGTCGTTAGGCGTCTGCGGACGAAGGACGTGGCTTCACAAAGTCTTGTGGCGGAACGAGCTCGGGAGGAGATGACATGGGAAGCCGAGGAGGACATGAGGAGGAAGTATCCTCACCTATTCCCCACACCTCCAGGTAATTCACTTTCCTACTTGTAAATTTTCGTTATCGTTTCTGCCTATGTGTTGCTCTGTGGCGTGTGTGGCATTTACTACTGTTTAAGCTTCTTCGCTAACCGTCTGGGAAGGAACATTCGGGACGAATGTTTCTAAGGAGGGTAGAATTTTATACACCGTATTTCAGTATGTGCGTAAGGGAATACGACGTAAAGTCTTGCCTTAAAGATAAGCCTTGGACATTTTATTTTGTACACAACTCACTAAAAGAATCGCTTTCCGACTAAACGCTTCCACAACTTCGTAGAGTAAATTCGCTATGCCATTTCTTATTTTGCGGATTTTTCGAGACGAAACATTTTGGACCAACGGGAGGGTGATACGTGTCACCCTCACATTGAAGCAAGTGGGGTGGCTTTGGACGATTGGGCCCAAAGAGGGTGTTGGCCTTGGCGATTGGGTCCTTGTTTAGGCCTTGTTTTGTGGAGTGTTTTGTGGAGTGTTTTGTGGAGTGTTTTGTGGAGTAGGAGTTAGGGTGCACTTGGCTTGATCTTGGCCTTACACTTGCCTTGCACTTGTCTTCATCTTGGCCATTGGTTGGCAAGGCTTGAGCTATAAATACCCCAGAGATAAAGAGTTATTCATCCACAAAGTTATCTTCCAAGTCTAAAAATCCTCTCCTCTCTCCTTAAGCTTTTCGTCCAAACACCTCTTCCTCCCCTTGTGTTGTATGGTAGAGCCTACCCCCTAGCCTAGCGAAATCTACCCCCCCTCCCTTGGTAGAAAAGTTACCTTCTTGTATCGTTATAATGCCCAAAATACCCTAGCCCAAATACCTTAGTACTTAGTAGAAGTTGTGAAGAACTTCTAGGGTTCTTGGAGCATACAACTTAGGAGCAAAACCTTGCTCAGGCGCGACTTTTTCTAGGATATTATTGGGCTTACCGAGGTAACTAATCCTAACCCTCTTTTGAATCATATATATATACTGTTGTAGTATAAGAATAAGTATAAATACTTAGAAGTATATCACAGAATAGAATTGAAGTATTAATCACTTAGAAAGGTTTAAAAGAAGAATAATCAAACAGATTTACATAGGATTTGTTTTCTGATGAACTTATATAGCTCACGGTAGGGAAGTCTTTGCCCGACTTACCGTAGAATTATGAACCCCTGCTTAGAATGACCTTGAGTAGTCTTTGATAGATATCTGTGACTATTATAGTGACTCTGCAAGGCGACATATTCAACTTGGCGGTGGTTTTCAGAAGGTATGTGATTCTTCCTAAAGCATGATATTTTACAATATATATATATAGTACGGTAGACGCATACGTGTTAATCGAATAATAACTACGGCAATGTCTTTGACTTAAGCTGAATAATACTTACAGCGATGCCTCGGCTTAAGCCTTTGAATAATAAAGAATCGAAAACATTTCAAAAGACTCATGAATCATATTATCGTAAGAGAACTAATTGGTTTTAAAGCGAAGCTTAAGAGTTATACTAGCTTTATGGGAAGTAAGTATAACCACTTAAGATTTATAAAAGAAACAAGTTTGCTATGTGTTTATAATGCACTTGTATTGTGAAAAGAATAATAAAGATGGTTTGATAAATAGACATGATATGATGCTATGTGTGTTAGTATCTTGTAACGCTTGTATAGGTGAGTATCCTTGTTGTGCTTATGTTGTTTAAAGATAAGTTGTTATGTTAGTATACTATCACTCACCTTGAGATGATCTGGGGTTAAGCGCCTCCGACGGGGTAGACTCGGTGATGCAGGACCATGATTCGAGAATACCTCATGCGGGTCGGGGGCCTATGCGGAGCTACGGAGTTCCAGTGTTAGTATGCGGGTTATGCCTCATGCGGTCTGTGTGGCCATGCGACAATGAGTCGGGGCGATGCGCAGGAGTAGCCACCTCGATGCGGGGTTATACCTCACGCGCCCACGCGAGTGGCCTATGCGGACTCGAGTCGAGATTAGGCTTGCGAGAATGATGATGGGCGAGTGGCCCTGATTCGATCATTCGCAGCATATACAAGACCTATTACAGTAACCTATTGTTGCTCTTGTTTGTGATGTGGCACTACGTGCGGTTTTCCTTGGTTGTTTCACACATATTTGTAAACTGGTTTTAAAATGATATGTTTTCATTTAAGTATTTTACAGTTTCGCATACTTAGTACCTGTTGTACTGACCTCCTTCGGGGGGCTGCGTTCATGCCGCAGGTAAGGGCAAGCAGGTGCTAGATCCACATCCTTAGGATCTTTGCGTTGGTGTCAGGAGCTCCATCTTCTCCGGAGGCTCTACTTTTGGGTATGATCTCCCTGTATTGTAGATAGTTTTGTACAGTCAGGGTATGGCGGGGCCCTGTCCCGCCATAGTTGTTTACTTCCTTAGAGGTCTGTAGCACTATTGTACAGTTGGGATGTAACTGCAAAACTTGAGTTATTTATATTATGCCGAAAGGCAAGCTTTTCTTCAGATAAAACTGTGTCTTATTTTATAAACTGTTTCCTGTCTTGTTTTATATTCCGCTGGTTACTCTGATGTATGACTACTTGGGTGCCCCGGTAAGGCACCAGTCACGGGCCCCGGAACGGGTCGTGACAAGGCTAGCAAGGTTATAGTACTTCAGAGCGTTTTGCTAATTGTCGATAATCGTCGCGAGATATGTGAACCTCTTCCTATCTTTTCTAGCATGATATGTTGTGAACTATGTAGTACGGTAGACGTACATGTGTTAAGTGAATTTAGTTGGTTTACAACATAAAGTGTTATAACGGCTTTATGGGAAGTTTGTTATAACAACTTTATGTGGGTAAAGGAATGGTTGGTGGTTTTTAAAAGATAAATGACTTGATGTGAATTAGTAATGACTTGGTTTGTGTTAAAGAGTTGTGAAACCGCTTTTATGAGAAATGGGTAATTGGGGTTTTAAAAGGAATAATGTTATATTGATTTTCGGGAATAAGAGACTTGAGTATTTGAAATTAGGCAAACGTGAACTTTTGGAAAAGAATGTTGTTCTTGATTTTAAAAAGGAAAGTGTGTTGTTTTACTTAAAAGTGTTAGTCACTCTATTTTAATACTACGGGTATCGGGTGACCTTTGTAAAAGAAATAAGTCTTTTAAAAGAATTTAACGTACGTAGTACTTTGGGGATTAAAACCTGGACTTTGGCATAAAATGAAAGTACCTCGAGTTAGGTGTAACTTACCTATGTTTGCGTGTGATAGCCTTGTTGTGCCAGTATTGTATTTCTATACCACCGCGTCTCTCAATGGAGGGCCGGTTGATTTGTTATGATCCTACTTGGACGTACCGGCAGTGACGGAGGATTCCACGAGTGCGCTCCTGTTGATAGCGTTATTCCATGGACTAGCTCTCCATGAGGTTTTACTGATTTGGCCTTGGTATCTGGTGGTTGGCTTTCGTACTTGCCCCGTCTCGTGGCTGATTCGGCCTTGGTACCTGGTAGTTAGCCTTCGCACTTGCCCGCTCGGTTTAGTGGCGGTCTCGTGACACGCCTTGGTACACAGTAGTTAGCTCAGACTTGCCGGTCCACCACGTGACACGACCTTGGTACCTGGTAGTCGGCTATAGTACTTGCCCAGTGTCAGCTTCGTGGTTTGGTTGCATAGTATTGTTAGTACGGCCTTGGTATCTAGTAGTTGGCTTTCGTACTTGCCCCGGTCAGTCGATGATGCGGCTTTGGTATCTGGTAGTTAGCCTTCGTACTTGCCCCGTACGGTTTTATGACACAGGTGGAACCTAGTGTTCATGTGTACTCTTTGGTGTTGTTTTATCATAGACTGCCGACAGTGAGGAAGGAATTCCACGGGCACGATTGATGTTGTGGGCGTGAGACCCATGGATATATTTTGAGTGATGACTTGGAGGGCGTGAGTCCCTGACTTGACATGACTGCTTATATGTTGTGTACTGTAGTTTGGTTATCATACATGTCTCCTGCTTTATATAGACTATTATGATTTCATTACAGTATTTTCAGTTTCAAATACTTGGTATCTGTTGTACTGACCTCCTTCGGGGGGCTGCGTTCATGCCGCAGGTAGAGGTACATCGGTTGTGGATCCTTGCTCATAGGATCACAGTTCAGCGTATTGGGAAGCCCCGTTTCTCCGGAGGCTTATCTTTTGGTATGTTACCACAGTCCAGGTTCTTGTACATTCAAGTGCAGCGGGGCCCCGTCCGTCATAGTTGTTGTTATAAAACTCTTAAGTGCATAACCTTTGTTGTGGGCAGAGTTTGTAAAAAGGATAACTGTTCGGGTTTATATGTATATATACAAAAGGCGACCGCTTGGGTTAGCCTGTTCTTATCATATATCTTGTTTCATGTTTAAGTTTTTATTTCCGCTGATTTTCTCTGATGTTGTATCACTAGGGTGCCCGGGGTAAGGCACCAGTCACGGGCCCGGGATCGGGTCGTGACAAAAGTGGTATCAGAGCAGTTAGTCCTCGGAAAGTGTCTACAGACCATATCTAGTAAAGCCTTGATTATCGGCGTGTTGTGCACCACACCTATAATCAGGAGGCTGCAGGATATTTAGGATTGGTTTCTATTCTTTTCACTCTGAGATCGTGCCTTAGAGCTGTGTTGTAAGTTGGACCCCTCTGACGTAATTCTTTTGTACCAGTCATGCCTCTGCGAAAGGAAACCAGGGCCCACAAGGGCAAGGCATCGAAGGAGGCTGCGGATGAACACGAGGAGTACGAGGCACAGCCGTCGATGACGAGATAGTGCTTGAGACGAGTTTTAACGCCACCGGCCCAAAGAGTTTAGAGCCACAGCGATGGTCTTGAGACCACGATACACGAGGCTCTGATCCCACGGCTGGAGCAGATGAGATGGGCTCTGAGGAGATGCACGATTACTAGCTAGGATTGTGGCCATACATGAGGATAGGCTGGACGCAGCAGTTCCAGTAGCACCCGTGGTTCACCCGAGATCAGATAGTTTGAGGCTACGGGACTTTCTCGGTAGCCCGCCGTAGTTCTACGGTCGAGGCCCGAGGATGATCCGCAGGAGTTCATCCGAAGCGATTCTGACGGATCGTAAGTGATCAAGGCTTCGAGACCGAGTCGGTGGTCTTGGGTTCACATCGGCCGCGTGATCTGCAATGATCGTTTGATTCGTGCGAGCTGTCGGGAGGGCATGCACTTCCACCGCTTGGAACGAGTTCTCGAGGCATTTCTTGCACATTTCTTGCCTCCACAGATGAGCGGGGCTCGGGCGACATATTTTTGGTGTTGAGGCGAGCACGCGTCGGTTCGGAGTACAATGTGGAGTTCGACTCATTGGCTCGGTATGTCCCGCGTTAGTAGCTAGTATGGAGGACGAGTGCACCGCTATGTCACGAGGCTAGACGATTATTTGGCGTAGAGTTGCTCGGCGTAGCTCTTCACGGGCATGGACATTGCCGCATGCAGCTTATGAACTTGGATGTGAGGCACGGAGAGGTCGACGGAATGGCCGGATCGCGAAGAGGCGAGCAGCGAGGTCTTTTGGCGACTTTCGAGGCGGACCGCCTCAAGAAGCGAGCGATTATGCGCCTCCCCAAGACGAGTGGCCCACGCGATCTTGGGACGTTCGGGATATTCAGGAGCAGTCGTGGCTCGTGTTTGAACTTTCGGGAGTAGGAGTGCTCGCCGGATAAGGTCACCCTTGTCTCGATGTGGCCATGTGGAAAACTTCATAAGAGAGTGTCGTACTAATTTGGGAGATTGTTATTCTTGCGACCACAGGCCATTTGGCGAGAATCGTCCGAAACGAGTAATCGTGGATTAGCACAGTTACGAGATCGATTGCAGGTTCTTCACCTTCCATACTAGGCGGGATGTTCATGCACCCAGGCCACGGCAGAGGTCGCGGTGGAAGTTCCCAGTTTTAGCGGTCCTTTGAACCGCCTATTTACAGGTATATCCTTAACCCTCTAGAGACTAGTATGTATTGATGTTATGATGATGTGTTAAGTGTTAGGATCGGATAGCTTTGAGTTAAAAGATGATTTAGAAGCCTGGTTAGTGAAAAGGGTAAGTCTGGGGATGAGAAAATTTCGAACCTTAGAATATTACACGTTGAGACCTTAGATGTAAGGCCGTCTTGAGTAAAGGATTTTGCAGAAGATCCTTGTCGGAGTGCATTATATGCATAGGGTGTATTAGTGTGATAATTCCATGGGTAGTGTAAGATGAAAGTGGTAGCTTTCAGGACTTGTATAGGTAGGGTTGTTCCGGATCGGGGAACAAGAGTCTGGTGCGAATATGGGTCGGGTTGAGGACCGTTCGCGGGTTCCAGGGTATGTATGTGGGGACGTCCGTACGAAAATACGACAAAAAATTTTGAAAGAAAGAAAGGTGTGATTTTTCGACGGAAAAGTTTCCGGGTTTTGTGAAGGAAAAAGGTTCGTTAGTGGGAATTGGATTCCCAGATTTGGTATTTGGACTTCTTGGATTATATTAGAATTATGGGATTTTATTTTCGGAAATGGTCACGTGGGGCCCACGGGAGAAATTTACGGTTTTGTGGGGCCCACTTTGTTTTTGAGATTTTCGGTATTTTGGATATTTTCGGAAGATGAAATATTTTGGACGAATCGGGGGGCGACACCTATCACCCCCATGTGGCACCCTTGGCCGAATTGGAGGGACAAGTGGCTAGCCACTTGTCCCCTTGGCCGAAATGACCATGACACTTGGAAGCAATTTCGTTGGCCATGTGGTGTGGTGGGACCCACACACACATGGCCCAATCTTCACCACCCACTTTACTTGATCATGGCCCTTGATTCTTCTATAAATACCCCCTTAGCTTGAAGACTAATTTCATCCCTCACTTGAAGTTTTTCCAAGCAAAATACTCCCTCCCTTTAGCCTTGTTTCGTCCAACCTCCCCCACTTGTCTAGAAAATACTCCAAGTATTATTGTATAATCCCAAATACCTTAGCCTAGTATCCCTAGTTGTATTCCAAGTTATTTCAATACTAGGAGCCCGGAAATACTACTTTATTCCATTAGTCGCAAAGTGAAACCCTAGAAAAATCTTCATAGTTGGTTGAAGTAGTAAGTAGAAGTGGTGTAGAACTTCTAAGGGTTTCTTGGAGCGAATTGGAGCGTACAGATTAGGAGCTAAACCTTGCTCAGGATCGACTTATAAACTTGGATAATTTTGGGCTTATCGAGGTAATGATCTATGTCCCCCTATTGTAATTGGATATTACATATTGTAGTAATTTAGAATTGAGTATAAGATATATTGGAAGGATGATTATAAAGGATTGAACTGTATTTACATTGGATTGTATTTACAGTAGACTTGTGTAGTATTATTGTGAAGTAGAATTGTACACGTCCGGTTAGACGTGTAACCCTCCCCCCTGGGAGTTGTTGGCCTGGTAGCGGGACTGAGTAGAGGAAGAGATTTATGTGGTTGCGGGGGGAGGTGCTGCCGAATTTTCTGTAGAATAAGGAATCTTGTATTTAGAATATTCTACGAAGTGATCTAGAAGTTGATAGACGTTTTATGGCCATTATAGGTTAAAATACTACGAGTAGCATATTCTACTTGAAGGGTGGAAAAGGCTAGCAAAGTTATAGTACTTCAGAGCGTTTTGCTAATTGTCGATAATCGTCGCGAGGTATGTGAACCTCTTCCTATCTTTTCTAGAATGATATGTTGTGAACTATGTAGTACGGTAGACATACATGTGTTAAGTGAATTTAGTTGGTTTACAACATAAAGTGTTATAACGGCTTTATGGGAAGTTTGTTATAACAACTTTATGTGGGTAAAGGAATGGTTGGTGGTTTTTAAAAGATAAATGACTTGATGTGAATTAGTAATGACTTGGTTTGTGTTAAAGAGTTGTGAAACCGCTTTTATGAGAAATGGGTAATTGGGGTTTTAAAAGGAATAATGTTATATTGATTTTCTGGAATAAGAGACTTGAGTATTTGAAATTAGGCAAACGTGAACTTTTGGAAAAGAATGTTGTTCTTGATTTTAAAAAGGAAAGTGTGTTGTTTTACTTAAAAGTGTTAGTCACTCTATTTTAATACTACGGGTATCGGGTGACCTTTGTAAAAGAAATAAGTCTTTTACAAGAATTTAACGTACGTAGTACTTTGGGTATTAAAACCTGGACTTTGGCATAAAATGAAAGTACCTCGAGTTAGGTGTAACTTACCTATGTTTGCGTGTGATAGCCTTGTTGTGCCAGTATTGTATTTCTATACCACCGCGTCTCTCAATGGAGGGCCGGTTGATTTGTTATGATCTTACTTGGACGTACCGGCAGTGACGGAGAATTCCACGAGTGCGCTCCTGTTGATAGCGTTATTCCATGGACTAGCTCTCCATGAGGTTTTACTGATTTGGCCTTGGTATCTGGTGGTTGGCTTTCGTACTTGCCCCGTCTCGTGGTTTATTCGGCCTTGGTACCTGGTAGTTAGCCTTCGCACTTTCCCCGTTCAGTTTAGTGGCGAAGTCTCGTGACAGGCCTTGGTACCTGGTAGTTAGCCTTCGTACTTGCCCCGGTCAGCTACGTGACACGGCCTTGGTACCTGGTAGTCGGTTTTCGTACTTGCCCCGTGTCAGCTTCGTGGTTTGGTTGCATAGTATTGTTAGTAAGGCCTTGGTATCTAGTAGTTGGCTTTCGTACTTGCCCCGGTCAGTCGATGATGCGGCTTTGGTATCTGGTAGTTAGCCTTCGTACTTGCCCCGTACGGTTTTATGACACAGGTGGGACCTAGTGTTCATGTGTACTCCTTCGTGTTGTTCTATCATAGACTGCCGACAGTGATGAAGGAATTCCACGGGCACGATTGATGTTGCGGGCGTGAGACCCATGGATATATTTTGAGTGATGACTTGGAGGGCGTGAGTCCCTGACTTGACATGACTGCTTATATGTTGTGTATTGTAGTTTGGTTATCATACATGTCTCCTGCTTTATATAGACTATTATGATTTCATTATAGTATTTTCAGTTTCACATACTTGGTACCTGTTGTACTGAACTCCTTGGGGTGCGTTAAATGCCGCAGTGAAGTACATCGGTTGTGGATCCTCGCTCATAGGATCACAGTTCAGCGTATTGGGAAGCCCCGTTTCTCTGGAGGCTTCTCTTTTGGTATGTTACCCTGAGTCTGTAGGTTCTTGTACATTCAGGGGTATGGCGGGGCCCTGTCCCGTCATAGTTGTTATTATAAAACTCTTAGAGGTATGTAACACTGTTGTGGGCAGAGTTTGTAAAAAGGATAACTGTTCAGGTTTTTATGTATATATACAAAAGGCGACCGCTTGGGTTAGCCTGTTCTTATCATATATCTTGTTTCATGTTTATGTTTTTATTTTCCGCTGATTTTTCTCTGATGTTGTATCACTAGGGTGCCCGGGGTAAGGCACCAGTCACGGGCCCAGGATCGGGTCGTGACACTTAACCAAACTTTGTCCAAAAATTCTTAAACTCTTAAGTGTTCTTCCTTAGTGTATTAGGAAGATTATTAGCCAAAATTTAGAAAAGATTTCACATCCTAGCCCCTAAAACTACCCCTTGGCCGAGAGCATGGCAAGAACAAGCCTAAGTGTTCTTCACTTGTTTGAGTTGATTCTTGAATAGAAGTTGGTTAGGAGCTTCTAAGGGTGATTTGTGGTGGTTTGGAACACAAAGATTTGGAGCTAAACCTTGCTTAGGAGCGACTTATAATCTTGGATAATTTTGGGCTTATCGAGGTAAATATCTTTGTCCTTCTATTGTAATTAGAGATTACATACTGTAGTAGTATAGAAATGAGTATAAGATTTATAGAAGGATGGTATAAAAGAAGAGAATTGAACTGTACTTACATTGGGCTGTATTCTGATGAGACTTGTGTAATTTTACGGGTAGGGAAGTGCTGCCCAATTTTCCATAGAATTAAGAACCTTCTGCTTAGAATATTCTACAGAGTAGTCTAGACGTTGATAGACGTATTTAACTATTATAGGTTGATACTCTGCGCGCGACATATTCGACTTGGCAGGTGGATTGAGCCGAGGAGGTATGTGATCCTTCTTATACTCTTGAGCATGATATTTGTGAAATATATATAGTACGGTAGACGTACGTGTGTTAACTAAATTTGGTTTTACTTTGATTTCTTTTGACTTGAGTTTTAAATAATAAGAATCTTGAATTATTTCAGAAGAGTTATGAATCATTTTGAAAGAAAAGAAATACTTGGTTTTAAAAGCTTAAGTGTTATACTAGCTTTATGGGAAGTTAGGTATAACGACTTAAGAAAGATAAAAGGAACGGTTTACTTATTTGCTTATAAAAGCCTTGTAATGATTTCTAGAAAGTGTGGTAAGTTGGTTTGATAAGTAAACATGTTATGATGCTACGTGTGTTAGTGTCTTGTGATGTTTGTGTAAGGGGGTTATTCTTGTTGAGCTTACGTTGTTAAACGATAAGCCCGTTGTACTGGTATTATATCACATACCCCCCCTGACTTGTTATGATGCCGAGGATTTGCCACCCTCGATGCGAGGAATACCTTATGCGGGTCCATGCGACCTATGCGGAGCTGCGGGAGTTCCAGGATTGATCACTCCGAGTGTGTTACGCCGATGCGAGGAATACCTCATGCCGTCGAGGTGACTATGCGGACTTCGGGTGTCACGACCCGACCTCGGGCCCGCGACTGGTGCCTTACCCCGGGCACCCTAGTGATACAACATCAGAGAAAATCAGCGGAAATAAAAACTTAAACATGAAACAAGATAAAATAAGAAATAGGCTAACCAAACGGTTACCTTTCTGCATATATATACCTGAACAGTTATATCCTTTTACAAACCCTGCCCACAACAGTACTACAGACCTCTAAGAATGTAACCACAACTACTACGGGACAGGGCCCCGCCATACCCCTGAATGTAAGTACCTACAACAATAGGGGACTATACCAAGATAAGCCTCCGGAGAAACGGAGCTTCCCGAACGCTGAACTGTGATCCTATGAGCGAGGATCAACAACTGGTGTACCTCTACCTGCGGCATGAACGCAGCCCCCCGAAGGAGGTCGATAACAGTACCAAGTATGTGGCGAAAATCTGTAAATGAAATCATAATAGTCTATATAAAGCAGGAGACATGTATGATAGCCAAACTACAGTACACAACATATGAGCCGTTATGTCAAGTCAGGGACTCACGCCCTCAAGGTCATCACTCAAAATATAATAATGGGTCTCACGCCCACAACATCAATCATGCCCGTGGAATTCCTTCCACTGCGGCGATGATGATATAACAACACCAAGCAGTACACTTGAACACCAGGTCCCACCTGTGTCATAAAACCGTACGGGGCAAGTACGAAAGCCAACTACTAGATACCAAAGCCGTACTAACAATACTACATAACCATACCACGAAGCTGACACGGGGCAAGTACGAAAGCCAACTACCAGATACCAAGGTCGCATCACGTCGCTGATGGGGGCAAATCTGAGCTAACTACCGGTACGAGTTGTGATCACGAGAGTTCGTCACAAAACTGAACGGGGCAAGTGCGAAGGCTAACTACCAGATACCAAAGCCGAATCAGCCACGACCGGGGCAAGTACGAGAGACAACCACCAGATACCAAGGCCGAATCAGTAAAACCCCATGGAGGGCTGGTCCATGGAATGACACTATCAAGAACTGATCGGGGCAAGTACGAAAACCAACTACAAGAACCAACCTGCATCAGCAACGACCGGGGAAAGTATGAGGGATAGCTACCTGTTATACCCCGTAGTTCCAGGGTAATTATGTGAGGACGTACGTACGAGGATACGACAGTAACATTGGAAAGAAAGAAAGATGTGATTTTTCGACGGAAAAGTTTCCGGGTTTTGTGAAGGAAAAAGGTTCGTTGATGGGAATTGGCTTCCCAAATTTGGTATTTTGGCTTCTTGGATTATATTAGAATTATTAGATTTTATTTTCGGAAATGGTCACGTGGGACCCACGGGAGAAATTTACGGTTTTGTGGGGCCCACTTTGTTTTTGAGATTTCCGGTATTTTGGATATTTTCGGAAGACGAAATATTTTGAGACAGTCGGGCGACACGTGTCACCCCATGTGGCACCTTGGCGGGTGGAGGAGACAGTGGCTGGCAGCTTGTCATGGAAATGGCCATTACACTTGGAGCCTATTTTCGTTGGCCATGTGGTGTGGTGGGACCCACACACACATGGCGCAATCTTGACCACACACTTGCATAGATATTGACCCTTGATTCCTCTATAAATACCCCCTTAGTGCAAGACTATTCTTCATCCCACACTTAAACTTTCCAAGGCAAAAATATCCCCTCCCTTTGTAGTTGCTTTCGTCCCCCTCCCCCACTTGTGTAGAAAATACTTCAAGTATTGTAGTATAATCCCAAATACCTTAGCCTAGTTTTTCTAGTTGTATTCCAAAGTTATTTCAATACTAGGAGCTCGGAAATACTACTTTATTCCAATAGTCGCAAAACGAAACCCTAGAAAAATCTTCATAGCTTGGTTGAAGTGTTAAGAGAAGTTGTTTAGAAACTTCTAAAGGTTGCTTGGAGCGGGTTGGAGCGTAAGGATTTGGAGCTAAACGTTGCTCAGGATCGACTTATAATCTTGGATAATTTTGGGCTTATCGAGGTAATGATCTATGTCCCCCTATTGTAATTGGATATTACATGTTGTAGTAGTTATACTTGAGTATATTATATGAGGATAGAAGATTGATAGAATTGAACTGTACTTACATTGGACTGTATTTACAGTAGACTTATAGTATTATTGTGGGGCAGTGTTGTACACGTCCGGTTAGACGTGTAACCCCCTTGGAGTTGTTGGCTCGATAGCGGGCCTTGATAGAGGAGGAGATTTATGTGGTTGCGAGGGAGAGTCTTTGCCGAATTGTCCGTAGAATAAGGAACCTTGTACGTGGAAATATTCTACGAAGAGATCGAGAGGTTGATAGACGTTTTGTGGTCTTTATAGGTTGAAATACTACGAGTAGCGTATTCTCTGGAAGGGTGGAAAAGGCTAGCGATTCTGATACTTTGGAGCTATTTGCTAATTGTCGATAATCGTCGCGAGGTATGTGAACCTCTTCCTATCTTTTCTAGCATGATTGTTGTGAACTATGTAGTACGGTAGACGTACGTGTGCTAAACGAGTTTTGGTTGGTTTAAAACATAAAGTGTTATAATAGCTTTATGGGAAGTTAGTTATAACGACTTTATGTAGGTAAAAGAATGGTTTATTGATTTTAGAAGTTAAGAGACTTGATCATGAAAGATAAGAGACTTGACTTAATTGGCTTGATATGAATTTTGTTAAAAAGTTGTAAAACCTCATTCGTGAGTAATGAGTACTTGGTTTTTAAAGAATAATGTTTTACTGATTTCGGAAATGAGAATAAGTATCGAACAAACCACTGCAGCGTTAATAAAGGAAAATGTATTGACAAATAATTAATTATATTAAAACCAGTAGAAACCTCCATCTGCATAGAAGCTAAGATAAGACAAAATTGTATTACATTTCCTAGATCATGACTGCTTTAATAAGATTGTTATAAACAAGAATAACCTACTCACACATAAGACATATGTTACTCAAATTGTTTTAAAAGAGATTACGTTATTAAGTGATTAAGACTATGGACTATGAAATCTTTCGAAAATAAGAGACTTGAGTATTTGAAATTATGCAACTTGAACTTTTGGAAAAGAATGTTGTTACTTGATTTTAAAAAGGAAAGTGTTTCGGTTTAAAAAGGAGGGCATGATATTGCCTTAGTTTGATTTAAAAGGAAAACATGGTATTATCTTAATCTGTCTTAAAAGAGGGTTTAAATGTTATGGCCGATTCTACCTCGAGTCCCATGAGATGGGCCGAGACATGTATACCACCCGATTCTACACCGAGTCCATGGGATGGACCGGAAATGTATTCCACATGATTCTACACCGAGTCCATGGGATGGACCGGAAATGTATTCCACACGATTTGACACCGAGTCCATGGGATGGATCGGGAATGTATTCCACACGATCCGACACCGAGTCCATGAGATGGACTGGGAATGTGACCATGTGATTCCACCTCGAGTTCCATGGGATGGGCCGATACATGTTACGTATCACACGATTTATAGCTAGACTGCCGGCAGTGAGGAAGGAGTTCCACGGGCATGAGGGATGACTTTGAGGGCGTGAGTCCCTGACATGGCATGACTGCTTTTATGTTGTGATTTCATTACAGTATTTTCAGTTTCACATACTTGGTACATGTTATCGACCTCGCCGGGGCTGCGTTCATGCCGCAGGTAGAGGTACATCGGTTGTTGATCCTCGCTCATAGGATCGCAGTTCAGCGTTGGGAAGCTCCGTTTCTCCGGAGGCTTATCTTTTGTTATAGTCCCCTGTCATTGTAGATACTTGTACATTCAGGGGTATGGTGGGGCCCTGTCCCGTCATAGTTGTTGTTACATTCCTAGAGGTCTGTAGTACTGTTGTGGGCAGGGGTTGTAAAGGATGTAACTGTTCGGTTATATATATATACATGAAGGTGACCGTTTTGGTTAGCCTGTTTTCTTATGTTATATCTTGTTTCCTGTTAAGTTTTTTTATTTCCGCTGATTTTCTCTGATGTTGTATCACTAGGGTGCCCGGGGTAAGACACCAGTCATGGGCCCGAAGTCAGGTCGTGACAAAAGTGGTATCAGAGCAGTTAATCCTCGGAAAGTGTCTACAGAACGTATCTAGTAGAGTCTTGATTATCGGTGTGTTGTGCACCACACCTATAATCAGGAGGCTGCAGGATATTTAGGATTGGTTTCCATTCTTCTCATTCTGAGATCGTGCCTTAGATCTGTGTTATGAGTTGGACTCCCTCTGACGTATTCTTATGTGCGATTATGCCTCACGCAAGGCAATCGTGGCCCGAAGAGCGGCGAGAGGAGGCTGCGAGTAAACGTGGCGATCTCTACAGAGACCACGATGCACAGGCCTCCAGTCCACGGCCGGGAGCGAGAGAGATGGGTTACAAGGAGATGGCGCGATTATTGGCGGTGATCGTGGCACGGCACGAGGATAAATTTGGATCTGCAGTCCCAATAGTACCCATAGTTCACCCCAGGTCGGATAGTTTGAGACTTCGGGACTTTCTGAGTAGCAGCCCGCCATAGTTTTATGGGTCGAGGCCTGAGGATGATCCGCATGAGTCAAAAATTGGAAGAACACCACATATTGCTCTCGGGTTCATCAACAAGAAGAAAGAAAAAAAATTTGTTTCTTGTCCATTAAGCTCCACACTTTAAACCAAGGTTCATGAGTGTATTGTAAGTGTATCTCAATAGAAAAATCCCGGAAAAAGAGAGTTTTCGTATTAGTCGCAAAGTGAAAACCTAGTTGCTTTCTAGGTTTTGGATTGGAAGTGGAAGGAAAGTTGTTGGTATGGTTCTAAGGGTCTCAAGTAGCGGATTGAATTGTCTTGAAGAGGCTCTAAGTTTCTAAGGAAGCGACTTCGGATTTGGAGTTGGATTGAGATTCGTTGAGGTATAATCTTGTCTCTTAATAGTGTTACAAGATTAATTAAATTGTTGTCATCTTTACATGTTGCTAGCATGAAGTATATGTGTTGAAGTTTATAAGGATTATGGATTGATTGTAGCCTTGGAAATCCGAAATGTAATGTAAGCCATGTTAAGTTGGATTGAAATTTAGTCGTTATTAGAATCGTCGCATGTTGTTGACTTGAAGATTATAGTAGTTATAGTCGATTGCGACTTGATATCATGTATTGCTAACAACTTGGATTGAAATGGAAATTTGATAAGAATTGGTATTGTTGAAAGTAATGTGGCCGAATTTGGACATGTAGTTTGTATTAGTTTGATATCTTTTGTGGGGCGGAATTTTACACGTCTAGTAGGTGTGTAATCCCCTATTGATAATTGCATTGTTTGGGCCTTAAATGTGGCGTGTTTGGTTATTGTATTCGGCCTTGAAAAAGGTGGCAAAGTAAGTAAAAACAAAGGAGGTGCTGTCCGATTTTCCGTAGAATTTAGTGACTTAGCACTTAGAATATTCTACGTTTGAAGTAAGAGGTTAATGGACGTATTGTGACCATTATAGGTTGAAGTACTTAGTATAGCGTATCCTACTTGAAGGATGGATTAGCTATCAAGGTTGAAGTACTTTGGAGCATTTTGCTACTTGTCGATAATCGTCGCGAGGTATGTGAACCTCTTCCTTCCTTTGGCATGATTCTGTCACGACCCGAATCCGGGCCCGTGACTGGTGCCTTACCCCGGGCACCCTAGCGATACAACATCAGAGAAAAACCAGCGGAAATAAAAACTTTAAACATGAAATGAGAGACATGATAAATAAACAGGCCAACCAAAACAGTTGCCTTCAGTATATATACATAAAAACCCGAACAGTTATCCTTTTTACAAACCACACAACAATTACTCTGACCTCTAAGATTTACAACAACTATGACGGGACAGGGCCCCGCCATACCCCTGAATGTACAAGAACCTACAACTCAGGGAAACATACCAAAGATAAGCCTCCGAAGGAACGGAGCTTTCCAACACGCTGAAAAGAGATCCTATGAGCGGGGATCCACGACCGATGTACCTCTACCTGCGGCATGAACGCAGCCCCCCGAAGTCGATCTGACAACAGTACCAAGTATGTGAAACTGTCAAATACTGTAAATGAAATCATAATAGCTTAAAAATCAGGAGACATGTATGATAACCAAAATACAGTACGCAACATAAAAGCAGTCAAGTCAGGGACTCACGCCCTCAAATTCACCACTCAAATATAACTATGGGTCTCACGCCCACAACATCCATCATGTTCGCATCATGGCGCGTGCCCCGAATCTGCGCCGGTGTAGACATGTCCATGATGCAACAATAATAACAGGCCGCGTGGCGTACCGAATCGCATCGGTGTAGACATGCCCATGTAACCTCAATAACAATATCGGGTGGTCAACCTGCGCGTAGCCACGCATGCCGGAATCTGCGACGGTGTAGACACGCCCATGTTGCGATAACCGTATATCGGGTAATCAACGGCCGCGTGGCCGCGTGCCCCGAATCTGCGTCGGTGTAGACATGTCCATGTGACATCAACAACAAGCGAGAATCAAAATGGAAACATACCGTGGAATTCTCCATCACCGCCAAAGACGCGTCCAAGTAAGTTCTCAACAAGTCAACCGGCCCTCTATCGAGAGACGCGGTAACACAGAAATACCACACTTGCACAACAAAGGCTATCATCACAAGCATAGGCAAGTTTCACGACAACAAGCATAGGCAAGTTTCACAACAACAAGCATAGGCAAGTTTCACAACAACAAGCATAGGCAAGTTTCACAACAACTCAAAGTACTTTCATTTTATGCCAAAGTCCGGGTTTTTAACCCCAAAGTACTACATACGTTAAGTTCTTTTAAAGAGATCCATTACTTTTATAAAAGTCACCCGATACTGTAGTATTAGAATGACCAACCCACATTCATTTTCAAAATCAAGTAACAACATTCTTTTCCTAAGTTCCAGTTTGCCTAGTTTCAATTACTCAAGCTTCTCATTTTCAAATGGTTTCATAGTTCATAAACTTAATCACTTGATTCCTTTTTAGAACAATTGAGTAATATATGTCTCACGTGAGAGTAGGTTATTCTTGTTTACAACATTCTTATTACAGCAGCCATGATCTAGAAAATGTAATATCATTTTGTCTCATCTTAGTTTCTATGCAGATGGAGGTTTCTACTGGTTTTAATACGATACATCATTGTTCAATACATTTTCTTTTATTAACGCCGCGTTGGTCCTGTCGATACACATTCGATTTCCAAATCAAGAAACATTATCCCTTTAAATAAAACCAAGTACTCATTACTCACGAATGAGGTTTCACACAAACATTCACATTAAAACAAATAAGTTAAGTCTCTTATCTTATAAGATCAAGTCTCTTAACTTCTAACATTAGTAAACCATTTTCTTTACCTCTCTTAAGACATTATACCTAACTCCCCATAAAGCTAGTATAACTCTTTTTTAAAACCTTTAAAACCAAGTGTTACTCTCCCTTCAAAACGATTTATAAATCTTTTGAAATACATCAAGTTCTTTATTATAACTAGCCAGTTATAATTCACATCAGTTACCTTTTAAAACCACAAAGTATTTTCTTACCTACATAAAGCTGTTATAACCAACTTCCCATAAAGCCGTTATAACACTTTATGTTTTAAGAACAATCAAACACAGTTAACACATGTACGTCTACCGTACTACGTAGTTCACACATATCATGCTAGAAGAGATAGGAAGAGGTTCACATACCTCGCGACGATTATCGACAATAAGCAAAAAGCTCCAAGTACTACAACCTTGCTAGTCCTTTCCACTCCTCGAGTAGAATACGCTACTCTTAGTACTTTCACCTATAAAGGCCACAAACGTCTATTAACCCCAAAACACAAGTTCTATCTTTCTACAGAAAATTCGCGACACCTCCCATGGCAGCGTAAATCTCCTCCTTTATCGAGGTCGGCTACCAAGCCAACCAGGGGGTTAACACGCCTAACGGCACGCGTACAATTCTACTACACAATGTTACATAAGTCTCATGTCTGACACCCCCAGGTAATTACAGTTCGATTCTTCTCTTTATTATCCTTCTATGTGATTCTTATTTCAATTCTTTATTCTTGGGCTTAAGTCAAAAGACATTGCCACAATACTAAGTTCAGTTCTATATATAGTATACAACAACTATATATTCAACACTTATGTAATTTCCAATTACAATAGAAGGACAGTAGTGTTTACCTCGATAAGCCCAAAATTATCCAAGTATAAAGTCGATCTGAGCACGCTTAGCTCTACTCAGCGCTCAAACAACCGCCAGAAGTTCTAACCAACTTCTACTTACAACTCAACAACGGGTGAAGATTTCCTTAGGGTTTCGTTTTTGTGGCTAAAGGAAGTATAATCGTATTTTACGGGCTTTTGTAAAAGTGTAACCTTGGGAAAACTACAAGGTATTTGGGCCAAGGTATTTGGACATTATAACAATACTAGAGAGTATTTCTATACCACAACAAGGGTATTATACGAAACAACTAGGCTAGTGGGTACCCTAGCTAACCACTACAAAGGGAGGAGCTCTCGGCCAAAGGGAGGGGTGTGGTGGGACGAAACTCAAGAGGGAGGGAGTAGTTTGAGACTTAGATAGATTGCTCAAGTTTAGGATGAAGAATGTCTTCAACTAGAGGGGTATTTATAGGTCAAGTGAAGGCCAACCAATGGCCAAGATGAAGACAAGTGCATAGCAAGTGTAAGGCCAAGATTTAGCCATGTGCTACCTTATCCATCTACCACAAAATATCCTACCTAACCCTTGACCAAGGGAAAGGCACAAAATCGTCCAAGCTAGCCCAAAGTTGCCGTCCACTCCTTCCAATTAGAGGGTGACAAGTGTCGCCCTCTCGTTGGTCCAAAATGTTTCGTCTCTCGGAAAAATCCGCAAAAATTATAAATGACATAGCCGGAATTTTCCCAACAAAAGCTGTGGAAACGTTTCGTCGAAAAACGACTCTAATCGGGTGTTGTGTACAAATTTCGAAACTTGCCTAACTTAAGGCTCAAATTTTCTACGTACGTCCCCACGTACATACTCTGAAAATACGGGGTATAACATTCTTCCCCCCTTAGAAACATTCGTCCCGAATGTTCCTTCTCAAGTCTCAACACAAACATGCGCCAGTATAGTCTTCACTGCTATACGTACGAAAACAATCATGCCACACCTGGCCATGAAATAACAAATGCACAAAAATACGAAATCCCAAGTCCACGAGGCATCACCTCTGTTATCACAAAAGTTCCCACCAAGGTCTAAAATATACTCCCTCTGCACCTTCATTTCACAAAAGAAACGATCACACTCGTTCACCTCTCCCCTACCTCATCGTACCCTTCTCGAACACTCGAGCTCTTTCTAGTATCCGTACCACACTTCCGTCAACGTTTCTGTTTCCAACCCTTGGAGTTACTACCTCCAAACTTGGTCATCTTACTACCCTCGATCTCCTCTAAGGCCATTCTCGGCCTTCACGAACTGATTCAGGTCGAACATATCTATGAACTCATACGATGGTCATCAAAACTTGGGCCTAGCACCCTCGTGACCCTGCCACCTGGCGGGACCACCCAGAGCTGACCCTTCCTCGAAACGGGACGCGGGTTGGCCCGCAACATGGCCCCAACCCGACCCACTGTAGCGCCAACTTCCGCTCCTCGACACGGAACACATCATGGAAGCTACCACTTCCATCTCACACTAACCAGATTTTTAAATCACACTATAGCACAAAGCTATTCGAACATAACACTTAACACATCATTAACATCAATACATACAAGTATCTACAGGGTTAAGGATATACCTGAAACTAGGCGGTTCAAGGACCGCTAAAATCGAACTTCCACCGCGACTCTACCGTGGCCCGCAATCGCCTAGTAGTCCATGCTATCCTACCGCTACCCCGGTCGGACAGCTTCTCGTCATATGGCCCCGCTGGCCGCAAGAATAACAAGCTCCCTTGGTACTACGACACTCCCGAACGGTCTACCACATCGACCACACCGAGGTAGGGTGATCGATCCGCCAACACCCCTACTCCCCGAACATTCAAACCCGAGCCCCGACCGCTCTGAATATCCCAAGGTCCCGGCGTCGCGGAGGACCACTGCAATGGCGGAGGTACATAACTAGTTCACGCCGAGGCGGTCCGCCTCGAAGTCGCCAAAATATCCGCCTTGGCCTTCTTCGCCGAAAGCCGTCCACCTGCCGATCTGCGCCTCGCACTCCAAGTGCACGAGCACGAATGGGGCAATGTCCATGCCCAACAAGAGAAACACCGCACAAGACTCGCCATATAATCATCTAGCCCGTGACGTAGCGATGCACCTATCCTCCATATCTGCAACAAGCGCAGGACATATCGAGCCAAAGAATCGAACTCGACATTGTACTCCCGACAGGTCGCCTCTCGCTCAAGAATAAAAATTTGTCGGCCCGTGCCCTCCTCATCTCGGAGGCAAGAAATATGCCGAAGGCCCCAAAACTCGTCCCAAACGGCCGGAAGTGCATGCTCTCCCGAAAGCTCCCACGAAGTCAAACCAATCGATCGCGGTATCACGCAGCCGATGCGAACCAAATGTCACGCACTCGATCTACGAAGCCTTGATCACCCGCATGATCCTTCAGAATCGACGGATGAACTCCTCGGATCATCCTCCGCCTCGACCAGTAAAACTCAAAGCGGGCTACAACTAAGGAAATCCCGTAGCCTCAAATCAGATGCCTCTGGTGCACTACAGTCGCCGCTGAACTGGAACTGCCAAGGCCCACTTATCTCATATCCGCCACAACCTCGCCAATAATCGCCATCTCTTGTGACCCATTCCCCGCCTGCATCGCGGACCTGAGGCTCAGTATCAGAGTCTCAGCAGCCACCGCCGCGCTCTAAACTCTTTGGCCGTGGCGTCGCAAAACTTCGCCGTCAAGCACTACTCGTCTCGGCCGCATGCGCTCGCATCCTCTGAATCCCACTAGCGGCTCCTCGCTGCCTTGCCCTTCGGGCCCTGGTTGCCTTCGCAGGCATAATCGTAAAAACGAAACACGTCGAGGGGTCCAACTTACAACACGGCTCTAAGGCATGATCTCGTAATGAGAAGAATGGAAACCAATCCTAAATGTCCTATAGCCTCACGATTATAGATGTGGTGCACAACACACCGATAATCAAGACTCTACTAGACACGGTCAGTAGGCACTTTCCGAGGACTAATCGCTCGATACCACTTTTGTCACGACCGAATCCGCCCGTGGATCGTGCCTACCCCGCACCCTAGCGATACAACATCGAGAAAAACCAATGAAATAAAAACTTTAAACATGAAATGAGAGACATGATAAATAAACAGCAACCAAAAGCTTGCCTTTCGATATATACATAAAACCCGACGCTTATCCTTTTTACAAACCCCGCCACAACAAAGGCATGCACTCTAAGATTTACAACAACTATGACGACAGGCTCGCCATACCCCGAATGTACAAGAACCTACAACTCGTGGAAACATACCAAAGATAAGCCTCCAAGGAACGGAGCTTTCAACACGCTGAAAAGAGATCCTATGAGCGGATCCACGATCGATGTACTCTACTGCAGATGAACGCAGCCGGGCGAGGTCGATAACAGTACCAAGTATGTGAAATCACAACATCAGAATGAAATCATAATAGCTTAAAAAGGAGACATGTATGATAACCAAAATACAAGACGCAACATAAAAGTAGCCAAGTCGTGACTCACGCCTCAAAGTCACCACTCAAATATAACTATGGGTCTCACGCCCACAACATCCATCATGTTCGCATCATGGCCGCGTGCCCTAATCTCGCGACGGTGTAGACATGTCCATGATGCAACAATAATAACAAGGCCGCATGGCCACATGCCCCGAATCTTCGCGACGGTGTAGACATGCCCATGTAACCTCAATAACAATATATCGGGTGGTCAACCCGCCGCACGCCACATGCCCCGGAATCAGACGGTGTAGACACGCCCATGTTGCGGTAATAACCGTGATATCGGGTAATCAACCCGCCGCATGGCCGCGTGCCCCGAATCAGACGGTGTAGACATGTCCATGTGACATCAACAACAAGACAGTAATCAAAATGGAAACATACCCGTGGAATTCTCCATCACTGCCAGCACGTCCAAGTAAGTTCTCAACAAGTCAACCTACTTATCGAGAGACGCGGAATACGTAAATACCACACTTGCACAACAAAGGCTATCATCACAAGCATAGGCAAGTTTCACGACAACAAGCATAGGCAAGTTTCACAACAACAAGCATAGGCAAGTTTCACAACAACAAGCATAGGCAAGTTTCACAACAACTCAAAGTACTTTCATTTTATGCCAAAGTCCGGGTTTTTAACCCCAAAGTACTACATACGTTAAGTTCTTTTAAAAGAGATCCATTACTTTTATAAAAGTCACCCGATACCTGTAGTATTAGAATGACCAACCCACATTCCCTTTTCAAAATCAAGTAACAACATTCTTTTCCTAAGTTCCAGTTTGCCTAGTTTCAATTACTCAAGCTTCTCATTTTCAAATGGTTTCATAGTTCATAAACTTAATCACTTGATTCCTTTTTAGAACAATTGAGTAATATAAGTCTCACGTGAGAGTAGGTTATTCTTGTTTACCACATTCTTATTACAGCAGCCATGATCTAGAAAATGTAATATCATTTTGTCTCATCTTAGTTTCTATGCAGATGGAGGTTTCTACTGGTTTTAATACGATACATCATTATTCAATACATTTTCCTTTATTAACGCTGCAGTGGTCTGTCGATACACATTCCGATTCAAATCAAGAAACATTATCCCTTTAAATAAAACCAAGTACTCATTACTCACGAATGAGGTTTCACACAAACATTCACATTAAAACAAATAAGTTAAGTCTCTTATCTTATAAGATCAAGTCTCTTAACTTCTAACATTAGTAAACCATTTTCTTTACCTCTTAAGACATAATACCTAACTCCCATAAAGCTAGTATAACTCTTTTTTTAAAACCTTTAAAACCAAGTGTTACTCTCCCTTCAAAACGATTTATAAATCTTTTGAAATACATCAAGTTCTTTATTATAACTAGCCCGTTATCATTCACATCGATTACCTTTAAAACCACAAAGTATTTTTACCTACATAAAGTCATTATAACCAACTTCCCATAAAGTCGTTATAACACTTTATGTTTTAAGAACAATCAAACACGCTAACACACGTATGCGTCACCGCATTCACGTAGTTCACACATATCATGCTAGAAGAGATAGGAAGAGGTTCACATACCTCGCGACGATTATCGACAATAAGCAAAAAGCTCCAAGTACTACAACCTTGCTAGTCCTTTCCACTCCTCGAGTAGAATACGCTACTCTTAGTACTTTCACCTATAAAGGCCACAAACGTCTATTAACCCCAAAACACAAGTTCTATCTTTCTACAGAAAATTCGGCAGCACCTCCCCCCCCGCAACAGCGTAAATCTCCTCCTTTATCGAGGTCGGCTACCAAGCCAACCAGGGGTTAACACGCCTAACTGCACTGCATAATTCTACTACACAGCAATGTTACATAAGTCTACTGTAATACAGCCCTAGGTAATTACAGTTCAGTTCTTCTCTTTATTATCCTTCTATGTGATTACTGTTCAATTCTTTATTCTTCAGGCTTAAGTCAAAAGACATTGCCACAATACTAAGTTCAGTTCTATATATAGTATACAACAACTATATATTCAACACTTATGTAATTTCCAATTACAATAGAAGGACAGTAGTGTTTACCTCGATAAGCCCAAAATTATCCAAGTATAAAGTCGATCCTGAGCAACGCTTAGCTCCTACTCCGAGCGCTCCAAACAACCCTTAGAAGTTCTAACCAACTTCTACTTACAACTTCAACAACGGGTGAAGATTTCCTTAGGGTTTCGTTTTTGTGGCTAAAGGAAGTATAATCGTATTTTCTGGGCTTTTGTAAAAGTGTAACCTTGGGAAAACTACAAGGTATTTGGGCCAAGGTATTTGGACATTATAACAATACTAGGAGAGTATTTCTATACCACAACAAGGGGTATTATACGAAAACAACTAGCAGTGGGGTACCCCACTAACCACTACAAAGGGAGGGAGCTCACGCCCAAAGGGGGGGAAGGGGTGTGGTGGACGAAACTCAAGAGGGAGGGAGTAGTTTGAGACTTAGATAGATTGCTCAAGTTTAGGATGAAGAATGTCTTCAACTAGAGGGGTATTTATAGGTCAAGTGAAGGCCAACCAATGGCCAAGATGAAGACAAGTGCATAGCAAGTGTAAGGCCAAGATTTAGCCATGTGCTACCTTATCCATCTACCACAAAATATCCTACCTAACCCTTGACCAAGGGAAAGGCACAAAATCGTCCAAGCTAGCCCAAAGTTGTCGTCCACTCCTTCCAATTAGAGGGTGACAAGTGTCGCCCTCTCGTTGGTCCAAAATGTTTCGTCTCTCGGAAAAATCCGCAAAAATTATAAATGACATAGCCGGAATTTTCCCAACAAAAGTCAGAAACGTCATTTAAAAAACGACTCTAATCGGGTGTTGTGTACAAATTTCGAAACTTGCCTAACTTAAGGCTCAAATTTTCTACGTACGTCCCCACGTACATACTCTGAAAATACGGGGTATAACAGATTCAATGTATGGAATATACTTGAGGTATCATTTCATGTTTCCTTCTACTCTTAGAAGTTAAGAGGTAGTTGTGTGATTTGCTCTATGTAGAACTTTTCCTATCTTTTGAGCATGACTAGTTGCATGTATGTAGTACGGTAGACGTACAACACCTTGATATCCTTTACTAGTTTTATAAATAGCCAAGTCAGGTGAGTTAGGAGATTAACTCATTTCTTTGAAAGAATAAAGGATGTCTTAAGTTTTATTAAAGTTAAGGGACTTGAAGAGTTTTGAAGTATGTGATACTTGTTCCGTTTTAAACGTATAAGTCCCTTGGATAGGAAATTGTTTTTGGCTAAGGCATAAAGTGAATATAACGGCTTTATGGGGAGTTGGTTATATTTGCTTTATGGAAAGATAAATGACTTGATTTTAGTAAAAAAGGCAACTTGATTTTAAGGCATCAATTGCCTAAGGTTTTATGATAAAAGGAGTCACTTGAGTTCTAAAGGTTAAGGGGCTAATTGTATTTTTGAAAGTTAAGAGAATTGATTTGAAAGTATATAATACTTGGTTTCAAAAAGTAGAAGTCTCTTGGTTAGAAAAGAAATGAGTTTTGTCTAAAACTATAAAGGGTTATAACGACTTTATGGGAAGTTGGTTATAACGGCTTTATGGAAGGTAAAGAGAATGGTTTTCTCTAATAAAGGATTCAAAGAATTAACTTGTATTAAGGAAGGGCAATGTGATTTAAAGGTATCACTTGCTTAAAAGCTTTCATGTATGGGTCACTTGATTTAGAAGCCGAGAAATGTATTTCTAAAAGTATCGTGACTTATGTGAAATGTACACAAGCCTGGATACTACGGGTGTTAGTATCTTGGGGTTTTACACAAAAAGGAGTCTCTTGAAAAGAATGTACGTACGTAGTACTTTGACCTGTTTAATTGAGAATAATTCTATGTGATGCCTTGATTAGTACTTTGACTTGATAAATTGAGAATTTGTCTAAGTATGCCTTGATAAGTACTTTGGCTTGTTCAATGAGAATTATTCTATTTGTGTCTTGATTAGTACTTTGACTTGATAAATTGAAAATTTGTCTAAGTATGCCTTGATAAGTACTTTGGCTTGTTCAATGAGAATTATTCTATTTGTGTCTTGATAAGTACTTTGGCCTGATTAATTGAGAATTAGTCTAAGTGTGCCTTGATAAGTATTCTGGCTTGATTAATTGAGAATTTGTCTAAGTATGCCTTGATAAGTACTTTGGCTTGTTCAATGAGAATTATTCTATTTGTGTCTTGATAAGTACTTTGGCCTGATTAATTGAGAATTAGTCTAAGTGTGCCTTGATAAGTACTCTGGCTTGATTAATTGAGAATTAGTCTAAGTGTGCCTTGATAGTACTTTGGCTTGATTAATCGAGAATTAGTCTAAGTGTGCCTTGATAAGTACTTTGGCTTGTTAATTGAGAATTAGCCTATGTGTGCTGGTGATAGCCTTTGAGTGCAAGTATTATGTTTTATTACGTTGCCGCGACTCTCGGTTGGAGAAATTTGTGCCTTGTTGTAAGTACTTGACGCGTCGAAGCGGTGATGTGGGATTCCACGGGTATGCTTCCGTTATTTGTAGTACTTGGGTTAAATTCCCGGATTTTTATAGAAGACATGGTAGTGCTTCTGTTTGTTTGACGGCCGGTCGAGATACGGTAAGAGTATAAGTGAGGGTTAAACCCCCAAGATGCTATACCACCTTCTCCAGGGTAAGAGAATAAGTGAGGGGTAAACCCCCAAGACATTATACCCCATGCTTGTTTTGTTTGATGGTCGGTCGAGATAGGGTAATAGTATAAGTAAGGGGTAAACCCCCAAGATGTTATACCACCTTCTCCAGGGTAAGAGTATAAGTGAGGGGTAAGCCCCCAAGAAGCTATACCACCTTCTCCAGGGTAAGAGTATAAGTGAGGGGTAGACCCCCAAGATGCTATACCACCTGCTTTACCACCTTCTCCACGGTAAGAGTATAAGTGAGGGGTAGACCCCAAGACGCTATACCACCGGGGGACTTGGTGTTCATGTATGCCTATTGGTGTATTATTATACCCTGGACTGTCGGCAGTGATGTGGGATTCCACGGGCAGGACATATAAATATGTGTTGTGTATGTGTACGCCGACAGTGAGGTGGGATGCCACGGGCGCGTCACATGATTATATTTTACACTTATAGCTGTCGGCAGTGATGTGGGATTCCACGGACACGCTTGATATTTGTGTGACTTGATCGCGTCCCAGATTGGGCCGGGTAGTAAATGTGCCCTCCTTAAAGGGCCGGATTATACTTATGAAAGATAAGTAAGTTATACAGAAATGAACTTAATGATTTTTCCTAATCATGTGCGTAAGAATGTGGCTATAACCTTTACTAAAAATGGGAAAAGATATTGATGTGAAATTAAGTTCATAAGTGGTAATGACACGGCAGGATCTGGTATGTACTTTTTATACTTGTCCCTGTCATTCTTTTTACTGATTATGGTGCATTCTGTCACGTTATTTCGTTTCCATATTAAATTGTTATGCGACTTCGGGGGGCTGCGTTCATGCCCGCAGGTATTAGGTGCACAGGTTGGTGATCCTTGCTCATAGGATCTCGGTTCAGTTTTGAGAAAAGCTCCATTTGCTCCGGAGGCTTATCTCTTGGTACGGTTTCCCTGAGGTAGTAGATTCATGTATATTCAGGAGTATGGCGGGGCCCTGTCCCGCCACAATTGTTCCGTAAAAATTCTTAGAGGTCTGTAGTCACATGTTGTGGGTCAGTTTGTAAAGGAAAGGGGGCAACTGCTTCGGTTGTATATTATATGTCCAGGAAGGTAGCCCTATCGGCTAACCTGTTGTTTTGCTTCTGCTGTTTATTTTATATAGTTTCATGTATGTTCCGCTGATTATCTCTGATGTATACCTGTAAGGGTGCCCAGGTAGGGCACCAGTCGCGGGCCCGGGGTCGGGTCGTGACATTCTAAGGGCTTCTTGGAGCTATCGGAGCGTACACATTAGGAGCTAAACCTTGCTCAGGAGCGACATTTAACTTGGATAATTTTGGGCTTATCGAGGTAAATAATCTTGTCCTTCTATTGTAATTGGATATTACATTTAAGAATAGTATAGACTTGAGTATAAGATATAGAAGGATATTAAAGAATAGAATTGAACTGTAATCACACCAGAAGAATAATAAAGAAGATAGGACTGTATTCACAGTAGACTTGTATAATTACCGGGTAGGGAAGTGCTGCCCAATTTTCCGTAGAATAGAGAACCCTCTGCTTAGAACTGTTTACAGAGTAGTCTAGACGTTGATAGACGTGTCTGACTATTATAGGTTGATTCTCTGCGCGCGACATATTCGACTTGGCAGGTGGATTTCGCCGAGAAGGTATGTGATTCTTCATATACTCTTGAGCATGATATTTTAAAATATATATATAGTACGGTAGATGTACGTGTGTTAACTGAATAATAATTACGGCAATGTCTTTTTGACTTAAGCCTGAATAATAATTACGGCAATGTCTTTTGACTTAAGCCTGAATAATAAGAATCTTGAAGCATTTCAAAAGAATACTGAATCATTTTTTAACAGAAGAGAAATATTTGGTTTTTAAACAAAAAGCTTAAGAGTTATACTAGCTTTATGGGAAGTTAGGTATAACAACTTAAGAAAGATAAAAAGAATTGTTTACTTATTTGTTTATAAAAGCCTTGTATTGATTTCTGTAAAGTGTAGTAAGATTGTTTGATAAATAGACATATGATGATACTACGTGTGTTAGTGTCTTGTGATGTTGTGAAAGGGGGTCATTCTTGTTGTGCTTACGTTGCTAAACGGTAAGTCCGTTTTATTGTTATTACATCACCTACCCCCTTGACTTGTTATACCGAGGGCTTGCCACCCTTGATGCGGGTCTATACGGCCTATGCAGTCTATGTGACTATGCGGAGCTGCGGGAGTTCCAGGATTGATCATTCCGGGTGTTTTATCCCGATGCGGGGGATGCCCTATGCGGTCTGTGTGACTATGCGGTCTATGAGACTATGCGGATCGCGGAGTCCGTGAGGTACCGGGTTAGCTACCCCGATGTGAGGAATACCATGCGGGTGCAGTGTGTGACTTCTATGCGATCGGGAAGTCGAGACTAGGCACATAATGATACTATGGGCGATCGCCTTGCTTCGATCATTCGCGCCTAGAAAGACCATTACATTATATCTATTTTGCTCTTGTTTATGTTGTGGCACTATGTGCGATTAAACCGTTGTATTTGCAAATGGTTTTAAATACTTTGATTTTACTTGATTTTTACGCTTTCACATACTTAGTACTGTTGTCGACTCTCCTTCGGGTTGCGTTCATGCCGCAGGCGGGCAAGCAGTGCTAGATCCACATCCTTAGGATCTTTTGCTTTGGTGTCGTGAGATCCATCTTCTCCGAGGCTCGACTTTTGGGTATGATCTCCCCGTTGTTGTATATAGTTTTGTACATTCAGGTATGGCGGGCCCTGTCCCGCCATAGTTGTTTACTTCCTGAGGTGCTGTAGTCCTATTGTACAGTTGGGATGTAATCGCAAACTTTGTTTATTTATATATGCCGAAAGGCGCTCTTATCTCAGATAAAATGTGTCTCTTTTACAATTGTTTCATGTCTTGTGTTTTTATATTCCGCTGATTACTCTGATGTATGACTACTTGGGTGCCCGGGTAAGGCACGATCACGAGCCTTAACGGGTCGTGACAAAAGTGGTATCGAGCGATTAATCCTGGAAAGTGTCTACGCACCGTATCTAGTAGAGTCTTGATTATCGGTGTGTTGTGCACCACACCAATAATCAGGAGGATATAGGATATTTAGGATTGGTTTCCATTCTTCTCACTCTAAGATCGTGCTTTAGAGCTGTGTTATAAGTTGGACCCCTCTAACGTATTCCTTTTCTGTAACAGTTATGCCTCCACGTAAGGCAACCCGCCCGGGCGGCAAGGCAGCCGAGGAGCCGCTAGTAGGACACCGAGTCACGAGGCACAGGCCCGATTACCCGAGGCGATACCTCAGACGGCGAGTTCCATGACGCCGCCGGCCCCAGCAGAGACCACAGTACCCGCACCTCTTGTCCCACAGCCTGGGGCGGAGGAGTTAGGGTACAAGGAGATGGCCCAACTATTGGCCAGGATCGTGGCGAACGAGGACAGCCGACGCAGCAGTTCCAGTTCCATCCCCAGTAGTACCCGTGGTTCACCCGAGGGCAGATAGTTTGAGGCTACGAGATTTCCTGAGTTGTAGCCCGCCAGAGATTTACGGGTCGAGGCCGGAGGACGATCCGCAGGAGTTCATCCGTCGATTCTGATGAGGATCACGCGGTGATCAAGGCTTGAGACCGAGTCCGTGACATTCGGTTCGCATCGGCTGCGTGATACCGCAGTCGATTGGTTTGATTCATGGGAGCTTTCCCGGGGAGAACATGCGCCTCCAGCAGTATGGGACGAGTTTTCGGAGGCTTTTCTCACGCACTTCTTGCCTCCATAGATGAGGAGGGCACGAGCCGACAGATTTTTGTTACTGAGACAGAGAGGACGCACAGTTAGGGAGTACAATGTCGAGTTCGATTCTTTGGCTCGATATGTCCCTGCATTGGTAGCGGATATGGAGGACATGGTGCATCGCTACGTCACCGGGTTAGATGATTATATGGCCGAGTCTTGTGCGGGTGTGGCTCTTCAGCCTGGCATGGACATTACCCGTATGCAGGCTCATGCACTTGGATGCGAGGAGCGTAGAGACCGACGGGTCGGCGGATATCGAGATCGAAGAAGGCGCCAAGCGGCAGTTCTTTTGGTAGTTCTCGGTGGACGGCCTCAGAGCCTAGATTTGCACCTCACCGGCTGAGCACTCCCACATCATTGTCGATCTTGCCAGAGTATTCGGGCGAGTCGGGCCCCGTGACTTGGATTTGTGGTAGCAAGGTGCTAACCGATCGAGGTCCGCTCGGTGTCCGTTGTGGTAGATTCCATTCAGGGAGCTGTAGTACTACTCCGGGAGCTTGCTATACTTGTGGCCAGCATGGTCATTTTGCGAGGGCCTGTCCGACCGGGGGCAGCGCTGGTGGTAGGGCTCACTACGGTGGTCTGTTGCCGGTTCATCATCTCCTACAGTTACTCGCCCCGGAGGGCAGGGTACTCATGGGCCAGCAGGTCGCGGCAGAGGTCGTGGCGCGGGTCCCAGTTCTAGCGGTCCTCATGTTATACCCCGTATTTCCAGAGTATGTACGTAAGGGAATACGTACAAAAGGTTAGCCTTAAAAGTTAGGCTTGGACGAAAATTATTGGGCACAACTCACAAAACGATTGGTTTTCCGACGAAACGTTTCCACAGCTTTCATAGGATAAATTCCGGCTATGTCATTTCTTATTTTTGCGGATTTTTCCGAGAGACGTAACACTTTGGACCAATGAGAGGGCGACACTTTCCACCCTCTCATTGGTGGACTTGTCACGGCAATAGGGCCGATTGGATGACAATCCTTGTCATAAAGTTGGATAGATATTTTGTGTGCAAGTTGGCTAGGTACACTTGCCCTAATCTTGACCTTACACTTGCCTAGCACTTGGCTAAATCTTGGCCATTGGTTGGCCATGTCTTGACCTATAAATACCCCTCTTGAGATGAAGAGTTCTTCATCCACTAAAGCTTTCAAGTCTTGAAAAATCCTCCCCTCCCTTGTGAGCAATTCGTCCAAACACCCCTCCCCCTTTGAGTGAAGTTTTGGCCGAGGCCCTTCCCCCCTCTAGCCTAGCCGAAACCTACCCCCCCTCCCTTGGTAGGAAAGTTGCCTTCTAGTATTGTTATAATGCCCCATTTAAGCTAGCCCAAATTCCTTAGTACTTAGTAGAAGTTGTGGGAAACTTCTAAGGATTCTTGGAGCGCCTTGGAGCTTTGGATTAGGAGCTAAACCTCGCTCAGGATCGACTTTTTACTTGGATATTATTGGGCTTATCGAGGTATATAATCCTAACCCTCTTTTGTAATTAGAGAATGCATCTTAGAAGTATTGTAATAAGTATAAATACTTAGGAGGTTATTAAGAATAGAATTGAACTGTAACACCTTAGAAGGGTATAAAGAAGATTATACGAATTGTACTTACATAGACTGTTTCACATGAACTTATATAGCTCACGTAGGGTTGTGCTGCCCGACTTTCCGCAGAATTGAGGACCCTCTGTTTAGAACGACCTACAGAATAGTCTAGACTTTGATAGATGTCTGTGACTATTATAGGCTGATTCTCTGCGCGCGACATACTCGACTTGGCAGGTGGATTTCGCCGAGAAGGTATGTGATTCTTCCTATACTCTTGAGCATGATAATTTAAGTATATATAGTACGGTAGACGTACATATGATAATCGGCAATGTCTTTTGACTTAAGCCCAATAATAAGAACCTTGAAGTATGTCAAAAGAATAATGAATCATTTTTAACAGAAGAGTAATATTTGGTTCTAAAACAAAAGCTTAAGAGTTATACTAGCTTTACGGGAAGTTAGGTATAACAACTTAAGAATGATAAAAGGAACTGTTTACTTGTTTGTTTATAAAAGCCTTGTATTGATTTCTGTTAAGTGTAGTAAGATTGGTTGATAGGTAGACATACTATGATCTGCGTGTGTTAATTGGCTTGTAATGTTGTGAAAGGGGTCATTCTTGCAGGCTTACGTTGCTAACCTAAGTCTGTTGTACTGTTATTGTATCACCTACCCCCTTGACTTGTTATACCGAGGGCTTGCCACCCTTGATGCGGGTCTATACGGCCTATGCGGTCTATGAGACTATGCGGAGCTGCGGCATGCTCCAGGATTGATCATTCCGGGTGATTAGCCCGATGCGGGGGATGCCCTATGCGGTCCATGGGACTATGCGGTCTTTTGAGGCTATGCGGACCGCGGAAGTCCGGGAGAATACAGGGCTAGCTACCCCGTCGCGGGAATACCTCATGCGGTGCAGGTGTGACCTATGCGGATCGCGGAAGTCGAGACTAGGCACGCAGAATGATACTATGGGCGGTTGGCCTTGCTTGATCATTCGCGCCTAGACTAGACTTCTGATTTTTCCTATTACTGTTATTATTATGATGTGGCACTATGTGCAATTGAACTGAATGTATTTGTGAAAAGCTTTTAAATACTTTGATTTCATTTAAAGTACTTTATAGTTTCACATACTTGGTACCTGTTGTACTGACCTCCTTCGGGCCGTTCATGCCGCAGGTTCTAGAGGAAAGCAGGTGCTAGATCCACATCCTTAGGATCTCTACATTGGTGTCAGGAGCTCCACTCTCTCCGGAGGCTCTACTTTTGGGTATGATCTCCCTGTTGTAGATAGTTTTGTACAGACAGGGTATGGCGGGGCCCTGTCCCGCCATAGTTGTTATTTCCTTAGAGGTCTGTAGTCCTGTTGTACAGTTGGGATGTAACTGCAAAAACTTGGTTTATGTATATATGCCGAAAGGCAACCTTTTTCATCAGATAAAATGTTCTAGTTATATCATGTTTCATGTCTTGTTTTATATTCCGCTGATTGTTCTCTGATGTATGACTACTTGGGTGCCCGGGTAAGGCACCAGTCACGGGCCCCGGAACGGGTCGTGACAAAAGTGGTATCAGAGCAGTTAATCCTCGGAAAGTGTCTACAGACCGTATCTAGTAGAGTCTTGATTATCGGTGTGGTGCACCACACCAATAATCAGGAGGCTATAGGATATTTAGGATTGGTTTCCATTCTTCTCACTCTGAGATCGTGCTTTAGAGCTGTGTTATAGGTTGGACCCCTCTAACGCATTCCTTTCCTGTAACAGATATGCCTCCACGTAAGGCAACCCGGGCCCAGAAGGGCAAGGCAGCCGAGGGAGCTGCTAGTGTGACACCCAGAGTCACGAGGGCTCAGGCCCAGGCTATACCAGAGACGGCGAGTTCTATGACACCGCCGGCCCCAGCAGGGACCGCAGTACCCACACCTCCTGTCCCTCAGCCCGGGGCAGAGGAGTTAGGGTACAAGGAGATGGCCCAGTTACTAGCCAAGGTCGTGGCCAGATATGAGGAGAGGTTTGAGGCAGCCCTTCCGGCTCGAGCACCCGCTGCTCACCGCAGGTCAGATAGTTTGAGGCTACGGGACTTCCTTAGTTGTAGCCCGCCAGAGTTTTACGGGTCAAGGCCGGAGGATGATCCGCAGGAGTTCATCCGTCAGTTGCAGAGGATTATGCGGGTGGTCAAGGCTTCAGAGACTGAGTCTGTGACATTCGGTTCGCATCGGCTGCGTGATACCGCAGTCGATTGGTTCGATTCATGGGAGCTTTCCCGGGGAGAGCATGCACCTCCAGCAGTATGGGATGAGTTTTCAGAGGCTTTTCTCACACACTTCTTGCCTCCGCAGATGAGGAGGGCACGATCCGATGATTTTTATTACCGAGGCGGGAGGGCGCACGCTAGAGAGTACAATGTCGAGTTTGATTCATTGGCTCGATATGTTCCTCGTGACCGTAGCAGATATGGAGGACCGGTGCATCGCTACGTCACCGGCTAGACGACTATATGGCCGAGTCTTGTCGGGTGTCCTTCACCCGTACATGGACATTACCCGTATGCGAGCTCATGCATTGGGATGCGGCGAGCGTAGAGACCACGGTAGACCGATATCGCCAGAAGGCGCCAGACGGCCGGTTCTTTTGGTGGTTCTCGTGGTGGGCGTCGCCAGAAGTCCAGATTTGCACCACACCGCCAGAGCACTCCTACATCATTTTCAAGACAACCAGAGCGCGGGGCGGTCGGGGCCCGGACTTGATTTCCGAGGTAACGGGGCTAACCGCTCGAGGTCCTGCTCAGTGCCCGTTGTGGTAGATTCCATTCGAGCTGTTATGCTACTACGGAACTTGCCATACTTGGCCGCAGGTCACTTCGCGAGTTTGCCCGACCGGGCAACACGGGGTAGGGCCCAGCCTACGAGTCATTGCCGCTTCTTCATCCCCGACAGCTACTCGCCCGAGGCGTGGTACTCAGAGATCAGCAGGTCGCGGCAGGTCGTGGGCGCAGTCGATTCTAGCGGTCCTCGTAACCGCATTTATGCTTTGTCCAGCGACAGATCGTGAGGCCTCACCGATGTCGCCATGTACCTTATCGGGCTCGGGTTTGATGTATATGCTTTGATAGATCCGGTTCTACTGGCCCTATATATCTCCCTTGTTGCTAGTAGGATAGGGATAGAGCACGAGTCCATAGACCTTTCGAGGTAGCTACGCCGGTGGGTGATTCGGTGGTAGCTCGGCGGGTATATAGAGCTTGTCCTGTGACCATTTACAGTCGTCAGACCCTTGCCGACTTGATAGAGTTGGAGATGATTGACTTCGACGTGATCATGGGGATGGATTGGCTAGCTTCTTGCTACGCCAATGTAGACTGCAGAGAGAGAGTAGTACGGTTCCAGTTTCCTGAGGAGCCGGTTGTTGAGTGGGAAGGGAGCACGGTATCGCCGAAAGGTAGGTTTATTTCCTACCTCAAGGCTAGGAAGATGGTGCAGGCGGGTATATCTACCATCTCGTTCGTGTTTGATAATCGAGGTCGCGTACCAGATTTTCGACAGTTCGATGGTCCGAGAGTTCTCGACGCGTGTTTCCGACGACTCCTGGTATCCCTCCTGAGAGGGAGATCGAGTTTTGTATAGATGTGCTGCCAGACACTCGGCCTATTTCCATTCCGCCATACAGGATGGCACCTGCCGAGTTGAGAGAGTTGAAGGAGCAGCTGAGTGATTTGTTGGAGAAAGGTTTCATCAGACCTAGTGTTTCTCCCTGGGGGGCGCCGGTATTGTTCGTGAAGAAGAAAGACGGGACGCTGCGCATGTGTGTTGACTACAGGCAGCTGAACAAGGTGACCATTAAGAACAGATACCCCCTTCCCAGGATTGATGATTTGTTCGATCAGTTGCAGGGCGCGAGATGCTTTTCCAAGATTGATCTACGATCGGGCTATCATCAGGTTCGAGTTAGAGAGGTGGATGTCCCTAGGACTGCATTCCGGACCCGGTACGGGCATTATGAGTTCAGGGTCATGTCTTTTGGGTTGACCAATGCTCGTGGTATTCATGGAGTTGATGAACCGAGTGTTCAAACCATTTTGACACGCTTGTGATAGTGTTCATTGATGATATGTTGGTTTATTCTCGCCAGAGCGAGAGCATGCGAGCATTTGGCGATCTTGGCCGATAGCTTCTCCGATCGCATCAGTATGCGGTTTTCCAAATGTGAGTTTTGTTGACCTCGTGGCTTTTCTTGGGCACATTGTCGGGCTGATGGCATTCGAGTGGATACGCCAAGATCGGCGCCAGACTTGGCCTAGACCTACTACTCCGGCAGAGGTTCGCAGCTCGGGCCTTGCAGATATTATCGGCGTTCGTGGAGAAGTTTGCTTCTATCTTCGCACCATTGACTAGGTGACTCGAAGGCGCCAAGTTTCATGGGATCGATGCTTGTGGCGGGGTTTCGATTCTTTGAAAGAGAAACCGACGACCGCCTCGTTCTTACTCTCCGGAGGTCCGGATGGTTACGTGGTGTATTGTGATCGTCGTGCATCGGGTTGGGATGTGTTGATGCAGCAGGCGAGTTATAGCATACGCATCCCGACTTAAGATACACGAAAGGAACTACCCCACCCATGATTTGGAGCGGCGGTGATTCACGCTTTAAAGATCCGAGGCACTATTTGTATGGGTTCACGTGGATATTTATACGCACCACAAGAGCCTCCAGATATCTTCAGCAGGAGCTGAACTTACGACAGAGACGGTGGTTAGAGTTGCTTAAGGATTATGACGTCGATATCCTGTACCACCCGGGGAAGGCCAATGTTGTGGCAGATGCTCTTAGTCGTAGGTCGATGGGGAGTCTATCAGAGGTGCAGCCAGAGAGGAGGGGCATGGTTCGTGATTTGCATCGCCAGCGAGCCTTGGTGTCCGCTTGATTGATTACGATAGCGGCGGGTTAGAGTTCGTGAGGTTGCCGAGTCTTCCATCGTCGAGGAGGTGAAGAGGCAACAGTTCGAGGATCCGGTTTTGGCACGTTATCGTGATACAGCTCTCCGTGAGGGCAAGGGTCCTTTTGAGGTAGCACCTGATGGGGCGCTAAGGTTTGAGGGCGTGTGTGTTCCGGATGTTTCAGGACTTCGCAAAGAGTTCTTGGGGAAGCACACACGCAAGCGGCTTATCCATCCGTGGTCGACCAAGATGTACCACGACCTTAGATCCGTATTGGTGGGATGGTTTGAAGAGGGCGTTGCGAGTTTGTAGCTCGCCCGTGTTGTCGCAGTGAAGGTAGAGCACCGGAGGCCCGTGGTTTGTTCTGACGATAGAGATCCCGACCGAAGTGGGAGGTGATCAACATGGACTTCATCACAGGATTGCCTCGCACTCGGAGGAGACATGATTCTATATGGGTTATCGTCGACAAAGCAACGAAAAGCGCCACTTTCTTCCCGTCAGACGACTTTCTACCGAGGATTATGCGGACTTTACATCCGAGAGGTCGCCGATCGCATGGAGTCCCTATTTCGATCATATCGCATGCAGGAGCCCGGTACGGCTAACTTCTGGAGGTCCTTCCAGAGGGGTTTAGGGACGCAGGTGAGCCTGAGTACTGCATTTCATCCACAGACAGACGGACAGGCAGAGCGCACTATCCAGACTCTTGAGGATATGTCACGAGCCCGTGTTATTGACTTCAGAGGTAGCCGAGGATCACTTGCCGGGTAGAGTTCGCAGATAATAACAAATACCACTCTAGCATTCGATGGCGCCGTATGAGGCTTTGTATGAGGAAGTGCAGATCGCCGATAGCATGGTTCGATGTGGGCGAGGTACGCTTAGGGACCGGACTTGGTGCAGCAGTGGATAAGGTGAAGCTTATCCGAGAGCGGCTATCGACTCGAGTCGATGTCGTCGATGCAGATCATCGACGCCGACATCCGGAGTTCGCATTGATGATTGGGTTTTCTCAAGGTGTCACCCATGGCGGTGTGATGAGATTCGGAAGAAGGGAAAACTCACCCAAGGTACATTGGGCCGCTTCGATTGTCCACGTGGTAGGCAAGGTTGCCTATGAGTTGGATCTGCCGTCCGATCCGAGGCGGTGCATCCAGATTTCACGTATCTATCCGAGGAGATGTGTCGGGGACCCATCTAGGGTACACCCGATTGACGATGTCCAGGTGACCGAGGGGTTATCGTATGAGGAGATTCCCATAGCGATAGTCGATCGTCAGGTTAGGCGTCTGCGGACCAAGGACGTAGCTTCCGTCAAAGTTTTGTGGCGGAACGAGCTTAGGGAGGAGATGACGTGGGAAGCAGAGGAGGACATGAGGCAGAGATACCCTCACCTATTCCCCACACCTCCAGGTAACCTACTTTCCTACTTATTGATTCAATTGACTTATGTGCTAAGTGTTTTTTTTTGCAAACTGCTTAGGTTGTTAAGAACCTTATCTTTAACTGTCTTGGGAAGGAACATTCGGGACGAATGTTTCTAAGGAGGGGAGAATGTTATACCCCGTATTTCCAGAGTATGTACGTAAGGGAATACGTACAAAAGGTTAGCCTTAAAAGTTAGGCTTGGACGAAAATTATTGGGCACAACTCACAAAACGATTGGTTTTCCGACGAAACGTTTCCACAGCTTTCATAGGATAAATTCCGGCTATGTCATTTCTTATTTTTGCGGATTTTTCCGAGAGACGTAACACTTTGGACCAATGAGAGGGCGACACTTTCCACCCTCTCATTGGTGGACTTGTCACGGCAATAGGGCCGATTGGATGACAATCCTTGTCATAAAGTTGGATAGATATTTTGTGTGCAAGTTGGCTAGGTACACTTGCCCTAATCTTGACCTTACACTTGCCTAGCACTTGGCTAAATCTTGGCCATTGGTTGGCCATGTCTTGACCTATAAATACCCCTCTTGAGATGAAGAGTTCTTCATCCACTAAAGCTTTCAAGTCTTGAAAAATCCTCCCCTCCCTTGTGAGCAATTCGTCCAAACACCCCTCCCCCTTTGAGTGAAGTTTTGGCCGAGGCCCTTCCCCCCTCTAGCCTAGCCGAAACCTACCCCCCCTCCCTTGGTAGGAAAGTTGCCTTCTAGTATTGTTATAATGCCCAATTTAACCTAGCCCAAATTCCTTAGTACTTAGTAGAAGTTGTGGGAAACTTCTAAGGATTCTGGGAGCGCTGAGCTTTGGATTAGGAGCTAAACCTCGCTCAGGATCGACTTTTTACTTGGATATTATTGGGCTTATCGAGGTATATAATCCTAACCCTCTTTTGTAATTAGAGAATGCATACTGTAGAAGTATTGTAATAAGTATAAATACTTAGGAGGTTATTAAGAATAGAATTGAACTGTAACACCTTAGAAGGGTATAAAAGAAGATTATACGAATCAGCATTTACATAGGACTGTTTTCACAGTAGACTTATATAGCTCACCGGGTAGGGTTGTGCTGCCCGACTTTCCGCAGAATTGAGGACCCTCTGTTTAGAACGACCTACAGAATAGTCTAGACTTTGATAGATGTCTGTGACTATTATAGGCTGATTCTCTGCGCGCGACATACTCGACTTGGCAGGTGGATTTCGCCGAGAAGGTATGTGATTCTTCCTATACTCTTGAGCATGATAATTTAAGTATATATAGTACGGTAGACGTACATATGATAATCGGCAATGTCTTTTGACTTAAGCCTGAATAATAAGAACCTTGAAGTATGTCAAAAGAATAATGAATCATTTTTAACAGAAGAGTAATATTTGGTTCTAAAACAAAAGCTTAAGAGTTATACTAGCTTTACGGGAAGTTAGGTATAACAACTTAAGAATGATAAAAGGAACTGCACTTGTTTGTTTATAAAAGCCTTGTATTGATTTCTGTTAAGTGTAGTAAGATTGGTTGATAGGTAGACATACTATGATACTGCATGTGTTAATTGGCTTGTAATGTTGTGAAAGGGGGTCATTCTTGCTGTGCTTACGTTGCTAACCGGTAAGTCCGCTGTTATCGTTATTGTATCACCTACCCTTGACTTGTTATACCGAGGGCTTGCCACCCTTGACGCGGTCTATACGGCCTATGCGGTCTATGAGACTATGCGAGTCGCGCGTACTCCGTGATTGATCATTCCGTGATTAGCCCGACGCGGATGCCCTATGCGGTCCATGGACTACGCGGTCTTTTGAGGCTATGCGGATCGCGAAGTCCGTGAGGGTACCGGCTAGCTACCCCGTCGCGGGAATACCTCACGCGGTCTGTGTGACCATCGCGGATCGCGGAAGTCCGTGACTAGGCACGCAGAATGATACTATGGGCGGTTGGCCTTGCTTCGATCATTCGCGCGCCTAGACTAGACTGCTACGCTTTTCCTATTATCGCTATTATTGTGATGTGGCACTATGTGCAATTGAATCAATGTATTTGTGAAAAGGTTTTAAATACTTTGATTTCATTTAAAGTACTTTATAGTTTCACATACTTGGTACTGTTGTCTTGACCTCTTCGGGGGCCGTTCATGCCGCAGTTCTAGAGGAAAGCAGTGCTAGATCCACATCCTTAGGATCTCTACGTTGGTGTTAGGAGCTCCACTCTCTCCGAGGCTCTACTTTTGGGTATGATCTCCTGTTGTAGATAGTTTTGTACAGACAGGTATGGCGGCCCCGTCCCGCCATAGTTGTTATTTCCTTAGAGGTGCGTAGTCTGTTATGCTTGGGATGTAACTGCAAAAACTTGGTTTATGTATATATGCCGAAAGGCAACCTTTTTCATCAGTTAAAATGTTCTAGTTATATCATGTTTCATGTCTTGTTTTATATTCCGCTGATTGTTCTCTGATGTATGACTACTTGGGTGCCCGGGTAAGGCACCAGTCACGGGCCCCGGAACGGGTCGTGACACCTCAGAACCGCATTTATGCCTTGTCCAGCCGGCAGGACCAGGAGGCCTCACCTGATGTCGTCACAGGTACCTTATCAGTTTCCGATTATGACGTGTATGCCTTGATAGATCCGGGTTCTACTCTGTCCTATATATCTCCACTTGTTGCTAGTAGGATAGGGATAGAGCCTGTGTCCATAGACCCTTTCGAGGTAGCTACGCCGGTGGGTGATTCGGTGGTAGCTCGGCGGGTATTTAGGGCTTGCCCAGTGACTTTATGCAGTCGTCGGACCCTAGCCGACTTGATAGAGTTGGACATGACTGATTTCGACGTGATCATGGGTATGGATTGGTTAGCTTCCTGCTATGCCAATGTAGACTGCAGAGAGAGAGTGGTACGGTTCCATTTTTCTGGGGAGCCGGTTATTGAGTGGGAGGGGAACACTGTATCGCCGAGGGGTAGGTTTATTTCTTACATCAAGGCTAGGAAGATGGTGCAGAAGGGGTATATCTACCATCTCGTTCGGGTGTTTGATACTGAGGATGCGGTACCAGATTTTCAGTCCGAGTCGAGAGTTCCCATATGTGTTTCCGCACGACCTCCTGTATTCTCCCAGAGGAGATAGAGTTTTGTATCGATGTTGCCGGACACTCGGCCTATTTCCATTCCGCCATACGTAATGGCACCGCCGAGCCGAGAGAGTGAAGGACCACCGCGAGATTTGCTGGAGAAGGGCTTCATCAGGCCTAGTGTTTCTTCCTGGGGAACGCCGGTATTGTTCGTGAAGAAGAAGGACGGGACGCTGCGCATGTGTGTTGATTACAGGCAGCTAAACAAGGTGACCATTAAGAACAGATACCCTTCCCGTGATTGATGATTTGTTCGACCGATTGCAGGTGCGAGATGTTTTTCCAAGATTGATCCGTGATCGGGCTATCATCAGTGCGAGTCGAGAGAGGTGGATGTCCCTAGATCGCATTCCGACCCGCAGACGCATTATGAGTTCGTGGTCATGTCTTTTGGGTTGACCAATGCTCCGCGTATTCATGGATTTGATGAACCGAGTGTTCAAGCCATTTTTGGACACGCTTGTGATAGTGTTCATTGATGATATCTTGGTTTATACTCGCTCAGAGCAGGAGCATGCAGAGCATTTGAGATCGTGGCCGAGAGTTCTCCAGACCAGCAGCTTATACGCCAAGTTTTCAAGTGTGAGTTCCGCTGACTTCGTGGCTTTTCTTGGGCATATTGTCGGGCTGATGGTATTCGTGGATACGACCAAGATCGAGGCGCGAGAATTGGCGTCGACCTACTACTCCGGCAGAGGTTCGCAGCTCGGGCCTTGCGAGTTATTATCGGGCGTTCGTAGAAGTTTGCTTCATCTCTCGCACCATTGACTAGGCCGACTCGTAGGCGGCTAAGTTTCATGGACTGATGCGTGAGCAGGGGTTTCCGATCTTGGCGAGATCGACGACCGCCCCCGTTCTTACTCTTCCACAGGGTCCAGACGGCTATGTCGTGTATTGTGATGCGTCAGGCATCGGGTTGGGATGTGTTGATGCAACAGGGCAAGGTTATAGCGTATGCATCCCGGCAGCTTAAGAAACACGAGAGAACTACCCACCCATGATTTGGAGTTCGCGCGGTGATTCACGCTTTGAAGATCCGAGGCACTATTTGTATGGGGTTCATGTGGATATTTATACAGACCACAAGAGCCTCCAGATATCTTCAGCAGGAGCCGAACTTACGGCGAGACGGTGGTTGTGAGTCGCCAGGATTATGATGTTGACATCCTGTACCACCCGGGAAGGCTCACACGACTGCCCGGCCCGTGGATCGTGCCTTACCCCGCACCCTAGTGATACAACATCGAGAAAACCAAATGGAAATAAAAAAACTTAAGCATTTAAATAGACATGGATCAAGATAAAGAAAATAGGCCAACCAAAACGGTTGCCTTTTCAACATATATATATGTATAGACATTTGAAGCATAATCCTTACAACCCCGCCACAACAAAGGCATGCACTCTAAGATTTATACAACAACTATGACGGACAGGCCCCGCCATACCCCGAATGTACAAGAACCTACAGACATCGTGGTAACATACCAAAGATAAGCCTCCAAGGAACGAGCTTCCCAAGACGAAAGGTGATCCTAAAAGAGGATCGACAATGATATACCTCTACTGCGGCATGAACGCAGCCCCAAGGAGGTCGATAACAGTACCAAGTATGTGAAATCAGAAATATCAGAATGAAATCATAGCAGTCTATATAAAGTAGGAGACATGTATGATAACCAAACTATAGTACACCACATATAAACAGTCATATCAAGTCAGGAACTCACGCCCTCCAAATCATCACTCGTGCCCGTGGAATTCCTTCCTCACTGCCGGCAGTCTATGATATAACAACACCAAGGAGTATATGTGAACACCAGGTCCTACCTGGGTCAATAAAACCGTACGGGGAAAGTATAACTACCAGATCCGACCGTACCAATAATATCAGACAACCATATCACGAAGGCGACACGTGGCAAGTGCAATAGCCTCCACCAGCTCCACCGCGCCACGTGGCCGACGGGGCAAGTGAATCGCCACGCACTGCATCACAACCGTAAGTCACGAAGCTCCATACAAATCGCCTCGCGAAGTCGACACGCGGCGGTGCAATAACCTATACCAGATCCACCGTGTCACGAATGACGGGGCAAGTAAACAAAGCACGCGACCGATCACAATCGTAAGTCACGATACTTCGCCGCTGGTCGACACGCGGCGCGTGCAATAACCTATACCAGATCCACCTGCGTCACGTAGTTGACGGGGGCAAGTAAACAGGCTACGCACCCGATCACAACCGTAAGTCACGATACTTCGCCATAAATAACCATAATGGTCATATGTCCACATCATCGGTGTAGACATGCCCATGTAATAATGATAATGGAAGCGTACCCGTGGAATCTTCCGTCACTGCCGGTACGTCCAAGTAAGTTCTCAACAAGTCAACCGACCCTCCATCGAGAGACGCGGTAGAATAGAAACACAATTCTTGCACAACAAAGACTATCTCAATAAGCATAGGCAAGTTACCCAACAACAAGCATAGGCAAGTTACACAACAACAAGCATAGGCAAGTTACACAACAACAAGCATAGGCAAGTTACACAACAACAAGCATAGGCAAGTTATACACAACTCAAAGTACTTTCATTTTAAGTCAAAATCCGGGTGTTAACCCTAAAGTACTACGTATGTTAAATTCCTTTTAAGAGATCCATTCCTTTTATGAAAATCACCCGATACCCGTAGTATAAAATAGAGTGACTTACATCTTTTTAGAAAACCAAAACAACTTCTCTTTTTAAAGTCAAGTTTACACATTAAAACCAATGATAAAAACCCTTCTTTTGTTTTAATAAAGTCGTTATAACCAACTTCCCATAAAGCTGTTATAACACTTTAAGTTTTAAACCATTTTAAGACAACACAATGCCTTTCTTTTCCCTAAAGTTCCAGTTTGCCTAATTTCAATTACTCAAGTCTCTTTTTAGAAAAGTTTCATAGTTCAATGTCTTAATCTCTTTTTAAAACAATTGAGTAACATATGCCATAAAGTAGTAGGTTATTCTTGTTCATAAATCTTATTTAAGCAAACATGATCTAGTAATTGTAATATCATTTTGTCTCATCTTAGCTTCTATGCAGATGGAGGTTTCTAATGGTTTTAATAATATTTCATTTTTTCAATACATTTTCCGTTATTAACGCTTCAGTTGTTTGTCGATACACATTCTGATTCAAATCAAGAAAACATTATTCCTTTTAAAAACAACGTACTCATTACTCACGAATGAGGTTTCACACAAAACTCATATTAATTCATTTAAGTTAAGTCTCTTATCTTATAAGATCAAGTCTCTTAACTTCTAAAATCAGTAAACCATTTTATTTACCTTTCTTAAGACGTTATACCTAACTCCCCATAAAGCTAGTATAACTCTTTTTAAAACCTTTAAAACCAAGTGTTACTTCTTCTTTCAAAAATGGTTTCTTAACTCTTGTGACATACTGCAAGTTTCTTATTATTCAGGCTTAAGTCAAAAGACATTGTCGTACAACTACGTTCAATTAGCACACGTACGTCTACCGTACTATATATTATTCAGGCTTAAGTCAAAAGACATTGCCGTACTATATATATCTTCCTTTAAAATATCATGCTCAAGAGTATAGGAAGAATCACATACCTCACGACGATTATCGACTATAAGCAAAACGCTCCACGGCTATAACCCGGCTAGCCTTGTCCACCTTCTAAGTAGCACATGCTACTTGCAAAACATTCAACCAATAAAGGTTATCAGTCTACTGTAATACAGTCCTATGTAAGTATAGTTTAATCTTCTACTTATATTCTTCTGATGTGATTTCAGTTCAAGTCTATTCTGTAATATCCTTCTATTACAGTTCAATTCTCTTCTATGAATCTTATATTCATTTCTATACTACTACAGTATTTAATTCCAATTACAATAGAAGGACAGTAGTATTTACCTCGATGAGCCCAAAAATTATCCAAGTATAATGTCGCTCCTGAGCAACGTTAAGCTCCTACTCCGAGTGCTCCAACCCGCTCCAAACAACCCTTAGAAGTTCTACGAAACTTCTACTTAACACTTCAACCAACTATGAAGGTTTTCCTTAGGGTTTCGTTTAGTGGCTAAAGAAAGTATAATAGTATTTTCCGGGTTTTTCGTATAGAGGGTACTTTGGAAAGTACTACAAGGTATAAGGGCTAAGGTATTTTGGGCATTACAACAATACTTGGAGAAGTATTTCTCAACCAAGGGGGGTAGTATTTCGACTAGCAACTAGGCTAGGGGGAGGGGGGTATTCTCGGCCGAGGGCCTTCAAGAGGGGGAGGGGTGTTTCGGCTAGGCTACCACAAAGGGGGAGGGGGTGTGGCGGACGAGAGCACAAGAGGGAGAGGGAGGGTTTTTGCCTTAGAAGTTTTCAAGTGAGGATGAAGAAAGTCTTCAACTTAGGGGAGTATTTATAGGCTAACCAAAGGGCAACCAATGGCCAAGATGAAGACAAGTGTGGTGCAAGTGTAGGGCTAGATTTTAACCATGTGGATCTTATCCATCTACCACACAACTTGCACAAAAATATCCTACCAACTAAAGTGCTCTCTTTCGTCCCTTCACGCCCAAGTCCTTCCAATGTGAGGTGACACATCTTACCTCCCGTTGGTCCAAAATGTTTCGCCTCTCGGAAAAATCCGCAAAAATTAGAAATGACATAGCCGAATTTTCCTTCGCAAGTTTAGTAAAACGCTTCGTTTAAAAAACGACTCCTTTCTGCACTTGTGCCCAAATTTCGAACCTTGCCTAATCTTAAGGCTTAAATTTTTATACGCACGCCTCACGCATATACTGCGGAACTACTGGTATAACATTCTCCTCCTTAGAAACATTCGTCCGAATGTTCCTTCTAAGACGGATAACGATAAAGTTCTTCTTAACAAGTTGCCAATGCCACACCGCCACAAAATAACACACGTTCTTCCTTCCTTACTCGTACCGCTTTCTCGAACACTTGAACTCTTCTAGTATACGTACCACACTTCAGTCATCTCTTCAGTCCCCAAAACTTTGGAGTCACCACCTCCAAACTTGGTCATCTTACTAGCTCAATCTTCCTTAAGGCCATTCCCGCCTTCACGATCCGCTCGTCGAACATATCCACGAACTCATACGATGGTCATCTAAACTGGGCCTAGCACCCTCGTGACCTACCACCGGCGACCACCCAGAGCTGACCCCACCTCGAACAGCCGCGGTTGGCCCGCAACATGGCCCCAACCCGACCCACTTAACGCATCAAGCTCTTGTTCCCCGATCCGGAACAATCTTACCTATACAGGTCATGAAAGCTACCACTTCCATTTCACACTACCCAGGGATTTATTACACAATACATTCTAGGCATAAAATGCACTCCGACAAGGATCACTTGCAAAATCTGGTACTTAAGACGGCCTTACATCTAAGGTCTTAACTGTAATATTCTAAGGTTCATCATTTTTCTCACCCCCAGGCTTACCCTTTTTCGCTAACCAGGTTTCTAAATCACATTTTAGCACAAAGCTATCCGACATAACACTAAACACATCATCATACAAAACTCTAGAGGGTTAAGGATATACCTGAAAATAAGCGGTTCAAAGGACCGCTAAAACTGGGAACTTCCACCGCGACTTACCGTGGCCGCACGGCATGAACATCCTGCCTAGCTATGGAAGGTGAAGAACCCGCAATCGCTTCTAGTAGTCTGTGCTATCCCACCAGCTACCCCGGTCGGACAGCCTCACAAATGGCCCCGCCGGCCGCAAGTATAGCAATCCCCAAACCAAGACGACATTCCTCTATGGGCTTTACCACAATGGTCACACCGAGATACGGGTGGCCTCATCCGCGAACACTTCTACTCTCAAGATCTGAAACCAGGAGCCCCGACCGCTCCCCGAATATCCCGGCGTCCCGGGCCGCGAGGACCACTCAGACGGCGGAGGTACATAACTTGTTCTGGCCGAGGCGGTCCGCCTCGAAAGTCACCAAAGGACCCTGCTGTTTTGGCCCTCTTCTGCTGATCTTGGTCACTCCGTCGATTTCTCCGCTCCTCACTTCCAAGTGCATAAGCCTGCATGCGGGCAATGTCCATGCCCGGCTGAAGAGCTACACCAACAACTCTACGCTAGGTAATCATCGAGCCTCAGAACATATCGTTGCACTCGATCCTCCATACTAGCTACTAACGCGGGACGTCACGCCAATGAGTCGAACTCACATTGTACTCCCGAACCGCACGCCTGCTCGCCGCAACACCAAAAATCTGTTACCGAGCCCTCCTCATCCGGGAGGCAAGAAATGTGCAAGAAAGGCCTCTCGAGAACTCGTTCCATACACCGAAGTGCATGCCTCCCGACAGCTCCCACGAATCAAAACTACCGATCATGCGGTATCACGCAACCGATGCGAACCTAGGACCACCGACTCGGTCTCCGATGCCTTGATCACTCACGATCCGTCAGAATCGCTTCGGATGAACTCCTCGCGGATCATCCTCGTGTCTCACCCATAGAACTCGCGGGTTACAACTCGAAAATCCCGTAGCCTCAAACTATCTCGATCTGGGTGAACCATCGTGCTCTCGAACCGCCGGCCCACTTATCTCAAGTCCGCCACAACCCCGCCATTAATCGGGCCTACCTTGTAACTCATCTCTTCTCGCCTGCATCGCGGGACCGAGGCTCGTGCATCGGGTCTCGTAGAGATCGCCGCCGCTTCTACTCGCAGCCTCCTCTCGCTGCGTTGCTTCGCCCGGTTGCCTTCGGCGGAGGCATAATCGTGAAAACGGCACGCGGAGGGTCCAACTTATCACACACTCTAAGGCACGATCTCGTAATGAGAAGAATAGAAACCAATCCTAAACGCCTGCGCAGCCTCGATTATAGATGTGGTGCACAACACATCGATAATCAAGACTCTACTAGACACGGTGCGTAGACACTTTCCGAGGACTAATCGCTTCGATACCACTTTTGTCACGACTGCCCGGCCCGTGGATCGTGCCTTACCCGGGCACCCTAGTGATACAACATCGAGAAAACCAATAAATAAAAAAAACTTAAGCATTTAAATAGACATGGATCAAGATAAAGAAAATAGGTCAACCAAAACGGTTGCTTTCAACATATATATATGTATAGACATTTGAACAAGCATAATACTTACAACCCCGCCTACAACAAAGCTCTGCACCTCTAAGATTTATACAACAACTATGACGGACAGGCCCCGCCATACCCTCGAATGTACAAGAACCTACAGACATCGTGGTAACATACCAAAGATAAGCCTCCAAGGAACGAGCTTCCCAAGACGCCAAAGGTGATCCTAAAAGGGATCGACACCGATGTACTTACTGCAGCATGAACGCAGCCCCAAGGAGGTCGATAACAGTACCAAGTATGTGAAATCAGAAATATCAGAATGAAATCATAGCGATCATATAAAGCAGGAGACATGTATGATAACCAAACTACAGTACACCACATATAAACAGTCATATCAAGTCAGGAACTCACGCCCTCCAAATCATCACTCGTGCCCGTGGAATTCCTTCCTCACTACCGGCAGTCTATTATATAACAACACCAAGGAGTATATGTGAACACCAGGTCCTACCTGGGTCAATAAAACCGTACGGGGCAAGTATAACTACCAGATTCGACCGTACCAATAATATTGTACAACCATATCATGAAGCTGACACGTGGCAAGTGCAATAGCCTCCACCAGCTCCACCTGCGCCAATGGGCGACGGGGCAAGTGAATCGCCACGCACTGCATCACAACCGTAAGTCACGGCTCCATCCAAATCATCGCTCGCGGGCGACACGTGGCAGGTGCAATAACCTATACCAGATCCACCTGCGTCACGTAGCTGACGGGGGCAAGTAAACAGGTTACGCACCCGATCACAACCGTAAGTCACGATACTTCGCCGCGAAGCTGACACGTGGCAGGTGCAATAACCTATACCAGATCCACCTGCGTCACGTAGCTGACGGGGGTAAGTAAACAGGCTACGCACCCGATCACAACTGTAAGTCACGATACTTCGCCATAAATAACCATAATGGTCACATGTCCACATCATCGGTGTAGACATGCCCATGTAATAATGATAATGGAAGCGTACCCGTGGAATCTTCCGCACACGCCAGACGTCCAAGTAAGTTCTCAACAAGTCAACCGGCCCTCCATCGAGAGACGCGGTAGAATAGAAACACAATTCTTGCACAACAAAGACTATCTCAATAAGCATAGGCAAGTTACCCAACAACAAGCATAGGCAAGTTACACAACAACAAACATAGGCAAGTTACACAACAACAAGCATAGGCAAGTTATACACAACTCAAAGTACTTTCATTTTAAGTCAAAATCTGAGTGTTAACCCTAAAGTACTACGTATGTTAAATTCCTTTTAAGAGATCCATTCCTTTTATGAAAATCACCCGATACCCGTAGTATAAAATAGAGTGACTTACATCTTTTTAGAAAACCAAAACAACTTCTCCTTTTAAAGTCAAGTTTCCACATTAAAACCAATGATAAAAACCCTTCTTTTGTTTTCATAAAGTCGTTATAACCAACTTCCCATAAAGCTGTTATAACACTTTAAGTTTTAAACCATTTTAAGACAACACAATGCCTTTCTTTTCCCTAAAGTTCCAGTTTGCCTAATTTCAATTACTCAAGTCTCTTTTTAGAAAAGTTTCATAGTTCAATGTCTTAATCTCTTTTTAAAACAATTGAGTAACATATGCCATAGGCGAGTAGGTTATTCTTGTTCATAAATCTTATTTAAGCAGCCATGATCTAGGAAATGTAATATCATTTTGTCTCATCTTAGCTTCTATGCAGATGGAGGTTTCTACTGGTTTTAATAATATTTCATTTTTTCAATACATTTTCCGTTATTAACGCTGCAGTTGTTTGTCGATACACATTCTGATTTCCAAAATCAGTAAAACATTATTCCTTTAAAAAACCACGTACTCATTACTCACGAATGAGGTTTCACACAAAACTCATATTAATTCATTTAAGTTAAGTCTCTTATCTTATAAGATCAAGTCTCTTAACTTCTAAAATCAGTAAACCATTTTCTTTACCTCTCTTAAGACGTTATACCTAACTCCCCATAAAGCTAGTATAACTCTTTTTAAAACCTTTAAAACCAAGTGTTACTTCTTCTTTCAAAAATGGTTTCTTAACTCTTGTGACATACTGCAAGTTTCTTATTATTTAGGCTTAAGTCAAAAGACATTGCCGTACAACTACGTTCAATTAGCACACGTACGTCCACCGTACTATATATTATTCAGGCTTAAGTCAAAAGACATTGCCGTACTATATATATCTTCCTTTAAAATATCATGCTCAAGAGTATAGGAAGAATCACATACCTCGCGACGATTATCGACTATAAGCAAAACGCCCATCGCTATAACCCGGCTAGCCTTGTCCACCTTCTAAGTAGCACATGCTACTTGCAAAACATTCAACCAATAAAGGTTATCAGTCTACTGTAAATACAGTCCTATGTAAGTACAGTTTAATCTTCTACTTATATTCTTCTGATGTGATTTCAGTTCAAGTCTATTCTGTAATATCCTTCTATTACAGTTTAATTCTCTTCTATGAATCTTATATTCATTTCTATACTACTACAGTATGTAATTCCCAATTACAATAGAAGGACAGTAGTATTTACCTCGATGAGCCCAAAAATTATCCAAGTATAATGTCGCTCCTGAGCAACGTTAAGCTCCTACTCCGAGTGCTCCAACCCGCTCCAAACAACCCTTAGAAGTTCTACGCAACTTATACTTAACACTTCAACCGACTATGAAGGTTTTCCTTAGGGTTTCGTTTAGTGGCTAAAGAAAGTATAATAGTATTTTCCGGGTTTTTCGTATAGAGGATACTTTGGAAAGTACTACAAGGTATAAGGGCTAAGGTATTTTGGGCATTACAACAATACTTGGAGAAGTATTTCTCAACCAAGGGGGGTAGTATTTCGACTAGCAACTAGGCTAGGGGGAGTATTCTCGTGAGGGCCTTCACGAGGGGGAGGGGTGTTTCGGCTAGGCTACCACAAAGGGGGAGGGGGTGTGGCGGACGAGAGCACAAGAGGGAGAGGGAGGATTTTTGCCTTAGAAGTTTTCAAGTGAGGATGAAGAAAGTCTTCAACTTAGGGGAGTATTTATAGGCTAACCAAAGGCCAACCAATGGCCAAGATGAAGACAAGTGTGGTGCAAGTGTAGGGCTAGATTTTAACCATGTGGACCTTATCCATCTACCACACAACTTGCACAAAAATATCCTACCAACTAAAGTGCTCTCTTTCGTCCCTTTGCCGCCCCAAGTCCTTCCAATGTGAGGGTGACACATGTCACCCTCCCGTTGGTCCAAAATGTTTCGTCTCTCGGAAAAATCTGCAAAAATTAGAAATGACATAGCCGGAATTTTCCCTTCGCAAGTTTAGTAAAACGTTTCGTCGAAAAACGACTCTTTTCGGCACTTGTGCCCAAATTTCAAACCTTGCCTAATCTTAAGGCTTAAATTTTTATACGTACGCCCTCACGTACATACTCTGGAACTACGGGGTATAACAAGGCCAATGTTGTGGCAGATGCTCTTAGTCGTAGGTCGATGGGGAGTCTGTCAGATGTGCAGCCGGAGAGGAGGGGCTTGGTTCGCGATTTGCATCAGTTAGCGAGCCTTGGTGTCCGTTTGATTGATTCTGAAAGCAGTGGGGTTCGAGTTCGAGAGGTTGCCGAGTCTTCCATCGTCGAGGAGGTGAAGAGGCAACAGTTTGAGGATCCAGTTTTGATTCGGTATCGTGATACGGCTCTTCGTGAGGGCAAGGGTCCTTTTGAGGTAGCACCTGATGGGGTGCTAAGGTTTGAGGGCAGGTTGTGTGTTCCAGATGTTTCAGGACTTCGGCAGCAGGTTCTAGGGGAAGCACATAGCGCGCGTTACTCTATCCATCCAGGGTCGACCAAGATGTACCACGACCTTAGATCTGTGTATTGGTGGGATGGCTTGAAGAGGGACGTTGCAGAGTTCGTAGCTCAGTGCCCGTGTTGTCAGCAGGTGAAGGTAGAGCACCAGAGGCCTGGTGGTTTGTTGCGCATTTAGAGATCCCGACCTGGAAGTGGGAGGTGATCAACATGGACTTTATCACAGGATTACCTCGCACTCAGAGGAGACATGATTCTATTTGGGATATCGTCAACAGGCTGACGAAATCAGCCCACTTTCTTCCCGTCAGGATGACTTTTTCGGCTGAGGATTATGCCGGACTTTACATCCGAGAGATCGTCAGACTGCATGGAGTCCCTATTTCGATCATATCGCATGCAGGAGCCCGATTTACGCTAACTTCGGAGGTCTTTCCGAAGGGTTTAGGGACGCAGTGAGCACGAGTAATCGCATTCCATCCAGCATGCAGACAGCAGAGCGCACCGCCCGCACTCTCGAGATATCTTTGCGAGCCTATGTTATCGACTTGTGGTAGGAGGATCATTTGCCTCTAGTTGAGTTTGCATATAATAATAGCTACCACTCCAGTATTCAGATGGCGCCTTATGAGGCCTTGTATGGGAGGAAGTGCAGATCGCCGATAGGCTGGTTTGATGTAGGCGAGGTACAGTTAGTGGGACCAGATTTGGTGCAGCAGGCAGTGGATAAGGTGAAGCTTATCCAGGAGCGGTTACTGACAGCTCAGAGTCGACAGAAGTCATATGCAGATCATCGTCGTCGGCATCTGGAGTTCGAGGTTGATGATTGGGTTTTCCTGAAGGTGTCACCCATGAAGGGTGTGATGAGATTCGGGAAGAAAGGGAAACTCAGCCCAAGGTACATTGGGCCCTATCAGATTGTCCGCAGGGTAGGCAAGGTTGCCTACGAGTTGGATCTGCCGTCCGATCTGGAGGCAGTGCATCCGGTTTTTCACGTTTCTATGCTGAGGAGATGTATCGGGGATCCATCTAGGGTACACCCGATTGATGATGTCCAGGTGACCGAGGGGTTATCGTATGAGGAGACTCCCATAGCGATAATCGATCGTCAGGTTAGGCGTCTGCGGACCAAGGACGTGGCTTCCGTCAAAGTCTTGTGGCGGAACGAGCTCAGGGAGGAGATGACATGGGAAGCTGAGAAGGACATGAGGCAGAAGTATCCTCACCTATTCCCCACACCTCCAGGTAATTCACTTTCCTACTTGTAAATTTTCATTGTCATATATGCCTAAGTGATGTTTTGTGGCCGTATGTGGCATTTGCAAACTGTTAAGTTATGAGGACCTATATCGTTATCTGTCTTGAGAAGGAACATTCGGGACGAAAGTTTCTAAGGAGGGGAGAATGTTATACCCCGTATTTCCGGAGTATGTACGTGAGGACGTACGTATGTTTGTACAAACCCTAATTAGGTTAAGAATGAGGGACCTTATCGTTAACTGTCTTGGGAAGGAACATTCGGGACGAATGTTTCTAAGGAGGAGAGAATGTTATACCCCGTATTTCCAAAGTATGTACGTGAGGGCGTACGTACAAAAGTTTAGTCTTAAAGTTAGGCATTGGACGAAATTAGTACACAACTCACAAAAAGAATCGTTTTCCGATGAAACGTTTTACCAAACTTGCGAAGGGAAAATTCCGGCTATGTCATTTATAATTTTTGCGGATTTTTCCGAGAGACGAAACATTTTGGACCAACGAGAGGGCGACACTTGTCACCCTCTAATTGGAGGAAGAATGGGCGGTAAAGGGGACGATTGGTAGCTTGTTTTGTCAAGGAGTTGGTAGGATATTTTTGTGTAGTAGATGGATAAGGACACTTGCCTAAATCCTCACCCTACACTTGCATAGCACTTGGCTTCATCTTGGCCATTGGTTGGCCTATAAATACCCCTCTAACTTGAAGGTTTTCTTCATCCACAAATCCATTCTCCAAGTCTTGAAATCCTTCCCCCTCTCTTGTTGTGTTTCGTCCAACACTCCCCCCTCCCCCTTGAGAAGGCCTTGGCCGAAACACCTCTCCCCCCTAGCCTAGTAGCTCTAGCCGAACCCCCCCCCCCCTTGGTAGAAGTTGTCTTCCAAGTATAGTCACTATTCCAAAATACCCTAGCCCAAATCCCTTATAGTATTTTAGTAGAAGTTGTGTAGAACTTCGAAGGGCTTCTTGGAGCTATCGGAGCGTACAAATTAGGAGCTAAACCTTGCTCAGGAGCGACATTTAACTTGGATAATTTTGGGCTTATCGAGGTAAATACTTTTGTCCTTCTATTGTAATTAGATATTACATTTAAGAATAGCATAGACTTGAGTATAAGATATAGAAGGATATTAAAGAATAGAATTGAACTGTAATCACACCAGAAGAATAATAAAGAAGATAGGACTGTATTCACAGTAGACTTGTATAATTGCCGGGTAGGGAAGTGCTGCCCAATTTTCCGTAGAATAGAGAACCCTCTGCTTAGAACTGTTTACAGAGAAGTCTAGACGTTGATAGACGTGTCTGACTATCATAGGTTGATTCTCTGCGCGCGACATATTCGACTTGGCAGGTGGATTTCGCCGAGAAGGTATGTGATTCTTCCTATACTCTTTAGCATGATATTTTAAAATATATATATAGTACGGTAGATGTACGTGTGTTAACTGAATAATAATTATGGCAATGTCTCTTTGACTTAAGCCTGAATAATAATTACGGCAATGTCTTTTGACTTAAGCCTGAATAATAAGAATCTTGAAGCATTTCAAAAGAATACTGAATCATTTTTTAACAGAAGAGAAATATTTGGTTTTTAAACAAAAAGCTTAAGAGTTATACTAGCTTTATGGGAAGTTAGGTATAACAACTTAAGAAAGATAAAAAGAACTGTTTACTTATTTATTTATAAAAGCCATGTATTGATTTCTGTAAAGTGTAGTAAGATTGTTTGATAAATAGACATATGATGATACTACGTGTGTTAGTGTCTTGTGATGTTGTGAAAGGGGGTCATTCTTGTTGTGCTTACGTTGCTAAACGGTAAGTCCGTTGTACTGTTATTACATCACCTACCCCCTTGACTTGTTATACCGAGGGCTTGCCACCCTTGATGCGGGTCTATACGGCCTATGCAGTCTATGTGACTATGCGGAGTCTGGGAGTTCCGAGATTGATCATTCCGGTGTTTTATCCCGACGCGGGATGCCTTATGCGATGCGTGACTACGCGTCTATGAGACTATGCGGATCGCGGAGTCCGGGAGAATGCAGGGGTTAGCTACCCCGATGCGAGGAATACCTCATGCGGGTATGTGTGTGACCTATGCGGACTGCGGAAGTCCAGACTAGGCACACATAATGATACTATGGGCGATTGGCCTTGCTTCGATCATTCGCGCCTAGGAAAGACCGTACATTATATCTATTTTGCTCTTGTTTATGTTGTGGCACTATGTGCGATTAAACCGTTGTATTTGCAAATGGTTTTAAATACTTTGATTTTACTTGATTTACGATTCCACATACTTAGTACCAGATCGACCTCCTTCGGGGGGTTGCGTTCATGCCGCAGGTAAGGGCAAGCAGGTGCTAGATCCACATCCTTAGGATCTTTTGCTTTGGTGTCAGGAGATCCATCTTCTCCGGAGGCTCGACTTTTGGGTATGATCTCCCTGTTGTTGTATATAGTTTTGTACATTCAGGGTATGGCGGGGCCCTGTCCCGCCATAGTTGTTTACTTCCTTAGAGGTCTGTAGTCCTATTGTACAGTTGGGATGTAACTGCCAAACTTTGTTTATATATATATGCCGAAAGGCGCTCTTATCTCAGATAAAATGTGTCTCTTTTACAATTGTTTCATGTCTTGTGTTTTTATATTCCGCTGATTACTCTGATGTATGACTACTTGGGTGCCCGGGTAAGGTACCAGTCACAGGCCCCGGAACGGGTCGTGACAAGCCCACCGGGCTTCTGGTGCTCAACCTTGACCTGCTGACAATTCGGGCACTGGGCAACAAAACCTGTCATGTCCCTCTTCAGGCCATCCCACCAATACACACATCTGAGGTCATGGTACATCTTAGTCGACCCCGGATGAATAGAATAACGAGCACTGTGTGCCTCCCCCAGAATCTACTGGCGAAGTCCTATCACATCGGGAACACACAATCGACCCTCAAATCTTAGTACCCCATCAGGTGCTACCTCAAATAGACTCTTCTCCTCCTGAAGAGCTTCATCTCGATACCGTACCATAATCGGATCCTCATACTGTCGCCTCTTCACCTCCTCGACGATGGAAGACTCGGCAACCTCTCGAACCCGAACCCCATTACTATCAGAATCAACCAAACGAACCCCAAGGCTCGCTAGCTAATGTAACTCGCGGACCATATCCATTCTCTCTGGCTGTACATCAGACAGGCTACCCATCGATCTGCGACTAAGGGCATCTGCAACTACATTGGCCTTCCCTGGGTGGTATAGAATATCGACATCGTAATCCTTAAGTAAATCCAACCACCGTCTCTGCCGCAAGTTCAGCTCCCTCTGGCTGAAGATATACTGGAGGCTCTTGTGGTCTGTGTAAATATCCACATGAACTCCATATAAATAATGTCTCCAGATCTTCAAGGAATGAATCACTGCTGCCAACTCTAAGTCATGTGTGGGATAGTTCTTCTCATGCTTCCTAAGCTGTCGAGATGCGTAAGCTATAACTCTACCGCATCGCATCAAAGACGCACTCCAAGCCCGACACCGACGATCACAATAAACCACATATCCGTCTAAACCTCTGTAAGAGTAAGAATCGGGCGGTCGTCAATTTCTCCTTTAGCAACCGAAACTTCCTCACAAGCATCCGTCCATCGAACATAGCCGCTTTCCGAGTCACTACCAAAGGTGCTAAAATGGAAGCAAACTTCTCCACAAACCTCCGATAATAACCCGCAAGGCCCAAAAGTGCGCACTCGCTTGGTGTAGTGGTCCGCCAAGTCTAGATCGCTTCAATCTTTGTTGTATCAACCCGAATACCATCGCCCCGATAACATGCCCTAAGAAAGCCACTGCCAACCAAAACTCGCGTTTCGAGAACTTGGCATACAATCACGGTCTAGAGGACTCCGATACCGCCTCAAATGATCCGCGTGCTCCCGCTCACGCGCGAATAAACCAGATATCATCAATGAATACTATAACGAATATATCCAAGAATGGCTTGAACACCTGCTCATCAAATCCATGAATACCGTTGGGCGTTGGTCAACCCGGAAAGACATCACCCGAACTCATAGTGCCCATACCGGTCCCGAATGCGATCTTTGGAATATACGCCTCTAACTCGCACCTGATGATAACCAGATCGCAAGTCTATCTTGGAGAAACACTTCGCACCCTGCAACTGGTCAAACAAATCATCAATCCTGGGGAGGGGATATCTGTTCTTGATAGTTACCTTATTCAGCTTCCTGTAATCAACACACATACGCAGCGTCCCATCCTTCTTCTTTACAAATAACACTGGCGCTCCCCAGGGAGAAACATTTGGCCTGATAAAGCCTTTCTCCAGCAAATCCTTCAGTTGGTCTTTCAATTCTTTCAACTCAGCAGGTGCCATCCTATATGGCGGAATAGATATCGGTCGAGTGTCTGGCGCCAAATCAATGCAAAACTCAATCTCCCTCTCAGGAGGGATACCCGGAATCTTGTCTGGGAATACGTCTGGAAACTCTCTAACGACCAGAACTGACTGAAGGTCCGGTATCTCAGCCTCAGTATCAAATACCCGAACCATATGATAGATATACCCTTTCCGCACCATCTTCCCAGCCTTGAGGTAAGAAATAAACCTACCCTACGACGCAGATTCCCTTCCACTGAGCAATCGGTCACCAGAAACCGAATCGCATCGCCTCTCTCATACCCACATTGGCATAGCAAGACGCTAGCCAATCCATACCCATAATTACATCAAAGTCCATCATATCCAACTCTATCAAGTCGGCTAGAGTCTGACGACTGCCTATAGTCACTGGGCAAGCCTTATATACTCGCTCAGCTACCACTGAATCACCCACTGGCGTAGCCACCTCAAAAGGTTTTATGGACTCGGGATCTATCCCTATTCTACCAGCAATATGAGGAGATATATAGGACAAGGTATAACCTAGATCTATCAAAGCATATACATCACAACATGAAACCAATAGTGTACCTGTGACGACATCTGGTGATGCCTCCTGGTCCTGACGGCTGGACATAACATAGATGCGGTTCTGAGGAACGCTGGAACTGGGACCCCTATCACGACCCCTGCCGCGGCCTGCTGGTCCGTGAACACTCGCCGCCCGGCGACGCCACCAAGACGAAGATCCGACCATCGACTTCGCTTCTACCGAGCCATAACATTCCCGCCGCCTCTAGTCGGACAATCTCTCCTCAAATGGCACTGCTAGCCACAAGAGTAACAAGTTCCTGGAGGAACACGACACCCCCCATAATGGCAATCTCCACATCGGCCACACCGAGGTATAGGTGGCCTCATCTGTCCTAACTCGTCCTCCGAGAACCCGGCCACGGGACCGCTCCCGCCTCAATGCCCTGACGTCCCGGAAGATGGTGGAGGAGCGCTCTGAACCGGCTGAGGTGCAAATTCGGTCTGCTGTAGAGGTTGTCTACCTCGAAAACTACCAGAGGACTCGCCCCGGCCCTCTTCTCGCGATACCTATCAATTACCGCCGCCTCTCACACCTGTGCATATGCTTGCATGCGGGCAATGTCCATGCCCGGCTGAAGAGCTACTCCCGTGCAACTCTCTGCCAAGTAATCGTCGATCCCTGTGACATAGCGGTGCACCCTGTCCTCCATGTCTGCTACCAAAGTGGGTACATACCGAGCCAACGAGTCAAACTCTACGTTGTACTCCCGGACCGTCCGCCCACTCGCCTCGATGTCAAAAATCTATCGGCTCGAGCTCTCCTCATATGCGGAGGCAAGAAATGGCTAAGGAACGCCTCTGAGAACTCGTCCCAAACAGCTGGAAGCGCATGCTCCCCCCGGGATAGTTCCCATGAATCATACGGCCAATCGCAGTATCCCGCACCGATGTGAACCCAATAATACCGACTGTCTCCGGCCACGATCACTCATGATCCGTAACGGTCGGATAAACTTCGAGGATCATCTCGTGCCTCACCCATAGAACTCGTGGGCTGCAACTCAAAAAGTCCCGCAGCCTCGTTATCGATTCGGGGTGGACTACGGTACAACCGAATCGTTCTCGCTCTGTCCTCCCGCTAGCCATAATCCCGCCAATAATCGGGCCATCTCTCAGTAGCCCATATCCTCTCGCTTCCAGCCGTGTAACTGGAGGCTCAGGTATCGCGGTCTCAGTAGCCGCTGCTGCAGCCCCGAACTCTACTGGGGGTGGTGACGTCGTGGAACTCGCCGTCCGAAACATCATCTCAGGTACAGATTAGGCCTGTGCCCTCGTGACCATATGTGTCCTACTAGCAGATGCCTTGCCCTTCTGGGCCACGGTTGCCTTGCGTGGAGGCATAACTGATACATAAAAATATGTCAAAGGAAGTTCAACCTATAACACAGCTCTATTGCACGATCTTAGAGTGAAAGAATGGAAACCAATCCTAAATATCCTGTAGCCTCCTGATTATAGATGTGGTGCACAACACACCGATAATCAATGTCACGACCCGACCTCGGGCCCGCGACTGGTGCCTTACCCCGGGCACCCTAGTGATACAATCATCAGAGAAAAACCAGCGAAAAATAAAAACTCATGAAAGATACACAATGAAATAAGAAAATAGGCTAACCAAAACGGTTACCTTTCTGTACATAAATGAAAACTTGAACAGTTACATCCTTTACAAACCCTGCCCACAACAGTTCTACAGACCTCTAAGAATTTTATAACAACAATGACGGGACAGGGCCCCGCCATGCCCCTGAATGTACAACAGTCTACAACTTCAGGGAACCGTACCGCAAGACAAGCTTCTGAAGATATGGAGCTTTCCGAGAACTGAACGGCGATCCTAAGAGTGCGGATCAGCAAGCTATGTACCTCAACCTTCGGCATGAACGCAGCCCCCCGAAGGAGGTCAGTACAATGGGTACCAAGTATGTGAAACTGAAAATACTGTAAATGAAATCATAATAGTCAATAAAAAGCAGGAGACATGTATGATAACCAAAATACAGTACCCAACATATAAGCAGTCATGTCAAGTCAGGGACTCATGCCCGTAAAATCATCACTCAAATATAACTCGGGAATTTAACCCGCACAACGGCCGCATGCCCCGGTATCTCACCTAGGTATAAGCATGGCCCTAGAACCGTCATAGTGGACCCATACCCGTGGACCATCCAACGTGTCGGTATGCCCAAATGAGATAACAAGATGACACCCATAGTGGAAGCATACCCGTGGGCCACCCAACGTGTCAGTATGTCCAAACCCATAAAAAGATAATACTCACTGTGGAAGCATACCCGTGGGCCACCCAACGTGTCAGTATGTCCAAACAATAACAAGATGATACTCACTGTGGAAGCATACCCGTGGGCCACCCAACGTGTCAGTATGACCAAACAATAACAAGATAATAGTCATCAGGACGATACCCGGCCACCCAACGTGTCAGTATGTCCAAATAAATAACAAGATAACACTCCTAATGGAAGCATACCCGTGGGCCACCCAACGTGTCAGTATGTCCATCAATCAAACAGATAGCCGGCCCTCCATCGAGAGACTCGGTAACACAAAATCAAACACTTGCACATCAAGGGCTATCTCAACAAGCATAGGCAAGTTACACACAACTCAAGGTACTTTAAACACTTTTAACACAACGTCAAGTATACCATTAAAACCCAAGTAACTAACCCCTTTTTGATCAGGGTACTCCTACCTTTTAAAACCAAGCCACTTATATTTTTCCATCAGGAAGAGTTCATTATTTGAAAACAAGTTACTTATCTTTTCCCAAATAAATCAAGTTACATGACCTTCAAAAAGCCTTTAAGTCTCCTTACATTAGAATATCAAGAAACCAAATAAAACTTTATTCTTTTAAAGACCACTTACTCATTACTCACGAATGAGTTTTCACCCTTTCAACACCAATTAGGTCAATTATAAGTCAAGTCTCTTATCTTTTGAAATCAACAACCGTTCTTCCACTTACATAAAGTCGTTATAACTAACTTTCCATAAAGTCATTATAACACTTTATGTTTTAAACCAACCAATTACAACTATAAGCATTTATGAGACCAAGAGGGCTTATTCTTTAACAACCGAGTACCCATTACTAACGAATAAGATTTTACTACTTTTTCACACAATCAACCCCTTACACTTCATAACAAGTCAAGGCACAAAGGGAAATCAAACTCCTTCAACACACGTGCGTCTACCGCAATATATTTTTCACAAAGAATCATGCTCAAGAGGATAGGAAGAATCACATACCTCGCGACGATTATCGACAAGTAGCAAACTGTTCCAAAGTACTATACTCCTGCTAGCCTTTTCCACCCTTCAAGTAGAATATGCTACTCGTAGTACTTCACCCTATAATGGCCATAATACGTCTATTATCTCCTAGCTTTAACGTATAATACTCTAATTGCAAAGTCCCTTATTCTATGGAAATTTGGACAGCACTTCCTTTGTTTCTACCTACTTGCCACCTTTTTCAAGGCCGAATTCAGTAACCAACACGCCACATTTAAGGCTCAACAATGTAGTTATCAATAGGGGATTACACACCTACAAGACGTGTAAAATTTCGCCCCACAATTGACATCAAAACTAGTCCACAAAATAAGTGTACATTCGGCAATTAGAGGTACAACAACACCAATTCTCATCCAATTCTCGGCTACAATCTTCTAGTAGATAACATGCGACGATTTTAGATAACGACCAAATTGTAATTCAAATTCAAATGACTCAATCATGTCATTTTCGGATTTCTAGCCTTCCAAAATACATAGTACTTACCAATCTTTAATACATGATTCACGTGGTCTATATCAACTATAACAAGTATTATAACTTATATCCAAGAGAAGAGGGAATCTTTTACCTTTTGGATTAGCCCACTAAAGCCCTCTTTCTTCAACTCATTTCCCGTCAACCTCGTCCACGCGCGCTTCCTACAAATTACCAACACTTTGCCTTCTTGCGCCGCTCCAACAATTTTTTTCTTAGGCTAGGTTTTCTTCAAAAAGTCTAGAGAGAAAAGAGAGAGGAGTTCTTAGGAGGGTTAGATGAAATGACCAACTCTTCCAAGACTTGGCCCTAAAATAAGACCCTTTTCTTGGTCAAAAAGATGGGAGGGACACTTGTCACCCTCCCATAGGCTTTTCTCTAAAATATCCCCTGTTTTTCTCCCTTTACCGCGGAAAAATCCCGCCAGCCAGCCGCGCTCAACCCCGAGAATTTCCAAGATTCGGCCAGCGCTGCAACCTCAGCGAACCCCCAGTACAACCGGTGCCGCGGCCCTGCCCTCCTGCGCCGCGGCGCTCTGGCCCTGACTGAAAATACTTTTGTGCCTGACTACGCACCGAACTTGAAACTTCCATAACTTTTGACTCTGATGTCCTATCGACGAACGGTTTGTTGCGTTGGGAACTAGATTTAACGGACTACACACTAGGCTTTTGAAACACCTAACAACTCCTGACGTAATGGGGCATAAACCGCCTCAAGGTTGACTAAAACTCATCCGAAACATTCCATCACCTTATCTTTCTAATTTTTTTATCTTAGTTCCTTTCGTACGGTCTTATAAGCTAGACTTGAAATGCGGGGCGTAACAATCAAGACTCTACTAGATACGGTATGTAGACCCTTTCCGAGGATTAACTGCTCTGATACCACTTTTGTCACGACCCGACCACGGACCCGTGACTGGTGTCTTACCCCGGGCACCCTTGTGATACAACATCAGAGAAAACCAGCGGAAAATAAACTCACAACAAGAACCCATATAACATATAAGCAGGCTAACCCAAAATGGCTACCTCTACTTACAACAAAGTTGAACAGTTACATCCTTAACAACCCAAGTTATAACAGGACTACAAGCCTCTAAGAATGCGTAAACACTATGACGGGACAGGGCCCCGTCACACCCCTGAATGTACAAATATATACAACATGTTATACCCCGTAGTTCCAGGGTATGTATGCGAGGACGTACGTACGAGAATACGACATTGAAATTGGAAAGGAAGAAATAGGTGATTTTTCCACGGAAAAGTTTCCGGTTTTTGTGAAGGAAAAAGGTTCGTTAATGGGAATTGGATTCCCAGATTTGGTATTCGGACTTCTTGGAATATTAGAGAATTATGGAATTTTATTTTCGGAAATGGTCACGTGGGCCCACTGAGAAATTTACTGATGTGGGGCCCACTTTGTTTTCGAGATTTTGGCCATTGTGGATATTTTCGGAAGATGAAATATTTTGGACGAGTAGGAGGGCGACACGTGTCACCCCCCCTAGTTGGCTTGGCCGAATTTCACTTTGTGCACAACACCCGATTAGAGTCGTTTTTCGACGAAACGTTTTACTAAGCTCGCGTAGGGTAAATTCCGGCTATGTCATTTCTAATTTTTGCGAATTTTTCCGAGAGACGAAACATTTGGACCAACGGGAGGGAGACACTTGTCACCCTCCAATTGATGGATGTGGGGCGGCATTAGGCCGAATTGGATGTCCAATTTTGTCTTGGAGTTGGTAGGATATTTTGTGTGCAAGTTGGCCAAGGACACTTGCCCTAATCTTGACCTTACATTTGCCTTGCACTTGGCATAATCTTGGCCATTGGTTGGCCATCCCTTGACCTATAAATACCCCTCTTGTGATGAAGAGTTCTTCATCCACAAAAGCCTTCCAAGTCTAAAATCCTTCCCTCTCCCTTAAGCCTCTTTTCGTCCAAACACCTCCCCCCCTTTTGGAGAAGCTTAGCCGAGGCTACCCCCCCTAGCCTAGCCGAAATCTACCCCCCCTCCCTTGGTAGAAAATTTGCCTTCTAGTATTGTTATAATGCCCAAAATACCCTAGCCCAAATCCCTTAGTACTTAGTAGAAGTTGTGAAGAACTTCTAAGGTTTCCTTGGAGCTATCGGAGCGTACAACTTAGGAGCTAAGCCTTGCTCCGGATCGACTTTTATCTAGGATATTATTGGGCTTACCGAGGTAAATAATCCTAACCCTCTTTTGTATTAGAGAATACATACTGTAGTAGTATAAGAATAAGTATTAAATACTTAGAAGAATATTACAGAATAGAATTGAACTGTTATCACAGTAGAAGGGTTTAAAAGAAGAATAATCAAACTGTACTTACTTAGGACTGTTTTCACAGTAGACTTGAGTAGCTCACCGGGTAGGGAAGTGCTGCCCAAATGTCCATAGAATAACGAACCCTCTGCTTAGAACTGTTTACAGAATAGTCTGAACGTTGATAGACGTGTCTGACTATTATAGGCTGATTCTCTGCGCGCGACATATTCAACTTGGCAGGTGGATTTCGCCGAGAAGGTATGTGATTCTTCCTATCCTCTTGAGCATGATATTTTAAAGAATATGTATATAGTACGGTAGACGTACGTGTGTTAACTGAATAATAATTACGGCAATGTCTTCGGACTTAAGCCTGAATAATAATTACGGCAATGTCTTCGGACTTAAGCCTGAATAATAAGTACGGCAATGTCTTTTGACTTAAGCCTGAATAAAAAGAATCTGAAGTAGTTCAAAAGAATTAAGAAACCTTTTTAAGAGTAACACTTGGTTTTAAAAGCTTAAGAGTTATACTAGATTTATGGGAAGTTAGGTATAACGGCTTAAGAGTGATAAAAAGAATGATTTAATGATTTAAGAAAATAAGAGACTTGACTTAATTATACTAATGTGAAAAAGTGTGAAACCTCATTCGTGAGTAAATAGTATTTTTGGTTTTCAAAAGGAATGATGTTTTACCGATCAGAATGAATGTCGAACAAACCACATCAGCTCTAATAAAGGGAAATGTTTTGACTAATAAAGTATTATTAAAACCAGTAGAAACTTCCATCTGCATAGGAGCTAAGATGAGACAAAATGATATTACATTTCCTAGATCATGGTTGCTGTAATAAGATTGTTATGAACAATAATTACCTACTCACACATAAGGTATATGTTTCTCAAATTTTTTTAAAGGATTAAAACTATGAACTACGAAACCTTTCGAAAATGAGAAACTTGAGTAATTGAAATTAGGCAAACTTGAGTGTTGGGAAAAGAATGTTGTTACTTGATTTTACAAAGAGAAGTGTTCTGATTTACTTCAAAAGATAATCACTCTATTTTTTTATACTACGGGTATTGTGTGACTTTTGTGAAAGAAACAGATCTTTTAAAGAGTAATACATGAAGTACTTTGGGGCTAAAAACCCGAACTTGTTAACATAATGTAGAAAGTACCTTGTGTGAATAACTTGATTGTATTGATTTGTGATAGTCTTGTAATACTTTCTTGTTGACTTGATAAGTAAACATGTTAGGATGCTACGTGAGTTAGTATCTTGTGATGTTTGTGTAAAGGGGTTTTCCCTTGTTGTGCTTAGGTTGTTTAACGATAAGCTGTTATGTTGATATTATATCACTCATGATTCCGGGGGTTAAGCTGCCCTCCGATGCGGGGTAGACTCAGGCGGGTCTAGTGACCTATGATTCGAGAATACCTTATGCAGTCCAGATGGCCTATGCGAACTACGGAGTTCCGTGTTAGTATGCGCCCTTGTGGTCACGCGGTCTTTGTGGCTACGCGACGGCGAGTCCAGACGCCGCCGGAGTAGCTACCTCGATGCGGAATACCTCATGCGGGCCATCGGAGGGCCCGTGCGAGCTACGGAAGTTCCGTGGCTAGACGCGCACATTAGATATCGCGGCGAGTGGCCGCCTTTGATCATGTGACGGCCAGACAGATCTCATGATACGCTGATTTACGACCTTGTTTGTACCGTGGTTTTAGTAGTCGGCTATGCCTTCGCATTTACCCCGCACGGTTTTATGATGACTTTGAGGCGTGAGTCCCCGACTTGACATGACTTCTTATTTATCAGGAATCGTAGTTTTGGTTATCATACATGTCTCCCGCTTTATATAGACTACTATGATTTCATTTACGTGATTTTCGCCACATACTTGGTACTGTTGTCTTGACCTCCTTCGGGCTGCGTTCATGCCGCAGTAAAGGTACTCCTACCGTTGATCCTCGTTCTTAGGATCACCGCTTTCGCTGGAAAAGCTCCGCTTCTCCGGAGGCTTAGCATTTTGGTATGGTCCCCTGTCGTTGTAGATATTTGCATTCAGGGGTATGGCGGGGCCCTGTCCCGCCATTTTTGTTTTAAACTCTTAGAGGTCTGTAGACCTGTTGTAAGGTTGGGATGTAACTGTTCATTTTTGGGTATTTATATACATATTATGCCGAAAGGCAACTTTTTCCCAGAAACTGTGTCTTAATTATACTGTTTCATATCTTGGTTGTTTTATATTCCGCTGATTTCTCTGATGTATGACTACTTGGGTGCCCGGGTAAGGCACGACCACGCCCCGAACGGTCGTGACAACAAAGTGGTATCGAAGCGATTAATCCTCGGAAAGTGTCTACGCATCAGATCTAGTAGCCTGATTATCGGTGTTGTGCACCACACCAATAATCGTGAGGCTATAGGATATTTAGGATTGGTTTCCATTCTTCTCACTCGAGATCGTGCTATAGAGTCGTGTTATAAGTTGGACCTCTAACGTATTCCTTCCTTTACCGGTGATGCCTCCGCCAGTAAACTCGTGCCCAAAGGGCAAGGCAATGGCGGAGCCGCGAGTGGAATTCAGAGAGTTAGCGGCACAGCCCAATCATCACCGGGTGATGCTTCACGCGAGTTACGAGACGCCGCCAACAAAGGCAGAGTTTGGCACACGGCGCAGCTCCATCGCGCCATGACATCTGGACTTTCGCCCACGACTGGAGCGAAAATATGGATTGGAAGGAGACGCCACATTAGCAAGGGACTTGGCAGCCAGAGAGTATTTTATGTACCGGTATACCAAGGATATTGATGTTTATCTAAAGAAGGGTTGTGAGGAAGTAGCTCTTCAGTCAGGAACGAGCCAGGCTTGCGTTCAGGATTATGTGCAGCGGGCTGAGAGAGGTAGAGATCGACAGATTAAACAAGATCAGCAGAAGAGGGCCCGATTGGTAGGATCATTTGGTAACTCGAGGCGAACCGCCTCGGCGGCCAGACAGACATGCGCCTCCGCCAGTGCAGAGTGTCCCTCCACAGGGTTCAGTGTTTCCTCAGTGTTCACAGTGTGGCAGGCGTCATCCCGGAAAATGCCGTCTTTTTACTGATGCTTGTTTTACTTGCGGCCGTCAGGGCCATATGGCGAGGGAATGTTCCATGAGGAAGGATGCAAGTAGGAAGACTCACCTACCCGGTCGATTGTGATGCAGTGGTTCGGAGAGGAGGGGTGTTAGCTGGGAGGCCACCCCACTCGGTGTGGCCATGGTCAATGTCATCGCGGAGTGTCGTGCTTCGCGTCGGCTTGTTATGTTGGACAGCAGGCCATTTTGCGAGAAATTGTCCAACCAGAGTTGGCGGGGATGTAGGGACTCAGCCTTCGGGATCAGTGGATAGTTCATCACCTTCCCACTGCACAAATAGGCGGGTTTGATTAGAACGACCTAAGGAAGTGCCGTAGATACAGGTATATCCTTAACCCTTTAGAGATTTATATGTGTAGTAAGATGCGAATATCTTAAGTATTGTTTTCGGTTAGCATGGTGTTAGTGTGATTAGAATTATTTTTAGTTAACCGGGTAAGATTGGGGGATAGAGAGAGTGGGAGCCTTAGAATATTATACGTAGAGACCTTAGAGGCGAGACCATCTTTGGTAAAAGAATTATTTCGTGTTTGACCCTTATCGAGGTGCATAGTATACGTGAGATATTTTTGTGGGATGAATCTCGAGTCCGTGGAAATGAAAGAGGGTAGTTGAGCTTAGAAGACCGCTAGGTTTTCGTAACGTGATTAGTGAGATTGTTCAATCGTGAGCTAGTGTTTTGCGCTGCCGGGTCGGGTTGAGGCCATGTATGGTCGACCCGCCGCCCGTATGGTGCGGGTCAGTTTGTGGTGGTCCCGCTTTGTGTTAGGATCACGAGGGTGTTAGGCCCAGTTTAGTTAACCATTATGCGAGTTTGTGGATGTGTTCGACCAAGAGTCGGGCCGATGGGTCAACCCGCCTTATATTTTAGTCAAACCGTACTCGGTAGTAAGTTGCGAGATGATTATTTCAAGAAGGTTGTAAGGCTGCACGGTGCCTACCTTCACCTTATGGCCGACAGGAGTCCAAATTACTACTGCTTTCTTTCGGAAGAGTTACGTGCAAGGTTAGGAACTCGGTGAATCTCGGTGTCGATTCACCCTGCAAGCGGTTGGATTTCGAGTAGTTGTAAGGACTCTTCGCCTCTTGTTGAGTATGTATTTTATAGCTACCGCTTCAAGATTCGGGTGTCGCCGTTTGGAGCCTTTTATAAGCGCTAGTGTAATATTGCCGATCGATTGATTCGATGTAAGCAAGTGCGATAATTGGTCTGCTTGTTCGATGAGGCGTGAATAGGTGAAGCTTATCCGTAAGAGGTCATTGGTCGTTATACCGTATTTCCAGAGTATGTACGTGAGGGCGTACGTATTAAATTTTTTTCCTTAAGAATTGGCTTTGGTTCGAAATTTGGGCACAAGTGCCGAATGGAGTCGTTCGACGAAACGCTTCATTAACTTACGTTGGAAAAATTCGGCTATGTCATTTAGTATTTTGCGGATTTTTCCGAGCGACGGAACATTTTTGGATTAACGGGAGGGTGACACTTGTCACCCTCATTGGGCAAGAGGAGGCTTGGCCTTGGCCGATTGGTTCATGGTTTTGTGCCTTGTTTTGTGGCTTGTTTTGTGCCATGTTTTGTGGAGTAGGGGTTAGGGTGCACTTGGCTTGATCTTGGCCTTACACTTGCTATACACTTGGAAGGATCTTGGCCATTGGTTGGCTTTTGGTTTTGCTATAAATACCCCCCTCTCTTTGAAGACTTCATTCATCCAAAAATCTTCCAAGTCTTGGAAATCCCTCCCCTCCCTCTTGTTGACTCTCGTCCAAGAGCCCCTCTCCCCCTTAAAATTTGGCTTTGGCCGAGAGGCCACCCTCCCCTCATGTGGTGCCTTGGCCATGGGTACCCCTAGCCTAGTTGTTTTCGTATAATACCCCTTGTTGTGGTATAGAAATACTCTCCTAATATTGTTGTTATGTCCAAATACCTTGGCCCAAATACCTTGTAGCATTCCCAAGGTTACACTTATACAAAAGCCCAGAAAATACGATTATACTTCCTTTAGCCACAAAAACGAACCCTAAGGAAATCTTCACCCGTTGTTGAAGTTGTAAGTAGAAGTTGGTTAGAACTTCTAAGGGTTGTTTGGAGCGCTCGGAGTAGGAGCTAAGCTTTGCTCAGGATCGACTTTTTACTTGGATAATTTTGGGCTTATCGAGGTAAACACTACTGTCCTTCTATTGTAATTGGAAATTACATGTTAGAATATATAGTTGAAGTATACTATATATAGAACTGAACTTAGTATTGTGGCAATGTCTTTTGACTTAAGCCTGAAGAATAAAGAATCAATCAATCAGATTTACATAGGGTATCAGACAAGAGACTTGTGTAGTATTATCGAGTAGGATGGTACACGTCCGTTAGGCGTGTGAACCCCTCGGTTGGCTTGGTAGCCTCGATAGAGAGAGATTTACGCTGCATGGGGAGGTGCTGCCGAATTTTCTGTAGAAAGATAGAACTTGTGTGTTGGGGTTAATAGACGTTTGTGACCTTTATAGGTGAAAGTACTAAGAGTAGCGTATTCTACTCGAGGAGTGGAAAGGGCTAGCAAGGTTGTAGTACTTGGAGCATTTTGCTTATTGTCGATAAATCGTCGCGAGGTATGTGAACCTCTTCCTATCTCTTCTAGCATGATATGTGTGAACTATGTAGTACGGTAGACGTACATGTGTTAACTGTGTTTGATTGTTCTTAAAACATAAAGTGTTATAACGGCTTTATGGGAAGTCGTTATAACGACTTTATGTAGGTAAGAAAATACTTGTGGTTTTAAAAGGTAACTGATGTGAATTATAACTGGCTAGTTATAATAAAGAACTTGATGTATTTCAAAAGATTTATAAATCGTTTTGGAAGGGAGAGTAACACTTGGTTTTAAAAGGTTTTAAAAAGAGTTATACTAGCTTTATGGGGAGTTAGGTATAATGTCTTAAGAGAGGTAAAGAAAATGGTTTACTGATGTTAGAAGTTAAGAGACTTGATCTTATAAGATAAGAGACTTAACTTATTTGTTTTAATGTGAATGTTTGTGTGAAACCTCATTCGTGAGTAATGAGTACTTGGTTTTATTTAAAGGGATAATGTTTTACCGATTTCGAAATCGTAATGTGTATCGGCTGCACTAATCGCAGCGTTAATAAAGGAAAATGTATTGAATAATGATGAATTGTATTAAAACCGAGAAACCTCCATCCGCATAGAAACTAAGATGAGACAAAATGATATACATTTTCTAGATCATGGTCATGTAATAAGAATGTTGTAAACAAGAATAACCTACTCTCACGTGAGACATATATTACTCAATTGTTCTAAAAGAAATCAAGTGATTAAGTTTATGAATCGTGAAACCATTTGAAAATGAGAAGCTTGAGTAATTGAAACTAGGCAAAGCCGAACTTAGGAAAAGAATGTTGTTACTTGATTTTGAAAAGGAAGGTGGTTGGTCATTCTAATACTACGTATCGGGTGACTTTTATAAAAGTAATGGATCTCTTTTAAAAGAACTTAACGTATGTAGTACTTTGGGGTTAAAACCCGACTTTGGCATAAAATGAAAGTACTTTGAGTTGTGTGAAACTTGCTGCTTGTTGTTGTGAAACTTGCTCGTGCTTGTTGTTGTGAAACTTGCCTATGCTTGTGATGATAGCCTTTCTTTGTGCAAGTGTGGTATTTCGTGTTACCGCTCTCGATAGAGGCGGTTGCCTTGTTGAGCACTTACTTGGACGTGCCGGGCGGTGATGGAGAATTCCACCGTATGTTTCCATTTTGATTATCGCTCTTGTGTTGATGTCACATGGACATGTCTACACCGACGCAGATTCTCGTAACGCCCAACCCGCCCGCATCGTGCCTTACCCCGCACCCTAGTGATACAACATCGAGAAAACCAGCGAAAATAAAACATGAATCATGAAACAAGAGATATAATAAATAAACAAAGCAACCAAAACAGCTTGCCTTCAAGATATACATAAAACACGAATAGCTTTAATCCTTTTACAACCCCGCCCACAACAAGATTACATGCACTTAAGATATACACGACTATGACGGACAGGCCCCGCCATACCCCGAATGTACAAGAACCTACAACTCGTGGAACACCTACTAAAAGATAAGCCTCCGAGAAACGGAGCTTCAAATGCGCTGAATCGTGATCCTATGAGCGAGGAACCACGACCGATGTACCTCTACTGCGGATGAACGCAGCCCGGGCGAGGTCAAGACAACAGTACCAAGTATGTGAAACTGCATAATATCAGAAATGAAATCATACTAGTCTATATAAAGCAGAGACATGTATGATAACCAAACTACGCTCACAACATAAAACAATCATCACTCCAATATAACTATGGGTCTCACGCCCACAACATCAATCAGTTCGCATTATGGCCGCATGCCCCTGAATCTCAGACGGTGTAGACATGTCCATTATGAAACAATAATACCAATGTCCCATGTCCACATGCACCCGGAATTCTGCATCGGTGTAGACATGACCATGTGACCTCAACAACAACACAGAAATCAAAATGGAAGCATACCCGCGCGCTACGATCGTGTCGGTATGTCCAAAGGGAAAAATAAGACAACATTCCAAATGGACGATACCCGCAGCGCTACGATCGTGTCGGTATGTCCAAAGGGAAAATAAGACAACATTCCAAATGGACGATACCCGCGCGCTACGATCGTGTCGAGATGTCCAAAGGGAAATATAAGACAACATTCCAAATGGACGATACCCGCGCGCTACGCATCGCTTCGTATGTCCAAAGGGAAATCACAAGGCGATAATCAAATGGAAACATACCCGCGCGCCACGATCGTGTCAAGATATCCAAAGCGATTAACCACAAGACCTTAACCAAAATGGAAGCATACCCGCGCTACGCATCGTGTCGATGTCCAAAGCGATTAACAACAATAATACTATCAATGCGAACGCACTGCGGAATTTCTCCGCCATCACGCCGACGCCCAAGTAAGTTCTCAACTACCAACCGACTTCTATCGAGAGACGCGTAACACGTAAAACACAACGATTGTACAATAAAGGCTATCATCACAAGCATAGGCAAGTTTCACAACAACAAGCATAGTAAGTTTCACACAACTCAAAGTACTTTCATTTTATGCCAAAGTCCGGTTTTTAACCCCAAAGTACTACATACGTTAAGTTCTTTTAAAAGAGATCCATTACTTTTATAAAAGTCACCCGATACCCGTAGTATTAGAATGACCAACCCACCTTCCTTTTCAAAATCAAGTAACAACATTCTTTCCTAAGTTCCGGTTGCCTAGTTTCAATTACTCAAGCTTCTCATTTTCAAATGGTTTCATAGTTCCCCAAACTTAATCACTTGATTCCTTTTAGAACAATTGAGTAACCTATGTCATATATGTGAGTAGTTTATTCTTGTTTATAACGATCTTATTACAAAGAACATGATCTAGAAAATGTAATATCATTTTGTCTCATCTTAGCTTCTATGCAGATGGAGGTTTCTACCGGTTTTAATACAACACATCATTATTCAATACATTTCCTTTATTAACGCCGCAGCGGTCTGTCGATACACATTCCGATTCCCAAATCAAGAAACATTATCCCTTTAAAACCAAGTACTCATTACTCACGAATGAGGTTTCACACAAACATCCACATTAAAACAAATAAGTTAAGTCTCTTATCTTATAAGATCAAGTCTCTTAACTTCTAACATCAAGAAACCATTTTCACTTACATAAGGTCGTTATAACTAACTTCCCATAAAGCTATTATAACACCCTATGTTTTAAACCAACCAAATCACTTAGCACACGTGACGTCACCGTACTACATAGTTCACAACAATCATGCTAGAAAAGATAGGAAGAGGTTCACATACCTCGCGACGATTTATCGACAATAAGCAAAATGCTCCAAGTACTACAACCTTGCTAGCCCTTTCCACTCCTCGAGTAGAATACGCTACTCTTAGTACTTTCACCTATAAAGGTCAAAACGGCGATTAACCTCAAAACACAAGTTTCTATCTTTCTATAGAAAATTCGGCAAGATCTCCCCGCAACAACAGAAATCTCCTCCTCTATCGAGGCCGCTACCAAGCCAACCGTGGGGTTTACCCGTCTACCCTGACGTGTACAATTCTCCACAAGGCTACTGCAATACATTCCTATGTAAATACAGTTCCTGGGCTTTATTCTTCAGCTTAAGTCAAAAGACATCACGAATACTAAGTAGTTCCATATATAGTATACTTCAACTATATATTCAACCAAACATGTAATTTCCAATTACAATAGAGGGACAAGATAATTACCTTGATAAGCCCAAAATTATCCAAGTTATAATGTCGATCCTGAGCAAGGTTTAGCTCCACTCCGCGCGCTCCAAACCACTCCAAACAACCCTTAGAAGTTCTAACCAACTTCTACTCAAAATACTTCAACCAACTATGAAGATTTCCTTGTGGTTTCGGTTTGAGACTAAAAGGACAAAAGGTAGTATTTCCTGACTCTACGAAAGAGGTATCTTGGAATACTACAAGGTACAAGGCTAAGGTATTTGGGCATTATAACAATACTAGGGAGTATTTCTATACCACAACAAGGGTATTATACGAAACAACTAGGCAGTGGGTACCCCACGCCAAGCCTCACTCAGTGGGGCCTCTCCCAAAGCTCCACAAGTGGGGAGGGCTTTGGACGATTTCAACTCACAAAGGGGAGAGATTTCAAGACTTGGAAAAGATTTTTGACGAAGAAAGTTCATCAACTAAGGGGTATTTATAGCAAACCCAAAGGCCAACCAATGGCCAAGATCTAGCCAAGTGCAAGGCAAGTGTAAGGCCAAGATCAAGCCAAGTGCACCCTAGCCCCTACTCCTTAAAACCTCACAAATATCTACACAAATATCTAGCACCACAAGCCCTCAATTCGCCAAGTGTCGCCCACTTGTCTCCATGTGGGCGACACATGTCACCCTCCCGTTGGTCCGTATGTTTCGCCTCTCGGAAAAATCCGCAAAATACAAAACGACATAGCCGGAATTTTCCTTCGCAGTTACGCAAAACGCTTCGCCGAAAACGACTCTAACCGTGTCAGGCAAAAAGGTCATTTCGCCAAGCCACCTAAAGCGGGGTGACACGTGTCACCCTCCTATCGCCCTCAAAAACGCCTTCAAAAAAATCCACAATGGCCAAAATCTCAAAACAAAGTGGTTCCACAAAATCAGAATTTCTCCCGTGGCCCCACGTGACCATTTCCAAAATAAAATTCCATAATTCTCTAATATTCCAGAAGTCCGAATACCAAACTGGGAATCCAATTCCATTAACGAACCTTTTTCCTTCACAAAACCTAAACTTTTCCGTGGAAAAATCACCTCTTCTTCCTTTCCAATCTTTCTCAGATTCTCGCACGCACGCCCTCGCATACATACTGCGGAAATACGGGTATAACATTCTCCCCTCCTTAGAAACATTCGTCCCGAATGTTCCTTCACAAGACGGATATCGATGAAGCTCTTCTAACAAATCGCCAACGCCACAGCTTGGTCACGAAATAACACACGTTATCTTCCTTCCTTACTCGTGCCCTTCTAACACTTGAACTCTTCTAGTATACGTACCACACTTCAGTCATCGCTTCAGTTCCCAAAACCTTGGAGTCACCACCTCCAAACTTGGTCATCTTACTAGCCGTAATATCCCCTAAGGCCATTACCGGCCTTCACGAACGATTCTGGTCGAACACATCCACAAACTCATACGATGGTCGTCTAAACTCGGGCCTAGCACCTTCGTGACCCTACCACCTGGCGGGACCACCCGAATCGACCCCACCCAAAACCGGTTACGGTTGACCCGCAAATGGTCCTAAACCCGACCCCAACTGCAAACTCTTGTTCCCGATTCTAACAATCTTACTAATTCACATCATGAAAGCTACCACTTCCATCTCACACTACCCACGGACTTATCACACAAATAAATCCCACGTATACCACTCACCCTTAAAAAGGTCAAACATAAAACGAATCTTTTACTCAAGACGACCTTACCTCTAAGGTCTCAGTCGTGAAATAGTCTAAGGTTCACACTTACCATGCCTCCATACGTATCCTTCCAACTAACCATGCATTCTAACTCACACATATCACAATGCTATCCGCATAGCACACAATAATGAGATCATCATAACAAGCATACCAAAACTCTAGAGGGTTAAGGATATACCAAGCTACCGCCCACTCTAATCATAGGCCCACTGCAGGCGATACCGTAGGCGTGATGAACCAGCCACGATCCCGGCGTCGAAGTCGTAACATCCGCGCCTTGGTCGGACAGCCTCGCAAATGGCCCCGCTGGCCGCATGCAAAACAAACTCCCAATCTAGCACGACACTCTCCAAAATGGAGTCTACCACAATGGTCACAACGAGGTAGGGTGGCTTCACCGTTAACACCCCGCTTCACAAAATCAACCTCGAGCCCCGACCGCTTCCTCAAGACGGTGGAGGACCACTCAGACCGTGGGGTATATAACTAGCTCGCCACGAGGCGGTTCGCCTCGAAAGCCACCAAAGGACCCTCGCCGCCCCGGCCCTCTTCTCGCTGATCCAGTCATTCCGTCGACCCTCCGTGCCTCACATCCTAGCGCATGCGGGCAATGTCCATGCCCTACCAAGAGAAACACCCGCACAAGACTCACCATATAATCATCTAGCCCTGACGTAGCGATGCACCCTATCCTCCATATCTGCAACTAGCGCAGTGGACATATCGAGCCAAAGAATCGAACTCGACATTGTACTCGACGGCGCTCTCTGCCTCAAGAATAAAAATCGTTTACCGCGCCCTCCTCAGCAGCGGAGGCAAGACGTGCGTGAGGAAAGCCCCCGAAAACCCATCCCATCCGGCGCGAGGTGCATGCTCTCCCCGGGAAAGCTCCCATGAATCAAACCAATCGATCGCGGTATCACGCACCGACGCGAACCAAAGGTCACGACTCGGTTTTCAAGCCTTGATCACCCGCATGATCCCAGAATCGCCGGATGAACTCCTCGCGATCATCCTCGTGCCTCGACCCATAAAACTCGCGGGCTAACTCGTAAAGTCCCGTAGCCTCAAACTATCCGCCGGGGTGAACCATCGGTGCTATCGAACCGAATCGCCAGATCCAAATTTATCTCATATCCGCCACAACCTCGCCAATAATCGCCATCTCTCGCGACCCATCTCCCCGCCTGCATCGCGGACCTGAGGCTCGTATTGTAGTCTCATCGCCATCGCCGCGCTTAAACTCACAGGTGCCGGGCGGCCGCTAAACCCGCTGGCTCAAGCACAACCTCGTACTCGCTCGCTCGCGCTCGCATTTCTCAGATCTCACTAGCAGCACTCTCGCCGCTTTGCCCTTCTCGGGCTCGCTGCTTGCGCGAGGCATAATCGTAAAACGAGATACGCTGGGTACAACTTACAACATGACTCTAAGGCAGATCTCTAATGAGAAGAATGGAAACCAATCCTAAATGTCCTATAGCCTCCTGATTATAGATGTGGTGCACAACACACCGATAATCAAGACTCTACTAGACACGGTTCAGACACTTTCCGAGGATTAATCGCTTGATACTACTTTTGTAACGCCCAACCGGCCCGCATCGTGCCTTACCCCGCACCCTAGTGATACAACATCGAGAAAACCAGCGGAAAATAAAACATGAATCATGAAACAAGAGATATAATAAATAAACAAAGCAACCAAAACAGCTTGCCTTCAAGATATACATAAAACTCCGAATGCTTTAATCTTTTACAACCCCGCCCACAACAAGATTACATGCACTTAAGATATACACGACTATGACGGACAGTGGCCCGCCATACCCTCAATGTACAAGAACCTACAACTCGTGGAACACCTACTAAAAGATAAGCCTCCGAGAAACGGAGCTTCAAATGCGCTGAATCGTGATCCTATGAGCGAGGAACCACGACTGATGTACTTCTACTCGCAGATGAACGCAGCTTCAAGGAGGTCAAGACAACAGTACCAAGTATGTGAAATGCATAATATCAGAAATGAAATCATACTAGTCTATATAAAGCAGAGACATGTATGATAACCAAACTACGCTCACAACATAAAACACTATCACTCCAATATAACTATGGGTCTCACGCCCACAACATCAATCAAGTTCGCATTACGGCCGCATGCCCCCTAATATCGTGACGGTAGAGACATGTCCATGATGCGATGCAACACATACCAATGTCCCATGGCCACATGCCCCGAATTGCATCGGTGTAGACATGTCCATGTGACCTCAACAACAAGACAAAGAATCCAAATGGAAGCATACCCGCGCTACGATCGTGGTCGTATGTCCAAAGGGAAAATAAGACAACATTCCAAATGGACGATACCCGCAGCGCTACGCGATCGCGATGTCCAAAGGGAAAAATAAGACAACATTCCAAATGGACGATACCCGCGCGCCACGATCGTGTCGTGATGTCCAAAGGGAAATATAAGACAACATTCCAAATGGACGATACCCGCGGCGCCACGCGATCGCGGTCAAGATGTCCAAAGGGAAATCACAAGCGCGATAATCAAAATGGAAACATACCCGCGCGCTACGATCGTGTCAAGATATCCAAAGCGACAACCACAAGACCTTAACCAAAATGGAAGCATACCCGCGCGCTACGATCGTGTCGTGATGTCCAAAGCGATTAACAACAATAATACTATCAACCGTGAACGCATCTGTGGAATTTCTCCACATCACGCAAGACGCCCAAGTAAGTTCTCAACTACCAACCGACTCTCTATCGAGAGACGCGTAATACGTAAACACAACGATTGTACAATAAAGGCTATCATCACAAGCATAGGCAAGTTTCACAACAACAAGCATAGCAAGTTTCACACAACTCAAAGTACTTTCATTTTACGCCAAAGTCCGGTTTTAACCCCAAAGTACTACATACGTTAAGTTCTTTTAAAAGAGATCCATTACTTTTATAAAAGTCACCCGATACCCGTAGTATTAGAATGACCAACACACCTTCCTTTTCAAAATCAAGTAACAACATTATTTTCCTAAGTTCCAGCTTTGCCTAGTTTCAATTACTCAAGCTTCTCATTTTCAAATGGTTTCATAGTTCCCAAACTTAATCACTTGATTCCTTTTAGAACAATCGAGTAACATATGTCATATAATGCGTAGTAGTTTATTCTTGTTTATAACGATCTTATTACAAAGACCATGATCTAGAAAATATAATATCATTTTGTCTCATCTTAGCTTCTATGCAGATGGAGGTTTCTACTGGTTTTAATACAACACATCATTATTCAATACATTTTCCTTTATTAACGCTGCAGTGGTCTGTCGATACACATTCTGATTCCCAAATCAAGAAACATTATCCCTTTAAAACCAAGTACTCATTACTCACGAATGAGGTTTCACACAAACATCCACATTAAAACAAATAAGTTAAGTCTCTTATCTTATAAGATCAAGTCTCTTAACTTCTAACATCAGTAAACCATTTTCACTTACATAAGGTCGTTATAACTAACTTCCCATAAAGCTATTATAACACCCTATGTTTTAAACCAACCAAATCCCTTAGCACATGTACGCTCACCGTACTACATAGTTCACAACAATCATGCTAGAAAAGATAGGAAGAGGTTCACATACCTCGCGACGATTTATCGACAATAAGCAAAATGCTCCAAGTACTACAACCTTGCTAGCCCTTTCCACTCCTCGAGTAGAATACGCTACTCTTAGTACTTTCACCTATAAAGGTCAAAACGTCTATTAACCCCAAAACACAAGTTTCTATCTTTCTATAGAAAATTCGGCAAGACTCTCCCGCAACAAACAGAATCTCCTCCTCTATCGAGGCCGCTACCAAGCCAACCAGTGGGGTTTACACGCCTACCCGACGTACAATTCTACACAAGTCTACTGCAATACAGTCCTATGTAAATACAGTTCAGTTCAGTTCTTTATTCTTCAGGCTTAAGTCAAAAGACATTGCCGAATACTAAGTAGTTCCATATATAGTATACTTCAACTATATATTCAACCAAACATGTAATTTCCAATTACAATAGAGGGACAAGATAATTACCTCGATAAGCCCAAAATTATCCAAGTTATAATGTCGATCCAGAGCAAGGTTTAGCTCCACTCGCGCTCCAAACCACTCCAAACAACCCTTGAAGTTCTAACCAACTTATACTCCAAATACTTAAACCACCTATGAATATTTCATTATGGTTTCGGTTTGAGACTAAAAAGGACAAAATGTAGTATTTCCGTACTCTACTTAAAGATGTATCTTTGGAATACTACAAGGTACAAGGCTAAGGTATTTGGGCATTATAACAATACTAGGAGTATTTCTATACCACAACAAGGGTATTATACGAAACAACTAGTAGGGGTACCCACGCCAAGCCTCACCAAAGTGGCCTCTACCAAAGCTCCACAAGTGGGGAGGGCTTTGGACGATTTCAACTCACAAAGGGGAGAGATTTCAAGACTTGGAAAAGATTTTGATGAAGAAAGTTCATCAACTAAGGGGGTATTTATAGCAAACCCAAAGGCCAACCAATGGCCAAGATCTAGCCAAGTGCAAGGCAAGTGTAAGGCCAAGATCAAGCCAAGTGCACCCTAGCCCCTACTCCTTAAAACCCTCACAAATATCTAGCACCACAAGCCCCCTCAATTCGGCCAAGTGCCGCCCCACTTGTCTCATCGCGAGGTGACACATGTCACCCTCCCGCTGGTCCGTATGTTTCGTCTCTCGGAAAAATCCGCAAAAATACAAAACGACATAGCCGGAATTTTCCCTTCGCAAGTTACGCAAAACGTTTCGTCCAAAAACGACTCTAACCGGGTGTTGTGCACAAAGGTCATTTCGGCCAAGCCACCTAGGCGGGGGTGACACGTGTCACCCTCCTATTGGCCCTCAAAAAACGTCTTTCGAAAAAAATCCACAATGGCCAAAATCTCAAAACAAAGCTGGCTACAAAATCAGAATTTCTCCCGTGGCCCCACGTGACCATTTCCAAAATAAAATTCCATAATTCTCTAATATTCCAGAAGTCCGATACCAAACTGGGAATCCAATTCCCATTAACGAACCTTTTTCCTTCACAAAACCGAAACTTTTCCGTGGAAAAATCACCTATTTCTTCCTTTCCAATCTTTCGCCAGATTCTCGCACGCACGCCCTCGCATACATACTGGAAATACGGTATAACACCCGGCACGCGGCCACGCGCGTTGATTACCCGATATATGGTTATTATCGCAATAATGGACGCGTCTACACCGACGCAGATTCCGGCACGTGGCTACGCGCGCAGGTTGACCACCCAAGATATTCTTATTGAGGTTACATGGGCATGTCTACACCGATGCAGATTCCGGGTACGTGGCCACGCGCCTTATTATTGTTGCATCACGATACGCCTACATCGAGGCGATTCCGGCACGCGCCACGATGCGAACATGATGGATGTTATGGGCGCGAGACCCATAGTTATATTTGAGTGATGACTTTGAGGGCGTGAGTCCCTGACTTGACTGCTTTTATGTTGCATACTGTATTTTGGTTATCATACATGCCCCGCTTTTAAGCTATTATGATTTCATTTACGTGATTTGACGCTTTCACATACTGTACCGCCAGATCGACTCCTTCGGGCCGCGCTCATGCCGCAGTAGAGGTACATCGGCCGTGGATCCTCGCCTTAGGATCTCGCCAGTTTTGGGAAGCTCCGCTTTCTCCGAGGCTTATCTTTTGCATGTGTTCCCCGAGTCAGGTTCTTGTACATTCTGTGGGTATGGCGGCCCCCGTCCCGCCATAGTCGCTGTAAATCTTGTAGGTCCGTAGAACTGCAAGCGTGGTTGTAAAAGGATTAAACTGCTCGGTTTTATGATATACCAAGGCAATCGCTTTGGTTGGCCTGCCTATTTATTATATCTCTTGTTTCATGATTCATGTTTTATTTTCCGCCGTTTTCTCCGATGTTGTATCACTAGGTGCCCGGTAGTGCACCAAGAACTGCCCGGTTCGGGCGCACAAAGTGGTATCGGAGCGCTTAGTCCTCTGAAAGTGTCTACAGCCGTGTTCAGTAGTAGTCTTGATTATCGGTGTGTTGTGCACCACATCTATAATCGTGAGGCTATAGGACATTTAGGATTGGTTTCATTCTTCTCATTCCGAGATCGTGCCTTAGAGCCAGGTTGTAAGTCGGACCCTCCGACGTGTTTCGCTTTTACCGCTTATGCCTCGCGAAGGCAACCAGGCCTGGGCGGCAAGGCACCGAGGAGCCGCTAGCTGATTCGAGGAGTACGAGGCGCAGCCCGGCCAAGACTGAGGTAGGCTTCAGACGGCGAAGTTTTGCGACGCCGCCAAAGACCAAAGATAGCTAGAGCCGCAGCAGCTGGTCACGAGACTACAAGACTGAGCCTCCACCCCACACCGAGCGGGAGACGGGTCACGGAGACGGCCCGCTTATCGCCGTGGTCAGGCCGATATGAGGATAGGCCGGACGCAGTTAGCCTAGCCCAAAGAAGACTGTAGCCGCACCCGAGGCGCATACTGAGGCTACGGATTTCTTAGTCAGAGCCCGCCTGAAGTTTTACGTCGAGGCCGAGGATGATCCGCAGGAGTTCATCCGCTGCCGCAGAGGATCACGCGGTGATCAAGGCTTCGTGAGATCGAAGTCTGCGGATATTTGTTCGTGACGGCCGCGCGGATACCGCAATGATCGTTTGACTCGCGAGCTTTCCCGGGAGAGCATGCACTTCCACCGCTTGGGACGAAGTTTTCGGGCCTTCCGCACATTTCTTGCCTCCACAAACGGCGAGGGCTCGGGCCGACAAATTTTTGATGCTGAGGCGTAATCCGCGCATACCGGGAGTACAATGTGAGTTCGACTCATCGCCCTTGATGTTCCCGCATTAGTAGCTAGTAATGAGGATCGAGTGCACCGATATGTTACGTGGCTCACGATTACCTAGCGAGAGTTGTTCGTGTTTTCTTCACCGCATGGACATTGCCCGCATTCGTGCTCATGCACTGGTGCGGCGAGCGCAGAGATCGACGCAGCGGACCGTCACAGGTAAGGCGCCAAGACGGCCGGATATTTTGGCGACTTTCTAGGCGGACCGCCTCAGCAGCAGACTATTTATGTACCTCCGCCATTACAGAGTGGCCCTCCGCAGCCTTCGGGACCCTTGGGATATTCGTGAGCGTGTCCGCTCCTGTGCTCTTCTGTTCGGAGTAGGGTGTTGGCCAGATGCAGTCACCCCTACCTCGGTGTGGTCGATGCGGTAGACCGCATTTCGGGGAGTGTCGTAGTACCAAGGGAGCTTGTTATTCTTGCGGCCAACAGGCCATATGACGAGACCGCCCACCAGGTAGCATCGTAGGATAGCACAGACTACTAGAGCAGCGGGCCACTAGAGGTCGCGGTGGAAGTTCCCGCTTAGCGGCCTTGAACCGCCTAGTTTCAGGTATATCCTTAACCCCCTAGAGTTTTGTGTGTATTGATGTTGTCGATGTGTTTAATGATATGTTTGGATAGCTTTGTGCTAAAATGTGATTTAGAAACTCGTTAGTGAAAAGGAAGTCCTCGGGTAGTGTGAAATGGAAGTGGTAGCTTTCATGACCGTAGAGGTAAGATTGTTCTGATCAAGAAACTAGAGAGTCGGGCGCTACAGCTGGTCGGGTCATGTTGCGGGCCAACCCGCCCCGCTTTGAGGAAGGGCGGTCACGGGTGGTCCCGCCAGCGGCGTGGTCACGAGTGCTAGCCCAAGTTTAGATGACCATCGATGAGTTCGTGGATACGCTCGATCGTAATCAGTTCGTGAAGGCCGAATGGCCTTAGGGAAATTGAGGTTAGTGAGATGACCAAGTTCGAGGTAGTGACTCGGGTTGGAAACGAAGCGTTGACAGAAGGTGGTACGACACTAGAACGAAGTTCGAGTGTTCGTGACAGTACTACGAAAAGGGAGAAGTGAACGTGTGTTTTGTGGTCGCAGTGTGGCATGATTGTTTTCGCGATAACAAAGTTGAAGACTATACCGACCGCTTGTTTTGAGACTCAAGGAACATTCGACGAATGTTTCTAAGGGAAGGATGTTATACCCGTATTTCCGCAGTATGTACGCGTAGGCGCACGATTAATTTTTGCCTTAAGAATTGGCTTTGGTTCGAAATTTGCACAAGTGTCGAACGGAGTCGTCGATAAACGCTTCACAACTTACGTTGGAAAAATTCCGCTATGTCATTTAGTATTTTTGGATTTTTCCGAGCGACGAACATTTTTGGATCAACGGGAGGTGACACTTGTCACCTCATCGACGGCAAAGAGGAGGCTTCGCCTCGCCGATTGGTTCATGGTTTTGTGCCTTGTTTTGTGGCTTGTTTTGTGCCATGTTTTGTAAGTAGGGTTAGGTGCACTTGGCTTGATCTTCGCCTTACACTTGCTATACACTTGGAAGGATCTTGGCCATTGGTTGGCTTTTGGTTTTGCTATAAATACCTCTCTTTGAAGACTTCATTCATCCAAAATCTTCCAAGTCTTGAAACCCTCCTCCTCTTGTTGACTCTCGCCCAAGAGCCCTCTCCCTTAAAATTGGCTTTGGCCGAGAGGCCACCCTCCCCTTGTGGTGCTCCACGGGTACCCCTAGCCTAGTTGTTTTCTCGTATAATACCCCTTGTTGTGGTATAGAAATACTCTCATAATATTGTTGTTATGTCCAAATACCTTGGCCCAAATACCTTGTAGCATTCCCAAGGTTACACTTATACAAAAGCCCAGAAAATACGATTATACTTCCTTTAGCCACAAAACGAACTCCTAAGGAAATCTTCACCCGTTGTTGGTTGTAAGTAGAAGTTGGTTAGAACTTCTAAGTTGTTTGGAGCCTGAGTAGAGCTAAGCTTTGCTCAGATCGACTTTTTACTTGGATAATTTTGGGCTTATCGAGGTAAACACTATCGTTCTTCTATTGTAATTGGAAATTACATGTTAGAATATATAGTGAAGTATACTATATATAGAATCAACTTAGTATTGTGGCAATGTCTTTTGACTTAAGCTCAAGAATAAAGAATCGAATCAATCAGATACATAGATGTATCAGAGAGACTTGTGTAGTATTATCGAGTAGACGGGTACACGCCCGTTAGACGTGAACCCCTCGTTGGCTTGCAGCCTCGATAGAGAGGAGATTTACGCATGTGTGAGGTGTCGCCAATTTTCTGTAGAAAGATAGAACTTGTGTGTCGGGTTAATAGACGTCAGGACCTTTATAGGTGAAAGACTAAGAGTAGCGTATTCTACTCGAGGAGTGGAAAGGCTAGCGTTGTAGTACTGGAGCATTTTGCTTATTGTCGATAAATCGTCGCGAGGTATGTGAACCTCTTCCTATCTCTTCTAGCATGATATGTGTGAACTATGTAGTACGGCAGACGCATACGTGTTAATCGTGTTTGATTGTTTAAACATAAAGTGTTATAACGCTTTATGGGAAGTCGTTATAACACTTTATAGGTAAGAAAATACTTGTGGTTTTAAAAGGTAATCGATGTGAATTATAATCGCTAGTTATAATAAAGAACTTGATGTATTTCAAAAGATTTATAAATCGTTTTGGAAGGAGAGTAACACTTGGTTTTAAAAGGTTTTAAAAAGAGTTATACTAGCTTTATGGGAGTTAGGTATAATGTCTTAAGAGAGGTAAATAAAATGGTTTATCGATGTTAGAAGTTAAGATACTTGATCTTATAAGATAAGAGACTTAACTTATTTGTTTTAATGTGAATGTTTGTGTGAAACCTCATTCGTGAGTAATGAGTACTTGGTTTTATTTAAAGGGATAATGTTTCATCGATTTCGAAATCGAATGTGTATCAACACTCACCGCAAATAATAAAGGAAAATGTATTGAATAATGATGAATTGTATTAAAACCAAGAGAAACCTCCATCCGCATAGAAACTAAGACGACAAAATGATATACATTTTCTAGATCATGGTCACGTAATAAGAATGTTGTAAACAAGAATAACCTACTCACGTGAGACATATATTACTCAATTGTTCTAAAAAGAAATCAAGTGATTAAGTTTATGAATCAGTGAAACCATTTGAAAACGAGAAGCTTGAGTAATTGAAACTAGGCAACCGAACTTAGGAAAAGAATGTTGTTACTTGATTTTGAAAAAGGTGGGTTGGTCATTCTAATACTACGTATCGGGTGACTTTTATAAAAGTAATGGATCTCTTTAAAAGAACTTAACGATGTAGTACTTTGGGGTTAAAACCCGACTTTGGCATAAAATGAAAGTACTTTGAGTTGTGTGAAACTTGCCTATGCTTGTTGCGGAAACTCGCCTCGTGCTTGTTGTTATGAAACTTGCCTATGCTTGATGATAGCCTTTCACGTGCAAGCTGGTATTTCGTGTTACCGCGTCTCGATAGAGGCCCGGTTGACTTGTCGAGAACTTACTTGGACGCGGCCGCGCGGTGATGGAGAATTCCACGTATGTTTCCATTTTGATTATCGCTTGTGTTGATGTCACATGGACATGTCTACACCGACGCAGATTCCGGCACGCGCCACGCGCGGTTGATTACCCGATATATGGTTATTACCGCAACATGGACGGTCTACACCGATGCAAGATTCCGGGGCATGTGGCCGCGCAGGTTGACCACCCAAGATATTCTTATTGAGGTTACATGGCGCCTACACCGACGCAGATTCCGGCACGTGGTCACGCGCTTGTTATTATTGTTGCGTCACGACATGTCTACACCGAGGCGATTCCGGCACGCGCCATGATGCGAACATGATGGATGTTATGGGCGCGAGACCCATAGTTATATTTGAGTGGTGACTTTGAGGCGTGAGTCCTCGACTGATCGCTTATGTCGCTGCATCGATTTTGGTTATCATACACGCCTCCCGCTTTTTAAGCTATTATGATTTCATTTACGATTTGACGCTTTCACATACTTGGTACCGTTGCGACCTCCTTCGGGGCTGCGCTCATGCCGCAGTAGAGGTACATCGGCCGTGATCCTCGCCTAGGATCTCGCCAACGTTGTAAGCTCCGCTTCCGAGGCTTATCTTTTGCATGTGTTCCGAGTTGTAGGTTCTGTACATTCGTGGTATGGCGGGCCCCGTCCCGCCATAGTCGTTGTAAATCTTAGAGGTCCAGAATCTGCTGCAAAGTGGTTGTAAAAGGATTAAACTGCTCGGTTTTATGATATACCAAGGCAATCGCTTGGCTTTCGCCTATTTATTATATCTCTTGTTTCATGATTCATGTTTTATTTTCCGCTGTTTTCTCGATGTTGTATCACTAGGCTCGGGTAAGAACGCACCGTGCCCGGTTCGGGCGCATTGGCAGCTGAGTCGATGGGAAGCGCATCAAACATGGTAAGTTATGAAAGAGTTCGAGCAGCACGTGGTACGACGAAGTAAAGCGAGCATGTATTACGTGCATAGGTGTGATCATTTCGTTTGTAAAGAGAGCGGCGGCGAAGTCTCTTTAGACCTCGAGCGAGCTTTGTGATCGAGGTGATTCCTCGTGGACTCGAGATAAGTACGCGCTTGTTGTCAGGCCAAAGCGTGGCATGGTTGTTTCCGTAAGTAAAGCAGCAGGACTATATCGCGCTGCTTGTTTTGAGACTAGAAGGAACATTCGACGAATGTTTCGGCGAGGGGAGAATGTTATACCCTCGTAGTTCCGTGGTATGTATGCGAGGACGCATATACGAGAATACATCAAATTGGAAAGAAGAAATAGTGATTTTTCCACTAAAAGTTTCCGCTTTTGAAGGAAAAAGGTTCGTTAACGGGAATTGATTCCCGATTTGGTATTCGACTTCTTGGAATATTAGAGAATTATGGAATTTTATTTTCTAAATGGTCACTGGGCCCACGGAGAAATTTACTGCTTAAGGCCCACTTTGTTTTCGAGATTTTGGCCATTGTGATATTTTCTAAGATGAAATATTTTGGATTTGCAGAGGGCGACACGTGTCACCCCTGCGGCTTCGCCGAATTTCACTTTGTGCACAACACCCGACAGAGTCGCTTTTCGACTAAACGCTTTACTAAGCTCGCGTAGGTAAATTCCGCCATGTCATTTCTAATTTTGCGGATTTTTCCGAGAGACGAAACATTTGACCAACGAGGCGACACTTGTCACCTCCAATCAATGGACGCAAGATATGTAACGCCCCAAATTCGCGTGATCGTGCCTTACCCGCACCCTAGTGATACAACATCGAGAAAACCAAATGGAAATAAAAACTTAGACATGCAACAAGAGATATAATAATAAACAGCAACCAAAATAGCTTGCCTTCAAGATATACATAAAACTGAACATTTTAATCCTTTTACAACCCCGCCCACAAAGACTGCACTTAAGATTTACAACGACTATGACGGACAGGCCCGCCATACCCCGAATGTACAAGAACCTACAACTCGTGGAAACACATACTAAAAGATAAGCCTCCGAGAAACGGAGCTTCCCAATACGAATCGTGATCCTACATGAGCGAGGATTCACGCATCGATGCACTTACCGCAGATGAACGCACTTCAAGCGAGGTCAAGATAACAGTACCAAGTATGTGAAATCAGAATATCGCAGCTTAAATCATAATAGCTATATCAAGGAGACATGTATGATAACCAAAATACAAGACGCAACATAAAAGCGATCGAAGTCGTGACTCACGCCTCAAAGTCACCACTAAATCAAACTACGGGTCTCACGCCCACCACATCCATCATGTTCGCATCACGCCACATGCCCCTGAATCATCGACGGTAGACATGTCCATGATACAACACACACAAGGCCGCACGCCACATGCCCCGGACATCGTCGATGTAGACATGCCCATGTAACCTCATAACAATATATCGGGGTCAACCCCGCCGCACGCCACACGCCGACATCAGACGGCAGACACGCCCATGTTGCGCATAACCATATATCGGTAATCAACCCGCCGCACGCCGCACGCCGACATCGTGACGGTAGACATATCCACGTGACATCAACAACAAGACAATAATCAAAATGGAAACATACCCGGAATTCTCCATCACCGCCAAAGACGCCCAAGTAAGTCTCAATAAGTCAACCGCCTCTATCGAGACGCGGAATACGTAAATACCACACTTGCACAACAAAGGCTATCAACACATGCATAGGCAAGTGGCACCACAACAAGCATAGGCAAGTTTCACAACACCAAGGTTAGGCAAGTTTCACACACATCAAAGTAGTTTCATTTTATGCATATGTCCTGGTTTTTAACCGCAAAGAACTACAGACGTTAAGTTCTTTAAAAGAGATCCATTACTTTTATAAAAGTCACCCGATACGTAGTATTAGAATGACCAACCCACATTCCTTTTCAAAAATCAAGTAACAACATTCTTTCCTAAGTTCCAGCTTGCCTAGTTTCAATTACTCAAGCTTCATTTTCAAATGGTTTCATAGTTCCCAAACTTAATCACTGATTCCTTTTAGAACAATCGAGTAATATATGTCTCACGAGAGTAGGTTATTCTTGTTTACAACATTCTTATTACAAAGACATGATCTAGAAAATGTAATATCATTTTGTCTCATCTTAGTTTCTATGCAGATGGAGGTTTCTACCGGTTTTAATACGATACATCATTATTCAATACATTTTCCTTTATTAACGCCGCAGCGGTCCTGTCGATACACATTCGATTTCCAAATCAAGAAACATTATCCCTTTAAATAAACCAAGTACTCATTACTCACGAATGAGGTTCCACACAAACATTCACATTAAAACAAATAAGTTAAGTCTCTTATCTTATAAGATCAAGTCTCTTAACTTCTAACATCAAGAAACCATTTTCTTTACCTCTCTTAAGACATTATACCTAACTCCCATAAAGCTAGTATAACTCTTTTTAAAACCTTTAAAACCAAGTATTACTCTCCTTCAAAACGATTTATAAATCTTTGAAATACATCAAGTTCTTTATTATAACTAGCCGCTATAATTCACATCTTACCTTTAAAACCACAAAGTATTTTCTTACCTACATAAAGTCATAACCAACTTCCCATAAAGCCGTTATAACACTTTATGTTTTAAGAACAATCAAACACAGCTAACACATGTACGCCTACCGTACTACATAGTTCACACATATCATGCTAGAAGAGATGGAAGAGGTTCACATACCTCGCGACGATTTATCGACAATAAGCAAAATGCTCCAAGTACTACAACCTTGCTAGCCCTTTCCACTCGAGTAGAATACGCTACTCTTAGTACTTTCACCTATAAAGGTCACAAACGCCTATTAACCCCAAAACACAAGTTTCTATCTTTCTACGTAAAAATTCGCAAGATCTTCCCGCAACAACAGAAATCTCCTCCTCTAACGAGGCCACTACCAAGCCAACTGTGTGGGGTTTACACGCCTAACCTGACGTGTACCATCCTACTCAAGAATCTACACAAGTCTACTGCACATACACCCTATGTAATTACAAATGGCCCGCTTTATTCTTCAGGCTTAAGTCAAAAGACATTGCCGAATACTAAGTATAGTTCCATATATAGTATACTTCAACTATATATTCTAACATGTAATTTCCAATTACAAAAGGGGGACAAGATTATTTACCTCGACAAGCCCAAAATTATCCAAGTTATAATGTCGATCCTGAGCAAGGTTTAGCTCCAACTCCGTGCGCTCCAACCCGCTCCAAACTACCCTTAGAAGTTCTAACCAACTTCTACATACTACTCCAACTAACCATGGAGATTTTCCTTAGGGTTTCGGTTTGGTGACTGACGGGAAGTATAATAGTATTTCTGGGCTTTTCGTATAGGTATAACCTTAGAATACTACAAGGTATACGGCTAAGGTAATTTGGGTATAGTAACAATACTTTTGAGAGTATTTCTACCAAGAGGGGTAGTATTTCGACTAGCACAACTAGGCTAGGGGGGGTACCCCACGGCTAGCACCACAAAGGGGGGAGGGTAGTACCTCTCGGCCACACCTCAAAGGGGAAGAGGGAGGGTTTCGGTCAAGGCCAATTTTAAGAGAGGGCTTTGACGAGAGTCAACAAGAGGAGGGAGGGGTTTCAAGACTTGGAAGATTTTGACGAATGAAGTCTTCAAGAGAGTGGTATTTATAGAAAGCCAAAGGCCAACCAACGGCCAAGATCAAGCCACGCAAGGCAAGTGTATGGCCTTGACTGCCAAGTACACCCTAACCCTACTCCACAAAACATTGAACCAAACAAGCCACAAACAAGGCACAAAACAAGGCCAAAACAAGGAACCAATTGTGCGGCCAACGTCCCCTCGACGCCCAAATCGCCCAAAGCACTTACTTGTTCAATGCGAGGTGACACGCCACCCTCCCGCTGGTCCAAAATGTTTCGCCTCGGAAAAATCCGCAAAATAAGAAAAGACATAGCCGAATTTTCCTCGCAAGTTATGTAAAACGCTTCACAAAAACGACTTAACCGTGTCAGACAAATGTCATTCGCCCGTTACTCAAGGGGTGACACGTGTCACCTCCTAATGGCCCTCATAAAACGCCTTCCAAAAATATCCACAATGGCCAAAATCTCAAAACAAAGTGGGCTACAAAATCAGAATTTCTCCCGTGGCCCCACGTGACCATTTCCGAAAATAAAATTCCATAATTCTAATATAATCTAAGAAGCCCAAATTCCAAATCTGGGAACCCAATTCCCTTCAACGAACATTTTTCCTTACAAAAACCGGAAACTTTTTCCGTGGAAGAATCACCTCTTTCTTCCTTTCCAATTTTTCTGTCGCTCTCGTACGTACGTCCTCGCATACATACCCTGAGAATACGGGGTATAACACATTAGGCCGAATTGGATGTCCAATTTTGTCTTGGAGTTGGTAGGATATTTTGTGTGCAAGTTGGCCAAGGACACTTGCCCAAATCTTGACCTTACACTTGCCTTGAACTTGGCATAATCTTGGCCATTGGTTGGCCATCCCTTGACCTATAAATACCCCTCTTGTGATGAAGAGTTCTTCATCCACAAAAGCCTTCCAAGTCTAAAATCCTTCCCTCTCCCTGCCTCTTTTTCGTCCAAACACCTCTCCCCCTTGGGAAGCTTAGCCGAGGCTACCCCATAGCCTAGCCAAATCTACCCCTCCCTGGTAGAAAAGTTGCCTTCTAGTATTGTTATAATGCCCAAAATACCCTAGCCCAAATCCCTTAGTACTTAGTGTGAAGAACATCTAAGGTTTCTCGAGCTATCTGAGCGCATTACTTGGTGAGCTAAGCCTGCTCCTGATCGACTTTTATCTAGGATATTATCAGCTTACCGAGGTAAATAATCCTAACCTCTTTGTATTAGAGAATACATACTGTAGTAGTATAAGAATAAGTATTAAATACTTGTAAGAATATTACAGAGAATCAACTGCTATCACAGTAGGCGGTTTAAAAGAAGAATAATCAAACCAGATTTACTTAGACTGCTTTCACAGAGACTCGAGTAGCTCACCGTAGGAAGTCGCCCAAATGTCCATAGAATAACGAACCTCCGCTTAGAATCACATGCATAGTCCGAACGCTGATAGACGTGTCCGACTATTATAGGTTGATTCTCTCGCGACATATTCAACTCGCGTGGATTTCGCCGGTAAGGTATGTGATTCTTCCTATCCTCGAGCATGATATTTTAAAGAATATGTATATAGTACTTAGACGACGCGTGTTAATCGAATAATAATTACGGAATGTCTTCTGACTTAAGCTCAATAATAATTACGACAATGTCTGACTTAAGCCCAATAAAAAGAATCAAGAGTTCAAAAGAATTAAGAAACCTTTTAAGAGTAACACTTGGTTTTAAAGCTTAAGAGTTATACTAGCTTTATGGGAAGTTAGGTATAACTACTAAGAGTGATAAAAGAATGATTTAATGATTTAAGAAAATAAGAGACTTGACTTAATTATACTAATGTGAAAAGTGTGAAACCTCATTCGTGAGTAAATAGTATTTTTGGTTTTCAAAAGGAATGATGTTTTACCGATCGTAATGAATGTCGAACAAACCACAAAGAGCTTAATAAAGGGAAATGTTTTGACTAATAAAGTATTATTAAAACCAAGAGAAACTTCCATCCGTGACAGAGCTAAGACGACAAAATGATATTACATTTCCTAGATCATGATCAGTAATAAGATTGTTATGAACAATAATAACCTACTCACACATAAGGTATATGTTTCTCAAATTGTTTTAAAGGATTAAAACTATGAACTACTAAACCTTTCAAAATGAGAAACTGAGTAATTGAAATTAGGCAAACTTGAAAGCTGGGAAAAGAATGTTGTTACTTGATTTTACAAAGAGAAGTGTTTTGATTTACTTCAAAAGATAATCACTCTATTTTTTTATACTACGGGTATTGTGTGACTTTTGTGAAAGAAACGGATCTTTTAAATAGTAATACATGAAGTACTTTGGGGCTAAAAACCCGAACTTGTTAACATAATGTAGAAAGTACCTTGTGTGAATAACTTGATTGTATTGATTTGTGATAGTCTTGTAATACTTTCTTGTTGACTTGATAAGTAAACATGTTAGGATGCTACGTGAGTTAGTATTCGTGATGTTTGTGTAAAGGGGTTTTCCTTTGTCAGGCTTAGGTTGTTTAACGATAAGTTGTTATGTTGATATTATATCACTCATGATTCCGGTTAAGGCCCTCACGCGTGTAGACTCAAAGCGTCTAGTGACCTATGATTCGAGAATACCTTACGCAGTCTCAGATATGGCCTACGCGAACTACGGAGTTCCAGTTAGTATGCAGCCTCGTGGTCATGCGGTCTGTGGCTACGCGACGGCGAGTCCAGACGCCGCCGGAGAGCTACCCTCGATGCGGAATACCTCATGCGCTATCGAGGCCCACGCGAGCTACGAAGTTCGTGGCTGACGCGACATTAGATATCGCGCGAGTGGCCGCCTTTGATCATGTGACGGCCAGACAGATCTCATGATACGATTACGACCTTGTTTGTACCGTGGTTTAGTAGTCGGCTATGCCTTTCGCATTACCCGCACGGTTTTATGATGACTTTGAGGCGCGAGTCCCCGACTACATGATCGCTATTTATCAGGAATCGTAGTTTTGGTTATCATACATGTCTCCCGCTTATAGACTACTATGATTTCATTTACGCTTTTTCAGCCACATACTGTACTCAGATCGACCTCCTTCGACATTTAACTTGGATAATTTTGGGCTTATCGAGGTAAATACTCTTGTCCTTCTATTGTAATTGGATATTACAAATAAGAATAGTTAAGACTTGAGTATAAGATCTAGAAGGATATTAAAGAATAGAATTGAACCGTAATCACGCAGAAGCGGTATAAAAGAAGAAGAATTGAATCAGATTTACATGTGACCGATTTATGAGACTTGAGTAGTTTGACGAGTGGAAGTGTTGCCCAATTTTCCGTAATAGAGAACCTCTCGCTTAGAACTTTATACAAGATAGTCTAGACGCTGATAGACGATTTGATCGTTATAGTCGATACTGCGCGACATATTCGACTTGGTAGGTGGTTTTCGCCGAGGAGGTATGTGATTCTTCCTATCCTCTTGAGCAGGATATTTTAAAGTACATATATATAGTACGGTAGACGTACGTGTGTTAACTGAACATGGTTTTACTTGACGTCTTTTGACTTGAGTCTAAATAATAAGAAACTTGAAGTATTTCAAAAGAATTATGAATCATTTTTAACAGAAGAGTAATATTTGGTTTTTAAACAAAAAGCATAAGAGTTATACTAGCTTTATGGGAAGTTAGGTATAATAACTTAAGAAAGATAAAAGGAATTGTTTACTTATTTGTTTATAAAAGCCCTGTATTGATTTCTGTAAAGTATAGTAAGATTGTTTGATAAGTAGACATGTTATGATGCTACGTGTGTTAGTGTCTTGTAACTTTTGTGTAAATGGGGTTCCCTTGTTGTGCTTACATTGTTAAACGTTAAGACCATCAGATCGTTATTATATCACATACCCTCGACTTGTTATACCGATGACTGCCACCCGACGCGGTCTATACGACCTATGCGTCCGCGTGACTACGCGGAGTCGCGGAGTTCCGAGATTGATCATTCCGGTGTTTTATCCCGACGCTGGGATGCCTATGCGGTCTCGGTGACTACGCGGTCTACGACTATGCATCGCGAGTCCGCAGGTACCGGGTTAGCTACCCCGACGCGAGAATACCTCACGCGTTCGCAGCGACCTATGCGATCGCGGAAGTCCAGGATTAGGCACGATATGATATTACGGGTGATCGCCTTGCTTCGATGATTCGCGTCTAGAAAAGACCGCCATTATATCTATTTTGCTCTTGTTTATGTGTGGCACTATGTGCATGAACTTGTATTTGCAAATGGTTTTAAAATACTTTGATTTTACTTCAAGATTTACGCTTTCACATACTTGGTACATTGTCTCGACTCTCTTCTGGGCCGCTTATGCCGCAGTAAGGGCAAGCAGTGCTAGATCCGCATCCTTAGATCTTTTCTTTGGTGTCGTGAGCTCCATCTTCTCCGAGGCTCGACTTTTGGTATGGTTCTCCCCGATGTTGTAGATATATGTACATTCGTGGTATGGCGGCCTGTCCCGCCATAGTTGTTTACATTCCTAGAGGTCCGTAGTCATGTTGTAAAGTTGGGATGTAATCGCTCACTCTTTATATATATATGCCGAAAGGCGACTTTTCTCGATAAACCGTGTCTCAATTTACATTTGTTTCATGTCTTGTTTTTATATTCCACGATTACTCGATGTATGTCTACTTGGGTGCCTTGGTAAGGCACTACCACGCCCCTAACGGTCGTAAAAAGTGGTATCGTGAGCGCTAATCCTCGGAAAGTGTCTACGCATCGTATCTAGTAGAAGTTCGATTATCGCCGTGCACCACACCAATAATCGTGAGGCTATAGGATATTTAGGATTGGTTTCATTCTTCTCACTCGAGATCGTGCCTTAGAGCCGTGTTATAAGTCGACCTCTAACGTATTCTTTTCTCTAACGCTTATGCCTCCACGTAGGCAACCCGCCCGTGGCGGCGCGCAATGGCGGAGCCGCTAGTAGACACCGAGAGTCACGAGGCTCGTGCCCAAGATATACTGAGACGGCGAGTTCCACGACGCCGCCCCAAAGAGACCACGCATTCGCACTCCGCCTCACCGGGCGCAGGAGTTAGGCAAGGAGACGGCTCCAGTATTCGCCGTGATCAGGCTGCATACGGGATAGCCGGACGCAGCAGCCCAAAGAGCACCCGTGGTACATCCTAGATCGGACAACTGGGACTACGGATTTTCTCGAGTTGTAGCCCGCCGAAGTTCTACGGTCGAGGCCCGAGGATGATCCGCAGGAGTTCATCCGCCGCCATGCAGGATCATGCGAGTGATCAAGGCGCCGAGACCGAGTCCGTGATCTTCGGTTCACATAGGTCGCGTGATACCGCAATCGATTGGTTTGATTCGCGAGTTATCCCGGGAGAGCATGCGCCCGTATATGGGACGAGTTCTCTGAGGCATTTCTCATTCACTTCTTGCCTCCGCAGATGAGGAGGGCACGGGCCGACAAGTTTTTGATGCTGAGACAGAGAGGGCGCAGAGTTAGGGAGTACAACGTCGAGTTCGATTCATTGGCTCGATATGTCCCTGCGCTAGTAGCAGATATGGAGGACAGGGTGAATCGCTACGTCACCGGGTTAGATGATTATCTGGAAGAGTCTTGCGCAGGTGTAGCTCTTCAGCCGGGCATGGACATTGCCCGCATGCAGGCTCATGCACTTGGATGCGAGGAGCGTAGAGACCGACGGGTCGACAGATTTCAGCAGCAGAAGGCCAAGACGGCCGGATCTTTGGTAGTTTCGGTGGACGACTCGGCAGACGCCTAGATTTGCACCACAACACCGTGAGCACTCCTACATCGCTTTTGGTACAACCAGAGTATTCGGGCGTGTCGTGCCCCGTGACTTGGACTTCCAGGTAGCAAGGGTGCTAACCGATCGAGGTCCGCTTCGGTGTCCGATGTGGTAGATTCCATTCGTGGAGTGTGGTACTACTTCGAGTTTGCTACACTTGTGGCCGCAGGTCATTATGCGAGAGCTCGTCCGACTGTGGAAGCGCCGATGGTAGGGGTCACCGTGGTCTGCCGTCTTCATCCCCTTCGCCATCGCCCCGAGGCGTGGTACTCATGGACCAGCGGGTCGCGGCAGAGGTCATGGCACGGGTCCCAGTTCTAGCGGTCCTCAGAACCTCATTTATGCCTTGTCCACCGGCAGACCGTGAGACGCCGCCGACGCCGCCGTGTACTTTATCGGTTTCTGGTTACGATGTGTATGCCTTGATAGATCCGGGTTCTACTGTGTCCTATATATCTCCCCTTATTGCTAGTAGGATAGGGATAGAGCATGAGTCCATATACCCTTTTGAGGTAGCTACGCCAGTGGGTGATTCGGTAGTAGCTCGGCGGATATATAGGGCTTGCCCAGTGACTTTATGCACTGCCGACCAGCCGACTTGATAGAGTTGGACATGACCGACTTCGATGTGATCATGGGCATGGATTGGTTAGCTTGCTACGCCATGTAGACCGCAGGAGAGAGTGGTACAGCCCAGCTTCGGGAGCCGTTATCGAGTGGGAGGAACACCGTCGCCGGCGGGTAGGTTTATTTCCTACCTCAAGGCTAGGAAGATGGCACGGCGGGTATATCTACCATCTCATTCGAGTGTTTGATATCGAGGTCGTGGTACCAGATTTTCATCGCCCAGAGTCGAGAGTTCCCAGATGTGTTTCCTGATGACCTCCCGGGTATCCCTCCTGAGAGGGAGTTAGAGTTTTGTATCGACAAGCAGCGGACACTCGCCTATTTCCATTCCGCAATACGTAATGGCACCGCCGAGCCGAGAGATTTGAAGGACCACCGAGAGATTTGCCGGAGAAGCGGCTTCATCAGCCTAGTGTTTCTCCCGGGAGCAACGATTGTTCGCGGAAGAAGGACGGACGCCGCGCATGTGTGTTGATTACAGTGCACCAACAAGGTGACCATTAAGAATGTATACCCTCTTCCTGTGATTGATGATTTGTTCGACCAGCCTGTGGCGCGAGATGTTTCTCCAAGATTGATCCGCGATCGCTATCATCAAAGCGTGTCGAGAGGCGGATGTCCCTAGGATCGCATTCGACCCAGACGCACTATGAGTTCGTGGTTATGTCTTTCGGTTGACCAATGCTCCGCAGATTCATGGATTTGATGAACCGAGTGTTCAAGCCATTTTTGGACACGTTTGTGATAGTGTTCATTGATGACATCTTGGTTTATTCCCGCTCAGAGCAGGAGCATGCGGAGCATTTGAGGACTGTGCTGAGAGTTCTCCAGGACCAGCAGTTGTACGCCAAGTTTTCGAAGTGTGAGTTCTGGTTGACTTCGATGGCTTTTCTTGGGCATATTGTCGGGGCTGATGGTATTCAGGTGGATACGACCAAGATCGAGGCGCAAGAGTTGGCCTAGACCTACTACTCCGGCTGCAGAGGCGCAGCTCGGGCCTTGCAGTTACTATCGCGGTTCGTGGAGAAGTTTGCTTTATCTTCGCACCATTGACTAGGCCGACTCGTATGGCGCTAAGTTTCAGCCGATCGATGCTTGGAGCGTGGTTTCCGCCATCGGCGAGAGATCGACGACCGCCTCGCTTCTTACTCTTCCGCAGGTCCGCACGGCTATGTCGTATATTGTGACGCGCCGCATCGGGCGGGATGTGTGTTGATGCAAGGGCAAGGTTATAGCGCACGATCCCGACACTAAGAAGCACGAGAGGAACTACCCCACCCATGATTGGAGTCGCGCGGTGATTCACGCTTTGAAGATCCGAGGCACTATTTGTACGGGTTCATGTGGATATTTATACGCACCACAAGAGCCTCCAAAGATATCTTCACCGCAGGAGCCGAACTTACGGCGAGACGGTGGTTAGAGCCGCCAAGGATTACGATGTCGACATCCCGCACCACCCGGAAGGCCAATGTCAGGCGTATGCCCTTAGTCGTAGGTCGACGGGAGTCTATCGGATGTACACCTGCAGGAGAAGCATGGTCCGCGAGTTGCATCACCAGAGCCTTGGAGTCCGATTGATTGATTCTCGATAGCGGTGGGTTCGAGTTCGAGAGGTTGCCGAGTCTTCCATCGCCGGCGAGGCGTGAAGAGGCAACAGCTGAGGATCCGCTTGACACGCATCGCGATACGCCCTTCGAGGGAAGTGGTCCTTGAGGTAGCACCGATGGGGTGCTAAGGTTTGAGGGCAGTGTGTTCCAGATATTGCAGGCTTCGCAGCAGGTTCTAGGAAGCACACAGCGCGTTACTCTATCCATCCGGTCGACAAAGATGTACCACGACCGCATCGGTGTATTGGTGGGATGGCTTCAAGAGGACGCTGCGAGTTTGTGGCTCAGGTCCCGTGTTGTCGCAGTGAAGGTAGAGCACCGAGGCCCGTGGTTTGTTGCGCACGAGAGATCCCGACCGAAGTGAGAGGTGATCAACATGGACTTTATCACGTGGTTACCGCAAGACCGGCGAGACATGATTCTATCCGGTTATCGCCGATCGGCCGACGAAATCAGCCCACTTTCTTCCCGTCAGACGACTTTTTCTACCGAGGATTATGCCGCACTTTACATCCGAGAGATCGCCGATCGCATGAGTCCCTATTTCGATCATATCGCATGCAGGAGCCTGGGCCACGCTAACTTCCTGAGGTCCTTCCGTATGGGTTTAGGACGCAGTGAGCCCGAGTAATCGCATTCCATCCTCGCATGCACGGACAGCAGATCGCACTATCCGCACTCTCGAGGATATGCTGCGAGCCCGTGTTATTGACTTCGTGGTAGCCGAGGATCATTTGCCTCTAGTTGAGTTTATGATAATAATAGCTACCACCCAAGATTCGACGGCGCCTTATTAGGCCTTGTATAGAGGAAGTGCAGATCGCATATAGGCTGGTTCGATGTGGGCGAGGTGCGCTAGTGGGACCAGACCGTTCAAGCAGGATAAGGTGAAGCTTATCCGTGAGCGCTATTGAAAGCTCGTGAGTCGATGTAAGTCGATGCAGATCATCGCCGCAGATCCGAGTTTGAGGTCGATGATTGGGTTTTCAAGGTGTCACCCATGGCGGTGTGATGAGATTTGGCAGAAAGGAAGCTCACCAAGGTACATCGGGCCTTATCGATTGTCCGCAGCGTGCGCAAGGTCGCCACGAGTTGGATCTCGCCGTCCGATCCGGAGGCGGCATCCGGCTTTCCATGTTTTATGCCGAGGAGATGTATCGGGGCTCCATCTAGGGTACACCCGATTGACGATGTCCAGTGGACCGAGGGTTATCGTATGAGGAGATTCCCATAGCGATAATCGATCGTCGTTAGCGCTCATGACCAAGGACGTGGCTTCACAAAGGTGTTTCCTCGTGGACTGGATATAAGTATTTGCGTGCATATGTTGTTTCGCGCTTGTGGCGTTGGAAACTTATTAGAAGAACTTTATCGTTATCCGCTTGGAAGGAACATTCGACGAATGTTTCTACGAGGGGAGAATGTTATACCCAGTATTTCCGCAGTATGTACGCTGGGGACGACGAGAAATTTTCGAACTTCTTTAGGCTTGGCGAATTCTTTTGTGCACAACACCCGGTTAGAGTCGTTATTCGACTAAACGCTTTCACGCCTTCGTAGGGAATTTCCGCTATGTCGCTTATAATTTTTGCGGATTTTTCCGAGAGACGAACATTTTGGACCAACGGAGGGTGACAAGTGTCACCTCACATCGATGAAGTGGGACGGCAATTTGGACGAATTGGTGAGTGGGGTTAGGTAGGATATTTTGTGCAAGTTGTTGTGGTAGACGGATAAGGTGCACTTGGCTTAAATCTAGCCCTACACTTGCACCACACTTGTCTTCATCTTGGCCATTGGTGGCCTTCACTTGACCTATAAATACCCCCTTAGTTGATGAACTTCTTCATCCAAAAATTGTCTAAGTCTTGAAAATCCTCCCTCTCCCTTAACCTTGTTCTCGCCCAAACACCACCCCTCTCCCCTTCAAGGCCCTCACGAGAGCAACCCCTAGCCTAGTTGTGCTAGTCAAAATACTACCCCCTCGTAGAAATGTATTCTACAAGTATCGTTATAATGCCCAAAATACTTTAGCCAAATACCTTGTAGTACTTTCCAAAGTACCCTTTATACGCCCTAAAATACTATTATACTTTCCTTTAGCCACTAAACGAAACCCTAAGGAAAATCTTCACCCGTAGTCAAGTATTAAGTAGAAGTTGTGTAGACACTTCTAAGGGTTTCTTGGAGCGCTTTGGAGCGCACGGAGTAGAGCTAAACCTTGTTCAGAACGACATATAAACTCGGATAATTTTGGGCTTATCGAGGTAAACATTCTTGACCTTTTCTGTAATTGGAAATTACATGTCAGAGGAATATATAGTTGAAGTATACTATATATAGAATCAACATTATAATTGTGCGGCAATGTCTTTTGACTTAAGCTCGATAATACTTACAGAATGTCTCGACTTAAGCTCAATTTAAATAAGAGAATCGAATCAGAATTACATAGATCAGACATAAGAGACTTGTGTAGCATTGTGTAGTAGAATTGTACACGCCCGGCCGACAGTTAACCCTCGGTTGGCTTGGTAGCCGCCTCGATAGCGAGGAGATTTACGCTGTCATGGGGAGGTGGCCGAATTTTCTGTAGAATATTCTACGCCGATCTAAAGGTATTAATAGGTGCTGTGGCCTCTATAGGTCAGAGTAATCGCGCGGTGGAGTGATCTGCTGATCGAGAGTGTCGCCGACGGTTTGAGGTACTTGAGCGCTTGCTATTAGTCGATAATCGCCGCGGCAGGTACGTGGACCTCTTCCTATCTCTTCTAGCATGATATGTGTGAACTATGTAGTACGGAGACGCATACGTGCTAAATGTATTTGATTGAGTTAAAACATAAAGTGTTATAACGCTTTATGGGAAGTTGGTTATAATAGCTTTACGTGGATAAGCACATACTTTGTGGTTTTTAAAAAGGTAATCGATTTGAATAATAATCGGCTTGATATGTGTTAATAAAGAACTTGAAGCATTTCAAAAGATCTATGAATCGCTTTGAAAGAATGAGTATTACTTGGTTTTGAAAGCTTAAGAGTTATACTAGCTTTATGGGAAGTTAGGTATAACGCTTAAGAATGTTTTATCGATTTCGAAATCGTAACGTATCGACAAACCACCGCAGCTAATAAAAGGAAAATGTATTGACTAAAGAAGTATTATTAAAACCAAGAGAAACCTCCATCCGCATGAAGCTAAGATGAGACAAAATGATATTACATTTTCCTAGATCATGGTCTTAATAAGATTGATTATAAACAAGAATAACCTACTCACTTATAAGACATAGGTTTCTCAAAACGTTTAAAGGAGAATTATGTTTTAAAGGATTTAAAACTATGAACTACGAAACCTTTTTCTAAAATGAGAAACTTGAGCATTCGAAATTAGGCAAACTTGAACGTTTGGAAAATAAGGTTGTCACTTGATTTTTACAAAGGCAAGCATTTTGGTTTACTTAACAATGTTAGTCACTCAAATTTTATACTACGGGTATCGGGTGACCTTTGTAAAAGAAATGGATCTTAAAAGGAATTTAACGGACGTAGTACTTTAAGGTTAAAATCCGGACTTTGATATAAAATAAAAGTACCTTGAGTCGTGTGTAACTTGCTTATACTTGTTGTTATGAAACTTGACGATGTTACGTGTGATAGCCTTGTTGTGTAAGTACTGTAGTCCACTCGACTACCGGCTCATCCGGAATGTATATCACTTGACTACCGGTCATCCGAATGTATATCACTTGACACGGCTCATCCGGAATGTATTTCACTCGACTACGGTTCATCCGGAATGTGTTTCACTTGATTACCGGCTCATCCGGAATGTATTTCACTTGAGGACCGGTTCATCCGGAATGTATTTCACTTGACTACGGCTCATCCGAACGTATTCCACTCGACTACGGCTCATGGGATGAACCGAATGTATTCCACCCTTTTCTATATTGGGTCCATAAGATGGGCCGAGACCGTTATACGTATCACATGATTTGTACCTAGATCGCCAAGAATGAGGAAGGAGTTCCACGTACGGAGGATGACTTTTGTGGCGAGTCCTCGACTTGACATGATCGCTTCTATGTTGTGAATCGTAGTTTGGTTATCATACATGTCTCCCGCTTTATATAGACTATTATGATTTCATTTACGAGTTTACGCTTCACATACTTGGTACTGTTGTCGACCTCCTTCGGGCCGCGTTCATGCCGCAGTAAAAGGTATATCTACTGCCGATCCCCGCTTAGGATCACCTTTCAGCGTATTGAAAGCTCCGCCTTCGAGGCTTATCTTTGTATGTTACCCGAGTCCAGATGCTTATACATCTGTGGTATGGCGGCCCCGTCCCGTCATAGCTGTAAAATCTTAGAGGTCCAGAGTAATCGCTTGTGTGGTTTGTAAAAGGATAATCGTCGTATTTATGTATTTATGATGAAGGCAACTGTTTTGGTTGGCCTGTTTATTTATCTTTTCTCTTAATTCATGTTCATGTTTTTATTTCCGCTGATTTTCTCTGATGTTGTATCACTAGGGTGCCCGGGGTAAGGCACCAGTCACGGGCCCGGGTTCGGGTCGTGACATAAGTGCTACCGGCTTATCATAACGTAAGCAACTTAAGAATATCTCCTAACTTCTTAATAACATTTCTAGTACATCCTCTCATTTTAGTTACTTAAGGCACTACATGTCATTTTAAAAGGAAATCCGGGAATCTAACCCAAGTACCACGTTCCCTAAACCTTTTAAGAAAATGACTCCTTTTTATGTAAAACTCCCAAGATACTAATAACCGTAGTATCAAGTCACGACAATTTTTTAAAACAAGTCACGTTTACCTTTACAAATACAATAGGCTTCTAAATCAAGTGACTTCATTTCTTTTAAAACCTTAGGCAATTAATGCCTTAGAAACAATTTGTCTTTCACAAGTTCAAATCCTTTATCCGTACTTATCTTACTTGGAGTAAACCTTTCTTTGTTAACCTTTCATAAAACCAATACAACCAACTTCCCATAAAGTTGTTATATTACCATTATACACTAGTCAAACACATCTCCCTATATCCAAGGGACTTATACTTTTTAAGGTAAACAAGTATCATATACTTAAAACACTCCAAGTCCATTAACTTTAAAACTTAAGACATCATTAAAACAAGTAAGGGATACCAAAGCCTTTGTACGTCTATCGTACTACATAGATGTAATTATTCATGCTCAAGAGGTAGGAAAGTTCCACATACCTCTTCGGGCCAATCCACTTGCCAAGTCCAAACTACCGCACGTAATACGTCAACCTATAATGACCATAATACGTTTATTAACCTCTAGTTTCAATATAGAATATTCCAAGTTCAAAGTTACTAATTTCTATGGAAAATCGGGCAGCATTTCCTTTGTTTCTACATACTTTGCCACCTTTATCAAGGCCGGATTCAACATCCATACGCCTCATTTAAGGCCCAACAATCCAATCAACACAAAGGGGATTACACACCTAATCTTGGGTGTGTAAAATTCTGCCCCACAATGTACAACAACTAACTTAACAAGTTTAAGGTAGTATTTAGGCTATAACATGCTTAGATAACCTTTTTATCCAATTCTTTCATATCCAAACCATATTTCTTACATGCAATTTCTATAAGAGCCATTTTTACCACTACAAGATCTTTCTTCTTCACATGCAACACCAAAACTAGCTACAAGAGAAGAATCGTTACCTTAGAGCTTTAGCCCAAAATATTCCAACAAGTTTGCTATCCTCATTTCCAAAAACACCACCACAATACTCCTACAAGCTAGCCAACAAGCTTCCTTCTTGCCACACTTTTTTCAGATTTTCCTCAAGCTTTAATTTCCTCTTGAAATTCTAGAGAGAAGGGAAAGCTTTTAGCTTTAGAGAGAGAGAAGGACTTGAATAATGACCAAGTCTTCAAGACTTGGTCAATAAGTAGTGCATGCAAAATAAGATGAGGGAGGGACACTTGTCACCCTCCCATGGCTTTTTTTAAAACAAAACAATTCAGATTTTTCCACTCAACTTCGCAGAACCCGCCTGCCGCGGCACTGCTGGCAAGCGGCCTACAAACTCTGCCGACCCTCGAACTCGGCGCGTTCGCTTCCGGCGGCCACAGAACCTTCAACCTCAGATCATCCGCGCCGCGACCGCCTCGCGCCATGCCTCGTGGCTCGATCAAACACATTTCTGTCCGATTGCTAATAGTCGATAAATCGTCGCGAGGTATGTGATTATTCCTATCCTCTTGAGCATGATATTTTAAAAGAATATATATAGTACGGTAGGCGTACGTGTGTTAACTGAACGTGGTTTTACTGCGATGTCTTTTGACTTGAGTCTAAATAATAAGAATCTGAGTATTTCAAAAGAGTTAAGAAACCTTTTTGAAAGAAGAGTAACACTTGGTTTTAAAAGTTTTAAGAGCTTAAGAGTTATACTAGCTTTATGGGAAGTTAGGTATAACGACTTAAGAGAGATAAAAAAAATGGTTTATTGATTTTAGAAGTTAAGAGACTTGATCTTAAAAGATAAGAGACTTGACTTAATTAATTTAATATGAATTTTGTTAATAAGTGTGAAACCTCATTCGTGAGTAATAAGTACTTGGTTTTTCAAAGGAATAATGTTTTACTGATTTCGGAAATCAGAATAAGTATCGAACGAACCACTGCAGCGTTAATAAAGGGAAATGTATTGACTAATTAAGTATTATTAAAACCAGTAGAAACCTCCATCTGCATAGAAGCTAAGATGAGACAAAATGATAGTACATTTCCTAGATCATGGCTGCTTTAATAAGATTGTTATGAACAAGAATAACCTACTCACACATACGGCATATGTTTCTCAAATTGTTTTAAAAGAGAATTATATTCTTAAGTGATTAAGACTATAAACTACGAAACCTTTCGAAAAAGAGAAACTTGAGCATTTGAAATTAGGCAAACTTGAACGTTTGGAAAATAATGTTGTTACTTGATTTTACAAAGGAAAGTGTTTTGGTTTACTTAAAAAGATAGTCACTCTATTTTTATACTACGGGTATTGTGTGACTTTTGTGAAAGAAACAGATCTTTTAAAGAGTTAGTGTCACGACCCGAACCCGTGCCCGTGACTGGTGCCTTACCCCGGGCACCCTAGTGATACAACATCAGAGTAATCAGCGGAATATAGAACAATACATGACATAGTATGAAATATGAAACAGTTCATATGGGAAAACTTGCCTTTCGGCATATATAAATAACAACTAGAACAGTTACATCCCTTTTTACAACTCTGCCCACAACAGTACTACAGACCTCTAAGAATGATATGACAACAATGGCGGGACAGGGCCCCTGAATGTAAATACCTACAACGACAGGGGATTGTACCACTGATAAGCCTCCGGAGAAATGGAGCTTCCCAAAACGCTGAACTGTGATCCTAAGAGCGAGGATCGACGACTGGTGTACTTCTACCGCAGATGAACGCAGCCAAGGAGGTCGATAACAGTACCAAGTATGTGAAACTGAAAATACTGTAAATGAAATCATAGTAGTCTATATAAAGCAGGAGACATGTATGATAACCAAACTACAGTTCATAGTAAATAAGCAGTCATGTCAAGTCAGGGACTCACGCCCTCAAAGTCATCACTCAATTATAACTATGGGTCTCACGCCCACAACATAAACAAGAGTGAAACAGATATACTGTAACTGGTCTTTTCTAGGCCGCTAATGATCGAAGCAAGGCCAATCGCCCATAGTATCATTCTGCGTGCCTAATCTCGACTTCCGCAGCCGCGCATAGTCACACACCGCGCATGAGGTATTCCTCGCATCGGGGGTAGCTAACCCCGGTACCCTCCTGGACTCCCGCAGCCCGCATAGTCTCAATAGACCGCATAGTCACACAGACCGCATAGGGCATCCCCCGCATCGGGATAAACACCCGGAATGATCAATCCTGGAGCATACCGCTGCTCCGCATAGTCACATAGACCGCATAGGCCGTATAGACCCGCATCAAGGGTGGCAAGCCCTCGGTATAACAAGTCAAGGGGGTATGTGATATAATAACATAACAGCTTATCGTTAAACAACATAAGCACAACAAGGGAAAACCCTTTACACAAACGTCACCAGATACTAACACACGTAGCATCCTAACATGTTTACTTATCAAATCAACAAGAAAGTATTACATGGTTATCACAAACCAACACAATCAAGTTATTCACGCAAGGTACTTTCTACTTTATGTTAACAATTTCGGGTTTTTATCCCCAAAGTACTTCATACATTAACTCTTTAAAAGATCCGTTTCTTTCACAAAAGTCACACAATACCCGTAGTATTAAAATAGAGTGACTATCTTTTTAAGTAAACCAAAACACTTCCTTTTGTAAAATCAATTAACAACATTATTTTCCAAACGTTCAAGTTTGCCTAATTTCAAATGCTCAAGTTTCTCATTTTCGAAAGGTTTCGTAGTTCATAGTTTTAATCACTTAATGATATAATTCTCCTTTAAAACGATTTGAGAAACATATGCCTTATATGTGAGCAGGTTATTCTTGTTTATAACAATCTTATTAAAGCAGCCATGATCTAGGAAATGTAATATCATTTTGTCTCATCTTAGCTTCTATGCAGATGGAGGTTTCTACTGGTTTTAAATAATACTTAATTATTCAATACATTTTCTTTTATTAGCGCTGCAGTGGTTTGTTCGATACTTATTCTGATTTCCGAAATCAGTAAAACATTATCCCATTTTAAAAACCAAGTACTCATTACTCACGAATGAGGTTTCGCACTTATTAACAAAATTCATATTAATTCAATTAAGTCAAGTCTCTTATCTTTTAAGATCAAGTCTCTTAACTTCTATATTAATAAACCATTCTTTTTATCTCTCTTAAGTCGTTATACCTAACTTCCCATAAAGCTAGTATAACTCTTAAGCTTTTAAAACCAAGCATTACTCTTCTTTCAAAAAGGTTTCTTAATTCTTTGGAATACTTCAAGATTCTTATTATTCAGGATTAAGTCAAAAGACATTGCCGTAAAACTACATTCAGTTAACACACGTACGTCTACCATACTATATATATTCTTTTGGAATATCATGCTCAAGAGGATAGGAAGGATCACATACCTCGCGACGATTATCGACTATTAGCAAAACTCTCCACGGCTATAACCCAGCTAGCCTCGCAGATCAATCAACCTATTAGGGTTATACAAGTCTATCAAAGTCTAGACTACTCTTGTAGAATATACTTCTGAGGTGATTCCAGTTCAAGTCTATTCTGTAATATCCTTCTATTACAGTTCAATTCTCTTCTATGAATCTTATATTCATTTCTATACAACTACAGTATGTAATTTTCAATTACAATAGAATGATAGGATTACTTACCTCGGTAAGCCCAAAATTATCCAAGTTTAATGTCGATCCTGAGCAACGTTTAGCTCCAACTCCGGGTGCTCTAACCCGCTCCAAACAACCCTTAGAAGTTCTACACAACTTCTTCTTAATACTCCAACCAACTATGGAGATTTTCCCTAGGGTTTCGTTTTTGTGACTGAAGGGAAGTATAATAGTATTTCTGGGCTCTTCGTATAAGTGTAACCTTGGAATACTACAAGGTATTTGGGCCAAGGTATTTTGGAATAGTAACTATACTTGGAGAGTATTTCTACCAAGAGGGGGGTAGTATTTTACGAGACAACTAGGCAAAAGGAGGGGGTGTGTGTCTCGGCCAATGGCCACTCAAGAGGGGGGGGGGGGGGGTTTCGGCTAAAGCCTCACCAAGGCTTGGACGAAAACCTAGCTAAGAGGGGAGGGAGATTTCAAGACTTAGAAACTATTTTAGGATGAAGAAGTTCATCAACTAAGGGGGGGTATTTATAGGCCAACCAATGGCCAAGATCAAGCCAAGTGCAAGGCAAGTGTAGGGGGAGGATTTACCCAAGTGTCCTTATCCATCTACTACCTAACCTTGACCAAAGGAAAGCCACAAAAAATCGTCCAACAAGGCCATGTTTGCCGTCCACTTGAGGGTGACAAGTGTCACCCTCTCGTTGGTCCAAAATGTTTCGTCTCTCGGAAAAATCCGCAAAAATTATAAATGACATAGCCGTAATTTACCCTACGCGAGTCTTGTAAAACGTTTCGTCGAAAAACGATTCTTTTCGGTACTTGTGAACAATAATTTTCGGTCCTAGCCTAACTTTAAGGCTCAAACTTTTCTACGTACGTCATCACGTACATACTCTGGAAATACGGGGTATAACATTCTCCCCTCCTTAGAAACATTCATCACGAATGTTCCTTCTCGATACAGATAATGATAAGTTCCTCTAAACATAACAAGTTGCCATTGCCACACCTGGCCACAAAATATCACATGCGCAAATACTTACATCCAAGTCCACGAGGAATCACTTCTAACATCACAAAAACTCCCACCCAAGGGCTAAAAGATACTCCCCTCGCACCTTCACTTTACAAAAGAAAAGATCACATCTATATTCTTAACACATGCTCGCTTCTTCCCTTACTCGCATCTTCTCGTACACTCGAACTCTTTCTCATAACTTACCACATTCCTGTTACTGCTTCAGTTTCCAAAACTCTGGGTTACTACTTCCACTTGGTCATCATTAACTGAGAATACTCTGGATGGATCTCCGATACTCTTCCGAACATAGCAACATGAAAGATCGGACGTACTGCCTCCTACGTCGGACGGAAAAAGTTAACATATAGGCAACCTGGCCTATTCTTCACATAACCTGAAAAGGCCCAAAGTAACTTCGCGAAGTTTCTCGCTTTCGAATCTCGCCACACCTTCCGGTGGTACCTTCAAGAAGACCCACCGTCAACCTGAACTCCAAGCGTCGTCGCCGATTATCCGCACGACTTCTGTTGACTTTAAGCTGCCAATAACCTCTCCTGGATAAGCTTCACCCTATCCACATCCTGCTGAACTAGTATGAACCAACTATCTGAACCTTGCCAATATCGAACCAGTCGACCGACAATTTACGCTTCTGCCCCCACAAGGCTTCATAAGGCGACATACGAATACTGAAATGGTAGCTATAAAACACTCCCTCAACAGGAGACAACAATCCTCACAACACCCTCAAGTCCAAACACCGCCGTAGGCGAATGCGATACTGAGACTCACCTGAGTTCCTCAACCCTGCCTGGTCAAACTTCCAGAAAACGAAATAGCCACAACCTGGGCTTCACTGTCTATCATAAGGTGAAAGTAGGCACCTCGTGCAGCCTTACAACCTTCCTGATAAATAACATCTCGCATAACTCTCTGTCGAGTAAACAGTCCTGCCTGAAGGACAAGATGGGCTGACCTCATCGGCTCGACTACTGGTCGAACGCACCCACGAACTCGTACGCTGGTTTACTAAACTTGGGCCTAACACCCTCGTGACCCTACCACCTGGAGGGACCACCCCGAACTGACCCCACCACAAAACAGGTCGCGGGTTGACCCGCGATCGGTCCTCAACCCGACCCGCTATCGCGCAAAAACTCTTGTTCCCCGATCCGGAACGATCTCACTAATCAAGTCACGAAAACCTAGTGGTCTTCTTAGTTCAACTACCCTCTTTCATTCCACACTACTCAGGGACTTATTTTACAACTATATCTCCCGTGCACTATGCACTCCGATAAGGGTCAAACACAAAAAAAAAAAAATCACCTTTTACTGAGATGGCCTTTCCTCTAAGGTCCCTACGCATAAAGCTCACACTTTCTCTGCCCCCCAATCTTACCCGGTTAACTAACCATGATTTCTAATCACAATTAACACTTATGTTATCTGAACATAACACTTAAGATACGCTTATCTTATCACACCTACATTCTCTAGAGGGTTCAAATATATACATGTATCTACCGCTTCACTTCCCCTTTGTCGTTCTAATCAATCCTGCCCCGTAGGGAGCATAGCTAGGGAAGGTGATTAACTAGCCACTGATCCTGAATGCTGAGTCTCTACATCCGCGCCACCTTTAGTCGGACAATTCCTCGCAAAATGGCCCTGCTGGCCGTAAGTCTAACAAGCTCCAACAAAAAGATGACATTCCCCGAGGTGACGTCTGCCACACTGCGAACATTGGGGAAAACCTTCGTGTATCTGCAAACCAGAAGCCCTGGAGCTCTGACCAACTCCGGCATACTCGAACGCCCCGCACTTCGCGAGGACCACTGCTCGCGAGGCGCATATCCGTCTACGAGGCGATTCGCCTCGAAAGTTACCAAAGGACCTGCTGCTCGCCTCTCGCTGATTTTGGTTAACCCGTTGATCCTACGTTTACGGGCTCACGCATAAGCCCGTATACAGGCCATGCTCAAGCCTGACTGAAGAGCTACTCTTGCACATCCTTTCTTTAGATAGTCATCAAGACCCGTGATATATCGGTGCACTCTATATTCTCTGGTTGCTAAAGTCCTAGCTAGTAACAGGTCCATTCTTTTAATCCATAATCTTTGTTCCCGGTCGAGGAACTGAAGGCTCATACATCATGGCCGCAGTAGGAACTGCTGCCGCTGTGCTAAACTCTGCTGGGGCTGGCGACGTCGCAGAACTCCCCGAATGAAGCACCACCCTAGGTGATGATTGGGCTCAGGCTCTAGTAACCCTCTCAGATTTACTCGCGGCTCCTACCGCTTTACCCTTCTGGGCCCGGGTTGCCTTGCGCGATGGCATAATAGGTACGGGAAAGAAATACGTTAGAGGGGTCCAACTTATAACACAGCTCTAAGGCACGATCTTAGAGTGAGAAGAATGGAAACCAATCCTAAATATCCTATAGCCTCCTGATTATTTGTGTGGTGCACAACACACCGATAATCAAGACTCTACTAGATACGGTCTGTAGACACTTTCCGAGGATTAACTGCTCTGATACCACTTTTGTCACGACCCGAACCCGGGCCCGTGACTGGTGCCTTACCCCGGGCACCCTAGTGATACAACATCAGAGTAATCAGCGGAATATAGAACAATACATGACATAGTATGAAATATGAAACAGTTCATATGGGAAAACTTGCCTTTCGGCATATATAAATAACAACTAGAACAGTTACATCCCTTTTTACAACTCTGCCCACAACAGTACTACAGACCTCTAAGAATGATATGACAACAATGGCGGGACAGGGCCCCGCCATGCCCCTGAATGTAAATACCTACAACGACAGGGGATTGTACCACTGATAAGCCTCCGGAGAAACGGAGCTTCCCAAAACGCTGAACTGTGATCCTAAGAGCGAGGATCGACGACTGGTGTACTTCTACCTGCGGCATGAACGCAGCCCCCCGAAGGAGGTCGCATAACAGTACCAAGTATGTGGCCGAAATACTGTAAATGAAATCATAGTAGTCTATATAAAGCAGGAGACATGTATGATAATCAAACTACAGTTCTGTTACACCCCGTATTTTACAAGACATGTTTTAAGGTAGTACGTAAGAGCTCACAAGTGTTAAGATTTGAGACTTGTAAAAAAAATTATCGGAATTATGGAATTGTCGGAAAAACGTAATATTGTGACGAATGGGAGGGCGACATGTGTCACCCCCCTTAATGTTGCCTTGGACAAAAAATAGCATGGCTAAGATGGTCATTGACCATAGTCTTGTATGACTAAAGTCTTCCAATTTGTGAGCATGAGTTTCTTGACCAAGTCAATGGACCCACCAAGTCTTGATATTTAGTAAGACCACATCCTAACCACCCAATTGTGTGTATCTTGACCCTCCATGTCCCCATATTTATTACTAGTAGCAAGAGAGAGTTCCATACTTAGCCAAATCACAAAAAATTGGATGAACACAAGCTTGAAGCTCTCGGCCAAGCTCACTTCAAAAAGAGAAAATTTTTGTTCCTTGTCCAATAAGCTCCACACTTTAAACCAAGGTTCTTGAGTGTATTGTAAGCGTATCTCAATAGAAAAATCTTGGAAAAAGATTTTTTAAGTGTTAGTCGCAAAGTGAAAACCTAGTGGCCTTCTAGGTTTTGGATTGGAAGTTGAAGTAAAGTTATTGGTGTGGTTCTAAGGGTCTCAACAAGAGGATTGAAGTGTCTTGGAGAGGCTCTAAACTACTAAGGAGCGACTTCGGATTTGGATTTGGATTAAGAATCGTTAAGGTATAATCTTGTCTTTTAAAGGTGTTACAAGATTATGTATTTATATTGTTGTTGTTAGCTTTACATGTTGATAGCATGAAGTTGGTATGTTGAAGTTTATAAGTATTATGGATTGCTTGTAGCTTAATCCGAAATGAAATGTAAGCCATGTAAGTTGGATTACGATTTTAGTCGTATTAGAATCGTCGCATGTTTTTGACTTGGAGATTATAGTAATTGTAATCGTTTGCGACTTGATATCATGTTAGGCTAACAATTTGGATTGAAATGGAAATTGGATAAGAATTGGTATTGTTGTATTCATTATGGCCGAAAATTGGACTTTTAGTTTGTTATTCATTTGCATTGGATTACTTTCTAAATTGTGAGCCAATTGGGGCTGTTTAGTTATTCATTTGTATTGGACTACCTTCTATATTGTTGTGAGCCAATTGGGGCTGTTTGGTTATGGTATTTCGGCCTTGAAAAAGGTGGCAAAGTAAGTAAAAACAAAGGAGGTGCTGTCCGATTTTCTGTAGAATTTGGCGCTTTAGCACTTAGAATATTCTATGTTTGAAGTAAGAGGTTAATGGACGATTGTGACCATGATAGGTGGAAGAAATATGTATAGCGTATCCTACTTGAAGAATGGAATAGCTCAAGGTTGAAGTACTTTGGAGCATTTTACTACTTGTCGACAATCGTCGCGAGGTATGTGAACCTCTTTCTTTCTTTGGCATGATCCTACGTATGAAATCTCCATGTGATAGTATTTCAAGATTCCTTCTACCCTTAGAAGTCAAGTATTTACATTGTTGAATCTAAGTTACGGTATGTTTAAATTGTCCTAAGTCCTTACTAGGTCTTATGGGAGACGTTGGTAAGAACGGTTAGGAAGTTATGAGATTTGATTTAAAGGCTATGTGTCTTGATTTGTTTAAAGTAAGTAAGTGGATTTTATGTTCAAAATGACTTGAAGTTATATGATTTTAAGGAATAAATTACTTGGTTTTGGAAGGTATGGAACTTTATATGATTTTGTATAAGTAATTGGGCTTTAAAGGAAGTATGTTATGAAGTTTGAAGACTAAGAACTATGATTGTCTTTTAAGGATTATGAAGTTTTAAGCGATACGATTCTTTTTAAGTATGTATGTACGTAGTATCTTTGGATCCCGTTTTCCTAAGTGTTGTAAGAATAAAAGTGTCTTAAGTTCTCTAAAATGAAAGGTTGTTATAACAGCTTTATGGGAAGTTGTTATGACGACTTAAGAAGAAGTAATTATACGATGTAAAAGGTTATGTAAGGAAAATACACCGAGCCTACAAATAGGCCGGATTACGTTATGAAATACACCGAGCCTACAAATAGGCCGGATTACGCTATGAGATACACCGAGCCTACTCATAGGCCGGATTACGCCATATTACCCCGAGCCTACACATAGGCCGGGTTACGTCATCTTACACCGAGCTCCACAGGCGGGCCGGATTATGCTACATGATTCCACAGTACACCGAGCCCCACAGGCGGGCCGGATTATGTCACATGATTCGTCAGTACACCGTGTCCCGCAAATGGGCCGGATTATGTTAAGTAAGATAAATAAGTTATGTGGAAAAACTTGATTAAACTCTTAAGTATGTATGTAAGAACATGTTGTTAAATCTTATTGAAAGAAGGAAAGGAACGGTTAATATACGATTGATTTCAGGAGTTTTTATGATATTCTTTTATGCAGTTATGATATGATTGTTGCACCTTATTTCTGTTCCATACTCGGTACTGTTATACCCCGTATTTCCAGAGTATGTACGTAAGGAGATACGTACAAAAAGTTTGGCTTTAAAGTTAGCCTTGGACGTTTTTTTTGTACACAACTCACTAAAAGAATCGTTTTCCGACGAAACGTTTCCACAGCTTTCGTAGGGAAAATTCCGGCTATGCCATTACTAATTTTTGCGGATTTTTCCGAGAGATGAAACATTTTGGACCAACGGGAGGGCGACACTTGGCACCCTCCCATTGATGGACTTGAATCGTCCATTTGACGAGATTGGAGAGGTGGAGCACGTTTTTTGTGCCTTGTGCACAAGTCAAGGAGTTGGTAGGATATTTGTGTGGAGTAAATCTCCACCCTACACTTGCCTTGCACTTGTCTTAATCTTGACCATTGGTTGGCCACTTCTTGACCTATAAATACTTCTTAAGATGAAGAGTTCTTCATCCACAAATCTTCCAAGTCTTGAAAAATCCTCCCCTCTCCCTTTGTGAGCTTTTCGTCCAACACCCCTTCCCTCCCCTTGTGAGTTTGGCCGAGGGCCTAACCCCCCCTAGCCTAGCCGAAATCTACCCCCCTCCCTTGGTAGAAAAGTTGTCTTCTAGTATCGTTATAATGCCCAAAATACCCTAGCCCAAATCCCTTAGTCTTTGGTAGAAGTTGTGAAGAACTTCTAAGGTTTCTTGGAGCTACCGGGGCGTACAACTTAGGAGCTAAACCTTGCTCAGGCGCGACTTTATCTAGGATATTATTGGGCTTACCGAGGTAATAATCCTAACCCTCTTTTGAATTAGAGAATACTTACTGTTGTAGTATAAGGATAAGTATAAATACTTAGAAGAATATCACAGAAAAGAATTGAACTATTACCACAGTAGAAGGTTTTAAAAGAAGAATAATCACACTGTACTCACATAGGACTGTTTTCACAGTAGACTTATATAGCTCACCGGGTAGGGTTGTGCTGCCCGACTTTCCGTAGAATTGTGAACCCTCTGTTTAGAATGACCCTCAGAGTAGTCTTTGATAGATATCTGTGACTATTATAGTCACTCTGCTGCGACATATTCAACTTGGCGGTGGTTTTCATTTGAAGGTATGTGATTCTTCCTAAAGCATGATATTTTACAATATATAGTACTAGACGCATACGTGTTAATCGAATAATACTTATGGTAATGCCTCACGCTTAAGCTGAATAACAAAGAACAAAACATTTCAAAAGAATATCGATCATTTTTAATGAAGATAAATAATTGGTTTTTAAAACAAAGGCTTAAGAGTTATGCTAGCTTTATGGGAAGTTAGGTATAACAACTTAAGAATGATAAAAGGAACTGTTTACTTGTTTGTTTATAAAAGCCTTGTATTGATCTCTGTAAGTGTAGTAAGATTGTTTGATAAGTAGACATATCATGATGCTACCGTGTTAGTGTCTTGTAATGCCGTAAAGTGGTCATTCTTGCCAGGCTTACGTTGCTAACCGTAAGTCCGCTGTAATCATATCGTATCACATACCCTCGACTATTATACCGGTGGGCTTGCCCTCGATCGCGGTCTATACGGCCTATGCGGTCTGTGAGACTATGCGAGCAGCGGTATGCTCCGGGATTGATCATTCCGGCGCCTAGCCCGACGCGGGATTCCCTGCGCGGTCCGCTGAGACTACGCGGTCTTTTGAGACTATGCGGCCGCGGAGCCTAGGCGGATGCCGGGGGTTGGCTGCCCCCGATGCGAGGGCTACCTCATGCGGGTCTACGTGTGACCTATGCGGGCTACGAAAGTCCAGGACTAGGCACGCAGAATGATACTATGGGCGATTGGCATTGCTTCGATCATTCGCGCCTAGAATAGACTCGCGCGCTTTTCCATTTCCGTTGTTGTTTGTGATGTGGCACTATGTGCAATTGAACCGATTGTATTTGTGAAAAGGTTTTAAATACTTTGATTTCATTTCGTTCCTTATAGTTTCACATACTTGGTACCTGTTGTACTGACCTCCTTCGGGGGGCTGCGTTCATGCCGCAGGTAAGGGCAAGCAGGTGCTAGATCCACATCCTTAGGATCTTTGCGTTGGTGTCAGGGGCTCCATCTTCTCCGAGGCTCTACTTTTAGGTATGATCTCCTGTATTGTAGATAGTTTTGTCTGATCGAGGTATGGCGGGCCCCGTCCGCCATAGTTGTTAACTTCCTTAGATCTCTGTAGTACTATAGTAAAGATGGGATGTAAATGAAAAACTTGAGTTATTTATATTAATCCGAAAGGCAAGCTTTTCATCGATAAAGCGTGTCTTATTTTATAAACTGTTTCTGTCTTGTTTTATATTCCGCCGTTACTCGATGTATGACTACTGGGTGCCCCTAAGGCACGACCACGCCCGAACGGGTCGTGACAAAAGTGGTATCGAGCGATTAATCTCGGAAAGTGTCTACGCATCGTATCTAGTAGAGTCTTGATTATCGGTGTGTTGTGCACCACACCAATAATCGTGAGGCTATAGGATATTTAGGATTGGTTTCCATTCTTCTCATTCCGAGATCGTGCTTTAGAGTCGTGTTATAGGTTGGACCCTCTAACGTATTCCTTTCCCCGTAATGCTTATGCCTCCACGTAAGGCAACCCGCCCGAAGGGCAAGGCAGCCGAGGGAGCTGCTAGCAGGACACCCAGAGTCACGAGGGCTCAGGCCCAGTCTATACCAGAGACGGCGAGTTCTATGACGCCGCTGGCCCCAGCAGAGACCACAGTACCCACACCTCCTGTCCCACAGCCTGGGGCGGAGGAGTTAGGGTACAAGGAGATGGCCCAGCTTTTGGCTAAAGTCAGGCCCGATACGAGGAGAGACCGGATGCGGCAGTTCGGCTCAGCTCGGCCGCACCCGTAGTGCACCCGAGGGCAGATAGTTTGAGGCTGCGAGATTTCTTGAGTTGTAGCCCGCCAGAGTTTTACGGGTCGAGGCCGGAGGATGATCCGCAGGAGTTCATCCGTCAGCTGCAGAGGATTATGCGGGTGATCAGGGCTTCGGAGACTGAGGCTGTGACATTCGGTTCGCATCGGCTGCGTGACACCGCAGTCGATTGGTTTGATTCATGGGAGCTTTCCCGGGGAGAGCATGCACCTCCAGCAGTATGGATGAGTTTTCAGAGGCTTTTCTCACACACTTCTTGCCTCCGCAGATGAGGAGGGCACGAGCTGATAGATTCTTGCTGCTGAGACAGGGGGGACGCACCGTCAGGGAATACAATGTCGAGTTTGATTCTTTGGCTAGATATGTCCCAGCATTGGTAGCAGATATGGAGGATAGGGTACACCGCTACGTCACCGGGCTAGATGATTATATGGCCGAGTCATGTGCGGGTGTTTCTCTTCAGCCGGGTATGGACATTACCCGCATGCAGGCTCATGCACTAGGATGCGAGGAGCGCAGAGACCGCCGGGTAGAGCGATATCAGCAGCAGAAGAAGGCCAAGACGGCCGGTTCTTTTGGTGGTCCTCAGGGTGGGCGGCATCAGCAGAAGTCCAGATTTGCACCACAGCCAGCGCAGAGCGCTCCTACCTCATTTTCAAGACCCAGAGCGATCGGGCGGTGTCGGGCCAGGACTTCGGATTTCCAGGGTAGCAGAGGTGCTAACCGTTCGAGGTCTGCTCAGTGTGCCCGTTGTGGCAGATACCATTCTGGGAGCTGTACTCCAGGAGCTTGCTATACTTGTGGCCAGCAGGGTCACTTTGCGAGAGTTTGTCCGACCGGGGGCGGCGCTGGTGGTAGGGCTCAGCCTACAGGGTCTGTTGCCGCTTCTTCATCCCCGACAGTTACTCGCCCCGGAGGGCAAGGTACACATGGACCAGCGGGTCGCGGCAGAGGTCGTGGCGCAGGTCCCAGTTCTAGCGGTCCTCAGAACCGCATATATGCTTTGTCCAGCCGACAGGATCAGGAGGCCTCACCTGATGTCGTCACAGGTACCTTATCAGTTTCTGGGTTTGATGTGTATGCTTTGATAGATCCGGGTTCTACTCTGTCCTATATATCTCCCCTTGTTGCTAGTAGGATAGGGATAGAGCCTGAGTCCATAGACCCTTTCGAGGTAGCTACGCCAGTGGGTGATTCGGTGGTAGCTCGGCGGGTATATAGAGCTTGTCCTGTGACCATTTACAGTCGTCGGACCCTAGCCGACTTGATAGAGTTGGAGATGATTGACTTCGACGTGATCATGGGGATGGATTGGCTAGCCTCTTGCTACGCCAATGTGGACTGCAGAGAGTAGTACGGTTCCAGTTCGGCGAGGAGCCGGTTGTTGAGTGGGAGGAGCACGGTATCGCCGAGGGTAGGTTTATTTCCTACCTCAAGGCTAGGAAGATGGTGCGAAGGGTATATCTACCATCTCGTTCGGGTGTTCGAAATCAAGCTGCGGTACAGATTTCCGTGGCCCGAGAGTCGAGTTCCCGACGCGTGTTTCGGATGACCTCGGGTATCCTCCCGAGAGGAGATCGAGTTTTGTATAGATGTCTTTGCGGATACTCGGCCTATTTCCATTCCGCCATACGAATGGCACCGCCGAGTTGAGAGAGTCAAGGATCGGCAGGGATTTGGAGAAGGGCTTCATCGGGCCTAGTGTTTCTCCCCGGGAGCGCCGATTGTTCGTGAAAGAAGGGCGGACGCCGCGCATGTGTGTTGATTACGGTGAACAAGGTTACCATTAAGAACAGATACCCCCTTCCCAGGATTGATGATTTGTTCGACCAGTTGCAGGGCGCGAGATGTTTCTCCAAGATTGATCTGCGTTCGGGCTATCATCAGGTTCGTGTCAGAGAGGTGGATATCCCTAGATCGCATTCGGACGTGCGGACGCATTATGAGTTCGGTCATGTCTTTGGTTGACCAATGCTCCGGGTATTCATGGATTTGATGAACCGAGTGTTCAAACCATTTTGGACACGCTTGTGATAGTGTTCATTGATGATATCTTGGTTTATTCTCGCCAGAGCAGAGCATGCGGAGCATTTGGCGATCGTACAGTTCTCCAGGACCAGCAGTTGTACGCCAAGTTTTCCAAATGTGAGTTTTGGTTGACTTCAGTGGCGTTTCTTGGGCATATTGTCGGGGCTGATGGCATTCGAGTGGATACGGCCAAGATCGAGGCAGTCAGAACTTGGCCTAGACCTACTACTCCGACAGAGGTTCGCGATTTCGGGCCTTGCAGGATATTATCGGGCGTTCGTGGAGAAGTTTGCTTTATCTACGCACCATTGACTAGGTGACTCGTAAGGCGCCAAGTTTCATGGACTGATGCTTGTGGCGGGGTTTCGATTCTTTGAAAGAGAGATTGACGACCGCCCCCGTTCTTACTCTTCCAGAGGGTCCAGATGGTTATGTCGTGTATTGTGATGCGTCAGGCATCGGGTTGGGATGTGTGTTGATGCAGCATGGCAGGGTTATAGCATATGCATCCCGACAGCTGAAGAAACACGAGAGGAACTACCCCACCCATGATTTGGAGTCGTACCGTGATTCACGCTTTGAAGATCTGGAGGCACTATTTGTATGGGGTTCACGTGGATATTTTTACAGACCACAAGAGCCTCCAGTATATCTTCAGCCAGAGGGAGCTGAACTTACGACAGAGACGGTGGTTAGAGTTGCTTAAGGATTACGATGTTGATATCCTGTACCACCCGGGGAAGGCCAATGTTGTGGCAGATGCTCTTAGTCGTAGGTCGATGGGGAGCCTATCAGATGTGCAGCTAGAGAGGAGGGACATGGTTCGTGATTTGCACCAGTTAGCGAGCCTTGGTGTCCGTTTGATTGATTCTGATAGCAGTGGGGTTAGAGTTCGTGAGGTTGCCGAGTCTTCCATCGTTGAGGAGGTGAAGAGGCAACAGTTCGAGGATCCCGCTTTGATGCGATATCGTGATACAGCTCTTCGTGAGGCGCGGTCCTTTGAGGTAGCACCTGATGGGTGCTAAGGTTTGAGGGCAGACTGTGTGTTCCAGATGTTTCAGGACTTCGGCAGCAGGTTCTTGGGGAAGCACACAGCGCGCGTTACTCTATCCACCCGGGGTCGACCAAGATGTACCACGACCTTAGATCTGTGTATTGGTGGGATGGCTTGAAGAGGGACGTTGCAGAGTTCGTAGCTCAGTGCCCGTGTTGCCAGCAGGTGAAGGTAGAGCACCAGAGGCCTGGTGGTTTGTTACAGACGATAGAGATCCCGACCTGGAAGTGGGAGGTGATCAACATGGACTTCATCACAGGATTGCCTCGCACTCAGAGGAGACATGATTCTATATGGGTTATCGTCGACAGGCTGACGAAATCAGCCCACTTTCTTCCCGTCAGGACGACTTTTTCGGCTGAGGATTATGCCAGACTTTACATCCGAGAGATCGTCAGATTGCATGGAGTCCCTACTTCGATTATATCAGACAGAGGAGCCCAGTTTACGGCTAACTTCTGGAGGTCTTTCCAGAGAGGTTTAGGGACGCAGGTGAGCCTGAGTACTGCATTTCATCCGCAGACAGACGGACAGGCAGAGCGCACTATCCAGACTCTTGAGGATATGCTGCGAGCCTGTGTTATTGACTTCAGTGGTAGTTGGGAGGATCATTTGCCCCTAGTGGAGTTCGCGTATAATAATAGCTACCACTCCAGTATTCAGATGGCGCCTTATGAGGCCTTATATGGGAGGAAGTGCAGATCGCCTATAGGTTGGTTCGATGTGGGCGAGGTGCAGCTAGTGGGACCAGATTTGGTGCAGCAGGCAGTGGATAAGGTGAAGCTTATCCGAGAGCGACTATTGACAGCTCAGAGTCGACAGAAGTCGTATGCAGATCATCGTCGTCGGCATCTGGAGTTCGCAGTAGATGATTGGGTTTTCCTAAAGGTGTCACCCACGGCGGTGTGATGAGATTCGGGAAGAAGGGAAACTCACCAAGGTACATCGGGCGTTTCAGATTGTCCGTGGTAGGCAAGGTTGCCTACGAGTTGAATCTGCCGTCCGACCGAGGCGGTGCATCCGGTGTTTCACGATCTATGCCGGCGAGATGTATCGGGATCCATCTAGGTGCACCCGTTGACGATGTCCAGTGATCGGGGTTATCGTATGAGGAGGTTCCCATAGCGATAATCGATCGTCGTCGTTAGCGTCTGCGACGAAGGGCGTGGCTTCCGCTCAGGTCTTGTGGCGGAACGAGCTCAGGGAGGAGATGACGTGGGAAGCCGAGGAGGACATGAGGCAGAAGTATCCTCACCTATTCCCCACACCTCCAGGTAATTCACTTTCCTACTTGTAAATTTCCATTATCATTTATGCCTAAGTGTTGTTTTGTGGCCGCGTGTGGCATTTGCAAACTGTTTAAGCTTCATCGGTAACTGTCTTGAGAAGGAACATTCGGGACGAATGTTTCTAAGGAGGGGAGAATGTTATACCCCGTATTTCCAGAGTATGTACGTAAGGAGATACGTACAAAAAGTTTGGCCTTGAAGTTAGCCTTGGACGTTTTTTTTGTACACAACTCACTAAAAGAATCGTTTTCCGACGAAACGTTTCCACAGCTTTCGTAGGGAAAATTCCGGCTATGCCATTACTAATTTTTGCGGATTTTTCCGAGAGACGAAACATTTTGGACCAACGGGAGGGCGACACTTGGCACCCTCCCATTGATGGACTTGAATCGTCCATTGGACGAGATTGGAGAGGTGGAGCACGTTTTTTGTGCCTTGTGCACAAGTCAAGGAGTTGGTAGGATATTTGTGTGGAGTAAATCTCCACCCTACACTTGCCTTGCACTTGTCTTAATCTTGGCCATTGGTTGGCCACTTCTTGACCTATAAATACCCCCCTTAAGATGAAGAGTTCTTCATCCACAAATCTTCCAAGTCTTGAAAAATCCTCCCCTCTCCCTTTGTGAGCTTTTCGTCCAACACCCCTTCCCTCCCCTTGTGAGTTTGGCCGAGGGCCTAACCCCCCCTAGCCTAGCCGAAATCTACCCCCCTCCCTTGGTAGAAAAGTTGTCTTCTAGTATCGTTATAATGCCCAAAATACCCTAGCCCAAATCCCTTAGTCTTTGGTAGAAGTTGTGAAGAACTTCTAAGGTTTCTTGGAGCTACCGGGGCGTACAACTTAGGAGCTAAACCTTGCTCAGGCGCGACTTTATCTAGGATATTATTGGGCTTACCGAGGTAATAATCCTAACCCTCTTTTGAATTAGAGAATACTTACTGTTGTAGTATAAGGATAAGTATAAATACTTAGAAGAATATCACAGAAAAGAATTGAACTATTACCACAGTAGAAGGTTTTAAAAGAAGAATAATCACACTGTACTCACATAGGACTGTTTTCACAGTAGACTTATATAGCTCACCGGGTAGGGTTGTGCTGCCCGACTTTCCGTAGAATTGTGAACCCTCTGTTTAAAATGACCCTCAGAGTAGTCTTTGATAGATATCTGTGACTATTATAGGCTGACTCTCTGCGCGCGACATATTCAACTTGGCAGGTGGTTTTCGCTGAGAAGGTATGTGATTCTTCCTAAAGCATGATATTTTACAATATATAGTACGGTAGACGCGTACGTGTTAATCGAATAATACTTATGGCAATGCCTCACGCTTAAGCTGAATAACAAAGAATCAAAACATTTCAAAAGAATATCGAATCATTTTTAAGAAGATAAATAATTGGTTTTAAAACAAAGGCTTAAGAGTTATGCTAGCTTTATGGGAAGTTAGGTATAACAACTTAAGAATGATAAAAAGGAACTGTTTACTTGTTTGTTTATAAAAGCCTTGTATTGATCTCTGTTAAGTGTAGTAAGATTGTTTGATAAGTAGACATATCATGATGCTACCTGTGTTAGTGTCTTGTAATGCCGTAAGTGGTCATTCTCACGGCTTACGTTGCTAACCGTAAGTCCGTTGCATCTTATCAGATCACATACCCTCGACTATTATACCGAGGGCTTGCCTCGATGCGGTCTATACGGCCTATGCGGTCTGTGAGACTATGCGGAGCAGCGGTATGCTCCAGGATTGATCATTCCGGGCGTCTAGCCTGATGCGGGGGATTCCCTATGCGGTCTGTTGAGACTATGCGGTCTTTTGAGACTATGCGGGCTGCGGGAGCCTAGGCGGATGCCGGGGGTTGGCTGCCCCCGATGCGAGGGCTACCTCATGCGGGTCTACGTGTGACCTATGCGGGCTGCGAAAGTCCAGGACTAGGCACGCAGACTGATACTATGGGCGATTGGCCTTGCTTCGATCATTCGCGGCCTAGAATAGACATTCTGATCTTTCCATTTCCGTTGTTGTTTGTGATGTGGCACTATGTGCAATTGAACTGATTGTATTTGTGAAAAGGTTTTAAATACTTTGATTTCATTTCAGTTCCTTATAGTTTCACATACTTGGTACCTGTTGTACTGACCTCCTTCGGGGGGCTGCGTTCATGCCGCAGGTAAGGGCAAGCAGGTGCTAGATCCACATCCTTAGGATCTTTGCGTTGGTGTCAGGAGCTCCATCTTCTCCGGAGGCTCTACTTTTGGGTATGATCTCCCTGTATTGTAGATAGTTTTGTACAGTCAGGGTATGGCGGGGCCCTGTCCCGCCATAGTTGTTTACTTCCTTAGAGGTCTGTAGTACTATTGTACAGTTGGGATGTAACTGCAAAACTTGAGTTATTTATATTAAGCCGAAAGGCAAGCTTTTCATCAGATAAACTGTGTCTTATTTTATAAATCGTTTCTGTCTTGTTTTATATTCCGGTTACTCGATGTATGACTACTGGTGTTGGCACGACCACCACGGCCCCGAACGGGTCGTGACAGTACTGTTATCTTGACCTTCTGGGCCGCGTTAAATGCCCGCAGGTATTAGGTGCACAGGTTGGTGATCCTTGCTCTTAGGATCTCGGTTCAGTTTTTGGGAGAAAGCTCCAATTGCTCCGGAGGCTTATCTTGTGGTACGGTTTCCCTGATGTGGTAGACTTATGTACATTCAGGGGTATGGCGGGGCCCTGTCCCGCCACAGTTATTATGTTAAACTCTTAGAGGTCTGTAGTCACATGTCGTGGGTCGGTTTGTAAAAAGAAAGGGATGTAACTGCTGTTGTTATGTATATGTATATGTGTCCAGGAAGGTAGCCTTATCGGCTAACCTGTGGTTTAATTTCTCGTTATTTTATTTTATAAGTTTCATGTATGTTCCGCTGCTATTCTCTGAGGAATACCTGAACAGGGTGCCCAGGTAGGGCACCAGTCGCGGGCCCGGGGTCGGGTCGTGACAAAGTGGTATCAGAGCAGTTAGTCCTCGGAAAGTGTCTACAGACCGTGTCTAGTAGAGTCTTGATTATCGGTGTGTTGTGCACCACATCTATAATCAGGAGGCTGCAGGACATTTAGGATTGGTTTCCATTCTTCTCACTCTGAGATCGCAGCAGAGTCAGTATTAATAGGTTGATCCGTCTCGGCGTATTCTTATGTATATGAATCAGCTATGCCTCCACGGAAGCGACCGAGGTCCGAAGGGCAAGGCAGCGGCAGGTCCGCCAGGTGCAGAGAGTTACGAGAGTCGCACGCACTATGCACGAGGTAGTAGGCGGTCGGCGAGTTCAGCCACGCCGGATTAGAGGCCGAGAGCGGCGGTAGCTCCAGAGGTTCCTGCACGAGCCCCCGCAGCCGCGGCGAGTTTAGGATTATGGAGAGCGGTCGGCTTTTGACTAGCATAGTGGTAGGGCAACACGTGAGCAGCAACCTAACCCTAGAGCGCATTTGAGGATACGGGATTTTCTAGGATGTCATCCACCGAGTTTTATGGTTCGAGGTCGATGAGGATCCGCAGAGTTCATTCGGCACTACAATGACCACGCAGTTCTTAGGGCTTCGAGACGAGTGCATTACGCTAGCCTCCACCGTTACGCGATATCGCGTTGAACTGGTTTGAGTCGTGGTTGCTTTCGAGAGGTGATGATGCTCGTCCAGCGGTTTGGGATGAGTTTACAGAGGCCTTCATGAATCACTTTTTGCCTCCTGAGATGAGGAGAGCCCGTGTTGATAGGTGCTTATCATTGAGGCGTAATGGGAGGACCATCGTGAGTACACCCAGAGTTTGACTCGTTGGCTAGGTATCGCGCACTATTGTGGCTAACATGGCCGATAGAGTCCATCGCTATGTTATGGGACTAGACCGTTATATGATCACTGCTTGCCTGGGAGTGGCCCTTCAGCCAGGAATGGATATTGCCGGAGATGCGACATATGCATGTGGATTGAGGACGGGAGAGAGAGGACCGACCAGACCAAGGCCAGCAAGAGGCCAAGACGGCAGGGTTGAGGTGATATTCGAGGCGGAGAGCCTCAAGCGAGCTAGGTCTACGCTCACCGACACGAGTGCTCCTTCCCGATTTTACGGCGGAGGGTTAGATCACCGGGTAATTCGGGAGCGATCGAGCTCGAGGCTTGGATTCGTATACGCACATGGGTTCTAGAGCGATCGGCCCTCTTCCCTCGTTGTTCACAGCGGTGGTCGGCATCACCATGGGAATGTCGTCGTGCTCATCGTGCTGTTTTACATGGCCGTCGAGGCCATATGTTGAGGATTGTCCTAGTAGGAGAGCTACGAGGATATCACGCCACCGGATCGGGCGGGTTCGTCTCCTTCAGTGGCTAGGCAGGATGTTCATCCACCGGCAGGCCGGGGCAGGGGTCGTGGTGGAAGTTCCCAGTTTTAGCGGTCCTTTGAACCGCCTATATGATTTCAGGTATATCTTCGACCCTTTAGAAATTTGTATGCATGATAAAGTTGTGGTATGTTTAAGTTTCATGAACAGACTGTATTGAGACTATGTACATGCTAGAAGTAAGTTGGAAGTACGAAAAGATAATCTTTTTAGGCCTTGAATGTGAGTATATAGTGATGATGCACACTATGGATTGTTTCCTCGTTTGGTTTGTGATGGATAAATATGCAAGTGCGGTATATTAGGGCCATATGTGGCATAATTAGGTTTTGCTAAGTGCAAGTTTATGAGACTATGCCAAGGAATGATAGATTGAGCTCCGAAAGAACATTCGGGGACGAATGTTTCTAAGGGGGGAAGAATGTTACACCCCGTATTTTACAAGACATGTTTTAAGGTAGTACGTAAGAGCTCACAAGTGTTAAGATTTGAGACTTGTAAAAAAATTATCGGAATTATGGAATTGTCGGAAAAACGTAATATTGTGACGAATGGGAGGCGATACGTGTCACCCCCTTAATGTTGCCTTGGACGAAAAATAGCATGGCTAAGATGGTCATTGACCATAGTCTTGTATGACTAAAGTCTTCCAAGTTGTGAGCATGAGTTTCTTGACCAAGTCAATGGACCCACCAAGTCTTGATATTTAGTAAGACCACATCCTAACCACCCAATTGTGTGTATCTTGACCCTCCATGTCCCCATATTTATTACTAGTAGCAAGAGAGAGTTCCATACTTAGCCAAATCACAAAAAATTGGATGAACACAAGCTTGAAGCTCTCGGCCAAGCTCACTTCAAAAAGAGAAAAATTTTGTTCCTTGTCCAATAAGCTCCACACTTTAAACCAAGGTTCTTGAGTGTATTGTAAGCGTATCTCAATAGAAAAATCTTGGAAAAAGATGGTTTACGGGTTAGTCGCAAAGTGAAAACCTAGTGGCCTTCTAGGTTTTGGATTGGAAGTTGAAGTTATTGGTGTGGTTCTAAGGGTCTCAACAAGAGGATTGAAGTGTCTTGGAGAGGCTCTAAACTACTAAGGAGCGACTTCGGATTTGGATTTGGATTAAGAATCGTTAAGGTATAATCTTGTCTTTTAAAGGTGTTACAAGATTATGTATTTATATTGTTGTTGTTAGCTTTACATGTTGATAGCATGAAGTTGGTATGTTGAAGTTTATAAGTATTATGGATTGCTTGTAGCTTAATCCGAAATGAAATGTAAGCCATGTAAGTTGGATTACGATTTTAGTCGTATTAGAATCGTCGCATGTTTTTGACTTGGAGATTATAGTAATTGTAATCGTTTGCGACTTGATATCATGTTAAGCTAACAATTTGGATTGAAATGGAAATTGGATAAGAATTGGTATTGTTGTATTCATTATGGCCGAAAATTGGACTTTTATTTTGTTATTCATTTGCATTGGATTACTTTCTAAATTGTGAGCCAATTGGGGCTGTTTAGTTATTCATTTGTATTGGACTACCTTCTATATTGTTGTGAGCCAATTGGGGCTGTTTGGTTATGGTATTTCGGCCTTGAAAAAGGTGGCAAAGTAAGTAAAAACAAAGGAGGTGCTGTCCGATTTTCTGTAGAATTTGGCGGCTTAGCACTTAGAATATTCTATGTTTGAAGTAAGAGGTTAATGGACGTATTGTGACCATGATAGGTTGAAGAAATATGTATAGCGTATCCTACTTGAAGAATGGAATAGCTCAAGGTTGAAGTACTTTGGAACATTTTACTACTTGTCGACAATCGTCGCGAGGTATGTGAACCTCTTCTTTCTTTGGCATGATCCTACGTATGAAATCTCCATGTGATAGTATTTCAAGATTCCTTCTACCCTTAGAAGTTGAAGTATTTACATTGTTGAATCTAAGTTACGGGTATGTTTAAATTGTCCTAAGTCCTTACTAGGTCTTATGGGAGACGTTGGTAAGAACGGTTAGGAAGTTATGAGATTTGATTTAAAGGCTATGTGTCTTGATTTGTTTAAAGTAAGTAAGTGGATTTTATGTTCGAAAATGACTTGAAGTTATATGATTTTAAGGGAATAAATTACTTGGTTTTGGAAGGTATGGAACTTTATATGATTTTGTATAAGTAATTGGGCTTTAAAGGAAGTATGTTATGAAGTTTGAAGACTAAGAACTATGATTGTCTTTTAAGGATTATGAAGTTTTAAGCGTACGATTCTTTTAAGTATGTATGTACGTAGTATCTTTGGATCCCGTTTTCCTAAGTGTTGTAAGAATAAAAGTGTCTTAAGTTCTCTAAAATGAAAGGTTGTTATAACAGCTTTATGGGAAGTTGTTATGACGACTTAAGAAGAAGTAATTATACGATGTAAAAGGTTATGTAAGGAAAATACACCGAGCCTACAAATAGGCCGGATTACGTTATGAAATACACCGAGCCTACAAATAGGCCGGATTACGCTATGAGATACACCGAGCCTACTCATAGGCCGGATTACGCCATATTACCCCGAGCCTACACATAGGCCGGGTTACGTCATCTTACACCGAGCTCCACAGGCGGGCCGGATTATGCTACATGATTCCACAGTACACCGAGCCCCACAGGCGGGCCGGATTATGTCACATGATTCGTCAGTACACCGTGTCCCGCAAATGGGCCGGATTATGTTAAGTAAAATAAGTTATGTGGAAAAACTTGATTAAACTCTTAAGTATGTATGTAAGAACATGTTGTTAAATCTTATTGAAAGAAGGAAAGGAACGGTTAATATACGATTGATTTGAGTTTTATGATATTCTTTTATGCAGTTATGATATGATTGTTGCACCTTATTTCTGTTCCATACTGCAATTGTGACCGACTTCTTCGGGCTGCGTTCATGCCCGCAGGTATTAGGTGCACAGGTTGGTGATCCTTGCTCTTAGGATCTCGGTTCAGTTTTTGGGAGAAAGCTCCAATTGCTCCGGAGGCTTATCTTGTGGTACGGTTTCCCTGATGTGGTAAACTTATGTACATTCAGGGGTATGGCGGGGCCCTGTCCCGCCACAGTTATTATGTTAAACTCTTAGAGGTCTGTAGTCACATGTCGTGGGTCGGTTTGTAAAAAGAAAGGGATGTAACTGCTGTTGTTATGTATATGTATATGTGTCCAGGAAGGTAGCCTTATCGGCTAACCTGTGGTTTAATTTCTCGTTATTTTATTTTATAAGTTTCATGTATGTTCCGCTATTCTCTCGAGAAATACTCAACAGGTGCCCAGTAGGGCACCGGGCCATGCCCGGTCGGGTCGTGACAAGTTCATAGTAAATAAGCAGTCATGTCAAGTCAGGGACTCACGCCCTCAAAGTCATCACTCAATTATAACTATGGGTCTCACGCCCACAACATAAACAAGAGTGAAAGCAGATATATCAGAATCGGTCTTTTCTAGGCCGCTAATGATCGAAGCAAGGCCAATCGCCCATAGTATCATTCTGCGTGCCTAATCTGGACTTCCGCAGCCCGCATAGGTCACACACGCACCGCATGAGGTATTCCTCGCGACGGGGTAGCTAACCTGCACTCTCCTCGACTCGCACCCGCATAGTCTCAATAGACCGCGTAGTCACACGCATCGCATAGGGCATCCCCCGCATCGGGATAAACACCCGGAATGATCAATCCTGGAGCATACCGCTGCTCCGCATAGTCACATAGACCGCATAGGCCGTATAGACCCACATCAAGGGTGGCAAGCCCTCGGTATAACAAGTCAAGGGGTATGTGATATAATAACATAACAGCTTATCGTTAAACAACATAAGCACAACAAGGGAAACCCCTTTACACAAACATCACCAGATACTAACACACGTAGCATCCTATCATGTTTACTTATCAAATCAACAAGAAAGTATTACACGGCTATCACAAACCAACACAATCAAGTTATTCACGCAAGGTACTTTCTACTTTATGTTAACAATTTCGGGTTTTTATCCCCAAAGTACTTCATACATTAACTCTTTAAAAGATCCGTTTCTTTCACAAAAGTCACACAATACCCGTAGTATTAAAATAGAGTGACTATCTTTTTAAGTAAACCAAAACACTTCCTTTTGTAAAATCAATTAACAACATTATTTTCCAAACGTTCAAGTTTGCCTAATTTCAAATGCTCAAGTTTCTCATTTTCGAAAGGTTTCGTAGTTCATAGTTTTAATCACTTAATGATATAATTCTCCTTTAAAACGATTTGAGAAACATATGCCTTATATGTGAGTAGGTTATTCTTGTTTATAACAATCTTATTAAAGCAGCCATGATCTAGGAAATGTAATATCATTTTGTCTCATCTTAGCTTCTATGCAGATGGAGGTTTCTACTGGTTTTAATAATACTTAATTATTCAGTACATTTCCTTTTATTAGCGCTGCAATGGTTTGTTCGATACTTATTCTGATTTCCGAAATCAGTAAAACATTATCCCATTTTAAAAACCAAGTACTCATTACTCACGAATGAGGTTTCACACTTATTAACAAAATTCATATTAATTCAATTAAGTCAAGTCTCTTATCTTTTAAGATCAAGTCTCTTAACTTCTATATTAATAAACCATTCTTTTTATCTCTCTTAAGTCGTTATACCTAACTTCCCATAAAGCTAGTATAACTCTTAAGCTTTTAAAACCAAGCATTACTCTTCTTTCAAAAAGGTTTCTTAATTCTTTGGAATACTTCAAGATTCTTATTATTCAGGCTTAAGTCAAAAGACATTGCCGTAAAACTACATTCAGTTAACACACGTACGTCTACCGTACTATATATATTCTTTTGGAATATCATGCTCAAGAGGATAAGAAGGATCACATACCTCGCGACGATTATCGACTATTAGCAAAACGCTCCACGACTATAACCCGGCTAGCCTCTTCCACCTTTCAAGTAGTACATGCTACTCGCAGATCAATCAACCTATAAGGGTTATACAAGTCTATCAAAGTCTAGACTACTCTTGTAGAATATACTTCTGAGGTGATTCCAGTTCAAGTCTATTCTGTAATATCCTTCTATTACAGTTCAACTCTCTTCTATGAATCTTATATTCATTTCTATACAACTACAGTATGTAATTTCCAATTACAATAGAAGGATAGGATTATTTACCTCGGTAAGCCCAAAATTATCCAAGTTTAATGTCGATCCTGAGCAACGTTTAGCTCCAACTCCGGGAGCTCCAACCCGCTCCAAACAACCCTTAGAAGTTCTACGCAACTTCTTCTTAATACTCCAACCAACTATGGAGATTTTCCCTAGGGTTTCGTTTTTGTGACTGAAGGGAAGTATAATAGTATTTCTGGGCTTTTCGTATAAGTGTAACCTTGGAATACTACAAGGTATTTGGGCCAAGGTATTTTGGAATAGTAACTATACTTGGAGAGTATTTCTACCAAGAGGGGGGTAGTATTTTACGAGACAACTAGGCAAAAGGAGGGGGGGTGTGTGTCTCGGCCAATGGCCACTCAAGAGGGGGGGGGGGGGTTTCGGCTAAAGCCTCACCAAGGCTTGGACGAAAACCTAGCTAAGAGGGGAGGGAGATTTCAAGACTTAGAAACTATTTTAGGATGAAGAAGTTCATCAACTAAGGGGGGGTATTTATAGGCCAACCAATGGCCAAGATCAAGCCAAGTGCAAGGCAAGTGTAGGGGGAGGATTTACCCAAGTGTGCTTATCCATCTACTACCCAAAATATCCTACCTAACCTTGACCAAAGGAAAGCCACAAAAAATCGTCCAACAAGGCCATATTTGCCGTCCACTTGAGGGTGACAAGTGTCACCCTCTCGTTGGTCCAAAATGTTTCGTCTCTCGGAAAAATCCGCAAAAATTATAAATGACATAGCCGTAATTTACCCTACGCGAGTCTTGTAAAACGTTTCGTCGAAAAACGATTCTTTTCGGTACTTGTGAACAATAATTTTCGGTCCTAGCCTAACTTTAAGGCTCAAACTTTTCTACGTACGTCCTCACGTACATACTCTGGAAATACGGGGTATAACATTCTCCCCTCCTTAGAAACATTCATCCCGAATGTTCCTTCTCGATACAGATAATGATAAGTTCCTCTAAACATAACAAGTTGCCATTGCCACACCTGGCCACAAAATATCACACGCGCAAATACTTACATCCAAGTCCACGAGGAATCACCTCTAACATCACAAAAACTCCCACCCAAGGGCTAAAAGATACTCCCCTCGCACCTTCACTTTACAAAAGAAAAGATCACATCTATATTCTTAACACATGCTCGCTTCTTCCCTTACTCGTCGTACCCTTCTCGTACACTCGAACTCTTTCTCATAACTTACCACATTCCTGTTACTGCTTCAGTTTCCAAAACTCTGGGTTACTACTTCCACTTGGTCATCATTAACTGAGAATACTCTGGATGGATCTCCGATACTCTTCCGAACATAGCAACATGAAAGATCGGACGTACTGCCTCTTACGTCGGACGGCAAAAGTTAACATATAGGCAACCTGGCCTATTCTTCACATAACCTGAAAAGGCCCAAAGTAACTCGGGCTAAGTTTCCTCTGTTTTCCGAATCTCGTGACAACCTTCCGGGGTGGTACCTTCAAGAAGACCCACCGTCAACCTGAACTCCAAGCGTCGTCGCCGATTATCCGCACGACTTCTGTTGACTCTAAGCTGCCAATAACCTCTCCTGTATAAGCTTCACCCTATCCACATCCTGCTGAACTAGTATGAACCAACTATCTGAACCTTGCCAACATCGAACCAGTCGACCGACAATTTACGCTTCCGCCCCCACAAGGCTTCATAAGGCGACATCCGAATACTAAAATGGTAGCTATAAAACACTCCCTCAACAGGAGACAACAATCCTCACAGCTACCCCTGAAGTCCAAACACTGGCCAGAGGGCGAATGCGATACTGAGACTCACCTGAGTTCCTCAACCCTGCCTGGTCAAACTTCTGGAAAACGAAATAGCCACAACCTGGGCTTCACTGTCTATCATAAGGTGAAAGTAGGCACCTCGTGCAGCCTTACAACCTTCCTGATAAATAACATCTCGCATAACTCTCTGTCGAGTAAACAGTCCTGCCTGAAGGACAAGATGGGCTGACCTCATCGGCCCGACTACTGGTCGAACGCACCCATGAACTCGTACGCTGGTTTACTAAACTTGGGCCTAACACCCTCGTGACCCTACCACCTGGAGGGACCACCCCGAACTGACCCCACCACAAAACAGGTCGCGGGTTGACCCGCGATCGGTCCTCAACCCGACCCGCTATCGCGCAAAAACTCTTGTTCCCCGATCCGGAACGATCTCACTAATCAAGTCACGAAAACCTAGTGGTCTTCTTAGTTCAACTACCCTCTTTCATTCCACACTACTCAGGGACTTATTATACAACTATATCTCCCGTGCACTATGCACTCCGATAAGGGTCAAACACACAAAAAAAAAATCACCTTTTACTGAGATGGCCTTTCCTCTAAGGTCCCTACGCATAAAGCTCACACTTTCTCTGCCCCCCAATCTTACCCGGTTAACTAACCATGATTTCTAATCACAATTAACACTTATGTTATCTGAACATAACACTTAAGATACGCTTATCTTATCACACCTACAATCTCTGGAGGGTTCAAATATATGCATGTATCTACCGCTTCACTTCCCCTTTGTCGTTCTAATCAATCCTGCCCCGTAGGGCGCATAGCTAGGGAAGGTGATTAACTAGCCACTGATCCTGAAGGCTGAGTCTCTACATCCGCGCCACCTTTAGTCGGACAATTCCTCGCAAAATGGCCCTGCTGGCCGTAAGTATAACAAGCTCCAACAAAAAGACGACATTCCCCGAGGTGACGTCTGCCACACTGCGAACATTGGGGAAAACCTTCGTGTATCTGCAAACCAGAAGCCCTGGAGCTCTGACCAACTCCGGCATACTCTGAACGTCCTGCACCCTGTGGAGGACCACTCTGTTCTGGCGGAGGCGCATATCCAGTCTGCTGCTGAGGCGATTCGCCTCGAAAGTTACCAAAGGACCCTGCTGTTCTGGCCCTCTTCTGCTGATTTTGGTTAACCCGTTGATCCTCACGCTTTCGGCCACGCATAAGCCCGTATACAGGCCATGTTCAAGCCTGACTGAAGAGCTACTCTTGCACATCCTTTCTTTAGATAGTCATCAAGACCCGTGATATATCGGTGCACTCTATATTCTCTGGTTGCTAAAGTCCTAGCTAGTAACAGGTCCATTCTTTTAATCCATAATCTTTGTTCCCGGTCGTGGAACTGAAGGCTCATACATCATGGCCGCAGTAGGAACTGCTGCCGCTGTGCTAAACTCTGCTGGGGCTGGCGACGTCGCAGAACTCCCCGAATGAAGCACCACCCTAGGTGATGATTGGGCCTGTGCCCTAGTAACCCTCTGTACTCTACTCGCAGCTCCCTCGGCTGCCTTACCCTTCTGGGCCCGGGTTGCCTTGCGCGGTGGCATAATAGGTACGGGAAAGAAATACGTTAGAGGGGTCCAACTTATAACACAGCTCTAAGGCACGATCTCAGAGTGAGAAGAATGGAAACCAATCCTAAATATCCTATAGCCTCCTGATTATTGGTGTGGTGCACAACACACCGATAATCAAGACTCTACTAGATACGGTCTGTAGACACTTTCCGAGGATTAACTGCTCTGATACCACTTTTGTCACGACCCGAACCCGGGCCCGTGACTGGTGCCTTACCCCGGGCACCCTAGTGATACAACATCAGAGTAATCAGCGGAATATAAAACAATACATGACATAGTATGAAATATGAAACAGTTCATATGGGAAAACTTGCCTTTCGGCATATATAAATAACAACTAGAACAGTTACATCCCTTTTTACAACTCGCCACAACAGCATTACGGCACTCTAAGAATGATAACAACAATGGCGGGACAGGGCCCCGCCATGCCCCTGAATGTAAATACCTACAACGACAGGGGACTGTACCACTGATAAGCCTCCGGAGAAACGGAGCTTCCCAAAACGCTGAACTGTGATCCTAAGAGCGAGGATCGACGACTGGTGTACTTCTACCTGCGGCATGAACGCAGCCCCGGGCGAGGTCGATAACAGTACCAAGTATGTGAAACTGAAAATACTGTAAATGAAATCATAGTAGTCTATATAAAGCAGGTGACATGTATGATAACCAAACTACAGTTCATAGTAAATAAGCAGTCATGTCAAGTCAGGGACTCACGCCCTCAAAGTCATCACTCAATTATAACTATGGGTCTCACGCCCACAACATAAACAAGAGTGAAACAGATATACTGTAACTGGTCTTTTCTAGGCCGCTAATGATCGAAGCAAGGTCAATCGCCCATAGTATCATTCTGCGTGCCTAATCCTGGACTTCCCGCAGCCTGCATAGGTCACACACAGACCCGCATGAGGTATTCCTCGCATCGGGGGTAGCTAACCCCGGTACCCTCCTGGACTCCCGCAGCCCGCATAGTCTCAATAGACCGCATAGTCACACAGACCGCATAGGCATCCCCGTGACGGATAAACACCGAATGATCAATCCGGAGCATACCGCTGCTCGCATAGTCACATAGACCGCATATGCCGTATAGACCGCATCGGGTGGCAAGCCCTGTATAACAAGTCAAGGGGGTATGTGATATAATAACATAACAACTTATCGTTAAACAACATAAGCACAACAAGGGAAACCCCTTTACACAAACATCACCAGATACTAACACACGTAGCATCCTAACATGTTTACTTATCAAATCAACAAGAAAGTATTACACGGCTATCACAAACCAACACAATCAAGTTATTCACGCAAGGTACTTTCTACTTTATGTTAACAATTTCGGGTTTTTATCCCCAAAGTACTTCATACATTAACTCTTTAAAAGATCCGTTTCTTTCACAAAAGTCACACAATACCCGTAGTATTAAAATAGAATGACTATATTTTTAAGTAAACCAAAACACTTCCTTTTGTAAAATCAATTAACAACATTATTTTCCAAACGTTCAAGTTTGCCTAATTTCAAATGCTCAAGTTTCTCATTTTCGAAAGGTTTCGTAGTTCATAGTTTTAATCACTTAATGATATAATTCTCCTTTAAAACGATTTGAGAAACATATGCCTTATATGTGAGTAGGTTATTCTTGTTTATAACAATCTTATTAAAGCAGCCATGATCTAGGAAATGTAATATCATTTTGTCTCATCTTAGCTTCTATGCAGATGGATGTTTCTACTGGTTTTAATAATACTTAATTATTCAATACATTTCCTTTTATTAGCGCTGCAGTGGTTTGTTCGATACTTATTCTGATTTCCGAAATCAGTAAAACATTATCCCATTTTAAAAACCAAGTACTCATTACTCACGAATGAGGTTTCACACTTATTAACAAAATTCATATTAATTCAATTAAGTCAAGTCTCTTATCTTTTAAGATCAAGTCTCTTAACTTCTATATTAATAAACCATTCTTTTTATCTCTCTTAAGTCGTTATACCTAACTTCCCATAAAGCTAGTATAACTCTTAAGCTTTTAAAACCAAGCATTACTCTTCTTTCAAAAAGGTTTCTTAATTCTTTGGAATACTTCAAGATTCTTATTATTCAGGCTTAAGTCAAAAGACATTGCCGTAAAACTACATTCAGTTAACACACGTACGTCTACCGTACTATATATATTCTTTTGGAATATCATGCTCAAGAGGATAAGAAGGATCACATACCTCGCGACGATTATCGACTATTAGCAAAATGCTCCACGGCTATAACCCGGCTAGCCTCGTCCACCTTTCAAGTAGTACATGCTACTCGCAGATCAATCAACCTATAAGGGTTATACAAGTCTATCAAAGTCTAGACTACTCTTGTAGAATATACTTCTGAGGTGATTCCAGTTCAAGTCTATTCTGTAATATCCTTCTATTACAGTTCAACTCTCTTCTATGGATCTTATATTCATTTCTATACAACTACAGTATGTAATTTCCAATTACAATAGAAGGATAGGATTATTTACCTCGGTAAGCCCAAAATTATCCATGTTTAATGTCGATCCTGAGCAACGTTTAGCTCCAACTCCGGGAGCTCCAACCCGCTCCAAACAACCCTTAGAAGTTCTACGCAACTTCTTCTTAATACTCCAACCAACTATGGAGATTTTCCCTAGGGTTTCGTTTTTGTGAATGAAGGGAAGTATAATAGTATTTCTGGGCTTTTCGTATAAGTGTAACCTTGGAATACTACAAGGTATTTGGGCCAAGGTATTTTGGAATAGTAACTATACTTGGAGAGTATTTCTACCAAGAGGGGGGTAGTATTTTACGAGACAACTAGGCAAAAGGAGGGGGGGTGTGTCTCGCCAATGGCCACTCAAGAGTGGGGTTTCGGCTAAAGCCTCACCAAGGCTTGGACGAAAACCTAGCTAAGAGGGGAGGGAGATTTCAAGACTTAGAAACTATTTTAGGATGAAGAAGTTCATAAACTAAGGGGGGGTATTTATAGGCCAACCAATGGCCAAGATCAAGCCAAGTGCAAGTCAAGTGTAGGGGGAGGATTTACCCAAGTGTCCTTATCGATCTACTACCCAAAATATCCTACCTAACCTTGACCAAAGGAAAGCCACAAAAAATCGTCCAACAAGGCCATATTTGCCGTCCACTTGAGGGTGACAAGTGTCACCCTCTCGTTGGTCCAAAATGTTTCGTCTCTCATAAAAATCCGCAAAAATTATAAATGACATAGCCGTAATTTACCCTACGCGAGTCTTGTAAAACGTTTCGTCGAAAAACGATTCTTTTCGGTACTTGTGAACAATAATTTTCGGTCCTAGCCTAACTTTAAGGCTCAAACTTTTCTACGTACGTCCTCACGTACATACTCTGTAAATACGGGGTATAACATTCTCCCCTCCTTAGAAACATTCATCCCGAATGTTCCTTCTCGATACAGATAATGATAAGTTCCTCTAAACATAACAAGTTGCCATTGCCACACCTGGCCACAAAATATCACACGCGCAAATACTTACATCCAAGTCCACGAGGAATCACCTCTAACATCACAAAAACTCCCACTCAAGGGCTAAAAGATACTCCCCTCGCACCTTCACTTTACAAAAGAAAAGATCACATCTATATTCTTAACACATGCTCGCTTCTTCCCTTACTCGTCGCATCTTCTCGCATACACTCGAACTCTTTCTCATAACTTACCACATTCCTGTTACTGCTTCAGTTTCCAAAACTCTGGGTTACTACTTCCACTTGGTCATCATTAACTGAGAATACTCTGGATGGATCTCCGATACTCTTCCGAACATAGCAACATGAAAGATCGGACGTACTGCCTCCTACGTCGGACGTCAAAAGTTAACATATAGGCAACCTGGCCTATTCTTCACATAACCTGAAAAGGCCCAAAGTAACTCGGGCTAAGTTTCCTCTGTTTTCCGAATCTCGTCACACCCTTCCGGGGTGGTACCTTCAAGAAGACCCACCGTCAACCTGAACTCCAAGCGTCGTCGGCGATTATCCGCACGACTTCTGTTGACTCTAAGCTGCCAATAACCTCTCCTGGATAAGCTTCACCCTATCCACATCCTGCTAAACTAGTATGAACCAACTATCTGAACCATGCCAACATCGAACCAGTCGACCGACAATTTACGCTTCCGCCCCCACAAGGCTTCATAAGGCGACATCCGAATACTGAAATGGTAGCTATAAAACACTCCCTCAACAGGAGACAACAATCCTCACAATACACTCAAGTCCAAACACCGCCGAGGCGAATGCGATACTGAGACTCACCTGAGTTCCTCAACCCTGCCTGGTCAAACTTCCGGAAAACGAAATAGCCACAACCTGGGCTTCACTGTCTATCATAAGGTGAAAGTAGGCACCTCGTGCAGTCTTACAACCTTCCTGATAAATAACATCTCGCATAACTCTCTGTCGAGTAAATCCCGCTGAAGGACAAGATGGGTGACTCATCGCCCGACCATCGTTGAACGCACCCACGAACTCGTACGCTGGTTTACTAAACTTGGGCCTAACACCCTCGTGACCCTACCACCTGGAGGGACCACCCCGAACTAACCCCACCACAAAACAGGTCGTGGGTTGACCCGCGATCGGTCCTCAACCCGACCCGCTATCGCGCAAAAACTCTTGTTCCCCGATCCGGAACGATCTCACTAATCAAGTCACGAAAACCTAGTCGTCTTCTTAGTTCAACTACCCTCTTTCATTCCACACTACTCAGGGACTTATTATACAACTATATCTCCCGTGCACTATGCACTCCGATAAGGGTCAAACACACAAAAAAAAAAATCACCTTTTACTGAGATGGCCTTTCCTCTAAGGTCCCTACGCATAAAGCTCACACTTTCTCTGCCCCCCAATCTTACCCGGTTAACTAACCATGATTTCTAATCACAATTAACATTTATGTTATCTGAACATAACACTTAAGATACGCTTATCTTATCACATCTACAATCTCTAGAGGGTTCAAATATATACATGTATCTACCGCTTCACTTCCCCTTTGTCGTTCTAATCAATCCTGCCCCGTAGGGCGCATAGCTAGGGAAGGTGATTAACTAGCCACTGATCCTGAAGGCTGAGTCTCTACATCCGCGCCACCTTTAGTTGGACAATTCCTCGCAAAATGGCCCTGCTGGCCGTAAGTATAACAAGCTCCAACAAAAAGACGACATTCCCCGAGGTGACGTCTGCCACACTGCGAACATTGGGGAAAACCTTCGTATCGAAAACCGAAGCCCGAGCTCGACCAACTCCGGCATACTCGAACGCCCCGCACTTCGCGAGGACCACTGCTCGCGGAGGCGCATATCGATCACTGCCGAGGCGATTCGCCTCGAAAGTTACCAAAGGACCCTGCTGTTCTGGCCCTCTTCTGCTGATTTTGGTTAACCCGTTGATCCCTAAGTTTCTCGGCCTGCTGCGCATAAGCCCGTATACATGCCATGCTCAAGCCTGACTGAAGAGCTACTCTTGAACATCCTTTCTTTAGATAGTCATCAAGACCCGTGATATATCGGTGCACTCTATATTCTCTGGTTGCTAAAGTCCTAGCTAGTAACAGGTCCATTCTTTTAATCCATAATCTTTGTTCCCGGACGTGGAACTGAAGGCTCATACATCATGGCCGCAGTAGGAACTGCTGCCGCTGTGCTAAACTCTGCTGGGGCTGGCGACGTCGCAGAACTCCCCGAATGAAGCACCACCCTAGGTGATGATTGGGCCTGTGCCCTAGTAACCCTCAGATTTACTCGCAGCCTCCTACGCCTTACCCTTCTGGGCCCGGGTTGCCTTGCGCGGTGGCATAATAGGTACGGGAAAGAAATACGTTAGAGGGGTCCAACTTATAACACAGCTCTAAGGCACGATCTCAGAGTAAGAAGAATGGAAACCAATCCTAAATATCCTATAGCCTCCTGATTATTGGTGTGGTGCACAACACACCGATAATCAAGACTCTACTAGATACGGTCAGAGACACTTTCCGAGGATTAATCGCTCGATACCACTTTTGTCACGACCAACCTGCCCGTGATCGTGCCTTACCCCGGGAACCCTAGTGATACAACATCAGAGTAATCAGCGGAATATAGAACAATACATGACATAGTATGAAATATGAAACAGTTCATATGGGAAAACTTGCCTTTCGGCATATATAAATAACAACTAGAACAGTTACATCCCTTTTTACAACTCTGCCCACAACAGTACTACAGACCTCTAAGAATGATATGACAACAATGGCGGGACAGGGCCCCGCCATGCCCCTGAATGTAAATACCTACAACGACAGGGGATTGTACCACTGATAAGCCTCCGGAGAAACGGAGCTTCCCAAAACGCTGAACTGTGATCCTAAGAGCGAGGATCGACGACTGGTGTACTTCTACTGCAGATGAACGCAGCTTCAAGGAGGTCGATAACAGGTACCAAGTATGTGAAACTGAAAATACTGTAAATGAAATCATAGTAGTCTATATAAAGCAGGAGACATGTATGATAACCAAACTACAGTTCATAGTAAATAAGCAGTCATGTCAAGTCAGGGACTCACGCCCTCAAAGTCATCACTCAATTATAACTATGGGTCTCACGCCCACAACATAAACAAGAGTGAAACAGATATACTGTAACTGGTCTTTTCTAGGCCGCTAATGATCGAAGCAAGGCCAATCGCCCATAGTATCTGTTATACCCCGTATTTCCAGAGTATGTACGTAAGGACGTACGTAGAAAAGTTTGGGCTTTTAAAGTGGCTTGGCCGATTTCACTTTGTGCACAACACCCGATTAGAGTCATTTTTTGACGAAACGTTGTACATAACTTGCGAAGGGAAAATTCCGGCTATGTCATTTTTAATTTTTGCGGATTTTTCCGAGAGACGAAGCGTGTTGGACCAACGAGAGGGAGCCACTTGGCACTCTCTCATTGGCGGAATAGTGGGGCGGCACATGGGACGATTTGGCCATTGTTTTGGTCAAGGGGTTGGTAGGATATTTTGGTGGTAGATGGATAAGGTGCACTTTGCATGATCATGGCCCTACACTTGCCTTGCACTTGGCATGATCTTGGCCATTGGTTGGCCTTTGCTAGACCTATAAATACCCCTCCCCTTTGAAGACTTATTCATCCTAAAATGTTCTAAGTCTTAGAAATCCTCCCCCTCCCTTCTTGTTGTTCTCGTCCTCCCCCTTTGAGAGGCCCCCTTGGCCGAGAGTTCTCCCCTCGCCGAGAGTACCCCCACAGTGTGGTAGGCGAGGGTATACACCCCCTTATGTTGTTGTCTCGTATAAATACCCCCCCCCCTCTTGGTAGAAATACTCTCAAAAGTATTGTTACTATACCCAAATTACCTTAGCCGTATACCTTGTAGTATTCTAAGGTTATACCTATACGAAAAGCCCCGTAATACTATTATACTTCCCTTCAGTCACAAAACCGAAACCCTAAGGAAAATCTCCATAGTTAGTTGGAGTATTAGGTAGAAGTTGGTTAGAACTTCTAAGGGTGGTTTGGAGCGGGTTGGAGAGCACGGAGTTGGAGCTAAACGTTGCCCAGGATCGACTTTATACTTGGATAATTTTGGGCTTATCGAGGTAATATCTTGTCCCCTTATTGTAATTGGAAATTACATGTTGTAAGATTATATAGTTGAAGTATACTATATATAGAACTGAACCTAGCTTTGCGGCAATGTCTTTTGACTTAAGCCTGAATATAAAGAAAGAGAACTGAACTGTAATTACATAGGACTGTATTACAGTAGACTTGTGTAGCATTACTGTGAAGTAGAATTGTACACGTCCGGTTAGATGTATAAACCCCCCCTGGTTGGCTTGATAGCCGGCCTCGATAGAGGAGGAGATTTACGCGGTTGCGGGGGGGAGGTGCTGCCGAATTTTCTGTAGAATGTTCTACGAAGAGATCTAAATGTTAATAAGCGCCTTGTGGCCTTATAGGTTGAAGTACTATGTGTGGCGCGATCTACTTGGCTTAAGGAGTTGTTATACCCCGTATTTCCAGAGTATGTACGTGAGGGCGTACGTATATAAATTTAAGCCTTAAGGATTGGCTAGTTTCGAAATTTGTACACAACACCCGATTAGAGTCGTTTTCTGACGAAACGTTTCCACAGCTTTCGTAGGGAAAATTCCGGCTATGTCATTAATATTTTTTGCGGATTTTTCCGAGAGACGAAACATTTTGGACCAACGAGAGGGCGACACTTGTCACCCTCTAATTGGAGCATGTTTGGACGGCATTTGGACGATTTGGGTGAGTGGGAGTAGGTAGGATATTTGTGTGGTAGATGGATAAGGTGCACTTGGCTTGATCTTGACCCTACACTTGCCTTGCACTTGGCACCATCTTGGCCATTGGTTGGCCTTCACTTGACCTATAAATACTCCCTTAGTTGATGAACTTTCTTTATCCAAAACTTGAGCAATCTACCTAAGTCTCAAATACTCCTCCTCTTGTCTGCTATCGTCCAAAGCCCCTCCCCTCGAGAAAGGCCCTTTGGCCGAGCTTCCTCCTTTGTAGTGGTTAGCCGTGGTACCTGTCACGACCCGAACCGGCCCGTGGATCGTGCCTTACCCTGTGCACCCTAGTGATACAACATCGAGAAAACCAGTGAAATAAAACTCAAGAATGAAAGCATGAAATAAGAAAGTAGGCTAACCCAAACGGTTACCTTTTTATACATAATTTAAAACTTGAACAAGCACCCCATACAAACTCGCCACAATAGTGCATGCACCTCTAAGAATTTTGAAACCATAATGACGGACAGGCCCCGCCATGCCCTGAATATACAAAAGTCTACTACTTGAGGAACTGTACCACGTGACAAGCTTCCGAGATATGGAGCTTTCCGAGAACCGAACAGCGATCCTAAGAGAGTGGATCGCAAGCTATGTACCTCAACTGCGGCATGAACGCAGCCAAGGAGGTCAAGATAACAGTACCAAGTATGTGAAATCAGAAATATCGTAAATGAAATCATAATAGTCTATATAAAGCAGGAGACATGTATGATAACCAAATTACAACACCACAACTTAAAAGCAGTCATATCAAGATAGGGACTCATGCCCGTGAAATCATCACTCAAATACAACCCGGGAATTTAACCCGCACAAAGGCCGCATGCCCCGGCATCTCACCTCGGTATAAGCATGGCCCTGGAGCCGTCCTAGTGGGCCCATACCCGTGGACCATCCAACGTGTCGGTATGCCCAAAGGAGATAACAACATAACAATCCTTGTGGAAGCATACCCGTGGGCTACCCAACGTGTCGGTATGTCCAAACAACTAACAAGAGAATACTCACCGTGGAAGCATACCCGTGGGCTACCCAACGTGTCAGTATGTCCGATCAAATAACAATAACAACACCCCTAATGGAAGCACACCCGTGGGCTACCCAACGTGTCGGTATGTCCATCAATCAACCGGATAATGGCCCTCCAACGAGGCGCGGTAGCACATAAATACAACACTTGCACACGAAGCTATCACTACAAGCATAGGCCCGCATACACAACTCAAGGTACTATAAATATTTCTTAACACAATGTCAAGTATACCATTTAAAACCCAAGTACTTAACCCTTTAGGATCAAGATACTCCTACCTTTTATAAACAAGTCACTTATGTTTTTCCATCACAAGAAGTTCAATATTTGAAAACGAGTTACTTCCCTTTTCCCAAAATCAAGTTACCATTTTAAATCTAATAATGAAACCATTTCTTTATTTTCATAAAGTCGTTATAACTAACCTCCCATAAAGCTATTACAACACTTTATGATTAATAAAACAAGTCAAGACAAAATCATGCCTTTCTTTTAAACCAAAATACTTCAAATTCTAAGTCTCTTTTCCTTTAGAAAATCGAATTCCTTACTTTGGAATTTTTAAGAAGATCAAAACTTGATTTCAATAATTCTCATTAGAGCAAATGCATGATCTAGAAATGTAATGTCATTTTGTCTTATCTTAGCTTCTATGCAGATGGAGGTTTCTACCGGTTTTAATATGATTAATGTCATTACTTCTTTCCTTTATCGACGCCTGCATGGCTTGTTCGATCCTTATTCCCATTTCCGAAATTGTAACGTTATTCTTTTAAAAACCAAGTATTCATATCTCACGAATTAGGTTTTATACTTTTCAACACCATTTAGGTCAATTACAAGTCACGTCTCTTATCTTTTGAAAACAACAAACCATTCTTTTAGCTACATAAAGCGGTTATAACAAACTTCCCATAAAGCCATTATAACACTTTATGTTTTAAACCAACCAATTACCACTATAAACATTTATGAGACCAATAGGGCTCATTCTTTAACCACCGAGTACCCGTTACTAACGGATAAGACTTTACTACTATTTTCACACAACGAAGCCCTTAACACTTCATATCAAGTCAAGGCACAAAAGGGAAATCAAATTCCTTTAACACTCGTGCGTCTACCGCACTATATATTTTACAAATAGTCATGCTGAAGAGGATAGGAAGGAATCACATACCTCGCGACGATTGTCGACAATAAGCAAAATGCTCCACCGTATTATCGCCCTTAAGTAGAATATGCTACCGTAGTACTTCAATCCTATAAGGGTCATGAAACGTCTATCAAACTCTAGCTTCGAACGTAGAATCAACTAAGTGCAAAGTCCCTAAATTCTACGACAATTTGGACGGCACTTCCTTTGCTTCTACTAACTTGCCACCTTTGTTAAGGTCGAATTCAATAACCCAACGCCCCACAATAATACAAAATAACCCAATACTTTCCATCCCATTCTTGGCCAACCATAAACCAATTCTTAAATCCCTTTCAATACTTTCCAATCCAAGTCCTTAGGTCTAACATGATATCTAGCCCTAGACATCTTCAACAATTACAATCTTAAGGCTAGCATGCCCATTTCAGTTTTTAACAAGACAACAAGATCCAAATCTATACAATATAAAACAGCCTCAGGCTCAATTCTATACTACTACAATATAACAGCCTTAGGCTCAACTCTAAACTACTAAAATAAAACAGCCTCAGGCTCACATCTATACTACTAAAATAAAACAGCCTTAGGCTCATAACCAAGAGAAAGGGGAAACTCTTACCTTAAGGAATAGCCCACAAAAGCCCCTTTTTCTTCCTCCTCTTTCCGTCAAAATCGCCTACCAGCGTTACCCACAAGTTTTACCCACACTTTTTCTTCTTGCCGCCGCTCCAACAATCTCCTCTAAAGCTAGGTTTTCTTCCAAAAACTAGAGAGAAGGGAGAGGGTTTTCCATGGAAGGGTTTTGAAATGAAATGGCCAAGTCTTCCAAGACTTGGCCCTAAAATAGGCCCTAATATGGTCAAAAGGGATGGGAGGGACACTTGTCACCCTCCCTTAGGTTTTTAACAAAATATCTCCCGATTTCACCTTTTATCGCGAAAACTCCGCCTTGGCGCCCACTTCCGAAACAAATGTTCCAGCAATCCGCGCGCCGCATTCGGCGCGCGCGCTGCAACCCCATGGACCCAGAACAAACGGCGCCGCCTCGCATTCGGCGCGCGCTGTACTGAACCAAAATCGCTGCTGCTGCGCACCAAACTTGAAACTTCCATAACTTTTGACTCGATGTCCAAACGATTTAACGGTTTGTTGCGTTGGGATCTAGATTTAACGGACTACACATTAGGCCTTTTAAACACCTCGAAATTCTTAACAACTGGGGTACAACACTCCAAGGCAAACTCAAAATCCGCCCAACACATGTTGTCAACTTATCTATCAACTTTTACATCTTAAATTCCTTGGTATGTTCTTATCTAACTCCTTGAATTTACTGGTGTAACATTCTCCCTTAGAAACATTCGTCCCGAATGTTCTTTCTAAGACTCCAAAACGCAGACGCAGATAGTCTTCACTACTCCACTCATGAAAGAATCGGTTATGCCACTCATGGACTTATCACTAGAAAAAAATACTCCCACATACTATGTACTTGACAAGGATCATCAGAAATCTTTTACTCTAGCCGCCTTACCTCTAAGGTCTCGATTGTTATAAATTCTAAGGTTCAAAACTTCTCATCCTCGGACTTACCCTTTTCACTAACCTGCTTCTAAATCACATTTTTACACGGCTATTCGAACATAGCAATTAACACATCACCATAACAACAATGCATACTAGTCTCTAGAGGGTTAAGAATATACCTGCAACTACTGCTTCGCTTTCTCTTTCTGCCGTTCTACTCATGTTCCTTCCCTGCACGGCGCACAAAAGGAGGAGATGAATCACCATCGATCCCGGGCGTGAGTCTCTACATCCGCTATCTCTGTTGGACAATTCCTCGCAAAATGGCCTGCGCCGCATACAAAACAAACCCCATTCCAAAGACGACACTCCCACCATGGAGCCTACCACAACGCCACAACGAGGTAGGGTGGTCCCATCCGACTAACGCCCCCGCCACCCAAAAACTCAAACACAGGAGCCCCGACCGCTCCTGAATTTCCTGAACGTCCCGAAGACTGTGATGGAGCACTCATCTTGGCCGAGGTAAATAACTAGCTCGCCGAGGCCGCCGCCTCGAAGGTAACCAGAGCACTCTACCGCCCCGCCCTCTTCTCGCCGATCTTGGTTATTCCGCCGACCTCACGTTTCTCACCACTGCGATAGCTGGATGCGGCAATGTCCATGCCCTGAAGAGCTACACATGCATCCTCCGCTAAATAATCATCGATTCCGGTGACATAGCGGTGCACTCTATCCTCCATATTGGCCACCAAAGCGGGACATACCGCCAATGAGTCAAACTCTACATTGTACTCCGTAATCGCGCGCCTCTTTGTCTTAGCATCGTAAATCGTCGGCCCGCCCTCCTCATCCGTGGAGGCAAGAAATGGCCAAGGAAAGCCTCCGAGAACTCACCCCAACCACCGGAGGTGCATGTTCCCCGACAGCTCCCACGAATCAAACCACGATCGCAGATCACGCACCGATGTGAACCCAAAACCACCGACTCGGTCTCCAAGCCTTGATCACTCATGATCCGTCAGAATCGCTTGATGAACTCCTGCGGATCATCCTCGTGCCTCGACCCGTAGAACTCGGTGGGCTACAACTCGTAAAATCCCGTAGCCTCAAACTATCTCGACTCGTGAACTATGGGTACTACAGAACTGCCAGATCCAGCCTATCCTCGTGCGCCACGATCCACGCCAATAATCGGGCCATCTCTCAGAATTCCATCTCCTCTCGCCTGTGCCGCGGATCGAGGCTCAGTGCCGTAGTCTCGGGAGAGACCGCCGCTTCTACTCGCAGCCTCCTCGCCGCTTCTACTCGCAGCCTCCTCGCCGCCTTCTGGGCTCTGGTTGCCTTGCGTGGAGGCATCACTGGTATACAAAGAACACGTCAGAGAGAGTCCAACTTATAACACCGATCTAAGGCACGATCTCAGAGTGAGAAGAATGGAAACCAATCCTAAATATCCCATAGCCTCCTGATTATTGATGTGGTGCACAACACACCGATAATCAAGACTCTCATCTGATACGGCCTCAGACACTCTCCGAGGACTAATCGCTTCGATACCACTTTGTCACGACCGAACCTGCCCGTGGATCGTGCCTACCCCGCACCCTAGTGATACAACATCGAGAAAACCAAATAAATAAAACTCAAGAATGAAAACAGTGAAATAAGAAAGTAGGCTAACCCAAACTTACCTTTTTATACATAATTTAAAACTTGAGCAGTTACACCCCATACAAACTCGCCACAACAAAGCATGCACTTAAGAATTTTGAAACCATAATGACGGACAGGCCCCGCCATGCCCCTGAATATACAAAGTCTACTACTTGAGGAACCGTACCACGTGACAAGCTTCCGAGATATGGAGCTTTCCGAGAACCGAACAGCGATCCTAAGAGAGTGGATCGCCAGCTATGTACCTCAACCTCGCGCATGAACGCAGCCCCAAGGAGGTCGATAACAGTACCAAGTATGTGAAATCAGAAATATCAGAAATGAAATCATAATAGTCTATATAAAGCAGGAGACATGTATGATAACCAAATTACAACACCACAACTTAAAAGCAGTCATATCAAGATAGGGACTCATGCCCGTGAAATCATCACTCAAATACAACCCGGGAATTTAACTCGCACAAAGGCCGCATGCCCCGGCATCTCACCTCGGTATAAGCATGGCCCTGGAGCCGCCCTAGTGGGCCCATACCCGTGGACCATCCAACGTCGGTATGCCCAAAGGAGATAACAACATAACAATCTTGTGGAAGCATACCCGTGGGCTACCCAACGTGTCGGTATGTCCAAACAACTAACAAGAGAATACTCACCGTGGAAGCATACCCGTGGGCTACCCAACGTGTCAGTATGTCCGATCAAATAACAATAACAACACCCCTAATGGAAGCACACCCGGCTACCCAACGTGTCGGTATGTCCATCAATCAACGGATAGCCGCCCTCCAACGAGAGGCGCGTAGCACATAAATACAACACTTGCACACGTAAGCTATCACTACAAGCATAAAGTTACACACAACTCAAGGTACTATAAATATTTCTTAACACAATGTCAAGTATACCATTTAAAACCCAAGTACTTAACCCTTTAGGATCAAGATACTCCTACCTTTTATAAACAAGTCACTTATGTTTTTCCATCACAAGAAGTTCAATATTTGAAAACGAGTTACTTCCTTTTCCCAAAATCAAGTTACCATTTTAAATCTAATAATGAAACCATTTCTTTATTTTCATAAAGTCATTATAACTAACCTCCCATAAAACTATTACAACACTTTATGATTAATAAAACAAGTCAAGACAAAATCATGCCTTTCTTTTAAACCAAAATACTTCAAATTCTAAGTCTCTTTTCCTTTAGAAAATCGAATTCCTTACTTTGGAATTTTTAAGAAGATCAAAACTTGATTTCAATAATTCTCATTAGAGCAAATGACCATGATCTAGGAAATGTAATGTCATTTTGTCTTATCTTAGCTTCTATGCAGATGGAGGTTTCTACCGGTTTTAATATGATTAATGTCATTACTTCTTTCCTTTATCGACGCCGCGTTGGCTTGTTCGATCCTTATTCCCATTTCCAAATTGTAACGTTATTCTTTTAAAAACCAAGTATTCATATCTCACGAATTAGGTTTTATACTTTTCAGCACCATTTAGGTCAATTACAAGTCACGTCTCTTATCTTTTGAAAACAACAAACCATTCTTTTAGCTACATAAAGCGGTTATAACAAACTTCCCATAAAGCCATTATAACACTTTATGTTTTAAACCAACCAATTACCACTATAAACATTTATGAGACCAATAGGGCTCATTCTTTAACCACCGAAAATTCAAGCACTAACGGATAAGACTTTACTACTATTTTCACACAACGGCCCTTCACACTTCATATCAAGTCAAGGCACAAAAGGGAAATCAAATTCCTTTAACACTCGCAAGGCCTACCGCACTATATATTTTACAAATAGTCATGTCAAGAGGATAGGAAGGAATCACATACCTCGCGACGATTGTCGACAATAAGCAAAATGCTCCACCGTATTATCGCCTCTTAAGTAGAATATGCTACCGTAGTACTTCAATCCTATAAAGTCATGAAACGCCTATCAAACTCTAGCTTGAGCGTAGAATCAACTAAGTGCAAAGTCCCTAAATTCTACGACAATTTGGACGGCACTTCCTTTGCTTCTACTAACTTTCCACCTTTGTTAAGGTCGAATTCAATAACCCAACGCCCCACAATAATACAAAATAACCCAATACTTTCCATCCCATTCTTGGCCAACCATAAACCAATTCTTAAATCCCTTTCAATACTTTCCAATCCAAGTCCTTAGGTCTAACATGATATCTAGCCCTAGACATCTTCAACAATTACAATCTTAAGGCTAGCATGCCCATTTCGTTTTAACAAGACAACAAGATCCAAATCTATACAATATAAAACAAATTTCGGGCTCAATTCTATACTACTACAATATAATGACCTTAGGCTCAACTCTAAACTACTAAAATAAAACGACCTCAGGGCTCACATCTATACTACTAAAATAAAACAGCCTTAGGCTCATAACCAAGAGAAAGGGGAAACTCTTACCTTAAGGAATAGCCCACAAAAGCCCCTTTTTCTTCCTCCTCTTTCCGTCAAAATCGCCTACCAGCGTTACCCACAAGTTTTACCCACACTTTTTCTTCTTGCCGCCGCTCCAACAATCTCCTCTAAAGCTAGGTTTTCTTCCAAAAACTAGAGAGAAGGGAGAGGGTTTTCCATGGAAGGGTTTTGAAATGAAATGGCCAAGTCTTCCAAGACTTGGCCCTAAAATAGGCCCTAATATGGTCAAAGGGATGGGAGGGACACTTGTCACCCTCCCTTAGGTTTTTAACAAAATATCTCCCGATTTGACCTTTTATCGCGAAAAACCCGCTTGCCAGCGCGCCCACTTCCGAGAAAATGTTCCAGAATCCGCGCCATGCTCGCATTCGGCCGCGCGCTGCAACCCCGCGGACCCCAGAACAAACGCGCGCGGCCTCAGATTCCGGCGCGCGCTGCACTTCGAACCGAAATCTGCTGCACGCTGCGCACCAAACTTGAAACTTCCATAACTTTTGACTCCGATGTCCAAACGACGAACGGTTTGTTGCGTTGGGATCTAGATTTAACGGACTACACATTAGGGCTTTTAAACACCTCGAAATTCTTAACAACTGGGGTACAACACTCCAAGGCAAACTCAAAATCCGTCCAACACATGTTGTCAACTTATCTATCAACTTTTTACATCTTAAATTCCTTGGTATGTTCTTATCTAACTCCTTGAATTTACGGGGTGTAACACCCCCCCCACCCCTAGCCTAGTTGTCTCGTATAATACCCCGTTTTTGTGGTATAGAAATACTCTCCAAGTATTGTTATAATGCCCAAATACCTGGGCCAATATACCTTGTAGTATTCCCAAGGTTACACTTATACAAAAGCCCAGAAAATACTATAATACTTCCCTCAGTCACAAAAACGAAACCCTAAGTAAATCTTCACCCGTAGTTGAAGTTATAAGTAGAAGTTGGTTAGAACTTCTAAGGGTTGTTGGGAGCGGGTTGGAGCGCACGGAGTAGGAGCTAAACCTTGCTCAGGATCGACATATAACTCGGATAATTTTGGGCTTATCGAGGTAAACACTCTTGACCTTCTATTGTAATTGGAAATTACATGTTGTAGGAATATATAGTTGAAGTATACTATATATAGAATTGAACATAGTTGTGCGGCAATGTCTTTTGACTTAAGCCTGAATAATACTTACGGCAATGTCTTGCGACTTAAGCCTGAAGTTAAATAAGAGAACTGAACTGTAATTACATAGGACTGTATTACAGTAGAATTGTGTAGTATTGCTGTGTGTAGAATTGTACACGTCCGGTTAGACGTGCAAACCCCCCCCCCTGGTTGGCTTGGTAGCCGGCCTCGATAAAGGAGGAGATTAACGCTGTTGCGGGGGGGGGAGGTGCTGCCGAATTTTCTGTAGAATATTCTACGTGGAGACCTTGATGTTAATAGGCGCCTTGTGGCCTCTATAGGTTGAAGTACTACGTGTGGCGTGATCTACTTGGCTTAAGGAGTAGCCGACGGTTTGAGGTACTTGGAGCGTTTTGCTATTAGTCGATAATCGTCGCGAGGTATGTGAACCTCTTCCTATCTGTTCTAGCATGATATGTGTATAACTATGTAGTACGGTAGACGTACATGTGTTAACTGTATTTGATTGGTTTGAAACATAAGGTGTTATAACGGCTTTATGGGAAGTTGGTTATAACAGCCTTATGTAGGTAAGAAAATGCTTTGTGATTTTAAAAGGGAACTGACTTGATGTTTGATAATAAAGAACTTGAAATATTTCAAAAGACCTGTTTGAAAGAAGAGTAATACTTGGTTTTGAAAACATAAGAGTTATACTAGCTTTATGGGAAGTTAGGTATAACGTCTTAAGGAAGGTAAAATGAATAGGTTTATTGATCTTAAAATATAAGAGACTTGACTTGAATGAATTAATATGAATTTTGTGAAGCCTCATTCGTGAGTAATGAGTACTTGGTTTTTGAAAGGAATAATGTTTTACCGATTTGAAATCGAATGTGTATCGACAAACCATCGCGTTAATAAAGGAAAATGTATTGAATAATTAAGTATTATTAAACCAGTAGAAACCTCCATCTGCATAGAAGCTAAGATGAGACAAAATGATATTACATTTTCTAGATCATGGCTGCTTAATAAAATTGATTATGAACAAGAATAACCTACTCGCCTATGGCATGTGTTACTCAATTGTTTTAAAAAGAGATTAAGACATTGAACTATGAAACTTTTCTAAAAAGAGACTTGTGTAATTGAAATTAGGCAAACTGGAACGTTAGGGAAAGGAAAGGCATTGGGTTGTCTTAAAATGGTTTAAAACATAAAGTGTTATAACAGCTTTATGGGAAGTTGGTTATAACGACTTTATGAAAACAAAAGAAAAGGTTTTATCATTGGTTTTAATATGGTAACTTGACTTTAATAAGAGAAGTGTTTTGGTCTAAAAAGAAGGCATGGTATTGCCTTAATTTGGTTTTAAAAAGGAGAGTATGGAGGTTGTTTTGGTTTACTTAAAAGATATAAGTCACTCTATTTTTATACTACGGGTATCGGGTGACTTTTATAAAAGGGAATGGATCTTTAAAAAGGAATTTAACGTACGTAGTACTGTAGGGTTAAAAACCCGGACTTTGGCATAAAATGAAAGTAGCTTGAGTTGTGTAACTTGCCTATGCTTGTTGTTGTGTAACTTGCCTATGCTTGTTGTTGTGTAACTTGCTTATGCTTGTGGTGATAGCCTTTGTTGTGCAAATGGTGTTCTATATAACCGCGTCTCTCAATGGAGTGCCGGTTGACTTGTTGAGGACTTACTTGGACGCGTCGCAGCGACGGAAAATTCCACGGTATGCTCCGCTGATAGTGCTATTCCATGGACTAGCTCTCCATGAGGTTTCTTCTTGTTCGCCTTGGTACCGGTGGTCGGCTTTCAGATTGCCCCGCCTCGTGGCTGATTCGGCCTTGGTACCGTAGTTAGCCCTCGACTTGCCCTGCTCAGCCAGAGTGACGGTCTCGTGATACGCCTTGGTACCCGGTGGTCACCTCGTACTTGCCCCGGCCGCCACGTGACCGCCTTGGTATCTGGTAGTCGGCCTCGACTTGCCCCGTGTCGCCTTCGTGTTTGTGGTTGCATTGTATTATTGGTACGGTCGGATCCGTAGTTGTACTTGTCCTATACGGTTTTTATGACACGTGGGACACGTGTTCATGTATACTCCTTGGTATTGTTATATCATAAACCTATGCGGTGAGGAAGAAATTCCACGCACGAGTGATAATTTGGAGGCGTGAGTCCACGACTTGATGTAATCGTTATATGTTATGTCTCGTAGTTTGGTCATCATACATGTCTCTCGCTTTTATAGAGTATTATGATTTCATTCTGATATTCTGATTTCACATACTTGGTACCTGTCTTGACCTCCTTCGGGCCGTTCATGCCGCAGTAAGTACATCTACCGTCGATCCGCGTTTAGGATCTCATTTCAGCGTTGGGAAGCTCCGTTCCGTCGAGGCTTATCTTTGGTATGTTACCCCGAGTCCGTAAGTTCTTATGCGTTCAGGTATGGCGGCCCCGTCCGTCGTAGTTGTTGTATAAATCTTAGAGGTCTCAGATTGTTGTGGCGGGGTTGTAAGGATTATCGCTTCAAATGTCTTTATATATATATGTTGAAAGGCAACTGTTTTGGTTGGCCTGTTTATTTATAATATCTCTCATTTCATGTTCATGTTTTATTTTCCGCTGATTTTCTCTGATGATTGTATCACTAGGGTGCCCGGGGTAAGGCACCAGTCATGGGCCCGGATTCGGGTCGTGACAAAGTGGTATCAGAGCCAGGTTGTCCTCGGAAAGTGTCTACAGACCGTGTCTAGTAGAGTCTTGATTATCGATGTGTTGTGCACCACATCTATGATCAGGAGGCTGCAGGACATTTTAGGATTGGTTTCCATTCTTCTCATTCTGAGATCGTGCCTTAGAGCTGTGTGATAAGATTGGACCCCTCTGACATACTTCGTTTTTACCAGTTATGCCTCCGCGTAAGGCAACCCGCCCGGCGGCAAGGCGTGAAGCTGCGAGTAGAGCGCGGCAGACCACAAGACTGAGCCTCGATCCCCGCACCGGAGCAGGAGATGGGTCACAAGGAGTGGGCCCGATTAATGGCCGTGGTCAGGCCGACTTGAGGATAGCCGGACGCAGCAGCCCAGAACACCAGTGGTTCACCCTAGATCGATAGTTCGAGGCTACGGATTTTACGAGTTGTAGCCGCGAGTTTTATGGGTCGAGGCACGAGGATGATCCGCAGGAGTTCATCCGAAGCGATTCTGGATCATGAGAGTACTCAAGGCATCGGAGACCGAGTCAGTGGTCCTAGGTTCACATCACCGCGTGATACCGCACCGATCGTTCGATTCGTGGAGCTGTCACGGGAGAGAATGCACTTCACTATATGGGACGAGTTCTCGAGGCATTCCTTGCACATTTCTTGCCTCGCATGAGGCGAGGCCCGCGCACAGATTTTTGGTGTTACGCGCAGAATCGTGACGGTTCGAGTACAATGTAGTTCGACTCATCGCCCGACGTCCCCGTTGGTAGCTAGTATGGAAGATCGAGTGCACCGATTTGTTACAGGCTCGATGATCACCTAGCCGAGAGTTGTTCGTGTAGCTCTTCACCGGCATGGACATTGCCGCGTGCGGCGTATGCACTTGGATGTGAGGAACGGATAAATCGACGGAATGACCAGGGTCAGCAGAAGAGGGCCAGAGCGGCAGGGTCCTTTGGTGACTTTCGAGGCGGACCGCCTCAAAGAAGAGCCGATTATGCGCCTCCACCAAGACTGAGTGGTCCTCCACGGCCGGGACCTTCGAGATGTTCGAGCGGTCGGGCTCCTGTGTTTCAGATTTTCGAGAGCGAGTGCTCGCGGATGAGGTTGCCCTTGTCTCAGTGGCCGTTGGAAAACTTCATAAGGAGAGTGTCGCATCGACTCGGGAGATTTTATTTTTGCGCCAACAGGCCATCTGGCTGTAGATCGTCCAGTGGGTAGCACCGTAGGATAGCATGGACTACTAGAGCGATTCGGGTTCTTCACCTTCCATAGCCAGCAGATGTTCGCACACCGGCAGCCCCAGAGGTCGCGTGGGAGTTCCCGCTTTAGCGGTCCTTTGAACCGCCTATTGTCAGGTATATCCTTAACCCTCTAGAGACTTATATTGTATTGATGTTGATGATGTGTTTAGTGTTATGTTCGGATAGCTTTGTGCTAAAATGTGATTTAGAAACCTGGTCAGTAAGAAAAAGGGTAAGCCTGGGGGTGAGACATGATAAACCATAGAATATTACAGTTGAGACCTTAGATGTAAGGTCGTCTTGAGTACCAGATTTTTGCAAGTGATCCTTGTCGGAGTGCATTTTTATGCCTAGAACGTTTTATGTGACAAAGTCCCTGGGTAGTGTGAAATGGAAGTGGTAGCTTTCATGACCTGTAGAGGTAAGATTGTTTGGATCAAGAAACTAGAGAGCGTGGCGGCAGGTCGGGTTGAGGGCGTGTTGCGTGTCAACCCGTAGCCCGGATTGAGGTGGGGTCAGCTCTGGGTGGTCCCGCCAGGGGGTAGGGTCACCAGGGTGTTAGGCCCAAGTTTTGATGACCATCGTATGAGTTCGTGGGTATGTTCGACCAGAAGCAGATCGTGAAGGCCGGGAATGGCCTTAAGAAAGAGTACGTGTGTTAGTTCGTGGCCAGGCGTGGCGTTGGCAACTTGTTAGAAGATCTTCTTCGTAATCCGTCTTGAGAAGGAACATTCGGGACGAATGTTTCTAAGGAGGGGAGAATGTTATACCCCGTATTTCCAGAGTATGTACGTGAGGGCGTACGTATATAAATTTAAGCCTTAAGGATTGGCTAGTTTCGAAATTTGTACACAACACCCGATTAGAGTCGTTTTCTGACGAAACGTTTCCACAGCTTTCGTAGGGAAAATTCCGGCTATGTCATTAATATTTTTTGCGGATTTTTCCGAGAGACGAAACATTTTGGACCAACGAGAGGGCGACACTTGTCACCCTCTAATTGGAGCATGTTTGGACGGCATTTGGACGATTTGGGTGAGTGGGAGTAGGTAGGATATTTGTGTGGTAGATGGATAAGGTGCACTTGGCTTGATCTTGACCCTACACTTGCCTTGCACTTGGCACCATCTTGGCCATTGGTTGGCCTTCACTTGACCTATAAATACCCCCTTAGTTGATGAACTTTCTTCATCCAAAACTTGAGCAATCTACCTAAGTCTCAAATACTCCCTCCCTCTTGTCTTGCTATCGTCCAAAGCCCCCTCCCCCCCTTGAGAAAGGCCCTTTGGCCGAGAGCTTCCCCCTCCCCCTTTGTAGTGGTTAGCCGTGGGGTACCCCCCCCCTAGCCTAGTTGTCTCGTATAATACCCCCCTTTTTGTGGTATAGAAATACTCTCCAAGTATTGTTATAATGCCCAAATACCTGGGCCAATATACCTTGTAGTATTCCCAAGGTTACACTTATACAAAAGCCCAGAAAATACTATTATACTTCCCTCAGTCACAAAAACGAAACCCTAAGTAAATCTTCACCCGTAGTTGAAGTTATAAGTAGAAGTTGGTTAGAACTTCTAAGGGTTGTTGGGAGCGGGTTGGAGCGCACGGAGTAGGAGCTAAACCTTGCTCAGGATCGACATATAACTCGGATAATTTTGGGCTTATAGAGGTAAACACTCTTGACCTTCTATTGTAATTGGAAATTACATGTTGTAGGAATATATAGTTGAAGTATACTATATATAGAATTGAACATAGTTGTTCCGCAATGTCTTTTGACTTAAGCCTGAATAATACTTACGGCAATGTCTTGCGACTTAAGCCTGAAGTTAAATAAGAGAACTGAACTATAATTACATAGGACTGTATTATAGTAGAATTGTGTAGTATTGCTGTGTGTAGAATTGTACACGTCCGGTTAGACGTGCAAACCCCCCCCCCCCCTGGTTGGCTTGGTAGCCGGCCTCGATAAAGGAGGAGATTAACGCTGCGGGGAGGTCTTTGCCGAATTTTCTCGTAGAATATTCTACGCGAGACCTTGATGTTAATAGGCGCCTTGTGGCCTCTATAGGTTGAAGTACTACGTGTGGCGTGATCTACTTGGCTTAAGGAGTAGCCGACGGTTTGAGGTACTTGGAGCGTTTTGCTATTAGTCGATAATCGTCGCGAGGTATGTGAACCTCTTCCTATCTGTTCTAGCATGATATGTGTATAACTATGTAGTATGGTAGACGCGTACGTGTTAATCAGTATTTGATTGGTTTGAAACATAAGGTGTTATAACGGCTTTATGGGAAGTTGGTTATAACAGCCTTATGTAGGTAAGAAAATGCTTTGTGATTTTAAAAGGGAACTGACTTGATGTTTGATAATAAAGAACTTGAAGTATTTCAAAAGACCTGTTTGAAAGAAGAGTAATACTTGGTTTTGAAAACATAAGAGTTATAATAGCTTTATGGGAAGTTAGGTATAACGTCTTAAGGAAGGTAAAATGAATAGGTTTATTGATCTTAAAATATAAGAGACTTGACTTGAATGAATTAATATGAATTTTGTGTGAAGCCTCATTCGTGAGTAATGAGTACTTGGTTTTTGAAAGGAATAATGTTTTACTGATTTCGGAAATCAGAATGTGTATCGACAAACCACTGCAGCGTTAATAAAGGAAAATGTATTGAATAATTAAGTATTATTAAACCAGTAGAAACCTCCATCTGCATAGAAGCTAAGATGAGACAAAATGATATTACATTTTCCAGATCATGGCTGCTTAATAAAATTGATTATGAACAAGAATAACCTACTCGCCTATGGCATGTGTTACTCAATTGTTTTAAAAAGAGATTAAGACATTGAACTATGAAACTTTTCTAAAAAGAGACTTGTGTAATTGAAATTAGGCAAACTGGAACGTTAGGGAAAGGAAAGGCATTGGGTTGTCTTAAAATGATTTAAAACATAAAGTGTTATAACAGCTTTATGGGAAGTTGGTTATAACGACTTTATGAAAACAAAAGAAAAGGTTTTATCATTGGTTTTAATATGGTAACTTGACTTTAATAAGAGAAGTGTTTTGGTCTAAAAAGAAGGCATGGTATTGCCTTAATTTGGTTTTAAAAAGGAAAGTATGGAGGTTGTTTTGGTTTACTTAAAAGATATAAGTCACTCTATTTTTATACTACGGGTATCGGGTGACTTTTATAAAAGGGAATGGATCTTTAAAAAGGAATTTAACGTACGTAGTACTGTAGGGTTAAAAACCCGGACTTTGGCATAAAATGAAAGTAGCTTGAGTTGTGTAACTTGCCTATGCTTGTTGTTGTGTAACTTGCCTATGCTTGTTGTTGTGTAACTTGCTTATGCTTGTGGTGATAGCCTTTGTTGTGCAAATGGTGTTCTATATAACCGCGTCTCAATGGAGTGCCGTTGACTTGTTGAGGACTTACTTGACGCGTCTGCGATACGGAAAATTCCACGGGTATGCTCTCGCTGATAGTGCTATTCCATGGACTAGCTCTCCATGAGGTTTCTTCGTTCGGCCTTAGTACCCAAAGTGGTCGCCAGACTTGCCCCGCCTCGTGGCTGATTCGCCTGTACCGTAGTTAGCCCTCGCACTTGCCCCGCTCAGTAGTGACGGTCTCGTGATACGCTGGTACCCGGTGGTCACCAGATTTGCCCCGGTCAGCTACGTGACCGGCCTTGGTATCTGGTAGTCGGCTCTCGCACTTGCCCCGTGTCAGCTTCGTGTTTGTGGTTGCATTGTATTATTGGTACGGTCGGATCCGGTAGTTGTACTTGTCCTGTACGGTTTTTATGACACAGGTGGGACCTGGTGTTCATGTATACTCCTTGGTATTGTTATATCATAAACTGCCGGCAGTGAGGAAGAAATTCCACGGGCACGAGTGATAATTTGGAGGGCGTGAGTCCCTGACTTGATGTAACTGGGTATATGTTATGTACTGTAGTTTGGTCATCATACATGTCTCCTGCTTTTTATAGACTATTATGATTTCATTTACAGTATTTACAGTTTCACATACTTGGTACCTGTTGTACTGACCTCCTTCGGGGGGCTGCGTTCATGCCGCAGGTAGAAGTACATCGGCTGTCGATCCCCGCGTTTAGGATCTCATTTCAGCGTTTTGGGAAGCTCCGTTCCGTCGGAGGCTTATCTTTGGTATGTTACCCTGAGTCTGTAAGTTCTTGTACGTTCGGGGTATGGCGGGCCCCGTCCCGTCGTAGTTGTTATAAATCTTAGAGGTCTGTGAGCACCGCAGGGTTGTAAGGATTGTAACTGTTCAAATGTCTTTATATATATATGTTGAAAGGCAACTGTTTTGGTTGGCCTGTTTATTTATAATATCTCTCATTTCATGTTCATGTTTTATTTTCCGCTGATTTTCTCTGATGATTGTATCACTGGGGTGCCCGGGGTAAGGCACCAGTCATGGGCCCGGATTCGGGTCGTGACAGGAGTAGCCGGCGGTTTGAGGTACTTGGAGCGTTTTGTTATTAGTCGATACTCGTCGCGAGGTATGTGAACCTCTTCCTATCTCTTCTAGCATGATATGTGTGTAACTATGTAGTACGATGACGCATACGTGTTAAATGTATTTGATTGGTCTAAAACATAAAGTGTTATAACGGCTTTATGGGAAGTTGGTTATAACAGCTTTATGTAGGTAAGAAAATACTTGTGGTTTTTAAAAGGTAACTGATTTGAACTATAACTGGCTGGTTATGTGATAATAAAGAACTTGAAGTATTTCAAAAGATTTTTGAATCATTTTGAAAGAAGAAGTAATACTTGGTTTTTGATGTTTTACTAGCTTTATGGGAAGTTAGGTATAACGGCTTAAGGATGTTTTACTGATTTCGGAAATCAGAATGTGTATCGACAAACCACTGCAGCGTTAATAAAAGGAAATATTTTGACAGATTAAGTATTATTAAAACCAGTAGAAACTTCCATCTGCATAGAAGCTAAGATGAGACAAAATGATATTTTCTAGATCATGGTTGCTGTAATAAAATTGTTATAAACAAGAATATCCTACTCACATACAAGGCTTATGATTCTCAGATGGTTTAAAAGAGAATTATATTCTTAAATGAATAAGACTATGAACTACGAAACCTTTCTAAAATAAGAACCGTGAACATTTGAAATTAAGCAAACTTGAGCGTTGGGAAAAGAATGTTGTTACTTGATTTTACAAAGAGAAGTGTTCTGATTTACTTCAAAAGATAATCACTCTATTTTTATACTACGGGTATTGTGTGACTTTTGTGAAAGAAACGAATCTTTTAAAAGAGTAATACATGAAGTACTTTGGGGCTAAAAACCCGAACTTGTTAACATAATGTAGAAAGTACCTTGTGTGAATAACTTAATTGTATTGATTTGTGATAGTCTTGTAATACTTTCTTGTTGACTTGATAAGTAAACATGTTAGGATGCTACGTGAGTTAGTATCTTGTGATGTTTGTGTAAAAGGGTTTTCCCTTGTTGTGCTTAGGTTGTTTAACGATAAGCTGTCATGTTGATATTATATCACTCATGATTCCGGTTAAGCGCCTCCACGCGGGTAGACTCAGCGGTCTAGTGACCTATGATTCGAGAATACCTTATGCAGTGCAGATGGCCTATGCGAACTACGGAGTTCCGTGTTAGTATCGCGCCCTTGTGGTCATGCGGTCTTTGTGGCCACGCGGACGGCGAGTCCAGACGCCATCGGGAGTAGCTACCCTCGATGCGGAATACCATGCGGGCCATTGGAGTGGCCCGTGCGAGCTACGGGAAGTTCCAGGGCTAGACGCGCACATTAGATACTCCGGGCGAGTGGCCAGCTTTGATCATGTGACGGTCTAGACAGATCTCATGATACAGTTTACGACCTTGTTGTACTGTGGGTTTTAGTAGTCCGCTATGCCCTCGTACTTACCCCGTACGGTTTTATGATGACTTTGAGGCGTGAGTCCACGACTTGACATGATCGCTATTTATTGTGAATCGTAGTTTTGGTTATCATACATGTCTCCTGCTTTATATAGACTACTATGATTTCATTCACGTGATTTTCGGCCACATACTTGGTACTGTTGTATCGACTCTCCTTCGGGGCCGTTCATGCCGCAAGTAAAGGTACACCGATGTTGATCCTCGCTCTTAGGGTCACGTCAAAGATATGGGAAGCTCCGTTTCTCGGAGGCTTATCGTGGTATAGTCCTTGTCGTTATAGGTATTTACATTCGTGGTATGGCGGGTCCTGTCCGCCATCATGTCATATCATTCTTAGGTCCGTAGTAATCTTGTTGTGGCGAGTTGTAATGGGATGTAATCGTTTCGTTTTAAATTGATTTATATATATATGTCGTAGGCAAGTTTTCTCGACTATTGTTTCATACTTCTTGTTATTTCATGTTATCGTCTTATGTTCGTGATTACTCGATGTTGTATCACTAGGGTGCCCGGTAGGCACCGATCCACGCCCGGTTCGGTCGTGACAAAAGTGGTATCGTGAGCGATTAATCCTCGGAAAGTGTCTGACGCATCAGATCCAGAAGTCTTGATTATCGGTGTGTTGTGCACCACACCATTAATCGTGAGGCTATAGGATATTTAGGATTGGTTTCTATTCTTCTCACTCGAGATCGTGCCTTAGAGTCATGTTGTAAGTTGGACCTCTCACGTATTTCTTTCCTTACCGTTATGCCTCCGCGTAGGCAACCCGGCCCAGAGGGCAAGGCGCGAGGAGTCGAGTAGCATGAGGTTACGAGGGCACAGGCCCAATCATCACCTGGGGTGGTGCTTCATTCGGGGAGTTCGGCGACGCCGTCAGTCCCAGCAGAGTTTAGCACGGCGGCAGCAGTTCCTACTGCGGCCATGACATTTGAACCTTCGCCCACGACCTAAACAGATAATATAGATTGCGAAGAGACAACCTCACATTAGCTATGGATTTGGCTACCGAGAGTATACCGATGTACTGCGAGTCTTGATGAATATCTTAGAAAGGGTTGTGCGAGAGTAATTCTTCGATTAGGCTTGAGCATGGCACGTACTGCCAGGCTTGCGGCGAGCCAAGAAACGTAGATCGACGGGTTAACGAAGGGCGAGAAGAGGCGGGCCGAGAAAGGTCCTTTGGCAACTTTCGAGTCGAGTCACCTCACCAACAGATTAGATTATGCACATCCACCAAGATGCAAAGGTCCTCCGCGTGTTCGGGGCGTTCGGTATGCAGGAGTTGGTCGAGCTCCGAGCTTCCGTTCACACTACACGTAGGTTCCACCCAATGATTCAGTTTTTTTCCCCAGTGTTCACAGTGTGACAGACGTCATCCCGGGGAATGTCATCTTTTAGTTGGTACTTGTTTTACCGGCGGCCGTCAGGGCCATGTGTCGAATGGGTGACCTAGTAGGAGGGTTGTAAGTAGGAGGACTTAGCCTTCAGGATCGATGGGTAGTTCGTCACCTTCCTTAGCTATCGCTCAGGCAGGTTTGATTAGAACGACTAAGGGGAGTGAAGCAGTAAATACAGATAGATCTTTAACCCTCTAGGGATTAGTATGTATGATAAGATGGGTATATCATAAGTGTTATGTTCAGATAGTATGGTGTAAATTGTGATTAGGAAATCATGGTTAGTTAACCAAGTAAGATTTGGGGGATAGAGAAGGTGTGAGCCTTAGAGCATTATACGTGAAGACCTTAGAGGTAAGGCCATCTCGAGTAAAAGACGTATGTTTATGTTTGACCCTTATAGGAGTGCATAGTGCACGTGAGCTATGTTTGTGGGATAAGTCCCTGAGTAGTGTGGAATGAAAGAGGGTAGTTGAGCTAAGAAGACCGCTAGGTTTTCGTAACGTGATTAGTGAGAGTTTTCCGGTTCGGGGAGCTAATGTCTTGCGCGTTGCCGGGTCGGGTTGAGGCCACGTTGCAGGTCAACCCGCGGCCTGTATGGTGGTGGGGTCAGTTTGTGGTAGTCCCACTTTGGGTTAGGGTTATGAGGGTGTTAGGCCCAAGTTTAGTTAACCAGCGTACGAGTTCGTGGATGCATTCGACCAGTAGTCGGGCCGAGGAGGTCAGCCGTCTTGTCTTCTAGCAAAGACCGTTTACTCGGCAGTGTGGATTTATCAGAAAGGTTGTAAGGCTGCACGGGGTGCCTACCTTTACCTTATGACAGACAGTGGAGCCCAGGTTACGGCTGTTTCTTTTTCTGGAAGTTTTACCAGGCAGGACTAGGAACTCAGGTGAGTCTCCGTATCGTATTCGCCCTCGGGCCAGTGTGTGGATTTCAGGGGTAGCTGTAAGGATTGTTGTCTCCTGTTGAGGGAGTGTTTTAGTAGCTACCATTTCAGTATTCGGATGTCGCTTTATGACGCCTTGCAGGGCGGAAGTGTAAGTTGCCGGTCGATTGGTTTGATGTTGGCAAGGTTCAGATAGTTGGTTCAGGCTTGTTCCAACAGACTGTGGATAGGGTGAGGCTTATCTAGAAGAGGTTTTTGGCAGCTCAGAGAAATCGTGCGGATTATCGACGACGCTTGGAGTTCAGGTTGACGGTCGGTCTTCTTGAAGGTACAACCCCGGTTAGGGTGTGACGAGTTTTGGAAAACAGAGGGAACTTAGCCCGAGTTACTTTGGGCCTTTTTGAGTTCATGTGAAGAGTAGGCCAGGTTGCCTATATGTTAGCATTTGCCGTCCGACTTAGGAGGCGAGACGTCCGATCTTTCGTATGGTTATATTCGGGAAAGTATCGGAGATCCATCCAGAGTGTTCCCAGTTAATGTTGACCACGTTAGAGATAGTAACCCCGAGTTTTGGGAACTGAAGCAGTATCAGAAATGTGGTAGGTTATGAGAAAGAGTTCGAGTGTACAAGAAGTGTATGACAGCCTCAGGGATCGCATGCAGCCCGGTACCATTTGTTGGGTCGCCGGAGTGACACTAGAACCTCGCGGCAAAGTGACAAAAGTGGTATCGGGAAGAAGCGAGCATGTATGGCGAGCATAGATGTGATCATTTCTTTTATAAAGAGAAGGTGCGAAGGAAGTATATTCTAGACCCCGGAGAGAGGTGTTTTGTGGTGATGTTAGAAGTGTTCCCTCGTGGACGTGGATGTAAGTATTTTGCGCGGGTGTTTCTGTGGCCAGGTGTGGCAGGTTTGTTCTCCTAATTATAGTAGTGAAGGCTATACTGACGCGCGTTCGTTTTGAGACTTAGAAGGAACATTCGGGACGAATGTTTCTAAGGAGGGGAGAATGTTATACCCCGTATTTCCAGAGTATGTACGTAAGGACGTACGTAGAAAAGTTTGGGCTTTTAAAGTGGCTTGGCCGATTTCACTTTGTGCACAACACCCGATTAGAGTCATTTTTCGACGAAACGTTTTACATAACTTGCGAAGGGAAAATTCCGGCTATGTCATTTTTAATTTTTGCGGATTTTTCCGAGAGACGAAGCGTGTTGGACCAACGAGAGGGCGCCACTTGGCACCCTCTCATTGGCGGAATAGTGGGGCGGCACATGGGACGATTTGGCCATTGTTTTGGTCAAGGGGTTGGTAGGATATTTTGGTGGTAGATGGATAAGGTGCACTTGGCATGATCATGGCCCTACACTTGCCTTGCACTTGGCATGATCTTGGCCATTGGTTGGCCTTTGCTAGACCTATAAATACCCCTCCCCTTTGAAGACTTATTCATCCTAAAATGTTCTAAGTCTTAGAAATCCTCCCCCTCCCTTCTTGTTGTTCTCGTCCTCCCCCTTTGAGAGGCCCCCCTTGGCCGAGAGTACCCCCCCTAGTGGGGTAGGCCGAGGGGTATACACCCCCCCTTGTGTTGTTGTCTCGTATAAATACCCCCCCCCCTCTTGGTAGAAATACTCTCAAAAGTATTGTTACTATACCCAAATTACCTTAGCCGTATACCTTGTAGTATTCTAAGGTTATACCTATCTGAAAAGCCCCAGTAATACTATTATACTTCCCTTCACCACAAAACCGAAACCCTAAGGAAAATCTCCATAGTTAGTTGAGTATTAGGTAGAAGTTGGTTAGAACTTCTAAGGGTGGTTTGGAGCGGGTTGGAGAGCACGAGTCGAGCTAAACGTTGCCGGGATCGACTTTATACTTGGATAATTTTGGGCTTATCGCGGGAATATCTTGTCCCCTTATTGTAAGTGGAAATGACCTGTTGGAAGATTATATTGGTGAAGTATACTCTATATAGAATCAACCTAGTTTTGCGGCAATGTCTTTTGACTTAAGCTGAATATAAAGAAAGAGAATCGAATCAGAATTACATAGATCAGATACAGTAGACTTGTGTAGCATTACTGTGAAGTAGAATTGTACACGTCCGGTTAGATGTATAAACCCCCCCCCCCGGTTGGCTTGATAGCCGGCCTCGATAGAGGAGGAGATTTACGCGGTTGCGGGGGGGGGGGAGGTGCTGCCGAATTTTCTGTAGAATGTTCTACGAAGAGATCTAAATGTTAATAAGCGCCTTGTGGCCTTATAGGTTGAAGTACTATGCGTGGCGCGATCTACTTGGCTTAAGGAGTAGCCGGCGGTTTGAGGTACTTGGAGCGTTTTGCTATTAGTCGATACTCATCGCGAGGTATGTGAACCTCTTCCTATCTCTTCTACCATGATATGTGTGTAACTATGTAGTACGATAGACGTACATGTGTTAAATGTATTTGATTGGTCTAAAACATAAAGTGTTATAACGGCTTTATGGGAAGTTGGTTATAACAGCTTTATGTAGGTAAGAAAATACTTGTGGTTTTTAAAAGGTAACTGATTTGAACTATAACTGGCTGGTTATGTGATAATAAAGAACTTGAAGTATTTCAAAAGATTTTTGAATCATTTTGAAAGAAGAAGTAATACTTGGTTTTTGAAAACTTAAGAGTTATACTAGCTTTATGGGAAGTTAGGTATAACGCTTAAGGATGTTTTCTTGATTTCGAAATCGAATGTGTATCGACAAATCACTGCAGCGTTAATAAAAGGAAATATTTTGACAGATTAAGTATTATTAAAACCAGTAGAAACTTCCATCTGCATAGAAGCTAAGATGAGACAAAATGATATTTCCTAGATCATGGCTGCTGTAATAAAATTGTTATAAACAAGAATATCCTACTCACATACAAGGCTTATGATTCTCAGATGGTTTAAAAAGGAATTATATTCTTAAATGAATAAGACTATGAACTACGAAACCTTTCTAAAATAAGAACCGTGAACATTTGAAATTAGGCAAACTTGAGCGTTGGGAAAAGAATGTTGTTACTTGATTTTACAAAGAGAAGTGTTCTGATTTACTTCAAAAGATAATCACTCTATTTTTATACTACGGGTATTGTGTGACTTTTGTGAAATAAACGGATCTTTTAAAAGAGTAATACATGAAGTACTTTGGGGCTAAAAACCCGAACTTGTTAACATAATGTAGAAAGTACCTTGTGTGAATAACTTGATTGTATTGATTTGTGATAGTCTTGTAATACTTTCTTGTTGACTTGATAAGTAAACATGTTAGGATGCTACGTGAGTTAGTATCTTGTGATGTTTGTGTAAAGGGGTTTTCCTTGTTGTGCTTAGGTTGTTTAACGATAAGTCGTCATGTTGATATTATATCACTCATGATTCCGGGTTAAGCCGCCTCCGATGCGGGTAGACTCAAAGTGTCTAGTGACCTATGATTCGAGAATACCTTATGCAGTCCAGATGGCCTATGCGCGAACTACGGAGTTCCGTGTTAGTACGCGCCCTTGTGGTCATGAGGTGTTTGTGGCAATGCGGACGGCGAGTCCAGGACGCTGCCGGGGAGTAGCTACCCTCGCTGCGGGGTATACCTCATGCGGGCCATTGAGTGGCCCATGCGAGCTACGGAAGTTCGGGGCTAGACGCGCACATTAGATATCGCGGCGAGTGGTCACTTTGATCATGTGACGGTCTAGACAGATCTCATGATACGATTTACGACCTTGTTGCATCGTGGTTTTAGTAGTCGGCTATGCCCTCGCACTTACCCCGCACGGTTTTATGATGACTTTGAGGCGTGAGTCCACGACTTGACATGATCGCTATTTATTGTGAATCGTAGTTTTGGTTATCATACATGTCTCGCTTTATATAGACTACTATGATTTCATTCACGATTTTCGGTTCACATACTTGGTACTGTTATCGACCTCCTTCGGGCTGCGTTCTCGCCGCAGTAAAGGTACACCGTGTTGATCCTCGCTCTTAGGGTCACAACAGCGTATGGGAAGCTCCGTTTCTCCGAGGCTTATCGGTGGTATAGTCCTGTTGTTATAGGTATTTACATTCGTGGTATGGCGGCCCCGTCCCGCCATTGTTGTCGTATCATTCTTAGAGGTCTCAGAGTATCGCTGCAGGCGAGTTGTAATGGGATGTAATCGTCGTTTTAAATTGATTTATATATATATATATATGCCGTAAGGCATGTTTTCTCAGACTATGGGTTCAGACTTCTTGTTATTTCATGTTATCGTCTTATGTTCCGCTGATTACTCTGATGTTGTATCACTAGGGTGCGGTAAGGCACGATCACGGCCCGGTTCGGTCGTGATAAGATCATTCTGCGTGCCTAATCCTGGACTTCCGCACTCGCATAGGTCACACACGCACGAGGTATTCCTCGTGACGGGGTAGCTAACCCTGCATACCTCCTCGACTCCCTCATCCCGCATAGTCTCAATAGACCGCGTAGTCACACTGCATCGCAGGGCATCCCCGCGTCGGTATAAACACCGGAATGATCAATCCTGAGCATACCGCTGCTCGCATAGTCACATAGACCGCATAGGCCGTATAGACCGCATCGGGGTGGCAAGCCCTGTATAACAAGTCGAGGGTATGTGATATAATAACATAACAGCTTATCGTTAAACAACATAAGCTCAACAAGGGAAACCCCTTTACACAAACATCACCAGATACTAACACACGTAGCATACTAACATGTTTACTTATCAAATCAACAAGAAAGTATTACACGGCTATCACAAACCAACACAATCAAGTTATTCACGCAAGGTACTTTCTACTTTATGTTAACAATTTCGGGTTTTTATCCCCAAAGTACTTCATACATTAACTCTTTAAAAGATCCGTTTCTTTCACAAAAGTCACACAATACCCGTAGTATTAAAATAGAGTGACTATCTTTTTAAGTAAACCAAAACACTTCCTTTTGTAAAATCAATTAACAACATTATTTTCCAAACGTTCAAGTTTGCCTAATTTCAAATGCTCAAGTTTCTCATTTTCGAAAGGTTTCGTAGTTCATAGTTTTAATCACTTAATGATATAATTCTCCTTTAAAACGATTTGAGAAACATATGCCTTATATGTGAGTAGGTTATTCTTGTTTATAACAATCTTATTAAAGCAGCCATGATCTAGGAAATGTAATATCATTTTGTCTCATCTTAGCTTCTATGCAGATGGAGGTTTCTACTGGTTTTAATAATACTTAATTATTCAGTACATTTCCTTTTATTAGCCTGCGATGGTTTGTTCGATACTTATTCTGATTTCCGAAATCAGTAAAACATTATCCCATTTTAAAAACCAAGTACTCATTACTCACGAATGAGGTTTCACACTTATTAACAAAATTCATATTAATTCAATTAAGTCAAGTCTCTTATCTTTTAAGATCAAGTCTCTTAACTTCTATATTAATAAACCATTCTTTTTATCTCTCTTAAGTCGTTATACCTAACTTCCCGTAAAGCTAGTATAACTCTTAAGCTTTTAAAACCAAGCATTACTCTTCTTTCAAAAAGGTTTCTTAATTCTTTGGAATACTTCAAGATTCTTATTATTCAGGCTTAAGTCAAAAGACATTGCCGTAAAACTACATTCAGTTAACACACGTACGTCTACCGTACTATATATATTCTTTTGGAATATCATGCTCAAGAGGATAGGAAGGATCACATACCTCGCGACGATTATCGACTATTAGCAAAACGCTCCACGGCTATAACCCGGCTAGCCTCGTCCACCTTTCAAGTAGTACATGCTACTCGCAGATCAATCAACCTATAAGGGTTATACAAGTCTATCAAAGTCTAGACTACTCTTGTAGAATATACTACTGAGGTGATTCCAGTTCAAGTCTATTCTGTAATATCCTTCTATTACAGTTCAACTCTCTTCTATGAATCTTATATTCATTTCTATACAACTACAGTATGTAATTTCCAATTACAATAGAAGGATAGGATTATTTACCTCGGTAAGCCCAAAATTATCCAAGTTTAATGTCGATCCTGAGCAACGTTTAGCTCCAACTCCGGGTGCTCCAACCCGCTCCAAACAACCCTTAGAAGTTCTACGCAACTTCTTCTTAATACTCCAACCGACTATGGAGATTTTCCCTAGGGTTTCGTTTTTGTGACTGAAGGGAAGTATAATAGTATTTCTGGGCTTTTCGTATAAGTGTAACCTTGGAATACTACAAGGTATTTGGGCCAAGGTATTTTGGAATAGTAACTATACTTGGAGAGTATTTCTACCAAGAGGGGGGTAGTATTTTACGAGACAACTAGGCAAAAAGAGGGGTGTGTGTCTCGGCCAATGGCCACTCAAGAGAGGGGGGAGGGGGGTTTCGGCTAAAGCCTCACCAAGGCTTGGACGAAAACCTAGCTAAGAGGGGAGGGAGATTTCAAGACTTAGAAACTATTTTAGGATGAAGAAGTTCATCAACTAAGGGGGGGTATTTATAGGCCAACCAATGACCAAGATCAAGCCAAGTGCAAGGCAAGTGTAGGGGGAGGATTTACCCAAGTGTCCTTATCCATCTACTACCCAAAATATCCTACCTAACCTTGACCAAAGGAAAGCCACAAAAAATCGTCCAACAAGGCCATGTTTGCCGTCCACTTGAGGGTGACAAGTGTCACCCTCTCGTTGGTCCAAAATGTTTCGTCTCTCGGAAAAATCCGCAAAAATTATAAATGACATAGCCGTAATTTACCCTACGCGTGTCTTGTAAAACGTTTCGTCGAAAAACGATTCTTTTCGGTACTTGTGAACAATAATTTTCGGTCCTAGCCTAACTTTAAGGCTCAAACTTTTCTACGTACGTCCTCACGTACATACTCTGGAAATACGGGGTATAACAGTTAGTGTATGAAGTACTTTGGGGATAAAAACCCGAGTTTGATTGACATAAAGTAGAAAGTACCTTGTGTGAATAACTTGACTATGTTGGTTTGTGATAGCCTTGTAATACTTTCTTGTTGGTTTGATAAATAAACATGTAAGGATGCTACGTGTGTTAGTGTCTTGTAATGTTGTGTAAGGGGGTTTCCCTTGATTGTGCTTATGTTGTTTAACGATAAGCCGTTATGTTAGTATTATATCACTCACCTTGACTTGATCCCGGGGGTTAAGCTGCCCTCCGTCGCGGGTATAGCTCGGCGATGCAGGACCATGATTCGAGAATACCTCATGCGGGTCCAGGGGACCTATGCGGAGCTACGAGAGTTCCAGGTTAGTGTGCGGCCTTTGTGGTCATGCGGTCTATGTGGCCATGCGGACTGCGAGTCCAGGACGTTGCCGGGGAGTAGCTACCCTCGATGCGGGGAATACCTCATGCGGGCCTATGTGAGTGGCTTATGCGGAGCTGCGGGAAGTTCCAGGACTAGACGCGCACATTAGATACTGCAGGCGAGTGGCCAGCTTCGATCATGTGGCGGTCTAGACAGATCTCATGATACAGTTTATGACCTTGTTGGTACTGTGGGTTTTAGTAGTCGGCTATGCCTTCGTAATTACCCCGTACGGTTTTATTATGACACAGGTGGGACCTGATGTTCATGTGTATTCCTTAGTGCTTTTATATCATAGACTGCCGGCAGTGAGAAAGGTATTCCACGGGCATGATTGATGTTGTGGGCGTGAGACCCATAGTTATATTTGAGTGATGACTTTGAGGGCGTGAGTCCCTGACTTGACATGACTGCTTATTTATTATGAACTGTAGTTTGGTTATCATATATGTCTCCTGCTTTATATAGAATACTATGATTTCATTTACTGATTTTCGGGCCACATACTTGGTACTGTTGTCGACCTCCTTGGGCTGCGTTCATGCCGCAGGTAGAGGTACACCAGTCGTTGATCCCCGCTCTTAGGATCACAGTTCAGCGTTTTGGGAAGCTCCGTTTCTTCGGAGGCTTATCTGTGGTATAGTCCTCTGTCGTTGTAGGTACTTACATTCAGGGGTATGGCGGGGCCCTGTCCCGCCATTGTTGTTATATCATTCTTAGAGGTCTGTAGTACTGTTGTGGGCAGAGTTTGTAAAAAGGATGTAACTGTTCGGATTTAAGTTTTTATATATGCCGAAAGGCAACTTTTCTTCAGATAAACTGTGTCTCTTTTACATTGTTTCATGTTGTGTTTTATGTTCCGCTGATTACTCTGATGTATGTCTACTTGGGTGCCCGGGGTAAGACACCAGTCACGGGCCCGGGTTCGGGTCGTGACAAAAGTGGTATCAGAGCAGTTAATCCTCGGAAAGTGTCTACGCATCCGTATCGATGAAGTCTTGATTATCGGTGTGTTGTGCACCACACCAATAATCAGGAGGCTATAGGATATTTAGGATTGGTTTCCATTCTTCTCACTCAGAGATCGTGCTTAGAGCTGTGTTATAAGTTGGACCCCTCTAACGTATTTCTTTCCCTTACCAGTTATGCCTCCGCGTAAGGCAACCCGGGCCCAGAAGGGCAAGGCAGCCGAGGGAGCTGCGAGTAGAGCACAGAGGGTTACTAGGGCACAGACTCAATCATCACCTGGGGTGGTGCTTCATTCGGGGAGTTCTGCTACGTCGCTGACCCCAACAGAGTTTAGCACAGCGGCAGCAGTTCCTACTGCGGCCATGATATTTGAACCTTTAGTTCCACGACCAGTAGCAGAAAGTATAGATTGCAAAGAGACGACCCTGTTACTAGCTAAAGATGTAGCTACCTAAGAGTATATTATATACCGATTTATCACGAGTCATGATGACTATCTAAGAGAGGGTTGTGCAAGAGTAGCTCTTCAGTCAGGCTTGAGTATGGCCTGCGTAAGGGCTTATGCGTAGCAGGCTGAGAAACGTAGAGATCGACAGATTAATCAAGGACAGCAGAAGAGGGCCGATCGGCAGGGTCCTTTGGTAACTTTCGAGGCGGACCTTCTCACCAGTGATCGGTTATGCACTCCGCCATCAGAGTGGTCCTCCACAAACTTCAGGACGTTTGAGGTATGCAGGAGTTGGTCGATTCAGAACGACCCGCCCGGCCCGCATCGTGCCTTACCACAGGCACCCTAGTGATACATACATCGAGAAAATCAGCGAACACAAAACAAGAGTCATTTAACAAGAGATAAATGAATAAACAGCAACCAAAACAGTTGCCTTCTGATATACATAAAACACGAAGTTTAATCCTTTTACAACCCCGCCCACAACAAGATTACATGCACTTAAGATATATTAATGACTATGACGGACAGGCCGCCATACCCCTCGAATGTACAAGAACCTACAACTCAGGGAACACCTACCAAAGATAAGCCTCCGGAGAAACGGAGCTTCAAATGCGCTGAACTGTGATCCTATGAGCGAGGATCCACGACCGATGTACCTCTACCTGCGGCATGAACGCAGCCCCCCGAAGGAGGTCAGTACAACAGGTACCAAGTATGTGAAACTGTACAATACTGTAAATGAAATCATACTAGTCTATATAAAGCATGAGACATGTATGATAACCAAACTACAGTTCACAACATAAAACAGTCATCACTCCAATCTAACTATGGGTCTCACGCCCACAACATCAATCAGGTTCGCATTATGGCCGCATGCCCTAATCGCGACGGTGTAGACATGTCCATGATGCAACAACAATACCAATGTCCCATGGCCACATGCCCCCGGAATTCTGCATCGGTGTAGACATGTCCATGTGACCTCAACAACAAGACAGCAATCCAAATGGAAGCATACCCGTGCGCTACGCATCGTGTCAGTATGTCCAAAGGGAAACAATAAGACAACTTTCCAAATGGGCGCATACCCGTGCGCTACGCATCGTGTCAGTATGTCCAAAGGGAAACAATAAGACAACTTTCCAAATGGACGCATACCCGTGCGCCACGATCGCGTGTCGAGATGTCCAAAAGGAAATCACAAGGCGTTAATCGAAATGGAAACATACCCGTGCGCTACGCATCGTGTCAGTATATCCAAAGCGATTAACCACAAGACCTTAACCAAAATGGAAGCATACCCGTGCGCTACGCATCGTGTCAGTATGTCCAAAGCGATTAACAACAATAATACTATTAACAGGAACGCACTGCGGAATTTCTCCGTCACCGCGACATCCAAGTAAGTTCTCAACTACCAACCGACCTCTATCGAGACGCGTAACAGAAACACAACGCTTGTACAATAAAGGCTATCATCACAAGCATAGGCAAGTTTCACAACAACAAGCATAGGCAAGTTTCACAACAACAAGCATAGGCAAGTTTCACACAACTCAAAGTACTTTCATTTTATGCCAAAGTCCGGGTTTTTAACCCCAAAGTACTACATACGTTAAGTTCTTTTAAAAGAGATCCATTTCTTTTATAAGAGTCACCCGATACCCGTAGTATTAGAATGACCAACCCACCTTCCTTTTCAAAACCAAGTAACCACATTCTTTTCCTAAGTTCCAGTTTGCCTAGTTTCAATTACTCAAGCTTCTCATTTTCAAATGGTTTCATAGTTCCCAAACTTAATCACTTGATTCCTTTTTAGAACAATTTAGTAACATATGTCATATATGTGAGTAGTTTATTCTTGTTTATAACGATCTTATTACAGCAGCCATGATCTAGAAAATGTAATATCATTTTGTCTTATCTTAGCTTCTATGCAGATGGAGGTTTCTACTGGTTTTAATACAACACATCATTATTCAATACATTTTCCTTTTATTAACGCTGCAGTGGTCTGTCGATACACATTACGATTCCCAAATCAAGAAACATTATCCCTTTAAAAACCAAGTACTCATTACTCACGAATGAGGTTTCACACCAACATCCACATTAAAACAAATAAGTTAAGTCTCTTATCTTATAAGATCAAGTCTCTTAACTTCTAACATCAGTAAACCATTTTCACTTACATAAGGTCGTTATAACTAACTTCCCATAAAGCTATTATAACACCCTATGTTTTAAACCAACCAAATCACTTAGCACATGTACGACTACCGTACTACATAGTTCACAACAATCATGCTAGAAAAGATAGGAAGAGGTTCACATACCTCGCGACGATTTATCGACAATAAGCAAAATGCTCCAAGTACTACAACCTTGCTAGCCCTTTCCACTCCTCGAGTAGAATACGCTACTCTTAGTACTTTCACCTATAAAGGTCACAAACGTCTATTAACCCCAAAACACAAGTTTTCTATCTTTCTATAGAAAATTGGCAGACTCCCCGCACCAGCGTAAATCTCCTCCTCTATCGAGGCCGGCTACCAAGCCAACCAGGGGGGGGGTTTACACGTCTAACCGGACGTGTACAATTCTACACAAGTCTACTGCAATACAGTCCTATGTAAATACAGTTCAGTTCAGTTCTTTATTCTTCAGGCTTAAGTCAAAAGACATTGCCGAATACTAAGTATAGTTCCATATATAGTATACTTCAACTATATATCCTAACAAACATGTAATTTCCAATTACAATAGAGGGACAAGATAATTACCTTGATAAGCCCAAAATTATCCAAGTTATAATGTCGATCCTGAGCAAGGTTTAGCTCCACTCCGCGCGCTCCAAACCACTCCAAACAACCCTTAGAAGTTCTAACCAACTTCTACTCACATACTTCAACCAACGATGAAGATTTCCTTAGGGTTTCGGTTTGAGACTAAAAGGACAAAAGGTAGTATTTCCGGACTCTACGTAAAGAGGTATCTTTGGAATACTACAAGGTACAAGGCTAAGGTATTTTGGGCATTATAACAATACTAGGGGAGTATTTCTATACCACAACAAGGGGTATTATACGAAAACAACTAGGCTAGGGGGGAGGGGGGTGTTCTCGGCCAAGGGCCTCTTTCTAAGGGGGAGAAGGGAGTTGGACGAGAGCAACAACAAGGGAGAGGGAGGGATTTCAAGACTTAGACAAAGTGAGGAGTGAATGAATAAGTCTTCACAAGGGAGGGGTATTTATAGCAAAGCCAAAGGCCAACCAATGGCCAAGATCTAGCCAAGTGCTACACAAGTGTAAGGCCAAGATCAAGCCAAGTGCACCCTAACCCCTACTCCACAAAACATGGCACAAGACAAGCCACAAAACAAGGCCAAAACAAGGCACAAAACAAGGAACCAATAGGGCCAAAAACGTGAGCCACAAAACAATCCCAAACGTGAACCAATCGTCCACTTGGACGCCCACAAGCCTCCAATATGAGGGTGACACATGTCACCCTCCCGTTGGTCCAAAATGTTTCGTCTCTAAAAATCCGCAAAATTAAAAAGGACATAGCCGAATTTTCCTACGAAAGTCGTGGAAACGTTTCGTCGAAAACGACTCTAGCGGCACTGTGCCCAAATGTAACCGCCAAGCCACCTAGGCGGGGTGACACGTGTCACCCTCCTATTGGCCCTCAAAAACGCTCTTCAAAAATATCCACAATGGCCAAAATCTCAAAACAAAGTGGCCCCACAAAACCGTAAATTTCTCCCGTGGCCCCACGTGACCATTTCCAAAATAAAATTCCATAATTCTCTAATATTCCGAAGTCCGAATACCAAATGGGAATCCACCCCATTAACGAACCTTTTCCTTCACAAATAACCGGAAACTTTTCCGTCGAAAACTCACATCTTTCTTTCTTTTCAAAATTTCTGCACTGCACGCACGTCGTCCTCACATACATACCCCGCAACTACGGGTATAACATTCTCCTCCTTAGAAACATTCGTCGAATGTTCCTTCTCAAGACGGATATCGATGAAGTTCCTCTAACAAGTTGTCAGCGCCATACGGCCACGAAATAACACACGTTATCTTCCTTCCTTACTCGTCGTGCCCTTCTCGAACACTTGAACTCTCCCAGTACGTACCATACTTCAGTCATTACTTCCGTCCCCGAAAATCTCTGGAGTCACTACCTCCAAACTTGGTCATCTTACTAACCTCAAACTTCCTTAAGGCCATTCCGACGCCTTTACGAACCGCTCGTCGAACGCGTCCACGAACTCATACGATGATCATACAAACTTGGGCCTAGCATCCTCGTGACCTACCACCGGCGGGACCACCTAACTGGCCCCACCCCAAACCGGGTTACGGTTTGACCCGCGAATGGTCCTAAACCCGACCCCCAACCGTGCCAAACTCTTGTTCCCCGATTCGGAACAATCTTACTAATTCCCATCATGAAAGCTACCACTACCATTTCACACTACCCACGGACTTATCACACAAATAAATCCCACGTATACTACTCACCCTTATAAAGGTCAAACATAAAACGAATCTTTTACTCAAGACGACCTTACCTCTAAGGTCTCAGTCGTGAAATAGTCTAAGGTTCACACTTACCATGCCTCCATACGTATCCTTCCAACTAACCATGTATTCTAACTCACACATATCACAATGCTATCCGTACATAGCACACAATAATGAGACCATCATAACCAGCATACCAAAACTCTAGAGGGTTAAGGATATACCTGAAGCTACCGCTCCACTCTAATCATAGGCACACTGCAGGCGCATAGTAGAAGGTGATGAACCAGCCACGATCCCGGCGTGAAGTCATAACATCCGCGCTTCCCTTGGTAGGACAGTTCCTCGCAAAATGGCCCTGCTGGCCGCATGTAAAACAAACTCCCAATCTAGCACGACACTCTCCAAAATGGAGTCTACCACAATGGTCACAACGAGGTAGGGGTGGCTTCACCGTTAACACCCCGCTCCGAAAATCTGAACCTTGGAGCCACGACTGCCTCAAGGCGGTGGAGGACCACTGCATGCGGTGGGGTATATAACTAGCTCTTCTTGAGGCGGTCCGCCTCGAAAGCCACCAAAGGACCCTGCCGCCCCGCCCTCTTCTGGCGATCCAGTCGTTCCGTCGACCCTCCGTGCCTCACATCCTAGTGCATGAGCTCGCATGCGGGCAATGTCCATGCCCTACAAGAGAAACACCCGCACAAGATTCGCCATATAATCATCAAGCCGGTGGCGTGGCGATGCACCCTATCCTCCATATCTGCAACTAGCGCAGGACATATCGAGCCAAAGAATCGAACTCGACATTGTACTCCCGGCGGTCGCCTCTGTCTTAGTAACAAAAATCGCCGCGTGCCTCCTCATCTGCGGAGGCAAGAAGTGTGTGAGAAAGCCTCAAAACTCATCCCATACTGCCGAGGTGCATGCTCTCCCCGGGAAAGCTCCCATGAATCAAACCAATCGACGGCGGTATCACGCAGCCGATGCGAACCAAAGGTCACCGACTCGGTTTCTGAAGCCTTGATCACCCGCATGATCCGTCAGAATCGCCGGATGAACTCCTCGGATCATCCTCGAGCCTCGACCCGTAAAACTCGGCGGCTACAACTCGTAAAGTCCCGTAGCCTCAAACTATTCGCTCGGGGTGAACCATCGGTGCTCTCGAACCGAATCGCCAGATCCACCGCCCTCATATTCGCCACGATCACTCGCCAAGAATCGCCATCTCGCTTGTAACCCATCTCTCCGCCTGCATCGTGGATCGAGGCTCGTGCATCAGAGTCTCACGCCCATCGCTGCGCTCTAAACTCTTTGGCCGGGCGGCGTCGTGAAACCCGCCGTCAAGCACAACCTCGTGTATCGCGGGCTCGCGCTCGCATTCTCTCTGATCTCACTAGCGGCACTCTCGCTGCCTTGCCCTTCTCGGGCTCTGGTTGCCTTGGCGGAGGCATAAGCGTAAAAACGAGATACGTCGAGGTACAACTTACAACACGCCTCTAAGGCACGATCTCGGAATGAGAAGAATGAAACCAATCCTAAATGTCCTATAGCCTCACGATTATAGATGTGGTGCACAACACACCGATAATCAAGACTTACTAGACACGGTGCAGACACTTTCCGAGGATTAATCGCTCGATACCACTTTTGTAACGACTGCTCGGGCTCCGCATCGTGCCTTACCCAGGCACCCTAGTGATACATACATCGAGAAAATCAGCGAACACAAAACAAGAGTCATTTAACAAGAGATAAATGAATAAACAAAGCAACCAAAACAGATTGCCTTCAAGATATACATAAAACTCCGAGCAGTTTAATCCTTTTACAACCCCGCCCACAACAAGATTACATGCACTCTAAGATATACATGACTATGACGGACAGGCCCCGCCATACCCCAGAATGTACAAGAACCTACAACTCGAGGAACACCTGCAAAGATAAGCCTCCGAGAAACGGAGCTTCAAATGCGCTGAATCGTGATCCTATGGCGAGGAACCACGGCCGATGTACCTCTACTGCGGCGTGAACGCGGCCGAAGGAGGTCGAGACAACAGTACCAAGTATGTGAAATCATAACATCAGAATGAAATCATATTAGTCTATATAAAGCAGAGACATGTATGATAACCAAACTACGATTCACAACATAAAACAGCGATCACTCCAATATAACTATGGGTCTCACGCCCACAACATCAATCGTTCGTTATGGCGCGTGCCCCGAATCATCAGACGGTGTAGACATGTCCATGATGCAACAACAATACCAATGTCCCATGGCCACATGCCCCGGAATCGTGCGTCGGTGTAGACATGTCCATGTGACCTCAACAACAAGACAGCAATCCAAATGAAAGCATACCCGTGCGCTACGCATCGTGTCAGTATGTCCAAAGGGAAACAATAAGACAACTTTCCAAATGGGCGCATACCCGTGCGCTACGCATCGTGTCAGTATGTCCAAAGGGAAACAATAAGACAACTTTCCAAATGGACGCATACCCGTGCGCTACGCATCGTGTCGATATGTCCAAAAAGGAAATCCTGGCGTTAATCGAAATGGAAACATACCCGCAGCGCTACGATCGTGGTCGAGATATCCAAATCGATTAACCACAAGACCTGAACCAAAATGGAAGCATACCCGTGCGCTACGCATCGTGTCAGTATGTCCAAAGCGATTAACAACAATAAGACTATTAACGTGAACGCACTGCGGAATTTCTCCGTCACCGCCGACATCCAAGTAAGTTCTCAACGATCAACCGACCCTCTATCGAGAGACGCGGTAACACAGAAACACAACGCTTGTACAATAAAGGCTATCATCACAAGCATAGGCAAGTTTCACAACAACAAGCATAGGCAAGTTTCACAACAACAAGCATAGGCAAGTTTCACACAACTCAAAGTACTTTCATTTTATGCCAAAGTCCGGTTTTAACCCCAAAGTACTACATCGTTAAGTTCTTTTAAAAGAGATCCATTTCTTTTATAAGAGTCACCCGACCGTAGTATTAGAATGACCAACCCACCTTCCTTTTCAAAACCAAGTAACCACATTCTTTCCTAAGTTCGGTTTGCCTAGTTTCAATTACTCAAGCTTCTCATTTTCAAATGGTTTCATAGTTCCCAAACTTAATCACTTGATTCCTTTTTAGAACAATTTAGTAACATATGTCATATATGTGAGTAGTTTATTCTTGTTTATAACGATCTTATTACAGCAGCCATGATCTAGAAAATGTAATATCATTTTGTCTTATCTTAGCTTCTATGCAGATGGAGGTTTCTACTGGTTTTAATACAACACATCATTATTCAATACATTTTCCTTTATTAACGCTGCAGGTGGTCTGCCGATACACATTCTGATTCCCGAAATCAGTAAAACATTATCCCTTTAAAAACCAAGTACTCATTACTCACGAATGAGGTTTCACACCAACATCCACATTAAAACAAATAAGTTAAGTCTCTTATCTTATAAGATCAAGTCTCTTAACTTCTAACATCAGTAAACCATTTTCACTTACATAAGGTCGTTATAACTAACTTCCCATAAAGCTATTATAACACCCTATGTTTTAAACCAACCAAATCACTTAGCACATGTACGTCTACCGTACTACATAGTTCACAACAATCATGCTAGAAAAGATAGGAAGAGGTTCACATACCTCGCGACGATTTATCGACAATAAGCAAAATGCTCCAAGTACTACAACCTTGCTAGCCCTTTCCACTCCTCGAGTAGAATACGCTACTCTTAGTACTTTCACCTATAAAGGTCACAAACGTCTATTAACCCCAAAACACAAGTTTTCTATCTTTCTATAGAAAATTCGAAGATTTTTCCCGCAACAGCGTAAATCTCCTCCTCTATCGAGGCCGGCTACCAAGCCAACCAGGGGGGGGGGGGTTTACACGTCTAACCGGACGTGTACAATTCTACACAAGTCTACTGCAATACAGTCCTATGTAAATACAGTTCAGTTCTTTATTCTTCAGGCTTAAGTCAAAAGACATTGCCGAATACTAAGTATAGTTCCATATATAGTATACTTCAACTATATATCCTAACAAACATGTAATTTCCAATTACAATAGAGGGACAAGATAATTACCTTGATAAGCCCAAAATTATCCAAGTTATAATGTCGATCCTGAGCAAGGTTTAGCTCCACTCCGCGCGCTCCAAACCACTCCAAACAACCCTTAGAAGTTCTAACCAACTTCTACTCACATACTTCAACCAACGATGAAGATTTCCTTAGGGTTTCGGTTTGAGACTAAAAGGACAAAAGGTAGTATTTCCGGACTCTACGTAAAGAGGTATCTTTGGAATACTACAAGGTACAAGGCTAAGGTATTTTGGGCATTATAACAATACTAGGGGAGTATTTCTATACCACAACAAGGGGTATTATACGAAAACAACTAGGCTAGGGGGGAGGGGGGTGTTCTCGGCCAAGGGCCTCTTTCTAAGGGGGAGAAGGGAGTTGGACGAGAGCAACAACAAGGGAGAGGGAGGGATTTCAAGACTTAGACAAAGTGAGGAGTGAATGAATAAGTCTTCACAAGGGAGGGGTATTTATAGCAAAGCCAAAGGCCAACCAATGGCCAAGATCTAGCCAAGTGCTACACAAGTGTAAGGCCAAGATCAAGCCAAGTGCACCCTAACCCCTACTCCACAAAACATGGCACAAGACAAGCCACAAAACAAGGCCAAAACAAGGCACAAAACAAGGAACCAATAGGGCCAAAAACGTGAGCCACAAAACAATCCCATACGTGAACCAATCGTCCACTTGGACGCCCACAAGCCTCCAATGTGAGGGTGACACATGTCACCCTCCCGTTGGTCCAAAATGTTTCGTCTCTCGGAAAAATCCGCAAAAATTAAAAAGGACATAGCCGGAATTTTCCCTACGAAAGCTGTGGAAACGTTTCGTCGGAAAACGACTCTAGTCGGCACTTGTGCCCAAATGTAACTTCGGCCAAGCCACCTAGGCGGGGGTGACACGTGTCACCCTCCTATTGGCCCTCAAAAACGTCTTTCGAAAAATATCCACAATGGCCAAAATCTCGAAAACAAAGTGGGCCCCACAAAACCGTAAATTTCTCCCGTGGGCCCCACGTGACCATTTCCGAAAATAAAATTCCATAATTCTCTAATATTCCAGGAAGTCCGAATACCAAATCTGGGAATCCAATTCCCATTAACGAACCTTTTCCTTCACAAATAACCGGAAACTTTTCCGTCGAAAACTCACATCTTTCTTTCTTTTCAAAATTTCTGCCGTACTCTCGTACGTACGTCCTCACATACATACCCTGCAACTACGGGGTATAACAAGATCTCCAGGGCTGCTGGTTCGCAGATACACGTAGGTTCCAAACACCGATTCGATTTCCTCATTATTCCACAGGCGTGCGTCATCCCGGGGAATGTCGTCTTGTTGTTGGTGTTTGATTTACCTGCGACCGGCAGGGCCATGTGTCGAAAGGGTGTCCTAGTAGGAGGGATGCAAGTAGGAGGACTCAGCCTACCAGATCGATTCGATTCGTGAGTTCGGAGAGGAAAGGGTGTTAGCCAGAGGAGGCCACCCACACCTCGGTGTGGCCATTGTGATAAGTGTCATTATGGGGAGTGTCGTACTTCTTCGACAGCTTGTTTTTCTTGCGGCCAGCAGGGCCATTTTGCGAGAAATTGTCCGACCAGAGGTGGCGCAAATGTAGAGACTCAGCCTTCAGGATCAGTGGCTAGTTAATCACCTTCCTACTGCTATCTCACGCAAGCGTGATTGATTAGAACGACAAAGGGGAGTGAAGCAGTAGATACAGGTTTATCCTTAACCCTCTAGAAATTAGTACGTGTGATAAGATAAGTATATCTTAAGTGTTATGTTCATATAACATTGTGATTAGAAATCATGGTTAGTTAAAAGGGTAAGATTGGGGTTAGGGAAAGTGTGAGCCTTAGAATGTTATACGTGGAGACCTTAGAGGCGAGGCCTTCTTGAGTGAAAGATTACACTTATGTTTGACCCTTATCAGAGTGCATAGTGCACGTGAGATATATTTGTGTGATAAGTCCCTGAGTAGTGTGGAATGAAAGAGGGTAGTTGAGCTAAGAAGACCACTAGGTTTTCGTGACTTGATTAGTGAGATTGTTCCGGATCGGGGAACAAGAGTTTTGCGCGATAGCGGTTCGGGTTGAGGACCGATCGCGGGTCAACCCGCGGCCTGTTTTGTGGTGGGGTCAGTTCGTGGTCCTCCAGTGGTAGGGTCACGAGTGTGTTAGGCCCAAGTTTAGTTAACCATCGTACGAGTTCGTGGATGCGTTCGACCAGTAGTCGGGCCGATGAGGTCAGCCCCTCTTGTCTTCGATCGGGACCGTACTCGGCAGGTTATGCGAGATGTTATATCGGGAAGGTTGTAAGGCTGCGAGGTGCCTACTTTCGCCTTATGTCGTGCGATGGAGCCCATTCTGGCTATTTCTTTTTCGAAGTTTTACCAGCAGGTTAGAAACTCAGTGAGTCTCGAGATCACATTCGCCTCGGGCGGTGTTTGGATTTCAGAGGTAGCTGTGAGTATTGTTGTCTCCTGTTGAGGGAGTGTTTTATAGCTACCATTTCAGTATTCGGATGTCGCCTTATGACGCCTTGTAGGGGCGGAAGTGTAAGTTGCCGGTCGATTGGTTCGATGTTGGCAAGGTTCAGATAGTTGGTTCATACTTGTTTCAGCAGGATGTGGATAGGGTGAAGCTTATCCAGAAGAGGTTATTGGCAGCTCAGAGTTAACAGAAGTCGTGCGGATAATCGGCGACGACGCTTGGAGTTCAGGTTGACGGTGGGTCTTCTTGAAGGTACCGCCCCGGAAAGGGTGTGACGAGTTTTGGAAAACAGAGGAAACTTAGCCTGAGTTACTTTGGGCCTTTTCAGATCATGTGAAGAATAGGCCAGGTTGACTATAGTTAGCGTTGACGTCCGATGTAGGAGGCAGTACGTCCGGTCTTTCATGTTGCTATGTTCAGAAAAGTATCGGAGATCCATCCAGAGTGTTCCCGGTTAATGATGACCAAGTTGGAGGTAGTAACCCAGAGATTTTGGAAGCAGAAGCAGTAACAGAAATGTGATAAGTTATGAGAAAGAGTTCGAGTGTACGAGAAGGGTACGATGAGTAAGGGAAGAAGCGAGCATGTGTTAAGAACATAGATGTGATCATTTCTTTTGTAAAGTGAAGGTGCGAAGGGAGTATCTTTTAGCCCTTGGGTGGGAGTTTTTGTGATGTTAGAGGTGATTCCTCGTGGACTTGAATTAAGTATTTGCGCGTGTATTATTTTATGGCCAGGTGTGGCATGATTGTTTTTTTGGAAGCATAGTAGTGAAGACTATACTAGCGCATGTATGTTTTGAGACTTAGAAGGAACATTCGGGACGAATGTTTCTAAGGAGGGGAGAATGTTATACCCCGTATTTCCAGAGTATATACGTGAGGGCGTACGTATAAAAGTTTAAGCCTTAAGTTAGGCAAGGACCGAAAATTTTGGGCACAACTAGCAAAAATAATCGTTTTCCGACGAAACGTTTTCCGGACTTTGCGAAGGGAAAATTACGGCTATGTCATTTATAATTTTTGCGGATTTTTCCGAGAGATGAATATTTTGGACCAACGAGAGGGCGACACTTGTCACCCTCTAGTGGGCGGTCAAGTTGGCCGAATGGTGCACGTTTTTTGCCATGTTTTGAGGCCTAAACCATGGGTCAATGTTTGTGAGGGATTGGTGGAGTAGGGTTAGGGTGCACTTGGGCAAATCTTGACCCTCCACTTGCCCCCCACTTGGCTTGATCTTGGCCATTGATCTCCCTATAAATACCCCCCCCCCCCCCCTTGTTGAAGACTTCTTCATCCACAATAATTCCCAAGTCTTGAAATCCCCCTCCCCTCTTCTTGTTGCTCTCGTCCATGAGCCCCCCTCCCCCTTTGAGAGGCCTTTGGCCGAGGGGTACACCCCCCCTTTCCTAGTGGTGCTAGCCGTAGCACACCCCCCCATTGCCTAGTTGTTCTCGTAAATACACCCCCCCTTTGGTAGAAAAGTATTCTCCAAGTATTGTTACTATTCCAAAATACCTTGGCCCAAATACCTTGTAGTATTCCAAGGTTACCCTTATACTAAAAGCCCAGAAATACTATTATACTTCCCTTCAGTCACAAAACGAAACCCTAAGGAAAACCTTCATAGTCGGTTGAAGTGTTAAGTAGAAGTTGCGTAGAACTTCTAAGGGTTGTTTGGAGCGGGTTGGAGCGCCCAGAGTAGGAGCTAAACGTTGCTCAGGATCGACATTTAATCTTGGATAATTTTGGGCTTATCGAGGTAAATATCTTGTCCCCCTTTTGTAATTAGAGTTTACATACTGTTGAAGTATAAGAATTAAGTATAAGTTATATACAAGGAAGGTATATAAGAAGAGAATTGAATCAGACTTACATAGAATTTGTATTCTGATGAGACTTGTGAAGTTTGACGGTAGGGAAGTCTTTGATTTTCCGTAGAATCTTGTATCTAGATTTATTCTACCGAGTAGTCTAGACTTTGATAGACTTGTATAACCGTTATAGGTTGAAGTACTGCGAGTAGCGTATTCTACTCGAAGGGTGGAAAAGGCTAACAGGATTACAGTACTTTGGAGCTATTTGCTAATAGTAGATAAATCGTCGCGAGGTATGTGATTCTTCCTATCCTCTTGAACATGATATTTTAAAAGAATATACATAGTACGGTAGGCGTACGTGTGTTAACTGAACGTGGTTTTACTGCGATGTCTTTTGACTTGAGTCTAAATAATAAGAATCTGAAGTATTTCAAAAGAGTTAAGAAACCTTTTTGAAAGAAGAGTAACACTTGGTTTTAAAAGTTTTAAGAGCTTAAGAGTTATACTAGCTTTATGGGAAGTTTGGTATAACGACTTAAGAGAGATAAAAAGAATGGTTTATTGATTTTAGAAGTTAAGAGACTTGACTTAATTAATTTAATATGAATTTTGTTAATAAGTGTGAAACCTCATTCGTGAGTAATGAGTACTTGGTTTTTCAAAGGAATAATGTTTCTTGATTTGAAATCGTAATAAGTATCGAACTAACCACCTGCGGCGTTAATAAAGGGAAATGTATTGACTAATTAAGTATTATTAAAACCGAGAAACCTCCATCTGCATAGAAGCTAAGATGAGACAAAATGATAGTACATTTCCTAGATCATGGCTGCTTTAATAAGATTGTTATGAACAAGAATAACCTACTCACACATACGGCATATGTTTCTCAAATTGTTTTAAAAGAGAATTATATTCTTAAGTGATTAAGACTATAAACTATGAAACCTTTCGAAAAAGAGAAACTTGAGCATTTGAAATTAGGCAAACTTGAACGTTTGGAAAATAATGTTGTTACTTGATTTTACAAAGGGAAGTGTTTTGGTTTACTTAAAAAGATAGTCACTCTATTTTTATACTACGGGTATTGTGTGACTTTTGTGAAAGAAACGGATCTTTTAAAGAGTTAGTGTATGAAGTACTTTGGGGACAAAAACCCGAGCTTGATTGACATAAAGTAGAAAGTACCTTGTGTGAATAACTTGACTATGTTGGTTTGTGATAGCCTTGTAATACTTTCTTGTTGGTTTGATAAATAAACATGTTAGGATGCTACGTGTGTTAGTGTCTTGTAATGTTGTGTAAGGGGGTTTCCCTTGATTGTGCTTATGTTGTTTAACGATAAGCCGTTATGTTAGTATTATATCACTCACCTTGACTTGATCCCGGGGGTTAAGCTGCCTCCGACGCGGTATAGCTCAGGTGATGCAGGACCGTGATTCGAGAATACCTCATGCGGGTCGGGGACCTATGCGAGCTACGAGTTCGGTGTTAGTGTGCGGCCTTTGTGGTCATGCGGTCTATGTGGCCATGCGGATCGCGAGTCGGGACGTTCTTGGGAGTAGCTACCCTCGATGCGGGGAATACCTCATGCGGGCCTATGTGAGTGGCCTATGCGGAGCTGCGGGAAGTTCCAGGACTAGACGCGCACATTAGATACTGTGGGTGAGTGGCTAGCTTCGATCATGTGGCGGTCTAGACAGATCTCATGATACAGTTTATGACCTTGTTGGTACTATGGGTTTTAGTAGTCGGCTATGCCTTCGTACTTACCCCGTACGGTTTTATTATGACACAGGTGGGACCTGGTGTTCATGTGTATTCCTTGGTGCTTTTATATCATAGGTATCGGCGGTGAGGAAGGTATTCCACGCATGATTGATGTTGTGGGCGTGAGACCCATAGTTATATTTGAGTGATGACTTTGAGGGCGTGAGTCCCGGACTTGCCATGACAGCTTATTTATTGTGAACTGTAGTTTGGTTATCATTTATGTCTCCTGCTTTATATAGACTACTATGATTTCATTTACGTATTTTCGATTTCACATACTTGGTACTGTTATCGACCTCCTTCGGGGGGCTGCGTTCATGCCGCAGGTAGAGGTACACCAGTCGTTGATCCCCGCTCTTAGGATCACAGTTCAGCGTTTTGGGAAGCTCCGTTTCTTCGGAGGCTTATCTGTGGTATAGTCCCCTGTCGTTGTAGGTACTTACATTCAGGGGTATGGCGGCCCCAATCGCCATTGTTGTTATATCATTCTTAGAGGTGCAGTAATCTTGTTGTGGGACAGAGTTTGTAAAAAGGATGTAACTGTTCGGATTTAAGTTTTTATATATGCCGAAAGGCAACTTTTCTTCAGATAAACTGTGTCTCTTTTACATTGTTTCATGTTGTGTTTTATGTTCCGCTGATTACTCTGATGTATGTCTACTTGGGTGCCCGGGGTAAGACACCAGTCACGGGCCCGGGTTCGTGTCGTGACATTAAGATTTGAGACTACTAAAAATTTATCGGAATTATGGAATTGTCGGAAAACGAAATATTGCGACGAATGGAAGGGCGACACGTGTCACCCCTAGTTGGTCTTGGAACGAAAAGGACATGGCTAGAATGGTCATTTGACTAAGGTTAGGATGACCAAGTCTTGCTAAACCTAGAGCTTGATATAATTGACTTAGTCAACAAGCCCACTTGACTTGATATTTAAAAGTATTTCATCCTAGCCACCCAATTGTGCTAATCTTGACCCTCCTTTATGTTATTTAAACATACAAGTGCAAGACAAGGCTCTACACTTAGTCATATTTCAAGAAAAAAAAATTGAAGAAACTTTAGGGGAGCTCTCGGCAATTGGGCATTTTTTAAGAGGAAAATTTTCAATTGTTGTCCAATAATCTCCACACTTTAAACCAAGGTTCCTAAGGGTATTGTAAGGGTATCTCAATAGAAAGATCCCAAAAAAATGGCGTTTTCGTATTAGCCGCAAGGTGAAAACCTAGTCACTTTCCTAGGTTTGGATTGGGAACTTAAGGAAAGTTGTTTGTGATCTTCTAAGGGCTTCAAGTGGCGGATTGGAGTGTCAAGGAGAGGCTCTAAGTTTCTAGGGAGCGACTTCGGATCTTGAAGTGGATTAAGGCTCACTAAGGTAACAATCTTGTTCTCTTAAGTGCTATAAGATTACATATTATTGTAGCCTTACATTTTGACTAGCATGAAGTATATGTATTAAATATTGATAAGTGTTATGGATATTTGGAGCCTAAAATCCGAAATGACATGTTGAGCCATTTGAAATTGAAATCAATTTGGTCGATAATTAGAATAGACGCATGTTACCTACTTGAAGATTGTAGTAGTTATAATCAATTGCGGCTGGATAACATGTTATACTAAACAACTTGAATTGAAAATGAATTGGAAAGGTTGATATGTTGTTACACCTTTGGCTGAGAATGACATTGTATGTTGGACTAGTTTGATATCAATTGTGGGGCGGAATTTTACACGTCTTGTAGGCGTGTAATCCCCTATTGTTAACTACATTGTTGAGCCTTAAATGTGGCGTGTTTGGTTATTGAATTCGGGCCTTGAAAAGGTGGAAAAGTATGTAGAAACAAAGGAAGTGATGTCCGATTTTTCGTAGAATTTAGTGACTTTGCACTTAGAATATTCTACGTTTGAAGTTAGAAGTTAATAGACGTATTATGGTCATTATAGGTTGACATACTACGTACGGCATATTGGACTTAGCAAGTGGATTAAACGGAAGAGGTATGTGGAAACTTTCTTATCTCTTGAGCATGAGTAGTTATAAAGGTATAGTACGGTAGACGTACGAGATTTAAATGAATTCATTTCATTTGATATCCTTGACTTGTTTTAAGAATGTCTAAGTTGGTTGAGTTAGAGAATTAACTCACTCGTTTTTAAAGGATAGAAATGCCTTAGTTTCAAAAGCATAATGTTGGTTGTGATAACTTTATGGAAGGTAAAAAGAATGGTTTATTCTAATAAGGTAAACAAAGATTTCTTGACTTGAAAATGTATAGAATACTTGATTTGGAAAGTATTGATTCCTTGAGCTATTCTAAAGTTAAGAAACTTGATTACTAAAGATAAGAGACTTGAAGCATTTTGAAAGTATACGATACTTGATTTTCGAATGTATAAGTCTCTTGGTTATGAAAAGAATGTAAGTGTCTAAAGTATAAAGCTAGTATAACGGCTTTATGGGAAGTCGGTTATAATAGCTTTATGGAAAGTTAAAAGAGTCGTTTACTCTAAGTAATGTAAGTAATGATAAATGACTTGAAATAACGAAAGGCAAATTGATTTAAAGGCATCAATTGCTTAAGGTTTTAAAAGAAAGAAGTCACTTGATTTAGAAGCCTATAATTGTATTTCTAAAAGGTATTGTGACTTGTCTTGAAAAGTAGTTATGACTTGATACTACGGTTATTAGTATCTTGGAAGTTTTATATGAAAAAGAGTCATTTTAAAAGAGTAGAAGTACTTAGTACTTTGGGTTAAATTCCCGGATTTTATAATGACATGTTAGTGCCTTAAGTAAACTAAATGAGAGTGTATATGAACAAGGCTAATAAGAAGTTAGGGGATTTCTTAACTTGCTTATGTTATGTATGATAAGCCGGTAGTGCTTATGTTATGTATGATAAGCCGGTAGTGCTTATGTTATGTATGATAGCCGGTTGTGCTAGTGATATATTGTTCATTACGGGGTCATTCCCTGGGTTTCTGGCATTTGCATATTCCGTGGATTTGCTACCCATGATGCGAGGAATACCTCATGCGAGTCCGTAGGGCTCATGCGGGTGAAATAGTCCCATGCGGGGCGGACCAGTCCTATGCGAGGAATACCTCATGCGGGTCTATACGACCTATGCGGGCGGATACAGTCTGCGATGAAGTTACCTCATGCGGGTCCATACGGCCTATGCGGGTGAAATAGTCCCAGGAGTAGGATTGTTTAATGATACTACGGGCGGGTGGCCCTACTTTGATCATGAGCCTCATATTTTTATGCAGTAAAGTATACTCTTGTTTACTCTCATTGTTAGTAAGGCACATTGTACTATTATTTGAGTTATCATACATGTCTCCAGCTTTATTTTTAGACTTTATGATTTCATTACAGTACTTTCAGTTTCACATACTTGGTACATGTTGTACTGACCTCCTTGGGTGCGTTCATCCGCAGTAGAGTATCTGATTCTTGATCCTCTATTAGGATCATTGTTCAGCTGTTGGGAAACTCTATTACTCCGGAGGCCTATCACTGGTTCTGATCCCTGGTATGGTCGGTTGTTGTATATTCAGGGGTATGGCGGGGCCCTGTCCCGTCACAGTTGTTATTCTTAGAGGTCTGTAGTCACATTTGTGGATTGGGTTTTTAAGAACAGAAATGTACTGGTTTATTTTATATTGGTTCATGTATAATTTACGGAAGGTGGCCTTATCGGCTAACCTGTTGATATTTAATGTTTAAGTATTTATGAGTTTTATATATTCTGCTGCTATTCCCTGATGTATACCTGTCGCAGGCCCGGGGTTGGGTCATGACAAATTGGTAGTTCCGCTACGTGACAGGGTCACAAAGATGTAAGACCCAAGTCTAGTTAAGTTGGTTTATGGGTTCGTGGACGCATTCCACCGGAACCAGGTCGTGAGAGCCGGAAATGACCTTAAATTGTTCAATGTAGGTAGCTCCAAAGATTGGAGGCCAGAATTAGTATGGAAGTTATGTACGTATGCTAGTATAAGTTTGGAAGTACGGAAAAAGTACGACCAGTGAGAAAGAGAGCAACCAAGTGTAAAGGAATAGATCCTGAATCCATGAGAACCTTTCGAGGTGACTACACCCGTGAGTGATGGGTGGTAGCTGAGCGGGTATATAATAATTGTCCGGTGACGATACAGTCGTAGGACCCTAGCAGACCTAGCAGAGTTGTTATGACAGAGTTTGAGGTCATTATGGGTATGGACTAATAGGCTTCTTGTATGCCAAGGTTGACTATAGAGAGAAGTTGGTTCGATTCCAGTTTTCCGGTGAGCCGGTTATCGATGGGAAAGGAATGGAAGTGCTAGTAAACTGTAAGTTACTACTTCCTTCTTTGACATGAAATTGTGGAGTCTATGTGACTTATTTTATTAAAATTATGGAAGGATTTTATGTTAAGTGCCCTTGGAGGTACTTGGAATTGATTTAATGTGGCAGTCATGGCCACAACATTCCGAATAATTTCAGGAAAAATGCGCAAGGCAAGAATAAGATAAGTATGAGTGCTGCCTGTGGAAAACAGAAGACCTCTCTGGTAGGTCTTATAAATCTATTCGATTATAAGGTGGCACTTGAGGATTAAGATGGTGAAGGGAGATAAGCTCTCTCCCCCACGTAGAAGGATAGTTTTACGTACTATGGAGTTATATGTACCCAGGGTATTAGGCGATGGATGTGAGACATGTAAGATCTCTAGGGTCGTCATGCAATAAGTTACAATTTTAAATAACCTTGGAAAAAGATATTGGGTTGGGGTAATTGAGGACGACACTAGGAAATGGTTGAAGAAGTGTCGTAAGGATATAAATGCAGGTAGTACGCATGAATGAAACTGTAGGATCAAGAATCAAGATAGAAATATTTTTGCTAATAATGAGCATAAGGAAGGGTTATGACCAGAATGATGTCACGACCCGATCTCGGGCCCGCGACTGGTGCCTTACCCCGGGCACCCTAGTAATACAACATCAGAGAAAATCAGCGGAAATAAAAACTTGAACATGAAACAAGACATAAAGTAAGAAACAGGCTAACCAAAACCGGTCACCTTCCCGTATATATATATATAAAACCGAACAGTTAAAATCCTTTACAAACCCTGCCCACAACAGTACTATAGACCTCTAAGGATGTAACAACAACTATGACAGGACAGGGCCCCGCCATACCCCTGAATGTACAAGTACCTACCATGACAGGGGACTATACCAAAAGATAAGCCTCCGGAGAAACGGAGCTTCCCAAACGCTGAACTGCGATCCTATAAGCGAGGATCAACAACTGTTGTACCTCTACCTGCGGCATGAACGCAGCCCCCCGAAGGAGGTTAGTACAATAGGTACCAAGTATGTGAAACTGAAAATACTGTAATGAAATCACATTTCATCATTTTATAAAACCATTTCGCAATAAGTAAACAGTTATGTCAAGTAAGGGGACGCATATCCTCAAAATAATCACTCACACATAACTATGGGTCTCACGCCCATAATATCAATCATGCCCGTGGAACTCATTCCTCACTGCGTGATACATGATGTAAAACCACACCCATATGTGAACTCAACACTAGACCACTGCTGCGTCGTCAAACCGATCGGGCAAGTAGAATAGCCAACTACGATCGAAGGCTAGTCATAAAACTTCACGGCAAATACGGAAGCCAACTACTGGATCCAAACCACGCATGGCTGGCGAGGCAAGTATCTTAAGCTAACGTACCATAGCCTACCGTCTCACGAGATATGACCGTGGCAAGTATCTTAAGCTATCTACCAGAGCCTGCCGATACACGAAAAATAACCAGGACAAGTGTAACGCCCCGAACCCGGGCCCGTTACTGGTGCCTTACCCCGGGCACCCTAGTGATACAACATCAGAGAAAACCAGCGGAAAATAAAACACGAGTCATGAAACAAGAGATATAATAAATAAACAGGCCAACCAAAACAGTTGCCTTCAGTATATACATAAAAACCTGAACAGTTATCCTTTTTACAAACCACACTTGCAACGATTACTCTGCACTTAAGATTTACAACAACTATGACGGACGGGGCCACTTCATACCACGAATGTACAAGAACCTACAACTCGAGAAACATGCAAAGATAAGCCTCCGACGGAACGGAGCTTTCCAACACGCTGAAATGAGATCCTAAGAGCGGGGATCCACGACCGATGTACCTCTACCTGCGGCATGAACGCAGCCCCCCGAAGGAGGTCAGTACAACAGGTACCAAGTATGTGAAACTGTCAAATACTGTAAATGAAATCATAATAGCCTAAAAAGCGGGAGACATGTATGATAACCAAAATACAAGACGCAACATAAAAGCGATCAGTCGGGGACTCACGCCTTCAAAGTCACCACTCAAATATAACTATGGGTCTCACGCCCACATCCATCATGTTCGCATCATGGCGCGTGCCCGAATCTTGCGCCGGTGTAGACATGTCCATGATGCAACAATAATAACAAGGCGCGTGGCCGTACCGGAATCTGCGCCGGTGTAGGCATGCACATGTAACCTCAATAACAATATCTTGGGTGGTCAACCACCTGCCGCGTGGCCACATGCCCCGGAATCTGCGTCGGTGTAGACCGTCCATGTTGCGAGAATAACCATATATCGGGTAATCAACGGCGCGTGGCCGCGTGCCCCGAATCTGCGTCGGTGTAGACATGTCCATGTGACATCAACAACAAGACGAGAATCAAAATGGAAACATACGTGGAATTCTCCATCACCGCCAAGACGCGTCCAAGTAAGTTCTCAACAAGTCAACCGACCTCTATCGAGAGCGGTAACGTAAATACCACACTTGCAACAAAGGCTATCATCACAAGCATAGGCAAGTTTCACAACAACAAGCATAGGCAAGTTTCACAACAACAAGCATAGGCAAGTTTCACAACAACAAGCATAGGCAAGTTTCACAACAACAAGCATAGGCAAGTTTCACAACAACAAGCATAGGCAAGTTTCACACAACTCAAAGTACTTTCATTTTATGCCAAAGTCCGGTTTTAACCTAAAGTACTACGTCGTTAAATTCTTTAAAAGAGATCCATTACTTTTATCAAAGTCACCCGATACGTAGTATTAGAATGACCAACCCACATTCTTTTCAAAATCAAGTAACAACATTCTTTTCCTAAGTTCCGGTTTGCCTAGTTTGATTACTCAAGCTTCTCATTTTCAAATGGTTTCATAGTTCCCAAACTTAATCACTTGATTCCTTTTTAGAACAATTGAGTAATATATGTCTCACGTGAGAGTAGGTTATTCTTGTTTACAACATTCTTATTACAGCAGCCATGATCTAGAAAATGTAATATCATTTTGTCTTATCTTAGTTTCTATGCAGATGGAGGTTTCTACTGGTTTTAATAATACAATTCATTAGTCAGTACATTTTCCTTTATTAACGCTGCGGTGGTGCAGTCGATACACATTCTGATTTCCGAAATCAGTAAAACATTATCCCTTTAAAAAAAACCCAAGTACTCATTACTCACGAATGAGGTTTCACACAAACATTCACATTAAAACAAATAAGTTAAGTCTCTTATCTTATAAGATCAAGTCTCTTAACTTCTAACATCAGTAAACCATTTTCTTTACCTCTCTTAAGACATTATACCTAACTCCCCATAAAGCTAGTATAACTCCTTTTAAAACCTTTAAAACCAAGTGTTACTCTCCCTTCAAAACGATTTATAAATCTTTTGAAATACAGCAAGTTCTTTATTATAACAAGCCAGTTATAATTCACATCAGTTACCTTTTAAAACCACAAAGTATTTTCTTACCTACATAAAAGTTATAACAACTTCCCATAAAGCCGTTATAACACTTTATGTTTTAAAACAATCAAACACGATTAACACGTACGCGTCACCGTACTACATAGTTCACACATATCATGCTAGAAGAGATAGGAAGAGGTTCACATACCTCGCGACGATTATCGACAATAAGCAAAAAGCTCCAAGTACTACAACGCACTAGCCCTTTCCACTCCTCGAGTAGAATACGCTACTCTTAGTACTTTCACCTATAAAGGCCCAAACGTCTATTAAATCTTAAACACAAGTTCCCATCTTTCTACAGAAAATTCGGCGCCTCACACCCGCCAGCGTAAATCTCTCTCTATCGAGGCCGCTGCAAGCCAACCAGGGGGTTTATATCTAACTGGCGTGTACAATTCTACCGATGAATACAACACAAGTCTCTGCTGATACACCTATGTAATTCTGATTCGATTCGATTCTTTATTCTTGAGCTTGATCAAAAGACATTGCCACAATACTAAGTTCGATTACATATATAGTATACTTCAACTATATATATTCAAACATGTAATTTCCATTTACAATAGAAGGACGATGAGTGTTTACCTCGATAAGCCCAAAATTATCCAAGTACAAAGTCGATCTGAGAGCAACGCTTAGCTCTACTCCGAGCGCTCAAACAACCCTTAGAAGTTCTAACCAACTTCTACTTACAACTTCAACAACGGGTGAAGATTTCCTTAGGGTTTCGTTTTTGTGGCTAAAGGAAGTATAATCGTATTTTCTGGGCTTTTGTATAAGTGTAACCTTGGGAATACTACAAGGTATTTGGGCCAAGGTATTTGGACATTATAACAATACTAGGAGAGTATTTCTATACCACAACAAGGGGTATTATACGAAAACAACTAGGCTAGGGGGGGTGCTCTCATTGCACTCACAAAGGGTAGGGGTTTCTCGGCCACAAGGCCTGAGGGAAGAGGGGGTGGTGGGACGAACTACACAAGGGAGGGAGGAAGAGAACTTCAAGACTTAGGCAATTTGTGGATGAAGAAAGTCTTCAAAGGGAGCTATTTATAGGCAAGCAAAGGCCAACGATGGCGAATCCGTCAAGTGTTAGGCAAGTGTAAGGCCAAGATTAAGCCATGTGCAACCTTATCCATCTACCCAAAATATCTGTTATACCCCGTAGTTCCTGGGTATGTATGCGAGGACGTACGTACGAGAATACGACAGAAAGATTGGAAAGGAAGAAAGAGGTGATTTTTCCACGGAAAAGTTTCCGGTTTTTGTGAAGGAAAAAGGTTCGTTAATGGGAATTGGATTCCCAGATTTGGTATTCGGACTTCCTGGAATATTAGAAAAATATGGAATTTTATTTTCGGAAATGGTCACGTGGGGCCACGGAGAAATTTCTGGTTTTGTGGCCAGCTTTGTTTTGAGATTTTGGCCATTGTGGATATTTTGGAAGATGTTTTATTTTGGGCAATAGGAGGGTGACACGTGTCACCCCCGCTAGGTGGCTTAGTAGAATGGCATTTGTGCCTGACACGGTTAGAGTCGTTTTTTCGAAACGTTTTACATAACTTGCGAGAGGAAAATTCCGGCTATGTCTTTTCTTATTTTGCGGATTTTTCCGAGGCGGAACATTTTGGACCAACGAGAGGCGGCACTTGGCACCTCATTGGTGGGCAAAGTGGCGTGACTTGGACGATTTGGGGGTGTCAGTGGTAGATATTTTTGGTAGATATTTGTGAGGGTTTTAAGGAGTAGGGACTAGGGGCACTTGGGCATATCTTGGCCTACACTTGTGTAGCACTTGGCTAGATCTTGGCCATTGGTTGGCCTTGGCTTGTAGTATAAATACCCTCCTTTGATGAACTTCTTCATCCATAAATTTGCCTAAGTCTTGAAAGCTCTCCTTCTCCCTCCCTTGTGTTGAGTTCGGCCAAGGGCCTCCCCTGTGGCCGAGCACCCCCTCTAGGGGTGCTAGCCGAGTGTACCCCACTGCTAGTTGCTTTGTATGATACCCCTGTGGTGTAGAAATACTCTCTAAAGTATTGTTATAATGCCCAAATTACCTTTCTTAGTATACCTTGTTGTATTCTAAGGTTATACCTATCTGAAAAGCCCGAAATACTATTATACTTCCGTCAGTCACAAAACCGAAACCACAGGAAAATCTCCATAGTCCGTTGGAGTATTGTGTAGAAGTTGGTTAGAACTTCTAAGGGTGGTTTAGAGCGGGTTGGGCGCTCGGAGTTGGAGCTAAACGATTGCCGGGATCGACTTTATACTTGGATAATTATGGGCTTATCGAGGTAAATATCTTGTCCTCTATTGTAATTGGAAATTACATGTTGTTAGAATATATAGTTGAAGTATACTATATATAGAATCAACGTGGTTAGTTGGCAATGTCTTTTGACTTAAGCTCAAGAGGCGAATCGTATTCTGATGGACTTGTGTAGTAATCTTGTGGAGTAGAATTGTACAGTTCGGGTTAGATGTATAACCCCTGGTTGGCTTGGTAGCGGCCCAGTTAGAGGAGGAGATTTCTGTTGTTGGGAGGTCTTTGCGAATTTTGGTAGAATGTTCTGCGATAAGGTCTAAATGTTAATAAAGCGCCTTGTGGCCTTATAGGTTGAAGTACTACGTGTGGCGCGTTCTACTTGGCAGGAGTAGCCACGGTTGGGAGTACTTGGGCGTTTTGCTATTAGTCGATACTCGTCGCGAGGTATGTGAACCTCTTCCTATCTCTTCTAGCATGATATGTGTGAACTATGTAGTGCGGTGAGCGTCATGTACTAAATGTATTTGATTGGTGTAAAACATAAAGTGTTATAACGGCTTTATGGGAAGTTGGTTATAACGGCTTTATGTTGGTAAGAAAATACATGTGGTTTTAAAAGGTAAGCGATTTGAACTATAAGCGGCTTGTTATGTGTTAATAAAGAACTTGAAGTATTTCAAAAGAGTTTTGAATCATTTTGAGAGAAGAAGTAATACTTGATTTGTTTTGAAAACTTAAGAGTTATACTAGCTTTATGGAAAGTTAGGTATAACGTCTTAAGAATGTTTTCTTGATTTTGGAAATCGAATGTGTATCGACAAACCAACTGCGGCGTTAATAAAAGGAAATGTTTGTGATTAAGTATTATTAAAACCGGAGAAACTTCCATCTGCATAGAAGCTAAGATGAGACAAAATGATATTTCTAGATCATGGTCTTTGTAATAAGATTGTTGTAAACAAGAATATCCTACTCACATATAAGACTTATGTTTCTCGGATAGTTTAAAAGAGAATTATATTCTTAAATGAATAAGACTATGAACTACGAAACCTTTCTAAATAAGAAACATGAACATTTGAAATTAGGCAAACTTGGGCGTTTGGAAAATAATGTTGTTACTTGAGTTTTACAAAGAGAAGTGTTTTGATTTACTTCAAAAGATAATCACTATATTTTCATATACTACGGGTATTGTGTGACTTTTGTGAAAGTAACGTATCTTTTAAAGAGTTAATGTATGAAGTACTTTGGGGATAAAACCCGAACTTGTTAGCATATAGTAGAAAGTACCTTGTGTGTATAACTTGATTGTGTTGGTTTGTGATAGCCTTGTAATACTTTCTTGTTGATTTGATAAGTAAACATGCTAGGATCTACGTGTGTTAGTATCTTGTGATGTTTGTGTAAAGGGGTTTTCCTTTGTTGTGCTTATGTTGTTTAACGATAAGTGTTATGATAGTATTATACATCACTCATCTCTTGAGATGATTAGGGGGTTAAGCGCCTCCGATGCGGGGTAGACTTCGGCGGGTCGATGGACTATGATTCGAGACTACCTCATGCGGGTCGAGGGCTATGCGGGCTGCGGAGTTCCGTGTTAGGATGCGGCCGCGTGGTCATGCGGTCCTTGTGGCGTGCGGACGGAGAGTCCGGGGCGGCTGGGAGTAGCTACCCTCGATGCGGGGTTATACCTCATGCGGGCGATCGATTGGCCTATGCGGGCGGCGGAAAGTTCGTGGCTAGACGCGCACATTAGATCTGCGGGCAAGTGGTCGGCTTTGATCATGTGACGGTCTAGACAGATCTTATGATACGATTCATGACCTTGTTGGTGCGTAGGTGTTAGTAGTCGGCTATGCCTTACGTGCCTACTGTATGTGTTATTATGGCACAGTGGGACACAGTGTTCATGTGTGTTCCTTGGTGCTTTTATATCATAAAGCTGGCGGTGAGGAAGGTATTCCACGGGCATGATTGATGTTGTGGGCGTGAGACCCATTGTTATATTTGAGTGATGACTTGAGGCGTGAGTCCACGACTTGACATATTTATTATTGTGAATCGTAGTTTGGTTATCATACATGTCTCACGCCTTATAGACTATTATGATTTCATTTCTGATATTTTTAGTTTCACATACTCGCATTTTTGTTATCGACCTCCTTGTGGCTGCGTTCATGCCGCAGGTAAAGGTACACCAGTCATTGATCCTCGCTCTTAGGGTCACAGTTCAGCGTTTGGTAAAGCTCCGTTGCTCCGGAGGCTTATCAGTGGTATAGTTCCCTGTTGTTGTAGGTGTTTACATTCAGGGGTATGGCGGGGCCCTGTCCCGCCATTGTTGTCGTATAATTTCTTAGAAGTGCAGTAATCTTGTTGTAGGCGGGGTTTGTAAAAAGGATTAAAAGCTGCTCATGTTGGAAAAAGTCGTTATTTATATTTATCTTAGAAAGGCAAGTTTTTCTCAGATTATTGTTTCATATTTCATAATATGTCTTGTATCGTTTTATGTTCCGCTGATTACTCTGATGTTGTATCACTAGGGTGCCCGGGGTAAGGCACCAGTCACGGGCCCGGAATCGGGTCGTGACAAAAGTGGTATCAGAGCAGTTAATCCTCGGAAAGTGTCTATGACCGTATCGATGAAGTCTTGATTATCGGTGTGTTGTGCACCACACCAATAATCGTGAGGCTATAGGGTATTTAGGATTGGTTTCTATTCTTCTCACTCGAGATCGTGCCTTAGAGTGTGTTGTAAGTTGGACCTCGACAAAATTATTTCCCTTATCGTTATGCCTCGCGTAGGCAACCCGCCGGGAGGGCAAAGCGGCGGAGGCTGCGAGTAGAGTTGAGAGGGTTACGTGGGCACAGCCCAATTATCACCTTGGATGGTGCTTCATTCGGGATTTCTGCGACGTCACTAGCCCGAGAAAGTTTAGCACGGCGGCGGTTCTCTGCGGCCATGATATTTGAACGCCGGTTACGACGAGAGCAGAGAATATGGGTCGCAAAGGCGACCACATTTACTAGCTATGGATTTGGCTACGGAGAGTATACCGATGTATCGCGAGTCTTGATGACTACCTAAGAGAGGTTGTGCAAGAGTAATTCTTGATTGGGCTTGAGCATGGCACGTATGCGGGCTTATGTCTGTGGTAAAAACGTAGAGATCGACGGGTTAACAAGGGCGAGGAGAGGGCGGCGGCGAGGTCCTTCGGTAACTTTCAAGGTGAGTATACCTTAAGTGCTATGTTCGATAGCGGTGTGGTAGTTGTGATTAGAAATCATGGTGGGTTAGCAGGTAAGATTTTGGGGATAGAGAAGGTGTGAGCCTTAGAGTGTTATACGTCTGCACCTTAGAGGTAAGGCCATCTCGAGTAAAGGTGTAGTGTTATGTTTGATCCTTATCGAGTGCATAGTGCACGTGAGCTATGTTTGGGATAGGTCCCTAAGTGGTATGAAATGAAAGAGGGTAGTTGAGCTAAGAAGACGCTAGGTTTTCGTAACATGTTTAGTAAAATTGTTCCTTGGGAGATAGTATTTTGCGCGCTGGGTCGGGTTGAGGCCACGTTGCGGGTCAACCCGCGGCATGTTTGGTGGTGGGGTCTGGTTGTGGTGGTCCCGCTTGTGGTAGGTCACGAGGTGTTAGGCTCGAGTTTAGTTAACTAGCGTGCGAGTTCGTGGATGCGTTCGACGGTGGTCGGTCGATGAAGCAGCCCATCGTGTTCTTGATCGGGACCGTTCACTCGGCGATGTTGATTTATCGAAGGTTGTAAGGCTGCACGGGTGCCTACCTTCACCTTATGGCGACAGTGGAGCCAGTTACGGCTGTTTTTGTTTGGAAGTTTTACGAGCGGGGTTAAGGACTCGGTGAGTCTCGAATCGCGTTCGCCTCGGGCGGTGTGTGGATTTGGGGTAGTTGTGAGGATTGTTGTCTCTGTGGAGGAGCGTTTAAGCTACCATTTCGGTGTTCGGATGTCGCCTTACGAAGCCTTGTAGAGGCGAAGTGTAAGTTGCGGTCGATTGGTTCGATGTTGGCAAGGTTGAGACGATTGGTTCGAGCTTGTTCGGCGGTATGGATAGGGAAAAGCTCATCTAGAAGAAGTTACGGCGGCTCGGAGGAATCGTGCGGATAATCGGCGACGACGCAGAGTTGAGTTGACGGCCGGTCTTCTTGAAAGTACCACCCCGGACAGGGTGTGACGAGTTTGGAAACAGAAGGAACTTAGCCCGAGTTACTTTGGGCCTTTTGAGTTCATGTGAAGAATAGGCCAGGTTGCCTATATGTTAGCAATTGCCGTCCGACTTAGGAGGCAGTACGTCCGGTCTTTCGTATTGTATGTTCGGGAATGTATCGAAGATCCATCCAGAATGTTCCCAGTTAATGATGCCCACGTAAAGAGATAGTAACCCCGAGTTTTGGAAACTAAAGCGATGTCGAAATGTGGTAGAGGTTCGAGTGTCTGGCGACTTGGTGATCGCATGCAGCCCGGTACCATTTGTTGGGTCGTCGGAGCTAGGCTCGCGGCAAAGTGACAAAAGTGTATTTGTGGTGATGTTAGAGGTGTTTCCTCGTAGACTTGGATATAAGTATGTTGCGCAGGTATTTTCTGTGGCCAGGTATGGCAGGATTGTTTCGTAAGTATAGAAGTGAAGACTATACTGGCGCACGTATGTTTTGAGACTTAGAATGAACATTCGGGACGAATGTTTCTAAGGGGGGAAGAATGTTATACCCCGTAGTTCCTGGGTATGTATGCGAGGACGTACGTACGAGAATACGACAGAAAGATTGGAAAGGAAGAAAGAGGTGATTTTTCCACGGAAAAGTTTCCGGTTTTTGTGAAGGAAAAAGGTTCGTTAATGGGAATTGGATTCCCAGATTTGGTATTCGGACTTCCTGGAATATTAGAAAAATATGGAATTTTATTTTCGGAAATGGTCACGTGGGGCCCACGGGAGACATTTACTGATTTTGTAGGCCCACTTTGTTTTCGAGATTTTGGCCATTGTGGATATTTTCGGAAGATGTTTTTTTTTGGGCCAATAGGAGGGTGACACGTGTCACCCCCGCCTAGGTGGCTTGGCCGAATGGCATTTGTGCACAACACCCGGTTAGAGTCGTTTTTCGACGAAACGTTTTACATAACTTGCGAGAGGAAAATTCCGGCTATGTCTTTTCTTATTTTTGCGGATTTTTACGAGAGACGGAACATTTTGGACCAACGAGAGGGCGGCACTTGGCACCCTCATTGGTGGGCAAAGTGGGCGCACTTGGACGATTTGGGGGTGTCAGTGGTAGATATTTTGGTAGATATTTGTGAGGTTTTAAGGAGTAGGGACTAGGGGGCACTTGGGCATATCTTGGCCCTACACTTGTGTAGCACTTGGCTAGATCTTGGCCATTGGTTGGCCTTGGCTTGTAGTATAAATACCCCTCCCTTTGATGAACTTCTTCATCCATAAATTTGCCTAAGTCTTGAAAGCTCTCCTTCTCCCTCCCCTTGTGTTGAGTTCGGCCAAGGGCCTCCCCTGTGGCGAGCACCCCACTCTAGGGGTGCTAGCCGAGTGTACCCACTGCTAGTTGCTTTCGTATGATACCCCCCTTTGTGGTGTAGAAATACTCTCCAAAGTATTGTTATAATGACCAAATTAAATTAGACGAATACCTAGTTGTATTAAAAGGTTATACCTATCTGAAAAGCCGAAATACTATTATACTTCCGTCGGTCCAAAACCGAAACCCTAGGAAAATCTCCATAGTCCGTTGGAGTATTGTGTAGAAGTTGGTTAGAACTTCTAAGGGTGGTTTAGAGCGGGTTGGAGCGCTCGGAGTTGGAGCTAAACGATTGCCCAGGATCGACTTTATACTTGGATAATTATGGGCTTATCGAGGTAAATATCTTGTCCCTCTATTGTAATTGGAAATTACATGTTGTTAGAATATATAGTTGAAGTATACTATATATAGAACTGAACGTGGTTAGTTGGCAATGTCTTTTGACTTAAGCTAAGAATCGAATCGTATTCAGATGAGACTTGTGTAGTAATCTTGTGGAGTAGAATTGTACCCGTTCGGGTTAGATGTATAACCCCCCCTGGTTGGCTTGGTAGCCGGCCCCGTTAGAGGAGGAGATTTACGCTGTTGCGGGGGGGGGAGGTGCTGCCGAATTTTCGGTAGAATGTTCTGCGATAAGGTCTAAATGTTAATAAGCGCCTTGTGGCCTTATAGGTTGAAGTACTACGTGTGGCGCGTTCTACTTGGCTTAAGGAGTAGCCGAAGCGGTTGGGAGTACTTGGGCGTTTTGCTATTAGTCGATACTCGTCGCGAGGTATGTGAACCTCTTCCTATCTCTTCTAGCATGATATGTGTGAACTATGTAGTACGGTAGACGTACATGTACTAAATGTATTTGATTGGTGTAAAACATAAAGTGTTATAACGGCTTTATGGGAAGTTGGTTATAACGGCTTTATGTTGGTAAGAAAATACATGTGGTTTTAAAAGGTAATCGATTTGAACTATAAGCGGCTTGTTATGTGTTAATAAAGAACTTGAAGTATTTCAAAAGAGTTTGAATCATTTTGAGAGAAGAAGTAATACTTGATTTGTTTTGAAAACTTAAGAGTTATACTAGCTTTATGGAAAGTTAGGTATAACGTCTTAAGAATGTTTTACTGATTTTGGAAATCGAATGTGTATCGACAAACCAACTGCAGCGTTAATAAAAGGAAATGTTTTGTGATTAAGTATTATTAAAACCAGTAGAAACTTCCATCCGCATAGAAGCTAAGATGAGACAAAATGATATTTCCTAGATCATGGTCTTTGTAATAAGATTGTTGTAAACAAGAATATCCTACTCACATATAAGACTTATGTTTCTCAGATAGTTTAAAAGAGAATTATATTCTTAAATGAATAAGACTATGAACTACGAAACCTTTCTAAATAAGAAACATGAACATTTGAAATTAGGCAAACTTGGACGTTTGGAAAATAATGTTGTTACTTGAGTTTTACAAAGAGAAGTGTTTTGATTTACTTCAAAAGATAATCACTATATTTTCATATACTACGTATTGTGTGACTTTTGTGAAAGTAACGTATCTTTTAAAGAGTTAATGTATGAAGTACTTTGGGGATAAAACCCCGAACTTGTTAGCATATAGTAGAAAGTACCTTGTGTGTATAACTTGATTGTGTTGGTTTGTGATAGCCTTGTAATACTTTCTTGTTGATTTGATAAGTAAACATGCTAGGATGCTACGTGTGTTAGTATCTTGTGATGTTTGTGTAAAGGGGTTTTCCTTTGTTGTGCTTATGTTGTTTAACGATAAGCTGTTATGATAGTATTATACATCACTCATCTCTTGAGATGATTCCGGGTTGCGCCTCCGTCTGGGGTAGACTTCAGTGTCGATGGACCTATGATTCGAGACTACCTCATGCGGGTCGAGGGCTATGCGGGCTGCGGGAGTTCGTGTTAGGATCACGGCCGCTTGTGGTCATGCGGTCCTGTGGCCGTGCGGACGGCGAGTCCAGGACGCTGCCGGGGAGTAGCTACCCTCGATGCGGGGTTATACCTCATGCGGGCCGATCTGATTGGCCTATGCGGAGCTGCGGAAAGTTCCAGGGCTAGACGCGCACATTAGATACTGCGGGCAAGTGGTCAGCTTTGATCATGTGACTGTATTGACAGATATTATGATACAGTTCATGACCTTGTTGGTACTGTGGGTGTTAGTAGTCGGCTATGCCTTTGTACTTACCCTGTACGTGTTATTATGGCACAAGTGGGACCTGGTGTTCATGTGTGTTCCTTGGTGCTTTTATATCATAAATCGCTATGGCGGTGAGGAAGGTATTCCACGGGCATGATTGATGTTGTGGGCGTGAGACCCATTGTTATATTTGAGTGATGACTTGAGGGCGTGAGTCCCTGACTTGACATGACTGCTGATTCTTGTGAACTGTAGTTTGGTTATCATACATGTCTCTGCCTTATAGACTATTATGATTTCATTTCTGATATTTTTAGTTTCACATACTGGCACTGTTATCTTGACCTCGCCCGGGTGCGTTCATCCGCGAGTAAAGGTACACGATCATTGATCCTCGCTCTTAGGGTCACGATTCAGCGTTTGGTAAAGCTCCGTTGCTCGAGGCTTATCGATGGTATAGTTCCACTGTTGTTGTAGGTGTTTACATTCGGGGTATGGCGGGGCCTGTCCCGCCATTGTTGTCGTATAATTTCTTAGAGGTGCATGAATCTTGTTGTGGCGGGGTTTGTAAAAAGGATTAAAACTGTTCATGTTGGAAAAAGTCGTTATTTATATTTATGCCGAAAGGCAAGTTTTTCTCAGATTATTGTTTCATATTTCATAATATGTCTTGTATTGTTTTATGTTCCGCTGATTACTCTGATGTTGTATCACTAGGGTGCCCAGGGTAAGGCACCAGTCACGGGCCCGGAATCGGGTCGTGACAATATCCTACCAACTCCTTGACCACCAATTCAACACAAAAAATGTGCCACACTCCCCATTCTCGTCCGCCAACCATCACCAATTAGAGGGTGACAAGTGTCGCCCTCTTGTTGGTCCAAAATGTTACGTCTCTCGGAAAAACCGCAAAAATTATAAATGACATAGCCGGAAATTCCCCTACGAAAGCTGTTAAAACGTTTCGTCGAAAAACGACTCTAACCGGGTGTTGTGCACAAAAAGAATTCGGCCAAGCCTAAAGAAGTTCGAAAATTTCTCGTCGTCCCCACGTCATACTGAAATACGGTATAACATTCTCCTCTTAGAAACATTCGTCCGAATATTCCTTCTAAGTCTCAAAACAAGCGTCGTCGAGATAGTCTTCACTACTATACTTACGAGAATCAAACATGTCACACCTGGCCACAAAATAACATGCGCGCCAAACCCAAATCCACGCTAACGAGGAACCACCTCGATTAGCACAAAAGTCCCCACCAGTCTAAAATATACTCCGCCGCCTACATTTCACAAAGAAAGCGATCACACACGTTCACTTCTCCCTATCTCGTCGTACCGCTTCTCGAACACTCGAGCTCTTTCTAGTATCCGTACCACACTTCCGTCAACGTTTACGTTTCCAACCCGGAGTTACTACCTCGAACTTGGTCATCTTACGACCCTCGATTTCCTCGAAGGCCAGGCTCGGCCTTCACGAACCGATTCGGGTCGAACATATCTATGAACTCATACGATGGTCATCTAAACTTGGGCCTAGCACCCTCGTGACCCTGCCACCTGGCGGGACCACCCGGTGACCGCTTCGCCGAAAGCGGGGCGGGTTGGCCCGCAACATGGCCCCAACCCGACCATCGTAGCGCCAACTTCCGCTCGCCGACACGGAACACATCATGAAGCTACCACTTCCATCTCACACTAACCAGATTTTTAAATCACACTATAGCACAAAGCTATCCGAACATAACACTTAACACATCATTAACATCAATACATACAAGTATCTGTGGTTAAGGATATACACGAAACTAGGCGGTTCAAGGCCGCTAAAGCGAACTTCCACCGCGACCTACCGTGGCAATCGCCTCTAGTAGTCTGTGCTATCCTACCAGCGCTACCCACAGTCGGGCGGTCTCTCGTCATATGGCCCTGTTGGCGCAAGAATAACAAGCTCCTTGGTACTACGACACTCCCGTAATGCGGTCTACACATCGACCACAGAGGTAGGGTGATCGCATCGCCAACACCCTACTCGCGAACATCGAAACACAGGAGCCACGACCGCTCCTGAATATCCCGGTCGAAGGCTGCGGAGGACCACTCTGCAATGGCGGAGTACATAACTAGTCTCGGCTGGCGGTCCGCCTCGAAAGTCGCAAAATATCCGGGCCGTCTTGGCGCCTGTGGCGGTCCGCTGCGTCGATCTCTGCGCTCTCGCACCCAGTGCATGAGCACGAATGCGGGCAATGTCATGCGGTAAGAGAAACACCCGCACAAGACTTCGGCCATATAATCATCTAGCCGGTGGCGTAGCGATGCACCTATCCTCCATATCTGCAACAAGCGCGAGGGACATATCGAGCAAAGAATCGAACTTCGACATTGTACTCACGGCGGTCGCCTCTGCCTCGATAACAAAAATTTGTCGGCCGTGCCCTCTCATCTGCGGAGGCAAGAAGTGCGTGAGAAAAGCCCGAAAACTCATCCCATCTGCTGGAGTGCATGCTCTCCCGGGAAAGCTCACGAATCAAACCAATCGGCTGCGGTATCACGCGGCCGATGCGAACGAAGTCCGCGACTCGGTCTCTGAAGCCTTGATCACGCGTGATCCTTCAGAATCGACGGATGAACTCCTGCGGATCATCCTCGAGCCTCGACCCATAAAACTCTGGCGGGCGACAAATCAGAAAGTCCCGTAGCCTCATACTATCGTCTCTCGGGTGCACCACAGTGTTCTGGGCAGGCTGCGCATCCGGCTGTCGCCATATCAGCCTGACCACGCCAATAATCGGGCCATCTCCTTGTGACCCATCTCCTGCTCGGCCCGTGGGTGGAGGCTCAGTCTTGTAGTCTCATCAGCCACGGCTGCGGCTCTAAACATCTTGGTCTTTGGCGGGTCGCGAAACTTCGCCGTCGGAGCTTCTCAGTCTTGGCCGGGCTGCGCCTCGTACTCCTCTGTATCCCACTAGCGCCTCCTCGGCTGCCTTGCCTCCAGGCCGGTCGCCTGCGGAGGCATAACGGTAAAATGAAACACATCGGAGGGTCCAACTTACACTTCGGCTCTAAGGCACGATCTCGTAATGAGAAGAATAGAAACCAATCCTACATGTCCTATAGCCTCACGATTATAGATGTGGTGCGCAACACACCGATAATCAATACTCTACTAGACACGGTGCAGACACTTTCAGAGACTAATCGCTCGATACCACTTTGTAACGCCGAACCGGGCGTTCTTGGTGCCTTACCGGGCACCCTAGTGATACAACATCGGAGAAAACCGGCGGAAAATAAAACACGAGTCATGAAACAAGAGATATAATAAATAAGCAGGCCAACCAAAGCAGTTGCGCCCGGTATATACATAAAAACCCGAGCAGTTATCCTTTTACAAACCACGCCTTGCAATGCTACTGACTCTAAGATTTACAACAACTATGACGGACGGGGCCCGCCATACCACGAATGTACAAGAACCTACAACTCAGGAAACATACAAAGATAAGCCTCGAAGGAACGGAGCTTTCAACACGCGAAATGAGATCCTAAGGCGGGGATCCACGACCGATGTACCTCTACTGCGGCGTGAACGCGGCCCGAAGGAGGTCGATCTGACAATACCAAGTATGTGAAATCACAAATCAGTAAATGAAATCATAATAGCCTAAGCGGGAGACATGTATGATAACCAAAATACGACGCAACATAAAAGCGGTCAGTCGAGGACTCACGCCTCAAAGTCACCACTCAAATATAACTATGGGTCTCACGCCCAACATCCATCATGTTCGCATCATGGCGCGTGCCCGGAATCTTGCATCGGTGTAGACATGTCCATGATGCAATAATAACAAGGCGCGTGGCCACATACCGGAATCTTGCATCGGTGTAGACAAGCCCATGTAACCTCAATACAATATCTTTGGTGGTCAACCTGCCGCGTGGCCATATGCCGGAATCTGCGTCGGTGTGACACGTCCATGTTGCGATAATAACCATATATCGGGTAATCAACGGCGCGTGGCGCGTGCCGGAATCTGCGTCGGTGTAGACATGTCCATGTGACATCAACAACAAGCGATAATCAAAATGGAAACATACGTGTAATTCTCCATCACCGCCAAAGACGTCAAGTAAGTTCTCAACAAGTCAACCGCCTCTATCGAGAGACGCGGTAACACAGAAATACCACACTTGCACAACAAAGGCTATCATCACAAGCATAGGCAAGTTTCACAACAACAAGCATAGGCAAGTTTCACAACAACAAGCATAGGCAAGTTTCACAACAACAAGCATAGGCAAGTTTCACAACAACAAGCGGCAAGTTTCACACAACTCAAAGTACTTTCATTTTATGCCAAAGTCCGGTTTTAACTCTAAAGTACTACGTCGTTAAATTCTTTAAAAGAGATCCATTACTTTTATCAAAGTCACCTGATACCCGTAGTATTAGAATGACCAACCCACATTCCTTTTCAAAATCAAGTAACAACATTCTTTTCCTAAGTTCCAGTTTGCCTAGTTTCAATTACTCAAGCTTCTCATTTTCAAATGGTTTCATAGTTCCCAAACTTAATCACTTGATTCCTTTTTAGAACAATTGAGTAATATATGTCTCACGTGAGAGTAGGTTATTCTTGTTTACAACATTCTTATTACAAAGACCATGATCTAGAAAATGTAATATCATTTTGTCTTATCTTAGTTTCTATGCGGATGGAGGTTTCTCTTGGTTTTAATAATACAATTCATTAGTCAAGACATTTTCCTTTATTAACATTGCGATGGTGCTGTCGATACATTCGATTTCCGAAATCAGTAAAACATTATCCCTTTAAAAAAACCAAGTACTCATTACTCACGAATGAGGTTTCACACAAACATTCACATTAAAACAAATAAGTTAAGTCTCTTATCTTATAAGATCAAGTCTCTTAACTTCTAACATCAGTAAACCATTTTCTTTACCCCTCTTAAGACATTATACCTAACTCCCCATAAAGCTAGTATAACTCCTTTTAAAACCTTTAAAAGCGAGTGTTACTCTCTCAAAACGATTTATAAATCTTTTGAAATACAAGAAGTTCTTTATTATAACAAGCGCTTATAATTCACATCGATTACCTTTTAAAACCACAAAGTATTTTCTTACCTACATAAAGTCGTTATAACCAACTTCCCATAAAGCGTTATAACACTTTATGTTTTAAAACAATCAAACACGATTAACACGTATGCGTCTACCGTACTACATAGTTCACACATATCATGCTAGAAGAGATAGGAAGAGGTTCACATACCTCGCGACGATTATCGACAATAAGCAAAAAGCTCCAAGTACTACAACGCACTGGCCCTTTCCACTCCTCGAGTAGAATACGCTACTCTTAGTACTTTCACCTATAAAGGCCACAAACGTCTATTAAATCTTAAACACAAGTTCTCATCTTTCTACAGAAAATTTGGCAGCACCTCCCCACACAGCGTAAATCTCCTCTCTATCGAGTAGGCTACCAAGCCAACCAGGGGGTTTATACATCTAACCTGACGTGTACAATTCTACTCAAGAATCCAACACAAGTCTCTGTCTGATCACATGTAATTACGATTCGATTCGATTCTTTATTCTTCAGCTTAAGTCAAAAGACATTGCCATAATACTAAGTTGATTCTATATATAGTATACTTCAACTATATATATTCAAACATGTAATTTCCATTTACAATAGAAGGGCGATAGTGTTTACCTCGATAAGCCCAAAATTATCCAAGTACAAAGTCGATCCCGAGCAACGCTTAGCTCTACTCCGAGCGCTCAAACAACCCAGAAGTTCTAACCAACTTCTACTTACAACTTCAACAACGGGTGAAGATTTCCTTAGGGTTTCGTTTTTGTGGCTAAAGGAAGTATAATCGTATTTTACGGGCTTTTGTATAAGTGTAACCTTGGGAATACTACAAGGTATTTGGGCGAGTATTTGGACATTATAACAATACTAGGAGAGTATTTCTATACCACAACAAAGGGTATTATACGAAAACAACTAGGCTAGGGGGTGCTCTCGGCTAGCACTCAAAGGGTAGGGGTTTCTCGGCCACAAGGCCTCATGAGGAAGAGGGGTGGTTGACGAACTACACAAGGAGGGAGGAAGAGAACTTCAAGACTTAGGCAATTTGTGGATGAAGAAAGTCTTCACAAAGGAGCTATTTATAGGCCAAGCAAAGGCCAACCAATGGCAAGATCCATCCAAGTGTTAGGCAAGTGTAAGGCAAGATTAAGCCATGTGCAACCTTATCCATCTACCCAAAATATCCTACCAACTCCTTGACCACCAATTCAACACAAAAAGCGTGGCACACTCCCATTCTCGTCCGCCAACCATCACGATTGAGGGTGACAAGTGTCACCTCTTGTTGGTCCAAAATGTTACGCCTCTCGGAAAAATCCGCAAAAATTATAAATGACATAGCGGAAATTCCCTACGAAAGTCGAAAACGTTTCGTCGAAAAACGACTCTAACCGGGTGTTGTGCACAAAAAGAATTCGGCCAAGCCTAAAGAAGTTCGAAAATTTCTACGTACGTCCCCCACGTACATACTCTGGAAATACGGGGTATAACAACAAGTATCTAAAGTGTGCCTGTAACCACATGTACAAATCAAGCCCGTGATCGCTCGTCACCGCGGCAAGCTTCATGGATTAGCGGTCCATGGACTAATAACATAATCCTCACAATGACCGCATGCCCCGACATCTTACCTCGGTACAAGCATGGCCATGAAACCATCCTACTGGACGCATACCCGTGGACCATCCATCGTGTCAGTATGTCCAAAGGAAATAACAAGATAATACTCAAAGTGGAAGCATACCCGTGGACCATCCATCGTGTCAGTATGTCCAAAAGAAATAACCAGATAATACTCAAAGTGGACACATACTCGTGGACCATCCAACGTGTCAGTATGTCCAAGCAATCAATCAGATAGTCGGCCCTCCCCGAGAGACACGGTAGCACAGAATCAAAACACTTGCACAACAAAGGCTATCACAACAAGCATAAACAAGTTCAATGTACTTTCACTTTATGTCAACAATCCGGGTTTCAACCCCAAAATACTACTGTCACGACCCGACCTCGGGCCCGCGACTGGTGCCTTACCCCGGGCACCCTAGTGATACAACATCAGAGAAAATCAGCGGAAATAAAAACTAAAACATGAGACAAGACATAAAGTATGAAACAGGCTAACCAAAACGGTCACCTTCCTGAATATATACATATATATATATATCAAACTGAACAGTTAAATCCTTTTACAAACCCTGCCCACAACAGTACTACAGACCTCTAAGAATGTAACCATAACTATGGCCGGGACGGGGCCGCATACCCCAGATGTACAAGTAACTACACCGACGGGGACTATACCAAAGATGAGCCTCGGAGAAAGCGGAGCTTCCCAAAATCTTTGACTGTGATCCTATGGCGAGGATCCACAACCGATGTACCCTACTGCGGCATGAACGCAGCGCCTCCGAAGGAGGTCGATAACAGTACCAAGTATGTGAAACGAAAATCGTAAATGAAATCATAGTAGTCTATATAAAGCAGAGACATATATGATACCAAACTACGATTACATAATATATGCGATCGCGTCAAGTCGGGGACTCACGCCTCAAAGTCATTACTCAATTATAACTATGGGTCTCACGCCCAACATCAATCATGCGTGGAATACCTTCCTCATCGCGATCTATGATATAACAACACCAAGAAGTACACATGAACACCAGGTCCCACCTGTGCTATAAAAACCTTACGGGGCAAGTACGAAGGCTAACTACCAGATACCAAAGCCGCATCATCAACTGATCGGGGCAAGTACGAAAGCCAACTACCAGATACCAAAGCCGTACCAACAAATCTATATAACCATACCACGGGCGACCGGGGCAAGTACGAAAGCCAACTACGGATACGAGCGCGCCACGTAGGTGGCGGGCAAATCGAAGACTAACTACGAACCTGGCGGAATCACGAGAGACCGTCACAAACTGAACGGCAAGTACGAAGGCTAACTACGGATACCAAGCGAAAGCTCATGACTTGGGGCAAGTACGAGAGCAACTACGGATACAAGCCGGATCAGTAAAACCTCATGGAGAGCTAGTCCATGGAATAATAACCGCAGAAGCGTACCCGTGGAATGCTCCATCACTGCCGGTACATCCAAGTAAGATCATAACAAATCAGCCGGCCCTCCATCGAGAGACACGGTGGTATAGAAATACAATACTAGCACGACAATGCTATCACACGCAAACATAGGCAAGTTACACACAACTCAAGGTACTTTCATTTTATGTCAACAATACGGGTTTCAAACCCAAAAATAATACCTACTTTCATTCTTTCAAAAAGACCTCTTTTTACGTAAAAGATACTAATACTCGTAGTATCAAAAACACATTTCCTTTTCAAACCAAATTACTTTACTTTCGTAAAAACCTTTACAAGGCTTTTAAAATCAAGTACTCTATACTTTTTAAACCAAGTGCCTTCCTTTTAAAACAACATCAAGTATACTCTTTAAAACTCAAATACTTACTCTTTTCAAAACAAGTAACCTATACTTAAATCAAGTTACCATTTTAAAACCAATGATAAAACCATTCTTTTACCCACATAAAGTCGTTATAACTAACTTCCCATAAAGCTATTATATCACTTTATGTTTTAAACCAACCAATTCACTTAGCACACGTGACGTCACCGCATAAACATAGTTCACAACAATCATGCTAGAAAAGATAGGAAGAGGTTCACATACCTCGCGACGATTATCGACAATTAGCAAAATGCTCCAAGTACTACAACCTTGCTAGCCTTTTCCACCCTTCAAGTAGAATACGCTACTCGTAGTACTTCAACCTATAATCGCCATGAAACGTCTATCAACTTCTAGATCTCTTCGTAGAATATTCTAAATACCAGATTCCTTTATTCTACAGAAAATTCGCAAGACCTCCCCGCTATCACATAAATCTCCTCCCCTCTCAAGGCCCGCTACCAGGCCAACAACTCTCAGGGGATTACACGTCTAACCGGACGTGTTCAATTCTGCTTCACAATAATACTACACAAGTCTACTGTAAGTACAATCCAATGTAAATACAGTTCAATCCTTTATAATCATCCTTCCAATATAATATACTCAAGTATAACTACTACAACATGTAATATCCAATTACAATAGGGGGACATAGATCATTACCTCGATAACCCCAAAATTATCCAAGATTATGAGTCGATCCTGGGCAACGTTTAGCTCCAATTCCTTACGCTCCAACCCGCTCCAAGCGACCCTTAGAAGTTTCTAAACAACTTCTCTTAACACTTCAACCAAGCTTATGAAGATTTTCTAGGGTTTCGTTTTGCGACTATTGGAATAAAGTAGCATTTCCGGGCTCCTAGTATTAAAACAACTTTGGAATACTACTAGGGATACTAGGCCAATGTATTTGTGATTATACCACAATACACAAAGTATTTTCTACACAAGAGGGGGGGAGGGACGAAAACACAATCTCAAAGGGAGGGAGTATTTGCCTTGGAAGACTTAAGTGTGGAATGAATTTAGTCTTCAACTTAAGGGGGTATTTATAGAGGAATTAAGGGTCAAGATCTTATGCAAGTGTGTGGTCAATATTGGGCCATGTGTGTGTGGGTCCCACCACACCACATGGCCAACGATTTTGCTCTCCAAGTGTCATGGCCATTTCGGCCAAGGGGACAAGTGGCTAGCCACTTGTCCCACCAATTTCGGCCCACATGGCCACTCAAGGGGGGTGACACGTGTCGCCCCCTTACTCGTCCAAAATATTTCATCTTCCGAAAATATCCAAAATACCGAAAACTCAAAAACAAAGCGGGCCCCACAAAACCGAAAATTTCTCCCGTGGGCCCCACGTGACCATTTCCGAAAATAAAATCTCATAATTCTAGTATAATCCAAGAAGTCCAAATACCAAATCTGCGAATCCAATTCCCATTAACGAACCGTTTTCCTTCACAAAACCCGGAAACTTTTCCGTCGAAAAATCACACCTTTCTTTCTTTCCAAAATTTCTGTCATATTCTCGTACGTACGTCCTCACATACATACCCTGGAACTACGGGGTATAACATTCTTCCCCCCTTAGAAACATTCGTCCCGAATGTTCCTTCTAAGCCTCTAATCAAACGTGTGCCGGTATAGTCTCCACTACTATACTTACAAAACCGATCATGCCACCAATGGCCAGAATATAACATGTGCGCAAAACTCAAATCCAAGCCAACGAGGAAATCATTTCTAATCTCACAACATTTCACTAGCTTCAATTTACCCTAAGGCCATTCCCGGCCTTCACGATCCGATTCTGGTCGAACGCATCCACGAACCCGTACGATGGTTACCTAAACTTGGGCCTAGCACCCTCGTGACCCTATCACACAGTGGGACCACCTCGAACTGACCCCACCCCAAACCGGGTTGCGGGTTGACCCGCGAATGGTCCTCAACCCGACCCATAATCGCACCAGACTCTTGTTCCCCGATCCGGAACAATCTTACCTACACAAGTCCTGAAAGCTACCACTCTCATCTTACACAACCCAAGGAATTATCCCACTAATACACCCTATGTATGTAATGCTCTCCGACAAGGATTACCCGCAAAGTCTTGTACTCGAGACGAACTTACATCTAAGGTCTCAACGCATAATATTCTAAGGTTCACACCTTCCATACCCCCATACTTATCCTTTCAACTAACCATGTTTTCTAACACATCAATAACACAACGCTATCCATACATAGCACACAATAATAAGATCACCATATCAAGCATACTAATCTCTAGAGGGTTAAGGATATACCTGTATCTACCGCTTCACTCTAATCATAGGTCTGCCCTGCAGGGCGCATAGCTGTAGAAGGTGATGAACCAGCCATAGATCCTGAAGGCCGAGTCTCTACATCCGCACTACCTCTGGTCGGACAATTTCTCGCAAAATGGCCCTGCTGGCCGCATGTAAAACAACCTCCCGAACCAGCACGACACTCCCCCTTATGGATTCTACCGCAACGACCACACTGAGGTAAGGGTGGCCTCATCTGGTCAACACCACTACTCCCCCGAAAACATGAACCCTTGGAGCCCTGACCTGCTCCTGAATACTCTGGATGCCCTGAAGACCGCGAGGACCGCTCAGATCGTGGAGGCGCATAACTAGTCTGCCAGGCGGTCCGCCGAAAGTCGCCAAAAGGCCCCGCTGCTCGCCCTCTTCTCTGATCTTGGTCATTCCGTCGACCTCTCCGCCTCACACCCAAGTGCATAAGCTCGCACGCGGCAATGTCCATGCCCTACAAGAGCTACACCCGAGCAAGCTTCTACAAGTAGTCATCGAGCCCCGCGGACGTGGCGGTGCACTCGCCCTCCATATTTTCCACTAACGCCGACATATCGTGCCAACGAGTCGAACTCCACGTTGTACTCCCGAACCGCACGCCGCCCCGCCTCAACATCAAAAATCTGCCGGCCCGAGCCCTCATCCGCGGGGCAAGAAATGTGCAAGAAATGCCCCTGAGAACTCGTCCCATACAGCTGGAAGCGCATGCTCCCCCCGGGACAGTTCCCATGAATCAAACCAGTCGACTGCAGTATCACGCAGCCAATGCGAACCCAATACCACCGACTCTGCCTCTGAGGCCTTGATCACTCTCATGATCCGTCAGAATCGCTTGATAAACTCCCGAGGGTCATCCTCAGCTCTCGATCCATAGAACACTGGTGGACTGCAACTTAAGAAGTCCCGAAGTCTCCAACTATCGGCCCTGGGGTGCACTACTGGTACCACCGGCTCCCGTTTGTCCTCAAGTCTCTCCATAAACCTAATTAGTAACTGGGCCATCTCCTTGCAACCCATATCCTCCGCATCGCCGCGGATGGAGGCTCGGATATAGTGGCCTCGTGAGCTACCGCCAGATTAAACTCTGGGCCGGGCGGCATCGTAGAATCCGCCGCTGTAGCACCACCGTAAAAACGGGCCTCGCTCGTAACCTCCGTGCTCTACTCGCAACTCCCTTCACGCTTGCCTTACGGGCTCTGGTCCTTGCGCGAGGCATAATCGATATAAAAGAATACGTTAGAGGGAGTCCAACTTACAACACAGCTCTAAGGCACGATCTCAGAGTGAGAAGAATGGAAACCAATCCTAAATGTCCTGCAGCCTCCTGATTATAGATGTGGTGCACAACACACCGATAATCAAGACTCTACTAGACACGGTCTGTAGACACTTTCCGAGGACTAATCGCTTCGATACCACTTTTGTCACGACCACTGCCCGCGATCGTGCCTTACCCCGGGCACCCTAGTGATACAACATCATAGAAAATCAGTGGAAATAAAAACTAAAACATGAGACAAGACATAAAGTATGAAACAGGCTAACCAAAACGGTCACTTTCCTGAATATATACATATATATATATCAAACTGAACGGTTAAATCCTTTTACAAACCCTGCCCACAATAGTACTGCAGACCTCTAAGAATGTAACCATAACTATGACGGGATAGGGCCCCGCCATACCCCTGAATGTACAAGTAACTACACTGACAGAGGACTATACCAAAGATAAGCCTCCGGAGAAACGGAGCTTCCCAAAATGCTGAACTGTGATCCTATGAGCGAGGATCCACAACCGATGTACCTCTACCTGCGGCATGAACGCAGCCTCCCGAAGGAGGTCAGTACAACAGGTACCAAGTATGTGAAACTGTAAAATACTATAAATGAAATTGTAATAGTCTATATAAAGCAGGAGACATGTATGATAACCAAACTACGATCCCATATATAAACAGTCATGTCAAGTCAGGGACTCACGCCCTCAAAGTCATTACTCAAGTATAACAATGGGTCTCACGCCCACAACATCAATCATGCCCGTGGGATACCTTCCTCACTGCCGGCAGTATATGATATAATTACACCAAGAAGTACACATGAACACCAGGTCCCACCTGTGTTATAAAAACCGTACGGGGCAAGTACGAAGGCTAACTACCAGATACCAAAGCCGCATCATCAACTGACCGGGGCAAGTACGAAAGCCAACTACCAGATACCAAAGCCGTACCAACAAATCTATATAACCATACCACGAAGCTGACCCAGGGCAAGTACGAAAGCCAACTACCAAATACCAAGCCTGCGCCACGTAGCTGCCGGGGCAAGTACGAAGACTAACTACCAGATACCAAGCCGGAATCACGAGACTTCGTCACAAACCGAACGGCAAGTACGGAAGGCTAACTACCGGATACTGTCAAATGACCACGACTTCGGGGCAAGTACGAGAGCCAACTACCAGATACCAAGCCGAATCAGTAAACCTCATGGAGAGCTAGTCCATAGAATAATAACCGCAGAAGCGTACCCGTGGAATGCTCTGTCACTGCCGGTACATCCAAGTAAGATCATAACAAATCAGCCGGCCCTCCATCGAGATACGCGGTGGTATAGAAATAAAATACTAGCACGACAAGGCTATCACACGCAAACATAGGCAAGTTACACACAACTCAAGGTACTTTCATTTTATGTCAACAATACGGGTTTCAAACCCAAAAATAATACCTACTTTCATTCTTTCAAAAAGACCTTTTTTTACGTAAAAGATACTAATACTCGTAGTATCAAAAACACATTTCCTTTTCAAACCAAATTACTTTACTTTCGTAAAAACCTTTACAAGGCTTTTAAAATCAAGTACTCTATACTTTTTAAACCAAGTGCCTTCCTTTTAAAACAACATCAAGTATACTCTTTAAAACTCAAATACTTACTCTTTTCAAAACAAGTAACCTATACTTAAATCAAGTTACCATTTTAAAACCAATGATAAAACCATTCTTTTACCTACATAAAGTCGTTATAACTAACTTCCCATAAAGCTATTATAACACTTTATGTTTTAAACCAACCAATTCACTTAGCACATGTACGTCTACCGTACTACATAGTTCACAACAATCATGCTAGAAAAGATAGGAAGAGGTTCACATACCTCGCGACGATTATCGACAATTAGCAAAATGCTCCAAGTACTACAACCTTGCTAGCCTTTTCCACCCTTCAAGTAGAATACGCTACTCGTAGTACTTCAACCTATAATGGCCATGAAACGTCTATCAACTTCTAGATCTCTTCGTAGAATATTCTAAAGAACAGCTTCCTTTATTCTACGTAAAATTAGGCAAGCACCTCCCCGCTATCACATAAATCTCCTCCCCTCTCAAGGCCCGCTACCAGGCCAACAACTCTCAGGGGATTACACGTCTAACCAGACGTGTTCAATTCTGCTTCACAATAATACTACACAAGTCTATCGGTAAGTACAGTCCAATGTAAATATAGTTCAATCCTTTATAATCATCCTTCCAATATAATATACTCAAGTATAACTACTACAACATGTAATATCCAATTATAATAGGGGGACATAGATCATTACCTCGATAAGCCCAAAATTATCCAAGATTATAAGTCGACCCTGGGCAACGTTTAGATCCAATTCCTTATGCTCCAACCCGCTCCAAGCGACCCTTAGAAGTTTCTAAACAACTTCTCTTAACACTTCAACCAAGCTTATGAAGATTTTCTAGGGTTTCGTTTTGCGACTATTGGAATAAAGTAGCATTTCTGGGCTCCTAGTATTAAAACAACTTTGGAATACTACTAGGGATACTAGGCCAAGGTATTTGGGATTATACCACAATACACAAAGTATTTTCTACACAAGAGGGGGGGAGGGACGAAAACACAATCTCAAAGGGAGGGAGTATTTGCCTTGGAAGACTTAAGTGTGGAATGAATTTAGTCTTCAACTTAAGGGGGTATTTATAGAGGAATTAAGGGTCAAGATCTTATGCAAGTGTGTGGTCAAGATTGGTCCATGTGTGTGTGGGTCCCACCACACCACATGGCCAACGATTTTGCTCTCCAAGTGTCATGGCCATTTCGGCCAAGGGGCCACGTGACCATTTCCGAAAATAAAATCTCATAATTCTAGTATAATCCAAGAAGTCCAAATACCAAATCTGGGAATCCAATTCCCATTAACGAACCTTTTTCCTTCACAAAACCCGGAAACTTTTCCGTCGAAAAATCACACCTTTCTTTCTTTCCAAAATTTCTGTCGTATTCTCGTACATACGTCCTCACATACATACCCTGGAACTACGGGGTATAACAACTACATACGAAATTCTTTCAAAAAGACCTCTTTTTTACGTAAAAGTCACACGATACTAATACTCGTAGTATCAAAACACGCTTTCTTTTCAAACCAAATTACTTCACCTTCGTAAAAATCTTTACAAGACTTTTAAAATCAAGTACTCTATACTTTTTAAACCAAGTGCTTTTCTTTTAAAACAACATCAAGTATACTTTTTAAAACCCAGATAACTTACTCTTTTCAAAACAAGTAACCTATACTTAAATCAAGTTACTGCTCATTTTCCGAAATCAAGTCTCTTAACTTTCAAAATCAGGTCGTTTAGCTTTCCAAATCAAATCTTTCTTTTATCTTCATAAAGTCATTATAACTAACTTCCCATAAAGCCATTATAATACTTTATGTTTTAAACAAACAAAATTCATTTCACACACGTACGTCTATCGTACTATATAGTTCACAACAATCATGCTCAAGAGTATAGGAAGAATCACATACCTCTTCGGCTTAATCCACAATCCAAGTCGAGTATGCCCCGCGTAGACAATCCACCTATAATAATAACAACATAACTATCAACTTCTAGTTCTCTTCGTAGCATATTCTAAGTATACAGTTCCTTATTCTACGAAAAATTGGGTAGAACCTCCCCCAAACAAGGCCTGCTACCAAGCCAACAACTCCAAGGGGATTACACGTCTAACCGTACGTGTTCAATTTTGCTTCACAATAATGCTAAACAAGTCTACTGTAAATACAGTCCAATGTAAATACAGTTCAATCCTTTATATTCATCCTTCCAATATATCTTATACTCAGTTCTAAACTACTACAATATGTAATATCCAATTACAATAGGGGGACATAGATCATTACCTCGATAAGCCCAAAATTATCCAAGATTATAAGTCAATCCTGAGCAACGTTTAGCTCCAATTCCTATGCTCCAACCCGCTCCAAGCGACCCTTAGAAGTTTCTAAACAACTTCTCTTAACACTTCAACCAAGCTATGAAGATTTTTCTAGGGTTTCATTTGCGACTATTGGAATAAAGTGGTATTTCCGGGCTCCTAGTATTGAAATAACTTTGGAATACAACTAGAGATACTAGGCTAAGGTATTTGGGATTATACTACAATACTTGAAGTATTTTCTACACAAGTGGGGGGGGAAGGGACGAGAACACCACAAAGGGGAGGGGATATTTTTGCCTTGGAAGACTTAAGTGAGGGATGAAATTATGTCTTTGTTACGCCCCGCATTTCAAGTCTAGCTTATAAGATCGTACGAAAGGAACTAAGATCAAAAATTTAGAAGGATAAGGTGATGGAATGTTTCAGACGAGTTTTAGTCAACCTTGAGGTGGTTTATGCCCCATTACGTCAGGAGTTGTTAGGTGTTTCAAAAGCCTAGTGTGTAGTCCGTTAAATCTAGTTCCCAACGCAACAAACCGTTCGTCGATAGGACATCGGAGTCAAATGTTATGGAAGTTTCAAGTTCGGTGCGCAGCAAAGTATTTTCGTATTTTGAGCCAGGCTGCGCGCGCAGAGCGTGGCGCGGCGCCGGTTGTACTGGGGGTTCGCTGAGGTTGCAGCGCCGCGGCGCCGGAATGCAGGGCCGCGGCGCCGGAATGCAGGGCCGCGGCGCCGGAATGCTGGAAATTCTCAAGGGTTGAAGCGCCGCGGCGCCGGCGGCGGGGCCGCGGCGCCAAGGCGGGATTTTTCCGCGGTATAGGGAGAAAAACAGGGGATATTTTAGAGAAAAGCCTATGGGAGGGTGACAAGTGTCCCTCCCATATTTTTGACCAAGAAAAGGGTCCTATTTTAGGGCCAAGTCTTGGAAGACTTGGTCATTTCATCTAACCCTCTTAAGAACTCCTCTCTCTTTTCTCTCTAGACTTTTTAAAGAAAACCTAGCCTAAGAAAAAAATGGTTGGAGCGGCGGCAAGAAGGCAAAGTGTTGGTAACTTGTAGGAAACGCACGTGGACGAGGTTGACGGGAAAGGAGTTGAAGAAAGAGGGCTTTAGTGGGCTAATCCAAAAGGTAAAAGATTCCCTCTTCTCTTGGATATAAGTTATAATACTTTTTATAGTTGATATAGACCACGTGAATCATGTATTAAAGATTGGTAAGTACTATGGATTTTGGAAGGCTAGAAATCCGAAAATGACATGATTGAGTCATTTGAATTTGAATTACAATTTGGTCGTTATCTAAAATCGTCGCATGTTATCTACTAGAGGATTGTAGTAGCTTTAATCGATTTCGGCTTGATTACATGTCATACTAAACAACTTGTATTGAAATAGAGATTGAAAGAGTAGTAGTGTTGTTGTAGCCGAGAATTGGATGAGAATTGGTGTTGTTGTACCTCTAATTGCCGAATGTACACTTATTTTGTGGACTAGTTTTGATGTCAATTGTGGGTCGGAATTTTACACGTCTTGTAGGCGTGTAATCCCCTATTGATAACTACATTGTTGAGCCTTAAATGTGGCGTGTTACCGACCGCCTTGAAAAGGTGGCAAGTAGGTAGAAACAAAAGAAGTGCTGTCCAAATTTCCGTAGAATAAGGGACTTTGCAATTAGAGTATTATACGTTAAAGCTAGGAGCTAATAGACGTATTATGGCCATTATAGGGTGAAGTACTACGAGTAGCATATTCTACTTGAAGGGTGGAAAAGGCTAGCAGGAGTATAGTACTTTGGAACAGTTTGCTACTTGTCGATAATCGTCGCGAGGTATGTGATTCTTCCTATCCTCTTGAGCATGATTATTTGTGAAAAATATAGTGCGGTAGACGCACGTGTGTTGAAGGAGTTTGATTTCCCTTTTTGTGCCTTGACTTGTTATGAAGTGTAAGGGGTTGATTGTGTGAAAAAGTAGTAAAATCTTATTCGTTAGTAATGGGTACTCGGTTGTTAAAGAATAAGCCCTCTTGGTCTCATAAATGCTTATAGTTGTAATTGGTTGGTTTAAAACATAAAGTGATATAATGACTTTATGGAAGGTTAGTTATAACGACTTTATGTAAGTGGGAGAACGGTTGTTGATTTCAAAAGATAAGAGACTTGACTTATAATTGACCTAATTGGTGTTGAAAGGGTGAAACCTCATTCGTGAGTAATGAGTAAGTGGTTTTTAAAAGAATAAAGTTTTATTTGGTTTCTTGACATTCTAATGTAAGGAGACTTAAAGGCTTTTTGAAGGTCATGTAACTTGATTTTTTTGGGAAAAGATAAGTAACTTGTTTTCAAATATTGAACTCTTCCTGATGGAAAAATATAAGTGGCTTGGTTTTAAAAGGTAGGAGTACCCTGATCAAAAAGGGGTTAGTTACTTGGGTTTTAATGGTATACTTGACGTTGTGTTAAAAGTGTTTAAATTACTTGATTTAAACATGAACGTGTTTGGTGCTACGGATAGTAGTATCGAGTTGTTTTTACGTAAGAAAAGAAGAAGATCTTCTTTTTGAAAGAATTAAAGTATGTAGTACTTTGGGGGTGAAAAACCCGGACTTTGACATAAAATGAAAGTACCTTGAGTTGTGTGTAACTTGCCTATGCTTGTTGAGATAGCCCTTGATGTGCAAGTGTTTGATTTCGTGCTACTAAGTCTCTCGATGGAGGGAATCCAAATTCTATTTTAGGCAATCCAAATACAACCAAGGAATGGATCATTTAAGGAGTAGGACGTACTTTCTTGATCTTAAGGAATCATGCTAGAAGAGGAGATAGTTCACATACCTTTTCGGCTAAATCCACAAGCTAAGCCGAATACGCCGTACGTAGATGTGTCAACATATAATGGTCACAACAAGACTATCAACTTCTAGTCTCTAAAGTAGAATAATACTAATACAAATTTCTCTAATTCTACGGAAAATCAGGCAAAGACTTCCTTTGTTTCTACTCACTTTGCCACATTTTTCAAGGCCGAATACAATAACCAACACGCCACATTTAAGGCTCCAAACAACAACCAAACAAAGGGGATTACACGCCTTACAATACGTGTAAAATTCCGCCCCACAATTAATATCAAGTAGTATAAAAATCCAAGTCATTCTCGGCCAACTTATAACCAACAACAAGTCCTTTCCAATTCTTTTTCCAATTCCAAGTTCTAAGGTCTAACATGTTATATAGTCATAAACAACTTCAACAACTACAATTTCCTCCTTACACAACATGCAACGACTTAAACGAATAATCGACTTGAATTGTAATCTTAAGGCTAACATGCTAGTTTTCGGATTAGGGTTCCAATAGCCAATACGTATCAAACTTCATACTATAAAACTCATGTTTGCTAATATCCATAGCTACAACAATAAGTAAACTTAATTGCTAAAACGACAAAATTTATACCTTTATAAGCCCTTAAAAAATAATCCAAGATTCAAAGTCGCTCCTTAGCAATTCTTAGCTCCTTTCCTTAAGTTCCAATCCGCTCCAAGCACTCCTTAGAAGCCTATGAAGAACCCATCTTCAAGTTCCAACTTCAAAGTTGAAGAACTCTTAAGTTTCCGCCTTGCGACTAATACGAAAACGTCGTCTTTCCGCAATCTTTCTATTGAGATATCCTTACAATACACTCAAGAACCTTGGGTTAAAGTCTTGTGGCTAATGGATCAAAACTACAAAATTTTGTCTTCCAAAAGAGGCCTTGGCCGAGAGCATTGTTCTTCAACAAGACAAGTTCTTGAAAAATTTTCTAAGTATGAAAGTCATATTGCACTAGTATTGTCACGACCTGAACCGGGGCCCGTGACTGGTGCCTTACCCCGGGAACCCTAGTGATACAACATCAGAGAAAATCAGCGGAAATAAAAACATGAACATGAAACAAGAGATATGATAAAAACAGCAACCAAAACAATGCCTTCTTGCATATATACAGACCGAATAGCACATCATTTACAACCCCGCCCACAACAAGATTACGCACTCTAAGAAAGTGATAACAACTATGACAGGACAGGGCCCCGCCATACCCCTGAATGCATAAGAACCTACAGACTCAGGGTAACATACCAAAAGATAAGCCTCCGGAGAAACAGGGCTTCCCAACACACTGAACTGTGATCCTATGAGCGAGGATCCACAACCGATGTGTCACGACCCGTTCCGGGGCCCGTGACTGGTGCCTTACCGGGGCACCCAAGTAGTCATACATCAGAGTAACCAGCGGAATATAAAACAAGACAGGAAACAATTTATAAAATAAGACACAGTTTATCTGATGAAAAGCTTGCCTTTCGGCATAATATAAATAACTCAAGTTTTGCAGTTACATCCCAACTGTACAATAGTACTACAAACCTCTAAGGAAGTAAACAACTATGGCGGGACAGGGCCCCGCCATACCCTGACTGTACAAAACTATCTACAATACAGGGAGATCATACCCAAAAGTAGAGCCTCCGGAGAAGATGGAGCTCTTGACACCAACGCAAAGATCCTAAGGATGTGGATCTAGCACCTGCTTGCCCTTACTCGCAGATGAACGCAGCTCCAAGGAGGTCGATAACAGTACCAAGTATGTGAAACTATAAAGTACTTAAATGAAATCAAAGTATTTAAAACCTTTTCACAAATACAATCGCTCAATTGCACATAGTGCCACATCACAAACAACAACAAGAATAGGAAAATCAGAATGTGAGGATACTTCGCTCATGTCCTCCTCGCTTCCCACGCCATCTCCTCTCTCGAGCTCGCTCCGCCACAAGACTTTGACTAAGCCACGCCCTTCGTCCGCAGACGCCTAACTCGACGATCGACTATCGCTATGGAATCTCTCGCACGATAACCCTCGGTCACCGACATCGCCAATCGGGTGTACCCTAGATGGATCCCCGATACATCTCTCAAAGATAGATACGTGAAAACCGATGCACCGCTTCCAGACGGACGGCAGATTCAACTCATAGGCAACCTTGCCTACCTCGCGACAATCAAACGCCCAATGTACCTAGGGCCGAGTTTCTTCTTCCCAAATCTCATCACACCTTCATGGGTGACACCTTTAGGAAAACCCAATCATGAACTCGAACTCAAGATGCCGACGACGATGATCTCGCATACGACTTCGCCGACTCGAGCCGCCAATAGCCGCCTTGATAAGCTTCACCTTATCCATCGCCAGTACCAACCGTCCCACTAGCCGCCTCGCCCACTTCAACCAACCTATAGGCGACCGCACTTCCTCCCATACAAGGCCTCATAAGGCGCCATCTCAACGCCGAGTGGTAGCTATTATTATACGCGAACTCAACTAGAGGCAAATGATCCTCCCAACTACCACTGGTCAATAACACAGCTCGCAGATATCCTCAAGAGTCCGATAGTGCGCCTCGTCCGTCGCTCGTGGATGAAATGCGATCTGTGCTCACCGCGCCCCTAAACCCCTCGAAGGACTCCGTAGTTAGCCGTAAACCGGGCTCGTGCGATATGATCGGTAGGGACTCCATGCACCGACGATCTCTGATGTAAAGTCCGCATAATCTCACTAAAAGTCGCCCCGACGGAAGAAAGTGGGCTGATTTCACACCGCCGACGATAACCCATATAGAATCATGTCTCCTCCGAGTGCGAGGTAATCCCGCGATGAAGTCCATGTTGATTACCTCCCACTTCCGTGTCGATCTCTATCGTCAGAATAAACCACCGTGCCTCGTGCTCTACCTTACTCGCCGACAACACGCATCGAGCTACGAACTCGCAACGCCCTCTTCAAGCCATCCCACCAATACACGATCTAAGGTCGTGGTACATCTTGGTCGACTTCGATGGATAGAGTAACGCGCTACGCGGTGCTTCCCCAAGAACTCGCCAAGTCCTCAAACATCCGGAACACACACCGCCTCAAACCTTAGCACCCCATCGTGCTACTCAAAAGGACTCTTGCCTCACGAAGAGTCAGATCACGATATCGAATCAAAGCCGATCTCGAATCGCCTCTTCACCTCCTCGACGATGGAAGACTCGCAACCTCACGAACTCTAACCCCATCGCTATCGTAATCAATCAAACGGACACCAAGGCTCGCTAATCGATGCAAATCACGAACCATGTCCTCCTCTCTAGCCGCACATCCGATAGGCTCCCATCGACCTACGACTAAGAGCATCCGCCACAACATCGCCTTCCCGTGGTACAGATATCAACATCGTAATCCTTAAGCAACTCTAACCACCGCCTCTCGCCGTAAGTTCACTCCTCCGGTCAAGATATACCGAGGCTCTGTGGTCCAGATAAATATCCACGTGAACCCCATACAAATAGTGCCTCCAGATCTTCAAAGCGAATCACTACCGCTAACTCCAAATCACGCGGGTAGTTCCTCGTGTTTCTTCACCGCTGCCGATGCATATGCTATAACCCCGCCATGCCGCATCAACACACATCCCAACCCGATGCCCGACGATCACAATACACGACATAACCATCTCGACCTCCGAAGAGTAAGAACGGGCGGTCGCCGCCTCTTTTCAAAGAATCGAAACCCCGCCACAAGCATCACCATCAAACTTGCTGCCTTCTCGAGTCACTCTAGTCAATGGTGCGTAGATAGAAGCAAACTTCTCCACGAATCACCGATAATATCCTCGCAAGGCCCGTAAAATCGCGAACCTCGTTTGAGTAGTAGTTCAGGCCAAGTCTCGATCGCTTCGATTGGCCGTATCCACTAATGCCATCACCCATAATATGCCCAAGAAACGCCATCAAGTCAACCAAAACTCACATTTGGAAAACTTGGCGCATAATCGCTGATCTCGAGAATCACAAGACAGCCTCAAATGCCCGCATGCTCTCGCTTTCCGAGCGAATAAACCAAGATATCATCAATGAACACTATCACAAACGTGTCCAAAATGGTTTGAACACTCGGTTCATCAAATCCATGAATACCGAGCATTGGTCAATCCAAAAGACATGACTCAACTCATAATGCCCGCATCGTCCGAATGCACCCTGTGGACATCCACCTCTCTCGACACGAACTCGATGATAGCCCGAACGCAGATCAATCTTGAGAAACATCTCGCGCCTCGCAATCGTCGAACAAATCATCAATCCCGGAAGGGGTATTCGTTTAATGGTCACCTTGTTCACCGCTCAGATCAACACACATGCGCAGCTGGCCCCGCCCTTCTTCTTCACGAACACCGCGCTTCCCTGGAGAAACACTAGGCCCGATGAAGCCCTTCTCCAAAGAAATCTCTAAGCCGATCCTTCAACTCTCTCAACTCGGCAGTGCCATTCAGTATGGCGGAATGGAAATAGGCCGAGTATCCGCAATATGTCAATACAAAACTCGATCTCCTCTCGTGAGGGATACCCGGAGGTCATCCGGGAACACGTCTGGAACTCACGACTACGGAATCGATCAAAATCTGGTACCGCACTCGTGATCAAACACTCAACTAGATGGTAGATATACCCTTCTCGCACCATCTTCCTAGCCTTGAGGTAGGAAATAAACCTACCCTCTGGCGATACCGTGCTCCTCCCACTCAACAACCGCCTCAGAAACCGGAACTGCATTACTCTCTCTCTCGCAGCCTACATTGGCGTAGCAAGAAGCTAGCCAATCCATCCCCATAATCACGCCGGTCAATCATCTCCAACTCTATCAAGTCTTAGGGTCCGACGATCGCAAACGGTCACAGACAAGCTCTATATACCCGCCGAGCTACCACCGAATCACCCACAGCGTAGCTACCTCGAAGCGGTCTATGGACTCGTGCTCTATCCCTATCCTACTAGCAACAAGGAGATATATAGGACAGTAGAACCCGGATCTATCAAGGCATAAACATCAAACCCGTAAACGGATAAGGTACCGTGATTTACATCGTGAGGCCTCCGATCCCGCTTACCGACAAAGCATATACGCGTTCGAGGACCGCTAGAATCGGGACTCGCGCCACGACCTCGCCGCGACCCGCTGATCCATGTACCTTTCTCCGGCAAGTAATCGTCGGGATGAAGAAGCGCAATGCACTTCAGATTGGGCCCTACTACCGCCGCCTGGCCGGACAACTTCGCGAAATGACCTCGCCGCCACAAGTATAGCAGTTCCGAGTACGCCCCTGCATGGTATTCGCCACAACGGGCACACCGAGCGACTTCGAACGGTTAGCACCTCGCTACTCGAAATCAAGTCCCGGGCCCCGACCGCCGATCGCTCGCCGTGCCGAATGAGGTAGAGCGCTCGCGCCGCCGTGGTGCACCGACTTCTGATGCCGCCACCCCGAGGACCACCAAAAGAACCGCCGCTCGCCTTCTTCTCGCCGATATCGCTTCTACCCGCGGTCTCTACGCCTCACATCCCAAAGGCATAAGCTCGCATACGGGTTATGTCCATGCTCGGCCGGGCGGACACACCCGCACAAGACTCTACCATGTAATCATCTAGCCCAGTGACATAGCGATGCACTCGCCCTCCATCTCTCGCTACAGCAGGACATATCGAGCCAAAGAATCAAACTCGACATTGTACTCCTCACCAAGGCCCTCCCCGCCAAAGAATAAGAATCTATCACTCGTGCCTCTCATCTCGGAGGCAAGAAGTGTGTGAGAAAGCCTCAAAACTCATCCCATACCGCTGGAGGTGCATGCTCTCCCGAAAGCTCCCATGAATCAAACCAATCGATCATGGTATCACGCACCGATGCGAACCGAATGTCACACTCGCCTTCAAGCCCTGATCACCCGCGATAATCCTTCGCGGTGACGGATGAACTCCTGTGGATCATCCTCCGCCGACCCAAAAACTCGCGGCTACAACTCAAGAAATCTCGTAGCCTCAAACTATTCGCCTCGGGTGCACTACGGTGCGATCGAGCCGAGCTGAATCGCCGATCCAGCCTCTCTCGTATCGGGCCACAACTTTAGCCAATAGTCGGGCATCTCTCAGATACCTAACCTCCGCTCCGCCTGTGCCGCGGGATGTGAGGCGTGGTACCGTGGTCTCGCTGGGCCAGGGCGCCATAGAACTCGCCGTCTCGTATAGACTCGACATTGGCGTGGTGCACAACACACCGATAATCAAGACTTACTAGATACGGCCTCAGACACTTTCCGAGGATTAATCGCTTCGATACCACTTTTGTCACGACTGCCCGGCCCGTGGATCGTGCCTTACCGGCACCCAAGTAGTCATACATCGAGTAACCAATGGAATATAAAACAAGACAGAAACAATTTATAAAATAAGACACGCTTTATCTGATGAAAAGCTTGCCTTTCGCATAATATAAATAACTCAAGTTTTGCGCTACATCCCAACTGCATAATAGTACTACTGCACTTAAGGAAGTAAACAACTATGGCGGACAGGTTCCGCCATACCCTCGATCAGACAAAACTATCTACAATACAGTGGAGATCATACCTAAAAGTAGAGCCTCCGAGAAGATGGAGCTCCCGACACCAACGCAAAGATCCTAAGGATGTGGATCTAGCACTGCCGCCTCTTACCGCAGATGAACGCAGCTTCCGGCGAGGTCAAGATAACAGTACCAAGTATGTGAAACTATAAAGTACTTAAATGAAATCAAAGTATTTAAAACCTTTTCACAAATACAATCGCTCAATTGCACATAGTGCCACATCACAAACAACAACAAGAATAGGAAAATCAGAATGTGTCTATTCTAGGCCGCGAATGATCGGGCAAGGCCAATCGCCCATAGTATCATTCTGCGTGCCTAGTCCCGACTTCCGCAACCCGCATAGGTCCCACCTGCACTGCATGAGATATTTCTCGATCGGGGCAGCTAACCCCAGATCCGCCTAGGCTCCCGCACCCGCATAGCCTCAAAAGACCGCATAGTCCCAACAGACCGCATAGGAGTCCCCGCATCAAAGCAACGCCTGAATGATCAATCCTCGAGCATACCGCTGCCCGCATAGTCTCACAGACCGCATAGCCGTATAGACCGCATCAAGTGGCAAGCCCTCGTATAACAAATGGGGTAGGTGATACAATAACAAGACAATGGACTTACCTGTTAGCAACGTACAAAGCAAGAATGACCCTTTACACAAAGATTACAAGACACTAACACAGTAGCATCATAACATGTCTACTTATCAAACAATCTTACTACACTTAATGTAAATCAATACAAGGCTTTTATAAACAAACAAGTAAACAGCCTTTTTATCTTCTTAAGTTGTTATACCTAACTTCCCATAAAGCTAGTATAACTCTTAAGCTTTTGTTTTAAAACCAAATATTTATCTTCCATTAAAAATGATTCAAGATTCTTTTGAAATGTTTCGCTTCTTTGTTATTCAAAGCTTAAGCCGATGCTTCGTAAGTATTATTCGAGCTTAAGCCACAGGCATTGCCATAAGTATTATTCAGCTTAAGTCAAAGACATTGCCGTAGTTATTATTCGCTTAACACATGTACGCTTACCGCACTATATATTGTAAAATATCATGCTTTAGGAAGAATCACATACCTTCTCAAATAAAACCACCACCAAGTCAATATGTCGCAAGCAGAGAGTCACCTATAATAGTCACAGATATCTATCAAAGACTACTCGAGGGTCATTCTAAATGCGGGTTCATAATTCTACTGAAAGTCGGGCAAAGCACAACCCTACCCGGTGAGCTATGTAAGTTCATCAGAAAACAAATTCATGTGAGTACAGCTCAATTATTCTTCTTTAAACCCTTCTATCGTGATAACAGCTCAATTCTATTCTGTGATATTCTTCTAAGTATCTAATACTTATTCTAATACTACAACAAGAAGTATTCTCTAATTCAAAAGAGGGTTAGGATTAGTTACCTCGTAAGCCCAATAATATCCTAGATAAAGTCGCTACTGAGCAAGGTTTTGCTCCTAAGTTGTATGCTCCAGAACCTTAGAAGTTCTTCACAACTTCTACTAAGTACTAAGGTATTTGGGCTAGGTATTTTGGGCATTATAACGATACAAGAAGGTAACTTTTCTACCAAGGGAGGGTAGATTTCGCTAGGCTAGGGTAGGCTCTCGGCCACACTACACAAGTGGGAGGAAGAGGTGTTGGACGAAAAGCTTAAGGGAGAGGAGAGGATTTTAGACTTGAAGATAACTTTGTGGATGAATAACTCTTCATCTCTAAGGGGTATTTATAGCTCAAGCCTTGGCCAACCAATGGCCAAGATGAAGACAAGTGCAAGGCAAGTGTAGGGTGAGGATTAACTAAACACAAATATCCTACCAACCTTGACTTGTGCACAAGGCACAAAAACGTGCCTTGGCTCTCCAATTTCGCCCATGGACGATTCAAGTCCACCAATGGGAGGTGCCAAGTGTTGCCCTCCCGTTGGTCCAAAATGTTTCGCCTCTCGAAAAATCCGCAAAATTAGAAATGGCATAGCCGAATTTTCCCTACGAAAGTCGTGGAAACGCTTCGTCGGAAAACGATTCTTTAAGCGAGTTGTGTACAAAAACGCCCAAGGCTAACTTTAAAGCCAAACTTTTAGACGTATTCCCACGCATATACTGAAGTACGGGTATAACACGATGTACCTCTACCGCGCATGAACGCACTTCAAGGAGATCAAGATAACAGTACCAAGTATGTGGAAATCAAATATCAGAATGAAATCATGATACTATATAAAACAGAGACATGTATGATAGCCAAACTACGCCACAACATAAAAGTAGTCATGTCAAGTCGTGACTCACACCTCAAGTCATCCTCATGCCCGTGGAACTCCTTCCTCACCGCTGCAGCCTAGGTATAAATCGTATGATACGTTTAACATGTCTCGCCCATCCCACGGGACTCGAGGTGGAATCGTGGAATACATGTCTCGCCCATCTCACGGGACTCGATAGGAATCGATGGAATACATGTCTCGCCCATCTCACGGGACTCGATAGGAATCGTATGGAATACATGTCTACCATCTCACGACTCGATAGGAATCGTATGGAATACATGTCTCAGCCCATCTCATGGGACTCGATAGGAATCGTTCACAACCAATCAGCCGGCCCTCCATCGAGAGACGCGGCGGTATAGAAATACAGTACTTTCACAACAAGGCTATCACACGCAAACATAGGCAAGTTACACACAACTCAAGGTACTTTCATTTTATGTCAAAGTCCGGTTTTAACCCCAAAGTACTACATACGTTAAATTCTTTTAAAAGATCCATTTCTTTTACAAAGGTCACCCGATACCCGTAGTATTAAAATAGAGTGACTAACATTTATAAGTAAACCAAAACACTTTCCTTATTAAAATCAAGTAACAACATTTTTTTCCAAAAGTTCAAGTTTTCCTAATTTCAAATGCTCAAGTCTCTTATTTTTGAAAGATTCCATAGATCATAGTCTTAATCACTTAACGTAATCTCTTTTTAAAACAATTGAGTAACATATGCCTTATGTGTGAGTAGCTTGTTCTTGTTTATAACCATCTTATTAAAGCAGCTATGATCTAGGAAATGTAATACAATTTTGTCTTATCTTAGCTTCTATGCAGATGGAGGTTTCTACTGGTTTTAATATAATTAATTAGTCAATACATTTCCTTTATTAACGCTGCAATGGTTTGTTCGATACTTATTCTCATTTCCGAAATCAGTAAAAAACATTATTCTTTAAAAGCCAAGTACTCATTACTCACGAATGAGGTTTCACAACTTTTTAACAAAATTCATAGTCCTTAACATTTCATAAAACGTCATTTATAAGTTAAGTCTCTTATCTTTTAAGATCAAGTCTCTTAACTTCTAAAATCAATAAACCATTCTTTTACCTACATAAAGTCGTTATAACTAACTTCCCATAAAGCTATTATAACACCTTATGTTTTAAACCAACCAAAACTCGTTTAGCACACGTACGTCTACCGTACAACATAGTTCACAACAATCATGCTAGAAAAGATAGGAAGAGGTTCACATACCTCGCGACGATTATCGACAAATAGCAAAACGCTCCAAGTACTTCAACCCGTCGGCTACTCCTTAAGCCAAGTAGATCACGACACACGTAGTACTCCACTCCTAAAATGGTCATAGTACTTCTATCAAACCTTTCTTACCATTGAATACTTATACCAATAAAAAGCCCTCTAATTCTACGGAAAATTGGGCAGCACTTCCCCCGTTTTTACTTACTTTTCCATCTTTCTCCAAGGCACGAATAACCGTAATTATATGCCATCTATAAGGCGTAATAATTTAAACAACATAAAGAAGGGGATTACATGCCCAAACGGTAACGCGGTTTACTATCACGCCTTCATAATAACAATAAGTAAAAGAAGGGGATTACGCGCCCAACCGGTAACGCGGTTTACTATCACGCCTTCATAACAATACAATAATTAAAAAGGGGATCACACGCCCAAACGGAACGCGATTGAACAATCTTCCCTTAATGTAAATGTAAATACAAATTCAATGTAAATACCCAAAGTAAATACACCAAAGTAAATACAGTCCTTAAGTTGGGGTCCTTGGCCAACTTTTTCCATTTTACTTATCCACTTACTTTATTAGTCATCCAACTTATATTCCATCTTAATATAAGTTATAGTTACTTTGTTATTAGCTTCTTAGCAAGTAAGATACGCTTACCATTTTGTGGCTTTCTTGCCAATTTCCATTTTAGCAAATTAACAAGATCCAAATCCTTCCAAACTTTACTCCATATATTATATAATCCATAATATACTTATAATATATGTATAATAACCAAATCACAAAGAGGTTTAAGTTTCACTACCTCAAAAGCCCAAGAATATCCAAGTTCTTAAAGTCGCTCCAAGCAAGTCTTAGCTCCAAATCTTTACATTCCAATCCGCTACAAGCAACCCATAAGCTCCTAACTAACTTCTCTTCAAGAACTAACTCCAAAAAGTGAAGAACACTTAGGTTTCAAAGATGACAACTTTCGCCAAGGCAACAAATAGAGGTTGTGGGTGTGAAATCTTTTCCAACTCTTGGTACACAATCTTCCTAACACCTTAGGGAAGAACACTTGAGAGTTTACGAATTGTTGGACAAATTTAGGTCAAGATGAGGCCCAAAATGCGAGCAACAAATGGCGGAGAGTGAGGGTTTTTCAAGTCTCAAATGGTTAAGTGTGGAAGATTTCATCAACTAGTAGTGTATATATAGACAACCAAGGGCTAGGATGAAGGCAAGTGTGTGGTTGAGATTGGGGACAAGTGTGTGGGTCCCACAAGCCACTTGTCCACACTAAAATATCTTGCAAGACAAGGCCACTTGCCTTGCCACTGGGCACATCATTTCGCCACAAGGCCACCTAGGGGTGACACGTGTCGCCTCCTACTCGTCCAAAATATTTCATCTCCCGAAAATATCCATAATGGCCAAAATCTCGAAAACAAAGTGGGCCCCACAAAACCGTAAATTTCTCCCGTGGGCGCCACGTGACCAATTCCAGAAATAAAATTCCATAATTCTCAAATATTCCAAGAAGTCCGAATACCAAATCTGGGAATTCAATTCCCATTAACGAACCTTTTTCCTTCACGAAATCCGGAAACTTTTCCGTCGAAAAATCACATCTTTCTTCCTTTCCAATTTTTAATGTCGTATTCTCGTACGTACGTCCTCGCATATATACCCGGGAACTACGGGGTATAACATTCTTCCCCCCTTAGAAACATTCGTCCCGAATGTTCCTTCTAAGTCTCCAAACGATTTGCGCTGCAGATAGTCTCCACTACTATACTTACAAAACCGATCATGCCACCAATGGCCAGAATATAACATGTGCGCACAACTCAAATCCAAGCCAACGAGGAATCACCTCGACGATGTATAAACAACACCAACTCTCGCTCCTGGTCCAAAGGATACTTCCTTCGCACCTTCACTTCACAAAAATGATCACTTCCATCTCTTAGAACACGTTCACTTCTTTCCTTACTTGTCGTACACTTCTCGAACACCCGAACTCTTTCCGCATCACGCACTACACTTCGCCATCGCCTGGGCTTTCCAAAACTCGAGTCACTACCTCCAAACTTGGTCATCTCACTAGTTTCACCCACAAAGGCCATCCCCGCCTTCACGATCCGATTCTGGTCGAACGCATCCACGAACCCGCACGATGGTTACCTAACCGCCTAGCGCCTCGCGGACTCCAACCACCGCGGACCACCTCGAACTGACCCCACCATATTCCGGGCTACGGGTTGACCCGCGAATGGTCCTCAACCCGACCCATAACCGCGCCAAACTCTTGTTTCCCCCGTTCCGGAGAAATCTCACTAATCAAGTCACGAAAACCTAGTGGTCTTCTTAGCTCAACTACCCTCTTATAATTCACACCACTCAGGGACTTATCACACAATTTTACCCCTCGTATACTATGCTCTCCGACAAAGGTCAATCGTAAACAAAATCTTTTACCCAACTTCCCCCTTTACTAACCAGGCCTCTAAATCATAATTTAACAAAACGCTATCGGAACATAATACTTAGCACATCATCATATCAACAACGCATACCGCTTCTGTAGGGGTAAGAATATACCTGTATCAACTACTTCTTTTCCCTTCGTCGCTCTAATCATAATCCTGCCCTGCCGGGCGCATAACTATAGAAGGCGAGGAACCTTCCACTGACCCGGTAGGCTGCGTCATTCTACTTGTATCTCTTCCTAGGATACCGTCACATGGCCCTCGACGGCTGCAGTGAAACAAGCACCAAAAGGACGACACTCGCAGGATGACGCTTGCCGATCGCACACCGAGGGAAACATGAACCCGATCGCTAGAACCCATGTATACCGCGAACCAAAAGCCCGAGTTCGATCGCCTCAATACCGAACGCCCCAAGATCGCGAGGACCACTGCATCGGGCGAGGTGCATAACTAACTCACGAGGCGCCCGCCAAAGTTACCAAAGGACCCTGCTGTTCTGGCCCTCTTCTGCTGATCTCGGTTATTCCGTCGACCCATCCGCTCCTCACATCCGAGTGCATAAGCCTGCATGCGGGCAATGTCCATGCCCGACTGAAGAGCTACACCCGAACAAGCCTCTGCCAAGTAGTCATCGAGCCCGGTAACGTAGCGGTGCACTCTGTCCTCTATATCAGCTACTAACGTAGGGACATACCGAGCCAATGAGTCGAACTCCACGTTGTATTCCCGAACCGTACGCCCTCTCTGTCTCAGCATCAGAAATTTGTCGGCCCGCGTCCTCCTCATCTGCCGAGGCAAGAAGTGGCTGAGAAATGCCTCCGAGAACTCGTCCCAAATAGCTGGAGGCGCATGCTCCCCCCGGGACAGCTCCCACGAATCAAACCACGATCGCAGATGACGCAACGATGCGAACCTAAGACCACCGACTCGATCTCCAAGCTTGATCACTCATGATCCGGTCAGAATCGCTTGGATGAACTCCTCGCGATCATCCTCGTGCCTCGACCCATAAAACTCGCGGTCGCAACTCGTAAAGTCCCGCAGCCTCAAACTATCCGATCGCGGTGAATCGCAGGTACTACGGCATCGGAATTGCCGTGATCCATTTATCCTCGTGCCTTGCCACTATCCCGCCAATAATCGGGCCATCTCCTTGTAACCCATCTCCTCTGCTTGCCGGTCCGACGCCTCGTGCATCAGGCCACGAGAGACCGCCGCCATTTACTCGCAGCCTCCTCTCGCCGCTTGCTCTCGGGCCCCGATCGCTTGCGTAGAGGCATAACTGACACATAAGAATACGTCAGATGGAGTCCAACTTACAACACAGCTCTAAGGCACGATCTCAGAGTGAGAAGAATAGAAACCAATCCTAAATATCTCGCAGCCTCCTCGATTATAGATGTGGTGCACAACACACCGATAATCAAGACTCTACTAGACACTTCAGAGACACTTTCCGAGGATTAATCGCTCGATACCACTTTTGTCACGACCAACCGGTTCGTGGATCGTGCCTTACCCCGCACCCTAGTGATACAACATCGAGAAAATCAGCGGAAATAAAAACATGAACATGAAACAAGAGATATGATAAAAACAAAGCAACCAAAAATGTTGCCTTCTTGCATATATACAGACCGAATACATCCTTTACAACCCCGCCCACAACAAGATTTCATGCACTTAAGAAAGTGATAACAACTATGACGGACAGGCCCCGCCATACCCCGAATGTACAAGAACATACGCACTGTGGTAACATACCACAAGATAAGCCTCGAGAAACGGCTTCCCAATACGCTGAATCGTGATCCTATGAGAGAATCCACAACCGATGTACCTCTACCGCAGATGAACGCAGCCCCGGCGAGGTCGATAACATGTACCAAGTATGTGAAATCAAATATCAGAATGAAATCATAATACTATATAAAACAGAGACATGTATGATAGCCAAACTACGCTTACAACATAAAAGTAGTCATGTCAAGTCGTGACTCACACCTCAAGTCATCCTCATGCCCGTGGAACTCCTTCCTCACCGCAGCCTAGGTATAAATCGTGTGATACGTTTAACATGTCTCGCCCATCCCACGGGACTCGAGGTGGAATCGTGGAATACATGTCTCGCCCATCCCACGGGACTCGATAAGAATCGTGGAATACATGTTCTACCATCTCATGGGACTCGATAGGAATCGTATGGAATACATGTCTCGCCCATCTCATAGACTCGATAGGAATCGTATGGAATACATGTCTCGCCCATCTCACGGGACTCGATAGGAATCGTATGGAATACATGTCTCGCCCATCTCACGGACTCGATAGAATCGTATGGAATACATGTCTCGCCCATCTCATGGGACTCGATAGGAATCGCTCACAACCAATCAGCCGCCTCCATCGAGACGCGCAGATAGAAATACAAGATTTCACCACAAGGCTATCACACGCAAACATAGGCAAGTTACACACAACTCAAGGTACTTTCATTTTATGTCAAAGTCCGGGTTTTAACCCCAATGTACTACATACGTTAAATTCTTTTAAAAGATCCATTTCTTTTACAAAGGTCACCCGATACCCGTAGTATTAACATAGAGTGACTAACATTTATAAGTAAACCAAAACACTTTCCTTATTAAAATCAAGTAACAACATTTTTTCCCAAAAGTTCAAGTTTGCCTAATTTCAAATGCTCAAGTCTCTTATTTTCGAAAGATTCCATAGATCATAGTCTTAATCACTTAACGTAATCTCCTTTTAAAACAATTGAGTAACATATGCCTTATGTGTGAGTAGCTTGTTCTTGTTTATAACCATCTTATTAAAGCAGCCATGATCTAGGAAATGTAATACAATTTTGTCTTATCTTAGCTTCTATACAGATGGAGGTTTCTACTGGTTTTAATATAATTAATTAGTCAATACATTTCCTTTATTAACGCTGCAATGGTTTGTTCGATACTTATTCTCATTTCCAAAATCAGTAAAACATTATTCTTTAAAAGCCAAGTACTCATTACTCACGAATGAGGTTTCACAACTTTTTAACAAAATTCATAGTCCTTAACATTTCATAAAACGTCATTTATAAGTTAAGTCTCTTATCTTTTAAGATCAAGTCTCTTAACTTCTAAAATCAATAAACCATTCTTTTACCTACATAAAGTCGTTATAACTAACTTCCCATAAAGCTATTATAACACCTTATGTTTTAAACCAACCAAAACTCGTTTAGCACACGACGCTCACCGCACTACATAGTTCACAACAATCATGCTAGAAAAGATAGGAAGAGGTTCACATACCTCGCGACGATTATCGACAAATAGCAAAACGCTCCAAGTACTTCAACCCGTCGGCTACTCCTAAGCCAAGTAGATCACGCCACACGTAGTACTCCACTCCTAAAATGGTCATAGTACTTCTATTAAACCTTTCTTACCATTGAAGACTTATACCAATAAAAGCCCTCTAATTCTACGGAAAATCGCAAGACTTCCCGCTTTTACTTACTTTTCCATCTTTCTCCAAGGCCCGAATAACCGTAATTATATGCCATATATAAGGCGTAATAATTTAAACAACATAAAGAAGGGGATTACACGCCCAAACGGTAACGCGGTTTACTATTACGCCTTCATAATAACAATAAGTAAAAGAAGGGATTGCGCTACCAACCGTAACGCGTTTACTATCACGCCTTCATAACAATACAATAATTAAAAAGCGGATCACACGCCCAAACGGAACGCGATTGAACAATCTTCCTTAATGTAAATGTAAATACAGTCCAATGTAAATACAGTCCAAAGTAAATACAGTCCAAAGTAAATACAGTCCTTAAGTTGGGGTCCTTGGCCAACTTTTTCCATTTTACTTATCAACTTACTTTATTAGTCATCCAACTTATATTCCATCTTAATATAAGTTATAGTTACTTTGTTATTAGCTTCTTAGCAAGTAAGATACGTTTTTACCATTTTGTGGCTTTCTTGCCAATTTCCATTTTAGCAACTTAACAAGATCCAAATCCTTCCAAACTTTACTCCATATATTATATAATCCATAATATACTTATAATATATGTATAATAACCAATTCACAAAGAGGTTTAAGTTTCACTACCTCAAAAAGCCCAAGAATATCCAAGTTCTTAAAGTCGCTCCAAGCAAGTCTTAGTGTCACGACCCGATTCCGGGCCCGTGACTGGTGCCTTACCCCGGGCACCCTAGTGATACAACATCAGAGTAATCAGCGGAACATAAAACAATACAAGACATATTATGAAATATGAAACAATAATCTGAGAAAAACTTGCCTTTCTAAGATATATATAAATAACAACTTTTTCCAACATGAACAGCTTTAATCCTTTTACAAACCCCGCCACAACAAGATTACATGCACTCTAAGAAATGATACGACAACAATGGCGGACAGTGGCCCCGCCATACCCCGAATGTAAACACCTACAACAACAGGGACTATACCACCGATAAGCCTCCGAGAAACGGAGCTTTCCCACACGCCGAATCGGACCCTAAGAGCGAGGATCAATGATCGTGTACCTTACTCGCAGATGAACGCAGCCTCGGGCGAGGTCGATAACAGTACCGAGTATGTGAAACAAACAAAATAAATAAATACTGATAATGAAATCATAGTAGTCTATACGAAGCAGGAGACATGTATGATATCCAAACTACAGTTCACCATAAATAAGCAAATGGTCAAGTCGTGACTCACGCCTCAAAGTCATCACTCCAATATAACTATGGGTCTCAAGCCCATAACATCAATCATGCCCGTGGAATACCTTCCTCACCGCCGGCATCATGATAGAAAAACACCAAGGAATACACACGAACACCAGTCCCACCCGTGTCCAACTAAAACCGCATGCAGGCACGAAGGCATAGCCGACTACTAACACCCACGCACCAACAAGGTCATGAATCAGATTATAAGATCTGCCTGCATGGCCACATGATCAAAGCCGCCACTTGCCCGCAGATCTAACGCGCGCCTAGTCCTCGAACTTCCCGCAGCCTCGCATAGGCCAATCTCATCGCCCGCATGAGGTATTCCCGCATCGAGGGTAGCTACTCCCTGCATCGCCCCGACTTTCGAGTCCGCATGGCCACAAGCGACCGCATGCCCATAAAGGACGACACTAACCCGAACTCGTAGCCCGCATAGGCCCTCAGACCCGCATGAGGTATTCTCGAATCACGGTCCTGCATCACCGAGTCTACCCCGCATCGGAGGCGCTTAACCCCTAATCATCTCAAGAGATGAATGCCACAATACTATCATAACGACTGATAGTTAATAAGCACAATCAGGGGAAACCCCTTTACACAAACATCACAAGATACTAACACACGTAGCATCCTAGCATGTTTACTTATCAAATCAACAAGAAAGTATTACCAGGCTATCACAAACCAATACAATCAAGTTATTCACACAAGGTACTTTCTACTAACAAGTTCTGCATCTATCCCCAAAGTACTTCACACATTAAATCTTAAAAAAGATCTGCTTTTCACATAAGTCACACAATACCCGTAGTATAAAATAGAGTGATCGCCCTTTTAAGAAAACTAAAACTCTTACCTTTGTAAAATCAAGTAACAACATTATTTTCCAAACGCCCAAGTTTGCCTAATTTCAAATGTTCACGCTTCTTATTTTAGAAAGGTTTCAGCTCATAGTCTTATTCATTTAAGAATATAATTCTTTTAAACAACTGAGAAACATAAGTCTTATGTGAGTAGGATATTCTTGTTTATAACAATCTTATTACAAAGACCATGATCTAGGAAATATCATTTTGTCTCATCTTAGCTTCTATGCAGATGGAAGTTTCTACCGGTTTTAATAATACTTAATTATTCAAAACATTTCCTTTTATTAACGCCGCAGTTGGTTTGTCGATACACATTCTCGATTTCAAATCAAGAAAGCATTCTAAGCCGTTATACCTAACTTCCCATAAAGCTAGTATAACTCTTAAGTTTTCAAACACCAAGTATTACTTCTCCTTTCAAAATGATTCAAAATCTTTGAAATACTTCAAGTTCTTTCTTATCATATAACAAGCCGCTTATAGTTCAAATCTTACCTTTTAAAACCACATGTATTTTCTTACTAACATAAAGTCGTTATAACCAACTTCCCATAAAGCCGTTATAACACTTTATGTTTTAAACCACTCAAACACATTTAGCACATGACGCTCACCGCACTACATAGTTCACACATATCATGCTAGAAGAGATAGGAAGAGGTTCACATACCTCGCGACGAGTATCGACTAATAGCAAAACGCCCAAACAAAGCGGCTACTCCTAAGCCAAGGATCATTCCACACGTAGCACTTCAACCTATAAGGCCACAAGGCGCTTATTAACATCGTAGAACATTCTACGTAAAATTCGCAAAGACTCCTCGCCACACAAGCAAATCTCCTCCTCTATCGAGGCCGGCTACCAAGCCAACCGGGGGGGGTTATACATCTAACCCGAACGGGTACAATTCTACTATACCGTAATACTACACAAGTCTACTCAGAATACACCCCTATGTAAAACAAATTCAGCTTCCTTATTCTTCAGCTTAAGTCAAAAGACATCGCTAACAACTACGTCGATTCTATATATAGTATACTTCAACTATATATTCTAACAACATGTAATATCCAATTACAATAGGGGGACAAGATAATTACCTCGATAAGCCCATAATTATCCGAGTTTAAAGTCGATCCTTAGCAATGTTTCGCTCCTACACCGGGTGCTCCGTCCCGCTCCAAACAACCCTTAGAAGTTCTAACCAACTTCTACCAAGCACTCCAACTAACCATGGAGATTTTCCTTAGGGTTTCGGTTTTGTGACTGACGGGAAGTATAATAGTATTTCCGGGCTTTTCGTATAGGTATAACCTTAGAATACCACAAGGTATAAGGCTAAGGTATTGGGCATTATAACAATACTTTTGAGAGTATTTCTCAACCAAGTGGCAATTTACGAGAACACCCCAAGGTAGTGGTGCTCACCAAGTGGCCTACTAGGAAGGGAGAGGTGCTCTCGGCCACAAGGCCACATGAAAGGGAGGAGGCTCTGGACGAGAGTCAACAAGAGGAGGAGAGGGTTCTCAAGACTTAGAGATTTGGAGGACGAAGAAGTCTTCAAAGGGAGTGGTATTTATAGTGGTAAGCAAAGGCCAACCAAGGGCCAAGATCTAGCCAAGTGTTATGCAGTTGTAGGCCAAGATGTGCCCAAGTGCCCCTAGTCCCTACTCCACAAATCCTCACAAAATATCTCACCAACTGACCTTCAAACGCCCGCGGTGGCCGTCCAACTCCACCAACTCGAGGTGACAAGTGTCGCCTCTCGTTGGTCCAAAACATTTCATCTCTAAAAATCCGCAAAAATAAGAAAAGACATAGCCGAATTTTCCTCGCAGTTATGTAAAACGTCATTTAAAAACGACTCTAACCAAAGCAGGCACAAATGCCATTCTACTAAGCCACTAGGCGGGGTGACACGTGTCACCTCCTATCGCCCAAAATAAAACATCTTCCAAAATATCCACAATGGCCAAAATCTCAAAACAAAGCTGGGCCCTACAAAACCAGAATTTCTCCCGTGGGCCCCACGTGACCATTTCCAAAATAAAATTCCATAATTCTCTAATATTCCAGAAGTCCGAATACCAAACTGGGAATCCAATTCCCATTAACGAACCTTTTTCCTTCACAAAACCGAAACTTTTCCGTGGAAAAATCGCTTCTTTCTTCCTTTCCAATCTTTCGTCGTATTCTCGCACGCACGCCCTCGCCATACCCCGAACTACGGGTATAACATTCTTCCTTAGAAACATTCGTCCCGAATGTTCCTTCTAAGTCTCAAAACGAACGCGCGCAAGATAGTCTTCACTACTATACTTACGAAACAATCCCGCCACACCGCCACGTAAATACCCACGCAAAATACCTACATCCAAGTCCACGAGGAAACACCTCTAACATCACCACAAATAATACTACTTTTGTCACTTTGTCGCGAGCCTTGCTCCAACGACTCCAACAAATGGTACCGGCCGCATGCGATCACCGGCCGTGACACTCGATTCTTACCATATTTCGATATCGCTTAGTATCCAAAACTCTGGTTACTATCTCTAACGAGGTCATCATTAATCGAACATTCTCGACGGATCTTCGATACTTTCCCGAACATAACAATACGAAGACCGACGCCCTTCCTCCTAAGTCGGACGGCAAATGCTAACATATAGGCAACTCGCCTATTCTTCACATGAACTCACAAAGGCCCAAAGTAACTCGCTAAGTTCCTTCGCTTCAAAACTCGCCACACCGTCCGGTGGTACTTTCAAGAAGACCGACCGCCAACTCAACTCTAAGCGCCGCCGATTATCCGCACGATTCCTCCGAGCCGCCGTAACTTCTTCTAGACAAGCTTCACTATCCACATTACCGGAACAAGATCAACCAACTATCCAACCCCGCCAACATCGAACCAATCGACCGCAACTTGCATTCCTTCCCTACAAGGCTTCATAAGACGACATCCGATCACCGAAATGGTAGCTTAAACACTTCAACCGAGACAACGATCTTCACAATACCCCATCGCCCGACCACCGGCCGAACGCATCCACGAACTCGTGACGCTGGTTAACTAAACTTGGGCCTAGCACCTCGCGGACCCTACCACAAGGCGGACCACCACAACCGCACCCACCGCCATACATGCCGCTGGTTGACCCGCAACGTGGCCTCAACCCGACCCGAACGCCGCACAATACTAGCTCCCGATCGAACAATCTCACTAATCACGCATTTAAAACCTAGCGGTCTTCTTAGCTCAACCACCCTCTTCATTTCACACTACTTGCGGACCTATCCCCAAACACACCACGTGCACTATGCACTCCTATAAGTGGTCAAACATAAACATACGCTCTACCCGAGACGGCCTTACCTCTAAGGTCTTTGCGTATAAAGCTCTAAGGCTCACACTTTCTATCCTCCAAAATCTTACTCGGCTAACCCACCATGATTTCTAATCACAACTAACACACCGCCATCGTAACATAGCACTTAAGGTATACTCACCTTGAAAGTCACCGGCGACCTTCGCCCGCCCTCTTCTCGCCCTGGTTAACCCGCCGATCTCTACGCTTTCGCTCACGCGCATAAGCCCGCACACGTGCCATGCTCAAGCCCAATCAAGAATTACTCTTGCACAACCCTTTCTTAGGTAGTCATCAAGACTCGTGGTACATCGGATAATCTCCGTAGCCAAATCCATGGCTAGTAACAGGTCGCCTCTCGCAATCTATATTCTCGCTCCCAATCGTGGAACCAAGGTTCAAATATCACGGCCGCAGTAGGAATCGCCGCCGCGTTAAACTCACGGGCTAGCGACGCCGCAGAAATCCCCGAACGGGCACTACCCTAGGTAATGATTGGGCTCAGGCCCTCGCAACCTCTCGTATTCTACTCACGCCTCGGCCGCTTTGCCTCCCGGGCCCGGGTTGCCACGCGAGGCATAACGGTAAGGGAAAGAAATACGCTAGAGGGTCCAACTTAAAACACAACTCTAAGGCACGACTCAGAGTGAGAAGAATAGAAACCAATCCTAAATATCCTATAGCCTCCTCGACATTGGCGTGGTGCACAACACACCGATAATCAAGACTCTATCGATACGGCTCAGACACTTTCCGAGGATTAATCGCTTCGATACCACTTTTGTCACGACCCGATTCCGGCCCGTGGATCGTGCCTTACCCCGCACCCTAGTGATACAACATCGAGTAATCACTGAACATAAACAATACAAGACATATTATGAAATATGAAACAATAACTGAGAAAACTTGTCTTTCGATATATATAAATAACAACTTTTTCCAACATGAACGCTTTAATCTTTTTACAAACCCCGCCACAACAAGATTTTCATGCACTTCTAAGAAATGATACGACAACAATGGCGGACAGGGCCCGCCATACCCCTCGAATGTAAACACCTACAACAACAGGACTATACCACCGATAAGCCTCCGAGAAACGGAGCTTTCCCACACGCCGAATCGTGACCCTAAGAGCGAGGATCAATGATCGCGTACCTTTACTCGCGCAGATGAACGCATCCTCAAGGAGGTCAAGATAACAAAAATTTGTATGTGAAACAAACAAAATAAATAAATATCAGAAATGAAATCATAGTAGTCTATACAAAGCAGAGACATGTATGATAACCAAACTACAGCTCACCATAAATAAGCCAGAGCCAAGTCGTGACTCACGCCCTCAAAGTCATCACTCCAATATAACTATGGGTCTCAAGCCCATAACATCAATCATGCCCGTGGAATACCTTCCTCACTGTCGGCAGTCTATGATAGAAAAACACCAAGGAATACACATGAACACCAGGTCCCACCGTGTCCAACTAAAACCGCATGGTAAGGCACGAAGGCATAGCCGACTACTAACACCCACAGCACTAACAAGGTCATGAATCAGATCATAAGATCTGCTCTGCATCATTACATGATCAAAGCCGCCACTTGCCCGCAGATCTAATGCGCGCGTCTAGTCCTCGAACTTCCCGCAGCCCGCGATAGGCCAATCTCATCGCCCGCATGAGGTATTCCCGCATCGAGGGTAGCTACTCCCAAGATCGCCCCGACTTTCGAGTCCGCACGCCACGCGACCGCATGCCCATAAAGGACGACACTAACTCGAACTCTCGTAGCTCGCATAGGCCCTCAGACCCGCATGAGGTATTCTCGAATCACGGTCCTGCATCACCGAGTCTACCCCGTGACGGAGGGCGCTTAACCCCTAATCACCTCAAGAGATGAATGCCACAATACTATCATAACGATCGATAGTTAATAAGCACAATCGCGGAAACCCTTTACACAAACATCACAAGATACTAACACACGTAGCATCCTAACACGCTTACTTATCAAAGCAACAAGAAAGTATTACAAGGCTATCACAAACCAATACAATCAAGTTATTCACACAAGGTACTTTCTACTAACAAGTTCGTATCTATCCCCAAAGTACTTCACACATTAAATCTTAAAAAGATCTGCTTTCTTTCACATAAGTCACACAATACCCGTAGTATAAAATAGAGTGATCATTCTTTTAAGAAAACCAAAACTCTTACCTTTGTAAAATCAAGTAACAACATTATTTTCCAAACGCCCAAGTTTGCCTAATTTCAAATGTTCACGTTTCTTATTTTAGAAAGGTTTCAGCTTCATAGTCTTATTCATTTAAGAATATAATTCTCTTTTAAACAACTGAGAAACATAAGTCTTATGTGAGTAGGATATTCTTGTTTATAACAATCTTATTACAATCATGATCTAGGAAATATCATTTTGTCTCATCTTAGCTTCTATGCAGATGGAAGTTTCTACCGGTTTTAATAATACTTAATTATTCAAAACATTTCCTTATTAACGCCGCAGTTGGTTTGTCGATACACATTCGATTTCAAATCAAGAAAGCATTCTTAAGCCGTTATACCTAACTTCCCATAAAGCTAGTATAACTCTTAAGTTTTCAAACACCAAGTATTACTTCTCCTTTCAAAATGATTAAAAAATCTTTTGAAATACTTCAAGTTCTTTCTTATCATATAACAAGCCGCTTATAGTTCAAATCGCTTACCTTTAAAACCACATGTATTTTCTTACTAACATAAAGTCGTTATAACCAACTTCCCATAAAGCCGTTATAACACTTTATGTTTTAAACCACTCAAACACATTTAGCACATGTGACGCCTACCGCATTACATAGTTCACACATATCATGCTAGAAGAGATAGGAAGAGGTTCACATACCTCGCGACGAGTATCGACTAATAGCAAAACGCCCAAACAAAGCGCTACTCCTAAGCCAAGTGGATCATTCCACACGTAGCACTTCAACCTATAAGGCCACAAGCGCGCTTATTAACATCGTAGAACATTCTACGTAAAATTCGGCAAAGACTCCCTCGCCACAAGCAAATCTCCTCTCTATCGAGGCCGCCACTACCAAGCCAACCGTGGGGTTATACATCTAACCCGAACGGTACAATTCTACTATACCGTAATACTACACAAGTCTCATCAGAATACACCCTATGTAAAAACAGTTCAGCTTCCTTATTCTTCAGCTTAAGTCAAAAGACATCGCTAACAACTACGTTCGCTTCTATATATAGTATACTTCAACTATATATTCTAACAACATGTAATATCCAATTACAATAGGGGACAAGATAATTACCTCGATAAGCCCATAATTATCCGAGTTTAAAGTCGATCCTTAGCAATGTTTCGCCTCCTACACCGGTGCTCCGTCCCGCCCAAACAACCCTTAGAAGTTCTAACCAACTTCTACCAAGCACTCCAACTAACCATGGAGATTTTCCTTAGGGTTTCGGTTTTAGGACGACGGAAGTATAATAGTATTTCCGGCTTTTCAGATAGGTATAACCTTAGAATACCACAAGGTATAAGGCTAAGGTATCGGGCATTATAACAATACTTTGAGAGTATTTCTCAACCAAGTGGTACCCGAGAACACCCCAAGGTAGTGGGTGCTCTCGAAGCGGCCTACTAGGAAGGGAGAGGGTGCTCTCGGCCACAAGGCCACATGAAAGTGGAGGAGGAGGCTCTGGACGAGAGTCAACAAGAGGAGGAGAGGGTTCTCAAGACTTAGAGATTTGAGGACGGAAGAAGTCTTCAAAGGGAGTGGTATTTATAGGGTAAGCAAAGGCCAACCAAGGGCCAAGATCTAGCCAAGTGTTATGCAAGTGTAGGGCCAAGATGTGCCCAAGTGCCCCTAGTCCCTACTCCACAAATCCTCACAAAATATCTCACCAACTGACCCTTCAAACGCCCAAGCGGCCGTCTAACTCCACCAACTCGAGGGTGACAAGTGTCGCTCTCGCTGGTCCAAAACATTTCATCTCTGAAAAATCCGCAAAAATAAGAAAAGACATAGCCGAATTTTCCCTCGCAGTTATGTAAAACGCTTCGCGAAAAACGACTCTAACCGTGTTGTGCACAAATGCCATTCGCTAAGCCACTTAGGCGGGGTGACACGTGTCACCCTCCTATTGGCCCAAAATAAAACATCTTCCAAAATATCCACAATGGCCAAAATCTCAAAACAAAGCTGGCTCACAAAATCGTAGAATTTCTCCCGTGGGCCCCACGTGACCATTTCCGAAAATAAAATTCCATAATTCTCTAATATTCCAGAAGTCCGAATACCAAACTGGGAATCCACCCCATTAACGAACCTTTTTCCTTCACAAAACCGAAACTTTTCCGTGGAAAAATCGCTCTTTCTTCCTTTCCAATCTTTCACGTATTCTCGCACGCACGCCCCGCTACATACCCTGGAACTACGGGGTATAACATTCTTCCCCCCTTAGAAACATTCGCCCCGAATGTTCCTTCTAAGTCTCAAAACGAACGCGTGCCAGTATAGGCTTCACTACTATACTTACGAAACAATCCTGCCACATCTGGCCACATAAATACCCACGCAAAATACCTACATCCAAGTCCACGAGGAAACACCTCTAACATCACCACAAATAATACTACTTTTGTCACTTTGTCGCGAGCCTTGCTCCAACGACCCAACAAATGGTACCGGCCGCACGCGATCATCAAGCCGTCGCCGACACTAATTCTTACCATATTTCGATATCGCTTTAGTATCTAAAACTCGGTTACTATCTCTAACGAGGTCATCATTAATCGGGAACATTCTCGATGGATCTTCGATACTTTCCCGAACATAACAATACGAAGACGGACGCCCTTCCTCCTAAGTCGGACGGCAAATGCTAACATATAGGCAACCCGCCTATTCTTCACATGAACTCACAAAGGCCCAAAGTAACTCGCTAAGTTCCTTCGCTTTCCAAAACTCGTCACACTCGTCCGGTGGTACTTTCAAGAAGACCGACCACAACTCGAACTCTGGCGCCGCCGATTATCCGCACGATTCTCCGAGCCGCCGTAACTTCTTCTAGACAAGCTTCACTATCCACACCGGAACAAGATCAACCAACTATCTCAACCCCGCCAACATCGAACCAATCGACCAGAACTTGCATTCCTTCCCTACAAGGCTTCATAAGACGACATCCGATCACCGAAATGGTAGCTTAAACACTTCAACCGAGACAACGATCTTCACAAATTTACCCCCATCGCCCGACCACCGGCCGAACGCATCCACGAACTCAGACGTTGGTTAACTAAACTTGGGCCTAGCACCTCGTGACCCTACCACAAGGCGGACCACCACAACTGACCCCACCGCCATACATGCCGCGGTTGACCCGCAACGTGGCCTCAACCCGACCCAACGCCGCACAATACTAGCTCCCGATCGGAACAATCTCACTAATCACGCTACGAAACCTAGCGGTCTTCTTAGCTCAACCACCCTCTTCATTTCACACTACTTAGGACCTATCCCCAAACACACCACGTGCACTATGCACTCTTATAAGGGTCAAACATAAACATATACGCCTCTACCCGAGATGGCCTTACCTCTAAGGTCTTTGCGATAAAGCTCTAAGGCTCACACTTTCTCTATCCTCCAAAATCTTACTTGCTAACCCACCATGATTTCTAATCACAACTAACACACCGCTATCGTAACATAGCACTTAAGGTATACTCACCTTGAAAGTCACCGGCGACTCACGCCCGCCCTCTTCTCGCCCTGGTTAACCCGTCGATCTCTACGCTTTGCCGCCGCGCATAAGCCCGCACACGTGCCATGCTCAAGCCCAATCAAGAATTACTTCGCACAACCCTTTCTTAGGTAGTCATCAAGACTCGTGGTACATCGGTATAATCTCCGTAGCCAAATCCATGGCTAGTAACAGGTCGCCTGCAATCTATATTCTCTGCTCCCAATCGTGGAACCAAGGTTCAAATATCATGGCCGCAGAGGAATCGCCGCCGCTGCTAAACTCTGGGCTAGTGACGCCGCAGAAATCCCCGAATGAAGCACTACCCTAGGTAATGATTGGGCTGTGCCTCGCAACCTCTCGTATTCTACTCACGCCTCCTCGGCCGCTTTCGCCTCCCGCCCGGTTGCCTACGCGAGGCATAACGGTAAGTGGAAAGAAATACGCTAGAGGTCCAACTTAAAACACGCCTCTAAGGCACGACTGCAGTGAGAAGAATAGAAACCAATCCTAAATATCCTATAGCCTCCGATTATTGGCGTGGTGCACAACACACCGATAATCAAGACTCCATCGATACGGTCAGACACTTTCCGAGGATTAATCGCTCGATACCACTTTTGTCACGACCGATTCCGCCCGTGATCGTGCCTTACCCCGCACCCTAGTGATACAACATCGAGTAATCACGAACATAAAACAATACAAGACATATTATGAAATATGAAACAATAATCTGAGAAAACTTGTCTTTCGCATATATATAAATAACAACTTTTTCCAACATGAACAGCTTAATCTTTTTACAAACCCCGCCACAACAAAGATTTCATGCACTTCTAAGAAATGATACGACAACAATGGCGGACAGTGGCCCCGCCATACCCCGAATGTAAACACCTACAACAACAGGACTATACCACTGATAAGCCTCCGAGAAACGGAGCTTTCCCACACGCCGAATCGTGACTCCTAAGAGCGAGGATCAATGATCGTGTACCTTACGCGGCATTTAACGCAGCCTCGGCGAGGTCAAGCATAACAAAAATTTATGTGAAACAAACAAAATAAATAAATCAGAATGAAATCATAGTAGTCTATACCAAGCGGGAGACATGTATGATAACCAAACTACGCTCACCATAAATAAGGCCGTGTCAAGTCGTGACTCACGCCTCAAAGTCATCACTCCAATATAACTATGGGTCTCAAGCCCATAACATCAATCATGCCTGGAATACCTTCCTCACCGCCTAGCCTATGATAGAAAAACACCAAGGAATACATGAACACCGTGTCCCACTGTGTCCAACTAAAACCGCATGGTAAGTACGAAGGCATAGCCGACTACTAACACCCACGCATCAACAAGGTCATGAATCAGATTATAAGATCTGTCTGCATCATTACATGATCAAAGCCGCCACTTGCCCGTAGTATCTAATGCGCGTCTAGTCCTCGAACTTCCCGCAGCTCCGCGATAGGCCAATCTCATCGCCCGCATGAGGTATTCCCGCATCGAGGGTAGCTACTCCCGCATCGCCCCGACTTTCGAGTCCGCACGCCACAAGCGACCGCATGCCCATAAAGGACGCACACTAACTCGAACTCTCAGAGCTCGCATAGGCCCTCAGACCCGCATGAGGTATTCTCGAATCACGGTCCTGCATCACCGAGTCTACCCCGCATCGGAGGGCAGCTTAACCCCTAATCACCTCAAGAGATGAATGCCACAATACTATCATAACGATCGATAGTTAATAAGCACAATCAAGGGAAACCCTTTACACAAACATCACAAGATACTAACACACGTAGCATCCTAACACGCTTACTTATCAAAGCAACAAGAAAGTATTACAAGGCTATCACAAACCAATACAATCAAGTTATTCACACAAGGTACTTTCTACTAACAAGTTCGTATCTATCCCCAAAGTACTTCACACATTAAATCTTAAAAAAGATCTGCTTCTTTCACATAAGTCACACAATACCCGTAGTATAAAATAGAGGATCATTCTTTTTAAGAAAACTAAAACTCTTACCTTTGTAAAATCAAGTAACAACATTATTTTCCAAACGCCCAAGTTTGCCTAATTTCAAATGTTCACGCTTTCTTATTTTAGAAAGGTTTCAGCTCATAGTCTTATTCATTTAAGAATATAATTCTCTTTTAAACAATCTGAGAAACATAAGTCTTATGTGAGTAGGATATTCTTGTTTATAACAATCTTATTACAAAGACCATGATCTAGGAAATATCATTTTGTCTCATCTTAGCTTCTATGCAGATGGAAGTTTCACTGGTTTTAATAATACTTAATTATTCAAAACATTTCCTTTTATTAACGCCGCATGGTTTGTCGATACACATTCGATTTCCAAATCAAGAAAGCATTCTTAAGCCGTTATACCTAACTTCCCATAAAGCTAGTATACCTCTTAAGTTTTCAAACACCAAGTATTACTTCTCCTTTCAAAATGATTCAAAATTCTTTTGAAATACTTCAAGTTCTTTCTTATCATCTAACAAGCCGCTTATAGTTCAAATCGCTTACCTTTAAAAACCACATGTATTTTCTTACTAACATAAAGCCGTTATAACCAACTTCCCATAAAGCCGTTATAACACTTTATGTTTTAAACCACTCAAACACATTTAGCACATGTACGTCTACCGTACTACATAGTTCACACATATCATGCTAGAAGAGATAGGAAGAGGTTCACATACCTCGCGACGAGTATCGACTAATAGCAAAACGCTCCAAACAAAGCGCTACTCCTAAGCCAAGTGGATCATTCCACACGTAGCACTTCAACCTATAAGGCCACAAGCGCGCTTTATTAACATCGAGAACATTCTACGTAAAATTCGCAAGACCTCCCTCGCCACAGCGCAAATCTCCTCCTCTATCGAGGCCGGCTACCAAGCCAACCAGGGGGGGTTATACATCTAACCCGAACGGGTACAATTCTACTATACCGTAATACTACACAAGTCTACTGTAATACAGTCCTATGTAAAAACAGTTCAGTTCAGTTCCTTATTCTTCAGGCTTAAGTCAAAAGACATTGCCAACAACTACGTTCAGTTCTATATATAGTATACTTCAACTATATATTCTAACAACATGTAATATCCAATTACAATAGGGGGACAAGATAATTACCTCGATAAGCCCATAATTATCCGAGTTTAAAGTCGATCCTTAGCAATGTTTCGCTCCTACACCGGTGCTCGTCCCGCTCCAAACAACCCTTAGAAGTTCTAACCAACTTCTACAAAGCACTCCAACTAACCATGGAGATTTTCCTTAGGGTTTCGGTTTTGTGACTGACGGGAAGTATAATAGTATTTCCGGGCTTTTCGTATAGGTATAACCTTAGAATACCACAAGGTATAAGGCTAAGGTATTGGGCATTATAACAATACTTTTGAGAGTATTTCTCAACCAAGGGGGGGGGGTACCCCACGAGAACACCCCAAGGTAGGTGCTCTACCAAGTGGCCTACTAGGAAGGGGAGAGGTGCTCTCGGCCACAAGGCCACATGAAAGTGGGAGGAGGCTCTTGGACGAGAGTCAACAAGAGGAGGAGAGGGTTCTCAAGACTTAGAGATTTGAGGATGAAGAAGTCTTCAAAGGGAGTGGTATTTATAGGTAAGCAAAGGCCAACCAAGGGCCAAGATCTAGCCAAGTGTTATGCAAGTGTAGGCCAAGATGTGCCCAAGTGCCCCTAGTCCCTACTCCACAAATCCTCACAAAATATCTCACCAACTTGACCTTCAAACGCCCGCGGTGGCCGTCAACTCCACTCAACTCGAGGGTGACAAGTGTCGCCTCTCGTTGGTCCAAAACATTTCATCTCTCGGAAAAATCCGCAAAAATAAGAAAAGACATAGCCGGAATTTTCCTCGCAAGTTATGTAAAACGCTTCGCCGAAACGACTCTAACCGTGTCACAGACAAATGCCATTCTACTAAGCCACTAGGCGGGGTGACACGTGTCACCTCCTATTGGCCCAAAATAAAACATCTTCCAAAATATCCACAATGGCCAAAATCTCAAAACAAAGTGGGCCCACAAAAGCAGAATTTCTCCCGTGGCCCCACGTGACCATTTCCGAAAATAAAATTCCATAATTCTCTAATATTCCAGGAAGTCCGAATACCAAATCTGGGAATCCAATTCCCATTAACGAACCTTTTTCCTTCACAAAAACCGGAAACTTTTCCGTGGAAAAATCGCCTCTTTCTTCCATTCCAATCTTTCTGTCGTATTCTCGTACGTACGTCCTCGCTTACATACCCTGGAACTACGGGGTATAACACTTAGCTCCAAATCTTTACGTTTCAATCCACTACAAGCAACCCATAGAAGCTCCTAACCAACTTCTCTTCAAGAACCAACTCCAAAAAGTGAAGAACACTTAGGTTTCAAAGATGACAACTTTCGGCCAAGGCAACAAATAGAGGTTAGGGGTGTGAAATCTTTTCCAACTCTTGGTACACAATCTTCCTAACACCTTAGGGAAGAACACTTGAGAGTTTAAGAATTGTTGGACAAATTTAGGTCAAGATGAGGGCCCAAAAACGTGAGCAACAATGAAGGGAGAGGGAGGGTTTTTCAAGTCTTGAAATGGTTAAGTGTGGAAGATTTCATCAACTAGTAGTGTATATATAGGACAACCAAGGGCTAGGATGAAGGCAAGTGTGTGGTTGAGATTGGGGACAAGTGTGTGTGGGTCCCACAAGCCACTTGTCCACACTAAAATATCTTGCAAGACAAGGCCACTTGGCACATAATTTCGGCCACAAGGCCACCTAGGGGGTGACACGTGTCGCCCTCCTACTCGTCCAAAATATTTCATCTCCCGAAAATATCCATAATGGCCAAAATCTCGAAAACAAAGTGGGCCCCACAAAACCGTAAATTTCTCCCGTGGGCCCCACGTGACCAATTCCGGAAATAAAATTCCATAATTCTCAAATATTCCAAGAAGTTCGAATACCAAATATGGGAATCCAATTCCCATTAACGAACCTTTTTCCTTCACGAAATCCGGAAACTTTTCCGTCGAAAAATCACATCTTTCTTCCTTTCGAATTTTTAATGTCGTATTCTCGTACGTACGTCCTCGCATACATACCCTGGAACTACGGGGTATAACAAGTATAGGATATATACTTCAATGAAGGGTCTAGATCATAACACTTGTTAGGTTTGGAGGGAGGAGATCAAGCCAAGTGTCCCTTGGACTTAGTCAACAATGTCAAGCTCTATTATTAGCAAGACTTTGTCATTTAACATTAGCCAAATGACCATAATACCCTTACTAAAATTCGTCCAAGACCATAGGTGAGGGTGCCACGTGTCGCCCTCTCATTCGTCCATAAAATTCCGTAACCCTCGTGGGCCCCACAAAACGTAAAATTCCTCGGGTGGGCCCCACGTGACCAAATCCGTAAAAATAAATTTCCATAATGTTAATAAGTTCCATACTCTTCAAATAAAGAATTTTGAGAATCCAATTCTCAACAACGAACATTTTTCCTTTCCGACGTTCGGAAGATTTTCCGTCGGAAAAACAATTCTCCATTTCGTACTAATTTCCAAGTCTTGATTCCTTACATACATTGTCTTATACATGTCCTGTACTTACGGGATGTAACATTCTTCCCCCCTTAGAAACATTCGTCCCCGAATGTTCTTAGTCGGTTGTCAAGCTAAACAAACTCCGGCATAAACTCTATACTATGCCTCTCAATCAAAACTGCACAAGACCAACGATGTCACACATGGCCACCACAACATACGTAAACATAACAATGGACCTTCCGTCCGTGGTCCCTCCTCACAAAACTCGAAAGTTACTGTCTTCTCAAACACGGGAACCTTAGAGGTTCCTTTCTTTCTTACTTGTCATACTTTCTCGTACTTTCAAACTTATCTAGTACACGTACAAAATCTCAAATATTGTTTCTGCTCCCAACTCGAGTTACTAACCAAACTTGGCCATATTGTTACTTACTTTCCCGTTAAGGCTCTTCTCGGTCCTTACGACCTAGTTCCGGTGGAACGCAACCACGAACTCGTACAACGATCAACTAGACTTGGGCCTGGCATCCTCGGGATCCTACCACATAACGGGACCACTACCAACTGACATCACCCCATTCCATACTACCGGTTGACCCGAGATGAGTCCATAACCCGACTCATCGTCACACTTAATTTCTCATTTTTAGTCTGAAATAAATCTTTCTCTTATCTCAAGGTACTTCTCACCCTATCCCCCCCTATTCACTAGAGGTTTGTCACATAAGCCAAAGTATTTCTACCGTACATTCTTCCCTATTGGTCTTACACTGTTATGGGGCAATTACAACTTGTGAACTCTACACAAATATAGTCTCAGTTCACTTACCATTCTTGTCAACATTCTTAACTTTTCACCTTACTAATCAAAGTATTCCTACCTCTGGGGTACTATCACTTTACAACTCCAGTAATAAAGGGAAAACATATACGCTAGGGTAAAGTCTGAATCTATCAATGCACGTATGATTCAAAAGAATCAAAATATACCTGCAACCCCATGCGATGACGCCTCCTGATCCTCGCCCGAGTCACGCCACCTCTGCGTTCAAGGACCGCCGTAACTATAAACACCACTCGACTCTACCACTACCGGGTGACATCCAACACTCGCTCGGGAACGAATACCGCGAGGAAAGAGAATCAACCATCTGCCTCAAAGGCTGAGCCACCTTACCGGCGCTCTTTCTAACCGGATCACACGACCAACCTCGCCCGTGATCGTGCCTTACCCCGCACCCTAGTGATACAACATCGAGAAAACCAATGAAATAAAAACTTAAACATACAATTAGATATGGATCAAGATAAAGAAAATAGGCCAACCAAAACGGTTGCCTTTCAAAGATATATATATATATCGACCTTTGAATAGCCATAATCTTACAACCCCGCCACCACAAAGGCTACTGCACTTAAGATTTTTAAAACAACTATGACGGGACAGGGCCCCGCCATACCCCTGAATGTACAAGAACCTACAGACTCATGGTAACATAACAAAAGATAAGCCTCTGAAGGAACGGAGCTTCCCAATACGCTGAAATATGATCATATAAGCGGGGATCGACAGCCGATGTACATCTACCTGCGGCATGAACGCAGCCCCCCGAAGGAGGTCAGTACAACAGGTACCAAGTATGTGAAACTGAAATACTGAAAATGAAATCATAATAGTCTATATAAAGCAAGAGACATGTATGATAACCAAACTACAGTACACAACATATAAACAGTCATATCAAGTCAGGGACTCACGCCCTCCAAATCATCACTGCGTGCGTGGAATTCCTTCCTCACCGCCATAGCCTATGATATAACAACACCAAGGAGTATACATGAACACCAGGTCCCACCTGTGTCATAAAAACCGTACGGGGCAAGTATAACTACCAGATCCGACCGTACCAATAATACTGTACAACCATATCATGAAGCTAACACGTGGCAATGCAATAACCTCCACCAGCTCCTCCCTGCGCCACGTAGCTGACGGGGGCAAGTAAATCGGCTACGCACCAGATCACAACCGTAAGTCACGAAGCTCCATCCAAACACTGACTTGCGAAGCTGACACGTGGCAAGTGCACTAGCCTCCACCAGCTCCTCCCTGCGCCACGTAGCTGACGGGGGCAAGTGAATCGGCTAAGCACCAGATCACAACCGTAAGTCACGATACTTCGCCGCGAAGCTTACACGTGGCAAGTGCGATAACCTATACCAGATCCACCTGCATCACGTAGCTGATGAGGGCAAGTAAACAGGCTATGCACTCGATCACAACCGTAAGTCACGATACTTCGCCATAAATAACCATAATGGTCACATGTCCACAGAATCCATCATCGGTGTAGACATGCCCATGTAACAATGATAATGGAAGCATACCCGTGGAATCTTCCGTCACTGCCGGTACATCCAAGTAAGTTCTCAACAAGTCAACCGGCCCTTCATCGAGAGACGCGGTAGTATAGAAACACAATTTTTGCACAACAAAGGCTATCACAACAAGCATAGGCAAGTTACACAACAACAAGCATAGGAAAGTTACACAACAACAAGCATAGGCAAGTTATACACAACTCAAGGTACTTTCATTTTATGTCAAAGTCCGGGTTTTAACCCTAAAGTACTACGTACGTTAAATTCCTTTTTAAAGATCCATTTCTTTTACAAAGGTCACCCGATACCCGTAGTATAAAAATAGAGTGACTAACATTGTTAAGTAAACCAAAACACTTCCCTTTGTAAAATCAAGTAACAACATTATTTTCCAAACGTTCAAGTTTGCCTAATTTCAATGCTCAAGTTTCTCATTTTCGAAAAGGTTTCGTAGTTCATAGTTTTAATCCTTTAAAACAATTTGAGAAACATATGCCTTATGTGTGAGTAGGTTATTCTTTGTTCATAACAATCTTATTAAAGCAGCCATGATCTAGGGAATGTAATATCATTTTGTCTCATCTTAGCTTCTATGCAGATGGAGGTTTCTACTGGTTTTAATAATACTTTATTAGTCAATACATTTCCCTTTATTAGCGCTGCTGTGGTTTGTTCGATACTTATTCTGATTTCCGAAATCAGTAAAACATTATTCCTTTTAACAACCAAGTACTCATTACTCACGAATGAGGTTTCACACAAACATTCATATTAATTCATTTAAGTCAAGCCTCTTATCTTTTAAGATCAAGTCTCTTAACTTCTAAAATTAATAAACCATTCTTTTTATCTCTCTTAAGTCGTTATACCTAACTTCCCATAAAGCTAGTATAACTCTTAAGCTTTTAAAACCAAGCATTATTCTTCTTTCAACAAGGTTTCTTAATTCTTTTGAAATACTTCAAGATTCTTTTTATTCAGGCTTAAGTCAAAAGACATTGCCGTAAAATTATATTCAGTTAACACACGTACGTCTACCGTACTATATATATATTCTTGTAAAATACTTCCAGATTCTTATTATTCAGGATTAAGTCAGAAGACATTGCCACACGTACGTCTACCGTACTATATATATTCCTTTAAAATATCATGCTCAAGAGTATAGGAAGAATCACATACCTCGCGACGATTATCGACTATTAGCAAAACGCTCCACGGCTATAATCCGGCTAGCCTTGTCCACCTTACAAGTAGTACACGCTACTTGTAGAACATTCAACCAATAAAGGTTATAAGTCTACTGTAAATACAGTCCTATGTAAGTACAGTTTAAACTTCTACTTTAATATTCCTCTGATGTGATCTATTCCAGTATTTTCTGTAATATCCCTCTATTACAGTTCAATTCTCTTCTATGAATCTTATATTCATTTTTATACTACTACAGTATGTAATTCCCAATTACAATAGAAGGACAGTAGTATTTACCTCGATGAGCCCACAATTATCCAAGTTTAATGTCGATCCTGAGCAACGTTTAGCTCCGATTCTGAACGCTCCAATTCGCTCCAAGAAACCCTTAGAAGTTCTACACAACTTCTACTTAGTACTCTAACCAATTATGGAGATTTTCCTTAGGGTTTCGTTTAGTGGCTAAAGGAAAGTATAGTAGTATTTTCTGGGCTTTTCGTATAGAGGGTACTTGGAAATACTACAAAGTTTTTGGGCTAGAGTATTTTGGTATTATAACAATACTTGGAGAAGTATTTCTATACCACAAAGGGGGGGTGTATTTCTCGAAACCAACTAGGCAAGGGGGAGGGGTTCTGCCGAGGCCTCTAAGGGAGGGGAGAGGGCTTGGACGAGAGCTCTTTCTAAGAGGGGGGGGGGGGGGGAGGATTTTAACACTTAGAAAACATTTTGTGGATGAAGAAGTTCATCAACTAAGGGGGGTATTTATAGGTCAAGCAATGGCCAACCAATGGCCAAGATGAAGCCAAGTGCAAGGCAAGTGTAAGGGGAGGATTCATCCATGTGTCCTTATCCATCTACCACACAAAATATCCTACCTAACCCTTGACCAAGAAAGAGCACAAAAAACGTGCCAAAGAATGCCATTGCCGTCCACTTTTTTAGGGTGACACATGTCACCCTCCCGTTGGTCCAAAATATTTCGTCTCTCGGAAAAATCCGCAAAAATAATAAATGACATAGCCGAAATTTTCCCTTCGCAAAGTTTGTAAAACGTTTCGTCGGAAAACGACTCTTTTCGGGGGTTGTACACAAATTTCGAACCTTGCCTACCTTAAGGCTTAAACTTTCGTACGTACGTCTTCACATACATACTCTGGAAATACGGGGTATAACACGGACATTCCCACTTTTGTGGCCCGGACGGCCACAATAATAACAACCATCTGTGTCATAACGGCATTTCCCCGAATGACGCTTACCACATCTGATACACTGAGGAATAGGTGGCCTCGACCGAGAAAGTCCTCTGCTCCTCTGAGAACCTCGACCCCTGGAGCTTGGACTGGCTCCTAAATCCCTTGTGGGGTCCAATATCCCACCTGTGAACTGCGGGGGTATGTACTGGGTAGGCTGGGACGAATATCTCACTCGTTTCTGAGGCAGCTCGTCCAAAAACTCACCGGAATAACCAACCGGTCTATCCGTCTTACGCTGATCTCCGAGTTGGCCCTCTACTGTTACACCCCATAGTTCAGGTCATGCGCATGAGAGCGTACGAAAGGGAGTAAGACTTAAAATTTTCAAAAGATAGGTTGACGGATTGTTCCGGATGGGTTTTAGTCAACTTTGAGGCGGGTTATGACCCGGTACATTGAGAGTTCCTAAGTGTTTCAAAGGCCCAGGACGTAGTTCGTTCAGTCTAGATTCCAACGCAACCAACCGTTTGTCGATAGGACGTCGGAGTAGAAAGTTATGGGAGTTACAAGTTCAGTGCGCAAACGGACATAAATGTGTCTCGGATGTGTCGAAGCGGCCGCGCGCGCCGAGGCGTCAGCGCGCCGGATATACTGAGGGGTCGCTGAAGTTGCAGCGCCGCGGCGCCGGGAAGCAGGGCCGCGGCGCCGGAAGTTCAGAGAAGCTGCGGAGGTTTCAGCGCCGCGGCGCCGAGGCGGGATTTTTGGGCGGAAAAACTTAGGAAAATCTGATTTTCTCTTTTAAAAAGGCCATGGGAGGGTGACAAGTGTCCCCCCCCCCCCCATCTGATTTTTCTTGCATGTCTTATATTGACCAAATCTTGAAGACTTGGTCATCTTTCAAACCTCTCTCTCTCTCTCTAAATTAGCTCTCACTTCTCTCTAAAATTCCAAGGGTAATTCAAAGCCTAAGAAAAATCTGAAAAATTAAGGACAAGAAGGAAGTTTGTGGCTAGCTTGTATGAGTTGTTGTGGTGGTGTTCTTGGAAAGGAGGCTAGCAAAGTTGTTGGAAATTTTTTGGCTAAAGCTCTAAAGGTAACATTTCTTCTCTTGTAGCTAGTTATTGTGTTGCATGTGAAGAAGAAGGGATTTGTAGTAGTAAATAATGCTCTTAGATTCATTGCATGTAAGAAATATGGGTTGGATATGAAAGAATTGGTTAAGAAGATTATGTGAGCATGTTGTAGCCTAAAAACTACCTTAGACTTGTTAAGTTAGTTGTTTTACCTTGTGGGGCAGAATTTTACACACCCAAGTTTAGGTGTGTAATCCCCTTTGAAATGTTTGGATTGTTGAGCCTTAAATGTGGCATTTGGATGTTGAATTCGGCCTTGAGAAAGGTGGCAAAGTATGTAGAAACAAAGGAAATGCTGCCCAATTTTCCATAGAATTTAGTGACTTTGAACTTAGATTATTTCTACATTGAAATTAGAGGTTAATAAACGTATCATGGTTATTATAGGTTGGCATATTACTTGCGGTAGTTTGAGCTTAGCAAGTGGATTGACCGAAGAGGTATGTGGAAACTTTCTTACCTCTTGAGCATGAGTAGTTATAACTATATAGTACGGTAGACGTACGTGTTTTAAATGAAGTAAATCCTTTTGTTATACTTGACTTGTTTTAAGAAAATGTCTAAGTGGTTGGGTTAAGAAGTTAACCCGCTTGTTCTTAAGGAGTGGTTTATCCTAAATAAGGTAGACAAGGATTTCTTGACATAATGAAGTATAGAGTACTTGGTGTGAAGGTATTGAGTATTGAATTATTCTAAAAGATAAGAGACTTAAATTTTTGAGGTAAGAAACTTGTTTTCTAAAAGATAAGAGGCTTGAAGTATTTTGAAAATTGTATGAATTTGTTTGAAGTATAAGTCTCTTGGTTAGTAAAAGAACGAAATAGTTTATAAGGAGTTATAACGGCTTTATGGGAAGTTAGTTATAACGGCCTTATGAAAGGATAAGGATGTCTTAATGTCACGAACCGACCTCGGGTCCGTGACCGGTCCCTTGACCCGGGCACCCTTGTGACACAACATCAGAGAAAACCAGCGGAATATAAACTCAAAATAAAACAACCATAATGGTATAAATAGTCTAGCCCAAAAAATGGCTACCCCAAAAGTACATAAAACCGAACAGCTATATCCTTTAACAACCCAAGTTATGACAAGACTACAGGCCTCTAAGAATAAGTAACACTATGACGGGACAGGGCCCCGTCATGCCCCTGAATGTACAAAATAACACAACACCGGGGAGAACCATACCAAAAGTCGAGCTTCCGAAGAAATGGAGCTCCTGACACCTGAGTAAGAGATCCTAGGAATGAGGATCTACCACCGCTTCTTACTCAAGATGAACGCAGCCGAGGAAGGGGGTCGACACAACGCACTAAGTATGTAAAATCGAAAATATCAGTAGTAATATCATAAGTCAAAAGTAAGTCGAGTCATAGATAAAAATCAATTTCTCAGACTGTGCCTTACTAACAATGAGAGTAACAAGTATAAAACTTATAGCATAAAATAGGAGGCTCACGATCAAAACAGGGTACCTCGCCCGTAGTATCGTTAAGCAATCCTACTCCTGGAACTATTTCACCCGCATGAGTCCTGTGGACCCGCATGAGGTCATCCGCCTCGTCATGGGACTATTTCACCCGCATGGGACTATTTCACCCGCATGGGTCCTGTGGACCCGCATGAGTACCATCGCCGTACTCGCATGGGACTATTTCACCCGCATGGATCCTGTGGTCCGGATCCGCATGAGTGCAAGCGTCGCACTCGCATCATGGGTAGCAAATCCATGGCATAGATAATAACCCGGGGTTTACCCCGTAATAATACAAATATATAACATAGCTCATCCGGCTATCATACACAACATAAGCACTACCAGCCTATCATACCATACATAAGCACTACCGGCCTATCATATCACAACATAAGCACTACCGGCCTATCATAACATAAGCAAGTTAAGATATCCCCTAACTTCTTATTAACATTAATAATATATCCTCTCATTTTAGTATCCTAAGGCACTGACATGTCTTTTAATAGAAAATTCGGGAATTCAACCCAAGTACCATGTACGTCTAACTTTTTAAGAAATAACTCTTTTTATACAAAATTCCAAGATACTAATCACCATAGTATCAAGTTACGATTTCTTTCAAGACAAGTCACATTTCCTTTTAGAAATATAATAGGCTTCTAAATCAAGTGACTCCATTTCCTTTAAAACCTTAGGCAACCAATGCCTAAAAATCAATTCACCTTTCTTAGTTTCAAATCCTTTACCCGTACTTGTTTTAATTAGAGTAAACCTTTCTTTGTGAATCTTTCAAGAAAACTAATATAACCAACTTCCCATAAAGTCATTATATTAGTGTTATACCTTTGTCAAATACATTTTTCCTAAATCCAAGGGACTTATACTTTTGAAATGAAACAAGTAGCATATACTTTTAAAACAAGTGAAAGATATCAAATCTTGTACGTTTACCGTACTACATAGGTACAACTACTCATGCTCAAGAGATAGGAAAGTTCTACATACCTCCTTGGTCAATCCACTTGCTAAGTCCAACTACCGCAAGTAATATGTCAACCTATAATAACCATAGTGTGTTTATTAACCTCTAATTTCAATGTAGAAATTCCAAATTCAAGTTATCAATTCCTAAGGAAAATTGGGCAGCATTTCCTTTGTTTCTACTCACTTTGCCACCTTTTCAAAGGCCGATTTTTCAACATTCAAACGCCTTATTAAGGCCCAACAACCAAACCAACACAAAGGGGATTACACACCTAATCTTGGGTGTGTAAAATTCTGCCCCATAAGTTATAATAGTACACTTAACAATTCTAAGATGGTTTTTAGTCTACAACATGCTCATAATATTTCTTTAGCCAAATCCTTCATATTCAACCCACATTTCTAGCATGCAAAGACTCTAAGAGCATTATTTACCACCATAAGTATTTTCTTCTTAACATGCAACTCTATAAAGTAATAATAGAGGAAGAATCATTACCTTAGAGCTTTAGCCAAATTTTATCCAACAATTTGCTAGCCTTTCTACCAAGAATACCACCACCACCACCTTCACAAGTTAACCACAAGCTTCCTTCTTGTCTTTTAATTTTTCAGATTTTTCTTAAGGCTAGAATCCTCTTGGATTTTTAGAGAGAAGGAGGAGCTTGAAATATTTAGAGAGAAGGAAGAGGTTTTTCAAAGAGAGATGACAAAGGACCAAGTCTTTAAGACTTGGTCAATATATTGCATGTAAAAATCAGATGGGGGATCACACGACCGATCCCGGCCCGTGGATCGTGCCTTACCCTGCACCCTAGTGATACTACATCGAGAAAACCAAATGGAAATAAAAACTTAAACATGAACATGAGACAAGATAATAAAACAGGCCAACCAAACAGTTACCTTCCAATAAAATATATATAAACAACTCTTTCAAAACGAACAGTTTAATCCTTTTTACAAAACCCTGCCCACACAAAGGCTGCACTTAAGATTTACAACAACTATGACGGACAGTGGCCCCGCCATACCCCGAATGTACAAGAACCTACAACTCGTGGAACACATACCAAAAGATAAGCCTCCAAGGAACGGAGCTTCCCAATGCTGAAAGGTGATCCTAAGAGCGGGATCGGCGACCGATGATTTCTACTGCGGCATGAACGCAAATTCGGGCGAGGAGGTCGACAACAGTACCAAGTATGTGAAATCAGAATATCGTAAATGAAATCATAATAGTCTATGTAAGCAGAGACATGTATGATGACCAAGCTACAAGACATAACATATAACTAGTTACATCAAGTCGTGACTCACGCCTCCAAATTATCACTCGTGCGTGGAATTTCTTCCTCACCGCTAGCTTTATGATATGACAATACCAAGGAGTATACATGAACACCGTGTCCCACTGTCATAAAAACCGTATAGACAAGTATAACTACCAGATCCGACCGTACCAATAATATAATGCAACCAAAACACGGCCGATACGGCAAGCGCGAGCCGACTACGGATACCAAGGCCGGTCACGTAGTCGACCGGGCAAGTACGAGGGCTGACCACGGGGACCAAGGTCAGACACGAGACTTCGTCACTACATCGAACGGGCAAGTCGAGGGTGACTACCGTACCACTACGGTCATGAGACGGCAAGTACGAGAGCCGACCACCGTGGACCAAGGCCGAACAAGAAGAAACCTCATGGAGAGCTAGTCCATAAAAATAACAATTCTTGCACAACCAAGGCTATCACCACAAGCATAAGCAAGTTACGCAACAACAAGCATAGGCAAGTTACACAACACAAGCATAGGCAAGTTACACAACAACCAGTATAGGCAAGTTACACAACACAAGCATAGGCAAGTTACACAACTCAAGTTACTTTCATTTTATGCCAAAGTCCGAGTTTTTAACCCTAGAGTACTACGTACGTTAAATTCCTTTTAAAGAGATCCATTCCTTTTATAAAAGTCACCTGATGTCCGTAGTATAAAAATAGAGTGACGAACATTGTTAAGTAAACAAAAATGCTTTCCTTTGTAAAAATCAAGTAGCAACCTTATTTTCCAAACGTTCAAGTTTGCCTAATTTCAAATGCTCAAGTTTCTCATTTTTAGAAAAGGTCTCGTAGTTCATAGTTTTAATCCTTTAAAACATAATTCTCCTTTAATGATTTGAGAAACATATGCCTTATATGTGAGTAGGTTATTCTTGTTTATAATCGATCTTATTAAGCAGCCATGATCTAGGATATGTAATATCATTTTGTCTCATCTTAGCTTCTATGCAGATGGAGGTTTCTACTGGTTTTAATACGATACATCATTATTCAATACATTTTCCTTTATTACGCTGCAGTTGGTCCTGTCGATACACATTCGATTTCCAAATCAAGAAACATTATCCCTTTAAATAAAACCAAGTACTCATTACTCACGAATGAGGTTTCACACAAACATTCACATTAAACAAATAAGTTAAGTCTCTTATCTTATAAGATCAAGTCTCTTAACTTCTAACATCAAGAAACCATTTTCTTTACCTCTCTTAAGACATTATACCTAACTCCCATAAAGCTAGTATAACTCTTTTTAAAACCTTTAAAACCAAGTGTTACTCTCCCTTCAAAACGATTTATAAATCTTTTGAAATACATCAAGTTCTTTATTATAACTAGCCGCTTATAATTCACATCGATTACCTTTTAAAACCACAAAGTATTTTTCTTACCTACATAAAGTCGTTATAACCAACTTCCCATAAAGCCGTTATAACACTTTATGTTTTAAAACAATCAAACACGGTTAACACACGTACGCTCACCGCACTACATAGTTCACACATATCATGCTATAAGAGATAGGAAGAGGTTCACATACCTCGCGACGAGTGCCGACTAATAGCAAAACGCTCCAAGTACTTCAAACCGTCGGCTACTCCTTAAGCCACGTGGATCGCACCACACGTAGTACTTCAACCTATAAGGCCACAAGGCGCTTATTAACTTCGTTCCATATTCTACATAAAATTCGGCAGATTTTCCCCGCAACAACGTTAATCTCTCCTTACCGAGGCCGCTACCAAGCCAACCGTGGGGGTTTGCACGCCTAACCGACGTGTACAATTTTACTCACGTACAACACAAGTCTATCTGATACACCCTATGTAATTACAGTTCGATTCTCTTATTTAAATTCAGCTTAAGTCGCAAGACATTGCCGTAAGTATTATTCAGCTTAAGTCAAAGACATTGCCGCACGGTATGTTCAATTCTATATATAGTATACTTTAACTATATACTCCTACAACATGTAATTTCCAATTACAAATGTAGGTCAAGAATGTTTACCTCGATAAGCCCAAATTTATCCGAGTTTATATGTCGATCCCGAGCAAGGTTTAGCTCCTACTCCGAGTGCTCCAATCGCTCCAAACAACCCTTAGAAGTTCTAACCAACTTCTACTTATAACTTCAACTACGGGTGAAGATTTACTTAGGGTTTCGTTTTAGCGACTGAGGGAAAGTATAATGGTATTTTCTGGGCTAGTATAAGTGTAACCTTGGGAATACTACAAGGTATTTGGGCCAAGGTATTTGGACATTATAACAATACTAGAGAGTATTTCTATACCACTACAAGGGGTATTTATACGAGACAACTAGGCTAGGGGGGGGGGGTACCCCACCGCTAACCACTACAAAGGGAGGGAAACTCTCGCCAAAGGCCACTAGGAGGAGGGGAGAGGCTTTGGACGAGAACTACAAGAGGAGGGAGTATTTTGAGACTTAGGTAGATTGCTCAATTTTGGAAGAAGAAAGGTCATCAACTACGCGGGTATTTATAGGTCAAGTGAAGGCCAACCAATGGCCAAGATGGTGCCAAGTGCAAGGCAAGTGTAAGACCAAGATTAAGCCATGTGCAACCTTATCCATCTACACAAAAATATCCTACCTAACCCTTGACCAAAATTGGGCAACAAAACGTGCCAAGAATGGCCAATTGCCGTCAACCTCTTTCCAATGTGAGGGTGACACATGTCACCCTCCCGTTGGTCCAAAATGTTACGCCTCTAAAAATCCGCAAACTTATAAATGACATAGCCGGAATTTTCCCTACGAAAGCTGTGGAAACGTTTCGTCGAAAAACGACTCTAACCGGGTGTTGTGTACAAATTTCGAATCTATGCCTACTTTAAGGCTCAAATTGTATACGTACGCCCTCACGCATATACTGGAAATACGGGTATAACATTCTCCTCCTTAGAAACATTCGTCCCAATGTTCCTTCTCGAGACGATAACGATAGAGTTCTTCTAAAAGTTGCCACCGCCACAACCGCCACGAAACACCCGCGTAAATACTTACATCCAAGTCCACGAGGAAACACCTCTAACATCACAAACTTTTGTCACCTTGCCGCGAGGTTCTAGTGTCACTCCGGCGACCCAACAAATGGTACCGGACTGCATGCGATTCCTGAGGTCTAAAATATACATCCTTCGCACCTTCTCCCGTCACAAGAAATGATCATATCTATGCTCGCAATACATGCTCGCATTTACCCTTACTCGTCGTACTCTTCTCGAACACTTGAACTCTTCTAGTATACGCATCACACTTTAGTCAACGCTTCGTTTCCAACCTCGAGCCACTACCTCCAAACTTGGTCATCTTACTAGCTTCACTTCTTTACTAAGGCCATTCCCGGCCTTCACGAACCGATTCTGGTCGAATATACCCACGAACTCATACGATGGTCATCTAAACCTGGGCCTAGCACCCTCGTGACCCTACCACCTGGCGGGACCACCCAGAGCTGACCCCACTTTGAAACCGGCCGCGGGTTGGCCCTCAACATGGCCCCAACCCGATCCACTAACGCATCACGCTCTTGTTCCCGAATTCTAACAATCTTACCTCAACAGGTCATGAAAGCTACCACTTCCATTTAACACTACTCAAGGAAATTATCACACAACACATTCTAGGCATAAAATGTATTCCGACAAGGATCACTTGCAAAATCTGGTACTCAAGACGACCTTACATCTAAGGTCTCAACATGAAATATTCTAAAGTTCACACTTTCCATGCCCCCATACAAATCCTTTCAACTAGCCAAGCTTTCTAACTCATAACCATCATAACGCTTATCCGAACGTAGCACACAATAATAAGGTCATCATATCATGCATACAAATCTTTAAAGGGTTAAGGATATACCTGAAAATAGGCGGTTCAAAGGACCGCTAAAACTGGGAACTTCCACCGCGACCTCTACCGGGGCCTGCCGGTGTACGAACATCCTGCCTGGCTATGGAAGGTGAAGAACCCGCAACTGCTCTAGTAGTCCATGCTATCCAGCCGCCATTACTGGTCGGACAATCTTCTGATGGCCCTGTTGGCCGCAAAATAACAATCCCCGAGTTAGTACGACACTCTCCTTTATGAAGCTTTCCACAACGCCACACCGAGACAAGGGCAACCTCATCCGCGAGCATTCCTGCTTCCCCGAAAATCTGAAACAGGAGCCCCGACCGCCTGAATATCTCGAAGGTCCCGGCCGTGGAGGACCACTCAGATCGTGGAGGCGCATAATCGCTCGCCTTGAGGCGGTCCGCCTCGAAAGTCACCAAAGGACCTGCTGCTCGCCTCTTCGCGACCGGTCATTCCGTCGATTTATCCTCTCCTCACATCCCAGGTGTATAAGCTGCATGCGGCAATGTCCATGCCGGTGAAGAGCTACACCGAACAACTCTCGGCTAGGTGATCATCGAGCCTCAGAATAAATCGGTGCACTCGATCCTCCATACTAGCTACCAACGCGGGACGCACGCCAATGAGTCGAACTCCACATTGTACTCCCGAATCAGACGCCCGCTCGTCAGAACACCAAAAATCTGTCGCCCGAGCCCTCTCATCAGCCGAGGCAAGAAATGTGCAAGAAAGGCCTCGAGAACTCGCCCCATAAAGCCGAAGTGCATGCTCTCCCGACAGCTCCCACGAATCAAACTACGATCGCGGTATCACGCACCTGATGCGAACCTAGGACCACCGACTCGGTCTCCGATGCCTTGATCACTCTCATGATCCGCAGAATCGCTTGGATGAACTCCTCGGATCATCCTCGTGCCTCGACCCATAAAACTCGCGGCCTACAACTCGTAAAATCCCGTAGCCTCGAACTATCCGATCTAGGGTGAACCATCGGTGCTCTGAATCGCCGCTGGCCCAAATTTATCCTCAAGTTCGGCCACAACCCTCGCCATTAATCGCCCACTTTGTAACTCATCTCCTCCGCCTCCGCATCGCGGATCGAGGCTCAGTATCGTGGTCTCGCCACGCTTTACTCGCAGCCTCCTCACGCTTTGCCCTTCGGGCCGGGTTGCCTTACGCGAGGCATAATCGTAAAACGAAGCACGCCGAGGGTCCAATCTTATCACACGCCTCTAAGGCACGATCTCGTAATGAGAAGAATGGAAACCAATCCTAAATGTCTCTGCGACCTCGATTATAGATGTGGTGCACAACACATCGATAATCAAGACTCTACTAGACACGGTCTCAGACACTTTCCGAGGACTAATCGCTCGATACCACTTTTGTCACGACCCGATCCCGGGCCCGTGACTGGTGCCTTACCCCGGGCACCCTAGTGATACTACATCAGAGAAAACCAGCGGAAATAAAAACTTAAACATGAACATGAGACAAGATAATAAAACAAGGCCAACCAAACGGTTACCTTCCAATAAAATATATATAAACAACTCTTTCAAAACGAATGCTTTAATCCTTTTACAAAACCCCGCCCACACAAAGGCTACTGCACTCTAAGATTTACAACAACTATGACGGACAGTGGCCCCGCCATACCCCCGAATGTACAAGAACCTACAACTCGGGAACACATACCAAAAGATAAGCCTCCAAGGAACTGAGCTTCCCAATGCGAAAGGTGATCCTAAGAGCTGGATCGACACCAATGTACTTCTACCGCAGATTGAACGCAGCCCAAGGAGGTCGCATAACAGGTACCAAGTATGTGAAACTGTAAATACTGTAAATGAAATCATAATAGTCTATGTAAAGCAGGAGACATGTATGATGACCAAGCTACAGTACATAACATATAACAAGTTACATTAAGTCAGGGACTCACGCCCTCCAAATTATCACTCGTGCCCGTGGAATTTCTTCCTCACCGCCAGCTTATGATATGACAATACCAAGGAGTATACATGAACACCAGGTCCCACCTGGGTCATAAAAACCGTATAGGACAAGTATAACTACCAGATCCGACCGTACCAATAATATAATGCAACCAAAACACGAAGCCGATACGGGGCAAGTGAGACAGCCGACAACCGTATACCAAGGCCGGTCACGTGGCGACCGGGCAAGTACGAGGGCTGACCACCAGGGACCAAGGCCGTATCACGAGACTTCGTCACTACACTGAACGGGGCAAGTGCGAGGGCTGACTACCGGGTACCAAGGCCGAATCAGTCATGAGACGGGGCAAGTACGAGAGCCGACCACCAGGGACCAAGGCCGAACAGTAAGAAACCTCATGGAGAGCTAGTCCATAAAAATAACAATTCTTGCACAACCAAGGCTATCACCACAAGCATAAGCAAGTTACGCAACAACAAGCATAGGCAAGTTACACAACACAAGCATAGGCAAGTTACACAACAACCAGTATAGGCAAGTTACACAACACAAGCATAGGCAAGTTACACAACTCAAGTTACTTTCATTTTATGCCAAAGTCCGGGTTTTTAACCCTAAAGTACTACGTACGTTAAATTCCTTTTAAAGAGATCCATTCCTTTTATAAAAGTCACCCGATGTCCGTAGTATAAAAATAGAGTGACGAACATTGTTAAGTAAACAAAAATGCTTTCCTTTGTAAAAATCAAGTAACAACCTTATTTTCCAAACGTTCAAGTTTGCCTAATTTCAAATGCTCAAGTTTCTCATTTTTAGAAAAGGTCTCGTAGTTCATAGTTTTAATCCTTTAAAACATAATTCTCCTTTAATGATTTGAGAAACATATGCCTTATATGTGAGTAGGTTATTCTTGTTTATAATCGATCTTATTAAGCAGCCATGATCTAGGATATGTAATATCATTTTGTCTCATCTTAGCTTCTATGCAGATGGAGGTTTCTACTGGTTTTAATACGATACATCATTATTCAATACATTTTCCTTTATTACGCCGCAGTTGGTCCTGTCGATACACATTCGATTTCCAAATCAAGAAACATTATCCCTTTAAATAAAACCAAGTACTCATTACTCACGAATGAGGTTTCACACAAACATTCACATTAAACAAATAAGTTAAGTCTCTTATCTTATAAGATCAAGTCTCTTAACTTCTAACATCAGTAAACCATTTTCTTTACCTCTCTTAAGACATTATACCTAACTCCCCATAAAGCTAGTATAACTCTTTTTAAAACCTTTTTATACCAAGTGTTACTCTCCCTTCAAAACGATTTATAAATCTTTTGAAATACATCAAGTTCTTTATTATAACTAGCCAGTTATAATTCACATCAGTTACCTTTTAAAACCACAAAGTATTTTCTTACCTACATAAAGCTGTTATAACCAACTTCCCATAAAGCCGTTATAACACTTTATGTTTTAAAAACAATCAAACACAGTTAACACATGTACGTCTACCGTACTACATAGTTCACACATATCATGCTATAAGAGATAGGAAGAGGTTCACATACCTCGCGACGAGTGCCGACTAATAGCAAAACGCTTCAAGTACTTCAAACCGTCGGCTACTCCTTAAGCCACGTAGATCGCACCACACGTAGTACTTCAACCTATAAGGCCACAAGGCGCTTATTAACATCGTTCCATATTCTACAGAAAATTCGGCAGCACCTCCCCCCCCCCCGCAACAGCGTTAATCTCCTCCTTTACCGAGGCCGGCTACCAAGCCAACCAGGGGGGGGTTTGCACGTCTAACCGGACGTGTACAATTTTACTCACAGAATACTACACAAGTCTACTGTAATACCCCTATGTAATTACGCTCGATTCTTATTTAAATTCAGCTTAAGTCGCAAGACATTGCCGTAAGTATTATTCAGCTTAAGTCAAAGACATTGCCGCACAACCATGTTCAATTCTATATATAGTATACTTTAACTATATACTCCTACAACATGTAATTTCCAATTACAAATGTAGGTCAAGAATGTTTACCTCGATAAGCCCAAAATTATCCGAGTTTATATGTCGATCCCGAGCAAGGTTTAGCTCCTACTCCGAGTGCTCTAATCCGCTCCAACAACCCTTAGAAGTTCTAACCAACTTCTACTTATAACTTCAACTACGGGTGAAGATTTACTTAGGGTTTCGCTTTAGCGATCGAGGGAAAGTATAATGGTATTTTCTGGCTAGTATAAGTGTAACCTTGGGAATACTACAAGGTATTTGGGGCCAAGGTATTTGGACATTATAACAATACTAGAGAGTATTTCTATACCACTACAAGGGTATTTATACGAGACAACTAGGCTAGTGGGTACCCCACTGCTAACCACTACAAAGGAGGGAAACTCTCGCCAAAGGCCACTAGAGGGGGGAGGAGAGGCTTTGGACGAGAACTACAAGAGGGAGGGAGTATTTTGAGACTTAGGTAGATTGCTCAATTTTTGGATGAAGAAAGTTCATCAACTAAGGGGTATTTATAGGTCAAGTGAAGGCCAACCACTGGCCAAGATGGTGCCAAGTGCAAGGCAAGTGTAAGGCCAAGATTAGGCCATGTGCAACCTTATCCATCTACACAAAAATATCCTACCTAACCCTTGACCAAAATTGGGCAACAAAAATGTGCCAAGAATGGCCAATTGTCATTCAACCTCTTTCTAATGTGAGGTGACACATGTCACCCTCCCGTTGGTCCAAAATGTTACGTCTCTCGAAAAATCCGCAAAAATTATAAATGACATAGCCGAATTTTCCCTACGAAAGTCGTGGAAACGCTTTCGTCAAAACGACTCTAACCGGTGTTGTGTACAAATTTCGAATCTATGCCTACTTTAAGGCTCAAATTGTATACGCACGCCTCACGCATATACTGAAATATGGTATAACAGGACACTTGTCCCCACTCGTGCCCTTTCAAAAAAATCGACTTTTCCTAAGTTTTTCCGCTCGATTTCCGCCTTCTACGCAACTCCTCGCGAACCTCGGATCTTCCGCCGCGCCCCCGATTCGGCCACGCGGCGCTAAAACATCAGCGACACCTCAGTACTTTCGGCGCCGCGGCCCTGACTTCCGGCGCCGCGGCCCTACAATCACCCGCCGCGGCGCTGAGGCCGCTGACCGCGGTCCAGGCCCGAACCACGGGGCATAACATTCTCCCCCCCTTAGAAACATTCATCCCGAATGTTCCCTCTAGGCTTACTCAAATTACAATATCGGCATAGACTCAAATAAAGATGCTTCACACGGCCACAACAAAACTCAAGCATAAATACTAAATTTAAATACCAACAATTTTAGAACGTGGGTTACCTGGAGGTATAGGGAATAAGTGAGGATATTTCTTCTTCATGTCATCCTCCGCTTCCCACGTCATTTCCTCCCTGTTCACATTCCGCCATAGGACCTTGACGGAGGCCACGTCTTTCGTCCGAAGTCGTCTAACCTGACGATCGAGTATCGCTATGGGACTCTCCTCATACGATAATTCCTCTGTCACTTGGACATTCTGAATCGGGTGCACTCTAGATGGATCTCTAATACATTTCCGCAACATGGACACATGGAAAACTGGATGTACCGCCTCCAAATCGGACGACAGCTCTAATTCATAGGCAACCCTGCCTACCCTGCGGACAATCCGATACGGCCCAATGTACCTTGGGCTAAGTTTCCCCTTCTTTCCAAATCTCATCACGCCCTTCATGGGCGATACCTTTAGAAAAACCCAATCACCTAACTCAAATTCCAAGTGTCGACGTCGATGATCTGCATACGACTTCTGCCGACTCTGAGCTGCCAACAACCGCCTCGGATAAGCTTCACCTTATCCATCGTCACTGAACTAAGTCCGCCCGACCAACTGAACTTCTCCTACCTCGAACCAGCCTATAGGTGACCTGCACTTCCTCCCGTATAAGGCTTCATAAGGCGCCATCTGAATCCCGGAATGGTAGCTGTTGTTGTAAGCAAACTCCATAAGAGGCAAATGATCCTCCCAGCTACCCCTAAAATCAATAACACAAGCCCGCAGCATATCCTCAAGTGTCTGGATAGTGCGCTCGGCCTGTCCGTCGGTCTGAGGATGAAACGCCGCATCGAGACTCACCGTGTCCCTAATCCTTCTGAAAGGACCTCCGAGTTAGCCGAGAACCGGCTCTCTATCTGATATAATCGACACCGACTCGCACGCACAATCTCTCTAATATATAATCGCATAGTCCTCACCGAGAACGCTGTTCGACCGGAAGAAAATGGGCTGATTTCGTCAGCCTGTCGACAATCACCCAAATGGAATCATGCTTCCTCTGAGTGGTAGGTAGCCCTGTAATAAAATCCATATTTATCACCTCCCACTTCCAAGTCGGAATATCAATATCCTGCAACAGCCCACCGGGCTTCTGGTGCTCAATCTTAACCTGCTGACAATTCGGACACTGTGCCACGAACTCCGCAACGTCCCTCTTTAGGCCATCCCACCAATACACGCATCTGAGGTCACGATACATTTTAGTCGATCCCGGATGAATAGAATAACGAGAACTGTGTGCCTCCCTCAGAATCTGCTGACGAAGTCCTGTCACATCGGGAACACACAACCGGCCCTCGAATCTTAGCACCCCATCAGGCGCTACCTCAAATAGACTCCTCTCTTTCTGAGCAGCGGCATCTCTGTACCGTACCAAAATCGGATCCTCATACTGTCGCCTCTTCACCTCCTCGACGATGGAAGACTCGGCAACCTCTCGAACCCGAATTCCGTCACTAACAGAATCAACCAAACGAACCCCAAGGCTCGCTAGCTGATGTAACTCTCGGACCATATCCCTTTTCTGGTGAAAAATGCATGCACTACCCATCGATCTGCGACTAAGGGCATCTGCAACTACATTGGCCTTCCCTGGGTGGTATAGAATATCAACATCGTAATCCTTAAGTAGCTCCAACCACCGTCTCTGCCGCAAGTTCAGCTCCCTCTGGCTGAAGATGTACTGGAGACTCTTGTGGTCTGTGTAAATGTCCACATGAACTCCATATAAATAATGCCTCCAGATCTTCAAGGCATGAATCATCACGCCAACTCCAAGTCATGTGGGATAGTTCTTCTCATGCTTCCTAAGTCGCCGAGATACATAAGCTATAACCTCGCGGCCGCATCAAGACGCACTCCAAGCCCGACACTGACGGCCACAATAAAAACCACATATCCATCTAAACCCTCCGGAAGAGTAAGAATCGGCCGCCAACCTCTCCTTTAGCAATCGGAAACTTTCTCACAAGTATCCGTCCACAGGAACATAGCTGCCTTCTGAGTCAGCTTAGTCAACGGTGCTGAAATAGAAGCAAACTTTTCCACAAACCTCCGATAATAGCCTGCAAGGCCCAAAGCCGCGCACTCCGTCTTGTAGCTGGTCCGCCAAGTCTGATCGCCTCAATCTTAGTCAGACAACTCAATACCATCGGCCCATAACATGCCCTAAGAAAGCCACAAGCTAACTAACTCGCATTTCGAGAACTTGGCATACAATCGCGGTCTCGGAGGACTCCAATACCGCCTCAAATGATTCAGATGCCTCGCTTTGCGCGAATACACCAAGATATCATCAATAAACACTATAACGAACATATCCAAGAATGGCTCAACACCCTATTCATCAAATCCATGAATACTGCCGGGCGTTGTCAACCCGGAAGACATCACCTCAACTCATAGTGCCCATACCGGTCCCGAATGCGCCTTTGGGATGTCTATCTCTCTAACTCGCACCTGATGATAACCAGACCGCAGGTCTATCTTGGAAAAACACTTTGCACCCTACAACTGGTCAAACAAATCGTCAATCCTGGGGAGGGGATACATGTTCTTGATAGTAACCTTGTTCACCGCTCAGAATCAATACACATACGCAGCTGCTCCATCCTTCTTCTTTACAAACAACATCGCGCGCTCAGGAGAAACACTTGGCCTAATAAAGCATTTCTCCAGCAAATCTTTCAGTTGATCCTTCAATTCCTTTAACTCGGCCGGTGCCATCCTGTATGGCGGAATAGATATCGGTCGAGTGTCTGGTGCCAAATCGATGCAAAACTCAATCTCCATCTCAGGAGGGATACCCGGAAGCTCGTCTGGGAATACGTCTGGAAACTCTCTAACAACCGAATCGATCAAGGTCCAGATCTCACCTCGATCGAATACCCAACCAAATGGTAGATATACTCCTTCCAGATCGTGACGCCCAACTCGCCCGCCATCGTGCCTTACCCCGGGCACCCTAGTGATACAACATCAGAGAAAACCAGCGGAAAATAAAACTTTAAACAAGAAACAAGATATATGATCATAAAACAGGCCAACCCAACGGTTACCTTCCAATAACATATATATATACAACTTTTTCAAAACGAACAGTTTAATCCTTTTTACAAACCCTGCCCACAACAGTACTACAGACCTCTAAGATTTACAACAACTATGACGGGACAGGGCCCCGCCATACCCCTGAATGTACAAGAACCTACAACTCAGGGAACACATACCAAAAGATAAGCCTCCGGAGAAACGGAGCTTCCCAAAACGCTGAACTGAGATCCTAAGAGCGAGGATCCACGACCGATGTACCTCTACCTGCGGCATGAACGCAGCCCCCCGAAGGAGGTCAGTACAACAGGTACCAAGTATGTGAAACTGTAAAAATACTGTAAATGAAATCATACTAGTCTATATAAAGCAGGAGACATGTATGATAACCAAACTACAGTTCACAACATAAAAGCAGTCATGTCCAGTCAGGGACTCACGCCCTCAAGTCATCACTCAAATATAACTATGGGTCTCACGCCCACAACATCAATCATGTTCGCATCATGGCCGCATGCCCCCGGAATTCTGCATCGGTGTAGACATGTCCATGATGCAACAATAATACCAATGCCCCATGGCCACATGCCCCCGGAATTCTGCTTCGGTGTAGACACGTCCATGTGACATAAACAATAATATATCGGGTGATCAACCGCCGCATGGCCACATGCCCCGGAATCGTGACGGTGTAGACATGTCCATGATGCAACACACACAAGCGCCGCATGGCCACATGCCCCGGAATCGTGACGGCGGTAGACATGCCCATGTAACCTCAATAACAATATATCGTGGTCAACCCCGCCGCATGGCCACATGCCCCGGAATCGTGACGGTGTAGACACGCCCTCGCTGCAGAATAACCATATATCGGGTAATCAACCCGCCGCATGGCCGCGTGCCCCAAATCGTGACGGTGTAGACATGTCCATGTGACATCAACAACAAGACAAGAATCAAAATGGAAACATACCCGTGGAATTCTCCATCACCGCCAAAGACGCCCAAGTAAGTTCTCAACAAGTCAACCGCCTCTATCGAGACGCGGTAATACGTAAATACCACACTGTGTTATACCCGTATTTCCGCAGTATGTACGTAAGGGAATACGCATAAAAAGTCTAGCCTTAAAGTTTAGGCAAAACGCTTTTTTAGGCACAACTCACAAAACGAATAGTTTTCGACTAAACGCTTCCACGACTTTCGTAGGGTAAATTCCGCTATGCCATTTCTAATTTTTGCGGATTTTTCCGAGAGACGAAACATTTTGGACCAACGGGAGGGCTTACACTTGTCACCTCCAATTGATGGACTTGAAATCGCCCATTTGGACGATTTGGACTAGAGGAGCACGTTTTTTGTGCCTTGTGCACAAGTCAAGGAGTTGGTAGGATATTTGTGTATAGTTAATCCTCACCCTACACTTGCCTTGCACTTGTCTAAATCTTGGCCATTGGTTGGCCACTTCTTGACCTATAAATACCCCTTAAGATGAAGAGTTCTTCATCCACAAATTACTTTCCAAGTCTTGAAAATCCTCCCTTCTCCCTTGTTAGCCAATCTCGCCCAAGCCCTCTTCCCTCTAGCCTAAGTGGCCTTGGCCGAATACCCCCTAGCCTAGCCAAAAATCTACCCCCTCTCGTAGAAAAGTTACCTTCTTGTATCGTTATAATGCCCAAAATACCCTAGCCCAAATACCTTAGTACTTAGTAGTTGTGAAGAACTTCTAAGGTTCTGAGCATACAACTTAGAGCAAAACCTTGCTCAGACGCGACTTTTCTAGGATATTATGGGCTTACCGAGGTAATAATCCTAACCTCTTTTGAATTAGAGAATACTTACCGTTATAGTATAAGAATAAGTATAAATACTTAGAAGTATATCACGTAATAGAATTGAATTGTTACCACAAAGAAGGGTTTGAAAGAAGAATAATCAAATCTGATTTACATAGGACTGCTTTCACAGAGACTTATATAGCTCACCGGTAGGGAAGTGCTGCCGACTTACCGTAGAATTATGAACCCCTGCTTAGAATGACCTTCGTGAGTAGTCTTTAATAGATGTCTGTGACTATTATAGTCGACTCTCAAGCGACATATTCAACTTGGCGGTGGTTTTCACAGAAGGTATGTGATTCTTCCTAAAGCATGATATTTTACAATATAACTACGGTAATGCCTCACGCTTAAGCTCGAATAATACTTACTGAATGCCTCACGCTTAAGCTCGAATAATACTTACGGATGCCTCACGCTTAAGCTCAATAATAAAGAATCAAAACATTTCAAAAGACTACCAATCATATTAATGTAAGAGAACTAATTGGTTTTTAAAATGAAGCTTAAGAGTTATACTAGCTTTATGGGAAGTAAGTATAACCACTTGAGATTTATAAAAGAAACAAGTTTGCCTATGTGTTTATAATGCACTATATTGTGAAAAGAGTAATAAAGATGGTTTGATAAGTAGACATGATATGATGCTATGTGTGTTAGTATCTTGTAACGCTTGTATAGGTGAGTATCCTTGTTGTGCTTATGTTGTTTAAAGATAAGTTGTTATGTTAGTATACTATCACTCACCTCTTGAGATGATCACGGGGTTAAGGCGTCCTCCGACGCGGGTAGACTCAGTGATGCAGGACCATGATTCGAGAATACCTCATGCGGGTCCGGGCCTATGCGGAGCTACGAGTTCGTGTTAGTATGCGGGGTTATACCTCATGCGGTCTATGTGGCCCGTGCGGACAACGAGTCGGGGCGATGCCGAGGAGTAGCTAACCTCGATGCGGGGTTATACCTCATGCGCGCCCGTGAGTGGCCTATGCGGACTCGAGTCCAGATTAGGCTTGCGTAATGATGATATGGCGAGTGGCCTGCTTTCGATCATTCGCGGCCTAGACAAGACCTATTCTGATTACCTATTGTTGCTCTTGTTTGTGATGTGGCACTACGTGCGGTTTCCTTGGTTGTTTCACACATATTTGTAAACCGTTTTAAAATGATATGTTTTCATTTAAGTATTTCTGATTTCGCATACCTAGTACCGTTGTCTTGACCTCGCCCGGGGCTGCGTTCATGCCGCAGTAAGGGCAGCAGTGCTAGATCCGCATCCTTAGGATCTCTACGTTGGTGTCGAGCTCCATCTCTTCCCGAGGCTCTACTTTTGGTATGATCTCCTGTTGTAGATAGTTTTGTACGATCGAGTATGGCGGGCCCTGTCCTCCATAGTTGTATATTTCCTTAGAGTGCAGAGTCATGATGCACGATGTCGGATGTAGCTAAACCATGATTATATATATATCTTGAAAGCGATGTTTTTTTCACATAAACCGTGTCTTATTTTATAAACTGTTTCATGTCTTGCTTTATATTTCCACGATTACTCGATGTATGACTACTTGGGTGCCGTAAGGCACGATCACGCCCCGGGCAGTCGTGACAAAAGTGGTATCGAGCGATTAATCTCGGAAAGTGTCTGACCGTATCTAGTAGAGTCTTGATTATCGGTGTGTTGTGCACCACGCCAATAATCGTGAGGCTATAGGATATTTAGGATTGGTTTCCATTCTTCTCATTCCGAGATCGTGCTTTAGAGTCGTGTTATAGGTTGGACCTCTAACGTATTCCTTTCTGTAACGCTTATGCCTCACGAAGGCAACCGGGCGAAGGGCAAAGCGGTAGGAGTCGCTAGCAGACACCCCAGTCACGAGGGCTCGTGCCCGGTCTATACGAGAGGCGGCGAGTTCAATGACGCCGCCCGGCCCAAGGCGACCACAGCATGCACACCTCCCGCTCCCACGGCTGGGGCGGAGGTTAGGGTACTGAGAGATGGCCCACTTTTGGCTAAAGTTGTGGCCCGACACGAGAGAGGCTGATGGCGGTTCGGCTCGGCTCGGTCGTACCGTTGTTCACGAGGCGGAGAGTTTGAGGCTACGAGACTTCTTGAGTCAGAGCCCACGGAGTTTTATGGGTCGAGGCCGGAGGATGATCCGCAGGAGTTCATCCGTCAGATTCAGAGAATTTTGAGAGTGATCAGGGCGTCGGAGACCGAGTCCGTGATCTTTGGTTCACATAGGCTGCGTGATACCGCAGTCGATTGGTTTGATTCATGGGAGTTATCCCGTGGAGAGCACGCGTCCCCAGCTACTTGGGATGAGTTCTCAGAGGCTTTCCTCACTCACTTCTTGCCTCCACAGATGAGGAGGGCGCGGGCTGATAGATTTTTATTGCTGAGGCAGAGAGGACGCACTGTCAGGGAGTACAATGTCGAGTTTGATTCTTTGGCTCGATATGTCCCAAAGATGGTAGCAGATATGGAGGATAGGGTGCACCGCTATGTCACCGCTAGACGACTATATGGCGAGTCATGTGCGGGGTTTCTCTCGGTAGGGTATGGACATTACCGCACGCAGCTCACGCCCTTGGATGCGAGGCGCCGAGGTCGGCGAGTGGGCGACGGCAGCGAGAAGAAGGCCGGGGCGGGAGGTCTTCGGTGGTTATCGTGGTGGCGGCCTCGCAGCGATCTAGATTCGCACCACGGCCAACTCGAGCACTCGCACCGTCCTCGGCATGACAGTTTTGGCGAGGCCATCGGCCGAGCTTGACGCGTCAGTAGCGGAGGCGCCGATCGGGACCACCCGGTGTGGCCGTCACGGGGATCCCATTACGGGAAGTGTGGTACTACTTTTGGAGCTTGTTACGGTGTGGCCAGCAGGTCACTGCGAGGGACCGTCCGACCGGGCGGCAGTGGTAGGGCTCGACCTTCTTGAGTTCTTGCCGCCATCATCTCCTACGATTACTCGCCGGGCGAGGTGCTCATGGGTCAGCCAGTCGCGGCAGGTCGTGGCTCGGGTCCCGATTCTAGCGGTCCTCGAACCGCATTTATGCTTTGTCCGGTAAGCGGGATCGTGAGGCCTCACCGATGTCGCGGTACCTTATCGGTTCTGGTTTGATGTTTATGCCTTGATAGATCCGGTTCTACTGCATCTATATATCTCCCTTGTTGCTAGTAGGATAGGGATAGAGCACGAGTCCATAGACCACTTCGAGGTAGCTACGCGATGGGTGATTCGGTGGTAGCTCGGCGGGTATATAGGGCTTGTCTGTGACTATTCTGATCGTCGGACCACGCCGACTTGATAGAGTTGGAGATGATTGACCGACGTGATTATGGGGATGGATTGGCTAGCTTCTTGCTATGCCAATGTAGGCAGAGAGAGAGTAGTGCGGTTCCAGTTTCTGAGGCCGGTTGTTGAGTGGGAGGGGAGCACGGTATCGCCGAGGGGTAGGTTTATTTCCTACCTCAAGGCTAGGAAGATGGTGCAGAAGGGGTATATCTACCATCTAGTTCGAGTGTTTGATACTGAGGCTGCGGTACCAGATTTTCAGTCAGTTCCCGTAGTCAGCGAGTTCCCAGACGTGTTCCCAGATGACCTCCCGGGTATCCCTCCTGAGAGGGAGATCGAGTTTTGTATTGACATATTGCCAGATACTCGGCTTTATTTCCATTCCGCCATACGAATGGCACCGCCGAGTTGAGAGAGTGAAGGACCAGGTGAGGATTTCTTTGGAGAAGGGCTTCATTAGGCCAGTGTTTCCCCGGAAGCGCCGGTATTGTTCGTGAAGAAGAAGGGCGGGGCCGCGCATGTGTGTTGATTACGACGGTGAACAAGGTGACCATTAAGAACGAATACCCTTCCCGGGATTGATGATTTGTTCGACCGATTGCGGCGCGAGATGTTTCTCAAGATTGATCTGCGTTCGCTATCATCGTTCGTGTCGAGAGAGGTGGATGTCCCTAGATCGCATTCGGACGATGCGGGCATTATGAGTTGGTCATGTCTTTTGGGTTGACCAATGCTCGCGGTATTCATGGATTTGATGAACCGAGTGTTCAAACCATTTTTGACACGTTTGTGATAGTGTTCATTGATGATATCTTGGTTTATTCTCGCTCGAGGCGAGCATGCGGAGCATTTGAGGCCGTCTTGTGATTCTCCAGATCAGCGGTTATCGCCAAGTTTTCCAAATGTGAGTTTTGGTTGACTTGATGGCGTTTCTTGGGCATATTGTCGGGCTGATGGCATTCGAGTGGATACGGCGAGATCGGCGATCGGGACTTGGCCTAGACCTACTACTCCGGCAGAGGTTCGCGATTTACGGGCCTTGCGGAGTTATTATCGGCGGTTCGTGGAGAAGTTTGCTTCTATCTGCACCATTGACTAGGGTGACTCGTAAGCGGCCAAGTTCGATGGGTGATGCTTGTGGCGTGGTTTCGATTGTTGAAAGAGAGATTGACGCCCCGTTCTTACTCTTCGGAGGTCGGATGGTTATATCGTGTATTGTGATCGTCGGGCATCGGGTTGGGATGTGTGTTGATGCGGCATGGCGGGGTTATAGCATATCGTCCCGACAATGAGGAAACATGAGGAACTACCCCCATGATTTGGAGTTAGCGGTAGTGATTCACGCTTTGAAGATCTGGAGGCACTATTTGTATGGGGTTCACGTGGATATTTACACGCACCACAAGAGCCTCCAGATATCTTCACGAGAGGAGGCCGAACTTACGGCGAGGCGGTGGTTAGAGTTGCTTAAGGATTACGATGTTGATATCTGTACCACGGGAAGGCCAATGTTGTGGCGGATGCTCTTAGTCGTAGGTCGATGGGAGCCTATCGGATGTGCGGCTAGAGAGGAGGACATGGTTCGTGATTTGCATCGATTAGCGAGCCTTGGTGTCGGTTGATTGATTCGATAGCGATGGGGTTAGAGTTCGTGAGGTTGCGAGTCTTCCATCGCCGAGGAGGTGAAGAGGCAATTCGAGGATCGGCTTTGATTCGATATCGTGATCTGACTCTTCGTGAGGGCAAGGGTCCTTTCGAGTAGCACGATGGGGTGCTAAGGTTTGAGGCGGCATGTGTTCGGATGTTTGAGACTTCGCAGAGTTCTTGGGAAGCACACAACAAGCGTTACTCTATCCATCCGGTCGACCAAGATGTACCACGACCTTAGATCGTGTATTGATGGGATGGCTTGAAGAGGGGCGTTGCGAGTTCGTAGCTCGGTGCGTGTTGTCGGCGGTGAAGGTAGAGCACCGAGGCCCGTGGTTTGTTCTGACGATAGAGATCCCGACACGGAAGTGGGAGGTAATCAACATGGACCGTCGCGGGATTACCTCGCTCGGAGGAGACATGATTCTATATGGGTTATCGTCGACGGTGTGAAATCAGCCCACTTTCTTCCGTCGGGGCGACTTTTTAGTGAGGATTATGCGGACTTTACATCAGAGATCGTCGGTCGCATGGAGTCCTACTCGATCATATCGCATGCAGGAGCCCGGTTACGGCTAACTTCGGAGGTCCTTCCAGGGGTTTAGGGGCAGTGAGCACAGTCTTGCATTTCATCCACGCAGAGCAGACGGACAGCGAGCGCACTATCCGCACTCTTGAGGATATGTGCGAGCCTGTGTTATTGACTTCAGTGGTAGTTGGGAGGATCATTTGCCTCTAGTTGAGTTCGCGTATAATAATAGCTACCACTCCAGCATTCAGATGGCGCCTTATGAGGCCTTGTATGAGAGGAAGTGCAGATCGCCTATAGGTTGGTTCGATGTGGGCGAGGGACAGCTAGTGGGACCAGATTTGGTACAATGGCGATGGATAAGGTGAAGCTTATCCGAGGCGGCTATTAATGACTCGAGTCGGCCAGTCGTATCGAGATCATCGTCGTCGGCATCTTGAGTTCGAGGTTCATGATTGGGTTTTCCTAAAGGTGTCACCCATGAAGGGTGTGATGAGATTCGGGAAGAAGGAAACTCACCCTAGGTACATTGGGCGTTTCGTTGTCGCGAGGTAGGCAAGGTTGCCTATGAGTTGAATCTGCCGTCCGATCCGGAGCGGTGCATCGTTTTTCACGTGTCTATGCTGAGGAGATGTATCGGGGATCCATCTAGGGTACACCCGATTGACGATGTCCAGGTGACCAAGGGGTTATCGTATGAGGAGATTCCCATAGCGATAGTCGATCGTCAGGTTAGGCGTCTGCGGACGGGGCGTGGCTTCCACAAAGTCTTGTGGCGGAACGAGCTCGGGAGGAGATGACGTGGGAAGCCGGGAGGACATGAGGCGGAAGTATCCTCACCTATTCCCACACCTCGGTAAATTCACTTTCCTACTTGTAAATTTTCGTTATCGTTTACGCCTAAGTGTTGCTCGTGGCGTGTGTGGCATTTACAAGCTGTTTAAGCTTCGATAATCGTCTTGGGAAGGAACATTCGGGACGAATGTTTCTAAGGGAGAATGTTATACCGTATTTCCAGTATGCGTGAGGAATACGTGCAAAAAGTCTAGCCTTAAAGTTTAGGCAAAACGTTTTTTTAGGCACAACTCACAAAGCGAATAGTTTTTCACGAAAGCGTTTCCACGACTTTCGTAGGGTAAATTCGGCTATGCCATTTCTAATTTTGCGGATTTTTAGAGACGAAACATTTTGGACCAGCGGGAGGCGACACTTGTCACCCTCCAATTGATGGACTTGAAATCGTCCATTTGGACGATTTGGACTAGGAGAGCACGTTTTTGTGCCTTGTGCACAAGTCGAGGAGTTGGTAGGATATTTGTGTATAGTTAATCCTCACCCTACACTTGCCTTGCACTTGTCTAAATCTTGGCCATTGGTTGGCCACTTCTTGACCTATAAATACCCTTAAGATGAAGAGTTCTTCATCCACAAATTACTTTCAAGTCTTGAAAATCCTCCCTTCTCCCCTTGTTAGCCAATTCGTCAAGCCCTCTTCCCCTCTAGCCTAAGTGGCCTTGGCCGAATACCCCACTAGCCTAGCCAAAATCTACCCCCTCTCTTGGTAGAAAAGTTACCTTCTTGTATCGTTATAATGCCCAAAATACCCTAGCCCAAATACCTTAGTACTTAGTAGAAGTTGTGAAGAACTTCTAAGGTTCTGGAGCATACAACTTAGAGCAAAACCTTGCTCAGTAGCGACTTTTCTAGGATATTATTGGGCTTACGAGGTAATAATCCTAACCCTCTTTTGAATTAGAGAATACTTTGTTATAGTATAAGAATAAGTATAAATACTTAGAAGTATATCACGAATAGAATTGAGCTATTACCCAGTAGAAGGGTTTGAAAGAAGAATAATCAAAGTACTTACATAGGATTTGTTTTCTGATGAACTTATATAGCTCAGGGTAGGGAAGTCTTTGCCCGACTTACAGTAGAATTATGAACCCCTGTTTAGAATGACCTTGAGTAGTCTTTAATAGATGTCTGTGACTATTATAGGTGACTCTGCTGTGACATATTGACTTGGCGGTGGTTTTGAGAAGGTATGTGATTCTTCCTAAAGCATGATATTTTACAATATAACTACGACAATGCCTCACGGCTTAAGCCTGAATAATACTTACGGCAATGCCTCACGGCTTAAGCCTGAATAATACTTACGGCAATGCCTCACGGCTTAAGCCTGAATAATAAAGAACTGAAAACATTTCAAAAGACTCTTGAATCATATTAATGTAAGAGAACTAATTGGTTTTTAAAACAGAAGCTTAAGAGTTATACTAGCTTTATGGGAAGTAAGTATAACCACTTGAGATTTATAAAAGAAACAAGTTTGCCTATGTGTTTATAACAGACCTATATTGTGAAAAGAGTAATAAAGATGGTTTGATAAGTAGACATGATATGATGCTATGTGTGTTAGTATCTTGTAACGTTTGTATAGGTGAGTATCCTTGTGCTTATGTTGTTTAAAGATAAGTTATGTTAGTATACTATCACTCACCTCTTGAGATGATCTGGGGTTAAGCGCCTCCGTCTGGGGGTAGACTTCGGTGATGCAGGACCGTGATTCGAGAATACCTCATGCGGGTCGGGGGCCTATGCGGGCTCTGAGAGTTCGAGTTAGTATGCGGGTTATACCTCATGCGGTCTATGTGGCCATGCGGACAACGAGTCGGGGCGATGCCGGGAGTAGCTAACCTCGATGCGGGGTTATACCTCATGCGGGCCCGTGAGTGGCCTATGCGGACTCGGGAGTCGAGTTAGGCTTGCGAGAATGATGATATGGGCGAGTGGCCTGTTTGATCATTCGCGGCCTAGACAAGACCTATTACGATTACCTATTGTTGCTCTTGTTTGTGATGTGGCACTACGTGCGGTTTCTTGGTTGTTTCACACATATTTGTAAACCGGTTTTAAAATGATATGTTTTCATTTAAGTATTTTACGATTTCGCATACCTAGTACTGTTGTCTTGACCTCCCCGGGGCTGCGTTCATGCCGCGGTAAGAGGGCAGTGCTAGATCCGCATCAGGATCTCTACGTTGGTGTCGGGAGCTCCATCTCTTAGGAGGCTCTACTTTTGGTATGATCTCCTGTTGTAGATAGTTTTATGCGATCGGTATGGCGGGCCTGTCGCCATAGTTGTATATTTCCTTAGAGGTCTGTAGTCATGATGTACAGTGTCGGATGTAACTGCTAAACCATGATTATATATATATGCCGAAAGGCGATGTTTTTTTCACATAAACTGTGTCTTATTTTATAAACTGTTTCATGTCTTGCTTTATATTTCCGCTGATTACTCTGATGTATGACTACTTGGGTGCCCCGGTAAGGCACCAGTCACGGGCCCCGGAACGGGTCGTGACAACTTGCACAACAAAGGCTATCATCACAAGCATAGGCAAGTTTCACAACAACAAGCATAGGCAAGTTTCACAACAACAAGCATAGGCAAGTTTCACAACAACAAACATAGGCAAGTTTCACAACAACAAGCATAGGCAAGTTTCACAACAACTCAAAGTACTTTCATTTTATGCCAAAGTCCGGGTTTTTAACCCCAAAGTACTACATACGTTAAGTTCTTTTAAAAGAGATTCATTACTTTTATAAAAGTCACCCGATACCCGTAGTATTAGAATGACCAACCCACATTCCTTTTCAAAATCAAGTAACAACATTCTTTTCCTATGTTCCAGTTTGCCTAGTTTCAATTACTCAAGCTTCTCATTTTCAAATGGTTTCATAGTTCCCAAACTTAATCACTTGATTCCTTTTTAGAACAATTGAGTAATATATGTCTCACGTGAGAGTAGGTTATTCTTGTTTACAACATTCTTATTACAATGACCATGATCTAGAAAATGTAATATCATTTTGTCTCATCTTAGTTTCTATGCGGATGGAGGTTTCTACTGGTTTTAATACAATTCATCATTATTCAATACATTTTCCTTTATTAGCCGCGGTGGTGCATTCGATACACGTTCGATTTCAAATCGAAGAAACATTATCCCTTTAAATAAAACCAAGTACTCATTACTCACGAATGAGGTTTCACCAAACATTCACATTAAAACAAATAAGTTAAGTCTCTTATCTTATAAGATCAAGTCTCTTAACTTCTAACATCAGTAAACCATTTTCTTTACCTCTCTTAAGACATTATACCTAACTCCCCATAAAGCTAGTATAACTCTTTTTAAAGGTTTTAAAACCAAGTGTTACCCTCCTTCCAAAAGCGATTTATAAATCTTTTGAAATACATCAAGTTCTTTATTATAACTAGCGGTTATAATTCACATCGATTACCTTTTAAAACCACAAAGTATTTTCTTACCTACATAAAGTTATAACAACTTCCCATAAAGCCGTTATAACACTTTATGTTTTAAGAACAATCAAACACGATTAACACGTATGCGTCACCGTACTACATAGTTCACACATATCATGCTAGAAGAGATAGGAAGAGGTTCACATACCTCGCGACGATTATCGACAATAAGCAAAAGCTCCAAGTACTACAACGCACTAGCCCTTTCCACTCGCCGAGTAGAATACGCTACTCTTAGTACTTTCACTAAAAAGGTCACAAACGTCTATTAACTTTTAAACACGGTTCCATTTCTCTCGAAACTTCGGCGCCTCCCCGCCATACAGCGTAAAACTCCTCTCTATCGAGGCGGCTACCAAGCCAACGAGGGGTTTACGTCTAACCTGGCGTGTACAATTCTACTCGATATCTTACACAAGTCTCTGCAATACAGTCAATGTAAATCTGATTCGATTCTTTTCTTTATTCTTGAGCTTAAGTCAAAGACATTGCCACAAACTAGGTTCATTACATATATAGTATACTTCAACTATATATTCCTAACAACATGTAATTTCCAATTACAAATAGAGGACAAGATAATTACCTCGATAAGCCCATAATTATCCAAGTTAAATGTCGGTCCTTAGCAACGTTTAGCTCGACTCGGTGCTCCATCCGCTCCAAACAACCCTTAGAAGTTCTAACCAACTTCTACCTAAATACTTGACCAACCGATGAAGATTTCCTTAGGGTTTCGGTTTGAGACTAAAGGGACAAAAGGTAGTATTTGACTCTACGTATAGAGGTATCTTTGGAATACTACAAGGTACAAGGCTAAGGTATTTTGGGCATTATAACAATACTAGGGAGTATTTCTATACCACAACAAGGGTATTATCTGAAAACAACTAGGCTAGGGGTACCCATGGCAAGGCACCACAAAGGGGAGGAGGAGGCCTCGTCCAAGACTCTCAAAGAGGGGATGAGTTGGGCCAACTCAACACTAGAGGAGGAGGGATTTTAGGCTTGGAAGGTTTCATTTGTGGATGAAGAGTTCATCAACATAAGGGTATTTATAGCAAAACCAAAGGCCAGTGGCCATGATCTAGCCAAGTGCAAGGCAAGTGTAAGGCGAATCAAGCCAAGTGCACCCTAACCCCTACTCCACAAAACATTGCACCAAACAAGCCACAAAACAAGGCCAAAACAAGGCACAAAACAAGGCACCAATAGGACACAAAGCGTGAGCCAAAAGATCGAGCCAAAAGCGTGAACCACTTCGCACTTGGGCGCCACTTGCTTCCAATGTGAGGTGACACATGTCACCCTCCCGTTGATCCAAAATGTTTCTCTCGGAAAAATCCATAAAATTTAAAAAGGACATAGCCGGAATTTTCCCTCATGAGTTATGTAAAACGTTTAGTCGAAAAATGACTCTAACAGGGTGTTGTGCACAAATGTCATTCGGCCGAGCCACTGGCGGGGATGACACGTGTCACCCTCCTATTGGCCCAAAATAAAACATCTTCGAAAATATCCACAATGGCCAAAATCTCAAAACAAAGTGGGCCCACAAAAGCAGTAAATTTCTCGTGGGCCCACGTGACCATTTCCGAAAATAAAATTCCATAATTCTCTAATATTCCAGAAGTCCGAATACCAAATCGAGAATCAATTTCCATTAACGAACCTTTTTCCTTCACAAAAACGGAAACTTTTAGTGGAAAAATCACCTCTTTCTTCCTTTCCAATCTTTGCAGATTCTCGTGCGTGCGTCCTTACGTCATACTGCGGAAATACGGTATAACATTCTCCCCTCGCCAGAAACATTCGTCGAATGTTCCTTCTCAATCTCCACACAACTGCGCTAGTATAGCGCCCGCTATCGTCTGAAACAATCATGCCACACTGGCATAAAAAAACAAAGCGCGCAATACTTAAACCCAGTCAACGAGAAACACCTCTAATCATCACAAAAACCCCTTACGAGGTCTAAAATATACTCCTTCACACCTTCATTTCACAAGAAAGCGATCACACACGCGTTCACTTCTCCCTATCTCGTTGTCCATACCGAACACTCGAACTCTTTCTAGTATTCGTACCACTTCCGTCAACAACACATTTCCAACCGCGAGTCACTACCTCCAAACTTGGTCATCTCACTAACCGATCTTCTCTAAGGCCGTTCCGGCCTCGCGATCCGCACGGTTGAACATATCCACCAACTCATACGATGGTCATATAAACTTGGGCCTAGCATCCTCGTGACCCTACCACCGGCGGGACCACCTGAGCGACCCACCTTAATCCGCTACGGGTTGACCGTATCACGTCCTCCACCCGACCCACAATCGCGTCAAGCCCTTTGTTCCCGACACGGAACAATCACGCTAAATCACATCATGAAAGCTACCACTTCCATCTCACATTACCCGTGGACTGATCACACATATAAATCCACGTATACTACGCGCACGATAAAGGTCAAGCGTAAAGCGAATCTTTTACTCAAGAGCGACCTTACCTCTAAGGTCTCAATCGTGACGATCTGAGGTTCACACGCACCACACGGCTCTAAGGCACGATCTCGGAATGAGAAGAATGGAAACCGATCCTAAATGTCCTATAGCCTCACGATTATAGATGTGGTGCACAACACATCGATAATCAAGACTCTACTGACACGGTCAGTAGACACTTTCCGAGGATTAATCGCTCGATACCACTTGTGGCCCGAACCGGGCGTCACAGTGCCTTACCCGGGCACCCTGGTGATACAACATCGGAGAAAACCAGCGGAAAATAAAACTTTAAACAAGAAACAAGATATATGATCATAAAGCAGGCCAACCAGGTTACCTCGATAACATATATATATATACAACTTTTTCAAAGCGAATAGTTTAATCCTTTTACAAACCACACCTACATGATTTACGGACTTAAGATTTACAACAACTATGACGGACAGGGGCCGCCATACCACAGATGTACAAGAACCTCTGACTCGAGAACACATACCAAAGATAAGCCTCGGAGAAAGCGGAGCTTCCCAACGCTGAACCGAGATCCTAAGGCGAGGATCCACGGCCGATGTACCTCTACTGCGGCATGAACGCGGCCGAAGGAGGTCGATCTGACAATTGCAGTATGTGAAACTGTAAAAATACTGTAAATGAAATCATACTAGTCTATATAAAGCAGGAGACATGTATGATAACCAAACTATAGTTCACAACATAAAAGCGATCATGTCGATCGGGGACTCGCCTCAGTCATCACTCAAATATAACTATAGGTCTCACGCCACAACATCAATCATGTTGAATCATGGCGCGTGCCGGAATTACGCCTCGGTGTAGACATGTCCATGATGCAACAATAATACCAATGCCCATGGCACATGCCGGAGTGCATCGGTTGTAACGCCCCGAACCCGGGCCCGTTACCGGTGCCTTACCCCGGGCACCCTAGTGATACAACATCAGAGAAAACCAGCGGAAAATAAAACATGAATCATGAAACAAGAGATATAATAAATAAACAGGCCAACCAAAGCGATTGCCTTGGTATATACATAAAACCGAACAGTTTAATCCTTTTACAACCCGCCACACTTGCGATTCTACAGACCTCTAAGATTTATGGCGACTATGGCCACGGGGCCGCCATACCAGAATGTACAAGAACCTACAACTCGAGAACCACATACCAAAAGATAAGCCTCGGAGAAGCGGAGCTTCCCAACGCATGGCGAGATCCTAGGCGAGGATCCACGGCCGATGTACCTCTACTGCGGCGTGAACGCGGCCCGAAGGAGTCGATAGCAATTACAGTATGTGAAGCGTCAAATCTGTAAATGAAATCATAATGGATTAAGAAGCAGGAGACATGTATGATAACCAAAATACGATGCAACATAAAAGCGATCAGTCGGGGACTCACGCCTCAAAGTCACCACTCAAATATAACTATGGGTCTCACGCCATAACATCCATCATGTTCGCATCGCGGCGCGTGCCCGGAATCGCCTCGGTGTAGACATGTCCATGATGCAACAATAATAAGGCGCGTGGCCACGTACCGAATCGCATCGGTGTAGGCATGCCCATGTAACCTCAATAACAATATCTTTGGGTGGTCAACCACGCGCGTGGCCACGTGCCCCGGAATCGCGTCGGTGTAGACGCGTCCATGTTGCGGTAATAACCATCTATCGGGTAATCAACGACGCGTGGCGCGTGCCGAATCTGCGTCGGTGTAGACATGTCCATGTGATATCAACAACAAGACGGTAATCAAAATGGAAACATACCGTGGAATTCTCCATCACGGCCGGCGTCGATGAAGTTCTCAACAAGTCAAGCCGCCTCTATCGAGAGGCGGTAACACGAAATACCACACTTGTACAACAAAGGCTATCATCACAAGCGTAGGCAAGTTTCACAACAACAAGCATAGGAAAGTTTCACAACAACTCAAAGTACTTCCATTTATACCAAAGTCGGGTTTTAACCCCAAAGTACTACATCGTTAAGTTCTTTTAAAGAGATCCATTACTTATAAAAGTCACCCGATACAGTAGTATTAGAATGACCAACCCATTCCCTTTTAAAAATCAAGTAACAACATTCTTTTCCTAAGTTCGGTTGCCTAGTTTCAATTACTCAAACTTCATTTTCAAATGGTTTCATAGTTCCCAAACTTGATCACTTGATTCCTTTTAGAACAATTGAGTAATATATGTCTCACGTGAGAGTAGGTTATTCTTCTTTACAACATTCTCATTACAATGACCATGATCTAGAAAATGTATATCATTTTGTCATCTTAGTTTCTATGCGGATGGAGGTTTCTACTGGTTTTAATACAATTCATCATTTTTCAATACATTTTCCTTTATTAATTTGCGATTGGTGCATACGATACATTCGATTTCGAAATCGGTAAAACATTATCCCTTTAAATAAAACCAAGTACTCATTACTCACGAATGAGGTTTCACACAAACATTCACATTAAAACAAATAAGTTAAGTCTCTTATCTTATAAGATCAAGTCTCTTAACTTCTAACATCGATAAACCATTTTCTTTACCTCTCTTAAGACATTATACCTAACTCCCATAAAGCTAGTATAACTCTTTTTAAAACCTTTAAAACCAAGTGTTACTCTCCTTCCAAAGCGATTTATAAATCTTTTGAAATACATCAAGTTCTTTATTATAACTAGCGATTATAATTCACATCGATTACCTTTTAAAACCACAAAGAATTTTCTTACCTACATAAAGTCGTTATAACGACTTCCCATAAAGCCGTTATAACACTTTATGTTTTAAACAATCAAACACGATTAACACGTATGCGTCTGCGTACTACATAGTTCACACATATCATGCTAGAAGAGATAGGAAGAGGTTCACATACCTCGCGGCGATTGTCGACTAATAGCAAACGCTCAGTACCTCAAACCGCGGCTACTCCTTAAGCCAGTGGATCACTCCACGTAGTACTTGACCTATAAGGCCACTGGCGACATTAACATCTAGATCTCAACGTTCCATAATCTCTGAGAAAATTGGCAAAGCCTCCCCACGCCCAGCGCAAATCTCGCTTCTCTATCGAGTAGGCTGCAAGCCAACCGAGGGGTTTACACGCCTAACGGGCGTGTACAATTCTACTACAAAGATGTACTACACAAGTCTCTTTATGTCTGATCTATGTAATTACTGATTCGATTCGATTCTTAATTCTTGAGCTTAAGTCAAAAGACATTGCCACGATTACTAAGTATAGTTCTATATAGTATACTTCAACTATATATTCAAACATGTAATTTCCAATTACAATAGAAGAACGATAGTGTTTACCTCGATAAGCCCAAAATTATCCAAGTATAAAGTCGATCACGAGCAACGCTTAGCTCCTACTCGGCGCTCCAAACAACCCTTAGAAGTTCTAACCAACTTCTACTTACAACTTCAACAACGGTGAAGATTTCCTTAGGGTTTCGTTTTTGTGGCTAAAGGAAGTATAATCGTATTTTAGGCTTTGTATAAGTGTAACCTTGGGAATACTACAAGATATTTGGGCAAGGTATTTGGACATTATAACAATATTAGGAGAGTATTTCTATACCACAATGAGGGTATTATCTGAAAACAACTAGGCTAGGGGGTACCATGCGGCGAGAGCACCTGAGGGGAGGGTGGCCTCTCGGCCAAAGCCAAACTTTAAGGAGGGGCTCTTGGGCGAGTCGACAAGAGGAGGAGGGTTTCAAGACTTGGAAGATTTTTGGATAAATGAAGTCTTCAAAGAGAGGGGGTATTTATAGCAAAACCAAAAGCCAACCAATGGCCAAGATCCTTCCAAGTGTATAGCAAGTGCAAGGCAAGATCAAGCCAAGTGCACTAACCCCTACTCCACAAAACATGGCACAAAACAAGCCACAAAACAAGGCACAAAACCATGAACCAATCGGCCAAGGCCAAGCCTCCTCTTTAGTCAATGAGAGTGACAAGTGTCACCTCCGTTGGTCCAAAAATGTTAAATCGCTCGGAAAAATCCATAAAAATACTAAATGACATAGCGGAATTTTCCCAGCGTAAAGTGGAAGCGTTTAGTCGACGACTCTATTCGCACTTGTGCCCAAATTTCGAACCAAAGCCAATTCTTAAGGCAAAAATTTAATCGTGCGCCTCACGTGCATACTGCGGAAATCGGGTATAACATTCTTCCCCTTAGAAACATTCGTCGAATGTTCCTTCAATCTCAAAACAACGGCGTCGGTATAGTCTTCATTGTTATCGTCACGAAAACAATCATGCCACGCTGGTCACAAAACCACGCTCACTTCTCCGCTTTCGCGTGCACCGTCACGAACACTCGAACTCGTTCTGGTGTCGTACCACACTCTGTCGCGCATTTCCCAACCGCGAGTCACTACCTCGAACTTGGTCATCTCGCTAACCTCGATTTCCCTAAGGCCATTCGGCGCCTGATTACGATCGAGCGTATCCACGAACTCATCGATGGTCATCTAAACTTGGGCCTAGCACCCTCGTGACCACCACGGCGGGACCACCCAGTGACCGCTTCGCCAGCGGGGCGGTTTGGCCCGCATGGCCCTGACCCGACCATCAGCGCGCAACTCTCTAATTTCTTGATCAGAACAATCTTACCTCTGGTCATGAAAGCTACCACTTCCATTTCACACCACGAGGACTTACCGCTTTTCACTAACGGGTTTCTAAATCACATTTTAGCACAAAGCTATCCAAACATATCATTAAACACATCAACAACATCAATACACACAAAACTCTAGAGGTTAAGGATATACGAAACTAGGCGGTTCGAGGCCGCTAAAGCGGAACTTCCACGCGACCTCTGCAGTGGCATGGCGCTCTAGTAGCTTTGTGCTATCTACGGTGCTACCACAGTGGACAGTCTCTCGTCATATGGCCCTGTTGGCGCAAGAATAACAAGCTCCCTTGGTGCTACGACACTCTCGAAATGCGGTCTACCATCGACCACCAGAGGTAGGGTGGTGCATCGGCAACACCTACTCGCGAACATCGAAACACAGGAGCCACGACTGCTCACGAATATCCCGAGGTCCGAAGGCTGCGGAGGACCACTCTGCAATGGCGGAGGTACATAACTAGTCTCTTCTTGGCGGTCCGCCTCGAAAGTCGCCAAAATATCCGGCCGTCTTGGCCTTACCTGTGGCGGTCCGCTGCGTCGATCTCTGCGCTCGCCGCGCCCAGTGCGTGAGCACGAATGCGGGCAATGTCGTGCGGTGAAGAGAAACACTGAACAACTCTGCTGGGTAATCGCGAGCCAGCCTGTAACATATCGGTGCACTCGATCCTCATACTAGCTACTAATGCGGGAACATCTGGGCGATGAGTCGAACTCCACATTGTACTCGGTATGCGCGGTTACGCCTCAACATCAAAAATGCATCGGCGAGCCCTCGCCATTTGTGGAGGCAAGAAATGTGCCGAAGGCCCGAAAACTTCGTCCCAAGCGGTGGAAGTCATGCTCTCCCGAAAGCTCCGAGTCAAACCGATCGGCTGCGGTATCACGCGGCCGATGCGAACAAATGTCGCAGACTCGATCTCACGAAGCCTTGATCACGCGTGATCCTCTGCAGCGGCGGATGAACTCCTGCGGATCATCCTCGGCCTCGACCAGTAAAACTCGGGCGGGCTGACTAAAAATCCGTAGCCTCAGGGTATGCGCCTCGGATGCACTACGAGTCTTCTTTGGGCTAGGCTGCTGCGTCCGGCCTATCCTCATATCTGCCACAACCACGGCGATAAGCGAGCCATCTCCGCTGACCCGTCTCCCGCTCGGTGTGGGGTGGAGGCTCAGTCTTGTAGTCTCAGCGGCCAGCTGCTGCGGCTCTAAACTCTCTTTGGTCTTTGGCGGCGTCGCAAAACTTCGCCGTCTGAGCACTACCTCAGTCTTGGCCAGGGCTGTGCCTCGTACTCTGAATCACTGCGGCTCCGCCGGGCCTTGCCGCCCAGGCCACTGGTTGCCTTCGCGGAGCATAAGCGGTAAAAGCGAAACACGTCGGAGGTCCGACTTACACGGCTCTAAGGCACGATCTCGGAATGAGAAGAATGAAACCAATCCTAAATGTCCTATAGCCTCACGATTATAGATGTGGTGCCTGACACACCGATAATCAAGACTCTACTAGACACGGTGCATAGACACTTTCAGAGGACTAAGCGCTCGATACCACTTTGTAACGCCCGAACCGGGCGATTCTTGGTGCCTTACCGGGCACCTGGTGATACAACATCGAGAAAACCAGCGGAAAATAAAACATGAATCATGAAACAAGAGATATAATAAATAAGCAGGCCAACCAAAGCGATTTGCCTTGGTATATACATAAAACGAAACAGTTTAATCCTTTTACAACCACCTTGCCAGATTCTACAGACCTAAGATTTACAACGACTATGGCGGGACGGGCCCGCCATACCCAGATGTACAAGAACCTACAACTCGGGGAACACATACCAAAAGATAAGCCTCGAGAAGCGGAGCTTCCCAAAAGCAAGGCGAGATCCTAAGAGGATCCACGGCCGATGTACCTCTACTGCGGCATGAGCGGCCTTCAGAGAGTCGATCTGGCAGTACAGTATGTGGCTGTCAAATCGTAAATGAAATCATAATAGCTTAAAAGCGAGAGACATGTATGATAACCAAAATACGATGCAACATAAAAGCGATCAGTCGGGGACTCGCGCCAAGTCACCACTCGAATATAACTATGGGTCTCACGCCCATAACATCCATCATGTTCGCATCGTGGCGCGTGCCGGAATCTTGCCTCGGTGTAGACATGTCCGTGATCGACAATAATAACAAGGCGCGTGGCCGCGTACCGGAATCTTTGCGCCGGTGTAGACATGCCCGTGTAACCTCGATAACAATATCTTTGGGTGGTCAACCTGCGCGTGGCCACGTGCCCGGAATCTTGCGTCGGTGTAGACACGTCCATGTTGCGATAATAACCATCTATCGGGTAATCAACGGCGCGTGGCCGCGTGCCGGAATCTGCGTCGGTGTAGACATGTCCGTGTGATATCAGCAACAAGGCGATAATCAAAATGGAAACATACGTGGAATTCTCCATTTTGCCCGGCCGTCGATAAGTTCTCGACAAGTCAGCGACCTCTATCGAGAGACGCGGTAACACAGAAATACCACACTTGTACAACAAAGGCTATCATCACAAGCATAGGCAAGTTTCACAACAACAAGCATAGGAAAGTTTCAAAACAACTCAAAGTACTTCAATTTATACCAAAGTCGGGGTTTTTAACCCAAAGTAATACATACGTTAAGTTCTTTTAAAAGAGATCCATTACTTATAAAAGTCACCCGATACGTAGTATTAGAATGACCAACCCACATTCCCTTTTAAAAATCAAGTAACAACATTCTTTTCCTAAGTTCGGTTTGCCTAGTTTGATTACTCGAGCTTACCGTTTTCAAATGGTTTCATAGTTCCCAGACTTGATCACTTGATTCCTTTTAGAACAATTGAGTAATATATGTCTCACGTGAGAGTAGGTTATTCTTCTTTACAACATTCTCATTCACGACCATGATCTAGAAAATGTATATCATTTTGTCTCATCTTAGTTTCTATGCGGATGGAGGTTTCTCTTGGTTTTAATACTGATTAAATCATTTTTCAATACATTTTCCTTTATTACTTATTTGCGGTGGTGCAGCCGATACACGTTCGATTTCGAAATCGGTAAAACATTATCCCTTTAAATAAAACCAAGTACTCATTACTCACGAATGAGGTTTCACACAAACATTCACATTAAAACAAATAAGTTAAGTCTCTTATCTTATAAGATCAAGTCTCTTAACTTAACATCGATAAACCATTTTCTTTACCTCTCTTAAGACATTATACCTAACTCCCCGTAAAGCTAGTATAACTATTTTTAAAACCTTTAAAACCAAGTGTTACTCTCCTTCCAAAGCGATTTATAAATCTTTTGAAATACATCAAGTTTTTATTATAACTAGCGATTATAATTCACATCAGTTACCTTTTTAAAACCACAAAGAATTTTCTTACCTACATAAAGCTGTTATAACCAACTTCCCATAAAGCCGTTATAACACTTTATGTTTTAAACAATCAAACACGATTAACACGTATGCGTCTACCGTACTACATAGTTCACACATATCATGCTAGAAGAGATAGGAAGAGGTTCACATACCTCGCGGCGATTGTCGACTAATAGCAAAAGCGCTCAGTACCTCAAACGCGGCTACTCCTTAAGCCAAGTGGATCACTCCACACGTAGTACTTGACCTATAAGGCCACAGTGACATTAACATCTAGATCTCAACGTTCCATAATCTCTGAAAATTGGCGGCACCTCCACACGCACGCAGCGCCGTCTCGCCTCTATCGGTGGCTACACTGTGGCCGGGAAGCTACCTAACGGGCGTGTACAATTCTACTACGATAATACTACACAAGTCTCTTATGTCTGATCCTATGTAATTCTGATTCGATTCGATTCTTAATTCTTGAGCTTAAGTCAAAAGACATTGCCGATTACTAAGTATAGTTCTATATATAGTATACTTCAACTATATATTCAAACATGTAATTTCCAATTACAATAGAAGAACGATAGTGTTTACCTCGATAAGCCCAAAATTATCCAAGTATAAAGTCGATCTGAGCAGCGGCAGCTCCTACTCGGCGCTCAAACAACCGCTTAGAAGTTCTAACCAACCCTTACAACTTCAACAACGGGTGTCGATTTCCTTAGGGTGTCGTTTTTGTGGATAAAGGAAGTCGAAGCGTAGTTGGTGGGCTTTGGATAAGTGTAAGCTTGGGAATACTACAAGATATTTGGGCAGGTATTTGGACATTATAACAATATTAGGAGAGTATTTCTATACCTGACAAGGGGTATTATCACGAAAACAACTAGGCTAGGGGTACCCGGCGAGAGCATGAGGGGAGGGTGGCCTCGGCCAAAGCCAAACTTTAAGGGAGAGGGCTCTTGGGCGAGAGTCGACAAGAGGGAGGAGGGTTTCCAAGACTTGGAAGATTTTTGGATGAATGAAGTCTTCAAAGAGAAGTATTTATAGCAAAACCAAAAGCCAACGATGGCAAGATCCTTCCAAGTGTATAGCAAGTGCAAGGCCAAGATCAAGCCAAGTGCACCAACCCTACTCCACAAAACATGGCACAAAACAAGCCACAAAACAAGGCACAAAACCATGAACCAATCGGCCAAGGCCAAGCCTCCTCTTTCTTAGTCGATGAGGGTGACAAGTGTCACCCTCCGTTAATCCAAAATGTTAATCGCTCGGAAAAATCCATAAAATACTAAATGACATAGCGGAATTTTCCCAGCGTAAGGCAATGGAAGCGTTTAGTCGAAAGCGACTCTATTCGGCACTTGTGCCAAATTTCGAACCAAAGCCAATTCTTAAGGAAAAAAATTTAATCGTGCGTCGCCTCGCGTACATCTGCGGAAATACGGTATAACATCGGTGTAGAACGCGTCCGTGTGACATCAACAACAATATCTTTGGGTGATCAACCTGCGCGTAGCCACGTGCCGGAATCTTGCATCGGTGTAGACATGTCCATGATGCGACAATAATAACAAGGCGCGTGGCCACGCCCGGAATCTGCGCCGGTGTATACGTGCCCGTGTAACCTCAATAACAATATGATATCTTGGGTGGTCAACCTGCCGCGTACCACGTGCCGGAATCTGCGTCGGTGTAGACACGTCCATGTTGCGGTAATAACCATATATCGGGTAATCAACCCGACGCGTGGCCGCGTGCGGAATCTGCGTCGGTGTAGACATGTCCGTGTGACATCAACAACAACGATAATCAAAATGGAAACATACGTGGAATTCTCCATCAGCCCGGCCGCGTCAGTAAGTTCTCGACAAGTCAACCGCCTCTATCGAGAGCGGTAACACGAAATACCACACTTGCACAACAAAGGCTATCATCAGCATAGGCAAGTTTCACAACAACAAGCATAGGCGAGTTTCACAACAACAAGCATAGGCAAGTTTCCACAACAACTCAAAGTACTTTCATTTTATGCCAAAGTCGGGTTTTAACCCCAAAGTACTACATCGTTAAGTTCTTTTAAAAGAGATCCATTACTTTTATAAAAGTCACGATACAGTAGTATTAGAATGACCAACCCATTCCTTTTCAAAATCAAGTAACAACATTCTTTTCCTATGTTCCGGTTGCCTAGTTTGATTACTCAAACCTCATTTTCAAATGGTTTCATAGTTCCCAAACTTAATCACTTGATTCCTTTTAGAACAATTGAGTAATATATGTCTCACGTGAGAGTAGGTTATTCTTGTTTACAACATTCTTATTACAATGACCATGATCTAGAAAATGTAATATCATTTTGTCTCATCTTAGTTTCTATGCGGATGGAGGTTTCTACTGGTTTTAATACAATTCATCATTATTCAATACATTTTCCTTTATTAACGCTGCGGTGATGCAGCCGATACACATTCTGATTTCCGAAATCAGTAAAACATTATCCTTTAAATAAAACCAAGTACTCATTACTCACGAATGAGGTTTCACAAACATTCACATTAAAACAAATACGTTAAGTCTCTTATCTTATAAGATCAAGTCTCTTAACTTCTAACATCGATAAACCATTTTCTTTACCTCTCTTAAGACATTATACCTAACTCCCATAAAGCTAGTATAACTCTTTTTAAAACCTTTTAAAACCAAGTGTTACCCTCATTCCAAAGCGATTTATAAATCTTTTGAAATACATCAAGTTCTTTATTATAACTAGCGATTTATAATTCACATCGATTACCTTTTAAAACCACAAAGTATTTTCTTACCTACATAAAGGCTGTTATAACGACTTCCCATAAAGCCGTTATAACACTTTATGTTTAAACAATCAAACCTGATTAACACGTATGTCTACCGTACTACATAGTTCACATATCATGCTAGAAGAGATAGGAAGAGGTTCACATACCTCGCGGCGATTATCGACAATAAGCAAAAAGCTCCAGTACTACAACGCACTAGCCCTTTCCACTCGCCGGTAGAATACGCTACTCTTAGTAATTTCACCTAAAAAGGTCACAAGCGTCTATTAACTTTTAAACACGGTTCCATTTCTCTCTGAAAATTAGCGACCTCCCACATACAGCGTAAAACTCCTCTCTATCGAGGCGGCTACCAAGCTTGACGGGGGTTTACGTCTAACAGGGCGTGTACAATTCTACTGATGTCTTACACAAGTCTCTTGATACGATCCAATGTAAATCTGATTCGATTCTTTTCTTTATTCTTGAGCTTAAGTCAAAAGACATTGCCACAAACTAGGTTGATTCTATATATAGTATACTTCAACTATATATTCCTAACAACATGTAATTTCAATTACAAATAGAGACAAGATAATTACCTCGATAAGCCCATAATTATCCAAGTTAAATGTCGGTCATTAGCAACGTTTAGCTCGACTCGGTGCTCCATCCGCTCAAACAACCCCAGAAGTTCTAACCAACTTCTACCTAAATACTTGACCAACGATGAAGATTTCCTTAGGGTTTCGGTTTGAGACTAAAGGGACAAAGGTAGTATTTAGGGCTCTACGTATAGAGGTATCTTTGGAATACTACAAGGTACAAGGCTAAGGTATTTTGGGCATTATAACAATACTAGGGAGTATTTCTATACCACAACAAGGGGTATTATACGAAAACAACTAGGCTAGGGGTACCACGGCGCACCACGAGGGGAGGAGGAGGCCTCGGCCGAGACTCTCAAGAGGGGATGAGTTGGGCGAACTGACACTAGAGGATGGAGGATTTTAGGCTTGGAAGGTTTCATTTGTGGATGAAGAGTTCATCAACATAAGGGGGTATTTATAGCAAAACGAAGGCGACGATGGCGAATCTAGCCAAGTGCAAGGCAAGTGTAAGGCGAGATCAAGCCAAGTGCACCTAACCCTACTCCACAAAACATTGCACCAAACAAGCCACAAAACAAGGCACAAAACAAGGCACCAATAGGACCTGGCGTGAGCCAAAAGATCGAGCCAAAGCGTGAACCACGTGCGCGCACTTGGGCGCCACTTGCCCAATGTGAGGTGACACATGTCACCCTCCGTTGGTCCAAAATGTTTTCTCTCGGAAAAATCCATAAAATTTAAAAAGGACATAGCGAATTTTCCCCTGCAAGTTATGTAAAGCGTTTCGTCAACGACTCTAGCAAGGTGTTGTGCACAAATGTCAATCGGCCAAGCCACAGGCGGGGTGACACGTGTCACCCTCCTATTGGCCCAAAATAAAACATCTTCGAAAATATCCTGATGGCCAAAATCTAGAAAACAAAGTGGGCCACAAGCCAGTAAATTTCTCAGTGGGCCCAGCGTGACCATTCAAAATAAAATTCCATAATTCTCTAATATTCGGGAAGTCGAATACCAAATCGAGAATTCAATTTCCATTAACGAACCTTTTCCTTCACAAAACGGAAACTTTTAGTGGAAAAATCACTCTTTCTTCGCTCCAATCTTTACGTATTCTAAATGCGTGCGTCGCTTACGTACATACTCTGGAAATACGGGGTATAACACGTACCATCTTCCTAGCCTTGAGGTAAGAAATAAACCTACCCCTCGGCGATGCAGTATTCCCTTTCCACTCGATAACCGGCTCACCAGGAAACCGGAACCGAACTAACCTCTCTGCGGTCCACGTTGGCATAGCAAGGCGCTAGCCAATCCATACCCATAATCACATCGAAGTCGGTCATATCCAACTCTATCAAGTCGGCTAGAGTCGGCGACCATCTATAGTCAGGGCAAGCCTTATATACCGCTCGGCTACCGAAGTACTACGGTGTAGCGCTCCAGATTCTATGGACTCGGGCTCTATCCCTATTCTGCTGGCAATATGAGGAGATATATAGGACAAGGTAGAACCTGGATCTATCAAAGCATAAACATCACGCGAAAGAGACCAACAATGTACCGTGGCGACATCGGTGGCGCCTCACGGTCTGGCGGTGGACGCCGCATAAATGCGGTTACGAGGCCGCTGGGCTGAACCACTGTCCCGACCCACTGTCGCGGCCTGTTGGCCCGTGAACACCCTGCCCTCCGGGGCGCCCAACTACTGAAGATGAAGACCCGGCAAGCCCGAACACATCGGTGAGCCATGGCACTCCAGCGCCTGCAGCGGACAATCTCTCTTCAAATGGCCTGCTGCCAGAGTAACAAGCTCACGGAGGAATACGACACCCCCCATAATGGCAATCACCACATCGACCACACCGAGGCATAGGGGGCCTCATCTGACTGGAACTCTGGTCCCTCTGGAAACCCAAAGCCCTGGAACCCTGTCCTGCTCCTGAATACTTTGTACGTCCCGAAGAGGGTGGAGGAGCGCTACGGGCCGGTGTGGTGCAAATCAGTCTGCTTCTTTGGGGTTGTCTACCCCTAAAACTACCAGAGGACCCTGCTGTCCTTGCCCTCTTCTGCTGATACCTGTCGATCCGTCGGCCCCTGCGTTCCTCACACCTAAGTGCATGTGCCTGCATGCGGGCAATGTCGTGCGGTGAAGAGCCACTCCGTGCAACTCTCGGCCAAGTGATCGTGAGTCTGTGACATAGCGGTGCACCACTGTCCTCCGTATGCGCTACCAGCGGGCACATACCTAGCCAATGAATCAAACTCCATGTTGTATTCGGACCGTCGCCCGTTCTGTCTCGGCGTCAAAAATCTATCGGCGAGCCCTCGCCATCTGCGGAGGCAAGAAATGGCAATGCGCCTCACGAGAACTCGTCCCAAACAGTGAGCGCATGCTCCCGGGGCAGTTCCATGAATCATACCGATCCAAGCTGCGGTGTCCCGCAGCCGATGCGAACCTAGTACCACCGACTCGGTCTCCGAAGCCCCGATCACCCTCATGATCCGCTGTAACTGTCGGATAAACTCCTGAGGATCATCCTCAGGCCTCGACCCATAAAACTCTGGTGGGCTGCAACTCAAAAAGTCCCTCAGTCTCAAGCTAGCAGCTCTGTGCTGAACTACGGGTACAGCCGGGCTAGCATCTCCGGCCTATCCTCGTATGCAGCCTGATCACGGCGATGGCGGGCCATCTCCTTGTAGCCCATATCCTCCGCCCGGTCTTTGGGTGGAGGCTCGGGTACGCGGTCTCGATGGCCGCTGCTTCTTTGCCTCGGACTCTCTTGGGGTTGGCGGCGTGGTAGAACTTCGCCGTCAAAACACCTCATCTGGTAAGGGTGGGCACATGCCACAGTAACCCTCGGTGCCACTGCTAGTAGTTCCCTCCAGCCTTGCCGCCACGGGCGCGGTCGCTGCGGGAGGAATAAGCGATACCACCGAGTTTACGTCGGAGGAAATTCAACCTATAACACGGCTATTGCGATCTTAGAGTGAAAGAAATGAAACCAATCCTAAATATCCTGCGACCTCACGATTATAGATGTGGTGCACAACATCGATAATCAAGACTCTACTAGATACGGCTGTAGACCCTTTCCAGGATTATGACTCGATACCACTTTGTCACGACCGACCCGGGTCGTGGCCGATGCCTGACCGGGCACCGCGTGACACAACATCGGAGAAAACCGTGGAATATAAACTCAAAATAAAACAACCATAATGGTATAAATAGTCTAGCCCAAAAAATGGCTACCCCAAAGTACATAAAACCGAGCACTATATCCTTTAACAACCCAGTTATGACAAGACTACAGTCTCTAAGAATAAGTAACACTATGGTGGAGACGGGGCCGTCGTGCCCTAATGTACAAAATAACACAACATCGGGAGAACCGTACCAAAAGTCGAGCTTAGAAGAAATGGAGCTCACGACACGAGTAAGAGATCACAGGAATGAGGATCTACCACTGCTTTCACTTACGTGCGGCATGAGCGGCCCAGGAAGGGGTCGATACCTGACGTGCAGTATGTAAAGCGGAAAATCTTGTAGTAATATCATAAGTCAAAAGTAAGTGAGTCATAGATAAAAATCAATTTCCTTGCCTTTGTGCCTTACTAACAATGAGAGTAACAAGTATAAAAATTATAGCATAAAATAGGAGGCTCGCGATCAAAGCGGGTACCTCGCGTGTAGTATCGTTAAGCGATCCTACTCGCGGGACTATTTCACCCGCGTGAGTCCTGTGGACCGCGTAGGAGTCATCGCCTCGTCGTGGGACTATTTCACCGCGTTGGACTATTTCACCCGCATGGGTCCTGTGGACCGCGTGAGTACCATCGCGTACTCGCGTGGGACTATTTCACCGCGTGGATCACGTGGTGGGATCGCGTAGTCTGGCCGCTTTCGCATCATGGGTAGCAAATCCATGGCATAGATAATAACCAGGGTTTACCCCGTAATAATACACATATATAACATAGCTCATCCGGCTATCATACACAACATAAGCACTACCAGCCTATCAGACCATACATAAGCACTACCGGCCGATCATATCACAACATAAGCACTACAGGCCTATCATAACATTAGCAAGTTAAGATATCCCCTAACTTCTTATTAACATTAATAATATATCCTCTCATTTTAGTATCCTAAGGCAGCGACATGTCTTTTAATAGAAAATCAGAATTCAACCCAAGTACCGTATGCGTCTAACTTTTAAGAAATAACTCTTTTTATACAAAATTCCAAGATACTAATCACCATAGTATCAAGTTACGATTTCTTTCAAGACAAGTCACATTTCCTTTTAGAAATATAATAGGCTTCTAAATCAAGTGACTTCATTTCCTTTAAAACCTTAGGCAACCAATGCCTAAAAATCAATTCACCTTTCTTAGTTTCAAATCCTTTACCCGTACTTGTTTTAATTAGAGTAAACCTTTCTTTGTGAACCTTTCAAGAAAACTAATATAACCAACTTCCCATAAAGTCATTATATTAGTGTTATACCTTTGTCAAATACATTTTCCCTAAATCCAAGGGACTTATACTTTTGAAATGAAACAAATAACATATACTTTTAAAACAAGTGAAAGATATCAAATCTTGTACGTTTACCGTACTACATAGGTACAACTACTCATGCTCAAGAGATAGGAAAGTTCTACATACCTCCTTGGTCAATCCACTTGCTAAGTCCAACTACCGCAAGTAATATGTCAACCTATAATAACCATAGTGTGTTTATTAACCTCAAATTTCAATGTAGAAATTCCAAATTCAAGTTATCAATTCCTAAGGAAAATTGGGCAGCATTTCCTTTGTTTCTACTCACTTTGCCACCTTTTCAAAGGCCGATTTTTCAACATTCAAACGCCTTATTAAGGCCCAACAACCAAACCAACACAAAGGGGATTACACACCTAATCTTGGGTGTGTAAAATTCTGCCCCATAAGTTATAATAGTACACTTAATAATTCTAAGGTGTTTTTTAGGCTACAACATGCTCATAATATTTCTTTAGCCAAATCCTTCATATTCAACCCACATTTCTAGCATGCAAAGACTCTAAGAGCATTATTTACCACCATAAGTATTTTCTTCTTAACATGCAACTCTATAAAGTAATAATAGAGGAAGAATCATTACCTTAGAGCTTTAGCCAAATTTTATCCAACAATTTGCTAGCCTTTCTACCAAGAATACCACCACCTCCACCTTCACAAGTTAACCACAAGTTTCCTTCTTGTCTTTTAATTTTTCAGATTTTTCTTAAGGCTAGAATCCTCTTGGATTTTTAGAGAGAAGGAGGAGCTTGAAATATTTAGAGAGAAGGAAGAGGTTTTTCAAAGAGAGAGATGACAAATGACCAAGTCTTTAAGACTTGGTCAATATATTGCATGTAAAAATCAGATGGGGGACAATTGTCCCCACTCGGGCCCTTTCAAAATAAAAATCGACTTTTCTAAGTTTTTCGCTTTGATTTCCGCCTCGGCGCGCGGCCTGCTTCCGGCGCGGCTGCACTCTGCGAACCCTCGGATCTTCCGGCGCTGCGGCCCTGATTCCCGGCGCCGCGGCGCTAAAACATCAGCGACACCTCAGTACTTTCGGCGCGGCCGACTTCGGCGCGCGGCCTGCCTCTGGCGCTTGGCCAGCGTGGCCATGATCGAGCCCGAACAACGGGGCATAACACTTAAATTTCTAAAGCATAAAGTTAGTATAACGGCTTTATGGGAAGTTGGTTATAATAACTTTATGGAGGGTTATGAAAGTTGTCTATGTTGATTAAGGAACATAAGTTGTCTAGATTGTGAAAAATTGAAGTTACTTGGTTTCAAGCTTTGAAACGAGTTTTCTAAAGGTGTAGTAACTTACTGTTATACCCCGTATTTCCAGAGTATGTACGTGAGGGCGTACGTATAAAAGTTTAAAGCCTTGAGTAGGCAAAGTGGCTTGGCCGAATTAAATTTGTTCACAACACCCGTTTAGAGTCGTTTTTCGACGAAAGCGTTTTCCACGACTTTCGTAGGGAATTTCGGCTATGTCATTTTAATTTTTGCGGATTTTTCCGAGAGGCGAAGCGTGTTGGGCAACAAGAGGCGCCACTTGGCACCCTCCCGTTAGCGGGCGTGAGAGCTCGGTTGTGGCCGATTGGAATGGCTTTAGTTGGTAGGATATTTGTGTGTTAGTTGGTTAAGGGGCCTTGGCAAGATCTTGGCCTACACTTGCACTTGGCAAGATCTTGGCCATTGGTTGGCCTATAAATACTACCCTATGTTGAAGACTTCTTCATCCAAAATGCCTAAGTCTTGAGAGCCTTCCCCTGCCATTTCGTGAGGCCCCAGCGAGAGTTTCCCCACAGTGGGGTAGGCGAGGGTAGCCACTCCTTGGGGTGCTAGCCGTGGGGTACCCCACTAGCCTAGTTGTTTTCGTATAATACCCTCTTGGTAGAAATACTCTCAAAGTATTGTTATAATGCCCAATTACCTTAGCCTTATACCTTGTAGTATTCTAAGGTTATACCTATACGAAAAGCCCAAATATACTATTATACTTCCCGTCAGTCACCAAACCGAAACCCTAGGAAAATCTCCATAGTCCGTTGGAGTATTGTGTAGAAGTTGGTTAGAACTTCTAAGGGTGGTTTAGAGCGGGTTGGGGCGCTCGGAGTTGGAGCTAAACGATTGCCCAGGATCGACATTATAACTTGGATAATTATGGGCTTATCGAGGTAAATATCTTGTCCTCTATTGTAATTGGAAATTACATATTGTTAGAATATATAGTTGAAGTATCGTATATAGAAGTGAGCGTAGTTATCGGCAATGTCTTTTGACTTAAGCTTTGAATAATACTTACGGCAATGTCTTGCGACTTAAGCACAATTTAAAGAAGAATCTTGACTGTAATTACATAGGGTACGTATTCTGATGAACTTGTGTAGTTGTACCATGGGTAGAATTGTACCCGTTAGGGTTAGGCGTATAACCCCTGGTTGGCTTGGTGGCGGCCTCGATAGAGGAGGAGATTTCTGTTTGTTGCGGGGAGAGTCTTCTTAATTTTTCGGTAGAATGTTCTCTGATGAGATCTAAATGTTAATAAGCGCCTTGTGGCCTTATAGGTTGAAGTACTACGTGTGGCGCGATCTACTTGGCAGGAGTAGCCGGCGTTTGGAAGTACTTGGGCGTTTTGCTATTAGTCGATACTCATCGCGAGGTATGTGAACCTCTTCCTATCTCTTCTAGCATGATATGTGAACTATGTAGCGGTAGATGTACATGTGCTAAATGTATTTGATTGGTGTAAAACATAAAGTGTTATAACGGCTTTATGGGAAGTTGGTTATAATGACTTTATGTTGGTAAGAAAATACATGTGGTTTTAAAAGGTAGCGATTAGAACTATAACTGGCTTGTTATGTGTTAATAAAGAACTTGAAGTATTTCAAAAGATTTTTGAATCATTTTGAAAGAAGAAGTAATATTTGGTTTTTGAAAACTTAAGTGTTATACTAGCTTTATGGGAAGTTAGGTATAACGGCTTAAGAATGTTTCTTGATTTGGAAATCGAATGTGTATCGACAAACCAACTGCGGCGTTAATAAAAGGGAAATGTTTTGAATAATTAAGTATTATTAAAACCAGTAGAAACTTCCATCTGCATAGAAGCTAAGATGAGACAAAATGATATTTCCTAGATCATGGCTGCTGTAGTAAGATTTATATAAACAAGAATATCTACTCACATATAAGGCTTATGTTTCTCGGATGGCTTAAAGAGAATGATATTCTTAAGTGATTAATACTATGAACTACGAAACCCTTTCGAAAACTGAGAAACTTGAACATTGGAAATTAGGCAAACTTGAACATTGGAAAAGAATGTTGCTACTTGATTTTACAAGGAGAAGTAATTGATTTACTTTAAAAGATAGTCACTCTATTTTTATTGTGTGACCTTTGTGAAATAACGTATCTTTTAAAGAGTTAATGTATGAAGTACTTTGGGAATAAAAACCCGATCTTGTTAATCATGTAGTAGAAAGTACCTTGTGTGAACAACTTGATTGTATTGGTTTGTGATAGCCTTGTAATACTTTCTTGATTGCTTTGATAAGTAAGCGTGTTAGGATGCTACGTGTGTTAGTATCTTGTGATGTTTGTGTAAAGGGTTTCCCTTGATTGTGCTTATTAACTATCGGTCGTTATGATAGTATTGTGGCATTAAATCTCTTGAGATGATTAGGGGTTAAGCGCCCTCCGATGCGGGGTAGACTCGGTGATGCAGGACCGTGATTCGAGAATACCTCATGCGGGTCTGAGGGCTATGCGAGCTACGAGAGTTCGAGGTTAAGTGCGGCCTTTATGGTCATGCGGTCTATGTGGCCATGCGGTGCGAGTCGGGGCGATCTTAGGGAGTAGCTACCCTCGATGCGGGGTTATACCTCATGCGGGCCTATGAGATTGGCCTATCGCGGGTGCGGGAGTTCGGGGCTAGACGCGCACATTTGATATTGCGAGCGGCGACCGGCTTTGATCATGTGACGGTCTAGACAGATCTTATAATCTGATTCATGACCTTGTTGATGCGTGGGTTTTTAGTAGTCGGCTAGGCCTTCGTGCTTACCGTCTGATTTTATTATGACCGCAGTGGGACACGGTGTTCATGTGTGTTCCTTGGTTCTTTTATATCATAGAATGGCGGTGAGGAAGGTATTCCACGGGCATGATTGATGTTGTGGGCACGAGACCCGTTGTTATACTTGAGTGATGACTTGAGGCGTGAGTCACGACTTGACATGTTGCTTTGTTATAAAGCGTAGTTTGGTTATCATACATGTCTCACGCTTTATATAGTGCTATGATTTCATTCTGATGTTATTTTGATTTCACATACTCGGTATTTTTGTTATGCGACCTCGCCCGGGTGCGTTCATCTGCGAGTAAAGGTACACGATCGTTGATCCTCGCTCTTAGGGTCACGGTTCGACTTTTAGGAAGCTCCGTTTCTCGGAGGCTTATCTTGGTATAGTCCACTGTTGTTGTAAGTGCTTACATTCGGGGTATGGCGAACTGTCCGTCGTTGTTGTATCATTTCTTAAGTGCAGTAATCTTGTTGTGGCGGGGTTTGTAAAAAGGATTAATTTGTTCAAATTGTTATTTATATGTCTTGTGATGTAACCGTTTTTGGTTGCTTTGTCTTCTTATTTCAACTGTCTTATTACATTGGTTTCATGTATTGTCTTTATGTTCCGCTGATTACTCTGATGTTGTATCACTAGGGTGCCCGGGGTAAGGCACCAGTCACGGGCCCCGGAACGGGTCGTGACACTTACTTTGAAAAATAGATACGCCTTGATACTACGGGTGTTAGTTTCACGACCCGAACCCGGGCCCGTGACTGGTGCCTTACCCGGGCACCCAAGTAGTCATACATCAGAGTAATCAGCGGAATATAAATAAGACATGAAACAATTATAAAATAACGGTTTATCCATGAAAATATCGCCTTTCGGCTGTATATATAAAAAACTTTGAGCGATTACATCCCCGTTTACAAACACGCCTACAATACTCTGAGACCTAAAAAGTGACAACAACTATGGCGGGACGAGCCCGCCATACCACAATGTACAGAACTTCTGGACTCGGTAACATACCAAAAGATAAGCCTCGAAGAAAGCGGGGCTTCCTAACACGCTGTGATCTATGGCGAGATCTGACAATGTACCTCTACTGCGGCATGAGCGGCCCGAAGGAAGGTCGATGGCAGTACAAGTATGTGAAGCGTAAGATATTGTAAATGAAATCATAATAGTCTATATAAGCGAGAGACATGTATTGTCACGACCGAACCGGGCGTGGATCGTGCCTTACCGGGCACCCGGTAGTCATACATCGTCGAGAAAATCAGCGGAACATAAATCAATAACATAAAACAATGAAATATAAGCAATAACACTGTGGAAAACTTGCGCTACGGCATATATATAGAAACAACAACTCTTTCCTGAGCAGTTTAATCCTTTTACAAACCACGCCCAACGGTACTCTGGACCTCTACGAATGATATGACAACAACGGCGGGACGGGGCCGTCATACCCACGAATGTAAACACCTACAACAACAGGACTATGCGAGATAAGCCTCGGGAGGAGCTTCCCAAACGCTGAATGTGACCACAGGCGAGGATCAACGGCGGTGTACCTTTACTGCGGCATGAGCGCGGCCCGAAGGTCGATCTGGCAGTGCAGTATGTGGCCCGAAAATAAATCACGTAAATGAAATCATAGTAGTCTATATGAAGCGGGAGACATGTATGATAACCAAACTACGATTCACAATAAATAGCGATCATGTCAAGTTAGGGACTCGCGCCTCAAAGTCATCACGATGAAACCGTGCGGGGTAAATGCGAAGGCATAGCCGACTAAGACCCTCGGTACCACAAATGCCATAAAGCGTATCACGAGGTCTTTCTAGACCGCACGTACGATCGGCGGCCATTTGCGCGATATCAATGTGCGTGTCTATCCACGGAACTCTCGCGACTCGCATAGGTCACACGAGACCGCGTAAGGTATTCCTCGAATCATGGTCCTGAACCGCTGAGGTACACCGCGTCGGCGGCTTAACGCCGGTATCCGCCTGAGGCTCCGCGACCGCATAGTCTCAAAAGACCGCATAGTCTCAACAGACCGCATAGGGAATCCCCCGCATAAGGCTAAACACCCGGAATGATCAATCCTGGAGCTACCGCACTCATCATAGTCACAAGGACTGCATAGGCCGTATAGACCCGCATCAAGGGTGGCAAGCCCTCGGTATAATAAGTCAAAGGGGTATGTGATATAATAATAGTACAACGGGCTTAACGTTTAACAACGTAAGCACAACAAGAATGACCCCCTTACATCATGATCATACAAGATACTAACACACGTAGCATCCTAACATGTTTACTTATTAAATCAACACGAAGGTATTACAAGGCTATCACAAACCAATACAATCAAGTTATTCACACATAAGGTACTTTCTACTATATGATTAACGAGATCGGGGTTTTATCCCCAAAGTACTTTATACAATAACTCTTTAGAGATATGTTACTTCACAAAAACCACACAATACCCGTAGTATATGAAAATAGAGTGGTTATCTTTTGAAGTAAATCAAAACACTTACCTTTGTAAAATCAAGTAACAACATTATTTTCCAAACGTCCAAGTTTGCCTAATTTAAAATGTTCACGGTTCTTATTTTAGAAAGGTTTCGTATTTCATAGTCTTATTCATTTAAGAATATAATTCTCTTTTAAACTATCTGAGAAACATAAACCTTATGTGTGAGTAGTATATTCTTGTTTATAACAATCTTATTACAGCAGCCATGATCTAGGAAATATCATTTTGTCTCATCTTAGCTTCTATGCAGATGGAAGTTTCTACTGGTTTTAATAATACTAAATCTGTCAAAACATTTCCTTTTATTAACTTGCGGTGGTTTGTCGATACACATTCGATTTCCGAAATCAGTAAAACATTCTTAAGCCGTTATACCTAACTTTCCATAAAGCTAGTATAACTCTTAAGTTTTCAAAAACCAAGTATTACTCCTTCTTTCAAAATGATTCAAAAATCTTTTGATATACTTCAAGTTCTTTATTAACACATAACAAGCCAGTTATAGTTCAAATCAGTTACCTTTTAAAAACCACAAGTATTTTCTTACCAACATAAAGCTGTTATAACCAACTTCCCATAAAGCCGTTATAACACTTTATGTTTTAAACCAATCAAATACATTTAGCACGTATGCGTCTACCGTACTACATAGTTCACACATATCATGCTAGAAGAGATAGGAAGAGGTTCACATACCTCGCGACGAGTATCGACTAATAGCAAAAGCGCTCAAGTACCTCGCCGTCGGCTACTCCTTAAGCCAAGTAGATCGCGCCACGTAGTACTTCAACCTATAAGGCCACAAGGCGCTTATTAACATCTAGATCTCTTCGTAGAACATTCACGTAAAATTCGGCAGACTCTCCCCGCCACGGCGTAAATCTCCTCCTCTATCGAGGCCGGCTATCAAGCCAGCGGGGTTATACATCTAACGGGCGTGTACAATTCTACTTCACGATGCTACACAAGTCTCATGTCTGATCTATGTAATTACGATTCGATTCTTTATTCTTGAGCTTAAGTCAAAAGACATTGCCGAAGCGGACTACGTTCGATTCTATATATAGTATACTCCAACTATATATTCTAACAACATGTAATTTCCAATTACAATAGGGGGACAAGATAATTACCTCGATAAGCCCATAATTATCCGAGTTTAAATGTCGATCCTGAGCAAGGTTTAGCTCCTACTCCGCGCGCTCTGACCCGCTCCAAACAACCCTTAGAAGTTCTAACCAACTTCTACTACTACTCCAACTAACTATGGAGATTTTCCTTAGGGTTTCGGTTTTGTGACTGACGGAAAGTATAATAGTATTTCTGGGTTTTTAGTATAGGTATAACCTTAGAATACTACAAGGTATACGGCTAAGGTAATTTGGGCATTACAACAATACTTTTGAGAGTATTTCTACCAAGAGGGGGGGGGTATTTATACGAGACAACACCACGAGGGGGTGTATACCACTCGGCCTACCACTGGGGGTACTCTCGGCCAAGGGGAGAAGGGCTCTCGGCGAGGCCTCATGAGGGGAGGGCGAGAACTATACTATAAGGGAGGGAGGAATTTTAGACTTAGGAAATTATTTGGATGAAGAAGTCTTCAAAGGGAGAGGGTATTTATAGGACAAGCCAAGTCCAACCAATGGCCAAGATCTTGCCAAGTGCAAGGCAAGTGTAGGGCCAAGATCTTGCCAAGTGCACCTAACCAACTAACACACAAAATATCCTACCAACCCTTGACCACAAAGGCCTCACTTTCGGCCACCTTTACGCCACACTCCACCAATGAGAGGGTGCCAAGTGGCGCCCTCTTGTTGGTCAACACGTTCGTCTCTCGGAAAAATCCGCAAAAATATAAATGACATAGCGAATTTTCCCTACGAAAATGAAAACGTTTTCGAAAAAGCGACTCTAACAGGGGTTGTGCACAAAAATAAATCGGCCAAGCCAAATCTTCAAGTTCAAATTTTCTCGTGCGTCCTTACGTACATACTCGAAAATACGGTATAACATTCTCCTCGCCGAAACATTCGTCGAATGTTCCTTCTAAGTCTCAAAAACCAGCGTCGCGAGATAGTCTTCACTACTATACTTACGAACAATCATTGCCACACACGGCCACATAAACAACTTGCGCAAAATACTTACATTCAAGTCCACGAGGAAACACCTCTAACATCACCACAAACACCTCTCTCCGGGGTCTAAAATATACTTCCTTCGCACCTTCTCCTTACAAAAGAAATGATCACATCCATGCTCGCCATACATGCTTGCTTCTTCCCGATACCACTTTTGTCACTTTGCCGCGATTTTCTAGTGTCACTCCGGCGACCCAACAAATGGTACCGGACTACATGCGATCCCTGAGGATGTCGTACACTTCTTGTACACTCGAACTTTTACCACATTTCTGATACGGCTTCAGTTTCCAAAACTCGGGGTTACTATCTCTAACGTGGTCATCATTACAGGGAACTCTCTGGATGGATCTCCGATCTCCTTCTCGAACCTAACAATACGAAGGCGGACGTCTTGCCTCCAAGTCGGACGGCAATTGCTAACATATAGGCAACCCGACCTATTATCCACATGAACTCAAAAGGCCCAAAGTAACGGGCTAAGTTTCCTCTGTTTTCGAATCTCGTCACACCTAACCGGGTTGTACCTTCAAGAAGACCGATCGTCGGCACGAACTCTAAGCGTCGTCGATCATCGTCATACGATTTCTGCGTTTGCGAGAACCTCTTCTAGACAAGCTTTACCTATCCACGATCTGCTGGAACAAGCTGAACCAACTATCTGAATCTTGCCAACATCGAACCAATCGGCGACTTACACATCCGCCTCTAAGGCTTCATAAGGCGACATCCGAACACTGAAACGGTAGCTTAAACACTCCCTCCACAGGAGACAACAATCCTTCCTGGTAAAACTTTTAGAAAACGAAAATAGCCCTGACACGGGCTTCACATGCGACATAAGGTGAAGGTAGGCACCCGTGCGACCTTACAACCTTTACGATATAACATCTCGCATAACCTCTGCCGAGTAAGCGGTATTTGCTAGAAGACAAGGCGGTGACCTCGCCGTCCCGACTGCGGTCGAATCGTCCACGAATTAAATGCGTTGGTTAACTAAACTCGGGCCTAACACCCTCGTGACCCTACCACAAGGCGGGACCACCACAAACTGACCCCACCAAACATGTCGCGGGTTGACCGCGCAGCCTCAACCCGACCAAGCGCTAAACGCTAGTTCTTCGAAGGAAAACTCTCACTAATTCACGTTACGAAAACCTAGCGGTCTTCTTAGCTCAACTACCCTCTTTCATTCCACACTACCCAGGGACTTATCCCGTAAACATAGCTCACGTGCACTATGCACTCCTATAAGGGTCAAACATAAACATACGTCTTTTACTCGAGATGGCCTTACCTCTAAGGTCTCTACGTATAAAACTCTAAGGCTCACACCTTCTATCCCCAAATCTTACTTGGTTAACTAACCAAGATTTCTAATCACAATATACACTCCGATATCGAACCACGACTTAAGATATACTCATCTCATCATACGCTACTAATCTCAGAGGTTAAGGATATGCAGATGTATCTCTTGCTCACTCCTTAGTCGTTCTAAACAAACACGCCTGTAGGCGTAGCTAAGGAAGATGACAAACTACCCACCGATCCTGAAGGTTAAGTCCTCCTGAGGACACTCTTTCGACATCGGACCACGGCGGTCGTAGGTACAATAAGTACCAACTAAAGGCGACATTCCGGGATGGCGTGCATCGCTGTGAATACTGGGAACATGAATCCCATTGCCGGAACCTACATGTAGCCGTGAATCGGAAGCTCGGAGCTCGACCAACTCCTGCGTACGAGCGTCCCGAACCTGTGGAGGACCTTTACGCATGGTGGATGTGCATAATCTAATCCATTGGTGAGGTGACTGCCTCAAAAGTTACCAAAGGACTTTCTTTGCTCTGGCGCCTTACCTGTCCTTTGTTAACCCGTCGATCTCTACGTCTCTCGGCCTGCTGCGCATAAGCCCGTACACAGGCCATGCTCAAGCCTAACCGAAGAATTACTCTCGCACAACCCTCTCTTAGGTAGTCATCAAGACTCGCGGTACATCGGTATACTCTCTGGTAGCCAAATCCATAGCTAGTAACAGGGTCGCCTTCTTGCAATCAAAATTCACTGTTCGATGCGTGGGCGAAGGTTCAAATATCATGGCGCGATGGAGGCTGCGCGCCGTGCTAAACTCTGCTGGGGCTAGTGGCGTCGCAAAACTCCCGAATGAAGCACCGCCTCAGTGATGATTGGGCTGTGCCACGTAACCCTCTGTACTCTACTCGCGGCTCCGCCGGTGCCTTGCCTCACGGGCGGGTTGCCCTGCGGAGGCATAGCGGTGGGAAAGAAATACGTTAGAGGTCCGACACAACACGGCTCTAAGGCACGATCTCGAGTGAGAAGAATAGAAACCAATCCTAAATACCTATAGCCTCACGATTATTGGTGTGGTGCACAAACCGATAATCAAGACTCTGGATCGATGCGTAGACACCTTCCGGATTAATCGCTCACGATACCACTTTTGTCACGACCGAACCGGGCGTGGTCGTGCCTTACCCCGGGCACCCCAGTAGTCATACATCAGAGAAAATCAGCGGAACATAAATCAATAACATAAAACAACAGAAGTATAAGCAATAACCTGTGAAAACTTGCCTTACGGCATATATATAGAAACAGCAACTCTTTCAACCTGAACAGTTTAATCCTTTTTACAAACCACACGCCTGCGGTACTACAGACCTCTACGAATGATATGACAACAACGATGGGACAGGGCCCCGTCATACCCCTGAATGTAAACACCTACAACAACATAGGACTATACCAAGATAAGCCTCCGGAGGAACGGACCTTCCCAAACGCTGAACTGTGACCCTAAGAGCGAGGATCAACGACTGGTGTACCTTTACCTGCGGCATGAACGCAGCCCCCCGAAGAAGGTCGATCTGACAGTGCAGAGTATGTGGCGAAAATAAATCAGTAAATGAAATCATAGTAGTCTATATGAAGCAGGAGACATGTATGATAACCAAACTACAGTTCACAATAAATAGCGATCATGTCAAGTTAGGGACTCACGCCTCAAAGTCATCACGATAAAGCAAATGCGGGGTAAGTACGAAGGCATAGCCGACTACTAAGACCCTCAGTACCACAAATGCCATAAACTGTATCACGAGGTCTTTCTAGACCGCACCACATGATCGAAGCTGGCCATTTGCCCGCAGTATCAATGTGTGTGTCTATCCCTGGAACTCTCGCAGCTCCGCATAGGTCACCTGCGAGACCGCATAAGGTATTCCTCGAATCATGGTCCTAGACCGCTGAGGTACACCCGCATCGGCGACTTAACCTTCGGTATCCGCAGGCTCCGCAACCGCATAGTCTCAAAAGACCGCATAGTCTCAGCGGACCGCATAGGAATCCCCGCGTCGGGCTAAACACCGGAATGATCAATCACGAGCTACCGCACTCCGCATAGTCACAAGGACTGCATAGGCCGTATAGACCCGCATCAAGGGTGGCAAGCCCTCGGTATAATAAGTCAAAGGGGTATGTGATATAATAATAGTACAACAGGCTTAACGTTTAACAACAAGAATGACCCCCTTACATCATGATCATACAAGATACTAACACACGTAGCATCCTAACATGTTTACTTATCAAATCAACACGAAGGTATTACAAGGCTATCACAAACCAATACAATCAAGTTATTCACACATAAGGTACTTTCTACTATATGATTAACGAGATCGGTTTTTTATCCCCAAAGTACTTTATACAATAACTCTTTAGAGATATGTTACTTCACAAAAACCAAACAATACCCGTAGTATATGAAAATAGAGTGGTTATCTTTTGAAGTAAATCAAAACACTTACCTTTGTAAAATCAAGTAACAACATTATTTTCCAAACGTCCAAGTTTGCCTAATTTAAAATGTTCACGGTTCTTATTTTAGAAAGGTTTCGTATTTCATAGTCTTATTCATTTAAGAATATAATTCTCTTTTAAACTATCTGAGAAACATAAGCCTTATGTGTGAGTAGGATATTCTTGTTTATAACAATCTTATTACAGCAGCCATGATCTAGGAAATATCATTTTGTCTCATCTTAGCTTCTATGCAGATGGAAGTTTCTACTGGTTTTAATAATACTAAATCTGTCAAAACATTTCCTTTTATTAACGCTGCAGTGGTTTGTCGATACACATTCTGATTTCCGAAATCAGTAAAACATTCTTAAGCCGTTATACCTAACTTTCCATAAAGCTAGTATAACTCTTAAGTTTTCAAAAACCAAGTATTACTCCTTCTTTCAAAATGATTCAAAAATCTTTTGATATACTTCAAGTTCTTTATTAACACAAAACAAGCGCTTATAGTTCAAATCGATTTACCTTTTAAAAACCACAAGTATTTTCTTACCAACATAAAGGTTATAACCAACTTCCCATAAAGTCGTTATAACACTTTATGTTTTAAACCAATCAAATACATTTAGCACGTATCGTCTACCGTACTACATAGTTCACACATATCATGCTAGAAGAGATAGGAAGAGGTTCACATACCTCGCGACGAGTATCGACTAATAGCAAAACGCTCCAAGTACCTCAAGCCGTCAGCTACTCCTTAAGCCAAGTAGATCGCGCCACACGTAGTACTTCAACCTATAAGGCCACAAGGAGCTTATTAACATCTAGATCTCTTCGTAGAACATTCTCTGAGAAAATTCGCAAAGACCTCCCCACACAGCGTAAATCTCCTCTCTATCGGTAGGCTATCAAGCCAACCGGGGTTATACATCTAACCGGACGTGTACAATTCTACTTCACAGTAATGCTACACAAGTCTACTGTAATACAATCCTATGTAATTACAGTTCAGTTCTTTATTATTCAGGCTTAAGTCAAAAGACATTGCCGACAGACTACCTTCAGTTCTATATATAGTATACTCCAACTATATATTCTAACAACATGTAATTTCCAATTACAATAGGGGGACAAGATAATTACCTCGATAAGCCCATAATTATCCGAGTTTAAATGTCTATCCTGAGCAAGGTTTAGCTCTACTCATGCGCTCAGGCCGCCTCCAAACAACCCTTAGAAGTTCTAACCAACTTCTACTACTACTCCAACTAACTATGGAGATTTTCCTTAGGGTTTCGGTTTTGTGACTGACGGGAAGTATAATAGTATTTCTGGGTTTTTTTAGTATAGGTATAACCTTAGAATACTACAAGGTATATGGCTAAGGTAATTTGGGCATTACAACAATACTTTTGAGAGTATTTCTACCAAGAGGGGGGGTATTTATACGAGACAACACCACAAGGGGGGGGTGTATACCCCTCGGCCTACCCCACTAGGGGGGGGTACTCTCGGCCAAGGGGGGGAGAAGGGCTCTCGGCCAAGGCCTCACAAGGGGGAGGGGGACGAGAACTATACTACAAGGGAGGGAGGAATTTTAGACTTAGGAAATTATTTGGATGAAGAAGTCTTCAAAGGGAGAGGGTATTTATAGGACAAGCCAAGTCCAACCAATGGCCAAGATCTTGCCAAGTGCAAGGCAAGTGTAGGGCCAAGATCTTGCCAAGTGCACCCTAACCAACTAACACACAAAATATCCTACCAACCCTTGACCACAAAGGCCTCACTTTCGGCCACCTTTACCGCTCCACCAATGAGAGGGTGCCAAGTGGCGCCTCTTGTTGGTCCAACATGTTTCGTCTCTCGGAAAAATCCGCAAAAATATAAATGACATAGCCGAATTTTCCCTACGAAAGCCGTGGAAAACGTTTTCGAAAACGACTCTAACAGGGGTTGTGCACAAAATAAATCGGCCAAGCCAAATCTTCAAGTTCAAATTTTCTACGTGCGCCCCACGTACATACTCAAAAATACGGTATAACATGTATGATAACCAAACTACGATTCCACAACATAAGCGATCATGTCAAGTCGGGGACTCACGCCGCCAAGTCCTCCTCGTGCTCGTGGAACTCCTTCCACCGCTGCTGGCGATCTAGGTGCGAATCGTGTGGAATCGTGTCGGCCCATCCATGGGACTCGGTAAGAATCATGTAGAATACGTGTCGGCCCGTCATGGGACTCGGTGAAGAATCGGTGGAATCGTGTCGGCCCATCCGTGGGACTCGGTGAAGAATCAGATGAAATACGTGTCCCGACCCATCTCATGGGACTCAGTGAAGAATCAAGTGAAATACGTGTCCCGGCCCATCTCATGGGACTCGGTAGCATAGAAATACAACACTTGCACAACAAAGGCTATCACCACAAGCATAGGCAAGTTACACACAACTCAAGGTTATTTTATGCCAAAGTCGTGTTCGACCCCAAAGTATTACGTACGTTAAATTCTTTTTAAAAGATTCATTTCTTTTATAAAGGTCACCCGATACCCGTAGTATTAAAAATAGAGTGACTCACATTTTTAGGTAAACCAAAACAATTTCCTTTTCAACATCAAGTAACAACATTCTTTTCCATAAGTTCAAGTTTGCCTAATTTCAAGTACTTAAGCCTCTTATTTTAGAAAGGTTTCATAGTTCATAGTCTTAATCACTTTAGAATATAATTCTCTTTTAAACAATTTGAGAAACATATGCCTTATATGTGAGTAGGTTATTCTTGTTCAAAATCAATCTTATTAAAGCAGCCATGATCTAGGAAATGTAATATCATTTTGTCTCATCTTAGCTTCTATGCAGATGGAGGTTTCTACTGGTTTTAATAATACTTAATTAGTCAAAACATTTCCCTTTATTAACGCTGCAGTGGTTTGTCGATACTCATTCTGATTTCCGAAATCAGTAAAACATTATTCTTTTTTTTAAAAACCAAGTACTCATTACTCACGAATGGGGTTTCACACAGAATTCATATTAATTCATTTAAGTCAAGTCTCTTCTCTTTTAAGATCAAGTCTCATAACTTCTTAAAATCAATAAACCATTCTTTTTATCTCTCTTAAGTCGTTATACCTAACTTCCCATAAAGCTAGTATAACTCTTATGCTTTCAAACCAAGTATTATTCTTCTTTCAAAAAGGATTTTTAATTCTTTTGAAATACTTCAAGATTCTTATTATTCAGGCTTAAGTCAAAAGACATTGCCGTAAAACTACATTCAGTTAACACACGACGTCTAGTACTATATATATATTCTTTTAAAATACTTCCAGATTCTTATTATTCGGGCTTAAGTCAAAAGACATTGCAGTAAAACTACGTTCGATTAACACACGTCGTCTATAGTAATATATATATATATATATAGATATATATATATATATATATATATATATATATATATATATTGTTTAAAATATCATGCTCAAGAGGATAGGAAGAATCACATACCTCGCGACGATTATCGACTATTAGCAAAAGCGCTCATGGCTATAACCCGGCTAGCCTTGTCCACCTTTTAAGTAGCACATGTTACTCGCAGAACATTCAACCTATAAAGGTTATACCAGTCTATCAAAGTCTAGACTACTCTGTAGAATATTCTAAGCAGTAGGTTCTCTATTCTACGGAAAATTGGGCAGCACTTCCCTACCCGCCAAACTACACAAGTCTACTGTAAATACAGTCCTATGTAAGTACAGTTCAGTCTTATTCTTTAATATTCTTCTGATGTGATTTCAGTTCAATTCCTTTTCTGTAATATCCTTCTATGTATCTTATATTCATTTCTATACTACTACAGTATGTAATTTCCAATTACACTAGAAGGATAGGATTATTTACCTCGATAAGCCCAAAATTATCCGAGATTAAATGTCGATCCTGAGCAAGGTTTAGCTCCAACTCCGTGCGCTCCAACCCGCTCCAAACAACCCTTAGAAGTTCTACGCAACTTCTTCTTAATACTTCAACCGGCTATGAAGATTTTCCTTAGGGTTTCGTTTTTATGACTAAAGGAAGTATAGTAGTATTTCCGGGCTCTACGTATAGAGGTAACTTTGGAAGGTACTACAAGGTATTTGGGCTAAAGTATTTGGGTATAGCAACAACACTTGGAGAATACTTTTCTATCAAGGGGGGGGGGGGTATTTATACGAGACAACAAGGCAAGAGGGGGTTGGTTTCGCCAAGGCTCATGAGGGAGGACTTGGACGAACACTTCAACAAAGGGGGAGGGATTTCAAGACTTGGAGAAATGATTTTTGGATGAAGAAATCCTTCAACTTAGGGGGGGTATTTATAGGCCAACCAATGGCCAAGATGAAGCCAAGTGCTAGGCAAGTGTAAGGTCAAGATTTGGACAAGTGTTTGTGGGTCCCACTTGCTCATCAACTACACAAAATATCCTACCAACTACTTGACAAAATAGCCAAGGCAAACCGCCCAAGTTTCGTCCCACTTTACACGTCCACTTGAGGGTGACACTTGTCACCCTCTCGTTGGTCCAAAATATTTCGTCTCTCGGAAAAATCCGCAAAAATAATAAATGACATAGCCGTATTTTTCCCTTCGCAAAGTCCGGAAAACGTTTCGTCGGAAAACGACTCTTTTCGCTAGTTGTGCACAATTTCGACCCTTATGCCTACTTTAAGGCTTAAACTTTTGTACGTACGCCCTCACGTAAATACTCTGGAAATACGGGGTATAACATTCTCCCCTCCTTAGAAACATTCGTCTCGAATGTTCCTTCTAAGTCTCAAAATATACATGCGCCAGTATAGTCTTCACTACTATGCTTCCGAAAAACAATCATGCCACACCTGGCCATAAAATAACACACGCGCAAATACTTAATTCAAGTCCATGAGGAATCACCTCTAACATCACAAAAACTCCCACCCAAGGGCTAAAAGATACTCCCTTCGCACGTTCACTTTACAAAAGAATGATCACATCTATGTCCTTAACACATGCTCGCTTCTTCCCTTACTCGTCGTACCCTCTCGTATACTCGAATTCTTCCTAATAACCTTACCACATTTCTGTTATTTCTTCAGTTTCCAAAATCTCATCACGCCCTTCCGGGGTGATACCTTCAAGAAGACCACGTCGGCTGAACTCCAAGTGTCGACGCCGATCATCCGCACGACTTCTGTTGTCTCTGAGCTGCTAGAAACCTCCTCTGGATAAGCCTCACCTTATCCACATTATGCGGAATCAAGTAGGGACCAACTATCTGAACCTTGCCAACATCGAACAAATCGACCGGCAATCAATACTTCCGCCCATACAAGGCTTCTTAAGGTGACATCCGAATACCGAAATGGTAGCTAGTATAATACTCACTCAACAAGAGGCAAATAATCCTCACAGCTACCCCTGAAATCAAAACGCCGGCCCGTAACCTATCCTCAAACTCCTTTAAGGTCATTCCCGGCCTTCACGATCTGATTTTAGTCGAACACATCCGCGAACTCGTACGATGGTCATCTAAACTTGGGCTTAGCACCCTCGTGACCCTACCAATTGGCGGAACCACCTCGAACTGACCCCACCACAAAACAGGCCGCAGGTTGACCCGTGAATAGTCCTCAACCCGACCCGCTATCGTGCCAAACACTTGTTCCCCCGATCCGTATCAATCTCACAATCATGTCACGAAAACCTAGTGGTCTTCTTAGCTCGACTACCCTCTCATTTTATACCACTGAGGGACTTATCACGCAAATATATCCCACGTACACAATGCACCCCGACAAAGGTCAACATAAACATAAATCTTTTACTCAAGATGGCCTCGCATCTAAGGTCTCTACGTATAAAACTCTAAGGCTCACAATTTCTAGGTACTCAACCTTACCCTTTACTAACCCGGCCTTTAAATCACAATTTAACATAATGCTTAGCACATCATCATAACATCAACGCATACTAGTCTTTAGAGGGGTAAGAATATACCTGTATCAACTGCTTCATTTTCCCTTCGTCGCTCTAACCATAATCACGCCTGCCAGGCATAGCTATAGAAGCGATGAACTCGCCACCAACCCGGTGGTGAGTCATTCGCTGCATCATTCCTATTAGGGCGGTTTCGTCACATGGCCCCGACGGCGCAGAAAACAAGCACCGTAAAAAGGCGACATTCTCGGGATGGCGTCGCCCACATCGTGCACACTGAGGGAAACATGAATCCGGCTGGCTAGAACCCATGTATACCTGTGAACCAGAAGCCCTGGAGCCCTGACCAGCTCCCGAATACCCCGAACGTCCTGAAGACTGTGGAGGACCACTCTGCACTAGCGGAGGTACATAACTAGTCTGCTGCTGAGGCGGCCCGCCTCGAAAGTTACCAAAGGACCCTGCTGTTCTGGCCCTCTTCTGCTGATCCCGGTCATTCCGTCGACCTCTCCGTGCCTCACATCCTAGTGCATGAGCTTGCATGCGGGCAATGTCCATGCGGTGAAGAGCTACACCGTACAAGCCTCGCCAGTAATCATCTAGCCGATGGCGTAGCGGTGTACTCATCCTCCATATCGGCTACTCTGACGGAGGACATACCGAGCTAATGAGTCGAACTCCACATTGTACTCTCTAACCGCCCGCGCCCCGCCTCAACGTCAAAAATCTGCCGGCGAGCCCTCCTCATCTGTGGGGCAAGAAATGTGCAAGAAAAGCCCTTGAGAACACGTCCCATACGGTGGAAGTGCATGCTCTCCCGGGACAACTCACGAATCAAACGATCGGCCGATATCACACGGTGATGCGAACCCAATACCACCGACTACGCCTCGAGGCTCGATCACTCTCATGATCATTGTTCTTTGTCGGATAAACTCACGAGGTCATCCTCGGCTCGATCCATAGAACAACGGCGGGCTCTGACTCGGAAGTCCGTAGTCTCAAATGCGCTCGGGGTGAACTACGGGTGCTCTTTGGGGCTGGGCTATGCGTCCGGACCTATCCTCATATCTGCCACGACCACGGCGATGGCGCCATCTCCTTGTACCCATCTCATACGCTCTAGTGTGGGATGGAGGCTCGTGCAGTAGTCTCGGCGACCAGCTGTTGCGGCTCTAACCTCTGCCGGCGCTGGCAGCGTCGCAAAACTCGCCGTCTGAAGCACTATCTCAGGTAACGACTGGGCCTCTGCCCCGGTAACCCTCCGTGCTCTACTCGCAGCTCCCTCGGCTGCCTTGCCCATCTGGGCCCGGGTTGCCTTACGCGAAGGCATAACTAGTAAAGGAAAGGAATACGTCAGAGGGGTCCAACTTATCACACGGCTCTAAGGCAGGATCTCAGAATGAGAAGAATGGAAACCAATCCTAAATGTCCTATAGCCTCCTGATTATAGATGTGGTGCACAACACACCGATAATCAAGACTCTACGAGACACGGTCTGTAGACACTTTCCGAGGATTAACTGCTCTGATACCACTTTTGTCACGACCGAACCGGGCGTGGCCAGTGTCTACCCGCACCCAAGTAGTCATACATCGTAGTGTCAATGGAATATAAATAAGACATGAAACAATTATAAAATGAAAAAAATTTATCCATGAAAATATCGCCTTTCGGCCTGTATATATAAAAACATTTTGAACAGTTACATCCCCATTTACAAACCTGCCCACAACAGTACTACAGACCTCTAAGAAAGTGACAACAACTATGACGGACGGGGCCCGCCATACCCACAATGTACAAGAACTTACGGACTCGGTAACATACAAAAGATAAGCCTCAGAAAGCGGGGCTTCCCACACGCTGAGCGTGATCCTATGGCGAGGATCCACAACCGATGTACCTCTACTGCGGCATGAGCGGCCCCGAGGAGGTCGATAACAGTACCAAGTATGTCAAATCGTAAGATCAGTAAATGAAATCATAATAGTCTATATAAAGCGGGAGACATGTATGATAACCAAACTACGATTCACAACATAAAAGCGATCATGTCAAGTCGGGGACTCACGCCTCAAGTCATCCCTCGTGCGTGGAACTCCTTCCTCATGGCGATCTGGTACGAATCGTGTGGAATCGTGTCGGCCCATCCCATGGGACTCGGTAAAGAATCATGTAGAATCGTGTCGGCCCACCTCATGGGACTCGGTGAAGAATCAGGTGGAATACGTGTCCCGGCCCATCCCATGGGACTCGGTGAAGAATCAGATGAAATACGTGTCCCGGCCCATCTCATGGGACTCGGTGAAGAATCAGGTGAAATACGTGTCCCGGCCCATCTCATGGGACTCGGTAGCATAGAAATACAACACTTGCACAACAAAGGCTATCACCACAAGCATAGGCAAGTTACACACAACTCAAGGTTATTTTATGCCAAAGTCCAGGTTCTGACCCCAAAGTATTACGTACGTTAAATTCTTTTTAAAAGATTAATTTCTTTTATAAAGGTCACCCGATACCCGTAGTATTAAAAATAGAGTGACTCACATTTTTAGGTAAACCAAAACACTTTCCTTTTCAACATCAAGTAACAACATTCTTTTCCATAAGTTCAAGTTTGCCTAATTTCAAGTACTTAAGCCTCTTATTTTAGAAAGGTTCCGTAGTTCATAGTCTTAATCACTTTAGAATATAATTCTCTTTTAAACAATTTGAGAAACATATGCCTTATATGTGAGTAGGTTATTCTTGTTCAAAATCAATCTTATTAAAGCAGCCATGATCTAGGAAATGTAATATCATTTTGTCTCATCTTAGCTTCTATGCAGATGGAGGTTTCTACTGGTTTTAATAATACTTAATTAGTCAAAACATTTCCCTTTATTAACGCTGCAGTGGTTTGTCGATACTCATTCGATTTCCAAATCAAGAAACATTATTCCTTTTTAAAACCAAGTACTCATTACTCACGAATGAGGTTTCACAGAATTCATATTAATTCATTTAAGTCAAGTCTCTTCTCTTTTAAGATCAAGTCTCATAACTTCTTAAAATCAATAAACCATTCTTTTTATCTCTCTTAAGTCATTATACCTAACTTCCCATAAAGCTAGTATAACTCTTAAGCTTTCAAACCAAGTATTATTCTTCTTTAAAAAAGGATTCTTAATTCTTTTGAAATACTTCAAGATTCTTATTATTCAGGCTTAAGTCAAAAGACATTGCCGTAAAACTACATTCAGTTAACACACGTACGTCTACCGTACTATATATATATATATATTCTTTAAAATATCATGCTCAAGAGGATAGGAAGAATCACATACCTCGCGACGATTATCGACTATTAGCAAAACGCTCCACGGCTATAACCCGGCTAGCCTTGTCCACCTTTTAAGTAGCACATGCTACTCGCAGAACATTCAACCTATAAAGGTTATACCAGTCTATCAAAGTCTAGACTACTCTGTAGAATATTCTAAGCAGTAGGTTCTCTATTCTACGAAAAATCGGGCAGCACTTCCCTACCCGCCAAACTACACAAGTCTACTGTAAATATCGTCCTATGTAAGTACAGTTCAGTCTTATTCTTTAATATTCTTCTGATGTGATTTCAGTTCAATTCCTTTTCTGTAATATCCTTCTATGTATCTTATATTCATTTCTATACTACTACAGTATGTAATTTCCAATTACACTAGAAGGATAGGATTATTTACCTCGATAAGCCCAAAATTATCCGAGATTAAATGTCGATCCTGAGCAAGGTTTAGCTCCAACTCCGTGCGCTCCAAACCGCTCCAAACAACCCTTAGAAATTGTACGCAACTTCTTCTTAATACTTCAACCGGCTCTGAAGATTTTCCTTAGGGTTTCATTTTTGTGACTAAAGGAAGTATAGTAGTATTTCCGGGCTCTACGTATAGAGGTAACTTTGGAAGGTACTACAAGGTATTTGGGCTAAAGTATTTGGGTATAGCAACAATACTTGGAGAATACTTTTCTACCAAGGGGGGTATTTATACGAGACAACAAGGCAAGGGGGTTGGTTTCGCCATGGCTCACAAGGGGAGGACTTGGGCGAACACTTCAACAAAGGGAGGATTTCAAGACTTGGAGAAATGATTTTTGGATGAAGAAATCCTTCAACTTAGGGGGGGTATTTATAGGCCAACCAATGGCCAAGATGAAGCCAAGTGCTAGGGAAGTGTAAGGTCAAGATTTGGACAAGTGTTTGTGGGTCCCACTTGCTCATCAACTACAAAAAATATCCTACCAACTACTTGACGAAATAGCCAAGGCAAACCGCCCAAGTTTCGTCCCACTTTACACGTCCACTTGAGGGTGACACTTGTCACCCTCTCGTTGGTCCAAAATATTTCGTCTCTCGGAAAAATCCGCAAAAATAATAAATGACATAGCCGTATTTTTCCCTTCGCAAATCCGAAAAGCGTTTAGTGAAAGCGACTCTTTTTGCTAGTTGTGCACAATTTCGACCCTTATGCCTACTTTAAGGCTTAAACTTTTGTACGTACGCCCTCACGTACATACTCTGGAAATACGGGGTATAACAGTTAGTATCTTGGGTTTTACATAAAAAGGAGGCTTTCGAAAAGAATGTACGTACATAGTACTTTGGCTTGTTTAATTGAGAATTATTCTATGTGTGCCTTGATAAGTACTATGGCTTGCTTAAATAAGAATTCTCTTGGTTTATGTGAAAAGAAGGCATGGTAATTGTTTTGGTTTATGTAAGGACATGGTATTGCAATTCGAATTAAAAGCATGTAGTTATGAGTCTATATTGGGCGTACCGTCAGTGATGGAGGATTCCACGGGTATGCGGCCATGACGAGGGTTCGTTTCCCTGTTGACAGTATTATTCCATGGATTAGCTCTCCATGATGTCTACTGATGCAGGGTGAATCTAGTAGTTAGCCCTCGTACTTGCCCCGGTCAGAGACGTGATGCAGGGTGGATCTGGTAGTTGGCTTTCGTACTTGCCCCGGTCAGTGTTAGGGCGAAGTTGTGTGATGCAGGGTGGATCTGGTGGTTATCCTGCGTACTTGCCCCGGTCAGCGATGTGACGCAGGGTGGATCTGGTAGAGGCTATCGCACTTGCCCCGGTCAGCTTCGTGATTCAGGTATAGTATTGTTGGTACGGGTGGATCTGGTAGCTGGCTTTCGTACTTGCCCCGGTCGGTTGAGGATGCAGGGTGGATCTTGTTATACCCGGTAGTTCTGACCCTACGCATGAGAGCGTACGAAAGCATGTAAGACTTAAAATTTCCAAAGGATAGGTTGACGGATTGTTCCGGACGGGTTTTAGTAGACTTTGAGGCGGGTTATGACCTGGTACATTCAGAATTCCTAAGTGTTTCAAAGGCCCAGGGCGTAGTTCGTTGAGTCTAGATTCCAACGCAACCAACCGTTCGTCGATAGGACGTCGGAGTAGAAAGTTATGAGAATTACAAGTTCGGTCGTGATCGGACAAAAATGTGTTTGGACGAGGCGACAGGCCACGGTGCGAATGTCTTGAGGGTCGCTGAAGTTTCAGCACCGCGCGCGGAAGCGAGGGCTGCGCGCGAGCGCGATTCAGCGGAAAAACTTAGGAAAAGTCAGATTTTTCTTTTAAAAGACCTTGGGAGGATGACAAGTGTCCCCCCCATCTGATTTTGCATGCACTATATTGACCAATTCTTCAAGACTTGGTCATACTTCATCTCTCTCTTAGACAAAAGCTCTCCTTCTCTTAAAAGTTCAAGCTCCTCCTTCTCTCTAAAATCCCAAGAGAAATTCTAGCCTTAGGAAAAATCTGAAAGTTAAGAACAAGAAGGAAGCTTGTGGCTAGCTTGTTAGTTGGTGTTCTTGGCAAGGAAGATAGCAAAAATATTTGGAATAAGTTTGACTAAAACTTTAAGGTAACATTTCTTCCTTTAGAATTAGTTTCTAGTGTTGCATGTTAAGAAGAAAGAACTTGTGGTAGTGAATAATGCTCTTAGAGTCATTGCATGTAAGAAATATGGTTTGGATGTGAAAGAATTGGTTAAGAAAATTATGTGAGCATGTTGTAGCCTAAAAACTACCTTAGACTTGTTAAGTTAATTGTTTTACCTTTTGGGGCAGAATTTTACACACCCAAGTTTAGGTGTGTAATCCCCTTGAGATTGTTTGGATTGTTGGGCCTAAGAAGTGGCGTTTGGATGTTGAATACGGACCTTAAAAAGGTGGCAAAGTATGTAGAAACAAAGGAAATGCTGCCCAATTTTCCATAGAATTTAGGGGCTTTGAACTTAGATTATTCCTACATTGAAATTAGAGGTTAATAAACGTATTATGGTTATTATAGGTTGGCATATTACTTGCGGTAGTTTGATCTTAGCAAGAGGATTGACCGAATAGGTATGTGGAAACTTTCTTATCCCTTGAGCATGAGTAGTTATAACTATATAGTACGGTAGACGTACGTGTTTTGAATGAAGTAAATCCTTTTGTTATACTTGACTTATTTTAAGAAAATGTCTAAGTTGGTTGGGTTAAGAAGTTAACCCGCTTGTTCTTAAGTAATGGTTTATCCTAAATAAGATAGACAAGGATTTTCTTGACCTAATGAAGTATAGAGTACTTTTGGTGTGAAAGTATTGAATATTGAATTATTCTAAAAGATAAGAGACTTAAATTTTTGGAGGTAAGAAACTTGTTTTCTAAAGGATAAGAGGCTTGAAGTATTTTGAAATCTGTATGAATTTGTTTGAAGTATAAGCCTCTTGGCTAGTAAAAGAACGAAATGGTTCATAAGGAGTTATAACGGCTTTATGGGAAGTTAGTTATAACGGCCTTATGAATGGATAAGGATGTCGTAAATTTCTAAAGCATAAAGTTAGTATAACGGCTTTATGGGAAGTTGGTTATAATAACTTTATGGAAGGTTATGAAAGTTGTCTATTTTGATTAATGAGCATAAGTTGTCTAGATTGTGGGAAAATTGAAGTTACTTGGTTTCAAGCTATGAAATGATTTTTCTAAAGGTGTAGTAACTTACTTTGAAAAATAGACACGCCTCGATACTACGAGTGTTAGTATCTTGGATTTTACATAAAAAGGAGGCTTTCGAAAAGAATGTATGTACATAGTGCTTTGGCTTGTTTAATTGAGAATTATTATATGTGTGCCTTGAAAAGTACTTTGGCTTGCTTAAATAAGAATTCTCTTGGTTTATGTGAAAAGAAGGCATGGTAATTGTCTTGGTTTATATAAAGGGATGGTATTGCAATTCGAATTAAAAGCATGTAATTATGAGTCTATTTGGGCGTACCGTCAGTGATGGAGGATTCCACGGGTATGCGGCCACGATGAGGGTTCGCTTCCACGCTGATGTTATTCCATGGATTAGCTCTCCATGAGGTCTCGATGCGAGGTGGATCTAGTAGTTAGCCCTCGTACGCCGGTCAGAGACGTGATGCAGGGTGGATCTGGTAGTTGGCTTTCGTACTTGCCCCGGTCAGGGTTAGGGCGAAGTGGTGTGATGCAGGGTGGATCTGGTGGTTAGCCTGCGTACTTGCCCTGGTCAGCGATGTGACGCAGGGTGGATCTGGTAGAGGCTATCGCATTTGCCGGTCGACCGTGATTTCGATTATAGTATTGTTGGTACAGGTGGATCGGTAGTGGCTTTTCGTACTTGCCGATCGATTGAGGATGCAGGGTGGATCTGGTAGCTATGCCTTCGTACTTGCCTCGTACGGTTCTTATGATACAGGTGGGATCTAGTATTCATATGTACTCCTTAGTGTTGTTATATCATAGACTGCCGGCAGTGAGGAAGGAATTCCACGGGCACGATTGATATTATGGGCATGAGACCTATGGTTATATTTGAGTGATGACTTAGAGGGCGTGAGTCCCTGACTTGACACGGCTACGTATATGTTGTGTACTGTAGTTTGGCTATCATACATGTCTCCTGCTTTATATATATGCTATTATGAATTCATTACAGTATTTTCAGTTTCACATACTTGGTACCTGTTGTACTGACCTCCTTCGGGGGGCTGCGTTCATGCCGCAGGTCGAGATACGTAGCTTGCTGGTCCGCACTCTTAGGATCACTGTTCATTTCTTGGGAAGCTCCATCTCTCCGGAGGCTTGTCTTTTTGGTATGATTCCCTGAGGTTATAGACTTTTGTACATTCAGGGGGCATGGCGGGGCCCGCCATACGATTGTTATTCCTAAGTGCGTAGTCACGTTGGTGTTTTGGGCTATAAGAACCAGTTGTATTACTATACTTTTGTTTAAGTATGTTTTATAGAAGGCAGCCTTATCGGCTGGCCAGTAATGTTTACCCTTTTTTTTTCTAAGTAATGTGTTATGTATGTTCCGCTGCTATTCTCTGACATATACGACGGTACCCTGCAGGTACGAGTACCGCCTGGGGCTGGGTCGTGACAAAAGTGGTATCAGAGCAGTTAGTCCTCGGAAAGTGTCTACAGACCGTGTCTAGTAGAGTCTTGATTATCGGTGTGTTGTGCACCACATCTATAATCAGGAGGCTGCAGGACATTTAGGGTTGGTTTCCATTCTTCTCTCTTTGAGATCGTGCAGTAGAGCTGTCATAGTAGGTTGAGTCCTCTCGACCTATTCTTATGTACCGATTATGCCTCGCGGAAGGCGACGAGCCCGGAAGGGCAAGGCATCAGCGAGGCGCTAGTGGTACGCAGAGTTACCGAGACTCGGGCACAAACTATGCACGAGGCGATGGCGGGTCGGCGAGTTCAGCTCTGGCCGGCGATAGAGAGGCCGGCGGCGGTAGCTCGAAGGTTTGATGCGAGCCCCGATTCGCGGCCAGGGGCGGAGTATAGGGATTACGGAGAGCAAATCAGGTTGTTGACTAGCATCGTGGCAGGGCAGCACCGCCAGGGGCCGGTGGCTAACCCTAGGGCCGACAGTTTAAGGATTCGGGACTTTCTGATTTGTAATCCACCCGAGTTCTATGGTTCGAGGTCTGAGGAGGATCCTCAGGAGTTTATTCGACAGGTGCGGCGGACTACGCAGGTGCTTAGGGCCTCGGAGACGGAGTCCGTTGTGTTAGCTTCTTACCGGTTACGCGATATTGCGTTGAACTGGTTTGAGTCATGGGAATTGTCTAGAGGGGAGAGTGCTCTTCCAGTAGGTTGGGAGGAGTTCGCAGAGGCCTTCCTGGATCACTTCTTGCCTCCTGAGTTGAGAAGAGCCCGCGTGGATAGATTCTTGACCTTGAGGCAGAATGGGAGGACCATCGAAGTACGGCTGAGTTTGACTCTTTGGCCAGGTATGCGCACACTATTGTAGCCAACATGGCAGACAGAGTTCATCGCTATGTGATGGGGCTAGACCGTCATATGATTACTGCGTGCTTGGGAGTGGCTCTTCAGCCAGGTATGGATATCGTCAGATGCGAGCATATCGCGAGGATAGAGGGCGAGAGAAAGGAGGGTCGGCTTGACTCGAGCCCAAGAAGGCGGGGCAGCGAGATCTCGGGGCGATTGTCGAGGCGGACCGCCTGTGGCGAGGTAGTTATGCTCCTCGGCCCGATGGAGTACTCCACCACGATCTTGGGGCGTTCGGGAGGTCGGGAAGCGGGGCGGGGCTCGAGGTTGAGTTTTCGGAGAGTAAGGGTGTTAGTGCGAGGAAGCCACATCTACCTCGGTGTGGCCGATGTGGTAACACCCATTATGGGGAGTGTCGTGCAAGTTTGGGTAATTCCTATGCATGAGTCCAACAGGGCAATTATGCGAGGAAATGACCGACCAGAGATTGCACGGATGTAGAGATTCACGCCGTGATCGATGGGTGGTTCATCGCCTTCTTTAGTTATGCGTCGAGCAGTGCAGGATCATGACTAGAAAGACAATTGGAATGTGAAGCAATAATTACAGGTATATCTTCGACCCTTTATAGATTAGTATGCATGATAGAAATGATGTATGATTTAGTGTTATGAACAGAGGATATTGAGGCGTGTACATGTGATAGAATGAGTGGTAAATTCGAGCGGAAATTACATTAGCCGTGAATGAGAGTAAGTAGTAATGGTTCATATGTTGGGTTCGTTTTCTGTTTGACTTACGGTGAATGGGTATGCGTGTGCGATATCTTAGGGTCATAGGTGGCATAATGAAGTTCCATTAGTATATAGTACGAGGATGTACCGAGGAATAGTAGTTGGCTCCAAAAGAACATTCAGGGACGAATGTTTCTAAGGGGGGGAGAATGTTATACCCCGTAGTTCTGACCCTACGCATGAGAGCGTACGAAAGCATGTAAGACTTAAAATTTCCAAAGGATAGGTTGACGGATTGTTCCGGAAGGGTTTTAGTAGACATTGAGGTGGGTTATGACCCGGTACATTCAGAATTCCTAAGTGTTTCAAAGGCCCAGGGCGTAGTTCGTTGAGTCTAGATTCCAACGCAACCAACCGTTCGTCGATAGGACGTCGGAGTAGAAAGTTATGAGAATTACAAGTTCGGTCTGTGATCGGACAAAAATGTGTTTCGGACGAGGCGAGGGCGCGACGCGGATGCGAGCGCGCCACGAATATCGAGGGTCGCTGAAGTTTCAGCGCCGCGCGCGGAAGCAGCGGCGCGGAAGATCTGAGGTCGCGGGAGTTGCGCGTGGCCAGAAGCGAACCGCGCGCCGGCGGGATTCTGGGCGGAAAAACTTAGGAAAAGTCAGATTTTTCTTTTAAAAGACCTTGGGAGGATGACAAGTGTCCCCCCCATCTGATTTTGCATGCACTATATTGACCAAGTCTTCAAGACTTGGTCATACTTCATCTCTCTCTTAGACAAACGCTCTCCCTTCTCTCTTAAAAGTTCAAGCTCCTCCTTCTCTCTAAAATCCCAAGATAAATTCTAGCCTTAGGAAAAATCTGAAAAGTTAAGAACAAGAAGGAAGCTTGTGGCTAGCTTGTTGGTGGTGTTCTTGGCAAGGAAGATAGCAAAAATATTTGGAATAAGTTTGACTAAAACTTTAAGGTAACATTTCTTCCTTTAGAATTAGTTTCTAGTGTTTCATGTTAAGAAGAAAGAACTTGTGGTAGTGAATAATGCTCTTAGAGTCATTGCATGTAAGAAATATGGTTTGGATGTGAAATAATTGGTTAAGAAAATTATGTGAGCATGTTGTAGCCTAAAAACTACCTTAGACTTGTTAAGTTAATTGTTTTACCTTTTGGGGCAGAATTTTACACACCCAAGTTTAGGTGTGTAATCCCCTTGAGATTGTTTGGATTGTTGGGCCTAAGAAGTGGCGTTTGGATGTTGAATACGGACCTTAAAAAGGTGGCAAAGTATGTAGAAACAAAGGAAATGCTGCCCAATTTTCCATAGAATTTAGGGGCTTTGAACTTAGATTATTCCTACATTGAAATTAGAGGTTAATAAACGTATTATGGTTATTATAGGTTGGCATATTACTTGCGGTAGTTTGATCTTAGCAAGAGGATTGACCGAAGAGGTATGTGGAAACTTTCTTATCCCTTGAGCATGAGTAGTTATAACTATATAGTACGGTAGACGTACGTGTTTTGAATGAAGTAAATCCTTTTGTTATACTTGACTTATTTTAAGAAAATGTCTAAGTTGGTTGGGTTAAGAAGTTAACCCGCTTGTTCTTAAGTAATGGTTTATCCTAAATAAGATAGACAAGGATTTTCTTGACCTAATGAAGTATAGAGTACTTTTGGTGTGAAAGTATTGAATATTGAATTATTCTAAAAGATAAGAGACTTAAATTTTTGGAGGTAAGAAACTTGTTTTCTAAAGGATAAGAGGCTTGAAGTATTTTGAAAATTGTATGAATTTGTTTGAAGTATAAGCCTCTTGGCTAGTAAAAGAACGAAATGGTTCATAAGGAGTTATAACGGCTTTATGGGAAGTTAGTTATAACGGCCTTATGAATGGATAAGGATGTCGTAAATTTTCTGACATAAAGTTAGTATAACGGCTTTATGGGAAGTTGGTTATAATAACTTTATGGAAGGTTATGAAAGTTGTCTATTTTGATTAATGAGCATAAGTTGTCTAGATTGTGGGAAAATTGAAGTTACTTGGTTTCAAGCTATGAAATGATTTTTCTAAAGGTGTAGTAACTTACTTTGAAAAATAGACACGCCTCGATACTACGAGTGTTAGTATCTTGTATTTTACATAAAAAGGAGGCTTTCGAAAAGAATGTATGTACATAGTGCTTTGGCTTGTTTAATTGAGAATTATTATATGTGTGCCTTGAAAAGTACTTTGGCTTGCTTAAATAAGAATTCTCTTGGTTTATGTGAAAAGAAGGCATGGTAATTGTCTTGGTTTATATAAAGGCATGGTATTGCAATTCGAATTAAAAGCATGTAATTATGAGTCTATTTGGGCGTACCGTCAGTGATGGAGGATTCCCTGGGTATGCGGCCACGATGAGGGTTCGTTTCCCTGTTGACAGTATTATTCCATGGATTAGCTCTCCATGAGGTCTACTGATGCAGGGTGGATCTAGTAGTTAGCCCTCGTACCTGCCCCGGTAAGAGACGTGATGCAGGGTGGATCTAGTAGTTGGTTTTCGTACTTGCCCCGGTCAGGGTTAGGGCGAAGTGGTGTGATGCAGGGTGGATCTGGTGGTTAGCCTGCGTACTTGCCCCGGTCAGCGATGTGACGCAGGGTGGATCTGGTAGAGGCTATCGCACTTGCCCCGGTCAGCTTCGTGATTTCAGTTATAGTATTATTGGTACGGGTGGATCTGGTAGCTGGCTTTCGTACTTGCCCCGGTCAGTTGAGGATGCAGGGTGGATCTGGTAGCTATGCCTTCGTACGGTTCTTATGATACAGGTGGGATCTAGTATTCATATGTACTCCTTAGTGTTGTTATATCATAGACTGCCGGCAGTGAGGAAGGAATTCCACGGGCACGATTGATATTATGGGCATGAGACCTATGGTTATATTTGAGTTATGACTTAGAGGGCGTGAGTCCCTGACTTGACACGGCTACGTATATGTTGTTTACTGTAGTTTGGCTATCATACATGTCTCCTGCTTTATATATATGCTATTATGAATTCATTACAGTATTTTCAGTTTCACATACTTAGTACCTGTTGTACTGACCTCCTTCGGGGGGCTGCGTTCATGCCGCAGGTAAAGGCAAACAGGTGCTAGATCCACATCCTTAGGATCTTTGCGTTGGTGTCAGGAGCTCTATCTTCTCCGGAGGCTCTACTTTTGGGTATGATCTCCCTGTATTGTAGATAGTTTTGTACATTCAGGGTATGGCGGGGCCCTGTCTCGCCATAGTTGTTTACTTCCTTAGAGGTCTGTAGTCCTATTGTAAAGTTGGGATGTAACTGCAAAAACTTGGTTTATATATATATGCCGAAAGGCAAGCTTTTCTTCAGATAAACTGTTTTCTCTTTTCATAATGTTTCATGTCTTGTTCTATATTTCCGCTGATTTTCTCTGATGTATGACTGCTTGGGTGCCCGGGTAAGGCACCAGTCACGGGCCCCGGAACGGGTCGTGACAATTTATAGGACCACCAATGGTCAAGATCAAGCCAAGTGGTAGGCAAGTGTAAGGTGTAGATTAAGCCATGTGTTGTGTGGGTCCCACTTACTCATCAACTACACAAATATCCTACCTAATCCTTGACCAAGGAAAAGGCCAAGAAATCGTCCCATATTTGCCCATTTTGCCGTCCATTGAGGGTGACAAGTGTCACCCTCCCGTTGGTCCAAAATATTTCATCTCTCGGAAAAATCCGCAAAAATTATAAATGACATAGCCGGAATTTTCCCTTCGCAAAGTTTGTAAAACGTTTCGTCGGAAAACGATTCTCTTCGGGGGTTGTGTACAAATTTCGAATCTTGCCTAACTTTAGGCTCAAACTTTCGTACGTACGTCTTCACGTACATACTCTGGAAATACGGGGTATAACATTCTCCCCTCCTTAGAAACATTCGTCCCGAATGTTCCTTCTCAAGACAAATAACGATCAAGAGCCTCATAGCTTAACCAGTTTGCAAATGCCGCACATGGTCACAGAATAACACGCGCGCAAATATTTAAATCCAAGCCAACGAGGAATCACCTCGACGATGCAAAACAGTACCAACTCTCGCTTCTGGTCCAAAGGATACTCCCTTCGCACATTCATTTCACAAAAATGATTACTTCCATCTTTCGGCCCAAGTTCACTTCTTTCCTTTCTCGTCGCACCCTTCTCGAACACTCGAACTCTTCCTAGTACACGTACCACACTTCAGTCAACGCTTCTGTTGCCGAAACTTTGGAGTCACTACCTCCAAACTTGGTCATCTTACTAGCTTCACTTTCCTCTAAGGCCATCCCCGGCCTTCACGATCCGATTTTTGGTCGAACATATCCACGAACTCATACGATGGTCATCTAAACTTGGGCCTAGCACCCTCGTGATCCTACCACCTGGCGGGACCACCTCGAACTGACCCAACCCCAAACCGGGCTACGGGTTGACCCGCAACATGGCCCCAACCCGACCCACTTAACGTGAGTGCTTGTTCCCTGATCCGGAACAATCTTACCTATACAGGTCATGAAAGCTACCACTTCCATTTTACACCACCCAAGGAATTTTCCCACAATTACTCCACGTATACTTATACATTCTGACAAAGATTACCCGCAAAATCTTGTACTCAAGACGGCCTTACATCTAAGGTCTCAACTGTAATATTCTAAGGTTCATCATTTTCTCACCCCCAGGCTTACCCTTTTCACTAACCAGGCTTCTAAATCACATTTTAGCACAAAGCTATCCGAACATAATACTAAACACATCATCATAACATCAATACATACAAATCTCTAGAGGGTTAAGGATATACCTGAAAAGATAGGCGGTTCAAAGGACCGCTAAAACTGGGAACTTCCACCGCGACCTCTGCCGTGGCCTGCCGGTGTATGAACATCCTGCCTAGCTATGGAAGGTGAAGAACCCGCAACTGATCTCGTAGTCTGTGCTATCCTACCAAGACTACCCCAGTGGACAATCTCTCACCAGATGGTCTGTTGGCCGCAAGAATAACAATCCCCAAGTTAGTACGACACTCTCCCTTATGAAGTTTTCCACAACGGCCACACTGAGACAAGGGCGACCTCATCCGGCGAGCACTCCTACTCCCCTGAAAATCTGAAACCTGGGAGCCCTGACCTGCTCCTGAATATCCCGAAGGTCCCGAAGGCTGTGGAGGACCACTCTGTACTGGCGGAGGTACATAACTAGTCTGCTGCTGAGGCGGTCCGCCTCGAAAGTTATCAAAGGACCCTGCTGTTCTGGCCCTCTTCTGCTGATCTTGGTCATTCCGTCGACCTCTCCGCTCCTCACATCCAAGTGCATAAGCCTGCATGCGGGCAATGTCCATGCCCGGCTGAAGAGCTACACCCGAACAAGCCTCTGCCAAGTAGTCATCGAGCCCGGTGACGTAGCGGTGCACTCTGTCCTCCATACTGGCTACTAACGCGGGGACATACCGAGCCAATGAGTCGAACTCCACATTGTACTCCCGAACCGTACGCCCGCTCTGCCTCAACACCAAAAATCTGTCGGCCCGAGCCCTCCTCGCCTGTGGAGGCAAGAAATGTGCAAGAAATGCCTCTGAGAACTCGTTCCATACGGCTGGAAGTGCATGCTCTCCCCGGGACAGCTCCCACGAATCAAACCAGTCGACTGCGGTATCACGCAGCCGATGCGAACCTAGGACCACTGACTCGGTCTCCGATGCCTTGATCACTCTCATGATCCGCTATCGCTTCGGATGAACTCCTGCGGATCATCCTCGTGCCTCGACCCATAAAACTCGGCGGGCTACAACTCGTAAAATCCGTAGCCTCAAACTATCTCGATCTAGGGTGAACCATCGTGCTCTTTGGAACTGCTGCGTCGGCCCTATCCTCAAGTCTGGTCACAACCACGCCAATAATCGGGCCAACTCCTTGTAACCCATCTCTCTGCTCGGTGTGGGACCGAGGCTCAGTCTTGTGGTCTCTCTGTAGAGGCGCCACGCTCTACTCGCAGCTCCCTCTGCTGCCTTGCCCTTCTGGGCCCGGGTTGCCTTACGCGGAGGCATAACTGGTAAAGGAAAGGAATACGTTAGAGGGGTCCAACTTATCACACAGCTCTAAGGCACGATCTCAGAATGAGAAGAATTGAAACCAATCCTAAATGTCCTGCAGCCTCCTGATTATAGATGTGGTGCACAACGCATCGATAATCAAGACTCTACTAGACACGGTCTGTAGACACTTTCCGAGGACTAACTGCTCTGATACCACTTTTGTCACGACCCGTTCCGGGGCCCGTGACTGGTGCCTTACCCCGGGCACCCTAGTGATACAACATCAGAGAAAAATCAGCGGAAATAAAAACTTAAACATGAATAAGAGATAAGGTAATAAAAATAGGCCAACCAAACGGTTACCTTCCAATAAAATATATATACAAAACTTTCAACCGAACAGTTTAATCCTATACACAACCTTGCCCATAACAGTACTATAGACCTCTAAGAGTTTTTTTACAACATGACGGGACGGGGCCCCGCCATACCCCTGAATGTACAAGAACCTACAACTCAGGGCAACATACCAAAAGATAAGCCTCTGGAGAAACGGAGCTTCCCAACGCTGAACTGTGATCCTAAGAACGAGGATCAACACTGGTGTACCCCTACCTGCGGCATGAGCGGCCCAAGGAGGTCGATAACAGTACCAAGTATGTGAAATCGAAAATCAGAAATGAAATCATAGCAGTCTATATAAAGCAGGAGACATGTATGATAACCAAACTACAGTTCACGATAAATAAGCAGTCATGTAAGTCAGGGACTCACGCCCTCAGAGTCATCACTCAAATATAACTATAGGTCTCACGCCCGCAACATCAATCATGCCCGTGGAATACCTTCCTCACTGCCGGCAGTCTATGAGATAATAATACCAAGGAGTACATATGAACACCAAGTCCTACCTGAGGCCAAAGCCGTACTAACAATACTATACAACCAAACCACGAAGCTGACACGGGGCAAGTACGAAAGCCGACTACGGATACCAAGGCGGTCACGCGTGGCGGCGGGCAATCGAGGGCTAACTACCGGTACCAAGGCGTATCACAAGACTTCACACTACACCGAACGGGCAAGTGCGAGGGCTAACTACCAGTACCAAGTCCGAATCAGGCGGGGCAAGTAATCTGGCCGACCACCGGATACCAAGGCGAGCGGTAAAACCTCATGGAGAGCTAGTCCATGGAATAACACTATCAACGAGGGCGTGCGTGGAATTCTCCGTCCACCGCCGCACGTCAAGTAAGTTCTCAACAAGTCAACCTCCATCGAGACGCGGTAGTATAGAAACACAATTCTTGCACAACAAAGGCTATCACAATAAGCATAGGCAAGTTTCACAACAACAAGCATAGGCAAGTTATACACAACTCAAGGTACTTTCATTTTATGTCAAAGTTCGGGTTTTAACCCTAAGGTACTACGTACGTTAAATTCCTTTTAAAGATCCATTTCTTTTACAAAGGTCACCCGATACCCGTAGTATAAAAAAATAGAGTGACTAACATTGTTAAGTAAAACAAAACACTTCCCTTTGTAAAATCAAGTAACAACATTATTTTCCAAACGTTCAAGTTTGCCTAATTTCAAATGCTCAAGTTTCTCATTTTCGAAAAGGTTTCGTAGTTCATAGTTTTAATCCTTTAAAACAATTTGAGAAACATATGCCTTATGTGTGAGTAGGTTATTCTTGTTCATAACAATCTTATTAAAGCAGCCATGATCTAGGAAATGTAATATCATTTTGTCTCATCTTAGCTTCTATGCAGATGGAGGTTTCTACTGGTTTTAATAATACTTTATTAGTCAATACATTTCCCTTTATTAGCGCTGCTGTGGTTTGTTCGATACTTATTCTGATTTCCGAAATCAGTAAAACATTATTACTTTTAAAAACCAAGTACTCATTACTCACGAATGAGGTTTCACACAAAATTTATATTAATTCATTTAAGTCAAGTCTCTTATCTTTTAAGATCAAGTCTCTTAAATTCTAAAATTAATAAACCATTCTTTTTATCTCTCTTAAGTCGTTATACCTAACTTCCCATAAAGCAAGTATAACTCTTAAGCTTTTAAAACCAAGCATTACTCTTCTTTCAAAAAGGTTTCTTAATTCTTTTGAAATACTTCAAGATTCTTATTATTCAGGCTTAAGTCAAAAGACATTGCCGTAAAACTATATTCAGTTAACACACGTACGTCTATCGTACTATATATATATTCTTGTAAAATACTTCCAGATTCTTATTATTCAGGCTTAAGTCAAGAGACATTGCCGTAAAACTATATTCAGTTAACACACGTACGTCTACCGTACTATATATATATTCTAGTAAAATACTTCCAGATTCTTATTATTCAGGCTTAAGTCAAGAGACATTGCCACACGTACGTCTACCGTACTATATATATATATTCTTGTAAAATATCATGCTCAAGAGTATAGGAAGAATCACATACCTCGCGACGATTATCGACTATTAGCAAAACGCTCCACGGCTATAACCCGGCTAGCCTTGTCCACCTTCCAAGTAGCACATGCTACTTGCAGAATATTCAACCTATAAAGGTTATACCAGTCTATCAAAGTATAGACTACTCTGTAGAATATTCTTCTGACGTGATTTCAGTTCAATTCTTTTCTGTAACATCCTTCTGTTATAGTTCAATTCTCTTCTATGAATCTTATATTCATTTCTAATAATACTACAGTATGTAATTTCCAATTACAATAGAAGGATAGGATTATTTACCTCGGTAAGCCCAAAATTATCCAAGTTTAATGTCGATCCTGAGCAACGTTTAGCTCCTACTCCGGGTGCTCCAACCCGCTCCAAACAACCCTTAGAAGTTCTACTCAACTTCCACTTAACACTTCAACCGACTATGAAGGTTTTCCTTAGGGTTTCGTTTAGTGACTGAAGGGAAGTATAATAGTATTTCTGGGCTTTTCGTATAGAGGTAACCTTGGGAATACTACAAGGTATTTGGGCCAAGGTATTTGGGTATAGTAACTATACTTGGAGTATTTCTACCAAGGGGGTGTATTCTGAAAACAACTCCAAGTGGGGGTTGGTTGGTCTCGGCGAGGCTCAAAGGAGGAGGACTTGGCGAATGCTACACTTGGGGAGGATTATTGAGACTTGGAGAATGATTTTTGGATGAAGAAGTTCATCAACTAAGGGGGTATTTATAGGACCACCAATGGTCAAGATCAAGCCAAGTGGTAGGCAAGTGTAAGGTGTAGATTAAGCCATGTGTTGTGTGGGTCCCACTTACTCATCAACTACACAAATATCCTACCTAATCCTTGACCAAAGAAAAGGCCAAGAAATCGTCCCATCTTTGCCCATTTTGCCGTCCATTGAGGGTGACAAGTGTCACCCTCCCGTTGGTCCAAAATATTTCATCTCTCGGAAAAATCCGCAAAAATTATAAATGACATAGCCGGAATTTTCCCTTCGCAAAGTTTGTAAAACGTTTCGTCGAAAAACGATTCTCTTCGGGGGTTGTGTACAAATTTCGAATCTTGCCTAACTTTAGGCTCAAACTTTCGTACGTACGTCTTCACGTACATACTCTGGAAATACGGGGTATAACAGCAGGCCTATGATTAGAGTGGAGAAGATGGTACAGGTATATTCTTACCCCTCTAGAGACTAGTATGAGTAGATGATATGATGAAGTGCTAAGTATTATGTTCAGATAGCATTATGTTAAAAATTGTGTTTAGAAAACATGGTTAAGGGTAAGTTTGGGGATAGGGAAAGTGTGAGCCTTAGAGTTTTATACGTAGAAACCTTAGATGCGAGGCCATCTTGAGTAAAAGATTTATGTTTGTGTTAACCTTTATCAGAGTGCATAGTACGTGGGATATATTTGTGTGATAAGTCCCTGTGTGGTATGAAATGAAAGAGGGTAGTTGAGCTAAGAAGACCACTAGGTTTTCCTAACTTGATTTGTGAGATTGTTCCGGATCGAGAAACAAGAGAGTTCGGCACGGCGGAGGGTCGGGTTGAGGACGTATTACGGGTCAACCCGTAGGCCGGATTAAGGTGGGGTCAGTTATGGGTGGTCCCGCCAGGTGGTAGGGTCACGAGGGTGCTAGGCCCAGGTTTAGGTAACCATCGTATGAGTTCGTGGATATGTTCGACCAAGAATTGGATCGTAAAGGCCGGGAATGGCCTTAAAGGAGATTGAGGCTGGTAGGATGACCAAGTTTGGAGGTAGTGACTCCGGAGATTTTGGAAACTGAAGCGATGACTGAAGTATGGTACGTATACTAGAAAGAGTTCAAGTGTTCGAGAAGAGTACGACGAGTGAGGAAAGAAGAGAACGTGTGTTAGGAGAATAAAGGAGATCATTTTTGTTGTGAAGTGAAGATGCGAAGGGAGTATCCTTTAGACCAGGGTGGAAGATTTTGTGATGTAGGAATGATTTCTCATGGACTTGGGTTAAGTACTTTCGCGTGTGTTATTTTGTGGCCAGGCGTGGCATTGGCAACTTGTTTAAGTTAAGAAGAACTTTATCGTTATCCGTCTTGAGAAGGGACATTCGGAACGAATGTTTCTAAGGAGGGGAGAATGTTATACCCCGTATTTCCAGAGTATGTACGTGAGGGCGTACGTACAAAAGTTTTTAGCCTTAAGTAGGCATAAGGGTCGAAATTTGTGCACAACTAGCGAAAGGAATCGTTTTCCGACGAAACGTTTTCCGGACTTTGCGAAGGAAAAAATACGGTTGCAACATTTATTATTTTTGCGGATTTTTCCGAGAGATGAAATATTTTGGACCAACGAGAGGGTGACAAGTGTCACCCTCAAGTGGGCGGTAATTGTTGGACGAAATGGGCACGTTTTTGGCCTTGTTTGTGGTCAAGGGGTTGGTAGGATATTTTGTGATATTTTGTATGGTAGATGGATAAGGTACACTTGCCCAAATCCTCACCCTCCACTTGCCCACCACTTGTCTTGATCTTGGCCATTGATTGGCCTATAAATACCCCTCAAATGCAAGACTTATTCTTCATCCACAAATCATTTTCCAAGTCTAAAAACCCTATCCCCCTTAAGTGTAGTTTTCGTCCAAGTCTCTCCCCCTTTGAGAAGCCTTGGCCGAAACCAACCCCCCCTTCCTTGAGTTGTTTTCGTAAATACACCCCCCCCCCCTGGTAGAAAAGTATTCTCCAAGTGTTGTTACTTTTCCCAAATACTTTAGCCCAAATACCTTGTAGTACTTTCCAAAGTTACCTCTATACGTAGAGCCCGGAAATACTACTATATTTCCATTAGTCACTAAACGAAACCCTAAGGAAAAATCTTCATAGCCGGTTGAAGTTTTAAGAAGAAGTTGCGTAGAACTTCTAAGGGTTGTTTGGAGCGGGTTGGAGCGCACGGAGTAGGAGCTAAACCTTGCTCAGGATCGACATTTCAACTTGGATAATTTTGGGCTTATCGAGGTAAATACTATTGTCCTTCTATTGTAATTGGAGATTACATACTGTAGTAGTATAGATATGAGTATAAGGCGTATATAAGGATGGTATAAAAGAAGAGAATTGAATTGAAATCACATCAGAAGAATATTAAAGAAGAAGAAGACTGAACTGTACTTACATAAGACTGTATTTACAGTAGAATTGTGTAGTTTGACGGGTAGGGAAATGCTGCCCAATTTTCCGTAGAATAAGGAATCAGATCTAGAATTATTCTCTGAGTAGTCTAGGCGTTGATAGACTTGTATGACCGTTATAGGTTGAAATCGCAAGTAGCGTATTCTACTCGAAGGGTGGAAAGGGCTAGCCGGATTCTGATGCTTTGGAGCTATTTGCTAATAGTCGATAATCGTCGCGGTATGTGATTCTTCCTATCCTCTCGAGCATGATATTTTAAAAAGCATATATATAGTACGGTAGACGTACGTGTGTTAACTGAACGTGGTTTTACCTGATGTCTTTTGACTTGAGTTTTAAATAATAAGAATCTTGAAGTATTTCAAAAGAATTAAGAATCGTTTTTGAAAGAAGAGTAATACTTGGTTTTGAAAGTCTAAGAGTTATACTAGTTTTATGGGAAGTTAGGTATAACGACTTAGGAGTAATAAAAAGAATGGTTTATTGATTTTAGAAGTTAAGAGACTTGATCTCAAAAGATAAGCGACTTGACTTAATTGATTTGATATGAATTTTGTTAAAAAGTGTGAAACCTCATTCGTGAGTAATGAGTACTTGGTTTTAAAAGGAATAATGTGTTCTTGATTTGGAAATGAGAATAAGTATCGAGCGAACCATGCGGCGTTAATAAAGGAAAATGTATTGTCAAATAAGTAATTATACTAAAACCAGTAGAAACCTCCATCTGCATAGAAGCTAAGATAAGACAAAATTGTATTACATTTCCTAGATCATGGCTGCTTTATTAAGATTGTTATAAACAAGAATAACCTACTCACACATAAGACATATATTACTCAACTGTTTTTAAAAGAGAATTATGTTATTAAATGATTAAGACTATGAACTATGCAATCTTTCGAAATAAGAGACGTGAATATTTGAAATTAGGCAAACTTGAACTTTTGGAAAAGAATGTTGTTACTTGACTTTAAGAAGGAAAGTGTTTTGGTTTAAAAAGAAGGGCATAATATTGCCTTAGTTGTTTAAAAGGAAAATATGGTATTATCTTAATCTGTCGTAAAAGAGCGTTTAAATGTATTTCACACGACACCGCATTCATGGGATGAACCGGGAATGTATTTCACACGACACCGCGTCCATGAGATGGACCGGGAATGTATTTCATGCGACACCGCGTTCATGGGATGAACCGGGAATGTATTTCACACGACACCGCGTCCATGAGATGGACCGGGAATGTATTTCATGCGACACCGCGTTCATGGGATGAGCAGGAATGTATTTCACACGACACCGCGTTCATGGGATGAACCGGGAATGTATACCACCTGATTTGATACCGAGTCCATGAGATGGACCGGGAATGTATTCAATACGATTTCACCTCGAGTCCATGAGATGGGCCGAGACATGTTACACGTATCACATGACTTATACCTAAACTGCCGGCAGTGAGGAAGGAGTTCCACGGGCAGAGGAAGACTTTGAGGCGTGAGTCCACGACTTGACATGATCGCTTTTACATTGTGAGCGTAGTTTTGTTATCATACATGTCTCTGTTTGTTATAGACGGTATGATTTCGTTCTGATATTTTTCAGTTTCACATACTTGGTACTGTTGTCGACCTCCTTCGAAGCGGCGTTCATGCCGCAGGTAGAGGTACACCGGTTGTTGATCCTCGCTCATAGGATCACAGTTCAGCGTATTGGGATGGCGGGGCCCTGTCCCGTCATAGTTGTTGTTACATTCTTAGAGGTGCAGAAATGCAGTTGTGGCGAGGTTGTAAAGGATGTAATCGTTCAAAAATTTACGTATATATGCAAGGCAACCGTTTTGGTTGGCCTGTTTATTATCTTACCTCTTGTTTCATATCTCGTATGTTTTATGTTCGCTGATTTCTCTGTGTATGACTACTTGGGTGCCGGGTAAGGCACGATCCACGAGCCGGGCAGTCGTGACAATAACGACCTAAACAAGTCTCTTAAGGCTGAAGATATCTCTGTAACTACTGCCTCACTTTCCCTTTGTCGCTCTAATCAAATCCTGCTCTGCTGGACGCATAACTACAGAAGGTGATGAACCACCATCGATCCGAAGGTGAGTCGTAACATCCGCGCCACCTCAGTCGGACAATTTTTCGCAAAATGGCCCGCTGGCGCAAGCATAACAAGGTCAGTAGTACGACACTCCCCATAAGAACACCTACCACAACAGCCATACCGAGGTGGGGTGACCTCATCTGACTAACACCTCCTTCTCCCAAACAACTGAACCCGCAACTGACCCGGTAGGCTGAGTCATCCCTCTTGTATCCCTCCTACTTGGACATCCTCCCATCACATGGCCCTGACGGCCGCAAGTATAACAATCTCCCAAACTAGCACGACACCCTGAAAACCATCCTCAACTCTCTATCCATAGAACTCTGGCGAACTGCAACTCAAGAAATCCCGAAGTCTCAGACTATCGGATCTAGGGTGAATCACTGGTACTGCTGGAACCACCGGCTCCCGTCCGTCCTCATATCTCGCCACGACCCTAGCTAGTAACTGGGCCATCTCCTTAACTCATATCCTCGGCTCTTGGTCGTGGGCGGAGACCAGTATCGTGGCCTCGTGAAAGCTGCTGCCGCTCTAAACTCTTTGGGGCTAGCGGCGTCATAAAACTCGTCATCCAAGTACTATCTCGGTAATGGCCGCACTGTGCCACGTAACCCTCTGTTCTCTACTCGCAGCTCCCTCTGCTGTCTTGCCCATCTGGGCTCTGGTTGCCTTGCGTAGAGGCATAACGGGTACATAAGAATACGCCAGAGGGAGTCCAACTTATACCACATCTCTAAGGCACGATCTCAGAGTGAGAAGAATGGAAACCAATCCTAAATATCTTGTAGCCTCCTGATTATAGATGTGGTGCACAACACACCGATAATCAAGACTCTACTAGACACGGTCTGTAGACACTTTCCGAGGATTAACTGCTCTGATACCACTTTTGTCACGTCGACCACGGGCGTGGATCGTGCCTACCGGGCACCCTAGTGATACAACATCAGAGAAAATCAGCGGAAATAAAAACTTAAGCATGAATCAAGACAAAATAAGAAACAGGCTAACCAAAACGGTTACCTTTCTGCATATATATACCTGAACAGTTATATCTTTTACAAACCACACTTGCAATTACTGGACCTCTAAGAATGTAACCACAACTGACGGGACGGGGCCCGCCATACCACGAATGTAAGTACCTACTGGCAGGAACTATACGAATAAGCCTCCGAGAAAGCGGAGCTTCCAGACGTGAATCGTGATCCTATGGCGAGGATCAACAATCGGTGTACCTCTACTGCGGCATGAGCAGCGCCCGAAGGAGGTCGATAACAGTACCAAGTATGTGGCGAAAATCGTAAATGAAATCATAATAGTCTATATAAAGCAGGAGACATGTATGATAACCAAACTACAGTACACAACATATGAGCAGTCATGTCAAGTCAGGGACTCACGCCCTCAAAGTCATCACTCAAAATATAACAATGGGTCTCACGCCCACAACATCAATCGTGCGTGGAATTCCTTCCTCACCGCCGTGATCTATGATATAACAACACGAGTACACTTGAACACGTGTCCACTGTGTCATAAAACCGTACGGGGCAAGTACGAAGGCCAACTACCAGATACCAAAGCCGCATCATCAACTGACCGGGGCAAGTACGAAAGCCAACTACCATATACCAAAGACGTACTAACAATACTATATAACCATACTACGAAACTGACACGGGGCAAGTACGAAAGCCAACTACCAGATACCAAGGCGCGTCACGTCGATGGGGGCAAGTCTGAGGCTAACTACGGATACCAATGCCGTGATCACGAGACTTCGCCACAAACTGAGCGGGGCAAGTGCGAAGGCTAACTACGGATACCAAAGCCGAATCAGCCACGGCCAGGGCAAGTACGAGAGCAACCACGGATACCAAGGCCGAATCGGTAAAACCCGTGGAGGGTGGTCCATGGAATGACACTATCAAGAACCGATCGGGCAAGTCGAAAGCCAACTACGGAACCAACTGCATCGCCGGCGGCCGGCAATCGAGGGCTAACTACGGATACCAATGCCGAATCGATAAACCTCGTGGAGAGCTAGTCCATGGAACAACAATCCTAATGGAACCATACGTGGGCCCCAACGTGTCGGTGGGTCGAGGATATAAAAGACAACACTCTAGTGGAAGCATGCACATGGGCCACCCATCGTGTCGGTATGTCCATCAATCAACGGATAAGCGGCCCATCGAGAGACTCGGTAGCACAGAATCAAAACACTTGCACAACAAAGGTTATCACATCAAGCATAGGCAAGTTCAACGTACTCATAGACTTTCATTTTATTTACAATAAATTGGTTCACCATTTATATAAACTCAAGTACTCCTATTTTGTGCCAACAATCCGGGTTTCAACCCTAAAGTACTACGTACTTAAATTCTTTCAAAAGATCCCTCTTTTTTACAAAAGTCATACGATACCCATAGTATCAAATAGAGTAATTATCATTTCAAGTAAACCAAAACCATTTCCACACCTTCTTTTGAAATAAGCCAAGACAACACCATGCTTTCTTTTAAAACCAATTTAAGACAAAACCATGCCTTCTTTTTAAACCATTTTAAGACGAAACCATGCCTTCTTTTTAAAGCATTTTAAGACAAAACCAGGCCTTCTTTTAAAACCATTTTAAGACAAAACCATGCCTTCTTTTAAACCAAAAACTCTTCAATTCCTCAAGTCCCTTTTCTTTTAGAAATCAAATTCCTTACTTTGGAATTTAAGAAAATTCAATACTTGTTATTAATGATCTTATTAAAGTAGCCATGATCTAGGAAATGTAATACAATTTTGTCTTATCTTAGCTTCTATGCAGATGGAGGTTTCTACTGGTTTTAATAATAATTAATTAGTCAATACATTTTCCTTTATTAACGCTGCAGTGGTTTGTTCGATACTTATTCTCATTTCCGAAATCAGTATAACTTATTCCTTTTTAAAACCCAATTACCCATTTCTCATAAATGCGGTTTCACAACTTTTTAACACAAACCAAGTCCTTAATAATTCACATCAAGTCATTTATAAGTTAAGTCTCTTATCTTTTAAAAACCACAAACCATTTCTTTACCTACATAAAGTTGTTATAACAAACTTCCCATAAAGCCGTTATAACACTTTATGTTTTAAACCAACCAAATTCGTTTAGCACACGTACGTCTACCATACTACATAGTTCACACAATCATGCTAGAAAAGATAGAAAGAGGTTCACATACCTCGCGACGATTATCGACAATTAGCAAAACGCTCCAAAATCAGTAACCACCTTAGCCTTTTCCACCCTCCAAGTAGAATACACTACTCGTAGTACTTCAACCTATAAAGGCCACAAAACGTCTATCAACTTCTATATCCCTTCGTAGAACATTTCTAAATACAAGGTTCCATATTCTACAGAAAATTCGGCACCTCCCACTGTCGACCCGTTAGGGGCGTGGTAGTGCGCCGGGGCACCCAAGTAGCCATACATCAGAGTAACCAGCGGAAATATAAACCAAGACAGGAAACAGTTTATAAAATAAGACACAGCTTATGTAAGAAAACGTCGTCTTTCGGCATATATATAAATAATCAAGTTTTGCAGTTACATCCCAACTGTACAATAGTACTCTGAGACCTCTAAGGAAGTAAACAACTATGGCGGGACGGGCCGCCATACCGATCATACAAAACTATCTACAATACAGGAGATCATACCCAAAGTAGAGCCTCGGAGAAGATGGAGCTCACGACACCAACGCAAAGATCCTAAGGATGCGGATCTAGCACTGCCTTTACTGCGGCATGAGCAGAACGCAGCCTCACAACAGTACCAAGTATGTGAAACTATAAAGAACTGAAATAAAATCAAAGTATTTAAAACCTTTTCACAAATACAATCATTTCAATTGCACATAGTGCCACATCACAAATAACGACAGTAATAGGAAAACTGTAACAGGTCTATTCTAGGCCGCGAATGATCGAAGCAAGGCCAATCGCCCATAGTATCATTCTGCGTGCCTAGTCCGGACTTCCGCGGCCGCATAAGTCACACCTGCATCCGCATGAGGTATTCCCGCATCGGGGCAGCCAACCCCATCCGCCTAGGCTCCGCGGCCGCATAGCCTCAAAAGACCGTAGTCTCAGCGGACGCGCATAGAATCCCGCGTCGGGCTAAACACCGAATGATCAATCACGGAGCATACGCGCTCGCATAGTCTCACGAACCGCATAGGCCGTATAGACCGCGTCAAGGCAAGCCCCGGTATAACGATCGAGGGTAGGTGATACAATAACAGTACAACGGACTTACCGGTTAGCAACGTAAGCACAGCAAGAATGACCCCCTTACACAGCATTTCAAGACAATAACCCAGGTAGCATCATAATAGTCTATTTATCACACAAATCTTACTACAATTAACAGAAATCAATACAAGGCTTTTATAAACAAACAAGTAAACAGTTCCTTTTTATCTTTCTTAAGTTGTTATACCTAACTTCCCATAAAGCTAGTATAACTCTTAAGCTTTTGTTTTAAAAACCAAATATTTATCTTCTGTTAAAAATGATTCAGTATTCTTTTGAAATGCTTTCATTCTTTGTTATTCAGCTTAAGCGTGAGGCATTCTTAGTAATTATTATTCAGGCTTAAGTCGTGAGGCATTGCCATAAGTATTATTCAGGCTTAAGTCAAAGACATTGCCGTAGTTATTATTCAGTTAACACATGTACGTCTACCATACTATATATTGTAAAATATCATGCTTTAGGAGGAATCACATACCTTCTCAAATGAAAACCACCGCCGAGTTGAATATGTCGCAGAGAGTCAGCCTATAATAGTCACAGACATCTATCAAAGACTACTCTGAAGGTCATTCTAAACAGAGGGTTCACAATTCTATGGAAAGTTGGGCAGCACTTCCCTACCCGGTGAGCTATATAAGTCTACTGTGAAAACAGTCCTATGTGAGTACAGTTTTGATTATTCTTCTTTTAAACCCTTCTACTGTGGTAACAGTTCAATTCTATTCTGTGATATTCTTCTAAGTATTTAATACTTATTCTAATACTACTACAGTAAGTATTCTCTAATTCAAAAGAGGGTTAGGATTAGTTACCTCGGTAAGCCCAATAATATCCTAGATAAAGTCGCGCCTGAGCAAGGTTTAGCTCCTAAGTTGTACGCTCCGGTAGCTCCAAGAAACCTTAGAAGTTCTTTACAACTTCTACAAAGGACTAAGGGATTTGGGCTAGGGTATTTTGGGCATTATAACAATACTAGAAGACAACTTTTCTACCAAGGGAGGGGGGGTAGATTTCGGCTAGGCTAGGGGGGGGGGGGTGTTGGACGAAAGGCTAAGGGAGAGGAGAGGATTTTTAGACTTGGAAGATAACTTTGTGGATGAAGAACTCTTCATCTTTAAGGGGGTATTTATAGGTCAAGAAGTGGCCAACCAATGGCCAAGATTAAGACAAGTGCAAGGCAAGTGTAGGGTGAAGATTTACTCCACACAAATATCCTACCAACTCCTTGACTTGTGCACAAGGCACAAAAAACGTGCACTTCCTCTCCAATTTCGTCCAATGGACGATTCAAGTCCATCAATGGGAGGGTGCCAAGTGTCGCCCTCCCGTTGGTCCAAAATGTTTCGTCTCTCGGAAAAATCCGCAAAAATTAGTAATGGCATAGCCGGAATTTTCCCTACGAAAGCTGTGGAAACGTTTCGTCGGAAAATGATTCTTTTAGTGAGTTGTTTACAAAAAAAACTTCCAAGGCTAACTTTAAGGACAAACTTTTTGTATGCGTATTCCCCTTACGTACATACTCTGGAAATACGGGGTATAACATTCTCCCCTCCTTAGAAACATTCGTCCCGAATGTTCCTTCTCAAGTCAGTTACCGAAGAAGCTTAAACAGTTTGTAAGTGCCACACATGGCCACAAAATAACACTTAGGCATAAATGATAATGGAAATTTACAAGTAGGAAAGTGAATTACACGGAGGTGTGGGGAATAGGTGAGGATACTTCGCCTCATGTCCTCCTCGGCTTCCACTTCATCTCCTCCTGAGCTCATTCCGCCACAAGACTTTGACGGAAGCCACGTCCTTCGTCGCAGATGCCTAACTCGACGATCGACTATCGCTATGGGAATCTCTCATACGATAACCCGCCGGTCACTGGACATCGTCAATCGGGTGTACCACTAGATGGATCCCGATACATCTCCTCGGCATAGATACGTGAAAAACCGGATGCACCGCCTCCGGATCGGACGGCGAGATCCAACTCATAGGCAACCTTGCCTACCTGCGGACAATCTGAAGCGGCCCGATGTACCTGGTGAGTTTCCCCTTCTTCCCAAATCTCATCACACCGCCATGGGTGACACCTTTAGGAAAACCCAATCATGAACCTCGAACTCAAGATGCCGACGGCGATGATCTGCATCGACTTACATGCGACTACGAGATGTCAATAGCCGCTCTCGGATAAGCTTCACCTTATCCATCGCTGCTGCACCAAATCTGGTCCCACTAGCGCACCTCGCCCACATCGAACCAACCTATAGGCGACCGCACTTCCTCCCATACAAGGCCTCATGGCGCCATCGAATCTGGAGTGGTAGCTATTATTATAAGCGAACTCAACTAGAGGCAAATGATCCTCCCAACTACCACGAAGTCAATAACACGGGCTCGCGACATATCCTCAAGAGTGCGGATAGTGCGCTCTGCTGTCCGTGCATGCGTGGATGAAATGCGTTACTCGGTCTCACTGCGTCCCTAAACCCTCTGGAAGGACCTCCGAGTTAGCGTAAATCGGGCTCCTGCATGCGATATGATCGAGCGGGGACTCCATGCGATCGGCGATCTCTCGGATGTAAAGTCTGGCATAATCCTCAGCCGAAAAAGTCGTCCTGACGGGAAGAAAGTGGGCTGATTTCGTCAGCCTGTCGACGATAACCCATATAGAATCATGTCTCCTCTGAGTGCGAGGTAATCCTGTGATGAAGTCCATGTTGATTACCTCCCACTTCCAGGTCGGGATCTCAATCGTCTGTAACAAACCACCAGGCCTCTGGTGCTCTACCTTCACCTGCTGACAACACGGGCACTGAGCTACGAACTCTGCAACGTCCCTCTTCAAGCCATCCCACCAATACACAGATCTAAGGTCGTGGTACATCTTGGTCGACCCCGGATGGATAGAGTAACGCGCGTTGTGTGCTTCCCCAAGAACCTGCTGCCGAAGTCCTGAAACATCTGGAACACACAGTCTGCCCTCAAACCTTAGCACCCCATACAAATAGTGCCTCCAGATCTTCAAAGCGTGAATCACGGCTGCCAACTCCAAATCATGGGTGGGGTAGTTCCTCTCGTGTTTCTTCAGCTGTCGGGATGCATATGCTATAACCCTGCCATGCTGCATCAACACACATCCCAACCCGATGGGTGTGGCATCACAATACACGACATAACCATCTGGACCTGCGGAAGAGTAAGCGGCGGTCGTCGGTCTCTCTTTTCAAAGAATCGAAACCACGCTCACAAGCATCAGTCCATCAAACTTGGCTTACGAGTCACCTAGTCAATGGTGCGAGATAGAAGAAAACTTCTCTACGAACCGATAATATCTGCAAGGCCCGAGCTGCGAACCTCTGTCGGAGTAGTAGGTCTAGGCCAAGTCCTGACTGCCTCGATCTTGGCCGTATCCACTCGAATGCCATCAGCCCCGACAATATGCCCAAGAAACGCCACTGAAGTCAACCAAAACTCACATTTGGAAAACTTGGCGTCCAGCTGCTGGTCTGAGAAGCGTCGGCCTGACACTCAAATGCTCCGCATGCTCGCTTACGGCGAGAATAAACCAAGATATCATCAATGAACACTATCACAAACGTGTCCAAAAATGGTTTGAACACTCGGTTGATCTAATAGATGAATTCCGCGTGAGCATTGGTCAACCCAAAAGACATGACCACGAACTTCATAATGCCGTCACGGGTCACGAATGCGATCCTAGGACATCCACCTCTCGACTCTCACCGATGATAGCCCGATCGCGGATCAATCTTGGAGAAACATCTCGCACCACCTGGCAACCGGTCGAACAAATCATCAATCACAGGAAGGGTATCTGTTCTTAATGGTCACCTTGTTCACCGCCATAATCAACACACGCGCGGCGTCGTCCTTCTTCTTCACGAACAATACGGCGCTCCCGGGGAGAAACACTAGGCTGATGAAGCCGCTTCTCCGGCAAATCTCTAAGCCGATCCTTCAACTCTCTCAACTCGGCGGTGCCATTACGTATGGCGGAATGGAAATAGGGCGAGTGTGCCGCAATATGTCAATACAAAACTCAATCTCCTCTCGGGAGGATACCGAGGTCATCAGGAAACACGTCACGGGAACTCGTGACTATTGGGCGGCGAAAATCTGGTACCGCGACTTGATATCAAACACCCGACGAGATGGTAGATATACCGCCTTCGCACCATCTTCCTAGCCTTGAGGTAGGAAATAAACCTACCCCTCGGCGATACCGTGCTCCCGCACTCAACAACGGCTCCTCAGAAAGCGGAACCGTACTACTCTCTCTGCGGTCTACATTGGCGTAGCAGAAGCTAGCCAATCCATCCCATAATCACGTCGAAGTCAATCATCTCCAACTCTATCAAGTCGGCTAGGGTCGACGGCGTAAATGGTCACAGACAAGCTCTATATACGCCGAGCTACCACCGAATCACCCAGGCGTAGCTACCTCGAAAGGGTCTATGGACTCGGGCTCTATCCCTATCCTACTAGCAACAAGGGGAGATATATAGGGCAGTAGAACCGGATCTATCAACGCATACATCAAACCCGAGCCCGATAAAGTACACGGCGACATCGGTGAGGCCTCACGATCTGTCGGTGGACAAAGCATAAATGCGGTTCGAGGACCGCTAGAAGCTGGACCAGCGCCACGACCTCTGCGCGACCGGCTGGTCCGTAGTACCTTGCCTCGGGGCGAGTAGCTGTCGAGGATGAAGAAGCGGCAGACCACATGGCCCGGGCCTACTACCAGCGCCGCCCCCGGTCGGACAAACTCTCGCGAAATGACCTCCTGCGGCCACAAGTATAGCGAGCTCGAGTCTGACTCGAGAATGGTATCTACCACAGCGGGCCGAGCGGACCTCGAGCAGTTAGCACCCCTGCTGGAAATCCAAGTCACGGGGCCACGACACGCCCCGCGCTCTGGGTACCGAAAATGAGGTAGGAGCGCTCTGCGGCCGTGGTGCAAATCCGACTTCTGGCGATGCCGCCCACCACGAGGACCACCAAAAGAACCGGTCGTCTTGGCGCCTTCTGCTGCGATATCGCTCTGCCGGTCTCTACGCTCCTCGCATCCTAGTGCATGAGCCTGCATACGGGTTATGTCCATGCCTGGCTGAAGGGACACACCCGCACAAGACTCGGCCATGTAATCATCTAGCCCAGTGACATAGCGATGCACCCGGTCCTCCATCTCTGCTACGGTCACGAGGACATATCGAGCCAAAGAATCAAACTCGACATTGTACTCCCTCACTGTGCGTCCTCCCTGTCTCAGCAACAAGAATCTATCAGCTCGTGCCCTCCTCATCTGCGGAGGCAAGAAGTGTGTGAGAAAAGCCTCTGAAAACTCATCCCATCTTGCTTTGGAGTGCATGCTCTCCCGGAAAGCTCCATGAATCAAACCAATCGACTGCGGTATCACGCAGCCGATGCGAACCGAATGTCACAGCCTCAGTCTCTGAAGCCCTGATCACCCGCATAATCCTCTGCAGCTGACGGATGAACTCCTGCGGATCATCCTCCGGCCTCGACCCGTAAAACTCTGGAGGGCTCTGACTCAAGAAATCTCGTAGCCTCAAACTATCTACCTCGGGTGCACTACGGTGCGGCCCGAGCTGGAAGGCTGAAGGCTGCGCGTCCGGCCTCTCTCGTGTCGGGCCTGACTTTGCAATAGTGGGCCGTCTCCTTGTACCCTAACTCCTCCGCCCGGTGTGGGACGGGAGGTGTGGGTGCTGTGGTCTCTTTGGGGCGGCGGCGTCATAGAACTTCGCCGTCTCGGTATAGGCGGGCACGAGCCCTCGTGACTCTCGGTGTCTGCTAGCGACTCCGCCTTGCCTTGCCTCGGGCGGGTTGCCTTACGTGGAGGCATAAGCATTACGAGGAAAGGAATACGTTAGAGGGTCCAACCTATAACACAACTCTAAAGCACGATCTCGGAATGAGAAGAATGAAACCAATCCTAAATATCCTATAGCCTCACGATTATTGGTGTGGTGCACTGACACCGATAATCAAGACTCTACTAGATACGGTCTATAGACACTTTCCGAGGATTAACTGCTCTGATACCACTTTTGTCACGACCCGTTCCGGGGCCCGTGACTGGTGCCTTACCGGGGCACCCAAGTAGCCATACATCAGAGTAACCAGCGGAAATATAAACCAAGACAGAAGCGATTTATAAAATAAGACACGACTTATGTAAGCGTCGCCTTTCGGCATATATAAATAATCAAGTTTTGCAGTTGCATCCCAACTGTACAATAGTACTACATACCTCTAAGGAAGTAAGCAACTATGGCGGGACAGGGCCCAGCCATACCCTGACTGTACAAAACTATCTACAATACAGGGAGATCATACCCAAAAGTAGAGCCTCCGGAGAAGATGGAGCTCCTGACACCAACGCAAAAGATCCTAAGGATGCGGATCTAGCACTGCTTGCCTTTACTGCGGCATGAGCACGGCCCCGAAGGAGGTCGATAACAGTACCAAGTATGTGAAACTATAAAGAATCAAATAAAATCAAAGTATTTAAAACCTTTTCACAAATACAATCAGTTCAATTGCACATAGTGCCACATCACAAACAACGACAGTAATAGGAAAAGCGTAATGTGCTATTCTAGGCCGCGAATGATCGAAGCAAGGCCAATCGCCCATAGTATCATTCTGCGTGCCTAGTCCTGGACTTCCGCAGCCCGCATAGGTCACACCCAGACCCGCATGAGGTATTCCCCGCATCGGGGGCAGCCAACCCCCGGCATCCGCCTAGGCTCCCGCAGCCCGCATTGTAACGACCCGTTCCGGGGCCCGTTACTGGTGCCTTATCCCGGGCACCCTAGTGATACAATCATCAGAGAAAACCAGCGGAAAATAAAACTTAAACAAGAAACAGATATATGAACATAAAACAGGCCAACCAAACGGTTACCTTCCAATAACATAATAAATACAACTCTTTCAAAACGAACAGTTTAATCCTTTTACAAACCACCACACAGCATACTACGCACCTCTAAGATTTACAACAACTATGGCGGGACGGGGCCCGCCATACCACGAATGTACAAGAACCTACAACTCGGGGAACACATGCAAAAGATAAGCCTCGGAGAAACGGAGCTTCCCAAAAGGCCCGAGATCCTAAGAGCGAGGATCCACGGCCGATGTACCTCTACTGCGGCATGAGCGCAGCCCCGAAGGAGGTCGATCTAACAGTACCAAGTATGTGAAAGCGTAAAAATCGTAATGAAATCATACTAGTCTATATAAAGCGGAGACATGTATGATAACCAAACTACGATTCACAACATAAGCGATCATGTCGATCGGGGACTCACGCCTCAAGTCATCACTCAAATATAACTATGGGTCTTACGCCCACAACATCAATCATGTTCGCATCATGGCCGCGTGCCCCAGTGCATCGGTGTAGACATGTCCATGATGCAACAATAATACCAATGCCCATGGCCATGCCCCGGAATTCTACCTCGGTGTGACACGCGTCCGTGACATCAACAATAATATCTTTGGGTGATCAACCACGCCGCACGCCACATGCCCCGGAATCTACCTCGGTGTAGACATGTCCATGTAACCACAATAACAATATATCGGGTAATCAACGGCCGCGTGGCCGCGTGCCGAATCTTTGCGTCGGTGTAGACATGTCCATGTGACATCAACAACAAGACGAGAATCAAAATGGAAACATACCGTGGAATTCTCCATCACGCCCGACGCGTCCAAGTAAGTTCTCACAAAGTCGACCATCTATCGAGACGCGGTAACGTAAATACCACACTTGCACAACAAAGGCTATCATCACAAGCATAGGCAAGTTTCACAACAACAAGCATAGGCAAGTTTCACAACAACAAGCATAGGCAAGTTTCACACAACTCAAAGTACTTTCATTTTATGCCAAAGTCCGGGTTGTTAACCCCAAAGTACTACATACGTTAAGTTCTTTTAAAAGAGATCCATTACTTTTATAAAAGTCACCCTATACCCATAGTATTAGAATGACCAACCCACATTCCTTTTCAAAATCAAGTAACAACATTCTTTTCCTAAGTTCGGTTTGCCTAGTTTCAATTACTCAAGCTTCTCATTTTCAAATGCTCAAGTCACTTATTTTAGAAAGGTTTCATAACTCATAGTCTTAATCTCTTTTAAAACAATTGAGTAACATATGTCATATATGTGAGTAGTTTATTCTTTGTTTATAACGATCTTATTACAGCAGCCATGATCTAGAAAATGTAATATCATTTTGTCTCATCTTAGCTTCTATGCGGATGGAGGTTTCTCTTGGTTTTAATACAACACATCATTATTCAATACATTTTCCTTTATTAACGCCGATGGTGCATCGATACACATTCTGATTCCCGAAATCAGTAAAACATTATCCCTTTAAAAACCAAGTACTCATTACTCACGAATGAGGTTTCACACAAACATCCACATTAAAACAAATAAGTTAAGTCTCTTATCTTATAAGATCAAGTCTCTTAACTTCTAACATCAGTAAACCATTTTCACCTACATAAGGTCGTTATAACTAACTTCCCATAAAGCTATTATAACACCCTATGTTTTAAACCAACCAAATCACTTAGCACATGTATGTCTACCGTACTACATAGTTCACAACAATCATGCTAGAAAAGATAGGAAGAGGTTCACATACCTCGCGACGATTTATCGACAATAAGCAAAACACTCCAAGTACTTCAACCCGTCGGCTACTCCTTAAGCCAAGTAGATCACGCCACACGTAGTACTCCACTCCTAAAATGGTCATAGTACTCCTATCAAACCTTTCTTATCATTGAAGACTTATACCAATAAAAAGCCCTCAAAATCTACGGAAATTTCGACAGCACTTCCCCCGTTTATACTCACTTTTCCATCTTTTACCAAGGCCCGAATAACCGTAATATATATACCATATATATATATAAGGCGTAATAATTAAACAACATAAAGAAGGGGATTACACGCCCAAACGGTAACGCGGTTTACTATCACGCCTCCATAACAACAATAAGTAAAAGAAGGGGATTACGCGACCAACCGGTAACGCGGTTTACTATCACGCCTTCATAACAATACAATAATTAAAAAGGGGATCACACGCCCAAACGGAACGCGATTGAAAAATCTTCCCAACGAAATGTAAATACAGTCAATGTAAATACGGTCCAAAGTAAATACGGTCCAAAGTAAATCTGATCCTTAAGTTGGGGTCCTTGGCCAACTTTGTCCATTTTACTTATCCAATTTACTCATTAGTCATCCAACTTATATTTCCATTCTTAATATAAGTTATAGTTACTTTGTTATTAGCTTCTTAGCAAGTAAGATACATTTTTACCATTTTAATGGCAAACGGCCAATCCTTTCTTTTAACAAGTTAACAAGATCCAACTCTTCCAAACTTACTCCGTATATTATATAATCCATAATATACTTATAATATATGTATAACAACCAATTCACAAAGAGGTTTAAGTTCCACTACCTCAAATAGCCCAAAAATATCCAAGTTCTTAAAGTCGCTCCAAGCAAGTCTTAGCTCCAAATCTTTACGTTCCAATCCGCTACAAGCAACCCATAGAAGTTCCTAACCAACTTCTCTTCAAGATTCAACTCCAAAAAGTGAAGAACACATAGGGTTTCAAGATGACAACTTTCGGCCAAGGCATCCCTTCAAGGCTAGGGGTGTGAAATCTTTTCCAACTCTTGGTACACAATCTTCCTAACACCTTAGGGAAGAACACTTAAGAGTTTAAGAATTGTTGGACAAATTTTGCTCAAGAAATGGGGGCAAAACCGAGAGCTCTAGGTCGAGGAGAAGGGAGGGTTTTCAAGTCTTCAAATGTCTAAGTGTGGAAGATTTCATCAACTAAGGGTGCATATATAGGACAACCAAGGGATAGGATGAAGGCAAGTGTGTGGTTGAGATTGGGGACAAGTGTGGGTGGGACCCACAAGCCACTTGTCCACACAAAATATCTAGCAAGACTTGGCACTTGTCTTGCCACTTGTCTAGCTAATTTCGGCCAAAGGGCCACCTAGAGGGTGACACGTGTCGCCTCCTACTAAATCAAAATATTTCATCTCGAAAATATCCATAATGGCCAAAATCTCAAAAACTAAGCGGGCCCCACAAAACAGTAAATTTCACGTGGGCCCAGTGACCATTCAGGAAATAAAATTCCATAATTCTCAAATATTCTAAGAAGTCCGAATACCAAATCGGGAATCCAATTCCCATTAACGAACCTTTTTCTTCACAAAACCGGAAACTTTTTCCGAAAAAATCACATCTTTCTTTCTTTCCAAAATTTTACGCCGTAATCTCGCACGTACATCCTCACCTATATACCACGGAACTACGGGTATAACATTCTTCCCCTTAGAAACATTCGTCCGAATGTTCATTCTAAGTCTCCAAAGCGTGCTTGTGTCGGTATAGTCTTCACTACTATACTTACAAAAACGATCATGCCACCAATTGCCAGAATATAACATGTGCGAAAAACTCAAATCCAAGCCAACGAGGAATCATTTCTAATCTTACAACCGCTCCCACTAGCTTCATTTACTCTAAGGCCATTCCGGCCTTCACGATCCGATTCTGGTTGAACGCGTCCACGAACTCGTGCGATGGTTACCTAAACTTGGGCCTAGCACCTCGTGACCCTACCACTGGCGGGACCACCTCGAACCGACCCACCTCAATATGGGCTGCGGGTTGACCCGCAAATGGCCTCAACCCGACCCTAAACGCGCAACTCTTGTTCCGTCCGAACAATCTTACTAATTCACGTCGTGAAAGCTACCACTTCCATCTCACACTACCCATGTAATTATCCCACAATATTTCCCCGCATACCAAGTACATCGGCAAAGACCAACCGTAAAATCACCCACTCAAGACGGCCTCGCCTCTAAGGTCTCCACGTATAAAACTCTAAGGTTCACACTTTCCATGCCCCCACACTTATCCTTCCAACTAACCATGTTTTCTAACTTACAAACAACACAACGCTATCCGTACATAGCACACAATAATAAGATCATCATATCGCGCAAACCAAACTCTAGAGGTTTAAGGATATACCAAGCTACCGCTCCACTCTAATCATAGGCACGCCTGCGGCATGCTATGAAGACGATGAACCAGCCACTGATCCGGTAGGCTGAGTCGTAACATCCGTGCTACCCTTGGTCGGACAGTTCCTCGCAAAATGGCCCTGCTGGCCGCAAAAATAACAAGCTCCCCTGGCACCACGACACTCCCCAAAATGCGGTCTACCACATCGACCACAGAGGTAGGGTGACCGCGTCGCCAACACCCTTACTTCCTCGAAACACTGAACCTCGAGCCACGACTGCTCCCGAATACTCTGAAGGTTGTGGAGGACCACTCTGCACTGGCGGAGGTACAAAACTAGTATGCTGCTGAGGCGGTCCGCCTCGAAAGTCACCAAAGGACCCTGTTGTTCTGGCCCTCTTCTGCTGATCTTGGTCATTCCGTCGACCTCTCCGTGCCTCACATCCCAGTGCATGAGCCTGCATGCGGGCAATGTCCATGCCCGGCTGAAGAGCTACTCCTGAACATGCCTCTGACATGTAATCATCGAGCCCTGTAACATATCGGTGCACTCGATCCTCCATACTAGCTACCAATGCTGGGACGTACCGGGCCAATGAGTCGAACTCCACATTGTACTCCCGAACCGTACGCCCGCTCTGTCTAAGCATCAAAAATCTGTCGGCCCGTGCCCTCCTCATCTGCGGAGGCAAGAAGTGCGTGAGGAAAGCCCCCGAAAACTCATCCCATACTGCTGGAGGTGCATGCTCTCCCCGGGAAAGCTCCCATGAATCAAACCAATCGACTGCGGTATCACGCAGCCGATGCGAACCAAAGGTCACAGACTCGGTCTCTGAAGCCTTGATCACCCGCATGATCCGCTGTAACTGCCGGATGAACTCCTGCGGATCATCCTCAGGCCTCGACCCATAAAACTCTGGCGGGCTACAACTCAGAAAGTCCCGTAGCCTCAAACTATCTGCTCGGGGTGAACCACGGTGCTCGGGCCCAGGCGCTACATCCGGCCTATCCTCATATTCGGCCACGACCACGGCGGCCAGACCATCTCGCTTATAACCCATCTCCTGCCTCTGCATGTGGGGCCGGAGGCTCAGGTACTGCGGTCTCAGCAGCCATTGTTGCGGCTCTAACCTCTGCTGGGGCTGGCGGCGTCACAAAACCCGCCGTCTGAAGCACAACCTCGGTGCTTGTGCGGGCTGCGCCCTCGTACTCCTCGTATCTCACTAGCGGTTCCCTCGGCTGTCTTGCCGCCCGTGGCTCTGGTCGCCTGCGCGGAGGCATAAGCGGTAAAAAGCGAGATACGTCGGAGGGTCCAACTTACAACACACTCTAAGGCACGATCTCGGAATGAGAAGAATGAAACTAATCCTAAATGTCCTGCGACCTCACGATTATAGATGTGGTGCACAACACATCGATAATCAAGACTCTACTGAACACGCGGTCTGTAGACACTTTTCGAGGATTAATCGCTCGATACCACTTTTGTAACGACCGTTCGGGGCGTTCTTTGTGCCTTATCGGGCACCCTAGTGATACAATCATCGAGAAAACCAGCGGAAAATAAAACTTAAACAAGAAAGCAGATATATGAACATAAAGCAGGCCAACCCAGGTTACCTTCCAATAACATAATAAATACAACTCTTTCAAAGCGAGCAGTTTAATCCTTTTACAAACCCCGCTTACAACGATACTACAGACCTCTAAGATTTACAACAACTATGACGGACGGGGCCCGCCATACCACAGAATGTACAAGAACCTACAACTCGGGGAACACATACAAAGATAAGCCTCGGAGAAAGCGGAGCTTCCCAACGCTGGCGAGATCCTAGGCGAGGATCCACGACCGATGTACCTCTACTGCGGCATGAACGCAGCCCGAAAGGAGGTCGATAACAGTACCAAGTATGTGAAATCGTAAAAATCAGAATGAAATCATACTAGTCTATATAAAGCGGGAGACATGTATGATAACCAAACTACGATTCACAACATAAAAGCGATCATGTCGATCGGGGACTCACGCCTCAAGTCATCACTCAAATATAACTATGGGTCTTACGCCCACAACATCAATCATGTTCGCATCATGGCGCGTGCCCCGAGTGCATCGGTGTAGACATGTCCATGATGCAACAATAATACCAATGCCCGGCCACGTACCCCGGAATTCTACCTCGGTGTAGACACGTCCATGTGACATCAACAATAATATCTTGGGTGATCAACCACGCGCATGGCCACGTGCCCCGAATTCTACCTCGGTGTAGACATGTCCATGTAACCACAATAACAATATATCGGTAATCAACCCGGCCGCGTAACGCGTGCCCCGGAATCTTTGCGTCGGTGTAGACATGTCCATGTGACATCAACAACAAGACGGTAATCAAAATGGAAACATGCGGTGGAATTCTCCATCACCGCCGACGTCCAAGTAAGTTCTCGACAAGTCGGCCACTCTATCGAGACGCGGTAACACAGAAATACCACACTTGCACAACAAAGGCTATCATCACAACCATAGACAAGTTTCACAACAACAAGCATAGGCAAGTTTCACAACAACAAGCATAGGCAAGTTTCACACAACTCAACGTACTTTCATTTTATGCCAAAGTCGGGTTTTAACACCAAAGTACTAAATACGTTAAGGTCTTTTAAAAGAGATCCATTACTTTTATAATAGTCACCCTATCCCCATAGTATTAGAATGACCAACCCACATTCCATTTCAAAATCAAGTAACAACATTCTTTTCCTAAGTTCGGTTTGCCTAGTTTGATTACTCAAGCTTACCGTTTTCAAATGCTCAAGTCACTTATTTTAGAAAGGTTTCATAACTCATAGTCTTAATCTCTTTTAAAACAATTGAGTAACATATGTCATATATGTGAGTAGTTTATTCTTTGTTTATAACGATCTTATTACAAAGACGTGATCTAGAAAATGTAATATCATTTTGTCTCATCTTAGCTTATGCGGATGGAGGTTTCTCTTGGTTTTAATACAACACATCATTATTCAATACATTTTCCTTTATTAACGCTGCAATGGTCTGTCGATACACATTCTGATTCCCGAAATCAGTAAAACATTATCCCTTTAAAAACCAAGTACTCATTACTCACGAATGAGGTTTCACACAAACATCCACATTAAAACAAATAAGTTAAGTCTCTTATCTTATAAGATCAAGTCTCTTAACTTCTAACATCAGTAAACCATTTTCACCTACATAAGGTCGTTATAACTAACTTCCCATAAAGCTATTATAACACCCTATGTTTTAAACCAACCAAATCACTTAGCACATGTATGTCTACCGTACTACATAGTTCACAACAATCATGCTAGAAAAGATAGGAAGAGGTTCACATACCTCGCGACGATTTATCGACAATAAGCAAAACACTCCAAGTACTTCAACCCGTCGGCTACTCCTTAAGCCAAGTAGATCACGCCACACGTAGTACTCCACTCCTAAAATGGTCATAGTACTACTATCAAACCTTTCTTATCATTGAAGACTTATACCAATAAAAAGCCCTCAAAATCTACGGAAATTTCGGCAGCACTTCCCCCGTTTATACTCACTTTTCCATCTTTTACCAAGGCCCGAATAACCGTAATATATATACCATATATATATATAAGGCGTAATAATTAAACAACATAAAGAAGGGGATTACACGCCCAAACGGTAGCGGTTTACTATCACGCCTCCATAACAACAATAAGTAAAAGAAGGGATTACGCGACGGCCGTGCGCGGTTTACTATCACGCCTTCATAACAATACAATAATTAAAGGGATCACACGCCCAAGCGAACGCGATTGAAAAATCTTCCCTTAACGAAATGTAAATACGATCCAATGTAAATACGATCCAAAGTAAATACGGTCCAAAGTAAATCTGATCCTTAAGTTGGGGTCCTTGGCAACTTTGTCCATTTACTTATCCAATTTACTCATTAGTCATCCAACTTATATTTCCATTCTTAATATAAGTTATAGTTACTTTGTTATTAGCTTCTTAGCAAGTAAGATACGTTTTACCATTTTAATGGCAAGCGGCCAATCCTTTCTTTTAACAAGTTAACAAGATCCAACTCTTCCAAACTTACTCCGTATATTATATAATCCATAATATACTTATAATATATGTATAACAACGATTCACAAAGAGGTTTAAGTTCCACTACCTCAAATAGCCCAAAAATATCCAAGTTCTTAAAGTCGCTCCAAGCAAGTCTTAGCTCCAAATCTTTACGTTCCAATCCGCTACAAGCAACCCATGAAGCTCTAACCAACTTCTCTTCAAGATTCAACTCAAAGTGAAGAACACATAGGGTTTCAAGATGACAACTTTCGGCCAAGGCATCCCTTCAAGGCTAGGCGTGTGAAATCTTTTCCAACTCTTGGTACACAATCTTCCTAACACCTTAGGGAAGAACACTTAAGAGTTTAAGAATTGTTGGACAAATTTTGCTCAAGAAATGGGGCAAAAGCAGGAGAGCTCTAGGTCAAGGGAGAAGGGAGGGTTTTTCAAGTCTTCAAATGTCTAAGTGTGGAAGATTTCATCAACTAAGGGTGCATATATAGGACAACCAAGGGATAGGATGAAGGCAAATGTGTGGTTGAGATTGGGGACAAGTGTGGGTGGGACCCACAAGCCACTTGTCCACACAAAATATCTAGCAAGACTTGGCCACTTGTCTTGCCACTTGTCTAGCTAATTTCGGCCAAGGGCCACCTAGGGGGGTGACACGTGTCGCCCTCCTACTCGTCCAAAATATTTCATCTCCCGAAAATATCCATAATGGCCAAAATCTCAAAAACTAAGCGGGCCCCACAAAGCAGTAAATTTCACCGTGGCCCCACGTGACCATTTCCGGAAATAAAATTCCATAATTCTCAAATATTCTAAGAAGTCCGAATACCAAATCTGGGAATCCAATTCCCATTAACGAACCTTTTTCTTCACAAAAACCGGAAACTTTTCCGTCCAAAAAATCACATCTTTCTTTCTTTCCAAAATTTCTGTCGTAATCTCGCACGTACATCCTCACCTATATACCTTGGAACTACGGGGTATAACACGCATAGCCTCAAAAGACCGCATAGTCTCAACAGACCGCATAGGGAATCCCCCGCATCAGGCTAAACACCCGGAATGATCAATCACGAGCATACCGCGCTCGCGTAGTCTCGCAGACCGCATAGGCCGTATAGACCCGCATCAAGGGGGGCAAGCCCTCGGTATAATGGTCAAGGGGTAGGTGATACAATAACGATACAACGGACTTACGGTTAGCGTAAGCGCAGCCAAGAATGACCCCTTACGGCATTTCAAGACAATAACCCAGGTAGCATCATAATAGTCTATTTATCACACAAATCTTACTACAATTAACAAATCAATACAAGGCTTTTATAAACAAACAAGTAAACAGTTCCTTTTTATCTTTCTTAAGTTGTTATACCTAACTTCCCATAAAGCTAGTATAACTCTTAAGCTTTTGTTTTAAAAACCAAATATTTATCTTCTGTTAAAAATGATTCAGTATTCTTTTGAAATGCTTTCAGTTCTTTGTTATTCAGGCTTAAGACGTGAGGCATTACCGTAATTATTATTCAGGCTTAAGCCGTGAGGCATTGCCATAAGTATTATTCAGGCTTAAGTCAAAGACATTGCCGTAGTTATGTGTCGATTAACACGTATGCGTCTGGTACTATATATTGTAAAATATCATGCTTTAGGAGGAATCACATACCTTCTGAAAACCACCGCCAAGTTGAATATGTCGCGAGAGTCACCTATAATAGTCACAGACATCTATCAAAGACTACTCAAGGTCATTCTAAGCAGAGGGTTCACAATTCTATGGATAGTTGGGCGCACTTCCCTACCCGGTGAGCTATATAAGTCTCAGTGAAAACAGTCCTATGTGAGTCTGATTTTGATTATTCTTCTTTTAAACCCTTCTACGTGGTATGATTCAATTCTATTCTGTGATATTCTTCTAAGTATTTAATACTTATTCTAATACTACTACATGAAGTATTCTCTAATTCAAAAGAGGTTAGGATTAGTTACCTCGGTAAGCCCAATAATATCCTAGATAAAGTCGCTGAGCAAGGTTTAGCTCCTAAGTTTATGCGCTCAGGTAGCTCGAAACCTTAGAAGTTCTTTACTACTTCTACAAAGGACTACGGGATTTGGGCTAGGGTATTTTGGGCATTATAACAATACTAGAAGACAACTTTTCTACCCCGGGAGGGGGGGGAGGTGTTGGACGAAAGGCTAAGGGAGAGGAGAGGATTTTTAGACTTGGAAGATAACTTTGTGGATGAAGAACTCTTCATCTTTAAGGGGTATTTATAGGTCAAGAAGTGGCCAACCAATGGCCAAGATTAAGACAAGTGCAAGGCAAGTGTAGGGTGAAGATTTACTCCACACAAATATCCTACCAACTCCTTGACTTGTGCACAAGGCACAAAAACGTGCACTTCCTCTCCAATTTCGTCAATGGGCGATTCAAGTCCATCAATGGGAGGGTGCCAAGTGTCGCCTCCGTTGGTCCAAAATGTTTCGTCTCTCGGAAAAATCCGCAAAAATTAGTAATGGCATAGCGGAATTTTCCCTACGAAAAGTGGAAAGCGTTTCGTCGGAAAGCGATTCTTTTAGTGAGTTGTGTACAAAAAAAAGCGTCGAGGCTAACTTTAAGGCCAAACTTTTTGCGTATTCCCTTACGTACATACTGCGGAAATACGGTATAACACCCTGACCACATAAATCTCCTCTTCTATCAAGGCCCGCTACCAAGTCAACAATTGCAAGGGGGTTACACGTCTAAACGGACGTGTACAACACTGCCCCACAATAATACTACAAGTCTACTGTAAATACAGTCCAATGTAAATACAGTTCAATCCTTTATAATCATCCATCCAATATACAGAACGCCCGAACCCGGGGCATCGTGCCTTACCGGGCACCCTAGTGATACAACATCGAGAAAACCAGCGGAAAATAAAACACGAGTCATGAAACAAGAGATATAATAAATAAACAGGCCAATCAAAAGCGATTGCCTTCGGTATATACATAAAAACGAGCAGTTATCCTTTTACAAACCACACTTGCCACAACAGCACCTCTAAGATTTACAACAACTATGACGGGACGGGGCCCGCCATACCACGAATGTACAAGAACCTACAACTCGAAACATGCAAAGATAAGCCTCCGAAGGAACGGAGCTTTCAACACGCTGAAATGAGATCCTAAGCGGGGATCCACGACCGATGTACCTCTACTGCGGCATGAGCGCGGCGAGGAGGTCGAGGTACAACAGTAAGTATGAACTGAAATCACAAATCAGTAAATGAAATCATAATAGCCTAAAAAGCGGGAGACATGTATGATAACCAAAATACGACGCAACATAAGCGATCAAGTCAGGGACTCACGCCCTCAAAGTCACCACTCAAATATAGCTATGGGTCTCACGCCCATAACATCCATCATGTTCGCATCATGGCCGCATGCCCCCGGAATACTGCATCGGTGTAGACATGTCCATGATGCAACAATAATAACAAGGCCGCGTGGCCGTACCGGAATCTTGCGCCGGTGTAGACATGCCCATGTAACCTCAATATGATATCTTTGGGTGGTCAACCTGCCGCGTGGCCACATGCCCCGGAATCGCGTCGGTGTGAACCGTCCATGTTGCGGTAATAACCATATATCGGGTAATCAACCCGCCGCGTGGCCGCGTGCCCGGAATCTGCGTCGGTGTAGACATGTCCACGTGACATCAACAGCAAGCGGTAATCAAAAATGGAAACATACGTGGAATTCTCCATCACCGCCCGGACGCGTCCAAGTAAGTTCTCAACAAGTCAACCGGCCCTCTATCGAGAGACGCGGTAACACAGAAATACCACACTTGCACAACAAAGGCTATCATCACAAGCATAGGCAAGTTTCACAACAACAAGCATAGGCAAGTTTCACAATAACAAGCATAGGCAAGTTTCACAACAACAACCATAGGCAAGTTTCACAACAACAACCATAGGCAAGTTTCACAACAACTCAAAGTACTTTCATTTTATGCCAAAGTCCGGGTTTTTAACCCCAAAGTACTACATACGTTAAGTTCTTTTAAAAGATCCATTACTTTTATAAAAGTCACCCGATACGTAGTATTAGAATGACCAACCCACATTCCCTTTTCAAAATCAAGTAACAACATTCTTTTCCTAAGTTCCAGTTTGCCTAGTTTCAATTACTCAAGGTTCTCATTTTCAAATGGTTTCATAGTTCCCAAACTTAATCACTTGATTCCTTTTTAGAACAATTGAGTAATATATGTCTCACGTGAGAGTAGGTTATTCTTGTTTACAACATTCTTATTACAACAGCCATGATCTAGAAAATGTATATCATTTTGTCTCATCTTAGTTTCTATGCGGATGGAGGTTTCTCTTGGTTTTAATACAATTCATCATTATTCAATACATTTTCCTTTATTAACGCTGCGGTGGTGCAGTCGATACATTCGATTTCAAATCAGTAAAACATTATCCCTTTAAATAAAACCAAGTACTCATTACTCACGAATGAGGTTTCACACAAACATTCACATTAAAACAAATAAGTTAAGTCTCTTATCTTATAAGATCAAGTCTCTTAACTTCTAACATCAGTAAACCATTTTCTTTACCTCTCTTAAGACATTATACCTAACTCCCCATAAAGCTAGCATAACTCTTTTTAAAACCTTTTAAAACCAAGTGTTACTCTCCCTTCCAAAACGATTTATAAATCTTTTGAAATACATCAAGTTCTTTATTATAACTAGCCAGTTATAATTCACATCAGTTACCTTTTAAAACCACAAAGTATTTTCTTACCTACATAAAGCTGTTATAACCAACTTCCCATAAAGCAGTTATAACACTTTATGTTTTAAGAACAATCAAACACAGTTAACACATGTACGTCTACCGTACTACATAGTTCACACATATCATGCTAGAAGAGATAGGAAGAGGTTCACATACCTCGCGACGATTATCGACAATAAGCAAAAAGCTCCAAGTACTACAACGCACTAGCCCTTTCCACTCCTCGAGCGAGAATACGCTACTCTTAGTACTTTCACCTATAAAGGCCCAAACGTCTATTAAATCTTAAACACACGTTCCCATCTTTCTCTGAGAAAAATCGCGGCACCTCACACAGCGTAAATCTCCTCCTCGATCGAGGCCGGCTACCCAGCCAACCGGGGTTTATACATCTAACCGGACGTGTACAATTCTACTCGATAATACTACAAGTCTCTGCATCTGATCCTATGTAATTCTGATTCGATTCTTTATTCTTGAGCTTAAGTCAAAAGACATTGCCACAATACTAAGTTCATTCTATATATAGTATACTTCAACTATATATATTCTAACATGTAATTTCCATTTACAATAGAAGGACGATAGTGTTTACCTCGATAAGCCCAAAATTATCCGAGTTTAATGTCGCTCCCGAGCAACGTTTAGCTCTACTCGAGTGCTCGATTCGCTCCAAGAACCCTTAGAAGTTCTACGCAACTTCTACTTATAACTTCAACTACGGGTGAAGATTTTCCTTAGGGTTTCATTTGTGACTGAGGAGAATATGATAGTATTTTCTGGGCTTGTAACCTTGGGAATACTATAAGGTATTTGGGCCAAGGTATTTAGGCATTATAACAATACTAGGAGAGTATTTCTATACCACAAAAAAGGGGGGTATTTATACGAGACAACTAGGCTAGGGGGGGGGTACCCCTCGGCCAAAGCTTCACAAGGGGGAGGGTGTGGTGGCTCTCGGCCAAGCACCACTAGGAGGGGGGGGGGGAGATGGACGAAAAGCTCATGCTAGGAGGGGGGAGGATTTTACACTTAGAAAATATTTTGGATGAAGAATTCATCAACAAAGGGGGGGGTATTTATAGGTCAAGACATGGCCAACCAATGGCCAAGATCTCTCCAAGTGTAAGGCAAGTGTAGGGCTAGGATTCCACCATGTGTACCTTATCCATCTACCACACAACTTGCACAAAATATCCTACCTACTACACAAGACCCATTCGGCCAAGCCTTTACCGCCCACTTCATCCAATGTGAGGGTGACACATGTCACCCTCCCGTTGGTCCAAAATGTTACGCCTCTCGGAAAAATCCGCAAAAATTATAAATGACATAGCCGGAATTTTCCCTACGAAAGCTGGAAAGCGTTTAGAAAAACGACTCTAACCGGGTGTTGTGTACAAATTCCGAATCTTGCCTATCTTAAGGCTCAAATTTTATACGTACGTCCTTACGTACATACTCTGGAAATACGGGGTATAACAATATCTTATACTCAATTCTAAACTACTACAATATGTAATATCCAATTACAATAGAGGGACATAGATCATTACCTCGATAAGCCCAAAATTATCCAAGATTATAAGTCGATCCTGAGCAACGTTTAGCTCCAATTCCTTACGCTCCAACCCGCTCCAAGAAACCCTTAGATGTTCCTAACCAACTCCTCTTCAAGATCCAACTCCAAAAAGTGAAGAACACTTAGGCTACAATTTGGCAATGTTTCGGCCAAGGGGCATATCTAAGGCTAGGGGTGTGAAATCTTTTCCAACTCTTGGTACACAATCTTCCTAACACCCTAAGAAAGAACACTTAAAACTTTAGGAATTTTTGGACAACTTTTGCTCAAGAATCATGGCCAAAGCCGAGAGCACACAAGAGAAAGGGAGGGGATTTTCAAGACTTGGAAACTTTCTAAGTGATGGATGAATAAGTCTTGCAACAAGGGGTATTTATAGAGAAATCGAGGGCCAAGATTAAATCAAGTGTAAGGTGAGGATTGGGTACATGTGTGTGGGTAAACTACCAACCAAATGTCCACCACAAAAATGGGACAAGTGGCTTGCCACTTGTCCCCCACATAAAAACGTCCAAGTGTCCCCTTGAATTCGGCAATAGGGCCAAATGGGGGTGACACGTGTCGCCCCCCTACTCGTCCAGAATATTTCGTCTTCCCAAAATATCCGTAATGCCAAAAATCCGAAAATAAATTGGGCCCCACAAACCGTAAATTTCTCCCGTGGGCCCCACGTGACCAATTTCGGAAATAAAATCCCATAATTATCAAATATTCCAAAAAGTCCGAATACCAAATCTGGGAATCCAATTCCCTTTAACGAACATTTTTCCTTCACAAAATTCAGAAACTTTTCCGTCGAAAAATCACATCTTTCTTCTTTTCCAAAATTACTGTCGTATTCTCGTACGTACCTCCTCACATACATACCCTGGAACTACGGGGTGTAACAGCCATTACGCGAGGAACTGTCCGACCAGAGATAGCACGGATGTAGAGATTCGACGCCGGGATCGATGGTGGTTCATCGCGCTTCTTTTGTTATGCGCGTATGCGAGCGGGATCATGATTAGAACGACAAGGGGAATGTGAAGCAATAGTTGCAGGTATATCTTTGACCCTTTAGATATTAGTATGCATGATAGGATTGTTGTATGATTTAGTGTTATGAACAGAGCATATTGAGACTGTGTACATGTGATATAATGAGTGGTAACTACGAGCGCAATCTGTTGAAGCGTGGCGGGTAAGTAGTAATGGTTCATATTTTAGGTTCGTTTTCTATTTGACTTACGGTGAATGGGTATGCGTGTGCGATATCTTAGGGTCATAGGTGGCATAATGAAGTTCCATTTAGTATATAGTACGAGGATGTACCGAGGAATAGTAGATTGGCTCCAAAAGAACATTCGGGGACGAATGTTTCTAAGGAGGGGAGAATATTACACCCCATAGTTCAGGTCATGCGCATGAGAGCGTACGAAAGGGAGTAAGACTTAAAATTTTCAAAAGATAGGTTGACGGATTGTTCCGGATGGGTTTTAGTCAACTTTGAGGCGGGTTCTGACCCGGTACATTGAGAGTTCCTAAGTGTTTCAAAGGCCCAGGGCGTAGTTCGTTGAGTCTAGATTCCAACGCAACCAACCGTTCATCGATAGGACGTCGGAGTAGAAAGTTATGGGAGTTACAAGTTCAGTGCGTAGACGGACAGAAATGTGTCTCGGACATAGCGGCAGGCGCGGCGCGGATATCTTGAGGGTCGGCTGAAGTTGCGATCTTGTGGCGGAAGCCAGGCGCGGCGCCGGAAGTTCAGAGAAGCTGCGGAGGTTTCAGCGCCGCGGCGGGACTTTTGGGCGGAAAAACTTAGGAAAATCTGATTTTCTCTTTTAAAAAGGCCATGGGAGGGTGACAAGTGTCCCCCCCATCTGATTTTTCTTGCATGCCTTATATTGACCAAGTCTTGAAGACTTGGTCATCTTTCAAACCTCTCTCTCTCTCTAAATTAACTCTCACTTCTCTCTAAAATTCCAAGGGTAATTCAAAGCCTAAGAAAAATCTGAAAAGTTAAGGACAAGAAGGAAACTTGTGGCTAGCTTGTAGGAGTTGTTGTGGTGGTGTTCTTGGAAAGGAGGCTAGCAAAGTTGTTGGAATTTTTTTGGCTAAAGCTCTAAAGGTAACATTTCTTCTCTTGTAGCTAGTTATTGTGTTGCATGTGAAGAAGAATGGATTTGTAGTAGTAAATAATGCTCTTAGATTCATTGCATGTAAGAAATATGGGTTGGATATGAAAGAATTGGTTAAGAAGATTATGTGAGCATGTTGTAGCCTAAAAACTACCTTAGACTTGTTAAGTTAGTTGTTTTACCTTGTGGGGCAGAATTTTACACACCCAAGTTTAGGTGTGTAATCCCCTTTGAAATGTTTGGATTGTTGAGCCTTAAATGTGCCATTTGGATGTTGAATTCGGCCTTGAGAAAGGTGGCAAAGTATGTAGAAACAAAGGAAATGCTGCCCAATTTTCCATAGAATTTAGTGACTTTGAACTTAGATTATTTCTACATTGAAATTAGAGGTTAATAAACGTATCATGGTTATTATAGGTTGGCATATTACTTGCAGTAGTTTGAGCTTAGCAAGTGGATTGACCGAAGAGGTATGTGGAAACTTTCTTACCTCTTGAGCATGAGTAGTTATAACTATATAGTACGGTGAGCGTCGTGTTTTAAATTAAGTAAATCATTTTGTTATACTTGACTTGTTTTAAGAAAATGTCTAAGTGGTTGGGTTAAGAAGTTAACCCGCTTGTTCTTAAGGAGTGGTTTATCCTAAATAAGGTAGACAAGGATTTCTTGACATAATGAAGTATAGAGTACTTGGTGTGAAGGTATTGAGTATTGAATTATTCTAAAAGATAAGAGACTTAAATTTTTGAGGTAAGAAACTTGTTTTCTAAAAGATAAGAGGCTTGAAGTATTTTGAAAATTGTATGAATTTGTTTGAAGTATAAGTCTCTTGGTTAGTAAAAGAACGAAATGGTTTATAAGGAGTTATAACGGCTTTATGGGAAGCTAGTTATAACGGCCTTATGAAAGGATAAGGATGTCTTAAATTTCTAAAGCATAAAGTTTGTATAACGACTTTATGGGAAGTTGGTTATAATAACTTTATGGAAGGTTATGAAAGTTGTCTATGTTGATTAAGGAACATAAGTTGTCTAGATTGTGAAAAATTGAAGTTACTTGGTTTCAAGCTTTGAAACGAGTTTTCTAAAGGTGTAGTAACTTACTTTGAAAAATAGATACGCCTTGATACTACGGGTGTTAGTATCTTCGATTTTACATAAAAAGGAGGCTTTCGAAAAGAATGTACGTACATAGTACTTTTGCTTGTTTAATTGAGAATTATTCTATGTGTGCCTTGATAAGTACTTTGGCTTGCTTAAATAAGAATTCTCTTGGTTTATGTGAAAAGAAGGCATGGTAATTGAATTGGTTTATGTAAGGACATGGTATTGCAATTCGAATTAAAAGCATGTAGTTATGAGTCTATATTGGGCGTACCGTCAGTGATGGAGGATTCCACGGGTATGCGGCCATGACGAGGGTTCGTTTCCCTGTTGACAGTATTATTCCATGGATTAGCTCTCCATGAGGTCTACTGATGCAGGGTGGATCTAGTAGTTAGCCCTCGTACTTGCCCCGGTCAGAGACGTGATGCAGGGTGGATCTGGTAGTTGGCTTTCGTACTTGCCCCGGTCAGTGTTAGGGCGAAGTTGTGTGATGCAGGGTGGATCTGGTGGTTAGCCTGCGTACTTGCCCCGGTCAGCGATGTGACGCAGGGTGGATCTGGTAGAGGCTATCGCACTTGCCCCGGTCAGCTTCGTGATTCAGGTATAGTATTGTTGGTACGGGTGGATCTGGTAGCTGGCTTTCGTACTTGCCCCGGTCGGTTGAGGATGCAGGGTGGATCTGGTAGCTATGCCTTCGTACTTGCCTCGTACGGTTCTGATGACACAGGTGGGATCTAGTGTTCATGTGTGCTCCTTAGTGTTGTTATATCATAGACTGCCGGCAGTGAGGAAGGAATTCCACGGGCATGATTGATATTACGGGCATGAGACCTATGGTTATATTTGAGTGATGACTTAGAGGGCGTGAGTCCCTGACTTGACATGGCTGCGTATATGTTGTATACTGTAGTTTGGCTGTCATACATGTCTCCTGCTTTATATATGCTATTATGATTTCATTACAGTATTTTCAGTTTCACATACTTGGTACCTGTTATCGACCTCGCCGAGGCTGCGTTCATGCCGCAGGTCGAGATACGTAGCTTGCTGATCCGCACTCTAAGGATCACAGTTCAGTTCTTGGAAGTCTCCATCCCTCCGGAGGCTTTGTCTTTCGGTATGATTTCCCTGAGGTTATAGACTTTTGTACATTCAGGGGGTATGGCGGGGCCCCGTCATACGATTGTTATTCTAAGTGCGTAGTCACGTTTGTGGTTTGGGCTGTAAGAATAAGTTGTACTTCTGATTAAGTATGTTTTATAGAAGGCAGCCTTATCGGCTGGCCAGCGATGTTTACCTTTTTATAAGTTATGTGTTATGTATGTTCCGCTGCTATTCTCTGATGTATACCTGACAGGGTGCCCCGGTAGGGTACCAGTCGCGGCCCCGGGGTCGGGTCGTGACATCTACCCTCTGTACACCTGTCTGTACTGGCCGAATAACTTCCTGCTGATGCAACTGTAGCACCGCTATCTTGGTCAATAACATAACTGCTTCCCTCATGACCCTATAGTCTTCTCCTAACTGAGAAACTGGAGGCTCTGGTGTTGGGGTCTCAAAACCAGGCGCAGAAGAACTCGCCGACTGCGGCACAATATCCGGTATACCCTGGGCATAAGCCCTATCAACTCTCTGAGTCTGACTAGTAGCTCCTGCTACTCCTTTGCCCTTTGGTATTTGTTGCCCTCCTTGGAGGCATAACTGTAACACAAAATCACGTCAGAGAGGAATTATCTTACTAACACAACTCTATGGCACGATCTTAGAGTGAGAAGAATAGAAACCAACTCCTAAATGTCCTGTAGCCTCCTGTTTATGGGTGTGGCGCGCAACACACCGATAATTAAGACTGTACTAGACACGATCTGTAGACATTCCGAGGACTGACTGCTCTAATACCACTCTGTCACGCCCCGAACCCCGGGCAGTGGTGGTGCCCTACAGGCACCCTTCTACCTTAACAACACAAGTAAACTGCGGAAATTAAATAACACCCTTTTTTTTTAAAACCATCATACGTGCAAGGGCAAAGCCGACAAGGCTGCCCTAATATACATACTCAAAAGACACTATATTGTACATGAGTCCAAAACAACATATGAATACAGACCTCTTTGAGTTATACTGAACTATGACGGGACAAGGCCCCGCCGTACCATGCATACAAAGCACATCTTGAAAGAACTTATACCAAAAAGATAAACTCGAGCGGAAGGAGCTATCCAAAAACTACGGCGGTCCTACACTGCCGATCACCAAGCTGCGTACCTAAACTGCGGCATGAGCGCGGCCCCGAGGAGTCGGATCGAAGAATGTACCAAGTATGTGAAGCGATGAAATCTTGTAATGAAATCTTAACGATCTAAGCAAAGCAGAGACATGTATGATAACCAACCTACGATTACCTGACACATAAGCAGTCATAACAAGTCAGGGACGCATGCCCTCAAGTCATTTCTAAAATATAACCATGGGTCTCACGCCCACAATATCAATCATGCCCGTGGAATCCTTCCTCACTGCCGGCAGTCCATGATATAATATAACGCCAATAGGCATACATGAACACCAAGTCCCACCTGTGTCCTAAAAGCATGCGGGCAGTAGGAAGGCGAGCGGTGGTAAGCGAGTATAATGTCTTGGGGGTTTACCCTTCATTTATACTCTTACCCTGGAGAAGGTGGTATAACGTCTTGGGGGTTTACCCCTCACTTATACTCTTACCCTATCTCAACCGACCATCAAACAAAACAAGCAGGGGGTATAATGTCTTGGGGGTTTACCCCTTATTTATACTCTTACCCTGGAGAAGGTGGTATAACGTCTTGGGGGTTTACCCCTCACTTATACTCTTACCCTATCTCGACCGGCCGTCAAACAACACATAAGCACTACCAGGTCTTTTATAAAAATCCGGGAATTTAACCCAAGTACTACAAATAACGGAAGCATACCCGTGGAATCCCACATCACTGTCGGTACGTCCAAGTAACTTACAACAAGACAGCCGACCCTCCAACCGAGAGTCGCGGCAACGCAATAAAACATAATACTTGCACTCAAAGGCTATCACCAGCACACATAGGCAATTCTCAATTAATCAAGCCAAAGTACTTATCAAGGCACACATGGAATAATTCTCAATTAACAAGCCAAAGTACTTATCAAGGCACCAATAGAATAATTCTCATTTAACAAGCCAAAGTACTTATCAAGGCACAAATAGAATAATTCTCATTTAACAAGCCAAAGTACTTATCAAGGCACCAATAGAATAATTCTCATTTAACAAGCCAAAGTACTTATCAAGGCACAAATAGAATAATTCTCATTTAACAAGCCAAATTACTTATCAAGGCACCAATAGAATAATTCTCATTTAACAAGCCAAAGTACTTATCAAGGCACAAATAGAATAATTCTCATTTAACAAGCCAAAGTACTTATCAAGGCACAAATAGAATAATTCTCATTTAACAAGCCAAAGTACTTATCAAGGCACAAATAGAATAATTCTCATTTAACAAGCCAAAGTACTTATCAAGGCACCAATAGAATAATTCTCATTTAACAAGCCAAAGTACTTATCAAGGCACAAATAGAATAATTCTCATTTAACAAGCCAAAGTACTTATCAAGGCACAAATAGAATAATTCAGATTTAACAAGCCAAAGTACTACGTACGTACATTCTTTTCAAAAAAAACTCCTTTTTATGTAAAATCCCAAGATACTAACACCCGTAGTATCAAGGTGTGTCTATTTTTCAAAGTAAGATACTATACTTTTAGGAAACTCATTTCAAATCTTGAAATCAAGTAACTTCAAATTTTTCACAAACTAGGCAAATTATGCCCATTAATCAAAATAGACAACTTTCTTAACCTTCCATAAAGTCGTTATAACCAACTTCTCATAAAGCCGTTATAACCAACTTCTCATAAAGCCGTTATAACCCTTTATGGTTTTAGACATATTCATTCCTTTTATAACCAAGAGACTTATACTTAAAACCAAGTAGCAAATACTTATAAATCAAGTTTCTTAACTTTCAAAATACTTCAAGTCTCTTAATATTTAGAAAACAAGTTTCTTCTAATTTTAAACCTCAAGTAACTTACATCGTTAAAACAAGTTACTTCTCTTAAATCATGGCATTTCTCCTCTTTTAAAACAATTAAGTAAATCACTCCTTTGACTTCCCTAAAGTCATTATAATGACCTTTAGGTTTTGGAACTAAGGCACTAGCCAAAAGATTTGGAAACCACTTCCTTTTCAAGACTCTATGTACTTTAAGTAAAATACTTTCACTTTTAAGAATCCAAACTTCACTAAGGAAATGGATTATACAACTTACAATTTAAACATCAAAGTACACTCAAGGAAGTACATAGAACAAATTCTATTTTAGGCAATCCAAATACAACCAAGGAATGGATCATTTAAGGAGTATGACGTACTTTCTTGATCTTAAGGAATCATGCTAGAAGAGGAGATAGTTCACATACCTTTTCGGCTAAATCCACAAGCTAAGCCGAATACGCCGTACGTAGAAGTGTCAACCTATAATGGTCACAACAAGACTATCAACTTCTAGTCTCTAACGTAGAATAATACTAAGTATACGGTCTCTAATTCTACGGAAAATCGGGCAGCACTTCCTTTGTTTCTACTCACTTTGCCACCTTTTTCAAGGCCGAATACAATAACCAACACGCCACATTTAAGGCTCCAAACAACAACCAAACAAAGGGGATTACACGACTTACAATACGTGTAAAATTCCGCCCCACAATTAATATCAAGTAGTATAAAAATCCAAGCCATTCTCGGCCAACTTATAACCAACAACAAGTCCTTTCCAATTCCAAGTTCTAAGGTCTAATATGTTATATAGTCATAAACAACTTCAACAACTACAATTTCCTCCTTACACAACATGCAACGACTTAAACGAATAATCGACTTGAATTGTAATCTTAAGGCTAACATGCTAGTTTTCGGATTAGGGTTCCAATAGCCAATACGTATCAAACTTCATACTATAAAACTCATGCTTTCTAATATCCATAGCTACAACAATAAGTAAACTTAATTGCTAAAACGACAAAATTTATACCTTTATAAGCCCTTAAAAAAAATCCAAGATTCAAAGTCGCGCCATAGCAATTCTTAGCTCCTTTCCTTAAGTTCCAATCCGCTCCAAGCACTCCTTAGAAGCCTATGAAGAACCCATCTTCAAGTTCCAACTTCAAAGTTGAAGAACTCTTAAGTTTCCGCCTTGCGACTAATACGAAAACGTCGTCTTTCCGCAATCTTTCTATTGAGATATCCTTACAATACACTCAAGAACCTTGGGTTAAAGTCTTGTGGCTAATGGATCAAAACTACGAAATTTTGTCTTCCAAAAGAGGCCTTGGCCGAGAGCATTGTTCTTCAACAAGACAAGTTCTTGAAAAATTTTCTAAGTATGAAAGTCATATTGCACTAGTATAGGATATATACTTCAATGAAGGGTCTAGATCATAACACTTGTTAGGTTTGGAGGGAGGAGATCAAGCCAAGTGTCCCTTGGACTTAGTCAACAATGTCAAACTCTATTATTAGCAAGACTTTGTCATCTTAACATTGGCCAAATGACCATAATACCCTTACTAAAATTCGTCCAAGACCATAGGTGAGGGTGCCACGTGTCGCCCTCTCATTCGTCCATAAAATTCTGTAACCCTCGTGGGCCCCACAAAATGTAAAATTACTCGGGTGGGCCCCACGTGACCAAATCCGTAAAAATAAATTTCCATAATGTTAATAAGTTCCATACTCTTCAAATAAAGCATTTTGATAATCCAATTCTCAACAACGAACATTTTTCCTTTCCGACGTTCGGAAGATTTTCCGTCGGAAAAACAATTCTCCTTTTCGTACTAATTTCCAAGTCTTGATTCCTTACATACATTCTCTTATACATGTCCTGTACTTACGGGATGTAACACCAGTCGCGGGCCCGAGATCGGGTCGTGACAAAAGTGGTATCAGAGCAGTTAATCCTCGGAAAGTGTCTACAGACCGTATCTAGTAGAGTCTTGATTATCGGTGTGTTGTGCACCACACCAATAATCAGGAGGCTATAGGATATTTAGGATTGGTTTCAATTCTTCTCACTCTGAGATCGTGCCTTAGAGCTGTGTTATAAGAAGCGCCCCTCTTTTTTTTTTAATTCGAAAGAGCGGGGTCTTACTTATTCAGGGGGGATGAAAGACAAATAAAGGGATCAGGGGGCTTTATGATCGGAGAAAGCAGCCTAGCCTTTTCGTTAACTGGATCTCCTACCTCCACTGTTAATAAGTGGCGGCAAGACTCGAATCCTGGACCTTGGACTCCCTCTGACGTATTCTTGTTACACCAGTGATGCCTCCACGAAAGGCAATCAGGGCCCAGAAGGGCAAAGCGAGAGGAGGCTGCGAGTAAAGCGGCGGCGGTCTCACGAGGCCACGATGCACGAGCCTCGATCCACGGCCAGGAATATAGGATATGGATTACAAGGAGATGGCCCAGTTACTAGCTAGGATTGTGGCTAGACACGAGGACAGACGAGAGTCGGAGGTTCCAGTAGCACCCGTAGTTCACCCCAGATCGGATAGTTTGAGACTACGGGATTTTCTGAGTTGCAGCCCACCTGAGTTCTACGGGTCGAGGCCTGAGGATGATCCGCAGGAGTTCATCCAACAGTTACAGCGGATCATGAGAGTGATCAAGGCTTCGGAGACCGAGTCAGTGGTTTTGGGTTCACATCGGCTGCGTGATACTGCAGTCGACTGATTTGATTCATGGGAGTTGTCCCGGGGGGAGCATGCACCTCCAGCTGGTTGGGACGAGTTCTCAAAGGCATTTCTTGCACACTTCTTGCCTTAGCAGGTGAGGAGAGCCCGGGCAGATAGATTTTTGATGTTGAGGCAGAACGGGCGGACTGTTCGGGAGTACAATGTAGAGTTTGACTCATTGGCCCGGTATGTCCCCGCTTTAGTGGCAGACATGGAGGATAGAGTGCACCGTTATGTCACCGGGCTCGATGATTATTTAGCGGATGGGTGCACAGGAGTAGCTCTTCAGCCGGGCATGGACATTGCCCGCATCCGGCCTATCTTGCGAAGGCGAGAGCGTAAGTCGGCGGAATAACCAAGATCAGCGAAGAGGGCGGGACAACGAGGTCCTTTGGTGACTTTCGGCGGCGGCCTCGGCAGCGAACTAGTTATGCGCCTCGCCCGATGAGTGCTCCACCACGATCTTGGGGCGTTCGGGAGATTCAGGAAGCAGTCGTGGCTCCAAGGTTTCAGGTTTTTGGGGAAACAGGGATGTTAGTCAGATGGGACCACCCCTACCTCGTTTTGGCCGTTGTGGTAGGCTCCACGATGGGGAATGTCGTGCTAGTATGGGAGTTTGTTTTACATGCGGCCAGCAGGGCCATTTTGCGAGAAATTGTCCAACCAGAGGTAGCGCAGATGTAGACACTCAGCCTTTGGGATCAGCGACTGGTTCATCTCCTCCTTTTGTGCGCCGTGCAGGGAAGGAACATGATTAGAACGACAAAGGGGAAGTGAAGCAATAGTTACAGGTATATTCTTAACCCTCTAGAGACTAGTATGCATGGATATTATGGTGATGTGCTAAGTGTTATGTTCGGATAGCTTGGTGTTAAAATGTGATTTAGAAGCCTGATTAGTGAAAAGGGTAAGTCTGGGGATGAGAAAATTTTGAACCTTAGAATTTATAACAATCGAGACCTTAGATGTAAGGGCCGTCTTGAGTAAAAGATTTTACGATTATCTTTGTCGGAGTACATAGTATACGTGAAGTATATTCGGGTGATAAGTCCATGAGTGGTGGGAGCTTTTGTGATATTAGAGATGATCCCTCGTTGGCTGGGATTTAAAGTTTTGCGTGATTAGTATATTATGGCCATGAGTGGCATTATTGATTTTTGTAGGTGTAGTAGTGAAGACTATACCGGCGCATACGTTTTGGAGACTTAGAAGGAACATTCGGGACGAATGTTTCTAAGGGGGGGAGAATGTTATGCCCCGCATTTCAAGTCTAGCTTATAAGACCGTACGAAAGGAACTAAGATAAAAAATTTAGAAAGATAAGGTGATGGAATGTTTCGAACGAGTTTTAGTCAACCTTGAGGCGGTTTATGCCCCATTACGTCAGGAGTTGTTAGGTGTTTCAAAAGCCTAGGAGGCGGGGGCATGGCCGGTTGTCTTGAGGTTCGAGGTTCTGTGCCGCGGCGCCGGAATGCAGGGCCGCGGCGCCGGAATGCTGGAAATTCTCAGGGGTTGAAGCGCCGCGGCGCCAATGCGGGATTTTTCCGCGGTAAAGGGAGAAAAACAGGGGATATTTTAGTGAAAAGCCTATGGAAGGGTGACAAGTGTCCCTCCCATCTTTTTGACCAAGAAAAGGGTCCTATTTTAGGGCCAAGTCTTGGAAGACTTGGTCATTTCATCTAACCCTCCTAAGAATTCCTCTCTCTTTTCTCTCTAGACTTTTTGAAGAAAACCTAGCCTAAGAAAAAAATTGTTGGAGCGGCGGCAAGAAGGCAAAGTGTTGGTAACTTGTAGGAAGCGCGCGTGGACGAGGTTGACGGGAAAGGAGTTGAAGAAAGAGGGCTTTAGTGGGCTAATACAAAAGGTAAAAGATTCCCTCTTCTCTTGGATATAAGTTATAATACTTGTTATAGTTGATATAGACCACGTGAATCATGTATTAAAGATTGGTAAGTACTGTGGATTTTGGAAGGCTAGAAATCCGAAAATGACATGATTTAGTCATTTGAATTTGAATTACAATTTGGTCGTTATCTAAAATCGTCGCATGTTATCTACTAGAGGATTGTAGTAGCTTTAATCAATTTCGGCTTGATTACATGTCATACTAAACAACTTGTATTGAAATAGAGATTGAAAGAGTAGTAGTGTTGTTGTAGCCGAGAATTGGATGAGAATTGGTGTTGTTGTACCTCTAATTGCCGAATGTACACTTATTTTGTGGACTAGTTTTGATGTCAATTGTGGGGCGGAATTTTACACGTCTTGTAGGCGTGTAATCCCCTATTGATAACTACATTGTTGAGCCTTAAATGTGGCGTGTTGGTTACTGAATTCGGCCTTGAAAAAGGTGGCAAGTAGGTAGAAACAAAGGAAGTGCTGTCCAAATTTCCGTAGAATAAGGGACTTTGCAATTAGAGTATTATACGTTAAAGCTAGGAGCTAATAGACGTATTATGGCCATTATAGGGTGAAGTACTACTAGTAGCATATTCTACTTGAAGGGTGGAAAAGGCTAGCAGGAGTATAGTACTTTGGAACAGTTTGCTACTTGTCGATAATCGTCGCGAGGTATGTGATTCTTCCTATCCTCTTGAGCATGATTATTTGTGAAAAATATAGTGCAGTAGACGCACGTGTGTTGAAGGAGTTTGATTTCCCTTTTTGTGCCTTGACTTGTTATGAAGTGTAAGGGGTTGATTGTGTGAAAAAGTAGTAAAATCTTATTCGTTAGTAATGGGTACTCGGTTGTTAAAGAATAAGCCCTCTTGGTCTCATAAATGCTTATAGTTGTAATTGGTTGGTTTAAAACATAAAGTGTTATAATGACTTTATGGAAAGTTAGTTATAACGACTTTATGTAAGTGGGAGAACGGTTGTTGATTTCAAAAGATAAGAGACTTGACTTATAATTGACCTAATTGGTGTTGAAAGGGTGAAACCTCATTCGTGAGTAATGAGTAAGTGGTCTTTAAAAGAATAAAGTTTTATTTGGTTTCTTGACATTCTAATGTAAGGAGACTTAAAGGCATTTTGAAGGTCATGTAACTTGATTTTTTTGGGAAAAGATAAGTAACTTGTTTTCAAATATTGAACTCTTCCTGATGGAAAAATATAAGTGGCTTGGTTTTAAAAGGTAGGAGTACCCTGATCAAAAAGGGGTTATTTACTTGGGTTTTAATGGTATACTTGACGTTGTGTTAAAAGTGTTTATTACTTGATTTAAACATGAACGTGTTTGGTGCTACGGATAGTAGTATCGAGTTGTTTTTACGTAAGAAAAGAAGGAGATCTTCTTTTTGAAAGAATTAAAGTATGTAGTACTTTGGGGATGAAAAACCCGGACTTTGACATAAAATGAAAGTACCTTGAGTTGTGTGTAACTTGCCTATGCTTGTTGAGATAGCCCTTGATGTGCAAGTGTTTGATTTCGTGCTACCGAGTCTCTCGATGGAGGGCCGGCTATCTGTTTGATTGATGGACATACTGACACGTTGGGTGGCCCACGGGTATGCTTCCATTAGGAGTGTTATCTTGTTATTTATTTGGACATACTGACACGTTGGGTGGCCCACGGGTATGCGTCCACAGTGAGTATTATCTTGTTATTGTTTGGACATACTGACACGTTGGGTGGCCCACGGGTATGCTTCCACAGTGAGTATCATCTTGTTATTGTTTGGACATACTGACACGTTGGGTGGCCCACGGGTATGCTTCCACAGTGAGTATTATCTTGTTATGGGTTTGGACATACTGACACGTTGGGTGGCCCACGGGTATGCTTCCACTATGGGTGTCATCTTGTTATCTCCTTTGGGCATACCGACACGTTGGATGGTCCACGGGTATGGGCCCACTAGGACGGTTCTAGGGCCATGCTTATACCGAGGTGAGATGCCGGGGCATGCGGCCATTGTGCGGGTTAAATTCCCGGGTTGTATTTGAGTGATGATTTTACGGGCATGAGTCCCTGACTTGACATGACTGCTTATATGTTGGGTACTGTATTTTGGTTATCATACATGTCTCCTGCTTTTTATTGACTATTATGATTTCATTTACAGTATTTTCAGTTTCACATACTTGGTACCTGTTATCGACTTCTCGCCCGCTGCGTTTGCCGCGAGTTGAGGTACATAACTGGCGATCCGCACTCTTAGGATCGCTGCCGTTCTCGGAAGCTCCATATCTCCAAAGCTTGTCTTGTGTACGGTTCCTCGAAGTTGTAAGCTGTACATTCAGGGGCATGGCGGGGCCCTGTCCCGTCATTGTTGTTATAAAATTCTTAGAGGTCTGTAGCACTGTTATGGGCAGGGTTTGTAAAGGATGTAACTGTTCAAGTTTTCATTTATGTACAGAAAGGTAACCGTTTTGGTTAGCCTGTTTTCTTATTTCATTGTGTATCTTTCATGAGTTTTTATTTTCCGCTGGTTTTTCTCTGATGATTGTATCACTACGGTGCCCGGGGTAAGACACCAGTCGCGGGCCCGAGGTCGGGTCGTGACAGTCTTGCACTAAGGGGGGTATTTATTGAGAATTCAAGGGTCAAGATCTATGCAAGTGTGTGGTCAAGATTGGGCCATGTGTGTGTGGGTCCCACCACACCACATGGCCAACGAAAACTAGTGCCAAGTGCCATGGCCATTTCGGCCAAGGGGACAAGTGGCAAGACACTTGTTCCACCATTTCGGCCAAGGTGCCACATGGGGGTGACACGTGTCTCCCCCCTACTCGTCCAAAATATTTCGTCTTCCGAAAATATCCAAAATACCGAAAATCTCAAAAACAAAGTGGGCCCCACAAAACCGTAAATTTCTCCCGTGGGTCCCACGTGATCATTTCCGAAAATAAAATCTCATAATTCTAATATAATCCAGGAAGCCCAAATACCAAATCTGGGAATCCAATTCCCATCAACGAACTTTTTTCCTTCACAAAACCCAGAAACGTTTCCGTCGAAAAATCACATCTTTCTTTCTTTCCAACATTACTGTTGTATTCTCGTACGTACGTCCTCATATACATACCCTGGAACTACGGGGTGTAACATTCTTCCCCCCTTAGAAACATTCGTCCCGAATGTTCCTTCTAAGTCTCTACACATACACGTGCCGGTATAGTCTTCACTACTATACTTACGAAACCAATCATGCCATAAATGGCCATAATATAACATACGCGAAAAACTCAAATCCAAGCCAACGAGGAATCACCTCTAACATCACAAAAAATTTCCCACCCAAGGTCTAAAGGATACTCCCTTCGCATCTTCACTTCACAACAAAAATGATCACTTTCATCCCCTTAACACATGTTCACTTCTTTCCTTACTCGTCTTACCCTTCGCGTACACCTGAACTCTTTCTAGTATACGTACCATACTCCAGTCATCGCTTCAGTTTCCAAAACCTTGGAGTTACTACCTCCAACTTGGTCATCTTACTAGCCTCAAATTCCTTTAAGGCCATTCCCGGCCTTCACGATCTGATTCTGGTCGAGCGCATCCACGAACCCGTACGATAGTTACCTAAACTTGGGCCTAGCACCCTCGTGACCCTATCACATAGCGGGACCACCACAAATTGACCCCACCCCAATTCGAGCTGCGGGTTGACCCGCGACCTTGCCTCTGTTATACCCCGTATTTCCAGAGTATGTACGTAGAAAAGTTTGAGCCTTAAAGTTAGGCAAGGACGAAAATTTTGTGCACTGTGAGCGAAAAGAATCGTTTTCCGTAAAAGCGTCTTCCAAAACTTGCGAAGGGAAAATTCCGGCTATGTCATTTATAATTTTTGCGGATTTTTCCGAGAGATGAAATATTTTGGACCAACGAGAGGGCGACACTTGTCACCCTCTAATTGGCGGACTTGTGGGCGTCAATGGGACGAATTGGAGCCATGGAGTTGGTAGGATATTTTGTGTAGTTGTTGAGCAAGTGGGACCCACAAACACTTGTCCAAATCTTGACCTTACACTTGCCCACCACTTGTCTTGATCTTGGCCATTGGTTGGCCTATAAATACCCCCCCTTTGTTGAAGACTTCTTCATCCCAAAAATGTTTTCTAAGTCTTGCAAATCCTCCCCCCCCCCCTCTTGAAGAGCTCTCGTCCAAAGAAGCCTCCCCCTCCCCCTTTGAGTGGCCCTTGGCCGAGACACACACCCCCCCTACCTTGAGTGGTCTCGTAAATACTACCCCCCCTTGGTAGAAAATACTCTCCAAGTATAGTTACTATTCCAAAATACCTTGGCCCAAATACCTTGTAGTATTCCAAGGTTACACCTATACTAAAAGCCCAGAAATACTATTATACTTCCCTTCAGTCACAAAAACGAAACCCTAAGGAAAATCTTCACAGTTGGTTGAAGTATTAAGAAGAAGTTGCGTAGAACTTCTAAGGGTTGTTTGGAGCGGGTTGGAGCACCCGGAGTAGGAGCTAAACGTTGCTCAGGATCGACATTAAACTTGGATAATTTTGGGCTTATCGAGGTAAATACTTTTGTCCTTATATTGTAATTGGAAATTACATACTGTTGTAACATAGAAATGAATATAAGATTCATAGAAGAGAATTGAACTGTAATAGAAGGATATTACTGAAAAATTGAACGAAATCGCATCAGTAGAATATTAAAGTAGAAGTTGATAGACTTATATAACCTTTATAGGTTGAATGTTCTGCGAGTAGCATGTACTACTTGAAAGGTGGACAAGGCTAGCCGGGTTATAGCCGTGGAGCGTTTTGCTAATAGTCGATAATCGTCGCGAGGTATGTGATTCTTCTTATCCTCTTGAGCATGATATTTTAAAAGAATATATATATAGTACGGTAGACGTACGTGTGTTAACTGAACGTAGTTGTACGGCAATGTCTTTTGACTTAAGCCTGAATAATAAGAATCTTGAAGTATTTCAAAAGAATTAAGAATCCTTTTTGAAAGAAGAGTAATACTTGGTTTTAAAAGCTTAAGAGTTATACTAGCTTTATGGGAAGTTAGGTATAACGACTTAAGAGTGATAAAAAAGAATGGTTTATTGATTTTAGAAGTTAAGAGACTTGGTCTTAAAAGATAAGGGACTTGACTTAAATAAATTAAATATGAATTTTGTGTGAAACCTCATTCGTGAGTAATGCGTACTTGGTTTTTAAAAGGAATAATATTTTACTGATTTCGGAAATCAGAATAAGTATCGAACAAACCACAGCAGCGCTAATAAAGGGAAATGTATTGACTAATAAAGTATTATTAAAACCAGTAGAAACCTCCATCTGCGTAGAAGCTAAGATGAGACAAAATGATGTTACATTTCCTAGATCATGGTTGCTTTAATAAGATTGTTATAAACAAGAATAACCTACTCACATATAAGGCATATGTTTCTCAAATTGTTTTAAAGGAGAATTATATAATTATGTGATTAAAACTATGAACTACGAAACCTTTCGAAAATGAGAAACTTGAGCAATTGAAATTAGGCAAACTTAAACGTTTGGAAAATAATGTTGTTACGTGATTTTACAAAAGGAAGTGTTTTGGTTTACTTAAAAAAGATAGTCACTCTATTTTTATACTACGGGTATTGTGTGACTTTTGTGAAAGAAACGGATCTTTTAAAGAGTTAATGTATGAAGTACTTTGGGGATAAATTCCCGAACTTGTTAACATAAAGTAGAAAGTACCTTGTGTGAAGAACTTGATTGTATTGGTTTGTGATAGCCTTGTAATACTTTCTTGTTGATTTGATAAGTAAACATGTTAGGATGCTACGTGTGTTAGTATCTTGTGATGTTGTGAAAGGGGGTTATTCTTGTTGTGCTTACGTTGTTAAACTTTAAGCCCGTTGTACTGTTATTATATCACATACCCCCTTGACTTGTTATACCGAGGGCTTGCCACCCTTGATGCGGTCTATCACGGCTATCGGTCAATGTGACTATGCGGAGCAGCGGTATGCTCGTGATTGATCATTCGGTGTTTTATCCCGATCACGGGGATGCCCTATGCGATGCATGTGACTATGCGGTCCATTGAGACTATGCGGTGCGGAGTCGAGGGAGAATGCCGGGGTTTGCTACCGACGCGTCTATACGACTATGCGGGTCTATGTGTGACCTATGCGAGTGCGGAAGTCGAGATTAGGCACGCATAATGATACTATGGGCGATTGGCCTTGCTTCGATCATTAGCTGCCTAGAAAAGACCAGTTACAGTATATCTATTTCGCTCTTGTTTATGTTGTGGGTGTGAGACCCATAGTTATATTTGAGTGATGGCTTTAAGGGCGTGAGTCCCTGACTTGACATATCGCTATTTATTGTGGCGTAGTTTGGTTATCATACATGTCTCGCTTTATATAGACTACTATGATTTCATTTACTGATATTTTGATTTCACATACTTGGTACCTGTTGTACTGACCTCCTTCGGGGGGATGCGTTCATGCCGCAGGTAGAGGTACACCAATTGTTGATCCTCGCTCATTGGGTCACAGTTCAGCGTTTGGGAAGCTCCGTTTCTCCGGAGGCTTATCAGTGGTATAGTCCCCTGTCGTTGTAGGTACTTACATTCAGGGGTATGGCGGGGCCCTGTCCCGCCATTGTTATTATAACATTCTTAGAGGTATGTAGTACTGTTGTGGGCAGAGTTGTAAAAAGGGATGTAACTGTTCTAGTTGTTATATATATGCCGAACGACAATTTTCCTCAGACAAACTGCTTCGCACTTCTTATTATTTCATGTCTTGTTTTATATTCCGCTGATTACTCTGATGTATGTCTACTTGGGTGCCCGGGTAAGGCACGATCCACGAGCCGGTTGGTCGTGACAAAAGTGGTATCGAGCGATTAATCCTCGGAAAGTGTCTACAGACCGTATCTAGTAGAGTCTTGATTATCGGTGTGTTGTGCACCACACCAATAATCAGGAGGCTATAGGATATTTAGGATTGGTTTCCATTCTTCTCACTCTGAGATCGTGCTTAGAGCCGTGTTATAAGTTGGACCCCTCTAACGTATTCCTTTCCCGTACCAGTTATGCCTCCGGGTAAACCCGCCGGGCGAGGCAAGACAGCCGAGGAGGCTGCGAGTAGAGCACGAGAGGGTTACGAGGCACAGCCCAATCATCACCGGGTGGTGCTTCATTCGGGAGTTCGCGGCGTCGCCACATTTCAAAAGAGTTTAGCACAGCGGCAACAGTTCCTACTGCGGCCATGATATATGAGCCTTCAGTTCCACGACCGGGAACAAAGAATATGGATTACAAAGGAATGGACCTGTTACTAGCTAGGATTTTAGCAACCAGAGAGTATTTTATGTACCGATTTATCACGGGTCGTGATGACTATCTAAGAGAGAGTTGTGCAAGAGTAGCTCTTCAGTCAGGCTTGAGCATGGCCTGTGTACGGGCTTATGCGCAGCAGGCCGAGAAACGTAGGGATCGACGGGTTAACCAAGATCAGCAGAAGAGGGCCAGAACAGCAGGGTCCTTTGGTAACTTTCAAGGCGAACCGCCTCAGCAGCAGATTAGATATGCACCCCCACCAGTGCAGAGTGGTCCTCCGCGTGGTTCGTGACGCTCGAGGTATGCCGGAGTTGGTCAGAGCTCTAGGGCTTCTGGTTCACAGATACACGTAGGTTCTAGCCAGCCGAGTTCAGTTTTCCTCAGTGTTCACAGTGTGGCAGGCGTCATCCTGGGGAATGTCGTCTTGTTGATTGTGCTTGTTTTACCTGCGGCCGTCAGGGCCATGTGTCAAAAAGATGTCCTAGTAGGAGGGATGCAAGTAGGAGGACTCAGCCTTCAGGATTAGTGTTACACCCCGTAAATTCTAGAGGATAGATAAGTTGGCAAACATGTGTTGGAAGGATTTTGAGTTTACCTTTGAGTGTTGTACCCCAGTTGTTAAGAATTTCGAGGTGTTTAAAAGCCTAATGTGTAGCCCGTTAAATCTAGATCCCAACGCAACAAACCGTTCGTCGATTGGACATCGGAGTCAAAAGTTATGGAAGTTTCAAGTTTGGTGCGCATCAGCCGCAGCAGCTTCTGCACAGGGTGCAGCCGCGGCGCCGATCGCAGGCCGCAGCGCCAGCTTGTACTGGGGTCACAGGTTCTGGCCGCTGGCGCCGAATGCAGCGCCCGACACGCGGAAGATTTATTTTGGAAGTGAGCGCGCGGCGGGGCCGCGGCGCCGAGGCGGGATTTTTGCGCAGTAAGTGACGAAAAACAGGGGATATTTCGTTTATAACCTATGGGAGGGTGACAAGTGTCCCTCCCATCCTTTTTATCAGTAAGTGGTCCTATTTTAGGGCCAAGTCTTGGAAGACTTGGCCATTCCATTTCATTTCATTTCAAAACCCTTCCATGGAAACCTTCTCCCTTCTCTATAGTTTTTGGAAGAAAACCTAGCTTTAGAGGAGATTGTTGGGGCGGCGGCAAGAAGAAAAAGTGTGGGTAAACTCGTGGGTAACGCTGGTGGGCGATTTTGACGGAAAGAGGTGGAAGAAAAAGGGGCTTTTGTGGGCTATTCCTTAAGGTAAAAGTTTCCCCTTTCTCTTGGTTATGAGCCTAAGGCTGTTTTATTATAGTAGTATAGATCTGTGAGCCTGAGGCTGTTATATTTAGAGTTTGAATAGATGTGAGCCTGAGGCTGTTTTATTTTAGTAGTTTAGAGTTGAGCCCGAGGTCGTTTTATATTGCATGGATTTGGATCTTGTTGTCTGTGGAAAACCGGTGGGCATGTTAGCCTTAAGATTGTAACTACCTTTTGGTGACAAAGTTAGTGGTTGCATTTTTTATAGAAGGTTATTTGTGGTAGTTGAAGATGTTTAGGTTTAGACATCATGTTAACCTAAATCTTGAATGGAAAGAGTATTGAAAAGGGTTTAGAATGGGTTACTGTTTTCGACCTTGGATAAAGGTAGTAAGTTCCGTAGAACCCAGGGGCTTTGCTTCTAGCTTATTCTACGCTCTAACTAGAAGTTAATAGATGTCTTATGACCCTTATAGGATTGAGGCGCCACGAGTAGCGTATCCTACTGAAGCGGTTCAATACCGTGGCGCTTTTGCTTTTGTCGCAATCGTCGCGGTATGTGATTCTTCCTATCCTCTTCAAAGATGACTATTTGTGAAATATATAGCGGTTGACGACGTGTTAAAGGAAATTGATTTTCCAAATTTTGTCTTGACTTGTTATGAAGTGTAAAGGGCTTCATTATGTGTAAGAGTAGTAAGTCTTATCCGTTAGTAATGGGCACTCTGCTTAAAGAATGAGTCCTCTTGGTCTCATAAATGTTTATGTGGTAATTGGTTGGTTTAAAACATAAAGGGGTTATAACGGCTTTATGGGAAGTTAGTTATAACAACTTTATGTGAGTAAAGAACGGTTGTTGATTGGTAGAAGTTAAGAGACTTGATCTTGTAAGATAAGAGACTTAACTTAGAATTGTGAAAGTTTTGTAATGTATTCAAAAGTTGTAAAACCTCATTCGTGAGTAATGAGTAATACTTGGTTTTTGAAAACTTAAGAGTTATACTAGCTTTATGGGAAGTTAGGTATAACGGCATAAGAATGTGAAATGGATTTCGAAAGTGGGAACAAGTATCGAACACACCATCATAGCTAATAAAGGAAATGGTTTCACTAATTGATTATATTAAAACCAGGAGAAACCTCCATCTGCATAGAAACTAAGATAAGACAAAATGATATTACATTTCCTAGATCATGGCTGCTTAAATGAGAATCATTGATAACAAGTTCTGACTTTTCTTAAAATTCCAAAGAATGAACTTAATGGATTGCAAAGGATAATGTACTGGAATTTGGAAAAGAGAAGTAACTTGAGTTTGAAAGTATAAATCACTTGTTTTCAAATATCGAACTTTTCTTAAGGGAAAAGTAAATGACTTGGTTTTAAAAGGTAGGAATACTTGACCTTAAAGGAGTTAATTACTTGGACTTTTAAAAAGTATACTTGACGTTATGTTAATTTTGTTTTGAAGACGTGTTTTAAACATGAACGTGTGATACTATGTGTGATAGTATCGTATGGTTTCTACGTAAAGAGAGGTCTTGAAGGTAGGAAAGAATGTAGTATTTGGGGTTGGAACCCGGTTTGTTGACTTAAACGAAGGTACTTTGAGTCAGGTGTAACTACCGCCTGCTTGTGGTGATAGTTTTGTTGTTGTGCAAGTGTTTGACTTTGTGCTACCGAGTCTCTCGACGAGGGCCTGATATCGGGTGGTATGATGGACATATCGACACGCTGGGTAGCCCACCGTATGCTTCCACTATATTGATCCTTCGGGACATATCGACACGTTGGGTAGCCCACGTACGCCCATTGGAGTGTTATCTTGTAAACTGGTTTGGACATACCGACACGTTGGGTAGCCCACGCAGTATGCGTCCCACAGGTGAGTATTATCTCGGTATTTGTTTGGACATACCGACACGTTGTAGCCCACGAGTATGCGCCCACAGTGAGTATTATCTTGTTATTGGTCGGGACATACCGACACGCTGGGTAGCCCACGAGTATGCGCCCACAGCGAGTACTATCTTGTTATTGGGTCGACATACCGACGCTGCAGCCCACGAGTATGCGCCCACTTGAGTAATGATCTTTCTGGCGTGAGTCCACGACTTGATGTGATTTGATTTGATCGAATCAGATATACGTGGTGTATCAGAGTTGGTTATCATACATGTCTCCTGCTTTCCTTATAGACTATTATGATTTCTTTTACGATTTTTCTGCTTCGCATACCTGCACTGCTGTTATCGACCTCCTTCGGGCCGCTCACGCCGCAGTTGAGATACATCGCTTGTTGATCCGCACTTTGGATCATTGTTCGCCTCGAAGCTCCATTCCTTCGAGACTTTGTCATTTGGCACGTTCCTCAAGTTGTAGAACTTTTGCACATTCAGTGGTATGGCGGGCCCCGCCCGTCGAGATGTTATAAAAATTCTTAGGTCCGTAGTAATCGATGTAAGGTGGATTGTAATCGCTCAGTGTTAGTTATTTTCGTAAAAGGTAACCGATCGTTAGCCTGCTTCCTCTTTTCATTGGTTATCATGTATGAGTTTTAATTTCCGATTTTCTCGATGTTGTTTGACTACTTGGGTGCCCGTAAGGCACCGCCATGCCCGCTTCGGTCGCGATGGTAAGTGGTATCGAGCGATTAGTCCTCGGAAAGTGTCTACAGCATCGCGTTCTAGAGTCTTGATTATCGATGTGTTGTGCACCACATCTATAATCGTGAGGTCATGGACATTTAGGATTGGTTTCTATTCTTCTCATTCCGAGATCGTGCCTTAGCCGTGTTGTAAGTTGGACCCTCTCGACGTGTTTCGTTTTACCGCTATGCCTCGCGAAAGGCAACCAGGGCCCGAAGCGGCAAGGCGCAGCAGGCGGAGCTGCGAGTAGAAATGGCGCCTCTACAGAGACCACAAGATTCGAGCCTCCACCCCACGGTCCGGAGAGCGAGATGGGTTACGCGAGTTGGCGATTATCGCCGTGGTCAGGCCGACACGAGGATAGGCCGGACGCAGCAGCCCAAAGAGCACCAATGGTTCACCCGAGATCGGATAGTTTGAGGTCGCGGACTTTCTCGAGTTGTGGCCCGCCAGAGTTCTACGGTCGAGGCACGAGGATGATCCGCAGGAGTTCATCCGATTCAACCGGATCGCGAGAGTGATCAAGGCATCGGAGACCGAGTCGGTGGTCCTAGGTTCGCATCGCCGCGCGTGATACCGCAATGATCGTTTGATTCGCGGAGCTGCCCGGGGAGGGCATGCACTTCCAGCGAGATGGGACGAGTTCTCGGAGGCATTTCTTGCACATTTCTTGCCTCCACGTATGGCGAGGACTCGCCGGCAGATTTTTGATGTTGAGGCGTAGCGCGACGGTTCGTGAGTACAACGTGGAGTTTAACTCACTAGCCTCGGACGTCTCGCGTTAGTAGCCGACATGGAGGACAGAGTGCACCGCTATGTCACGGCTTGATGACTATTTGGCGAGAGTTGCTCGAGTAGCTCTTCACCGCATGGACCTTGCCCGCATGCAGGCTCATGCACTTGGATGTGAGGCACGTAGGAGTCGACGGAATGACCAAGATCAGCAGAGTAGGGCCAAGGCAGCAGGGTCCTTTGGTGACCTTCGGCAGCACCTCAAGCGAGTTAGTTATGCGCCTCCTCCAGTACGGAGTGCTCCACCTCAGTCGTCAGGACGTTCGAGAAATTCAGGAGCAGGTCAGGGCTCCAAGGTTTCGGGTTTTTGGGGGATCAGGGATGTTAGTCGGATGGGACCACCCTTACCTCGTTGTGACCATTGTGGTAGGCTCCACGATGGGGAGTGTCGTGCTAATAGGGGAATCTGTTTTACATGCGGCCAGCCGGGCCATTTTGCAAGGAATTGTCCCACCAGAGATAGCGCGGAGGTTGAGATTCAAACTTCGGGATCGATGGGCGATTCACCTCCTCCTTTTGTGCGTCGTGTCGAAAGAACATGAGTAGAGCGACAAGAAGGGAAGTGAAGCAATAGTTACGTGTATGTTCTTAACCTCAGAGTATTGTATGCTTTGATGTTGTGGTGATGTGTTGAGTGCTATGTTCGGGTAGCTTTGTGTATATAATGTGTTTTGGAAGCATGGTTATTAAAGAGGGTAAGTTTGGGAATGAGAAAAATTTTGAGACCTTAGATGTAAGGCCGCTTGGGTGAAGCCTTTCATCGTTAATCCTTGTCGGAGTGTATGGTATACATGGAGTTTTGTGTGATGATTCCATGAGTAGTTTGTGATGGGAGTGGTAGCTTCCATGACGTGGATTAGTAAGATGGACGAGTTGAGGTAGTGACTCGGTGGTAGAAACGAGCGATGGATCAATTGTGGAACGTGTACTAGAGAGGGGTGTGAGTGTACAAGGAAGGTACGCCGAGTAAGGAGAGTATCCTTTAGACCAAGGGAGGAGAAAATAGTGATGTTTGCACGTAGAGGTGATTTCCCCGTTAGCTGGAATTTGGAGATGCGTGATTTTTATATTATGGCCATGAGAGGCATAAATGAGTTTTTGGTAGGTATAGTAGTGAAGACTATACCGGCGCATGTGTTCTGAAGACTTAGAAGGAACATTCGGGACGAATGTTTCTAAGGGGGGAAGAATGTTACACCCCGTAAATTCTAGAGGATAGATAAGTTGGCAAACATGTGTTGGAAGGATTTTGAGTTTACCTTTGAGTGTTGTACCCCAGTTGTTAAGAATTTCGAGGTGTTTAAAAGCCTAATGTGTAGCCCGTTAAATCTAGATCCCAACGCAACAAACCGTTCGTCGATTGGACATCGGAGTCAAAAGTTATGGAAGTTTCAAGTTTGCGCGCAATCCGCAGCAGCTTGCATGCGGTACAGCGCGCGCCGGACCGCAGGTCGCGCGCCGCTTGTACCGGGGTCACAGGTTGCAGGCCGCGCCGAATGCAGGCGCATACACACGCGAAGATTTATTTTTGAGTGGAGCGCCGCATACGGCGTGGCCGCGCGCCGAGGCGGGATTTTTATGCGCAGAAGTGACGAAAAACAGGATATTTCGTTTATAACCTATGGGAGGGTGACAAGTGTCCTCCCATCCTTTTATCGCAGTGGTCCTATTTTAGGCCAAGTCTTGAAGACTTGGCCATTCCATTTCATTTCATTTCAAAACCCTTCCATGGAAACCTTCTCCCTTCTCTATAGTTTTTGGAAGAAAACCTAGCTTTAGAGGAGATTGTTGGGGCGGCAAGAAGAAAAAGTGTGGGTAAACTCGGTAACGGTGGGCGATTTTGACGGAAAGAGGTGGAAGAAAAAGGGGCTTTTGTGGGCTATTCCTTAAGGTAAAAGTTTCCTTTCTCTGGTTATGAGCCTAAGGTCGCTTTTATTATAGTAGTATAGATCCGTGAGCCCGAGGTGTTATATTTAGAGTTTGAATAGATGTGAGCCTGAGGCTGTTTTATTTTAGTAGTTTAGAGTTGAGCCTGAGGCTGTTTTATATTGCATGGATTTGGATCTTGTTGTCCTGTGGAAAACCGAAGTGGGCATGTTAGCCTTAAGATTGTAACTACCTTTTGGTGACAAAGTTAGTCGTTGCATGTTGTATAGAAGGGAAATTGTGGTAGTTGAAGATGTTTAGGGTTAGACATCATGTTAACCTAAAACTTGAATTGAAAGAGTATTGAAAAGGGTTTAGAATGGGTTACTGTTTTCGACCTTGGATAAAGGTAGTAAGTTCCGTAGAACCCAGGGGCTTTGCTTTTAGCTTATTCTACGTTCGGAACTAGAAGTTAATAGATGTCTTATGACCCTTTATAGGATTGAGGCGCCACGAGTAGCGTATCCTACTGAAGGTTCAATCTTGGGCGTTTTGCTTTTTGTCGGCAATCGTCGCGAGGTATGTGATTCTTCCTATCCTCTTCAAAGATGACTATTTGTGAAATATATAGTGCGGTTGACGACGCACGTGTGTTAAAGGAAATTGATTTTCCAAATTTTGTCTTGACTTGTTATGAAGTGTAAAGGGCTTCATTATGTGTAAGAGTAGTAAGTCTTATCCGTTAGTAATGGGCACTCGGTGCTTAAAGAATGAGTCCTCTTGGTCTCATAAATGTTTATGTGGTAATTGGTTGGTTTAAAACATAAAAGGGGTTATAACGGCTTTATGGGAAGTTAGTTATAACAACTTTATGTGAGTAAAGAACGGTTGTTGATTGGTAGAAGTTAAGAGACTTGATCTTGTAAGATAAGAGACTTAACTTAGAATTGTGAAAGTTTTGTAATGTATTCAAAAGTTGTAAAACCTCATTCGTGAGTAATGAGTAATACTTGGTTTTTGAAAACTTAAGAGTTATACTAGCTTTATGGGAAGTTAGGTATAACGGCATAAGAATGTGAAATGGATTTGAAAGTGGGAACAAGTATCGAACACACCATAGCGCTTAATAAAGGAAATGGTTTCGACTAATTGATTATATTAAAACCGGAGAAACCTCCATCCGCATAGAAACTAAGATAAGACAAAATGATATTACATTTCCTAGATCATGGTCTTAAATGAGAATCATTGATAACAAGTTCTGACTTTTCTTAAAATTCCAAAGAATGAACTTAATGGATTGCAAAGGATAATGTACTGGAATTTGGAAAAGAGAAGTAACTTGAGTTTGAAAGTATAAATCACTTGTTTTCAAATATCGAACTTTTCTTAAGGGAAAAGTAAATGACTTGGTTTTAAAAGGTAGGAATACTTGACCTTAAAGGAGTTAATTACTTGGACTTTTAAAAAGTATACTTGACGTTATGTTAATTGTGTTTGAAGTACGTGTTTTAAACATGAATGTGTGTGATACTATGTGTGATAGTATCGTATGGTTTCTACGTAAAGAGAGGTCTTTGAAGGTAGGAAAGAATGTAGTATTTTGGGGTTGGAACCCGGTTTGTTGACTTAAACGAAGGTACTTTGAGTTGTGTGTAACTTACCTGCGTGCTTGTGGTGATAGTTTTGTTGTTGTGCAAGTGTTTGACTTCAGGCTACCGAGTCTCTCGACGAGGGCCGGATATCGGGTGGTATGATGGACATATCGACACGTTGGGTAGCCCACGGTATGCTTCCACTATATTGATCCTTTGGGACATATCGACACGTTAGGTAGCCCACGGTATGCTTCCATTGGAGTGTTATCTTGTAAACCGGGTTTGGACATACCGACACGTTGGGTAGCCCACGGTATGCGCCCACGGTGAGTATTATCTGGTATTTGTTTGGACATACCGACACGTTGGGTAGCCCACGGTATGCGTCCACAGTGAGTATTATCTTGTTATTGGTTGGGACATACCGACACGTTGGGTAGCCCACGAGTATCGTCCACGCGAGTACTATCTTGTTATCGGGTGGACATACTGACGCGTTGGGTAGCCCACGAGTATCGTCCACTTTGAGTAATGATCTTTCGGCGTGAGTCCACGACTTGATGTGATTTGATTTGATCAATCAGATATACGTGGTGTACTGTAGTTTGGTTATCATACATGTCTCCTGTTTTCCTTATAGACTATTATGATTTCTTTTACAGTATTTTTCTGTTTCGCATACTCGGTACCTGTTGTACTGACCTCCTTCGGGGGGCTGCGTTCATGCCGCAGGTTGAGATACATCGCTTGTTGATCCGCACCCTTTGGATCGCTGTTCAGTTCTCAGAAAGCTCCATTCCTTCGGAGACTTTGTCATTTGGTACGGTTCCCTGAAGTTGTAGAACTTTTTGTACATTCAGGGGTATGGCGGGGCCCTGTCCCGTCAGAGATGTTATAAAAATTCTTAGAGGTCTGTAGTACTGATGTGGGCAGGGATTGTAACTGTTCAGGTGTTAGTTATTTTCAGAAAAGGTAACCGATTGGTTAGCCTGTTTCCTCTTTTCATTGGTTATCATGTATGAGTTTTAATTTCCGCTGATTTTCTCTGATGTTGTTTGACTACTTGGGTGCCCGGGTAAGGCACCAGTCGCGGGCCCGGTTTCGGGTCGTGACAATTAGTGGCTAGTTCATCACCTCCCCTAGCTATGCGCCCAACAGGGCAGGATTGATTAGAACGACAGAGGGGAGTGAAGCAGTAGATATAGGTATATCCTTAACCATCTAGAGATTTGTACGTGTGATAAGATGGGTATATCTTAAGAGTTATGTTCAGATAACATAGTGTTAATTGTGATTAGAGATCATGATTAGTTAAAAGGGTAAGATTGGGGATAAGGAAAGTGTGAGCCTTAGAGTTTTATACGTAGAGACCTTAGAGGAAAGGCCATCTCGAGTAAAAGATTTATATTTTTATGTTTGACCCTTACCGGAGTGCATAGTACACGTGAGATATGTTTGTGTGATAAGTCCACTAGGTTTTCGTGACTCGATGAGGAGATTGTTTCGGATCGGGAACAAGAGTTTGGCGCGATAGCAGGTCGGGTTGAGGACCGATCGCGGCTCAACCCGCGACCTATTTTGTGGTGGGGTCAGTTTGTGGTGGTCCCGCCAAGTGGTGGGGTCACGAGGGTGTTGGGCCCAAGTTTGGTTAACCAAACAGACGAGTTCGTGGATGCGTTCGACCGATGGTCGGGCCGATGAGATCACCATCTTGTCTTTCACCAGACCGTTTACTCGCAGGTTATGCGAGATGTTATATCGGGAAGGTTGTAAGGTTGCACGAGGTGCCTACTTTCACCTTATGACAGCAATGGAGCCCGCTTCACCGCTTTTCCGGAGGTTTTACCAGCAGGTTAGGAACTTCAGTGAGTCTCGATCGCATTCGCCCTCGGGCGGTGTTTGGTGTTCGGGTAATGTGAGGATTGTTGTCTCTATTGAGGAGTGTTTAATAGCTACCATATCGAGATTCGGACATCGCCTTATGACGCCAGGGGCGAAAGTGTAAGTCAGGTCGATTGGTTCGATGTTGGCAAAGTTCGATAGATGGTTCATTCTTGTTTCAGCAGGATGTGGATAGGTGAAGCCTATCCAGAGAGGTTATCGGCACTGAGTCAGCGAAGTCGCGGATAATCGCGGCGGCGCTGGAGTTCAGGTTGACGGTGGGTCTTCTTGAAGGTACCACCCCGGAAGGGTGTGACGAGATTCGGAAAACAGAGGAAACTTAGCCCGAGGTATTTTGAGCGTTTTCAGGAAAATTGGTGTTATACCCCGTATTTCCAGAGTATGTACGTGAGGACGTACGTACAAAAGTATAGCCTTGGTTAGGCATTGGACGAAAAATGTTTGTGCACAACTCACTTAAAGAATCGTTTTTCGACGAAACGTTTTACTAAACTCGCGTAGGGTAAATTCCGGCTATGTCATTTATATTTTTGCGGATTTTTCCGAGAGATGAAATATTTTGGACCAACGGGAGGGTGACACTTGTCACCCTCAATGGACGGCAAACATGGGCCAAGGTTGCACGTTTTTTGTGCCTTTGCACAAAGTCAAGGAGTTGGTAGGATATTTGTGTAGTAGATGGATAAGGACACTTGGGTGAATCTCCACCCTACACTTGCCTTGCACTTGGCATCATCTTGGCCATTGGTTGGCTATTTCTTGACCTATAAATACCCCCCTTAAGATGAAGAGTTCTTCATCCACAAATCAAACTTTCCAAGTCTAAAATCCTCCTCTCCTTGTGAGCTTCGTCCAAGAGCTCTCCTCCTCTAAAAGAGCTCAGAAACAACCTCTAGCCCTAGCCGAAACACCCTCCCTTGGTAGATAGTTGTCTTCCAAATACCCTAGCCCAATTCCCTTATAGTATTTTAGTAGAAGTTGTTGGGAACTTCTAAGGGTTCTTGAGCTCTGAGCGCATACAAATTAGGAGCTAAACCTTGCTCAGGAGCGACTTTTAACTTGGATAATTTTGGGCTTATCGAGGTAAATACTCTTGTCCTTCTATTGTAATTGGATATTACATATAAGAATAGTTAAGACTTGAGTATAAGATATGAAAGAATATTAATGAATAGAATCAATCGTTATCACAAAGTAGGCGGTATAAAGAAGAATGAATTGAACTATACTTACTTAGGACTGTTTTCACAGTAGACTTGAGTAGCTCGACGGGTAGGGAAGTGCTGCCCGATTTTCCGTAGAATAGAGAACCCTCTACTTAAGAACTGTTTACAGAATAGTCTAGATGTTGATAGACGTATTTGACTATTATAGGCTGATTCTCTGCGCGCGACATATTCGACTTGGCAGGTGGATTTTGCCGAGAAGGTATGTGATTCTTCCTATACTCTTGAGCATGATATTTTAAATATATATATAGTACGGTAGACGTACGAGTGTTAACTGAATAATAATTATGGCAATGTCTTTTGACTTAAGTGTTACACCCCGTATTTACAGGATATGTTTTAAGAACGTAAGTAAGAACTCACAAGTGTTAAGATTTGAGACTTGTAAAAATTTATCGGAAATATGAAATTGTCGGAAATCGTATTATTTTGACGAATGGGAGGGCGACACGTGTCACCCCCTTAAATGATGCCTTGGACGAAATCTAGCAAGGGCTAAAGGGTCATTGGACCTTTGTTGCAAGACAAGTCTTGCAAGTGTGAGCTTGAGAAAATTGACCAAAGTCAAAGGTCCCACAAGCCTTGATATTTAATAAGAGATCATCCTAGCCACCCAATTGTACACATCTTGACCCTCCATGTCCCTTTATAATACTACTAGTAGTGAGACAAGTTCCATACTTAGCCATATTTGCACAAAAATTGAAGAACATAGAAGGGAAGCTCTCGGGTTCCTCTTGGAAGAAAAGGAAAATCTTTGATCCTTGTTCTTTTAGCTCCCACTTTAAACCAAGGTTCTTGAGGGTAGTGTAAGCATATCTCAATAGAAAAATCTTGGAAAAAGGTAGTTTACTGTTAGTCGCAGTGCGGAAACCTAGTTGTCTTTCTAGGTTTTGCTTAGAAGTTGAAGGAAAATTGTTGGTGTTGTTCTAAGGGTCTCAAGGAGCGGATTGAAGTGTCTTGAAGAGACTCTAGGTTGCTAAGGAGCAACTTTGGTTTTGAAGATTGGATTAAGAATCGTTGAGGTATAATCTTGTTCTTTGAAAATGTTACAAGATTATTTATATTGTTGTTAGCTTTACTTGTTGCTAGCATGAAGAATATGTGTTGAAGTTTATAAGGATTATGGATTGATTGTAGCCTTGGAAATCCGAAATGTAATGTAAGCCATGTTAAGTTGGATTGCAATTTAGTCGTTATTAGAATCGTCGCATGTTGTTGACTTGAAGATTATAGTAGTTATAGTCGATTGCGACTTGATATCATGTATTGCTAACAACTTGGATTGAAATGGAATTTGGATAAGAATTGGTATTGTTGAAAACAATGTGGCCGAATTTGGACATGTAGTTTGTATTAGTTGATATCTTTTGTGGGGCGGAATTTTACACGTCTAGTAGGCGTGTAATCCCCTATTGATAATTGCATTGTTTGGGCCTTAAATGTGGTGTGTTTGGTTATTGTATTCGGCCTTGAAAAAGGTGGCAAAGTAAGTAAAAACAAAGGAGGTGCTGTCCGATTTTCCGTAGAATTTAGTGACTTAGCACCTAGAATATTCTACGTTTGAAGTAAGAGGTTAATGGACGTATTGTGACCATTATAGGTTGAAGTACTAAGTATAGCGTATCCTACTTGAAGGATGGATTAGCTATCAAGATTGAAGTACTTTGGAGCATTTTGCTACTTGTCGACAATCGTCGCGAGGTATGTGAACCTCTTCCTTCCTTTGGCATGATTCTATGTATGGAATATACATGTGGTATCATTTCATGTTTCCTGTTACTCTTAGAAGTTAAGAGGTAGTTGTGTGACCTACTCTATGTAGAACTTTTCCTATCTTTGAGCATGACTAGTTGCACGTATGTAGTACGGTAGACGTACAACACCTTGATTGTTATACCCCGTATTTCCAGAGTATGTACGTATGGACGTACGTACGAAATTTGAGCCTTAAGTTAGGCATTGGATTCGAAATTGGGCACAAGTGCCGAGTAGAGTCGTTTTCCGACGAAACGTTTCCACAGCTTTCGTAGGGAAAATTCCGGCTATGACATTTTTAATTTTTGCGGATTTTTCCGAGTGACGAAATATTTTGGACCAACGGGAGGGTGACATGTGTCACCCTCACATTGGAAGCAAGTGGGGTGCTTGGACGATTTGGGCGTCCAAGAGGCATTGGTTGGCCTCGCCGATTGCTCCTCTTTTGGCCTAGTTTTGTGCCATGTTTTGTGGAGTGTTTTGTGGAGTAGGGGTTAGGGTGCACTTGGCTTGATCTTGGCCTTACACTTGCCTTGCACTTGGCTAGATCTTGGCCATTGGTTGGCCTTTGGTTTTGCTATAAATACCCCCCTCTCTTTGAAGACTTCTTCATCCAAAACCTTCCAAGTCTTGAGTCCCTCTCCCTCTCTCTTTTCGTCCAAAAGCCCCCTCTCCCCCATGAAGGCCTTGGGCGAAACCCTCCCCTTTGTGAGCCTAAAGCCGAGAACACCCCCTCTTTTAGAGTGTTGTTCTCGTGTGATACCCCTTTGTGGTGTTGAAATACTCCTCCAAGTATTGTTATAATGCCCAAAATACCTTAGCCTTGTACCTTGTAGTATTCCAAGGATACCTCTACGTAGAGCCTAAATACTACCTTTTGTCTTTTTAGTCTCAAACCGAAACCCTTAGGAATCTTCATTGTTAGTTGAAGGATTTAAGTAGAAGTTGGATAGAACTTCTAAGGGTTGTTGGAGCGATGGAGCACCGGAGTGGAGCTAAGCGCTAAGGATCGACATTTAACTTGGATAATTATGGGCTTATCGAGGTAATTATCTTGTCCTCTATTGTAATTGGAAATTACATGTTTGTTAGAATATATAGTTGAAGTATACTATATATGGAACTATACTTAGTATTCGCAATGTCTTTTGACTTAAGCTGAAGAATAAAGAAAAGAATCGAATCAGTATTTACATAGGGATCATTGCAGTAGACTTGTGTAGAGTTCTTGAGTAGGATGGTACACGTCCGGTTAGGCGTAAACCCCCGGTTGGCTTGGTAGCGCCTCGATAGAGGAGAGATTTACGCCATGGGGAGGTCTTTACCAATTTTCTGTAGAAAGATAGAAACTTGTGTTTTGGGGTTAATAGACGTTTGTGACCTTTATAGGTGAAAGTACTAAGAGTAGCGTATTCTACTCGAGGAGTGGAAAGGGCTTGCAAGGTTGTAGTACTTGGAGCTTTTTGCTTATTGTCGATAAATCGTCGCGAGGTATGTGAACCTCTCCCTATCTCTTCTAGCATGATATGTGTGAACTATGTAGTACGGTAGACGTACATGTGTTAACTGTGTTTGATTGTTCTTAAAACATAAAGTGTTATAACGGCTTTATGGGAAGTTGGTTATAACAACTTTATGTAGGTAAGAAAATACTTTGTGGTTTTAAAAGGTAACTGATGTGAATTATAACTGGCTAGTTATAATAAAGAACTTGATGTATTTCAAAAGATTTATAAATCGTTTTGAAGGGAGAGTAGCACTTGGTTTTAAAGGTTTTAAAAAGAGTTATACTAGCTTTATGGGGAGTTAGGTATAATGTCTTAAGAGAGGTAAAGAAAATGGTTTACTGATGTTAGAAGTTAAGAGACTTGATCTTATAAGATAAGAGACTTAACTTATTTGTTTTAATGTGAATGTTTGTGTGAAACCTCATTCGAGTAATGAGTACTTGGTTTTATTTAAAGGGATAATGTTTTACCGATTTGAAATCGAATGTATCGACAGGACATCGCAGCGTTAATAAAGGAAAATGTATTGAATAATGATGTATCGTATTAAAACCAAAGAAACCTCCATCTGCATAGAAACTAAGATGAGACAAAATGATATTACATTTTCTAGATCATGGTCGTAATAAGAATGTTGTAAACAAGAATAACCTACTCTCACGTGAGACATATATTACTCAATTGTTCTAAAAGGAATCAGTGATTAAGTTTGGGAACTATGAAACCATTTGAAAATGAGAAGCTTGAGTAATTGAAACTAGGCAACCGGAACTTAGGAAAAGAATGTTGTTACTTGATTTTGAAAAGGAATGGGTTGGTCATTCTAATACTACGTATCGGGTGACTTTTATAAAAGTAATGGATCTCTTTAAAAGAACTTAACGTATGTAGTACTGGGTTAAAACCCGACTTTGGCATAAAATGAAAGTACTTTGAGTTGTGTGAAACTTGCCTATGCTTGTTGTTGTGAAACTTGCCTATGCTTGTTGTTGTGAAACTTGCCTATGCTTGTTGTTGTGAAACTTGCCTATGCCGTGATGATAGCCTTTGTTGTGCAAGTGTGGTATTTACGTGTTACCGCCTCTCGATAGAGGCGGTTGACTTGTTGAGAACTTACTTGGACGTCTTTGGCGTGATGGAGAATTCCACGTATGTTTCCATTTTGATTATCGCCTTGTTGTTGATGTCACATAGTGTAACGACTTCGCCCGGCCCGCATCGTGCCTTATCCCGGGCACCCTAGTGATACAACATCAGAGAAAACCAGCGGAAAATAAAACATGAGTCATGAAACATGAGATATAATAATAAACAAAGCAACCAAAACGGTTGCCTTCAAGATATACATAAAACTCGAGCAGTTTAATCTTTACAACCCCGCCACAACAAGATTACTGCACTTAAGATTTACAACGACTATGACGGACAGGCCCCGCCATACCCTCGAATGTACAAGAACCTACAACTCGAGAACACATACCAAAAGATAAGCCTCCAAGAAACGGAGCTTCCCAATACGCCTGACGTGATCCTAAGAGCGGATCCACGATCGATGTACTCTACCGCAGATGAACGCACTTCGAGCGAGGTCAAGATAACAGTACCAAGTATGTGAAATCAGAAAATATCAGTAATGAAATCATACTAGTCTATATAAAGCAGAGACATGTATGATAACCAAACTACAGCTCACAACATAAAAGCGATATATCTACCGTGGACTCACGCCTCAAGTCATTACTCAAATATAACTATGGGTCTCACGCCCACAACATCAATCATGTTCGTGATCATGGCCGCATGCCCTCGAATTCTCAGACGGTAGACATGTCCATGATGCAACAATAATACCAATGCCCCATGGCCACATGCCCCCGAATTCTACCTCTGCAGACACGTCCATGTGACATCAACAATAATATACTGGGTGATCAACCCTGCCGCATGGCCACATGCCCCCGGAATTCTACCTCGGTGTAGACATGTCCATGTAACCACAATAACAATATATCGGGTAATCAACCCGACCGCATGGCCGCATGCCCCCGGAATTCTGCATCGGTGTAGACATGTCCATGTGACATCAACAACAAGACAATAATCAAAATGGAAACATACCCGTGGAATTCTCCATCACCGCCAAAGACGCCCAAGTAAGTTCTCAACAAGTCGACCCTCTATCGAGACGCGCAGAATACGTAAATACCACACTTGTACAACAAAGGCTATCATCACAAGCATAGGCAAGTTTCACAACAACAATCATAGGCAAGTTTCACAACAACAAGCATAGGCAAGTTTCACAACAACAAGCATAGGCAAGTTTCACAACAACAAGCATAGGCAAGTTTCACAACAACAAGCATAGGCAAGTTTCACAACAACTCAAAGTACTTCCATTTATACCAAAGTCCGGGTTTTTAACCCCAAAGTACTACATACGTTAAGTTCTTTTAAAAGAGATCCATTACTTCTATAAAAGTCACCCGATACCCGTAGTATTAGAATGACCAACCCACATTCCTTTTCAAAATCAAGTAACATCATTCTTTTCCTAAGTTCCAGTTTGCCTAGTTTCAATTACTCAAGCTTCTCATTTTCAAATGGTTTCATAGTTCCCAAACTTAATCACTTGATTCCTTTTTAGAACAATTGAGTAATATATGTCTCACGTGAGAGTAGGTTATTCTTGTTTACAACATTCTTATTACAAAGAAATCATGATCTAGAAAATGTAATATCATTTTGTCTCATCTTAGTTTCTATGCAGATGGAGGTTTCTACTGGTTTTAATACAACACATCATTATTCAATACATTTTCCTTTATTAACGCTGCAGTGGTCTGTCGATACACATTCTGATTCCCGAAATCAGTAAAACCAAGTACTCATTACTTACGAATGAGGTTTCACACAAACATCCACATTAAAACAAATAAGTTAAGTCTCTTAACTTCTAACATCAGTAAACCATTTTCACTTACATAAGGTCGTTATAACTAACTTCCCATAAAGCTATTATAACACCCTATGTTTTAAACCAACCAAATCACTTAGCACATGTACGCTCACCGCACTACATAGTTCACAACAATCATGCTAGAAAAGATAGGAAGAGGTTCACATACCGCGACGATTTATCGACAATAAGCAAAATGCTCCAAGTACTACAACCTTGCTAGCCCTTTCCACTCCTCGAGTAATACGCTACTCTTAGTACTTTCACCTATAAAGGTCACAAACGCCTATTAACCCCAAAACATAAGTTTCTATCTTTCTATAGAAAATTGAAGACTCTCCCGCAACAACAGAATCTCCTCTTCTATCGAGGCCGCTACCAAGCCAACCAGTGTGGGGTTTACACGCCTAACCTGACGTGTACAATTCTACACAAGTCTCATCGCAATACACCCCTATGTAAATACAATTGATTCAGCTTTATTCTTCAGCTTAAGTCAAAAGACATTGCCGAATACTAAGTATAGCTCCATATATAGTATACTTCAACTATATATTCTAACAAACATGTAATTTCCAATTACAATAGAGGACAAGATAATTACCTCGATAAGCCCAAAATTATCCAAGTTATAATGTCGGTCCTGAGCAAGGTTTAGCTCATCCGTGCGCTCCAAACCACTCCAAACAACCCTTAGAAGTTCTAACTAACTTCTACTCAAATACTTCAACCAACTATGAAGATTTCCTTAGGGTTTCGGTTTGAGACTAAAAGGACAAAAGGTAGTATTTCCTGACTCTACGAAAGAGGTATCTTTGGAATACTACAAGGTACAAGGCTAAGGTATTTTGGGCATTATAACAATACTAGGGAGTATTTCTATACCACAACAGGGTATTATGCGAAACAACTAGCAGTGGGTACCCACTACTAGCACCACAAGGGGACTTTCTCGCCAAAGGCCACAAGGAGGAGGAGGGAGAGGCTTAGGACGAGAGCTACTAGAGGGAGGAGGGATTTCAAGACTTAGACAAAGTGAGGAGTGAATGAATAAGTCTTCACAAGGGAGGGGTATTTATAGCAAAACCAAAGGCCAACCAATGGCCAAGATTAAGCCATGTGCAAGGCAAGTGTAAGGCCAAGATCAAGCCAAGTGCACCCTAGCCCCTACTCCTTAAAACCCTCACAAATATCTACACAAATATCTAGCACAACATGCCCCTCCAAATCGGCCAAGTGCCGCCCCACTTGTCTCCATTGTGAGGGTGACACATGTCACCCTCCCGTTGGTCCAAAATGTTTCGTCTCTCGGAAAAATCCGCAAAAATACAAAACGACATAGCCGGAATTTTCCCTTCGCAAGTTACGCAAAACGTTTCGTCGAAAAACGACTCCAACCGGGTGTTGTGCACAAATGTAAAATCGGCCAAGGGTGCCACATGGGGGTGACACGTGTCGCCCCCCGATTCGCCCAGAATATTTCGTCTTCCGAAAATATCCAAATTACCGGAAATCTCAAAAACAAAGCTGCCCACAAAATCAGAATTTCTCCCGTGGGCCCCACGTGACCATTTCCGAAAATAAAATCTCAAAATTCTAATATAATCTATGAAGTCCAAATACCAAATCTGGGAATCCAATTCCCATTAACGAACCTTTTTCTTCACAAATAACCGGAAACTTTTCCGTCGAAAACTCACATCTTTCTTTCTTTTCAAAATTTTCTGCCGTACTCTCGTACGTACGTCCTCACATACATACCCTGCAACTACGGTGTATAACACATAGACATGTCTACACCGATGCAGTATTCCGGGGGCATGCGGCCATGCGGCCGGGTTGATTACCCGATATATGGTTATTACTGCAACATGGACGTGTCTACACCGATGCAGTATTCCGGGGGCATGTGGCCATGCGTGGTTGACCACCCAAGATATTGTTATTGAGGTTACATGGGCATGTCTACACCGGCGCAGATTCCGGCGTGTGGCCACGCGCGCCTTATTATTGTTGCATCACGACACGCCTACACCGGCGCAAGATTCCGGCATGTGGGCATTATGCGATCATTATGGATGTTGTGGGCGTGAGACCCATAGTTAGATTTGAGTGGTGACTTTGAGGCGTGAGTCCCTAACTTGATCGCTTATGTTGCGTCTTTGTATTTTGGTTATCATACATGTCTCCCGCTTTATATAGATCGTTATGATTAAACCGCGATTTCTGATTCACATACTTGGTACTGTTGCATCGACCTCCTTCGGCCGCGTTCATGCCGCAGTAGAGGTACATCGGCCGTGGATCCTCGCCATAGGATCACGCTCAACAGATTAGGAAGCTCCGTTTCTCGAGGCTTATCTTTTGGTATGTGTTTCCCGAGTTGTAGGTTCTTGTACATTCGTGGTATGGCGGCTCATTCCGTCATAGTCGTTGTAAATCTTAGAGGTCCGTAGTAATCGCTGTGGCGGTTGTAAAAGGATTAAACTATTCGTGTTTTATGTATATACTTAAGGCAACCGCTTTTGGTTGCTTTGTTATTATTATATCTATTGTTGCATGTCTAAGTTTTTATTTCATTGTTTTTCTCCGATGTTGTATCACTAGGGTGCCCGGTAAGGCACTACCACGCCCGAATTTCGGGTGTGACATAGTGGTATCGAGCGATTAGTCCTCGGAAAGTGTCTACGCACGTGTCTAGTAGAGTCTTGATTATCGATGTGTTGTGCACCACATCTATAATCGTGAGGCTATAGGACATTTAGGATTGGTTTCTATTCTTCTCATTCCGAGATCGTGCCTTAGAGTCAGTTATAAGTTGGACCCTCCGACGTGTCTCGTTTTACCGATTATGCCTCCGCGCAGCAACCCGCCCAGTGGGCAAGGCAAGGAGCTGCTAGTGAGATACAGGAGTCCGAGGCGCAGCCCTGGCCAAGACTGAGCGTGCCCGACGGCGAGTTTCATGACGCCAAAGACCAAAGAGGTTTAGAGTCGCCGTGGTCGATGAGACTACAAGACTGAGCCTCCGGTCCCCACACCGAGTGGGAGACGGGTCACGCGAGATGGCCCGATTATTGGCCGTGGTGTGGCCGATATGGCGACAGCCGACGCGCGCCTCGCTCCAGAAGACCGCGTGCACCCGAGAGCGAATAGTTTGAGGCTACGAGATTTTCTCGAGTTGTAGCCCGCGAGTTCTACGGGTCGAGGCACGAGGATGATCCGCAGGAGTTCATCCGCGATTCTGAGGATCATACGGTGATCAAGGCTTCAGAGACCGAGTCTGTGACCTTCGGTTCGCGACGGCCGCGTGATACCGCAATCGATTGGTTTGATTCGCGAGCTTTCCCGGGAGAGCATGCACTCCAGCAGATGGAATGAGTTTTCGGGCTTTCTCACGCACTTCTTGCCTCGAAGATGGCGAGGCACGCCGTAGATTTTTGTTCTTGAGACAGAGAGGCGACCGTCAGGAGTACAATGTCGAGTTCGATTCTTTGGCTCGATATGTCCTGCGCTTAGTTGCAGATATGGAAGATAGGTGCATCGCCACGCCACCGCTAGATGATTATATGGCCGAAGTCTTGTGCGAGTGTTTCTCTTCACCGCATGGACATTGCCCGCATTCGTGCTCACGCACTGCGCGGCGAGCGCAGAGATCGACGGGTGGACCGCTTTCAGCAGAAGAAGGCCAAGACGGCCGAATATTTTGGCGACTTTCGAGGCGGACCGCCTCAGCAGCAGACTAGTTATGTACCTCCGCCATTGCAGAGTGGTCCTTCGCAGCCTTCGGGACCCTTGGGATATTCAGGAGCAGTCGTGGCTCCTGTGTTTGAATGTTCGCGAGTAGGGTGTTGGCGGATGCAATCCCCTACCTCGGTGGTCGATGGTAGACCACATTTCGAGTGTCGTAGTACCGAGGAGCTTGTTATTCTTGCGCCAAAAGGGCCATATGACGAGAGACCGTCCGACTGTGGGTAGCGCGGTAGGATAGCCTGCACTACTAGAAGCGATTCTGATTCTTCACCTTCCATAGCTAGGCAGGATGTTCATACACCAGCGGGCCACGGTAGAGGTCGCGGTGGAAGTTCCCAGTTTTAGCGGTCCTTGAACCGCCTAGTTTCAGGTATATCCTTAACCCTGTAGATACTTGTATGTATTGATGTTAATGATGTGTTAAGGGTTATGTTCGGATAGCCTTGTGCTATAGTGTGATTTAAAAATCTGGTTAGTGTGAGATGGAAGTGGTAGCTTCCATGATGTGTTCCGTGTTCGAGGAGCGGGAGTTGGCGCTACAGTGGGTCGGGTTGGGGCCATGTTGCGGGCCAACCCGCGCCCCGCTTCGGTAGGGTCAGCTCGTGGTCCCGCCAGTGGCAAGTCACGAGGGTGCTAGGCCCAAGTTTAGATGACCATCGTATGAGTTCGTGGATACGTTCGACCAGAATCAGTTCGTGAAGGCCGGGAATGGCCTTAGGGGAAATCGAGGTTAGTGAGATGACCAAGTTTGGAGGTGGTGATTCCAAGGGTTGGAAACAGAAGCGTTGACAGAAGTGTGATACGGATACTAGAACGAGTTCGAGTGTTCGAGACGAGTACTACGAGAAAGGAGAAGAGAACGTGTTTTGTGGCGGGTGTGGCATGATCGTTTTCGTAAGTATAGCGATGAAGACTATCTTCGCACCGCTTGTTTTGAGACCTTGAAGGAACATTCGGGACGAATGTTTCTAAGGGGGGAAGAATGTTATACCCCGTATTTCCAGAGTATGTACGTATGGACGTACGTACGAAATTTGAGCCTTAAGTTAGGCATTGGATTCGAAATTGGGCACAAGTGCCGAGTAGAGTCGTTTTCCGACGAAACGTTTCCACAGCTTTCGTTGGGAAAATTCCGGCTATGACATTTTTAATTTTTGCGGATTTTTCCGAGTGACGAAACATTTTGGACCAACGGGAGGGTGACATGTGTCACCCTCACATTGGAAGCAAGTGGGGTGCTTGGACGATTTGGGCGTCCAAGAGGCATCGTTGGCCTCGCCGATTGGCTCCTCTTTGGCCTAGTTTTGTGCCATGTTTTGTGGAGTGTTTTGTGGAGTAGGGGTTAGGGTGCACTTGGCTTGATCTTGGCCTTACACTTGCCTTGCACTTGGCTAGATCTTGGCCATTGGTTGGCCTTTGGTTTTGCTATAAATACCCCCCTCTCTTTGAAGACTTCTTCATCCAAAACCTTCCAAGTCTTGAGTCCCTCTCCCTCCCTCTTTTCGTCCAAAGCCCCCTCTCCCCTTGTGAAGGCCTTGGGCCAAACCTCCCCTTTGTGAGCCTAAAGCCGAGAACACCCCCTCTTAGAGAGTTGTTCGTGTGATACCCCCTTTTGTGGTGTTGAAATACTCCTCCAAGTATTGTTATAATGCCCAAAATACCTTAGCCTTATACCTTGTAGTATTCCAAGGATACCTCTCTACGTAGAGCCCGGAAATACTACCTTTTGTCCTTTTTAGTCTCAAACCGAAACCCTTAGGAATCTTCATTGTTAGTCAAGGATTTAAGTAGAAGTTGGATAGAACTTCTGGGTTGTTTGGAGCGGGATGGAGCACCCGAGTGGAGCTAAGCGTTGCTAAGGATCGACATTTAACTTGGATAATTATGGGCTTATCGAGGTAATTATCTTGTCCTCTATTGTAATTGGAAATTACATGTTTGTTAGAATATATAGTGAAGTATACTATATATGGAACTATACTTAGTATTCGCAATGTCTTTTGACTTAAGCCTGAAGAATAAAGAAAAGAATCGAATCAGATTTACATAGATCAGACATTGCAGAGACTTGTGTAGAGTTATCGAGTAGGATGGTACACGTCCGGTTAGACGTAAACCCCGGTTGGCTTGGTAGCCTACTCGATAGAGGAGAGATTTACGCTGCATGTGCGGGAGTCATGCGAATTTTACGTAGAAAGATAGAAACTTGTGTTTTGGGGTTAATAGACGTTTGTGACCTTTATAGGTGAAAGTACTAAGAGTAGCGTATTCTACCTGAGTGGAAAGGGCTTGCGCGTTGTAGTACTTGGAGCTTTTTGCTTATTGTCGATAAATCGTCGCGAGGTATGTGAACCTCTCCTATCTCTTCTAGCATGATGTGTGAACTATGTAGTACGGTAAACGCATACGTGTTAATCGTGTTTGATTGTTCTTAAAACATAAAGTGTTATAACGACTTTATGGGAAGTTGGTTATAACAGCTTTATGTAGGTAAGAAAATACTTTGTGGTTTTAAAAGGTAACTGATGTGAATTATAACTGGCTAGTTATAATAAAGAACTTGATGTATTTCAAAAGATTTATAAATCGTTTTGAAGGGAGAGTAGCACTTGGTTTTAAAGGTTTTAAAAAGAGTTATACTAGCTTTATGGGGAGTTAGGTATAATGTCTTAAGAGAGGTAAAGAAAATGGTTTACTGATGTTAGAAGTTAAGAGACTTGATCTTATAAGATAAGAGACTTAACTTATTTGTTTTAATGTGAATGTTTGTGTGAAACCTCATTCGTGAGTAATGAGTACTTGGTTTTATTTAAAGGATAATGTTTTCTCGATTTGAAATCGTAATGTGTATCGACAGCACCACCGCAAGCGTTAATAAAGGAAAATGTATTGAATAATGATGTATCGTATTAAAACCAGTAGAAACCTCCATCTTCATAGAAACTAAGATGAGACAAAATGATATTACATTTTCTAGATCATGGCTGCTGTAATAAGAATGTTGTAAACAAGAATAACCTACTCTCACGTGAGACATATATTACTCAATTGTTCTAAAAAGGAATCAAGTGATTAAGTTTGGGAACTATGAAACCATTTGAAAATGAGAAGCTTGAGTAATTGAAACTAGGCAAACTGGAACTTAGGAAAAGAATGTTGTTACTTGATTTTGAAAAGGAATGTGGGTTGGTCATTCTAATACTACGAGTATCGGGTGACCTTTATAAAAGTAATGGATCTCTTTAAAAGAACTTAACGATGTAGTACTTTGGGGTTAAAACCCGACTTTGGCATAAAATGAAAGTACTTTGAGTTGTGTGAAACTTGCCTATGCTTGTTGTTGTGAAACTTGCCTATGCTTGTTGTGAAACTTGCCTATGCTTGTGATGATAGCCTTTGTGCAAGTGTGGTATTTACGTTACCGCGTCTCGATAGAGGCCGGTTGACTTGTTGAGAACTTACTTGGGCGTCTTTGGCGTGATGGAGAATTCCACGGGTATGTTTCCATTTTGATTATCGTCTTGTTGTTGATGTCACATGGATATGTCTACACCGACGCAGATTCGGTACGCGGCACGCGCCGGTTGATTACCCGATATATGGTTATTACCGCAACATGGACGGTTCTACACCGACGCAGATTCGGGCATGTGGCCACGCGCGGGGTTGACCACCCAGATATTGTTATTGAGGTTACATGGGCATGTCTACACCGTCCGCAGATTCGGGGCATGTGGCCACGCCTTGTTATTATTGTTGCATCATGGACATGTCTACACCGGCGCAAGATTCCGGCATGTGGCCATGATGCGAACATGATGGATGTGGTGGGCGTGAGACCCATAGTTAGATTTGAGTGGTGACTTTGAGGCGTGAGTCCACGACTTGATCGCTTATGTTGCGTCTCGTATTTTGGTTATCATACATGTCTCTGCTTTATATAGATCGTTATGATTAAACCGCAGATTTACGATTTCACATACTTGGTACTGGCCAGATCGACCTCCTTGGGCTGCGTTCATGCCGCAGTAGAGTACATCGGCCGTGGATCCTCGCCATAGGATCACGCCAACAGATTGGGAAGCTCCGTTTCTCCGAGGCTTATCTTTTGGTATGTGTTTCCACTGAGTTGTAGGTTCTTGTACATTCTGGTATGGCGGCCCCGTCGTCATAGTCGTTGTAAATCTTAAGGTCCGTAGTATCGCAAGTGCGTGGTTGTAAAAGGATTAAATTGTTCGTGTTTTATGTATATCTTGAAGGCAATCGCTTGGTTGGCCTGTTTATTATTATATCTATTGTTGCATGTCTAAGTTTTTATTTCCGCTGGTTTTTCTCTAATGTTGTATCACTAGGGTGCCCGGGGTAAGGCACCAGTCACGGGCCCGAATTTCGGGGTGTGACATAGATATCCTTTACTAGTTTTGTAAATAGCCAAGTTGGGTGAGTTAGGAGATTAACTCACTTCTTTGAAAGTATAAAGGATGTCTTAAGTTTTATTAATGTTAAGGGACTTGAAGAGTTTTAAAGTATGTGATACTTGTTCCGTTTTAAACATATAAGTCCCTTGGATAGGAAATTGTTTTTGGCTAAGGTATAAAGTGAATATAACGGCTTTATGGGAAGTTAGTTATATTTGCTTTATGGAAAGATAAATGACTTGATTTTAGTAAAAAGGCAACTTGTTTTTAAGGCATCAATTGCCTAGGGTTTTATAATAAAAGGAGTCACTTGTTTTCTAAAGGTTAAGAGACTAATTGTATTTTTGCAAGTTATGAGAATTGATTTGAAAGTATATAATACTTGGTTTCAAAAAGTAGAAGTCTTTTGGTTATAAAAGGAACGTGTTGGTTTAAACCATAAAGGGTTATAACGGCTTTATGGGAAGTTGGTTATAACGACTTTATGGAAGGATAAGAGAATGGTTTTCTCTAATGAAGTAATCAAAGAAATAACTTGTATTAAGGAAGGGCAAATAGTTTTAAAAGTACCAATTGCTTAAGGTTTTTAATAAAGAAGTCACTTGATTTAGAAGCCGGTAATTGTATTTCTAATAAGGTATTGTGACTTGACTTGAAAGGTGGATAGGACTTGAATACTACGGTTGTTAGTATAGGGAAGTTTTATTTGGAAAGGAGTCTTTTGAAAAGAATGTACGTACGTAGTACTTTGGCTTGTTAAATGAGAATTATTCTATTTGTGCCCTGATAAGTACTTTGGCTTGTTAAATGAGAATTATTCTATTTGTGCTCGATAAGTACTTTGGCTTGTTAAATGAGAATTATTCTATTTGTGCCCTGATAAGTACTTTGGCTTGTTAAATGAGAATTATTCTATTTGTGCCCTGATAAGTACTTTGGCTTGTTAAATGAGAATTATTCTATTTGTGCCCTGATAAGTACTTTGGCTTCTTAAATGAGAATTATTCTATTTGTGCTCGATAAGTACTTTGGCTTGTTAAATGAGAATTATTCTATTTGTGCCCGATAAGTACTTTGGCTTGTTAAATGAGAATTATTCTATTTGTGCTCGATAAGTATCACGACTGCCCGGCCCGTGGATCGTGCCTTACCGGCACCCAAGTAGTCATACATCGAGTAACCAAATGAATATAAAACAAGACAGAAACAGCTTTATAAAATAAGACGCTTATCTCGATGAAAAGCTTGCCTTTCGGCATAATATAAATAACTCAAGTTTTGCGATACATCCCAACTGCATAATAGTACTACTGCACCTCTAAGGAAGTAACAACTATGGCGGGACAGGCCGCCATACCCCGATCAGACAAAACTATCTACAATACAGGAGATCATACCCAAAGTAGAGCCTCCGAGAAGATGGAGCTCCCGACACCAACGCAAAGATCCTAAGGATGTGGATCTAGCACTGCCGCCTTACCGCGCATGAACGCAGCCCCGGCGAGGTCAAGATAACAGTACCAAGTATGTGAAACTATAAAGTACTTTAAAAATGAAATCAAAGTATTTAAAACCTTTTCACAAATACAATCAGTTCAATTGCACATAGTGCCACATCACAAACAACAACAGTAATAGGAAAATCAGAATGTGTCTATTCTAGGCCGCGAATGATCGGCAAGGCCAATCGCCCATAGTATTATTCTGCGTGCCTAGTCACGGACTTCCGCACTCGCATAGGTCCCACACGCACCGCATGAGATATTTCTCGCATCGGGGCAGCCAACCCCGGATCCGCCTAGGCTCCCGCACTCGCATAGCCTCAAAAGACCGCATAGTCTCAATGCACCGCATAGAGTCCCCGCGTCAGGCTAAACGCCGGAATGATCAATCTGGAGCATACCGCCGCTCCGCATAGTCTCACAGACCGCATAGCCGTATAGACCGCATCAGAGGCAAGCCCTCGTATAACAAATCGGGGTAGGTGATACAATAACAAGACAATGGACTTACCGGTTAGCAACGTAAGCACGCAAGAATGACCCCCTTACACAAAGATTACAAGACACTAACACAGTAGCATCATAACATGTCTACTTATCAAACAACCTTACTACACTTAATGTAAATCAATACAAGGCTTTTATAAACAAACAAGTAAACAGCCTTTTTATCTTCTTAAGTTGTTATACCTAACTTCCCATAAAGCCAGATAACTCTTAAGCTTTTGTTTTAAAACCAAATATTTATCTTCATTAAAAATGATTCAGATTCTTTGAAATGTTTTCATTCTTTGTTATTCAGCTTAAGCCAGGCATTCGTAAGTATTATTCAAAGCTTAAGCCGAGGCATTACCATAAGTATTATTCAGCTTAAGTCAAAGACATTGCCGTAGTTATTATTCGCTAACACGTATGCGCTCACCGACTATATATTGTAAAATATCATGCTTTAGGAAGAATCACATACCTTCTCAAATAAAACCACCGCCAAGTCAATATGTCATACAGAGAGTCACCATAATAGTCACAGATATCTATCAAAGACTACTCCGAGGTCATTCTAAACGGGGTTCATAATTCTACGGAAAGTCGGGCAGACAACCCTACCCGTGAGCTATGTAAGTTCATCGTGAAAACAAATTCTATGTGAGTACTGATTCAATTATTCTTCTTTAAACCTTTCTACTGTGATAATACCAATTCTATTCTGTGATATTCTTCTAAGTATCAAATACTTATTCTAATACTACAACAAGAAGTATTCTCTAATTCAAAAGAGGTTAGGATTAGTTACCTCAAGAAGCCCAATAATATCCTAGATAAAGTCGCTGAGCAAGGTTTAGCTCCTAAGTTATGCGCTCCAGAGTCTAAGAAACCTTAGAAGTTCTTCACAACTTCTACAAGGACTAAGGGATTTGGGCTAGGGTATTTTGGGCATTATAACGATACTAGAAGACAACTTTTCTACCAAGGAGGGGGTAGATTTCGGCTAGGCTAGGGGGTAGGCTCTCGCCACACTACACAAGGAGGGAAGAGGTGTTGGACAAAAGCTTAAGGAGAGGAGAGGATTTTTAGACTTGGAAGATAACTTTGTGGATGAATAACTCTTCATCTCTAAGGGGTATTTATAGCTCAAGCCTTGGCCAACCAATGGCCAAGATGAAGACAAGTGCAAGGCAAGTGTAGGGTGAGGATTAACTAAACACAAATATCCTACCAACTTGATTTGTGCACAAGGCACAAAAACGTGCCTTGGCTCCAATTTCGTCCATGGGCGATCTAAGTCCACCAATGGGAGGGTGCCAAGTGTTGCCTCCCGTTGGTCCAAAATGTTTCGTCTCTAAAAATCCGCAAAATTAGTAATGGCATAGGAATTTTCCCTACGAAGTCGTGGAAACGTTTACGGAAACGATTCTTAAGCGAGTTGTGTACAAAAACGCCCAAGGCTAACTTTAAAGCCAAACTTTTAGACGTATTCCCTACGCATACTACTGAAATACGGTATAACATTCTCCTCCTTAGAAACATTCGTCCCGAATGTTCCTTCTCGAGACGATTATCGAAGAAGCTTAAACAGCTAGCAAATGCCACACACGCCACAAAACAACACTTAGGCATAAATGATAATGGAAATTTACAAGTAGGAAAGTGAATTACCGGAGGTGGGGAATAGGTGAGGATACTTCTGCCTCATGTCCTCCTCGGCTTCCCACGCCATCTCCTCTCTCGAGCTCGTTCGCCACAAGACTTTGTGGAAGCCACGCCCTTCGTCCGCAGACGCCTAACACGACGATCGACTATCGTTATGGGAATCTCTCATACGATAACCCTGGTCACCGACATCGTCAATCGGTGTACCCTAGATGGATCCCGATACATCTCCTCAAAGATAGATACGTGAAACACCGGATGCACCGCCTCCAGACGGACGGCAGATTCAACTCGTAGCAACCTTGCCTACTCTGCGACAATCAAACGCCCAATGTACTGGCCGAGTTTCTTCTTCCCGAATCTCATCACACCCTTCATGGGTGACACCTTTAGAAAACCCAATCATCTCGCGAACTCGGATGCCGACGACGATGATCTCATACGACTGCCGACTCGAGTGTCGATAGTCGCCTCGGATAAGCTTCACTTATCCACTTCACTTTGCACCAAATCTGGTCCCACTAGCCGCACTCGCCACATCGAACCAACCTATAGGCGACCGCACTTCCTCCCACAAGGCCTCATAAGGCGCCATCCGATACCGGAGTGGTAGCTATTATTATACGCAAACTCAACTAGAGGCAAATGATCCTCCCAACTACCATCGAAGTCAATAACACGGCTCGCGGATATCCTCAAGAGTGCGGATAGTGCGCTCGCTGTCCGTGCATGCGTGGATGAAATGCGCAGTGCTCACTGCGTCCTAAACCCTCCAAGGACCTCCAGTTAGCCGTAAACCGCTCTCTGCTGCGATATGATCGAGGTAGGGACTCCATGCGATCGACGATCTCGGATGTAAAGTCGCATAATCCTCAGAAAAGTCGCCCCGACGGAAGAAAGTGGGCTGATTTCGCCACCGCCGACGATAACCCATATAGAATCATGTCTCTCCGAGTGCGAGGTAATCCCGATGAAGTCCATGTTGATTTCCTCCCACTTCGTGTCGGGATCTCAATCGTCAGAACAAACCACCGGGCCTCGGTGCTCTACCTTCACTGCGACAACACGCACCGAGCTTAACTCGCAACGCCCTTCAAGCCATCCCACCAATACACGGATCTAAGGTCGTGGTACATCTTGGTCGACCGGATGGATAGAGTAACGCGCACCGTGTGCTTCCCAAGAACTCCGCCAAGTCCAAACATCTGGAACACATGCGCTCAAACCTTAGCACCCCATCGTGCTACCTCAAGGACCCTTGCCTCACGAAGAGTCAGATCACGATATCGAATCAAAGCGGGATCCTCGAATTGCCTCTTCACCTCCTCAACGATGGAAGACTCGGCAACCTCACGAACTCTAACCCCATCGCTATCGTAATCAATCAAACGGACACCAAGGCTCGCTAATCGATGCAAATCACGAACCATGTCCTCCTCTCTCGACTCGCACTGATGATAGCCCGATCGCAGATCAATCTTGAGAAACATCTCGCACTCGCAATCGGTCGAACAAATCATCAATCACAGGAAGGGTATTCGTTTAATGGTCACCTTGTTCACCGCTCAGATCAACACACATGCGCGGCGCCGCCCTTCTTCTTCACGAACAATCTGGCTCCCGTGGAGAAACACTAGGCACGATGAAGCCCTTCTCCAAGAAATCTCTAAGCCGATCCTTCAACTCTCTCAACTCGGCGGTGCCATTCGTATGGCGGAATGGAAATAGGCCGAGTGTCCGCAATATGTCAATACAAAACTCAATCTCCTCTCTCGAGGGATACCCGAGGTCATCCGAAACACGCCTGGGAACTCGCGACCATCGAATCGATCAAAATCTGGTACCGCAGCCTTCATATCAAACACCCGAACGAGATGGTAGATATACCCTTCGCACCATCTTCCTAGCCTTGAGGTAGGAAATAAACCTACCCTCGGCGATACCGTGCTCCTCCCACTCAACAACCGCTCCTCAGAAACCGAACCGTACTACTCTTTCTCTCAGTCTACATTGGCGTAGCAGAAGCTAGCCAATCCATCCCCATAATCGCGCCGAAGTCAATCATCTCCAACTCTATCAAGTCGGCTAGGGTCCGACGATCAAATGGTCACAGACAAGCTCTATATACCCGCCGAAGCTACCACCGAATCACCCATCGTAGCTACCTCGAAAGGGTCTATGGACTCGTGCTCTATCCCTATCCTACTAGCAACAAGGGAGATATATAGACGCAGTAGAACCCGGATCTATCAAAGCATACACATCAAACCTGAACCGATAAGGTACTGTGGCGACATCAGTGAGGCCTCCGATCTGTCGCTGGCCGACAAAGCATATATGCGTTCGAGGACCGCTAGAATCGACTCGCGCGACCTCCGCGACCCGCTGATCCATGTGTACCTTGCTCCGGCGAGTAATCGCTGGACGGGGAAGCGGCAATGCACTCGTAGCCGAGCCTACCACCGCCGCCCGGTCGGACAAACTCGCAAAGTGACCTGCGCCACAAGTATAGCAAGCTCCCGAGTACGCCCTGAATGGTATTCGCCACAACGCACACCGAGCGGACCTCGAACGGTTAGCACCCTCGCTACCGAAATCCAAGTCCCGCCCCGACCGCCCCGACGGCTCGCCGGCCGAAAATGAGGTAGAGCGCTCTGCCGCCGTGGTGCAACCGACTTCACGATGCCACCCACCCCGAGGACCACCAAAGAACCGCCGCCTTGGCCTTCTTCTCGCCGATATCGCTCTACCCGCGGTCTCTACGCCTCACAACCCAAAGCACGAGCTCGCATACGGTTATGTCCATGCTCGGTGAAGGACACACCCGCACAAGACTCGGCCATGTAATCATCTAGCCCGGTGACATAGCGATGCACCTGCCCTCCATCTCTACTACGGCAGGACATATCGAGCCAAAGAATCAAACTCGACATTGTACTCCTCACCAAGGCCCTCCCTCGCCAAAGAACAAGAATCTATCACCGTGCCTCCTCATCTCATGAGGCAAGAAGTGTGTGAGAAAAGCCTCAAAACTCATCCCATACTGCTGGAGGTGCATGCTCTCCCGAAAGCTCCTATGAATCAAACCAATCGATCATGGTATCACGCACCGTCGCGAACCGAATGTCACACCTCGCCTCAAGCCACGATCACCCGCATAATCCTTCTGCGGTGACGGATGAACTCCTCGGATCATCCTCCGCCTCGACCAGAAACTCGCGGGCTACAACTCAAGAAATCTCGTAGCCTCAAACTATCTCGCCTCGGGTGCACTACGGTGCGATCGAGCCGAGCTGAACTGCCGTGATCCAGCCTTCTCTCAGACGGGCCACAACTTTAGCCAATAGTCGGGCCATCTCCTTGTACCCTAACTCCTCCGCCCTGTGCCGTGGGATGCGAGGTGTGGATACTGTGGTCTCGCTGGGCCAAGCGTCATAGAACTCGCCGTCTCTGGTATAGACTGGGCCTGAGCCCTCGTGACTCTGGGTGTCCTGCTAGCAGCTCCCTCGGCTGCCTTGCCCTTCTGGGCCCGGGTTGCCTTACGTGGAGGCATAACTGTTACAAGAAAGGAATACGTTAGAGGGGTCCAACCTATAACACAGCTCTAAAGCACGATCTCAGAATGAGAAGAATGGAAACCAATCCTAAATATCCTATAGCCTCCTGATTATTGGTGTGGTGCACAACACACCGATAATCAAGACTTACTAGATATACGGTCTGTAGACACTTTCCGAGGATTAATCGCTCGATACCACTTTTGTCACGACTGCCCGGTTCGTGGATCGTGCCTTACCGGCACCCAAGTAGTCATACATCGAGTAACCACGGAATATAAAACAAGACAGAAACGATTTATAAAATAAGACACACGCTTTATCTCGATGAAAAGCTTGCCTTTCGGCATAATATAAATAACTCAAGTTTTGCGATACATCCCAATCAGATAATAGTACTACTGCACCTCTAAGGAAGTAAACAACTATGGCGGACAGGCCCCGCCATACCCTCGATCGCATAAAACTATCTACAATACAGGAGATCATACCCAAAAGTAGAGCCTCCGAGAAGATGGAGCTCCCGACACCAACGCAAAGATCCTAAGGATGTGGATCTAGCACCGCTGCCCTTACCGCGGCATGAACGCACTTCAAGGAGGTCAAGATAACAGTACCAAGTATGTGAAACTATAAAGTACTTTAAAAATGAAATCAAAGTATTTAAAACCTTTTCACAAATACAATCAGTTCAATTGCACATAGTGCCATATCACAAACAACAACAGTAATAGGAAAACTGTAACAGGTCTATTCTAGGCCGCGAATGATCGAAGCAAGGCCAATCGCCCATAGTATTATTCTGCGTGCCTAGTCCTGGACTTCTGCAGCCCGCATAGGTCCCACACAGACCCGCATGAGATATTTCTCGCATCGGGGGCAGCCAACCCCCGGCATCCGCCTAGGCTCCCGCAGCCCGCATAGCCTCAAAAAGACCGCATAGTCTCAACAGACCGCATAGGGAGTCCCCCGCATCAGGCTAAACGCCCGGAATGATCAATCCTGGAGCATACCGCTGCTCCGCATAGTCTCACAGACCGCATAGGCCGTATAGACCCGCATCAAGGGGGGCAAGCCCTTGGTATAACAGTCAAGGGGGTAGGTGATACAATAACAGTACAATGGACATACCGGTTAGCAACGTAAGCACAGCAAGAATGACCCCCTTACACAAAGATTACAAGACACTAACACAGTAGCATCATAACATGTCTACTTATAAAACAATCTTACTACACTTAACATAAATCAATACAAGGCTTTTATAAACAAACAAGTAAACAGTTCCTTTTTATCTTCTTAAGTTGTTATACCTAACTTCCCATAAAGCTGGTATAACTCTTAAGCTTTTGTTTTAAAAACCAAATATTTATCTTCTGTTAAAAATGATTCAGTATTCTTTTGAAATGTTTTCAGTTCTTTGTTATTCAGGCTTAAGCCGTGAGGCATTGCCGTAAGTATTATTCAGGCTTAAGCCGTGAGGCATTGCCATAAGTATTATTCAGGCTTAAGTCAAAGACATTGCCGTAGTTATTATTCAGTTAACACATGTACGTCTACCGTACTATATATTGTAAAATATCATGCTTTAGGAAGAATCACATACCTTCTCAGCGAAAACCACCTGCCAAGTTGAATATGTCGCGCGCAGAGAGTCAGCCTATAATAGTCACAGATATCTACGTATAGAGGTAACTTTTGGAATACAACAAGGTATAAGGCCAAGGTATTTTGGGCATTATAACAATACTTGGAAGACAACTTTCTACCAGGGGGGGGGGTAGGCTCGGATAGCACAACTAGGCTAGGAAGGGGTGTTCTCGGCCAAGGGCCTTTCTCTAAGGGGGAGAGGGGAGTTGGACGAGAGCAACAACAAGGGAGAGGGAGGGATTTCAAGACTTAGACAAAGTGAGGAGTGAATGAATAAGTCTTCACAAGGGAGGGGTATTTATAGGGAAACCAATGGCCTTGATCAAGCCAAGTGCAAGGCAAGTGTAAGGCCTTGATCAAGCCAAGTGCACCCTAACCCCTACACCACAAAACAAGGCACAAAACATGGCACCAAACAAGCCACAAAACAAGGCCAAAACAAGGAGCCAATTGGCCTTGAAAACGTGACCAATTCGTCCAAGGGTTGCCGCCCCTAGCTTCCAATGTGAGGGTGACACATGTCACCCTCCCGTTGGTCCAAAATGTTTCGTCTCTCGGAAAAATCCGCAAAAAATATAAATGACATAGCCGGAATTTTCCCTACGAAAGCTGTGGAAACGTTTCGTCGAAAAACGACTCTAATCGGGTGTTGTGTACAAATTTCGAAACTAGCCAACTTTAAGGCTCAAATAATAATATGTACGCGCTCACGCATATACTGAAATACGGTATAACACCCTTTCGGGCTGCGTTCATGCCCGCAGGTTTTAGGTACCCAGGTTGGTGATCCTTGCTCTTAGGATCTCGGTTCAGTTTTGAGAGAAAGCCCCATTTGCTCCGGAGGCTTAGCTCTTGGTACGGTTTTCCCTGAGGTAGTAGATTCATGTATATTCAGGGGTATGGCGGGGCCCTGTCCCGCCACAGTTGTTATTCCTAGAGGTCTGTATTCACATATGTGGTTGGGCTGTAAGAACTGAGTTGTACTTTTGATTTTGTTTATATTATAGAAGGCGGTCTGATCGGCTAGCCTGTGACATTTTTATTTACACATGTGTTTATGTTTTGTATGTTCCGCTGCTATTCTCTGATGTATACCATAACGGGGTGCCCAGGTAGGGTACCAGTCGCGGCCCCGGGGTCGGATCGTGACAAAAGTGGTATCAAAGCAGTTAGTCCTCAGAAAGTGTCTACAGACCGTGTCTAGTAGAGTCTTGATTATCGGTGTGTTGTGCACCACATCTATAATCAGGAGGCTGCAGGACATTTAGGATTGGTTTCCATTCTTCTCACTCTGAGATCGTGCGATAGAGTTGTGTTGTTAGGGTCATCTCTCCCTAACGAGTTATGTTGAATGCAGCTACGAGAAAGGCAGTAGTGACCCAGGAATGACTATGTGAATTGCGTATCCAGGTTGGTAATGATTATAGTATAGTTTGTATTGTGACATACATCTATACGGAGTTATGTATGAGGGTCAGACGCGTGTTGCCTAAAATGATTTTAGATTACCAGGAATTGGTAAAGACTAACTAGATACCGGGAAGGTATGGAATAGTTAATGAATTTTCGCCAAGGTTTTGTGTTTTATTTCGAGATAATTGGGAAAGGATGAGCTGTCTGGTAGTGAACCCTTAAGAAGCCATGTTAAGGAACCTAACGGAATGTCATGTTAATAGATTAAGCTGCGTAGTAGGCTTAAGAGAATTGTACGGATGAGGTCCGCATAGAGTGAGTAATGGTTGTTGTGATCGAGACAACATGGTTTTGGTTTTATGAGAAGTTTTTGTACCCGTTTACTGGGGGACTGTTAAGGTAGGCTTGGAGCATGGAAATTGCGAGCCTGAGAATATTGATTACTGCCGAGACCTTAGGTATATGAGGCTTTCTCTGGCAATAAGATTTTAAGTCAGACCAAGGATAAGAGTTAAGTGCGACGTTGAGTCGGGTTGAGGACCTGTTACGGGTCTCCCCATGGCCTGGAATGGAGTGGGATCAGTTGGTAGTAGTTCCTCTACGTGACAGGGTCACGAGGGTGCAAGGCCCAAGTCTAGTTAATTGTTTTACGGGTTCGTGGACGCGTTCCACCGGAACCAGGTAGTGAAAGCCGGAAATGGCCTTATATTGTTTTATAGAGTGACTCCAAAGATTGGAGGCCAGCATCGGTATGGAAGTTATGTATACTAGTGTGAGTTGGAAATACGGAAAGAGTACGACCAGTAAGAAAGATAACAACCAAGTGTAAAGGAATAGAGCCTGAATCCATAAGAACCTTTCGAGGTAACTACACCCGTGAGTGTGTGGGGTGGTAGCTGAGCGGGGATATGAGGTTTTCCCGGTGATGATACAGTCGTCAGACCCTAGTAGACCTAGTAGAGAGGATTATGACAGACTTGGAGGTCATTATAAGTATGGGCTAGTTGGCTTCGTGAGTGCCAAGGTTGACAGCTTAGAATAAATATTGTTATGTGGCCATGGGTGGCATATGTTGTAAGAAGGGTGTAGTATAAGGAGACTATGTCGCGCGTTAATCAGATTGTACTCCGAAAGAACATTCGAGGACGAATGTTTCTAAGGGGGGAAGAATGTTACACCCCGTATTTACAGGATATGTTTTAAGAACGTAAGTAAGAACTCACAAGTGTTAAGATTTGAGACTTGTAAAAATTTATCGGAAATATGAAATTGTCGGAAATCGTATTATTTTGACGAATGGGAGGGCGACACGTGTCACCCCCCTTAAATGATGCCTTGGACGAAATCTAGCAAGGGCTAAAGGGTCATTGGACCTTTGTTGCAAGACAAGTCTTGCAAGTGTGAGCTTGAGAAAATTGACCAAAGTCAAAGGTCCCACAAGCCTTGATATTTAATAAGAGATCATCCTAGCCACCCAATTGTACACATCTTGACCCTCCATGTCCCTTTATAATACTACTAGTAGTGAGACAAGTTCCATACTTAGCCATATTTGCACAAAAATTGACGAACATAGAAGGGAAGCTCTCGGGTTCCTCTTGGAAGAAAAGGAAAAATCTTTGATCCTTGTTCTTTTAGCTCCCCACTTTAAACCAAGGTTCTTGAGGGTAGTGTAAGCATATCTTAATAGAAAAATCTTGGAAAAAGGTAGTTTACGGGTTAGTCGCAAAGCGGAAACCTAGTTGTCTTTCTAGGTTTTGCTTAGAAGTTGAAGGAAAATTGTTGGTGTTGTTCTAAGGGTCTCAAGGAGCGGATTGAAGTGTCTTGAAGAGGCTCTAGGTTGCTAAGGAGCAACTTTTGTTTTGAATATTGGATTAAGAATCGTTGAGGTATAATCTTGTTCTTTGAAAATGTTACAAGATTATTTATATTGTTGTTAGCTTTACTTGTTGCTACCATGAAGAATATGTGTTGAAGTTTATAAGGATTATGGATTGATTGTAGCCTTGGAAATTCGAAATGTAATGTAAGCCATGTTAAGTTGGATTGCAATTTAGTCGTTATTAGAATCGTCGCATGTTGTTGACTTGAAGATTATAGTAGTTATAGTCGATTGCGACTTGATATCATGTATTGCTAACAACTTGGATTGAAATGGAATTTGGATAAGAATTGGTATTGTTGAAAACAATGTGGCCGAATTTGGACATGTAGTTTGTATTAGTTGATATCTTTTGTGGGGCGGAATTTTACACGTCTAGTAGGTGTGTAATCCCCTATTGATAATTGCATTGTTTGGGCCTTAAATGTGGCGTGTTTGGTTATTGTATTCGGCCTTGAAAAAGGTGGCAAAGTAAGTAAAAACAAAGGAGGTGATGTCCGATTTTCCGTAGAATTTAGTGACTTAGCACCTAGAATATTCTACGTTTGAAGTAAGAGGTTAATGGACGTATTGTGGCCATTATAGGTTGAAGTACTAAGTATAGCGTATCCTACTTGAAGGATGGATTAGCTATCAAGATTGAAGTACTTTGGAGCATTTTGCTACTTGTCGACAATCGTCGCGAGGTATGTGAACCTCTTCCTTCCTTTGGCATGATTCTATGTATGGAATATACCTGTGGTATCATTTCATGTTTCCTGTTACTCTTAGAAGTTAAGAGGTAGTTGTGTGACCTACTCTATGTAGAACTTTTCCTATCTTTGTGTTATACCCCGTATTTCCAGAGTATGTACGTAAGGACGTACGTAGAAAGTTTGAGCCTTAAAAGTTAGGCTAGGTTCGAAAATTGTGCACAAGTACCAAAAAGAGTCGTTTTTCGACGAAACGTTTTACTAAACTTGCGAAGGGAAAATTCCGGCTATGTCATTTATAATTTTTGCGGATTTTTCCGAGAGACGAAACATTTTGGACCAACGGGAGGGTGACATGTGTCACCCTCACATTGGAAGAGGTTGGGCGGCAAAGTGGACGAAAATTGTGGCTTGTTTTGTCAAGTAGTTGGTAGGATATTTTGGTGGTAGATGGATAAGGTGTACTTGGCTTGATCTTGGCCTTACACTTGCCTAACACATGGATTAATCTTGGCCATTGGTTGGCCATTGCTTGACCTATAAATACCCCTCTATGTTGATGAACTTTTTCATCCAAAATTGTTCTAAGTGTTAAATTCCTCCCTCCCCTCTTAGTGAGAGCTTTCGTCCACCACACCCCCTCCCCTGAGAGCCCTCGCCGAGAGCCTCCCCTCGAGTGGGGCTAGGCCGAGAGGTACCCCCTAGCCTTGTTGTCTCGTATAAATACCCATGCGTGGTATAGAAATACTCTCCTAGTATTGTTATAATGCCCAAATACCTCGCCCAAATACCTTGTAGTATTCCCAAGGTTACACTTATACAAAAGCCCAGAAAATACTATTATACTTTCTTTAGCCACTAAACGAAACCCTAAGGAAAACCTTCATAGTCGGTTGAGGTGTTAAGTAGAAGTTGCGTAGAACTTCTAAGGGTTGTTTGGAGCGGGTTGGAGCACTCGGAGTAGGAGCTTAACGTTGCTCAGGAGCGACATTATACTTGGATAATTTTTGGGCTCATCGAGGTAAATACTACTGTCCTTCTATTGTAATTGGAAATTACATACTGTAGTAGTATAGAAATGAATATAAGATTCATAGAAGAGATTTGAACTGTAATAGAAGGATATTACAGAAAAGGATTGAACTGAAATCACTTCAGAAGAATAATAAGTAGAAGTTAAACTGTACTTACATAGGACTGTATTACAGTAGACTGATAACCTTTATTGGTTGAATGTTTTGCAAGTAGCATGTGCTACTTAGAAGGTGGACAAGGCTAGCCGGGTTATAGCCGTGGAGCGTTTTGCTTATAGTCGATAATCGTCGCGAGGTATGTGATTCTTCCTATACTCTTGAGCATGATATTTTAAAGGAAGATATATATTGTACGGCAATGTCTTTTGACTTAAGCCTGAATAATATATAGTACGGTAGACGTACGTGTGCTAATTGAACGTAGTTGTACGGCAATGTCTTTTGACTTAAGCCTGAATAATAAGAACCTTGAATGTATTTCAAATATTAAGAAACCATTTTTGAAAGAAGAGTAACACTTGGTTTTAAAGGTTTTTAAAGGAGTTATACTAGCTTTATGGGAAGTTAGGTATAACGTCTTAAGAGTGGTAAAGAAAATGGTTTACTGATTTTAGAAGTTAAAAGACTTGATCTTATAAGATAAGAGACTTAACTTAATTGAACTAATATGAATTTTGTGTGAAACCTCATTCGTGAGTAATGAGTACTTGCTTTTTTTAAAAGGAATAATGTTATACTGATTTCGGAAATCAGAATGAGTATCGACAAACCATTGCAGCGTTAATAAAGGAAAATGTATTGAATAAATGAAGTATTATATTAAAACCAGTAGAAACCTCCATCTGCATAGAAGCTAAGATGAGACAAAATGATATTACATTTTCTAGATCATGGCTGCTTAATAAGATTTATGAACAAGAATAACCTACTCGCCTATGACATATGTTACTCAATTGTTTTAAAAAGAGATTAAGACATTGAACTATGAAACTTTTCTAAAAAGAGACTTGAGTAATTGAAATTAGGCAAACTGGATCTTTAGGGAAAAGAAAGGCATTGTGTTGTCTTAAAATGGTTTAAAACTTAAAGTGTTATAACAGCTTTATGGGAAGTTGGTTATAACGACTTTATGAAAACAAAAGAAGGGTTTTTATCATTGGTTTTAATGTGGAAACTTGACTTTAAAAAGAGAAGTTGTTTTGGTTTGCTTAAAAGATGTAAGTCACTCTATTTTATACTACGGGTATCGGGTGATTTTCATAAAAGGAATGGATCTCTTAAAAGGAATTTAACGTACGTAGTACTTTAGGGTTAAAACCCGGACTTTGACATAAAATGAAAGTACTTAGAGTTATGTATAACTTGCCTATGCTTGTTGTTGTGTAACTTGCCTATGCTTGTTGTTGTGTAACTTGCCTATGCTTATTGAGATAGTCTTTGTTGTGCAAGAATTGTGTTTCTATTCTACCGCGTCTCTCGATGGAGGGCCGGTTGACTTGTTGAGAACTTACTTGGACGCGTCTGCAGCAGTGACGGGAGATTCCACGGGTATGCTTCCATTAGCATTGGTACATGGGCATGTCTACACCGTTGATGGATTCTGTGGACATGTGACCATTTTTGGGTTATGGCGAAGTATCGTGACTTACGGTTGTGATCGGGTGCGTAGCTTGTATACTTGCCCCCGTCAGCTACGTGGCGCAGGTGGATCGGGTATAGGTTATTGCACTTGCCACGTGTCAGCTTCGCGAGTCAGTATAGTGACGAGGTCTCGTGGTACGGCTTTGGCATCAGGTAGGACTTGAGGTTCAGGTGTACCCCTTGGTGTTGTTATATCATAGACTGCCGGCAGTGAGGAAGGAATTCCATGGGCACGAGTGATGATTTGGAGGGCGTGAGTCCCTGACTTGATATGACTGTTTATATGTGGTGCATCAGTAGTTGGTTATCATACATGTCTCCTGCTTTATATAGACTGCTATGATTTCATTTATAGTACTTTACAGTTTCACATACTTGGTACCTGTTGTACTGACCTCCTTCGGGGGGCTGCGTTCATGCCGCAGGTAGAGGTACATCATTGTCGATCCCCGCTTAGGATCACCTTTCAACAGATTGGGAAGCTCCGTTCTTTCTGAGGCTTATCTTTGGTATGTTACCGAGTCCAGAGGTTCTTGTACATTCAGGTATGGCGGCCCCGTCCCGCCATAGTTGTTGTAAAAATCTTAGAGGTCTCAGAGTAATCACAGCGGTGGTTGTAAGGATTGTAACTGTTCAAATGTTTATATATATATATGTTGAAAGGCAACCATTTTGGTTGGCCTGTTTTCTTCATCTTGATCCATGTCTATTTGCATGTTTAAGTTTTTATTTCCGCTGGTTTTCTCTGATGTTGTATCACTAGGGTGCCCGGGGTAAGGCACCCGTCACGGGCCCGGGTTCGGGTCGTGACAAAAGTGGTATCAGAGCAGTTAGTCCTCGGAAAGTGTCTACAGACCGTGTCTAGTAGAGTCTTGATTATCGATGTGTTGTGCACCACATCTATAATCAGGAGGCTATAGGACATTTAGGATTGGTTTCCATTCTTCTCATTCTGAGATCGTGCCTTAGAGTTGTATTGTAAGTTGGACCCCTCTGACGTACTTCGTTTTTACCAGTTATGCCTCCGCGTAAGGCAACCCGCCCGTAGCGGCAAGGCAAAGAGGAGCTGCGAGTAGAGCAATGGCGCCTCCACAGAGACCACAAGACGAGCCTCCACCCACACCGGGAGCAGAGAGATGAGTTACAAAGAGTGGGCCCGCAATGGCCGAGGTCAGGCTGACTTGAGGATAGGCCGGACGCAGCGGCCCGAGAGCACCAGTGGTTCACCCTAGATCGATAGTTCGAGGCTACGGATTTTCCGAGTTGTAAACCGCGAGTTTTATGGGTCAAGGCACGAGGATAATCCGCAGGAGTTCATCCGAAGCGATTCTGACGGATCATGAGAGTGATCAAGGCATCGGAGACCGAGTCGGTGGTCCTAGGTTCGCATCGGCTGCGTGATACCGCAGTCGACTGGTTTGATTCGTGGGAGCTGTCCCGGGGAGAGAATGCACTTCCAGCTGTTTGGAACGAGTTCTCAGAGGCCTTTCTGGCACATTTCTTGCCTCCACAGATGAGGAGGGCTCGGGCCGACAGATTTTTGGTGTTACGGCAGAACGGGCGTACGGTTCGGGAGTACAATGTGGAGTTCGACTCATTGGCCCGGTACGTCCCCGCGTTAGTAGCTAGTATGGAGGATCGAGTGCACCGATATGTTACAGGGCTCGATGATTACCTAGCAGAGAGTTGTTCGGGTGTAGCTCTTCAGCCGGGCATGGACATTGCCCGCATGCAGGCTTATGCACTTGGATGTGAGGAGCGGAGGAATCGACGGAATGACCGAGATCAGCAGAAGAGGGCCAGAACAGCAGGGTCCTTTGATGACTTTCGAGGCGGACCGCCTCAGCAGCAGGCCAGTTATGCGCCTCCGCTTGTACCAAGTGGTCCCCCACCGTCGTCGGAACGTTTGGAATATTCAGGAGCAGGTCAGGGCTCCCAGGGTTCAGATTTTCAGGGGAGTAGGAGTGCTCGCCGGATGAGGCCACCCGTATCTCAGTGTGACTATTGTGGTAAAGCCCATAGGGGGAAATGTCGTACTGGTTTGGGAGATTGCTATACTTGCGGCCGACAGGGCCATTTGACGGGAGACTGTCCGACCAGGGGTAGCACTGGTGGGATAGCACAGACTACTAGATCGGGCCATGGTTCTTCACCTTCCATAGCTAGGCAGATGTTCATACACCGCAGCCACGGTAGAGGTCGCGGTGGAAGTTCCCAGTTTTAGCGGTCCTCTGAACCGCCTACTTTCAGGTATATCCTTAAACCCTCTAGAGATTTGTATGTATTGATGTTATGATAATGTGTTAAGTGTTATGTTCGGATAGATTTGTGCTAAAATGTGATTAAGAAACCTGGTTAGTGAAAAAGGGTAAGCCTGGGGGTGAGAAATGATGAACCTTAGAATATTACAGTTGAGACCTTAGATGTAAGGCCGTCTTGAGTACCAGATTTTGCAAGTGATCCTTGTCGGAGTGCATTTTATGCCTAGAATGTATTGTGTAATAAGTCCCTGGGTAGTGTGAAATGGAAGTGGTAGCTTTCATGACCTGTAGAGGTAAGATTGTTCCGGATCGGGGAATAAGAGCGTGATGCATTAAGTGGGTCGGGTTGGGGCCTTGTTGAGGGCCAACCCGCGCCTGCTTTCGGCGCTGGGTCACTGGGTGGTCCCGCCAGGTGGTAGGGTCACGAGGGTGCTAGGCCCAAGTTTAGATGACCATCGTATGAGTTCGTGGATATGTTCGACCAGAAGCGGATCGTGAAGGCCGGGAATGGCCTTAAGGGAGGTTGAGGCTAGTAGATGACCAAGTTGGAGGTGGTGACTCCAAAGTTTTGGGAACTGAAGCGATGACTGAAGTGTGGTACGTATACTAGAAGAGTTCAAGTGTTCGAGAAGGGCACGACGAGTAAGGAAGGAAGAGAACGTGTGTTATTTCGTGGCCAGGCGTGGCGTTGGCAACTTGTTAGAAGAACTTCATCGTAATCCGTCTTGAGAAGGAACATTCGGGACGAATGTTTCTAAGGAGGGGAGAATGTTATACCCCGTATTTCCAGAGTATGTACGTAAGGACGTACGTAGAAAGTTTGAGCCTTAAAAGTTAGGCTAGGTTCGAAAATTGTGCACAAGTACCAAAAAGAGTCGTTTTTCGACGAAACGTTTTACTAAACTTGCGAAGGGAAAATTCCGGCTATGTCATTTATAATTTTTGCGGATTTTTCGAGAGACGAAACATTTTGGACCAACGGGAGGGTGACATGTGTCACCCTCACATTGGAAGAGGTTGGGCGGCAAAGTGGACGGAAATTGTCACGACCCGAACCCGGGCCCGTGACTGGTGCCTTACCCCGGGCACCCCAGTAGTCATACATCAGAGAAAATCAGCGGAACATAAATCAATAACATAAAATAACGGAAGTATAAACAATAACTCAGGAAAACTTGCTTTCGGCATATATATAGAAACAACAACTCTTTCAACTGAGCAGTTTAATCTTTTACAAACCCCGCCCACAACAAGCATTACTGCACTTACGAATGATATGACAACAACGACGGACGGGCTCGCCATACCCCTGAATGTAAGCACCTACAACAACAGGGGACTATACCAAGATAAGCCTCCGGAGGAACGGAGCTTCCCAAACGCCGAACTGTGACCCTAAGAGCGAGGATCAACGACTGGTGTACCTTTACCTGCGGAATGAACGCAGCCCCCCGAAGGAGGTCAAGATAACAAAAGAGTATGTGAAATCAAAATATCAGAAATGAAATCATAGTAGTCTATATAAAGCAGGAGACATATATGATAACCAAACTACAGTTCACAATAAATAAGCAGTCATATCAAGTCAGGGACTCACACCCTCGAAGTCATCACTCCAATATAACAATGGGTCTCACGCCCACAACATCAATCATGCCCGTGGAATACCTTCCTCACTGCCAATCAATGAGAGAAAAGCACCAAGGAATACACATGAACAACAGGTCCCACCTGTGTCCAAATAAAACAGTACGGGGTAACGAAGGCATAGCCGTCTACTAACACCCACAGTACTAACAAGGTCATAAAATGTATCAAGATATTTGTCTAGACCGTCACATGATCAAAGCTGGTCGCCGCTCGCATTATCAAATGTGTCGTCTAGCCCTCGAACTCCCGCAGCTCGCATAGCCGCCTCATAGGCCCGCATGAGGTATAACCCCGCATCGAGGGTAGCTACTCCCAAGATCGCCCCGACTCGCGATCCGCATGGCCACATAGACCGCATGACCATAAAGGCCGCACACTAACCTCGAACTCTCGTAGCTCGCATAGCCCCGGGACCCGCATGAGGTATTCTCGAATCATGGTCCTGCATCACCGAGTCTATGTCACGACCGATCCGGCCCGTGATCGTGCCTACCGGGCACCCTGGTGATACAACATCGAGAAAACCAATGAAATAAAAACATAAACATGAACATGAGACAAGATAATAAAACAGCAACCAAACGGTTACCTTCCATTAAAATATATATAAACAACTCTTTCAAAACGAGCTTTAATCCTTTTACAAAACCCCGCCCACACAAAGGCTCTGCACTCTAAGATTTACAACAACTATGACCAGGACAGGCCCCGCCATACCCCGAATGTACAAGAACCTACAACTCGGGAACACATACCAAAAGATAAGCCTCCAAGGAACGGAGCTTCCCAATACGAAAGGTGATCCTAGTAGCGGGATCGACACCAATGTACTTTCTACTGCGGCGTGAACGCAGCAAGGAGGTCAAGACAACAGTACCAAGTATGTGAAATCAGAATATCAGAAATGAAATCATAATAGTCTATATAAAGCAGAGACATGTATGATGACCAAACTACAAGACATAACATATAACTAGTTACATCAAGTCGTGACTCACGCCCTCCAAATTATCACTCGTGCCCGTGGAATTTCTTCCTCACTGCCGGCAGTTTATGATATGACAATACCAAGGAGTATGCATGAACACCAGGTCCCACCTGTGTCATAAAAACCGTATAGGACAAGTATAACTACCAGATCCGACCGTACCAATAATATAATGCAACCAAAACACGAAGCCGATACGGGGCAAGTGCGAGAGCCGACTACCGGATACCAAGGCCGGTCACGTAGCTGACCGGGGCAAGTACGAGGGCTGACCACCAGGGACCAAGGCCGTATCACGAGACTTCGTCACTACACTGAACGGGGCAAGTGCGAGGGCTGACTACCGGGTACCAAGGCCGAATCAGCCATGAGACGGGGCAAGTACGAGAGCCGACCACCAGGGACCAAGGCCGAACAGTAAGAAACCTCATGGAGAGCTAGTCCATAAAATAACCATTCTTGCACAACCAAGGCTATCACCACAAGCATAAGCAAGTTACGCAACAACAAGCATAGGCAAGTTACACAACACAAGCATAGGCAAGTTACACAACAATCAGTATAGGCAAGTTACACAACACAAGCATAGGCAAGTTACACAACTCAGGTTACTTTCATTTTATGCCAAAGTCCGGGTTTTTAACCCTAAAGTACTACGTACGTTAAATTCCTTTTAAAGAGATCCATTCCTTTTATAAAAGTCACCCGATGTCCGTAGTATAAAAGATAGAGTGACGAGCATTGTTAAATAAACAAAATGCTTTCCTTTGTAAAATCAAGTAACAACCTTATTTTCCAAGCGTTCAAGTTTGCCTAATTTCAAATGCTCAAGTTTCTCATTTTTAGAAAAGGTTTCGTAGTTCATAGTTTTAATCCTTTAAAACATAATTCTCCTTTAATGATTTGAGAAACATATGCCTTATATGTGAGTAGTTTATTCTTGTTTATAATCGATCTTATTAAGCGACCATGATCTAGGGTATGTAATATCATTTTGTCTCATCTTAGCTTCTATGCAGATGGAGGTTTCTACCGGTTTTAATACAATACTTCATTATTCAATACATTTTCCTTTATTAACGCCGCAGGGTCCTGCCGATACACATTCGATTTCCAAATCAAGAAACCTTATCCCATTAAATAAAACCAAGTACTCATTACTCACGAATGAGGTTTCACACAAGCATCCACATTAAAACAAATAAGTTAAGTCTCTTATCTTATAAGATCAAGTCTTTTAACTTCTAACATCAGTAAACCATTTTCTTTACCTTTCTTAAGATATTATACCTAACTTCCCATAAGCTAGTATAACTCTTTTTAAAACCTTTAAAACCAAGTGTTACTCTCCCTTCAAAACGATTTATAAATCTTTTGAAATACATCAAGTTCTTTATTATAACTAGCCAGTTATAATTCACATCAGTTACCTTTTAAAACCACAAAGTATTTTCTTATTTACATAAAGCTGTTATAACCAACTTCCCATAAAGCCGTTATAACACTTTATGTTTTAGAAACAATCAAACACGCTTAACACACGTACGTCTACCGTACTACATAGTTCACACATATCATGCTAGAAGAGATAGGAAGAGGTTCACATACCTCGCGACGAGTGCCGACTAATAGCAAAACGCTCCAAGTACTTCAAACCGTCGGCTACTCCTTAAGCCACGTAGATCGCACCACACGTAGTACTTCAACCTATAAGGCCACAAGGCGCTTATTAACATCTAGATCTCATCGGTCCATATTCTACATAAAATTCGGCGACTCTCCCCGCAACAGCGTAAATCTCCTCCGCTATCGAGGCCGGCTACCAAGCCAACCAGGGGGGGGGGGTTAACACGTCTAACCGGACGTGTACCATTCTACTACAAGTAATGTTACACAAGTCTCATCTGATACGCCCTATGTAATTACAGTTCGCTTTCTTTAAATTCAGCTTAAGTCGCAAAGACATTGCCGTAAGTATTATTCAGGCTTAAGTCAAAAGACATTGCCGCAATTATAATCAGTTCTATATATAGTATACATCAACTATATATTCCTACAACATGTAATTCCCAATTACAATAGAAGGTCAAGAGTGTTTACCTCGATAAGCCCAAAATTATCCGAGTTTATATGTCGATCCTGAGCAAGGTTTAGCTCCTACTCCGGCGCCCAATCCGCTCCAACAAACCCTTAGAAGTTCTAACCAACTTCTACTTATAACTTCAACTACGGGTGAAGATTTACTTAGGTTTCGTTTTTGATCGAGGAAGTATAATAGTATTTCCTGCTCTACGATAGAGATAACTTTGGAAGTACTATAAGGTATATGGGCTAGAGTATTTTGGGCATTATAACAATAGGAGAGTATTTCTATACCACAAAAGGGGGTATTATACGAAACAACTAGGCTAGGGGCGGTACCCCACGCCAAACACCACAAAGGGGAGGGGGTGGCTCGCCAAGGGCTCACAAAGGGAGGTGATTTGGACGAGAACTACACTTAAGGGGAGAGATTTTAACACTTAGAAAGGATTTTTGGATGAAGAAGTTCATCAACATAAGAGGGTATTTATAGGTCAAGGATGGCCAACCAATGGCCAAGATTATGCCAAGTGCAAGGCAAGTGTAAGGCCAAGATTTGGGCAAGTGTCCTAAGCCAACTTGCACACAAAATATCCTACCAACTCCAAGACAAAACAAGCCACCTTGTTCGTCCCTTTGCCGTCCACTCGAGGCCAACGGAGGGTGACACTTGTCACCCTCCCGTTGGTCCAAAATGTTTCGCCTTCTAAAAATCCGCAAAATTAAAAATGACATAGCCGGAATTTTCCCTACAAAAGCTGTGGAAACGTTTCGTCAGAAAACGACTCTTTTCGGCACTTGTGCACAAATTTCGAAACTAGCCAACTTTAAGGCTCAAATTATTATACGTACGCCCTCACGTACATACTGCGGAAATACAGGTATAACATTCTCCCTCCTTAGAAACATTCGTCCCGAATGTTCCTTCTCCAGACGGATAACGATAAAGTTCTTCTAATAAGTTGCCAACGCCACAACTGGCCACGAAACAACACCTGCACGCAAATACTTATATCCAAGTCCACGAGGAAACACCTCTAACATCACAACTTTTGTCACTTTGCCGCGAGGTTCTAGTGTCACTCCGGCGACCCAACAAATGGTACCGGACTGCATGCGATCCCTGAGGTCTAAAATATACATCCTTCGCACCTTCTCTCTTTACAAGAAATGATCATATCTATGCTCGCAATACATGCTCGTCTCTACTCTTACTCGTCGTACTCTTCTCGAACACCTGAACTCTTCTAGTATACGTACCATACTTCAGTTTCCAAAACTTTGGAGTCACTACCCCCAAACTTGGTCATCTTACTAGCCTCGATCTTCCTTAAGGCCATTCCCGCCTTCACGATCTCATCACTGGTCGAAACACCCACGAACTCATACGGTGGTCAACTAAACTTGGGCCTAGCACCCTCGTGACCCTACCACCTGGCGGGACCACCCAGGGCTGACCCCACTTTGAAACCGGCCGCGGGTTGGCCCTCAACATGGCCCCAACCCGATCCACTAACGCATCACGCTCTTGTTCCCCGACCCGGAACAATCTTACCTCAACAGGTCATGAAAGCTACCACTTCCATTCAACACTACTCAAGGAAATTATCACACAACACATTCTAGGCATAAAATGTATTCCGACAAGGATCACTTGAAAAATCTGGTACTCAAGACGACCTTACATCTAAGGTCTCAACATGAAATATTCTAAAGTTCACACTTTCCATGCCCCCATACAAATCCTTTCAACTAGCCAAGCTTTCTAACTCATAACCATCATAACGCTATCCGAACGTAGCACACAATAATAAGGTCATCATATCATGCATACAAATCTTTAAAGGGTTAAGGATATACCTGAAAATAGGCGGTTCAAAGGACCGCTAAAACTGGGAACTTCCACCGCGACCTCTACCGGGGCCTGCCGGTGTACGAACATCCTGCCTGGCTATGGAAGGTGAAGAACCCGCAACTGCTCTAGTAGTCCATGCTATCCTACCAGTGCTACCCCTGGTCGGACAGTCTCTTGCCAGATGGCCTCAGCGCAAAATAACAATCTCCCGAGTTAGTACGACACTCTCCCTTATGAAGCTTTCCACGGCCACACGGAGACAAGGGCAACCTCATCCGGTGAGCACTCCTGCTCCCCTGAGAATCTGAAACCTGGGAGCCCTGACCTGCTCCTGAATATCTCGAAGGTCCCGGCGTGGAGGACCACTCAGTCTTGGTGGAGGCGCATAATCGGCTCTTCTTTGAGGCGGTCCGCCTCGAAAGTCACCAAAGGACCTGCTGATCTGGCCCTCTTCTGCTGACCCTGGTCATTCCGTCGATTTATCCTCTCCTCACATCCGGTCGTAAGCTGCGTGCGGGCAATGTCCATGCGGTGAAGAGCTACACCAACAACTCGGCTAGGTGATCATCGAGCCCTGTAACAAATCGGTGCACTCGATCCTCCATACTAGCTACCAACGCGGACGTCGCCAATGAGTCGAACTCCACATTGTACTCCCGAACCGCACGCGCTCTGTAGTAACACCAAAAATCATGCGCGAGCCCTCCTCATCTGTTGAGGCAAGAAATGTGCAAGAAAGGCCTCTGAGAATTCGTCCCATAAAGCTGGAAGTGCATGCTCTCCCCGGGACAGCTCCCACGAATCAAACCAGTCGACTGCGGTATCACGCAGCTGATGCGAACCTAGGACCACCGACTCGGTCTCCGATGCCTTGATCACTCTCATGATCCGTAGAATCGGATGAACTCCTGCGGATCATCCTCAGGCCTCGACCCATAAAACTCTGGCGGCCTACAACTCAGAAAATCCCGTAGCCTCGAACTATCTGATCTAGGGTGAACCACAGGTGCTACTGGAACTGCTGCGTCCAGCCTATCCTCAAGTCTGGCCACAACCCTGGCCATCAACTGGGCCCACTCCTTGTAACTCATCTCGCCGGCTCCGGCGGATCGAGGCTCGGTACTGTGGCCTCTGCCGCTGCTCTACTCGCAGCTCCCTCTGCTGCCTTGCCCTTCTGGGCCCGGGTTGCCTTACGCGGAGGCATCACTGGTAAAAACGAAGTATGTCAGAGGGGTCCAATCTTATCACACAGCTCTAAGGCACGATCTCAGAATGAGAAGAATGGAAACCAATCCTAAATGTCCTATAGCCTCTTGATTATAGATGTGGTGCACAACACATCGATAATCAAGACTCTACTGACACGATGCAGACACTTTCCGAGGATTAATCGCTCGATACCACTTTTGTCACGCGACCGATCCGGGCGTGATCGTGCCTACCCGGCACCCTAGTGATACAACATCGAGAAAACCACGGAAATAAAAACATAAACATGAACATGAGACAAGATAATAAAACAAAGCAACCAAGCGGTTACCTTCCATTAAAATATATATAAACAACTCTTTCAAAAGCGAGCGGTTTAATCCTTTTACAAAACCACGCCCGATTACTCTGCACCTTTAAGATTTACAACAACTATGACGGGACAGGGCCCCGCCATACCCCTGAATGTACAAGAACCTACAACTCAGGGAACACATACCAAAAGATAAGCCTCCGAAGGAACGGAGCTTCCCAATACGCTGAAAGGTGATCCTAGTAGCGGGGATCGACAGCCAATGTACCTGCGGCATGAACGCAGCCCCAAGGAGGTCAAGACAACAGTACCAAGTATGTGAAATCAGAAAATCAGTAAATGAAATCATAATAGTCTATATAAAGCAGGAGACATGTATGATGACCAAACTACAGTACATAACATATAACTAGTTACATCAAGTCAGGGACTCACGCCCTCCAAATTATCACTCGTGCCCGTGGAATTTCTTCCTCACTGCCGGCAGTTTATGATATGACAATACCAAGGAGTATGCATGAACACCAGGTCCCACCTGTGTCATAAAAACCGTATAGGACAAGTATAACTACCAGATCCGACCGTACCAATAATATAATGCAACCAAAACACGGCCGTCACGGCAAGTGCGAGAGCCGACTACCGGATACCAAGGCCGGTCACGTAGCTGACCGGGGCAAGTACGAGGGCTGACCACCAGGGACCAAGGCCGTATCACGAGACTTCGTCACTACACTGAACGGGGCAAGTGCGAGGGCTGACTACCGGGTACCAAGGCCGAATCAGCCATGAGACGGGGCAAGTACGAGAGCCGACCACCAGGGACCAAGGCCGAACAGTAAGAAACCTCATGGAGAGCTAGTCCATAAAATAACCATTCTTGCACAACCAAGGCTATCACCACAAGCATAAGCAAGTTACGCAACAACAAGCATAGGCAAGTTACACAACACAAGCATAGGCAAGTTACACAACAACCAGTATAGGCAAGTTACACAACACAAGCATAGGCAAGTTACACAACTCAAGTTACTTTCATTTTATGCCAAAGTCCGGGTTTTTAACCCTAAAGTACTACGTACGTTAAATTCCTTTTAAAGAGATCCATTCCTTTTATAAAAGTCACCCGATGTCCGTAGTATAAAAGATAGAGTGACGAGCATTGTTAAATAAACAAAATGCTTTCCTTTGTAAAATCAAGTAACAACCTTATTTTCCAAACGTTCAAGTTTGCCTAATTTCAAATGCTCAAGTTTCTCATTTTTAGAAAAGGTTTCGTAGTTCATAGTTTTAATCCTTTAAAACATAATTCTCCTTTAATGATTTGAGAAACATATGCCTTATATGTGAGTAGTTTATTCTTGTTTATAATCGATCTTATTAAGCGACCATGATCTAGGGTATGTAATATCATTTTGTCTCATCTTAGCTTCTATGCGGATGGAGGTTTCTCTTGGTTTTAATACAATACTTCATTATTCAATACATTTTCCTTTATTAACGCCAGGTGGTCCGTCGATACACATTCTGATTTCCTAAATGAGTAAAACCTTATCCCATTAAATAAAACCAAGTACTCATTACTCACGAATGAGGTTTCACACAAGCATCCACATTAAAACAAATAAGTTAAGTCTCTTATCTTATAAGATCAAGTCTTTTAACTTCTAACATCAGTAAACCATTTTCTTTACCTTTCTTAAGACATTATACCTAACTTCCCATAAGCTAGTATAACTCTTTTTAAAACCTTTAAAACCAAGTGTTACTCTCCTTCAAAACGATTTATAAATCTTTTGAAATACATCAAGTTCTTTATTATAACTAGCCAGTTATAATTCACATCAGTTACCTTTTAAAACCACAAAGTATTTTCTTATTTACATAAAGCTGTTATAACCAACTTCCCATAAAGCCGTTATAACACTTTATGTTTTAAAACAATCAAACACGCTTAACACGTATGCGTCACCGTACTACATAGTTCACACATATCATGCTAGAAGAGATAGGAAGAGGTTCACATACCTCGCGACGAGTGCCGACTAATAGCAAAAGCGCTCCAGTACTTCAAACCGCTTCGGCTACTCCTTAAGCCACACGTAGATCGCACCACACGTAGTACTTCAACCTATAAGGCCACAAGGCGCTATTAACATCTAGATCTCATCGCTCCATATTCTACGTAAAATTGGCGCCTCCCCACATGACGTAAATCTCCTCTCTATCGAGGCTTACCAAGCCAACCGAGGGGTTAACACGCCTAACCGGCGTGTACAATACTACTACAAGTAATGTTACACAAGTCTCATGTCTGATCCCATGTAATTACATTCGATTCTCTTCTTTAAATTCAGCTTAAGTCGCAAGACATTCAGTAAGTATTATTCAGCTTAAGTCAAAAGACATTGCATAATTATAATCAGTTCTATATATAGTATACATCAACTATATATTCCTACAACATGTAATTCCCAATTACAATAGAAGGTCAAGAGTGTTTACCTCGATAAGCCCAAAATTATCCGAGTTTATATGTCGATCCGAGCAAGGTTTAGCTCTACTCCGGCGCTCAATCCGCTCCAAACAACCCTTAGAAGTTCTAACCAACTTCTACTTATAACTTCAACTACGGGTGAAGATTTACTTAGGGTTTCGTTTTTGGTAGAGGAAGTATAATAGTATTTCCTGCTCTACGTATAGAGATAACTTTGGAAGTACTATAAGGTATATGGGCTAGAGTATTTTGGGCATTATAACAATACTAGGAGAGTATTTCTATACCACAAAGGGGGTATTATACGAAACAACTAGGCTAGGGGCGGTGCCACGCCAAACACCTGAGGAGGGGGTGGCTCTCGCCAAGGGCTCACAAAGGGGAGGTGATTTGGGCGAGAACTACACTTAAGGGGAGAGATTTTAACACTTAGAAAGGATTTTTGGATGAAGAAGTTCATCAACATAAGAGGGGTATTTATAGGTCAAGGGATGGCCAACCAATGGCCAAGATTATGCCAAGTGCAAGGCAAGTGTAAGGCCAAGATTTGGGCAAGTGTCCTAAGCCAACTTGCACACAAAATATCCTACCAACTCCAAGACAAAACAAGCCACCTTGTTCGTCCCTTTTGCCGTCCACTCAAGGCCAATGTGAGGGTGACACTTGTCACCCTCCCGTTGGTCCAAAATGTTTCGTCTTTCGGAAAAATCCGCAAAAATTAAAAATGACATAGCCGGAATTTTCCCTACAAAAGCTGTGGAAACGTTTCGTCAGAAAACGACTCTTTTCGGCACTTGTGCACAAATTTCGAAACTAGCCAACTTTAAGGCTCAAATTATTATACGTACGCCCTCACGTACATACTCTGGAAATACGGGGTATAACAGTCTACCCCGCATCGGAGGGCAGCTTAACCCCCGGAAACACGGTGAGTGGTATAATACCAACATAACAGTTTATCGTTTAAACAACATAAGCACAATCAAGGGAAAACCCGTTTACACCAACATCACAGAATACTAACACACGTAGCATCCTAATATGATTACTTATCAAAGCATCACGAAGGTATTACAAGGCTATCACAAACCAACACAATCAAATTTTACACACAAGGTACTTTCTACTATATGTCAACATGTTCGGGTTTCTATTCCCAAAGTACTTCATACATTAACTTTTTAAAAGATACGTTACTTTCACAAAAGTCACACAATACCCGTAGTATATGAAAATAGAGTGATTATCTTTTGAAGTGAATCAAAACACTTATCTTTGTAAAATCAAGTAACAACATTATTATCCAAACGTCCAAGTTTGCCTAATTTCAAATGTTCACGTTTCTTATTTTAGAAAGGTTTCGTAGTTCATAGTCTTATTCATTTAAGAATATAATTCTCTTTTAAACTATCTGAGAAACATAAGTCTTATATGTGAGTAGGATATTCTTGTTTATAACAATCTTATTACAGCAGCCATGATCTAGGAAACATCATTTTGTCTCATCTTAGCTATGCGGATGGAAGTTTCTCTTGATTTTAATAATACTAAATCTGTCAAAACATTTCCTTTTATTAACGCTGCGATGGTTTGTCGATACATTCTGATTTACAAATCGAAGAAACATTCTTAAGCGTTATTACCTAACTTCCCATAAAGCTAGTATAACTCTTAAGTTTTCAAAACCAAGTATTACTTCTTCTTTCGAAATGATTCAAAATCTTTTGAAATACTTCAAGTTCTTTATTAACACATAACAAGCGCTTATAGTTCAAATCGATTACCTTTTAAAAACCACAAGTATTTTCTTACCAACATAAAGTTGTTATAACCAACTTCCCATAAAGCCGTTATAACACTTTACGTGTTAAACCAATCAAATACATTTAGCACATGTCGTCACCGTACTACATAGTTCACATATATCATGCTAGAAGAGATAGGAAGAGGTTCACATACCTCGCGACGAGTATCGACTAATAGCAAAACGCTCCAAGTACCTCAAGCCGCTACTCCTTGCCAAGTAGATCGCGCCACACGCAGATTTCAACCTATAAGGCCACAAGGCGCTTATTAACATCTAGATCTTATCGTAGAACATTCTACGTAAAATTGGCGGGACCTCCCATGAACAGCGTAAATCTCCTCTCTATCGAGGCCGGCTACCAAGCCAACCGAGGGGTTTGCACGCCTAACCTGGCGTGTACGATTCTACCTCACGAAAAGCTACACAAGTCTCATGTCTGATCCTATGTAAATCTGATTCGATTCTTCTTCGAAAGGTTTCTTATTATTCGGGCTTAAGTCAAAAGACATTGCGATAACTACGTTGATTCTATATATAGTATACTTCAACTATATAATCATACAACATGTATTTCCAATTACAATAGAGGGACAAGATATTTACCTCGATAAACCCATAATTATCCGAGTTTAAATGTCGATCCTGAGCAAGGTTTAGCTCCTACTCAGTGTGCTCAGGCCGCTCCAAACAACCCTTAGAAGTTCTAACCAACTTACTTATTACTCCAACTAACCATGGAGATTTCCCTTAGGGTTTCGGTTTTTGTGTGGAAGGGAAGTATAATAGTATTTCTGGGCTTTTCGTAAGTATAACCTTAGAATACTACAAGGTATACGGCTAAGGTAATTTGGGCATTATAACAATACTTTTGTGAGTATTTCTAACAAGAGGGGGGTATTTATACGAAAACTACTAGGCCGGGGTGCCCACGGCTAGCACCCCCAGGAGGGGGTGTCTACCCTCGCCTACCCCACTAGGGGACTCTCGGACAAGGGGAAGAGGGCTCTCGCTAAGGCCTCAAGGGGAGAAAGAGCTTTCAAGACTTAGGCAAATTTAAGGATGAAGAAGTCTTCAAAGGGAGAGGGTATTTATAGGACAAGCCAAGGCCAACCAATGGCCAAGATCTTGCCAAGTGCAAGGCAAGTGTAGGCCAAGATCTTGCCAAGTGCACACTAGCCAACTAACACAAAAATATCCTACCAACCCGACCACAAAAGCCACACTTTCGCCACCACAATTTCCGCCCAGGTGTTCAATGAGAGGGTGACAAGTGTCGCCTCTTGTTGGTCCAAAATGTTTCGTCTCTCGGAAAAATCCGCAAAAATAAAAATGACATAGCGGAAATTCCCATACGAAGTCGTGAAAACGTTTCGTCGGCGACTCTCTAGGGTGTTGTGAACAAAGTTAATTCGGCCAAGCCTAATTCTCAAGTTCAAATTTTCTACGCACGTCCCACGTACATACTCGAAATACGGGTATAACATTCTCCTCGCCTTAGAAACATTCGTCGAATGTTCCTTCTAAGTCTCAAAACAAACGTGCGCCAGAATAGTCTTCACTACCATACTTACGAAACAATCCTGCCACAATGGCCACAGAAACAACTGCGCAAAATACTTACATCCAAGTCCACGAGGAATCACCTCTAACATCACCACAAACACCTCTCTCCGGGGTCTAAAATATACTTCCTCCACACTTTTTCCAACAAAAGAAATGGTCACATCTATGCTCGCCATACATGCTCGCTTCTCCCTTTACTCGTCGTGATACCACTTTTGTCACTTTGCCGCGAGGTTCTAGTGTCACTCTGACGACTCAACAGATGGTATCGGGCTGTAAGCGATCCCTGAGGCTATCGTACACTCGAACTCTTACCACATTTCTGATACTGCTTCAGTTTCCAAAACTCTGGGTTACTATCTCTAACGTGGTCATCATTAACTGGGAACACTCTGGATGGATCTCCGATACTTTCCTGATCATAACAATACGAAAGACCGGACGTACTGCCTCCTAAGTCGGACGGCAATTGTTAACATATAGGCAATCTGGCCTATTTTTCACATGAACTTAAAAAGGGCCCAAAGTAACCCGGGCTAAGTTCCCTCTGTTTTCCAAAACTCGTCACACCCAAACCGGGGTGGTACCTTCAAGAAGACCGACCGTCAACCTGAACTCTAAGCGTCGTCGCCGATTATCCGCACGATTTCTCTGAGCTGCCAGAACCTCTTCTAGACAAGCTTTACTCTATCCACAGTCTGCTGGAACAAGCCTGAACCAACTATTTGAATCTTGCCAACATCGAACCAATCGACCGGCGACTTACACATCCGCCCCTACAAGGCTTTATAAGGCGACATCCGAACACTGAAATGGTAGCTTAAATACTCCCTCCACAGGAGACAACAATCCCCACAACTACCCCTGAAATCCACGCGACCGGCGAGGCGAATGCGATTCCGAGACTCACCTGAGTTCTTAACCCTGCTTGGTAAAAACTTCCAGAAACCAAAAACAGCCGTACCCTGGGCTCCACTGTCTGCCATAAGGTGAAGGTAGGCACCTCGTGCAGCCTTACAACCTTTCTGATATATCATCTCGCATAACCCTCTGCCGAGTAAACGGTCTTTGCTAGAAGACAAGACGGCTGACCTCCTCGGCCCGACTCCTGGTCGAATGCATCCACGAATTCATACGTTGGTTAACTAAACTCGGGCCTAACACCCTCGTGACCCTACCACAAGGCGGGACCACCACAAACTGACCCCACCACCAAACATGTCGCGGGTTGACCCGCAACGTGGCCTCAACCCGACCCGGCAACGCGCTAAACGCTAGCTCTCCGAAGGAAAACTCTCACTAATCACGTTACGAAAACCTAGCGGTCTTCTTAGCTCAACTACCCTCTTTCATTCCACACTACTCAGGGACTAATCCCACAAACATAACTCACGTGCACTATGCACTCCTATAAGGGTCAAACATAAACAATACATCTTTTACTCGAGATGGCCTTACCTCTAAGGTCTCTACGTATAAAACTCTAAGGCTCACACCTTCTCTATCCCCCACAATCTTACTCGGTTAACCCACCATGATTTCTAATCACAACTAACACACTGCTATCAGAACATAGCAATTTAGTTATACTCACCTTATCACATCTGCATCTCTAGAGGTTAAGGATATATCTATATCTCTTTGCTTCACTCCTTTAGTCGTTCTAATCAAACCTGCCCCGTAGGGCGCATAGCTAGGGGAGATGACGAACTACCCACCGATCCTGAAGGCTAAGTCCTCCTGCAAGGACACTCTTTCGACATCAGACCCTGACGGTCATAGGTACAACAAGTACCATCTAAAAGACGACATTCCCCGGGATGGCGTGCATCCTGTGAACACTGGGAAAAATCAATCCGGTGGGAACCTACGTGTAGGCGTGAACCTAAGCTCGAGCTCGACCAACTCCTGCATACCGAACGTCCTTAACCTGTGGAGGACCTTTCGCATCGTGGATGCGCATAATCTAATCTGGCCGTGAGGCGACTCGCCGCAAGTTACCAGGACCTTGCTACTCGCCTCTTCTCGCCCGTTAACCCGTCGATCTCTACGTTTCTTGGCCTGCTGCGCATAAGCCCGTACACAGGCCATGCTCAAGCCTAACTGAAGAACTTACTCTTGCACAACCTTCTCGTTGATATTCATCAAAACTCGCGGTACATCGATACTCTCTGGTAGTCAAATACAGGGTCGCCTTCTTGAAATATATATTTTACGTTCGTGCGTGGGCGAAGGTTCAAATATCATGGCGCGGTAAGGCTATCGCCGCCGTGCTAATCTCTCTTTGGGGCTAGTGGCGTCGCAAAACTCCCCAAATGAAGCACCACCCGGTGATGATTGGGCACGTGCCTCACGTAACCTGCAGACTGCTCGCGACTCCTCGGCTGCCTTGCCTCTGGTAGGGTTGCCTGCTGCGGAGGCATAGCGGTAAGGAAAGAAATACGTTAGAGGTCCAACTTACAACACGGCTCTAAGGCACGATCTCGAGTGAGAAGAAATAGAAACCAATCCTAAATATCCTATAGCCTCACGATTATTGGTGTGGTGCACAACACGATAATCAAGACTCTTGAATCTGATGCGTAGACACTTTCCGAGGATTAATCGCTCGATACCACTTTTGTCACGACCGAACCGGGCGTGGTCGTGCCTACCGGGCACCCGGTAGTCATACATCGAGAAAATCAGCGGAACATAAATCAATAACATAAAATAACTAAGTATAAACAATAACTCAAAACTTGCCTTTCGGCATATATATAGAAACAACAACTCTTTCAACCGAGCAGTTTAATCCTTTTTACAAACCACGCCTGGCAAAGTACTACGGACCTCTACGAATGATATGACAACAACGACGGCGGGGCGGGGCCGTCATACCCCGAATGTAAGCACCTACAACAGGGGACTATACGAAGATAAGCCTCGGAGGAACGGAGCTTCCCAAACGCCGAATCGTGACCCTAAGAGCGAGGATCAACGGCGGTGTACCTTTACTGCGGCATGAGCGGCCCCGAAGGAGGTCGATCTGGCCAGTGCAAGTATGTGGCTCAAAATCACGTAAATGAAATCATAGTAGTCTATATAAAGCAGGAGACATGTATGATAACCAAACTACAGTTCACAATAAATAAGCAGTCATATCAAGTCAGGGACTCACGCCCTCGAAGTCATCACTCCAATATAACAATGGGTCTCACGCCCACAACATCAATCATGCCCGTGGAATACCTTCCTCACTGCCGGCAGTCAATGATAGAAAAGCACCAAGGAATACACATGAACAACAGGTCCCACCTGTGTCCAAATAAAACAGTACGGGGTAACGAAGGCATAGCCGTCTACTAACACCCACAGTACTAACAAGGTCATAAAATGTATCATGATATCTGTCTAGACCGTCACATGATCAAAGCTGGTCGCTCGCCGATATCAAATGTGCGCGTCTAGCCTCGAACTCCCGACTCCGCGATAGGCGATCTCATAGGCGCATGAGGTATAACCGCGTCGAGGGTAGCTACTCCCGGCGTCGCCCCGACTCGCGATCGCATGGCCACATAGACCGCATGACCATAAAGGCCGCACACTAACCTGGAACTCTCGTAGCTCCGCATAGGCCCCCAGGACCCGCATGAGGTATTCTCGAATCATGGTCCCAGACCGCCTGAGTCTACCCCGCATCGGAGGGCAGCTTAACCCCCGGAAACACGGTGAGTGGTATAATACCAACATAACAGTTTATCGTTTAAACAACATAAGCACAATCAAGGGAAAACCCCTTTACACCAACGTCACAGAATACTAACACACGTAGCATCCTAATATGATTACTTATCAAAGCATCACGAAGGTATTACAAGGCTATCACAAACCAACACAATCAAATTTTACACACAAGGTACTTTCTACTATATGTCAACATGTTCGGGTTTCTATTCCCAAAGTACTTCATACATTAACTTTTTAAAAGATACGTTACTTTCACAAAAGTCACACAATACCCGTAGTATATGAAAATAGAGTGATTATCTTTTGAAGTGAATCAAAACACTTATCTTTGTAAAATCAAGTAACAACATTATTATCCAAACGTCCAAGTTTGCCTAATTTCAAATGTTCACGCGTTTCTTATTTTAGAAAGGTTTAAGTAGTTCATAGTCTTATTCATTTAAGAATATAATTCTCTTTTAAACTATCGAGAAACATAAGTCTTATATGTGAGTAGGATATTCTTGTTTATAACAATCTTATTACAAAGACCATGATCTAGGAAACATCATTTTGTCTCATCTTAGCTTACATGCGGATGGAAGTTTCTCTGATTTTAATAATACTAAATCACAAAACATTTCCTTTATTAACTGCGATGGTTTGTCGATACACATTACGATTTCAAATCAAGAAACATTCTTAAGCCGTTATTACCTAACTTCCCATAAAGCTAGTATAACTCTTAAGTTTTCAAAAACCAAGTATTACTTCTTCTTTCGAAATGATTCAAAAATCTTTTGAAATACTTCAAGTTCTTTATTAACACATAACAAGCCAGTTATAGTTCAAATCAGTTACCTTTTAAAAACCACAAGTATTTTCTTACCAACATAAAGCTGTTATAACCAACTTCCCATAAAGCCGTTATAACACTTTATGTGTTAAACCAATCAAATACATTTAGCACATGTACGTCTACCGTACTACATAGTTCACATATATCATGCTAGAAGAGATAGGAAGAGGTTCACATACCTCGCGACGAGTATCGACTAATAGCAAAACGCTCCAAGTACCTCAAGCCGTCGGCTACTCCTTAAGCCAAGTAGATCGCGCCACACGCAGTACTTCAACCTATAAGGCCACAAGGCGCTTATTAACATCTAGATCTTATCGTAGAACATTCTACAGAAAATTCGACACCTCCCCCGCATGGCGTAAATCTCCTCCTCTATCGAGGCCGGCTACCAAGCCAACCAGGGGGGGTTTGCACGTCTAACCGGACGTGTACGATTCTACCTCACAGAAAAGCTACACAAGTCTACTGTAATACAGTCCTATGTAAATACAGTTCAGTACTCTTCTTTCGAAAAGGTTTCTTATTATTCAGGCTTAAGTCAAAAGACATTGCCGATAACTACGTTTAGTTCTATATATAGTATACTTCAACTATATAATCATACAACATGTATTTCCAATTACAATAGAGGGACAAGATATTTACCTCGATAAGCCCATAATTATCCGAGTTTAAATGTCGATCCTGAGCAAGGTTTAGCTCTACTCCGTGTATTGCTCAGGCCGCTCCAAACAACCCTTAGAAGTTCTAACCAACTTCTACTTATTACTCCAACTAACCATGGAGATTTCCCTTAGGGTTTCGGTTTTTGTGACAGAAGGGAAGTATAATAGTATTTCTGGGCTTTTCGTAAGTATAACCTTAGAATACTACAAGGTATATGGCTAAGGTAATTTGGGCATTATAACAATACTTTTGAGAGTATTTCTAACAAGAGGGGGGGTATTTATACGAAAACTACTAGGCCGGGGTGCACCACTAGCACCCCAAGGAGGGGGGGTGTCTACCCCTCGGCCTACCCCACTGGGGACTCTCGCCAAGGGGAAGAGGGCTCTCGGCTAAGGCCTCACAAGGGGGGAGAAAGAGAGCTTTCAAGACTTAGGCAAATTTAAGGATGAAGAAGTCTTCAAAGGGAGAGGGTATTTATAGGACAAGCCAAGGCCAACCAATGGCCAAGATCTTGCCAAGTGCAAGGCAAGTGTAGGGCCAAGATCTTGCCAAGTGCACACTAGCCAACTAACACAAAAATATCCTACCAACCCTTGACCACAAAAGCCACACTTTCGGCCACCACAATTTCCGCCCAAGGTGTTCCAATGAGAGGGTGACAAGTGTCGCCCTCTTATTGGTCCAAAATGTTTCGTCTCTCGGAAAAATCCGCAAAAAATAAAAATGACATAGCCGGAAATTCCCATACGAAAGCTGTGAAAACGTTTCGTCGAAAAATGACTCTAACCGGGTGTTGTGAACAAAGTTAATTCGGCCAAGCCTAATTCTCAAGTTCAAATTTTCTACGTACGTCCTTACGTACATACTCTGGAAATACGGGGTATAACAGAAATTGTGGCTTGTTTTGTCAAGTAGTTGGTAGGATATTTTGGTGGTAGATGGATAAGGTGTACTTGGCTTGATCTTGGCCTTACACTTGCCTAACACATGGATTAATCTTGGCCATTGGTTGGCCATTGCTTGACCTGTAAATACCCCTCTATGTTGATGAACTTTTTCATCCAAAATTGTTCTAAGTGTTAAATTCCTCCCTCCCCTCTTAGTGAGACCTTTCGTCCACCACACCCCCTCCCCCTTTGAGAGCCCTTGGCCGAGAGCCTCCCCCCTCCCTTGAGTGGGGCTAGGCCGAGAGGGTACCCCCCCTAGCCTTGTTGTCTCGTATAAATACCCCCCTTGTGTGGTATAGAAATACTCTCCTAGTATTGTTATAATGCCCAAATACCTTGGCCCAAATACCTTGTAGTATTCCCAAGGTTACACTTATACAAAAGCCCAGAAAATACTATTATACTTTCTTTAGCCACTAAACGAAACCCTAAGGAAAACCTTCATAGTCGGTTGAGGTGTTAAGTAGAAGTTGCGTAGAACTTCTAAGGGTTGTTTGGAGCGGGTTGGAGCACTCGGAGTAGGAGCTTAACGTTGCTCAGGAGCGACATTATACTTGGATAATTTTTGGGCTCATCGAGGTAAATACTACTGTCCTTCTATTGTAATTGGAAATTACATACTGTAGTAGTATAGAAATGAATATAAGATTCATAGAAGAGATTTGAAGCGTAATAGAAGGATATTACTGAGAAAAGTTGAATCAAATCACTTCAGAAGAATAATAAGTAGAAGTTAAACTGTACTTACATAGGACTGTATTACAGTAGACTGATAACCTTTATTGGTTGAATGTTTTGCAAGTAGCATGTGCTACATAGAAGGTGGACAAGGCTAGTCGGGTTATAGCCATGGAGCGTTTTGCTTATAGTCGATAATCGTCGCGAGGTATGTGATTCTTCCTATACTCTTGAGCATGATATTTTAAAGGAAGATATATATTGTACGGCAATGTCTTTTGACTTAAGCCTGAATAATATATAGTACGGTAGACGTACGTGTGCTAATTGAACGTAGTTGTACGACAATGTCTTTTGACTTAAGCCTGAATAATAAGAACCTTGAATGTATTTCAAATATTAAGAAACCATTTTTGAAAGAAGAGTAACACTTGGTTTTAAAGGTTTTTAAAGGAGTTATACTAGCTTTATGGAAAGTTAGGTATAACGTCTTAAGAGTGGTAAAGAAAATGGTTTACTGATTTTAGAAGTTAAGAGACTTGATCTTATAAGATAAGAGACTTAACTTAATTGAACTAATATGAATTTTGTGTGAAACCTCATTCGTGAGTAATGAGTACTTGGTTTTTTTAAAAGGAATAATGTTATACTGATTTCGGAAATCAGAATGAGTATCGACAAACCATTGCAGCGTTAATAAAGGAAAATGTATTGAATAAATGAAGTATTATATTAAAACCAGTAGAAACCTCCATCTGCATAGAAGCTAAGATGAGACAAAATGATATTACATTTTCTAGATCATGGCTGCTTAATAAGATTTATGAACAAGAATAACCTACTCGCCTATGGCATATGTTACTCAATTGTTTTAAAAAGAGATTAAGACATTGAACTATGAAACTTTTCTAAAAAGAGACTTGAGTAATTGAAATTAGGCAAACTGGAACTTTAGGGAAAAGAAAGGCATTGTGTTGTCTTAAAATGGTTTAAAACTTAAAGTGTTATAACAACTTTATGGGAAGTTGGTTATAACGACTTTATGAAAACAAAAGAAGGGTTTTTATCATTGGTTTTAATGTGGAAACTTGACTTTAAAAAGAGAAGTTGTTTTGGTTTGCTTAAAATATGTAAGTCACTCTATTTTATACTACGGGTATCGGGTGATTTTCATAAAAGGAATGGATCTCTTAAAAGGAATTTAACGTACGTAGTACTTTAGGGTTAAAACCCGGACTTTGACATAAAATGAAAGTACTTAGAGTTATGTATAACTTGCCTATGCTTGTTGTTGTGTAACTTGCCTATGCTTGTTGTTGTGTAACTTGCCTATGCTTGTTGTTGTGTAACTTGCCTATGCTTATTGAGATAGTCTTTGTTGTGCAAGAATTGTGTTTCTATTCTACCGCGTCTCTCGATGGAGGGCCGGTTGACTTGTTGAGAACTTACTTGGGCGTCTGCGATGTGGGAGATTCCACGGGTATGCTTCCATTAGCATTGGTACATGGGCATGTCTTCACCGTTGATGGATTCTGTGGACATGTGACCATTTTTGGGTTATGGCGAAGTATCGTGACTTACGGTTGTGATCGGGTGCGTAGCTTGTATACTTGCCCCCGTCAGCTACGTGGCGCAGGTGGATCGGGTATAGGTTATTGCACTTGCCACGTGTCAGCTTCGCGAGTCAGTATAGTGACGAGGTCTCGTGGTACGGCTTTGGCATCAGGTAGGACTTGGGGTTCAAGTGTACTCCTTGGTGTTGTTATATCATGAAGCTGCGGCGGTGAGGAAGAATTCCACGCAGTGATGATTTGGAGCGTGAGTCACGACTTGATATATTTGTTTATATGTGGTGTCTTGTAGTTTGGTTATCATACATGTCTCCCGCTTTATATGAAGCGCTATGATTTCATTTATAGTACTTCTGATTTCACATACTTGGTACTGTTATCGACCTCCTTGAGTGCGTTCATCTGCGGTAGAAATACATCGGTTGTCGATCCATTTTAGGATCACCTTTCAGCGTATTGGGAAGCTCCGTTCCTTGGAGGCTTATCTTTGGTATGTTACCACGAGTGCAGCAGGTTCTTGTACATTCGGGGTATGGCGGGCCCTGTCGCCATAGTTGTTGTAAAAATCTTAAGTGCATGCCTTTGTTGTGGCGGGGTTGTAAGGATTATGCTTGTTCAAATGTTTATATATATATATGTTGAAAGGCAACCATTTTGGTTGGCCTGTTTTCTTCATCTTGATCCATGTCTATTTGCATGTTTATGTTTTTATTTCCGCTGGTTTTCTCTGATGTTGTATCACTAGGGTGTCCGGGGTAAGGCACCAGTCACGGGCCCGGGTTCGGGTCGTGACACTTTGAGCATGACTAGTTGCACGTATGTAGTACGGTAGACGTATAACACCTTGATATCCTTTACTAGTTTTGTAAATAGCCAAGTTGGGTGAGTTAGGAGATTAACTCACTTCTTTGAAAGTATAAAGGATGTCTTAAGTTTTATTAATGTTAAGGGACTTGAAGAGTTTTAAAGTATGTGATACTTGTTCCGTTTTAAACATATAAGTCCCTTGGATAGGAAATTGTTTTTGGCTAAGGTATAAAGTGAATATAACGGCTTTATGGGAAGTTAGTTATATTTGCTTTATGGAAAGATAAATGACTTGATTTTAGTAAAAAGGCAACTTGTTTTTAAGGCATCAATTGCCTAGGGTTTTATAATAAAAGGAGTCACTTGTTTTCTAAAGGTTAAGAGACTAATTGTATTTTTGCAAGTTATGAGAATTGATTTGAAAGTATATAATACTTGGTTTCAAAAAGTAGAAGTCTCTTGGTTATAAAAGGAACGTGTTGGTTTAAACCATAAAGGGTTATAACGGCTTTATGGGAAGTTGGTTATAACGGCTTTATGGAAGGATAAGAGAATGGTTTTCTCTAATGAAGTAATCAAAGAAATAACTTGTATTAAGGAAGGGCAAATTGTTTTAAAAGTACCAATTTCTTAAGGTTTTAAATAAAGAAGTCACTTGATTTAGAAGCCGGTAATTGTATTTCTAATAAGGTATTGTGACTTGACTTGAAAGGTGGATAGGACTTGAATACTACGGTTGTTAGTATCGGGGAAGTTTTATTTGGAAAAGAGTCTTTTGAAAAGAATGTACGTACGTAGTACTTTGGCTTGTTAAATGAGAATTATTCTATTTGTGCCCTGATAAGTACTTTGGCTTGTTAAATGAGAATTATTCTATTTGTGCCCTGATAAGTACTTTGGCTTGTTAAATGAGAATTATTCTATTTGTGCCCTGATAAGTACTTTGGCTTGTTAAATGAGAATTATTCTATTTGTGCCCTGATAAGTACTTTGGCTTGTTAAATGAGAATTATTCTATTTGTGCCCTGATAAGTACTTTGGCTTCTTAAATGAGAATTATTCTATTTGTGCCCTGATAAGTACTTTGGCTTGTTAAATGAGAATTATTCTATTTGTGCCCTGATAAGTACTTTGGCTTGTTAAATGAGAATTATTCTATTTGTGCCCTGATAAGTACTTTGGCTTGTTAAATGAGAATTATTCTATTTGTGCCCTGATAAGTACTTTGTCTTGTTAAATTAGAATTATTCTATGTGTGCCTTGATAGGTACTTTGGCTTGGTTAATTGAGAATTAGCCTATATGTGCTGGTGATAGCCTTTGAGTGCAAGTATTATGTTTTATTACGTTGCCGCGACTCTCGGTTGGAGGGCCGGCTGCCTTGTTGTAAGTTACTTGGACGTACCGACAGTGATGTGGGATTCCACGGGTATGCTTCCGTTATTTGGAGTACTTGGGTTAAATTCCCGGATTTTTATAAAGGACATGGTAGTGCTTATGTATTGTTAGATGGTCGGTCAAGATAGGGTAAGAGTATAAATGAGGGGTAAACCCCCAAGATGTTATACCACCTTCTCCAGGGTAAGAGTATCAGTGAGGGGTAAACCCCCAAGACGCTATACCACCTGCTTTACCACCTTCTCCAGGGTAAGAGTATCAGTGAGGGGTAAACCCCCAAGACGCTATACCACCTGATCCAGGGTAAGAGTATAAATGAGGGGTAACCCCCAAGATGTTGTACCACCTGCTTGATTGATGTTATGGGCATGAGACCCATGTTTATATTTTACACTTATAGCTGTCGACAGTGAGGTGGGATTCCACGGGCAGGAGATATATATTTATGTATTGTGTATGTGTACGCCGACAGTGAGGTGGGATGCCACGGGCGCGTCACATGGTTATATTTTACACTTATAGCTGTCGGCAGTGATGGGGGATTCCACGGCCACACTTTGCTATTTTGTGTGACTTGATCGCGTCCTGGATTGGTAGGGTAGTAAATGTGCCCTCCTTAAAGGGCCGGATTTTACTTATGGAAGATAAGTAAGTTATAGTAATGAACTTAATGATTTTCCCTAATCGTGTACATAAGAATGTGACTATAACTTTTATTGAAAATGGGAAAAGATAATAAGGTATGATTAAGTTCATAAGTGGTAATGACACGGCAGGATCTGGTATGTACTTTTATACTTGTTCCTTGTCATTCTTTTGTCTGATTATGATTTGTTTCTTAGACGTTATTTCATTCCATATTACATTTTTGTTATCGACCCTTGAAGCCGCGTTCATGCCCGCAGGTTTTAGGTACCCAGGTTGGTGATCCTTGCTCTTAGGATCTCGGTTCAGTTTTGAGAGAAAGCCCCATTTGCTCCGGAGGCTTATCTCAGGTGTATGGCGGGGCCCTGTCCCGCCACAGTTGTTATTCCTAGAGGTTTGTATTCACATATGTGGTTGGGCTGTAAGAACTGAGTTGTACTTTTGATTATGTTTATATTATAGAAGGCGGTCTGATCGGCTAGCCTGTGACGTTTTTATTTACACATGTGTTTATGTTGTGTTATACCCCGTAGTTTCAGGGTATGTATGCGAGGACGTACGTACGAGAATACGACATTGAAATTGGAAAGGAAGAACGATGTGATTTTCCACGGAAAAGTTTCCGGTTTTTGTGAAGGAAAAAGGTTCGTTAATGGGAATCGGATTCCCAGATTTGGTATTCGGACTTCTTGGAATATTAGAGAATTATGTAATTTTATTTTCGGAAATGGTCACGTGGGGCCCACGGGAGAAAATTTACGGTTTTGTGGGGCCCACTTTGTTTTCGAGATTTTGGCCATTGTGGATATTTTCGGAAGATGAAATATGTTGGACGTGTAGGAGGGCGACACGTGTCACCCCCCCTAGTTGGCTTGGACGAATTCCACTTTGTGCACAACACCCGTTTAGAGTCGTTTTCCGACGAAACGTTTTACAAGACTCGCGTAGGATAAATTCCGGCTATGTCATTTCTAATTTTTGCGGATTTTTCCGAGAGACGAAACACGTTGGACCAACGAGAGGGCGACACTTGTCACCCTCTCATTGATGGATGTCACACGGCAATAGGGCCGATTGGGTTGGCTTATTTTGTCTTGGAGTTGGTAGGATATTTTGTGTGCAAGTTGGCCAAGGACACTTGCCTAAATCCTCACCCTACACTTGCCTTGCACTTGGCACCATCTTGGCCCTTGGTTGGCCATTCCTTGACCTATAAAAACCCCCCTTGTTGAAGAGTTATTTCATCCTAAATTGAGCAATCTTTCTAAGTCTCAAATCCCTCCCTCTCCCTCTTATTGTTTTCGTCCAAACACACCCCTCCCCTTTGAGAAACCCTAGCCGAGAGCAACCCCCATAAAGCTAGCCTAGCGAAACACTACCCCCTTGGTAGAAAAGTTGCCTTAGTATTGTTATAATGCCCAAATTACCCTAGCCCAAATCCCTTAGTCCTTAGTAGAAGTTGTGAAGAACTTCTAAGGTTTTCTTGGAGCTACCGGAGCGCACAACTTAGGAGCTAAACCTTGCTCAGGCGCGACTTTTATCTAGGATATTATTGGGCTTACCGAGGTAAATAACCTTATCTTCCTTTTGTAATTAGAGTATATATACTGTAGAAGTATAGGAATAAGTATTAAATACTTAGAAGGATATTGCAGAATAGAATTGAACTGTTATCACAGTAGAAGGGCTTAAAAGAAGAATAATAGAACTGTACTTACATAGGACTGTTTTCACAGTAGACTTGAGTAGCTCACCGGGTAGGGAAGTGCTGCCCAAATGTCCATAGAATAGCGAACCCTTTGTTTAGAGCTTTATACGATCTGATCTGACGTTGATAGACGTGTTGGTGATATAGGTCGATACTCTGCGCGACATATTCAACTTGGCGGTGGTTTTCGAGAAGGTATGTGATTCTTCCTATCCTCTTGAGCATGATATTTTAAAGAATATGTATATAGTACGGTGACGTCGTGTGTTAACCGAATAATAATTACGGCAATGTCTTGGACTTAAGCCCGAATAATAATTACGGCAATGTCTTCCGACTTAAGCCCGAATAAAAGAATCAAGTAGTTCAAAAGAATTAAGAAACCTTTTTTGAAAGAAGAGTAACACTTGGTTTTAAAAGCCTAAGAGTTATACTAGCTTTATGGGAAGTTAGGTATAACGGCTTAAGAGTGATAAAAAGAACGATTTATTGATTTAAGGAAATAAGAGACCTGACTTATTATACTAATATGAATTTTGTTAAAAAGTGTGAAACCTCATTAGTGAGTAAATAGTATTTTTGGTTTTCAAAAGGAATGATGTTTTACCGATCAGAATAAATGTCGAACAAACCACAGCAGCGCTAATAAAGGGAAATATTGTGACTAATAAAGTATTATTAAAACCAGTAGAAACTTCCATCTGCATAGGAGCTAAGATGAGACAAAATGATATTACATTTACTAGATCATGGCTGCTGTAATAAGATTGTTACGAATAATAATAACCTATTCACACTTAGGGTATATGTTTCTCAAATTGTTTTAAAGGATTAAAGCTATGAACTACGAAACCTTTCAAAAATGAGAAACTTGAGTAATTAAAATTAGGCAAACTTAAGCGTTGGGAAAAGAATGTTGTTACTTGATTTTACAAAGAGAAATGTGTTGATTTACTTTAAAAGATAATCGCTCTATTTTTTATACTACGGGTATTGTGTGACTTTTGTGAAAGAAACAGATCTTTTAAAAGAGTAATACATAAAGTACTTTGGGGCTAAAAACCCGAACTTGTTAGCATAATGTAGAAAGTACCTTGTGTGAATAACTTGATTGTATTGATTTGTGATAGTCTTGTAATACTTTCTTGTTGACTTGATAAGTAAACATGTTAGGATGCTACGTGAGTTAGTATCTTGTGATGTTTGTGTAGAGGGGTTTTCCCTTATTATGCTTAGATTGTTTAAACGATAAAACTGTCATGTTGATATTATATCACTCATGATTCCGGGGGTTAAGCTGCCCTCCGATGCGGGGTAGACTCAGGCGGGTCTAGTGACCTATGATTCGAGAATACCTTATGCAGGTCTGTATGGCCTATGCGGAGCTACGAGAGTTCCAGGTTAGTATGCGGCCCTTGTGGTCATGCGGTCTTTGTGGCCATGCGGACGGCGAGTCCAGGACGCTGCCGGGGAGTAGCTACCCTCGATGCGGGGAATACCTCATGCGGGCCATTGGAGTGGCCCATGCGGAGCTACGGAAAGTTCCAGGGCTAGACGCGCACATTAGATACTGCGGGCGAGTGGCCAGCTTTGATCATGTGACGGTCTAGACAGATCTCATGATACAGTTTACGACCTTGTTGTACTGGGGGTTTTTAGTAGTCGGCTATGCCTCGCATTTACCGTCACGGTTTTATGATGACTTTGAGGCGTGAGTCACGACTTGACATATTTATTTATTTCTTGTGAATCGTAGTTTTGGTTATCATACATGTCTCTGCTTTAAATAGACTACTATGATTTCATTTACTGATTTTCGGTTTCACATACTTGGTACTGTTATCGACCTCCTTGGGCTGCGTTCATCCGCGGTAAAGGTACTCCTCGTTGATCCCGTTCTTAGGATCACCGTTTGGCGTTGGGAAAGCTCCGTTTCTCGGAAGCTTAGCATTTTGGTATGGTCCCTGTCGTTGTAGATATTTGTATTCAGGTATGGCGGGGCCACTGCCATTGTTGTTTTAAACTCTTAGAGTGCAGTAGACTGTTGTAAGGTTGGGATGTATCGCTCATTTTGGGGTACTTATATACATATATGCGAAAGGCAACTTTTTCCCAACCGTGTCTTATTTATCTTGTTTCATATTTTGGTTGTTTTATTTTCCGCTGATTTCTCGATGTATGACTACTTGGGTGCGGGTAAGGCACGATCCACGAACCGGGCAGGTCGTGACATGTTGTGTATGTTCCGCTGCTATTCTCTGATGTATACCTGAACGGGGTGCCCAGGTAGGGCACCAGTCGCGGCCCCGGGGTCGGGTCGTGACATTAAGCCTGAATAATAATTACGGCAATGTCTTTTGACTTAAGCCTGAATAATAAAGATCTTGAAGCATTTCAAAAGAATACTGAATCATTTTTTTAACAGAAGAGAAACAGTTGGTTTTTAAACAAAAGCTTAAGAGTTATACTATCTTTATGGGAAGTTAGGTATAACAACTTAAGAAAGATAAAAAGAACTGTTTACTTATTTGCTTATAAAAACCTTGTATTGATTTACTGTAAGGTGTAGTAAGATTGATTGATAAATAGACATATTATGATGCTACGTGTGTTAGTGTCTTGTGATGTTGTGAAAGGGGGTCATTCTTGTTGTGCTTACGTTGCCAAACGGTAAGTCGGTTATCGTTATTATATCACCTACCCTTGACTTGTTATACCGAGGGCTTGCCACCCTTGCGGGTCTATACGGCCTATGCGCGGTCTGTGAGACTATGCGGAGTCTGCGGAGTTCCGGATTGATCATTCGGTGTTTTAGCCCGTCGCGGATGCCATGCGATCGCGTGACTATGCGGTTTATTGAGACTATGCGGATGCGGGAGTCCGGGAGGTAACGGGGTTAGCAACCCCGATCGAGGAATACCTCATGCGGGTGCATGTGACCTATGCGGACTGCGGGAAGTCCAGGACTAGGCACGCATAATGATACTAAGGGCGATTGGCCTTGCTTCGATCATTCGCGGCCTAGAAAAGACCTGTTACAGTTTACCTATTATTGTTCTTGTTTGTGATATGGCACTATGGGCAATTGAACTGATTGTATTTTCAAATGGTTTTAAATACTTTGACTTCATTTAAGTACTTTACAGTTTCACATACTTGGTACCTGTTGTACTGACCTCCTTCGAGCTGCGTTCATCGCCACAGGCAAGCAGGTGCTAGATCCACATCCTTAGGATCTCTTTGCTTTGGTGTCAGGAGCTCCATCTTCTCCGGAGGCTCGACTTTTAGGTATGATCTCCCTGTTGTTGTATATAGTTTTGTACATTCAGGGTATGGCGGGGCCCTGTCCCGCCATAGTTATTTTGTTATACCCCGTATTTTCCATAGTATGTACGTAAGGACGTACGTAGAAAAATTTGAACTTGAGAATAGGCTTGGCCGAATTATTCTTTGTGCACAACACCCGGTTAGAGTCGTTTTTCGACGAGACGTTTCCACAGCTTTCGTAGGGAAAATTCCGGCTATGTCATTTTTAATTTTTGCGGATTTTTCCGAGAGACGAAACATTTTGGACCAACAAGAGGGCGACACTTGTCACCCTCTCATTGGATAGGCTTGGGCGGTCAAGGGTGGACGAATTGGGTGAGTTTTTGTCAAGTAGTAGGTAGGATATTTTGGTGGTAGTTGGATAAGGTGCACTTGGCATGATCTTGGCCCTACACTTGCTATGCACTTGGCATGATCTTGGCCATTGGTTGGCCTTTGCTGACCTATAAATACCCCCTTTGGAAGACTGCTTCATCCATTCCAAATATTTTCTAAGTGTTAAAATCGTCCTCCTCCCTTTGTGTTGAGTTCGTGAGAGCCCCTCTCCCCTTGGCCAAGAGTACCCCCCCTAGTGGAGTATGCCGAGGGGTATACACCCCCCCTCCTTGTGGTGCTAGCCGTGGGGTACCCCCCCTAGCCTAGTTGTTTTTGTATAAATACCCTCCTCTTGGTAGAAATACTCTCAAAAGTATTGTTACTATACCCAAATTACCTTAGCCGTATACCTTGTAGTATTCTAAGGTTATACTTATACGAAAAGCCCAGAAATACTATTATACTTCCCTTCAGTCACAAAACCGAAACCCTAAGGAAAAATCTCCATAGTTAGTTGGAGTATTAAGTAGAAGTTGGTTAGAACTTCTAAGGGTGGTTCGGAGCGGGTTGGAGCGCACAGAGTTGGAGCTAAACGTTGCCCAGGATCGACTTTATACTTGGATAATTATGGGCTTATCGAGGTAATTATCTTGTCCCCCTATTGTAATTGGAAATTACATGTTGTTAGAATATATAGTTGAAGTATACTATATATAGAACTGAACGTAGTTATCGGCAATGTCTTTGGACTTAAGCCTGAATAATACTTACGGCAATGTCTCGCGACTTAAGCCTGAATAATAAGAAACCTTTTCGAAAGAAGAGTGTTGAACTGTAATTACATAGGACTGTATTACAGTAGACTTGTGTAGCTTTTCTGTGAGATAGAATTGTGCACGTCCGGTTTAGACGTATAACCCCCCCCCCGGTTGGCTTGGTAGCCGGCCCCGTTAGAGGAGGAGATTTACGCTGTTGCGGGGGGGTGCTGCCGAATTTTCTGTAGAATGTTCTACGAAGAGACCTAAATGTTAATAAGCGCCTTGTGGCCTTATAGGTGGAAGTACTATGCGTGGCGCGATCTACTTGGCTTGAGGAGTAGCCGGCGGTTTGAGGTACTTGGAGCGTTTTGCTATTAGTCGATAATCGTCGCGAGGTATGTGAACCTCTTCCTACCTTTTCTAGCATGATATGTGTATAACTATGTAGTACGGTGAGCGTACGTGTGTTAACGTATTTGATTGGTTTGAAACATAAAGTGTTATAACGGCTTTATGGGAAGTTGGTTATAACAGCTTTATGTAAGTAAGAAAATGCTTTATGGTTTTAAAAGGTAACTGATTTGACTTATAACTGACTTAATGTGTAATAATAAAGAATCTTGAAGTACTTCAAAAGAATGCTGAATCATTTTTAACAGAAGAATAATACTTGGTTTTGAAAACATAAGAGTTATACTAGCTTTATGGGAAATTAGGTATAACGTCTTAAGAATGGTAAAATGAATGGTTTATTGATTTTAAAAGTTAAGAGACTTGATCTTAAAAGATAAGAGACTTAACTTGTTTTACTTGGTAATTAACATTTTGTTAAAAAATGTTGTAAAACCTCATTCGCGAGTAATGAGTACTTGATTTTAAAAGCAATAATGTTTCTTGATTTGAAAATCAGAATAAGTATCGAACAAACCCCAGCAGCGCTAATAAAGGGAAATATTTTGACTAATAATGTATTAGTAAAACCAGTAGAAACTTCCATCTGCATAGCAACTAAGATGAGACAAAATGATGTTACATTTCCTAGATCAGGGCTGCTTAAATAAGATTGTTATAAACAAGAATAACCTACTCACGTATCAGACATATGTTTCTCAAATTACTTTTAAGGGAGAATTATATCATTAAGCGATTAAAATTATGAACTACGAAACCTTTCGAAAATGAGAAACTTGAGTAATTGAAATTAGGCAAACTTGAAACATTTGGAAAATAATGTTGTTACTTGATTTTACGAAGAGAAGTGTTTTGATTTACTTCAAAAGATAATCACTCTATTTTCATATACTACGGGTATTGTGTGACTTTTGTAAACGTAACGTATCTTTTAAAGAGTTAATGTATGAAATACTTTGGGGATAAAAACCCGAACTTGTTGACATATAGTAGAAAGTACCTTGTGTGTATAACTTGATTGTGTTGGTTTGTGATAGTCTTGTAATACTTTCTTGATGATTGATAAGTAAACATGCTAGGATGCTACGTGTGTTAGTATCTTGTGATGTTAGTGTAAAGGGGTTTTCCCCTCGACTGCGCTTAAAGTTGTTTGACTATCAGCCGTTATGTTGGTATTGTACCACTCACCTTGACTTATTTCCGGAGGTTAAGCTGCCCTCCGATGCGGGGTAGACTCAGGCGGTCTGGGACCATGATTCGAGAATACCTCATGCGGGTCCAAGGGATCCATGCGGAACTACGGAGTTCGAGTTAGTTTGCGGCCCTTGTGGTCATGCGGTCTCTGTGGCCATGCGGATGCGGGGTCGAGGATGATGCCGAGTAGCTACCCTCGATGCGGGGTTACATACTATGCGGGCCTATATGAGTGGCCTATCACGGACTCTGGAGTCGAGATTAATCTTGCATGGTGATACTACGGGCAATTGGCCCTGCTTCGGTCATTCGCAGCCTAGAAAAGACATGTTACAGTTTACCTATTGTTGCTCTTGTTTATGATATGGCACTATGTGCGGTTACCTTGGTTGTTTCATACATACTTGAAAAACTGAATTTAAAATGATATGTTTTCATTTAAGTACTTCTGATTTCACATACTTAGTACTGTTATCGACCTCCTTGAAGCTGCGTTAAATCCGCGAGTTGAGTACACGATCGTTGATCCTAGTTCTCGAGTCACGATTCAGCGTATGAAGCTCCGTTTCTCGGAGGCTTATCGATGGTATAGTCCTGTCGTTGTAGGTATTTACATTCGGGGTATGGCGGGCCCTGTCCGCTATTGTTGTCATATCTTTCTTAGAAGTGCAGTAATGCGTGTGGGCGAGTTGTAATGGGATATAGCGTTCGGTTTAAATTGATCTATATATATATGCCGTAAGGCAAGTTTTCTCCGACATCGTTTCTTACTTCATAATATTTTCATGTCTTGTTTTATGTTCGTGATTACTCGATGTTGTATCACTAGGGTGCCTGTAAGACACGATCACGGGCCGGGTTGGTCGTGACAAAAGTGGTATCGAGCGATTAATCCTCGGAAAGTGTCTACAGACCGTATCGATGAAGTCTTGATTATCGGTGTCTTTGTGCACCACACCAATAATCGTGAGGCTATAGGATATTTAGGGTTAGTTTCTATTCTTCTCACTCTGAGATCGTGCCTTAGAAACGTGTTGTAAGTTGGACCCTCTCACGTATTTCTTTTCCTTACCGTTATGCCTCGCGTAGGGCAAACCGGGCGGGAGAGGCAGCGGAGGAGTGCGAGTAAGTCTGAGAGGGCTACGTGGGCACGAGCTCAATCATCACCGGGTGGTGCTTCATTCGGGATTTCTGCGGCGTCACTAAGCCCCAACGAGTTTAGCACGGCGGCGGCGATTCCTCTGCGGCCATGATGTTTGAACCTTGATTCCACGGCCGGAAAGCAGAGAATATAGATTGCGAAAAGACAACCACATTACTAGCTATGGATTTGGCTACGAGAGCATACCGATGTACGCGAGTCTTGATGAATATCTTAGAAAGAGTTGTGCGAGAGTAATTCTTGATTAGGCTTGAGCATGGCACGATGCGGGCTTGTGCGCAGCGAGCCAAGAAGCGTAGAGATCGACGGGTTGAAGGACGAGAAGAGGGCGAGCGGCAAGGTCCTTTAGTAACTTTTGAGTAGTCGCCTCACCAATGGATTAGATTATGCACATCCACGGTGCGAAAAGGTCCTCCATGAGGTTCGGGGCGTTCGGGGTATGCAGGAGTTGGTCGAGCTCGAGCTTCGGTTCCACGGCTACGTAGGTTCGGCCGGCGGATTGATTTTCCCCGGTATTCACGCGGTGTGACGTCGTCGGGAATGTCATCTTTTAGTTAGTACTTGTTTTACTACGGCCGTCGAAGTCGATGTCGAAAGAGTGTCCTTGTAGGAGGACTTAGCCGAGATCGATGGGTAGTCATCACCTTCCTAGCTATCGCCTACAGGCGAGTTTGATTAAAGCGACTTAAGTGTGGGCGGTAGATCTGGTATATCCTTAACCCTCTAGAGATCAGTATGTATGATAAGATGGGTATATCATAAGTGTTATGTTCTGATAGCAGTGTGTAATTAGTGATTAGAAATCATGGTTAGTAACCGGGAAAGATTGACGGATAGGGAAGTGTGAGCCTTAGAGCTTTATACGTAGAGACCTTAGAGGTAAGGCCATCTCGAGTAAAGAAGTATTTTATGTTTAACCCTTGTCGGAGTGCATTGTGCACGGGAGATATGTTTTTGGGATAAGTCCCTGAGTAGTGTGGAATGAAAGAGGGTAGTTGAGCTAAGAAGACCGCTAGGTTTTCGTAACGTGATTAGTGAGAGTTTTCCGGTTCTGGGAGCTAGTGTCTTGCGCGTTGCCGGGTCGGGTTGAGGCCACGTTGCGGGTCAACCCGCGACTGTATGGTGGTGGGTCGGTTGTGGTGGTCGCTTTGTGTTAGGGTTATGAGGTGTTAGGCCCAAGTTTAGTTAACCAGTCTGAGTTCGTGGATGCGTTGTCGATGGTCGGGCCGATGAAGTCGGCCGTCTTATCTTTTAATCAAGCCGTGTACTCGGTGGTATGTTGCGGCGTTATATCGAGAAAGGTTGTAAGGCGCGCGGGGTGCCTACCTTTACCTTATGATGACAGTGGAGCCAGATTACTGGTGTTTCTTTTGGAAGTTTTACGAGCGGGATTAGGAACTTCGGGTGAGTCTCGTATCGTATTCGCCTCGGGCGGTGTGTGAATTTGAGGGTAGTGTAAGGATTGTTGTCTCTGTTGAGGAGTGTTTTAGTAGCTATCATCTCGGTATTAGGATGTCGCTTTATGGCGCCTTGCGGGCGGAAGTGTAAGTCGCCCGGCCGATTGGTTCGATGTTGGCAAGATTGGATAGTTAGTTCGAGCTTGTTCCACAGATGTGGATAGGGTAACGCTTGTCTAGAAGAGGTTACGGCGGCTCGGAGAAATCGTGCGGATAATCGACGCGGCGGCGAGTTCGAGATTGACGGTCGGTCTTCTTGAAAGTACCACCGGGTTGGGTGTGGCGAGTTTTGGAAAGCAGAGGAACTTAGCGAGTTACTTTGGGCCGCACGAGTTCATGTGAAGAATAGGCCAGGTTGCCTATATGTTAGCTTTTGCCGTCCGACTTAGGAGGCAATACGTCCGGTCTTTCGTATTGTTATGATCGGGAAAGTATCGGAGATCCATCCAGAGTGTTCCCAGTTAATGATGACCACGTTAGAGATAATAACCCCGAGTTTTGGAAACTGAAGCGGTATCATAAATGTGGTAAGAGTTCGAGTGTACGACAGCCTCAGGGATCGCATGCAGCCCGGTACCATTTGTTAGGTCGCCGGAGTGACACTAGAACCTCGCGGCAAAGTGACAAAAGTGGTAAAGGGAGAAGCGAGCATGTATTGCGAGCAGAGATATGACCATTTCTTTTGTATGGAGAAAGTGCGAAGGAATTATATTTTAGACCCTTGGATGGGAGCGTTGTGATGTTAGAAATGTTTGTGGTGATGTTAGAGGTGTTTCCTCGTGGACTTGGATGTAAGTATTTTGCGCAGGTGTTGTTGTGGCCAGTTGTGGCAGGATTGTTCAGGTAAGTATAGTAGTGAAGACTATACTGGCGCACGTTTGGTTTGAGACTTAGAAGGAACATTCGGGACGAATGTTTCTAAGGAAGGAGAATGTTATACCGTATTTTCGGTATGTGCGTGGGGCGTGCGTAGAAAAATTTGAACTTGAGAATAGGCTTGGCGAATTATTCTTTGTGCACAACACGGTTAGAGTCGTTTTTAAATGAAAGCGTTTCCACGACTTTCGTAGGAAAATTCGGCTATGTCATTTTTAATTTTTGCGGATTTTTCAGAGACGAAACATTTTGGACCAACAAGAGGCGACACTTGTCACCTCTCATTGGATAGGCTTGGGCGGTCAGGGTGGGCCGAATTGGGTGAGTTTTGTCAAGTAGTAGGTAGGATATTTTGGTGGTAGTTGGATAAGGTGCACTTGGCATGATCTTGGCCTACACTTGCTATGCACTTGGCATGATCTTGGCCATTGGTTGGCCTTTGCTAGACCTATAAATACCCCCCCTTTGGAAGACTTCTTCTTCCATTCCAAATATTTTCTCAGTGTTAAAATCCTCCTCCATCCCCTGTGGGTTGAGTTCGGTGAGAGCCCTCCCCCACGCCAAGAGTACCCACTAGTGGGGTAGGCGAGTATACACCACTCCTTGTGGTGCTAGCAGTAGGGTACCCACTAGCCTAGTTTTTTTTGTATAAATACCCTCCTCTTGGTAGAAATACTCTCAAAAGTATTGTTACTATACCCAAATTACCTTAGTCGTATACCTTGTAGTATTCTAAGGTTATACTTATACGAAAAGCCCAGAAATACTATTATACTTCCCTTCAGTCACAAAACCGAAACCCTAAGGAAAAATCTCCATAGTTAGTTGGAGTATTAAGTAGAAGTTGGTTAGAACTTCTAAGGGTGGTTCGGAGCGGGTTGGAGCGCACAGAGTTGGAGCTAAACGTTGCCCAGGATCGACTTTATACTTGGATAATTATGGGCTTATCGAGGTAATTATCTTGTCCCCCTATTGTAATTGGAAATTACATGTTGTTAGAATATATAGTTGAAGTATACTATATATAGAACTGAACGTAGTTATCGGCAATGTCTTTGGACTTAAGCCTGAATAATACATACGACAATGTCTCGCGACTTAAGCCTGAATAATAAGAAACCTTTTTGAAAGAAGAGTCTTTGTTGTAATTACATAGGGTGTATTACGATGAGACTTGTGTAGCTTTTACGTGAGGTAGAATTGTACGTCGGTTTAGGCGTATAACCACCCGGTTGGCTTGGTAGCGACCAGTTAGAGGAGAGATTTACTGTTATTGCGGGGAGGTCTTCTTAATTTTACGTAGAATGTTCTCTGAAGAGACCTAAATGTTAATAAGCGCCTTGTGGCCTTATAGGTGGAAGTACTATGTGTGGCGCGATCTACTTGGCGAGGAGTAGCCGCGGTTTGAGGTACTTGGGCGTTTTGCTATTAGTCGATAATCGTCGCGGTATGTGAACCTCTTCCTACCTTTTCTAGCATGATATGTGTATAACTATGTAGTACGGTGAGCGTCATGTGTTAAACGTATTTGATTGGTTTGAAACATAAAGTGTTATAACGGCTTTATGGGAAGTTGGTTATAACAACTTTATGTAAGTAAGAAAATGCTTTATCGTTTTAAAAGGTAACTGATTTGACTTATAACTGACTTAATGTGTAATAATAAAGAATCTTGAAGTACTTCAAAAGAATGCTGAATCATTTTTAACAGAAGAATAATACTTGGTTTTGAAAACATAAGAGTTATACTAGCTTTATGGGAAATTAGGTATAACGTCTTAAGAATGGTAAAATGAATGGTTTATTGATTTTAAAAGTTAAGAGACTTGATCTTAAAAGATATGAGACTTAACTTGTTTTACTTGGTAATTAACATTTTGTTAAAAAATATTGTAAAACCTCATTCGCGAGTAATGAGTACTTGATTTTAAAAGCAATAATGTTTCTTGATTTGAAAATCGAATAAGTATCGAACAAACCCAAAGAAGCGCTAATAAAGAAATGTTTTGACTAATAATGTATTAGTAAAACCGGTAGAAACTTCCATCTGCATAGCAACTAAGATGAGACAAAATGATGTTACATTTCCTAGATCGTATTGCTTAAATAAGATTGTTATAAACAAGAATAACCTACTCACGTATCGGACATATGTTTCTCAAATTGCTTTTAAGGAGAATTATATCATTAAGCGATTAAAATTATGAACTCTGAAACCTTTCAAAATGAGAAACTTGAGTAATTGAAATTAGGCAAACTTGAAACATTTGGAAAAGAATGTTCTTACTTGATTTCTGAAGAGAAGTGTTTTGATTTCCTTGAAAGATAATCACTCTATTTTCATATACTACGGGTATTGTGTGACTTTTGTAAGCGTAACGTATCTTTTAAAGAGTTAATGTATGAAATACTTTGGGGATAAAAACCGAACTTGTTGACATATAGTAGAAAGTACCTTGTGTGTATAACTTGATTGTCTTGGTTTGTGATAGCCTTGTAATACTTTCTTGATGATTGATAAGTAAACATGCTAGGATCTACGTGTGTTAGTATCTTGTGATGTTAGTGTAAAGGGGTTTTCCTCATTTGCGCTTAAAGTTGTTTGACTATCACCGTTATGTTGGTATTGTACCACTCACCTTGACTTATTTCGGAGGTTGCGCCGCCGATGCGGGGTAGACTCGGTGATGCAGGACCATGATTCGAGAATACCTCATGCGGGTCAAGGATCCATGCGGAACTACGGAGTTCCAGTTAGTTTGCGGCCGCTTGTGGTCATGCGGTCTCTGTGGCCATGCGGTGCGGGGTCGGGGCGATGCCGAGTAGCTACCTCGATGCGGGGTTACATACCCTATGCGGGCCTATATGAGTGGCCTATGCGGACTACGGAGTCGAGATTAGGCTTGCATGGTGATACTACAGGCAATTGGCCTGCCCGGTCATTCGCGGCTAGAAAAGACACATTCTGATTTACCTATTGTTGCTCTTGTTTATGATATGGCACTATGTGCGGTTACCTTGGTTGTTTCATACATACTTGCAAAACTGATTTTAAAATGATATGTTTTCATTTAAGTACTTTACAGTTTCACATACTTGGTACCTGTTGTACTGACCTCCTTCGGGGGGCTGCGTTCATGCCGCAGGTTGAGGTACACCAGTCGTTGATCCTAGTTCTCGGTCACGATTCAGCGTATGGGAAAGCTCGTTTCTCGGAGGCTTATCAGTGGTATAGTCCCCTGTCGTTGTAGGTATTTACATTCAGGGGTATGGCGGGGCCCTGTCCCGCCATTGTTGTCATATCTTTCTTTGAGGTCTGTAGTACTGTGTGGGCAGAGTTGTAATGGGATGTAACTGTTCGGTTTTAAATTGATCTATATATATATGCCGTAAGGCAAGTTTTCTCCGATTACTGTTTCTTACTTCATAATATTTTCATGTCTTGTTTATGTTCCGATTACTCGATGTTGTATCACTAGGGTGCGAGGTAAGGCACGATCACGGGCAGGTTCGTCGTGACATGTTTATCTTCTTAGAGTGCGTAGTCTATTATGCAGTTGGGATGTAATCGCAAAAACTATATTTATATATATATGCCGAAGGCGACATTTTCTCACATAAAAGCGTGTCTCATTTTACAATCTGTTTCATGTCTTGTTTTATATTCCGCGATTACTCGATGTATGACTACTTGGGTGCGGGTAAGGCACGATCCACGAACCGGGCAGTCGTGACAAAAGTGGTATCGAGCGATTAATCCTCGGAAAGTGTCTGAGCCGTATCTAGTAGAGTCTTGATTATCGGTGTGTTGTGCACCACCAATAATGTCAGTGGCTATAGGATATTTAGGATTGGTTTCCATTCTTCTCACTCTGAGATCGTGCCTTAGAGCCGTGTTATAAGTTGGACCTCTAACGTATTCCTTTTTCTATGCGATTATGCCTCGCGTAAGAAACCGGGCCCGGAAGGCAAAGGCGTAGGAGGCGCTAGTAGGACACCAAGAGTCACGAGTGCAGGCCCGATTCTTACCCGAGGCGATACCTCGAGGCGAAGTTCCATGACGCGCCGCCCCAGCGAGACCACAGTACCCGCGCCTCATCCCGCGGCTGGGGCGGAGGTTAGGGTACAAGAGATGGCCCACTATTGGCGAGATCGTGGCGAACATGAGGCAGTGGATCTGCGATTCAGTTCCAGTAGTCCGTGGTTCACCCAGGCGTATAGTTTGAGGCTACGAGATTTCACGAGTTGTAGCTTGAGTTTTACTGGTCGAGGGAGGATGATCCGCAGGAGTTCATCCGTCAGTTACAGAGGATTATGAGGGTGATCAGGGCGTCGGACACCGAGTCTGTGATCTTCGGTTCACATAGACTGCGTGATACCGCAGTCGATTGGTTTGATTCGTGGGAGTTATCCCGGGGAGAGCACGCGTCCCTAGCTACTTGGGATGAGTTCTCGGAGGCTTTCCTCACTCACTTCTTGCCTCACGGATGAGAGGCACGGGCGGCAGTTTTTATTCTTGAGGCAGAGAGGGCCGCAGTTAGGAGTACAATGTCGAGTTCGATTCTTTGGCTCGATATGTCCCTGCATTGGTAGCGGATATGGAGGGCGGGTGCATCGCTACGTCAGGGCTAGATGATTATATGGCGAAGTCTTGTGCGGTGTGGCTCTTGACCCGGTATGGACATTACCCGTATGCAGGCTCATGCACTTGGATGCGAGGAGCGCAGAGACCGACGAGTCGACATATATCAGCATCAGAAGAAGGCCAAGACGGCCGGTTCTTTTGGTAGTTCTCGGGGTGGACGGCCTCAACATCAGTCTATATTTGCACCCCAGCTAGATCAGAGCACTCCCACATCATTGTCAGTATAACCAGAGTATTTGGGGCGGTCGGGGCCCGGGACTTGAATCTCCGTGGTAGCAGGTGCTAACCGATCGAGGTCCGCTTTCGGTGTCCGTTGTGGTAGATTCCATTCGGAGGCGTAGTACTACTCGGGAGCTTGCTATACTTGTAGCCCAGCGGTCATTTTGCGAGGGCCTGTCCGACCAGGGGCAGCGCGGGTGGTAGGGCCCGGCTACGAGTGCATTCAGGTTCATCATCTCCTACGATTACTCGCCCGGGCGAGGTACTCATGGGCGGCCAGTCGCAGGTCGTCGTGGCGCGGGTCGATTCTAGCGGTCCTCGAAGCGCATTTATGCCTTGTCGGTAGCGGGACTGAAGGCCTCACTGATGTCTTCAGTACCTTATCGATCTCCGATTATGATGTGTATGCCTTGATAGATCCGGGTTCTACTGTCTATATATCTCCCCTTGTTGCTAGTAGGATAGGGATGAGCACGAGTCCATAGACCCTTTCGAGGTAGCTACGCCGATGGGTGATTCGGTGGTAGCTCGGCGGGTATATAGAGCTTGTCGGTGACTTTATGCGATCGTCGGACCCTAGCCGACTTGATAGAGTTGGACATGGTGATTCGGCGTGATCATGGGTATGGATTGGTTAGCTTCTGCTATGACAATGTAGGCTGCAGAGAGAGTGAGTGCGGTTCCATTTTCTGAGGCCGGTTGTTGAGTGGGAGGGAACATCGTATCGCCGAGGGTAGGTTTATTTCCTACCTCGAGGCTAGGAAGATGGTGCGAGAAAGTACATCTACCATCTCGTTCGGGTGTTTGATCTCGAAATGTAGTGCGAATTTTGATCGATTCGGTAGTCGAGAGTTCCCGGGCGTGTTTCAGACGACCTCCCGGGTATCCCTCCTGAGAGGGAGATAAAGTTTTGTATTGATGTCTTTGCGGACACTCGGCTATTTCCATTCCTCCATACGAATGGCACGCCGAGTTGAGAGAGTTGAAGGACCGGTGAGAGATTTCTTTGGAGAAAGGGCTTCATCGGGCCTAGTGTTTCTCCCCGGGAGCGCCGTATTGTTCGTGAAGAAGAAAGGGCGGGGCGCTGCGCATGTGTTGATTACAGGTGAACAAGGTTACCATTAAGAACGTATACCTTCCCGGGATTGATGATTTGTTCGACCGGTGCGAGTGCGAGATGTTTCTCAAGATTGATCTGCGATCGGGCTATCATCAGTGCAGTCGAGGCGGATGTCCCTAGGACTGCATTAGGACCATGCGGGCATTATGAGTTCGGTCATGTCTTTTAGGTTGACCAATGCTCGTGTATTCATGGATTTGATGAACCGAGTGTTCAAACCATTTTGGACACGTTTGTGATAGTGTTCATTGATGATATCTTGGTTTATTCTCGCTCGGGCGAGAGCATGCGGAGCATTTGAGGCTATCTTGTGATTCTCGGGACCAGCGATTATCGCCAAGTTTTCCAAATGTGAGTTTTGGTTAGCTTCGGTGGCTTTTCTTGGGCATATTGTCGGGGCCGATGGTATTCAGGTGGATACGGCCAAGATCGAGGCAGTCAGGACTTGGCCTAGGCCTAGTACTCCGACAGAGGTGCGCAACTGTCACGACCCATTCCGGGGCCCGTGACTGGTGCCTTACCGGGGCACCCAAGTAGTCATACATCAGAGTAATCAGCGGAAATATGAAACAAGACATGAAACAATTTATAAAATAAGACACAGCTTATGTGAGAAAACATCGCCTTTCGGCATATATATATATAAACATGGTTTAGCAGTTACATCTGATACTGTACAACATGACTACAGACCTCTAAGGAAATATACAACTATGGCGGGATAGGGCCCCGCCATACCCTCGATCGTACAAAACTATCTACAACGGGAGATCATACCCAGTAGAGCCTCAGGAAAAGATGGAGCTCGGACACCAACGTAGAGATCCTAAGAATGTGGATCTAGCACTGCTTGCCCTTACTGCGGCATGAGCGCAGCAAGGAGGTCGATCTGGCAACGGTACTAAGTATATGAAATCGTAAAATACTTAAATGAAAACATATCATTTTAAAATCAGTTTTGCAAGTATGTATGAAACAACCAGGGGACGCGCATAGTGCCACATCATAAACAAGAGCAACAATAGGTAAGCGCAGCAGTCTTTTCTAGTGCGAATGATCGAGCGAGGCCAATTGCGTAGTATCACCATGCAAGCCTAATCACGGACTCGTAGTCCGCATAGGCCACTCACATAGGCCGCGTAGAGGTACATAACCCGCATCGAGGGTAGCTACTCCTCGGCATCGCCCCGACTCGTAGTCCGCATGGCCACATAGACCGCGTGAGGTATAACCCGCATCACTAACTGGAACTCCGTAGCTCCGCATAGGTCCCTTGGACCGCGTAGGTATTCTCGAATCATGGTCCTGGACACTTGAGTCTACCCGCATCGGAGGCGACAACCCCGGTAATATGTCAAGAGGTGAGTGATAGTACACTAACATAACAAATTATCTTTAAACAACATAAGCCACAACAAGAATACTCTCTTATACAAGCGTTACAAGACACTAACACACATAGCATCATATCATGTCTACTTATCAAACCATCTTATTATTCTTTTCACAATTCAATATAAGTGCATTATAAACACATAGGAAAAGCTGTTTCTTTTATCATTCTTAAGTGGTTATACTTAACTTCCCATAAAGCTAGTATAACTCTTAAGCTTCGCTTTAAAACCAATTAGTTCTCTTACATTGGTATTCTTTTGAAATGCTTTCGATTCTTTATTATTCAAAGCTTAAGCGTGAGGCATTCAGTAAGTGTTATTCGAGCTTAAGCGTGAGAAGTATTATTCGAGCTTAAGTCAAAGACATTGCCGTAGTTATTATTCGATTAACACGTATGCGTCTAAGTACTACATATATATTGTAAAATATCATGCTTTAGGAAGAATCACATACCTTCTCAGCGAAAACCACCTGCCAAGTTGAATATGTCGCGCGCAGAGAATCAGCCTATAATAGTCAGACACGTCTATCAACGTTCGGACTACTTTGTAAACAGTTCTAAACAGAGGGTTCTATATCCTACGGAACATTGGGCCGTACTTCCCTACCCGGTGAGCTACTCAAGTCTGTGAAAGCAGTCACATGTAAATCTGATTTGATTATTCTTCTTTTAAACCCTTCTTTGTGATACTTGATTCAATTCTATTCTGCAATATTCTTCTAAGTATTTTATACTTAATCTTATACTACTACTAAGTATTCTCTAATTCAAAAGAGGTTAGGATTAGTTACCTCGGTAAGCCCAATAATATCCTAGATAAAGTCGCACTTTGAGCAAGGTTTTGCTCTAAGTTGTATGCTCGAGAAACCTTAGAAGTTCTTCACAACTTCACTAAGTACTAAGGGATTTGGGCTAGGGTATTTTGGGCATTATAACATTACAAGAAGGCAACTTTTCTACCAAGGGAGGGTAGATTTCGGCTAGGCTAGGGGGCCTCGGCCAAACTTCAAAGGGGAGGGGTAGGAGGCTTTGGACGAAAAGCTTTAGAGAGAGGGGAGGATTTTTCAAGACTTGGAAATTGATTTGTGGATGAAGAACTCTTTCATCTAAAGGGGTATTTATAGGTCAAGACATGGCCAACCAATGGCCAAGATTTAGTAAGTGCTAGGCAAGTGTAAGGTCAAGATTAGGGCAAGTGTCCTTGCCAACTTGCACACAAAATATCCTACCTAATCCTTGACTTGTGCAAAGGCACAAAAAAGCGTGCAACTCTAGTCCATTTCGTCCAATGGGCGATTTCAAATCCACCAATTGGAGGTGCCAAGTGTCGCCCTCCCGTTGGTCCCAAAATGTTTCGTCTCTCGGAAAAATCCGCCAAAAATACTAAATGACATAGCGGAATTTTCCTACGAAGCTAATGGAAGCGTTTAGTCGGAAACGATTCTTTTAGTGAGTTGTGCACAAATAAAAGCGTCAAGGCTTAAACTTTTAAGGCCAAACTTTTCGTCACGTCGCCACTTACGTACATACTCGGAAATACGGTATAACATTCTCCTCCTTAGAAACATTCGTCTCGAATGTTCCTTCCCAAACGATTAACGATAAGATTCTTCATAACTTAAGCGATTTGCAAATGCCACACACGGCCCACGAGAACAACACTTAGGCATAAACGATAATGAAGATTTACAAGTAGGAAAGTGAATTACGGAGGTGTGGGGAATAGGTGAGGATACTTACGCCTCGTGTCTTCCCGGCTTCCCAAGTCATTTCCTCCACGAGCTCGTTCGCCCACAAGACTTTGTGGAAGCCACGTCCTTGGTCGCGACGCCTAACGACGATCGATTATCGCTATGGGAACCTCCTCATACGATAACCCGCCGATCACACGGACATCGTCAATCGGGTGCACCCTATATGGATCCCCGATACATCTCCTCAGCATAGATACGTGAAAAATCGGATGTACTGCCTCCAGATCGGACGGCAGATCCAACTCATAGGCAACCTTGCCTACCCTGCGGACAATCTGAAACGGCCCAATGTACCTTGGTGAGTTTCCTTCTTCCGAATCTCATCACACCCGCCGTGGGTGACACCTTCAGAAAACCCAATCATCAATGCGAACTCGGATGCGACGACGATGATCTGCATCGACTTACATCGACTCGAGCTGTCGATAGCGCTCTCGGATAAGCTTCACCTTATCCATCACTGCTGCACCGTCTGGTCCCACTAGCCGCACCTCGCCCACATCGAACCAACCTATAGGCGATCTGCACTTCCTCATACAAGGACTCATAAGGCGCCATCCGAATCTTGGAGTGGTAGCTATTGTTGTCGCGAACTCAACTAGAGGCAAATGATCCTCCGGCTACCCGAAGTCGATAACGGGCTCGCGGCATATCCTCGAAGTGCGGATAGTGCGCTCGGCTTTGTCATGCATGCGTGGATGGAATGCGATGCTCGAGCTCACTGCGTCCCCTAAACCTCTCTGAAAGGACCTCCAGTTAGCGTAAGCGGGCTCCTGCATGCGATATGATCGAAATAGGGACTCCATGCGATCGACGATCTATCGGATGTAAAGTCTGGCAAAATCCTCAGCCTAAAAAGTCGTCCTGACGGGATGAAAGTGGGCTGATTTCATCAGCATCTCAACGATAACCCATATAGAATCATGTCTCCTCTTAGTGCGAGGAAATCCGTGATAAAGTCCATGTTGATTACCTCCACTTCCGGTCGGGATCTCAATGCGTAACAAACCACGGGCCTCTGGTGCTCTACCTTCACTGCGACAACACGGGCGAGCTACGAACTGCAACGTCCTCTTGAGCCATCCACCAATACGGATCTAAGGTCGTGGTACATCTTGGTCGACCCGGATGGATAGAGTAACGCGTGTGCTTCCCCAAGAACTCTGCCAAGTCCGAAACATCTGGAACACACAACACGCCCTCAAACCTTAGCACCCATCGTGCTACCTCAAAGGACCGCTTGCCTCACGAAGAGGCGTATCACGATATCGAATCAAAGTTGGATCCTCGAGCTGTTGCCTCTTCACCTCGCCGGCGATGGAAGACTCGGCAACCTCACGAACTCTAACCCTGCTATCGGAATCAATCAAGCGGACACCAAGGATCGCTGGCGATGCAAATCACGAACCATGTCCTCTCTCTAGCACATCGATAGGCTCCCCGTGACTACGACTAGGCATACGCCCTGACATTGGCCTTCCCGGGTGGTACGGGATATCAACATCGTAATCCTTAAGCAACTCTAACCACGCGTCTGCCGTAAGTTCGGCTCCTGGCCGAAGATATCTTGGAGGCTCTTGTGGTGCGTAAAAATATCCACGTGAACCCATACAAATAGTGCCTCGGATCTTGGCGTGAATCACGGCCTTGACTCAATTATGGGTGGGGTAGTTCCTCGTGTTTCTTCAATTGTCGGGATGCATATGCTATAACCCGCCATCTGCGTCAACACACATCCCAACCCGATGCGGCGCATCACAATACACGACATAACCATCGGACCTGCGGAAGAGTAAGAGCGAGGCGGTCGTCGATCTCTCTTTCGAATCGAAACCACGCTCCTGACATCGATCCATCAAACTTGGCGCCTTACGAGTCGGCCTAGTCAATGGTGCGAAGATAAAGCAAACTTCTCCACGAACGCCCGATAATATCTGCAAGGCCCGAAAGCTGCGAACCTCTGCCGGAGTAGTAGGTCTAGGCCAAGTCTGGCCTCGATCTTGGCGTATCCACTCGAATGCCATCGGCCGACAATATGCCCAAGAAACGCCATCAAGTCAGCAAAACTCACATTTGGAAAACTTGGCGTACAAGCTGCTGGTCTGGAGAAGCACGGCCACAGTCTCAAATGCTCGCATGCTCGATCTGAGCGAGAATAAACCAAGATATCATCAATGAACACTATCACAAACTTGTCCAAAAATGGTTTGAACACTCGTTTCATCAAATCCATGAATACCGCCGGAGCAGTGGTCAACCCACACGACATGACCCTGAACTCATAATGCGTCTGGGTCCGAATGCGATCCTAGGGACATCCACCTCTCGACTACTTTGATGATAGCCCGATCGCGGATCAATCTTGGAAACATCTCGCACCACTGCAACCGTCGAACAAATCATCAATCACAGGAAAGGGTATACGTTCTTAATGGTCACCTTGTTCACCGCACGTAATCAACACACGTGCGCGGCGTCCGTCATCTTCTTTCACGAACAATACGGCGCTCCCGAGGAGAAACACTAGGCACGATGAAGCCGCTTCTCCAAAGAAATCCCTAAGGTGATCCTTCAACTCTCAACTCGGCGGGTGCCATTACGTATGGCGGAATGGAAATAGGCGAGTGTCAGCAATATGTCTATACAAAACTCAATCTCCTCTCGGGAGGATACGGGAGGTCGTGCAGGAAACACGTCGGGAACTCTCTCGACCAGGAATCGACGGAAAATCTGGTACCCGGCTTGATATCAAACACGAGCGAGATGGTAGATATACCGCTTCGCACCATCTTCCTAGCCTTGAGGTAGGAAATAAACCTACCCACCGGCGATACCGTGCTCCTCACTCAAACCGCCGAGCTCCTCGGAACCGTACTACTCTCTCTGCGGTCTACATTGGCGTAGCGAAGCTAGCCAATCCATCCCCATGATCACGTCGAAGTCAATCATCTCCAACTCTATCAAGTCGGCTGGTCAGCGACGTAAATAGTCACAGACAAGCTCTATATACCGCCGAGCTACCACCGAATCACCATGCGTAGCTACCTCGAAAAGGGTCTATGGACTCGGGCTCTATCCATCCTACTAGCAACAAGGGAGATATATGGGGCCAGTAGAACCGGATCTATCAAGGCATAAACATCAAACCCGAGCGATAAGGTACGTGGCGACATCGGTGAGGCCTCACGATCTGTCGGTGGACAAAGCATAAATGCGGTTACGAGGACCGCTAGAAGCTGGGACCGCGCCACGACCTCTGCGCGACCTTTGGTCCATGAGTACCTTGCCCTCCGGGCGAATCGCTGTCGAGGATGAAGAAGACCGTGAAAGAACTGTGGTGACCCTACCGCAAGACGCCGCCAGTCGGACGATTCCTCGCATAGTGACCTGTTGGCCACAATCAAACAAGCTCGTAGCACCTGACTCGAAGTGGGATCTGCCGCATCGGCCACCTGAAGGGGTGGTCGATCGGCGTAACCTCTGCCGCTCTGGATGTGCGAGGTCACGGGGCCTGATGCGCCTCGAATATCCTTCTGTCTTTGAGGGCGGTGCGAGAGTGCTCTGAGCTGGCTGTGGTGCAAATCTAGACTGCTGCTGAGGCCGTCCACCACGATAGCCTCCAAAAGACCCTGCCGTCCTGGTCTTCTTCTGCTGCTGCCTGTCAACCCGTCGGTGTCTACGCTCCTCACATCCAAGAGCATGAGCCTGCATGCGGGTAATGTCCATACCGGTGAAGAGAAACACCGCGCATGACTAGGCCATATAGTTATCTAGCCGGTGGCGTGGCGGTGCACCCTATCCTCATATTTGCTACCAACGCCGGGACATATCGAGCCAATGAATCAAACTCGACATTGTACTCCACGACGGTCGTCCTCTGCGCCTCGGCGGTAAAATCTATCGGCCGCGCCCTCTCATCTGGAGGCAAGAAGTGAGTGAGAAAACCTCGAGAACTCATCCCGAAGTGGGGCGCGTGCTCTCCCCGGGATAACTCCCATGAATCAAACAACTCGACTGCGTTATCACTCAGCCTATGCGAACCAAAGATCACGGACTCGGTCTACGTCGCCCTGATTACTCTCAGATTCCTCTGTATCTGACGGATTAACTCCTGCGGATCATCCTACGGTCTCGACCGTAAAACTGGCGGCTCTGACTCGGGAAGTCTCGTAGCCTCAAACTCTCGCCTCGGGTGAACCACGATGCAGGGTGGGGCTGACTGCCGCATCCAGCCTGTCCTCGTGTCTGGCCACAATCCTAGCCAATAGCCGGGCCATCTCCTTGTACCCTATCTCCTCCGTCCCAGGTTGTGGGACAGGAGGTGCGGGTACTGTAGTCTCTGCTGGGACTGGCGGCGTCGTAGAACTCGCCGTCTCTGGTATAGACTGGGCCCGAGCCCTCGTGACTCTAGGTGTCCCACTAGCGACTCCGCCATTGCCTTGCCGCCGGGCCGGGTTGCCTTACGTGGAGGCATAAGCATTCTGAGAAAGGAATACGTTAGAGGTCCAACTTTAACACGGCTCTAAAGCACGATCTCAGTGAGAAGAATGGAAACCAATCCTAAATATCCTATAGCCTCACGATTATTGGAGTGGTGCACAACACACCGATATTCAAGTCTCTACTTGATACGGTATTTAGACAATTTCCGAGGATTAATCGCTCGATACCACTTTTGTCACGACCCATTCGGGGCGTGGATCGTGCCTTCAGGGCACCCAGTAGTCATACATCAGTGTCAGCGGAAATATGAAACAAGACATGAAACGATTTATAAAATAAGACCACGCTTTATGTGAAAACATCGCCTTTCGGCATATATATATAAACATGGTTTAGCGATTACATCGAATCTTGTACAACATGACTACAGACCTCTGAAATATACAACTATGGCGGGACAGGGCCCGCCATACCACTGTGTACAAAACTATCTACAATAGGAGATCATACCCCAAAGTAGAGCCTCGGAAAGATGGAGCTCAGACACCAACGTAGAGATCCTAAGAATGTGGATCTAGCACTGCTTGCCACCTGCGGCATGAACGGCCCCGAAGGAGTCGATCAACAGTACTAAGTATATGAAAGCGTAAAATACTTAAATGAAAACATATCATTTTAAAATCAGTTTTGCAAGTATGTATGAAACAACCAAGGGGACCGCACATAGTGCCACATCATAAACAAGAGCAACAATAGGTAAACTGCAACAGGTCTTTTCTAGGCTGCGAATGATCGAAGCAGGGCCAATTGCCCGTAGTATCACCATGCAAGCCTAATCCTGGACTCTCGTAGTCCGCATAGGCCACTCACATAGGCCCGCATAGGGTACATAACCCCGCATCGAGGGTAGCTACTCCTCGGCATCGTCCTGGACTCGTAGTCCGCATGGCCACATAGACCGCATGAGGTATAACCCTGCGTCACTAACCTGGAACTCTCGTAGCTCCGCATAGGTCCCTTGGACCCGCATGAGGTATTCTCGAATCATGGTCCTGCATCGCCGAGTCTACCCGCGTGGAGCAGCTTAACCCCCGGTAATATGTCAAGAGGTGAGTGATAGTACACTAACATAACAGCTTATCTTTAAACAACATAAGCACAACAAGAATACTCTCTTATACAAACGTTACAAGACACTAACACACATAGCATCATATCATGTCTACTTATCAAACCATCTTATTATTCTTTTCACAATTCAATATAAGTCCATTATAAACACATAGGCAAATTGTTTCTTTTATCATTCTTAAGTGGTTATACTTAACTTCCCATAAAGCTAGTATAACTCTTAAGCTTCATTTTAAAAACCAATTAGTTCTCTTACATTTGATTATTCTTTTGAAATGCTTTGATTCTTTATTATTGAGCTTAAGCGTGAGGCATTCAGTAAGTGTTATTCAAGCTTAAGCGTGAGGCATTCCGTAAGTATTATTCAGGCTTAAGTCAAAGAAATTGCCGTAGTTATTATTCGATTAACACGTATGCGTCTACCGTACTACATATATATTGTAAAATATCATGTTTTAGGAAGAATCACATACCTTACCGTGAAAACCACGCGAAGTTGAATATGTCGCGAAGAATCGACTATAATAGTCGACACGCCTATCAGCGTTGGACTACTTTGTAACGATTCTAAGCAGAGGGTTCTATATCCTACGGAAAATTGGCGTACTTCCCTGCGGTGAGCTACTCAAGTCTCTTTGAAAAGCAGTCTATGTAAATCTGATTTGATTATTCTTCTTTTAAACCCTTCTACTGTGATAACAGTTCAATTCTATTCTGGAATATTCTTCTAAGTATTTTATACTTAATCTTATACTACTACAGTAAGTATTCTCTAATTCAAAAGAGGGTTAGGATTAGTTACCTCGGTAAGCCCAATAATATCCTAGATAAAGTCGCGCCTGAGCAAGGTTTTGCTCCTAAGTTGTATGCTCCAAGGAAACCTTAGAAGTTATTCACAACTTCTACTAAGTACTAAGGGATTTGGGCTAGGGTATTTTGGGCATTATAACAATACACGAAGGCAACTTTTCTACCAAGGGAGGGGGGTAGATTTCGGCTAGGCGAGGGGGGGCCCCCTCGGCCAAACTTCAAAAGGGGGTAGGAGGCTTTGGACAAAAGCTTTAGAGCGGGGGCGGGATTTTTCAAGACTTGGAAATTGATTGGTGGATGAAGAACTCTTCATCTAAAGGGGGGTATTTATAGGTCAAGACATGGCCAACCAATGGCCAAGATTTAGCCAAGTGCTAGGCAAGTGTAAGGTCAAGATTAGGGCAAGTGTCCTTGGCCAACTTGCACACAAAATATCCTACCTAATCCTTGACTTGTGCAAAGGCACAAAAACGTGCAACTCTAGTCCATTTCGTCAATGGGCGATTTCAAGTCCACAATTGGAGGTGCCAAGTGTAAGCCCTCGTTGGTCCAAAATGTTCGTCTCTCGGAAAAATCCGCAAAATACTAAATGACATAGCGGAATTTTCCTACGAAAGTTGTGGAAAGCGTTTAGTCGGAAAGCGATTCTTTTAGTGAGTTGTGCACAAATAAAAGCGTCGAAGGCTTAAACTTTTAAGGCCAAACTTTAAATCGTGCGCCCACTTACGTACATACTCGGAAATACGGTATAACGGACTTTACGGGCCTTGCGGGTTACTATCGGTTCGTAGAAGTTTGCTTCTATCTACTGCACCATTGACTAGGGTGACTCGGAAAGCGGCTAAGTTTCGATGGTGATGCGTGTGGCGGGGTTTCCGATTCTTGAAGGAGAGGCGGCCGCCCGTTCTTACTCTTCCGGAGGTCAGACGGTTATTGTCACGACCGAACCGGGCGTGGTCGTGCCTTACCGGGCACCCTAGTGATACAACATCGAGTAATCGTGAGAACATAACACAACAACATGAAATAACAAAAAGCGTACAACAATTATCTTTAGAAAACTTGCCTTTCGGCATAAATAATAATAACCACTCTTTCAAAATGAACAGTTTAATCCTTTCTTTACAAACCCTGCCCACAACAGTGATTTCTGCACCTAAGAAATGATCGACAACAATGGCGGGACAGGCCCGCCATACCTAAATGTAAACACCTACAACAACGAGGACTATACCGATAAGCCTCGGAGAAGCGGAGCTTTCCCAACGCTCAATCTGTGACCCTAAGAGCGAGGATCAACGGCGGTGTACCTTTACCTACGGCGTGACGCGGCCCGAAGGAGAGTCGATCTGGCAGTACCAAGTATGTGGCGAAAATAAATCACGTAAATGAAATCATAGTAGTCTATATAGAAGCGGGAGACATGTATGATAACCAAACTACGATTCATGATAAATAAGCGATCATGTCAAGTCGGGACTCACGCCTCAAGTCATCACTCAAACATAACAATGGGTCTCACGCCCAACATCAATCGTGCGTGGAACACATTCCTCATTGCCGCGATCTATGATATGAAAGCACCAAGGAACACACATGAACACGAGTCCCACGTGTTATAATAAAACCGTGCGGGGTAAATGCGAAGGCATAGCCGACTACTAAAACCAGCGATGCAACAAGGTCATAAAGCGTATCATGAGATCTGTCTAGCCGTCACATGATCAAAGCCGCCACTTTCGCGCGATATCTAATGTCGCGTCTAGCCACGGAACTTCCCGCAGCTCGCGTAGGCCAATCTCATAGGCCGCGTGAGGTATAACCCGCATCGAGGTAGCTACTCCCCGGCGTCCGCTGGACCGCGATCTGCATGGCCACATGGACGCGTGCCCATAAGGGCCACACTAACACGGAACTCGTAGCTCCGCATAGATCACTGGACCGCGTGAGGTATTCTCGAATCATAGGTCACTAGACGCTTTGAGTCTACCGCGTGGAGGCGACAACCTCGGAAATAAGTCAAGGTGAGTGGTAAAATACTATCATAACGACTGATAGTTCACAATCAAGGGAACCCCTTTACACAAACATCACAAGATACTAACACACGTAGCATCCTAACATGTTTACTTATCAAAGTAATAAGAAAGTATTACAAGGCTATCACAAACCAATACAATCAAGTTATTCACACAAGGTACTTTCTACTAACAAGTTCGGGTATCTATCCCCAAAGTATTTCATACACTAAATCTTTAAAAGATCCGTTTCTTTCACATAAGTCACACAATACCCGTAGTATAAAATAGAGTGACTGCCTTTTTTTAAGTAAACCAAAACACTTACTTTTGTAAAATCAAGTAACAACATTATTTTCCAAACGTCGAAGTTTGCCTAATTTCAAATGTTCACGTTTCTCTTCTTAGAAAGGTTTCGTAGTTCATAGTCTTATTCATTTAAGAATATAATTCTCTTTTAAACCATCTGAGTAACATAAGCCTTATATGTGAGTAGGATATTCTTGTTTATAGCAATCTTATTACAGCAGCCATGATGTAGGAAATATCAATTTGTCTCATCTTAGCTTCTATGCAGATGGAAGTTTCTACTGGTTTTAATAATACTTAATCTGTCAAAACATTTCCTTTTATTAACGCTGCAGTGGTTTGTCGATACACATTCTGATTTCCGAAATCAGTAAAACATTCTTAAGCCGTTATACCTATCTTCCCATAAAGCTAGTATAACTCTTAAGTTTTCAAAAACCAAGTATTACTCTTCTTTCGAAATGATTCAAAAATCTTTTGAAATACTTCAAGTTCTTTATTATCACATAACCAGCCAGTTATAGTTCAAATCAGTTACCTTTTAAAAACCACAAGTATTTTCTTACCCACATAAAGTCATTATAACCAACTTCCCATAAAGCGTTATAACACTTTATGTTTTAGACCAATCAAATACATTTAACACATGTACGTATACCGTACTACATAGTTACACACATATCATGCTAGAAGAGATAGGAAGAGGTTCACATACCTTGCGACGAGTATCGACTAATAGCAAAACGCTCCAAGTACCTCAAGTCGTCGGCTACTCCTTAAGCCAACCTATAAGGCCACAAGGCGCTTATTAACATCTAGATCTTATCGTAGAACATTCTACAGAAAATTCGGCAGCACCTCCCCCCCCCCGCAACAGCGTAAATCTCCTCCTCTATCGAGGCCGGCTACCAAGCCAACCAGGGGGGGGGTTTGCACGTCTAACCGGACGTGTACGATTCTACTACACAGTAATGCTACACAAGTCTACTGTAATACAGTCCTATGTAATTACAGTTCAGTTCTCTTCTTTAAATTCAGGCTTAAGTCCAAAGACATTGCCACAAGCTATGTTCAGTTCTATATATAGTATACTTCAACTATATATTCCTACAACATGTAATATCCAATTACAATAGAAGGTCAAGAGTGTTTACCTCGATAAGCCCAAAATTATCCGAGTTTAAATGTCGATCCTGAGCAAGGTTTAGCTCCTACTCCGTGCGCTCCGACCCGCTCCAAACAACCCTTAGAAGTTCTAACCAACTTCTACTTAAACTCCAACCAACTATGGAGATTTTCCTTAGGGTTTCGGTTGAGACAAAAAGGGACATTTAGGTAGTATTTCCGGGCTCTACGTATAGAGGTATCTTTGGAATACTACAAGGTATACGGCTAAGGTAATTTGGGTATAACAACAATACTTTTGAGAGTATTTCTACCAAGAGGGGGGGTATATATTGTCACGACCCGTTCCGGGGCCCGTGACTGGTGCCTTACCCCGGGCACCCTAGTGATACAACATCAGAGTAATCAGCGGAACATAAAACACATACATGAAACAAATGAAGTATAAGCAGTAATCTGAGGAAAAACTTGCCTTACGGCATATATATGAATAACAACTTTTTTCAACATGAACAGTGTAATCCTTTTTACAAACCACGCCCAGCATTTGACTACGGACCTCTGAAATGATACGACAACAATGGCGGGACGGGGCCCGCCATACCACGAATGTAAATACCTACAACAACAGGGACTATACCACGATAAGCCTCCGAGAAAGCGGAGCTTTCCCAACGCAATCAGTGACCCTAAGAGCGAGGATCGATGGCGGTGTACCTTTACTGCGGCATGACGCGGCCCGAAGGAGTCGATCTGGCAGTACCAAGTATGTGGCGAAAATAAATCCGCAAATGAAATCATAGTAGTCTATACAAAGCGGGAGACATGTATGATAACCAAATTACGATTCCTGATAAATAGCGGTCATGTCAAGTCGTGACTCACGCCTCAAGTCATCACTCAAATTTAACAATGGGTCTCACGCCCACAACATCAATCGTGCGTGGAACACATTCCTCACGGCGATCTATGATATGAAAGCACCAAGGAACACACATGAACACGAGTCCCACGTGTTATAATAAAATGCGGGTAAGTCGAAGGCATAGCCGACTACTAAAACCAGCGATACCAACAAGGTCATAAAGCGTGTCATGATATCTGTCTGGGCGTCGCATGATAAAAGGCTGGTCACTGCGCGATATCAAATGTGCGCGTCTAGCCTGAACTCTCCGCACTCGCGCATAGGCCAACCACATAGGCGCATGAGGTATAACCCGCGTCGAGGGTAGCTACTCCGGCGTCGCCCCGACTCGCGATCCGCAGCCACAAAGACCGCGTGACCACAAGGGCCGTAAACTAACACGGAACTCCGTAGTTCGCATGGATCCCGGACCCGCGTAGGTATTCTCGAATCATGGTCCTGCACCGCTGAGTCTACCCGCGTCGGAGGCGACAACCTCCGGACACAAGTCAAGGTGAGTGGTACAATACCAACATAACGGCTGATAGTCAAACAACTTTAAGCGCAGTCGAGGGGAAAACCCCTTTACACTAACATCACAAGATACTAACACACGTAGCATCCTAACATGTTTACTTATCAAATCAACAAGAAAGTATTACAAGGCTATCACAAACCAATACAATCAAGTTATTCACACAAGGTACTTTCTATTAACAAGTTCGGGTATCCATCCCCAAAGTACTTCATACATTAAATCTTTAAAAGATCCGTTCCTTCCACATAAGTCACACAATACCCGTAGTATAAAATAGAGTGACTGTCTTTTTAAGTAAACCCAAAACACTTACCTTTGTAAAATTAAGTAACAACATTATTTTCCAAACGTCCAAGTTTGCCTAATTTCAAAAATGCTCAAGTTACTTATTTTAGAAAGGTTTCATAACTCATAGTCTTAATCTCTTTTAAAACATTTGAGTAACATAAGTCTTATGAGTGAATAGGTTATTCTTGTTTATAATAATCTTACTACAACAGCCATGACCTAGAAAATGTAATATCATTTTGTCTCATCTTAGTTTCTATGCGGATGGAGGTTTACTAGTTTTAATAATACAACTCATTAGTCGACATTTTCCTTTATTAACGCCTGCGGTGGTTTGGCGATACATTCGATTTCAAATCAAGAAACATTCTTAAGCCGTTATACCTAACTTCCCATAAAGCTAGTATAACTCTTAAGTTTTCAACAACCAAGTATTACTCTCCCTTCAAAACGATTTATAAATCTTTTGAAATACAACAAGTTCTTTATCAGTTACCTTTTAAAACCACAAAGTATTTTCTTACCTACATAAAGCTGTTATAACCAACTTCCCATAAAGCCATTATAACACTTTATGTTTTAAAAACAATCAAACACAGTTAACACATGTACGTCTACCGTACTACATAGTTCACACATATCATGCTAGAAGAGATAGGAAGAGGTTCACATACCTCGCGACGAGTATCGACAATAAGCAAAACGCTCCAAGTACTACAACGCACTAGCCCTTTCCACTCCTCAAGTAGAATACGCTACTCTTAGTACTTTCACCTAAAAAGGTCACAAACGTCTATTAACTTCAAAACACAAGGTCCCATTTCTCTACAGAAAATTGGCGACCTCCCCATGACAGCGTAAATCTCCTCTCTATCGAGGCCGCCACCAAGCCAACCAGGGGGGTTACGCCTAACCGGGCGTGTACAATTCTACTCGATAATACTACACAAGTCTACCGCAATACACCTATGTAAATACAAAGGCGATTCTTTTCTTTATTCTTCAGCTTAAGTCAAAAGACATTGCGCGATCTTAAGCTTAGTTCTATATATAGTATACTTCAACTATATATTCTAATAACATGTAATTTCCAATTACAAAAAGAGGGACAAGATAATTACCTCGATAAGCCCATAATTATCCAAGTATAAATGTCGATCCTTAGCAACACTTAGCTCCTACTCGGTGCTCGACCGCTCAAACAACCCTTAGAAGTTCTAACCAACTTCTACTTAAATACTTCAATCATCAATGAAGATTTCCTTAGGGTTTCGGTTTGAGACAAAAAGGACATACTGGTAGTATTTCCTGCTCTACGTATAGAGGTTTCTTTGGAATACTACAAGGTATACGGCTAAGGTAATTTGGGTATATGTAACAATACTTTTGAGAGTATTTCTACCAAGAGGGGTATTCTACGAGAACAACAAGGCAAGGGGGTACCCCCACGGCCTAGCCCTAAAGGAAGGGGGGTGGGTCTCGCCACACCACGAGGGGGTGCTACTCTCGGCCGAGGGCCTCACGAAAAAGGGGAGCTCTCAAGACTTAGAGATTTATTTGTGATGAAGAAGTCTTCAAAGGGGGAGGGTATTTATAGGCCAAGCAAAGGCCAACCAATGGCCAAGATCTAGCCAAGTGCTATGCAAGTGTAGGGCCAAGATATGCCCAAGTGCCCCTAGTCCTACTCGCCCAAAACCTCACAAATATCTTGCCCAACCTTATCTCCCAATCGTCCCGTGTGCGCCCACCTTGCCCACTGATGAGAGGTGCCAAGTGCGCCTCTCGTTGGTCCCAAAATGTTCCGTCTCTCGGAAAAATCCATAAAAATACTAAATGACATAGCGGAATTTTCCCTGCAAGTTATGTAAAGCGTTTAGGTCGAAAACGACTCTAACAGGTGTTGTGCACAAATGTCATTCGGCAAGCCACCTAGGCGGGGTGACACGTGTCACCCTCCTATTGGCCCAAAATAAAACATCTTCCAAAATATCCACAATGGCCAAAATCTCAAAACAAAGTGGGCCCACAAAACCAGTAAATTTCTCCGTGGGCCCACGTGACCATTTCCAAAATAAAATTCCATAATTCTCTAATATTCCGGGAAGTCGAATACCAAATCTGGGAATCCAATTCCCATTAACGAACCTTTTTCCTTCACAAAACCGGAAACTTTTCCGAGGAAAAATCACTCTTTCTTCCTTTCCAATCTTTCGCCGTATTCTCGCGTGCGTCCTCGCATACATACCACGGAACTACGGGTATAACATTCTTCCCTTAGAAACATTCGTCCGAATGTTCCTTCTAAGTCTCCAAACATACAAGCGGATATAGTCTCTACTACTATACTTACGAGAACAATCACGCACCGCCATAGAAATACTGCGAAAAACTTACATCCAAGTCCACGAGGAAACACCTCTAACATCACGAAGCTCTGCGAGGTCTAAAGTATACTCCATAGCACCTCGTGTAGCCTTACAACCTTTCGATATATCAACATCTGCCGAGTACGGTCCCGACCGAAAAGACGACGGCTGCCCCATCGGCCCGACTACTGGTTGAACGCATCCACGAACTCGTACGCTGGTTAACCAAACATGGGCCTAACACCCTCAAGACCCTACCTCAAGGCGGGACCACCACAAACAGACCCCACCACCATACAGGCCGCGGGTTGACCCGCACGTGGCCTCAACCCGACCCGGCAACGCGCAAAAACTCTAGCTCCCCGATCCGGAAAACTCTCACTAATCACGCTACGAAAACCTAGCGGTCTTCTTAGCTCAACTACCCTCTTTCATTCCATACTATTTAGGGACCTATCCCAAACATAGCTCCCGTGCACAATGCACTCCGATAAGGATCAAACATAACAATGCATCATTACCCGAGATGGCCTTACCTCTAACGTCTTCACGTATAACATTCTAAGGCTCACACCTTCTCTATCCCCCAAATCTTACTTGGTTAACTAACCAAGATTTCTAATCACAATTTAACACACTGCTATCAGAACATAGCACTTATGATATACCCATCTTATCACACATACTGATCTCTAGAGGGTTGAGGATATACCTGTAACTACTGTTTCACTCTAATCATAGGCCTGCCAGTATAATGCTATGTAGAAGGCGATGAACCAGCCACTGATCCGGTAGGCTGAGTCGTAACATCCGTGCTACCCTTGGTCGGACAGTTCCTCGCAAAATGGCCCTGCTGGCCGCAAAAATAACAAGCTCCCCTGGCACCACGACACTCCCCGAAATGCGGTCTACCACATCGACCACACCGAGGTAGGGGTGACCGCATCTGGCCAACACCCTTACTTCCCTGGAAACCTGAACCCTTGGAGCCCTGACCTGCTCCCGAATACTCTGAAGGTTGTGGAGGACCACTCTGCACTGGCGGAGGTACAAAACTAGTATGCTGCTGAGGCGGTCCGCCTCGAAAGTCACCAAAGGACCCTGTTGTTCTGGCCCTCTTCGAGTGATCTTGGTCATTCCGTCGACCTCTCCGTGCCTCACATCCCAGTGCATGAGCCTGCATGCGGGCAATGTCCATGCCCGGCTGAAGAGCTACTCCTGAACATGCCTCTGACATGTAATCATCGAGCCCTGTAACATATCGGTGCACTCGATCCTCCATACTAGCTACTGTATTTGGGACGTCACGCCAATGAGTCGAACTCCACATTGTACTCCCGAACCGTACGCCCGCTCTGTCTAAGCATCAAAAATCTGTCGGCCCGTGCCCTCCTCATCTGCGGAGGCAAGAAGTGAGTGAGGAAAGCCCCCGAAAACTCATCCCATACTGCTGGAGGTGCATGCTCTCCCCGGGAAAGCTCCCATGAATCAAACCAATCGACTGCGGTATCACGCGATCGTCTGCGAACAAAGGTCACAGACTCGGTCTCTGAAGCCTTGATCACCGCGTGATCCGTATCGCTGGATGAACTCCGCGGATCATCCTCGTGCCTCGACCCATAAAACTCGCGGGCTCTGACTCGTAAAGTCCGTAGCCTCAAACTATCGCTCGGGGTGAACCGCGGTGCTACTGGGCCAGGCTGCTGCATCCGGCCTATCCTCATATCGCCCACGACCACGGCGGCCAATCGGGCCATCTCCTTGTAACCCATCTCCTCGCGGTGCATGGGGTGGAGGCTCAGTGCTGCGGTCTCGGCAGCCATTCTTTGCCGCTCTAACCTCTCTTTGGGTGGCGGCGTCCAAAACCGCCGTCAAGCACAACCTCAGTGCGATGCGGGCTGCGCTCGTACTCCTCTCAGATCTCACTAGCGGTTCCTCGGTGTCTTGCCGCCCGTGGCTCTGGTTGCCTTACACGGAGGCATAATGGTAAGGGAAAGAAATACGTTAGAGGTCCAACTTATCACACATCTCTAAGGCACGATCTCGGAATGAGAAGAATGAAACCAACCCTAAATATCCTATAGCCTCACGATTATTGGTGTGGTGCACAACACATCGATAATCAAGACTCTCATCGATACGATGCGTAGACACTTTCCGAGGATTAAGCGCTCGATACCACTTTTGTCACTTTGTCGCGAGCCTTGCTCGACGACCCAACAAATGGAGTGCGGGCTGCGATCCACGAGGCATGCCCTACGGCCCTTCTCGATGTGCCATACGGAGCCACGGTTGGTCTTTCGTGGTAGAGGCTCTAGCCTCTTTATACGCCACCGAAGGAGGTCGATCTGACAAGTACAGTATGTGGCGAAAATAAATCTGCAAATGAAATCATAGTAGTCTATACAAAGCGGGAGACATGTATGATAACCAAATTACAGTTCCTGATAAATAGCGGTCATGTCAAGTCGTGACTCACGCCTCAAGTCATCACTCAAATTTAACAATGGGTCTCACGCCACAACATCAATCGTGCGTGGAACACATTCTCACCGCGATCTATGATATGAAAGCACCAAGGAACACACATGAACACGTGGTCCACGTGTTATAATAAAACTGCGGGTAAGTGCGAAGGCATAGCCGACTACTAAAACCCACGCACTAACAAGGTCATAAAGCGTGTCATGATATCTGTCTGCATCGTCACATGATAAAAGGCGGTCACTCGCCCGCGATATCAAATGTGCGCGTCTAGCCAGAACTCTCCGCACTCGCATAGGCCAACCACATAGGCGCGTGAGGTATAACCTCGCGTCGAGGGTAGCTACTCCGGCGTCGTCCCTGGACTCGCGATCGCGTGGCACAAAGACCGCGTGACCACAAGGCGTAAACTAACACGGAACTCCGTAGTTCGCATGGATCCCCACGGACCGCATGAGGTATTCTCGAATCATGGTCCCGGACACGCTGAGTCTACCCGCGTCGGAGGCACTTTAACCTCGGACACAAGTCAAGGTGAGTGGTACAATACCAACATAACGGTGATAGTCAAACAACTTTAAGCGCGATCGAGGAAAACCCCCTTTACACTAACATCACAAGATACTAACACACGTAGCATCCTAACATGTTTACTTATCAAATAAACAAGAAAGTATTACAAGGCTATCACAAACCAATACAATCAAGTTATTCACACAAGGTACTTTCTATTAACAAGTTCGGTATCCATCCCAAAGTACTTCATACATTAAATCTTTAAAAGATCCGTTCCTTCCACATAAGTCACACAATACCCGTAGTATAAAATAGAGTATTTGTCTTTTTAAGTAAACCCAAAACACTTACCTTTGTAAAATTAAGTAACAACATTATTTTCCAAACGTCCAAGTTTGCCTAATTTCAAAAATGCTCAAGTTACTTATTTTAGAAAGGTTTCATAACTCATAGTCTTAATCTCTTTTAAAACATTTGAGTAACATAAGTCTTATGAGTGAATAGGTTATTCTTGTTTATAATAATCTTACTACAAAGACCATGACCTAGAAAATGTAATATCATTTTGTCTCATCTTAGTTTCTATGCGGATGGAGGTTTACTGGTTTTAATAATACAACTCATTAGTCAAGACATTTTCCTTTATTAACGCTGCAGTTGGTTTGGCGATACACATTCGATTTCAAATCGATAAAACATTCTTAAGCCGTTATACCTAACTTCCCATGAAGCTAGTATAACTCTTAAGTTTTCAAAAACCAAGTATTACTCTCCCTTCAAAACGATTTATAAATCTTTTGAAATACATCAAGTTCTTTATAGTTCACACATATCATGCTAGAAGAGATAGGAAGAGGTTCACATACCTCGCGACGAGTATCGACAATAAGCAAAATGCTCCAAGTACTACAACCTTGCTAGCCCTTTCCACTCCTCAAGTAGAATACGCTACTCTTAGTACTTTCACCTAAAAAGGTCACAAACGTCTATTAACTTCAAAACACAAGGTCCCATTTCTCTACAGAAAATTCGGCAACATTTCCACAAACAGCGTAAATCGCCTCCTCTTTCGCGGCCGGCCACCAAGCCAACCAGGGGTTTACGCCTAACGGGCGTGTACAATTCTACTCGATAATACTACACAAGTCTACTGCAATACACTCCTATGTAAATACGATGCGATTCTTTTGTTTATTCTTCAGCTTAAGTCAAAAGACATTGCCGCAGTACTAAGCTTAGTTCTATATATAGTATACTTCAACTATATATTCAAATAACATGTAATTTCCAATTACAAAAAGAGGGACAAGATAATTACCTCGATAAGCCCATAATTATCCAAGTATAAATGTCGATCCTTAGGCGCTTAGCTCTACTCGGGTGCTCGACCCGCTCAAACAACCCTTAGAAGTTCTAACCAACTTCTACTTAAATACTTCAATCCATCAATGAAGATTTCCTTAGGGTTTCGGTGTGAGACAAACAGGACATACGGTAGTATTTCCGGGCTCTACGTATAGAGGTTTCTTTGGAATACTACAAGGTATACGGCTAAGGTAATTTGGGTATAGTAACAATACTTTTGAGAGTATTTCTACCAAGAGGGGGGGGGGGTATTCTACGAGAACAACAAGGCAAAAAAGGGGGGGGTACCCCCACGGCCTAGCCCTAAAGGAAGGGGGGGTGGGTCTCGGCCACACCACAAGGAGGGGGGGTGCTACTCTCGGCCAAGGGGGCCTCACGAAAAGGGGAGGGGGAGCTCTCAAGACTTAGAGATTTATTTGTGATGAAGAAGTCTTCAAAGGGGGAGGGTATTTATAGGCCAAGCAAAGGCCAACCAATGGCCAAGATCTAGCCAAGTGCTATGCAAGTGTAGGGCCAAGATATGCCCAAGTGCCCCCTAGTCCCTACTCCTTAAAACCCTCACAAATATCTTGCCCAACCTTATCTCCCAATCGTCCCACGTGCCACCTTGCCCACTGATGAGAGGGTGCAGTGCGCCTCTCGTTGGTCCAAAATGTTCCGCCTCTCGGAAAAATCCGCAAAAATACTAAATGACATAGCGAATTTTCCTGCAAGTTATGTAAAACGTTTGTCGAAAACGACTCTAACAGGGTGTTGTGCACAAATGTCATTCGGCCGAGCCACTAGGCGGGGTGACACGTGTCACCCTCCTATTGGCCCAAAATAAAACATCTTCCAAAATATCCACAATGGCCAAAATCTAAAACAAAGTGGGCCCACCAGTAAATTTCTCCGTGGCCCCACGTGACCATTTCCGAAAATAAAATTCCATAATTCTCTAATATTCCAGGAAGTCCGAATACCAAATCTGGGAATCCAATTCCCATTAACGAACCTTTTTCCTTCACAAAAACCGGAAACTTTTCCGAGGAAAAATCACCTCTTTCTTCATTTCCAATCTTTCTGTCGTATTCTCGTATGTACGTCCTCGCATACATACCCTGAAACTACGGGGTATAACATATATACGAGACAACACCACAAGGGGGGGTGTATACCCCTCGGCCTACCCCACAAGAGGGGTACTCTCGGCGAGGGAGACTTCGCCACAAGGCCTCGCAAGGGAGCGAGAACAACATCAAGGGAGGAGGATTTCTAACACTTAGAACAATTTAGGATGAAGAAGTTCATCAAAGGGGAGGGGTATTTATAGGTCAAGCCATGGCCAACCAATGGCCAAGATCATGCCAAGTAGTAGGCAAGTGTAGGGCTAGGATTCATCCATGTACACCTTATCCATCTACCACACCAACCAACACAAAATATCCTACCTACTCCGACATGCCCAAATCGTCAATTCTGCCCAACACACCCACCAATGAGAGGGTGCCAAGTGTCGCCCTCTTGTTGGTCCAAAATGTTTCATCTCTCGAAAAAATCCGCAAAAATTGGAAATGACATAGCCGGAATTTTCCATACCAACTCTGTGTAAAGGTTTCGTCCAAACACGACTCTAACCGGGTGTTGTGAACAAAAAATAATTCGGCCAAGCCTATTTGAAGTTCGAATTTTCTACGTACGTCCCTACGTACATACTCTGGAAATACGGGGTATAACATTCTCCCCTCCTTAGAAACATTCGTCCCGAATGTTCCTTCTAAGTCTCAAAACAAACGCGCGCCTGTATAGTCTTCACTACTATACTTACGAGAACAATCCTGCCACACCTGGCCACAGAAACACCTGCGCAAATGCTTACATCAAGTCCATGAGGAAACACCTCTAACATCACAAAAGCTCCCACCCAAGGGTTAAAAGATACTCCCTTAACACCCCTTACTTAACATACGAAATGATCACATCTATGCTCGCCATACATGCTCGCCTCTCCCTTTACTCGTCGTGATACCACTTTTGTCACTTTGCCGCGAGGTTCTAGTGTCACTCCGGCGACCCAACAAATGATACCGGGCTGCATGCGATCCCTGAGGCTGTCGTACACTCGAACTCTTACCACATTTCTGATACTGCTTCAGTTTCCAAAACTCGGGGTTACTATCTCTAACGTGGTCATCATTAACTGGGAACACTCTGGATGGATCTCCGATTTCCTTCTCGAACATAACACGAAAGACTGGACGCACTGCCTCCTAAGTCGGACGGCAAATGCTAACATATAGGCAACCTGGCCTATCCCTCACATGAACTCAAAAGGCCCAAAGTAACTCGGGCTAAGTTTCCTCTTACACCCTATCCGGGGTGGTACCTTCAAGAAGACCGACCGTCAACCTGAACTCTAAGCGTCGTCGCCGATAATCCGCACGATTCCTCTGAGTTGCCAAAAATCTCTTCTGGATAAGCTTCACCCTATCCACATCCTGATGAACACGTATGAACCAACTATCTGAACCTTGCCAACGTCGAACCAATCGACCGACAACTTACACTTCCGCCCCTACAAGGCGTCACAAGGCGATATCCGAACACTGAAATGGTAGCTATAAAACACTTCCCCAACAAGAGATAACAATCCTCACAACTACCTCAAATCCAAACGGCGAGGCGAAACGCGTCTGAGAGACTGCGAGTTCCTAACCCGCCAGTAAAACTTCCGAGAAAAAGCAGTAGTAACACAGGCTCCACTGTCTGTTCATAAGGTGAAAGCAGGCACCCCGTGCAGCCTTACCACCTTTCTGATATATCATCACTGCCAAGCAACGGTCCTGACTAAAAAGAACACGATGGGCTGACCCCATCGGCCCGACTACTGGTCGAACGCATCCACGAACTCGTACGCTGGTTAACTAAACTTGGGCCTAACACCCTCGTGACCCTACCACAAGGCGGGACCACCACAAACTGACCTCGCCATAAAACAGGTCGCGGGTTGACCCGCAACATGGCCTCAACCCGTCCCGGCAACGCGCAAAACACTAGCTCCCCGATCCGGAACAATTTCACAAATCACGTTACGAAAACCTAGCGGTCTTCTTAGCTCAACTACCCTCTTTCATTCCACACTACTCAGGGACTTATCCCACAAACATAGCTCACGTGCACTATGCACTCCGACAAGGGTCAAACATAAACATACGTCTTTTACTCGAGATGGCCTTACCTCTAAGGTCTCCACGTATAAAACTCTAAGGCTCACACCTTCTCTATCCCCCAAATCTTACTTGGTTAACTAACCAAGATTTCTAATTACAATTTACACAATGATATCAGAATATAACACTTAAGGTATACTCACCCTATCACACATACTAATCCCTAGAGGGTTAAAGATCTATCTGTACTTACTGCTTCACTCCCCTTAGTCGTTCTAATCAAACCTGCCCCGTAGGGCGCATAGCTAAGGAAGATGACGAACTACCCACCGATCCTGAAGGCTAAGTCCTCCTACTAGGACATCCTCTCGACATCAGACCCTGACGGTCGTAGGTACAACAAGTACCAACTAAAAGACGTCATTCCCCGGGATGACATCTGCCATACTGAGAACCGGAAGTCCTGGTGCTCTGACCAACTCGGCGTACCGAAAGTCCTGAAATCCGTGGAAGACCACTCTGCACTGGCGGAGGTGCATATCTAATCTGTTGGTGAGGCGATCCGCCTCGAAAGTTACCAAAGGACCTTGCTGTTCTGGCCCTCTTCTGCTGTCCTTGGTTAACCCGTCGATCTCTACGTTTCTTGGCCTGCTGCTCAAGCCTAACTGAAGAATTACTCTTGTACAACCCTCTCTTAGATAGTCATCAAGACTTGCGGTACATCGGTATACTCTCTGGTAGCCAAATCCATAGCTAGTAATAGGGTCGCCTCTTTGCAATCTATATTCTCTGTTCCCGGTCGTGGAACTGAAGGTTCATATATCATGGTCGTAGTAGGCCTTCTTTGCCGCTAAACTCTGCTGGGGCTGGTGACGTAGCATAACTCCCCGAATAAAACACCACCCTAGGTGATGACTGGGCCTGTGCCCCCGTAACCCTCTGTACTCTACTCGCAGCTCCCTCGGCTGCCTTGCCCTCCTGGGCCCGGGTTTGCCCTACGCGGAGGCATAACGATAAGGGAAAGAATTACGTTAGAGGGTCCAACTTACAACACAGCTCTAAGGCACGATCTCAGAGTGAGAAGAAATAGAAACCAATCCTAAATATCCTATAGCCTCCTGATTATTGGTGTGGTGCACAACACACCGATAATCAAGACTCTACTAGATACGGTCTGTAGACACTTTCCGAGGATTAATCGCTCGATACCACTTTTGTCACGACCGAACCGGGCGTGGCGTGCCTACCGGGCACCCTAGTGATACAACATCAGAGTAATCAGCGGAACATAACACAACAACATGAAATAACAAAAAGCGTACAACAGTTATCTTTAGAAAACTTGCCTTTCGACATAAATAATAATAACCACTCTTTCAAAATGAACAGTTTAATCCTTTCTTTACAAACCCTGCCCACAACAGTACTACAGACCTCTAAGAAATGATACGACAACAATGGCGGGACAGGGCCCCGCCATACCCCTGAATGTAAACACCTACAACAGGGGACTATACATCGATAAGCCTCGGAGAAGCGGAGCTTTCCCAACAATGACGTGACCCTAAGAGCGAGGATCAACGGCGGGTGTACCTTTACTGCGGCATGAACGCGGCCCGAAGGAGTCGATCTGGTACCAAGTATGTGGCCCGAAAATAAATCGTAAATGAAATCATAGTAGTCTATACAGAGCAGGAGACATGTATGATAACCAAACTACAGTTCACAATAAATAAGCAGTCATGTCAAGTCAGGGACTCACGCCCATAAGTCATCACTCAAACATAACAATGGGTCTCACGCCCACAACATCAATCGTGCCCGTGGAACACATTACTCACTGCCGGCAGTCTATGATATGAAAGCACCAAGGAACACACATGAACACCAGGTCCCACCTGTGTTATAATAAAACCGTACGAGGTAAGTACGAAGGCATAACCGACTACTAAAACCCGCAGTACCAACAAGGTCATAAACTGTATCATGAGATCTGTCTAGACCGTCACATGATCAAAGCCGCCACTCGCGCGATTATCTAATGTGCGCGTCTAGCCCGAACTTCCGCACTCCGCGTAGGCCAATCTCATAGGCCGCATGAGGTATAACCCGCATCGAGGGTAGCTACTCCCCGTCCGCTCGACCGCGATCCGCGTGGCCACATGGACGCGTGCCCATAAGGGCGACACTAACTCGAACTCTCGTAGCTCCGCATAGATCACTGGACCCGCGTAGGGTATTCTCGAATCATAGGTCACTAGACGCTGAGTCTACCCGCGTGGAGGCGACTTAACCTCCGGAAATAAGTCAAGGTGAGTGGTAAAATACTATCATAACGACTGATAGTTCACAATCAAGGGAACCCCTTTACACAAACATCACAAGATACTAACACACGTAGCATCCTAACATGTTTACTTATCAAAGTAATAAGAAAGTATTACAAGGCTATCACAAACCAATACAATCAAGTTATTCACACAAGGTACTTTCTACTAACAAGTTCGGGTATCTATCCCCAAAGTATTTCATACACTAAATCTTTAAAAGATCCGTTTCTTTCACATAAGTCACACAATACCCGTAGTATAAAATAGAGTGACTGTCTTTTTTTAAGTAAACCAAAACACTTACTTTTGTAAAATCAAGTAACAACATTATTTTCCAAACGTCCAAGTTTGCCTAATTTCAAATGTTCACGTTTCTCATCTTAGAAAGGTTTCGTAGTTCATAGTCTTATTCATTTAAGAATATAATTCTCTTTTAAACCATCTGAGTAACATAAGCCTTATATGTGAGTAGGATATTCTTGTTTATAGCAATCTTATTACAGCAGCCATGATCTAGGAAATATCATTTTGTCTCATCTTAGCTTCTATGCAGATGGAAGTTTCTACTGGTTTTAATAATACTTAATCTGTCAAAACATTTCCTTTTATTAACGCTGCAGTGGTTTGTCGATACACATTCCGATTTCAAATCAAGAAACATTCTTAAGCCGTTATACCTAACTTCCCATAAAGCTAGTATAACTCTTAAGTTTTCAAAAACCAAGTATTACTCTTCTTTAGAAATGATTCAAAAATCTTTTGAAATACTTCAAGTTCTTTATTATCACATAACCAGCCAGTTATAGTTTAAATCAGTTACCTTTTAAAAACCACAAGTATTTTCTTACCCACATAAAGCTGTTATAACCAACTTCCCATAAAGCCGTTATAACACTTTATGTTTTAGACCAATCAAATAAATTTAACACGTATGCTCACCGTACTACATAGTTACACACATATCATGCTAGAAGAGATAGGAAGAGGTTCACATACCTTGCGACGAGTATCGACTAATAGCAAAACGCTCCAAGTACCTCAAGCCGTCGGCTACTCCTTAAGCCAAGTAGATCGCGCCACACGTAGTACTTCAACCTATAAGGCCACGCGCGACATTAACATATAGATCTTATCGTAGAACATTCTACGTAAAATTGGCGGCACCTCCCCATGCGGCGTAAATCTCTCTCTATCGAGGCCGCTACCAAGCCAACCAGGGGGTTTGCACGTCTAACCGGGCGTGTATGATTCTACTACACGGAATGCTACACAAGTCTCATGTCTGATACACCCTATGTAATTACAGATTCGATTCTCTTCTTTAAATTGTGCTTAAGTCCAAAGACATTGCCACAAGCTATGTTGATTCTATATATAGTATACTTCAACTATATATTCCTACAACATGTAATATCCAATTACAATAGAAGGTCGAGAGTGTTTACCTCGATAAGCCCAAAATTATCCGAGTTTAAATGTCGATCCTGAGCAAGGTTTAGCTCATACTCAGTGCGCTCAGGCCCGATCCAAACAACCCTTAGAAGTTCTAACCAACTTCTACTTAAACTCCAACCAACTATGGAGATTTTCCTTAGGGTTTCGGTTTGAGACAAAAAGGGACATTTAGGTAGTATTTTCGGGCTCTACGTATAGAGGTATCTTTGGAATACTACAAGGTATACGGCTAAGGTAATTTGGGTATAACAACAATACTTTTGAGAGAATTTCTACCAAGAGGGGGGGTATATATACGAGACAACACCACAAGGGGGGGGGTGTATACCCCTCGGCCTACCCATGAGGGGTACTCTCGACGAGGGAGACTCTCGGCCATAAGGCCTCACAAAGGGGGAGAATGAGAACAACATCAAGGGAGGGGGAGGATTTCTAACACTTAGAACAATTTAGGATGAAGAAGTGCAAAGGGGAAGGGTATTTATAGGTCAAGCCATGGCCAACCAATGGCCAAGATCATACCAAGTAGTAGGCAAGTGTAGGGCTAGGATTCATCCAAGTACACCTTATCCATCTACCACACCAACCAACACAAAATATCCTACCTACTCCCACATGCCCAAATCGTCAATTCCGCCCAACACACCAATGAGAGGGTGCCAAGTGTCGCCTCTTGTTGGTCCAAAATGTTTAAGCCTCTCGGAAAAATCCGCAAAAATTGGAAATGACATAGCGGAATTTTCCCTACGAAAGTCGTGGAAAGCGTTTCGTCAAAACGACTCTAACCGTGTTGTGAACAAAAATAATTCGCCAAGCCTATTTGAAGTTCGAATTTTCTACGTCGTCCTACGCATATACTGGAAATACGGTATAACGCTTATGTCGTGTATTGTGATCGTCGCCGCATCGGGTTGGGATGTGTGTTGATGCAAGAGGCAAGGTTATAGCGTATGCATCCCGACAGTTGAAGAAACACGAGAGGAACTACCCCACCCATGATTTGGAGTTGGCAGCGGTGATTCACGCCTTGAAGATCTGGAGGCACTATTTGTATGGGGTTCATGTGGATATTTATACAGACCACAAGAGCCTCCAGTATATCTTCAGCCAGAGGGAGATGAACTTACGACAGAGACGGTGGTTAGAGTTGCTTAAAGATTATGACGTCGATATCCTGTACCACCCGGGGAAGGCCAATGTTGTGGCAGATGACCTTAGTCGTAGGTCGATGGGTAGCCTATCAGATGTGCAGCCAGAGAGGAGGGGCATGGTTCGCGATTTGCATCAGTTAGCGAGCCTTGGTGTCCGTTTGATTGATTCTGATAGCAGTGGGGTTCGAGTTCGAGAGGTTGCCGAGTCTTCCATCGTCGAGGAGGTGAAGAGGCAACAGTTTGAGGATCCGGTTTTGATTCGGTATCGTGATCTGACTCTTCGTGAGGCAAGGGTCCTTTTGAGGTAGCACTGATGGGGTGCTAAGGTTTGGCGAGTTGTGTGTTACAGATGTTTTCACACGACTCGAACCGGGCGTGGATCGTGCCTTACCCGGGCACCCTAGTGATACAACATCGAGAAAATCAGCGGAAATAAAAACATGAACATGAATTAAGAAAAGATAAATAAACAAGCAACCAAACAGTTGCCTTCATCATATATACATAAATACGACGGTTATCCTTTTACAAACCACGCCCACAACAATTACTCTGCACCTCTAAGATTTTACAACAGCTATGACGGGACAGGGCCTCGCCATACCCCTGAATGTATAAGCATCTACAGACTCAGGGTAACATACCAAAAGATAAGCCTCCGAAGGAACGGAGCTTCCAATCTGTTGAAAGGTGATCCTAAAAGCGGGGATCGACAACCGATGTACCTTTTACCTGCGGCATGAACGCAGCCCCCCGAAGGAGGTCAGTACAACAGGTACCAAGTATGTGAAACTGTAAAATACTGTAAATGAAATCATAATAGTCTATATAAAGCAGGAGACATGTATGATAACCAAACTACAGTTCACAACATAGAAGCAGTCATGTCAAGTCGTGACTCACGCCTCAAAGTCATCCTCGTACGTGGAACTTCTTCCTCACTGCCGACAGTCTAGGTACAAATCATGTGATACGTATAACAGGTCTCGGCCCATCTTATGGACCCAATATAGAAACGTGTGGAATACATTCCCGGATGAACCGGTAGTCAGTGAAATACATTCCCGGATGAACCGGTAGTCAAGTGATATACATTCCCGGATGAACCGGTAGTCGAGTGAAATACATTCCCGGATGACCCGGTAATCAAGTGAAATACATTCCCGGATGACCCGGTAATCAAGTGAGATACATTCCCGGATGACGTGTCAAGTGAAATACATTCCCGGATGACCCGGTAATCAAGTGAGATACATTCCCGGATGACCCGGTAATCGAGTAGAACACAGTTCTTGCACAACAAGGCTATTACACGTAACATGATCAAGTTTCATAACAACAAGCATAAGCAAGTTACACACGACTCAAGGTACTTTCTTTTTATGTCAAAGTCCGGATTTTAACCTTAAAGTACTACGTCCGTTAAATTCCTTTTAAGATCCATTTCTTTTACAAAGGTCACCCGATACCCGTAGTATAAAATTGGAGTGACTAACATTGTTAAGTAAACCAAAATGCTTTCCTTTGTAAAATCAAGTAACAACCTTATTTTTCCAAACGTTCAAGTTTGCCTAATTTCGAATGCTCAAGTTTCTCATTTTAGAAAAAGGTTTCGTAGTTCATAGTTTTAGTCCTTTAAAACATAATTCTCCTTTAAACGTTTTGAGAAACATATGTCTTATATGTGAGTAGGGTATTCTTGTTTATAATCAATCTTATTAAGCAGCCATGATCTAGGAAATGTAATATCATTTTGTCTCATCTTAGCTTCTATGCAGATGGAGGTTTCTACTGGTTTTAATAATACTTCATTAGTCAATACATTTTCCTTTTATTAACGCTGCAGTGGTTTGTCGATACACATTCGATTTCAAATCAAGAAACATTCTTAAGCCGTTATACCTAACTTCCCATAAAGCTAGTATAACTCTTAAGCTTTCAAAACCCAAGTACTACTCATTCTTTCAAAACGATTCATAAATCTTTTGAAATACTTCAAGTTCTTTATTAACACATATCAAGCCAGTTATTATTCAAATCAGTTACCTTTTAGAAACCACAGAGTATTTGCTTATCCACATAAAGCTGTTATCACCGACTTCCCATAAAGCCGTTATAACACTTTATGTTTTAAACCAATCAAATACATTTAGCACGTATGCGTCACCGTACTACATAGTTCACACATATCATGCTAGAAGAGATAGGAAGAGGTTCACATACCTCGCGACGATTATCGACTAATAGCAAAACGCTCCAAGTACCTCAAACCGTCGGCTACACTCTCAGTCAAGCAGGTCACTCCACACGTAGTACTACAACCTATAGAGGCCACAAAGCGCCTATTAATATCTTTAGATCCCGACGTAGAATATTCTACAGAAAATTCGCGACACCTCCCCGCAGCGTAAATCTCCTCTCTATCGGTAGGCTACCAAGCCAACCGGGGTTAACACGTCTGACCGGACGTGTACAATTCTACTACACAGCAATGCTACACAAGTCTACTGTAATACAGTCCTATGTAATTACAGTTCAGTTCTCTTATTTAAATTCAGGCTTAAGTCAAAAGACATTGCCGCACAATTATAATGTTCAGTTCTATATATAGTATACTTCAACTATATATTCCTACAACATGTAATTTCCAATTACAATAGAAGGTCAAGAGTGTTTACCTCGATAAGCCCAAAATTATCCGAGTTTAAATGTCGATCCTGAGCAAGGTTTAGCTCTACTCAGGCGCTCAGGCCAGCTCCAAACAACCCTTAGAAGTTCTAACCAACTTCTACTATAACTTCAACTACGGGTGAAGATTTACTTAGGGTTTCGTTTTAGTGACTGAGGGAAAGTATAATAGTATTTTCCGGGCTTTTGTAAAAAGGGTACTTTGGAAAGTACTACAAGGTATTTGGCTAAAGTATTTTGGGCATTATAACAATACTAGGAGAGTATTTCTATACCACAACAAGGGGTATTATACGAAAACAACTAGGCTAGGGGGTAGGCCTCTCGGCCAAGGCTTCTCGAGGGGGTAGTGTGGCGGACGAAAGTAAGTAAGAGGAGGAGTATTTTGAGACTTAGGTAGATTGCTCAAGTTTTGGATGAAGAAAGTTCATCAACTAAGGGGGTATTTATAGGTCAAGTGAAGGCCAACCAATGGCCAAGATGAAGACAAGTGCATAGCAAGTGTAAGGCCAAGATTAAGCCATGTGCAACCTTATCCATCTACACAAAATATCCTACCTAACCCTTGACCACAATTCAACACAAAAAACGTGCCAATCCTTGCCCATTTCGTCGCCCAACCTTCACAATTAGAGGGTGACAAGTGTCGCCCTCTTGTTGGTCCAAAATGTTACGTCTCTCGGAAAAATCCGCAAAAATTATAAATGACATAGCCGGAAATTCCCCTACGAAAGCTGTGAAAATGTTTCGTCGAAAAACGACTCTAACCGGGTGTTGTGCACAAAACGAATTCGGCCAAGCCTAAAGAAGTTCGAAAATTTCTACGTACGTCCCCCACGTACATACTCTGGAAATACGGGGTATAACATTCTCCCCTCCTTAGAAACATTCGTCCCGAATGTTCCTTCTCAAGACGGATAACGATAAAGTTCTTCTAATAAGTTGCCAACGCCACAACTGGCCACGAAACAACACATGCACGCAAATACTTATATACAAGTCCACGAGGAAACACCTCTAACATCACAAACTTTTTGTCACTTTGCCGCGAGGTTCTAGTGTCACTCCGGCGACCCAACAAATGGTGCCGGACTGCATGCGATTCCTGAGGTCTAAAATATACATCCTTCGCACCTTCTCCCTTTAGAAGAAATGATCATATCTATGCTCGCAATACATGCTCGCCTCTACCCTTACTCGTCGTACTCTTCTCGAACTCTTGAACTCTTCCAGTATACGTACCACACTTCAGTTATCGCTTCAGTTCTCCAAACCTTGGAGTCACCACCTCCAACTTGGTTATCTTACTAGCCTCGATCTTCCTTAAGGCCACTTCCGGCCTTCACGATCCGCTTCAGGTCGAACATATCCACGAACTCATACGATGGTCATCTAAACTTGGGCCTAGCACCCTCGTGACCTACCGCTGGCGGGACCACCCGAGCTGACCCACCTCATTCCGGCCACGGGTTGACACGTAACACGCCCTCAACCCGAGCCTGCATCACGCCGACTCTCGTTTCTCGATCCGAACAACCTTGCTAAATCACATCATGAAAGATACCACTTTCATTTACCCAACCTGAGACTTATCACACAATATTTTCTAGGCATAAAATGCACTCGACAAGGATCACTCGCAAAATCTTGTACTCAAGCGGCGCTTACATCTCAGGTCTCAACTGTAATATTCTAAGGTTCATCATTTTCTCACCCCCCAGGCTTACCCTTTTTCCCCACCCAGGTTCCTAAATCACATTTTAGCACAAAGCTATCCGAACATAACACTTAACACATTAACATAACATCAAAACATACAAGCCTCTAGATGGTTAAGGATATACCCGGCTACCGCTCCACTCTAATCATAAGTCCGCCTGCAGTGTATGCTATCGAAGGCGATGAACGCCATCGATCCGTGAGTGCGCTAAGCTGCGGTACCTCTCTATAAGCCTGATCTCGTCACATGGCCGACGGCCGCAGTGAAACAAGCACCGATAAAAAAGCGACATTTCCGGTATGATGTTTGCCACATCGTGCACTGCGAGGGCATGAATCCTGGCTGCTAGCACTCACGTAAACTCGTGAACGAAGCCTGGAGCTCGACCAGCTCGAATACCGAACGACGAACACCGCGGAGGACCACTGCATCGGCGGAGGTACATAACTAGGCTAGCTGCGAGGCGGTCCGCCTCGAAAGTTACCAAAGGACCTGCTGTTACGGCCTCCTCTTCTGCGATCTCGGTCATTCCGTCGACCTCTCGTGCCTCACATCCTAGTGCATGAGCTTGCGTGCGGGCAATGTCCATGCGGTGAAGAGCTACACCGTACAAGCCTCGCTGGTAATCGTCGGCCGGTGGCGTGGCGGTGTACTCTGTCCTCCATATCGGCTACTCTGGGGAACATACCGAGCTAATGAGTCGAACTCACATTGTACTCTCTAACCGTCCGCGATCCGCCTCAACGTCAAAAATCTGTCGGCCCGAGCCCTCTCATCTGTGGAGGCAAGAAATGTGCAGAAATGCCTCGAGAACTCGTCCCAAATCTGCTGGAAGTGCATGCTCTTCCGGGACAGCTCCCACGAATCAAACCGGATCAAGCTGCGGTATCACGCGGTGATGCGAACCAATACCACCGACTGCGCCTGCGAGGCTCGATCACTCTCACGATCCATTGTAGGTCGGATAAATTCACGGTCGTCCTCGGCTCGATCCATAGAACACGGAGGCTACAACTCGGGAAGTCCGTAGCCTCAAACTGCGCTCGGGGTGAACTACGGGTCTTCTTTGGGCTGCTGCATCCGGCCTATCTCATATCGGCCACGACCGCGGCGATGGCGCCATCTCTCACTTGTACCCGTCATCGGCTCGGTGTGGGGATCGAGGCTCGGTATTTGTCACGACCCGTTCGGGGCCGTGGTAGTGCCTTCAGGGCACCAGTAGTCATACATCGAGTAACCAGCGGAATATAAAACAAGACAGAAATAGTTTATAAAATAAGACACGCTTTATCGATGAAAAGCTTGCCTTTCGGCATAATATAAATAACTCAAGTTTTGCGATTCATCCCAACTGTACAATAGTACTACAGACCTAAGGAAGTAAACAACTATGGCGGGACGGGGCCCGCCATACTCACTGTACAAAACTATCTACAATACGGGAGATCATACCCAAAAGTAGAGCCTCGGAGAAGATGGAGCTCACGACACCAACGCAAAGATCCTAAGGATGTGGATCTAGCACTGCTTGCCCGCCTGCGGCATGACGCGGCCCGAAGGAGGTCGATAACAGTACCAAGTATGTGAAACTATAAAGTACTTTAAAAATGAAATCAAAGTATTTAAAACCTTTTCACAAATACAATCGGTTCAATTGCACATAGTGCCACATCACAAACAACAACAATAATAGGAAAAGCGTAGCAGTCTATTCTAGGCGCGAATGATCGAAGCAAGGCCAATCGCCCATAGTATTGTCTGCGTGCCTAGTCTGGACTTCCGCGGCCGCATAGGTCCTGCGGACCGCATGAGATATTTCGCATCGGGGCAGCCAACCCCGGCGTCCGCCTAGGCTCGCGCCCGCATAGCCTCAAAAGACCGCATAGTCTCAACGGACCGCATAGGAGTCCGCGTCGGGCTAAACGCCGGAATGATCAATCTCGAGCATACCGCCGCTCGCATAGTCTCACGGACCGCATAGGCCGTATATACCCGCATCAGGGGCAAGCCCTTGGTATAACGATCGAGGGTAGGTGATACAATAACGATACAATGGACTTACGGTTAGCAACGTAAGCCGCAGAATGACCCCTTTACGGCATTACAAGACACTAACACGGGTAGCATCATAACATGTCTACTTATCAAACAACCTTACTACACTTAATGAAATCAATACAAGGCTTTTATAAACAAACAAGTAAATAGCCTTTTTATCTTCTTAAGTTGTTATACCTAACTTCCCATAAAGCGAAGATAACTCTTAAGCTTTTGTTTTAAAAACCAAATATTTATCTTCATTAAAAATGATTCAAGATTCTTTTGAAATGTTTTGATTCTTTGTTATTCAAAGCTTAAGCGTGAGGCATTGCCGTAAGTATTATTCGAGCTTAAGCGTGAGGCATTGCCATAAGTATTATTCAGCTTAAGTCAAAGACATTGCCGTAGTTATTATTCGATTAACACGTATGCGTCTACCGTACTATATATTGTAAAATATCATGCTTTAGGAAGAATCACATACCTTACCGTGAAAACCACGCCAAGTTGAATATGTCGCGAGAGAGTCACCTATAATAGTCACAGATATCTATCAAAGACTACTCAGAGGTCATTCTAAACAGGGGTTCATAATTCTACGGAAAGTCGGGCGTGACCTACCGGTGAGCTATGTAAGTCTCATGTGGCAATCCTATGTAGTCTGATTCAATTATTCTTCTTTTAAACCTTTCTCTTTGTGATAACAGTTCAATTCTATTCGTGATATTCTTCTAAGTATCAAATACTTATTCTAATACTACAACGTAAGTATTCTCTAATTCAAAAGAGGGTTAGGATTAGTTACCTCGGTAAGCCCAATAATATCCTAGATAAAGTCGCGCTGAGCAAGGTTTAGCTCTAAGTTTATGCGCTCAGGTAGCTCGAAACCTTAGAAGTTCTTCACAACTTCTACACGGACGAAGGGATTTGGGCTGGGGTCTTTTGGGCATTATAACGATACTAGAAGACAACTTTTCTACCAAGGGAGGGGGGTAGAGTTCGGCTCGGCTAGGGGGTAGGCTCTCGCCACACTACAAGAGGAGGGAAGAGGTGTTGGACGAAAAGCTTAAGGGAGAGGAGAGGATGTTGAGACTTGGAAGATAACTTTGTGGATGAATAACTCTTCATCTCTAAGGGGGTATTTATAGCTCAAGCCTTGGCCAACCAATGGCCAAGATGAAGACAAGTGCAAGGCAAGTGTAGGGTGAGGATTAACTAAACACAAATATCCTACCAACCCTTGACTTGTGCACAAGGCACAAAAACGTGCCTTGGCTCTCCAATTTCGTCCATGGGCGATTCAAGTCCACCAATGGGAGGTGCCAAGTGTTGCCCTCCCGTTGGTCCAAAATGTTTCGCCTCTCGGAAAAATCCGCAAAATTAGTAATGGCATAGCGGAATTTTCCCTACGAAGTCGTGGAAAGCGTTTCGTCGAAAAGCGATTCTTTAAGCGAGTTGTGTACAAAAAACGTCAAGGCTAACTTTAAAGCCAAACTTTTTATGCGTATTCCCTTACGTACATACTGAAATCTGGTATAACATTCTCCCCTCGCCGAAACATTCGTCGAATGTTCCTTCTCGAGCGATTATCGAAGAAGCTTAAGCGATTAGCAAATGCCACACACGCCACAAAACAACACTTAGGCATAAATGATAATGGAAATTTACAAGTAGGAAAGTGAATTACACGGAGGTGTGGGAATAGGTGAGGATACTTCGCCTCATGTCCTCCTCGGCTTCCCACGTCATCTCTCGAGCTCGTTCCGCCACAAGACTTTGACGGAAGCCACGTCCTTCGTCCGCAGACGCCTAACCTGACGATCGACTATCGCTATGGGAATCTCCTCATACGATAACCCCTCGGTCACCTGGACATCGTCAATCGGGTGTACCCTAGATGGATCCCGATACATCTCTCAAAGATAGATCGTGAAACACCGGATGCCCGCCTCCGGTCGGACGGCGGATCAACTCGTAGGCAACCTTGCCTACCTGCGGACAATCGAAGCGGCCCAATGTACCTTGGTGAGTTTCCCCTTCTTCCCGAATCTCATCACACCGCCATGGGTGACACCTTTAGGAAAACCCAATCATATACTGCGAACTCCAGATGCCTACGACGATGATCTGCATACGACTTCTGTCGACTCTGAGCTGTCAATAGTCGCTCTCGGATAAGCTTCACCTTATCCACTGCCTGCTGCACCAAATCTTGTCCCAATAGCTGCACCTCGACCACATCGAACCAAACTATAGGCGATCTGCACTTCCTCCCATACAAGGCCTCATAAGGCGCCATCCGAATCTTTGGAGTGGTAGCTATTATTATATGAAACTCAACTGAGGAAAATGATCCTCCCAACTACCATGAAGTCAATAACACGGGCTCGCGGCATATCCTCGCAGTGCGGATAGTGCGCTCTGCTGTCCGTGCATGCGTGGATGAAATGCGATTACTCGAGGCTCACTGCGTCCTAAACCCCTCGGAAGGACCTCCGAAGTTAGCGTGGCCCGGGCTCCTCATGCGATATGATCGGTAGGGACTCCATGCGATCGACGATCTCTCGGATGTAAAGTCGGCATAATCCTCACCAAAAGTCGTCTGACGGGAAGAAAGTGGGCTGATTTAAATCGACTGTCGACGATAACCCATATAGAATCATGTCTCCTCCGAGTGCGAGGTAATCCCGTGATGAAGTCCATGTTGATTTCCTCCCACTCCCGGTCGGGATCTCAATGCTCAGTAACAAACCACCGGGCCTCGTGCTCTACCTTCACTGCGCGACAACACGCGGGCGAGCTACGAACTCGCAACGTCCTCTTCAAGCCATCCCACCAATACGGATCTAAGGTCGTGGTACATCTTGGTCGACCGGATGGATAGAGTAACGCTGTGTGCTTCCCAAGAACTCGCAAGTCCTCAAACATCCGGAACACACGATGCGCCCTCAAACCTTAGCACCCCGTGGTGCTACCTCAAAGGACCCTTGCCCTCACGAAGAGTCAGATCACGATATCGAATCAAAGCGGGATCCTCGAGCTGTTGCCTCTTCACCTCCTCAACGATGGAAGACTTCGGCAACCTCACGAACTCTAACCCACCGCTATCGTAATCAATCAAGCGGACACCAAGGCTCGCTAATCGATGCAAATCACGAACCATGTCCCTCCTCTCTAGCCGCACATCGATAGGCTCCCCGTGACCTACGACTAAGAGCATACGCCACATTGGCCTTCCCGGGTGGTACAGATATCAACATCGTAATCCTTAAGCAACTCTAACCACCGTCTCGCCGCAGTTCGGCTCCTGCGGTGAAGATATCTTTGGAGGCTCTTGTGGTGCGTATAAATATCCACGTGAACCCATACAAATAGTGCCTCGGATCTTCAAAGCGTGAATCACGGTGCAACTCCAAATCATGGGTGGGGTAGTTCCTCTCGTGTTTCTTGGTGTCGGGATGCATATGCTATAACCCCGCCATCTGCATCAACACACATCCCAACCCGATGCGACGCATCACAATACGACATAACCATCTGGACCTGCGGAAGAGTAAGAACGGGCGGTCGTCGATCTCTCTTCGAATCGAAACCACGCTCACAAGCATCAGTCCATCAAACTTGCGCCTTACGAGTCGGCCTAGTCAATGGTGCGAGATAGAAGCAAACTTCTCCACGAACCGCCGATAATATCTGCAAGGCCCGAGCTGCGAACCTCGCCGGAGTAGTAGGTCTAGGCAAGTCTGATCGCCTCGATCTTGGCGTATCCACTCGAATGCCATCACCCGACAATATGCCCAAGAAACGCCATCAAGTCACCAAAACTCACATTTGGAAAACTTGGCGTATAATCTGCAGTCCTTGAGAATCGGCCTGACAGCCTCAAATGCTCGCGCATGCTCTGCTCTGGCGAGAATAAACCAAGATATCATCAATGAACACTATCACAAACGTGTCCAAAAATGGTTTGAACACTCGGTTCATCAAATCCATGAATACCGCGGAGCATTGGTCAACCTCATAATGCGTCTCGGTCTGAATGCGATCCTAGGGACATCCACCTCTCGACTCGCACTGATGATAGCCCGATCGCGGATCAATCTTGGAAAACATCTCGCACCACCTGGCTGGTCGAACAAATCATCAATCACAGGAAGGGGTATACATTCTTAATGGTCACCTTGTTCACCGCAGTAATCAACACACATGCGCAAAGGCGTCGTCCTTTCTTCACGAACAATCTGGCGCTCCCGGGGAGAAACACTAGGCTGATGAAGCCGCTTCTCCGGAAATCTCTAAGCCGATCCTTGACTCTCTTAACTCGGCAGTGCCATTCGTATAGCGGAATGGAAATAGGCAGTGTCCGCAATATGTCAATACAAAACTCAATCTCCTCTCGGGAGGATACGGGAGGTCATCCGAAACACGTCGGGAACTGGCCGACTCACTGGGCGGCGAAAATCTGGTACGCAGCCTTGATTATCAAACACCCTAACGATATGTTAGATATACCCCTTCTGCACAATCTTCCTAGCATTGAGGTAGTAAATAAACCTACCGCCGGCGATACTGGTGCTCCCACTCAACAACCGGCTCCTCAGGAAACTGGAACCGTACTACTCTCTCTCTGCAGTCTACATTGGCGTAGCAAGAAGCTAGCCAATCCATCCCCATAATCACGTCGAAGTCAATCATCTCCAACTCTATCAAGTCGGCTAGGGTCCGACGACTGTAAATGGTCACAGGACAAGCTCTATATACCCGCGAGCTACCACCGAATCACCATGGCGTAGCTACCTCGAAAGTCTATGGACTCGTGCTCTATCCCTATCCTACTAGCAACAAGGGAGATATATGGGGCCAGTAGAACCCGGATCTATCAAAGCATACACATCAAACCCAGAAACTGATAAGGTACCTGTGACGACATCAGGTGAGGCCTCCTGATCCTGTCGGCTGGACAAAGCATATATGCGGTTCTGAGGACCGCTAGAACTGGGACCTGCGCCACGACCTGCGCGACCCGATCCATGTGTACCTTGCCCTCGGGCGAGTAGCTGTCGAGGATGAAGAAGCGGCAGAACCTGAGGTGAGCCTACCACCGCAGCGCCCGGTCGGACAAACTCGCAAAGTGACCTGCGGCCACAAGTATAGCAAGCTCGGTCTGGCTCGAATGGTATACGCCACAACGGGCACAGCGAACCTCGAGCAGTTAGCACCTGCTACCCGGAAATCCAAGTCCAGGGCCACGACCGCCCGACGGCTCTGGTGTCTTGAAAATGAGGTAGGGCGCTGCGTGGTGTGGTTCAAATCGGACCTGGCGATGCCGCCCACCACGAGGACCACCAAAGAACCGGCCGTCTTGGCCTTCTTCTGCTGATATCGCTCTGCCGGTGGTCTCTACGCTCGCTCACAACCCGGTCGTGAGCTGCATACGGGTTATGTCCATTACGGTGAAGGGACACACGCACAAGACTCGGCCATGTAATCATCTAGCCCAGTGACATAGCGATGCACCTGTCCTCCATCTCGCTACGGTCGCGGGGACATATCGGGCCAAAGAATCAAACTCGACATTGTACTCCCTCACTGTGCGTCCTCCCTGCCTCAGCAACAAGAATCTATCAGCTCGTGCCCTCCTCATCTGCGGAGGCAAGAAGTGTGTGAGAAAAGCCTCTGAAAACTCATCCCATACTGCTGGAGGTGCATGCTCTCCCCGGGAAAGCTCCCATGAATCAAACCAATCGACTGCGGTATCACGCAACCGATGCGAACCGAATGTCACAGCCTCAGTCTCTGAAGCCCTGATCACCCGCATAATCCTCTGCAGCTGACGGATGAACTCCTGCGGATCATCCTCCGGCCTCGACCCGTAAAACTCTGGCGGGCTACAACTCAAGAAATCTCGTAGCCTCAAACTATACGCCTCGGGTGCACTCTGGGTCTGGCGGGTGAGGCTGAGCTGCCGCATCCAGCCTCTCCTCGTATCGGGCCACAACTTTAGCCAAAAGCTGGGCCATCTCCTTGTACCCTAACTCCTCCGCCCGGTGTGGGGCGGAGGTGTGGGTGCTGTGGTCTCTTTGGGGCAGGCGTCATAGAACTCGCCGTCTGGTATAGGCCCGGGCACGAGCCCTCGTAACTCTGGGTGTCTGCTAGCGGCTCCTCATTGCCTTGCCATTCGGGCGGGTTGCCTTACGTGGAGGCATAAGCATTACGAAAGGAATACGTTAGAGGTCCAACCTATAACACGACTCTTGTTATACCGTATTTCCAGTATGCGTGGGGCGTGCGTAGAAAATTTGAGTTTGTGCCTTAAAGTGCTTGGCGAATTTTATTTGTGCATAACACCGGATAGAGTCGTTTTTCGGCGAAAGCGTTTTCCACGACTTTCGTAGGGAATTTCGGCTATGTCATTTCTTATTTTTGCGGATTTTTCCGAGAGGCGAAACATTTTGGACCAACAAGAGGCGACACTTGTCACCTCTCATTGGGACACCTTGGTGATAATGTAGTGGCCGAAAGTTGGCCATTGTGGTCAAGGGTTGGTAGGATATTTTTTGTGTTAGTTGGCTAGTGTGCACTTGGCAAGATCTTGGCCCTACACTTGCATAGCACTTGGCTAAATCTTGGCCATTGGTTGGCCTTCACTTGACCTATAAATACCCCTCCCCTTTGATGAACTTCTTCATCCAAAAATCTCTTAAGTCTTGAAAGCTTCTTCCTCCCCCTTTGTGTAGTGTAGTGGCCGAGAGCCCCCCCTCCTTGGCGAGAGCCCTTCCCCTTCCTAGTAGTGTGGCAGTGGTACCCACTGACTAGTTGCTTTCGTATAATACCCCTCTCTTGGTAGAAATACTCTCAAAAGTATTGTTATAATGCCCAAATTACCTTAGCCATATACCTTGTAGTATTCTAAGGTTATACCTATACAAAAGCCCAGAAATACTATTATACTTCCCGTCAGTCACAAAACCGAAACCCTAGGAAAATCTCCATGGTTAGTTGGAGTAGTAGGTAGAAGTTGGTTAGAACTTCTAAGGGTTGTTTGGAGCGGGTTGGAGCGCACGGGGTTGGAGCTAAGCGATTGCCGGGATCGACTTTATACTTGGATAATTATGGGCTTATTGAGGTAAATATCTTGTCCCTCTATTGTAATTGGAAATTACATATTGTTAGAATATATAGTTGAAGTATACTATATATAGAACTGAACGTAGTTATTGGCAATGTCTTTTGACTTAAGCCTGAATAATACTTACGGCAATGTCTTGTGACTTAAAGCCTGAATGTAAAGAAAAGTCTTGCTGTAATTAAATTGGTTTGTATTACAGTAGACTTGTGTAGTATTACCGTGGAGTAGAATTGTACCCGTTAGGGTTTGATGTTTAACCCCCCCCCCCCTGGTTGGCTTGGTAGCCGGCCTCGATAGAGGAGGAGATTTACGCTGTGGCGGGAGAGTCTTGCAATTTTACGTAGAATGTTCTCTGAAGAGACCTTATGTTAATAAGCGCCTTGTGGCCTTATAGGTGGAAGTGCTATGCGTGGCGCGATCTACTTGGGTTAGGTTGTAGCCGGCGGTTTGAGGTACTTGGAGCGTTTTGCTATTAGTCGATAATCGTCGCGAGGTATGTGAACCTCTTCCTATCTCTTCTAGCATGATATGTGTGAACTATGTAGTACGGTAGACGTACATGTGCTAAATGTATGTTTAAAACATAAAAGTGTTATAACGACTTTATGAGAAGTTGGTTATAACAGCTTTATGTTGGTAAGAAAATACATGTGGTTTTAAAAGTCTTGATTTGAACTATAAGCGGCTTGTTAAGTGTTAATAAAGAACTTGAAGTATTTCAAAAGATTTTTGAATCATTTTGAAAGAAGAAGTAATACTTGGTTTTTGAAAAACTTAAGAGTTATACTAGCTTTATGGGAAGTTAGGTATAACGGCTTAAGAATGTTTTACTGATTTCGGAAATCAGAATGTGTATCGACAAACCACTGCAGCGTTAATAAAAGGAAATGTTTTGACTAATTAAGTATTATTAAAACCAGTAGAAACTTCCATCTGCATAGAAGCTAAGATGAGACAAAATGATATTTCCTAGATCATGGTCTTTGTAATAAGATTGTTATAAACAAGAATATCCTACTCACATATAAGACTTAAGTTTCTCAGATAGTTTTAAGGGGAATTATGTTCTCAAATGAATAAGACTATGAACTACGAAACCTTTCTAAAATGAGAAACTTGAACATTGGAAATTAGGCAAACTCGATCATTGGAAAAGAATGTTGCTACTTGATTTTACAAAGAGAAGTAATTGATTTACTTTAAAAGGATAGTCACTCTATTTTATACTACGGGTATTGTGTGACATTGTGAAAGTAACGTATCTTTTAAAGAGTTAATGTATGAAGTACTTTGGGGATAAAAACCCGATTTTGTTAATCATATAGTAGAAGGTACCTTGTGTGAACAACTTGATTGTATTGGTTTGTGATAGCCTTGTAATACTTTCTTGATTGCGTTGATAAGTAAACGTGTTGGGATGCTACGTGTGTTAGTATCTTGTGATGTTTGTGTGAAGGGGTTTCCCTTGATTGTGCTTATTAACTATCAGTCGTTATGATAGTATTGTGGCATTCATCTCTTGAGATGATTCCGGGGGTTAAGCTGCCCTCCGATGCGGGGTAGACTCAGGCGGGTCGATGGACCTATGATTCGAGAATACCTCATGCAGTCACGAGGGCCTATCGCGAGCTACGAGTTCGAGTTAGTGTCGTCCTTTATGGGCATGCGGTCCATGTGGCCATGCGGTGCGAAGTCGGGGCGATCCCGGAGTAGCTACCCTCGATGCGGGAATACCTCATGCGGGCGATGAGATTGGCCTATGCGGGTGCGGGAGTTCGAGGTTAGGCAGCGTACATTGATCTGCGGGCAAGTGGCGGCTTTGATCATGTGACGGTCTAGACAGATCTTATAATACGATTCATGACCTTGTTGGTGCGTAGGTTTTTAGTAGTCGGCTATGCCTTCGTACTTACCGTCTGATTTTATTATGACCAGTGGGACCTGGTGTTCATGTGTGTTCCTTGGTGCTTTTATATCATAGACTGCCGGCAGTGAGGAAGGTATTCCACGGGCATGATTGATGTCGTGGGCCTGAGACCCATTGTTATACTTAAGTGATGACTTGAGGGCGTGAGTCCCTAACTTGACATGAATGCTTTGTTGTAAGCGTAGTTTGGTTATCATACATGTCTCTGCTTTATATATCGCTATGATTTCATTTCTGATATGTATTTTGATTTCACATACTAAATTTTTGTTGTCTTGACCTCGCCCGAAGTGCGTTCATGCGCGAGTTGAGGTACACGATCGTTGATCCTAGCTCTCGAGTCGCAGTTTACGTTTGGGAAGCTCCGTTTCTCGGAGGCTTATCGGTGGTATAGTCCCCTGTCGTAAGTGTTTACATTCGGGGGTTTGGCGGGGCCACTGTCCGCCATTGTTGTCGTATCATTCTTAGAGGTGCATGAAATCTTGTTGTGGCGGGGTTTGTAAAAGGATTAAACTGTTCATGTTGAAAAAGTTGCTATTTATATATATCTTGAAGGTAACCGTTTTTAGTTGCTTTGTCTTATTTCAACGCCTTATTTCACTGGTTTCATGTATTGTCTTTATGTTCGTGATTACTCGATGTATGTCTACTTGGGTGCCGGGTAAGGCACGATCCAGGCCGGGTTCGGTCGTGACAAAAGTGGTATCGAGCGATTAATCCTCGGAAAGTGTCTACTGAGCCGTATCGATGAAGTCTTGATTATCGGTGTGTTGTGCACCACACCAATAATCAGGAGGCTATAGGGTATTTAGGATTGGTTTCTATTCTTCTCACTCTGAGATCGTGCCTTAGAGCTGTGTTGTAAGTTAGACCCTCTAACGTATTTCTTTCCCTTACCGTGATGCCTCCGCGTAGGGCAACCGGGCGGGAGGCAAAGCGGCGAGGAGGCTGCGAGTATAGTTCAGAGGGTTACGAGGGCACAGGCCCAATCATCACCTGAGTTAGGTGCTTCATTTGGGGATTTCTGCGACGTCACTAGCCCCAGCAGAGTTTGGCACGACAGCGGCAGTTCCCACTGCGGCCATGATATTTGAACCTTCAGTTCCACGACCGGGAACCGTGAATATAGAGTGCAAAGAGGCGACCCTGTTACTAGCTATGGATTTGGCTACCAAAGAGTATACCGTTGTACCGCAAGTCTTGATGACTACCTAAGAGAAGATTGTGCAAGAGTAATCCTTCAGTTAGGCTTGAGCATGGCCTGTGTACGGGCTTATGCGCAGCAGTAGAAACGTAGAGATCGGCGGGTTAACGAATGACAACGAAGAGGGCGGGCGGCAAGGTCCTTTGGTAACTTTCGGCGAGTCACCTCACGGCGGATTTGATTATGCACATCCATCGGTCGCAGTGGTCTTCCACGAATTTCAGGACGTTCGGGGTATGCAGGAGTTGGTTAGAACTCCAGGGCTTCCGGTTCACAGTGTGACAGACGTCATCCCGGGGAATGTCATCTTTTAGGTTGGTACTTGTTGTACCTATGACCGTCAGGGTCTGGTGTCGAAGAGTGTCCTTGTAGGAGGACTTAGCCTTGAGATCGGTGGGTAGTTCGTCATCTCCCTTAGCTATCGCCTACGGGGCGTGTTTGATTAGACGACTAAGGGAGTGAAGCGATGAACATAGATCTATCCTTAACCCCACAGAGTTTTGTATAGGTGATAAGGTGAGTATACCTTAGGTACTATGTTACGATAGCGATGTGTTATTTGTGATTTGAAATCATGGTTGTTTAACCGAGTAAGATTTTGGGGGATAGAGAAAGTGTGAGCCTTAGAGCTTTATACGTAGAGACCTTAGAGGTGAGGCCATCTCGAGAAAAGGTGTAGTGTTATGTTTGACCCTTATCGGAGTGCATAGTGCACGTGAGTTATGTTGGGACAGGTCCCTAGTAGTGTGGAATGAAAGAGGGTAGTTGAGCTAAGAAGACCGCTAGGTTTTCGTAACGTGATTAGTGAGATTGTTCGGTTGGGAGCTAGTATGATGCGGCGTTGCGGGTCGGGTTGAGGCCACGTTGCGGGTCAACCCTCGGCAGGTTTGGTGGTGGTCGGTTGTGGTGGTCCCGCTTGTGGTAGTCACGAGGTGTTAGGCCCGAGTTCGATTAACCAGCGTCTGAGTTCGTGGATGCATTCGACCGGTGGTCGGGTCGATGGGGGCAGCCCATCGTGTTCTTCGTTCGGGACCGTTTACTCGGCTGTGTTGAGTTATCTGAAGGGTTGAAAGGCTGCACGGGGTGCCTACCTTCACCTTATGTCAGGCAGTGAATCTGTTATACCCCGTATTTCCAGAGTATGTACGCAGGGACGTACGTAGGAAATTTCGAACTTCAAGTAGGCTTGGCCGATTTAATTTTGTGCACAACACCCGATTAGAGTCGTTTTTTGAAAGCGTTTTCCACGACTTTCGTAGGGAATTTCGGCTATGCCATTTTTATTTTGCGGATTTTTAGAGGCGACATTTTGGACCAACAAGAGGCGACACTTGTCACCCTCTCGTTGGGACACCTTAGTGATAATGTAGTGGCGAAAGTTGGCCATTGTGGTCAAGGGTTGGTAGGATATTTTTGTGTTAGTTGGCTAGTGTGCACTTGGCAAGATCTTGGCCTACACTTGCATAGCACTTGGCAAGATCTTGGCCATTGGTTGGCCTTCACTTGACCTATAAATACCCCCCCTTAGTGAAGACTTCTTCATCCAAATATTTGCCTAAGTCTTGAAAGCTCTCCTTCTCCCTCCCCTTGTGTTGAGTTCGTCCTAAGCCTCCCCACCTTGGCGAGAGCCTCCCCTCCTTTGAGGTGCTAGTGGGGTACCCACTAGCCTTGTTGCTTTCGTATAATACCCCCTTTGTGGTGTAGAAATACTCTCAAAGTATTGTTATAATGCCCAAATTACCTTAGCCGTATACCTTGTAGTATTCTAAGGTTATACCTTTCTGAAAAGCCGGAAATACTATTATACTTCCGTCGGTCCACAAAACCGAAACCACAGGAAAATCTCCATAGTCAGTTGGAGTATTGTGTAGAAGTTGGTTAGAACTTCTAAGGGTGGTTTAGAGCGGGTTGGGCGCTCGGAGTTGGAGCTAAACCTTGCTAAGGATCGACATTAAACTCGGATAATTATGGGCTTATCGAGGTAATTATCTTGTCCTCTATTGTAATTGGAAATTACATAATGTTAGAATATATAGTTGAAGTATACTATATATAGTCTTGAACTTAATGTTGTGGCAATGTCCTTGGACTTAAGCTGAAGAAGCTGAATGACTGTAATTACTTAGGGTGTATTCTGAGTAGACTTGTGTAGTTGTGGGTAGGAAGGGCTGCCCAATTTTCCGTAGGATCTTGCATCTAGATTTATTCTACCGAGTAGTCTAGACTTTGATAGACTTGTGTAACTGTATAGGTTGAATGTTCTGCGAGTAGCATGTGCTACTTGAGAAGGTGGACCGAGCTAAGCGGGTTATAGCCGTGGAGCGATTTGCTAATAGTCGATAATCGTCGCGAGGTATGTGAACCTCTTCCTATCTCTTCTAGCATGATGTGTGTATAACTATGTAGTACGGTGAGCGTCGTATGTTATTTGAGCGTAGTTGTGCGGCAATGTCTTTTGACTTAAGCCCGAATAATAATAATCTTGAAGTAGTTCAGAGAATTAGAAGCTGTTTTTAAAAGAAGAGTGTACTTGGTTTTAAAAGCTTAAGAGTTATACTAGCTTTATGGGAAGTTAGGTATAACGGCTTAAGAAAGATAAAGCGAATGATTTTAATTATTATAGAAGTTAAGAGACTTGATCTTGTAAGATAAGAGACTTAACTTAAATAAATTATATGAATTTTGTGTGAAACCTCATTCGTGAGTAATGAGTACTTGATTTTTAAAAGGGATAATGTTTTCTTGATTTGGAAATCGAAATGTGTATCGACAAACCAACTGCGGCGTTAATAAAGGAAAATGTATTGAATAATTAAGTATTATTAAAACCGAGAAACTTCCATCTGCATAGAAACTAAGATGAGACAAAATGATATTTCTAGATCATGATTTCTTTGTAATAAGATTGTTATAAACAAGAATATCCTACTCACATATAAGGCTTATGTTTTCTCAGATTGTTTAAAAGAATTATATTCTTAAATGAATAAGACCTTGAACTCTGAAACCTTTCTAAAATAAGAAGCGTGAACATTTGAAATTAGGCAAACTTGGGCGTTTGGAAAATAATGTTGTTACTTGATTTTACAAAGGTAAGTGTTTTAGTTTACTTAAAAAGACAGTCACTCTATTTTATACTACGTGTATTGTGTGACTTATGTGAAAAAGCAGATCTTTTAAAGATTTAATGTGTGAAGTACTTTGGGGTTAGATACGAACTTGTTAGCATAAAGTACCTTGTGTGAATAACTTGATTGTGTTGGTTTGTGATAGCCTTGTAATACTTTCTTGTTGATTTGATAAGTAAACATGTTAGGATGCTACGTGTGTTAGTATCTTGTGATGTTGTGTAAGGGTCATTCTTGTTGTGCTTACGTTGTTAAGCGTTAAGCCGTTGTACTATTATTGTATCACATACCCTTTGACTTATTATCACAGGGCTTGCCACCCGATGCGGTCTCTACGGCTATGCGGTCCTTGTGACTATGCAGTCGCGGTAGCTCGGGATTGATCATTCGGGTCTTTAGCCCGATGCGGGATTCCTATGCGGTCTGTTGAGACTATGCGGTCTTTTGAGACTATGCGGGTTGCGGGAGCCTAGGCGGATACGGGGTTAAGCGCCCTCGATGCGGGGTATACCTCGAGCGATGCAGGACCATGATTCGAGAATACCTCATGCGGGTCGTGTGTGACCTATGCGGGTCTGCGAGAGTTCGAGGAATAGGCAGCGCGGTGATCTGCGGGCGGTGGCGGCTTCGATCATGTGGTGCGGTCTAGAAAGACCTCGTGATCTGATTTATGGCATTTGTGTGCGGGGTCTTAGTAGTCGGTTATGCCTTCGTACTTACCGTGCGGTTTTATTGTGATGACTTTGAGGCGTGAGTCACGACTTGACATGGCTTATTGTGAGCGTAGTTTGGTTATCATACATGTCTCTGCTTTATAGACTACTATGATTTCATTTCTGATGTTATTTTTGATTTCACATACTAAATTTGTTATCTTGACCTCGCTTGAAGTGCGTTCATGCTGCGAGTAAAGGTACACGATCGTTGATCCTCGCTCTTAGGGTCACGATTCGGCGTTTGGGAAAGCTCCGTTTCTCGGAGGCTTATCTTGGTATAGTCCCTGTTGTTGTAGGTGCTTACATTCGGGGTATGGCGAACCACTGTCCGTCATTGTTGTCGTATCATTTCTTAAGTGCATAGTAATGTTGTGGCGGGGTTTGTAAAAAGTTAAATTGTTCATTTGTAAGAGTTGTTATTTATATATATGCCTCGAGGCAAGTTTTCCTCAGTTCTTGTTTTGTACTTCATTTGTTTCATGTATGTGTTTTATGTTCAGATTACTCGATGTTGTATCACTAGGGTGCGGGGTAAGGCACGATCCACGGGCGAGTTGGTCGTGACAAAAGTGGTATCGAGCGATTAATCCTCGGAAAGTGTCTACGAGCCGTATCGATGAAGTCTTGATTATCGGTGTGTTGTGCACCACGCCAATGTCGTGAGGCTATAGGATATTTAGGATTGGTTTCTATTCTTCTCACTCTGAGATCATGCCTTAGAGTTGTGTTGTAAATTGGACCTCTAAGCGTATTTCTTTCCACTTCGCTATGCCTCGCGTAAGCAACCGGGCGGGAGGCAAGCGGCCGAGGAGGCTGCGAGTAGAGTTGAGAGGGTTCTGAGGGCACGAGCCCAATCATCACCGAGTTAGGTGCTTCATTTGGGGATTTCTGCGACATCACTAGCCCCAGTGAGTTTAGCGGCGGCGGCGGTTCTACTGCGGCCATGATATTTGAACCTTGATTCCACGGCCGAAAGCAGAGAATTTAGATTGCAAGAAAGCGACCATTACTAGCTATGGATTTGGCTACCAAAGTATACCGTTGTACCGCAAGTCTTGATGACTACCTAAGAGAAGATTGTGCAAGTAATCCTTCGATTAAGCTTGAGCATGGCACGTATGCGGGCTTATGCGCGGCCGAAAGCGTAGAGATCGGCGGGTTAACGAAGGACGAAGAGGGCGAGCGGCAAGGTCCTTTGGTAACTTTCGGCGAGTCACCTCGCGTGATTTGATTATGCACATCCATCGGTCTGAGTGGTCTTCCACGAATTTGGGGCGTTCGGGGTATGCGGGAGTTGGTTAGAACTCGGGGCTTCCGGTTCCGCGGTGTGACGTCATCCCGGGGAATGTCATCTTTTAGGTTGGTACTTGTTGTACCTATGACCGTCAGGGTCTGGTATCGAAGAGTGTCCTTGTAGGAGGACTTAGCCTTCAGGATCGGTGGGTAGTTTGTCATCTCCCTCAGCTATGCGCCCTACGGGGCAGGTTTGATTAGAACGACTAAGGGGAGTGAAGCAGTAGATATAGATATATCTTTAACCCTCTAGAGTTTTGTTTATGTGATAAGGTGAGTATACCTTAAGTGCTTTGTGTTAGTTGTGATTAGAAATCCTGGTTAGTTAACCAAGTAAGAATTGGGGGGATAGAGAAGGTGTAAACCTTAGAGTCTTGTTACGTAGAGACCTTGAGGTAAGGTCATCTAGAGTAAAAGACGTATGGTTATGTTGATCCTTATCGGGGTGCCTAGTGCACGTGAGCTATGTTTGGGATAGGTCCCTAGTAGTGTGGAATGAAAGAGGGTAGTTGAGCTAAGAAGACCGCTAGGTTTTCGTAACATGTTTAGTGAGATTGTTCCTTCGGGGAGATAGTATTTTGCGCCTTGCCGGGTCGGGTTGAGGCCACGTTGCGGGTCAACCCGCGGCATGTTTGGTGGTGAGGTGCGGTTGTGGTGGTCGCCTTGTGGTAGGGTCACGAGGGTGTTAGGCCCAAGTTTAGTTAACCAGTCTGAGTTCGTGGATGCGTTCGACCGGTGGTCGGGCGATGGGCGACCCATCGTGTTCTTCGGTCGGGACCATTCACTCGGCAGTGTTGATACATCAGAAAGGTTGTAAGGCTGCACGGGGTGCCTACCTTCACCTTATGGCAGACAGTGGAGCCCAGGATACGGCTGCTTTTGTTTCTGGAAGTTTTACCAGGCAGGGTTAAGGACTCAGGTGAGTCTCAGAATCGCGTTCGCCTCGGGCGGTGTTTGGATTTCAGGGGTAGTTGTGGGGATGGTTGTCTCCTGTAGAGAGAAGTGTTTTAGCTACCATTGCAGTGTTCGGATGTCGCCTTATGAAGCCTTGTAAAGGCGGAAGTGTAAGTTGCCGGTCGATTGGTTCGATGTTGGCAAGGTTGAACAATCGGTTGAGCTTGTTCCACAGAGCCGTGGTTAGTGAAGCTTGTCTAGAAGAAGTTACGGCGGCTCGGAGGAATCGTGCGGATAATCGGCGGCGGCGCTTAGAGTTGAGTTGACGGTCGGTCTTCTTGAAAGTACCACCCGGTCGGTGTGGCGAGCTTTGGGAAAGCGAGAAACTTAGCCCGAGTTACATGGGCCTTTGTGAGTTCATGTGAAGAATAGGCGGGTTGCCTATATGTTAGCATTTGCCGTCCGACTTAGGAGGCGGGGCGTCGGTCTTTTATTGTTATGTTCGAAAGTATCGAAGATCCATCGAATGTTCGATAAATGATGCCCACGTTAAGAGATAGTAACCCGAGTTTTGGATACTAAAGCGATGTCGAAATGTGGTAAGAATTGAGTGTCACGGCGGCCGGTGATCGCATGCAGCCCGGTACCATTTGTTGGGTCGTCGGAGCAAGGCTCGCGACAAAGTGACAAAGTAGTATCATTTTGGTGATGTTAGAGGTGTTTCCTCGTGGACTTAGATGTAAGTATTTCGCGGGGTGTTTACGTGGCGGATGTGGCGGGTTTGTTCGTAAGAATAGTAGTGAAGACTATCTTTGGCGCCGTTTGTTTTGAGACTTAGAAGGAACATTCGGGACGAATGTTTCTAAGGAAGGAGAATGTTATACCCGTATTTCAGTATGTACGCGAGGGGCGTCGTAGGAAATTCGAACTTCAAGTAGGCTTGGCGATTTAATTTTGTGCACAACACCCGATTAGAGTCGTTTTTAGTGAAAGCGTTTTCCACGACTTTCGTAGGGAATTTCGGCTATGCCATTTTTATTTTGCGGATTTTTCCGAGGCGAAACATTTTGGACCAACAAGAGGCGACACTTGTCACCTCTCATTGGGACACCTTGGTGATAATGTAGTGGCCGAAAGTTGGCCATTGTGGTCAAGGGTTGGTAGGATATTTTTTGTGTTAGTTGGCTAGTGTGCACTTGGCAAGATCTTGGCCCTACACTTGCATAGCACTTGGCAAGATCTTGGCCATTGGTTGGCCTTCACTTGACCTATAAATACCCCCCCTTAGTGAAGACTTCTTCATCCAAATATTTGCCTAAGTCTTGAAAGCTCTCCTTCTCCCTCCCCTTGTGTTGAGTTCGTCCTAAGCCTCCCCCACCCTTGGCCGAGAGCCCTCCCCCCCTCCTTTGAGGTGCTAGCCGTGGGGTACCCCCCCCCCCTAGCCTTGTTGCTTTCGTATAATACCCCCCTTTGTGGTGTAGAAATACTCTCAACACTATTGTTATAAGGCCACAAGTACCTGAGCCGTATACCTCGCAGTATTCTAAGGTTATACCTTCTGAAAAGCCGAAATACTATTATACTTCCGTCGGTCCACAAACCGAAACCCTAGGAAAATCTCCATAGTCCGTTGGAGTATTGTGTAGAAGTTGGTTAGAACTTCTAAGGGTGGTTTAGAGCGGGTTGGAGCGCTCGGAGTTGGAGCTAAACCTTGCTAAGGATCGACATTAAACTCGGATAATTATGGGCTTATCGAGGTAATTATCTTGTCCCTCTATTGTAATTGGAAATTACATAATGTTAGAATATATAGTTGAAGTATACTATATATAGTACTGAACTTAATGTTGTGGCAATGTCCTTGGACTTAAGCACAAGAATCGAATCGAGCTGTAATTACTTAGGGTGTATTCTGATGGACTTGTGTAGTTGTGGGTAGGGAAGGGCTGCCCAATTTTCCCGTAGGATCTTGCATCTAGATTTATTCTACCGAGTAGTCTAGACTTTGATAGACTTGTGTAACCTGTATAGGTTGAATGTTCTGCGAGTAGCATGTGCTACTTGAGAAGGTGGACCAGGCTAGCGGGTTATAGCGAGTGGAAGCGATTTGCTAATAGTCGATAATCGTCGCGAGGTATGTGAACCTCTTCCTATCTCTTCTAGCATGATGTGTGTATAACTATGTAGTGCGGTAGGCGTGCGTATGTTATTTGAGCGTGGTTATGCGGCAATGTCTTTTGACTTAAGCCCGAATAATAATAATCTTGAAGTAGTTCAAGAGAATTAAACTGTTTTTAAAGAAGAGTGTACTTGGTTTTAAAAGCAAGAGTTATACTAGCTTTATGGGAAGTTAGGTATAACGGCTTAAGAAAGATAAAGCGAATGATTTTAATTATTATAGAAGTTAAGAGACTTGATCTTGTAAGATAAGAGACTTAACTTAAATAAATTATATGAATTTTGTGTGAAACCTCATTCGTGAGTAATGAGTACTTGATTTTAAAAGGGATAATGTTTCTTGATTTGGAAATCAATGTGTATCGACAAACCAACTGCGGCGTTAATAAAGGAAAATGTATTGAATAATTAAGTATTATTAAAACCGAGAGAAACTTCCATCTGCATAGAAACTAAGATGAGACAAAATGATATTTCCTAGATCATGGTCTGTAATAAGATTGTTATAAACAAGAATATCCTACTCACATATAAGGCTTATGTTTTCTCCGATTGTTTAAAGAGAATTATATTCTTAAATGAATAAGACCTTGAACTCTGAAACCTTTCTAAAATAAGAAACGTGAACATTTGAAATTAGGCAAACTTGGGCGTTTGGAAAATAATGTTGTTACTTGATTTTACAAAGGTAAGTGTTTTAGTTTACTTAAAAACAAATCACTCTATTTTATACTACGTGTATTGTGTGACTTATGTGAAAAAGCAGATCTTTTAAAGATTTAATGTGTGAAGTACTTTGGGGTTAGATACGAACTTGTTAGCATAAAGTACCTTGTGTGAATAACTTGATTGTGTTGGTTTGTGATAGCCTTGTAATACTTTCTTGTTGATTTGATAAGTAAACATGTTAGGATGCTACGTGTGTTAGTATCTTGTGATGTTGTGTAAGGGGTCATTCTTGTTGTGCTTACGTTGTTAAGCGTTAAGCGTTGTACTATTATTGTATCACATACCCTTTGACTTATTATACGAGGGCTTGCCACCCTTGATGCGGGTCTCTACGGCTATGCGGTCCTTGTGACTATGCGGTCGCGGTAGCTCGAGATTGATCATTCGGTCTTTAGCCCGATGCGGGGATTCCTATGCGGTCTGTTGAGACTATGCGGTCTTTTGAGACTATGCGGGTTGCGGGAGCCTAGGCGGATCTGGGGTTAAGTCGCCCTCGATGCGGGGTATACCTCGGTGATGCAGGACCATGATTCGAGAATACCTCATGCGGGTCGTGTGTGACCTATGCGGGCTGCGAGAGTTCGAGAATAGGCGCGCGGTGATCTCTGCGGGCGGTGGCGGCCGATCATGGGGTGCGGTCTAGAAAGACCTCGTGATACAGTTTATGGCATTTGTGGTACTGGGGGTCTTAGTAGTCGGTTATGCCTTCGTACTTACCCCGTACGGTTTTATTGTGATGACTTTGAGGGCGTGAGTCCCTGACTTGACATGACTGCTTATTGTGAACTGTAGTTTGGTTATCATACATGTCTCCTGCTTTATAGACTACTATGATTTCATTTACGATTTATTTTGATTTCACATACTTTTTGTTGTCTTGACCTCGCCCGAAGCTGCGTTCATCTGCGCGAGTAAAGGTACACCGATCGTTGATCCTCGCTCTTAGGGTCACGATTCGGCGTTTGGGAAAGCTCCGTTTCTCGGAGGCTTATCTTAGTATAGTCCCTGTTGTTGTAGGTGCTTACATTCGAGGGTATGGCGAACCTGTCCCGTCATTGTTGTCGTATCATTTCTTAGAGGTCTGTAGTACTGTTGTGGGCAGGGTTTGTAAAAAGGATTAAACTGTTCATTTGTAAGAGTTGTTATTTATATATATGCCTCAGGCAAGTTTTCCTCAGATTACTGTTTTGTACTTCATTTGTTTCATGTATGTGTTTTATGTTCCGCTGATTACTCTGATGTTGTATCACTAGGGTGCCCGGGGTAAGGCACCAGTCACGGGCCCAGGTTCGGGTCGTGACAGAATCCCAGGTTGTGGCTATTTTCGTTTTCTAAAAGTTTACCAGGCAGGGTTAGGAACTCATGTGAGTCTCAGAATCGCATTCGCCCTCGGGCCAGTGTTTGGATTTCAGGGATAGTTGTGGGGATTGTTGGCTCCTGTGGAGGTAGTGTTTGATCTACCATTTCAGTGTTCGGATATCGCCTTATGAAGCCTTGTAAGGGCGGAAGTGTAAGTTGTCGGTCGATTGGTTCGATGTTGGCAAGGTTCAGACAGTTGGTTCAGGCTTGTTCCGGTAATTTGTGGATAGTGAAGCTTGTCTAGAAGAGGTTCGGCAGCTCGGAGGAATCGTGCGGATAATCGGCGGCGGCTAGAGTTCAGGTTGACGGTCGGTCTTCTTGAAAGTACCACCGGGTTTGGAGTGCGGCGAGTTTTGGAAAAGCAGAGGAACTTAGCCCGAGTTACTTTGGGCCTTTGTGAGTTCATGTGAAGGATAGGCGGGTTGCCTATATGTTAGCTTTTGCCGTCCGACTTAGGAGGTCATGCGTCCGGTCTTCGTATTGTTATGATCGGAAAAGTATCGGAGATCCATCAGTGTTCCACTTAATGATGACCACGTTAGAGATAGTAGCCGAGTTTTGGAAACCGGCCGTGCGAATGTGGTAAGAGTTCGAGTGTCGACATCCTCGGGATCGCAAGCGGCCGGTACCATTTGTTGGTCGTCGGAGCAAGGCTCGCGACAAAGTGACAAAGTGGTATCTCTGACGAGTAAAGAGAGGTGAGCATGTATGGCGAGCATTGATGTGATCATTTCTTTTGTAAAGAGAAGGTCACGAAGGAAGTATATTTTAGACCGGTGAGAAGTGTTTGTGGTTATGTTAGAGGTGTTTCCTCGTGGACTTGGATGGAGGTATTTTGCTTGGGTGTTTCCGTGGCGGATGTGGCGGGTTTGTTTTCGTAAGTATAGTAGTGAAGACTATCTTTGGCGCGCGTTTGTTTGAGACTTAGAAGGAACATTGGGACGAATGTTTCTAAGGAGGAGAATGTTATACCGTATTTCCAGTATATGCGTGGGGCGTGCGTAGAAAATTTGAGTTTGTGCCTTAAAGTGCTTGGCGAATTTTATTTGTGCATAACACCGGTTAGAGTCGTTTTTCGACTAAACGTTTTCCACGACTTTTGTAGGGAATTTCGGCTATGTCATTTCTTATTTTGCGGATTTTTAGAGAGGCGAAACATTTTGGACCAACAAGAGGCGACACTTGTCACCTCTCATTGGGACACCTTAGTGATAATGTAGTGGCGAAAGTTGGCCATTGTGGTCAAGGGTTGGTAGGATATTTTTGTGTTAGTTGGCTAGTGTGCACTTGGCAAGATCTTGGCCTACACTTGCATAGCACTTGGCTAAATCTTGGCCATTGGTTGGCCTTCACTGACCTATAAATACCCTCCCCTTTGATGAACTTCTTCATCCAAAAATCTCTTAAGTCTTGAAAGCTTCTTCCTCCCCTTTGTGTAGTGTAGTGGCGAGAGCCCCCTCCCTTGGCGAGAGCCCTTCCCCCTCCTAGTAGTGTGGCCGTGGGGTACCCCACTGCCTAGTTGCTTTCGTATAATACCCCTTCTTGGTAGAAATACTCTCAAAAGTATTGTTATAATGCCCAAATTACCTTAGCCATATACCTTGTAGTATTCTAAGGTTATACCTATACAAAAGCCCGGAAATACTATTATACTTCCGTCGGTCCACAAAACCGAAACCTAGGAAAATCTCCATGGTTAGTTGGAGTAGTAGGTAGAAGTTGGTTAGAACTTCTAAGGGTTGTTTGGAGCGGGTTGGAGCGCACGGGGTTGGAGCTAAGCGATTGCCGGGATCGACTTTATACTTGGATAATTATGGGCTTATTGAGGTAAATATCTTGTCCTCTATTGTAATTGGAAATTACATATTGTTAGAATATATAGTTGAAGTATACTATATATAGAATCGAACGTAGTTATTGGCAATGTCTTTTGACTTAAGCCTGAATAATACTTACGGCAATGTCTTGTGACTTAAGCCTGAATGTAAAGAAGAGTACTGAAATGTAATTACATAGGGTTGTATTACAGTAGACTTGTGTAGTAGTACCGTGGAGTAGAATTGTACCCGTTAGGGTTAGTTGTATAACCCCCCCCCTGGTTGGCTTGGTAGCCGGCCTCGATAGAGGAGGAGATTTCTGTTTGTTGCGGGGAGGTCTTTACCAATTTTCTGTAGAATGTTCTACGAAGAGACCTTATGTTAATAAGCGCCTTGTGGCCTTATAGGTGGAAGTACTATGCGTGGCGCGATCTACTTGGCTTAGGGAGTAGCCGGCGGTTTGAGGTACTTGGAGCGTTTTGCTATTAGTCGATAATCGTCGCGAGGTATGTGAACCTCTTCCTATCTCTTCTAGCATGATATGTGTGAACTATGTAGTACGGTAGACGTACATGTGCTAAATGTATGTTTAAAACATAAAAGTGTTATAACGACTTTATGAGAAGTTGGTTATAACAGCTTTATGTTGGTAAGAAAATACATGTGGTTTTTAAAAGGTACTGATTTGAACTATAACTGGCTTGTTATGTGTTAATAAAGAACTTGAAGTATTTCAAAAGATTTTTGAATCATTTTGAAAGAAGAAGTAATACTTGGTTTTTGAAAAACTTAAGAGTTATACTAGCTTTATGGGAAGTTAGGTATAACGGCTTAAGAATGTTTTACTGATTTCGGAAATCAGAATGTGTATCGACAAACCACTGCAGCGTTAATAAAAGGAAATGTTTTGACTAATTAAGTATTATTAAAACCAGTAGAAACTTCCATCTGCATAGAAGCTAAGATGAGACAAAATGATATTTCTTAGATCATGGTCTTTGTAATAAGATTGTTATAAACAAGAATATCCTACTCACATATAAGACTTAAGTTTCTCAGATAGTTTTAAGGGGAATTATGTTCTCAAATGAATAAGACTATGAACTACGAAACCTTTCTAAAATGAGAAACTTGAACATTGGAAATTAGACAAACTCGATCATTGGAAAAGAATGTTGCTACTTGATTTTACAAAGAGAAGTAATTGATTTACTTTAAAAGGATAGTCACTCTATTTTATACTACGGGTATTGTGTGACATTGTGAAAGTAACGTATCTTTTAAAGAGTTAATGTATGAAGTACTTTGGGGATAAAAACCCGATTTTGTTAATCATATAGTAGAAGGTACCTTGTGTGAACAACTTGATTGTATTGGTTTGTGATAGCCTTGTAATACTTTCTTGATTGCGTTGATAAGTAAACGTGTTGGGATGCTACGTGTGTTAGTATCTTGTGATGTTTGTGTGAAGGGGTTCCCTTGATTGTGCTTATTAACTATCAGTCGTTATGATAGTATTGTGGCATTCATCTCTTGAGATGATTCCGGGGGTTAAGCTGCCCTCCGATGCGGGGTAGACTCAGGCGGGTCGATGGACCTATGATTCGAGAATACCTCATGCAGGTCCCGGGGGCCTATGCGGAGCTCACGAGTTCGTGTTAGTGTATCGTCCTTTATGGGCATGCGGTCCATGTGGCCATGCGGTGCGAAGTCGGGGCGATCGGGAGTAGCTACCCTCGATGCGGGAATACCTCATGCGGGCGATGAGATTGGCCTATCGCGGGCTGCGGGAGTTCGAGGTTAGGCAGCGTACATGATCTGCGGGCAAGTGGCGGCTTTGATCATGTGACGGTCTAGACAGATCTTATGATCTGATTCGCGACCTTGTTGATGCGTGGGTTTTTAGTAGTCGGCTATGCCTTCGCACTTACCGTCTGATTTTATTATGACACAGGTGGGACCGGTGTTCATGTGTGTTCCTTGGTGCTTTTATATCATAAGCTGCAGTGAGGAAGGTATTCCACGGGCATGATTGATGTCGTGGGCCTGAGACCCATTGTTATACTTAAGTGATGACTTGAGGGCGTGAGTCCCTAACTTGACATGACTGCTTTGTTGTAAACTGTAGTTTGGTTATCATACATGTCTCTGCTTTATATGTTGCTATGATTTCATTTCTGATATGTATTTTGATTTCACATGCACTGTTATGCGACCTCGCCGAGGCTGCGTTCATCCGCGAGTTGAGGTACACCAGTCGTTGATCCTAGCTCTCAGGGTCACAGTTTCAGCGTTTGGGAAGCTCCGTTTCTCCGGAGGCTTATCAGTGGTATAGTCCCCTGTCGTCGTAAGTGTTTACATTCAGGGGTTTGGCGGGCCTGTCCGCCATTGTTGTCGTATCATTCTTAAGTGCATGAATCTTGTTGTGGCGGGGTTTGTAAAAAGGATTAAAGCATTCATGTTGAAAAAGTTGCTATTTATATATATCTTGAAGGTAACTGTTTTTGGTTAGCTTTGTCTTCTTATTTCAACGCCTTATTTCATTGGTTTCATGTATTGTCTTTATGTTCGTGATTACTCGATGTATGTCTACTTGGGTGCGGGGTAAGGCACGATCCACGGGCCGGTTCGGTCGTGGCGACTCTAAGCACGATCTCGGAATGAGAAGAATGGAAACCAATCCTAAATATCCTATAGCCTCACGATTATTGGTGTGGTGCACAACACACCGATAATCAAGACTACTAGATACGATGCGTAGACACTTTCCGAGGATTAATCGCTCGATACCACTTTTGTCACGACCCGTTCGGGGCGTGGTGGTGCCTTCAGGGGCACCCAGTAGTCATACATCGAGTAACCGGAATATAAAACAAGGCAGAAGCGATTTATAAAATAAGACACGGTTTATCGATGAAAAGCTTGACCTTCGGAATAATATATAGAACTCAAGTTTTGAAGTTACATCCCAAATGTACAATAGTACTACAGACCTCTAAGGAAGTAAACAACTATTGCGGGACAGGGCCACATACCTGGCATAAAACTATCTACAATACGGAGATCATACCCAAAAGTAGAGCCTCGGAGAAGATGGAGCTCACGACACCAACGCAAAGATCCTAAGGATGTGGATCTAGCACACCTTTGCCACCTGCGGCATGAGCGGCCCAGAAGGAGTCGATAACAGTACAGTATGTGAAACTATAAAGTACTTTAAAAATGAAATCAAAGTATTTAAAACCTTTTCACAAATACAATCGGTTCAATTGCACATAGTGCCATCACAAACAACAACGGTAATAGGAAAAGCGTAGCAGTCTATTCTAGGCGCGAATGATCGAAGCAAGGCCAATCGCCCATAGTATTATCTGCGTGCCTAGTCACGGACTTCCGCGGCGCATGGGTCCCACACGCGTGAGATATTTCGCGCATCGGGGCAGCGACCCGGCGTCCGCCTAGGCTCCGCGGCCGCATAGCCTCAAAGACCGCATAGTCTCAGCGGCCGCATAGAGTCCCCGCGTCAGGCTAAGCGCCGGAATGATCAATCCGGAGCATACCGCTGCTCGCATAGTCTCACAGACCGCGTAGGCCGTATAGACCGCGTCGAGGCAAGCCGCGGTATAACGATCGAGGGTAGGTGATACAATAACGATACAATGGACTTGCAGGTTAGCAACGTAAGCCTGGCAAGAATGACCCCTTACACGGCATTACAAGACACTAACACGGTAGCATCATAACATGTCTACTTATCAAACAACCTTACTACACTTAATGTAAATCAATACAAGGCTTTTATAAACAAACAAATGCAGTTCCTTTTTATCTTCTTAAGTTGTTATACCTAACTTCCCATAAAGCGGATAACTCTTAAGCTTTTGTTTTAAAACCAAATATTTATCTTCATTAAAAATGATTGATATTCTTTTGAAATGTTTTGATTCTTTGTTATTCGAGCTTAAGCGTGAGGCATTCATGTAAGTATTATTCGAGCTTAAGTCGTGAGGCATTGCCATAAGTATTATTCGGGCTTAAGTCAAAGACATTGCGTAGTTATTATTCAGTTAACACGTATGCGTCTAGTACTATATATTGTAAAATATCATGCTTTAGGAAGAATCACATACCTTCTCATAAAACCACGCCAAGTTGAATATGTCGCGTGAGAGTCGACTATAATAGTCACAGATATCTATCAAAGACTACTCGAGGTCATTCTAAACGGGGTTCATAATTCTACGGAAAGTCGGGCAGCACACCCTACCCGGTGAGCTATGTAAGTCTCTTTGTGAAAACAGTCTATGTGAGTCTGATTCAATTATTCTTCTTTTAAACCTTTCTACTGTGATAACAGTTCAATTCTATTCTGTGATATTCTTCTAAGTATCAAATACTTATTCTAATACTACAACAGTAAGTATTCTCTAATTCAAAAGAGGGTTAGGATTAGTTACCTCAGTAAGCCCAATAATATCCTAGATAAAGTCGCGCCTGAGCAAGGTTTAGCTCTAAGTTGTATGCGCTCAGGTAGCTCGAAACCTTAGAAGTTCTTCACAACTTCTACAAGGACTAAGGGATTTGGGCTAAGGTATTTTGTGCATTATAACTAAACTAGAAGACAAATTATCTACCAAGGGAGCGTGGTAGATTTCGGCTAGGCTAGGGGGTAGGCTCTCGGCCACACCGCATGAGGAGGGAAGAGGTGTTGGACGAAAAGCTTAAGGGAGAGGAGAGGATTTTTAGACTTGGAAGATAACTTAGTGGATGAATAACTCTTCATCTCTAAGTGGGTATTTATAGCTCAAGCCTTGGCCAACCAATGGCCAAGATGAAGACAAGTGCAAGGCAAGTGTAGGGTGAGGATTAACTAAACACAAATATCCTACCACCCCTTGACTTGTGCACAAGGCACAAAAAACGTGCCTTGGCTCTCCAATTTCGTCCTTGGACGATTCAAGTCCACAAATGGGAGGGTGCCAAGTGTTGCCCTCCGTTGGTCCAAAATGTTTCGTCTTTCGGAAAAATCCGCAAAATTAGTAATGGCATAGCCGGAATTTTCCCTACGAAGGCTGTGGAAACGTTTCGTCGGAAAACGATTCTTTAAGCGAGTTGTGTACAAAAAAAACGTCCAAGGCTAACTTTAAAGCCAAACTTTTTGTACGTATTCCCTTACGTACATACTGGAAATACGGTATAACGATCAGTAGTCTCGTGACCCGCTGCTGCGGCTCTAAACTCTTTGGTCTTTGGCGTCGCGAAACCCGCCGTCGAATCTTGTCTCAGTCTTGGCCAGGGCTCGCGCCTCGTACTCTTACGTATCTCACTAACGACTCCTCGATTGCCTTGCCCGTACGGGCTGGGTTGCTTACGCGGAGGCATAGCGGTAAAGGAAAGGAATACGTCGGAGGGTCGATTTATCACCGCTCTAAGGCACGATCTCGGAATGAGAAGAATGAAACTAATCCTAAATGTCCTGCGACCTCACGATTATAGATGTGGTGCAACACACCGATAATCAAGACTCTACTAGACACGATGCGTAGACACTTTCAGAGGACTAAGCGCTCGATACCACTTTTGTCACGACCGAACCGGGCGTGGTAGTGCCTACCCCGGGCACCCTGGTGATACAACATCGAGAGAAAATCGCGGAAATAAAAACATGAACATGAATTAAGAGAAAAGATAAATAAACAGGCCAACCAAAGCAGTTGCCTTCATCATATATACATAAATACCCGACGGTTATCCTTTTACAAACCCTGCCTGATTGCTACAGACCTCTAAGATTTTACAACGGCTATGACGGAGACGGGGCCGCCATACCACGAATGTATAAGCATCTACGCACTCGGGGTAACATACCAAAAGATAAGCCTCGAAGGAACGGAGCTTCCAATCTGTTGAAAGGTGATCCTAAGCGGGGTCGATACCGATGTACCTTTTACTGCGGCATGAGCGCCCCGAAGGAGTCGATCTGGCAATTACCAAGTATGTGAAAGCGTAAAATCGTAAATGAAATCATAATAGTCTATATAAAGCGGGAGACATGTATGATAACCAAACTACGATTCACAACATAGAAGCGATCGTGTCAAGTCGAGGACTCACGCGCCTCAAAGTCATCCTCATGCCCGTGGAACTTCTTCCTCATGCCGGCGATCTAGGTACAAATCATGTGATACGTATAACGTGTCTCGGCCCATCTTATGGACCCAATATAGAAAGCGTGTGGAATACATTCCGGATGAACCGGTGGTCGGTGAAATACATTCCGGATGAGCCGTAGTCAAGTGATATACATTCCGGATGAACCGGTAGTCGAGTAAAATACATTCCCGGATGACCCGGTAATCAAGTGAAATACATTCCCGGATGACCCGGTAATCAAGTGAGATACATTCCCGGATGACCCGGTAATCAAGTGAAATACATTCGGATGACGTGTAATCAAGTGAGATACATTCCCGGATGACCCGGTAATCGAGTAGAACACAGTTCTTGCACAACAAGGCTATTACACGTAACATGATCAAGTTTCATAACAACAAGCATAAGCAAGTTACACACGACTCAAGGTACTTTCTTTTATGTCAAAGTCGGATTTTAACCTTAAAGTACTACGTCGTTAAATTCCTTTTAAGATCCATTTCTTTTACAAAGGTCACCCGATACGTAGTATAAAATTGGAGTGACTAACATTGTTAAGTAAACCAAAATGCTTTCCTTTGTAAAATCAAGTAACAACCTTATTTTTCCAAGCGTTGAGTTTGCCTAATTTCGAATGCTCAAGTTTCTCATTTTAGAAAAAGGTTTCGTAGTTCATAGTTTTAGTCCTTTAAAACATAATTCTCCTTTAAACGTTTTGAGAAACATATGTCTTATATGTGAGTAGGTTATTCTTGTTTATAATCAATCTTATTAAGCAGCCATGATCTAGGAAATGTAATATCATTTTGTCTCATCTTAGCTTCTATGCGGATGGAGGTTTCTCTTGGTTTTAATAATACTTCATTAGTCAATACATTTTCCTTTTATTAACTGCGATGGTTTGTCGATACACATTCGATTTCAAATCGATAAAACATTCTTAAGCCGTTATACCTAACTTCCCATAAAGCTAGTATAACTCTTAAGCTTTCAAAACCCAAGTACTACTCATTCTTTCATAACGATTCATAAATCTTTTGAAATACTTCAAGTTCTTTATTAACACATATCAAGCCAGTTATTATTCAAATCAGTTACCTTTTAGAAACCACAGAGTATTTGCTTATCCACATAAAGCTGTTATCACCGACTTCCCATAAAGCCGTTATAACACTTTATGTTTTAAACAATCAAATACATTTAGCACGTATGCGTCTGCGTACTACATAGTTCACACATATCATGCTAGAAGAGATAGGAAGAGGTTCACATACCTCGCGACGATTATCGACTAATAGCAAAACGCTCCAAGTACCTCAAACCGTCGGCTACACTCTCAGTCAAGCAGGTCACTCCACACGTAGTACTACAACCTATAGAGGCCCTATTAATATCTTTAGATCCCGACGTAGAATATTCTACAGAAAATTCGGCAGCACCTCCCCCCCCGCAACAGCGTAAATCTCCTCCTCTATCGAGGCCGGCTACCAAGCCAACCGGGGGGGGTTAACACGTCTGACCGGACGTGTACAATTCTACTACACAGCAATGCTACACAAGTCTCATGTCTGATCCTATGTAATTACTGATTCGATTCTCTTATTTAAATTGAGCTTAAGTCAAAAGACATTGCCGCACAATTATAATGTTCAGTTCTATATATAGTATACTTCAACCATATATTCTCTGACATGTAATTTCCAATTACAATAGAAGGTCAAGAGTGTTTACCTCGATAAGCCCAAAATTATCCGAGTTTAAATGTCGATCTGAGCAAGGTTTAGCTCTACTCAGCGCTCAGGCCGCTCAAACAACCCTTAGAAGTTCTAACCAACTTCTACTATAACTTCAACTACGGGTGAAGATTTACTTAGGGTTTCGTTTTGTAGTGAGGAAAGTATAATAGTATTTTCGGGCTTTTGTAAAAGGGTACTTTGGAAAGTACTACAAGGTATTTGGCTAAAGTATTTTGGGCATTATAACAATACTAGGAGAGTATTTCTATACCACAACAAGGGGTATTATACGAAAACAACTAGGCTAGGGGGGGGTAGACCTCTCGGCCAAGGCTTCTCAAGGGGGGGGTAGTGTGGCGGACGAAGTAAGTAAGAGGAGGGAGTATTTTGAGACTTAGGTAGATTGCTCAAGTTTTGGATGAAGAAAGTTCATCAACTAAGGGGTATTTATAGGTCAAGTGAAGGCCAACCAATGGCCAAGATGAAGACAAGTGCATAGCAAGTGTAAGGCCAAGATTAAGCCATGTGCAACCTTATCCATCTACACAAAATATCCTACCTAACCCTTGACCACAATTCAACACAAAAAACGTGCCAATCCTTGCCCATTTCGTCCGCCAACCTTCACCAATTAGGGTGACAAGTGTCGCCTCTTGTTGATCCCAAAATGTTACGTCTCTCGGAAAAATCCGCAAAAATTATAAATGACATAGCGGAAATTCCCCTACGAAAGTGTGAAAAGCGTTTAGTCGAAACGACTCTAGCAAGTGTTGTGCACAAAAAGAATTCGCCAAGCCTAAAGAAGTTCGAAAATTTCTACGTCGTCCCCACGTACATACTGCGGAAATACGGTATAACGGTTTGAGGACTTCGGCGAGTTCTTGGGGAAGCACACAGCGCGCGTTACTCTATCCATCCAGGGTCGACCAAGATGTACCACGACCTTAGATCTGTGTATTGGACGGATGGCTTGAAGAGGGACGTTGCAGAGTTCGTAGCTCAATGCCCGTGTTGTCAGCAGGTGAAGGTAGAGCACCAGAGGCCTGGTGGTTTGTTGCAGACGATAGAGATCCCGACCTGAAAGTGGGATGTGATCAACATGGACTTTATCACAGGATTACCTCGCACTCAGAGGAGACATGATTCTATATGGGTTATCGTCGACAGGCTGACGAAATCAGCCCACTTTTTTCCCGTCAGGATGACTTTTTCGGCTGAGGATTATGCCAGACTTTACATCCGAGAGATCGTCAGACTGCATGGAGTCCCTATTTCGATCATATCAGACAGAGGAGCCCAGTTTATGGCTAACTTCTGGAGGTCTTTCCAGAAGGGTTTAGGGACGCATGTGAGCCTGAGTACTGCATTCCATCCACAGACAGACGGACATGCTGAGCGCACTATCCAGACTCTTGAGGATATGCTGCGAGCCTGTGTTATCGACTCGAGGTAGGGGAGGATCATTTGCCTCTAGTTGAGTTTGCATATAATAATAACTACCACTCGGATTCAGATTCGCCTTATGAGGCCTTGTATGGGAGGAAGTGCGGTCGCCGATAGGCTGGTTCGATGTGGGCGAGGTACAATTAGTAGGACCAGTTGGTGCAGCGGCGATGGATAAGGTGAAGCTTATCGAAGCGGTTCTTGGCGGCTGAGTCGACAAAAGTCATATCACGGATCATCGTCGGCATCCGAGTTCGCGATTGATGATTGGGTTTTACGAAGTGTCACCCATGAAGGTGTGATGAGATTCGGGAAGAAAGGAAACTCGGCCCAAGGTACATTGGGCGTGTCAGATGTCGCGAGGGTAGGCAAGGTTGCCTATGAGTTGAATCTGCCGTCCGATCTGGAAGCGGTCATCCGGTGTTTCATGTTTCTATCTTTGAGAGATGTATCGGATCCATCTAGAGTGCATCGATTGGCGATGTCGGTGACCGAGGGTTATCGTGAGGAGATTCCATAGCGATAATCGATCGTCGAGTTAGGCGTCTGCGGACCAAGGCGTGGCTTCCGTCAAAGTTCTGTGGCGGAACGAGCTCAGGGAGGAGATGACGTGGGAAGCTGAGGAGGACATGAGGCAGAAGTATCCTCACTTATTCCCCACACCTCCAGGTAACTTACTTTCCTATTTGCTGGTTTTTAATTATCGTATTTGCTTAAGTGTTATATTGTGGCCATGTGTGGCACTTGCAAACTGTTAAGTTGTGAGGTATTTTATCGTTAACTGTCTTGGGAAGGAACATTCGGGACGAATGTTTCTAAGGAGGGGAGAATGTTATACCCCGTATTTCCAGAGTATGTACGTGAGGACGTACGTACAAAAGTTTAGCCTTGGTTAGGCATTGGACGAAAAATGTTTGTGCACAACTCACTTAAAGAATCGTTTTTCGACGAAACGTTTTACTAAACTCGCGTAGGGTAAATTCCGGCTATGTCATTTATATTTTTGCGGATTTTTCCGAGAGATGAAATATTTTGGACCAACGGGAGGGTGACACTTGTCACCCTCAATGGACGGCAAACATGGGCCAAGGTTGCTCGTTTTTTGTGCCTTTGCACAAAGTCAAGGAGTTGGTAGGATATTTGTGTAGTAGATGGATAAGGACACTTGGGTGAATCTCCACCCTACACTTGCCTTGCACTTGGCATCATCTTGGCCATTGGTTGGCCATTTCTTGACCTATAAATACCCCCCTTAAGATGAAGAGTTCTTCATCCACAAATCAAACTTTCCAAGTCTAAAATCCCTCCCTCTCCCTTGTGAGCTTCTCGTCCAAGAGCTCTCCTCCCCCCCCCCCCCCTCTAAAAGAGCCTAGCTGAAACAATCCTCTAGCCCTAGCCGAAACACCCCAGCCCTTGGTAGATAGGTGTCTTCCAAAGACCCTAGCCCCATTCCGTTATACTATTTTAGTAGACGTTGTTGGGAACTTCTAAGGGTTCTTGGAGCTCTGGGAGCGTACAAATTAGGAGCTAAACCTTGCTCGGAGGCGACTTTTAACTTGGATAATTTTGGGCTTATCGAGGTAAATACTCTTGTCCTTCTATTGTAATTGGATATTACATATAAGAATAGTTAAGACTTGAGTATAAGATATGAAAGAATATTAATGAATAGAATGACTGTTATCACAAAGAGAAGGGTATAAAATAAGAATAATTGAACTATACTTACTTAGAATTTGTTTTCACTGAGACTTGAGTAGCTCGACGGGTAGGAAGTCTTTGCCCGATTTTCCGTAGAATAGAGAACCTCTACTTAAGAACATTTCTGAGAATAGTCTAGACGTTGATAGGCGTATTTGACTATTATAGGTGATTCTCTGCGCGACATATTCGACTTGGCGGTGGATTTCACGAGAAGGTATGTGATTCTTCCTATACTCTTGAGCATGATATTTTAAATATATATATAGTACGATGACGTGCAGTGTTAACTGAATAATAATTACGGCAATGTCTTTTGACTTAAGCCTGAATAATAATTACGACAATGTCTTTTGACTTAAGCCTGAATAATAAAGATCTTGAAGCATTTCAAAAGAATACTGAATCATTTTTAATGTAAGAGAAAGCGGTTGGTTTTTAAACAAAAGCTTAAGAGTTATACTAGCTTTATGGGAAGTTAGGTATAACAACTTAAGAAAGATAAAAAGAACTATTTACTTATTTGCTTATGAAACCTTGTATTGATTTACTGTAAGGTGTAGTAAGATTGATTGATAAATAGACATATTATGATGCTACGTGTGTTAGTGTCTTGTGATGTTGTGAAAGGGGGTCATTCTTGTTGTGCTTACATTGCCAAACGGTAAGTCAGTTGTACTGTTATTATATCACCTACCCCCTTGACTTGTTATACCGAGGGCTTGCCACCCTTGATGCGGGTCTATACGGCCTATGCGGTCTGTGAGACTATGCGGAGCTGCGGGAGTTCCAGGATTGATCATTCCGGGTGTTTTAGCCCGATGCGGGGGATGCCCTATGCGGTCTGTGTGACTATGCGGTCTATTGAGACTATGCGGTGTGGGAGTCGAGAGGGTGCAGGGGTTAGCTACCCCGATGCGAGAATACCTCATGCGGTGCATGTGTGACCTATGCGGTGCGGGAAGTCGGAGACTAGGCACGCATAATTATACTATGGGCGATTGGCCTTGCCCGATCATTCGCGGCCTAGAAAAGACACATTACGATTTACCTATTATTGTTCTTGTTTGTGATATGGCACTATGGGCAATTGAACCGATTGTATTTACAAATGGTTTTAAATACTTTGACTTCATTTAAGTACTTTCTGATTTCACATACTTGGTACTGTTGTCTTGACCTCCTTCGAAGTGCGTTCATACCGCGGTAAGGCAGCAGTGCTAGATCCACATCCTTAGGATCTCTTTGCTTTGGTGTCGGGAGCTCCATCTTCTCCGAGGCTCGACTTTTGGGTATGATCTCCCTGTTGTTGTATATAGTTTTGTACATTCAGGGTATGGCGGGGCCCTGTCCCGCCATAGTTGTTTATCTTCTTAGAGGTCTGTAGTCCTATTGTACAGTTGGGATGTAACTGCAAAAACTATGTTTATATATATATGCCGAAAGGCGACATTTTCTCACATAAAACTGTGTCTCATTTTACAACTGTTTCATGTCTTGTTTTTATATTCCGCTGATTACTCTGATGTATGACTACTTGGGTGCCCGGGTAAGGCACCAGTCACGGGCCCCGGAACGGGTCGTGACAATTGGAAGGTAGGCCAAGTTGCCTATAGTTAGCATTGCCGTCCGACGTAGGAGGCAGTATGTCCGGTCTTTCGTGTTGCTATGTTCGGAAAGTATCGGAGATCCATCCAAAGTGTTCCCAGTTAATGATGACCAAGTTGGAGGTAGTAACCCAGAGATTTTGGAAACTGAAGCAGTAACAGAAATGTGGTAAGTTATGAGAAAGAGTTCGAATGTACGAGAGGGGTACGACGAGTATGGGAATAGAGGTGATCATTTCGTTGGTAAAGAAAAGTTGCGAAGGGAGTATATTTTAGACCTCGAGTGGGAGATATTGTAGTGATGGAGGTGATTCCTCGTGGACTTGGATTAAGTATTTGCGCGTGTGATATTTTGTGGCCAGGTGTGGCAATGGCAACTTGTTATGTTTAGAGGAACTTATCATTATCTGTATCGAGAAGGAACATTCGGGACGAATGTTTCTAAGGAGGGGAGAATGTTATACCCCGTATTTCCAGAGTATGTACGTGAGGACGTACGTAGAAAAGTTTGAGCCTTAAAGTTAGGCAAGGACGAAAATTTTGTGCACAACACACGAAAAGAATCGTTTTCCGACGAAACGTCTTCCAAAACTTGCGAAGGGAAAATTCCGGCTATGTCATTTATAATTTTTGCGGATTTTTCCGAGAGATGAAATATTTTGGACCAACGAGAGGGCGACACTTGTCACCCTCTAATTGGCGGACTTGTGGGCGTCAATGGGACGAATTGGAGCCATGGAGTTGGTAGGATATTTTGTGTAGTTGTTGAGCAAGTGAGACCCACAAACACTTGTCCAAATCTTGACCTTACACTTGCCCACCACTTGTCTTGATCTTGGCCATTGGTTGGCCTATAAATACCCACCTTTGTTGAAGACTTCTTCATCCCAAAAATGTTTTCTAAGTCTTGCAAATCCTCCCCCCCTCTTGAAGAGCTCTCGTCCAAAGAAGCCTCCCCCTCCCCCTTGGAGTGGCCCGCGGCGAGACACACACCCCCCTACCTTGAGTGGTCTCGTAAATACTACCCCCCCCCCCTTGGTAGAAATAACTCTCCAAGTATAGTTACTATTCCAAAATACCTTGGCCCAAATATCTTGTAGTATTCCAAGGTTACACCTATACTAAAAGCCCAGAAATACTATTATACTTCCCTTCAGTCACAACAACGAAACCCTAAGGAAAATCTTCACAGTTGGTTGAAGTATTAAGAAGAAGTTGCGTAGAACTTCTAAGGGTTGTTTGGAGCGGGTTGGAGCACCCGGAGTAGGAGCTAAACGTTGCTCAGGATCGACATTAAACTTGGATAATTTTGGGCTTATCGAGGTAAATACTTTTGTCCTTATATTGTAATTGGAAATTACATACTGTTGTAACATAGAAATGAATATAAGATTCATAGAAGAGAATTGAACTGTAATAGAAGGATATTCTGAGAAAAACCGAACTGAAATCGCATCAGTAGAATATTAAAGTAGAAGTTGATAGACTTATATAACCTTTATAGGTTGAATGTTCTGCGAGTAGCATGTACTACTTGAAAGGTGGACAAGGCTAGCCGGGTTATAGCCGTGGAGCGTTTTGCTAATAGTCGATAATCGTCGCGAGGTATGTGATTCTTCTTATCCTCTTGAGCATGATATTTTAAAAGAATATATATATAGTACGGTAGACGTACGTGTGTTAAGCGAACGTGGTTATGCGGCAATGTCTTTTTACTTAAGCCTGAATAATAAGAATCTTGATGTATTTCAAAAGAATTAAGAATCCTTTTTGAAAGAAGAGTAATACTTGGTTTTAAAAGCTTAAGAGTTATACTAGCTTTATGGGAAGTTAGGTATAACGACTTAAGAGTGATAAAAAAGAATGGTTTATTGATTTTAGAAGTTAAGAGACTTGGTCTTAAAAGATAAGAGACTTGACTTAAATAAATTAAATATGAATTTTGTGTGAAACCTCATTCGTGAGTAATGAGTACTTGGTTTTTAAAAGGAATAATGTTTCTTGATTTGAATCAGAATAAGTATCGAACAAACCACAACATCGCTAATAAAGGGAAATGTATTGACTAATAAAGTATTATTAAAACCAGTAGAAACCTCCATCTGCATAGAAGCTAAGATGAGACAAAATGATGTTACATCTCCTAGATCATGGCTGCTTTAATAAGATTGTTATAAACAAGAATAACCTACTCACATATAAGGCATATGTTTCTCAAATTGTTTTAAAGGAGAATTATATCATTAAGTGATTAAAACTATGAACTACGAAACCTTTCGAAAATGAGAAACTTGAGCAATTGAAATTAGGCAAACTTGAACGTTTGGAAAATAATGTTGTTACGTGATTTTACAAAAGGAAGTGTTTTGGTTTACTTAAAAAGATAGTCACTCTATTTTTATACTACGTATTGTGTGACTTTTGTGAAAGAAACGGATCTTTTAAAGAGTTAATGTATGAAGTACTTTGGGGATAAATTCCCGAACTTGTTAACATAAAGTAGAAAGTACCTTGTGTGAAGAACTTGATTGTATTGGTTTGTGATAGCCTTGTAATACTTTCTTGTTGATTTGATAAGTAAACATGTTAGGATGCTACGTGTGTTAGTATCTTGTGATGTTGTGAAAGGGGGTTATTCTTGTTGTGCTTACGTTGTTAAACTTTAAGCCCGTTGTACTGTTATTATATCACATACCCCCTTGACTTGTTATACCGAGGGCTTTCCACCCTTGATGCGGGTCTATACGGCCTATGCGGTCTATGTGACTATGCGGAGCAGCGGTATGCTCCAGGATTGATCATTCCGGGTGTTTTATCCCGATGCGGGGGATGCCCTATGCGGTCTGTGTGACTATGCGGTCTATTGAGACTATGCGGACTGCGGAGTCGAGGAGAATACCGGGTTAGCTACCGTCGCGGGTCTATACGACCTATGCGGGTCTATGTGTGACCTATGCGGGCTGCGGGAAGTCCAGGATTAGGCACGCATAATGATACTATGGGCGATTGGCCTTGCTTCGATCATTAGCGGCCTAGAAAAGACCAGTTACAGTATATCTATTTCGCTCTTGTTTATGTTGTGGGCGTGAGACCCATAGTTATATTTGAGTGATGGCTTTAAGGGCGTGAGTCCCTGACTTGACATGACTGCTTATTTATTGTGAACTGTAGTTTGGTTATCATACATGTCTCCTGCTTTATATAGACTACTATGATTTCATTTACAGTATTTTCAGTTTCACATACTTGGTACCTGTTGTACTGACCTCCTTCGGGGGGCTGCGTTCATGCCGCAGGTAGAGGTACACCAGTGTTGATCCTCGCTCATAGGGTCACAGTTCAGCGTTTGGGAAGCTCCGTTTCTCCGGAGGCTTATCAGTGGTATAGTCCCCTGTCGTTGTAGGTACTTACATTCAGTGCGGCGGGAACCTGTCCGCCATTGTTATTATAACATTCTTAAGTGCAGTAATCTGTTGTGGGCGAGTTGTAAAGGGATGTATGCGTATTCTAGTTGTTATATATATATGCCGAACGGCAATTTTCCTCAGACAAACTGTTTCGCACTTCTTATTATTTCATGTCTTGTTTTATATTCCGCTGATTACTCTGATGTATGTCTACTTGGGTGCCCGGGTAAGGCACCAGTCACGGGCCCGGGTTTGGGTCGTGACAGCCTCAACCCGACCCATTTCGCGCCAAGCTCTTGTTCCCCGATCCGGAACAATCTCACTAATCAAGTCACGAAAACCTAGTGGTCTTCTTAGCTCATCTACCCTATTATAACTCACACCACTCAGGGACTTATCACACAATTATACCCCACGTATACTATGCACTCCGACAAAGGTCAATCGTAAACAAAATCTTTTACTCAAGACGGCCCCGCATCTAAGGTCTCCACGTATAATATTCTAAGGCTCACAATTTCTATGTACCCAACTTTCCCTTTCAACTAACCATGGTTTCTAATCACAATTAACACACTGCTATCCGTATATAGCACTCCACATGTATCTACCATAACAACATAAACACGTCTCTTAAGGGCTAAAGATATCTCTGTAACTACTGTCTTACTTCCTCTTTCTCGCTCTAATCATAATCCTTACTGCAGTGCCTATAGAAGGCGATGAACCACCACCGATCCGGCGTGAGTCTACATCCGTGCTACCTCTGGTCAGACAAACTCTCATCAAATGGCCCTGCTGGCCGCAAGCATAACAATCTCCCAAACTAGCATGACACCCTGAGGATCATCCTCCACTCTCTATCCATATAACTCTGGCGGACTGCAACTCAAGAAATCCCGAAGTCTCAGACTATCGGATCAAGGGTGAACCACTGGCACTGCCGGAACCGCCGGCTCCCTCCGTCCTCATATCTTGCCACGATCCTAGCTAGTAACTGGGCCATCTCTTGAACTCATATCTTCGGCTCCTGGCCGTGGAACTGGAGGCTCAGGTATCGTGGCCTCAGTAGAAACTGCTGCCGCTCTAAACTCTGTTGGGGTTAGCGGCGTCATAAAACTCATCGTATGAAGTACTATCTCAGGTAGTGACCAGGCCTGTGCCCTCGTAACCCTCTGTGTTCTACTCGTAGCTCCCTCTGCTGCCTTGCCCATCTGGGCCCTTTGCCTTGCGCGGAAGCATAACTGGTATATACGAATACGTCCGAGGGAGTCCAATTTTATAACACAGCTCTAAGGCACGATCTCGGAGTGAGAAGAATAGAAACTAATCCTAAATATCCCATAGCCTACTGATTATAGGTGTGGTGCACAACACGCCGATAATCAAGACTCTACTAGATACGGTCTATAGACACTTTCCAATGATTAACTGCTCTGATACCACTTTTGTCACGACCCGATCTCGGGCCCGCGACTGGTGCCTTACCCCGGGCACCCTAGTGATACAACATCAGAGAAAATCAACGGAAATAAAAACTTGAACATGAAACAAGACATAAAGTAAGAAATAGGCTAACCAAAACCGGTCACCTTCCCGTATATATATATATAAAACCGAACAGTTAAAATCCTTTACAAACCTTGCCCACAACAGTACTACAGACCTCTAAGGATGTAACAACAACTATGATGGGACAGGGCCCCGCCATACCCCTGAATGTACAAGTACCTACCATGACAGGGGACTATACCAAAAGATAAGCCTCCGGAGAAACGGAGCTTCCCAAACGCTGAACTGCGATCCTATGAGCGAGGATCAACAACTGGTGTACCTCTAACTGCGGCATGAACGCAGCCCGAAGGAGTCGATAACAGTACCAAGTATGTGAAACTAAAAATACTGTAATGAAATCACATTTCATCATTTTATAAAACCATTTCGCAATAAGTAAACAGTTATGTCAAGTAAGGGGACGCATATCCTCAAAATAATCACTCACACATAACTATGGGTCTCACGCCCATAATATCAATCATGCCCGTGGAACTCATTCCTCACTGCCGGCAGTACATGATGTAAAACCACACCCATATGTGAACCTGAACACTAGACCCTGCCTGCGTCATCAAACCGATCGGGCCAAGTAGAATAGCCAACTACCAGTCCGAAGGCTAGTCATAAAACTTCACGGGCAAAGTACGGAAGCCAACTACCAGATCCAAACCAGCCACACAACTGACCGAGGCAAGTATCTTAAGCTAACGTACCATAGCCTACCGTCTCACGAGATATGACCGTGGCAAGTATCTTAAGCTATCTACTATAGCCTGGCGATACACGAAAAATGACCAGGACAAGTATCTAAAGTGTGCCTGTAACCACATGTACAAATCAAGCCCGTGATCGCTCGTCACCACGGCAAGCTTCATGGATTAACGGTCCATGGACTAATAACATAAACCTCACAATGACCGCATGCCCCGGCATCTTACCTCGGTACAAGCATGGCCATGAAACAATCCTACTGGACGCATACCCGTGGACCATCCATCATGTCAGTATGTCCAAAGGAAATAACAAGATAATACTCAAAGTGGAAGCATACCCGTGGACCATCCATCGTGTCAGTATGTCCAAAAGAAATAACCAGATAATACTCAAAGTGGATGCATACTCGTGGACCATCCAACGTGTCAGTATGTCCAAGCAATCAATCAGATAGTCGGCCCTCCCCGAGAGACACGGTAGCACATAATCAAAACACTTGCACAACAAAAGCTATCACAACAAGCATAAGCAAGTTCAACGTACTTTCACTTTATGTCAACAATCCGGGTTTCAACCCCAAAATACTACATACTTTCATTCTTTCAAAAAGACCTCTTTTTTTACGTAAAAGCCACACGATACTAATACTCGTAGTATCAAAACACGTTTTCTTTTCAAACCAAATTACTTCACCTTCGTAAAAATCTTTACAAGACTTTTAAAATCAAGTACTCTATACTTTTTAAACCAAGTGCCTTTCTTTTAAAACAACATCAAGTATACTTTTTAAAACCCAAATAACTTACTCTTTTCAAAACAAGTAACCTATACTTAAATCAAGTTACTGCTCCTTTTCCGAAATCAAGTCTCTTAACTTTCAAAATCAGGTCGTTTAGCTTTCCAAATCAAATCTTTCTTTTATCTTCATAAAGTCGTTATAACTAACTTCCCATAAAGACATTATAACACTTTATGTTTTAAACAAACAAAATTCATTTCACACACGTACGTCTACCGTACTATATAGTTCACAACAATCATGCTCAAGAGTATAGGAAGAATCACATACCTCCTCGGCTTAATCCACAAGCCAAGTCGAGTATGCCGCGCGTAGACAATCCACCTATAATAATCACAACATAACTATCAACTTCTAGTTCTCTTCGTAGCATATTCTAAGTATACAGTTCCTTATTCTACGGAAAATTGGGCAGCACCTCCCCCTAACAAGGCCTGCTACCAAGCCAACAACTCCAAGGGGATTACACGTCTAACCGGACGTGTTCAATTTTGCTTCACAATAATACTACACAAGTCCAATGTAAATACAGTTCAACAACTCCCAGGGGAGAGGGTTACACGTCTAACCGGACGTGTACAATTCTACTTCACAAGTCTACTGTAAATACAATCCAATGTAAATACAAGTCAATCCTTTATAATCATCCTTCCAATATATCTTATACTCAGTTCTAAACTACTACATTATGTAATATCCAATTACAATAGGGGGACATAGATCATTACCTCGATAAGCCCAAAATTATCCAAGATTATAAGTCGATCCTGAGCAACGTTTAGCTCCAATTCCTACGCTCCAACCTGCTCCAAGCGACCCTTAGAAGTTTCTAAACAACTTCTCTTAACACTTCAACCAAGCTATGAAGATTTTTCTAGGGTTTCATTTGCGACTATTGGAATAAAGTGGTATTTTCGGGCTCCTAGTATTAAAATAACTTTGGAATACAACTAGAGATACTAGGCTAAGGTATTTGGGATTATACTACAATACTTGAAGTATTTTCTACACAAGTGGGGGGGAGGGGACGAGAACACCACAAAGGGGAGGGGATATTTTTGCCTTGGAAGACTTAAGAGAGGGATGAAATTATGTCTTGCACTAAGGGGGGGTATTTATAGAGACTTCAAGGGTCAAGATCTATGCAAGTGTGTGGTCAAGATTGGGCCATGTGTGTGTGGGTCCCACCACACCACATGGCCAACGAAAACTAGTGCCATGGCCATTTCGGCCAAAGGGACAAGTGGCAAGACACTTGTCCCACCATTTCGGCCAAGGTGCCACATGGGGGTGACACGTGTCGCCCCCCTACTCATCCAAAATATGTCGTCTTCCGAAAATATCCAAAATACCGAAAATCTCAAAAACAAAGTGGGCCCCACAAAACCGTAAATTTCTCCCGTGGGTCCCACGTGACCATTTCCGAAAATAAAATCTCATAATTCTTATATAATCCAAGAAGCCCAAATACCAAATCTGGGAATCCAATTCCCATCAACGAACCTTTTTCCTTCACAAAACCCGGAAACTTTTCCGTCGAAAAATCACATCTTTCTTTTTTTCCAACATTACTGTCGTATTCTCGTACGTACGTCCTCACATACATACCCTGGAACTACGGGGTATAACAAATGATAAAGAGAATGCAACTATGGTTATGTAAGTTGCACGAGATATGATTACCCCATACTAGTGTAAAGACCATTAGTGAATGATGGGCAGTAAGAACATCTCGAGGAAAGGTGGCAACACATGTACTGACGAGAATGATAGTAGGAAAATATGGGGGGGGGGGGGGGTAAGGGACCCCAGGACAACTTGAAATAATATATAAAGGTAAGACAAGTAGACACTCGAACAATAAGAAAATCTTGGCAAGCCATTAGGATATGTAATACCATGAATTGAGGTTGAACACATGACTATAAGCTCTATGAGCTGAAAGAAAATAATAGGATTATTACTTGACGGGATCAAGGAAGTCTCCCCCTAAATTGTGATTGGCAGGAAGTCTTAGCCATGAGTCAAGTAAAGGAGTCGAATCTAAGTATAGTGACCACGTTTGGTTGCAACAGAGAAATGGAACCAGGAACCATAATTGAGATTAATGATGCCCGAATATTTCGCAAGTATGAGAAAGGCTTCCAGTTATTTGGAAGTAAGCTGACTACGACTACAGTTCTAACCCCTTCTGAGGCCTGAAGGACTAGAGGGTTAGGTTATTATGGTAACACTTTGAGTGTTTGGCTGGGTTGTGTGTGAATGCAATGCGATAAGGTGCCAACCTATATTTTCTTGGCAGCTACGGGAACACGATAGATGAGCTCAGGTTCGAGAGGTTGCCGAGTTTTCCCTCGTTGAGGAGGTGAAGAGGCTACAGTTTGTGTTATACCCCGTAGTTCTAGGGTATGTATGTGAGGACGTACGTACGAGAATACGACATTAAAATTGAAAAAGAAGAAAGATGTGATTTTTCGACAGAAAAGTTTCCGGATTTTGTGAAGGAAAAAGGTTCGTTAATGGGAATTAGATGTTATACCCCGTATTTCCAGAGTATGTACGTAAAGGAATACGTACAAAAAGTTTGGTCTTAAAGTTAGGCCTTGGACGATTTTTTAGGCACAACTCACAAAGCGAACAGTTTTCCGACGAAACGTTTCCACAGCTTTCGTAGGATAAATTCCGGCTATGTCATTTCTAATTTTTGCGGATTTTTCCGAGAGACGTAACACTTTGGACCAACGAGAGGGAGACACTTGCCACCCTCTCATTGGTGGACTTGTCACGGCAATAGGGCCGAATGGATGACCATCCTTGTCATAAAGTTGGTTAGATATTTTGTGTGCAAGTTGGCTAGGTACACTTGCCCTAATCTTGACCTTACACTTGCCTAGCACTTGGCTAAATCTTGGCCATTGGTTGGCCATGTCTTGACCTATAAATACCCCTCTTAAGATGAAGAGTTCTTCATCCACAAAAGCTTTCCAAGTCTAAAAATCCTTCCCTCTCCCTTTGTAAGCAATTCGTCCAACACACCCCCCCTCCCCTTGAGAAGCTTGGCCGAGGCTACCCCACAGCCTAGCCGAAACCTACCCCCCCTCCCTTGGTAGAAAAGTTGCCTTCTTGTATTGTTATAATGCCCAAAATACCCTAGCCTAAATACCTTAGTACTTAGTAGAAGTTGTGAAGAACTTCTAAGGTTTCCTTGGAGCATACAACTTAGGAGCAAAACCTTGCTCAGGCGCGACTTTTTCTAGGATATTATTGGTCTTCACAGGTAACTAATCCTAACCCTCTTTTGAATTAGAGAATACTTACTGTTGTAGAATAAGAATAAGTATAAATACTTAGAAGGATATAAAGGAATACAATTGAACTCAAACACCTTATAAGGGTCTAAAAGAACAATATACTAAATGAACTTACATAGATTTGTTTTCACTGATGAACTTATATAGCTCACGGGTAGGGTTGTCTTTCGACTTTCCGTAGAATTGAGGACCCTCTGTTTAGAATGACCTACAGAATAGTCTAGACTTTGATAGATATATGTGACTATTATAGGCTGATTCTCTGCGCGCGACATACTCGACTTGGCAGGTGGATTTCGAGAAGGTATGTGATTCTTCCTAAAGCATGATATTTTACAATATGTATATAGTACGGTAGACGTACATGTGTTAATCGAATAATAACTAACGGCAATTTCTTTGACTTAAGCTGAATAATACTTACGGCAATGCCTCACGCTTAAGCTCGAATAATACTTACGAATGCCTCACGCTTAAGCTGAATAATACGTACGGCAATTCCTCACGGCTTAAGCCTGAATAATAAAGAACTGAAAACATTTCAAAAGGACTACTGAACCATTTTTTACAGAAGAGAATTAATTGGTTTCTCAAACAGAAGCTTAAGAGTTATACTAGCTTTATGGGAAGTTAAGTATAACCACTTAAGATTGATAAAAGAAACAAGTTGCCTATGTATTTCTAACAGACTTATATGAAATTGTGAAAAGAATAATAAGATGGTTTGATAAGTAGACATGACATGTTGCTATGTGTGTTAGTACCATAACGTTTGTATAAGTGAGTATCCTTGTTGTACTTATGTTGTTTAAAGATAAGTCGTTATGTTAGTGTACTATCACTCACCTCTTGAGATGATCCGAGGTTAAGGCGCCTCCGATGCGGGGTAGACTCGGTGATGCAGGACCATGATTCGAGAATACCTCATGCGGGTCGGGGCCTATGCGAGCTACGAGTTCGTGTTAGTATGCGGGGTTATGCCTCATGCGGTCTATGTGGCCATGCGGACAACGAGTCGGGGCGATGCCGAGGAATAGCTACCCTCGATGCGGGTTATACCTCATGCGGGCCCACGCGAGTGGCCTATCACGGACTCAGAGTCGAGTTAGGCTTGCGAGAATGAGGATGTGGCGAGTGGCCTGTTTGATCATTCGCAGCCTAGACAAGACGTATTACGATTACCTATTGTTGCTCTTGTTTGTGATGTGGCACTATGTGCGGTTTCTGGTTGTTTCACACATATTTGTAAACGTTTTAAAAATGATATGTTTTCATTTAAGTACTTTCTGATTTCGCATACTTAGTACTGTTATGCTTGACCTACTTCGGGGCTGCGTTCATGCGCGGTAAGGGCAGCAGTGCTAGATCCGCATCCTTAGGATCTACGTTGGTGTCGGGAGCTCCATCTCTTCCAGGAGCTCTACTTTTTGGTATGATCTCCGTTGTAGCTAGTTTTTATGCTGATCGAGGTATGGCGGGCCCTGTCTCCGCCATAGTTGTATATTTCATTAAGTGCATGTAGTCATGTTATGCGAGTGTTGGATGTATCGCTAAACCATGATTATATATATATGCCGAAGCGATGTTTTCTCACAAAATCGTGTCTTATTTTATGAATCGTTTCATGTCTTGCTTTATGTTTCGATTACTCGGATGTATGACTACTTGGGTGCCCGGTAAGGCACGATCCGGGCCGGGCGGTCGTGACAAAAGTGGTATCGAGCGATTAATCCTCGGAAAGTGTCTCTGACCGTATCTAGTAGAGTCTTGATTATCGGTGTGTTGTGCACCACCAATAATCGTGAGGCTATAGGGTATTTAGGTTTGTTTTCCGTTCTTCTCATTCTGAGAAGGTGCTTTAGATCTGTGTTATAGGTTGGACCCCTCTATCGTTTTACTTTCTGTATGATTATGCCTCACGTAAGGCAACCCGGTCCCGAAGAAGGCAGCGTAGGAGGCTGCTAGCGAGACACCCAGAGTCACGAGGGCTCGAGGCCCGGTCTATACGAGGCGGCGAGTTCTATGACGCCGCCCGGCCCAGCGAGACCACAGTACCCACACCTCCCGTCCCACGATGCAGGGCGGAGAGTTAGGTACAAGGAGATGGCCCGACTTTTGGCTAAAGTTGTGGCGATCGAGAGAAGGCCGGATCGGCGATTCAGTTCCAGCTCGGCCGCGCACCGTTGTTCACCCGAGGCGAGAGTTTGAGGCTACGAGACTTCTTGAGCGTAGCCCGGAGTTTTATGGATCGAGGCGGAGGATGATCGCGAGGAGTTCATCCGTCGGCTTGAGGATTTTGAGTGATCGGTGTCGGAGACCGAGTCCGTGATCTTTGGTTCACATAGGTGCGTGATACCGCAATCGATTGGTTTGATTCATGGGAGTTATCCGGGAGAGCACGCGTCCCAGTACTTGGGATGAGTTCTCGCAGGCTTTCCTCACTCACTTCTTGCCTCGCAGATGAGGAGGCGCGGTGATAGATTTTTACTCACGAGGCGAGAGAGGGCCTTGTCGGGAGTACAATGTCGAGTTTGATTCATTGGCTCGATATGTCCCGGCATTGGTAGCGAATATGGAGGATAGGGTGCACCGCTATGTCACCGGCTAGACGACTATATGGCGAAGTCATGTGCGGGGTTTCTCTCCGGTAGGTATGGACATTACCGCATGCAGCTCACGCCCTTGGATGCGAGGCGAAGGTCGGCAGTAGGCGAGCAGCGGCGAGAAGAAGGCCGGGGCGGGAGGTCTTCGGTGGTTATCGTGGTGGCGGCCTCGGCGGCGATCTAGATTCGCACCACGGCCGGACTGAGCACTCCTGCGCGTCCTCGGCCACCCACGCTTTTGGCGGACGGGGCCCCAGGGCTTCATACGTCGAGTAGCGAGTGCGGCGATCGGGACCACCCCAGGTGTGGCGATGCGGTAGATCCCATTACGGGAAGTGTGGTACTACTTTTGGAGCTTGTTCTGATTGTGGCCAGCGGGGTCACTTTGCGGACCGTCCGGCCGGCGTGGCGGTGGTAGGGCTCACGCCGAGTTCTTGCGGCTTCATCATCTCCTACGATTACTCGCCGGAGGCGAGTGCTCATGGGTCGGCAGTGTGGCGCAGGCCGTGGCTCGGTCCCGATTCGCGGTCCTCGAACCGCATTTATGCTTTGTCCACCGGGATCGGAGGCCTCACCGATGTCGCCACGGTACCTTATCGGTTCGGGTTTGATGTGTATGCTTTGATAGATCGGGTTCTACTCTGTCTATATATCTCCCTTGTTGCTAGTAGGATAGGGATAGAGCACGAGTCCATAGACCCTTTCGAGGTAGCTACGCCATGGGTGATTCGGTGGTAGCTCGGCGGGTATTTAGAGCTTGTCTGTGACCATTCTGATCGTCGGACCACGGCCGACTTGATAGAGTTGGAGATGATTGACTTCGACGTGATCATGGGGATGGATTGGCTAGCTTCGCTACGCCAATGTAGCTGAGAGAGAGAGAATAGTACGGTTCGATTTCTGAGGCCGGTTGTTGAGTGGGAGAGCACGGTATCGCCAGGGTAGGTTTATTTCCTACCTCAAGGCTAGGAAGATGGTGCGAGAAGGGTATATCTACCATCTCGTTCGGGTGTTTGATCTGAAGGCTGCGGTACCAGATTTTCCGTCGATTCGATGGTCGTGAGTTCCCAGACGTGTTTCGGATGACCTCCGGGTATCCTCCCGAGAGGAGATCGAGTTTGTGTAGATGTGTTGCGGATACTCGGCTATTTCCATTCCGCCATACGAATGGCTTTGCCCGAGTTGAGAGAGTTGAAGGATCGGCTTAGGGATTTGCTAGAGAAGGGCTTCATTAGGCCTAGTGTTTCTCCCAGGAAGCCGGTATTGTTCGTGAAGAAGAAGGGCGGGGCCGCGCGTGTGTTGATTACGGTGAACAAGGTGACCATTAAGAACGAATACCCTTCCTAGGATTGATGATTTGTTCGACCGGTTGCGGTGCGAGATGTTTCTCCAAGATTGATCTGCGATCGGGCTATCATCAGTGCGAGTCGAGAGAGGTGGATGTCCCTAGATCGCATTCGGACGATGCGGGCATTATGAGTTCGTGGTCATGTCTTTTGGGTTGACCAATGCTCGTGGTATTCATGGATTTGATGAACCGAGTGTTCAAACCATTTTGGACACGTTTGTGATAGTGTTCATTGATGATATCTTGGTATATTCGCCGGAGCGAGAGCATCGCGAGCATTTGAGCTGTCTTGTGATTCTCGGGACCAGCAGTTATGCGCCAAGTTTTCCAAATGTGAGTTTTGGTTGACTTGATGGCGTTTCTTGGGCATATTGTCGGGTGATGGCATTCGAGTTGATCTGCCAAGATCGAGGCGATCGAGACTTGGCCTGAACTCTTACTCGGCAGAGTTCGCGATTTTACGGGCCTTGCGGTATTATCGGTTCGTGGAGAAGTTTGCTTCTATCTCTGCACCATTGACTAGGGTGACTCGTAAGCGGCCAAGTTTGATGGTGATGCTTGTGGCGGGGTTTCGATTCTTTGAAAAGAGGCGACGATCGCCCCGTTCTTACTCTTCCGGAGGTCGGATGGTTATGTCGTGTATTGTGATCGTCGGGCATCGGGTTGGGATGTGTGTTGATGCAGCATGGCGAGTTATAGCATATGCATCCCGACGGTGAAGAAACACGAGAGAACTACCCACCCATGATTTGGAGTTGGCGGTGTGATTCACGCTTTGAAGATCTGGAGGCACTATTTGTATGGGGTTCACGTGGATATTTTTACGCACCACAAGAGCCTCGGTATATCTTCACCGAGAGGAGTGAACTTACGGCGAGAGGCGGTGGTTAGAGTTGCTTAAGGATTACGATGTGGACATCCCGTACCACGGGAAGGCCAATGTTGTGGCGTATGCTCTTAGTCGTAGGTCGATGGGAGTCTATCGGTGCATCCGAGAGGAGGGCATGGTTCGTGATTTGCATCGATTAGCGAGCCTTGGTGTCCGTTTGATTGATTCGATAGCGGTGGGGTTAGAGTTCGTGAGGTTGCGAGTCTTCCATCGTCGAGGTGAAGAGGCAACGATTCGAGGATCCGGTTTTGGCACGTTATCGTGATCTGACTCTTCGTGAGGCAAGGGTCCTTTTGGTAGCACGATGGGGTGCTAAGGTTTGAGCGGGTTGTGTGTTCGGATGTTTGAGGACTTCAGCGAGTTCTTGGGAAGCACACAGCGCGCGTTACTCTATCCATCCGGTCGACCAAGATGTACCACGACCTTAGATCGTGTATTGGTGGGATGGTTTGAAGAGGGCGTTGCGAGTTCGTAGCTCGGTGCCCGTGTTGTCGGCGTGAAGGTAGAGCACGAGACACGGTGGTTTGTTGCGGCGATAGAGATCCCGACGGAAGTGGGAGGTAATCAACATGGACTTCATCACGGGATTACCTCGCCTCGGAGAGACATGATTCTATATGGGTTATCGTCGGCGGTGTGAAATCAGCCCACTTTCTTCCCGTCGGGGCGACTTTTGGTGAGGATTATGCGCACTTTACATCAGAGATCGTCGATCGCATGGAGTCCCTACCGATCATATCGCAGAGAGCCCGGTTTACGGCCAACTTCTGAGGTCCTTCCGAGAGGGTTTAGGGGCGGTGAGCTGAGTCGCATTTCATCCACGCATGGACGGACAGTAGAGCGCACTATCCAGACTCTTGAGGATATGCTGCGAGCCTGTGTTATTGACTTTAGTGGTAGTTGGGAGGATCATTTGCCTCTAGTTGAGTTCGCGTATAATAATAGCTACCACTCCATTATTCAGATGGCGCCTTATGAGGCCTTGTATGGGAGGAAGTGCAGATCGCCTATAGGTTGGTTCGAGGTGGGCGAGGTGCAGCTAGTGGGACCAGATTTGGTGCAGTGAGCGATGGATAAGGTGAAGCTTATCGAGGCGGCTATTAATTTCGTAGTCGGCAAGTCGTATGCAGATCATCGCCATCGACATCCGGAGTTCGCGATTGATGATTGGGTTTTCTGAAGGTGTCACCCATGAAGGTGTGATGAGATTCGGGAAGAAGGGAAACTTCGGCCCAAGGTACATTGGGCGTTTGATTGTCCGCGAGGTAGGCAAGGTTGCCTATGAGTTGAATCTGCCGTCCGATCCGGAGGCGTACATCCGTGTTTCACGTTTCTATCTTTGAGAGATGTATCGGGGATCCATCTAGGGTACATCCGATTGACGATGTCCAGTGACCAGGGGTTATCGTATGAGAGATTCCCATAGCGATAATCGATCGTCGGGTTAGGCGTCTGCGGACGAAGGGCGTGGCCGTCAAAGTCTTGTGGCGGAACGAGCTCAGGGAGGAGATGACGTGGGAAGCCGAGGAGGACATGAGGCAGAAGTATCCTCACCTGTTCCCCACCCCTCCAGGTAATTCACTTTCCTACTTGTAAATTTTCGTTATCGTTTTGCCTAAATGTTGTTTTGTGGCCGTGTGTGGCATTTGCAACTGTTTAAGTTATGAAGAACCTTATCGTTATCTGTCTTGGGAAGGAACATTCGGGACGAATGTTTCTAAGGAGGGGAGAATGTTATACCCCGTATTTCCAGAGTATGTACGTAAAGGAATACGTACAAAAAGTTTGGTCTTAAAGTTAGGCCTTGGACGATTTTTTAGGCACAACTCACAAAGCGACGATTTTCGACGAAAGCGTTTCCACGGCTTTCGTAGGATAAATTCGGCTATGTCATTTCTAATTTTTGCGGATTTTTCCAGAGGCGTAACACTTTGGACCAACGAGAGGCGACACTTGCCACCCTCTCATTGGTGGACTTGTCACGGCAATAGGGCGAATGGATGACCATCCTTGTCATAAAGTTGGTTAGATATTTTGTGTGCAAGTTGGCTAGGTACACTTGCCCTAATCTTGACCTTACACTTGCCTAGCACTTGGCTAAATCTTGGCCATTGGTTGGCCATGTCTTGACCTATAAATACCCTCTTAAGATGAAGAGTTCTTCATCCACAAAAGCTTTCAAGTCTAAAAATCCTTCCTCTCCTTTGTAAGCAATTCGTCCAACACACCCCCTCGAGAAGCTTGGCGAGGCTACCACCCCCTAGCCTGGCAAACCTACCCCTTCCCTTGGTAGAAAAGTTGCCTTCTTGTATTGTTATAATGCCCAAAATACCCTAGCCCAAATACCTTAGTACTTAGTAGAAGTTGTGAAGAACTTCTAAGGTTTCCTTGGAGCATACAACTTAGGAGCAAAACCTTGCTCAGGCGCGACTTTTTCTAGGATATTATTGGTCTTACCGAGGTAACTAATCCTAACCCTCTTTTGAATTAGAGAATACTTACTGTTGTAGAATAAGAATAAGTATAAATACTTAGAAGGTTATTAAGGAATAGAATTGAACTGTAACACCTTAGAAGGGTATAAAAGAAGAATATACGAACTGTACTTACATAGGACTGTTTTCACAGTAGACTTATATAGCTCACCGGGTAGGGTTGTGCTGCCCGACTTTCCGTAGAATTGAGGACCCTCTGTTTAGAATGACCTACAGAATAGTCTAGACTTTGATAGATATCTGTGACTATTATAGGCTGATTCTCTGCGCGCGACATACTCGACTTGGCAGGTGGATTTCGCCGAGAAGGTATGTGATTCTTCCTAAAGCATGATATTTTACAATATGTATATAGTACGGTAGACGTACATGTGTTAACTGAATAATAACTAACGGCAATGTCTTTGACTTAAGCCTGAATAATACTTACGGCAATGCCTCACGGCTTAAGCCTGAATAATACGTACGGCAATGCCTCACGGCTTAAGCCTGAATAATACGTACGGCAATGCCTCACGGCTTAAGCCTGAATAATAAAGAACTGAAAACATTTCAAAAGGACTACTGAACCATTTTTTTACAGAAGAGAATTAATTGGTTTCTCAAACAGAAGCTTAAGAGTTATACTAGCTTTATGGGAAGTTAAGTATAACCACTTAAGATTGATAAAAGAAACAAGTTGCCTATGTATTTCTAACAGACTTATATGAAATTGTGAAAAGAATAATAAGATGGTTTGATAAGTAGACATGACATGTTGCTATGTGTGTTAGTACCTTGTAACGTTTGTATAAGTGAGTATCCTTGTTGTACTTATGTTGTTTAAAGATAAGTCGTTATGTTAGTGTAATATCACTCACCTCTTGATGATACCGGAGGTTAAGCTGCCCTCCGATGCGGGGTAGACTCAGGCGGTCTGGGACCATGATTCGAGAATACCTCATGCGGGTCCAGGGGGCCTATGCGGAGCTACGAGAGTTCCAGGTTAGTATGCGGGGTTATGCCTCATGCGGTCTATGTGGCCATGCGGACAGCGAGTCCAGGACGATGCCGAGGAATAGCTACCCTCGATGCGGGGTTATACCTCATGCGGGCCCATGCGAGTGGCCTATGCGGACTCCGGGAGTCCAGGATTAGGCTTGCAGAATGAGGATGTGGGCGAGTGGCCCTGTTTCGATCATTCGCAGCCTAGACAAGACGTATTACAGTTACCTATTGTTGCTCTTGTTTGTGATGTGGCACTATGTGCGGTTTCCTTGGTTGTTTCACACATATTTGTAAACTGGTTTTAAAAATGATATGTTTTCATTTAAGTACTTTACAGTTTCGCATACTTAGTACCTGTTGTACTGACCTCCTTCGGGGGGCTGCGTTCATGCCGCAGGTAAGGGCAAGCAGGTGCTAGATCCGCATCCTTAGGATCTCTACGTTGGTGTCAGGAGCTCCATCTCTTCCGGAGGCTCTACTTTTTGGTATGATCTCCCTGTTGTAGCTAGTTTTTATGCGATCGAGGGTATGGCGGGCCCTGTCGCCATAGTTGTATATTTCCTTAAGTGCATGAGTCATGTTATGCGATTGTCGGATGTAACTGCTAAACCATGATTATATATATATGCCGAAAGGCGATGTTTTCTCACAAAATCTGTGTCTTATTTTATGAACTGTTTCATGTCTTGCTTTATGTTTCCGCTGATTACTCGGATGTATGACTACTTGGGTGCCCCGGTAAGGCACCAGTCACGGGCCCCGGAACGGGTCGTGACATTAGATTCCCAGATTTGGTATTCGTACTTCTTGATATATTAGAGAATTATGGAATTTTATTTCCGGAATTGGTCACGTGGGGCCCACGGGAGAAATTTACGGTTTTGTGGGGCCCACTTTATTTTCGGATTTTTGGCATTACGGATATTTTCGGAAGATGAAATATTTTGGATGAGTAGGAGGGCGACACATGGCACCCCCATGTGGCCATGTGGCCGAGATAGGCTTGCCATGTGTCCCTTGGATGTTGGAGACATGTGGCTAGCCACATGTCTCAATTTTGTGGTGGACATATGGTTGGTAGAACCCATACACACATGTCCCCAATCTACACCACACACTTGCCTTGATCTTTGCCTTTGATTTCTCTATAAATACCCCCTTAAGTGCAAGACATATTCATCCCACACTTGAAATAATTCCCAAGGCAAATTCTCCCTCCCTCCCTTTGTGGTGCTCTCGGCCAACACCCCCCTTTGTGTATAAAAATTCTTCAAGTGTTGTTGTTATCCCAAATACCTTAGCCTAGTATCCCTAGTAGTATTCCAAAGTAATCCCAACATAAGAGCCCAGAAATACTATTTTATTCCTTTAGTCGCAAAACGAAACCCTAGGAAAATCTTCATAGTTGGATGAAGTGTTAAGAGAAGTTGTTTAGAAACTTCTAAGGGTTGCTTGGAGCGGATTGGAGCGTAAGGAGTAGGAGCTAAACGTTGCTCAGGATCGACTTATAATCTTGATAATTTTGGGCTTATCGAGGTAATAATATTTGTCCTTCTATTGTAATTGGAGATTACATATTGTAGTAATTTATAATTGAGTATAAGATTTATGGAAGGATGATTAAAAAGAATTGAACTGTATTTACAGTAGACTTGTGTAGTATTACTGTGGGGCAGTTTTGTTACACCCCGTAGTTCCAGAGTATGTATGTGAGGACGTACGTACGAGAATACGACAGTAATATTGGAAGGGAAGAAAGATGTGATTTTTCGACGAAAAAGTTTCCGGTATTTGTGAAGGAAAAAGGTTCGTTGATGGGAATTGGATTCCCAGATTTGGTATTTGGACTTCCTGGATTATATTAGAATTATGGAATTTTATTTCCGGAATTGGTCACGTGGGAACCACGGGAGAAATTTACGGTTTTGTGGGGCCCACTTTGTTTTAGAGATTTTTGGCATTTCGGATATTTTCGGAAGATGAAATATTTTGGACGAGTAGGGGGGCGACACGTGTCACCCCCTTAGGTGGCCAAGTGGGCCGAAATGGTGGGACAAGTGGCTAGACACTTGTCCCTTGGCCGAAATGGGCCAACATGTGGCAAGCCACTTGTCTTCTTCTTTGTGTAGCCATTTGGAGGGTGGGACCCACACACACATGTCCCAATCTAGACCACCCACTTGCTTTAATCTTGGCCATTGATTGTTCTATAAATACCCCTTGATAGCAAGACTTATTTTTCATCCCACACTTAGTTTATTTTCAAGACAAAAATACTCCCTCCCTCTTGTGTGTAGCTCTCGGCATTGGCCATTCCCCTAGACCAAAAGTTGTCCAAAAATTCTTAAAGTTTTAAGTGTTCTTCCTTAGGGTGTTAGGAAGATTGTGTACCAAGAGTTGGAAAAGATTTCACACCCCTAGCCTAGAAAGGTTGCCTTGGCCGAAAGTTGCCAAATTGTAGCCTAAGTGTTCTTCACTTTTTGGAGTTGGATCTTGAAGAGGAGTTGGTTAGAAACTTCTAAGGGTTGTTTGGAGCATAAGGAATTGGAGCTAAACGTTGCTCAGGATCGACTTATTAATCTTGGATAATTTTGCGCTTATCGAGGTAATGATCTTAGTCCTTCTATTGTAATTGGATATTACATGTTGTAGTAGTTTAGAATTGAGTATAAGATATATGGAAGGATGTTTATAAAGAATTGAATTGTATTTACTTTGGATTTGTATTCTGATGAGACTTATAGTATTATTGTGGAGTAGAATTGTACACGTCCAGGTTAGGCGTGTAACCCATGGAGTTGTTGGCTAGGTAGCGGGCCTTGATAGAGGAGAAATTTATGTGGTCATGCGGGGAGGTCTGCGAATTTTCCGTAGAATAAGGAACCTTGTACTTAGAATTGTTCTACGAAGAGATCTAGAGGTTGATAGACGTTTTGTGGCCTTTATAGGTTGAAGTACTACGAGTAGCGTATTCTACTTGAAAGGTGGAAAAGGTTAGCAGGGTTATAGTACTTTGGAGCGTTTTGCTAATTGTCGATAATCGTCGCGAGGTATGTGAACCTCTTCCTATCTTTTCTAGCATGATTGTTGTGAACTATGTAGTACGGTGACGTCACGTGTGCTAAGCAATTTGGTTGGTTTAGAACATAAAATGTTATAATAGCTTTATGGGAAGTTAGTTATAACGACTTTATGTAGGTAAAGAAATGGTTTGTGGTTTTTAAAAGATAAGAGACTTGACTTATAAATGACTTGATGTGATATGTTAAGGGCTTAAGGTGTGTTAAAAAGTTGTGAAACCGCATTCATGAGTAATGGGTACTTGGTCTTAAAAGGATAATGTTTTATTGATTTCGGAAATGAGAATAAGTATCGAACAAACCACTGCAGCGTTAATAAAGGAAAATGTATTGACTAATTAATTATTATTTAAAACCAGTAGAAACCTCCATCTGCATAAAAGCTAAGATAAGACAAAATTGTATTACATTTCCTAGATCATGGCTGCTTTAATAAGATCATTAATAACAAGTATTGATTTTTCTTAAATTTCAAAGTAAGGAACTTGTTTTCTAAAAGAAAAGAGACTTGAGGAATTTAAAGTGTTTTGGTTTAAAAGAAAGGCATGGTTTTGTCTTAAAATGGTTTAAAAAGGAAGGCATGGTTTGGTCTTAAATTGGTTTAAAATGAAATCATGGTATTGTCTTGGTTTATTTCAAAATAAGGTGTGGAAATGGTTTTGGTTTAATTGAAACAATAGTTACTCTATTTTTCATACTACGAGTGTTAGTATCAGGTGACGTTTGGGAAAGAAATGGGTCTTTTTAAAAGAATTAAAGTATGTAGTACTTTGGGGTTAAAACCCAGACTTTGGCAAATGAAAGTACATTGAGTTGTGTGTAACTTGCCTATGTTTGCGTGTGATAGCCTTGTTATGCAAGTGTTGTATCCTTATGTTACCGCGTCTCTCGATGGAGGGCCGGTCATGTTATTCTTGATCATTTTGGACATACTGACACGATGGGCGGCCCACGGGTATGCTTCCACTATGATAGTCCATGGGCATACTGACTCGATGGATGGTCCACGGGTATGCGGCCATGATGAGGGTTCGTTTCCCTGTTGATAGTGTTATTCCATGGACTAGCTCTCCATGACGTTTTTACTGATTTGGCTTTGGTATCTGGTAGTTGGCTCTCGTACTTGCCCCGGTCGTGGCTGATTCGACTTTGGTATCTGGTAGTTAGCCTTCGTACTTGCCCTGTTCAGTTTAGTGGCGAAGTCTCGTGATCCGGCTTTGGTATCTGGTAGTTGGTCTTCGTACTTGCCCCCATCAGCGACGTGATGCGGCTTAGGTATCTGGTAGTTGGCCTTCGTACTTGCCCCGGGTCAGCTTCGTGGTATAGTTGTATAGTATTGTTAGTACGGCTTTGGTATTTGGTTGTTGGCTTTCGTACTTCCCCGGTCAGTGGATGATGCAGGTTGGTTCTGGTAGCTATGCCTTCGTACTTGCCCCGTACGGTTTTATGACACAGGTGGGACCTGGTGTTCATGTGTACTCCTTGGTGTTGTTATATCATAGGCTATTGCGGTGAGGAAGGAATTCCACGGGCATGATTGATGTTGTGGGCGTGAGACCCATAGTTATATTTGAGTGATGACTTTGAGGGCGTGAGTCCCTGACTTGGCATGACTGCTTATATGTTGTGAATTGTAGTTTGGTTATCATACATGTCTCCTGTTTTATATAGACTGTTATGATTTCATTTACAGTATTTTCAGTTTCACATACTTGGTACCTATTGTACTGACCTCCTTTGGGGGGCTGCGTTCATGCCGCAGGTAGAGGTACACCGATTGTTGATCCTCGCTCATAGGATCATAGTTCAGCGTTTGGGAAGCTCCGTTTCTCCGGAGGCTTATCTTTTGGTATGATTCCCTGAGATTGTAGGTTCTTGTACATTCAGGGGTATGGCGGGGCCCTGTCCCGTCATTGTTGTTATAAAATTCTTAGAGGTCTGTAGTACTGTTGTGGGCCTGGTTTGTAAAAGGATATAAATGTTCGGGTTTTATGTATATATGCAGAAAGGCGACCGTTTTGGTTATCCTGTTTGTTTTTATTATATATCTGGTTTCATGTTTAAGTTTTTATTTCCGCTGATTTTCTCTAATGTTGTATCACTAGGGTGCCCGGGGTAAGGCACCAGTCGCGGGCCCGAGGTCGGGTCGTGACAAAAGTGGTATCAGATCAGTTAATCCTCGGAAAGTGTCTACAGACCATATCTACTAGAGTCTTGATTATCGGCGTGTTGTGCACCACACCTATAATCAGGAGGCTGCAGGATATTTAGGATTGGTTTTATTGCGATGTCTTTTGACTTGAGTCTAAATAATAAGAATCTTGAAGTATTTCAAAAGAATTAAGAATCGTTTTTAAAGAAGAGTAATACTTGGTTTTAAGAGCTTAAGAGTTATACTAGCTTTATGGGAAGTTAGGTATAACGACTTAAGAAAGATAAAAGGAACGGTTTACTTAATTGTTTATGAACGTCTTATATTGATTTCGGAAATGAGAATAAGTATCGAACAAACCACAGCAACACTAATAAAGGGAAATGTATTGACTAATAAAGTATTATTAAAACCAGTAGAAACCTCCATCTGCATAGAAGATAAGATGAGACAAAATGATATTACATTTCCTAGATCATGGCTGCTTTAATAAGATTGTTATAAACAAGAATAACCTACTCACACATAAGGCATATGTTTCTCAAATTGTTTTAAAGGAGAATTATATTATTAAGTGATTAAGACTATGAACTACGAAACCTTTCGAAAATGAGAAACTTGAGCATTTGAAATTAGGCAAACTTGAAACATTTGGAAAAGAATGTTGTTACTTGATTTTACAAAGGGAAGTGTTTTGGTTTACTTAAAAGGATAGTCACTCTATTTTTATACTACGGGTATTGTGTGACTTTTGTGAAAGAAACGGATCTTTTAAAGAGTTAATGTATGAAGTACTTTGGGGATAAAAACCCAAACTTGTTGACATGAAATAGAAAGTACCTTGTGTGAATAACTTGACTACGTTGGTTTGTGATAGCCTGGTAATACTTTCTTGTTGGCTTGATAAGTAAACATGTTAGGATGCTACGTGTGTTAGTGTCTTGTGATGTTTGTGTAAAGGGGTTTCCCTTGTTGTGCTTATGTTGTTTAACGGTAAGCCGTTATGTTAGTATTGCACCACTCACCCCTTGACATGATCTGGGGTTAGCGCCCTCCGTCACGGGGTATACCTCGAGCGATGCAGGACTATGATTCGAGAATACCTCATGCGGGTCCAGGGGACCTATGCGGAGCTGCGAGAGTTCCAGGTTAGTGTGCGGTCTATGTGGCCATGCGGACTGCGAGTCCAGGACGATGCCGGGGAGTAGCTACCCTCGATGCGGGGGAATACCTCATGCGGGCCTATGTGTGTGGCCTATGCGGAGCTGCGGGAAGTTCCAGGATTAGACGCGCACATTTGATACTGCGGGCGAGTGGCCAACTTCGATCATGTGGCGGTCTAGAAAGACCTTGTGATACAGTTTATGACTTGTTGGTACTGTGGGTTTTAGTAGTCGGCTATGCCTTCGTACTTACCCCGTATGGTTTTATTATGACACAGGTGGGACCTGGTGTTCATGTGTATTCCTTGGTGCTTTTATATCATAGACTGTCGGCAGTGAGGAAGGTATTCCACGGGCATGATTGATGTTGTGGGCGTGAGACCCATAGTTATATTGAGTGATGACTTTGAGGGCGTGAGTCCCTGACTTGACATATTTGCTTATTTATTGTGAAGCGTAGTTTGGTTATCATACATGTCTTACATTTTATATAGACTATTATGATTTCATTTCTGATATTTTCATTTCACATACTTGGTACTGTTATCGACCTCGCCCGCGTTCATCTGCATGAGTAGGTACACCAGTTGTTGATCCCCGCTCTTAGGATCACAATTCAGCGTTTTGGGAAGCTCCGTTTCTCCGGAGGCTTATCTTTGGTATAGTCCCTGATGTTGTAGATATTTATGTTCATTCAGGGTATTGCGGGGCCCTGTCCCGCCATAGTTGTTTTGCTTCCTTAGAGGTCTGTAGTCCCGTTGTAAAGTTGGGATGTAACTGTTCACTTTGGGTTTATATATATATGTCGAAAGGCAACTTTTCCTCAGATAAACTGTGTCTCTTTTACATTGTTTCATGTTGTGTTTTTATATTCCGCTGATTACTCTGATGTATGTCTACTTGGGTGCCCGGGTAAGGCACTAGTCACGGGCCCGGGTTCGGGTCGTGACATAAACATACTAGTTTTCGGATTAGGGTTCCAATATCCATAACACTTATCAACTTCATAATATATATCTCATACTTGCTAATATCCATAGCTACAACAATAAGTAATCTTAATTACTAAAACGACAAGAATTTTACCTTTACAAGCCCTTATAATTTCCAAGATTCAATATCGCTCCTTATCAATTCTTAGCTCCTTTGCTTTACGCTCCAATCCGCTATTTGAAGCCTTTAGAAGCTCACAACCAACTTCTCTTCCATTTCCAATCAAAACCTATGAAAATGCCTTAGGTTTTCGCCTTGCGACTAACGTGAAAAGGCCGTTTTTCCGAAATCTTTCTATTGAGATATCCTTACAATACCCTTAGGGACCTTGGGTTAAAGTCTTGTGAATAATGGATCAAAACTACAAATTTTTTGTGTTGAAGAAGTGACAAAGCCGAGAGCAATACCTCAAGCAAAATGTTGTGTGATTTTTTTAAGTGTTAAAAGAGCTAGTCTTGCACTAGTTGTGTATATATAATACAATGGATGGCTTAGATTGCAACACTTGAGTGGCTAGGATGAGAGTAATTAATTAATTGGCCAAGTGGACAAGTTGACTTGGTCAATAAACTCAAGCTTGCTAGACTTGATCTTTTACCTTGGTCAATGACCATCTTACCCTTGCTTCAATTTCGTCCAAGACCAATGTGGGGGGGGGGGGGGTGCCACGTGTTGCCCTCCCATTCGTCCATAAAATTCCGTAACCCTCGTGGGCCCCACGAAACGTAAAATTCCTCGGGTGGGCCCCACGGGACCAAATCCGTAAAAATAAATTTCCATACTCTTCAATTAATGCATTTTGAGAATCTAATTCTCACCAACGAACATTTTTCCTTTCCGACGTTCGGAAGATTTTCCGTCGGAAAAACAATTCTTCCTTTCGTACCAATTTCAAGTCTTGTGTTCCTTACGTACATTCTCTTAAACATGTCCTTGAATTACGGGGTGTAACATACTTCCCCCCTTAGAAACATTCGTCCCCGAATGTTCTTTCGAAGTCCAATCTAATTAGATAGCGACATAGTCTTCTTTTACTACACCCTTCATACAACATATGCCACCCATGGCCACACAACAATACTTATACTAAGATGTCAACCTTGGCACTTACGAGGCCAACTAGTCCATACTCATAATGACCTCAAAGTCTATCGTAATCATCTCTACTAGGTCTACTAGGGTCTGAAGATCGTATCATCACCGGGCGAATCTCATATACCCGTTCAGCTACCACTCCAAACACTCACGGGTATAATTACTACGAAAGGTTCTTATGGATTCAGGCTCTATTCCTTTACACTTGGTTGTTATATTTCTTACTGGTCGTACTCCTTCCGTACTTCCAACTCATACTAGCATACATACAAAACTTCCATACCGATTCTGGCCCCCAATCTTTTGGAGTCACTCTTTTAAACAACATAAGGCCATTTCCGGCTCTCACGACCTGGTTCCGGTGGAACGCGTCCACGAACTCCTAGACCAATTAACTAGACTTGGGCCTTGCACCCTCGTGACCCTGTCACTGTTATACCCCGTATTTCCTGAGTATGTATGTGAGGACGTACGTATAAAAGTTTAGCCTTAGTTAGACACTTTGGACGAAAATATTGTGCACAACACTCGAAAAGAATCGTTTTCCGACGAAACGTTTTCCAAAGCTTGCGTAGGGAAAATTCCGGCTATGTCATTAATAATTTTTGCGGATTTTTCCGAGAGATGAAACATTTTGGACCAACGAGAGGGTGACACTTGTCACCCTCAAGTGGACGGCAAACATGGGCTTGTTTGGACGATTTTGTGGCTTTCCTTTGGTCAAGGTTAGGTAGGATATTTTGTGTAGTAGATGGATAAGGACACTTGGGTAAATCCTCACCCTACACTTGCATAGCACTTGGCTTCATCTTGGCCATTGGTTGGCCTATAAATACCCCCCTAACTTGAAGGTTTTCTTCATCCACAAATCACTTCTCCAAGTCTTGAAAATCCTCCCCCCCTCTTGTAGTGTTTTCGTCCAAGCCTCCCCCCCCCCTCTAGAGAAGCTTAGCCGAAACAACCCTCTCCCCCTTCTAGCCTTGTGGCCAGTGAGCAACCCCTTGGTAGAAAGTTGTCTTCCAAAGTATAGTTACTATTCCAAATACCCTAGCCCAAATCCCTTATAGTATTTGAGTAGAAGTTGTGTAGAACTTCTAAGGATTTCTTGGAGCTATCGGAGCGTGCAATTAGGAGCTAAACCTTGCTCAGGATCGACATTTAACTTGGATAATTTTGGGCTTATCGAGGTAAATACTCTTGTCCTTCTATTGTAATTGGATATTACATATAAGAATAGTTAAGACTTGAGTATAAGATATAGAAGGATATTAATGTTATACCCCGTATTTCCAGAGTATGTATGCGAGGACGTACGTACGAGAATACGGCAGAAAGATTGGAAAGAAAGAAAGATGTGAGTTTTCGACGGAAAAGTTTCCGGTTATTTGTGAAGAAAAAGGTTCGTTAATGGGAATTGGATTCCCAGATTTGGTATTTGGACTTCATAGATTATATTAGAATTTTGAGATTTTATTTTCGGAAATGGTCACGTGGGGCCCAGGAGAAATTCTGATTTTGTGGCCGCTTTGTTTTGAGTTTTCGGTATTTTGGATATTTTGGAAGGCGAAATATTCAGGCGAATCGGGGCGACACGTGTCACCCCATGTGGCACCCTTGGCGAAATAACATTTGTGCACAACACGGTTAGAGTCGTTTTTAAATGAAGCGTTTTGCGTAACTGCGAAGGAAAATTCCGGCTATGTCGTTTTGTATTTTTGCGGATTTTTCAGAGGCGAAACATTTTGGACCAACGGGAGGGTGACATGTGTCACCTCACAATGAGACAAGTGGGCGTGACTTGGCGGTGAGGGCTTGTGGTGCTAGATATTTGTGTAGATATTTGTGAGGGTTTTAAGGAGTAGGGGCTAGGGTGCACTTGGCTTGATCTTGGCCTTACACTTGCCTTGCACTTGGCTAGATCTTGGCCATTGGTTGGCCTTTGGGTTTGCTATAAATACCCTTAGTTGATGAACTTTCTTCATCAAAAATCATTTTCAAGTCTTGAAATCTCTCCCCCTTTGTGAGTTGAAATCGTCCAAAGCCCTCCCCATGTGGAGCTTTGGTAGAGGCCCCCTTTTAGTGAGGCTTGGCCGTGGGGTACCCACTGCCTAGTTGTTTCGTATAATACCACTTGTTGTGGTATAGAAATACTCCTAGTATTGTTATAATGCCCAAAATACCTTAGCCTTGTACCTTGTAGTATTCCAAAGATACCTCTTTCACGTGAGTCAGGAAATACTACCTTTTGTCCTTTTTAGTCTCAAACCGAAACCCTAAGGAAATCTTCATAGTTGGTTGAAGTATTTGAGTAGAAGTTAGTTAGAACTTCTAAGGGTTGTTTGGAGTGGTTTGGGCGCACGGAGTGGAGCTAAACCTTGCTCGGGATCGACATTATAACTTGGATAATTTTGGGCTTATCGAGGTAATTATCTTGTCCTCTATTGTAATTGGAAATTACATGTTTGTTAGCATATATAGTTGAAGTATACTATATATAGAACTACTTAGTATTCGTGATGTCTTTTGACTTAAGCTGAAGAATAAAGCCCAGAATCGTATTTACATGGGGTGTATTGCGATAGACTTGTGTAGAATTGTACACGTCAGGGTAGGCGTGTAAACCCCACTGGTTGGCTTGGTAGGCCTCGATAGAGGAGGAGATTTACTGTTGTTGCGGGAGAGGGGAGGAATTTTCTTTAGAAAGATAGAAAACTTGTGTTTTGGGGTTAATAGGCGTTTGTGACCTTTATAGGTGAAAGTACTAAGAGTAGCGTGATTCTACTCGAGGAGTGGAAAGGGCTAGCAAGGTTGTAGTACTTGGAGCATTTTGCTTATTGTCGATAAATCGTCGCGAGGTATGTGAACCTCTTCCTATCTTTTCTAGCATGATTGTTGTGAACTATGTAGTACGGTAGACGTACATGTGCTAAGTGATTTGGTTGATTTAAAACATAGGGTGTTATAATAGCTTTATGGGAAGTTAGTTATAACGACCTTATGTAAGTGAAAATGGTTTACTGATGTTAGAAGTTAAGAGACTTGATCTTATAAGATAAGAGACTTAACTTATTTGTTTTAATGTGGATGTTTGTGTGAAACCTCATTCGTGAGTAATGAGTACTTGGTTTGTAAAGGGATAATGTTTTACTGATTTGGGAATCGAATGTGTATCGGCAGCACCATGCGGCGTTAATAAAGGAAAATGTATTGATTAATGATTTGTTGTATTAAAACCATTAGATACCTCCATCTGCATAGAAGCTAAGATTAGACAAAATGATATTACATTTTCTAGATCATGGTTTGTAATAAGATCGTTATAAACAAGAATAAACTACTCACATATATGACATATGTTACTCAATTGCTCTAAAAGGAATCAGTGATTAAGTTTGGGAACTATGAAACCATTTGAAAATGAGAAGCTTGAGTAATTGAAACTAGGCAAGCGGAACTTAGGAAAGAATGTTGTTACTTGATTTTGAAAAGGAAGGTGGGTTGGTCATTCTAATACTACGTATCGGGTGACTTTTATAAAAGTAATGGATCTCTTTTAAAAGAACTTAACGTATGTAGTACTTTGGGGTTAAAACCGGACTTTGGCATAAAATGAAAGTACTTTGAGTTGTGTGAAACTTGCCTATGCTTGTTGTTGTGAAACTTGCCTATGCTTGTGATGATAGCCTTTATTGTACAATCGTTGTGTTTTACGTATTCTGGCGTCTCTCGATAGAAGTCGGTTGGTAGTTGAGAACTTACTTGGGCGTCTTGCGGCGGTGACGGAGAAATTCCATGGCATGCGTTCTGTTGATAGTATTATTGTTGTTAATCGCTTTGGACATACCGACCACGATCGTAGCGCGCGGGTATGCTTCCATTTTGGTTAAGGTCTTGTGGTTAATCGCTTTGGATATCTTGACACGATCGTAGCGCGGGTATGTTTCCATTTGATTATCGCCTTGTGATTTCCCTTTGGACATACCGACATCGATCGTGGCGCGCGGGTATCGTCCATTTGGAATGTTGTCTTATTTTCCCTTTGGACATACCGACACGATCGTGGCGCTGCGGGTATCGTCCATTTGGAATGTTGTCTTATTTTTCCCTTTGGACATACTCACACGATCGTAGCGCACGCGGGTATCGTCCATTTGGAATGTTGTCTTATTTTTCCCTTTGGACATACCGACACGATCGTAAGCGCGCGGGTATGCTTCCATTTGGATTCTTTGTCTTGTTGTTGAGGTCACATGGACATGTCTACACGATGCAGAATTCGGGCATGTGGCCATGGGACATTGGTATTATTGTTGCATCATGGACATGTCTACACCGTCTGATATTCGGCATGCGCCATAATGCGAACTCGATTGATGTTGTGGGCGTGAGACCCATAGTTATATTGGAGTGATGATGTTTTATGTTGTGAGCGTAGTTTGGTTATCATACATGTCTCGCTTTATATAGACTAGTATGATTTCATTTCTGATATTATGCTGATTTCACATACTTGGTACTGTTATCTTGACCTCGCCCGGGTGAGCGTATAAAGGCGAGCCTCTCACTCGAAACGAGCGAACCGTGGCTCTCCGTATGGCACATCACGAGAAGGGCGTTGGGCATGCCTCGAGGATCATAAGCCGGTACACTTTGTAAGTCGCTGAGAAGGTTAATGCCTCGGCGGCTTCGCGATTACAAAGTGGTATCGAGCGATTAATCCTCGGAAAGTGTCTGACCGTGTCTAGTAGAGTCTTGATTATCGATGTGTTGTGCACCACATCTATAATCGAGAGGCAGAGACATTTAGGATTGGTTTCCATTCTTCTCATTACGAGATCGTGCCTTAGAGTATGTTGTAAGTTGGACCCTCCGACGTATCTCGTTTTACGATTATGCCTCGCGCAGCAACGAGCCAGAAGGGCAAAGCGGCCAGTGCCGCTAGTGAGATCTGAGAGAAATGCGAGCGCGAGCCCGCATTACACGAGTTGTGCTTGACGGCGGGTTTTGTGGCGCCGCCCGGCCCAGCGAGAGGTTAGAGCGCGGCAATGGCTGCTGAGACGCGATACACGAGCCTCGGTCCACGATGCAGGCGGAGGAGATGGGTTACAAGAGATGGCCCGATTCTTGGCGAGTCGTGGTGGCGAATATGAGGATAGGCCGGATCACGGCGATTCGATTCGATAGCACGATGGTTCACCCCGGCGAGATAGTTTGAGGCTACGGGACTTTACGAGTTGTAGCCCGCGAGTTTCTGGTCGAGGCACGAGGATGATCGCAGGAGTTCATCCGGCGATTCTGACGGATCATGCGGGTGATCAAGGCTTGAAACCGAGTCTGTGACCTTTGGTTCGCATCGGCCGCGTGATACCGATCGATTGGTTTGATTCATGGGAGCTTTCGGGAGAGCATGCACCTCCGTGAGAATGGGATGAGTTTTCGGGCTTTCTCACGCACTTCTTGCCTCCGCGGATGAGGAGAACGCGGTAAACAGTTTTTGTTCTGAGAGGCGAGAGGCGCCGTCGGGAGTACAATGTCGAGTTCGATTCTTTGGCTCGATATGTCCTGCGCTAGTTGCGAATATGGAGGATAGGGTGCATCGCTACGTCACGGGCTAGATGATTATATGGTGAGTCTTGTGCGGGTGTTTCTCTTGGTAGGGCATGGACATTGCCGCACGCAGCTCATGCACTAGGATGTGAGGCACGGAGGGTCGACGGAATGACCTGGATCGGCGAAGAGGGCGGGGCGGCGGGGTCCTTTGGTGGCTTTGAGGCGAACCGCCTCGGCCGAGCTAGTTATATACCCCACCGGTCTGCAGTGGTCCTCCGCGTCTTGAGGAAGCAGTCGAGCTCGTGGGTTGGATTTTCGGCAAGCGGGGTGTTAACGGTGAAGCCACCCCTACCTCGTTGTGACCATTGTGGTAGACTCCATTTTGGAGAGTGTCGTGCTAGATTGGGAGTTTGTTTTGCATGCGGCCAGGCCATTTGCGAGGCGTCCGACCAAGGGTAGCGCGGATGTTCTGACTTCGACGCCCGGGATGCGTGGCTGGTTCATCACCCTACTGACTATGCGCCTGCAGTAGGCCTATGATTAGAGTGGAGCGGTAGCTTGGTATATCCTTAACCCTCTAGAGTTTTGGTATGCTTGTTATGATGATCTCATTATTGTGTGCTATGTACGGATAGCATTGTGATATGTGTGAGTTAGAATGCATGGTTAGTTGGAAGGATACGTATGGAGGCATGGTAAGTGTGAACCTTAGACTATTTCACGGGAGACCTTAGAGGTAAGGTCGTCTTGAGTAAAAGATTCGTTTATGTTTGACCTTTATAAGGGTGAGTAGCATACGTGGGATTTATTTGTGTGATAAGTCCATGGGTAGTGTGAGATGGAAGTGGTAGCTTTCATGATGTGAATTAGTAAGATTGTTAGGATCGGGAACAAGAGTTTAGCGCGGTTGGGGTCGGGTTGAGGACCATTTGCGGGTCAACCGTAACCGGTTTGGGTGTGGGTCAGTTCTGGGTGGTCGCCAGGTGGTAGGTCACGAGGTGCTAGGACCAAGTTTGTATGATCATCGTATGAGTTCGTGGACGCGTTCGACGAGCGGTTCGTAAAGGCGGGAATGGCCTTAAGGAAGTTTGAGGTTAGTAAGATGACCAAGTTTGGAGGTAGTGACTCGAGATTTTCGAGCAAGTAATGACGAAGTATGGTACGTAATGGGAGAGTTCAAGCGTTCGAGAAGGGCACGACGAGTAAGGAAGGAAGATAACGTGTGTTATTTCGTGACCAAGCTGTGGCGTTGGCAATTTGTTAGAAGAGCTTCATCGATATCCGTCTAGTGAAGGAACATTCGGACGAATGTTTCTAAGGAGGAGAATGTTATACCCCGTATTTCCTGAGTATGTATGCGAGTACGTACGTACGAGAATTCGGCAGAAAGATTGGAAAGAATGAAAGATGTGAGTTTTCGACGGAAAAGTTTGCGGTTATTTGTGAAGAAAAGGTTCGTTAATGGGAATTGGATTCCCAGTTTGGTATTTGGACTTCATAGATTATATTAGAATTTTGAGATTTTATTTTGGAAATGGTCACGTGGGGCCCAGGAGAAATTCTGATTTTGTAGCCCGCTTTGTTTTTGAGTTTCGGTATTTTGGATATTTTGGAAGACGAAATATTCAAGCGAATCGGGGCGACACGTGTCACCCCATGTGGCACCTTGGCGAAATAACATTTGTGCACCTGGCGGTTAGAGTCGTTTTTAACGAAGCGTTTTGCGTAACTGCGAAGGAAAATTCCGGCTATGTCGTTTTGTATTTTGCGGATTTTTCCGAGAGACGAATCATTTTGGACCAACGGGAGGGTGACATGTGTCACCCTCACAATGGAGACAAGTGGGGCGGCACTTGGCCGAATTGAGGGGGCTTGTGGTGCTAGATATTTGTGTAGATATTTGTGAGGGTTTTAAGGAGTAGGGGCTAGGGTGCACTTGGCTTGATCTTGGCCTTACACTTGCCTTGCACTTGGCTAGATCTTGGCCATTGGTTGGCCTTTGGGTTTGCTATAAATACCCGCTTAGTTGATGAACTTTCTTCGTCAAAATCATTTTCCAAGTCTTGAAATCTCTCCCCCTTTGTGAGGTGAAATCGTCCAAAGCCCTCCCACTTGTGGAGCTTTGGCAGAGGCCCCACTGAGTGAGGCTTGGCGTGGGGTACCCACTAGCCTAGTTGTTTTCGTATAATACCCTTGTTGTGGTATAGAACTACTCCCCTAGTATTGTTATAATGCCCAAAATACCTTAGCCTTGTACCTTGTAGTATTCCAAAGATACCTCTTTCGTAGAGTCCAAAATACTACCTTTTGTCCTTTTTAGTCTCAAACCGAAACCACAAGGAAATCTTCATAGTTGGTTGAAGTATTTGAGTAGAAGTTGGTTAGAACTTCTAAGGGTTGTTTGGAGTGGTTTGGAGCGCACGGAGTGGAGCTAAACCTTGCTCAGGATCGACATTATAACTTGGATAATTTTGGGCTTATCGAGGTAATTATCTTGTCCTCTATTGTAATTGGAAATTACATGTTTGTTAGCATATATAGTTGAAGTATACTATATATAGAACTACTTAGTATTCGGATGTCTTTTGACTTAAGCTGAAGAATAAAGAATCGAATGACTGTATTTACATGGGTGTATTGCAGTAGACTTGTGTAGAATTGTACACGTCAGGGTAGGCGTGTAAACCCCACTGGTTGGCTTGGTAGCGGCCTCGATAGAGGAGGAGATTTCTGTTGTTGCGGGGAAGTCTTCGAATTTTCTTTAGAAAGATAGAAAACTTGTGTTTTGGGGTTAATAGACGTTTGTGACCTTTATAGGTGAAAGTACTAAGAGTAGCGTATTCTACTCGAGAGTGGAAAGGGCTAGCAAGGTTGTAGTACTTGGAGCATTTTGCTTATTGTCGATAAATCGTCGCGAGGTATGTGAACCTCTTCCTATCTTTTCTAGCATGATTGTTGTGAACTATGTAGTGCGGTAGGCGTGCATACGTGCTAAGTGATTTGGTTGATTTAAAACATAGGGTGTTATAATAGCTTTATGGGAAGTTAGTTATAACGACCTTATGTAAGTGAAAATGGTTTCACGATGTTAGAAGTTAAGAGACTTGATCTTATAAGATAAGAGACTTAACTTATTTGTTTTAATGTGGATGTTTGTGTGAAACCTCATTCGTGAGTAATGAGTACTTGGTTTTAAAGGGATAATGTTTTACCGATTTGGGAATCGAATGTGTATCGACAGCACCAACTGCAGCGTTAATAAAGGAAAATGTATTGAATAATGATGTGTTGTATTAAAACCGGTAGAAACCTCCATCTGCATAGAAGCTAAGATAAGAAAAAATGATATTACATTTTCTAGATAATGTCTTCTGTAATAAGATAGTTATAAACAAGAATAAACTACTCAAATATATGACATATGTTACTCAATTGCTCTAAAAAGTAATCAAGTGATTAAGTTTGGGAACTATGAAACCATTTGAAAATGAGAAGCTTGAGTAATTGAAACTAGGCAAAGCGGAACTTAGGAAAGAATGTTGTTACTTGATTTTGAAAAGGAAGGTGGGTTGGTCATTCTAATACTACGCGTTTCGGGTTACTTTTATATATGTAATGGATATCTTTTAAAAGAACTTAAAGTATGTAGTACTTTGGGGTTAAAAACCCGGACTTTGGCATAAAATGAAAGTACTTTGAGTTGTGTGAAACTTACTATGCTTGTTGTTGTGAAACTTGCCTATGCTTGTGATGATAGCCTTTATTGTACAATCGTTGTGTTTTACGTATTTACGCGTCTCTCGATAGAGGTCGGTTGGTAGTTGAGAACTTACTTGGGCGTCTTGCGTGACGGAGAAATTCCATGGATGCGTTCACGCTGATAGTATTATTGTTGTTAATCGCTTTGGACATCTTGACCGAACGATGCGTAGCGCGCGGGTATGCTTCCATTTTGGTTAAGGTCTTGTGGTTAATCGCTTTGGATATCTCGACACGATGCGTAGCGCGCGGGTATGTTTCCATTTTGATTATCGCCTTGTGATTTCCCTTTGGACATCTTGACACGATCGTAGCGCTGCGGGTATCGTCCATTTGGAATGTTGTCTTATTTTTCCCTTTGGACATACCGACACGATCGTAAGCGCACGGGTATCGTCCATTTGGAATGTTGTCTTATTTTCCCTTTGGACATACCGACACGATCGTAGCGCGCGGGTATCGTCCATTTGGAATGTTGTCTTATTTTTCCCTTTGGACATACCGACGATCGTAGCGCGCGGGTATGCTTCCATTTGGATTCTTTGTCTTGTTGTTGAGGTCACATGGACATGTCTACACCGATGCAAATCGGGGCATGTGGCCATGGGACATTGGTATTATTGTTGCATCATGGACATGTCTACACCGTCTGATATTAGGGCATGCGGCCATAATGCGAACTCGATTGATGTTGTGGGCGTGAGACCCATAGTTATATTGGAGTGATATCGCTTTATGTTGTGAATCGTAGTTTGGTTATCATACATGTCTCCCGCTTTATATAGACTAGTATGATTTCATTCTGATATTATGCAGATTTCACATACTTGGTACTGTTATCGACCTCCTTGAGCTGCGTTCATCTGCGGTAGAGAATACATCGGTCGTGGTTCCTCGCTCATGGATCACGATTCAGCGCATTTGAAGCTCCGTTTCTCGGAGGCTTATCTTTTAGTAGGTGTTCCACGAGTTGTAGGTTCTTGTACATTCGGGGTATGGCGGGGCCTGTCCGTCATAGTCGTTCAGATATCTTAAGTGCATGTAATCTTGTTGTAGGCGGGGTTGTAAAAGATTAAACTGTTGAGTTTTATGTATATATTGAAGGCAAGCTGTTTTGGTTGCTTTGTTTATTCATTTATCTCTTGTTAAATGACTCTTGTTTTGTGTTCATGATTTTCTCGATGTTTGTATCACTAGGGTGCCCTGTAAGGCACGATGCGAACCGGGCAGTCGTTACAATTAAAGAATAAATTAAGCGAAATCGCGTGGAAGATTAATAAAGAAGATTGAACTGTACTTACATAGGATTATATTTCTGATGAACTTGAGTAGCTTGACGGGTAGGGAAGTGCTGCCCAATTTTCCGTAGAATAGAGAACTCTCTGCTTAGAATTGTACAGAATAGTCTAGACGTTGATAGACGTATTTGACTATTATAGGTTGATTCTCTGCGCGCGACATATTCGACTTGGCAGGTGGATTTCGCCGAGAAGGTATGTGATTCTTCCTATACTCTTGAGCATGATATTTTAAAATATATATATATAGTATGGTAGACGTACGTATGTTAACTGGACGTAGTTTTACGGAAATGTCTTTTGACTTAAGCCTGAATAATAAGAACCTTGAAGTATTTCAAAAGAATTATGAATCATTTTTTTTAAAAGAAGAGTAATACTTGGTTTTTAAACAGAAAACTTAAGAGTTATACTAGCTTTATGGGAAGTTAGGTATAACGACTTAAGAAAGATAAAAGGAACGGTTTTACTTGTTTGTTTATGAAAATCTTGTATTGACTTCTGCAAGTATAGTAAGATGGTTTGATAAGTAAACATGTTATGATACTACGTGTGTTAGTGTCTTGTGATGTTATTATTGTTGTGCTTACGTTGTTAAACGTTAAGACCGTTGTACTGTTATTATATCACATACCCCCTTGACTTGATTATACCGGGCTTGCCACCCGATGCGGGTCTATCGGCCTATGCGGTCTGTGACTATGCGGGCTGCGGGAGTTCGATTGATCATTCGGGTGTTCTATCCGACGGGGATGCCCTATGCGGTGCGGTGACTATGCGGTCTATTGAGACTATGTGGACAGCGGGAGTCGGGAGAGTGCAGGGGTTAGCTACCCCGTCGAGAATACCTCATGCGGGTCTGTGTGTGACCTATGCGGACTGCGGGAGTCCAGGATTAGGCACGCATAATGATACTATGGGCGATTGGCCTTGCTTCGATCTTTCGCGGCCTAGAAAAGACCTGTTACAATTTACCTATTATTGCTCTTGTTTGTGATATGGCACTATGTGCAATTGAACTGATTATATTTGCAAATGGTTTTAAATACTTTTATTTCACTTAACGTACTTTACAGTTTCACATACTTGGTACCTGTTGTACTGACCTCCTTGAAGTGCGTTAAATCTGCAGTAAGGGCAGCAAGGGTGCTAGATCCGCATCCTTAGGATCTTTGCTTTGGTGTCGAGAGCTCCATCTTCTCGGAGGCTCGACTTTTGATATGGTTCTCACGATGTTGTAGATATATGTACATTCAGTGGTATGGCGGGGCCCGCCATAGTTATTACATTCCTAAGTGCAGTAGTCATGTTGTAAAGTTGGGATGTAGCGATCACTCTTTATATATATATATGCGAAAAGCGACATTTTCTCGTATATAAAGCGTGTCTCAATTTACATTTGTTTCATGTCTTGTTTTTATATTCACGATTACTCGATGTATGACTACTTGGGTGCGGGTAAGGCACGATCACCGCCCCGAACAGTCGTGACAAAAGTGGTATCGAGCGATTAATCCTCGGAAAGTGTCTATAGACCGTATCTAGTAAGTCTTGATTATCGGTGTGTTGTGCACCACCAATAATCGAGGAGGCTATAGGATATTTAGGATTGGTTTCCATTCTTCTCACTCTGAGATCGTGCCTTAGAGTGTGTTATAAGTTGGACCTCTAACGTATTCCTTTTACATGCATTATGCCTCACGTAAGGCAACCGGGCCCGAAGGGCAATGCGGTAGGAGGCGCTAGTAAGACACCGAGAGTCACGAGGGCTCGTGCCCGATCTATACCCTGACGGTGAGTTCCATGGCCGCGCCCGGCCGAGAGACCATGCCGCACCTCGCATCCCTCGGCTGGGGCGAAGGAGTTAGGGTCCAAGGAGATGGCCCAATTGCTGGCCAGGATCGTGGCCAGACATGAGGATAGGCTCGATCACGGCGATTCGATTCGGCCAGTAGTACGTGGTTCACGAGGCGAGATAGTTTGAGGCTACGGGATTTCACGAGTTGTAGCCGCGAGTTTTACTGTCGAGGCGGAGGATGATCGCGAGGAGTTCATCCGTCGATTCTGAAGGATTATGAGAGTGATCAGGGCGTCGGAGACCGAGTCCGTGATCTTCGATTCGCATCGGCTGCGTGATACCGCAGTCGATTGGTTTGATTCGTGGGAGTTATCCCGGGGAGAGTTCTTGGAGGCTTTTCTCACTCACTTCTTGCCTCGCGGATGAGAGGCACGGGCGACAAATTTTTATTCTTTGAGACGAGAGGCGCCTGATTAGGAGTACAACGTCAAGTTCGATTCTTTGGCTCGATATGTCCCTGCATTGGTAGCGGATATGGAGGAAAGGGTGCATCGCTACGTCACCGGGCTAGATGATTATATGGCCGAGTCTTGTTCGGGTGTGGCTCTTCAGCCAGGCATGGACATTACCCGCATGCAGGCTCATGCACTTGGATGCGAGGCGTAGAGGCAAGCGGGTCGACGAATATCAGCGAGAAGAAGGCGAGACGGCGGATCATTTGGTAGCTATCGGGGGGGACGGCCTCAGCAGAACTCGAGATGTGCACCCCAGCCACCTCAGAGCACTCCCACCTCATTGTCGGTACAGCCAGAGTATTCGAGGCGGTCGGGGCCCGGGACTTGATTTCGGGTAGCAAGGTGCTAACGATCGAGTCTGTTCGGTGTGTCCGTTGTGGTAGATTCCATTCGAGGCGTAGTACTACTTCGGGAGCTTGCTACACTTGTAGCCTCTGAGGTCATTATGCGAAGTCTGTCAACCGCAGGCGTGCGCGAGGTAGGGTCGACGCCGAGTGCATTGCGGGTCTTCATCCCTACGATTACGCCCGGGCGAGGTACTCATGGACCAGCAGGTCGCGGCAGAGGTCGTGGCGGGTCGATTCTAGCGGTCCTCGAACGCATTTATGCCTTGTCGGCCAGCGGGACGGAGGCGTCGCTGGCGTAAATCGCGAGTACTCTATCGGTTTACGGTTATGATGTGTACGCCTTGATAGATCCGGGTTCTACTCTGTCCTATATATATCCCCTTATTGCTAGTAGGATAGGGATAGAGCCTGAGTCCATAGACCTTTTCGAGGTAGCTACGCCAGTGGGTGATTCGGTGGTAGCTCGGCGGATATATAGGGCTTGTCCAGTGACCATATGCAGTCGTCAGACCCTAGCCGACTTGATAGAGTTGGATATGACTGATTTCGATGTAATCATGGGTATGAATTGGCTAGCTTCTTGCTACGCCAATGTAGACTGCAGGGAGAGAGTAGTACGGTTCCAGTTTCTTGAGGAGCCGGTTGTCGAGTGGGAAGGGAACACTGTATCGCCGAGGGGTAGGTTTATTTCCTACCTCAAGGCTAGGAAGATGGTGCAGAAGGGGTACATCTACCATCTCGTTCGGGTGTTTGATACTGAGGCTGCAGTGCCAGATTTTCATCGGCCGGTAGTCGAGAGTTCCCGCACGTGTTTCCGACGACCTTCCGTATCCTCCGCAGAGGAGATAGAGTTTTGTATCGATGTCTTTGCGGACACTCGCCTATTTCCATTCCGCCATACGTAATGGCACCGCCGAGTTAAGAGAGTTGAAGGACCACCGAGAGATTTCTTGGAGAAGGGCTTCATCGACCTAGTGTTTCTCCGGGAGCGCCAGATTGTTCGTGAAGAAGAAGGGCGGGACGCTGCGCGTGTGTTGATTAGCGGTTGAACAAGGTGACTATTAAGAACAGATACCCCCTTCCCAGGATTGATGATTTGTTCGACCAGCTGCAGGGTGCGAGATATTTCTCCAAGATTGATCTGCGATCGGGCTATCATCAGGTACGAGTCAGAGAGGCGGATGTCCCTAGGACTGGATTCCGGACCCGGTACGGGCATTATGAGTTCAGGGTCATGTCTTTCGGATTGACCAATGCTCCGGCGGTATTCATGGATTTGATGAACCGAGTGTTCAAGCCATTTTTTGACACGTTTGTGATAGTGTTCATTGATGACATCTTGGTTTATTATCGCTCAGAGCAGGAGCATGCGGAGCATTTGAGGAATGTGCTGAGAGTTCTCCAGGACCAGCAGTTATACGCCAAGTTTTCCAAATGTGAGTTTTGGTTGGCTTCAGTGGCTTTTCTTGGGCATATTGTCGGGGCCGATAGTATTCAGGTGGATACGGCCAAGATCGAGGCAGTCAGGAGTTGGCCTAGACCTACTACTCCGACAGAGGTTCACAGTTTTCTGGGCCTTGCAGGTTATTATCGGCGGTTCGTAGAGAAGTTTGCTTCTATCTCTGCACCATTGACTAGGCTGACTCAGAAGCGCTAAGTTTGATGGACTGATGCTTGTGGCGGGGTTTCCGATTCTTGAAGGAGATCGACGACCGCCCCCGTTCTTACTCTTCCAGAGGGTCCATACGGCTATGTCGTGTATTGTGATGCGTCAGGCATCGGGTTGGGATGTGTATTGATGCAGCAGGGCAAGGTTATAGCATACGCATCTCGACAGCTTAAGAAGCATGAGAGGAACTACCCCACCCATGATTTGGAGTTGGCAGCGGTGATTCACGCCTTGAAGATCTGGAGGCACTATTTGTATGGGGTTCATGTGGATATTTATACAGACCACAAGAGCCTCCAGTATATCTTCAGCCAGAGGGAGCTGAACTTACGACAGAGACGGTGGTTAGAGTTACTTAAGGATTATGATGTCGATATCCTGTACCACCCGGGGAAGGCCAATGTTGTGGCAGATGCCCTTAGTCGTAGGTCGATGGGTAGCCTATCAGATGTGCAACCGGAGAGGAGGGGCATGGTTCGCGATTTGCATCAGTTAGCGAGCCTTGGTGTCCGTTTGATTGATTCTGATAGCAGTGGGGTTCGAGTTCGAGAGGTTGCCGAGTCTTCCATCGTCGAGGAGGTGAAGAGGCAATTTGAGGATCCGTTTTGATTCGTATCGCGTCACGGCTCTTCGCGTGAGGAAGGGTCCTTGAGGTAGCACCATGGGGTGCTAAGGTTTGAGGGCAGTTGTGTGTTCCGGATATTTCGGACTTGGCAGGTTACGAGGAAGCACACGCAAGCGTTTCATCCATCCGGGGTCGACCAAGATGTACCACGACCTATGATCTATGTATTGGTGGGATGGCTTGAAGAGGGACGTTGCAGAGTTTGTAGCTCAGTGCCCGTGTTGTCAGCAGGTGAAGATTGAGCACCAGAGGCCTGGTGGTTTGTTGCAGACGATAGAGATCCCGACCTGGAAGTGGGAGGTGATCAACATGGACTTTATCACAGGATTACCTCGCACTCCGAGGAAGCATGATTCTATTTGGGTTATCGTCGACAGGCTGACGAAATCAGCCCACTTTCTTCCCGTCGGGGCGACTTTTCTACCGAGGATTATGCGGACTTTACATCCAGAGATTGTCGATCGCATGGAGTCCCTATTTCGATCATATCGCATGCAGGAGCCCGGTTCGCTAACTTCGGAGGTCCTTCCGTAAGGGTTTAGGACGCAGTGAGCTCGAGCATCGCATTCCATCCACGCACAGACGGACAGTGAGCGCACTATCCGCACTCTCGAGGATATGTTGCGAGCCCGTGTTATTGACTTCGAGGTAGCCTGGAGGATCATTTGCCTCTAGTTGAGTTTGCGTATAATAATAGCTACCACTCCGATTCAGATGGCGCCTTATGAGTCCTTGTATGGGAGGAAGTGCAGATCGCCGATAGGCTGGTTTGATGTGGCGAGTGCGATTAGTGGACCAGATTTGCGCAGAGTGGGATAAGGTGAAGCTTATCCAGAGCGGTTGCTCACCGGCTAGTCGACAAAAGTCGATGCAGATCATCGTCGTGCATCCGGAGTTCGAGGTTGATGATTGGGTTTTCTGAAGGTGTCACCCATGGCGGTGTGATGAGATTCGAGAAGAAAGGGAAACTCAAAGGTACATTGGGCGTATCGATTGTCCGCAGGTAGGCAAGGTTGCCTATGAGTTGGATCTGCCGTCCGATCTGGAGGCGGCATCCGTGCTTCATGTTTCTATCTTTGAGAGATGTATCGGGGATCCATCTAGAGTGCATCCGATTGACGATGTCCAGGTGACCGAGGGGTTATCGTATGAGGATATTCCCATAGCGATAATCGATCGTCAGGTTAGGCGTCTGCGGACCAAGGACGTGGCTTCCGTCAAAGTCTTGTGGCGGAACGAGCTCAGGGAGGAGATGACGTGGGAAGCTGAGGAGGACATGAGGCAGAAGTATCCTCACCTATTCCCCACACCTCCAGGTAACTCACTTTCCTACTTGTAAATTTTCATTGTCATATTTGCCTAAGTGTTGTTTTGTGGCCGTATGTGGCATTTGCAAACTGTTTTAGTTATGAAGAACCTTATTGTTATCTGTCTTGGGAAGGAACATTCGGGACGAATGTTTCTAAGGAGGGGAGAATGTTATACCCCGTATTTCCTGAGTATGTACGTGAGGACGTACGTACAAAAGTTTAGCCTTAGTTAGACACTTTGGACGAAAATATTGTGCACAACACTCGAAAAGAATCGTTTTCCGACGAAACGTTTTCCAAAGCTTGCGTAGGGAAAATTCCGGCTATGTCATTAATAATTTTTGCGGATTTTTCCGAGAGATGAAACATTTTGGACCAACGAGAGGGTGACACTTGTCACCCTCAAGTGGACGGCAAACATGGGCTTGTTTGGACGATTTTGTGGCTTTCCTTTGGTCAAGGTTAGGTAGGATATTTTGTGTAGTAGATGGATAAGGACACTTGGGTAAATCCTCACCCTACACTTGCATAGCACTTGGCTTCATCTTGGCCATTGGTTGGCCTATAAATACCCCCCTAACTTGAAGGTTTTCTTCATCCACAAATCACTTCTCCAAGTCTTGAAAATCCTCCCCCCCTCTTGTAGTGTTTTCGTCCAAGCCTCTCTCCCCCCCCCCCCCTCTAGAGAAGCTTAGCCGAAACAACCCTCTCCCCCCTCTAGCCTTGTGGCTTCGGCCGAGCAACCCCCCCCCTTGGTAGAAAGTTGTCTTCCAAAGTATAGTTACTATTCCAAATACCCTAGCCCAAATCCCTTATAGTATTTGAGTAGAAGTTGTGTAGAACTTCTAAGGATTTCTTGGAGCTATCGGAGCGTGCAATTAGGAGCTAAACCTTGCTCAGGATCGACATTTAACTTGGATAATTTTGGGCTTATCGAGGTAAATACTCTTGTCCTTCTATTGTAATTGGATATTACATATAAGAATAGTTAAGACTTGAGTATAAGATATAGAAGGATATTAAAGAATAGAATTAAACTGAAATCCCATCAGAAGATTAATAAAGAAGATTGAACTGTACTTACATAGGATTATATTTACAGTAGACTTGAGTAGCTTGACGGGTAGGGAAGTGCTGCCCAATTTTCCGTAGAATAGAGAACTCTCTGCTTAGAATTGTACAGAATAGTCTAGACGTTGATAGACATATTTGACTATTATAGGTTGATTCTCTGCGCGCGACATATTCGACTTGGCAGGTGGATTTCGCCGAGAAGGTATGTGATTCTTCCTATACTCTTGAGCATGATATTTTAAAATATATATATATAGTACGGTAGACGTACGTATGTTAACTGGATGTAGTTTTACGGCAATGTCTTTTGACTTAAGCCTGAATAATAAGAACCTTGAAGTATTTCAAAAGAATTATGAATCATTTTTTTTAAAAGAAGAGTAATACTTGGTTTTTAAACAGAAAACTTAAGAGTTATACTAGCTTTATGGGAAGTTAGGTATAACGACTTAAGAAAGATAAAAGGAACGGTTTTACTTGTTTGTTTATGAAAATCTTGTATTGACTTCTGCAAGTATAGTAAGATGGTTTGATAAGTAAACATGTTATGATACTACGTGTGTTAGTGTCTTGTGATGTTATTATTGTTGTGCTTACGTTGTTAAACGTTAAGACCGTTGTACTGTTATTATATCACATACCCCCTTGACTTGATTATACCGAGGGCTTGCCACCCTTGATGCGGGTCTATACGGCCTATGCGGTCTGTGTGACTATGCGGAGCTGCGGGAGTTCCAGGATTGATCATTCCGGGTGTTCTATCCCAATGCGGGGATGCCCTATGCGGTCTGTGTGACTATGCGGTCTATTGAGACTATGTGGACAGCGGGAGTCCAGGAGGGTACCGGGGTTAGCTACCGTCGCGAGAATACCATGCGGGTCTGTGTGACCTATGCGGATCGCGGAGTCCGAGATTAGGCACGCATAATGATACTATGGGCGATTGGCCTGCTTCGATCATTCGCGCCTAGAAAAGACTGCACTGATTTACCTATTATTGCTCTTATTTGTGATATGGCACTATGTGCAATTGAACTGATTATATTTGCAAATGGTTTTAAATACTTTGATTTCACTTAATGTACTTTACAGTTTCACATACTTGGTACTTGGCCTCGACCTCCGGGCCGCGTTACGCCGCAGTAAGGGCAAGCAGGTGCTAGATCCGCATCCTTAGGATCTTTGCTTTGGTGTCAGGATCTCCATCTTCTCCGGAGGCTCGACTTTTGGTATGGTTCTCCCTGATGTTGTAGATATATGTACATTCATGGTATGGCGGGGCCCTGTCCCGCCATAGTTGTTTACATTCCTAGAGGTCTGTAGTCATGTTGTAAAGTTGGGATGTAACTGTTCACTCTTTATATATATATATGCCGAAAGGCTACATTTTCTCAGATATAAACTGTGTCTCAATTTACATTTGCTTCATGTCTTGTTTTTATATTCCGCTGATTACTCTGATGTATGACTACTTGGGTGCCCGGGTAAGGCACCAGTCACTGGCCCCGGAACGGGTCGTGACAGTCACGTAGCGTCGTACTTAACTCTTATCCTTGGTCTGACTTAACTTTTTACTACCCGAGAAGGCCTTATATACCTAAGGTCTCGGCGGTTATCAACATTCTTAGGCTCGCAATTTCCATGCTCCAAGCCTACCTTATCAGTCCCCCCGTAAACGGGTACAATAACTTCTCATAATACCATAATCGTGTTGTCTTGATCACAACAACCATACTTAATCCATACGGGTCTCACCCGTACCATTCTCTTAATCATACCACGTAGCTTAATCTATTAACACGACATTCCATTAAGTTTCTTAACATGACTTCTTAAGGGTCCACTGCCTTATCAGACAGTTCATCCTTTCCCAATTATCCCAAAATAAAACATAAGACCTTGGCGAGAATTCATTAATTGTTCCATACCTTCCCGGTATCTAGTTAGTCCTTACCAACTCCTGGTAATCTAAAATCATTCAAGACAACACGCGTCTGACCCTCATACATAACTCCGTATAGCTGTATGTCACAATGCCAATTATACTATAATCATTACCAACATGGATACGCAATCCACATAGTCCTTCTTGGGTCACTACTGCCTTTCTCGTAGCTGCAATCAACATAACTCGTTAGGGAGAGACGACCCTAACAACACAGCTCTATCGCACGATCTCAGAGTGAGAAGAATGGAAACCAATCCTAAATGCCCTGCAGCCTCCTGATTATAGATGTGGTGCACAACACACCGATAATCAAGACTATACTAGACACGGTCTGTAGACATTTTCCGAGGACTAACTGCTCTGATACCACTTTTGTCACGACCCGACCGCGGGCCGCGACTGGTGCCCTACCTGGGCACCCTTATATTCATACAACATAATAAACTGCGGAAGATAAATAACACTTTTTTTTAAAACTAAGGCCAGCCGATAAGGCTGCCATAACATAAAAATTACCCGAAAGGGTCTACACTGTTTAACAATGTAAAAACAACTCTATCCAGTCCAGCCCACACATGAATACAGACCTCTAAGATTTGGACCAATGCTATGACGGGACAAGGCCCCGCCGCACTTCAATATACATAACCATGACGACAAGCTCGAACATTGGAGCCATCTCAAAACGAACCAGATCCTAAGCTCGCGGATCCACAATCAGGTACCTAAACTCGCCGACATTTAACGCAGCGGCGGGTCGCATAACAAAAATTTAATATGGAACGGAAAATAAGGTACAGAACAAATCATAATCGCATAAAAGAATGACAGGGCAAGTATAAAGAAAGGGTAAATACCGATCCTACCGTGTCATTTCCATCTCGTGAACTTAATCGCACCTTATTATCTTTTCCCATTTTCCCATAAGAGTATAGTCAAATTCTTACGCATATACTTAAGAAAACTCATCAAGTTCATAAACATATAACTTACGATCTTGCATAACCTAATCCGTCCCTTTATGGAGGAACGCCTATACCGTCGCCCAACTGGGACGCGATGAAGTCACATAAGTCCGCCCATAAAGGTATACACCGGACCAACTGGGACGCGATAAAATCACATAAGTCCGCCCATAAAGGTATCTTTGCATAAAAATAGGAGGCTCATGATCAAAACAGGGTCCCTCGCCCGTAGTATCGATAAGCAATCCTACTCCTGGGACTATTTCACCCGCATAGGTCATGTGGACCCGCATGAGATATTCCTCGCATAGGCTGTACCCGCCCGCATGGGACTATTTCACCCGCATAAGCCCATAAGGACTCGCATGATGTATTCCTCGCATCATGTGTAGCAAATCCACGGAACAGGTGGTATAACGTCTTGGGGGTTTACCCCTCATTTATACTCTTACCCTGAAGCAGGTGGTATAACGTCTTGGGGGTTTACCCCTCATTTATACTCTTACCCTGGAGAAGGTGATATAACGTCTTGGGGGTTTACCCCTCATTTATACTCTTACCCTAACTCAACCGGTCATCATACATAACATAAGCCCTACCGTCTTATCATACATAACATAAGCACTACCGACTTATCATACATAACATAAGCACCACCGGCTTACCATACATAACATAAACACTACCGATTTATCATACATAACATAAGCACTACCGGCTTACCATACATAACATAAGCAAGTTAAGAAATCCCCTAACTTCTTATTAGCTTGTTCATATACACTATCATTTTTGTTTACTTAAGGCACTAACATGTCATTATAAAATCCGGGAATTTAACCCAACGTACTACGTGCCTCTACTCCTTTAAAATGATTCTCTTTCAAATAAAACTTCCAAGATACTAATAACCGTAGTATCAAGTCATACCTACTTTTCAAGACAAGTCACAATACCTTTTAGAAATACATTTATAGGCTTCTAAATCAAGTGACTTCTTTCTTTAAAACCTTAAGCAATTGGTACCTTTAAAACAATTTGCCCTTCTTATTTCAAATCATTTCTTTGCTTACATTACTGAAGAAAACCATTCTTTTAATCTTCCATAAAGTTGTTATAACCAACTTCTCATACTTTTAAATCAATTCATTTCTTCCTTTAAGAATCAGGTCCCATAACTTGAAAAATAAAGTCTCTTAACCTTTTAAAAATTTGAGGTTCATAGTCTTAAAACTTCATACGTAAATGTTATACCCCGTATTTCCAGAGTATGTACGTGAGGGCATACGTACAAAAGTTTAGCCTTAAAGGTTAGGCCTTAGACGAAAATACTTGGGCACAACTCACTAAAAGAATCGTTTTCCGACGAAACGTTTTACAAGACTCGCGTAGGGTAAATTCCGGCTATGTCATTTCTAATTTTTGCGGATTTTTCCGAGAGACGTAACACTTTGGACCAACGAGAGGGCGACACTTGTCACCCTCTCATTGATGGATGTGGGACGGAAATAGGGCCGATTGAATGGCCTTGTTTGTCAAGTAGTTGGTAGGATATTTTGTGTGCAAGTTGGATAAGGTACACTTGCCCTAATCTTGACCTTACACTTGCCTAGCACATGGCTTAATCTTGGCCATTGGTTGGCCACTTCTTGACCTATAAATACCCCCCTTAAGATGAAGAGTTCTTCATCCACAAATCTTTCTCCAAGTCTTGAAAATCCTCTCTCTCTTGAGCATTTTCGTCCAACACACCCCTTTTAGTGAAGCTTGGCCGAGACAACCCCCCCCCTAGCCTAGCCGAAACCTACCCCCCTCCCTTGGTAGAAAAGTTGCCTTCTAGTATTGTTATAATGCCCAAAATACCCTAGCCCAAATCCCTTAGTACTTAGTAGAAGTTGTGAAGAACTTCTAAGGGTTCTTGGAGCTATCGGAGCGTACAACTTAGGAGCTAAACCTTGCTCAGGATCGATGTATTATCTAGGATATTATTGGGCTTACCGAGGTAAATAATCTTATCCTTCTTTTTGTAATTAGAGAATACATACTGTAGAAGTATAGAAATAAGTATTAAATACTTAGAAGGATATTTGTCACGACCCGAACCCGGGCCCGTGACTGGTGCCTTACCCCGGGCACCCTAGTGATACAACATCAGAGAAAACCAGCGGAAATAAAACTTAAACATGTAAATAGACATGGATTAAGATGAAAGAAAATAGGCCAACCAAAACGGTTGCCTTTCAACATATATATATATAAACATTTGAATAAGCATAATCTTACAACCTCGCCACAACAAAGCATGCACTTCTAAGATTTATACAACAACTATGATGGGACAGGGCCCCGCCATACCCCTGAATGTACAAGGACCTACAGACTCAGGGTAACATACCAAAGATAAGCCTCCGAAGGGACGGAGCTTCCCAAGACGCTGAAATGAGATCCTAAACGCGGGGATCGACAACCGGTGTACTTCTACCTGCGGCATGAACGCAGCCCCCCGAAGGAGGTCAGTACAACAAGTACCAAGTATGTGAAATCAGAAAATTATCAGAAATGAAATCATAATAGTCTAAATAAAGCAGGAGACATGTATGATAACCAAAATACAGTTCACAACATAAGAGCAGTTATGTCAAGTCAGGGACTCACGCCCTCAAAGTCATCCCTCATGCCCGTGGAACTTCTTCCTCACCGCCTAGCCTAGGTACAAATCATGTGATACGTATAACATGTCTCGGCCCATCTCATGGACCCAGATAGAAACGTGGGATACATTCCTGCTCATCCATGAACAGTAGTCGAGTGAAATACATTCCGGATGAACCGTGAGTCGAGTGAAATACATTCCCGGATGAACCTGGTCGAGTGAAATACATTCCTGATGAACCGGTAGTCGAGTGAAATACATTCCGGATGAACCGGTAGTCGAGTGAAATACATTCCTGATGAACCCAGAGTCGAGTGAAATACATTCCGGTTCATCCCATGAACCAGAGTCGAGTAGAACACGATTTGCACAATAAGGCTATCACACGTAACATGGTCAAGTTTCACAAACAACAAGCATAGGCAAGTTATACACAACTCAAGGTACTTTCATTTTATGTCAAAGTCCTGATTTTAACCTAAAGTACTACGACGTTAAATTCCTTTTAAGAGATTCATTCCTTTTCTAAAAGTCACCCGATACCGTAGTATATAAAAATGTGTGACTTATATCTTTTAAGTAAACCAAAACAACTTTCATACTTTCCTTTTAAGACCAAATTAAGGCAATACCATGCCTTCCTTTTGGACCAAAATACTTCTTTTAAAAGTCAAGTTACCACATTAAAACAAATGATAAAACCCTTCTTTTATTTTCATAAAGTCGTTATAACCAACTTCCCATAAAGTCGTTATAACACTTTATGTTTTAAACCATTTTAAGACAACATAATGCCTTTCTTTTCCTAAAAGTTCCAGGTTGCCTAATTTCAATTACACAAGTCTCTTTTTAGAAAAGTTTCATAGTTCAATGTCTTAATCTTTTTTTTAAAACAATAGAGTAACATATGTCATAGGTGAGTAGGTTAATCTTGTTCATAATCAATCTTATTAAGCAGCCATGATCTAGAAAATGTAATATCATTTTGTCTCATCTTAGCTTCTATGCAGATGGAGGTTTCTACTGGTTTTAATAATACTTAATTATTCAATACATTTTCCTTTATTAACGCCGCCGTGGTTTATCGATACACATTCTCGATTTCCAAATCAAGAAACATTATTCCTTTTAAAACCAAGTACTCATTACTCACGAATGAGGTTTCACACAAAATCCATATTAATTCATTTAAGTTAAGTCTCTTATCTTATAAGATCAAGTCTCTTAACTTCTAAAATCAGTAAACCATCTTCTTTACCTCTCTTAAGACGTTATACCTAACTCCCCATAAAGCTAGTATAACTCTTTTTAAAACCTTTAAAACCAAGTGTTACTCTTCTTTCAAAATTGTTTCTTAACAATTTTGAAATACTTCAAAATTCTTATTATTCAGGCTTAAGTCAAAAGACATTGCATAACTACGCTCAATTAGCGCACGACGCTCACCGTACTATATATTATTCAGCTTAAGTCAAAAGACATTGCCGCACTATATATATCTTCCTTTAAAATATCATGCTCAAGAGTATAGGAAGAATCACATACCTCGTGACGATTTATCGACTATAAGCAAAACGCCCACTCGCCATAACCCGCTTAGCCTGGTCCACCTTCTAAGTAGCCCATGCTACTTGCGAACATTCAACCAATAAAGGTTATCACCATCAGATATACAAATCCTATGTAAGTACAGTTGAACTTCTACTTATATTCTTCAAGTGATTTCGTCAAGTCTTTTTCTGTAATATCCTTCTATTACGATTCAATTCTCTTCTATGAATCTTATATTCATTACTATACTACTAAGATGTAATTTCCAATTACACTAGAAGGACAATAGTATTTACCTCGATGAGCCCAAAATTATCCAAGTAAAAGTCGCCCCGAGCAACGTTTAGCTCCTACTCCGAGTGCTCCAATCCGCTCCAAACAACCCTTAGAAGTTCTACGCAACTTCTACTAAACACTTCAACCGACTATGAAGGTTTTCCTTAGGGTTTCGTTTAGTGGCTAAAGGAAAGTATAATAGTATTTTCCGGGCTTTTCGTACAAAGGGTACTTTGGAAAGTACTACAAGGTATTTGGCTAAAGTATTTTGGGCATTATAACAATACTTGTAGAATACATTTCTACCAAGGGGGGTAGTATTTCGACTAGCACAACTAGGCTAGGGGTTGCTCGCCAGAGCTCTCAAAGGAGTGTGGTGGACGAAAACAACAAGAGGGAGAGGGAGGGATTTTTCAAGACTTAGACAATTTTTGGATGAATAAGTTCATCAACTTAGAGGGGTATTTATAGGTCAAGAAATGGCCAACCAATGGCCAAGATCTATCCAAGTGTAAGGCAAGTGTAAGGTCAAGATGAAGCCATGTGTTTGTGGGTCCCACTTGCTCATCAACTACACAAAATATCCTACCTAACCCTTGACCACAATTTTTGCACAAAAAACGTGCCAACACCCCTTTGGCCGCCCACTTCTTCCAATGTGAGGTGACACATGTCACCCTCCCGTTGGTCCAAAATGTTTCGCCTCTCGGAAAAATCCGCAAAATTATTAATGACATAGCCGTAATTTTCCCTACGAAAGTCGTGGGAAACGTTTCGAAAAACGACTCTAATCGGGTGTTGTGTACAAATTTCGAAACTTGCCTAACTTAAGGCTCAAATTTATATATGTACGCCCTCACGTACATACCCTGGAAATACGGGGTATAACAATATTACAGATTAGAATTGAACTGTTATCACAGTAGAAGGGTATAAAAGAAGAATAATTGAACTATACTTACTTAGGACTGTTTTCACAGTAGACTTGAGTAGCTCACCGGGTAGGGAAGTCGCCCATTTTCCGTAGAATAAAGGACCCTCTCGCTAGAATCGCATGAGTAGTCTAGACGTTGATAGACGCGTTCGACTATTATAGGTTGATTCTCTGCGCGACATATTCAACTCGCGTGGTTTTCGCCGGAAGGTATGTGATTCTTCCTAAAGCATGATATTTTAAAATATATATATAGTACGTGACGCGTACGTGTTAATCGAATAATAACTACGGCAATGTCTTTTGACTTAAGCCTGAATAATAATTACGGCAATGTCTTTTGACTTAAGCCTGAATAATGAGAGTCTTGATGCATTTCAAAAGAATACTGAATCATTTTAACAGAAGAGAACTAATTGGTTTTTAAACAAAAAGCTTAAGAGTTATACTAGCTTTATGGGAAGTTAGGTATAACAACTTAAGAATGATAAAAGGAACAGTTTACTTATGTATTTATAACAGACTTATATTGATTTATGAAAGAATAATAAATGGTTTGATAAGTAGACATGATATGATGCTATGTGTGGTAGTGACTTGTAACGTTTGTATAAGAGGGTATTCTTGTTGTGTTTATGTTGTTTAACGAAAAGCTGTTATGTTAGTATTATATCACTCACCTCTTGACATGTTACCGGGGTTGCCGCCTCCGACGCTGGGTAGACTCGGTGATGCAGGACCATGATTCGAGAATACCTCATGCGGGTCCAGGGACCTATGCGAGCTACGAGAGTTCCGTGTTAGTGTGCGGGTTATACCTCATGCGGTCTATGTGGCCATGCGGACTACGAATCCAGATCGACGCCGAGGAGTAGCTACCGATGCGGGTTATACCCTACGCGGGCCTACGTGAGTGGCCTATGCGGACTACGGAGTCCGAGGATTAGGCTTGCATAGTGATACTACGCGATTGCCTGCTCGATCATTCGCACCTAGAAAAGACCATTCTGCTTTCCTATTGTGCTCTTGTTTATGATGCGCACTATGCGCGTTACATTAGTTGTTTCGTGCATATTTGTAAAATTGGTTTTAAAGTGATATGATTTCATTTAAGTACTTTACGCTTCACATACTTAGTACACTGTTATCGACCTCCTTCGGGGCTGCGTTCATGCCGCAGTAAGGGCAAGCAGTGCTAGATCCACATCCTTAGGATCTTTGCTTTGGTGTCCGAGCTCCATCTTCCTGAGGCTCTACTTTTGGGTATGATCTCCCCTGATTGTAGATAGTTTTTGTACATTCAGGTATGGCGGGCCCCGTCCCGCCATAGTTGTTTACTTCCTTAGAGGTGCAGAGTCCTATTGTACAGTTGGGATGTAACTGCAAAACTATGTTTATATATATATGCCGAAAGGCAAGCTTTTCATCAGATAAACTGTTTCTCTTTTTAATAATGTTTCTTGTCTTGTCTTATATTCCGCTGATTTCTCTGATGTATGACTACTTGGGTGCCCGGGTAAGGCACCAGTCACGGGCCCCGGAACGGGTCGTGACAAAAGTGGTATCAGAGCAGTTAATCCTCGGAAAGTGTCTACAGACCGTATCTAGTAGAGTCTTGATTATCGGTGTGTTGTGCACCACACCAATAATCAGGAGGCTATAGGATATTTAGGATTGGTTTCCATTCTTCTCACTCTGAGATCGTGCTTTAGAGCTGTGTTATAAGTTGGACCCCTCTAACGTATTCCTTTTCTGTAACAGTTATGCCTCCACGTAAGGCAACCCGGGCCCAGAAGGGCAAGGCAGCCGAGGGAGCTGCTAGTGGGACACCTAGAGTCACGAGGGCTCAGGCCCAGTCTATACCCGAGACGGCGAGTTCTACGACGCCGCCGACCCCAGGAGGGTTTAGGGCCGCAGCAGTGGCTGATGAGACCACAGTACCTACACCTCCAGTCCCACAGCCTGGAGCAGATGAGATGGGTTACAGAGATGGCCCGCCATCGCCCAGATCGCGGGCTGCATACGAGGACAGCCGATGCGCAGCTCAGCCGGCCCGAGCACCCGTGGTTCACCCGAGGCGTATAGTTTGAGGCTACGAGATTTCTGAGTCAGAGCCCGCCAGAGTTTTACTGGTCTAGGCGGAGGATGATCCGCAGGAGTTCATCCGCTTCCATGAAGGATCACGCGGTGATCAAGGCTTCAGAGACCGAGTCCGTGACCTTCGGTTCACATCGGCTGCGTGATACCGCAGTCGATTGGTTTGATTCGTGGGAGTTATCCCGGGGAGAGCACGCGTCCCCAGCTACTTGGGACGAGTTCTCGGAGGCTTTCCTCACTCACTTCTTGCCTCGCGGATGAGGAGGGCACGGCCGATGATTTTTGTTACCGAGGCAGAGGACGCACGCCAGGGAGTACAATGTCGAGTTTGATTCATCGCTCGATATGTCCCCAGCGTTAGCAGATATGGAGGATAGGGTGCACCGCTACGTCACCGGGCTAGATGATTATATGGCCGAATCTTGTGCGGGTGTTTCTCTTCAGCCGGGTATGGACATTACCCGCATGCAGGCTCATGCTCTTGGATGCGAGGAGCGTAGAGACCGATGGGTTGACAGGCAACAGCAGAAGAAGACCAGGACGGCAGGGTCTTTTTGTGACGCCCCGAAACCCGGGCCCGTCACTGGTGCCTTACCCCGGGCACCCTAGTGATCCAATCATCAGAGAAAACCAGCGGAAATAAAAACTTAAACATGCAATAGACATGGATCAAGAGATGTGATAAAAAAAACAGGCCAACCAAAACAGTTGCCTTTAGTATATACATAAAACCCGAACAGTTTAATCCTTTTACAACCCTGCCCACAACAGTACTACAGACCTCTAAGATTTACAACAACTATGACGGGACAGAGCCCCGCCATACCCCTGAATGTACAAGAACCTACAACTCAGGGAACACATACCAAAAGATAAGCCTCCGGAGAAACGGAGCTTCCCAATACGCTGAACTGTGATCCTAAGAGCGAGGATCCACGATCGATGTACCTCTACCTGCGGCATGAACGCAGCCCCCCGAAGGAGGTCAGTACAACAGGTACCAAGTATGTGAAACTGTAAAATACTGTAAATGAAATCATACTAGTCTATATAAAACAGGAGACATGTATGATAACCAAACTACAGTTCACAATAGGTAAGCAGTCATATCAAGTCAGGGACTCACGCCCTCAAAGTCACCACTCAATATAACTATGGGTCTCACGCCCACAACATCCATCATGTTCGCATCATGGCCGCATGCCCCCGGAATACTGCATCGGTGTAGACATGTCCATGACGCAACAATAATAATAACAAGGCCGCATGGCCACATGCCCCACCAGACGGTAGACATGTCCACGTGACATCAACAACAAGACAAAGAATCCAAATGGAAGCATACCCGCAGCGCCACGATCGTGTCAAGATGTCCAAAGGGATAAATAAGACAACATTCCAAATGGACGCATACTCGTGCGCTACGCATCGTGTCAGTATGTCCAAAGTGAAACAATAAAGCACTATTCCAAATGGAAACATACCCGCGCGCACGATCGCGGTCGAGATGCCCAAAGGGAAACAATAAAGCAAAGATCAAAATGGAAGCATACCCGCGCGCTACGATCGTGTCGTATGTCCAAAGCGATTAGCAAAAGTAACACAATCAACGTGAACGCACTGCGGAATTTCTCCGCCACACGCGACGCCCAAGTAAGTTCTCAACAAGTCAACCGACCTCCATCGAGACACTCGGAATACGTAAATACAACACTTGCACAACAAAGGCTATCATCACAAGCATAGGCAAGTTTCACAACAACAAGCATAGGCAAGTTTCACAACAACAAGCATAGGCAAGTTTCACAACAACAAGCATAGGCAAGTTATACACAACTCAAAGTACTTTCATTTTGCCAAAGTCCGGGTTTTAACCCTAAAGTACTACGTAAGTTAAGTTCCTTAAAAGAGATCCATTACTTTTATCAAAGTCACCCGATACCCGTAGTATTAGAATGACCAACCCACATTCCTTTTCAAAATCAAGTAACAACACTCTTTTCCTAAGTTCCAGTTTGCCTAGTTTCAATTACTCAAGCTTCTCATTTTCAAATGGTTTCATAGTGCATAAACTTAATCACTTGATTCCTTTTTAGAACAATTTAGTAATATATGCCTCACGTGAGAGTAGGTTATTCTTGTTTACAACATTCTTATTACAGCAGCCATGATCTAGAAAATGTAATATCATTTTGTCTCATCTTAGTTTCTATGCAGATGGAGGTTTCTACTGGTTTTAATAATACTTCATTACTTAATACATTTTCCTTTATTAACGCTGCAGTGGTTTGTCGATACACATTCTCGATCCGAAATCAGTAAAACATCATTCCCTTTAAATAAAACCAAGTACTCATTACTCACGAATGAGGTTTCACACAAACATTCACATTAAAACAAATAAGTTAAGTCTCTTATCTTATCAGATCAAGTCTCTTAACTTCTAACACCAGTAAACCATTTTCTTTACCTCTCTTAAGACATTATACCTAACTCCCCATAAAGCTAGTATAACTCTTTTTAAAACCTTTAAAACCAAGTGTTACTCTTTCTTTCAAAACGATTCACAAATCTTTTGAAATACTTCAACTTCTTCATTAACACATAACAAGCCAGTTATAACCAAATCAGTTACCTTTTGAAAACCACAACCCATTTTCTCATCTACATAAAGCTGTTATAACCAACTTCCCATAAAGCCGTTATAACACTTTATGTTTTAAAAACAATCAACCACAGTTAACACACGTATGCTCACCGTACTACATAGTTCACACATATCATGCTAGAAGAGATAGGAAGAGGTTCACATACCTCGCGACGAGTATCGACTAATAGCAAAACGCTCCAAGTACTTCCAACCGTCGGCTACTCCATAAGCCAAGTAGACCGCGCCACACGTAGTACATCAACCTATAAGGCCACAAGGCGCTTATTAACATTTAGATCCCTTCGTAGAACATTCTATCGAAAATTCGGCAGCACCTCCCCCCCCCGCAACAGCGTAAATCTCCTCCTCTATCGAGGCCGGCTACCAAGCCAACCAGGGGGGGGGGTTACACATCTAACCCTAACGGGTACAATTCTACTCCACGGTACTACTACACAAGTCTACTGTAATACAGCCCTATGTAATTACAGTTCAGTATTCTTCTTAAAATTCAGGCTTAAGTCGCAAGACATTGCCGCAATACTAAGTTCAGTTCTATATATAGTATACTTCAACTATATATTCTAACATGTAATTTCCAATTACAAAAGGAGAACAAGATTATTTACCTCGACAAGCCCAAAATTATCCAAGTTATAATGTCGATCCTGAGCAAGGTTTAGCTCCTACTCCGTGCGCTCCAATCCGCCCCAAACAACCTTTAGAAGTTCTAACCAACTTCTACTTAAATACTTCAACCAACAATGAAGATTTCCTTAGGGTTTCGGTTTGAGGCTAAAAGGACAAAAGGTAGTATTTCCGGGCTCTACGTATAGAGGTAACTTTTGGAAAACAACAAGGTAAAGGCTAAGGTATTTTGGGCATTATAACAATACTTGGAAGACAACTTTCTACCAAAGGGGGGGGGTACCTCACGAGAACACTCCAAGGTGGGGGGGGTGTGCTCGGCCACAAGGCCACTAGGGGGGGGGGGAGTACCCTCTCGGCCACTAGGCCTCACGAAAAGGGGGAGGGGGAAGCTCACGGCTAGAGCACAAGAAAGGGAGGAAGGCTCTCAAGACTTGGAAGTTTTTGGAATGGATGAAGTCTTCACACTTAGGGGGGTATTTATAGCAAAACCAAAGGCCAACCAATGGCCAAGATCAAGCCATGTGCAAGGCAAGTGTAAGGCCATGATCTAGCCAAGTGCACCCTAACCCTACTCCACAAAACACTCCACAAAACACTCCACAAAACAAGGCCAAAACAAGGCACAATTCAAGGGACCAATCGGCCAAGGCCAACCGATCCCTCTTGGACGCCCAATCGTCCAAGTCCCCTCCACTTGCTACCAATGTGAGGGTGACACATGTCACCCTCCCGTTGGTCCAAAATGTTTCGTCTCTCTAAAAATCCGCAAAAATTATAAATGAAATAGCCAGAATTTTCCTACGAAAGTCGCTGGAACGTTTCGTCGAAAAACGACTCTAATCGGCACTTGTGCCCAAATTTCGAACCAATGCCTACTTTAAGGCTCAAATTCTCTACGTACGCCCTAACGTACATACTCTGGAAATACGGGGTATAACATTCTCCCCTCCTTAGAAACATTCGTCCCGAATGTTCCTTCTAAGTCTTAAAACAAACATGCGCCAGTATAGTCTTCACTACTATACTTTACGAGAATCAATCATGCCACACCTGGCCACCAAATAACATGCGCGCAAAACCCAAATCCACGCCAACGAGGAACCACCTCAGTTAGCACAAAAGTCCCCACCAAGGTCTAAAATATACTCCCTTCGCACCTACATTTCACAAAAGAAACGATCACACACGTTCACTTCTCCTCTATCTCGTCGTAACCTGCTCGAACACTCGAGCTCTTTCTAGTATCCGTACCACACTTCCGTCAACGTTTCTGTTTCCAACCCTTGGAGTCACTACCTCCAAACTTGGTCATCTTACTAACTTCAATCTTCTCTAAGGCCGTTCCCGGCCTCCACGATCCGCTTCTGGTCGAACATATCCACCAACTCATACGATGGTCATACAAACTTGGGCCTAGCATCCTCGTGGCCCTACCACCGCTGACCACCTAACCGACCCACCTTATTCGGGCTACGGGTTGACCCGTATCACGTCCTCAACCCGACCCACAATCGCGCCAAGCCCTTGTTCCCCGACACGGAACAATCCTGCTAAATCACATCATGAAAGCTACCACTTCCATCTCACATTACCCATGGACTGATCACTCAAATAAACCCCACGTATACTACGCACTCTGATAAAGGTCAAACATAAAACGAATCTTTTACTCAAGACGACCTTACCTCTAAGGTCTCAATCGTGACAGTCTAGGGTTCACACTTACCATGCCCCCATACTTATCCTCCCAACTAAGCATGTTTTCTAACTCACAATTAACACAACGCTATCTAAACAACACTTAAGGTATACCCACCTTATCACATATACAAAACTCTGCTGGGGTTAGTGACGTCGCAGAACTCCCCGAATGAAGCACTACCCTAGGTAATGATTGGGCCCGTGCCCTCGTGACCCTCTGTACTCAACTCGCAGCTCCCTCGGCTGCCTTGCCCTCCTGGGCCCGGGTTGCCCTACGCGGAGGCATAACGATAAGGAAAAGAATTTCGTCAGAGGGTCCAACTTACAACACAGCTCTAAGGCACGATCTCAGAGTGAGAAGAATAGAAACCAATCCTAAATATCCTATAGCCTCCTGATTATTGGCGTGGTGCAAAACACACCGATAATCAAGACTTCATCGATACGGTTCAGACACTTTCCGAGGATTAACTGCTCTGATACCACTTGTGACGCCCCGAAACCCGGGCCCGTCACTGGTGCCTTACCCCGGGCACCCTAGTGATCCAATCATCAGAGAAAACCAGCGGAAATAAAAACTTAAACATGCAATAGACATGGATCAAGAGATGTGATAAAAAAAAAAACAGGCCAACCAAAACAGTTGCCTTTAGTATATACATAAAACCCAACGCTTTAATCCTTTTACAACCCCGCCACAACGATTACTGCACTTCTAAGATTTACAACAACTATGACGGGACAGAGCCCCGCCATACCCCTGAATGTACAAGAACCTACAACTCAGGGAACACATACCAAAAGATAAGCCTCCGGAGAAACGGAGCTTCCCAATACGCTGAACTGTGATCCTAAGAGCGAGGATCCACGATCGATGTACCTCTACCTGCGGCATGAACGCAGCCCCCCGAAGGAGGTCAGTACAACAGGTACCAAGTATGTGAAACTGTAAAATACTGTAAATGAAATCATACTAGTCTATATAAAACAGGAGACATGTATGATAACCAAACTACAGTTCACAATAGGTAAGCAGTCATATCAAGTCAGGGACTCACGCCCTCAAAGTCACCACTCAATATAACTATGGGTCTCACGCCCACAACATCCATCATGTTCGCATCATGGCCGCATGCCCCCGGAATACTGCATCGGTGTAGACATGTCCATGACGCAACAATAATAACAAGGCCGCATGGCCACATGCCCCGATTGCGCCGGTGTAGACATGTCCATGTGACATCAACAACAAGACAAAGAATCCAAATGGAAGCATACCCGCAGCGCTACGATCGCGGTCGATGTCCAAAGGGATAAATAAGACAACATTCCAAATGGACGATACCCGCAGCGCCACGATCGTGGTCGCATGTCCAAAGGGAAACAATAAAGCGAGATTCCAAATGGAAACATACCCGCGCGCTACGATCGTGTCGATGCCCAAAGGGAAACAATAAAGCAAAGATCAAAATGGAAGATACCCGCAGCGCTACGATCGTGTCGATGTCCAAAGCGATTAGCAAAGTAACACAATCAACAGAACGCATTGCGGAATTTCTCCGCCACCGCCTGACGCCCAAGTAAGTTCTCAACAAGTCAACCGACCTCCATCGAGACACTAGAATACGTAAATACAACACTTGCACAACAAAGGCTATCATCACAAGCATAGGCAAGTTTCACAACAACAAGCATAGGCAAGTTTCACAACAACAAGCATAGGCAAGTTTCACAACAACAAGCATAGGCAAGTTATACACAACTCAAAGTACTTTCATTTTGCCAAAGTCCGGGTTTTAACCCTAAAGTACTACGTAAGTTAAGTTCCTTAAAAGAGATCCATTACTTTTATCAAAGTCACCCGATACCCGTAGTATTAGAATGACCAACCCACATTCCTTTTCAAAATCAAGTAACAACACTCTTTTCCTAAGTTCCAGTTTGCCTAGTTTCAATTACTCAAGCTTCTCATTTTCAAATGGTTTCATAGTGCATAAACTTAATCACTTGATTCCTTTTTAGAACAATTTAGTAATATATGCCTCACGTGAGAGTAGGTTATTCTTGTTTACAACATTCTTATTACAATGCATGATCTAGAAAATGTAATATCATTTTGTCTCATCTTAGTTTCTATGCAGATGGAGGTTTCTACTGGTTTTAATAATACTTCATTACTTAATACATTTTCCTTTATTAACGCTGCAGTGGTTTGTCGATACACATTCTGATTTCCGAAATCAGTAAAACATCATTCCCTTTAAATAAAACCAAGTACTCATTACTCACGAATGAGGTTTCACACAAACATTCACATTAAAACAAATAAGTTAAGTCTCTTATCTTATCGATCAAGTCTCTTAACTTCTAACACCAAGAAACCATTTTCTTTACCTCTCTTAAGACATTATACCTAACTCCCATAAAGCTAGTATAACTCTTTTAAAACCTTTAAAACCAAGTGTTACTCTTTCTTTCAAAACGATTCACAAATCTTTTGAAATACTTCAACTTCTTCATTAACACATAACAAGCCGCTTATAACCAAATCGCTTACCTTTGAAAACCACAACCCATTTTTCATCTACATAAAGTCGTTATAACCAACTTCCCATAAAGCCGTTATAACACTTTATGTTTTAAAACAATCAACCACGCTAACACACGTACGCGTCACCGTACTACATAGTTCACACATATCATGCTAGAAGAGATAGGAAGAGGTTCACATACCGCGACGAGTATCGACTAATAGCAAAACGCTCCAAGTACTTCCAACCGTCGGCTACTCCATAAGCCAAGTAGACCGCGCCACACGTAGTACATCAACCTATAAGGCCACAAGGCGCTTATTAACATTTAGATCCCTTCGTAGAACATTCTATCGAAAATTCGGCAGCACCTCCCCCCCCCGCAACAGCGTAAATCTCCTCCTCTATCGAGGCCGGCTACCAAGCCAACCAGGGGGGGGTTACACATCTAACCCTAACGGGTACAATTCTAATCCACGCACTACTACACAAGTCTCATCAGAATACAGCCCTATGTAATTACAGTTCAGTATTCTTCTTAAAATTCAGGCTTAAGTCGCAAGACATTGCCGCAATACTAAGTTCAGTTCTATATATAGTATACTTCAACTATATATTCTAACATGTAATTTCCAATTACAAAAGGAGAACAAGATTATTTACCTCGACAAGCCCAAAATTATCCAAGTTATAATGTCGATCCTGAGCAAGGTTTAGCTCCTACTCCGTGCGCTCCAATCCGCCCCAAACAACCTTTAGAAGTTCTAACCAACTTCTACTTAAATACTTCAACCAACAATGAAGATTTCCTTAGGGTTTCGGTTTGAGGCTAAAAGGACAAAAGGTAGTATTTCCGGGCTCTACGTATAGAGGTAACTTTTGGAAAACAACAAGGTAAAGGCTAAGGTATTTTGGGCATTATAACAATACTTGGAAGACAACTTTCTACCAAAGGGGGGGGGTACCTCACGAGAACACTCCAAGGTGGGGGGGGGGGGGTGTGCTCTCGGCCACAAGGCCACTAGGGGGGGGGAGTACCCTCTCGGCCACTAGGCCTCACGAAAAGGGGGAGGGGGAAGCTCACGGCTAGAGCACAAGAAAGGGAGGAAGGCTCTCAAGACTTGGAAGTTTTTGGAATGGATGAAGTCTTCACACTTAGGGGGGTATTTATAGCAAAACCAAAGGCCAACCAATGGCCAAGATCAAGCCATGTGCAAGGCAAGTGTAAGGCCATGATCTAGCCAAGTGCACCCTAACCCTACTCCACAAAACACTCCACAAAACACTCCACAAAACAAGGCCAAAACAAGGCACAATTCAAGGGACCAATCGGCCAAGGCCAACCGATCCCTCTTGGACGCCCAATCGTCCAAGTCCCCTCCACTTGCTAATAATGTGAGGTGACACATGTCACCCTCCCGTTGGTCCAAAATGTTTCGTCTCTCGTAAAAATCCGCAAAAATTATAAATGAAATAGCCGGAATTTTCCCTACGAAAGCTGTGGGAACGTTTCGTCGAAAAACGACTCTAATCGGCACTTGTGCCCAAATTTCGAACCAATGCCTACTTTAAGGCTCAAATTCTCTACGTACGCCCTAACGTACATACTCTGGAAATACGGGGTATAACACTTTTGGTGGCTATCGTGGTGGGCAGCCTCAGCAGCAGTCTAGATTTGCACCACAGCCAGCTGAGAGCACTCCTGCACCGTCCTCAAGACCCAGATATTCGAGGCGCACCGTGGCCCCGAGACGCCCAGAGCAACAGAGGCATCGGCGATCGGGACCACCCCTCGGTGTGGCCGTCGCGTAGATCCCACTTCGGAGTTGTGGTGCCGCTACGGAGCTTGTTTCGATTGGCGCCAGGTAAGCCTCTGTGTTCTTTTGCCGGGTCATCTTCATCCCCGACAGCGATTTCGCCCGAGGGCGTGGTACTCATGGACCAGCCAGTCGCGCAGGTCGTGGCTCGTCCGATTCTAGCGGTCCTCGAACCGCATTTATGCTATGTCCACCGGCAGATCGTGAGGCCTCACCTGATGTCGTCACAGGTACCTTATCAGTCTCCGATTATGATGTGTATGCCTTGATAGATCCGGGTTCTACTCTGTCCTATATATCTCCCCTTGTTGCTAGTAGGATAGGGATAGAGCCTGAGTCCATAGACCCTTTCGAGGTAGCTACGCCAGTGGGTGATGCGGTGGTAGCTCGGCGGGTATTTAGAGCTTGTCCAGTGACCTTATGCAGTCGTCAGACCCTAGCAGACTTGATAGAGCTGGACATGACGGATTTCGACGTGATCATGGGCATGGATTGGCTAGCTTCTTGCTATGCCAATGTAGACTGCAGGGAGAGAGTGGTACGGTTCCAGTTTCCTGGGGAGCCGGTTATTGAGTGGGAGGGGAACACTGTATCGCCGAGGGGTAGGTTTATTTCTTACCTCAAGGCTAGGAAGATGGTGCAGAAAGGGTATATCTACCATCTCGTTCGGGTGTTTGATACTGAGGCTGCGGTACCAGATTTTCAGTCAGTTCCAGTAGTCAGAGAGTTCCCAGACGTGTTTCCAGACGACCTCCCCGGTATCCCTCCTGAGAGGGAGATAGAGTTTTGTATCGATGTGCTGCCAGACACTCGGCCTATTTCCATTCCGCCGTACAGAATGGCACCTGCCGAGTTGAGAGAGTTGAAGGATCAGCTTAGAGATTTGCTGGAGAAGGGCTTCATCAGGCCTAGTGTTTCTCCCCGGGAGCGCCAGATTGTTCGTGAAGAAGAAGGGCGACGCCGCGCGCATGTGTGTTGATTACAGCAGCCGAACAAGGTGACCATTAAGAATGATACCCTTCCCGTGATTGATGATTTGTTCGACCAGTTGCAGGGCGCGAGATGTTTCTCCAAGATTGATCTGCGATCGGGCTATCATCAGGTACGAGTCAGAGAGGCAGATGTCCCTAGATCGCATTCGACCAGACGCATTATGAGTTCAGGGTCATGTCTTTTGGGTTGACCAATGCTCCGGCGGTATTCATGGATTTGATGAACCGAGTGTTCAAACCATTTTTGGACACATTTGTGATAGTGTTCATTGATGATATCTTGGTTTATTCTCGCCGAGAGCGGAGCATGCGAGCATTTGAGATCTTGCCGATTCTCCGACCAAAGCAGTTATACGCCAAGTTTTCCAAATGTGAGTTTTGGTTAACTTCGGTGGCTTTTCTTGGGCATATTGTCGGGGCTGATGGTATTCGGGTGGATACGGCCAAGATCGAGGCGATCGAGACTTGGCCTGACCTACTACTCCGACAGAGATTCGCGAGCTCGGGCCTTGCAGTTATTATCGGTTCGTAGAAGTTTGCTTCTATCTACGCACCATTGACTAGGTGACTCGTAAGGCGGCTAAGTTTGATGGACTGATGCTTGTGGCGGGGTTTCGATTCTTGAAGGAGATCGACGATCGCCCCGTTCTTACTCTTCCGAGGGTCGACGGTTATGTCGTGTTTTGTGATCGTCGAGCATCGGGTTGGGATGTGTGTTGATGCAGCAGGCAAGGTTATAGCGTATGCATCCCGACACCGAAGAAACACGAGAGGAACTACCCCACCCATGATTTGAGTTAGCGGTGATTCACGCCAAGATCCGAGGCACTATTTGTATGGGGTTCATGTGGATATTTTTACAGACCACTAGAGCCTCAAGTATATCTTCAGCCAGAGTGAGCTGAACTTACGACATAGGCGGTGGTTAGAGTTGCTTAAGTATTACGATGTTGATATCCTGTTCCACCCGGAAGGCCAATGTGTGGCGTATGCTCTTAGTCGTAGGTCGATGGGAGTCTATCGAGGTGCAGCCAGAGGAGGGACATGGTTCGTGATTTGCATCGCTTAGCGAGCCTTGGTGTCCGCTTGATTGATTCTCGATAGCGGTGGGGTTCGAGTTCGTGAGGTTGCCGAGTCTTCCATCGCCGAGAGGTGAAGAGGCAACAGCCGAGGATCCGCTGACACGTTATCGTGATAGGCTCTTCGTGAGGAAGGGTCCTTGAGGTAGCACCTGATGGGGTGCTAAGGTTTGAGGGCAGGTTGTGTGTTCCGGATGTTTCAGACTTGGCGAGTTCTGGGAAGCACACAAGCGTTACTATATCCATCCGTGGTCGACCAAGATGTACCACGACCTTAGATCCGTGTATTGGTGGGATGGCTTGAAGAGGACATTGCAGAGTTCGTAGCTCGCCCGTGTTGTCAAGCAGTGAAGGTAGAGCACCGAGACCGTGGTTTATTACTGACGATAGAGATCCCGACCGAAGTGGGAGGTGATCAACATGGACTTCATCACGGATTACCTCGCACTCGGAGGAGACATGATTCTATATGGGTTATCGTCGACAGTGGCTAAATCAGCCCACTTTCTTCCCGTCGGGCGTGTTATACCCAGTATTTCCGAGTATATACGTGAGGCGTCGATACAATTTGAGCCTTAAAGTAGGCATAGGTTCGAATTTGTGCATAGCTACCAAAAGGAGTCGTTTTTCGACGAAACGCTTCCACACTTTGAAGGAAAATTCCGCTATGTCATTAATAATTTTTGCGGATTTTTCCGAGAGACGAAACATTTTGGACCAACGGAGGGTGACATGTGTCACCTCACATTGGAAGCTAGGGACGGCAAAGAGGACGACTTGGGCACGCTTTTGTGCTAAAAATGTGGTCAAGGGTTAGGTAGGATATTTTGGGTAGATGGATAAGGTAGCACATGGCTTAATCTTGGCCTTACACTTGCCTAACACTTGGATGAATCTTGGCCATTGGTTGGCCATTTCTTGACCTATAAATACCCTCTAACTTGATGAACTTCTTCATCCAAAAATTGCCTAAGTCTTGAAATCCTTCCTCCCCTTCGTGGTTCTCGCCCAACCCTTGGCCGAAACCCCTCCTCAGTGGTGTTTTGCCGGGTACCCCTAGCCTAGTTTTCTTCGTATAATACCCCCCTTTGTGGTATAGAAATACTCTCCTAGTATTGTTGTTATGCCCAAATACCTTGGCCCAAATACCTTGTAGTATTCCCAAGGTTACACTTATACAAAAGCCCATAAAATACTATTATACTTCCTCACCACAAAAATGAAACCCTAAGTAAATCTTCACCCGTAGTTGAAGTTATAAGTAGAAGTTGGTTAGAACTTCTAAGGGTTGGTTGGAGTGGTCAAGCGCACTGAGTAGAGCTAAACCTTGCTCGGGATCGACATATAAACTCGGATAATTTTGGGCTTATCGAGGTAAACACTCTTGACCTTCTATTGTAATTGGAAATTACATATTGTAGGAATATATAGTTGAAGTATACTATATATAGAATCAACATTATAATTGTGCGGCAATGTCTTTTGACTTAAGCTCGAATAATACTTACTGCAATGTCTTGCGACTTAAGCTGAATTTAAAGAAGAGAATCGAATCAGAATTACATAGATCAGACATAGAGACTTGTGTAGCATTACCGTGTAGTAGAATTGTACACGTCCGGTTAGACATGTTAACCCTCGGTTGGCTTGGTAGCCTCGATAGTGGAGAGATTTACGCTGTCATGCGGGAGAGTCGCCGAATTTTCTCGTAGAATATTCTACATTGAGATCTAAAGATATTAATAGGCGCTGTGGCCTCTATAGGTTGTAGTACTACGTGTGGAGTGATCCGCTGACCGAGAGTGTAGCGCAGACGGTTTGAGGTACTTGGAGCGTTTTGCTATTAGTCGATACTGCCGCGAGGTATGTGAACCTCTTCCTATCTGTTCTAGCATGATATGTGTATAACTATGTAGTACGGCAGACGCATACGTGTTAAATGTATTTGATTGTCTTTAAAAATAAAGTGTTATAACGGCTTTATGGGAAGTTGGTTATAACAGCTCTATGTAAATGAGAAATGCTTTGTGGTTTTTAAAAGATAACTGATTTGACTTATAACCGACTTGTTGTAAAAGAACCTTGAAGTATTCTAAGAGATTAAGCAACCTTTTTGAAAGAAGTGTATACTTGGTTTGAAAACATAAAAGTTATACCAGCTTTATGAGAAGTTAGGTGTAACGCCTTAAGAGAGATAAAAAGAATGGTTTAATGGTTTAGAAGTTAAGAGACTTGACTTAATATGGATGTTTGTGTGAAACCTCATTCGTGAGTAATGAGTACTTGGTTTTTTGGAAGGAATAATGTTTTACTGATTTCGGAAATCAGAATGTGTATCGACAAACCACTGCAGCGTTAATAAAGGAAAATGTATTGAATAATTAAGTATTATTAAAACCAGTAGAAACCTCCATCTGCATAGAAGCTAAGATGAGACAAACTGGTATTCCATGTTCTAGCTCCTGGCTGCTTAATAATATTGATTATGAACAAGAATAACCTACTCGCCTATGGCATATGTTACTCAATTGTTTTAAAAGAGATTAAGACATTGAACTATGAAACTTTTCAAAAAGAGACTTGCGTAATTAAAATTAGGCAAACTGGAACCTTAGGGAAAAGAAAGGCATTGTGTTGTCTTAAAATGGTTTAAAGCATAAGGTGTTATAACAGCTTTATGGGAAGTTGGTTATAACGACCTTATGAAAACAAAAGAAAGGTTTTATCATTGGTTTTAACGTGGTAACTTGACTTTAAAAAAAAGAAAGTATGGAAGTTGTTTTGGTTTACTTAAAAGATATAAGTCACTCTATTTTTATACTACGTATCGGGTGACTTTTACATAAAAGGAATAAATCTCTTTAAAAGGAATTTAACGTATGAGTACTTTAGGTTAAAACCCAGACTTTGGCATAAAATGAAAGTACTTTGAGTTGTGAAACTTGCCTATGCTTGTTGATGTGAAACTTGCCTATGCTTGTTGTTGTGAAACTTGCCTATGCTTGTTGTGATAGCCTTTGTTGTGCAAAGATTGTGTTTCTATACTACCGCGTCTCACGGAGGGTCGGTTGACTTGTTAAGAACTTACTTGACGCGTCGGCGGTGACGGAGAAATTCCACGCACGCTCCTCGCTGATAGTGTTACTTTGTTAAATCACTTTGGACATATCGACACGATGCGTAGCGCACGCATGCTTCCACTTTGATTACCGCTTGTTGTCTTATTGTTTCCTGGACACGCCGACACGACGCGTAGCGCACGCATGCTTCCATTTGGAATGTTGTCTTATTTGCTCCTTTGGACATATCGACACGACGCGTAGCGCATCGTATGCTTCCATTTGGAATGCCGTCTTATTGTTTCCTTGGACATGCCGACACGATCGTAGCGCACGCATGCTTCCATTTGGAATGTTGTCTTATTTGTTCCCTTTGGACATATCGACACGATGCGTAGCGCACGTATGCTCCCATTTGGATTGCTGTCTTGTTGTTATCATATCATGCATCGCCAGAATGGCGAAGGTACTCCACGCGCAGGATTGATGTTGGGCATGAGACCGAATTGATATAATCATATGTGTGTATCGTAGTTTGTTATCATACCGCTCCCGCTTATAGACTATTATGATTTCATTTACAGATTTTACGCTTCACATACTTGGTACCAGATCGACCTCCTTCGGAGGCCGTTCATGCCGCAGTAGAGTACATCTACCGCCGATCCCCGCTAGGATCTCATTTCAGCTTTTGGGAAGCTCCGTTTCCTTGGAGGCTTATCTTTTGCATGTGTTCCCGAGTTGTAGGTTCTGTACATTCGTGGTATGGCGGGCCCCGTCCCGTCATAGTTGTTGTAAATCTTAGAGGTCTGTAGTAATCTTGCAAGTGTGGTTATAAAAAGGATTAAACTGCTCGTGGTTTGTATATATTTACGCAGAAGGCAAATCGCTTTGGTTGACTGTTTACTTATAATATCTCTTATTTCATGTTCATGTTTTATTTCCGCTGATTTTCTCGATGTTGTATCACTAGGGTGCCCGGTAGGCACCAGCCACGGCCCGAGTTCGGTCGTGACAAAAGTGGTATCGTGAGCGCTTAGTCCTCGAAAGTGTCTACGCATCGTGTCTAGTAGAGTCTTGATTATCGGTGTGTTAGGCACCACATCTATAATCGTGAGGCTATAGGACATTTAGGATTGGTTTCATTCTTCTCATTCCGAGATCGTGCCTTAGAGTTGTGTGATGAGTTGAACCCTCCGACGTATTCCTTTCCTTTACCGCTATGCCTCCGCAAGGCAACCCGCCCGTATGGCAAGGCAGCAGAGGAAGATACGAGTAGAGCAGGGCAGTCTCTACAGAGACCACAAGACCGAGCCTCCACCCCACAGTCAGGCGTATGAGACGGGTTACAAGGAGATGGCCCGCCACGGCCGTGGTCAGGCTGACTTGAGGATAAGCCGGACGCAGCAGCTCAGCCCCAAAGAGCACCCGTAGTTCACCCCGAGCGCATACTTGAGATTACGATTTTCTAAGGTGTAACCCGCCGTAGTTTTATGGGTCGAGGCCTGAGGATGATCCGCAGGAGTTCATCCGACAGTTACAGCGGGTCATGAGAGAGATCAAGGCATCGGAGACCGAGTCAGTGGTCCTAGGTTCGCATCGGCTGCGTGATACCGCAATGATCGGTTTGATTCGCGAGCTGTCCCGGGAGAGCATGCACTTCCGCCTTTAAGGGACGAGTTCTCGCAGGCCTTTCTTGCACATTTCTTGCCTCCACAGATGAGAGGGCTAGGGCCGACAGATTTTTGGGGTTGCGCGTAATCCGCGCATTTGCTCGAGTACAATGTGGAGTTCGACTCATTGGCCCAGACGCCCCTCGCATTAGTAGCTAGTATGGAGGATCGAGTGCACCGATATGTTACAGGCTCGATGATTACCTAGCAGAGTTGTTCGGTGTAGCTCTTCACCGCATGGACATTGCCCGCATGCAGCTTATGCACTGGAGGCGAGGAGCGAGAAATCGACGAAATAACCAAGGTCGCCAGAAGAGGGCCGTAACAGCAGGTCCTTTGGTGACTTTCGAGGCGGACCGCCTCGAAGCAGACTAGTTATGCGCCTCCGCCAAGACATGCAGTGGTCCTCCACAATCTTCGTGAGCATCCAGAGTATTCGGGAGCGGTCAAGGCTCCAAGGGTTCAGATTTTCGAGAGAGCAGAGGTGTTAGCCACCAAGCCACCCCTACCTCGTTGGACTGCGTGGTAGACTCCACGGTGAGGTCGTGCTAGTCCGGAGTTTGTTTTACATGACAGCAGGCCATTTTGGGAGAAATTGTCCGACTGTGGGTAGCGCTGGTAGGATAGCACGACTACGGATCGGGCGGTTCTTCACCTCCCATAGTCAGCAGATGTTCATACACCGCGGCCACGAGAGGTCGCGGTGGAAGTTCCCGCTTTAGCGGTCCTCCAATCGCCTATTTTCGTATATCCTTAACCTCTAGAGTTTTGTATGTATTGATGATGTGATGATGTGTTTAGTGTTATGTTCGGATAGCGTTGTGCTAAAACGTGATGTAGAACCCGTTGTGAGAAGCGGTAAGCTTCGAGGGTGAGAAAATGATGAACCTTAGAATATTACGTTGAGACCTTAGATGTAAGCGCCGCCTGAGTACCAGATTTTGCAAGTGATCCTTGTCTGAGTGCATTTTTATGCCTAGAACGCTTTGTGTGATAAAGTCCCGGGTAGTGTGTAATGGAAGTGGTAGCTTTCATGACCAGATAGGTAAGATTGTTCCGATCGGGAACAAGAGCTTGATGCGTAAGTGGGTCGGGTTGGGGCCATGTTGAGGGCCAACCCGCGCCGGCTTTCAAAGTGGGGTCACTCGGGTGGTCCCGCCAGTGGTAGGGTCACGAGGTGCTAGGCCCATGATTAGATAACCATCGTATGAGTTCGTGGATATGTTCGACCAGGCGGATCGTGAAGGCCGGAATGGCCTTAAGGGAGATCAAGCTAGTAAGATGACCAAGTTTGGAGGTGGTGACTCAAAGTTTTGGGAAAGCAATGACCGGGCGTGTGGTACGATGCTAGAGGAGTTCAAGTGTCCGGAAGGGCACGACGAGTAAGGAAGAAGAGAACGTGTGATATTTCGTGTGGCGTTGGCAACTTGTTAGAAGAACTTCGTTATCTGTTGAGAAGGAACATTCGACGAATGTTTCTGGCGAGGAGAATGTTATACCTCGTATTTCCGCAGTATATACGTGAGGGCGCACGATACAATTTGAGCCTTAAAGTAGGCATAGGTTCGAATTGTGCATAGCTACCAAAAGGAGTCGTTTTTCGACTAAACGCTTCCACACTTTCAAGGAAAATTCGGCTATGTCATTAATAATTTTTATGGATTTTTCCGAGACGAAACATTTTGGACCAACGGAGGTGACATGTGTCACCCTCACATTGGAAGCTAGGGACGGCAAAGAGGACGACTTGGGCACGCTTTTTGTGCTAAAAATGTGGTCAAGGGTTGTAGGATATTTTGGGTAGATGGATAAGGTAGCACATGGCTTAATCTTGGCCTTACACTTGCCTAACACTTGGATGAATCTTGGCCATTGGTTGGCCATTTCTTGACCTATAAATACCCTCTAACTTGATGAACTTCTTCATCCAAAAATTGCCTAAGTCTTGAAATCCTTCCTCCCCTTCTTGTGGTTCTCGCCCAACCTCGCCGAAACCCCTCCCTTTGTGGTGTTTTGCTGGGTACCCCTAGCCTAGTTGTCTTCGTATAATACCCCTTTGTGGTATAGAAATACTCTCCTAGTATTGTTGTTATGCCCAAATACCTTGGCCCAAATACCTTGTAGTATTCCCAAGGTTACACTTATACAAAAGCCCGTAAAATACTATTATACTTCCTCACCACAAAAATGAAACCCTAAGTAAATCTTCACCGTAGTTGAAGTTATAAGTAGAAGTTGGTTAGAACTTCTAAGGGTTGGTTGAGCGGTCAAGCGCACTGAGTAGAGCTAAACCTTGCTCAGATCGACATATAAACTCTGATAATTTTGGGCTTATCGAGGTAAACACTTGACCTTCTATTGTAATTGGAAATTACATATTGTAGGAATATATAGTTGAAGTATACTATATATAGAACTGAACATTATAATTGTGCGGCAATGTCTTTTGACTTAAGCTCGAATAATACTTACAGAATGTCTTGCGACTTAAGCCCAATTTAAAGAAGAGAATCGAATCAGAATTACATAGATCAGATTACATGAGACTTGTGTAGCATTACCGTAGTAGAATTGTACACGTCCGTTAGACATGTTAACCTCGTTGGCTTGGTAGCGGCCTGATAGTGGAGGAGATTTACGCTGCCATGGGGAGGTGTCACGAATTTTCTCAGAATATTCTACATTGAGATCTAAAGATATTAATAGGCGCTGTGGCCTCTATAGGTTGTAGTACTACGCAGGAGTGATCCGCTGACCGAGAGTGTAGCGCATTTGGCTTGAGGTACTTGGAGCGCTTGCTATTAGTCGATACTGTCGCGAGGTATGTGAACCTCTTCCTATCTGTTCTAGTATGATATGTGTATAACTATGTAGTACGGTAGACGTCACGTGTTAAATGTATTTGATTGTCTTTAAACATAAAGTGTTATAACGGCTTTATGGGAAGTCAAGTTATAATGACTCTATGTAAATGAGAAATGCTTTGTGGTTTTTAAAAGATAACCGATTTGACTTATAACCGACTTGTTGTAAAAGAACTCAAGTATTCTAAGAGATTAAGGAACCTTTTTGAAAGAAGTGTATACTTGGTTTGAAAACATAAAAGTTATACCACTTTATGAGAAGTTAGTGTAACGCCTTAAGAGAGATAAAAGAATGGTTTAATGGTTTAGAAGTTAAGAGACTTGACTTAATATGGATGTTTGTGTGAAACCTCATTCGTGAGTAATGAGTACTTGGTTTTTGAAGGAATAATGTTTTACCGATTTGAAATCGAATGTGTATCGACAAACCATCGCAGCTAATAAAGGAAAATGTATTGAATAATTAAGTATTATTAAAACCAAGAGAAACCTCCATCCGCATAGAAGCTAAGATGAGACAAAATGATATTACATTTTCTAGATCATGGTCGCTTAATAATATTGATTATGAACAAGAATAACCTACTACTTATGGCATATGTTACTCAATTGTTTTAAAAGAGATTAAGACATTGAACTATGAAACTTTTCAAAAGAGACTTGCGTAATTAAAATTAGGCAAACCGAACCTTAGGGAAAAGAAAGGCATCAGGTTGTCTTAAAATGGTTTAAAGCATAAGGTGTTATAATGACTTTATGGGAAGTTGGTTATAACGACCTTATGAAAACAAAAGAAAGGTTTTATCATTGGTTTTAACGTGGTAACTTGACTTTAAAAAAAGAAAGTATGGAAGTTGTTTTGGTTTACTTAAAAGATATAAGTCACTCTATTTTTATACTACGTATCGGGTGACTTTTACATAAAAGGAATAAATCTCTTTAAAAGGAATTTAACGTGCGTAGTACTTTAGGGTTAAAACACGGACTTTGGCATAAAATGAAAGTACTTTGAGTTGTGAAAATTGCCTATGCTTGTTGATGTGAAACTTGCCTATGCTTGTTGTTGTGAAACTTGCCTATGCTTGTTGTGATAGCCTTTGTTGTGCAAAGATTGTGTTTCTATACTACCGCGTCTCGATGGAGGTCGGTTGACTTGTTAAGAACTTACTTGGGCGACGCGCAGCGGACGAGAAATTCCACTGCACGCTCCTCGCTGATAGTGTTACTTTTGTTAAATCACTTTGGACATACCGACACGACGCGTAGCGCATCGCATGCTTCCACTTTGATTACCGCCTTGTTGTCTTATTGTTTCCCTTCGACACGCCGACACGATCGTAGCGCACGGGTATGCTTCCATTTGGAATGTTGTCTTATTTGCTCCTTTGGACATACCGACACGATCGTAGCACACGGGTATGCTTCCATTTGGAATGTCTTATTGTTTCCTTGGACACGCCGACACGATCGTAGCGCACGTATGCTTCCATTTGGAATGTTGTCTTATTTGTTCCTTTGGACATATCGACACGATGCGTAGCGCACGTATGCTCCCATTTGGATTCTTTGTCTTGTTGTTATCATATCATGATCGCCAGTAGTGAGAAGGTACTCACGCGGGATTGATGTTGTACATGAGACCGAATTGATATAATCATATGTGTGTACCGTAGTTTGGTTATCATACCGCCTCCCGCTTTTATAGACTATTATGATTTCATTTACGTGATTTTACGCTTCACATACTTGGTACTGTTGATCGACTCTCGGCCGCGTTTCATGCCGCAGTAGAGTACATCTACCGCCGATCCTCGCGTAGATCTCATTTCGCGTTGGGAAGCTCCGTTCCTTCTGAGGCTTATCTTTTGGTATGTGTTCCCGAGTTGTAGGTTCTTGTACATTCGTGGTATGGCGGCCCCGTCCGTCATAGTTGTTGTAAATCTTGCAGGTCCTGTAGTAATCAAGTGTGGTTGTAAAAAGGATTAAACTGCTCGGGGTTTGTATATATTTACGCAGTAGGCAATCGCTTAGTTGACTGCTTACTTATAATATCTCTTATTTCATGTTCATGTTTTATTTCCGCTGATTTTCTCGATGTTGTATCACTAGGGTGCCCGGTAAGGCACGCCCGAGTTCGGTCGTGATGACGACTTTTTGGCCGAGGATTATGCCGGACTTTATATCCGAGAGATCGCCGATCGCATGGAGTCCCTATTTCGATCATATCGCATGCAGGAGCCCGCTTACGCTAACTTCGGAGGTCTTTTCGTAAGGGTTTGGGACGCAGTGAGCCCGAGCATCGCATTCCATTCACGCATGCATTGACAAAGCCGAGCGCACTATCCGCACTTCAAGATATCTCATGAGCCCGTGTTATTGATCGTGGTAGCTGGGAGGATCATTTGCCTCTAGTTGAGTTTGCGTATAATAATAGCTACCACTTCAGTATTCAGATGACGCCTTATGAGGCCTTGTATGGGAGGAAGTGCATATCGCCTATAGGCTGGTTCGATGTGGGCGAGGTGCAGTTAGTGGGACCAGATTTGGTGCAGCAGGCAGTGGATAAGGTGAAGCTTATCCAGGAGCGGTTGCTGACAGCTCAGAGTCGACAGAAGTCATATGCAGATCATCGTCGTCGGCATCTGGAGTTCGAGGTTGATGATTGGGTTTTCCTGAAGGTGTCACCCATGAAGGGTGTGATGAGATTCGGGAAGAAAGGGAAACTCAGCCCAAGGTACATTGGGACGTATCAGATTGTCCGCAGGGTAGGCAAGGTTGCCTTTGAGTTGGATCTGCCGTCCGATCTGGAGGCAGTGCATCCGGTGTTTCATGTTTCTATGCTGAGAAGATGTATCGGGGATCCATCTAGAGTGCATCCGATTGACGATGTCCAGGTGACCGAGGGGTTATCGTATGAGGAGATTCCCATAGCGATAGTCGATCGTCAGGTTAGGCGTCATGACCAAGGACGTGGCTTCCACAAAGTCTTGTGGCGGAATGAGCTCGTGAGGAGATGACGGGAAGCCGAGGAGGACATGAGGCGTAAGTATCTCACCTATTCCCCACACCTCCAGGTAATTCACTTTCCTACTTATAAATTTTCATTATCGTTTATGCCTAAGTGTTGTTTTGTGGCCGTGTGTGGCATTTGCAAACTGTTTAAGTTATGAAGAACCTTATCGTTATCTCTCTTGGGAAGATTCTAAGGAGGGGAGAATGTTATACCCCGTATTTCCAGAGTATGTACGTGAGGGCATACGTACAAAAGTTTAGCCTTAAAGGTTAGGCCTTGGACGAAAAGTTTACCCTCGATGCGGGGTTATACCCTATGCGGGCCTATGTGAGTGGCCTATGCGGACTACGGGAGTCCAGGATTAGGCTTGCATAGTGATACTACGGGCGATTGGCCCTGCTTCGATCATTCGCAGCCTAGAAAAGACTCATTACGCTTTCCTATTGTGCTCTTGTTTATGATGTGGCACTATGTGCGGTTACATTGGTTGTTTCGTGCATATTTGTAAAATTGGTTTTAAAGTGATATGATTTCATTTAAGTACTTTACAGTTTCACATACTTAGTACCTGTTGTACTGACCTCCTTCGGGGGGCTGCGTTCATGCCGCAGTGGCAAAGAGCAGTGCTAGATCCACATCCTTAGGATCTTTGCTTTGGTGTCTGAGCTCCATCTTCTCCGAGGCTCTACTTGGGTATGAACTCCCTGTATTGTAGATAGTTTTTGTACATTCAGGGTATGGCGGGGACCTGTCCCGCCATAGTTGTTTACTTCCTTAGAGGTCTGTAGTCCTATTGTACAGTTGGGATGTAACTGCAAAACTATGTTTATATATATATGCCGAAAGGCAAGCTTTTCATCAGATAAACTGTTTCTCTTTTTAATAATGTTTCTTGTCTTGTCTTATATTCCACGATTTCTCGATGTATGACTACTGGTGCCCTGTAAGGCACCAATACGCGCCAGAACGGTCGTGACAGTAAATTCTTATAAATTAAGTAACATATACTTTGGTGCGTTGTGAATAAGTTATACTTATTTATAACGATCTTAATCGAGTAGCCATGATCTAGAAAATGTAATACAATTTTGTCTTATCTTAGCTTCTATGCAGATGGAGAATTCTACTCATTTTAACTTAATTGATTGGCATTACATTTTCCTTTATTAACGCTGCAGTGGCTTGTTCGATTCTTATTCTCATTTGTGTCGTAACTTAGCCAAGTCAACTTGGCTCCAAATACCTCCTAACGACTCTTACCAACATCCCGCATAAGACTTGGTAAGAACTTAGGATAACTTAGACATAACCTTTACGTAGATTAAATCAACATACATACCTCTTAACTTCTAAGAGTAGAAGGAATCATGAAATAGTACTACATGTATATTCCATACATAGAATCATGTCAAAAGAAGGAAGAGGTTCACATACCTCGCGACGATTATCGACAAATAGAAAAATGCTCCAAAGTACTTCAACCTTGATAATTATTCCATCCTTCAAGTAGAATACGCTATACTTAGTACTTCAACCTATAATGGCCATAATACGTCCATTAACCTTTAGCTTCGAACGTAGAATATTCTAAGTGCAAAGTCACTAAATTCTACGGAAAATCGGACAGCACTTCCTTTGTTTCTACATACTTTGCCACATTTTTCCAGGCCGAATTCAATAACCAAACACGCCACATTTAAGGCCCAACAATTCAGCTAACCAAAGGGGATTACACGCCTTAACAGGACGTGTAAAATTCCGCCCCACAAATTAATACGAAACTAGTTCCATATTTAAAGCCATTCTTGGCTAAACATATACAACAACAAAAAGTCCTTTTCCAATTCTTTTTCAATCCAACTTCTTAGGCCTAACATGTTATATAGTCATAAACAACTTAACAATTATAATTCCTTCTTTGTATAACATGTGACGATTAAACTAATAATCCAATTGAATTGAAATCTCAAGGCTAAACATACTAGTTTTCGGATTAGGGTTCCAATATCCATAACACTTATCAACTTCATAATATATCTCATACTTGCTAATATCCATAGCTACAACAATAAGTAATCTTAATTACTAAAACGACAAGAATTTTACCTTTACAAGCCCTTATAATTTCCAAGATTCAATATCGCTCCTTAGCAATTCTTAGCTCATTTCCTTTACGCTCCAATCCGCTATTTGAAGCCTTTAGAAGCTCACAACCAACTTCTCTTCCATTTCCAATCAAAACCTATGAAAATGCCTTAGGTTTTCGCCTTGCGACTAACGTGAAAACGCCGTTTTTCTGAAATCTTTCTATTGAGATATCCTTACAATACCCTTAGGGACCTTGGGTTAAAGTCTTGTGAATAATGGATCAAAAATACAAAATTTTTGTGTTGAAGAAGTGACAAAGCCGAGAGCAATACCTCAAGCACAATGTTGTGTGATTTTTTTAAGTGTTAAAAGAGCTAGTCTTGCACTAGTTGTGTATATATAATACAATGGATGGCTTAGATTGCAACACTTGAGTGGCTAGGATGAGAGTAATTAATTAATTGGCCAAGTGGACAAGTTGACTTGGTCAATAAACTCAAGCTTGCTACACTTGATCTTTTACTCGTCACCCACCATCTTACCCTTGCTTCAATTTCGTCCAAGACCAATGTGGGGGGGGGGGGGGGGTGCCACGTGTCGCCCTCCCATTCATCCATAAAATTCCGTAACCCTCGTGGCCCCCACGAAACGTAAAATTCCTCGGGTGGGCCCCACGGGACCAAATCCGTAAAAATAAATTTCCATGCTCTTCAATTAATGCATTTTGAGAATCTAATTCTCACCAACTAACATTTTTCCTTTCCGACGTTCGGAAGATTTTTGTCACGACTGCCCGGTTCGTGGATCGTGCCTTACCCCCGCACCCTAGTGATACAACATCGAGTAATCACGAACATAAAACACGTCATGAAACAAATGAAGTACAAACAGAAATGAGGAAAACTTGCCTTTCGCATATATATAAATAACAACTTTTTCAACATGAATGCTTTAATCCTTTACAAACCCCGCCACAACAAAGATTACATGCACTTACGAATGACAACAACTATGACGGGACAGGGCCCCGCCATACCCCTGAATGTACAAGAACCTACAACTCAGGGAACACATACCAAAAGATAAGCCTCCGAAGGAACGGAGCTTCCCAATACGCTGAAAGGTGATCCTAAAGCGGATCGACAATAACGATTTCTACCGCAGATGAACGCACTTCAAGGAGGTCAAGATAACAGTACCAAGTATGTGAAATCAGAAATATCAGAATCAAATCATAATAGTCTATATAAAGCAGAGACATGTATGATAACCAAACTACGCTCACAACATAAAAGCGATATGTCAAGTCGAGTGGAATACATTCCTGATGGTTGAGTCGAGTGAAATACATTCCCGAATGAACCGTAGTCGAGTGAAATACATTCCTGATGAACCTGAGTCAAGTGAAATACATTCCTGATGAACCGTAATCAAGTGAGATACATTCCTGATGAACCGTAATCGTGAGATACATTCCGGATGAACCTGAATCGTTGACAACATTATTTTCCAAACGTTCAAGTTTGCCTAATTTCAAATGCCTAAGTCACTTATTTTAGAAAGGTTTCATAACTCATAGTCTTAATCTCTTTTAAAACATTTGAGTAACCTATGCCATATATGTGAGTAGGTTATTCTTGTTTATAACAATCTTATTACAGCAGCCATGATCTAGGAAATATCATTTTGTCTCATCTAAGCTTCTATGCAGATGGAAGTTTCTACTGGTTTTAATAATACTTAATTAGTCAAAACATTTCCTTTTATTAACGCTGCAGTGGTTTGTCGATACACATTCTGATTCAAATCAAGAAACATTCTTAAGCCGTTATACCTAACTTCCCATAAAGCTAGTATAACTCTTAAGTTTTGCAAAAACCAAGTATTACTTCTTCTTTCAAAATGATTCAAAAATCTTTTGAAATACTTCAAGTTCTTTACTAACACATAACAAGCCAGTTATTGTCACGCCCCGAAAATCGGGCCCGTCACTGGTGCCTTACCCCGGGCACCCTAGTGATACAACATCAGAGAAAACCAGCGGAAAATAAAACATGAATCATGAAACAAGAGATATAATAAATAAACAGGCCAACCAAAACAGCTTGCCTTCAAGATATACATAAAACCGAACAGTTTAAACCTTTTACAACCCCGCCCACAACAAGGCATGCACTGAGATTTACAACAACTATGACGGACAGGGCCCCGCCATACCCTCAATGTAAAAGCATCTACGCACTGTGGTAACATACCAAAAGATAAGCCTCAAGGAACGAGCTTTCAATACGCCGAAAGGTGATCCTAAAAGCGGATCGACAACCGATGTACCTTTTACTCGCAGATGAACGCACTTCAAGGAGGTCAAGATAACAGTACCAAGTATGTGAAATCAGAATATCAGAAATGAAATCATAATAGTCTATATAAAGCAGAGACATGTATGATGACCAAACTACAAGATATAACATATAACCGCTATATCAAGACAGGACTCACGCCCAAATTATCACTCGTGCGTGGAATTTCTTCCTCACCGCTAGCTTATGATATAACAATACCAAGGATTATACATGAACACCATGTCCCACCTGTTATAAAACCGTGACAGACAAGTATAACTACCAGATCCGACCGCACCAATAATACAATGCAACCAAAACACGGCCGATACGGCAAGTGCGAGCCGATCATCGGATACCAAGGCCGGCCACGCACCGACCGGGCAAGTACGAGGGTCTGACCACCGAGGACCAAGGTCAGATTACGAAACTTCGCCACTATAATCGAACGGGCAAGCGAGGGCCGACTACCGATACCAAGGCCGAATCACCACGAGACGGCAAGTACGAGAGCCGACCACCGGATACCTGTGCCGAACAAGAAGAAACCTCAACTACCAACCGCCTCTATCGAGACGCCAGAACACGTAAACACCACACTTGCACAACAAAGGCTATCATCACAAGCATAGGCAAGTTTCACATCACTCAAAGTACCTTCATTTTATGCCAAAGTCCGTTTCAACCCTAAAGTACTACGTCCGTTAAATTCTTTAAAAGAGATCCATTACTTATCAAAGTCACCCGATACCGTAGTATTAGAATGACCAACCCACATTCCTTTTCAAAATCAAGTAACAACATTCTTTTCCTAAGTTCCAGGTTGCCTAGTTTCAATTACTCAAGCTTCTCATTTTCAAATGGTTTCGTAGTTCATAAACTTAATCACTGATTCCTTTTAGAACAATTGAGTAATATAAGTCTCACGTGAGAGTAGGTTATTCTTGTTTACAACATTCTTATTACAAAGAAATTATGATCTAGAAAATGTAATATCATTTTGTCTCATCTTAGTTTCTATGCAGATGGAGGTTTCTACTGGTTTTAATACAATTCATCATTATTCAATACATTTTCCTTTATTAACGCCGCAGTTGGTCCTGTCGATACACATTCTGATTTCCAAATCAAGAAACATTATCCTTTAAATAAAACCAAGTACTCATTACTCACGAATGAGGTTTCACACAAACATCCACATTAAAACAAATAAGTTAAGTCTCTTATCTTATAAGATCAAGTCTCTTAACTTCTAACATCAAGAAACTATTTTCTTTACCTTTCTTAAGACATTATACCTAACTCCCATCAAGCTAGTATAACTCTTTTTAAAACCTTTAAAACCAAGTGTTACTCTCCCTTCAAAACGATTGAGAAATCTTTTGAAATACATCAAGTTCTTTAGTATAACTAGCCAGTTATAATTCACATCGCTACCTTTTAAAACCACAAAGTATTTTCTTACCTACATAAAGTCATATAACCAACTTCCCATAAAGCCGTTATAACACTTTATGTTTTAAGAACAATCAAACACAGTTCACACATGTACGGCTACCGTACTACCTAGGTCACACAGAGCATGCTAGAAGAGATAGGACGAGCTTCACAGACCTCGCGACGATTTAACGACAATAAGCCAAATGCTCCAAGTACTACAAATTTGCTAGCCCTTTCCACTCCTCGAGTGAATACGCTACTCTTAGTACTTTCACCTATAAAGGCCACAAACGTCTATTAAATCTTAAACACACGCTCCCATCTTTCTACGTAAAATTCAAAGACCTCCCCGCAACAGCGTAAATCTCCTCCTTCATCGAGGCTCGCTACCAAGCCAACCGGGGTTAACACGCCTAACCTGACGCGCACAATTCTACTACACAAGAATGCTACATAAGTCTATCAGAATACAACCCTAGGTAATTACATCGCTTCTTCTTTATTATCCTTCTATGTGATTACTGCTCAATTCTTCATTCTTCGTGCTTAAGTCAAAAGACATTGCCATAATACTAAGTTCGCCTATATATAGTATATAACACTATATATTCAACACTTATGTAATTTCCAATTACAATGGGGACAAGATATTTACCTCGATAAGCCCAAAATTATCCGAGTTTAAAGTCGCCTCCCGAGCAAGGTTTAGCTCCTCCTCCGAGTGCTCCAATCCGCACTAAACAACCCTTAGAAGTTCTACGCAACTTCTACTCCATACTTCAACAACGGTGAAGATTTTCCTTAGTGGTTTCGTGTAGAGGCTAAGGAAAGTATAATCGTATTTTCCGGGTTTTTCAGACAAAGGGTACTTTGGAAAGTACTACAAGGTATTTGGGCTAAAGTATTTTGGACATTATAACAATACTTAGGAGAGTATTTCTATACCACAACAAAGGGTATTATACGAAACAACTAGGCTAGTGGGTACCTACGGCCAAGGCACCACCAAGAGGGGAGCTCTCAAAGGGGAAAGGGTGTGGTGGACGAATTTCACAAGGGAGGGAGGAAGAGAACTTCAAGACTTAGGCAATTTGTGGATGAAGAAAGTCTTCACAAAGGGAGCTATTTATAGCCAAGCAAAGGCCAACCAACGGCCAAGATCCATCCATGTGTTAGGCAAGTGTAAGGCCAAGATCAAGCCAAGTGCACCCACAAACACTCCACAAAACACTCCACAAAACAAGCCACAAAACAAGGCACAAAGGAGGGACCAATCGCCAAGGCCAAGCCTCCTTTGTTGCCCAACGAGGTGACAAGTGTCACCCTCCCGTTGGTCCAAAATGTTCCGCCGCCTAAAAATCCGCAAAATACTAAATGACATAGCCGAATTTTCCCAACGTAAGTCGTGGAAACGCTTTCGTCGTAAAACGACTTATTCTGCACTTGTGCCCAAATTTCAACCAAAGCCAATTCTTAAGGCAAAAAAAAATTTAATACGCACGCCTCACGCATATACTGAAATACGGTATAACATTCATCCCCTTAGAAACATTCGCCCCGAATGTTCCTTCAAGGTCTCAAAACAACAGCGCCGATAGTCTTCACCGTTATAATGCATTTAAAACAATCATGCCACACCGCCACAAAACATACGCTCACTTTTCCCCTTTCTCGTAGTACTCGCCACGAACACTCGAACTCGCTCTAGTATCCGTACCACACTTCACAACGCTTCGCTTTCCAACCTCGAGTCACTACTCCAAACTTGGTCATCTCACTAACCTCGATTTCCCTAAGGCCATTCCCGCCTTCACGAACTGATTCTCGATCGAACGATCCACGAACTCATACGATGGTCATCTAAACTGGGCCTAGCACCCTCGTGACCCTACCACCGCGGACCACCTAACCGACCCCACCCCAAACCGGGTTACGGTTGACCCGCAAATGGTCCTCAACCCGACCCCAATCGCGCCAACTCTTGTTCCCGATCCTAACAATCTTACTATTTCACTTCATGAAAGCTACCACTTCCATCTCACACTACCTGGACTTACCCTTTCACTAACTGTGTTTCTAAATCACATTTTTGCACAAAGCTATCCAAACATAACATTAAACACATCAACGACATCAATACAACAAAACTCTGTAGAGGTTAAGGATATACTCAAACTAGGCGGTTCAAGGACCGCTAAAATCGAACTCCCACCGCGACTTCTACCGGCCTTCCGGCACGCAGCATCCCGCTCGCTACGGAAGGTGAAGAACCCGCAATCGCTTCTAGTAGTCCATGCTATCCTACCAAGCATACTCGGTCGGACAGCCTTCTGCCGATGGCCCCGCTGGGCCGCAAAATAACAATCTCCCGAGTTAGTACGACACTCTCCTTATGAAGCTTTCCACAACGCCACACCGAGACAAGGGCAACCTCATCCGGCGAGCACTCCCGCCTCAAAATCTGAAACCTGGAGCCCCGACCGCCTCGAATATCCCGGCGTCCCGAAAGCCGGAGGACCACTCAGCATCGACGAGGTACATAACTAGTTCTGCCGAGGCGGTCCGCCGAAATCACCAAAGGACCTCGCTGCTCGCCTCTTCACTGACTTTGGTCATTCCGCCGATTTATCCGCCTCACATCCAAGTGTATACGCTGCGTGACGCGGCAATGTCCATGCCCTACAAGAGCTACACCAACAACTCTTCGCAAGGCAATCATCGAGCCTCAGAACATATCGGTGCACTCGATCCTCCATACTAGCTACTAACGCGGACGCACGCCAATGAGTCGAACTCCACATTGTACTTCCCGAACCGCACGCCTGCTCGCCAGAACACCAAAAATCTGTTTACCGAGCCCTCCTCATCCGGGAGGCAAGAAATGTGCAAGAAAGGCCTCGAGAACTCGTTCCATACCGCTGGAAGTGCATGCTCTCCCCTGGACAGCTCCCAAGAATCAAACCAGTCGACTGCGGTATCACGCAGTTGATGTGAACCTAGGGCCACCGACTTGATCTCCGATGCCTTGATCACTCTACGATCCGTCAGAATCGCTTGATGAACTCCTCGCGATCATCCTCGTGCCTCACCCATAAAACTCTGGCGCCTACAACTCGTAAAATCCCGTAGCCTCGAACTATCTCGATCTAGGGTGAACCATCGTGCTATCGAACCGCCGCTGGCCCAAATTTATCCTCAAGTCTGCCACAACCCCGCCATTAATCGGGCCCACTTTGTAACTCATCTCCTCGCCTGCATCATGGATCGAGGCTCAGTATCGTGGTCTCTCGCCACGTTTACTCGCAGATCCTCTCACGCTTTGCCCTTCTCGCCCGGTTGCCTTTCGCAGAGGCATAATCGTAAAACGAAACACGCCGAGGGTCCAATCTTATCACACGCTCTAAGGCACGATCTCGTAATGAGAAGAATGGAAACCAATCCTAAATGTCCTATAGCCTCGATTATAGATGTGGTGCACAACACACCGATAATCCAGACTCTACTAGACACGGTGCGTAGACACTTTCCGAGGATTAATCGCTTCGATACCACTTGTCACGCCCAAAATCGCCCACATCGTGCCTTACCCCGCACCCTAGTGATACAACATCGAGAAAACCAGGAAAATAAAACATGAATCATGAAACAAGAGATATAATAAATAAACAAAGCAACCAAAACAGCTTGCCTTCGATATACATAAAACCCGAACAGCTTTAAACCTTTTACAACCCCGCCACAACAAGCATGCACTTAAGATTTACAACAACTATGACGGACAGTGGCCCGCCATACCCGAATGTAAAAGCATCTACGCACTGTGGTAACATACCAAAAGATAAGCCTCCAAGGAACGGAGCTTTCCAATACGAAAGGTGATCCTAAAGCGGATCGACAAATGACGTACCTTTTACTGCAGATGAACGCAGCTTCAAGGAGGTCAAGATAACAGTACCAAGTATGTGAAATCAGAATATCAGAAATGAAATCATAATAGTCTATATAAAGCAGAGACATGTATGATGACCAAACTACGAGATATAACATATAACCAAGCATATCAAGACAGGACTCACGCTCCAAATTATCACTGTGTCGTGGAATTTCTTCCTCACCGCTGCAGCTTTATGATATAACAATACCAAGGATTATACATGAACACCATGTCCCACGTGTTATAAAACCGCATGCAGACAAGTATAACTACCAGATCCGACCGCACCAATAATACAATGCAACCAAAACACGGCCGACACGGCAAGCGCGAGAGCCGATCACCGGATACCAAGGCCGGCCACGCACCGACCGGCAAGTACGAGGGTGACCACCGTGGACCAAGGTCAGATCACGAAACTTCGTCACTATATCGAACGGGCAAGTGCGAGGGTCGACTACCGTGATACCAAGGCCGAATCACCACGAGACGGCAAGTACGAGCCACCACCGGATACCAGCCGAATAAAGAAGAAACCTCAACTACCAACCGCCTCTATCGAGAGACGCCAGAACACGTAAACACCACACTTGCACAACAAAGGCTATCATCACAAGCATAGGCAAGTTTCACATCACTCAAAGTACCTTCATTTTATGCCAAAGTCCGTTTCAACCCTAAAGTACTCGTCCGTTAAATTCTTTAAAAGAGATCCATTACTTATCAAAGTCACCCGATACCGTAGTATTAGAATGACTAACCCACATTCCTTTTCAAAATCAAGTAACAACATTCTTTCCTAAGTTCCGGTTGCCTAGTTTCAATTACTCAAGCTTCTCATTTTCAAATGGTTTCAGAGTTCATAAACTTAATCACTTGATTCCTTTTAGAACAATTGAGTAATATAAGTCTCACGCGAGAGTAGGTTATTCTTGTTTACAACATTCTTATTACAAAGTGCCATGATCTAGAAAATGTAATATCATTTTGTCTCATCTTAGTTTCTATGCAGATGGAGGTTTCTACCGGTTTTAATACAATTCATCATTATTCAATACATTTTCCTTTATTAACGCCGCAGGGTCCTGTCGATACACATTCCGATTTCCAAATCAAGAAACATTATCCTTTAAATAAAACCAAGTACTCATTACTCACGAATGAGGTTTCACACAAACATCCACATTAAAACAAATAAGTTAAGTCTCTTATCTTATAAGATCAAGTCTCTTAACTTCTAACATCAAGAAACTATTTTCTTTACCTTTCTTAAGACATTATACCTAACTCCCCATCAAGCTAGTATAACTCTTTTTAAAACCTTTAAAACCAAGTGTTACTCTCCTTCAAAACGATTTAGAAATCTTTTGAAATACATCAAGTTCTTTATTATAACTAGCCGCTATAATTCACATCGCTTACCTTTTAAAACCACAAAGTATTTTCTTACCTACATAAAGTCGTTATAACCAACTTCCCATAAAGCCGTTATAACACTTTATGTTTTAAGAACAATCAAACACGCTTAACACATGTACGCTCACCGTACTACATAGTTCACACATATCATGCTAGAAGAGATAGGAAGAGGTTCACATACCTCGCGACGATTTAACGACAATAAGCAAAATGCTCCAAGTACTACAAATTGCTAGCCCTTTCCACTCCTCGAGTAGAATACGCTACTCTTAGTACTTTCACCTATAAAGGCCACAAACGCCTATTAAATCTTAAACACACGCTCCCATCTTTCTACGTAAAATTCGGCAAGACCTCCCGCAACAACAGAAATCTCCTCCTTCATCGAGGCCTGGCCACCAAGCCAACCAGGGGTTAACACGCCTAACCGACGCGCATAATTCTACTACACAAGAATGCTACATAAGTCTCATCAGAATACAACCCTAGGTAATTACATTCGATTCTTCTCTTTATTATCCTTCTATGATTACTGCTCAATTCTTCATTCTTCAGCTTAAGTCAAAAGACATTGCCATAATACTAAGTTCACCTATATATAGTATATAACACTATATATTCAACACTTATGTAATTTCCAATTACAATAGGGACAAGATATTTACCTCGATAAGCCCAAAATTATCCGAGTTTAAAGTCGCCTCCCGAGCAAGGTTTAGCTCCTCCTCCGAGTGCTCCAATCCGCACTAAACAACCCTGAAGTTCTACGCAACTTCTACTCCATACTTCAACAACGGTGAAGATTTTCCTTAGGGTTTCGTGTAGAGGCTAAGGAAAGTATAATCGTATTTTCCGGTTTTTCAGACAAAGGGTACTTTGGAAAGTACTACAAGGTATTTGGGCTAAAGTATTTTGGACATTATAACAATACTTAGGAGAGTATTTCTATACCACAACAAAGGGTATTATACGAAACAACTAGGCTAGTGGGTACCTACGCCAAGGCACCACCAAGGGGAGCTCTCAAAGGGGAAAGGTGTGGTGGACGAATTTCACAAGGGAGGAGGAAGAGAACTTCAAGACTTAGGCAATTTGTGGATGAAGAAAGTCTTCACAAAGGGAGCTATTTATAGCCAAGCAAAGGCCAACCAATGGCCAAGATCCATCCATGTGTTAGGCAAGTGTAAGGCCAAGATCAAGCCAAGTGCACCCACAAAACACTCCACAAAACACTCCACAAAACAAGCCACAAAACAAGGCACAAAAGGAGGGACCAATCGCCAAGGCCAAGCCTCCTTTGTTGCCCAACGAGGTGACAAGTGTCACCCTCCCGTTGGTCCAAAAATGTTCCGCCGCCTAAAAATCCGCAAAAATACTAAATGACATAGCCTAATTTTCCCAACGTAGTCGTGGAAACGCTTCGTCGAAAACGACTTATTCTAAGACTTGTGCCCAAATTTCAACCAAAGCCAATTCTTAAGGCAAAAAAAAATTTAATACGTGCGCCTCACGCATATACTCGCAAATACGGTATAACAAATATAGTTCAAATCGCTACCTTTTAAAGACCACAAGTATTTTCTTACCAACATAAAGTCATATAACCAACTTCCCATAAAGTCGTTATAACACTTTATGTTTTAAACCAATCAAATACATTTAGCACATGACGTCACCGTACTACATAGTTCACACATATCATGCTAGAAGAGATAGGAAGAGGTTCACATACCTCGCGACGAGTATCGACTAATAGCAAAACGCCCAAGTACTTCCAACCGTCATTACTCCTTAAGCCAAGTAGATCGCGCCACACGTAGTACTTCAACCTATAAGGCCACAAGGCGCTTATTAACATTTAGATCTCATCAGAGAACATTCTACCAAAAATTCGCAAGAAGATTTTCCCGCAACAGAAATCTCCTCCTATCGAGGCCGCTACCAAGCCAACCAGGGGTTATATGTCTAACCCTAACTGTACAATTCTACTCCACGGTACTACTACACAAGTCTCATCGTAATACAGACCTATGTAATTACAACAAGATTCTTCTTTAAATTCAGCTTAAGTCGCAAGATATTGCCGTAAGTATTATTCAGCTTAAGTCAAAAGACATTGCCGATAACTACGTTCATTCTATATATAGTATACTTCAACTATATATTCTAACAATATGTAATTTCCAATTACAATAGAGGACAAGATAATTACCTCGATAAGCCCATAATTATCCTAGTTAAAGTCGATCCTGGTAATCGCTAGCTCCTACTCCGGCGCCCAACCCGCTCCAAACAACCCTTAGAAGTTCTAACCAACTTCTACACAATACTCCAACGGACTATGGAGATTTTCCTAGGGTTTCGGTTTTGTGGACTGACGGAAGTATAATAGTATTTCTGGCATTTCAGATAGGTATAACCTTAGAATACAACAAGGTATACTAAGGTAATTTGGGCATTATAACAATACTTTGAGAGTATTTCTACCAAAAGGGGGTATATTATACGAGAACAACACCACTAGGAGGGGGGGTGAAGTCTCGGCCACAAGGCCACACCAGCGGGAGGGGCTCTCCGCCAAGTGGGGGAGGTACGAGAACCACAACAAGAGCGGGGGGATTTTTTACACTTAGAGATTTGTGGAAAGGATGAAGAATTCATCAAAGGAGAGGGGTATTTATAGGTCATGGATGGCCAACCAAAGGCCAAGATTAAACTAAGTGTTAGGCAAGTGTAGGGCTAGGATTTATTACACACAAATATCCTACCAACCTCGACTTTAGCCAAGGCACAAAAACGTGCCTTACTAGCCCATTTCGTCCAATCTATCACACTAATGAGAGGGTGCCAAGTGGCGCCTCTTGTTGGTCCAAAATGTTTCGCCTCTAAAAATCCGCAAAATTAAAAATGACATAGCCAAATTCCCTACGAAAGCCGTGGAAAACGTTTCGCCAAAAAACGACTCTAATCGGGTGTTGTGAACAAATAAATTTCGCCAAGCCTAATTCTCAAGTTCAAATTTTCTACGACGCCCCACGCATATACTGGAAATACGGTATAACATTCTCCTCCTTAGAAACATTCGCCCCGAATGTTCCTTCTAAGCCTCAAAACAAGCGTCGCCAAGATAGTCTTTACTACCATACTTACGAAACAATCACGCCACAATGGCCACGAAACAATCACAAAATACTTACATCCAAGTCCACGAGGAATCACCTCTAACATCACCACAAACACCTCTCTCCGGTCTAAAATATACTTCCTTCGTGACCTTCTCTTTACAAAAGAAATGATCACATCAATGCTCGCCATACATGCTCGCTTCTTCCCGATACCACTTTTGTCACTTTGCCGCGAGGTTCTAGTGCCACTCGGCGACCCAACAAATGGTACCGACTACACGCGATCCTCGAGGTCGCTGCTCACTCGAACTCTTACCACATTTACATCTTGCCGATTTTCCAAAACTCGGGTTACTAACTCTAACGTGGTCATCATTAACTGGAACACTGATGGATCTCCGATACTTTTCCGATCATAACAATACGAAGACCGGTCATACCGCCTCCTAAGTCGGACGGCAAAGCTAACATATAGGCAACCCGCCTATTCTTCTCATGGACTCAAAGGCCCAAAGTAACTCGGGCTAAGTTCCTCTGCCTTCCAAAACTCGTCACACCCACCCCGGTGGTACTTTCAAGAAGACCGACCAACTCGAACTCTGGCGTCGCCGATTATCCGCACGATTTCTCCGAGCCGCCGTAACCTCTTCTAGACAAGCTTTACTCTATCCACATCACTGGAACAAGCTCAACCAATTATCTCAATCTCGCCAACATCGAACCTCGACCGGCGACTCACATCCGCCCTACAAGGCTTCAAAAGGCGACATCCTAACACCGAAATGGTAGCTTAAACACTCATTCAACAGAGACAACAATTCTCGCAACTATCCTCAAATCCAAACACCGCCCGAGGCGAATGTGATTCTCGACTTACTCGAGTTCCTAACCTTGCACGTAAAACCTCCAAAAGAAACAACGCAACGGGCTCCACTGTCTGACATAAGGTGAAGGTAGGCACCTCGTGCAGCCTTACAGCCTTTTCTGATATATCATCTCGCATAACCCTCTGCCGAGTAAACGGTCTTAGTTAGAAGACAACACGGCTGACCTCCTCGGCCCAACTACTGGTCGAATGCATCCACGAACTCGTACGCTGGTTAACTAAACTTGGGCCTAACACCCTCACAACCCTAACACAAGGCGGGACCACCACAACCCGACCCCACCACCAAAACTACCGCGGGTTGACCCGCAACGGGGCCTCAACCCGACCCGGCAACGCGCACAATACTAGCTCCCGATTCTAACAATCTCACAAATCACGCTTGAAAACCTAGCGGTCTTCTTAGCTCAACTACCCCTTTCATTCCACACTACTAGGACCTATCCCAAACATAACTCACGTGCACTATGCACTTCCGATAAGGTCAAACATAACACTACACCTTTACTCGAGATGGCCTTGCCTCTAAGGTCTCTACGTAAAAAGCTCTAAGGTTCACACCTTCTCTATCCCCCAAAATCTTACTCGGTTAAACAACCATGATCTAATCACGACTAACACACTGCTATCAGAACATAGCACTTAAGGTATACTCACCTTATCACACATACTGATCTCTAGAGGGTTAAAGATATATTTATATCTACTGCTTCACTCCCCTTAGTCGTTCTAATCAAACTCGCCTGTAGGGCGCATAGCTAAGGAAGATGACGAACTACCCACCAATCCTGAAGGCTAAGTCCTCCTACAAGGACACTCTCTCGACACATGGCCCTGACGGCCGCAGGTACAACAAGTACCAACTAAAAGACGACATTCCCCGGGATGACGTCTGTCACACTGTGAACCGGAAGCCCTGGAGTTCTGACCAACTCCTACATACTCCGAACGTCCCGATATCCATGGAAGACCACTCTGCACTGGCGGAGGTGCATATCAAATCTGTTGTGAGGCGACTTGCCTCAAAGTTACCAAAGGACCTTGCCGCTCGCCTCCTCTCGCCGCCCTTCGTTAACCCGTCGATCTTTACGCCGCTCGCCGCGCATAAGCCCGCATACGTGCCATGCTCAAGCCCAATCAAGAATTACTCTTGCACAACCTCTTTAGATAGTCATCAAGACTCGCGGTACATCGGTATATTCTCCGTAGCCAAATCCATAGCTAGTAATGTGGTCGCCTCTGCAATCTATATTCACTATTCCCTGGCCGTGGAACGAAGGTTCAAATATCATGGCCGCAGCTGGGAACCGCCGCTGCGTACAAACTCACGGGCTAGTGACGCCGCAAAACTCCCGAATGAAGCACTACCCTAGGTAATGATTGGGCTGTGCCTCGCCACCCTCCGAACTCTACTCGCAGCCTCGGCCGCTTTGACCTCCCGCCCGGTTGCCTGCGCGAGGCATAACGATAAGGAAATAATTTCGCGGAGGGTCCAACTTACAACACGCCTCTAAGGCACGATCTCGAGTGAGAAGAATAGAAACCAATCCTAAATACCCTATAGCCTCCTCGATTATCGTGGTGCACAACACACACCGATAATCAAGACTTCATCGATACGGTGCGTAGACACTTTCCGAGGATTAATCGCTCGATACCACTTTTGTCACGACTGTTCCGGCCCGTGGATCGTTCCTTACCCCGCACCCTAGTGATACAACATCGAGTAATCACGAACATAAAACACGTACATGAAACAAATGAAGTACAAACAGAACTGAGAAAACTTGCCTTTCTGATATATATAAATAACAACTTTTTCAACATGAGCAGTTTAATCCTTTTTACAAACCCCGCCCACAACAAGATTACATGCACTTACGAATGACAATAACTATGACGACAGGCCCCGCCATACCCTCGAATGTACAAGAACCTACAACTCGTGGAACACATACCAAAAGATAAGCCTCCAAGGAACTGAGCTTCCCAATACGCTGAAAGGTGATCCTAAGCGGGGATCGATACCAATGTACTTCTACCGCGGCATGAACGCAGCCTCAAGGAGGTCGATAACAGTACCAAGTATGTGAAATCAGAAAATATCAGAATCAAATCATAATAGTCTATATAAAGCAGGAGACATGTATGATAACCAAACTACAGTTCACAACATAAAAGCAGTCATGTCAAGTCGAGTGGAATACATTCCCGGATGAGCCGGTAGTCGAGTGAAATACGTTCCCGGAATGAACCGGTAGTCGAGTGAAATACATTCCCGGATGAACCGGTAGTCAAGTGAAATACATTCCCGGATGAACCGGTAATCAAGTGAGATACATTCCCGGATGAACCGGTAATCAAGTGAGATACATTCCCGGATGAACCGGTAATCAAGTGACAACATTATTTTCCAAACGTTCAAGTTTGCCTAATTTCAAATGCCTAAGTCACTTATTTTAGAAAGGTTTCATAACTCATAGTCTTAATCTCTTTTAAAACATTTGAGTAACCTATGCCATATATGTGAGTAGGTTATTCTTGTTTATAACAATCTTATTACAGCAGCCATGATCTAGGAAATATCATTTTGTCTCATCTTAGCTTCTATGCAGATGGAAGTTTCTACTGGTTTTAATAATACTTAATTAGTCAAAACATTTCCTTTTATTAACGCTGCAGTGGTTTGTCGATACACATTCTGATTTCCGAAATCAGTAAAACATTCTTAAGCCGTTATACCTAACTTCCCATAAAGCTAGTATAACTCTTAAGTTTTGCAAAAACCAAGTATTACTTCTTCTTTCAAAATGATTCAAAAATCTTTTGAAATACTTCAAGTTCTTTACTAACACATAACAAGCCAGTTATAGTTCAAATCAGTTACCTTTTAAAGACCACAAGTATTTTCTTACCAACATAAAGTTGTTATAACCAACTTCCCATAAAGTCATATAACACTTTATGTTTTAAACCAATCAAATACATTTAGCACATGACGCTCACCGTACTACATAGTTCACACATATCATGCTAGAAGAGATAGGAAGAGGTTCACATACCTCGCGACGAGTATCGACTAATAGCAAAACGCCCAAGTACTTCCAACCGTCGGCTACTCTTAAGCCGTAGATCGCGCCACACGTAGTACTTCAACCTATAAGGCCACAAGGCGCTTATTAACATTTAGATCTCATCGTAGAACATTCTACCAAAATTCGCAAAGACTCTCCCCGCAACAGCAGAAATCTCCTCCTCTATCGAGGCCGCTACCAAGCCAACCGGGGTTATATGTCTAACCCTAACGGTACAATTCTACTCACGGTACTACTACACAAGTTCATCGTAATACATTTCTATGTAATTACAGTCAAGATTCTTCTTTTAAATTCAGGCTTAAGTCGCAAGACATTGCCGTAAGTATTATTCAGGCTTAAGTCAAAAGACATTGCCGATAACTACGTTCAGTTCTATATATAGTATACTTCAACTATATATTCTAACTGTGAAAACGTTTCGTCGAAAAACGACTCTAATCGGGTGTTGTGAACAAATAAATTTCGGCCAAGCCTAATTCTCAAGTTCAAATTTTCTACGTACGTCCTTACGTACATACTCTGGAAATACGGGGTATAACAATTTTCCGTCGGAAAAACAATTCTTCCTTTCGTACCAATTTCAAGTCTTGTGTTCCTTACGTACATTCTCTTAAACATGTCCTTGAATTACGGGGTGTAACAGATATGAGTTACAAAGAGATGGCCCAGTTACTATCTAGGGTCGTTGTTATACCCCGTATTTCCAGAGTATGTATGTGAGGACGTACGTACAATTGTGTAAGCCCGAATTATGTTAGGGACGAAAATTGTGAGCTCCTACGAAAAGAATTGTTTTTCCGACGGAAAATTTTCCGAACCTTGTAAGGGAATTTTACGTTTTCAAGAATTTATTTATTTTGGATTTTTCCGAGAGATGAAATATTTTGGACCAACGAGAGGGCGACATGTGTCACCCTCAAGTGGACGGTTTGGTGGACGAATTTGTGGACAAAAGTTGGCACGTTTTTTTTCATTTTAAAGCCCTAAAACATTTGGTCAATGTCTTGCTAGATATTTGTGTAGTAGATGGATAAGTGGGACCCACACAACACTTGTCCAAATCTTCACCCTCCACTTGCTTGAATCTTGACCATTGACTTCCCTATAAATACCCCTTGTGTGCAAGACTTATTCTTCATCCCTTAAACATTTTTCCAAGTCTCAAAACTCCCTCCCCCTTAGTAAAGCTCTCGTCCAACACTCCCTTCACCCCCCCCCCCTTGTGTTCTCGTCGAAATACCCCCCCTTGGTAGAAAAATCTCTCCAAAGTATTGTTACTATTCCCAAATACCTTAGCCCAAATCCCTTGTAGTATTCCCAAGTTACCTCTATACTTAGAGCCCGGAAATACTACTATATTTCTTTTAGTCACAAAACGAAACCCTAGGAAAATCTTCATTGTTGGTTGAAGTATTAAGTAGAAGTTGTATAGAACTTCTAAGGGTTTCTTGGAGCGAATTGGAGCGTACAGAATAGGAGCTAAACCTTGCTCAGGATCGACTTTAATCTTGGATAATTTTGGGCTTATCGAGGTAAATATCTTTGTCCTTCTATTGTAATTGGAGATTACATATCGTAGTAGTTTAGAATTAAGTATAATTTATAAAAGGATGGTATAAAAGAAGAGAATTGAACTGTAATTACATAGGACTGTATTTACAGTAGACTTGAGTAGTTTGACGGGTAGGGAAGTGCTGCCCAATTTTCCGTAGAAGTAAGAACATTCTGCTTAGAATATTCTACAGAGTAGTCTAAACGTTGATAGACGTATTTGACTATTATAGGTTGATACTCTGCGCGCGACATATTCGACTTGGCAGGTGGATTTCGCCGAGGATGTATGTGATTCTTCCTATCCTCTTGAGCATGATATTTTAAAATATATATAGTACGGTAGACGTACGTGTGTTAACTGAACGTGGTCTTACTTCGATGTCCTTTGACTTGAGTTTTAAATAATAAGAATCTTGAAGTTTTTCAAAAGAATTATGAATCGTTTTTTAAAGAAGAGTAATACTTGGTTTTAAAAGCTTAAGAGTTATGCTAGCTTTATGGGAAGTTAGGTATAACGACTTAAGAAAGATAAAAGGAACGGTTTACTTAATTGTTTACGAAAGCCTTGTATTGATTTCGGAAAAGGGAAATAAGTATCGAACAAACCACTGCAGCGCTAATAAAGGAAAATGTATCGACTAAGTAAGTATTATTAAAACCAGTAGAAACCTCCATCTGCATAGAAGCTAAGATGAGACAAAATTGTATTACATTTCCTAGATCATGACTACTTTAATAATATCATTAATAAACAAGTTTTGATTTTCTTAAAAAAGTTCAAAGTAAGGACTTGATTTATAAAAGACAAAGACTTGAAAATTTGAAGTGTTTTCGTTTAAAAAGGAAGGCATGCTTTTGTCTTAAGTTGGTTCAAAAAGAAGGTAGGGAAGTTGTTTGGGTTTACTTAAAAAGATAGTCACTCTACTTTTGATACTACTGTATCGTGTGCCTTTGTGAAAGAAACGGATCTTTTAAAGAGTTAATGTATGAAGTACTTTGGGGATAAAAACCCGAACTTGTTGACATAAAATAGAAAGTACCTTGTGTGAATAACTTGACTATGTTGGTTTGTGATAGCCTTGTAATACTTTCTTGTTGGTTTGATAAGTAAACATGTTATGATGCTACGTGTGTTAGTATTTTGTAACGTTTGTGTAAAGGGGGTTCCCTTGTTGTGCTTATGTTGTTTAACGATAAGTCGTTGTACTGCTATTATATCACTTACACCCCTGACTTGAAATTCCGAGGGTTAGCCGCCCCCGATGCGAGGAATACCTCATGCGGTCCAATGGACCTATGCGAGTCGCGGAGTTCCAGGATTGATCATTCCGGGTGTATTATCCCGATGCGAGGAGTGCCTCATGCGGTCTGTGTGACTATGCGGACTTCGAGGGTCCAGGAGGATGCCGCGGGTTAGCTACCCCCGATGCGAGGAATACCTCATGCGGGCCTATGTGTGGCCTATGCGAAGCTGCGGTAAGTTCCAGGATTAGACGCGCACATTGATACTGAGGGCGAGTGGCCAGCTTCGATCATGTGGCGCGGTCTAGAAAGACCTCGTGATACAGTTTTATAGCATTGTTGGTACTGTGGGTTTTAGTAGTCGGCTATGCCTTCGCACTTACCCCGTACGGTTTTATTATGACACGTGGGACTCGTGTTCATGTATTTGTAACGACTCCGCCCCGGCCGCATCGTGCCTTATCCCGCACCCTAGTGACACAACATCGAGAAAACCAATGGAAAATAAAACTTTAAACAAGAAACAAGATATATGATCATAAAACAGCCAACCCAACTGTTACCTTCCAATAACATATATAAATACAACTCTTTCAAAACGAAGTTTAATCCTTTTTACAAACCCCGCCACAACAAGATTTACTGCACTTAAGATTTACAACAACTATGACGACAGGGCCCCGCCATACCCCTGAATGTACAAGAACCTACAACTCGAGGAACACATACCAAAAGATAAGCCTCCGGAGAAACGGAGCTTCCCAAAACGTAATCGAGATCCTAAGAGCGAGGATCCACGATCGATGTACCTCTACCGCGGCATGAACGCAGCCTCAAGCGAGGTCAAGACAACAGTACCAAGTATGTGAAATCAGAAAATACCGTTGTAACGCCCGATCCTCGGCCCGCATCGTGCCTTACCCGGCACCCTAGTGATACAACATCGAGAAAACCAGCGGAAATAAAAACTTAGACATGCAACAAGAGATATAATAATAAATGCCAACCAAAATAGCTTGCCTTTCAGATATACATAAAACTCCGAACAGCTTTAATCCTTTTACAACCCCGCCCACAACAAGATTTCATGCACTTAAGATTTACAACGACTATGACGGACAGTGGCCCCGCCATACCCTCGAATGTACAAGAACCTACAACTCGTGGAAACACATACCAAAAGATAAGCCTCCGAGAAACGGAGCTTCCTAATACGCTGAATCGTGGTCCTATGGCGAGGATCCACGATCGATGTACCTCTACCGCGGCATGAACGCAGCCGAAGGAGGTCAAGATAACAGTACCAAGTATGTGAAATCAGTAAAATATCAGAATGAAATCATACTAGTCTATATAAAGCAGAGACATGTATGATAACCAAACTACGCTCACAACATAAAAGCGATCATGTCCATCGTGACTCACGCCTCAAGTCATCACTCAAATATAACTATGGGTCTTACGCCCACAACATCAATCATGTTCGCATCATGGCCGCATGCCCCGAATTCAGATCGTGTAGACATGTCCATGATGCAACAATAATACCAATGCCCCATGGCCACATGCCCCGAATTCTACCTCGGTGACACGCCCATGTGACATCAACAATAATATCTTGGGTGATCAACCCCGCCGCATGGCCACATGCCCCGAATTCTACCTCTGTAGACATGTCCATGTAACCACAATAACAATATATCGTAATCAACCCGACCGCACGGCCGCGATGCCCCGAATCTCGCAGACGGTGTAGACATGTCCATGTGACATCAACAACAAGACAAGAATCAAAATGGAAACATACCCGTGGAATTCTCCATCACCGCCAAGACGCCCAAGTAAGTTCTCAATAGTCGACCGCCTCTATCGAGAGACGCCAGAATACGTAAATACCACACTTGCACAACAAAGGCTATCATCACAAGCATAGGCAAGTTTCACAACAACAAGCATAGGCAAGTTTCACAACAACAAGCATAGGCAAGTTTCACACAACTCAAAGTACTTTCATTTTATGCCAAAGTCCGGGTTTTTAACCCCAAGATACTACATACGTTAAGTTCTTTTAAAAGAGATCCATTACTTTTATAAAAGTCACCCTATACCCGTAGTATAAGAATGACCAACCCACATTCCTTTTCAAAATCAAGTAACAACATTCTTTCCTAAGTTCCGCTTTGCCTAGTTTCAATTACTCAAGCTTCTCATTTTCAAATGCTCAAGTCACTTATTTTAGAAAGGTTTCATAACTCATAGTCTTAATCTCTTTTAAAACAATTGAGTGACATATGCCATATATGTGAGTAGTTTATTCTTGTTTATAACGATCTTATTACAGCAGCCATGATCTAGAAAATGTAATATCATTTTGTCTCATCTTAGCTTCTATGCAGATGGAGGTTTCTACTGGTTTTAATACAACACATCATTATTCAATACATTTTCCTTTATTAACGCCGCAGTTGGTGCTGTCGATACACATTCTGATTTCCGAAATCAGTAAAACATTATCCCTTTAAAAACCAAGTACTCATTACTCACGAATGAGGTTTCACACAAACATCCACATTAAAACAAATAAGTTAAGTCTCTTATCTTATAAGATCAAGTCTCTTAACTCCTAACATCATGTCACGACCCGTTCCGGGGCCCGTGACTGGTGCCTTACCGGGGCACCCAAGTAGTCATACATCAGAGTAATCAGCGGAAACATAAAGCAAGACATGAAACAGTTTATAAAACAAGACACAGATTATGTGAGAAAACATCGCTTTCTAAGATATATATATAATCATGTTTTAGCGCTACATCCGACAATCGCATAACATGACTACGCACTTAAGGAAATATACAACTATGGCGACAGGGCTCCGCCATACCCCGATCAGATAAAAACTATCTACAACAGGAGATCATACCAAAAGTAGAGCCTCCAAGAGATGGAGCTCACGACACTAACGTAGAGATCCTAAGGATGCGGATCTAGCACCGCTGCCTTACCGCGGCATGAACGCAGCCCCAAGGAGGTCGATAACAGTACTAAGTATGCTAAATCAGAAGTACTTAAATGAAAACATATCATTTTTAAAACCGGTTTACAAATATGTGTGAAACAACCAAGGCAACCGCACATAGTGCCACATCACAAACAAGAGCAACAATAGGTAAATCAGTAATACGCCTTGTCTAGGCTGCGAATGATCGAAACAGGCCACTCGCCACATCCTCATTCTGCAAGCCTAATCTCGACTCTCGAGTCCGCATAGGCCACTCGCACGGGCCCGCATGAGGTATAACCCCGCATCGAGGGTAGCTACTCCTGCATCGCCCCGACTCGCCGTCCGCATGGCCACAGCATCGCATGAGGCATAACCCCGCATACTAACTCGAACTCGTAGCTCGCGATAGGCCCCCGACCCGCATGAGGTATTCTCGAATCATGCTCCTGCATCGCCCGAGTCTACCCCGTGACGGAGGGCACTTAACCTCCAGATCATCTCAAGAGGTGAGTGATAGTATACTAACATAACGACTTATCTTTAAACAACATAAGTACAACAAGGATACTCACTTATACAAACGTTACATGCGTACTAACACACATAGCAACATGTCATGTCTACTTATCAAACCATCTTTTATTCTTTTCACAATTTCATATAAGTCATTAGAAATACATAGGCAACTTGTTTCTTTTATCAATCTTAAGTGGTTATACTTAACTTCCCATAAAGCTAGTATAACTCTTAAGCTTCGCTTAAGAAACCAATTAGTTCTCTTCTCAGAAATGATTCAAAGAGTCCTTTGAAATGTTTTCGCTTCTTTATTATTCAAAGCTTAAGCCGAGGCATTGCCGTAAGTATTATTCAGTTAACACATGTACGCTCACCGCACTATATACATATTGTAAAATATCATGCTTTAGGAAGAATCACATACCTTCTACAAATCCACCGCCAAGTCGAGTATGTCGCGCACAGAGAATCAGCCATAATAGTCACAGATATCTATCAAAGTCTAGACTATTCTGTAGGTCATTCTAAACAGAGGGTCCTCAATTCTACGGAAAGTCGGGCAGCACAACCCTACCCATGAGCTATATAAGTTCATCGTGAAAACAAACTATGTAAGTACAACAGATATTCTTCTTTAAACCCTTCATCGTGATATTCTTCTAAGTATTTATACTTATTCTTATTCTACAACAGAAGTATTCTCTAATTCAAAAGAGGGTTAGGATTAGTTACCCTGTAAGCCCAATAATATCCTAGAAAAGTCGCGCTGAGCAAGGTTTTGCTCCTAAGTTGTATGCTCCAGGAAACCTTAGAAGTTCTTCACAACTTCTACTAAGTACTAAGGTATTTGGGCTAGGTATTTTGGGCATTATAACAATACAAGAAGGCAACTTTTCTACCAAGGGGGGTAGGTTTCGCTAGGCTAGGGGTGGGGTAGCCTCGCCAAGCTTCTCAAGGAGGGGGTGTGTTGGACGAATTGCTTACAAAGGGAGAGGAAGGATTTTTAGACTTGGAAAGCTTTTGTGGATGAAGAACTCTTCATCTCAAGAGGGGTATTTATAGGTCAAGACATGGCCAACCAATGGCCAAGATTTAGCCAAGTGCTAGGCAAGTGTAAGGTCAAGATTAGGGCAAGTGTACCTAGCCAACTTGCACACAAAATATCTAACCAACTTTATGACAAGGATGGTCATCCATTCGCCCTATTGCCGTGACAAGTCCACCAATGAGAGGGTGGCAAATGTCGCCCTCTCGTTGGTCCAAAGTGTTACGTCTCTCAGAAAAATCCGCAAAAATTAGAAATGACATAGCCGGAATTTATCCTACGAAAGCTGTGGGAAACGCTTTCGCCGAAAACTGCTCGCTTTGTGAGTTGTGCCTAAAAATCGCCCAAGGCCTAACTTTAAGACCAAACTTTTGTACGTATTCCTTTACGCACATACTGGAAATACTGGTATAACATTCTCCTCCTTAGAAACATTCGTCCCGAATGTTCCTCCCAAGACAGATAACGATAAGGTTCTTCAAAACTTAAACAGCTTTGCAAAAGCCACACACTACCATAAACAACACTTAGGCATAAACGATAATGAAGATTTACAAGTAGGAAAGTGAATTACCCGGAGGTGGGAACAGTGAGGATACTTCGCCTCATGTCCTCCTCGGCTTCCCACGTCATCTCCTCCTCGAGCCTGCTTCGCCACAAGACTTTGACGGAAGCCACGTCCTTCGTCCGCAGATGCCTAACCTGACGATCGATTATCGCTATGGGAATCTCCTCATACGATAACCCCTCGGTCACCTGGACATCGTCAATCGGATGCACCCTAGATGGATCCGATACATCTCTCAAAGATAGAAACGTGAAACACCGGATGCACCGCTTCCGGATCGGACGGCAGATTCAACTCATAGGCAACCTTGCCTACCTCGCGACAATCAAACGCCCGATGTACTGGGCCGAAGTTTCTTCTTCCCGAATCTCATCACACCCTTCATGGGTGACACCTTTAGAAAACCCAATCATCAATCGCAAACTCGGATGTCGACGACGATGATCTGTGATACGACTTGGCCGACTCGAGTCGCCAATAGCCGCCTCGGATAAGCTTCACCTTATCCATCGCTGCTGCACCAAATCTGGTCCCACTAGCTGCACCTCGCCCACCTCGAACCAACCTATAGGTGATCTGCACTTCCTCCCATACAAGGCCTCATAAGGCGCCATCTGAATACTGGAGTGGTAGCTATTATTATACGCGAACTCAACTAGAGGCAAATGATCCTCCCAACTACCATCGGTCAATAACACAGCTCGCAGATATCCTCGCAGTCGGATAAGGCGCTCTGCTGTCCGTCTGTCGTGGATGAAATGCGATCGTGCTCACCGCCCCTAAACCCTCTCGAAGGACCTCTGCAGCCGTAAATCGGGCTCTCTGCGATATGATCGAGTAGGGACTCATGCACCGACGATCTCCGGATGTAAAGTCCGCATAATCTCGGTACCAAAAGTCGCTCCGACGGAAGAAAGTGGGCTGATTTCACCGCATCGACGATAACCCATATCGAATCATGTCTCCTCCGAGTGCGAGGTAGTCCCGCGGATGAAGTCCATGTTGATTACCTCCCACTTCCGTGTCGGGATCTCTATCGCTCAGAACAAACCACCGTGTCTCTCGTGCTCTACCTTCACTGCCGACAACACGCACCGAGCTACGAACTCGCAACGTCCTCTTCAAGCCATCCCACCAATACACGATCTAAGGTCGTGGTACATCTTGGTCGACCGATGGATAGAGTAACGCGCTACCGCAGGCTTCCCCAAGAACTGCCAAGTCCTCAAACATCTCGAACACATAACTCGCCTCAAACCTTAGCACCCCATCGTGCTACTCAGAACCCTTGCCCTCACGTAAGAGTCAGACACGATATCGAATCAAAGCCGATCTCGAATTGCCTCTTCACCTCCTCAACGATGGAAGACTCGGCAACCTCACGAACTCTAACCCCATTGCTATCGAATCAATCAAACGGACACCAAGGCTCGCTAATCGTGCAAATTACGAACCATGTCCCTTCTCTCTAGCCGCACATCCGATGGGCTCCCATCGACCTACGACTAAGGGCATCCGCCACAACATCGCCTTGCCCGTGGTACAGGATGTCCACATCGTAATCCTTACAACTCTAACCACCGCCTCGCCGTAAGTTCGGCTCCTCCGTGAAGATATACCGAGGCTCTTGTGGTCAGTAAAATATCCACGTGAACCCCATACAAATAGTGCCTCCGGATCTTCAAAGCGTGAATCACAACCGCTAACTCCAAATCATGGGTGGGGTAGTTCCTCTCGTGTTTCTTCACCGCCGATGCATATGCTATAACTCGCCATGCTGCATCAACACACATCCCAACCCGATGCCCGACGATCACAATACACGACATAACCATCCGACCTCCGGAAGAGTAAGAACGGGCGGTCGTCCGCCTCCTTCAAAGAATCGAAACCCCGCCACAAGCATCACCATCAAACTTGGCCGCTTCTCGAGTCACCTAGTCAATGGTGCGCAGATAGAAGCAAACTTCTCCACGAACCGCCGATAATACTCGCAAGGCCCGTAAAATCGCGAACCTCTCGGAGTAGTAGGTCTAGGCTAAGTCCCGATCGCCTCGATTCGCCAGACAACTCGAATGCCATCACCGACAATATGCCCAAGAAACGCCATCAAGTCAACCAAAACTCACATTTGGAAAACTTGGCGCATAATCGCTGGTCTCGAGAATCACAAGACACCTCAAATGCTCCGCATGCTCTCGCCGGCGAGAATAAACCAAGATATCATCAATGAACACTATCACAAACGTGTCCAAAAATGGTTTGAACACTCGGTTCATCAAATCCATGAATACCGCGAGCATTGGTCAACCCAAAAGACATGACCACGAACTCATAATGCCCGCATCGTCCGAATGCGATCTAGGGACATCCACCTCTCGACTCGCACTGATGATAGCCCGATCGCAGATCAATCTTGAGAAACATCTCGCACTTCGCAATCGTCGAACAAATCATCAATCCTAGGAAGGGTATTCGTTTAATGGTCACCTTGTTCACCGCTCAGAATCAACACACACGCGCGCCCCGCCCTTCTTCTTCACGAACAATACCGGCCTCCCTGGGAGAAACACTAGGCCTAATGAAGCCGCTTCTCTAGCAAATCCCTAAGCCGATCCTTCAACTCTCTCAACTCGGGGTGCCATTCTCGTATGGCGGAATGGAAATAGGCCGAGTATCCGCAACACATCTATACAAAACTCGATCTCCTCTCGTGAGGATACCCGAGGTCATCCGAAACACGCCCTGGGAACTCACGACCATCGAATCGACGGAAAATCTGGTACCGCAGCCTTCAGATCAAACACCCGAACGAGATGGTAGATATACCCCTTCTCGCACCATCTTCCTAGCCTTGAGGTAGAAATAAACCTACCCTCTACGATACCGCGTTCTCCCACTCAACAACCGGCCTCAGAAACCGAACTGCATTATTCTCTCTCAGTCTACATTGGCGTAGCGGAAGCTAGCCAATCCATCCCCATGATCACATCGAAGTCAAGCATCTCCAACTCGAGCAAGTCGGCCCGGGTCTGACGACGGTAAATGATCACAGGACAAGCTCTATCTACCCGTCGCGCTACCTCCGAATCACCCACCATCGCGTAGCTACCTCGAAAGCGGTCTATGGACTCGTGCTCTATCCCTATCCTACTAGCAACAAGGGAGATATATAGACAGAGTAGAACCCGATCTATCAAAGCATACATATCAAACCCAGAACCGATAAGGTACTGACGACATCAAAGTGAGGCCTCCGATCCTCGCTTACCGGACAAAGCATAAATGCGGTTCGAGGACCGCTAGAATCGACCGAGCCACGCCTGCCGCGACCTGCCGACCCACGAGCACTCGCCCCGGCGAGTAATCAGAGGAGATGATGGCGGCAATGTAACTCGGCCGAGCCCTACCACCGCCACGCTTCGGCCGGACAGCCTCGCAAAGTGACTCGCCGCCACAATCGTAACAAGATCCAAAAGTAGTACCACACTTCCCGTAATGGGATCTACCGCATCGGCCACACCGGGTGGTCCCGATCGCCGCATTCGCTACTCGACGCCCAAGCCCCGCCCCGTCCGCCTCAAAATCGCGGGCCGTGGCCGAGGACGCGCAGAGTGCTCTGTCTTGGCCGTGGTGCGACCCAGATCGCCGCCGAGGCCGCCACCACGATAACCACCGTAAGACCCTCCCGCCCCGGCCTTCTTCTCGCCGTCGCCCACTCGCCGACCTCGCGCCTCGCATCCAAGGGCGCGAGCTCGCACGCGGTAATGTCCATACCCGGCCGAGAGAAACCCCGCACATGACTCGCCATATAGTCGCTTCAGCCGGTGACATAGCGGTGCACCCTATCCTCCATATTCGCTACCAATGCCGACATATCGAGCCAATGAATCAAACTCGACATTGTACTCGACAAAGGCGCCCTTCTCTCGCCTCGCAGTAAAAATCTATCACCGCGCCTCCTCATCCGCGAGGCAAGAAGTGAGTGAGGAAAGCCTCTCGAGAACTCATCCCAGTAGCCGGGACGCGTGCTCTCCCCGATAACTCCCATGAATCAACCAATCGATCGCGTATCACGCAGCTTATGTGAACCAAAGATCACGGACTCGGTCTCCGACGCCCGATCACTCTCAAAATCCTTCTGCCGACGGATGAACTCCTGCGGATCATCCTCCCGCCGATCCATAAAACTCCGGCATACCAAGAAGTCTCGTAGCCTCAAACTCTCTCGCCTCGGGTGAACAACGGGCGCGACTAAGATCGAGCTGAATCGAACCGCCGCGTCCAGCCTCTCTCGACGGGCCACAACTTTAGCCAAAAGTCGGGCCATCTCTCAGATACCTAACTCTCCGCCTGCATCGCGGGATGCGAGGCGTGGTACTGCGTGGTCTCGCTGGGCCGGCGGCGCCATAGAACTCGCCGCCTCGTATAGACCGGGCTCGAGCCTCGTGACTGGGTGTCTCGCTAGCGCCTCCTCCGCTTTGCCCTTCGGGCCCGGTTGCTTACGCGAGGCATAATCAGCATAGAAAGGAATACGTTAGAGGGTCCAACCTATAACACGCCTCTACAACACGATCTCGGAATGAGAAGAACGGAAACCAATCCTAAATATCCTATAGCCTCCTCGATTATTGGTGTGGTGCACAACACACCGATAATCAAGACTCTACTAGATACGGCTCAGACACTTTCCGAGGATTAATCGCTTCGATACCACTTTTGTCACGACTGCCCGGTTCGTGATCGTGCCTTACCGGCACCCAAGTAGTCATACATCGTAGTAATCACGGAAACATAAAGCAAGACATGAAACAGCTTTATAAAACAAGACACAGACATGTGAGAAAACATCGCCTTCTAAGATATATATATATAATCATGTTTTAGCGCTACATCCGACAATCGCATAACATGACTACGCACTTAAGGAAATATACAACTATGGCGACAGGCCCCGCCATACCCTCGATCGCAAAAACTATCTACAACAGGAGATCATACCAAAAGTAGAGCCTCTAAGAGATGGAGCTCCCGACACCAACGTAGATCCTAAGATGCGGATCTAGCACTGCTGCCTTACCGCGGCATGAACGCAGCCCCGGGCGAGGTCGAGACAACAGTACTAAGTATGCGAATCAGAAGTACTTAAATGAAAACATATCATTTTTAAAACCGTTTACAAATATGTGTGAAACAACCAAGGCAACCGCACATAGTGCCACATCACAAACAAGAGCAACAATAGGTAATCAGAATACGCCTTGTCTAGGCCGCGAATGATCAAACAGGCCACTCGCCACATCCTCATTCTCGCAAGCCTAATCTCGACTCGAGTCCGTGATAGGCCACTCGCACGGGCCCGCATGAGGTATAACCCCGCATCGAGGGTAGCTATTCCTCGGCATCGCCCCGACTCGCTGTCCGCACGGGCCACACGCATCGCATGAGGCATAACCCCGCATACTAACTCGAACTCTCGTAGCTCGCATAGCCCCCGACCCGCATGAGGTATTCTCGAATCATGCCCTGCATCACCGAGTCTACCCCGCATCGGAGGGCAGCTTAACCTCCGGTATCATCTCAAGAGGTGAGTGATAGTATACTAACATAACGACTTATCTTTAAACAACATAAGTACAACAAGGATACTCACTTATACAAACGTTACAAGGTACTAACACACATAGCAACATGTCATGTCTACTTATCAAACCATCTTTTTATTCTTTTCACAATTTCATATAAGTCTGTTAGAAATACATAGGCAACTTGTTTCTTTTATCAATCTTAAGTGGTTATACTTAACTTCCCATAAAGCTAGTATAACTCTTAAGCTTCTGTTTAAGAAACCAATTAGTTCTCTTCTGTAAAAATGATTCAGTAGTCCTTTTGAAATGTTTTCAGTTCTTTATTATTCAGGCTTAAGCCGTGAGGCATTGCCGTAAGTATTATTCAGTTAACACATGTACGTCTACCGTACTATATACATATTGTAAAATATCATGCTTTAGGAAGAATCACATACCTTCTACGAAATCCACCGCCAAGTCGAGTATGTCGCGCAGAGAATCACCTATAATAGTCACAGATATCTATCAAAGTCTAGACTATTCTGTAGGTCATTCTAAACAGAGGGTCCTCAATTCTACGGAAAGTCGGGCAGCACAACCCTACCCATGAGCTATATAAGTTCATCAGAAAACAAATTCCATGTAAGTACAAACAGATATTCTTCTTTAAACCCTTCATCGTGATATTCTTCTAAGTATTTATACTTATTCTTATTCTACAACAAGAAGTATTCTCTAATTCAAAAGAGGGTTAGGATTAGTTACCCTGGTAAGCCCAATAATATCCTAGAAAAGTCGCTACCGAGCAAGGTTTTGCTCCTAAGTCAGATGCTCCAAGGAAACCTTAGAAGTTCTTCACAACTTCTACTAAGTACTAAGGTATTTGGGCTAGGTATTTTGGGCATTATAACAATACAAGAAGGCAACTTTTCTACCAAGGAGGGGGTAGGTTTCGCTAGGCTAGGGTGGGTAGCCTCGCCAAGCTTCTCGAGGGGGTGTGTTGGACGAATTGCTTACAAAGGGAGAGGGAAGGATTTTTTAGACTTGGAAAGCTTTTGTGGATGAAGAACTCTTCATCTCAAGAGGGGTATTTATAGGTCAAGACATGGCCAACCAATGGCCAAGATTTAGCCAAGTGCTAGGCAAGTGTAAGGTCAAGATTAGGGCAAGTGTACCTAGCCAACTTGCACACAAAATATCTAACCAACTTTATGACAAGGATGGTCATCCATTCGGCCCTATTGCCGTGACAAGTCCACCAATGAGAGGGTGGCAAATGTCGCCCTCTCGTTGGTCCAAAGTGTTACGTCTCTCGGAAAAATCCGCAAAAATTAGAAATGACATAGCGAATTTATCCTACGAAAGTGGAAACGCTTTCGCCTAAACTGCTCGCTTGTGAGTCAGGCCTAAAAATCGTCCAAGGCCTAACTTTAAGACCAAACTTTTTGTACGTATTCCTTTACGTACATACTCTGGAAATACGGGGTATAACACATCAGTAAACCATTTTCTTACCTACATAAAGCTGTTATAACCAACTTCCCATAAAGCCGTTATAACACTTTATGTTTCAAACCAATCAAATACATTAAACACATGTACGTCTACCGTACTACATAGTTACACACATATCATGCTAGAAGAGATAGGAAGAGATTCACATACCTCGCGACGATTTATCGACAATAAGCAAAATGCTCCAAGTACTACAACCTTGTTAGCCCTTTCCACTCCTCGAGTAGAATACGCTACTCTTAGTACTTTCACCTATAAAGGTCACAAACGTCTATTAACCCCAAAACATAAGTTCCCATTTTTCTACAGAAAATTCGGCAAAGACTCTCGCCACACTCAAAATCGGCCCGGATCGTGCCTTACCCCGCACCCTAGTGATACATACATCGAGAAAATCAGCGGAACATAAAACATGAGTCATTTAACAAGAGATATAATAAATGAATAGGCCAACCAAAACAGTTGCCTTAGTATATACATAAAACCTGAACAGTTTAATCCTTTTACAACCCTCGCCACAACAAGATTACATGCACTTAAGATATACATGACTATGACGGACAGGCCCCGCCATACCCCGAATGTACAAGAACCTACAACTCGGGGAACACATACTAAAAGATAAGCCTCCGAGAAACGGAGCTTCACAACTACGAATCGTGATCCTATGAGCGAGGATCCACGACCGATGTACTTCTACTCGCAGATGAACGCAGCCCCGGGCGAGGTCGCATAACAGTACCAAGTATGTGAATCATAATATCAGAATGAAATCATAATTCTATACAAAGCGAGAGACATGTATGATAGCCAAACTACAAGACACAACATATAACGATTATACCAAGTCGTGGTCTCACGCCCACAACATCAATCATGCCCGGAATACCTTTCTCATCCGGCAGATTATGATATGATAACAACAAGACAAAGAATCCAAATGGAAGCATACCCGCGCGCTACGATCGTGTCGTGATGTCCAAAGGGAAACAATAGGACAAAGATTCCAAATGGACGACAAGATACCCGCGGCGCTACGATCGTGTCGGATGTCCAAAAGGAAACAACAAGGCGATAATCAAATGGAAACATACCCGCGCGCTACGATCGTGTCAAGATATCCAAAGCGATTAACCACAAGACATCAACCAAAATGGAAGCATACCCGCGCTACGATCGTGTCGGTATATCCAAAGTGATTAAAAGTAACATCACAATACGAACGCATCTGCGGAATTTCTCCGCCATCACGCATGTCCAAGTAAGTTCTCAACAAGTCAACCGACCCTCCATCGAGAGACGCGGTAGTATAGAAACACAATTCTTGCACAACAAAGGCTATCATAACAAGCATAGGCAAGTTATACACAACTCAAAGTACTTTCATTTTATGACAAAAATCCGGGTTTTTAACCCTAAAGTACTACGTACGTCAAACCCTTATTAAAAGATCCGTTTCTTTCCCATAAGTCACGCAATACCCGTAGTATAAAAATAGTGACTATCTTTCTAAGTAAACAAAACACTTCCCCCTTTTTGCCAAGTAACAACATTATTTTCCAAACGTTCAAGTTTGCCTAATTTCAAATGCTCAAGTTACTTATTTTAGAAAGGTTTCATAACTCATAGTCTTAATCTCTTTTAAAAACAATTGAGTAACATATGCCATATATGTAAGTAGGTTATTCTTGTTTATAACGATCTTATTACAGCAGCCATGATCTAGAAAATGTAATATCATTTTGTCTTATCTTAGCTTCTATGCAGATGGAGGTTTCTACCGTTTTAATACAACACATCATTATTCAATACATTTTCCTTTATTAACGCCGCAGGTGGTCCTGTCGATACACATTCCGATTCCCAAATCAAGAAACATTATCCCTTTAAAACCAAGTACTCATTACTCACGAATGAGGTTTCACACAAACATCCACATTAAAACAAATAAGTTAAGTCTCTTATCTTATAAGATCAAGTCTCTTAACTTCTAATATCAGTAAACCATTTTCACCTACATAAGGTCGTTATAACTAACTTCCCATAAAGCTATTATAACACCCTATGTTTTAAACCAACCAACTCATTTAGCACATGACGCTCACCGTACTACATAGTTTACAAAACATCATGCTCGAAGGATAGGAAGAGGTTCACATACCTCGCGAGTATCGATAATAAGCAAAATGCTCCAAGTAACTACAACCTTGCTAGCCCTTTCCACTCCTCAAGTAGAATACGCTACTCTTAGTACTTTCACCTAAAAAGGTCACAAACGTCTATTAACTTCAAAACACAAAGTTCCATTTCTACGTAAAATTCGACAAAGACTCTCCCGCAACAGAAATCTCCTCCTCTATCGAGGCCGGCCACTAAGCCAACCGTGGGGTTTACACGCCTAACCGGACGTGTACAATTCTACTTCACAACAATGTTACACAAGTCTCATCAGAATACACCCTATGTAATTACAGCTCGATTCTTTTCTTTAAATTCGTGCTTAAGTCAAAAGACATTGCCGCACAATAATGTTCATTCTATATATAGTATACCTCAACTATATATTCCTACAATATGTAATCTCCAATTACAATAAGGAACAAGAATATTTACCTCGACAAGCCCAAAATTATCCAAGTTATAATGTCGATCCCGAGCAAGGTTTAGCTCCACCGTGCGCCCAATCCGCTCCAAACAACCCTTAAGTTCTAACTAACTTCCACTCAAATACTTCAACCAACTATGAAGATTTCCTTGTGGTTTCTGGCTGAGACTAAAGGACAAAAGGTAGTATTTCTGCTCTACGTGATAGAGGTATCTTTGGAATACTACAAGGTACAAGGCTAAGGTATTTTGGGCATTACAACAATACTGGAAGACAACTTTCTACCAAGGGGTAGGCTCTGGCCACACCACTGTGAGGAGGGAACCTCTCGCCACAAGGCCACTCAAAGGGGAGGGTTTCTCGGCCAAGGGCCTTTACTAGGAGGGGGGCTCTGGACGAGAGTCAAACAAGAGGAAAGGGAAGGATAGCAAGACTTGGAACATTTTGATGAATGAAGTCTTCTGCCGCTGGTATTTATAGCAAACCAAAAGCCAACCAATGGCCAAGATCAAGCCATGTGCAAGGCAAGTGTAAGGCCAAGATCAAGCCAAGTGCACCCTAACCCTACTCCACAAATCCTCACAAATATCTACACAAATATCTACCACAACTTACCCATCCATTCGCCCTAATTCCGCCTCAAGTCCACCAATGAGAGGTGTGCCGTTGCCCTCTCGTTGGTCCAAAACATTTCGCCTCTCGGAAAAATCCGCAAAAATACTAAATGACATAGCCGAATTTTCCTTCGCAGCTACGCAAAACGCTTCACAAAAACGACTCTAACCGTGTCAGGCACAAATGTTATTTCGCCAAGCCACTAGGCGGGGTGACACGTGTCACCCTCCTATTGGCCCAAAATAAAACATCTTCCAAAAATCCACAATGGCCAAAATCTCAAAACAAAGTGGCCCTACAAAACCAGAATTTCTCCCGTGGGCCCCACGTGACCATTTCCAAAATAAAATTCCATAATTCTCTAATATTCCAGAAGTCCGATACCAAACTGGGAATCCACCCCATTAACGAACCTTTTTCCTTCACAAAAACCGAAACTTTTCCGTGGAAAAATCACCTCTTTCTTCCTTTCCAATCTTTCGCCAGATTCTCGCACGCACGCCCTCGCATACATACTGAAATACGGTATAACATCCCCGCCACAACAGAAATCTCCTCCTCTATCGAGGCCGGCTCCCAAGCCAACCAGAGTGGGTTTACACGCCTAACCTGACGTACAATTCTACAGTAATACTACACAAGTCTACTGCAATACAGTCCTATGTAAATACAGTTCAGTTCTTTATTCTTCAGGCTTAAGTCAAAAGACATTGCCACAATAATGTTCAGTTCTATATATAGTATACTTCAACTATATATTCTAACAAACATGTAATTTCCAATTACAATAAAGGGACAAGATAATTACCTCGACAAGCCCAAAATTATCCGAGATAAAAGTCGATCCTGAGCAAGGTTTAGCTCCTACTCCGTGCGCTCCAAACAACCCTTAGAAGTTCTAACCAACTTCTACTCAAATACTTCAACCAACTATGAAGATTTCCTGTGGTTTCTTTGAGACTAAAGGACAAAAGGTAGTATTTCCTGACTCTACGATAGAGGTATCTTTGGAATACTACAAGGTACAAGGCTAAGGTATTTTGGGCATTATAACAATACTAGGAGAAGTATTTCAATACCACATGAGGGTATTATACTAAAACAACTAGGCTAGTGGGGTACCCACGGCTAGCACCACAAAGGAGGAGGAACCCCCGCCAAAGGCCACACGGTGGGAGGAAGGCTCTCGCCAAGAGCTCACAAAGGGGAGGAGAGGTTTCAAGACTTGGAAGTTTTTGGAATGGATGAAGTCTTCACACTTAGGGGGGGTATTTATAGCAAAACCAAAGGCCAACCAAGGGCCAAGATCCTTCCAAGTGTATAGCAAGTGTAAGGGCAAGATTAAGCCAAGTGCACCCTAAACCCTACTCCACAAAACACTCCACAAAACAAGCCACAAAGCAAGGCATACTTCAAGGGGCCAATCGGCCAAGGCCAACCCACCTTGACCGTCCCCTCCAAATCACAACGAGGTTGACAAGTGTCACCCTCCCGTTGGTCCAAAAGGTTTCGTCTCTCGGAAAAATCCGCAAAAATACAAAACGACATAGCCGGAATTTTCCCTTCGCAAGTTACGCAAAACGTTTCGTCGAAAAACGACTCTAACCGGGTGTTGTGCACAAAGGTAACTTCGGCCAAGCCACCTAGGCGGGGGTGACACGTGTCACCCTCCTATTGGCCCTCAAAAAACGTCTTCCGAAAAAATATCCACAATGGCCAAAATCTCGAAAACAAAGTGGCTACAAAATCAGAATTTCTCCCGTGGGCCCCACGTGACCATTTCCGAAAATAAAATTCCATAATTCTAATATAATCTATGAAGTCCAAATACCAAATCTGGGAATCCAATTCCCATTAACGAACCTTTTTCTTCACAAATAACCGGAAACTTTTCCGTCGAAAACTCATATCTTTCTTTCTTTTCAAAATTTCTGCCGTACTCTCGTACGTACGTCCTCACATACATACCCTGCAACTACGGGGTATAACATTCTCCCCTCCTTAGAAACATTCGTCCCGAATGTTCCTTCTCAAGACGGATATCGATGAAGTTCCTCTAACAAGTTGTCAACGCCACAGCTTGGCCACGAAATAACACACGTTCTCTTCCTTCCTTACTCGTCGTGCCCTTCTCGAACACTTGAACTCTCCCAGTACGTACCATACTTCAGTCATTACTTCCGTTCCCAAAATCTCTGGAGTCACTACCTCCAAACTTGGTCATCTTACTAACCTCAAACTTCTTTAAGGTCACTCCCGGCCTTTACGAACCGCTTCTGGTCGAACGCGTCCACGAACTCATACGATGATCATACAAACTTGGGCCTAGCATCCTCGTGACCCTACCACCGGGACCACCAGAACCGACCCCACCCCAAACCGGTTACGGTTGACCCGCAAATGGTCCTCAACCCGACCCCAACCGCTAAACTCTTGTTCCCCGATCCGGAACAATCTTACTAATTCACATCATGAAAGCTACCACTTCCATCTCACACTACCCACGGACTTATCACACAAATAAATCCCACGTACTACTACTCTGATAAGGGTCAAAAATAAATCTTTAACTCAAGACGACCTTACCCCTAAGGTCTCAGTCGTGACATAGTCTAAGGTTCACACTTACCATGCCCCCATACGTATCCTCCCAACTAAGCATGTTTTCTAACTCACAATTAACACAACGCTATTCGTACATAGCACATAATAATGAGACCATCATAACAAGCATACCAAAACTCTAGAGGGTTAAGGATATACCGAAGCTACCGCCCACTCTAATCATAGGCCCACTCGCAGGCGCATAATCGTAGGCGATGAACCACCATCGATCCGGTGGTGAGTCGTAACATCCGTGCTACCCTTGGTCGGACAGTACATCGCAAAATGGACCCGCTGGCCGCAAAAATAACAAGATCCCCGCACCACGACACTTCCGGAAATGTGGTCCGCCACATCGACCACACCGAGGTAGGGGTGACCGTGATCCGCCAACACCCTTACTTCGAAACTCAACCTGGAGCCCGACTGCTCCCGAATACTCACGAAGGTTGTGGAGGACCACTCTGACCGGGCGGAGGTACAAAACTAGTATGCCGAGGCGGTCCGCCGAAAGTCACCAAAGGACTCGTGGTTCTCGCCCTCTTCGCTGATTCGTCATTCCGCCGACCTCTCCGTGCCTCACATCCCAGTCGCATGAGCTCGCGTGCGGCAATGTCCATGCCGGGTGAAGAGCTACTCACGAACATGCCTCGACATGTAATCATCGAGCCCTCAGAACATATCGGTGCACTTGATCCTCCATACTAGCTACCAACGCTGGACGCACGCCAATGAGTCGAACTCACATTGTACTCCCGAACCGCACGCCCGCCTGCCTAAGCATCAAAATCTGCCGGCGTTCTCCTCATCTGCGGAGGCAAGAAGTGCGTGAGAAAGCCCCAAAACTCATCCCATACTGCTGAGGTGCATGCTCTCCCGAAAGCTCCCATGAATCAAACCAATCGATCGCGTATCACGCACCGATGCGAACCAAAGGTCACAGACTCGGTCTCAAGCCTTGATCACCCGCATGATCCGTAGAATCGCCGGATGAACTCCTTCGATCATCCTCGTGCCTCGACCCATAAAACTCAAGGGCTACAACTCGTAAAGTCCCGTAGCCTCAAACTATCTCGCTCGGGGTGAACCATCGTGCTATCGAACTGAATCGCCAGATCCTATCCTCATATCTGCCACGACTCGCCAAGAATCGGGCCATTTCTTGTAACCCATCTCTCTCGCCTCTGCATCGCGGATCGAGGCTCGTGTATCGGTCTCGGCAGCCATTGCCGCGCTCTAACTCTGGGCCTGGCGGCGCTACAAAACCCGGGCCTCAAGCACAACCTCGTGTACCTGCAGGCTCGCGCTGCATTCTCTCAGATCTCACTAGCGGTTCTCACTGTCTTGCCCTTCGTGGCTCGCTTTGCGCGAGGCATAATCGTAAAACGAGACACGCCGTAGGGTCCAACTTACAACACACTCTAAGGCACGATCTCGTAATGAGAAGAATGGAAACCAATCATAAATGTCTCAGCCTCTCGATTATAGATGTGGTGCACAACACATCGATAATCAAGACTCTACTAGACACGGTGCAGACACTTTTCCGAGGATTAATCGCTCGATACCACTTTGTAACGCCCGATCTCGGCGTTCATCGTGCCTTACCCCGCACCCTAGTGATACAACATCGAGAAAACCAATGAAATAAAAACTTAGACATGCAACAAGAGATATAATAATAAACAAAGCCAACCAAAACAGCTTTTCAAGATATACATAAAACTCGAGCAGCTTTAATCCTTTTACAACCCCGCCTACAACAAAGATTTCATGCACTTAAGATTTACAACGACTATGACGGGACAGGCCCCGCCATACCACGAATGTACAAGAACCTACAACTCGTGGAAACACATACCAAAAGATAAGCCTCCGAGAAACGGAGCTTCCCAATACGCTGAATCGTGGTCCTATGAGCGAGGATCCACGACCGACGCTTCTCTACCTGCGGATGAACGCAGCCCAAGGAGGTCAAGATAACAGTACCAAGTATGTGAAATCTGTAAATATCAGAATGAAATCATACTAGTCTATATAAAGCAGAGACATGTATGATAACCAAACTACGCTCACAACATAAAAGCGAATATGTCCAAATGTGACTCACGCCTCAAGTCATCACTCAAATATAACTATGGGTCTTACGCCCACAACATCAATCATGTTCGCATCACGGCGCATGCCCCCGAATTCTCGCATCGGTAGACATGTCCATGATGCAACAATAATACCAATGCCCCACGGCCACGTGCCCGAATTCTACCTCTGCAGACACGCCCATGTGACATCAACAATAATATACCGGTGATCAACCCCGCCGCACGCCACATGCCCCGAATTCTACCTCGGTGTAGACATGTCCATGTAACCACAATAACAATATATCGGGTAATCAACCCGACCGCACGGCCGCGATGCCCCTAATATCAGACGGTAGACATGTCCATGTGACATCAACAACAAGACAAGAATCAAAATGGAAACATACCCGTGGAATTCTCCATCACCGCCAAAGACGCCCAAGTAAGTTCTCAACAAGTCGACCGCCTCTATCGAGAGACGCCAGAATACGTAAATACCACACTTGCACAACAAAGGCTATCATCACAAGCATAGGCAAGTTTCACAACAACAAGCATAGGCAAGTTTCACAACAACAAGCATAGGCAAGTTTCACACAACTCAAAGTACTTTCATTTTATGCCAAAGTCCGGGTTTTTAACCCCAAAATACTACATACGTTAAGTTCTTTTAAAAGAGATCCATTACTTTTATAAAAGTCACCCTATACCCGTAGTATAAGAATGACCAACCCACATTCCTTTTCAAAATCAAGTAACAACATTCTTTTCCTAAGTTCCAGTTTGCCTAGTTTCAATTACTCAAGCTTCTCATTTTTAAATGCTCAAGTCACTTATTTTAGAAAGATTTCATAACTCATAGTCTTAATCTCTTTTAAAACAATTGAGTGACATATGCCATATATGTGAGTAGTTTATTCTTGTTTATAACGATCTTATTACAGCAGCCATGATCTAGAAAATGTAATATCATTTTGTCTCATCTTAGCTTCTATGCAGATGGAGGTTTCTACTGGTTTTAATACAACACATCATTATTCAATACATTTTCCTTTATTAACGCTGCAGTGGTCTGTCGATACACATTCTCGATTTCCAAATCAAGAAACATTATCCCTTTAAAACCAAGTACTCATTACTCACGAATGAGGTTTCACACAAACATCCACATTAAAACAAATAAGTTAAGTCTCTTATCTTATAAGATCAAGTCTCTTAACTCCTAACATCAGTAAACCATTTTCTTACCTACATAAAGCTGTTATAACCAACTTCCCATAAAGCCGTTATAACACTTTATGTTTCAAACCAATCAAATACATTAAACACATGTACGTCTACCGTACTACATAGTTACACACATATCATGCTAGAAGAGATAGGAAGAGGTTCACATACCTCGCGACGATTTATCGACAATAAGCAAAATGCTCCAAGTACTACAACCTTGTTAGCCCTTTCCACTCCTCGAGTAGAATACGCTACTCTTAGTACTTTCACCTATAAAGGTCACAAACGTCTATTAACCCCAAAACATAAGTTCCCATTTTTCTACAGAAAATTCGCAAAGACCTCCCCGCCACAGCGTAAATCTCCTCCTCTATCGAGGCCGGCTACCAAGCCAACCAGGAGGGGGGTTTACACGTCTAACCGGACGTGTACAATTCTACACGGTAATACTACACAAGTCTACTGCAATACAGTCCTATGTAAATACAGTTCAGTTCTTTATTCTTCAGGCTTAAGTCAAAAGACATTGCCACAATAATGTTCAGTTCTATATATAGTATACTTCAACTATATATTCTAACAAACATGTAATTTCCAATTACAATAAAGGGACAAGATAATTACCTCGACAAGCCCAAAATTATCCGAGATAAAAGTCGATCCTGAGCAAGGTTTAGCTCCTACTCCGTGCGCTCCAAACAACCCTTAGAAGTTCTAACCAACTTCTACTCAAATACTTCAACCAACTATGAAGATTTCCTTAGGGTTTCGGTTTGAGACTAAAAAGGACAAAAGGTAGTATTTCCGGACTCTACGTATAGAGGTATCTTTGGAATACTACAAGGTACAAGGCTAAGGTATTTTGGGCATTATAACAATACTAGGAGAAGTATTTCAATACCACAAGGGAGGGGTATTATACGAAAACAACTAGGCAGGTGGGTACCCACCTGGCTAGCACCACAGGGGAGGAACCCTCGCCAAAGGCCACACGGGGAGGAGGGGAAGGCTCTCGCCAAGAGCTCACACAGGGGGAGGAGAGGGTTTCAAGACTTGGAAGTTTTTTGGAATGGATGAAGTCTTCACACTTAGGGGGGTATTTATAGCAAAACCAAAGGCCAACCAAGGGCCAAGATCCTTCCAAGTGTATAGCAAGTGTAAGGGCAAGATTAAGCCAAGTGCACCCTAAACCCTACTCCACAAAACACTCCACAAAACAAGCCACAAAGCAAGGCATACTTGAAGGGGCCAATCGGCCAAGTGCCAACCCACTGACCGCCCTCCAAATCACAATGAGGGTGACAAGTGTCACCTCCCGTTAATCCAAAAGGTTTCGTCTCTCTAAAAATCCGCAAAATACAAAACGACATAGCCGAATTTTCCTTCGCAAGTTACGTAAGCGTTTAAAAACGACTTAACCGTGTTGTGCACAAAGGTAACTTCGCCAAGCCACTCTAGGCGGGGTGACACGTGTCACCCTCCTATTGGCCCTCAAAAAGGTCTTCCAAAAATATCCACAATGGCCAAAATCTCAAAACAAAGTGGGCCCTACAAAATCAGAATTTCTCCCGTGGGCCCCACGTGACCATTTCCGAAAATAAAATTCCATAATTCTAATATAATCTATGAAGTCCAAATACCAAATCTGGGAATCCAATTCCCATTAACGAACCTTTTTCTTCACAAATAACCGGAAACTTTTCCGTCGAAAACTCATAACTTTCTTTCTTTTCAAAATTTCTGCCGTACTCTCGTACGTACGTCCTCACATACATACCCTGCAACTACGGGGTATAACAACTGTAATGAAATCATACTAGTCTATATAAAGCAGGAGACATGTATGATAACCAAACTACAGTTCACAACATAAAAGCGACATGTCCGATGGGACTCACGCCTCAAGTCATCACTCAAATATAACTATGGGTCTCACGCCCACAACATCAATCATGTTCGCATCATGGCCGCATGCCCCGAATCTGCGCCGGTGTAGACATGTCCATGATGCAACAATAATACCAATGCCCCATGGCCACATGCCCCGAATTCTACCTCGGTGTAGACACGCCCACGTGGCATCAACAATAATATCTTGGGTGATCAACCCCGCCGCACGCCACATGCCCCGAATTTACATCGGTGTAGACATGTCCATGTAACCACAATAACAATATATCGGGTAATCAACCCGCCGCACGGCCGCGTGCCCCGAATCTCGTCGGTAGACATGTCCACGTGACATCAACAACAAGACAAGAACCAAAATGGAAACATACCCGTGGAATTCTCCATCACCGCCAAAGACGCCCAAGTAAGTTCTCAACAAGTCGACCGCCTTCTATCGAGACGCCAGAATACGTAAATACCACACTTGCACAACAAAGGCTATCATCACAAGCATAGGCAAGTTTCACAACAACAAACATAGGCAAGTTTCACAACAACAAGCATAGGCAAGTTTCACACAACTCAAAGTACTTTCATTTTATGCCAAAGTCCGGGTTTTAACCCCAAAGTACTACATCGTTAAGTTCTTTTAAAAGAGATCCATTACTTTTATAAAAGTCACCCTATACCCGTAGTATTAAAATGACCAACCCACATTCCTTTTCAAAATCAAGTAACAACATTCTTTTCCTAAGTTCCAGTTTGCCTAGTTTCAATTACTCAAGCTTCTCATTTTCAAATGCTCAAGTCACTTATTTTAGAAAGGTTTCATAACTCATAGTCTTAATCTCTTTTAAAACAATTGAGTAACATATGTCATATATGTGAGTAGTTTATTCTTGTTTATAACGATCTTATTACAAAGACCATGATCTAGAAAATGTAATATCATTTTGTCTCATCTTAGCTTCTATGCGGATGGAGGTTTCTACCGGTTTTAATACAACACATCATTATTCAATACATTTTCCTTTATTAACGATGCAGTTGGTGCTGTCGATACACATTCGATTTCCAAATCAAGAAACATTATCCCTTTAAAACCAAGTACTCATTACTCACGAATGAGGTTTCACACAAACATCCACATTAAAACAAATAAGTTAAGTCTCTTATCTTATAAGATCAAGTCTCTTAACTTCTAACATCAATAAACCATTTTCTTACCTACATAAAGTCATATAACCAACTTCCCATAAAGCCGTTATAACACTTTATGTTTAAACCAAACAAATACACTTAGCACTGTCGCCCACCGCACTACATAGCTACACACATATCATGCTAGAACGGATAGGAAGAGGTTCACATACCTCGCATTTAGTATCGACAATAAGCAAAATGCTCCAAGTACTACAACCTTGCTAGCCCTTTCCACTCCTCAAGTAGAATACGCTACTCTTAGTACTTTCACCTAGAAAGGTCACAAACGTCTATTAACTTCAAAACACAAGGTTCCATTTCTCACGTAAAATTAGAAGATTCCCCTCCCCGCAACAACAGAATCTCCTCCTCTATCGAGGCCGCCACCAAGCCAACCGGGGGTTTACACGCCTAACCGACGTGTACAATTCTACTCGAATACTACACAAGTCTACCGCAATACAAATCTATGTAAATACAAAGGTAGTTCTTTTCTTTATTCTTCAGCTTAAGTCAAAAGACATTGCCGCGATTGCTTAGTTCTATATATAGTATACTTCAACTATATATTCTAATAACATGTAAATTCCAATTACAAATAGAGGACAAGATAATTACCTCGATAAGCCCATAATTATCCAAGTTAAATGTCGATCCTTAGCAACGTTTAGCTCCAACTCCGGTGCTCCATCCCGCCCAAACAACCCTTAGAAGTTCTAACCAACTTCTACTTAAATACTTCAATCAATCAACGAAGATTTTCTAGGGTTTCGGTTTGAGACTAAAGGGACAAAAGGGTAGTATTTCAGCTCTACGATAGAGGTATCTTTGGAATACTACAAGGTACAAGGCTAAGGTATTTTGGGCATTATAACAATACTGGAAGACAACTTTCTACCAAGGGGTAGGCTCGGCTAGCACACTAGGCTAGGGAGGGTGTTCTCGCCAAAGGCCACACTGGGAGGAGGAAGGCTCTCGGTTTAGAGCTCACAAAGGAGGAGAGGGTTTCAAGACTTGGAAGTTTTTGGAATGGATGAAGTCTTCACATTTAGGGGTATTTATAGCAAAACCAAAGGCCAACCAAGGCCAAGATCCTTCCAAGTGTATAGCAAGTGTAAGGACAAGATTAAGCCAAGTGCACCCTAAACCCTACTCCACAAAACAAGGCACAAACATGGCACCAAACAAGCCACAAACAAGGCCAAAACAAGGAGCCAATAGGCCATAGAAACGTGACCCAATCGGGCCAACCCAACGCCACTGAGGGTGACAAGTGTCACCTCCCGTTGGTCCAAAACATTTCGCCTCGGAAAAATTCGCAAAAATACTAAATGACATAGCCGGAATTTTCCCAACGTAGTCGTGGAAACGTTTCGTCGGAAAACGACTCTATTCGCACTTGTGCCCAAATTTCGAACCAAAGCCTAACTTAAGGCTCAAATTCTCCACGCACGCCCCACGCATATACTGCGAAATACGGGTATAACATTCTCCTTCCTTAGAAACATTCGTCCCGAATGTTCCTTCTCAAGTCTCAACACAAACATGCGCTAGTATAGCCTTCATCGCTATACGCACGAAAACAATCATGCCACACCGCCATAAAAATAACAAACGCACCAATACTTAAACCTGTGTCAACGAGGAAACACCTCTAATCATCACAAAACCCCTTACCCGAGGTCTAAAATATACTCCTTCACACCTTCATTTCACAAAAGAAACGATCACACACGCTCACTTTACCCCTATCTTGTTGTACTTTCTCGAATACTCAAACTCTTTCTAGTATCTGCACTACACTTCCGCAACGCTTCGCTTTCCAACCCTCGAGTCACTACCTCCAAACTTGGTCATCTTACTAACTTCGATCTTCTCTAAGGCCGCTCCGGCCTCCACGATCCGCTCGTCGAACATATCCACCAACTCATACGATGGTCATACAAACTGGGCCTAGCATCCTCGTGACCCTACCACCGCGGGACCACCTGAACTGACCCCACCCCAAACCGGTTCTGATTTGACCCGCAAATGGTCCTCAACCCGACCCCCAACCGCGCCAAACTCTTGTTCCCCGATCCGGAACAATCTTACTAATTCACATCATGAAAGCTACCACTTCCATCTCACACTACCCACGGACTTATCACACAAATAAATCCCACGTATACTACTACTCTGATAAGGGTCAAACATAAAATAAATCTTTAACTCAAGACGACCTTACCCCTAAGGTCTCAGTCGTGACATAGTCTAAGGTTCACACTTACCATGCCCCCATACGTATCCTCCCAACTAAGCATGTTTTCTAACTCACAATTAACACAACGCTATTCGTACATAACACATAATAATGAGACCATCATAACAAGCATACCAAAACTCTAGAGGGTTAAGGATATACCCGGCTACCGCCCACTCTAATCATAGGCCTACTGCAGGCGCATAACTTAGAAGCGATGAACCACCATCGATCCGTAGAGTGAGTCGTAACATCCGTGCTACCCTTGGCCTGGACAGCTCGCAAATGGCCCCGCTGGCCGCAAAAATAGCAAGCTCCCGCACCACGACACTTCAAATGCGGTCTACCACATCGACCACACCGAGGTAGGGTGACCGATCCGCCAACACCCTTACTTCCTCGAAACTGAACCTCGAGCCCGACCGCTCCCGAATACTCAAGGTTGTGGAGGACCACTCTGACCGGGCGGAGGTACAAAACTAGTATCTCTTGAGGCGGTCCGCCGAAAGTCACCAAAGGACCTCGTTGTTCGCCTCTTCTGCTGATCTTCGTCATTCCGTCGACCTATCCGTGCCTCACATCCTGCAGATGAGTCGCACGCGGCAATGTCCATGCCGGTGAAGAGCTACTCCCGAAAATGCCTCGACATGTAATCATCGAGCCATGTAACATATCGGTGCACTCGATCCTCCATACTAGCTACCAACGCTGGACGCACGCCAATGAGTCGAACTCACATCGTACTCCAACCGCACGCCCGCTCGTAAGCATCAAAAATGTTTACCGCGCCCTCCTCATCCGGAGGCAAGAAGTGAGTGAGAAAGCCCCGAAAACTCATCCCATACCTGCTGAGGTGCATGCTCTCCCGAAAGCTCCCATGAATCAAACCAATCGATCGCGGTATCACGCACCGATGCGAACCAAAGGTCACGACTCGGTCTCTGAAGCCTTGATCACCCGCATGATCCGTCAGAATCGCCGGATGAACTCCTGCGGATCATCCTCGTGCCTCGACCCATAAAACTCTTGTGAGCTACAACTCGTAAAGTCTCGTAGCCTCAAACTATTCGCTCGGGTGAACGCATCGTGCTCTGAATCGAATCGCCGTGATCTATCCTCATATCTGCCACGACTCGCCAAGAATCGGGCCATCTCCTTGTAACCCATCTCCTCCGCCCTGCATCGTGGATCGAGGCTCAGTATCGCGGTCTCGGCAGCCATTGCTGCGCTCTAACTCTCACTGGGCGGCGCCACAAAACCCGCCGTCTCAAGCACAACCTCGTGTATCGGGCTGCGCGCTCGTACTCCTCAGATCTCACTAGCGGTTCCTCGGCTGTCTTGCCCTTCGTGGCTCGTTGCTCGCGCGAAGGCATAATCGTAAAACGAGATACGCCGGAGGGTCCAACTTACAACACGCCTCTAAGGCACGATCTCGTAATGAGAAGAATGGAAACTAATCCTAAATGTCTGCAGCCTCACGATTATAGATGTGGTGCACAACACATCGATAATCAAGACTCTACTAGACACGGTGCGTAGACACTTTCCGAGGATTAATCGCTCGATACCACTTTTGTAACGACCCGCCCCGGCCCGCATCGTGCCTTATCCCGCACCCTAGTGACACAACATCGAGAAAACCGGAAAATAAAACTTTAAACAAGAAACAAGATATATGATCATAAAACAAAGCCAACCCAACGGTTACCTTCCAATAACATAAATAAATACAACTCTTTCAAAACTAACAGTTTAATCCTTTTTACAAACCCTGCCCACAACAGTACTACAGACCTCTAAGATTTACAACAACTATGACGGGACAGTGCCCCGCCATACCCCTGAATGTACAAGAACCTACAACTCAGGGAACACATACCAAAAGATAAGCCTCCGGAGAAACGGAGCTTCCCAAAACGCTGGTGAGATCCTAAGGCGAGGATCCACGACCGATGTACCTCTACTGCGGATGAACGCAGCCTCGAGGAGGTCAAGATAACAGTACCAAGTATGTGAAATCAGAATATCAGAATGAAATCATACTAGTCTATATAAAGCGGAGACATGTATGATAACCAAACTACGCTCACAACATAAAAGCGATCATGTCGATCGAGGACTCACGCCTCAAGTCATCACTCAAATATAACTATGGGTCTCACGCCCACAACATCAATCATGTTCGCATCATGGCCGCATGCCCCGAGTGCATCGGTGTACATGTCCATGATGCAACAATAATACCAATGCCCCACGGCCACATGCCCCGAATTCTACCTCTGTAGACACGCCCATGTGACATCAACAATAATATCCGTGATCTACCCGCCGCACGCCACATGCCCCGAATTCTACATCGGTGTAGACATGTCCATGTAACCACAATAACAATATATCGGTAATCAACTACCGCACGGCCGCGTGCCCCGGAATCTTTGACGGTGTAGACATGTCCATGTGACATCAACAACAAGACAGTAACCAAAATGGAAACATACCCGTGGAATTCTCCATCACTGCCAGCACGTCCAAGTAAGTTCTCAACAAGTCGACCGGCCCTCTATCGAGAGACGCGGTAACACAGAAATACCACACTTGCACAACAAAGGCTATCATCACAAGCATAGGCAAGTTTCACAACAACAAGCATAGGCAAGTTTCACAACAACAAGCATAGGCAAGTTTCACACAACTCAAAGTACTTTCATTTTATGCCAAAGTCCGGGTTTTTAACCCCAAAGTACTACATACGTTAAGTTCTTTTAAAAGAGATCCATTACTTTTATAAAAGTCACCCTATACCCGTAGTATTAAAATGACCAACCCACATTCCTTTTCAAAATCAAGTAACAACATTCTTTTCCTAAGTTCCAGTTTGCCTAGTTTCAATTACTCAAGCTTCTCATTTTCAAATGCTCAAGTCACTTATTTTAGAAAGGTTTCATAACTCATAGTCTTAATCTCTTTTAAAACAATTGAGTAACATATGTCATATATGTGAGTAGTTTATTCTTGTTTATAACGATCTTATTACAAAGACCATGATCTAGAAAATGTAATATCATTTTGTCTCATCTTAGCTTCTATGCGGATGGAGGTTTCTACCGGTTTTAATACAATACATCATTATTCAATACATTTTCCTTTATTAACGCTGCAGGTGGTGCTGTCGATACACATTCTGATTTCAAATCAAGAAACATTATCCCTTTAAAACCAAGTACTCATTACTCACGAATGAGGTTTCACACAAACATCCACATTAAAACAAATAAGTTAAGTCTCTTATCTTATAAGATCAAGTCTCTTAACTTCTAACATCAAGAAACCATTTTCTTACCTACATAAAGTCGTTATAACCAACTTCCCATAAAGCCGTTATAACACTTTATGTTTAAACCAAACAAATACACTTAGCACTGTGACGCCCACCGTCTACATAACTACACACATATCATGCTAGAACAGATAGGAAGAGGTTCACATACCGCGACGAGTATCGACAATAAGCAAAATGCTCCAAGTACTACAACCTTGCTAGCCCTTTCCACTCCTCAAGTAGAATACGCTACTCTTAGTACTTTCACCTAGAAAGGTCACAAACGTCTATTAACTTCAAAACATAAGGTTCCATTTCTACGTAAAATTAAGACCTCCCCGCAACAAACAGAAATCTCCTCCTCTATCGAGGCCGGCCACCAAGCCAACCAGGGGTTTACACGTCTAACCGGACGTGTACAATTCTACTCAGTAATACTACACAAGTCTATCGCAATACACCCTATGTAAATACGGCGATTCTTTTCTTTATTCTTCGTGCTTAAGTCAAAAGACATTGCCGCAGTACTAAGCTTAGTTCTATATATAGTATACTTCAACTATATATTCTAATAACATGTAATTTCCAATTACAAATAGAGGGACAAGATAATTACCTCGATAAGCCCATAATTATCCAAGTTAAATGTCGATCCTTAGCAACGTTTAGCTCCAACTCCGGGTGCTCCATCCCGCTCCAAACAACCCTTAGAAGTTCTAACCAACTTCTACTTAAATACTTCAATCAATCAATGAAGATTTTCTTAGGGTTTCGGTTTGAGACTAAAGGGACAAAAGGGTAGTATTTCCGGGCTCTACGTATAGAGGTATCTTTGGAATACTACAAGGTACAAGGCTAAGGTATTTTGGGCATTATAACAATACTTGGAAGACAACTTTCTACCAAGGGGGGGGGGTAGGCTCGGCTAGCACACTAGGCTAGGGGAGGGTGTTCTCGCCAAAGGCCACACGGTGCGGGGAGGGAAGGCTCTCGCCAGAGCTCACAAAGGGGGAGGAGAGGGTTTCAAGACTTGGAAGTTTTTGGAATGGATGAAGTCTTCACATTTAGGGGGGTATTTATAGCAAAACCAAAGGCCAACCAAGGGCCAAGATCCTTCCAAGTGTATAGCAAGTGTAAGGACAAGATTAAGCCAAGTGCACCCTAAACCCTACTCCACAAAACAAGGCACAAAACATGGCACCAAACAAGCCACAAAACAAGGCCAAAACAAGGAGCCAATAGGCCATAGAAACGTGACCCAATCGCCAACCCAACGCTTCACTTGAGGGTGACAAGTGTCACCCTCCCGTTGGTCCAAAACATTTCGTCTCTCGGAAAAATTCGAAAAAATACTAAATGACATAGCCGTAATTTTCCCAACGTAAGCTGTGGAAACGTTTCGTCGGAAAACGACTCTATTCGGCACTTGTGCCCAAATTTCGAACCAAAGCCTAACTTAAGGCTCAAATTCTCCACGTACGCCCCTTACGCATATACCAAAATACGGTATAACAAGATTCCTTGGTGCTTTTATATCATGGATCACGTGGCGAGGAAGGAATTCCACGCATGATTGATATTGTGGGCATGAGACCCATGGTTATATTTGAGTGATGACTTTAAGGCGTGAGTCTCGACTTGACATGATCGCTACATATTGTGTATCGTAAATTGGTTATCATATATGTCTTCGCTTTATATAGACTATTATGATTTCATTTACGATTTTCGCCACATACTTGGTACATGTTATCGACCTCCTTCGGGGCCGCGTTCATCCCGCATGCAGGTACACCGATTGTTGATCCTCGCCATAGGAGTCACCAGCGTTTTGGGAAGCTCCGTGTCTCCGGAGGCTTATCTTGGGTATAGTCCCCTGTCGTTGTAGGTACTTACATTCAGGGGTATGGCGGGGCCCTGTCCCGCCATTGTTGTTATAACATTCTTAGAGGTCTGTAGTACTGTTGTGGGCAGGGCTTGTAAAAGGGATGTAACTGTTCAAGTTTTTATATATATATATTTGCCGAAAGGCAACTTTTCTAAGATAAACTGTTTCTCACTTCATATTGTTTCATGTCTTGTTTTATATTCCGCTGGTTACTCTGATGTATGTCTACTTGGGTGCCCGGGTAAGGCACCAGTAATGGGCCCGGGTTCGGGTCGTGACAAAAGTGGTATCAAAGCAGTTAATCCTCGGAAAGTGTCTACAGACCGTATCTAGTAGAGTCTTGATTATCGGTGTGTTGTGCACCACACCAATAATCAGGAGGCTATAAGATATTTAGGATTGGTTTCCACTCTTCTCACTCTGAGATCGTGCCTTAGAGTTGTGTTATAAGTTGGACCCCTCTAACGTATTTAATTCCCTTACCAGTTATGCCTCCGCGCAAGGCAACCCGGGCCCAGAAGGGCAAGGCAGCCGAGGGAGCTGCGAGTAGAGCACAGAGGGTTACGAGGGCACAAGCCCAATCATCACCTGAGGTGGTGCTCTATTCGGGGAGTTCTGCTACGCCAATTTCAAAGAAAGTTTAGCACAATGGCAGCAGCTTCCTACTGCGCCATGATATCTGGACCTTCGCCCACCAAGAGCGAAAGTATGGATTGCAAAGAGACGACCCTGTTACTAGCTAGGGATTTAACAACCAGAGAGTATATTATGTACCGATTTATCGCGGGCCTTGATGATTATCTAAAGAAGGGTTGTGCAAGAGTAGCTCTTCAGTCAGGCTTGAGCATGGCCTGTGTACGGGCTTATGCGCAGTAGGCCGAGAAACGTAGGGATCGACGGGTTAACCAAGATCAGCAGAAGAGGGCCAAATCGGCAGGGTCCTTTGGTAACTTTCGAGGCGAATCGCCTCAGCAGCAGATCGATATGCGCCTCCGCCGAGCAGTGGTCCTCCGCAGGTTCGGGACGTTCGGTATGCAGGAGTTGGTCGAGCTCGTGGCTTCGGTTCACGATACACGTAGGTTCGGCCACGGATTCGCTTTTCCTTCGTTGTTCACGGTGGCGCGCCATCCCGGAATGTCGTCTTTTTGTTGGTGCTTGTTTTACCTGCGGCCGTCAGGGCCATGTGACGAAAGAATTTTCAAGTAGGAGGGATGCAAGTAGGAGGACTCAGCCTACCAGATCAGTTGCGGATTCAGTAGTTCGGAGAGGAAAAAGTGTTAGCCAGAGGAGGCCACCCCCACCTCGGTGTGGCCGTTGTGGTAGGTGTCATTGTGGGGAGTGTTGTATTTCTTCGACAGCTTGTTATGCTTGCGATGCAGGCCATTTTATGCGAAATTATCCGACCAGTTGGCGCGGATGTAGAGACTCACGCCGGGATCGATGGCTAGTTCATCACCTTCCCACTGCGCCCAACAGTAGGGTGATTGATTAAAACGACAAAGGGGAGTGAAGCAGTAGATACAGGTATATCCTTAACCACTCTAGAGATTAGTATGTGTGATAAGATGAGTATATTTTAAGTGTTATGTTCAGATAGCATTGTGTCAATTGTGATTAGAAATCATGGTTAGTTAAAAGGGTAAGATTGGGGATAGGGAAAGTGTGAGCCTTAGAGTTTTATACGTGGAGACCTTAGAGGCGAGGCCATCTTGAGTAAAAGATTTATTTTTATGATTGACCCTTATCGGAGTACATAGTATACGTGAGATATATTTGTGTGATAAGTCCCTGAGTAGTGTGAAATGAAAGAGGGTAGTTGAGCTAAGAAGACCACTAGGTTTTCGTGACTCGATGGTGAGATTGTTCCGGATCGGGAAACAAGAGCTTGGCGCGATAAATGGGTCGGGTTGAGGCCAGATTGCGGGTCAACCCGCAACCCGGTTTGAAGTAAGGAAAAATTGTGGTGGTCCCGCTTTGTGATAGGGTCACGAGGGTGTTAGGCCCAAGTTTAGTTAACCATCGTACGAGTTCGTGGATACGTTCGACCGATGGTCGGCCGATGAGGTCAGCCCATCTTGTCTTTCAGATCGCTTTACTACAGAGGGTTATGCGAGATGTTATATATCAGGAAGGTTGTAAGACTGCACGGGGTTCCTACTCTTACTTTTTGACAGGCAGTAGAGCCCAGTTTACGACTATTTCTTTTTATGGAGGTTTTACCAGGCGAGGTTAGGAACTCAGGTGAGTCTCAGTATTGCAATCACCCTCGGGCCGGTGTTTTTGATTTCAGAGGTAGCTGTAAGGATTATTCGCCTCTGGTTGAGTGAGTATTATAATAGCTACTATTTCAGTATTCGGATGTCGCCTTACGGCGGGCGTATGGCGTAGGTTTCGGTCGATTGGTTCGATATTGGCAAGGTGCATATAGTTGGTTCATACTTGATTCAGCAGGATGTGGATAGGATGAAGCTTATCCAGGAAAGGTTATTGGCAGCTCAGAGTCAACAGAAGTCGTGCGGATAATCGAAGTCGACAATTGGAGTTCAGGTTGACGGTGGGTTTTCTTAAAGGTACCACCCCGGAAGGGCGTGACGAGATTTGGAAAGCAGGGGAAACTTAGCCCGAGGTACTTTGAGTGTTTTCAGATCATTTGGAGAATAGGCCAGGTTGCCTATAAGTTAGCTTTGACGTCCGACGTAGGAGGCAGTACGTCCGGTCTTTCATGTTGCTATGTTCGGAAAAATATCGGAGATCCATCCAGAGTGTTCCCAGTTAATGATGACCAAGTTGGAGATAGTAACCCTGAGATGTTGGAAACTGAAGCAATAACAAAAAGGTGGTAAGTTTATTTAGGAAGTGTTCGAGTGTACGAGGAGGGTACGACGAGTAAGAGAATAGAAGTGATCATTACTTTTGTGAAGTAAATGTGCGAAGGGAATATCTTATAGACCTTGGGTGGGAGCTTTTGTGATGCTAGAGGTGATTCCTTGTGGACTTGGATTTAAGTATTTGCGCGTGTTGTATTGTGGCCATGTGTGGCATTTGCAAACTGTTTAAGTTATGAGGAACTTTATCGTTATCTGTCTTGGGAAGGAACATTCGGGACGAATGTTTCTAAGTAGGGGAGAATGTTATACCCCGTATTTCCAGAGTATGTATGTGAGGACGTACGTACAATTGTGTAAGCCCGAATTATGTTAGGGCCGAAAATTGTGAGCTCCTACGAAAAGAATTGTTTTTCCGACGGAAAATTTTCCGAACCTTGTAAGGGAATTTTACGTTTTCAAGAATTTATTTATTTTTTATTTTTCCGAGAGATGAAATATTTTGGACCAACGAGAGGGCGACATGTGTCACCCTCAAGTGGACGGTTTGGTGGACGAATTTGTGGACAAAAGTTGGCACATTTTTTTCATTTTAAAGCCCTAAAACATTTGGTCAATGTCTTGCTAGATATTTGTGTAGTAGATGGATAAGTGGGACCCACACAACACTTGTCCAAATCTTCACCCTTCATTTGCTTGAATCATGACGATTGACTTCCCTATAAATACCCCTTGTGTGCAAGACTTATTCTTCATCCCTTAAACATTTTTCCAAGTCTCAAAACTCCCTCCCCCTTAGTAAAGCTCTCGTCCAACACTCCCTCCCCCCCTCCTTGTGTTCTCGCCGAAACACACCCCACCCCCCCCCCCCCCTTGGTAGAAAAATCTCTCCAAAGTATTGTTACTATTCCCAAATACCTTAGCCCAAATCCCTTGTAGTATTCCCAAGTTACCTCTATACTTAGAGCCCGGAAATACTACTATATTTCTTTTAGTCACAAAACGAAACCCTAGGAAAATCTTCATTGTTGGTTGAAGTATTAAGTAGAAGTTGTATAGAACTTCTAAGGGTTTCTTGGAGCGAATTGGAGCGCATGCATAGGAGCTAAACCTTGCTCAGGATCGACTTTAATCTTGGATAATTTTGGGCTTATCGAGGTAAATATCTTTGTCCTTCTATTGTAATTGGAGATTACATATCGTAGTAGTTTAGAATTAAGTATAATTTATAGAAGGATGGTATAAAAGAAGAGAATTGAACTGTAATTACATAGGACTGTATTTACAGTAGACTTGAGTAGTTTGACGGGTAGGGAAGTGCTGCCCAATTTTCCGTAGAAGTAAGAACATCCTGCTTAGAATATTCTACAGAGTAGTCTAAACGTTGATAGACGTATTTGACTATTATAGGTTGATACTCTGCGCGCGACGATATTCGACTTGGCAGGTGGATTTCGCCGAGGAGGTATGTGATTCTTCCTATCCTCTTGAGCATGATATTTTAAAATATATATAGTACGGTAGACGTATGTGTGTTAACTGAACGTGGTCTTACTTCGATGTCCTTTGACTTGAGTTTTAAATAATAAGAATCTTGAAGTATTTCAAAAGAATTATGAATCGTTTTTGAAAGAAGAGTAATACTTGGTTTTAAAAGCTTAAGAGTTATGCTAGCTTTATGGAAAGTTAGGTATAACGACTTAAGAAAGATAAAAGGAACGGTTTACTTAATTTTTTACGAAAGCCTTGTATTGATTTCGGAAAAGGGAAATAAGTATCGAACAAACCACTGCAGCGCTAATAAAGGAAAATGTATCGACTAAGTAAGTATTATTAAAACCAGTAGAAACCTCCATCTGCATAGAAGCTAAGATGAGAGAAAATTGTATTACATTTCCTAGATCATGACTGCTTTAATAAGATCATTAATAAACAAGTTTTGATTTTTCTTAAATTCCAAAGTAAGGAACTTGTTTTCTAAAAGAAAAGAGACTTGAGGAATTTAAAGTGTTTTGGTTTAAAAGAAAGGCATGGTTTTGTCTTAAAATGGTTTAAAAAGGAAGGCATGGTTTGGTCTTAAATTGGTTTAAAAAGAAAGCATGGTATTGTCTTGGTTTATTTCAAAAGAAGGTGTGGAAATGGTTTTGGTTTACTTGAAACAATAGTTACTCTATTTTGGATACTACGAGTGTTAGTATCAGGTGACGTTTGGGAAAGAAATGGGTCTTTTTAAAAGAATTAAAGTATGTAGTACTTTGGGGTTAAAACCCGGACTTTGACAAATGAAAGTACCTTGAGTTGTGTGTAACTTGCCTATGTTTGCGTATGATAGCCTTGTTATGCAAGTGTTGTATCATTATGTTACCGCGTCTCTCGATGGAGGGCCGGTCATGTTATTCTTGATCATTTTAGACATACTGACACGATGGGCGGCCCACGGGTATGCTTCTTCCATCATGATAGTACACGGGCATACCGACTGACTGATGGATGGTCCACGTATGCGCCATGATAAGGGTTCGCTTTCCGCTGATAGTGTTATTCCATGGACTAGCTCTCCATGAGGTTTTTACCGATTCGGCTTTGGTATCCGTAGTAGTTGGCTCGATTTGCCCGCCGTGGCTGATTCGCTTTGGTATCCGTAGTTAGCCTTCATTGCCCCTGCTCAGTTTAGTGGCGAAGTCTCGTGATCCGCTGGTATCCGGTAGTTGGTTCGCATTGCCCCATCGACGCGTGACGCGCTTTGTATGTAGTAGTTGGCCATCGATTGCCGGTCGCCTTCGGTATAGTTGTATAGTATTGTTAGTACGCTTTGGTATCCGGTAGTTGGCTTTCGATTTGCCTGGTCGCTGGATGATGCAGTTGAGTTCGTAGTTGCTGCGTTCTGCCCTCGCACGGTTTATGACACAGCGGACTGGTGTTCACGTACTCTTGGTGTTGTTATATCAGCATCGCCAAGAAGGAAGGAATTCCACGGGCATGATTGATGTTGTGGGCATGAGACCCATAGTTATATTTGAGTGATGACTTTGAGGGCGTGAGTCCCTGACTTGGCATGACTGCTTATATGTTGTGAACTGTAGTTTGGTTATCATACATGTCTCCTATTTTATATAGATTGTTATGATTTCATTTACATTATTTTCAGTTTCACATACTTGGTACCTGTTATGTCTTGACTTCGGGCCGCGTTCGCCGCAGTAAGGTACACCGGTTGTTGATCTCGATCATAGGATCACGAGCTTGAAGATTCCGCTTCTCCCGAGGCTTATCTTTTGGTATGATTCCCGAGATTGTAGGTTGTACATTCAGGGTACGCGGCCCCGCCCCGTCATTGTTGTTATAAAATTTAAGGTTAGAGTACTGTTATGGGCGGTTTGTAAAAGGATATAACTGTTCGGGTTTTATGTATATATGCAGAAGGTGACCGCTTTGGTTAGCCTATTTTTTTATCAGATATCCGTTTCATGTTTAAGTTTTTATTTCCGCTGATTTTCTCTGATGTTGTATCACTAGGGTGCCCGGGGTAAGACATAAGTCGCGGTGTCACGACCCGATCCCGGGCCCGTGACTGGTGCCTTACCCCGGGCACCCTAGTGATACAACATCGAGAAAATCAGCTAAATAAAAACTAAAACATGAGACAAGTCATAAAGCATGAACTAGGCTAACCAAAACGGTCACCTTCCCGAAATATATACATATATATATCAACTCAACAGCTAAATCCTTTTACAACCCCGCCCACAACAAGATTACTGCACTTCTAAGAATGTAACCATAACTATGACGACAGTGGCCCGCCATACCCCAATGTACAAGTAACTACACCGACAGGACTATACCAAAGACAAGCCTCCGAGAAACTGAGCTTCCCAAAAGTCAACCGTGATCCTAAGAGCGCGATCCACAACCGATGTACTTACTCGCAGATGAACGCAGCTCGGCGAGGTCAAGATAACAGTACCAAGTATGTGAAACTTGTAAAAATATCAGAAATGAAATCATAATAGTCTATATAAAGCAGAGACATGTATGATAACCAAACTACACCACAATACATAAATAGTCATGTTAAGTCGTGACTCATGCCTCAAAGTCATTACTCAAATATAACAACGGGTCTCACGCCCACAACATCACTCATGCCCGTGGAATACCTTCCTCACCGCCATCCATGATATAAAACATTCAAGGAGTACACATGAACACTGTGTCCCACTCGTGTCATAATAAAACCGCATGGTAAGTACGAAGGCATAGCCGACTACTAACACCCATAGTACTAACAAGGTCATAAATCGTATCATGAGATATGTCTAGACCGTCACATGATCAAAGCCGTCACACGCCCGCAGATTCAATGTGCGCGCTAGCCTCGAACTCTCGCAGCTCCGCATAGGCCAACCTCATAGGCCCGCATGAGGTATAACCCCGCATCGAGGGTAGCTACTCCCAAGATCCGCCTCGACTCGCACCGCATGGCCACATGCACCGCATGACCATAAAGGCCGCACACTAACCCGAACTCTCGTAGCTCGCATAGTCCCCGACCCGCATGAGGTATTCTCGAATCATGGTCCTGCATCACCGAGTCTACCCCGCGACGGAGGGCGCCTTAACCCCTAAACATGTCTGGCGCGAGCGACAATACCAACATAACGGCTGATAGTTAAACAACTTAAGCGTAGTCGAGGGGAAACCCCTTTACACAAACATCACAAGATACTAACACACGTAGCATCCTAACATGTTTACTTAACAAATCAACAAGAAAGTATTACAAGGCTATCACAAACCAACACAATCAAGTTATACACACAAGGTACTTTCTACTATATGATTAACTAGATCGGGTTTTTATCCCCGAAGTACTTTATACATTAACTCTTTAAAAGATACGTTACTTTCACAAAAGTCACACAATACCCGTAGTATAAGAAAATAAAGTGACTAATATTTTAATTAAACCAAAACAACGTCCAGACTTTCCTTTTTAAACCAAATTAAGACAATAACATGCCTTCCTTTTTAGACCAAAACACTTCTCCCTTTAAAGTCAAATTACCATTTTAAAACCAATGATAAAACCATTCCTTTGTTTTCATAAAGTCGTTTTAACTAACTTCCCATAAAGCTGTTATAACACTTTATGTTCTAAACCAAAAACTCTTCAATTCTACAAGTCTCTTTCCTTTTAAAACAACCATAAGTATTCTTTTAAAACCCAAATAATGTACTCTTTTCAAAATAAGTAACCTATACTTAAAATCAAGTTACTTCTTTTCCAAAACAAGTCGTTATAAGTCAAGTCTCTTATCTTTGAAGATCAAGTCTCTTAACTTTCAAAATCAAGTCGCCTATAAGTCAAGTCTCTTATCTTTGAAGATCAAGTCTCTTAACTTTCGTAATCAATAAACCATTCTTTTACCTACATAAAGTCGTTATAACTAACTTCCCATAAAGCTATTATAACACCCTATGTTTAAACCAACCAAAACACTTAGCACATGTACGCCTACCGCACTACATAGTTTACAAAACATCATGCTAGAAAGGATAGGAAGAGGTTCACATACCTCGCGACGATTATCGATAATAAGCAAAACGCCCACAAGATCAGAACCCCGCTAGCCTTTTCCACTCATCAAGTAATACGCCACTCGTAGTACTTCCACCTATATAGGCCACAAACGCCTATTAACTTCTAAACACACGGTTCCATTTTCTACGTAAAATTCGGCAAAGACCTCCCCGAAATCACATAAATCTCTCCTCTAACAAGGCCCGCTACTGTGCCAATAACTCCTAGGATTACACGCCTAACCTGACGTGTTCAAATCGCTTCACAATAATACAACAATCCATCAGAATACAAATTTCTATGTAAATACAGCTCAATACTCATTCTAAATATAGTATACTCAACTATACATTACTACAACATGTAATATCCAATTACAATAGTGGCATAAATCATTACCTCGATAAGCCCAAAATTATCCAAGATTAAATGTCGATCCCGAGCAACGCTTAGCTCCAAGTCCTTACGCCCAACCCGCCTCCAAGCGACCTTAGAAGTTTCTAAACAACTTCTAAACACTTCAACCAAGCTATGAAGGTTTTTCTGTGGTTTCATTTTGCGACTTTCTAATAAAGTAGGATTTCCTGCTCCTAGTATTTAAACAACTTTGGAATACTACTAGGGATACTAGGCTAGTGTATTTGGAATTATACCACAATACACCAAGTATTCTACACAAGGGGGGAGGGGTGGACTAAACCAATACAAAGGAGGGAAGTATTTTGCTCTTGAAGCTTTCTGTGAGATTAACTTATTCATCAACCAAGGGGTCTATTTATAGAACAATGGAGGTCAAGATCCATCTAAGTGTATGGCCAAGATTGGGCCATGTGTGTGGGTCCCACCACACCACATGGCCAACGAAATGGGTGCCAAGTGTAAGGCCATTTCGCCAAGGTGAGTAGGTGACAAGTGGCTAGCCACTTGTCACACCATTTCGGCCCACATGGCCACACAAGGGTGACACGTGTCGCCCGATTCGCCCAAAATATTACGCCTTCCAAAATATCCAAAAGCCGAAACCTCAAAACAAAGCGGCCCCACAAAACCGTAAATTTTCCCTGGCCCCACGTGGCCATTTCCAAAAATAAAATCTCAAAATTCTAATATAATCCGAGAAGTTCAAATACCAAACTGGGAATCCAATTCCCATTAACGAACCTTTTCTTCACAAAAACCGAAACTTTTCCGTCGAAAAAATCACATCTTCCTTTCTTTCCAATATTTCTGTCAGATTCTCGCACGCATGTCCTCGCATACATACTCGAACTACGGGTATAACATTCTTCCTTAGAAACATTCATTCCCGAATGTTCCTTCTAAGTCTCTAAACATACATATGCCGCCAGTAGTCTCCACTACTACACTTACAAAACCGATCATGCCACCAATGGCCAGAATATAACATGTGCGCAAAACTCCATTTCATGCTAACGAGGACTCACCTCAATCATCTCAAAAAGCTCTCACCCATGATCAAACGATACGCATTTCACATCTTCACAACAGAATGACCACTTCCGCTTCATAACATATGTTCACTTTTCCCTTACTCGTCGCATTCTCCTCGTAACTCGAACTCCTCCTAATAAACGCATCACGCTTCGCTGACTCGAGCCGCTAACAATTTCCTCCGATAAGCTTCACCCTATCCACATCCCGTGAAACAAGTAGGGACCAACTATCCGAACCTTGCCAACCTTGAACCAATCGACGCAAGAACCTACACTTCCGCCTATACAAGGCTTCATAAGGCGACATCCGAATCAGAAAGGTAGCTATCATAAAACTCACTTACCCAAGAGGCACACAATCCTCACGGCTACCCCCGAAATCAAAACATCGCCCGCAACCTATTCTTAACTATCCGGTAAAACGCTACCGTTTCTTCCTCGCCCGAGGTGAATGCACATCGAGACTCACTGAGTTCCAACCCCGCTCGTAACACCTTCGCACACAAAAGACATAGCCAAAAATTAGGCTCCACCGTCATCATAAAAGTAGGAATCCTGCAGCTTACAACCTTCCCGATATATAACATATCGCCACCCTCCGCCGAGTAAATAGTCCCGCTCGAAGACGAGACGGGCTGACCTCATCACCGACCATCGGTCGAACGATCCTCGAACTCGCACGATGGTTAACTAACTCGACCTAACACCTCGTAATCCTATCACAAAGCGGGACCACCACAAATTGACCACATCTCCTTTCGCCGCGGTTGACTCCGCGAACGGTCCTCAACCCGACCCATAATCGCACCAAACTCTTGTTCCCGATCCGAACAATCTTACCTATCCAAGTCATGAAAGCTACCTCTTTCACCTTACACATCCCAAGGAAAATATCCTCAAAACATTTCACGCATACCAAGTGTTTCACAAAGATTAACCGTAAAATCCTTTTCTCAAGACAAACCTTTACATCTAAGGTCTCAACGTGTACTATTCTAAGGTTCACACCTTCCATGACCCCATACTTATCCTTTCAACTAACCATGTTTTCTAATTCACACTTAACACAATGCTATCCGCATAGCACCTAACATGTACCCACCAAAATATCATAAACAAAATCTCCTAAGGGCTAAAGATATCTCTCGCAACTACCGCCTCACTTTCCTTTCCGCTCTAATCATAATCTCACCGCAGGCGCCTAGCTATATAAGGTGTTGAACCACCATCGATCCCGGGCGTCGAGGCTCTACATCCGTGCTACCTCCGTCGACAAACTCTCACCAAATTGCCCTATTGGCCGCAAACACAAAAGCCGCCGGCAAGACGACACCTCATAATGGAGTCTACTACTATGGCCGAACGAGGTAGGGTGACCTCATCCGACTAACACCCCTTCTCCCGAACAATCAACTCGCGATCGACCCGGCAGCCGAGTCATCCTCCGTAACCTCCTACCGACATCCTCCCATCACACGGCCCCCGACGCCACAGTATAACAATCTCCCAACAAGTACGACACTCGAGGATCATCCTCGATCTCTATCCATAGAATTTCGCGAATCGCAACTCAAGAAATCCCTAAGTCTCGGACTATCGGATCTGGGGAATCATCGACATCGCCGAACCACCGGCCCCGCCGTCTGCTCATTCCTCACCACTAGCCTAGCTAGTAATCGGGCTATCACCTTGAATTCATATCCTCGGCCTCGGCCGTGGAACCGAGGCTCGTATCGTGGCCTCACAGAAATCGCCGCTCTAACTCTGTGGGCTAAGCGGCATCATAAAAACTCGCTGCCTCAAGTACTATCTCGTAAGAACCAGGCTCGTGCCTCGTGAACCTCTCGTGTTCAACTCGTAGCTCCTCTGTTGCCTTGCTCATCCGGGCCCTGGTTGCTCGCGAGGCATAACGGGTACATAAGAATACGCCGCAGGAGTCCAACTTATAACACCTCTAAGGCACGATCTCGTAATGAGAAGAATGGAAACCAATCCTAAATGTCTCGCAACCTCCTCGATTATAGATGTGCACAACACACCGATAATCAAGACTCTACTAGACACGGTGCAGACACTTTCCGAGGACTAATCGCTCGATACCACTTTTGTCACGACCGATCCGGCCCGTGGATCGTGCCTTACCCCGCACCCTAGTGATACAACATCGAGAAAATCAGCGGAAATAAAAACTAAAACATGAGACAAGTCATAAAGCATGAACTAGGCTAACCAAAACGGTCACCTTCCCGAAATATATACATATATATATCAACTCAACGCTTAAATCCTTTTACAACCCCGCCCACAACAAGATTACATGCACTTCTAAGAATGTAACCATAACTATGACGACAGGCTCCCGCCATACCCCGAATGTACAAGTAACTACACCGACAGGACTATACCAAAGACAAGCCTCCGAGAAACGGAGCTTCCCAAAAGCTGAACCGTGATCCTAAGAGCGCGGATCCACAACCGATGTACTCTACCGCGGATGAACGCAGCCCCGGGCGAGGTCAAGACAACAGTACCAAGTATGTGAAACTTGTAAAATATCAGAAATGAAATCATAATAGTCTATATAAAGCAGAGACATGTATGATAACCAAACTACAGTCCACAATACATAAATAGTCATGTCAAGTCAGGGACTCATGCCCTCAAAGTCATTACTCAAATATAACAACGGGTCTCACGCCCACAACATCACTCATGCCCGTGGAATACCTTCCTCACCGCGATCCATGATATAAAACATTCAAGGAGTACACATGAACACCGTGTCCCACTGTCATAATAAAACTGCAGGTAAGCACGAAGGCATAGCCGACTACTAACACCCATAGTACTAACAAGGTCATAAATCGTATTATGAGATATGTCTAGACCGTCACATGATCAAAGCCGGTCACACGCCCGCAGATTCAATGTGCGTGTCTAGCCTCGAACTCCTCGCAGCCTCCGCATAGGCCAACCTCATAGGCCCGCATGAGGTATAACCTCGCATCGAGGGTAGCTACTCCGCATCCGCTGGACTCGCAGTCCGCATGGCCACATGCATCGCATGACCATAAAGGCCGCACACTAACTCGAAATCTCAGAGCTCGCGATAGTCCTCGACCCGCATGAGGTATTCTCGAATCATGGTCCTGCATCACCGAAGTCTACCCCGCAGACGGAGGCGCCTTAACCCCTAAACATGTCAGCGCGAGCAGACAATACCAACATAACTACCGATAGTTAAACAACTTAAGCGCAAATGCGGAAACCCCTTTACACAAACATCACAAGATACTAACACACGTAGCATCCTAGCATGTTTACTTAACAAATCAACAAGAAAGTATTACAAGGCTATCACAAACCAACACAATCAAGTTATACACACAAGGTACTTTCTACTATATGATTAACAAGATCGGTTTTTATCCCCAAAGTACTTTATACATTAACTCTTTAAAAGATACGTTACTTTCACAAAAGTCACACAATACCCGTAGTATAAGAAAATAAAGTGACTAATATTTTAATTAAACCAAAACAACGTCCAGACTTTCCTTTTTAAACCAAATTAAGACAATAACATGCCTTCCTTTTAGACCAAAACACTTCTCCTTTAAAGTAAAATTACCATTTTAAAACCAATTATAAAAACATTCCTTTGTTTTAATAAAGTCGTTATAACTAACTTCCCATAAAGCTGTTATAACACTTTATGTTCTAAACCAAAAACTCTTCAATTCTACAAGTCTCTTTCCTTTTAAAACAACCATAAGTATTCTTTTAAAACCCAAATAATGTACTCTTTTCAAAATAAGTAACCTATACTTAAAATCAAGTTACTTCTCTTTTCCAAAACAAGTCGTTATAAGTCAAGTCTTATCTTTGAAGATCAAGTCTCTTAACTTTCAAAATCAAGTCGCCTATAAGTCAAGTCTCTTATCTTTGAAGATCAAGTCTCTTAACTTTCGTAATCAATAAACCATTCTTTTACCTACATAAAGTCGTTATAACTAACTTCCCATAAAGCTATTATAACACCCTATGTTTAAACCAACCAAAACACTTAGCACATGTACGTCTACCGCACTACATAGTTTACAAAACATCATGCTAGAAAGGATAGGAAGAGGTTCACATACCTCGCGACGATTATCGACAATAAGCAAAACGCCCACAAGATCAGAACCCCGCTAGCCTTTTCCACTCATCAAGTAGAATACGCTACTCGTAGTACTTCCACCTATATAGGCCACAAACGCCTATTAACTTCTAAACACACGGTTCCATTTTCTACGTAAAATTCGCAAAGACCTCCCCGAAATCACATAAATCTCTCCTCCTAACAAGGCCCGCTACTGTGCCAATAACTCCTGAGGATTACACGCCTAACCTGACGTGTTCAAATCCGCTTCACAATAATACAACAATCCATCAGAATACAACCCTATGTAAATACATCAATACTCATTCTAAATATAGTATACTCAACTATACATTACTACAACATGTAATATCCAATTACAATAGGGCATAAATCATTACCTCGATAAGCCCAAAATTATCCAAGATTAAATGTCGATCCCGAGCAACGCTTAGCTCCAAGTCCTTACGCTCCAACCCGCCTCCAAGCGACCCTTAGAAGTTTCTAAACAACTTCTAAACACTTCAACCAAGCTATGAAGGTTTTTCTAGTGGTTTCATTTCGACTTTCTAATAAAGTAGGATTTCCTGCTCCTAGTATTTAAACAACTTTGGAATACTACTAGGGATACTAGGCTAGTGTATTTGGAATTATACCACAATACACCAAGTATTCTACACAAGGGGAGGGTGGGACGAAACCAATACAAAGGAGGGAAGTATTTTGCTTCGAAGCTTTCAGTGAGATGAACTTATTCATCAACCAAGCGGGTCTATTTATGTAACAATGGAGGGTCAAGATCCATCTAAGTGTATGGCCAAGATTGGGCCATGTGTGTGTGGGTCCCACCACACCACATGGCCAACGAAATGGGTGCCAAGTGTAAGGCCATTTCGCCAGAGGTGAGTAGCGAGTGGCTGCCACTTGTCACATTATTTTCACATGGCACACAGTGGGTGACACGTGTCGCCGATTCGCCCAAAATATTACGTCTTAGAAAATATCCAAAAGCCGGAACTCAAAATAAAGCTTCACAAAACCGTAAATTTCTCGCTGGCCCCACGCCATTTCCAAAATAAAATCTCAAAATTCTAATATAATCCGAAGTTCAAATACCAAATCAGAATCCATTCCCATTAACGAACCTTTTTCTTCACAAAAACCGGAAACTTTTCCGTCGAAAAAAATCACATCTTCCTTTCTTTCCAATATTTCTGTCGTATTCTCGTACGTATGTCCTCGCATACATACCCTGGAACTACGGGGTATAACACGCGGGCCCGAGGTCGGGTCGTGACAAAAGTGGTATCAGAGCAGTTAATCCTCGGAAAGTGTCTACAGACCGTATCTAGTAGAGTCTTGATTATCGGCGTGTTGTGCACCACACATATAATCAGGAGGCTGCAGGATATTTAGGATTGGTTTCCATTCTTCTCACTCTGAGATTGTGCCTTAGCGGTGTGTTATAAGTTGGACTCCCTCTGGCGTATTCGTATGTACCAGTTATGTTACACCCCGTAGTTCCAGAGTATGTATACGAGGACGTACGTACGAGAATACGACAGTAAAATTGGAAAGGAAGAAAGATGTGATTTTTCGACGGAAAAGTTTCCGGATTTTGTGAAGGAAAAATGTTCGTTAAAGGGAATTGGATTCCCAGATTTGGTATTTGGACTTTTTGGAATATTTGAGAATTATGAAATTTTATTTCAAATTGGTCACGTGGGCCCACGAAAATATACTGCTTGTGGCCCACTTTATTTTCGGATTTTTGGCATTACGGATATTTTCGAAGATGAAATATTTTGATTTAGTAGGTGGCGACACGTGTCACCCCCGTGTGGCCATGTTGGCCGAATTGGAAAAGGACAAGTGGGACGTTTTTTTGGTGGACAAGTGGCCCATTTTTGTGGTGGCCACTTGTCCCATTTTTGTGGTAGCCAAATGGTTGACCAACTACCCACACACATGTACCCCATCCTCACCATCCACTTGCCTAGATCTTGGCCATTGATTTCCCTATAAATACCCCTTGTGTGCAAGACTTTATTTCATCCACATTAGAAAGTTTCCAAGGCAAAAAAATTCCCCTCCCTCCCTTATTGAGTTCTCGTCCAAACACCCCCCCCCCACCTTGAGTAGAATTCTTCAAGTATTGTTGTTATTCCAAATACTTTAGCCCAAATCCCTTGTGGTATTCCAAAGAAATCCCAACATAAGAGCCCGGAAATACTACTTTATTCCATAGTCGCAAAATGAAGCCCTAGAAAAATCTTCATAGCTTAGATGAAGTGTTAAGAGAAGTTGTTTAGAAACATCTAAGGGTTGCTTGGAGTGGGTTGGAGCGTAAGAAATTGGAGCTAAACGTTGCTCAGGATCGACTTATATCTTGGATAATTTTGGGCTTATCGAGGTAATTATCTTTGTCCCCCTATTGTAATTGGAGATTACATGTTGTAGTAGTTTAGAATTGAGTATAAGATATATTGGAAGGATGATTATAAAGAATTGAACTGTATTTACAGTAGACTTGTAGTATTATTGTGGAGTAGAATTGTACACGCCCGCTAGACGTAACCCCCAGGATTGTTGGTTTGGCAGCAGCCTCGTTAGAGGAGATTTATGTGGTCATGTGTGCGGTGGCCAATTCTCCGTAGAATAAGGAATCGTATCTAGAATTATTCTACGAAGAGATCTTGAGGTTGATAGACGCTTTGTGGCCTTTATAGTCAAGTACTACGAGTAGCGATTCTACTGGGCGGTGGAAAAGGCGAGCGCAGAGTACGCGAGCGCTTTGCTAATTGTCGATAATCGCCGCCGTATGTGGACCTCTTCCTATCCTTTCTAGCATGATATTTGTGAAATATATTTAGTGCGGTAGACGCACGTGTGTTTAAAGGAGTTTGATTTTCCTTTTGTGTCCTTGACTTGATTCCAAAGTTAAGTGACTTGTTATGAAATATTAAGGACTTGAATTATGTTAAAAGTTGTAAAACCTCACTCATGAGTAATGGGTGTGTGGTCTTTTAAAGAATAAAGTTATCTTGATTTCGAAAATAAGAATAGTTGTCCTCGGTTGGTTTAAAACATAAAGTGTCATAATAGATTTATGGGAAGTTATTTATAACGACTTTATGAAAACAAAAGAATGGTTTTATCATTGGATTTAAAATGATAACTTGACATTTTAAAGGTTGGAAGTTGGTTTCCTTAAAATGTTATGATTTGATTTCGATTTTACGCTTCACATACTTGGTACTGTTGATCGACCTCCTTGGGCTGCGTTCATGCCGCAGGTAGAGGTACACCAGTCGTCGATCCTCGCTCATAGGATCACAGTTCAGCGTTTTGGGAAGCTCCGTTTCTCCGAAGGCTTATCTTTGGTATAGTCCCCTGTTGTTGTAGGTACTTACATTCAGGGGTATGGCGGGGCCCTGTCCCGCCGTTGTTGTTATAACATTCGTAGAGGTGTGTAGTACTGTTGTGGGCAGAGTTTCTAAAAGGGATGTAACTATTCGGGTTCAAGTTTATTTATATATTCAGAAAGGTAACCGTTTTGGTTAGCCTGTTTTCTTATTTCATTATTGTATATATTGTTTCATGTGTATGTTTTTATATTCCGCTGATTTTCTCTGATGTTGTATCACTAGGGTGCCCGGGTAAGGCACCAGTCACGTGCCCAGGTTCGGGTCGTGACAAAAGTGGTATCAGAGCAGTTAATCCTCGGAAAATGTCTACAGACCGTATCTAGTAGAGTCTTGATTATCGGTGTGTTGTGCACCACACCTATAATCAGGAGGCTGCAGGATATTTAGGATTGGTTTCCATTCTTCTCACTCTGATATCGTGCCTTAGAGCTGTGTTATAAGTTGGACTCCCTCTGACGTATTCTTTTCACCCGTTATGCCTCTACGCAGGCAACCGTGAGCCCGGCGGCAAGGCGCAGAGGGAGTCACGAGTCGAGCACGGGGTTACGAGGCACGCCCGGGCCATTATCCGAGACGCTTCATTCGGGAGTTCGCGACGCCGCTAGCCCCGTGAGAGTTTAGAGCAAGAGCGGTAGCTACCGAGACCACGATACCGAGCCTCTAGTTCCACGGCCGTGAGCCGAGGATATGGTTACTAGGAGATGGCCAGTTACTAGCTATGATTGTAGCGGAATGATGACAGACGAGAGTCAGAGGTACCGGAAGTATCAGTAGTTCACCATAGATCCGATAGAAGAGATTTCGGGACTTCTTGACTTGCAATCCACACGAGTCATATGGATTGCCGATCGCGAAGATCATCGAGTTTATTCGATTGCAATGGATCATGAAAGTGATCAAGACTTCAAAGGCATTTCTTACACTTCTTGCCCTCGCAGATGGCGAGAGCTCGCAGATAGATTTATGAGGTTGAGGCGTAACCGCGACGGTTCGGGAATACAGTATAGAGTTTGACTTATTGGCTCGTTATGTCCCCGCGTTAGTGGCAGACATGGAGGATAGAGTGCACCAATATGTCACAGGACATGACGATTATCTAGCAGAGAGTTGTACAAGAGTAGCTCTTCAGTCAGACATGGACATTGTCCACGTACAGGCTTACGCGCAGCAGACCGAGGAACGTAGAGATCGGCGGAGTAACCAAGATCAGCAGAAGAGGGCCAAGACAGCAGGGTCCTTTGGTAACTTTCGAGGCGGACCTTCTCAGCAGATCGGGTCATGCGCCCGCCAAGACTGCAGTGGTCCTCCACGGACTTCAGGACGTTCGGGGTATTTAGGAGTTGGTCAGAACTCCAGGGTTTCTGGTTCACAGATTTGCATAGGTTCTAGCCAGCCAGATTCAGTTTTCCCTCAGTGTTCACTATGTGGTAGACGTCATCCCGAGGAAATGTCGTCTTTCTTACTAATGCTTGTTTTACCAGCGGCCGTCAGGGCCATGTGAGGAGAGAATGTCCTAGTAGGAGGGATACAAGTGGGATGACTTAGCCTACCAGGTCAGTTGCGGATTCAGTGGATCGGAGAGGAAGGGGTGTTAGCCAGAGGAGGCCACCCCCACCTCGGTATGGTCGTTGTGGTAGGGGTTCTTATGGGAGTGTCGACTACTTAGATAGCTTGTTAGGCTTGCGCAGGCCATTTTGCGAAATTGTCCGAACAGAGTGGCGCGGATGTTACGACTCACCTTTCGGATCGCGTGGTTCATCACCTTCTGTAGTTATGCGCCCAGCAGAGCAAGATTTGATTAAAGGGGTAAAGGGAAAGTGAGGCAGTAGTTACAGGGAGATCTTCAACCTTAAGAGACTTGTTTAGGTCGTTATGGTAGATACGTGAGTGCTATGTTCGGTTAGCATGGTGTAAGTTGTGATAAATCCATGGGTAGTGTGAGATGGAAGTAGTAGCTTTCATGACGTGAACTGTAAGATTGTTCCGGATCGGGAACGAGTTTAGTACGGGGTCGGGTTGAGGCCATTTCGCGAGTCAACCCGCAGCGTAATGTGGTGGGCTTTGAGGTGGTCCCGCTAGATGATGTGGTCACGAGGGTGTTAAGCCCAAGTTTAGGTAACCATCGTCGAAGTTTGTGAATGTGTTTGACCAGAGAGTAGGCCGGGGTCAGCCCATCTTGTCTTTTAGTCGATCTTTACTCTGGAAGGTTATGTGAGATATTGTATATCGGGAAGGTTGTAAGCGTCGCACGGTTCCTACTTTTATTTTTATGGCAGGCAGTGGAGCCCAGTTTATGGCTATTTCTTTTTCGGGAGGTTTTACCAGGCGGTGTTAGGAACTCAGGTGAGTCTCAGTATTGCATTCACCCTCGGGCCGACGGACGCACAACGCATTTTATCCAGACATTTGAGGATTGGTTACGGTCCGGTGTTTTGATTTCAGGGGTAGCTGTGAGGATTATTTGCCTCTTGTTGAGTGAGTATTAAACTAGCTACCATTTCAGTATTCGGATGGTGCCTTATGAAGCCTTGTATGGGCGGAAGTGTAGGTTGCCGGTCGATTGGTTCGATGTCGGCAAGGTTCAGATAGTTGGTCCCTACTTGATTCAGCAGGATGTGGGTAGGGTGAAGCTTATCCAGAAGAGGTTTTTAGCAGCTCAGAGTCAACATGAGTCGTGCGGGTATCGACATCGACACTTATAGTTCAGGTTGACGGTGGGTCTCCTTGAAGGTACCACCCCAGAAAGGGTGTGACGAGATTTGGAAAGCAGGGGAAACTTAGCCGAGGTACTTTGGGCATTTTCAGATCGTTGTAGAATAGGCCAGGTTGCCTATGTTAGTTAATCGCCGTCCGACTTAGAGACAAGACGCCTCTCCTGTGTGCTATGTTTCGAAAGAGTATCGGAGATCCCTCCAGAGTGTTCCCAGTTAATGATGACCAAGTTGGAGATAGTAACTCCGAGATTTTGGAAACTGAAGCAATGACAGAAATGTGGTAAGTATATGAGGAAGATTTCGAGTGTACGAGGAGGGTACGACAAGTAAGAAAAGAGGCGAAGATGTGAAGTGTCCTTTTTATAAGTATAGATGTGAAGAAAGTATCCTTTGGACCATGGGTGGAAGTTTTTGTGTTGTTATACACGTTAGGGTGATTCCGTTGGCTTGGAATGAGTTTTCTTGCGTATGTTATATTATGGCCATGTGGCATAATTGGTTTTGTAAGTATAAGTAGTGAAGACTATACCGGGCGCTTGTATGATTAGAGGCTTAGAAGGAACATTCGGACGAATATTTCTAAGGGAAGAATGTTACACCTCGTAGTTCCGTGGTATGTATACGAGGACGTGCGCGAGAATACGATAAGAAATCGAGAAGAAAGACGTGATTTTTCGACTAAAAGTTTCCGATTTTATGAAGGAAAATGTTCGTTAAAGGGAATTGGATTCCCAGATTTGGTATTTGGACTTTTTGGAATATTTGAGAATTATGAAATTTTATTTCCGAAATTGGTCACGTGGGCCCACTGAAAATTTAGGTTTTGTGGCCCACTTTATTTTCGGATTTTTGGCATTACGGATATTTTCTAAGATGAAATATTTTGACGAGCAGGGGGCGACACGTGTCACCCCGTGTGGCCATGTTGGCGAATTGGAAAAGGACAAGTGGGACGTTTTTGGTGGACAAGTGGCCCATTTTTCGTGCGCCACTTGTCCCATTTTGTGGTAGCCAAATGGTCCAACTACCCACACACACGTACCCATCCTCACCATCCACTTGCCTAGATCTTGGCCATTGATTTCCTATAAATACCCCTTGTGTGCAAGACTTTATTTCATCCACATTAGAAAGTTTCCAAGGCAAAAATTCCCTCCTCCCTTAGTGAGTTCTCGCCCAAACACCCCACCTTGAGTAGAATTCTTCAAGTATTGTTGTTATTCCAAATACTTTAGCCTAAATCCCTTGTGGTATTCTGTTACACCCCGTAAGTCCAGGACATGTAAAAGAGAATGTACGAAAGGAAACAAGACTTGGAATTTGGTACGAAAGGAAGAATTGTTTTTCCGACGGGAAATGTTCCGAACGTCGGAAAGGAAAAATGTTCGTTGTTGAGAATTGGATTCTCAAAATGTATTATTTGAGGAGTATGGAACCTATTAGAATTATGGAAATTTATTTTTACGGAATTGGTCACGTGGGGCCCACCCGAGGAATTTTACGTTTTGTGGGGCCCACGAGGGTTACGGAATTTTTATGGACGAATGAGAGGGCGACACGTGGCACCCCCTCATGTGGTCTTGGACGAAAATACAAGGGGTAGAATGGTCATTGACCATCTTGGAAGATAAGTCTTCAAGCTTGATATATTTGACCAAAGTCAACTTGTCCACATGGGCTTCATCCTAGCCTCACATTTGTTGATATCTAAGCCCTCCATTGTGTTATAAGTATACTACTAGTGCAAGACTAGCTCATTTAACACTTAGAAAAATTGAGAGAGCTTGTGTGTGCCCATTGTTGCTCTCGGGTTTGCTAAGAAAGAAAGGAGAAAAATTTGTAGTTTTGATCCATTAGCCACAAGACTTAAACCCAATGTCCCTAAGAGTGTTGTAAGGATATCTCAATAGAAAGATTTCGGAAAAGCGGCATTTTCGTATTAGTCGCAAGGCGGAAACTTAAGAAGTTCTTCAACTTTGAAGTTGGAACTTGAAGATGGGTGTTATACCCCGTAGTTGCAGGGTATGTATGTGAGGACGTACGTACGAGAGTACGGCAGAAATTTTGAAAAGAAAGAAAGATGTGAGTTTTCGACGGAAAAGTTTCCGGTTATTTGTGAAGAAAAAGGTTCGTTAATGGGAATTGGATTCCCAGATTTGGTATTTGGACTTCATAGATTATATTAGAATTTTGAGATTTTATTTTCGGAAATGGTCACGTGGGCCCACGAGAAATTTACGGTTTGTGGAGCCCGCTTTGTTTTGAGATTTCCGTATTTTGGATATTTTCTAAGACGAAATATTCGGCGAATCGGGCGACACGTGTCACCCCACGTGGCACCCTCGGCGAAATATTTATTGTGCACAACACCCGACAGTCGTTTTTGACTAAACGCTTTACTAAGCTACGAAGGGAAAATTCGGCTATGTCATTTAGTATTTTTGCGAATTTTTCCGAGAGACGGAACGCTTTGGACCAACGAGGGCAACACTTGGCACCCTCTCGTTGGTGGACTTCAAGGCGCTAGGGCGAATTGATGGGCAAGTCGTGGTAGATATTTGTGTAGATATTTGTGAGGGATTTGTGGAGTAGGGTTAGGGTGCACTTGGCTTGATCTTGGCCTTACACTTGTGTAGCACTTGGCTAGATCTTGGCCATTGGTTGGCCTTTGGCTTTGCTATAAATACCCCTCCATTGTGAAGACTTATTCATTCACTCCTCACTTTGTCTAAGTCTTGAAATCCCTCCCTCTCCCTTGTTGTTGCTCTCGTCAAACTCACTTCTCACCCTTAGAAAGAGGCACTTGGCCGAGAACACCCCCTCACCCTAGACTAGTTGTGCTAGCCTAGCCTACCCCCCCCTTGGTAGAAAGTTGTCTTCCATGTATTGTTATAATGCCCAAAATACCTTAGCCTTGTACCTTGTAGTATTCCAAAGATACCTCTTTACGTAGAGTCCTAAATACTACCTTTTGTCCTTTTAGTCTCAAACCAAACCCTAAGGAAATCTTCATAGTTGGTTGAAGTATGTGAGTAGAAGTTGGTTAGAACTTCTAAGGGTTGTTGGAGTGGTTTGAGCGCGTGGAGTGGAGCTAAACCTTGCTCGGGAGCGACATTAAACTCGGATAATTTTGGGCTTATCGAGGTAATTATCTTGTCCTCTATTGTAATTGGAAATTACATGTTTGTTAAGAGTATATAGTTGAAGTATACTATATATGGAACTATACTTAGTATTCGCAATGTCTTTGACTTAAGCCCAAGAATAAAGAATCGAATCGAATCAGATTTACATAGATCAGACGGTAGACTTGTAGTATTATCAGTAGAATTGTACACGTCCGGTTAGACGTGAAAACCCCCCCCCCCTGGTTGGCTTGGTAGCCGGCCTCGATAGAGGAGGAGATTTACGCTGTTGCGGGGGGGGGGAGGTGCTGCCGAATTTTCTATATAAAGATAGAAAACTTGTGTTTTGGGGTTAATAGACGTTTGTGACCTTTATAGGTGAAAGTACTAAGAGTAGCGTATTCTACTCGAGGAGTGGAAAGGGCTAGCAAGGTTGTTGTACTTGGAGCATTTTGCTTATTGTCGATAATTCGTCGAGAGGTATGTGATCCTCTTCCTATCTTTTCTAGCATGATATGTGTGAACTATGTAGTACGGTAGACGATATGTGCTAAGTGATTTGGTTGGTTTAAAACATAGGGTGTTATAATAGCTTTATGGGAAGTTAGTTATAACGACCTTATGTAGGTGAAAATGGTTTACTGATGTTAGAAGTTAAGAGACTTGATCTTATAAGATAAGAGACTTAACTTATTTGTTTTAATGTGAATGTTGTGTGAAACCTCATTCGTGAGTAATGAGTACTTGGTTTTAAAGGAATAATGTTTTACCGATTTCGAAATCGTAACGTATCGACTGCACCATCGCGTTAATAAAGGAAAATGTATTGAATAATGATGTGTTGTATTAAAACCAAGAGAAACCTCCATCCGCATGAAGCTAAGATGAGACAAAATGATATTACATTTTCTAGATCATGGTCAGTAATAAGATCGTTATAAACAAGAATAAACTACTCACATATATGACATATGTTACTCAATTGTTCTAAAAGGAATCAAGTGATTAAGTTTGGGAACTATGAAACCATTTGAAAATAAGCTTGAGTAATGAAACTAGGCAACCGAACTTAGGAAAGGAATGTTGTTACTTGATTTTGAAAAGGAAGATGGGTTGGTCATTCTAATACTACGTATCGGGTGACTTTTATAAAAGTAATGGATCTCTTTAAAAGAACTTAACGTATGTAGTACTTTGGGGTTAAAACCCGACTTTGGCATAAAATGAAAGTACTTTGAGTTGTGTGAAACTTGCCTATGCTTGTTGTTGTGAAACTTGCCTATGCTTGTGATGATAGTCTTTATTGTACAAACGTTGTGTTTCGTATTACCGCGTCTCGATAGGTAGGTCGGTTGATAGTTGAGAACTTACTTGACGCGCTTCAGCGTGACGAGAAATTCCACGCACGCCTCGTTGATAGTATTATTGTTGTTAATCGCTTTGGACATACCGATGCGTAGCGCGCGGGTATGCTTCCATTTTGGTTAAGGTCTTGTAGTTAATCGCTTTGGATATATCGACACGATGCGTGGCGCACGTATGTTTCCATTTTGATTATGGCTCGTGATTTCTTGGACATACCGACACGATGCGTAGCGCACGTATGCGTCCATTTGGAATCTTGCCCTATTGTTTCCCTTTGGACATACCGACACGACGCGTAGCGCATCGTATCGTCCATTTGGAATGTTGTCTTATTGTTTCCTTCGACATACCGACACGATGCGTAGCGCACGTATGCTTCCATTTGGATTGCTGTCTTGTTGTTGAGGTCACATGGACATGTCTACACCGACGCAGAATTCCGGCATGTGGCCACGGACATTGGTATTATTGTTGCATCATGGACATGTCTACACCGATGCAAGATTCCGGCACGCGCCATAATGCGAACTCGATTGATGTTGTGGGCGTGAGACCCATAGTTATATGGAGTGATGATTGTTTTATGTTGTGAATCGTAGTTTGGTTATCATACATGTCTCCCGCTTTATATAGACTAGTATGATTTCATTTACGATTGCATGCGCCACATACTTGGTACTGTTGATCGACTCTCGAAGGCCGTTCATGCCGCAGTAGAGGTACATCGATCGTGGATCCTCGCTCATGGATCACAGCCAACAGATTGAAGCTCCGCTTCTCCGAGGCTTATCTTTTGTAGGTGTTCCCGAGTTGTAGGTTCTTGTACATTCGGGGTATGGCGGGCCTCGTCCCGTCATAGTCATCAGATATCTTAGAGGTCCGTAGTAATCCGCAAGCGTGGTTGTAAAAGGATTAAACTGCTCGTGTTTTATGTATATACCAAGGCAAATCGCTTTTGGTTGGCCTGCTTATTTATTATATCCCTTGTTAAATGACTCATGTTTTATGTTCCGCTGATTTTCTCTCGATGTATGTATCACTAGGGTGCCTGTAAGGCACGATGAACGCCCCGAACGGTCGTTACAAAAGTGGTATCGAGCGCTTAATCTCTGAAAGTGTCTACGCATCGTGTCTAGTAGAGTCTTGATTATCGATGTGTTGTGCACCACATCTATAATCGTGAGGTCTGCAGGACATTTAGGATTGGTTTCCATTCTTCTCATTCCGAGATCGTGCCTTAGAGTCAGAAAGAAGTTGTACCCTCCGACGTATCTCGTTTTTACCGCTTATGCCTCCGCCGCAAGGCAACCAGAGCCCGAAGGGCAAGGCAGCCGAGGGTGCCGCTAGTGAGATACTGAGGAGTACGAGGCGCAGCCCGCACAAGACTGAGGTCAGGCTTCGACGGCGGGTTTCGCGACGCCGCCAAAGACCAAAGCAGAGTTTAGAGCCGCAGCATGGTCGACGAGACTACAAGACTGAGCCTCCACCCCACACCGGAGCGGGAGATGGGTCACGCGAGATGGCCCGATTATTGGCCGTGGTCAGGCCGAGATATGAGACAGCCGGATGCAGCAGCCTGGCCCAGAGCACCAGCCGTTCACCCCGAGCGTATAGTTTGAGGCTACGGACTTTCCGAGTTGTAGCCCGCCAGAGTTTTATGGGTCGAGGCACGAGGATGATCCGCAGAATTCATCCCAGCTACAATGATCACGCGGGTGATCAAGGCTTCGTAAACCGAGTCTGTGACCTTTGTTCGCATCGGCCGCGTGATACCGCCGTCGATTGGTTTGATTCATTGAGCTTTCCGGAGAGCATGCACTCCAGCAGTATGGGATGAGTTTTCGAGGCTTTCTCACGCACTTCTTGCCTCCGCATGGCGAGGGCACGGGCCGATGATTTTTGTTACTAAGACAGAGAGGCGACCGTCGTGAGTACAATGTCGAAGTTCGATTCTTTGGCTCGATATGTCCTGCGCTAGTTGCAGATATGGAGGATAGGGTGCATCGCCACGCCACCGCTTGATGATTATATGGCCGATCTTGTGCGGTGTTTCTTCACCGCATGGACATTGCCCGCACGCAGCTCATGCACCAGATGTGAGGCACGGAGGGTCGACGAATGACCGGATCAGCAGAAGAGGCCGGACGGCAGGTCCTTTGGTGGTTTTCGAGGCGGACCGCCAAGAAGAAAGCTAGTTATATACCCCACCGCATGCAGTAGTCCTCCACCGCCTTCGTGAGCGGTCGTGGCTCCAAGGGTTCAGATTTTCGCAGAGCGGGGTGTTAACCACCAAGCCACCCCTACCTCGTTGTGACCATTGTGGTAGACTCCATTTTGGAGAGTGTCGTGCTAGATTGGGAGTTTGTTTTACATGCGACAGCAGGCCATTTTATGCGGAACTGTCCGACCAAGGGAAGCGCGGATGTTACGACTCACCTTCGTGATCTGTGGCTGGTTCATCACCTTCTACGCTATACCGCAGGCGTGCCTATGATTAGAGTGGAGCGGTAGCTTCTGTATATCCTTAACCTCTAGAGTTTTGGTATGCTGGTTATGATGGTCTCATTATTGTGTGCTATGTACGGATAGCATTGTGATACGTGTGAGTTAGAATGTATGGTTAGTTGGGAGGATACGTATGGGGCATGGTAAGTGTGAACCTTAGACTATGTCACGATCGAGACCTTAGGTAAGGTCGTCTTGAGTTAAAGATTTATTTTTGACCCTTATCGAGTAGTAGTATGCGTGGGATTTATTTGTGTGATAAGTCCACGGGTAGTGTGAGATGGAAGTGGTAGCTTTCATGATGTGAATTAGTAAGATTGTTTCGATCGGGAACAAGAGTTTGGCGCGTTGGGGTCGGGTTGAGGACCATTTGCGGTCAACCCAGAACCCGTTTGGGGTAAGTCGGTTCTGGTGGTCCCGCCAGTGGTAGGGTCACGAGGATGCTAGGCCCAAGTTTGTATGATCATCGTATGAGTTCGTGGACGCGTTCGACCGAGCGGTTCGTAAAGGCCGGAATGGCCTGGAAGTTTGAGGTTAGTAAGATGACCAAGTTTGGAGGTAGTGACTCCGCAGATTTTCGAACGGAAGTAATGACCAAGTATGGTACGTCTTCGAGAGTTCTAGTGTTCGAGAAGCGGTACTACGAGTAAGGAGGAAGATAACGTGTGTTATTTCATTGCGCTGCCGTGGCGTTGACAACTTGTTAGAGGAACTTCATCGATATCCGTCTTGAGAAGGAACATTCGGGACGAATGTTTCTAAGAGGAGAATGTTATACCCGTAGTTGCGTGGTATGTATGTGAGGACGCACGAGAGTACGCAGAAATTTTGAAAAGAAAGAAAGATGTGAGTTTTCACGGAAAAGTTTCCTGTTATTTGTGAAGAAAAGGTTCGTTAATGGGAATTGGATTCCCAGATTTGGTATTTGGACTTCATAGATTATATTAGAATTTTGAGATTTTATTTTCTAAATGGTCACGTGGGCCCACGGAGAAATTTACGGTTTTGTGGAGCCCGCTTTGTTTTTGAGATTTCCAGATTTTGGATATTTTCTAAGACGAAATATTCGGCGACGGGGCGACACGTGTCACCCCATGTGGCACCCGCCGAAATATTTATCAGTGCACAACACCCGACAGTCGTTTTTCGACGAAACGCTTTACTAAGCTTACGGCGGAAAATTCCGCTATGTCATTTAGTATTTTTGCGAATTTTTCCGAGAGACGAACGCTTTGGACCAACGAGAGGCAACACTTGGCACCCTCTCGCAGTGGACTGGGCGCGCTAGGCCGAATTGATGGGCAAGTGTGGTAGATATTTGTGTAGATATTTGTGAGGATTTGTGGAGTAGGGTTAGGTGCACTTGGCTTGATCTTGGCCTTACACTTGTGTAGCACTTGGCTAGATCTGGCCATTGGTTGGCCTTTGGCTTTGCTATAAATACCTCTCCTCGTGAAGACTTATTCATTCACTCCTCACTTTGTCTAAGTCTTGAAATCCTCCTCCCTTTGTTGCTCTCGCCCAACTCCTTCTCCCTTAGAAAGAGGCCCTTGGCCGAGAACACCCTCCCCTAGCCTAGTTGTGCTAGCCGAGCCTACCCCCTTGGTAGAAAGTTGTCTTCCAAGTATTGTTATAATGCCCAAAATACCTTAGCCTTGTACCTTGTAGTATTCCAAAGATACCTCTTTACGTAGAGTCCGAAATACTACCTTTTGTCCTTTAGTCTCAAACCGAAACCCTAAGGAAATCTTCATAGTTGGTCAAGTATGTGAGTAGAAGTTGGTTAGAACTTCTAAGGGTTGTTTGGAGTGGTTGGAGCGCGTGGAGTGGAGCTAAACCTTGCTCGTGAGCGACATTAAACTCGGATAATTTTGGGCTTATCGAGGTAATTATCTTGTCCTCTATTGTAATTGGAAATTACATGTTTGTTAAGAGTATATAGTTGAAGTATACTATATATGGAACTATACTTAGTATTCGCAATGTCTTTTGACTTAAGCTGAAGAATAAAGAATCGAATCGAATCAGATTTACATAGGATCAGATTGCGGTAGACTTGTGTAGACATCGAGTAGAATTGTACACGCCCGGTAGACGTGTAAACCCCCTTGGTTGGCTTGGTAGCCTACTCGATAGAGAGGAGATTTACGCCATGCGGGGAGGTGCTGCCGAATTTTCTATAGAAAGATAGAAAACTTGTGTTTTGGGGTTAATAGACGTTTGTGACCTTTATAGGTGAAAGTACTAAGAGTAGCGTATTCTACTCGAGGAGTGGAAAGGGCTAGCAAGGTTGTAGTACTGGGAGCATTTTGCTTTTGTCGATAAATCGTCGCGAGGTATGTGAACCTCTTCCTATCTCTTCTAGCATGATATGTGTGAACTATGTAGTACGGTAGACGCATACGTGCTAAGTGATTTGGTTGGTTTAAAACATAGGTGTTATAATAGCTTTATGGGAAGTTAGTTATAACGACCTTATGTAGTGAAAATGGTTTCTTCATGTTAGAAGTTAAGAGACTTGATCTTATAAGATAAGAGACTTAACTTATTTGTTTTAATGTGAATGTTGTGAAACCTCATTCGTGAGTAATGAGTACTTGGTTTTTAAAGGAATAATGTTTTACCGATTTCGAAATCGAATGTGTATCGACAGCACCAACGCAGCGTTAATAAAGGAAAATGTATTGAATAATGATGTGTTGTATTAAAACCAAGAGAAACCTCCATCCGCATGAAGCTAAGATGAGACAAAATGATATTACATTTTCTAGATCATGGTCACGTAATAAGATCGTTATAAACAAGAATAAACTACTCACATATATGACATATGTTACTCAATTGTTCTAAAAAGGAATCAAGTGATTAAGTTTGGGAACTATGAAACCATTTGAAAATAAAAGCTTGAGTAATCAAACTAGGCAAACCGAACTTAGGAAAGGAATGTTGTTACTTGATTTTGAAAAGGAAGATGGGTTGGTCATTCTAATACTACGGTATCGGGTGACTTTTATAAAAGTAATGGATCTCTTTAAAAGAACTTAACGATGTAGTACTTTGGGGTTAAAACCCGACTTTGGCATAAAATGAAAGTACTTTGAGTTGTGTGAAACTTGCTTATGCTTGTTGTGAAACTTGCCTATGCTTGTGATGATAGTCTTTATTGTACAAACGTTGTGTTTCTGTGTTACCGCGTCTCTCGATAGAGGTCGGTTGGTAGTTGAGAACTTACTTGGACGCGCTTGCAGCGACGGAGAAATTCCACCGCACGCCTCGCTGATAGTATTATTGTTGTTAATCGCTTTGGACATACCGACACGATGCGTGGCGCACGTATGCTTCCATTTTGGTTAAGGTCTTGTGGTTAATCGCTTTGATATATCGACACGACGCGTAGCGCACGTATGTTTCCATTTTGATTATCGCCAGGATTTCCCTTTCGACATACCGACACGATGCGTAGCGCACGCATCGCCCATTTGGAATGCCGTCCTATTGTTTCTTTGGACATACCGACACGATTTACGTAGCGCACGGGTATCGCCCATTTGGAATGTTGTCTTATTGTTTCCTGGACATACCGACACGATCGTAGCGCACGTATGCTTCCATTTGGATTCTTGTCTTGTTGTTGAGGTCACATGGACATGTCTACACCGGCGTGACTCCGGGCATGTGGCCATGGGACATTGGTATTATTGTTGCATCATGGACATGTCTACACCGATGCAGATTCCGGCACGCGCCATAATGCGAACTCGATTGATGTTGGGCGTGAGACCCATAGTTATATTGGAGTGATGATCGTTTTATGTTGTGAGCAGTAGTTTGGTTATCATACATGTCTCTCGCTTTATATAGAATATTATGATTTAATTTACAGTAATTACAGTTTCACATACTTGGTACTGTTATCGACCTCCTTGGGCCGCGTTCACGCCGCAGTAGAGGTACATCGCCGTGGATCCTCGCCATAGGATCACATTCCAGCAGATTGAAGCTCCGCTTCTCCGAGGCTTATCTTTTGGTAGGTGTTCCCGAGTCAGGTTCTTGTACATTCGTGGTATGGCGGGCCTGTCCGTCATAGTCATCAGATATCTTAAGTGCAGAGTACTGTTGTGGGCAGGGTTGTAAAAGGATTAAACTGTTCAGGTTTTATGTATATACTGAAGGCAACTGTTTTTGGTTGGCCTGTTTATTTATTATATCCCTTGTTAAATGACTCATGTTTTATGTTCCGCTGATTTTCTCTGATGTATGTATCACTAGGGTGCCCAGGGTAAGGCACCAGTAACGGGCCCCGGAACGGGTCGTTACAATGGGTCCTTCATAGGACTCTAAGGAGTGCTTGGAGCGGATTGGAACTTAAGGAAAGGAGCTAAGAATTGCTAAGGCGCGATTTTGAATCTTGGAAATTTTAAGGGCTTGGAAAGGTATAAATTTTGTCGTTTTAGTAGTTAAGACTTACTTGTTGTTGTAGCTATGGATATTAGCAAGCATGTGGTATATTGTATGAAGTTGATAAGTATATTGGCTATTGGAACCCTAATCCGAAAACTAGCATGTTTAGCTTTAAGATTGGAATTCAAGTTGATTATTAGTTTAAGTCTTCGCATGTTGTATAAAGAAGGAAATTGTAGTCGTTGAAGTTATTAATGACTACATAACATGTTAGAACTAAGAACTTGGATTGAAAAAAAAATTTGGAAAGGACTTAGTGTCGTTGGTTATAAGTTGGCCGAGAGATGGTTTGGATTTTAATCTACTTTGTATGAATTGTGGGGCGGAATTTTACACGTATTGTAAGGCGTGTAATCCCCTTTGATTGGTTGTTGGTTTGAGCCTTAAATGTGGCGTGTTGGTTATTGTATTCGGCCTTGAAAAATGTGGCAAAGTGAGTAGAAACAAAGGAAGTGCTGCCCGATTTTCCATAGAATTAGAGACCGTATACTTAGTATTATTCTACATTGAGACTAGAAGTTGATAGTCTTGTTGTGACCATTATAGGTTGACACTTCTACGTACGGCGTATTCGGCTTAGCTTGTGGATTTAGCCGAAAAGGTATGTGAACTATCTCCTCTTCTAGCATGATTCCTTAAGATAAAGAAAGTAAGTTCTACTCCTTAAATGATCAATTCCTTGGTTGTATTTGGATTGCCTAAAGTGGAATTTGTTCTATGTACTTCCTTGATTGTACCTTGATGTTTAAATTGTAAGTTGTATAATCCATTTCCTTAGTGAAGTTTGGATTCTAAAAAGTGAGAGTATTTTACTTAAAGTACATGGAGTCTTGAAAATGAAGTGGTTTCCAAACCTTTTGGCTAGTGCCTTAGTTCCAAAACCTAAAGGTCATTATAATGACTTTAGGGGAGTCAAATGAGTGATTTACTTACTTGTTTTAAAAGAGGAGAAGTGACATGATTTAAGAGAAGTAACTTGTGTTAGAGGTGTGAGTTACTTGAGGTTTAAAAAGTAGATGAAACTTGTTTTCTAAATATTAAGAGACTTGAAGTAATTTGAAAGTTAAGAACTTGTTTTGCAAGTATGTTGTTATACCCCGTATTTCTAGAGTATGTACGTGAGGGCGTACGTACGAAAGTTTAGCCTTAAAGTAGGCAATGGGACGTTTTTTTTTTGGCACAACTCATTAAAAGAATCGTTTTCCGACGAAACGTTTTACACAACTCGCGTAGGATAAATTCCGGCTATGTCATTTCTAATTTTTGCGGATTTTTCCGAGAGACGAAACACTTTGGACCAACGAGAGGGCGACACTTGTCACCCTCTCATTGATGGATGTGAGGCGGTAATGGACCGAATTGGATGGCTTATTTTGTCAAGTAGTTGGTAGGATATTTTGTGTGCAAGTTGGCTAGGTACACTTGCCCAAATCTTGACCTTACACTTGCCTTGCACTTGGCATCATCTTGGCCCTTGGTTGGCCATGGCTTGACCTATAAATACCCCCTTAAGATGAAGAGTTCTTCATCCACAAATTCCTTTCCAAGTCTTGAAAATCCTTCCCTCTCCCTTGTAGATTTTCGTCCAAACACCTCCCCCCCCCCCCCTTTGAGAAGCTTAGCCGAGGCTATCCCCCCTAGCCTAGCCGAAATCTACCCCCCCTCCCTTGGTAGAAAAGTTGCCTTCTAGTATTGTTATAATGCCCAAAATACCCTAGCCCAAATCCCTTAGTACTTAGTAGAAGTTGTGAAGAACTTCTAAGGTTTCCTTGGAGCTATCAGAGCGTACAACTTAGGAGCTAAGCCTTGCTCCGGATCGACTTATATCTAGGATATTATTGGGCTTACCGAGGTAAATAATCCTAACCCTCTTTTGAATTAGAGAATACATACTGTAGAAGTATAGAATTAAGTATTGAATACTTAGAAAGATAGTCTGTATTAGAATCAACTGTTATCACAAGAAGGGTTTAAAAAGAAGAATAATCAAATCAGATTTACATAGATCGTTTTCACGAGACTTGAGTAGCTCACCGGTAGGGAAGTGCTGCCCAATTTTCCGTAGGATAAAGAACCTCCGCTTAGAATCATTACGCAGTAGTCCGAGCGTTGATAGACGTGTCGACTATTATAGGTTGATTCTCTCGCGCGACATATTCAACTCGCGTGGATTTCACGAGAAGGTATGTGATTCTTCCTATACCCTTGAGCATGATATTTTAAATATATATAGTACGGTAGACGTACGTGTGTTAACTGAATAATAACTACGGCAATGTCTTTGACTTAAGCCTGAATAATACTTACGGCAATGTCTCGCGACTTAAGCCTGAATAATAAGGATCTGAAGAATGATAAAAGCTTAAGAGTTATACTAGCTTTATGGGAAGTTAGGTATAACAACTTAAGAATGATAAAAGGAACAGTTTACTTATGTGTTTAGAACAGACTTACATTGATCTATGGAAAGAATAATAAAATGGTTTGATAAGTAGACATGATATGATGTTATGTGTGTTAGTGTCTTGTAACGTTTGTATAAAAGGGTATTCTTGTTGTGCTTATGTGTTTAACGATAAGCTGTTATGTTAGTATTATATCACTCACCTCTTGACATAAATACCGGGGTTAAGCCGCCTCCGACGGGTATACCTCGAGCGATGCAATTGGTGACTATGATGCGAGGACACCTCACGCGGTGCATGTGACCTATGCGGAGTCGCGAGTTCCGTGTTAGTGCGGGGTTATACCTCATGCGATCTATGTGGCCACGCGACTACGAGTCGGGGCGATGCCGAGGAGTAGCTACCTCGACGCGGTTATGCTCTACGCAGCCTACGTGAGTGGCCTATGCGACTACGGAGTCCGAGATTAGGCTTGCTTAATGATACTATGGGCAATTGACCGCTTCGATCATTCGCACCTAGAAAAGACACATTCTGTTTACCTATTGTTGCTCTTGTTTATGATGTGGCACTATGCGCGATTACCTGGTTGTTTCATACATATATGTAAACCGATTTTGAAATGATATGTTTTCATTTAAGTACTTTACGCCGCATACTTAGTACTGTTAGATCGACCACCTTTGGGGCCGTTCATGCCGCAGGCGGGCAAGCAGGTGCTAGATCCACATCCTTAGGATCTCTACGTTGGTGTCGGGAGCTCCATCTTCTCCGGAGGCTCTACTTTTGGGTATGATCTCCCTGTTGTAGTTAGTTTTGTACAGTCAGGGTATGGCGGGGCCCTATCCCGCCATAGTTGTTTACCTTCTTAGAGGTTTGTAGTCCCGTTGTACAGTTGGGATGTAACTGCAAAACTATGTTTATGTATATATGCCGAAAGGCGACATTTTCTCACATAAAACTGTGTCTCTTTACAATCAAGCTTTCATGTCTTGTTTTTATATTCCGCCGATTACTCGATGTATGACTACTTGGGTGCCGGGTAGGCACGATCCACGCCCCGAACGGGTCGTGACAAAAGTGGTATCGAGCGATTAATCCTGAAAGTGTCTACGCATCGTATCTAGTAGAGTCTTGATTATCGGTGTGTTGTGCACCACACCAATAATCAGGAGGCTATAGGATATTTAGGATTGGTTTCCATTCTTCTCACTCTGAGATCGTGCTTTAGAGCTGTGTGTAAGTTGGACCCCTCTAACGTATTCCTTTTCTGTAACAGTTATGCCTCCACGTAAGGCAACCCGCCTGTGGCAAGGCACCGAGGAGCCGCCACGACACCGAGTTACGAGGGCTCGTGCCCGCCTATACCCGAGACGGCGAGTTCCATGTCGCCGCCCGGGCCAGAGACCACAGTACCGCACTCCCGCCCCACACCGGGCGGAGGAGTTAGGGTACAAGGAGACGGCCTATTGGCGAGATCGTGGCTGACACGAGGACAGCCGACGCAGCAGCCGATTCCAGGGCCCGTACCCGTGGTTCACCCGAGGGCCGAGAGTTTGAGGCTACGAGATTTCCTGAGTTGTAGCCCGCCAGAGTTTTACGGGTCGAGGCCAGAGGATGATCCGCAGGAGTTCATCCGTCAGCTACAGAGGATTATGAGTGATCAGGGCGTCGGAGACCGAGTCCGTGATCTTCGGTTCACATAGGCTGCGTGATACCGCGATCGATTGGTTTGATTCACGAGTTATCCCGGGAGAGCACGCGTCCCGCCTACTTGGGATGAGTTCTCGCAGGCTTTCTCACTCACTTCTTGCCTCCACAGATGAGGAGGCGCGGCCGACAGATTTTTATCACGAGACAGGGACGTCTGATTAGGGAGTACAATGTCGAGTTCGATTCTTTGGCTCGATATGTCCCAAAGATTGGTAGCAGATATGGAGGATGGTGCACCGCCACGCCACCGGCTAGATGATTATATGGCCGAAGTCTTGTGCGGGTGTTTCTCTTCACCGTATGGACATTACCCGCACGCAGCTCATGCACTAGGATGCGAGCGCCGAGGCCGACGTTGACACACGTGAAGAGAAGAGGACCAGACGGCAGGTCCTTTGGTAGTTATCGTGGTGGACGGCCTCAAGAATCTAGATTCACACCACGCCACCAGAGCACTCCCGCACCATCCTCAAGACAACCGTGAGTATTCGGGGGCAGGTCAGGGCCCCAGGACTTCAGACTTTCAGGGTGGCAGAGGTGCTGGCCGGTCGGGACCACCCCCCCCTCAGTGTGGCCGATGCGGTAGATCCCATTTCGAGAATTGTGGTACTCCTCCGAGGGTTTGTTACAGTTGCGGCCAGACGGGTCATATTGCGAGGGCTTGTCCGATCGGAGGCAGCGCGGGTGGTAGGCTCACGGCTACGTGGTCGCTGCGGTTCATCATCTCCTACGATTACTCGCCCCGAGGCGTGGTACTCATGGGCGGCCAGCAGGTCGCGGCAGGTCATGGCGCGGGTCCCAGTTCTAGCGGTCCTCAGAACCGCATTTATGCCTTGTCCAGCCGGCAGGATCAGGAGGCCTCACCTGATGTCATCACAGGTACCTTATCAGTTTCTGGGTTTGATGTGTATGCTTTGATAGATCCGGGTTCTACTCTGTCCTATATATCTCCCTTATCGCTAGTAGGATAGGGATAGAGCACGAGTCCATAGACCCTTTCGAGGTAGCTACGCCAGCAGGTGATTCGATGTAGCTCGGCGGGTATATAGGGCTTGTCCGGTGACCATTCTACGTCGGACCAGCCGACTTGATAGAGTTGGATATGATTGATTTCGACGTGATCATGGGTATGGATTGGCTAGCTTCTTGCTACGCCAATGTAGACTGCAGAGAGAGAGTAGTACGGTTCCAGTATCATGAGGAGCCGGTTGTTGAGTGGGAGGAGCAATCAGACGCCGAGGGTAGTTTTATTTCTGCCTCAAGGCTAGGAAGATGGTGCGAAGGTACATTTACCATCTCGTCGTGTTTGTTATCAAGCCGCTGCACCAGATTTTCATCGATTCGATGAGTCAGCGAGTTCCCAGACGTGTTTCCATTCTTCTCACTCTGAGATCGTGCTTTAGAGCTGTGTTTAAGTTGGACCCCTCTAACGTATTCCTTTTCTATAACAGTTATGCCTTCACGTAAGGCAACCCGAGCCTGGGCAAGGCAAAGAGGAGCCGCTAGTGGGACACCTAGAGTCACGAGGGCTCGCCCGCCTATACCCGAGACGGCGAAGTTCCACGACGCCGCCCCCAAAGAGAGACTACAAGATTCGCACCTCCACCCCACACCGGAGCAGATGAGACGGGTTACGAGAGATGGCCCGCCATCGCCAGATCGTGGCGAACATGAGGACAGCCGATGCGCAGATTCCCCACCCCGCCTTACCCGTGGTTCACCCGAGGCGTAGAGTTTGAGGCTACGAGACTTTCCGAGTTGTAGAGTCGCCAGAGTTTTACGGTCGAGGCCGAGGATGATCCGCAGGAGTTCATCCGCCCTACAGAGGATTTTGAGAGTGATCGGCGCCGAGACCGAGTCCGTGATCTTTGGTTCACATAGGCTGCGTGATACCGCAGTCGATTGGTTTGATTCGTGGGAGTTATCCCGGGGAGAGCACGCGTCCCCAGCTACTTGGGATGAGTTCTCGGAGGTTTTCCTCACTCACTTCTTGCCTCCACAGATGAGGAGGGCACGGGCTGATAGATTTTTACTGCTGAGGCAGAGAGGACGCACTGTCAGGGAGTACAATGTCGAGTTTGATTCATTGGCTCGATATGTCCCAGCGTTTGTAGCAGATATGGAGGATAGGGTGCACCGCTACGTCACCGGGCTAGATGATTATATGGCCGAGTCATGTGCGGGTGTTTCTCTTCAGCCGGGTATGGACATTACCCGCATGCAGGCTCACGCCCTTTGATTCGAGGAGCGTAGACCGACGGGTTGTGACAAAGAAGCAGGAAGACCAGGGACGGCAGGTCTTCGTGGCTATCGTGGTGGCGGCCTCAAGAGCCTAGATTTGCACCACGCCTCGAGCACTCTCGCACCGCCCTCAAGCACACCGGGATATTCGAGGCGCACCGGCCCCGTGACTTCGTGACGCCCGTCAGTAGCAGGATCGCCGATCGGGACCACCTCGCGTGGCCGATGCGTAGATCCCACTTCGAGTTGTGTCGCCGCTACAGAGCTTGTTTCGGGCCAGGCCAGCAGGTCACTATGCGAGGAACCGTCCACCAAGGCGGCGGCTGATGGTAGTGGGTCACCTACGTGTTCTTTCACGAGTCTTCTTCATCCCCGACAGCCTACTCGCCCGAGGGCAAGGTGCTCATGGACCAGGTCGCGCGCAGGTCGTGGCACGGGTCCAGATTCTAGCGGTCCTCGAACCGCATTTATGCTTTGTCCACCGACAGATCGTGAGGCCTCACCGATGTCGCCACGGTACCTTATCGGGCTCGGGTTTGATGTGTATGCTTTGATAGATCCGGATCTACTCCCCTATATATCTCCCTTGTTGCTAGTAGGATAGGGATAGAGCACGAGTCCATAGACCCTTTCGAGGTAGCTACGCCAAATGGGTGATTCGATGGTAGCTCGGCGGGTATATAGGGCTTGTCGATGACCATTTACGTCGGACCCTAGCCGACTTGATAGAGTTGGATATGATTGATTTCGACGTGATCATGGGTATGGATTGGCTAGCCTCTTGCTACGCCAATGTAGACTGCAGAGAGAGAGTAGTACGGTTCCAGTTTCCTGAGGAGCCGGTTGTTGAGTGGGAGGGGAACATCAGACGCCGGCGGTAAGTTTATTTCTTACCTCGAGGCTAGGAAGATGGTGCGGCGGGTATATCTACCATATCGTCGGGTGTTTGATACCGAGGCCGCAGCAGATTTTCACCGGTCAGAGTCGAGAGTTCCCAGACGTGTTTCCAGACGACCTCCCGGGTATCCCTCCTGAGAGGGAGATCGAGTTTTGTCTAGATGTGTTGCCATACACTCGGCCTATTTCCATTCCGCCATACAGAATGGCACCTGCCGAGTTGAGAGAGTTGAAGGATCAGCTTAGGGATTTGCTGGAGAAGGGCTTCATCAGGCCTAGTGTTTCTCCCTGGGGAGCGCCAGTATTGTTCGTGAAGAAGAAGGACGGGACGCTGCGCATGTGTGTTGATTACAGGCAGCTGAACAAGGTGACCATTAAGAACAGATACCCCTTCCCGTGATTGATGATTTGTTCGACCATTGCGAGTGCGAGATGCTTCTCCAAAATTGATCTACGGCCGCTATCATCAAAGTAGTCGAGAGGTGGATGTCCCTAGGATCGCATTCCGACCCGTGACGCATTATGAGTTCGTGGTCATGTCTTTGGTTGACCAATGCTCGGCGGTATTCATGGATTTGATGAACCGAGTGTTCAAACCATTTTGGACACGCTTGTGATAGTGTTCATTGATGATATCTTGGTTTATTCTCGCCAGAGGCGAGCACGCGAGCATTTGGCGATCTTGGCCGACGCTTCCAGACTGCCAGCTTGTACGCCAAGTTTTCCAAATGTGAGTTTTGGTTGACTTGGTGGCTTTTCTTGGGCATATTGTCGGGTGATGGCATTCGAGTGGATACGCCAAGATCGAGGCAGACTTGGCCTAGACCTACTACTCCGGCGAGGTTCGCAGCTCGGGCCTTGCAGATATTATCTCGGTTCGTGGAGAAGTTTGCTTCTATCTACGCACCATTGACTAGGTGACTCGTAAGACACCAAGTTTGATGGTGATGCTTGTGGCGGGGTTTCGATTCGAAAGAGAGATCACGATCGCCCGTTCTTACTCTTCTAGAGGTCCAGACGGTTATGTCGTATTGTGATCGTCGGGCATCGGGTTGGGATGTGTGTTGATCGCAGATGGCAAGGTTATAGCATATGTCCCGACAACAAGAAACACGAGAACTACCCCACCCATGATTTGGAGTTGGCACCGTGATTCACGCTTTGAAGATCCGAGGCACTATTTGTATGGGGTTCACGTGGATATTTATACACCACAAGAGCCTCCAAGATATCTTCACCGGAGGAGTCGAACTTACGGCGAGACGGTGGTTAGAGTTGCTTAAGGATTACGATGTTGATATCTGTACCACCCGGGAAAGCCAATGTTGTGGCGTATGCCTTAGTCGTAGGTCGATGGGAGCTTATCGATGTGCAGAGAGGAGGACATGGTTCGTGATTTGCATCGCTTAGCGAGCCTTGGTGTCCGCTTGATTGATTCTCGATAGCAGCTGGGTTCGAGTTCGTGAGGTTGCCGAGTCTTCCATCATCGAGGAGGTGAAGAGGCAGCCGAGGATCCAGCTTTGACACGTTATCGTGATACAACTCTTCGTGAGGCGCGGTCCTTTTGAAAGCACCACGGGGTGCTAAGGTTTGAGGGCGTTGTGTGTTCGGATGTTTCGTGACTTCGCAGAGTTCTTGGGAAGCACATAGCGCGCGTTACTCTATCCATCCGGGGTCGACCAAGATGTACCACGACCTTAGATCTGTGTATTGGTGGGATGGCTTGAAGAGGGACGTTGCAGAGTTCGTAGCTCAGTGCCCGTGTTGTCAGCAGGTAAAGGTAGAGCACCAGAGGCGTGGTGGTTTGTTACAGACGATAGAGATCCCGACCTCGAAGTGGGAGGTGATCAACATGGACTTCATCACAGGATTACCTCGCACTCAGAGGAGACATGATTCTATATGGGTTATCGTCGACAGGCTGACGAAATCAGCCCACTTTCTTCCCGTCAGGATGACTTTTTCGGCTGAGGATTATGCCAGACTTTACATCCGAGAGATCGTCAGACTGCATGGAGTCCCTATTTTGATCATATCAGACAGAGGAGCCGAGTTTACGGCTAACTTCTGGAGGTCTTTCCAGAGAGGTTTAGGGACGCAGGTGAGCCTGAGTACTGCATTCCATCCACAGACGAACGGACAGGCAGAGCGCACTATCCAGACTCTTGAGGATATGCTGCGAGCCTGTGTTATTGACCGTGGGTAGCCGGGAGGATCATTTGCCTCTAGTTGAGTTTGCGTATAATAATAGCTACCACTCCGATTCGGATGGCGCCTTATGAGGCATTGTATGGGAGGAAGTGCGATCGCCTATAGGCTGGTTCGATGGGCGAGTGCGATTAGTGGGACCAGACTTGCAAGCAGGCAATGGATAAGGTGAAGCTTATCCGAGAGCGGCTATCGACATACCGAGTCGGCATGTATCGACGCAGATCATCGTCGTCGGCATCCGAGTTCGCAATTGATGATTGGGTTTTCTGAAGTGTCACCCATGGCGGTGTGATGAGATTCGGAAGAAAGGGAAACTCACCAAGGTACATCGGGCCCTATCGATCGTTCGCAGGTAGGCAAGGTTGCCTACGAGTTGAATCTGCCGTCCGATCTGGAGGCGGTGCATCCGTGTTTCACGTTTCTATCGGCGAGATGTATCGGATCCATCTAGGGTACATCCGATTGACGACGCCCGTGTGACCGAGGGTTATCGTATGAGGAGATTCCCATGGCGATAGTCGATCGTCAGTTAGGCGTCTGCGACCAAGGATGTGGCTTCCGTCAAAGTCTTGTATGAACGAGCTTAGGAGGAGATGACGTGGGAAGTCGAGGAGGACATGAGGCAGAGGTATCCTCACTTATTCCCCACACCTCCAGGTAACTTACTTTCCTATTTTCTGGTTTAATTTTCGTAAATTGTTAAGTGTTATATTGTGGCCATGTGGCACTTGCAAACCGCTTAAGCTTTATCGATAATCGTCTGGGAAGGAACATTCGGGACGAATGTTTCTAAGGAGGGGAGAATGTTATACCCCGTATTTCCGGAGTATGTACGTGAGGACGTACGTACGAAAGTTTAGCCTTAAAGTTAGGCCAAGTTCGAAAATTGTGCACAACTCGCTAAAAGAATCGTTTTCCGACGAAACGTTTCCACTGACTTCCGTAGGAAAATTCCGCTATGCCATTTCTAATATTTTGCGGATTTTTCCGATAGAAGAAACATTTTGGACCAACGAGGGCGACACTTGTCACCTCCAATTGATGGACTTGAATCGCCCATCGACGAATTGGACTTTGGATGGCACGTTTTTTGTGCCTTTGCACAAGTCAAGGAGTTGGTAGGATATTTGTGTGTAGTAAATAGAATGGACACTTGCCTAAATCTTCACCCTACACTTGCCTTGCACTTGGCATCATCTTGACCCTTGGTTGGCCATGGCTTGACCTATAAATACCCCCTTAAGATGAAGAGTTCTTCATCCACAAATTCCTTTCCAAGTCTTGAAAATCCTCCCCTCTCCCTTGAGCTTGTTTAGTCCAACACCTCCCCTTTGAGAAGCTTGCCGAGGCTACCCCCCCTAGCCTAGCCGAAATCTACCCCCCTCCCTTGGTAGAAAAGTTGCCTTCTAGTATTGTTATAATGCCCAAAATACCCTAGCCCAAATCCCTTAGTCCTTAGTAGAAGTTGTGAAGAACTTCTAAGGTTTCTTGGAGCTACCGGAGCGTACAACTTAGGAGCTAAACCTTGCTCAGGCGCGACTTTTATCTAGGATATTATTGGGCTTACCGAGGTAAATAAACTTGTCCTTCTTTAGTAATTAGAGAATTCATACTGTAGAAGTATAGATATAAGTATAAATACTTAGAAGGGTATTAAAGAATAGAATTGAACTGTTATCACAGTAGAAGGGTTTAAAAGAAGAATAATCAAACTGTACTTACTTAGGACTGTTTTCACAGTAGACTTGAGTAGCTCACCGGGTAGGGAAGTACTACCCAATTTTCCGTAGGATAGAGAACCCTCTGCTTAGAACTGTTTTCAGAGTAGTCTGAACGTTGATAGACGTGTCTGACTAATATAGGTTGAATCTCTGCGCGCGACATATTCAACTTGGCAGGTGGTTTTAGCTGAGAAGGTATGTGATTCTTCCTAAAGCATGATATTTTAAAATATATATGTAGTACGGCAGACGCATACGTGTTAATCGAATAATAACTACGGCAATGTCTTTCGACTTAAGCTGAATAATACTTACGCAATGTCTTGCGACTTAAGCCCAATAATAAGGATCTTAAAACATTTCAAAAGAATATTGAATCATTATCTTACATAACAAAACTAATTTGATTTTAAACAACAAGCTTAAGAGTAAAACTAGAATTATCGGAAGTTAGGTATAACAACTTAAGAATGATAAAAGGAACATTTACTTATGTGTTTATAACTTAGACTTATATTGATTTATGAAAGAATAATAAAATGGTTTGATAAGTAGACATGATATGATGCTATGTGTGGTAGTGACTTGTAACGTTTGTGTAAAGAGGTCGGTCTTACTTATGCTTATGTTGTTTAAACTATAAGTCGTTATGTTAGTATTATATCACTCACCTCTTGAGATGATACCGGGGTTAAGCCGCCTCCGACGCGGGTAGACTCAGCGCTCCAGGACCATGATTCGAGAATACCTCATGCGGGTCCGGGGCCTATGCGAGCTACGAGTTCCGTGTTAGTATGCGAGGTTATGCCTCATGCGGTCTATGTGGCCATGCGGACAATGAGTCCAGGGCGATGCCGAGGAGTAGCTACCTCGACGCGGTTATATACCCTATGCGGCCTACGTGAGTGGCCTATGCGGACTACGGAGTCCGTGATTAGGCTTGCATGGTGATACTACGCAATTGGCCTCGCTCGATCATTCGCAGCCTAGAAAAGACCTGTTACAGTTTACCTATTGTTGCTCTTGTTTATGATGTGGCACTATGTGCGGTTACCTTGGTTGATTTCATACATATATGTAAACTGATTTAAAAAAAATGATGATATGTTTTCATTTAAGTACTTTACAGTTTCGCATACTTAGTACCGGTTGTACTGACCTCCTTCGGGGGGCTGCGTTCATGCCGCAGGTAAGGACAAGCAGGTGCTAGATCCACATCCTTAGGATCTCTTGCGTTTGTGTCAGGAGCTCCATCTTCTCCGGAGGCTCTACTTTTGGGTATGATCTCCCTGTTGTATATAGTTTTGTACAGTCAGGGTATGGCGGGGCCCTGTCCCGCCATAGTTGTTTATTTCAGAGGTGCAGAGTCATGTTGCATACTGGGATGTAACTGCAAACCTTGGTTTATGTATATATGCCGAAAGGCAACCCTTTTCTCAGAAACTGTGTATCATTTACAATTATTTCATGTCTTGTTTTATATTCCGTTGATTTTCTCTGATGTATGACTACTTGGGTGCCCGGGTAAGGCACCAGTCACGGGCCCCGGAACGGGTCGTGACATCAGCTTAGAGACTTGCTGGAGAAGGGCTTCATCAGACCTAGTGTTTCTCCCTGGGGAGCGCCGGTATTGTTCGTGAAGAAGAAGGACGGGACGCTGCGCATGTGTGTTGATTACAGGCAGCTGAACAAGGTGACCATTAAGAACAGATACCCCCTTCCCAGGATTGATGATTTATTCGACCAGTTGCAGGGTGCGAGATGTTTCTCCAAGATTGATCTACGGTCGGGCTATCATCAGGTGCGAGTCAGAGAGTCGGACATCCCTAGGACTGCATTCCGGACCCGGTACGGGCACTACGAGTTTAGGGTTATGTCGTTTGGTTTGACCAACGCTCCGGCGGTATTCATGGATTTGATGAACCGAGTGTTCAAACCATTTTTGGACACGTTTGTGATAGTGTTCATCGATGATATCTTGGTTTATTCTCGCTCAGAGCAGGAGCATGCGGAGCATTTGAGGCGATCTTGGCCGACGCTTCTCGAGACTGCGATTATACGCCAAGTTTTCCAAATGTGAGTTTTGGTTAACTTCGGTGGCTTTTCTTGGGCATATTGTCGGGGCTGATGGCATTCGAGAGCATACGGCCAAGATCGAGGCAGTCAGGACTTGGCCTAGACCTACTACTCCGACAGAGGTTCGCAGTTTTCTGGGCCTTGCAGGTTATTATCGGCGGTTCGTGGAGAAGTTTGCTTCTATCTCTGCACCATTGACTAGTCTGACTCGTATAGCGGCTAAGTTTCAGATGGATGCTTGTGGCGTGGTTTCGATTCTTTGAAGGAGATCGACGATCGCCCCGTTCTTACTTCCGCAGGTCCGACGGTTATGTCGTGTATTGTGATGCGTCAGGCATCGGGTTGGGATGTGTGTTGATGCAACATGGCAATGTTATAGCGTATGCATCCCGACAGCTGAAGAAACACGAGAGTAACTACCCCACCCATGATTTGGAGTCGGGCGGTGATTCACGCCAAGATCTGGAGGCACTACTTATATGGGTTCATGTGGATATTTATACGCACCACAAGAGCCTCCGGTATATCTTCACAGAGGAGTTGAACTTACGACAGAGACGGTGGTTAGAGTTGCTTAAGGATTACGATGTTGATATCCTGTACCACCCGGGGAAGGCCAATGTTGTGGCAGATGCTCTTAGTCGTAGGTCGATGGGGAGTCTATCAGATGTGCAGCCAGAGAAGAGAGACATGGTTCATGATTTGCATCAGTTAGCGAGCCTTGGTATCCGTTTGATTGATTCTGATAGCAGTGGGGTTCGAGTTCGTGAGGTTGCCGAGTCTTCCAAGGTACTGTTATACCCCGTATTTCCAGAGTATGTACGTGAGGGCGTACGTATAATAATTTGAGCCTTAAGTTAGGCAAGTTTCGAAATTTGTACACAACACCCGATAGGAGTCGTTTTTACGAACGTTTCCACATCTTCGTAGGAAAATTCCGGCTTTGGCATTTTTAATTTTTGCGATTTTTCCGAGACGAAACATTTTGGACCAACGGAGGGTGACATGTGTCACCCTCACATCGGGAGCAAGTGGACGGCAAGGGCAAGTCAAGGGCACGTTTTTGTGCCTTTGGTTAGTAGGATATTTGTGCAAGTTGGTGTGGTAGATGGATAAGGTCCACATGGTTGAAATCTAGCCCTACACTTGCACCACACTTGTCTTCATCTTGGCCATTGGTTGGCCTTTACTTGACCTATAAATACCCTCTAAGTTGAAGACTTTCTTCATCCAAAAACTTGAGCAATCTTTCTAAGTCTCAAATACTCCTCCTTCTTGTTTGATCTCGTCCAAAAGCCCTCCCCTTTGAGAAGGCCCTTTGGCCGAGAGCTTCCTCCCCTCAGTGGTTGGCACGGGTACCCCTAGCCTAGTTGTTTTCAGATAATACCCCTTTTTGTGGTATAGAAATACTCTCCTAGTATTGTTATAATGCCCAAATACCTGCCCAAATACCTTGTAGTATTCCCAAGGTTACACTTTTACAAAAGCCCGTAAAATACTATTATACTTCCTCACCACAAAAACAAAACCCTAAGTAAATCTTCACCCGTAGTTGAAGTTATAAGTAGAAGTTGGTTAGAACTTCTAAGGGTTGGTTGGAGCAGCCTGAGCGCACTGAGTAGGAGCTAAACCTTGCTCAGATCGACATATAAACTCGGATAATTTTGGGCTTATCGAGGTAAACATTCTTAACTCGTGGTAATTGGAAATTACATGTTGTAGGAGTATATAGTTATGTATACTACATATAGAATTGAACATAGTTGTGCGGCAATGTCTTTTGACTTAAGCCTGAATAATACTTACGGCAATGTCTTGCGACTTAAGCCTGAATTTAAAGAAGAGAATCGAACTATAATTACATGGACTCAGACATGACTTGTGTAGTATTCTCGTGAGTAGAATTGTACACGCCCGGTTAGACGCAAACCCCCGGTTGGCTTGGTAGCCTCGATAGAGGAGGAGATTTACGCTGAGATCTAGGATGTTAATAGGCGCCAGTGGCCTCTATAGGTCAAGATCGCGTATGGCGTGATCTACTTGGCTTAAGGAGTAGCCGACGGTTTGAGGTACTTGGAGCGTTTTGCTATTAGTCGATAATCATCGCGAGGTATGTGAACCTCTTCCTATCTGTTCTAGCATGATATGTGTATAACTATGTAGTACGGTAGACGCATACGTGTTTAATGTATTTGATTGGTTTGAAACATAAAGTGTTATAACGGCTTTATGGGAAGTTGGTTATAACAGCTTTATGTAGGTAAGAAAATGCTTTGTGGTTTCAAAGGGTAACTGATTTGACTTATAACGGATTTGATGTGTAGTAATAAAGAACTTGAAGTGTTTCAAAAAGACCTTTTTGAAAGAAAAGTAATACTTGGCTTTGAAAACATAAGAGTTGTACTAGCTTTATGGGAAGTTAGGTATAACGTCTTAAGAGTGATAAAAAGAATGGTTTACTGATTTTTTTTAAGATAAGAGACTTGACTTAATGGTATTGATATGAATTTTGTTAAAGGTGTGAAACCTCATTCGTGAGTAATGAGTACTGGGTTTTAAAAGGAATAATGTTTTACTGATTTTGGAAATCAGAATGAGTATCGACAAACCACTGCAGCGTTAATAAAGGAAAATGTATTGAATAATGAAGTATGGTATTAAAACCAGTAGAAACCTCCATCTGCATAGAAGCTAAGATAGGACAAAATGATATTACATTTCCTAGATCATGGCTGCTTAATAAGATTGATTATAAACAAGAATAACCTACTCACATATAAGACATATGTTTCTCAAAACGTTTAAAGGAGGATTATGTTTTAAAGGATTTAAAACTATGAACTACGAAACCTTTTCTAAAATGAGAAACTTGAGCATTTGAAATTAGGCAAACTTGAACGTTTGGAAAATAAGGTTGTTACTTGATTTTACAAAGGAAAGCATTTTGGTTTACTTAACAATGTTAGTCACTCTATTTTTATACTACGTATCGTGACCTTCATAAAAGAAATGGATCTTTAAAAGGAATTTAACGCATTTAGTACTTTTAGGTTAAAACCCGCACTTTGGCATAAAATGAAAGTACTTTGAGTTGTGTAAAGCTTGCCTATGCTTGTTGTCGGCTTGTCTATGCTTGTTGTGAAGCTTGCCTATGCTTGTTGTTGTGATCTTGCCTATGCTTGTTGTTGTGAAACCGCCATGCTTGTTGTGATAGCCTTTGTTGTATTTGCACTTCGCATCTCTCGATGGAGGGCCGTTGATTTGTTATGAACGATTATACACCGAGTCCCACGACGGGCAGTGGTCACGATTTCATCCGATATTACACCGAGTCCCACGAGACGGGCGTGGTCACGTATTTCATCCGATATTACACCGAGTCCCACGAGACGGGCAGGGTCACGTATTTCCTCTGATATTACACCGAGTCCCACGAGAAGGGCAGGGTCACGTATTTCATCTGATATTACACCGAGTCCCACGACGGGCGTGGTCACGTATTTCATCCGTTATCATACATATCTCCCGCTTTATATAGACTATTATGATTTCATTTACGCTTTTACGCTTTCACATACTTGGTACTGTTAGATCGACTCTCCTTCGGCCGCGTCATGCCGCAGTCGAGGTACATAGGTGGTGGATCCTCGCCATAGGATCACAACATTGCCTCGGAAGCCCCATTTCTTCTGAGGCTTATCTTTTGTATGTTACCCGAGTCCAGAGATTCTTATAAATTCGTGGTATGGCGGGCCCGTCCCGCCATAGCCTGTAAAAATCTTAGAGGTCCAGAGTAATCGCTGTAAGCGTGGTTTGTAAAAAGGATAACTGTCGTATTTATGTATATATGATGAAGGCAACTGTTTTGGTTGACCAGTTTATTTATCTTTTCTCTTAATTCATGTTCATGTTTTTATTTCCGCTGATTTTCTCTGATGTTGTATCACTAGGTGCCCGGTAGGCACCACCACGCCCGGTTCGGTCGTGACAAAAGTGGTATCGGAGCGCTTAATCCTCGGAAAGTGTCTACGCATCGTTCTAGTAGTCTTGATTATCGGTGTGTTGTGCACCACATCTATAATCGTGAGGCTATAGGACATTTAGGATTGGTTTCCATTCTTCTCATTCCGAGATCGCGCCCTGTAGTCGTGTGATAAGTTGGACCCTCCGACGTATTCCTTTCCTTTACCGCTATGCCTCCGCAGTGCAACCTGAGCCCGATGGGCAAGGCAACAAGGAGTCAGTGGGATACGAGGAGTACGAGGCGCAGTCGGCCAAGACTGAGATGCTGCCCGACGGAGAGTTTCGCGACGCCGCCAAAGACCAAAGAGAGTTTAGAGTCGCAGCGTTGGTCGCCGAGACTACGCACTGAGCCTCCGGTCCCACACCGGAGCATGAGATGGGTACAAGGAGATGGCCCGCCATCGCCGTGGTCGTGGCCGATATGAGAGGATAGGCTAGCAGCAGCCTCCACCCAAGAGCACCCGTAGTTCACCCCCGAGCGCATGGGCTGAGGCTACGTGACTTTCTCGAGTCAGAGCCCGCCGTTGTTCTATGGATCGAGCCGAGGATGACCTCGTGAGTTTATCCGACAGCTACAATGGATCATGAGTGATCGAGTCTCGAGGCGTAGTCGGTGGTATTGGTTCGCATCACCGCGTGATACCGCAGCTTGACCGTTTGATTCGCGGGAGTTGTCCCGGAAGAGCATGCACTCCACCGTATGGACGAAGTTCTCAAGGGCTTTTCTTGCACATTTCTTGCTCCACGATGAGGAGGGCTCGGCCGATGATTTTTGACGCTGAGACAGATCGCGACGGTTAGAGAGTACAATGTGGAGTTCAACTCATTAGCTCGGTATGTTCTCACCGTGGTAGCCGAGCATATGGAGGACGAGTACACCGCCACGCCACGGGCCGATGATTACTTGGCGAGGCTTGTACGGAGTAGCTCTTCATCGGGCATGGACATTGCCCGCATGCAAGCTCATGCACTAGGATGCGAGGCACGGAGAGGTCGACGAATGACCGAGATCGCCAGAAGAGGCCGAATAACAGTGGTCCTTTGGTAACTTTCGAGGCGGACCGCCAAAGCGAGCCTAGTTATGTACCTCCACCAAGATGCAGTGGTCCCCACGCCGCCGACGCTCAGTGGTATTCGAGCCGGGTCGAGCTCCGTGGCTTCCGTTCACGATATACACGGGTTCTAGCCACGGGTTCAGTTTTCTCAAAGCAGACGATGTGGCGCATTTACATCCCGGAATGTCGTTTTTATCGTGCTTGTTTTTCCGCGCCGCCGTGGCCATGTGACGAAACCGCCCTAGTAGGAAGGATGCAAACAGAATGACTCACCACCGGATCGGCGTGTTCATCGCTTTCTACAATGCATACCGCAGGCGTGCCTTTGATTAAGTGAGCGGTAGATTCGTATATCCTTAACCCTTTAGAGATTTGTATGCATGATATGATGACCTTATTATTGTGTGCTACGCTCGGATAACGTTATGTTGGTTATGAGTTAGAAAGCTTGGCTAGTTGAAAGTATATGTATGGGCATGGAAAGTGTGAACTTTAGAATATTTCATGTCGAGACCTTAGATGTAAGGTCATCTTGAATAAAAGATTTTACGGTTAGTCCTTGTTGAAATACTTGGTTTGCGATAAATGTATTGTGTGATAAGTCCTGGTTGGGTAAATGAAAGTGGTATCTTTCCGATGTGATTTAGCAAGGTCGTTCGGACGGAAACAAGAGCGTGATGCGTTAAGTGGGTCGGGTTGGGGCGTGTTGCGGCCGACCCGCACTGCTTCGAGGTGGGTCACTCGTGGTCCCGCCAGTGGTAGGGTCACGAGGTGCTAGGCCCAAGTTTAGATGACCATCGATGAGTTCGTGGATATGTTCGACCGTAGCCGATCGTGAAGGCCGAATGGCCTTAAGGAAGATCGAGGCTAGTAAGATGACCAAGTTTGGAGGTAGTGACTCCAAAGTGTTGGAAACTGAAGTATGGTACGTATACTAGAAGAATTCAAGTGTTCGAGAAGAGTACGACGAGTAAGGGTAGAGGCGAGCATGTATTGCGAGCATAGATATGATCATTTCTTGTGAAGAGAGAAGGTGCGAAGGATGTATATTTTAGACCTCAGGGATCGCATGCAGTCCGGTACCATTTGTTGGGTCGCCAGAGTGACACCAGAGCCTCGCGGCAAAGTGACAAAAGTTTGTGATGTTAGAGGTGTTTCCTCGTGGACTTGGATTTGGGTTTTCGCGCGCATGTTATTTTTTGTGGCCAGGTGTGGCATGTTTGGTTTCGTAAGTATAGTAGTGAAGGCTATACCGGCACGTGTTTGTTTTGAGACTGAGAAGGAACATTCGGGACGAATGTTTCTAAGGGGGGAAGAATGTTATACCCCGTATTTCCAGAGTATGTACGTGAGGGCGTACGTATAATAATTTGAGCCTTAAGTTAGGCAAGTTTCGAAATTTGTACACAACACCCGATAGAGTCGCTTTTTCGACTAAACGTTTCCACAACTTTCGTAGGGAAAATTCGGCTTTGGCATTTTTAATTTTTATGCGGATTTTTCCGAGAGACGAAACATTTTGGACCAACGGAGGGTGACATGTGTCACCTCACATCGGGAGCAAGTGGACGGCAAGTGGCAAGTCAAGGGCACGCTTTTGTGCCTTTGGTTAGTAGGATATTTGTGCAAGTTGGTGTGGTAGATGGATAAGGTCCACATGGTTGAAATCTAGCCCTACACTTGCACCACACTTGTCTTCATCTTGGCCATTGGTTGGCCTTTACTTGACCTATAAATACCCTCTAAGTTGAAGACTTTCTTCATCCAAAACTTGAGCAATCTTTCTAAGTCTCAAATACTCCCTCTTGTTTGATCTCGTCCAAAAGCCCCCCTCCCCCATTGAGAAGGCCCTTTGGCCGAAAGCTTCCTCCCCTTTGTAGTGAGCAATGGGTACCCCAGCCTAGTTGTTTTCAGATAATACCCTTTTTGTGGTATAGAAATACTCTCCTAGTATTGTTATAATGCCCAAATACTCGCCCAAATACCTTGTAGTATTCCCAAGGTTACACTTTTACAAAAGCCTAAAATACTATTATACTTCCTCACCACAAAAACAAAACCCTAAGTAAATCTTCACCCGTAGTTGAAGTTATAAGTAGAAGTTGGTTAGAACTTCTAAGGGTTGGTTGAGCGGCCTGAGCGCACTGAGTAGAGCTAAACCTTGCTCAGGATCGACATATAAACTCGGATAATTTTGGGCTTATCGAGGTAAACATTCTTAACCTCCTGTGGTAATTGGAAATTACATGTTGTAGGAGTATATAGTTAAGTATACTATATATAGAATTGAACATAGTTGTGCGGCAATGTCTTTTGACTTAAGCTCGAATAATACTTACTGCAATGTCTCGCGACTTAAGCTCGAATTTAAAGAAGAGAATCGAATCAGAATTACATAGGATCAGACATTACGAGACTTGTGTAGTATTCTCGTGAGTAGAATTGTACACGCCCGGTTAGACGTGCAAACCCCGGTTGGCTTAGTAGCCTCGATAGAGGAGGAGATTTACGCCATGTTGTGGGAGGTCTGCGAATTTTCTCGTAGAATATTCTACATTGAGATCTAGGATGTTAATAGGCGCCTTGTGGCCTCTATAGGTCAAGCATCGCGTATGGCGTGATCTACTTGGCTTAGGAGTAGCCGACGGTTTGAGGTACTGAGCGCTTTTGCTATTAGTCGATAATCATCGCGAGGTATGTGAACCTCTTCCTATCTGCTCTAGCATGATATGTGTATAACTATGTAGTACGGTAGACGCATACGTGTTTAATGTATTTGATTGGTTTGAAACATAAAGTGTTATAACGCTTTATGGGAAAGTCGTTATAATGACTTTATGTAGGTAAGAAAATGCTTTGTGGTTTCAAAGTGGTAACCGATTTGACTTATAACGGATTTGATGTGTAGTAATAAAGAACTTGAAGTGTTTCAAAAGACCTTTTGAAAGAAAAGTAATACTTGGCTTTGAAAACATAAGAGTTGTACTAGCTTTATGGGAAGTTAGGTATAACGCCCAAGAGTGATAAAAAGAATGGTTTCTTGATTTTTTTAAGATAAGAGACTTGACTTAATGGTATTGATATGAATTTTGTTAAAGGTGTGAAACCTCATTCGTGAGTAATGAGTCTCGGGTTTTAAAAGGAATAATGTTTTACCGATTTTGGAAATCGAATGAGTATCGACAAACCACCGCAGCGTTAATAAAGGAAAATGTATTGAATAATGAAGTATGGTATTAAAACCAGAGAAACCTCCATCCGTGACAGAGCTAAGATAGACAAAATGATATTACATTTCCTAGATCATGGCCGCTTAATAAGATTGATTATAAACAAGAATAACCTACTCACATATAAGACATATGTTTCTCAAAACGCTTAAAGGAGGATTATGTTTTAAAGGATTTAAAACTATGAACTACTAAACCTTTTCTAAAATGAGAAACTTGAGCATTTGAAATTAGGCAAACTTGAACGCTTGGAAAATAAGGTTGCTACTTGATTTTACAAAGGAAGGCATTTTGGTTTACTTAACAATGTTAGTCACTCTATTTTTATACTACGGTATCGGGTGACCTTCATAAAAGAAATGGATCTTTAAAAGGAATTTAACGCACGTAGTACTTTAGGTTAAAACCCGCACTTTGGCATAAAATGAAAGTACTTTGAGTCAGGTAAAGCTTGCCTATGCTTGTTGTTGTGAAGCTTGTCTATGCTTGATGTTGTGAAGCTTTCCTATGCTTGTTGCGGAAGCTTTCCTATGCTTGTTGTTGTGAAACCGCCATGCTTGTTGCGATAGCCTTTGTTGTATTCTGCACCGCATCTCTCGATGGAGGGCGGTTGATTTGTTATGAACGATTATACACCGAGTCCCACGAGACGGGTGGTCACGTATTTCATCCGATATTACACCGAGTCCCACGAGACGGGCGTGGTCACGTATTTCATCCGATATTACACCGAGTCCCACGACGGGCAGGTCACGTATTTCATCCGATATTACACCGAGTCCCACGAGATGGGCGTGGTCACGATTTCATCCGATATTACACCGAGTCCCACGACGGGCAGTGGTCACGATTTCATCCGTTATCATACATATCTCCGCTTTATATAGACTATTATGATTTCATTTACGCTTTACGCTTCATACTTGGTACCTGATCGACCTCCTTCGGCTGCGTTCACGCCGCAGTCGAGGTACATCGGTGGTGGATCCTCGCCATAGGATCACAATTCAGCGGTCGAAGCCCCATTTCTTCGAGGCTTATCTTTTGGTATGTTACCCTCGAGTCCAGATTCTTATAAATTCAGAGTATGGCGGGCCCCGTCCGTCATAGCCGTTGTAAAAATCTTGAGGTCCAGAGCACTGCAAGCGTGGTTTGTAAAAAGGATAACCGTCGTATTTATGTATATATGATGAAGGCAACTGCTTTGGTTGGCTCGCTTATTTATCTTGTCTCTTAATTCATGTTCATGTTTTTATTTCCGCTGATTTTCTCTCGATGTTGTATCACTAGGGTGCCCGGTAGGCACGATCCACGCCCGAGTTCGGTCGTGACAAAAGTGGTATCAGAGCGATTAATCCTCGGAAAGTGTCTACGCACCGTGTTCAGTAGTCTTGATTATCGGTGTTGTGCACCACATCTATAATCGTGAGGCTATAGGACATTTAGGATTGGTTTCCATTCTTCTCATTCCGAGATCGTGCCCTGTAGCCGCAGTGATAAGTTGGACCCTTCCGACGTATTCCTTTCCTTTACCGCTATGCTCCGCTGCAGGCAACCCAGGCCCAGATGGGCAAGGTAGTCGAAGGAGCTGTTAGATGGATACAGAGGAGTACGAGGGCGCAGGCCCGGTCAGTACCTGAGTCAGTGCTTCCGACGGAGAGTTTCGCGACGCCGCAAAGACCAAAGAAGAGTTTAGAGTCGCAGCGTGGGTCGCCGAGACTACAATACTGAGCCTCCTGGCCCCACACTGGAGCGGATGAGACGGGTACAAGGAGATGGCGCCATCGCCGTGGTCGTGGGCCGATATGAGGATAGGCTAGACGCAGCAGCCCACCCAAGAGCACCGTAGTTGTGACGCCCGAACCGGCCCGCACATCGTGCCTTACCCCGGCACCCTAGTGATACAACATCGAGAAAACCAATGGAAATAAAAACTTTACACAAGAAATAAGAGATATAATAAATAAACAAAGCCAACCAAAACAGCTTGCCTTCAAGATATACATAAAACACGAACGCTTTAATCCTTTTACAACCCCGCCCACAACAAGATTACATGCACTTCTAAGATTTATACAACAACTATGACGGACAGGCCCCGCCATACCCCGAACGCATAAGATCTTACGGACTGTGGTAACATACCAAAGATAAGCCTCCGACGGAACGGAGCTTCCCAAAATGTGAAATGAGATCCTAAACGCGGATCGATACCGATGTACTTACCTGCGGATGAACGCACTTCAAGCGAGGTCAAGATAACAGTACCAAGTATGTGAAATCAGAATATCAGAAATGAAATCATAATAGTCTATATAAAGCAGAGACATGTATGATGACCAAACTACAAGATATAACATATAACCGATATCAAGACAGGACTCACGCCTCCAAATTATCACTGTGTGCGTGGAATTTCTTCCTCATCACGCCAGCTTTATGATATAACCATACCAAGGATTATACATGAACACCATGTCCCACCTGTGTTATAAAACCGTGCAGACAAGTATAACTACCAGATCCGACCGTACCAATAATACAATGCAACCAAAACACGGCCGACACGGCAAGTGCGAGAGCCGACTCGGATACAAGGCCGGCCACGCATGACCGGGCAAGTACGAGGGTCGACCACCAGAACCAAGGTCAGATCACGAAACTTCGCCACTATAATCGAACCGGCAAGTCGAGGGTGACTACCGATACCAAGGCCGAATCACCACGAGACGGCAAGACGGTGAGCCGACCACCGATACCCAGCCGAGCAGAAGAAACCTCATGGAGAGCTAGTCCATGGAATAACACTATCAATGCGAGCATACCCGTGGAATTCTCCATCACCGCCAGATGTCCAAGTAAGTTCTCAACAAGTCGACCTACTTCATCGAGAGACGCCAGAATACGTAAATACCACACTTGCACAACAAAGGCTATCATCACAAGCATAGGCAAGTTTCACAACAACAAGCATAGGCAAGTTTCACAACAACAAGCATAGGCAAGTTTCACACAACTCAAAGTACTTTCATTTTATGCCAAAGTCCGGGTTTTTAACTCCAAAGTACTACATACGTTAAGTTCTTTTTAAAAGAGATCCATTACTTTTATAAAAGTCACCCGATACCCGTAGTATTAGAATGACCAACCCACATTCCTTTTCAAAATCAAGTAACAACATTCTTTTCCTAAGTTCCAGTTTGCCTAGTTTCAATTACTCAAGCTTCTCATTTTCAAAAGGTTTCATAGTTCATAATCTTAATCACTTGATTCCTTTTTAGAATAATTGAGTAAATTATGTCGTACGTGAGAGTAGGTTATTCTTGTTTACAACATTCTTATTACAGCAGCCATGATCTAGAAAATGTAATATCATTTTGTCTCATCTTAGTTTCTATGCAGATGGAGGTTTCTACTGGTTTTAATACAATTCATCATTATTCAATACATTTTCCTTTATTAACGCTGCAGTGGTCTGTCGATACACATTCTGATTTCCGAAATCAGTAAAACATTATCCCTTTAAATAAAATCAAGTACTCATTACTCACGATTGAGGTTTCACACAAACATTCACATTAAAACAAATAAGTTAAGTCTCTTATCTTATAAGATCAAGTCTCTTAACTTCTAACATCAGTAAACCATTCTTAAGCCGTTATACCTAACTTCCCATAAAGCTAGTATAACTCTTAAGTTTTCAAAGCACAATACTACACTTCTTTCAAAACGATTCATAAATCTTTTGAAATACTTCAAGTTTTATTATAACGCCCCAAGCCAGTTATAAATCAAATCAATTATCTTTTAAAAAACACAACCCATTTTCTTACCTACATAAAGCTGTTATAACCAACTTCCCATAAAGCCGTTATAACACTTTATGTTTCAAACCAATCAAATACATTAAACACATGTACGTCTACCGTACTACATAGTTACACACATATCATGCTAGAAGAGATAGGAAGAGGTTCACATACCTCGCGACGAGTATCGACTAATAGCAAAACGCTCAAACAACGCTACTCCTAAGCCAAGTAAATCGCGCCACACGTAGGTACTTCAACCTATAAGGCCACAAGGCGCCTATTATCATCTAGACCACAACGTAGAATATTCTACGTAAAATTCAAAGATCTCCCGCCACAACAGAAATCTCCTTCTCTATCGAGGCCGCTACCAAGCCAACCAGAGTGGGTTTCACACGCCTAACCTGGACGTGTACAATTCTACAACACAAGAATACTACACGAGTCTCAGAATACGATTCGATTCTTAATTCTTCAGCTTAAGTCAAAAGACATTGCCACAAGATTAAGTAGTTCTATATAGTATACTTCAACTATATATTCTTACAACATGTAATTTCCAATTACAATAGAAGGACAAATAGTGTTTACCTCGATAAGCCCAAAATTATCCGAGTATAATGTCGCTACCGAGCAAGGTTTAGCTCCTACTCCGAGTGCTCCAAACCGCTCCAAACAACCCTTAGAAGTTCTATCCAACTTCTACTCCAAAACTTCAACCAACAAAGGGTTCCTTAGGGTTTCGGTTTGAGACTAAAAGGACAAAAGGTAGTATTTCCGGACTCTACGATAGAGGTAACTTTGGAATACTACAAGGTATAAGGCTAAGGTATTTTGGGCATTATAACAATACTTGGAGGAGTATTTTAATACCACAAAGGGGTACCACACGAGAACAACACCCTGGGAGGGGGTGTTCTCGCTTTAGCTCACAAAGGGGGAAGGTTTCGCCAAAAGGCCTTCACAAGGGAGAGGGCTCTTGACGAGAGTCAACAAGAGGGAGGAGGGGTTCTCAAGACTTAGGCAAGTGAAGAGTGGATGAAGAAGTCTTCAAAGAGAGGGTATTTATAGCAAAACCAAAGGCCAACCAACGGCCAAGATCAAGCCATGTGCAAGGCAAGTGTAAGGCCAAGATCAAGCCAAGTGCACCCACAAAACACTCCACAAAACACTCCACAAAACAAGCCACAAAGCAAGGCACAAAAGAGGAGCCAATCGGCCAAGGCCAAGCCTTCTTTGTTGCCCAACGAGGGTGACAAGTGTCACCTCCCGTTGGTCCAAAAATGTTCCGCCGCCTAAAAATCCGCAAAAATACTAAATGACATAGCCGGAATTTTCCCAACGTAAGTCGTGGAAACGTTTCGCCGAAAAACGACTCTTTCGGCACTTGTGTACAAATTTCAAACTATGCCTACTTAAGGCTCAAATTGTACACGCACGCCTCACGCATATACTGGAAACACGGTATAACATTCTTCCTTAGAAACATTCGTCCGAATGTTCCTTCTAGGTCTCAAAACAAACGGCGTCGAGATAGTCTTCACCGCTATACGCATTTAAAACAATCATGCCACACCGCCACAAAACACACGCTCACTTCTCCCCTTCTCGTAGTACTCGTCACGAACACTCGAACTCGTTCTAGTATCCGTACCACACTTCACAACGCTCATACCAACCCTCGAGTCACTACCTCAAACTTGGTCATCTCACTAACCTCGATTTCCCTAAGGCCATTCCCGCCTTCCGAACTGATTCTCGTCGAACACACCCACGAACTCATACGATGGTCAACTAAACTGGGCCTAGCACCTCGTGACCCTACCACTGGCGGGACCACCTAATCGACCCCACCCCAAACCGTTACGGTTGACCCGCAAATGGTCCCCAACCCGACCCCCAATCGCAACTCTTGTTCCCGATCCGAACAATCTTACTATTTCACATCATGAAAGCTACCACTTCCATCTCACACTACCCGAGGACTTACCCTTTTCACTAACTGTGTTTCTAAATCACATTTTAGCACAAAGCTATCCAAACATAACATTAAACACATCAACAACATCAATACTAACAAAACTCTGAGGTTAAGGATATACTAAACTAGGCGGTTCAAGGACCGCTAAAACTGGAACTCCCATCGCGACCTACCGGCCTTCCGGTACAAACATCCCGCCTCGGCTACTGGTGAAGAACCCGAATCGCTCTAGTAGTCCATGCTATCCTACCAGCATACTCGGTCGGACAGCCTTCTGCCGATGGCCCTGTTGGCGCAAAAATAACAATCTCCCGAGTTAGTACGACACTCTCCTTATGAAGCTTTCCACAACGGCCAGACCGAGACAAGGGCACCTCATCCGCGAGCACTCGCTCTCCCGAAAATCTGAAACACAGGAGCCCCGACCGCCCCGAATATCCCGGCGTCCCGAAGCCGCGAGGACCACTCTGTCCGACGAGGTACATAACTAGTTCGGCCGAGGCGGTCCGCCTCGAAAGTCACCAAAGGACCCTGCTGCTCGCCCTCTTCACGACTTTGGTCATTCCGCCGATTTATCCGCCTCACATCCAAGTGTATACGCTGCACGCGGCAATGTCCATGCCCTACAAGAGCTACACCAACAACTCTGCAAGGCAATCATCGAGCCCTCAAACATATCGGTGCACTCGATCCTCCATACTAGCTACTAACGCGGGACGCATCGCCAATGAGTCGAACTCCACATTGTACTCCCGAACCGCACGCCGCTCGCCAGAACACCAAAAATCTGCTACCCGAGCCCTCCTCATCTGGGGAGGCAAGAAATGTGCAAGAAAGGCCTCTGAGAACTCGTTCCATACCGCTGGAAGCGCATGCTCTCCCCTGGACAGCTCCCAAGAATCAAACGACCGATCGCGTATCACGCATTGATGTGAACCTGTGGCCACCGACTGATCTCCGATGCCTTGATCACTTACGATCCGGCAGAATCGCTTGATGAACTCCTCGGATCATCCTCGTGCCTCGACCCATAAAACTCTGGCGCCTACAACTCGTAAAATCCCGAAGCCTCGAACTATCTCGATCTAGGTGAACCATCGGTGCTCGGAACCGCTGCGTGGTTCAGCCTATCCTCAAGTCTGCCACAACCCCGCCATTAATCGCCCACTCTTGTAACTCATCTCTCTCGCCTGCATCAGCGGATCGAGGCTCAGTCTTGTGGTCTCGCCACGTTTACTCGCAGATCCTCTCGCCGCCTTGCCCTTCTCGCCGGGTTGCCTTCGCAGAGGCATAATCGTAAAAACGAAACACGCCGAGGGTCCAATCTTATCACACGCCTCTAAGGCACGATCTCGTAATGAGAAGAATGGAAACCAATCCTAAATGTCCTATAGCCTCCTCGATTATAGATGTGGTGCACAACACACCGATAATCAAGACTCTACTAGACACGGTCAGACACTTTCCGAGGATTAATCGCTTCGATACCACTTCGTGACGCCCAACCGGGTCACATCGTGCCTTACCCCTGCACCCTAGTGATACAACATCGAGAAAACCAATGAAATAAAAACTTTACACAAGAAATAAGAGATATAATAAATAAACAGCCAACCAAAACAATGCCTTTCAAGATATACATAAAACACGAATAGTTTAATCCTTTTACAACCCCGCCACAACAAGATTACAGCACTTAAGATTTATACAACAACTATGACGGGACAGGCCCCGCCATACCCCGAACGCATAAGATCTTACGGACTGTGGTAACATACCAAAGATAAGCCTCCGACGGAACTGAGCTTCCCAAAATGTGAAATGAGATCCTAAACGCGGGGATCGGCAAATGACGCACTTACCTGCGGCATGAACGCAGCCCCGGCGAGGTCGATAACAGTACCAAGTATGTGAAATCAGAATACAGTAAATGAAATCATAATAGTCTATATAAAGCGAGAGACATGTATGATGACCAAACTACGATATAACATATAACCGCTATATCAAGACAGGACTCACGCCCAAATTATCACTCGTGCGTGGAATTTCTTCCTCATCACGGCGCTTTATGATATAACCATACCAAGGATTATACATGAACACCATGTCCCACCTGTGTTATAAAACCGTGCAGACAAGTATAACTACCGATCCGACCGTACCAATAATACAATGCAACCAAAACACGGCCGTCACGGCAAGTGCGAGAGCCGACTACCGGATACCAAGGCCGGTCACGCACCGACCGGCAAGTACGAGGGTGACCACCAGAACCAAGGTCAGATCACGAAACTTCGCACTATAATCGAACGGGCAAGCGCGAGGGTGACTACCGATACCAAGGCCGAATCACCACGAGACGGCAAGACGAGAGCCGACCACCGATACCCGGCCGAGCAAGAAGAAACCTCATGGAGAGCTAGTCCATGGAATAACACTATCAAGCGAGCATACCCGTGGAATTCTCCATCACCGCCAAGACGTCCAAGTAAGTTCTCAACAAGTCGACCGCCCTTCATCGAGACGCAGAATACGTAAATACAACACTTGCACAACAAAGGCTATCATCACAAGCATAGGCAAGTTTCACAACAACAAGCATAGGCAAGTTTCACAACAACAAGCATAGGCAAGTTTCACACAACTCAAAGTCCTTTCATTTTATGCCAAAGTCCGGTTTTTAACTCCAAAGTACTACATACGTTAAGTTCTTTTAAAAGAGATCCATTACTTTTATAAAAGTCACCCGATACGTAGTATTAGAATGACCAACCCACTTTCATTTTCAAAATCAAGTAACAACATTCTTTTCCTAAGTTACAGTTTGCCTAGTATAAATTACTCAAGCTTCTCATTTTCAAAAGGTTTCATAGTTCATAATCTTAATCACTTGATTCCTTTTTAGAATAATTGAGTAAATTATGTCAGACGCAGAGTAGGTTATTCTTGTTTACAACATTCTTATTACAATGACCATGATCTAGAAAATGTAATATCATTTTGTCTCATCTTAGTTTCTATGCAGATGGAGGTTTCTACCGGTTTTAATACAATTCATCATTATTCAATACATTTTCCTTTATTAACGCCGCAGGGTCCTGTCGATACACATTCGATTTCCAAATCAAGAAACATTATCCCTTTAAATAAAATCAAGTACTCATTACTCACGATTGAGGTTTCACACAAACATTCACATTAAAACAAATAAGTTAAGTCTCTTATCTTATAAGATCAAGTCTCTTAACTTCTAACATCAGTAAACCATTCTTAAGCCGTTATACCTAACTTCCCATAAAGCTAGTATAACTCTTAAGTTTTCAAAGCACAATACTACTTCTTTCAAAACGATTCATAAATCTTTTGAAATACTTCAAGTTTTATTATAACGCCTGCCGCTTATAAATCAAATCAATTATCTTTTAAAAACACAACCCATTTTCTTACCTACATAAAGTCATTATAACCAACTTCCCATAAAGCCGTTATAACACTTTATGTTTCAAACCAATCAAATACATTAAACACACGACGTCTCACCGTACTACATAGTTACACACATATCATGCTAGAAGAGATAGGAAGAGGTTCACATACCGCGACGAGTATCGACTAATAGCAAAACGCTCAAACAATCGGCTACTCCTAAGCCAAGTAAATCGCGCCACACGTAGTACTTCAACCTATAAGGCCACAAGGCGCCTATTATCATCTAGACCACAACGTAGAATATTCTACGTAAAATTGCAAAGATCTCCCCCGCCACAACAGAAATCTCCTTCTCTATCGAGGCCGGCTACCAAGCCAACCAGAGGGGGGGGTTTCACACGCCTAACCGGACGTGTACAATTCTACAACACAGTAATACTACACGAGTCTACTGTAATACAGTTCAGTTCTTAATTCTTCAGGCTTAAGTCAAAAGACATTGCCACAGTACTAAGTAGTTCTATATATAGTATACTTCAACTATATATTCTTACAACATGTAATTTCCAATTACAATAGAAGGACAGTAGTGTTTACCTCGATAAGCCCAAAATTATCCGAGTATAATGTCGCGCCTGAGCAAGGTTTAGCTCCTACTCCGAGTGCTCCAAACCGCTCCAAACAACCCTTAGAAGTTCTATCCAACTTCTACTCCAAAACTTCAACCAACAGTGAAGGGTTCCTTAGGGTTTCGGTTTGAGACTAAAAGGACAAAAGGTAGTATTTCCGGACTCTACGTATAGAGGTAACTTTGGAATACTACAAGGTATAAGGCTAAGGTATTTTGGGCATTATAACAATACTTGGAGGAGTATTTTAATACCACAAAGGGGGGGGTACCACACGAGAACAACACCCTACGGGCGGGGGGGTGTTCTCGGCTTTAGGCTCCCAACGGGGGAAGGTTTCGGCCAAAAGGCCTTCACACGGGGGAGAGGGGCTCTTGGACGAGAGTCAACAAGAGGGAGGGGAGGGGTTCTCAAGACTTAGGCAAGTGAAGAGTGGATGAAGAAGTCTTCAAAGAGAGGGGTATTTATAGCAAAACCAAAGGCCAACCAATGGCCAAGATCAAGCCATGTGCAAGGCAAGTGTAAGGCCAAGATCAAGCCAAGTGCACCCACAAAACACTCCACAAAACACTCCACAAAACAAGCCACAAAGCAAGGCACAAAAGAGGAGCCAATCGCCAAGGCCAAGCCTTCTCTTTGTTGCCCAATGAGGTGACAAGTGTCACCCTCCCGTTGGTCCAAAAATGTTCCGTCGCTCTAAAAATCCGCAAAATACTAAATGACATAGCCTAATTTTCCCAACGTAAGTCGTGGAAACGTTTCGTCAACGACTCTTTCGCACTTGTGTACAAATTTCGAAACTATGCCTACTTAAGGCTCAAATTGTACGTCGCCCTCACGTACATACTGGAAACACGGTATAACAATGGATTCACCCCGAAGCGGCGATTTGAGGCTACGTGACTTTCTCGAGTTAGCCGCCCGATGTTCTATGGATCGAGCCGAGGATGACCCTCGTGAGTTTATCCGACACTGACGGATCATGAGTGATCGAGTCTCGAGGCGAGTCGGTGGTATTGGATTCGCATCACCGCGTGATCTGCAGATTGGATCGTTTGATTCGTGGGAGTTGTCCGGGAAGAGCATGCACTCGGCCCGTATGGGACGAGTTCTCGAGGGCTTTTCTTGCACATTTCTTGCCCCAGATGAGAGGGCTCGGCCGACAAATTTTTGACGTTGAGACAGGGCAGGCGGACGGTTAGAGAGTACAATGTGGAGTTCGACTCATTAGCTTCGGTATGTTCCAGCGTGGTAGCCGATATGGAGGCGAGTACACCGCTACGCCACGGGCCGGATGATTACTTGGCGAGGCTTGCGAGAGTAGCTCTTCAGCCGGGCATGGACATTGCCCGCATGCAAGCTCATGCACTAGGATGTGAGGCACGGAGAGGTCGACGGAATGACCGAGATCGGCGAAGAGGCGAGCAAAGCGAGGTCCTTTGGTAACTTTCGAGGCGGACCGCCTCAGCGATCTAGTTATGTACCTCCACGATGCAGTGGTCCCCACGATCGTCGGGGCGTTCAGGTATTCGAGCTGGTCGAGCTCGGGGCTTAGTTCCGCAGATATACATGGGTTCTAGATCGGGTTGAGTTTTCCTCGGTGTACGATGTGGCGACGCCATCCGGGAATGTCGTCTTTTTCGTGCTTGTTTTCTGCGGCCGTCGAGGCCATGAAACCGTCTAGTAGGAAGGATGCAAGCAGAATGACTCACCCTAGGATCGATGGCGGTGTTCATCGCCTTACTGCTATCGCCTGCAGCGTGCCTTTGATTAGAGTGGAGCGGTAGATTCAGGTATATCCTTAACCCTTTAGAGATTTGTATGCATGATATGATGACCTTATTATTGTGTGCTACGTTCGGATAACGTTATGTTGGTTATGAGTTAGAAAGCTTGGCTAGTTGAAAGGATATGTATGGGGGCATGGAAAGTGTGAACTTTAGAATATTTCATGTCGAGACCTTAGATGTAAGGTCATCTTGAATAAAAGATTTTACGGTTAGTCCTTGTTGAAATACTTGGTTTGCGTATAAATGTATTGTGTGATAAGTCCCTGGGTTGGGTAAATGAAAGTGGTATCTTTCCTGATGTGATTTAGCAAGGTCGTTCCGGATCGGGAAACAAGAGCGTGATGCGTTAAGTGGGTCGGGTTGGGGCCATGTTGCGGGCCAACCGCGGCTGTTCGAGTGGGGTCGGCTCACGGTGGTCCGCCGGTGGTAGGGTCACGAGGGTGCTAGGCCCAAGTTTAGATGACCATCGTATGAGTTCGTGGATATGTTCGACCAGAAGCTGATCGTGAAGGCCGGGAATGGCCTTAAGGAAGATCGAGGCTAGTAAGATGACCAAGTTTGGAGGTAGTGACTCCAAAGTGTTGGAAACTGAAGTATGGTACGTATACTAGAAGAATTCAAGTGTTCGAGAAGAGTACGACGAGTAAGGGTAGAGGCGAGCATGTATTGCGAGCATAGATATGATCATTTCTTGTGAAGAGAGAAGGTGCGAAGGATGTATATTTTAGACCTCAGGGATCGCATGCGATCGGTACCATTTGTTGGGTCGCCAGAGTGACACGAGCCTCGCGCAAAGTGACAAAAGATTGTGATGTTAGAGGTGTTTCCTCGTGGACTTGGATTTGGGTTTTCGCGCGCATGTTATTTTTGTGGCCAGGTGTGGCATGTTTGGTTTCGTAAGTATAGTAGTGAAGGCTACCGGCACGTGTTTGTTTTGAGACTGAGAAGGAACATTCGGGACGAATGTTTCTAAGGGGGGAAGAATGTTATACCCCGTATTTCCAGAGTATGTACGTGAGGGCGTACGTATAATAATTTGAGCCTTAAGTTAGGCAAGTTTCGAAATTTGTACACAACACCCGATAGGAGTCGTTTTTCGACGAAACGTTTCCACAGCTTTCGTAGGGAAAATTCCGGCTTTGGCATTTTTAATTTTTGCGGATTTTTCCGAGAGACGAAACATTTTGGACCAACGGGAGGGTGACATGTGTCACCCTCACATTGGGAGCAAGTGGACGGCAAGGGCAAGTCAAGGGCACGTTTTTGTGCCTTTGGTTAGGTAGGATATTTGTGCAAGTTGGTGTGGTAGATGGATAAGGTCCACATGGTTGAAATCTAGCCCTACACTTGCACCACACTTGTCTTCATCTTGGCCATTGGTTGGCCTTTACTTGACCTATAAATACCCCTCTAAGTTGAAGACTTTCTTCATCCAAAAACTTGAGCAATCTTTCTAAGTCTCAAATACTCCCTCCCTCTTGTTTGATCTCGTCCAAAAGCCCCCCTCCCCCTTTGAGAAGGCCCTTTGGCCGAGAGCTTCCCCCTCCCCCTTTGTAGTGGTTAGCCGTGGGGTACCCCCCCTAGCCTAGTTGTTTTCGTATAATACCCCTTTTTTTGTGGTATAGAAATACTCTCCTAGTATTGTTATAATGCCCAAATACCTTGGCCCAAATACCTTGTAGTATTCCCAAGGTTACACTTTTACAAAAGCCCAGAAAATACTATTATACTTCCTCAACACAAAAACAAAACCCTAAGTAAATCTTCACCGTAGTTGAAGTTATAAGTAGAAGTTTGTTAGAACTTCTAAGGGTTAGTTGGAGGCGGGTCGGAGCGCCTGAGTAGGAGCTAAACCTTGCTCAGATCGACATATAAACTCGGATAATTTTGGGCTTATCGAGGTAAACATTCTTAACCTACGTGGTAATTGGAAATTACATATTGTAGGAGTATATAGTTAAGTATACTATATATAGAATTGAACATAGTTGTGCGGCAATTTCTTTTGACTTAAGCCTGAATAATACTTACGGCAATGTCTTGAGACTTAAGCCTGAATTTAAAGAAAGAGCGATCGTAATTACATGGGGTGTATTCAGATGACTTGTGTAGTATTCTCGTGAGTAGAATTGTACGTCCGGTTAGACGTGCAAACCCCCGTTGGCTTGGTAGCGGCCTCGATAGAGAGGAGAGATTTACGTTGTTGCGGGAGTCTTTGCCGAATTTTTACGTAGAATATTCTACATTGAGATCTAGGATGTTAATAGGCGCCTTGTGGCCTCTATAGGTTGAAGTCTGCGTATGGCGTGATCTACTTGGCTTAAGGAGTAGCCAAGCGGTTTGAGGTACTTGGGCGTTTTGCTATTAGTCGATAATCATCGCGAGGTATGTGAACCTCTTCCTATCTGTTCTAGCATGATATGTGTATAACTATGTAGTACGGTAGACGTACATGTGTTTAATGTATTTGATTGGTTTGAAACATAAAGTGTTATAACGGCTTTATGGGAAGTTGGTTATAACAGCTTTATGTAGGTAAGAAAATGCTTTGTGGTTTCAAAGGGTAACTGATTTGACTTATAACGGATTTGATGTGTAGTAATAAAGAACTTGAAGTGTTTCAAAAGACCTTTTTGAAAGAAAAGTAATACTTGGCTTTGAAAACATAAGAGTTGTACTAGCTTTATGGGAAGTTAGGTATAACGTCTTAAGAGTGATAAAAAGAATGGTTTACTGATTTTTTTAAGATAAGAGACTTGACTTAATGGTATTGATATGAATTTTGTTAAAGGTGTGAAACCTCATTCGTGAGTAATGAGTCTTTGGGTTTTAAAAGGAATAATGTTTCTTGATTTTGGAAATCAGAATGAGTATCGACAAACCACGCAAATGCGTTAATAAAGGAAAATGTATTGAATAATGAAGTATGGTATTAAAACCAGTAGAAACCTCCATCTGCATAGGAGCTAAGATAGGACAAAATGATATTACATTTCCTAGATCATGGCTGCTTAATAAGATTGATTATAAACAAGAATAACCTACTCACATATAAGACATATGTTTCTCAAAACGTTTAAAGGAGGATTATGTTTTAAAGGATTTAAAACTATGAACTACGAAACCTTTTCTAAAATGAGAAACTTGAGCATTTGAAATTAAGCAAACTTGAACGTTTGGAAAATAAGGTTGCTACTTGATTTTACAAAGGAAGGCATTTTGGTTTACTTAACAATGTTAGTCACTCTATTTTTATACTACGGGTATCGGGTGACCTTCATAAAAGAAATGGATCTTTAAAAGGAATTTAACGTACGTAGTACTTTAGGGTTAAAACCCAGACTTTGGCATAAAATGAAAGTACTTTGAGTTGTGTAAAGCTTGCCTATGCTTGTTGTTGTGAAGCTTGTATATGCTTGTTGTTGTGAAGCTTGCCTATGCTTGTTGTTGTGAAGCTTTCCTATGCTTGTTGTTGTGAAACTGCCTATGCTTGTTGTGATAGCCTTTGTTGTATTTCTGTACCCCCGCATCTCTCGATGGAGGGCCGGTTGATTTGTTATGAACGATTATACACCGAGTCCCACGAGATGGCGTGGTCACGTATTCATCCGATATTACACCGAGTCCCACGAGATGGCGGGTCACGTATTTCATCGATATTACACCGAGTCCCACGAGATGGCGAAGTCACGTATTTCATCGATATTACACCGAGTCCCACGAGATGGCGAGTCACGTATTTCATCCGATATTACACCGAGTCACGAGATGGCGGTCACGTATTTCATCCGGTTATCATACATATCTCCCCTTTATATAGACTATTATGATTTCATTTACGATCTTTTCTGATTTCACATACTTGGTACTGTTATCGACCTCCTTGGGCCGCGTTCATGCTGCAGTTGAGGTACATCGGTGGTGGATCTCGCTCATAGGATCACGATTCGGCGTGTCAGAAGCCCATTTCTTCTGAGGCTTATCTTTTGGTATGTTACCACAGTCCGTAGATTCTTATAAATTCGTGGTATGGCGGGGCCCCGTCCGTCATAGGCTGTGTAAAAATCTTAGAGTGCATGTTTGTTGTGGCGGGGTTTGTAAAAGGATAACTGTTGGGTATTTATGTATATATGATGAAAGGCAACTGTTTTGGTTGGCTTTGTTTATTTATCTTGTCTCTTAATTCATGTTCATGTTTTTATTTCCGCTGATTTTCTCGATGTTGTATCACTAGGGTGCCCGGTAAGGCACGATCACGGGCGAGTTCGGTCGTGACAAAAGTGGTATCGAAGCGATTAATCCTCGGAAAGTGTCTACGCATCGTGTCTAGTAGAGTCTTGATTATCGGTGTGTTGTGCACCACATCTATAATCGAGGCTATAGGACATTTAGGATTGGTTTCCATTCTTCTCATTACGAGATCGTGCCACAGAGCCGTGTGATAAGTTGGACCGCCGACGTATTCCTTTCCTTTACGATTATGCCTCGCGTAAAACCGAGCCCAGATGGGCAAGGTAGTCGAAGGAGCTGTTAGTGGGATACAGAGGAGTACGAGCGCGAGCCGGCCGATACACGAGCGATGCTTCCCGCGGAGAGTTTCGCGCCGCCAAGACCAGCGAGTTTAAGCGCGGCGATGGCTGCGAGACTCTGATACACGAGCCTCGGTCCCACACTGGAAGCGAGATGAGATGGGGTACAAGGAGATGGCGCCATTCTGGCGGTCGTGGCGAATATGAGGATAGGCTAGATGCAGCGATTCGGCCCGAGAGCACCGTAGTTCACCCCGGCGAGCAGTTTGAGGCTACGTGACTTTCTCGAGTTGTAGCCCGCCATGTTCTATGGATCGAGGCGAGATGACCCTCGAGTTTATCCGAAGCATTCTGACCGGATCATGAGTGATCGAGTCTCGCAGCGGTCGGTGGTATTGGGTTCGCATCACCGCGTGATCTGCAGATTGGTAGTTTGATTCGTGGAGTTGTCGGGAAGAGCATGCACTCCCACCGTATGGGACGAGTTCTCAAGGCTTTTCTTGCACATTTCTTGCCACGAGATGAGAGGGCTCGGGCGACAAATTTTTGACGTTGAGACAGGGCGGGCGGGCGGTTAGAAGTACAATGTGGAGTTCGACTCATTAGCTCGGTATGTTCCCGCGTGGTAGCCGATATGGAGGACCAGTACACCGCTACGCCACCGGCTGGATGATTACTTGGCGAGGCTTGTGCGAGTAGCTCTTCAGGGGCATGGACATTGCCCGCATGCAAGCTCATGCACTAGGATGCGAGGCACGGAGAGGTCGACGGAATGACCGAGATCGCCAGAAGAGGGCGAGCAGCGAGGTCCTTTGGTAACTTTCGAGGCGGACCGCCTCGGCGATCTAGTTATGTACCTCCACGATGCAGTGGTCCCCACGATCGTCGGGGCGTTCAGGTATTCGGGGCCGGTGAGCTCGAGCTTCGTTCCGCGAATATACATGGGTTCTTGATCGGGTTGAGTTTTCCTCGGTGTACGATGTGGCGAGCGTCATCGGGAATGTCGTCTTTTTGCGGTGCTTGTTTTCTGCGGCGTCGAGGCCGTGTGACGAAATCTAGTAGGAAGGATGCAAACAGAATGACTCACCTTAGGATCGATGGCGAGTTCATCGCCTTACTGACTATGCGCCTGCGGCGTGCCTTTGATTAGAGTGGGCGGTAGATTCGGTATATCCTTAACCCTTTAGAGATTTGTATGCATGATATGATGACCTTATTATTGTGTGCTACGTTCGGATAACGTTATGTTGGTTATGAGTTAAGCTTGGCTAGTTGATAGGATATGTATGGGGGCATTGAAAGTGTGAACTTTAGAATATTTAATGTCGAGACCCTATATGTAAGGTCATCTTGAATATAAGATTTTATGGTTAGTCCTTGTTGAAATACTTGGTTTGCGTATAAATGTATTGTGTGATAAGTCCAGGTTGGGTAAATGAAAGTGGTATCTTTCTGATGTGATTTAGCAAGGTCGTTCGGATCGGAAACAAGGCGTGATGCGTTAAGTGGGTCGGGTTGGGGCCGTGTTGCGGGCCAACCGCGACTGTTCGAGGTGGGGTCAGCTCTGGGTGGTCCCGCCAGGTGGTAGGGTCACGAGGGTGCTAGGCCCAAGTTTAGATGACCATCGTATGAGTTCGTGGATATGTTCGACCAGAAGCGGATCGTGAAGGCCGGGAATGGCCTTAAGGAAGATCGAGGCTAGTAAGATGACCAAGTTTGGAGGTAGTGACTCCAAAGTGTTGGAAAGCAAGTATGGCACGATACTAGAAGAATTCAAGTGTTCGAGAAGTCTGACGAGTAAGGGTAGAGGCGAGCATGTATTGCGAGCATAGATATGATCATTTCTTGTGAAGAGAGAAGGTCACGAAGGATGTATATTTTAGACCTCGGGGATCGCGTGCGATCCGGTACCATTTGTTGGGTCGCGAGTGACACGAGCCTCGCGCAAAGTGACAAAAGTTTGTGATGTTAGAGGTGTTTCCTCGTGGACTTGGATTTGGGTTTTCGCGCGCATGTTATTTTTGTGGCCAGGTGTGGCATGTTTGGTTTCGTAAGTATAGTAGTGAAGGCTATACCGGCACGTGTTTGTTTGAGATCGAGAAGGAACATTCGGGGACGAATGTTTCTAAGGGAAGAATGTTATACCGTATTTCCAGTATATGCGTGAGGCGTACGTATAATAATTTGAGCCTTAAGTTAGGCAAGTTTCGAAATTTGTACACAACACCCGATAGGAGTCGTTTTTCGACGAAACGTTTCCACAGCTTTCGTAGGGAAAATTCCGGCTTTGGCATTTTTAATTTTTGCGGATTTTTCCGAGAGACGAAACATTTTGGACCAACGGGAGGGTGACATGTGTCACCCTCACATTGGGAGCAAGTGGACGGCAAGGGCAAGTCAAGGGCACGTTTTTTGTGCCTTTGGTTAGGTAGGATATTTGTGCAAGTTGGTGTGGTAGATGGATAAGGTCCACATGGTTGAAATCTAGCCCTACACTTGCACCACACTTGTCTTCATCTTGGCCATTGGTTGGCCTTTACTTGACCTATAAATACCCCTCTAAGTTGAAGACTTTCTTCATCCAAAAACTTGAGCAATCTTTCTAAGTCTCAAATACTCCCTCCCTCTTGTTTGATCTCGTCCAAAAGCCCCCCTCCCCCATTGAGAAGGCCCTTTGGCCGAAAGCTTCCCCCTCCCCCTTTGTAGTGGTTAGCCGTGGGGTACCCCCCCCCTAGCCTAGTTGTTTTCGTATAATACCCCTTTTTTTGTGGTATAGAAATACTCTCCTAGTATTGTTATAATGCCCAAATACCTTGGCCCAAATACCTTGTAGTATTCCCAAGGTTACACTTTTACAAAAGCCCAGAAAATACTATTATACTTCCCTCAGTCACAAAAACAAAACCCTAAGTAAATCTTCACCCGTAGTTGAAGTTATAAGTAGAAGTTTGTTAGAACTTCTAAGGGTTGGTTGGAGCGGGTCGGAGCGCACAGAGTAGGAGCTAAACCTTGCTCAGGATCGACATATAAACTCGGATAATTTTGGGCTTATCGAGGTAAACATTCTTAACCTTCTGTGGTAATTGGAAATTACATATTGTAGGAGTATATAGTTAAGTATACTATATATAGAATTGAACATAGTTGTGCGGCAATGTCTTTTGACTTAAGCCTGAATAATACTTACGGCAATGTCTTGCGACTTAAGCCTGAATTTAAAGAGAAGCGACGTAATTACATAGGGTGTATTCATGAGACTTGTAGTATTGCGTGAGTAGAATTGTACACGTCAGTTAGACGTGCAAACCCCACGGTTGGCTTGGTAGCGGCCTCGATAGAGGAGGAGATTTACGTTGTTGCGGGAGGTCTTTGCGAATTTTACGTAGAATATTCTACATTGAGATCTAGGATGTTAATAGGCGCCTTGTGGCCTCTATAGGTTGAAATCTGCGTATGGCGTGATCTACTTGGCTTAAGGAGTAGCCGAGCGGTTTGAGGTACTTGGAGCGTTTTGCTATTAGTCGATAATCATCGTCGCGAGGTATGTGAACCTCTTCCTATCTGTTCTAGCATGATATGTGTATAACTATGTTATGCGGTGAGACGTACATGTGTTTAATGTATTTGATTGGTTTGAAACATAAAGTGTTATAACGGCTTTATGGGAAGTTGGTTATAACGACTTTATGTAGGTAAGAAAATGCTTTGTGGTTTCAAAGGGTAACGATTTGACTTATAACGGATTTGATGTGTAGTAATAAAGAACTTGAAGTGTTTCAAAAGACCTTTTGAAAGAAAAGTAATACTTGGCTTTGAAAACATAAGAGTTGTACTAGCTTTATGGGAAGTTAGGTATAACGTCTTAAGAGTGATAAAAGAATGGTTTCTTGATTTTTTAAGATAAGAGACTTGACTTAATGGTATTGATATGAATTTTGTTAAAGGTGTGAAACCTCATTCGTGAGTAATGAGTCGGGTTTTAAAAGGAATAATGTTTCTTGATTTTGGAAATCAGAATGAGTATCGACAAACCACTGCAGCGTTAATAAAGGAAAATGTATTGAATAATGAAGTATGGTATTAAAACCAGTAGAAACCTCCATCTGCATAGGAGCTAAGATAGGACAAAATGATATTACATTTCCTAGATCATGGCTGCTTAATAAGATTGATTATAAACAAGAATAACCTACTCACATATAAGACATATGTTTCTCAAAACGTTTAAAGGAGGATTATGTTTTAAAGGATTTAAAACTATGAACTACGAAACCTTTTCTAAAATGAGAAACTTGAGCATTTGAAATTAAGCAAACTTGAACGTTTGGAAAATAAGGTTGCTACTTGATTTTACAAAGGAAGGCATTTTGGTTTACTTAACAATGTTAGTCACTCTATTTTTATACTACGGGTATCGGGTGACCTTCATAAAAGAAATGGATCTTTAAAAGGAATTTAACTTCCGTAGTAATTTAGGTTTAAACCCAGACTTTGGCATAAAATGAAAGTACTTTGAGTTGTGTAAAGCTTGCCTATGCTTGTTGTTGTGAAGCTTGTCTATGCTTGTTGTTGTGAAGCTTGCCTATGCTTGTTGTTGTGAAGCTTTCCTATGCTTGTTGTTGTGAAACTGCCTATGCTTGTTGTGATAGCCTTTGTTGTATTCTGTACCCGCGTCTCGATGGAGGCGGTTGATTTGTTATGAGCGATTATACACCGAGTCCCACGAGATGGCGGTCACGTATTTCATCGATATTACACCGAGTCGCGAGATGGCGGTCACGTATTTCATCGATATTACACGAGTCCCACGAGATGGCGGTCGGTATTTCATCCGATATTACACCGAGTCACGAGATGGCGAGTCACGTATTTCATCGATATTACACCGAGTCCCGAGATGGCGAGTCACGTATTTCATCCGGTTATCATACATATCTCCCGCTTTATATAGACTATTATGATTTCATTTGATCTTTTCTGATTTCACATACTTGGTACTGTTGTCTTGACCTCCTTGAGTGCGTTCATCTGCGAGTTGAGGTACATCGGTGGTGGATCTCGCTCATAGGATCACAGTTCGGTGTCGGGAAGCCCCATTTCTTGAGGCTTATCTTTTGGTATGTTACCACAGTGCATAGATTCTTATAAATTCGTGGTATGGCGGGGCCTGTCCGTCATAGTCTTGTAAAAATCTTAGAGTGCATGCCTTGTTGTGGCGGGGTTTGTAAAAAGGATAACTGTTCGTATTTATGTATATATGATGAAGGCAAGCTGTTTTGGTTGCTTTGTTTATTTATCTTGTCTCTTAATTCATTTCATGTTTTTATTTCGCTGATTTTCTCGATGTTGTATCACTAGGGTGCAGGTAAGGCACGATCACGCGGCGAGGTTGGTCGTGACAAAAGTGGTATCGAGCGATTAATCCTCGGAAAGTGTCTCTGAACCGTGTCTAGTAGAGTCTTGATTATCGGTGTGTTGTGCACCACATCTATAATCGGAGGCTATAGGACATTTAGGATTGGTTTCCATTCTTCTCATTACGAGATCGTGCCCTGAGTCTGTGATAAGTTGGACCCTCTCGACGTATTCCTTTCCTTTACGATTATGCCTCGCGTAAGGCAACCTGAGCCCGGATGGGCAAGGCGATCGAAGGAGCTGTTAGTGGGATCTGAGAGAATGCAGTGCGAGCGTCGATGCACGAGGCAGTGCTTCCGACGGAGAGTTTCGCGACGCCGCCCGACCAGCGAGTTAGAGCGCAGCGATGGCTGCGAGACTCTGATACTGAGCCTCGGTCCCGGCTGGAGCGGATGAGATGGGTACAAGGAGATGGCGATTCGGCGAAGTCGTGGCGAATATGAGATAGGCTAGATCGGCAGTTCCGGCCCGATAGCACCGTAGTTCACCCCGGCGACGATTTGAGGCTACGTGACTTTCTCGAGTTGTAGCCCGATGTTCTATGGATCGAGGCGAGATGACCTCGAGTTTATCAAGCGACTCGACGGACCGTAGTGATCGAGTCTCGAGGCGAGTCGGTGGTATTTGGTTCGCATCACCGCGTGATCTGCGATTGGGTTTGATTCGTGGAGTTGTCGGGAAGAGCATGCACTCCACCGTATGGGGCGAAGTTCTCGAGGCTTTTCTTGCACATTTCTTGCCCCACGATGAGAGGGCTCGGGCCAGATTTTTGACGTTGAGACAGGGCGGGCGGGCGGTTAGAAGTACAATGTGGAGTTCGACTCATTAGCTCGGTATGTTCCCGTGTGGTAGCGATATGGAGGACGAGTACACCGCTACGTCACCGGCTGGATGATTACTTGGCGAGGCTTATGCGGGAGTAGCTCTTCACCGGCATGGACATTGCCGCACGCAAGCTCATGCACTAGGATGTGAGGCACGGAGAGGTCGACGGAATGGCCGAGATCGGCGAAGAGGGCGAGCAGCAGGTCCTTTGGTACCTTTCGAGGCGGACCGCCTCGCAGCCGTCTAGTTCTGTACCTCCACCGATGCAGTGGTCCCCGCGATCGTCGGGGCGTTGAGGTATTCGGGGCTGGTCGAGCTCGTGGCTTACGGTTCACAGATATACATGGGTTCTAGCGGTCGAGTTGAGTTTTCCTCGGTGTACGATGTGGCGACGTCATCGAGAATGTCGTCTTTTTGCAGTGCTTGTTTTCTGCGGCCGTCGAGCCATGTGACGAGCTCTAGTAGGAAGGATGCAAACATAATGACTCGACCTGGGATCGGTGGCGGGTTCATCGCTTTCATACGGTATGCGCCTGCGAGTGAGCCTTTGATTAGAGTGGAGCGGTAGATTCAGGTATATCCTTAACCCTTTAGAGATTTGTATGCATGATATGATGACCTTATTATTGTGTGCTACGTTCGGATAACGTTATGTTGGTTATGAGTTAGAAAGCTTGGCTAGTTGAAAGTATATGTATGGGGGCATGGAAAGTGTGAACTTTAGAATATTTCATGTCGAGACCTTAGATGTAAGGTCATCTTGAATAAAAGATTTTACGGTTAGTCCTTGTTGAAATACTTGGTTTGCGTATAAATGTATTGTGTGATAAGTCCCTGGGTTGGGTAAATGAAAGTGGTATCTTTCCTGATGTGATTTAGCAAGGTCGTTCCGGATCGGGAAACAAGAGCGTGATGCGTTAAGTGGGTCGGGTTGGGGCCATGTTGCGGGCCGACCCGCAGCCTGTTTCGAGGTGGGGTCAGCTCTGGGTGGTCCCGCCAGGTGGTAGGGTCACGAGGGTGCTAGGCCCAAGTTTAGATGACCATCGTATGAGTTCGTGGATATGTTCGACCAGAAGCGGATCGTGAAGGCCGGGAATGGCCTTAAGGAAGATCGAGGCTAGTAAGATGACCAAGTTTGGAGGTAGTGACTCCAAAGTGTTGGAAACTGAAGTATGGTACGTATACTAGAAGAATTCAAGTGTTCGAGAAAGTCTGACGAGTAAGGGTAGAGGCGAGCATGTATTGCGAGCATAGATATGATCATTTCTTGTGAAGAGAGAAGGTGCGAAGGATGTATATTTTAGACCTCAGGGATCGCATGCAGTCCGGTACCATTTGTTGGGTCGCCAGAGTGACACCAGAGCCTCGCGGCAAAGTGACAAAAGTTTGTGATGTTAGAGGTGTTTCCTCGTGGACTTGGATTTGGGTTTTCGCGCGCATGTTATTTTTGTGGCCAGGTGTGGCATGTTTGGTTTCGTAAGTATAGTAGTGAAGGCTATCTGACGCGTGTTTGCTTTGAGACTGAGAAGGAACATTCGGGACGAATGTTTCTAAGGGGGGAAGAATGTTATACCCCGTATTTCCAGAGTATGTACGTGAGGGCGTACGTATAATAATTTGAGCCTTAAGTTAGGCAAGTTTCGAAATTTGTACACAACCCGATAGGAGTCGTTTTTCGAAACGTTTCCACAGCTTTCGTAGGGAAAATTCCGGCTTTGGCATTTTTAATTTTTGCGGATTTTTCCGAGAGACGAAACATTTTGGACCAACGGGAGGGTGACATGTGTCACCCTCACATTGGGAGCAAGTGGGCAGAGGCAAGTCGAGGGCACGTTTTTGTGCCTTTGGTTAGGTAGGATATTTGTGCAAGTTGGTGTGGTAGATGGATAAGGTCCACATGGTTGAAATCTAGCCCTACACTTGCACCACTTGTCTTCATCTTGGCCATTGGTTGGCCTTTACTTGACCTATAAATACCCTCTAAGTTGAAGACTTTCTTCATCAAAAACTTGAGCAATCTTTCTAAGTCTCAAATACTCCCTCCTCTTGTTTGATCTCGTCCAAAGCCCCTCCCATTGAGAAGGCCCTTTGGCCGAAAGCTTCCCCTCCTTTGTAGTGGTTAGGTGGGGTACCCCAAAACCTAGTTGTTTTCGTATAATACCCCTTTTTGTGGTATAGAAATACTCTCCTAGTATTGTTATAATGCCCAAATACCTTGCCCAAATACCTTGTAGTATTCCCAAGGTTACACTTTTACAAAAGCCCGAAAATACTATTATACTTCCTCATCACAAAAACAAAACCTAAGTAAATCTTCACCCGTAGTTGAAGTTATAAGTAGAAGTTGGTTAGAACTTCTAAGGGTTGGTTGGAGCGGAGTCGGGCGCGGAGTAGGAGCTAAACCTTGCTCGGGATCGACATAAACTCGGATAATTTTGGGCTTATCGAGGTAAACATTCTTAACCTCCTGTGGTAATTGGAAATTACATGTTGTAGGAGTATATAGTTAAGTATACTATATATAGAATTGAACATAGTTGTGCGGCAATGTCTTTTGACTTAAGCCTGAATAATACTTACGGCAATGTCTTGCGACTTAAGCCTGAATTTAAAGAAGAGAAGCTGTAATTACATAGGGTGTATTCTGATGAGACTTGTGTAGTATTACGTGAGTAGAATTGTACACGTCGGTTAGACGTGCAAACCCCACTGGTTGGCTTGGTAGCGGCCTCGATAGAGGAGGAGATTTCTGTTGTTGCGGGAGGTCTTTGCGAATTTTCTGTAGAATATTCTACATTGAGATCTAGGATGTTAATAGGCGCCTTGTGGCCTCTATAGGTTGAAGTACTGCGTATGGCGTGATCTACTTGGCTTAAGGAGTAGCCGACGGTTTGAGGTACTTGGAGCGTTTTGCTATTAGTCGATAATCATCGCGAGGTATGTGAACCTCTTCCTATCTGTTCTAGCATGATATGTGTATAACTATGTAGTACGGTAGACGTACATGTGTTTAATGTATTTGATTGGTTTGAAACATAAAGTGTTATAACGGCTTTATGGGAAGTTGGTTATAACAGCTTTATGTAGGTAAGAAAATGCTTTGTGGTTTCAAAGGGTAACTGATTTGACTTATAACGGATTTGATGTGTAGTAATAAAGAACTTGAAGTGTTTCAAAAAGACCTTTTTGAAAGAAAAGTAATACTTGGCTTTGAAAACATAAGAGTTGTACTAGCTTTATGGGAAGTTAGGTATAACGTCTTAAGAGTGATAAAAAGAATGGTTTACTGATTTTTTTTAAGATAAGAGACTTGACTTAATGGTATTGATATGAATTTTGTTAAAGGTGTGAAACCTCATTCGTGAGTAATGAGTACTGGGTTTTAAAAGGAATAATGTTTCTTGATTTTGGAAATCGAATGAGTATCGACAAACCACTGCAGCGTTAATAAAGGAAAATGTATTGAATAATGAAGTATGGTATTAAAACCAGTAGAAACCTCCATCTGCATAGGAGCTAAGATAGGACAAAATGATATTACATTTCCTAGATCATGGCTGCTTAATAAGATTGATTATAAACAAGAATAACCTACTCACATATAAGACATATGTTTCTCAAAACGTTTAAAGGAGGATTATGTTTTAAAGGATTTAAAACTATGAACTACGAAACCTTTTCTAAAATGAGAAACTTGAGCATTTGAAATTAGGCAAACTTGAACGTTTGGAAAATAAGGTTGCTACTTGATTTTACAAAGGAAGGCATTTTGGTTTACTTAACAATGTTAGTCACTCTATTTTTATACTACGGGTATCGGGTGACCTTCATAAAAGAAATGGATCTTTAAAAGGAATTTAACGTACGTAGTACTTTAGGGTTAAAACCCAGACTTTGGCATAAAATGAAAGTACTTTGAGTTGTGTAAAGCTTGCCTATGCTTGTTGTTGTGAAGCTTGTCTATGCTTGATGTTGTGAAGCTTTCCTATGCTTGTTGTTGTGAAGCTTTCCTATGCTTGTTGTTGTGAAACTGCCTATGCTTGTTGCGATAGCCTTTGTTGTATTTCTGTACCCCCGCATCTCTCGATGGAGGGCCGGTTGATTTGTTATGAACGATTATACAGAGTCACGAGATGGCGAAGTCACGTATTTCATCGATATTACACCGAGTCGCGAGATGGGCGGTCACGTATTTCATCCGATATTACACGAGTCCCACGAGATGGCGAGTCGCGTATTTCATCGATATTACAAGGTCCCACGAGATGGCGGTCACGTATTTCATCCGATATTACACCGAGTCGCGAGATGGCGAGTCACGTATTTCATCGGTTATCATACATATCTCCGCTTTATATAGACTATTATGATTTCATTCTGATCTTTTCTGATTTCACATACTTGGTACTGTTATCGACCTCCTTGAAGTGCGTTCATCTGCGCAGTTGAGGTACATCGGTGGTGGATCCTCGCTCAGGATCACAGATTCGTGTCGAAGCCCCATTTCTTGAGGCTTATCTTTTGGTATGTTACCACACAGTCCGTAGATTCTTATAAATTCGTGGTATGGCGGGGCCACTGTCCGTCATAAATTGTAAAAATCTTAGAAGTGCATGTAATCGTTGTGGCGGGAGTTTGTAAAAAGGATAACTGTTCGGGTATTTATGTATATATGATGAAGGCAACTGTTTTGGTTGGTCTGTTTATTTATCTTGTCTCTTAATTCATGTTCATGTTTTTATTTCCACGATTTTCTCGATGTTGTATCACTAGGGTGCCGGTAAGGCACGATCCACGGGCAGTTCGGTCGTGACAAAAGTGGTATCGAGCGATTAATCCTCGGAAAGTGTCTCTGAACCGTGTCTAGTAAGTCTTGATTATCGGTGTGTTGTGCACCACATCTATAATCGTCGAGGCTATAGGACATTTAGGATTGGTTTCCATTCTTCTCATTACGAGATCGTGCCCAGAATTGTGTGATAAGTTGGACCCACCAGCGTATTCCTTTCCTTTACGATTATGCCTCGCGTAAAACCTGAGCCCGGATGGGCAAGGTAGTCGAAAGGCTGTTAGTGGGATCTGAGAATGCGAGGCGCGAGCGGTCGATACACGAGCAGTGCCGACGGAGAGTTTCGCGACGCCGCCGGCTGCGAGTTTAGAGCGCAGCGGTGGCTGCTGAGACTCTGATACACGAGCCTCGGTCCACGGCCGGAGCGGATGAGATGGGTACAAGGAGATGGCGATTCTGGCGAGTCGTGGCGAGATATGAGGATAGGCTAGATCACAGCGATTCCGGCCCAGTAGCACCGTAGTTCACCCCGAGCGACAGTTTGAGGCTACGTGACTTTACGAGTTGTAGCCCGATGTTCTATGGATCGAGGCGAGATGACCCTCGGGAGTTTATCAAGCGACACTGGATCGTAAGTGATCGAGTCTCGCAGCGGTCGGTGGTATTGGGTTCGCATCACCGCGTGATCTGATTGATTGGGTTTGATTCGTGGGAGTTGTCGGGAAGAGCATGCACTCGGCCGTATGGGACGAGTTCTCAAGGGCTTTTCTTGCACATTTCTTGCCCCGGATGAGAGGGCTCGGGCGACAAATTTTTGACGTTGAGGCGGGGCGGGCGGACGGTTAGAGAGTACAATGTGGAGTTCGACTCATTAGCTCGGTATGTTCCGTGTGGTAGCCGATATGGAGGACCAGTACACCGCTACGTCCGGGCTGGATGATTACTTGGCGAGCTTATGCGAGTAGCTCTTGGTAGGGCATGGACATTGCCGCATGCAAGCTCATGCACTAGGATGTGAGGCACGGAGAGGTCGACGGAATGGCGAGATCGGCGAGAAGAGGCGAGCAGCGAGGTCCTTTGGTAACTTTCGGCGGACCGCCTCGGCGATCTAGTTATGTACCTCCACGATGCAGTGGTCCCCCGCGATCGTCGGGGCGTTCGGGTATTCGGGGGCTGGTCGAGCTCGGGGCTTCGTTGCGAATATACATGGGTTCTAGATCGGGTTGAGTTTTCCTCGGTGTACGATGTGGCGACGCCATCCGGGAATGTCGTCTTTCTGCGGTGCTTGTTTTCCTGCGGCGTCGAGGGCCGTATGAAACGTCTAGTAGGAAGGATGCAAACAGAATGACTCGGCCTACGGATCGATGGCGAGTTCATCGCCTACGGTATCGCCTGCGTGCCTTTGATTAGAGTGGAGCGGTAGATTCAGGTATATCCTTAACCCTTTAGAGATTTGTATGCATGATATGATGACCTTATTATTGTGTGCTACGTTCGGATAACGTTATGTTGGTTATGAGTTAGAAAGCTTGGCTAGTTGAAAGGATATGTATGGGGGCATGGAAAGTGTGAACTTTAGAATATTTCATGTCGAGACCTTAGATGTAAGGTCATCTTGAATAAAAGATTTTACGGTTAGTCCTTGTTGAAATACTTGGTTTGCGTATAAATGTATTGTGTGATAAGTCCCTGGGTTGGGTAAATGAAAGTGGTATCTTTCCTGATGTGATTTAGCAAGGTCGTTCCGGATCGGGAAACAAGAGCGTGATGCGTTAAGTGGGTCGGGTTGGGGCCATGTTGCGGGCCAACCCGCAGCCTGTTTCGAGGTGGGGTCAGCTCTGGGTGGTCCCGCCAGGTGGTAGGGTCACGAGGGTGCTAGGCCCAAGTTTAGATGACCATCGTATGAGTTCGTGGATATGTTCGACCAGAAGCTGATCGTGAAGGCCGGGAATGGCCTTAAGGAAGATCGAGGCTAGTAAGATGACCAAGTTTGGAGGTAGTGACTCCAAAGTGTTGGAAACTGAAGTATGGTACGTATACTAGAAGAATTCAAGTGTTCGAGAAGAGTACGACGAGTAAGGGTAGAGGCGAGCATGTATTGCGAGCATAGATATGATCATTTCTTGTGAAGAGAGAAGGTGCGAAGGATGTATATTTTAGACCTCAGGGATCGCGTGCGATCGGTACCATTTGTTGGGTCGCCAGAGTGACACCAGAGCCTCGCGGCAAAGTGACAAAAGTTTGTGATGTTAGAGGTGTTTCCTCGTGGACTTGGATTTGGGTTTTCGCGCGCATGTTATTTTTGTGGCCAGGTGTGGCATGTTTGGTTTCGTAAGTATAGTAGTGAAGGCTATACCGGCACGTGTTTGTTTTGAGGCGAGAAGGAACATTCGGACGAATGTTTCTAAGGGGAAGAATGTTATACCGTATTTCGGAGTATGTACGTGAGGCGTCGTATAATAATTTGAGCCTTAAGTTAGGCAAGTTTCGAAATTTGTACACAACACGATAGAGTCGTTTTTCGGAAACGTTTCCACGACTTTCGTAGGGAAAATTCCGGCTTTGGCATTTTAATTTTTGCGGATTTTTCCGAGAGGCGAAACATTTTGGACCAACGGGAGGGTGACATGTGTCACCCTCACATTGGGAGCAAGTGGACGGCAAGGGCAAGTCAAGGGCACGTTTTTTGTGCCTTTGGTTAGGTAGGATATTTGTGCAAGTTGGTGTGGTAGATGGATAAGGTCCACATGGTTGAAATCTAGCCTACACTTGCACCACACTTGTCTTCATCTTGGCCATTGGTTGGCCTTTACTTGACCTATAAATACCACTCTAAGTTGAAGACTTTCTTCATCCAAAACTTGAGCAATCTTTCTAAGTCTCAAATACTCCCTCCTCTTGTTTGATCTCGTCAAAAGCCCCTCCCCATTGAGAAGGCCCTTTGGCGAAAGCTTCCCCCTCAGTAGTGGTTAGCGTGGGGTACCCCTAGACTAGTTGTTTTCGTATAATACCCCTTTTTGTGGTATAGAAATACTCTCCTAGTATTGTTATAATGCCCAAATACCTTGGCCCAAATACCTTGTAGTATTCCCAAGGTTACACTTATACAAAGCCCGAAAATACTATTATACTTCCTCACCACAAAAACAAAACCCTAAGTAAATCTTCACCCGTAGTTGAAGTTATAAGTAGAAGTTTGTTAGAACTTCTAAGGGTTGGTTGGAGGCGGCCGGAGCGCCTGAGTAGGAGCTAAACCTTGCTCAGATCGACATATAAACTCGGATAATTTTGGGCTTATCGAGGTAAACATTCTTAACATACGTGGTAATTGGAAATTACATGTTGTAGGAGTATATAGTTAAGTATACTATATATAGAATTGAACATAGTTGTGCGGCAATGTCTTTTGACTTAAGCCTGAATAATATTTACTGCAATGTCTTGCGACTTAAGCCTGAATTTAAAGAAAGAAAGCTGTAATTACATGGGGTGTATTACAGTAGACTTGTGTAGTATTACTGTGAGTAGAATTGTACACGTCCGGTTAGACGTGCAAACCCCCCCCCCCCCCCCGGGTTGGGGTGGTAGCCGGCCGCGATAGAGGAGGCGATTTAAGCTGTTGTTGCGGGGAGAGTCTTTGCCGAATTTTACGTAGAATATTCTACATTGAGATCTAGGATGTTAATAGGCGCCTTGTGGCCTCTATAGGTTGAATCTGCGTATGGCGTGATCTACTTGGCTTAGGAGTAGCCGACGGTTTGAGGTACTTGGGCGTTTTGCTATTAGTCGATAATCATCGCGAGGTATGTGAACCTCTTCCTATCTGTTCTAGCATGATATGTGTATAACTATGTACGGTAGACGTACATGTGTGTAATGTATTTGATTGGTTTGAAACATAAAGTGTTATAACGGCTTTATGGGAAGTTGGTTATAACTTTATGTAGGTAAGAAAATGCTTTGTGGTTTCAAAGGGTAACTGATTTGACTTATAACGGATTTGATGTGTAGTAATAAAGAACTTGAAGTGTTTCAAAAAGACCTTTTTGAAAGAAAAGTAATACTTGGCTTTGAAAACATAAGAGTTGTACTAGCTTTATGGGAAGTTAGGTATAACGTCTTAAGAGTGATAAAAAGAATGGTTTACTGATTTTTTTTAAAGATAAGAGACTTGACTTAATGGTATTGATATGAATTTTGTTAAAGGTGTGAAACCTCATTCGTGAGTAATGAGTACTGGGTTTTAAAAGGAATAATGTTTTACTGATTTTGGAAATCAGAATGAGTATCGACAAACCACTGCAGCGTTAATAAAGGAAAATGTATTGAATAATGAAGTATGGTATTAAAACCAGTAGAAACCTCCATCTGCATAGAAGCTAAGATAAGACAAAATGATATTACATTTCCTAGATCATGGCTGCTTAATAAGATTGATTATAAACAAGAATAACCTACTCACATATAAGACATATGTTTCTCAAAACGTTTAAAGGAGGATTATGTTTTAAAGGATTTAAAACTATGAACTACGAAACCTTTTCTAAAATGAGAAACTTGAGCATTTGAAATTAGGCAAACTTGAACGTTTGGAAAATAAGGTTGCTACTTGATTTTACAAAGGAAGGCATTTTGGTTTACTTAACAATGTTAGTCACTCTATTTTTATACTACGGGTATCGGGTGACCTTCATAAAAGAAATGGATCTTTAAAAGGAATTTAACGTACGTAGTACTTTAGGGTTAAAACCCAGACTTTGGCATAAAATGAAAGTACTTTGAGTTGTGTAAAGCTTGCCTATGCTTGTTGTTGTGAAGCTTGTCTATGCTTGTTGTTGTGAAGCTTGCCTATGCTTGTTGTTGTGAAGCTTTCCTATGCTTGTTGTTGTGAAACTGCCTATGCTTGTTGTGATAGCCTTTGTTGTATTTACGTACCGCGTCTCGATGGAGGCGGTTGATTTGTTATGAACGATTATACACCGAGTCACGAGATGGCGGTCGCGTATTTCATCGATATTACACCGAGTCCCACGAGATGGCGGTCACGTATTTCATCCGATATTACACCGAGTCCCACGAGATGGCGGTCACGTATTTCATCTGATATTACACCGAGTCCCACGAGATGGGCAGGGTCACGTATTTCATCTGATATTACACCGAGTCCCACGAGATGGGCAGGGTCACGTATTTCATCTGGTTATCATACATATCTCCTGCTTTATATAGACTTATGATTTCATTCTGATCTTTTCTGATTTCACATACTTGGTACTGTTATCTTGACCTCCTTGAGCTGCGTTCATGCCGCGAGTTGAGGTACATCGGTGGTGGATCTCGCCATAGGATCACGATTCAGTGTCGGAAGCCCCATTTCTTCGAGGCTTATCTTTTGGTATGTTACCACAGTGCAGTGGATTCTTATAAATTCGAGGTATGGCGGGGCCACATCGTCATAAATTGTAAAAATCTTAGAGTGCAGTAATTGTTGTGGCGGGGTTTGTAAAAAGGATAACTGTTGGGTATTTATGTATATATGATGAAGGCAATCGCTTTGGTTGCTTTGTTTATTTATCTTGTCTCTTAATTCATTTCATGTTTTTATTTCGCTGATTTTCTCGATGTTGTATCACTAGGGTGCCCGGTAAGGCACGATCCACGGGCCCGGTTGGTCGTGACAAAAGTGGTATCGAGCGATTAATCCTCGGAAAGTGTCTACGAACCGTGTCTAGTAAGTCTTGATTATCGGTGTGTTGTGCACCACATCTATAATCGGAGGCTATAGGACATTTAGGATTGGTTTCCATTCTTCTCATTACGAGATCGTGCCCACAGAGTTGTGTGATAAGTTGGACCCTCGACGTATTCCTTTCCTTTACGATTATGCCTCGCGTAAGGCAACCTGAGCCCGGATGGGCAAAGCGATCGAAGAGGCTGTTAGTGGGATCTGAGGAGAATGCAGCGCGAGCGGTCGATACTGAGCAGTGCTTCCGCGGAGAGTTTGCGACGCCGCCGGCGCAGCGAGTTAGAGCGCGGCGATGGCTGCTGAGACTACTGATACACGAGCCTCGGTCCCGGCTGGAAGCGAGATGAGATGGGTACAAGAGATGGCGATTCTTGGCGGTCGTGGCGAATATGAGATAGGCTAGATCACGGCGATTCCGGCCCAGTAGCACCGTAGTTCACCCCGGCGAGCAGTTTGAGGCTACGTGACTTTACGAGTTGTAGCCCTTGATGTTATGGATCGAGGCGAGATGACCTCCGTGAGTTTATCCGAAGCGGCTCTGGATCGTGAGTGATCGAGTCTCGCAGGCGAAGTCGGTGGTATTGGAGTTCGCATCACCGCGTGATCTGCAGATTGGCCCAGTTTGATTCGTGGGAGTTGTCGGGAAGAGCATGCACTCCCAAGTATGGGGCGAGTTCTCGAGGCTTTTCTTGCACATTTCTTGCCCAGATGAGAGGGCTCGGCCGACAATTTTTGACGTTGAGACGGGGCGGGCGGGCGGTTAGAAGTACAATGTGGAGTTCGACTCATTAGCTCGGTATGTTCCCGTGGTAGCCGATATGGAGGGCGAGTACACCGCTACGTCACCGGTGGATGATTACTTGGCGAGGCTTGTGCAGTAGCTCTTGGCCGGGCATGGACATTGCCGCGTGCAAGCTCATGCACTAGGATGTGAGGCACGGAGAGGTCGACGGAATGGCCGAGATCGCGAAGAGGCGAGCAGCGAGGTCCTTTGGTAACTTCGGCGGACCGCCTCGGCCGATCTAGTTATGTACCTCCGCGATGCAGTGGTCCCCGCGATCGTCGGGGCGTTCAGTATTCGGGCTGGTCGAGCTCGGGGCTTAGTTCACGATATACATGGGTTCTAGCCATCGGGTTCGAGTTTTCCTCGGTGTACGATGTGGCGAGCGCCATCGAGAATGTCGTCTTTTTGCGGTGCTTGTTTTCTGCGGCCGTCGAGGCCGTGTGACGAAACCGTCTAGTAGGAAGGATGCAAGCGAATGACTCGACCTTTGGATCGATGGCGGGTTCATCGCCTACTGACTATGCCTGCAGGCGTGCCTTTGATTAGAGTGGAGCGGTAGATTCAGGTATATCCTTAACCCTTTAGAGATTTGTATGCATGATATGATGACCTTATTATTGTGTGCTACGTTCGGATAACGTTATGTTGGTTATGAGTTAGAAAGCTTGGCTAGTTGAAAGTATATGTATGGGGCATGGAAAGTGTGAACTTTAGAATATTTCATGTCGAGACCTTAGATGTAAGGTCATCTTGAATAAAAGATTTTACGGTTAGTCCTTGTTGAAATACTTGGTTTTGCGTATAAATGTATTGTGGGATAAGTCCCTGGGTTGGGTAAATGAAAGTGGTATCTTTCCTGATGTGATTTAGCAATGTCGTTCCGGATCGGGAAACAAGAGCGTGATGCGTTAAGTGGGTCGGGTTGGGGCCATGTTGCGGGCCGACCGCAGCTTTGTTCGGTGGGGTCAGCTCTGGGTGGTCGCCGGTGGTAGGGTCACGAGGGTGCTAGGCCCAAGTTTAGATGACCATCGTATGAGTTCGTGGATATGTTCGACCGGCGATCGTGAAGGCGGGAATGGCCTTAAGGAAGATCGAGGCTAGTAAGATGACCAAGTTTGGAGGTAGTGACTCCAAAGTGTTGAAGCGAAGTATGGCATTATACTAGAAGAATTCAAGTGTTCGAGAAGAGTACGACGAGTAAGGGTAGAGGCGAGCATGTATTGCGAGCATAGATATGATCATTTCTTGTGAAGAGAGAAGGTGCGAAGGATGTATATTTTAGACCTCAGGGATCGCATGCAGTCCGGTACCATTTGTTGGGTCGCCAGAGTGACACCAGAGCCTCGCGGCAAAGTGACAAAAGTTTGTGATGTTAGAGGTGTTTCCTCGTGGACTTGGATTTGGGTTTTCGCGCGCATGTTATTTTTGTGGCCAGGTGTGGCATGTTTGGTTTCGTAAGTATAGTAGTGAAGGCTATACCGGCACGTGTTTGTTTTGAGACTGAGAAGGAACATTCGGGACGAATGTTTCTAAGGGGGGAAGAATGTTATACCCCGTATTTCCAGAGTATGTACGTGAGGGCGTACGTATAATAATTTGAGCCTTAAGTTAGGCAAGTTTCGAAATTTGTACACAACACCCGATAGGAGTCGTTTTTCGACGAAACGTTTCCACAGCTTTCGTAGGGAAAATTCCGGCTTTGGCATTTTTAATTTTTGCGGATTTTCCGAGAGACGAAACATTTTGGACCAACGGGAGGGTGACATGTGTCACCCTCACATTGGGAGCAAGTGGACGGCAAGGGCAAGTCAAGGGCACGTTTTTTGTGCCTTTGGTTAGGTAGGATATTTGTGCAAGTTGGTGTGGTAGATGGATAAGGTCCACATGGTTGAAATCTAGCCCTACACTTGCACCACACTTGTCTTCATCTTGGCCATTGGTTGGCCTTTACTTGACCTATAAATACCCCTCTAAGTTGAAGACTTTCTTCATCCAAAAACTTGAGCAATCTTTCTAAGTCTCAAATACTCCCTCCCTCTTGTTTGATCTCGTCCAAAAGCCCCCCTCCCCCTTTGAGAAGGCCCTTTGGCCGAGAGCTTCCCCCTCCCCCTTTGTAGTGGTTAGCCGTGGGGTACCCCCCCCTTGCCTCGTTGTTTGGGTATAATACCCCTTGTTGTGGTATAGAAATACTCTCCTAGTATTGTTATAATGCCCAAATACCTTGGCCCAAATACCTTGTAGTATTCCCAAGGTTACACTTTTACAAAAGCCCAGAAAATACTATTATACTTCCCTCAGTCACAAAAACAAAACCCTAAGTAAATCTTCACCCGTAGTTGAAGTTATAAGTAGAAGTTGGTTAGAACTTCTAAGGGTTGGTTGGAGCGGGTCGGAGCGCACGGAGTAGGAGCTAAACCTTGCTCAGGATCGACATATAAACTCGGATAATTTTGGGCTTATCGAGGTAAACATTCTTAACCTTCTGTGGTAATTGGAAATTACATGTTGTAGGAGTATATAGTTAAGTATACTATATATAGAATTGAACATAGTTGTGCGGCAATGTCTTTTGACTTAAGCCTGAATAATACTTACGGCAATGTCTTGCGACTTAAGCCTGAATTTAAAGAAGAGAACTGAACTGTAATTACATAGGGTGTATTCAGATGGACTTGTGTAGTATTCGTGAGTAGAATTGTACACGTCAGGTTAGGCGTGCAAACCACTGGTTGGCTTGGTGGCGGCCTCGATAGAGGAGGAGATTTACTGTTGTTGCGGGGAGTCTTTGCCGAATTTTACGTAGAATATTCTACATTGAGATCTAGGATGTTAATAGGCGCCTTGTGGCCTCTATAGGTTGAAGTACTGCGTATGGCGTGATCTACTTGGCTTAAGGAGTAGCCGACGGTTTGAGGTACTTGGAGCGTTTTGCTATTAGTCGATAATCATCGCGAGGTATGTGAACCTCTTCCTATCTGTTCTAACATGATATGTGTATAACTATGTAGTACGGTAGACGTACATATGTTTAATGTATTTGATTGGTTTGAAACATAAAGTGTTATAACGGCTTTATGGGAAGTTGGTTATAACAGCTTTATGTAGGTAAGAAAATGCTTTGTGGTTTCAAAGGGTAACTGATTTGACTTATAACGGATTTGATGTGTAGTAATAAAGAACTTGAAGTGTTTCAAAAAGACCTTTTTGAAAGAAAAGTAATACTTGGCTTTGAAAACATAAGAGTTGTACTAGCTTTATGGGAAGTTAGGTATAACGTCTTAAGAGTGATAAAAAGAATGGTTTACTGATTTTTTTTAAGATAAGAGACTTGACTTAATGGTATTGATATGAATTTTGTTAAAGGTGTGAAACCTCATTCGTGAGTAATGAGTCGGGTTTTAAAAGGAATAATGTTTTACTGATTTTGGAAATCAGAATGAGTATCGACAAACCACTGCAGCGTTAATAAAGGAAAATGTATTGAATAATGAAGTATGGTATTAAAACCAGTAGAAACCTCCATCTGCATAGGAGCTAAGATAGGACAAAATGATATTACATTTCCTAGATCATGGCTGCTTAATAAGATTGATTATAAACAAGAATAACCTACTCACATATAAGACATATGTTTCTCAAAACGTTTAAAGGAGGATTATGTTTTAAAGGATTTAAAACTATGAACTACGAAACCTTTTCTAAAATGAGAAACTTGAGCATTTGAAATTAGGCAAACTTGAACGTTTGGAAAATAAGGTTGTTACTTGATTTTACAAAGGAAGGCATTTTGGTTTACTTAACAATGTTAGTCACTCTATTTTTATACTACGGGTATCGGGTGACCTTCGTAAAAGAAATGGATCTTTAAAAGGAATTTAACGTACGTAGTACTTTAGGGTTAAAACCCAGACTTTGGCATAAAATGAAAGTACTTTGAGTTGTGTAAAGCTTGCCTATGCTTGTTGTTGTGAAGCTTGTCTATGCTTGTTGTTGTGAAGCTTGCCTATGCTTGTTGTTGTGATCTTGCCTATGCTTGTTGTTGTGAAACTGCCTATGCTTGTTGTGATAGCCTTTGTTGTATTTCTGTACCCCCGCATCTCTCGATGGAGGGCCGGTTGATTTGTTATGAACGATTATACACCGAGTCCCGAGATGGCGGTCACGTATTTCATCCGATATTACACCGAGTCACGAGATGGGCGGTCACGTATTTCATCGATATTACACCGAGTCCCACGAGATGGCGAAGTCACGTATTTCATCCGATATTACAAGTCGCGAGATGGCGAGTCACGTATTTCATCCGATATTACACCGAGTCCCGAGATGGCGGTCACGTATTTCATCCGGGTTATCATACATGTCTCCGCTTTATATAGACTATTATGATTTCATTCTGATCTTTTCTGATTTCACATACTTGGTACTGTTGTCTTGACCTCCTTGGCCGCGTTAAATCCGCAGGTTGAGGTACATCGGTGGTGGATCCTCGCTCATAGGATCACAGTTCAGCGTGTCGGGAAGCCCCATTTCTTCGGAGGCTTATCTTTTGGTATGTTACCACAGTGCAGAGATTCTTATAAATTCGTGGTATGGTGGGGCCTGTCCGTCATATTGTTGTAAAAATCTTAAGTGCAGCTTTGTTGTGGCGGGGTTTGTAAAAAGGATAACTGTCGTATTTATGTATATATGATGAAGGCAACCGCTTTGGTTGCTTTGTTTATTTATCTTGTCTCTTAATTCATGTTCATGTTTTTATTTCCGCTGATTTTCTCGATGTTGTATCACTAGGGTGCCGGTAAGGCACGATCCACGGGCGAGTTCGGTCGTGGCAGTACATCGGGCCGTTCATTGTCCGCAGGTAGGCAAGGTTGCCTATGAGTTGGATCTGCCGTCCGATCTGGAGGCGGTCATCCGTGTTTCATGTTTCTATCTTTGAGGAGATGTATCGGGATCCATCTAGAGTGCATCCGATTGATGATGTCCGATTGGCCAGGGGTTATCGTATGAGGAGGTTCCATAGCGATAATCGATCGTCGGGTTAGCGTCTGCGTAACCAGGGCGTGGCTTCGTCAAAGTCTTGTGGCGGAACGAGCTCGAGGAGGAGATGAGTGGGAAGTCAAGAGGACATGAGGAGAAGTATCTCACCTATTCCCACACCTCCGTGTAATTCACTTTCCTACATGTAAATTTTCGTTATCGTTTATGCCTAAGTGTTGTTACGTGGCGTGTGTGGCTTTTGCAATCATTTAAGTTATGAAGAATCTTATCGTTAATCGTCTTGGGAAGGAACATTCGGACGAATGTTTCTAAGGAGGAGAATGTTATACCCGTATTTCGGAGTATGCGTGAGGCGTGCGTCTGAAAGTTTAGCCTTAAAGTAGGCAATGGGACGTTTTTTTTTGGCATAACTCATTAAAAGAATCGTTTTCCGACGAAACGTTTTACACAACTCGCGTAGGATAAATTCCGGCTATGTCATTTCTAATTTTTGCGGAATTTTCCGAGAGACGAAACACTTTGGACCAACGAGAGGGCGACACTTATCACCCTCTCATTGATGGATGTGAGGCGGAAATGGACCAAATTGGATGGCTTATTTTGTCAAGTAGTTGGTAGGATATTTTGTGTGCAAGTTGGCTAGGTACACTTGCCCAAATCTTGACCTTACACTTGCCTTGCACTTGGCATCATCTTGGCCCTTGGTTGGCCATGGCTTGACCTATAAATACCCCCTTAAGATGAAGAGTTCTTCATCCACAAATACTTTCCAAGTCTTGAAAATCCTTCCCTCTTCCTTGTAGCTTTTCGTCCAAACACCTCCCCCCCCCCCTTTGAGAAGCTTAGCCGAGGCTATTCCCCCCCCTAGCCTAGCCGAAATCTACCCCCCCTCCCTTGGTAGAAAAGTTGCCTTCTAGTATTGTTATAATGCCCAAAATACCCTAGCCCAAATCCCTTAGTACTTAGTAGAAGTTGTGAAGAACTTCTAAGGTTTCCTTGGAGCTATCGGAGCGTCTGACTTAGGAGCTAAGCCTTGCTCTGATCGACTTATATCTAGGATATTATTGGGCTTACCGAGGTAAATAATCCTAACCCTCTTTTGAATTAGAGAATACATACTGTAGAAGTATAGAATTAAGTATTGAATACTTAGAAAGATAGTACAGAATAGAATTGAACTGTTATCACAATATAAGGATTTAAAAAGAAGAATAATCAAACAGATTTACATGGGACTGTTTTCACGATGAACTTGAGTAGCTCACCGGTAGGAAAGTCTTTGCCCAATTTCCGTAGGATAGAGAACCCTCTGCTTAGAACTGTTTACAGAGTAGTCTGAACGTTGATAGACGTGTCTGACTATTATAGATTGATTCTCTGCGCGCGACATATTCAACTTGGTAGGTGGATTTCGCCGAGAAGGTATGTGATTCTTCCTATACCGCGAGCATGATATTTTAAATATATATGATACGGTGACGTCGTGTGTTAATCGAATAATAACTACGGCAATGTCTTTGACTTAAGCCCGAATAATATTTCTGGCAATGTCTCGCGACTTAAGCTGAATAATAAGGATCGAAAGCATTTCAAAAGAATCTTGAATCATTTTTATGAAGGAACTAATTGGTTTTAAGCGAAAGCTTAAGAGTTATACTAGCTTTATGGGAAGTTAGGTATAACAACTTAAGAATGATAAAAGGAACAATTTACTTATGTGTTTAGAAACAGACTTACATTGATCTATGGAAAGAATAATAAAATGGTTTGATAAGTAGACATGATATGATGTTATGTGTGTTAGTGTCTTGTAACGCTTGTATAAAAGGTATTCTTGTTGTGCTTATGTGTTTAACGATAAGTTGTTATGTTAGTATTATATCACTCACCTCTTGACATAAATCTGGGGTTGCGCCTCCGTCGGGGTATACCTCGAGCGATGCAGTGACTATGATGCGAGGACACCTCATGCGGTGCAGTGTGACCTATGCGGGCTGCGAGAGTTCGTGTTAGTGTGCGGGGTTATACCTCATGCGTCTATGTGGCCATGCGGACTACGAGTCGGGGCGATGCCGAGTAGCTACCTCGATGCGGGGTTATGCCCTATGGAGGCTACGTGAGTGGCCTATGCGGACTCTGAGAGTCGATTAGGCTTGCTTAATGATACTATGGGCAATTGGCCTGCTCGATCATTCGCGACCTAGAAAAGACCATTACGATTTACCTATTGTTGCTCTTGTTTATGATGTGGCACTATGTACGGTTACCTTGGTTGTTTCATACATATATGTAAACTGATTTTGAAATGATATGTTTTCATTTAAGTACTTTACAGTTTCGCATACTTAGTACCTGTTGTACTGACCTCCTTCGGGGGGCTGCGTTCATGCCGCAGGTAAGCGGCAGTGCTAGATCCACATCCTTAGGATCTCTACGTTGGTGTCGGGAGCTCCATCTTCTCCGGAGGCTCTACTTTTGGGTATGATCTCCCTGTTGTAGTTAGTTTTGTACAGTCAGGGTATGGCGGGGCCCTGTCCCGCCATAGTTGTTTACCTTCTTAGAGGTCTGTAGTCCTGTTGTACAGTTGGGATGTAACTGCAAAACTATGTTTATGTATATATGCCGAAAGACGACATTTTCTCACATAAAACTGTGTCTCTTTTTACAACTGTTTCATGTCTTGTTTTTATATTCCGCTGATTACTCTGATGTATGACTACTTGGGTGCCCGGGTAAGGCACCAGTCACGGGCCCCGGAACGGGTCGTGACATATGTGATACTTGGTTTTTAAAGTATAAGTCTCTTGGTTATAAAAGGAATGGATATGTCTAAAACCATAAAGGGTTATAACGGCTTTATGGGAAGTTGGTTATAACGGCTTTACGGAAGGTTAAGAAAGTTGTCTATTTTGATTATTGGGCATAAGTTGCCTAGATTGTGAAAATTTGAAGTTACTTGATTTCAAACTTTGAAATGAGTTTTCTAAAAGTGTAGTAACTTACTTTGAAAAATAGACACACCTTGATACTACGGGTGTTAGTATCTTGGGTTTTTACATAAAAAGGAGTCTTTTGAAAAGAATGTACGTACGTAGTACTTTGGCTTGATTAATTGAGAATTATTCTATTTGTGCCTTGATAAGTACTTTGGCTTGTTAAATGAGAATTATTCTATTTGTGCCCAGATAAGTACTTTGGCTTGTTAAATGAGAATTATTCTATTTGTGCCTTGATAAGTACTTTGGCTTGTTAAATGAGAATTATTCTATTTGTGCCTTGATAAGTACTTTGGCTTGTTAAATGAGAATTATTCTATTTGTGCCTTGATAAGTACTTTGGCTTGTTAAATGAGAATTATTCTATTTGTGCCTTGATAAGTACTTTGGCTTGTTAAAATGAGAATTATTCTATTTGTGCCCGGATAAGTACTTTGGCTTGTTAAATGAGAATTATTTTATTTGTGCCCTGATAAGTACTTTGACTTGTTAAATGAGAATTTTTCTATTTTTGCCTTGATAAGTACTTTGGCTTGGTTAATTGAGAATTAGCCTAGGTGTGCTGGTAATAGCCTTTGAGTGCAAGTATTATGTTTTATTACGTTGCCGCGACTCTCGGTTGGAGAATGGTCTGCAGTTGTAAGTTACTTGGGCGTCTGCAGCGGTGATGTGGGATTCCACGGGTATGCTTCTGTTAATTGTAGTACTTGGGTTAAATTCCCGGATTTTTTATAAAAGACATGGTAGTGCTTATGTCTTGTTTTATGGCCGGTTGAGATAGGGTAAGAGTATAAGTGAGGGGTAAACCCCCAAGACGCTGTACCACCTTCTCCAGGGTAAGAGTATAAGTGAGGGGTAAACCCCCAAGACGCTGTACCACCTGCTTTATGTGTTGTTTGTGGCCGGTTGAGACAGGTAAGAGTATAAGTGAGGTAAACCCCAGATGCTATACCACCGCTTTACCACCTTCTCGGGGTAAGAGTATAAGTGAGGTAAACCCCGAATATTGTTTACCACCTGCTTTACCACATTCTCCAGGGTAAGAGTATAAGTGAGGGGTAAACCCCCAAGACGCTATACCACCGGTGGGACTTGGTGTTCATGTATGTCTATTGATGTTATATTATATCATGGACTGCCGACAGTGAGGAAGGATTCCATGGGCATGATTGATATTATGGGCGTGAGACCCATGGTTATGTTTTTAGTAATGACTTTGAGGGCGTGCGTCCCTGACTTGATATGACTGTTTATGTATTGTGTACTGTAATTTGATTATCATACATGTCTCTGCTTTGTTAGATCATATGATTTTGTTCTGATATTTTGATTCACATACTTGGTACATTCTTCAGTCTTGACCTCGCCGGGCCGCGTTATGCCGCATGTTTAGGTACGCTGTTTGGTGATCGGCAGGTGTAGGACCCTTCTCAGAGTTTTTGGATAGCTCCTTCTGTTCGGGAGTTATCTTTTTGGTATAAGTTCTTTCAAGATGTGCTTTTATGCGATTATGGTACATGGGGACTTGTCCCGTCATAGTTCAGTATAACTCTTAGAGGTCTGTATTCATATGTAGGATTGGACTCATGTACAGTGTAGTGTCTTTTATTATGTATATTATATGGCAGCCTTGTCGGCTTTGCCCTTGCACGTACGTTGGTTTTAAAAAAAAAAAGTGTTATAAATTCCGCAGTTTACTTGTGTTGTTAAGGTAGAAGGGTGCCTAGGTATGGCACCAGTCACGGGCCCGGGGTTCGGGGCGTGACATATTCCAAAGAAATCCCAACATAAGAGCCCGGAAATACTACTTTATTCCATAGTCGCAAAATGAAGCCCTAGAAAAATCTTCATAGCTTAGATGAAGTGTTAAGAGAAGTTGTTTAGAAACTTCTAAGGGTTGCTTGGAGCGGGTTGGAGCGTAAGGAATTGGAGCTAAACGTTGCTCAGGATCGACTTATATCTTGGATAATTTTGGGCTTATCGAGGTAATTATCTTTGTCCCCCTATTGTAATTGGAGATTACATGTTGTAGTAGTTTAGAATTGAGTATAAGATATATTGGAAGGATGATTATAAAGAATTGAATCAGTATTTACATAGAATTTGTATTCTGATGACTTGTAGTATTATTGTGGAGTAGAATTGTACACGTCCGCTAGGCGTGTAACCCCTGGGATTGTTGGTTTAGCGGGCCTCGTTAGAGAGAGATTTATGTGGTTGCGGGCGGGGGGAGTCTTCGAATTCTCCGTAGAATAAGGAATCGTATCTAGAATTATTCTCTGAAGAGATCTTGAGGTTGATAGACGTTTTGTGGCCTTTATAGGTTAAAGTACTACGAGTAGCGTATTCTACTTGAAGGGTGGAAAAGGCGAGCAAGGTTAGAGTACGTGGAGCGATTTTCTAATTGTCGATAATCGTCGCGAGGTATGTGAACCTCTTCCTATCCTTTCTAGCATGATATTTGTGAAATATATTTAGTGCGATAGACGCACGTGTGTTTAAAGGAATTTGATTTTCCTTTTGTGTCCTTGACTTGATTCCAAAGTTAAGTGACTTGTTATGAAATATTAAGGACTTGAATTATGTTAAAAGTTGTAAAACCTCACTCATGAGTAATGGGTGTGTGGTCTTTTAAAGAATAAAGTTATCTTGATTTCGAAAATAAGAATAGTTGTCCTCGGTTGGTTTAAAACATAAAGTGTCATAATAGCTTTATGGGAAGTTATTTATAACGAATTTATGAAAACAAAAGAATGGTTTTATCATTGGATTTAAAATGATAACTTGACATTTTAAAGGTTGGAAGTTGGTTTCCTTAAAATGTTATGATTTGATTTCATGCTACGATTTCACATACTTGGTACTGTTATCGACCTCCTTCGGGCTGCGTTCATCCGCGGTAGAGGTACACCGATCGTCGATCTCGCCATAGGATCACATTCGACATTTTAGGAAGCTCGTTTCTCCGAGGCTTATCTTTCGTATAGTCCCTGTTGTTGTAGGTACTTACATTCGGGGTATGGCGCCACTGTCCGTCGTTGTTGTTATAACATTCGTAAGTGCAGAAATCTTGTTGTGGGCAGAGTTTTTAAAAGGGATGTAACTGTTCGGGTTCAAGTTTATTTATATATTCAGAAAGGTAACCGTTTTGGTTAGCCTGTTTTCTTATTTCATTATTGTATATCTTGTTTCATGTGTATGTTTTTATTTTCCGCTGATTTTGTCACGACCCGATCCCGGGCCCGTGACTGGTGCCTTACCCCGGGCACCCTAGTGATACAACATCAGGGTAATCAGCGGAACATAAAACAATAACATGAAGTCAAAGTAATAAGACAGTAAAATAAGAAGACATGCTAACCAAAACGGTTACCTTTAGTATAAATAAATATCAATTTGAACAGTTACATCCCATTACAACCCCGCCACAACAAGATTACTGCACTTATGAATGATATGACAACAACGACGGACAGTGCCCGTCATACCCCGAATGTAAGCACCTACAACAACGGACTATACTAAGCCTCCGAGAAACGGAGCTTTCCCAACGCCGAATCGTGACCTAAGCGAGGATCAACGACTGGTGTACTGCGGCATGAACGCAGCGGCGAGGTCAAGATAACAGTACTAATGTGAAACATGAAGATCTTGTAAATGAAATCATAGTAGTCTATAAGCGAGAGACATGTATGATAACCAAACTACGATTCACAATAAATAGCGATCATGTCTAGTCGTGACTCACGCCTCAAAGTCATCACTCCAATATAACAATGGGTCTCATTCCAACATCAATCATGCCCGTGGAAAACCTTCCTCACCGGCGATCATGATAGAAAAGCACCAAGGAATACACATGAAGCAGTCCCACTGTGTCCAAATAAAGCGATGCAGGGTAATGCGAAGGCATAGCCGACTACTAACACCAGCGGTACTAACAAGGTCATAAATCAGATCATGATATCTGTCTGCACCGTCACATGATCAAAGCCGTCGCCGCCGCAATATCAAATGTGCGCGTCTAGCCACGAACTCCGCGACTCGCATAGGCCAATCATAGGCGCATAAGGTATAACCCGCGTCGGTAGCTACTCCCGACATCGCCCCGACACGCAATCCGCATGGCCACATAGACCGCATGACCATAAAGGCCGCACTAACACGGAACTCTCGTAGCTCGCATAGGCCCCCAGACCCGCATGAGGTATTCTCAAATCATGGTCCTGCATCACTCGAGTCTACCGCGTCGGAGGCGGCTTAACCCCCGGAAACAAGTCAAGAGGTGAGTGATGTAATACTAGCACAACGGCTCACCGTTTAAACAACATAAGCACAACAAGGGGAAACCCCTTTACACAAATATCACAGAATACTAACACACGTAGCATCCTAATATGTTTACTTATCAAATCAACAAGAAGGTATTACAAGGCTATCACAAACCAATACAATCAAGTTATTCACACATAAGGTACTTTCTACTATATGATTAACGAGATCGGGTTTTTATTGTTATACCCCGTAGTTCCAGGGTATGTATGTGAGGACGTGCGTACGAGAATACGACAGAAATTTTGGAAAGAAAGGAAGATGTGATTTTTTTCGACGGAAAAGTTCCGGTTTTTGTGAAGAAAAAGGTTCGTTAATGGGAATTGGATTCCCAGATTTGGTATTTGGACTTCTTGGATTATATTAGAATTTTGAGGTTTTATTTTCAGAAATGGTCACGTGGGACCCACGGGAGAAATTTACGGTTTTGTGGGGCCCGCTTTGTTTTTGAGATTTCCGGTATTTTGGATATTTTCGGAAGACGAAATATTTTGGACGAGTCGGGGGGCGACACGTGTCACCCCCATGTGGCACTTGGCCGAAATGGGTGGACAAGTGGCTAGGCCACTTGGCCGATTTGGCCCTCACACTTGGCACCATTTTCGTTTGGCCATGTGGTGTGGTGGGACCCACACACACATGGCCCAATCTTGACCCTACACTTACCTTGATCTTGGCCCTTGAATCCTCTATATAAACCCCCTTAAGTTGAAGAAGTAAATCATCCCTCACTTGAAAGCTTTCCAAAGCAAATGTTTTCCCTCCCTTTGTGTAGATTTCGTCCCCCTCCCCTCTTGTGTAGAAAATACTTGGTGTATTGTTGTATAATCCCAAATACCTTGGCCTAGTATCCCTAGTAGTATTCCAAAGTTATTTCAATACTAGGAGCCGGAAATACTACTTTATTCCAATAGCCGTAAAACGAAACCACTAGAAAAATCTTCCTAGCTTGGTGGAAGTATTTAGAGAAGTTGTTTAGAAACTTCTAAGGGTCGCTTGGAGCGGGTTGGAGCGTAAGGATTGGAGCTAAACGTTGCTCAGATCGACTTATAACTTGGATAATTTTGGGCTTATCGAGGTAATGATCTATGTCCCCCTATTGTAATTGGATATTACATGTTGTAGTAGTTATACTAGAGTATATTATATTGGAAGGATGATTATAAAGGATTGAACGTATTTACATTGGGTGTACTTACAGTGGACTTGTGTAAGTATTATTGTGAAGATATTTGAACACGTCAGGTTAGGCGTGTAATCCACTGAGAGTTGTTGGCACAGTAGCGGGCCCGGTTAGGAGGAGATTTATGTGATAGCGGGGAGGTCTTTGCGAAATTTACGTAGAATAAGGAATCTTGTGTTTAGAATATTCTACGGAGAGTGCTAGAAGTTGATTTATATATTGTGGTTGTTATAGGTGGATCTTTCTACGCGGCATACTTGACTTGGCTTGTGGTTTAAGCTAAAGGTATGTGATTCTTCCTATACTCTTGAGCATGATTGTTGTGAACTATATAGTACGGTAGACGTGCGTGTGTGAAACGATTTTTGTTTGTTTTAAAACATAAAGTGTTATAATGGCTTTATGGGAAGTTAGTTATAACGACTTTATGAAGATAAAAGAAAGATTTGGTTTTGTGATAAAGCGACTTGATTTTGAAAGTTAAGAGACTTGATCTTGAAAGATAAGAGACTTGACTTATAACGACTTGTTTTGGAAAGGAGAAGTAACTTGATTTAAGTATAGGTTACTTGTTTTGAAAGAGTAAGTTAATTGGGTTTTAAAAGAGTATACTTGATGTTGTTCTAAAAGAAAAGCACTTGGTTTATAAAGTATAGAGTACTTGATTTTAAAAGCCTTGTAAAGATTTTCTGAAGGTGAAGTAATTTGGTTTTAAAAGTAAAGCGTGTTTTCTTTATATACTACAGTATTAGTATCACGTGGCTTTTACATAGAAAGAGGTCTTTTGAAAGAAGGAAAGTATGTAGTATTTTGGGTTTGAAACCGGATTGTTGATTAAAATGAATGTATGTTAAACTTGCCTATGCTTGTTGTGATAGTCTTTGATGTGCAAGTGTTTTGTTGATGTCTTGCCGTGACTCTGCAGGAGGCTATCCGATTGATTGATGGACATACCGACGTTGGGTGGTCACGAGTATCGTCCACTTTGAGTATTGATCGTTGTTTCGTGCCGTGACTCTGCAGGAGGCGGCTATCTGATTTATTCCCTTTGGACATGCTGACGTGATGGATGTACCACGGCCATGCGTCCAGTCGGATGGTTGCATGCCCATGACTTCCGAGGTAAGATGCCGGGCCATCCGGTCATGGTGAGGTTCGATTTGTTAGCCCACGGACCGCTAATCCATGAAGCTTGCCGCGGTGACGAGCGATCACGGGCTTGGTTTGTACGTGTGGTTCAGGCACACTTTAGATACTTGTTCTGGTCATTTTCTCGTGTACCGGTAGCCTCTGGTAGATAGCTTAAGATACTTGCCTCGGTCATATCTTGTGAGACGGTAGGCTATTGTACGTTAGCTTAAGATACTTGCCTCGGCGATTCGTGGCTAGCTTTTGGATCGTAGTTGGCTTCGCACCTTGCCGTGATGGATATGACTAGCTTTTGGGTAGTAGTTGGCTATTCTACTTGGCGACGGTTTTGATAGCCGACGCAGATCTAGTGTTCGTGTTCACATACGGGTGTTGTTTTACATCATATGCTGCCGGATGAGGAATGAGTTCCACGCATGAGTGGTATTATGGCGTGAGACCCATAATTATGTGTGAGTGATTATTCTGGGGATATGCGTCCCCTTACTTGACATAACTGTTTACGTATTGCGAAATGGTTTTATAAAATGATGAAATGTGATTTCATTACAGTATTTTCAGTTTCACATACTTGGTACCTGTTATGCTCGACCTCGCCCGGGCTGCGTTCATCCGCAGTAGAGGTACACCGATTGGTTGATCCTCGCCATAGGATCGCATTCGGCGTTAGGAAGCTCCGTTCCTCCGAGGCTTATCTTTTGGTATAGTCCACTGTCATTGTAGGTACTTGTACATTCGTGGTATGGCGGCCCCGTCCGTCATAGTTGTTGTATATCTTAGAAGTGCAGCTTTGTTGTGGCGGGGTTTGTAAAAAGGATAACTGGTCGGGTTTTATGTATATATACTGAAGGCAACGGTTGGGTTGGCCTGTGTATTTATTTATGTCTCTCATTTCATGTGTAAATTTTTTATTTCCGCTGGTTTTCTCTGATGTTGTATCACTAGGGTGCCCGGTAAGGCACCGATGTGAGCGAGTTTCGGCGTCACAAGTGGTATCGAAGCGATTAATCCTCGGAAAGTGTCTACGACCGTGTCTAGTAGAGTCTTGATTATCGGTGTGTTGTGCACATCTATAATCGAGGAGGTGCAGGACATTTAGGATTGGTTTCTATTCTTCTCACTCGAGATCGTGCCTTAGCGATGTTGTAAGTTGGACTCCTTCCGACGTGTTCTTTTACGCGATTATGCCTCCGCGCCAAGGCAACCGGCCTGAAGGGCAAAGCGGCCGTGGAGCTGCTAGTGGGACACGAGGAGTACGAGGCGCAGCGGCCATTACCGAGATAGTTCTTGACGGCGAGTTTTGCACGCCGCCCGGCCAGAGAGTTAGAGCGCAGCGGTGGCTGCAGAGACCACGGTACACGAGCCTCGGTCCACACCGGAGCGAGAGGAGACGGGTTACAAGGAGATGGCCCGATTCGCCGTGATCGTGGCGACACACGAGAGGCCGGATCTGGCGATTCGAGTTCGGTAGCCGTGAGTTCATCCCGGTCGGATAGTTTGAGGCTACGGATTTTACGAGTTGTATTCGCGAGTTACGGTCGAGGCACGAGGATGATCGCAGGAGTTCATCCGTCGATTCTGAAGGATCATGCGAGTGATCAAGGCTTGAGACCGAGTCCGTGATTTCGGTTCGCATCGGCCGCGTGATACCGCTGATCGTCGTTTGATTCATGGGAGCTGTCGGGAGCATGCGCCCCGGTGTTTGGGACGAGTTCTCGAGGCATTTCTCGGCCATTTCTTGCCGCGCAGATGAGGAGCACGCGGGCCGAGTTTCGATCTTTGAGGCGAGGAGGCGCCGCGGAGTACAACGTAGAGTTCGACTCGTTGGCTCGATATGTCCCTGCGTTAGTAGCTAATATGGAGGACAGAGTGCACCGCCACGTCACAGGCTTGATGACTACTTGGCGAGTCTTGTTCGTGTATCGCTCAGTAGGGCATGGACATCGCCCGCGTGCGAGCTCATGCACTGGGTGCGAGGCACGGAGAGACCGGATTGACAATATCGAGAAGAGGGCGGGACAGCGAGGTCCTTTGGTAACTTTCAAGGCGGACCGCCTCGAAGCGAACTAGTTATACGCGCGCCCGATGCAGTGGTCCTCTGGTCTTCGTGGCCTCGAGTATTCAGAGGCGGTCGTGGCTCCAGGTTGAGTTTTCGGGAGTTGGGAGTGCTGGCGGAGGAAGCCACCCGACCTAAGTGTAACGGTGTGGTAAACCCCATTCGGGAGTGTCGAGGACTTGTTTTACATGTGGCAGCGGGGCCATTTTGCGAAATTGTCCTACGAGGTAGCGCGGATGTTGAGACTTCGACGCCGGGATCTGCGGGTTCTTCGCCTTCGATAGCTAAGCGGTGTTCATATACTGCGGCGAGGCGAGGGTCGTGGTGGAAGTTCCGATTATAGCGGTCCTTGAAATCGCCTATTTGTTTTGTGATATCGTATATCCTTGACCCTAAGAGACTAGTATGCATTTGTATTAAGATAAGTATATTTTTTAATTATTATGTTCTGATAGCATTATGTTGGTGTGATAATTCCATGGGTAGTGTAAGATGGAAGTGGTAGCTTTCATGACGTGAATTAGTAAGATTGTTCCGGATCAGGGAACGAGAGAGTTTGGGCGCGATAGCGGGTCGGGTTGAGGCCAAGTCGCGGGTCAACCCGCAGCCCGGAATGAGGTGGGGTCAGTTCGAGGTGGTCCCGCCGGGTGGTAGGGTCACGAGGGTGCTAGGCCCAAGTTTAGGTAACCATCGTATGAGTTCGGGGATGTGTTCGATCAGAATCGGATCGTGAAGGCCGGAGATAGGCCTTAGAGTAAATTGAAGCTAGTAGGAGCTGTTGTGAGATTAGAAATGATTTCCTCGTTAGCTTGGATTTGTATGTTATACTATGGCCATTGATGGCGTGATTGGTTTCGTAAGTATAGTAGTGAAGACTATCTGGATACGTTCGTTTGGAGACTTAGAAGGAACATTCGGACGAATGTTTCTAAGAAGGAAGAATGTTATACCCGTAGTTCCGTGGTATGTATGTGAGGGCGTGCGTGCGAGAATACACGTAAATTTTGGAAAGAAAGGAAGATGTGATTTTTTTCACGGAAAAGTTCCGCTTTTGTGAAGAAAAAGGTTCGTTAATGGGAATTGGATTCCCATTTGGTATTTGGACTTCTTGGATTATATTAGAATTTTGAGGTTTTATTTTGAGAAATGGTCACGTGGGACCCACGGGAGAAATTCTGGTTTTGTGGGCCCGCTTTGTTTTTGAGATTTCCGGTATTTTGGATATTTTCGGAAGACGAAATATTTTGGACGAGTCGGGGGGCGACACGTGTCACCCCCATGTGGCACGTGGCCGCAATGGGTGGACAGTGGCTAGGCACTTGTCGCCGATTGGCCTCACACTTGGCACCATTTTCGTTTGGCCATGTGGTGTGGTGGGACCCACACACACATGGCCCAATCTTGACCCTACACTTACCTTGATCTTGGCCCTTGAATCCTCTATATAAACCCCCTTAAGTTGAAGAAGTAAATCATCCTCACTGAAAGCTTTCCAAAGCAAATGTTTTCCCTCCCTTTGTGTAGATTTCGTCCCCCTCCCCTCTTGTGTAGAAAATACTTGGTGTATTGTTGTATAATCCCAAATACCTTGGCCTAGTATCCCTAGTAGTATTCCAAAGTTATTTCAATACTAGGAGCCCGGAAATACTACTTTATTCAATAGCAGTAAACGAAACCTAGAAAAATCTTCCTAGCTTGGTGGAAGTATTTAGAGAAGTTGTTTAGAAACTTCTAAGGGTCGCTGGAGCGGGTTGGAGCGTAAGGATTGGAGCTAAACGTTGCTCAGATCGACTTATAACTTGGATAATTTTGGGCTTATCGAGGTAATGATCTACGTCCCCTATCAGAATTGGATATTACATGTTGTAGTAGTTATACTTGAGTATATTATATTGGAAGGATGATTATAAAGGATTGATCGTATTTACATTGGGTGTATTTACAGAGACTTGTGTAAGTATTATTGTGAAGATATTTGAACACGTCAGGTTAGGCGTGTAATCCCTCGAGTTGTTGGCACAGTAGCGGGCACGTTAGGAGAGATTTATGTGATAGCGGGAGAGTCTTTGCGAAATTTACGTAGAATAAGGAATCTTGTGTTTAGAATATTCTACTGAGAGTGCTAGAAGTTGATTTATATATTGTGGTTGTTATAGGTGGATCTTTCTACGCGGCATACTTGACTTGGCTTGTGGTTTAAGCTAAAGGTATGTGATTCTTCCTATACTCTTGAGCATGATTGTTGTGAACTATATAGTACGGTAGACGTGCGTGTGTGAAACGATTTTTGTTTGTTTTAAAACATAAAGTGTTATAATGGCTTTATGGGAAGTTAGTTATAACGACTTTATGAAGATAAAAGAAAGATTTGGTTTTGTGATAAAAACGACTTGATTTTGAAAGTTAAGAGACTTGATCTTGAAAGATAAGAGACTTGACTTATAACGACTTGTTTTGGAAGGAGAAGTAACTTGATTTAAGTATAGGTTACTTGTTTTGAAAGAGTAAGTTAATTGGGTTTTAAAAGAGTATACTTGATGTTGTTCTAAAAGAAAAGCACTTGGTTTATAAAGTATAGAGTACTTGATTTTAAAAGCCTTGTAAAGATTTTCTGAAGGTGAAGTAATTTGGTTTTAAAAGTAAAACGTGTTTTCTTTATATACTACAGTATTAGTATCGTGGCTTTTACATAGAAAGAGGTCTTTTGAAAGAAGGAAAGTATGTAGTATTTTGGGTTTGAAACCGGATTGTTGATTAAAATGAATGTATGTTAAACTTGCCTATGCTTGTTGTGATAGTCTTTGATGTGCAAGTGTTTTGTTGATGTCTTCGTGACTCTCAGGAGGCCGCTATCGATTGATTGATGGACATACCGACGTTGGGTGGTCCACGGTATCGCCCACTTTGAGTATCGATCGTTGTTTCGCATCGCCGTGACTCTGGAGGCGGCTATCGATTTATTTCCTTTGGACATCGCCGACGTGATGGATGTTCCACGGGCACGCGCCCGATGGATGGTTTCATGGCCATGACTTCCGAGGTAAGATCCGGGCATGCGGTCATTGAGGTTCGATCATAGCCCACGGACCGCTAATCCATGAAGCTTGCGCGGTGACGGCGATCACGGGCTTGGTTTTATGCGTGTGGTTCGTGCACTTTAGATACTTGTTCGGTCATTTTCTCGTGTACTGGTAGCCTCTGGTAGATAGCTTAAGATACTTGCCTCGGTCATATCTTGTGAGACGGTAGGCTATTGTACGTTAGCTTAAGATACTTCCCTCGGCCAGTTGCGTGGCTAGCTTTTGGGTAGTAGTTGGCTTCGTACCTTGCAGTGATGGGATATGACTAGCTTTTGGGTGGTAGTTGGCTATTCTACTTGGCCCGATCGGTTTTGATACGCAGCGTGATCTAGTGTTCGAGTTCACATATGGGTGTTGTTTTACATCATGTAATCGCCGGTGAGGAATGAGTTCCACGAGCGTAGTGGTATTATGGGCGTGAGACCCATAATTATGTGTGAGTGATTATTCGGGATATCGTCCGCACTTGACTCATGCGTTTACTTATTGCGAAATGGTTTTATAAAATGATGAAATGTGATTTCATTACAGTATTTTCAGTTTCACATACTTGGTACTGTTATCGACCTCCTTCGGGCCGCGTTCATCCGCAGTAGAGGTACCAGATTGGTTGATCCTCGCCATAGGATCGCAGTCGGCGTTGAAGCTCCGTTCCTCCGAGGCTTATCTTTTGGTATAGTCCCTGTCATTGTAGGTACTTGTACATTCGTGGTATGGCGGGGCCACTCCGTCATAGTTGTTGTATATCTTAGAGTGCAGCCTTTGTTGTGGCGTGGTTTGTAAAAAGGATAACTGTTCGGGTTTTATGTATATATACTAAAGGCAACGGTTGGGTTGGCCTGTTTATTTATTTATGTCTCTCATTTCATGTGTAAAGTTTTTATTTCCGCTGGTTTTCTCTGATGTTGTATCACTAGGGTGCCCGGGGTAAGGCACCAGTGACGGGCCCGGGTTTCGGGGCGTCACATTTATCCCCAAAGTACTTTATACAATAACTCTTTAAAGATCTGTTACTTTCACAAAAGTCACACAATACCCGTAGTATATAACAATAGAGTGATTATCTTTTGAAGTAAATCAAAACACTTCTCTTTGTAAAATCAAGTAACAACATTCTTTTCCAAACGTTCAAGTTTGCCTAATTCCATTTACTCAAGTTTCTCATTTTTGAAAGGTTTCGTAGTTCATAGTTTTAAATCCTTTAAAACAATTTGAGAAACATATACCTTATATGTGAATAGGTTATTCTTGTTTATAACAATCTTTTAACAGCAGCCATGATCTAGGATATGTAATATCATTTTGTTTCATCTTAGCTTCTATGCAGATGGAGGTTTCTACTGGTTTAAATAATACTTGATTAGTCAATACATTTCCCTTTATTAGCGCTGTTGTGGTTCGTTCGATACTTATTCTCATTTCCGAATTCAGTAAAACAATATTCTTTTAAAATCAAGTACTCATTACTCGCTAATGAGGTTTTACAACATTTTTAACAAAATGTTACACATCAAGTCAATTAGGTTAAGTCTCTTATCTTACAAGATCAAGTCTCTTAACTTCTACAATAATAAATCATTCTGTTACCTACATAGAGTCGTTATAACTAACTTTCCATAAAGCTATTATAACACCCTATGTTTTGAACCAACCAAACTCATTTAGCACGTGACGTCACCGCACTACATAGTTTACAAAACATCATGCTAGAAAGGATAGGAAGAGGTTCACATACCTCGCGACGATTATCGACAAGAAGCAATACGCTCCACAGTACTGTACCCCTGCTAGCCTTTTCCACCCTTCAAGTAGAATACGCTACTCGCAGTACTTCCACCTATATAGACCACAAACGTCTATTAACACTTGGTTCCATATTCTACAGAAAATTCGGCAGCATCTCCCCCCCCCGCAACAGCGTAAATTTCCTCCTCTATCGAGGCCGGCTACCAAGCCAACCAGGGGGGGGGGTTTATACGTCTAACCGGACGTATACAATTCTTCAACACAGCAATACCACAAGTCTACTGTAATACAATCCTAAGTAATTACAGTTCAGTTCTCTTCTTTATTCAGGCTTAAGTCAAAAGACATTGCCGCAAGTATTATTCCGATCTATACATAGTATACTTCAACTATACAATCCTACAACATGTAATTTCCAATTACATTAAGGGGACAAGAATATTTACCTCGATAAGCCCAAAATTATCCAAGTTATAATGTCGATCCTGAGCAAGGTTTAGCTCCTACTCCGCGCGCTCCAACCCGTTCCAAACAACCCTTAGAAGTTCTACACAACTTCTTCTTAATACTCCAACCAACTATGGAGATTTTCCTTAGGGTTTCGGTTTGAGACATAAAGGACATAAGGTAGTATTTCCGGGCTCTACGTATAGAGGTATCTTTGGAATACTACAAGGTATACGACTAAGGTAATTTGGGTATAGTAACAATACTATATAGAGTATTTCTACCAAGAGAGGGGGTGTATTCTACGAGAACAATAAGGCAAGGGGGGGTATACCCCTCGGCCTACCCCACTAGGAGGGGGGGTACTCTCGGCCAACGGGGGAGGGGTTCTCGGCCAAGGGGCCTCACCCAAGGGGGGAGGGACGAGAACACTACAAGAGAGGGGGGAGGTTTTTAGACTTAGGAAATTTATTTGGATGAAGAAGTCTTCAAAGGGGGAGGGTATTTATAGGGCAATCAAAGGCCAATCAATGGCCAAGATCTAGCCAAGTGCTAAGCAAGTGTAGGGCCAAGATTTGCCCAAGTGCCCCCTAAACCCTACTCCTTAAAACCCTCACAAATATCTACACAAATATCTACCACAACTTGCTCATCAAATCGGCCCTAACCGCCCCTTCAAGTCCACCAACGAGAGGGTGCCAAGTGTTGCCCTCTCGTTGGTCCAAAACGTTTCGTCTCTCGGAAAAAATCCGCAAAAATACTAAAAGACATAGCCGTAATTTACCCTTCGTAAGTTAGGTAGAACGTTTCGTCGAAAAACGACTCTAACCGGGTGTTGTGCACAAACATATTTCGGCCAAGGGTGCCACATGGGGGTGACACGTGTCGCCCCCCGATTCGTCCAAAATATTTCGTCTTCCGAAAATATCCATAACGGCCAAAATCTCAAAATCAAAGCGGGCCCCACAAAACCGTAAATTTCTCCCGTGGGCCCCACGTGACCATTTCCGAAAATAAAATCCCAAAATTCTAATATAATCTATGAAGTCCAAATACCAAATCTGGGAATCCAATTCCCATTAACGAACCTTTTTCTTCACAAAAACCGAAAACTTTTCCGTCGAAAACTCACATCTTTCTTTCTTTTCAAAATTTCTGTCGTACTCTCGTACGTACGTCCTCACTTACATACCCTGCAACTACGGGGTATAACATTCTCCCCTCCTTAGAAACATTCGTCCCGAATGTTCCTTCTAAGTCTCAAACAAACATGCGCCAGTATAGTCTTCACTGCTATACTTACGAAAACAATCCTGCCATACCTGGCCACAGAAACACCTGCGCAAATACTTACATCCCGGTCCACGAGAACACACCTCTGACATCACAAAAGCCCTCACCCGAAGTCTAAAATATACTTCCCTCACACCTTCTTCTTACAAAAGGAATGATCGCATCTATGCTCGCCATACATGCTCGCTTCTTCTCTTACGTGTCGTACCCTTCTTGTACACTCGAACTCTTTCTCATAACTTACCACATTTCTGTTACTGATTCCGTTCCCGAAATCTCTGGGTTACTAATTCCAACTATCTGAACCTTGCCAACATCGAACCAATCGACCGACAACTTACACTTCCGCCCCTACAAGGCTTCGTAAGGCGATATCCGAATACTGAAATGGTAGTTATAAAAACACTCCCTCAACAGGGGGCAACAATCCTCACAGCTACCCCTGAAATCCAAACACTGGCCCGAGGGCGAATGCGATACGGAGACTCACCGGAGTCCCTACCCTGCCTGGTAAAACTCCCAGAAAACGAAAATAGCCACAACCTGGGCTTCACTGTCTGTCATAAGGTGAAGGTAGGCACCTTGTGCAACCTTACAACCTTCTTGAAACAACATCTCGCATAACCCTCTGCCGAGTAAACAGTCCTAAATGAAGGACAAGATGGGCTGACCTCATCACCCGACCATCGTCACACGATCCACGAACTCGACAAGCTAACCAAACATGGGCATAACACCCTCATGATCCTACCACAAAGCGACCACCACAAACTGGCCCACCACCAAACGCCACGCAGGTTGACGCGACACGGCCTCAACCCGACCCTAATGCGCAAAAACCAGCTCCCCGATCCGGAACAATCTCACTAATCACGTTACGAAAACCTAGCGGTCTTCTTAGCTCAACTACCATCTTTCATTCCACACTACTCAGGGACTTATCACACAACATATCTCACGTGCACTATGCACACAGATAAGGGTTAAACATATTATACCATCTTTCATACCACTTTTGTCACTTTGCCGCGAGGTTCTAGTGTCACTCCGGCGACCCAACAAATGGTAGCGGACTGCATGCGATCCCTGAGGCATGAACCTTAGTTCCCTTCTCAGGACGTGCCATACGGAGAGCCACGGTTCGGGTCTGTTCCCGTGATAGAGGCTCTGGCCTCTTTATACGCGCAGCCCCCCGATTCTTACCCGGTTAACTAACCATGATTCTCTAATCACAATATACACAATGCTATCAGAATATAACACTTAAGGTATACTCACCTTATTACACATACTAATCCCTAGAGGGTTAAAGATCTATCTGTATTTACTGATTCACTCCCCTTAGTCGTTCTAATCAAACTCGCCTGTAGGCGATAGCTAGGGAAGATGACGAACTACCCACCGATCTGAAGGTGAGTCCTCCTCTAGACATCCTTTCGACACATGGCCCCGACGGCCGCCAAGAAACAAGTACCAACAAGACGACATCCCCGGGATGACGTGCGCCACCGTGAACACGGGAAAACTAAATCCGGTGGCCGAAACTACGTAGCGTGAACCTAAGCTCGAGCTCTGACCAACTCCTGCATACCCCGAACGTCCTGAACCCTGTGGAGGACCACTCCGCACTGGTGGAGGTGCATATCTAATCTGCTGCTGAGGTGGTTCGCCTCGAAAGCTACCAAAGGACCTGCTGTTCTAGCCCTCTTCTGCTGTCCTCGGTTAACCCGTCGATCTCTACATTTCTTGGCTCACGCGCATAAGCCCGCATACGTGCCATGCTCAAACCCAATCAAGAACTTCTCGCACACCTCTCTTAGATAGTCATCAAGACTCGCAGACATCGGTATACTCTCAGTAGCCAAATCCATAGCTAGTAATGTGGTCGCCTCTTTGCAATCTATATTCTTTGTTCCTGCGTGGGCCGAAGGTTCAAATGTCATGGCGCAGAGGAATGTCGCCGCCGTGCTAAACTCTGCTGGGGCTAGTGATGTCGCAGAACTCCCCAAATGAAGCACCACCCCCAGGTGATGATTGGGCCTGTGCCTATGCAACCCTCTGTACTCAACTCGCAGCCTCACGCCTTGCGCGCCTCACGGGCCACGGTTTACGCGAAGACATAACGATAAGTGAAAGAATTACGTTAGAGGGTCCAACTTACAACACAGCTCTAAGGCACGATCTCAGAGTGAGAAGAATGGAAACCAATCCTAAATATCCTATAGCCTCCTGATTATTGGTGTGGTGCACAACACACCGGTAATCAAGACTCTACTAGATACGGTGCGTAGACACTTTCCGAGGATTAATCGCTCGATACCACTTTTGTCACGACCGATCCGGGCGTGGTCGTGCCTACCGGGCACCCTAGTGATACAACATCAGAGTAATCAGCGGAACATAAAACAATAACATGAAGTCAAAGTAATAAGACAGTGAAATAAGAAGACAAAGCTAACAGCGGTTACCTTTAGTATAAATAAATATCAATTTGAGCTACATCCCATTACAACCCCGCCACACAAAGATACTACAGACCTCTATGAATGATATGACAACAACGGCAGGCGGGGCCCGTCATACCCTGAATGTAAGCACCTACAACAACAGGACTATACCAAGACAAGCCTCCGGAGAAACGGAGCTTTCCCAAACGCTGAACTGTGACCCTAAGAGCGAGGATCAACGACTGGTGTACCTTTACCTGCGGCATGAACGCAGCCCCCCTGTTACACCCCGTAGTTCCAGAGTATGTATATGAGGACGTACGTACGAGAATACGACACAAAAATTGGAAAGGAAGAAAGATGTGATTTTTCGACGGAAAAGTTTCCGGATTTTGTGAAGGAGAAAGGTTCGTTAATGGGAATTGGATTCCCAGATTTGGTATTTGGACTTTTTAGAATATTTGAGTATTATGAAATTTTATTTCCGAAATTGGTCACGTGGGGCCCACTGAAAATTCTGATTTTGTGGGGCCCACTTTATTTTCGGATTTTTGGCATTACGGATATTTTCTAAGATGAAATATTTTGGGCGAGTAGGGGCGACACGTGTCACCCCAGTGTGGCCATGTTGGCGAATTGGAGAAGAGCGAGTGGGCGTTTTTAGGTGGACAAGTGGCCCATTTTTGTGGTGGCCACTTGTCCCACTTTTGTGGTGAACACTTGGTTGGCTAACTACCCACACACATGTACCCATCCTCACCACCCACTAGCATTAATCTTGACCCTTGATTCTTCTATATATACCCCCTTAGGTTGAATACAATTTTCATCCCACACTTAAGCTTCCAAGGCAAAATACTCCCCTCCCCTTTGTAGTTGTTTTCGTCCCCCTTCCCCCACTTGAGTAGAAAATACTTTGGGTATTATTGTATAATCCCAAATACCTTGGCCTAGTATCCCTAGTAGTATTCCAAAGTTATTTCAATACTAGGAGCCCGGAAATACTACTTTATTCCAATAGTCGAAAAATGAAACCCTAGAAAATCTTCATAAGCTTGGTTGAAGTGTTAAGAGAAGTTGTTTAGAAACTTCTAAGGGTTGCTTGGAGCGGGTTGGAACGTTAGTAATTGGAGCTAAACGTTGCTCAGGATCGACTTATAAACTTGGATAATTTTGGGCTTATCGAGGTAATGATCTTTGTCCCCCTATTGTAATTGGATATTACATGTTGTAGTAATGTATAGTTGAGTATACTATATGTAGAAGGAATATGGATAAGAATTGAACTGTATTTACATAGGATTTGTATTCTGATGAACTTGTAGTATTATTGTGGAGTAGAATTGTACACGTCCGGTTAGACGTGTAACCCCCCCTGGGATTGTTGGTTTGGTAGCAGGCCTCGTTAGAGGAGGAGATTTATGTGGTTGCGGGGGGGAGGTGCTGCCGAATTTTCCGTAGAATAAGGAATCTTGTATCTAGAATTATTCTACGAAGAGATCTAGAGGTTGATAGACGTTTTGTGTCCTTTTTAGGTTGAAGTACTACGAGTAGCGTATTCTACTTGAAGGGTGAAAAAGGCGAGCAAGGTTAGAGTACGTGGAGCGTTTTGCTAATTGTCGATAATCGTCGCGAGGTATGTGAACCTCTTCCTATCTTTTCTAGCATGATTGTTGTGAACTATGTAGTACGGTAGACGTACATGTTCTAAGTGAATTTGGTTGGTTTACTGATTTTAAAAGATAAAGGACTTGACTTATATTTTACTTGATATGATATATGAAGAACTCGAATTGTGTAGAAAGTTGTGAAACCTCATTCGCGAGTAATGCGTATTTGGTCTTTAAAAGGAACTTGATTTCTAAAAGAAAAGAGACTTGAGGAATCGAAGAGTTTTTGGTTTAAAAGAGAGACATGGTTTTGTCTTAAATTGGTTTAAAACATAAAGTGTTATATGACTTTATGGGAAGTTAGTTATAACGACTTTATGAAAGCAAAAGAATGGTTTTATCATTGGTCTTAAAATGGTAACTTGATTTAAGTATAGGTTACTTGTTTTGAAAAGAGTAAGTATTTGAGTTTTAAAAAGTATAATTGCTGTTGTTTTAAAAGAAAGACACTTGGTTTAAAAAGTATAGAGTACTTGATTTTAAAAGTCTTGTAAAGGTTTTTCAAAGTAAAGTAATTTGGTTTGAAAAGGAAATGTGTTTTTGATACTACGAGTATTAGTATCTTTTACGTAAAAGAGGTCTTTTGAAAGAATGAAAGTAGGTATTATTTTGGGTTTGAAACCCGTATTGTTGACATAAAATGAAAGTACCTTGAGTTGTGTGTAACTTGCCTATATTTGCGTGTGATAGCCTTGTCGTGCTAGTATTGTATTTCTATACCACCGCGTCTCTCGATGGAGGGCGGTTGATTTGTTATGATCTTACTTGGGCGTCTGGCGGTGTGGAGGATTCCACGGGTGCGCTCACTATTGATAAGCGTTATTCCATGGACTAGCTCTCCGTGAGGTTTCTTGATTCGGCCTTGGTATCGGTGGTTGGCTTTCGTACTTGCCGTCTCGTGGCTGATTCGGCCTTGGTACACTGTAGTTAGCCTTCGTACTTGCCGCTCGGTTTAGTGGCGAAGTCTCGTGATCTGACCTTGGTATCGGTAGTTAGCCCTCGTGCTTGCCGATCGACTCGTGACACGGCTTTGGTATCTGGTAGTTGGCTTTCGTACTTGCCCCGTATCAGCTTCGTGGCGAAGTCTCGTGATACGACCTCGGTATCTGGTAGTTAGCCCTCGTACTTGCCCCGGTCAGCTACGTGACACGGCTTTGGTATCTGGTAGTTGGCTTTCGTACTTGCCGTGTCGCCCGTGGTTTGGTTGTATAGTATTGTTGAGTACGACTTTGGTATCGGTAGTTGGCTTTCGTACTTGCCCGATCGATTGATGATGCGGCTTTGGTATCTGGTAGTTAGCCTTCGTACTTGCCCCGTACGGTTTTTATAACACAGGTGGGACCTGGTGTTCATGTGTACTTCTTGGTGTTGTTATATCATAGACTGCCGGCAGTGAGGAAGGTATTCCACGGGCATGATTGATGTTGTGGGCGTGAGACCCATTGTTATATTTGAGTGATGACTTTGAGGCGTGAGTCTCGACTTGACATGACGCTTACATATTATGTCTTGTAGTTTGGTTATCATATATGTCTCTGCTTTATATAGACTACTATGATTTCATTTCTGATATTTTGATTTCACATACTTGGTACTGTTGTCTTGACCTCCTTCGGGGCTGCGTTCATGCCGCAGTAGAGGTACACGGTTGTTGATCCTCGCTCATAGGATCACGGTAACGGAAGCTCCGTTTCTCGGAGGCTTATCTTTCGTATAGTCCTGTTGTTGTAGGTGCTTACATTCGGGGTATGGCGGGGCCTGTCGTCATAGTTGTTATAAAATTCATAGAGTGCAGTAATCTTGTTGTGGCGGGGTTTGTAAAAGGATTTAACTGTTCAGGTATATATATATGCAGAAAGGTAATCGTTTTGGTTAGCCTGTTTCTTATTTTATCTTATTTCATGTTTAAGTTTTTATTTCAGCTGATTTTCTCTGATGTTGTATCACTAGGGTGCCCGGTAAGGCACGATCGCGGGCGAGATCGGTCGTGACAAAAGTGGTATCGAGCGATTAGTCCTCGGAAAGTGTCTGAGCAGTGTCTAGTAGAGTCTTGATTATAGGTGTGTCGTGCACATCTATAATCGGGAGCTGCAGATATTTAGGATTGGTTTCCATTCTTCTCACTCTGAGATCGTTCCTTAGAGCTGTGTTATAAGTTGGACTCCCTCTGACGTATTCTTTTCACCCGTTATGCCTCTACGCAAGACAACCAGAGCCTAGGAGGCAAGCGGCGAAGGAGGCTGCGAGTAGAGCACGAGAGGTTACGAGCACGAGCCCGTCATTATCCGAGGCGTGCATTCGGGGAGTTCTGCGACGCGCTAGCCCCGTGAGGAGTTTAGAGCGATGGCGGTAGCTACAGAGACCACGATACCGAGCCTCGGCCACGACCGAGCCGAGGATATGAGTTACAAGAAATGGCCCGATTACTAGCTAGGCTTGTGGCTAGGAATGAGGACGAGAGTCGGAGGTTCGGCGATACGATGAGTTCACCCTAGATCCGATAGTTGAGATTTGGGACTTCTTGAGTTGCGATCCCGAGTTCTATGGATCTAGGCGAGAAGATCATCGAGTTTATTCGACGATTCTGGCGGATCATGAAAGTGATCAAGACCTCGAGGCATTTCTTACACTTCTTGCCCTCGCAGATGAGAGAGCTTCGGCGAGATAGATTTATGAGGTTGAGGTAGAAACGGACGGACGGTTGGGAATACTGATATAGAGTTTGACTTATTGGCTCGTTATGTCCCGCGTTAGTGGCGGACATGTGAGGAGAGAATGTCTAGTAGGAGGATACAAGTGGGATGACTTAGCCTACCGTATCGATTGAGGATTGATGGTTCGGAGAGGAAGGGTGTTAGCGGAGGAGGCCACCCCACCTCGGTATGGCATTCACGGTAGGTGTTCTTACGGGAGTGTCGTACTACTTAGATAGCTTGTTAGGCTTGCGGCGTAAGGGCCATTTGCGAGAAATTGTCCGACCAGAGGTGGCGCGGATGTTACGACTCGACGCCGGGATCGGTTGCTGGTTCATCACCTTCTATAGTTATGCGCCCGTGAGCGGATTTGATTAGGCGACAAAGGAAAGTGAGGCGGTAGTTACAGAGATATCTTCACGCTTAGAGACTTGTTTAGGTCGTTATGGTAGATACGTGTGAGTGCTATGTTCGGTTAGCATTATGTAAGTTGTGATTAGAAAACATGGGTAGTTGAAAGGGGTAAGTGCAGGGACGAGAAAATGGGAGCCTTAGAATTTATATGATTGGGACCTTGGATGCAAGGCCGTCACGAGTGGATGTTACGGTTGGTCCTTGTCGAAGTACTTGGTATGCGTGATATATATTGTGGGATAATTCCATGGGTAGTGTGAGATGGAAGTGGTAGCTTTCATGGCGTGAATCAGTAAGGTTGTTCGGATCGAGAACGAGTTTAGTACGAAGTGGGTCGGGTTGAGGCCATATCGCGAGTCAACCCGCAGCCCGGATTGTGGTGGGGTCAGTTTGAGGCGGTCCCGCTAGATGATAGGGTCACGAGGGTGTTAAGCCCAAGTTAGGTAACCATCGTACGAGTTCTCGGATGCATTCGACCAGTAGCCAGGCCGATGAGGTCAGCCCATCTTGTCTTTCAGTTAGGACTGTTTACTCGGCGGAGGGTTATGCGAGATGTTATCAGGAAGGTTGTAAGGCTGCACGGGGTTCCTACTTTTATTTTATGGCGGCGGTGGAGCCAGTTTATGGCTATTTCTTTTCGAGGTTTTACCAGCGGGGTTAGGAACTTCGGGTGAGTCTCGATTGCATTCACCCTCGGGCCGACGGACGAACAGCGCATTTTATCCAGACATTTGAGGATAGGTTACGGGCCGGTGTTTTTATTTCAGGGGTATCTGTGAGGATTATTTGCCTCTTGTTGAGTGAGTATTATACTAGCTACCATTTTAGTATTCGGATGGTGCCTTATGAAGCCTTGTATGGACGAAAGTGTAGGTTGCCGGTCGATTGGTTCGATGTTAGCAAGGTTCAGATAGTTAGTCCCTACTTGATTCAGCAGGATGTGGGTAAGGTGAAGCTTATCCAGAAGAGGTTTTTTTTTTAGCAGCTCAGAGTCAACAGAAGTCGTGTGGATAATCGGCGTCGACACTTGGAGTTCAGGTTGACTGTGGGTCTTCTTGAAGGTACCACCCCGGAAGGGTGTGACGAAATTTGGAAAGAAGGGGAAACTTAGCCCGAGGTACTTTGGGCATTTTCAGATAATAGTAGAATAGGCCAGGTTGCCTATAAGTTAGCACTTCCGTCCGACTTAGGAGGCAGTACGTCCGGTATTCCATGTTGCTATGTTTCGGAAGAGTAATCGGATATCTCTCCAGAGTGTTCCCAGTTAATGATAACCAAGTTAGAGATAGTAACCCCGAGATTTTGGAAACTGAAGCAATGACAGAAATGTGGTAAGTATATGAGGAAGAGTTCGAGCGTACGAGGAGGGTACGACGAGTAAGGGAAGAAGCGAACATGTGTTATGAGAATAGAAGTGATCATTTCGTGTGTGAAGAAAGTATCCTTTGGACCATAGGTGGAGCTAATGGTATTGTTATACGATTTGAGGTGATTCTTCGTTGGCTTGGATGTGAGTTTTTGCGCGTATGTGGTATTATGGCCATGTGTGGCATAATTGGTTCCGTAAGTATAGTAGTGGAAACTATATCGGCGCATGTGTGTTTTGGAGACTTAGAAGGAACATTCGGGACGAATGTTTCTAAGGGGGGAAGAATGTTACACCCCGTAGTTCCAGAGTATGTATATGAGGACGTACGTACGAGAATACGACACAAAAATTGGAAAGGAAGAAAGATGTGATTTTTCGACGGAAAAGTTTCCGGATTTTGTGAAGGAGAAAGGTTCGTTAATGGGGTGGATTCCCAGTTTGGTATTTGGACTTTTTAGAATATTTGAGTATTATGAAATTTTATTTCCGAAATTGGTCACGTGGGGCCCACGGGAAAATTTACGGTTTTGTGGGGCCCACTTTATTTTTGGATTTTTGGCATTACGGATATTTTCGGAAGATGAAATATTTTGGACGAGTAGGGGGGGCGACACGTGTCACCCCGTGTGGCCATGTTGGCGGGTGGAGAAGGGCAAGTGGACGTTTTTTTAGGTGGACAAGTGGCCCATTTTTGTGGTGGCCACTTGTCCCACTTTTGTGGTGAACACTTGGTTGGCTAACTACCCACACACATGTACCCATCCTCACCACCCACTAGCATTAATCTTGACCCTTGATTCTTCTATATATACCCCCTTAGGTTGAATACAATTTTCATCCCACACTTAAGCTTCCAAGGCAAAATACTCCCCTCCCCTTTGTAGTTGTTTTCGTCCCCCTTCCCCCACTTGAGTAGAAAATACTTTGGGTATTATTGTATAATCCCAAATACCTTGGCCTAGTATCCCTAGTAGTATTCCAAAGTTATTTCAATACTAGGAGCCCGGAAATACTACTTTATTCCAATAGTCGAAAAATGAAACCCTAGAAAATCTTCATAAGCTTGGTTGAAGTGTTAAGAGAAGTTGTTTAGAAACTTCTAAGGGTTGCTTGGAGCGGGTTGGAACGTTAGTAATTGGAGCTAAACGTTGCTCAGGATCGACTTATAAACTTGGATAATTTTGGGCTTATCGAGGTAATGATCTTTGTCCCCCTATTGTAATTGGATATTACATGTTGTAGTAATGTATAGTTGAGTATACTATATGTAGAATGAATATGGATAAGAATTGAACTGTATTTACATAGGGTGTATTCTGATGAACTTGTAGTATTATTGTGGAGTAGAATTGTACACGTCAGGTTAGGCGTGTAACCCACTGGGATTGTTGGTTTGGTAGCAGGCCTCGTTAGAGAGGAGATTTATGTGGTTGCGGGGAGGTCTTTGCCGAATTTTCCGTAGAATAAGGAATCTTGTATCTAGAATTATTCTCTGAAGAGATCTAGAGGTTGATAGGCGTTTGTGTCCTTTTTAGGTTGAAGTACTACGAGTAGCGTATTCTACTTGAAGGGTGAAAAAGGCGAGCAAGGTTAGAAATGCGTGGAGCGTTTTGCTAATTATCGATAATCGTCGCGAGGTATGTGAACCTCTTCCTATCTTTTCTAGCATGATTGTTGTGAACTATGTAGTACGGTGAAGCGTCACATGTTCTAAGTGAATTTGGTTGGTTTACTGATTTTAAAAGATAAAGGACTTGACTTATATTTTACTTGATATGATATATGAAGAACTCGAATTGTGTAGAAAGTTGTGAAACCTCATTCGCGAGTAATGCGTATTTGGTCTTTAAAAGGAACTTGATTTCTAAAGAAAAGAGACTTGAGGAATCGAAGAGTTTTGGTTTAAAAGAGAGACATGGTTTTGTCTTAAATTGGTTTAAAACATAAAGTGTTATAACGACTTTATGGGAAGTTAGTTATAACGACTTTATGAAAGCAAAAGAATGGTTTTATCATTGGTTTTAAAATGGTAACTTGATTTAAGTATAGGTTACTTATTTTGAAAAGAGTAAGTATTTGAGTTTTAAAGAGTATACTTGATGTTGTTTTAAAAGAAAGGCACTTGGTTTAAAAGTAGAGTACTTGATTTTAAAAGTCTTGTAAAGGTTTTTACGAAAGTAAAGTAATTTGGTTTGAAAAGGAAATGTGTTTTTGATACTACGAGTATTAGTATCTTTTACGTAAAAGAGGTCTTTTGAAAGAATGAAAGTAGGTATTATTTTGGGTTTGAAACCCGTATTGTTGACATAAAATGAAAGTACCTTGAGTTGTGTGTAACTTGCCTATGTTTGCGTGTGATAGCCTTGTCGTGCTAGTATTGTATTTCTATACCACCGCGTCTCGATGGAGGGCGGTTGATTTGTTATGATCTTACTTGGGCGTCTGGCGGTGACGGAGGATTCCGCAGTGCGCTCCTATTGATAGCGTTATTCCATGGACTAGCTCTCCACGAGGTTTTCCGATTCGGCCTTGGTATCGGTGGTTGGCTTTTCGTACTTGCCCGTCTCGTGGCTGATTCGGCCTTGGTACACAGTAGTTAGCCTTCGTACTTGCCCGTTCGGTTTAGTGGCGAAGTCTCGTGATCTGACCTTGGTATCCGTAGTTAGCCTCGTACTTGCCGGTCGACTCGTGACACGGCTTTGTTATCCGTAGTTGGCTTTCGTACTTGCCCGTATCGCCTTCGTGGCGAAGTCTCGTGATCTGACCTCGGTATCCGTAGTTAGCCCTCGTACTTGCCCGGTCGACTCGTGACACGGCTTTAGTATCGGTAGTTGGCTTTCGTACTTGCCGTGACGCCGTGGTTTGGTTGTATAGTATTGTTGGTACGACTTTGGTATCCGTAGTTGGCTTCGTACTTGCCGGTCGATTGATGATCGCGGCTTTGGTATCCGGTAGTTAGCCCGTACTTGCCGTCACGGTTTTATAACACAGTGGGACACGGTGTTCATGTGTACTTCTTACTGTTGTTATATCATATACTGCAGGCAGTGAGGAAGTTATTCCACGGGCATTATTGATGTTGTGGGCGTGAGACCCAATGTTATATTTGAGTGATGACTTTGAGGGCGTGAGTCACAGACTTGACATGATTACATATTATGTCGTAGTTTGGTTATCATATATGTATCCTGTTTTATATAGACTACTATGATTTCATTTACAGTATTTTCAGTTTCTCATACTTGGTACCTGTTGTACCGACCTCCTTCGGGGCTGCGTTATGCAGGTAGAGGTACACGGTTGTTGATCCTCGCCATAGGATCAGTTCGGCGTTTGGGAAGCTCGTTTCTCGAGGCTTATCTTTCGTATAGTCCCTGTTGTTGTAGGTGCTTACATTCGGGGTATGGCGGGGCCCTGTCGCCATAGTTGTTATAAAATTCATAAGGTCTGTAATCGTTGTGGCGGGGTTTGTAAAAGGATTTAAGCGTTCGGTATATATATATGCAGAAAGGTAATCGTTTTGGTTAGCCTGTTTCTTATTTTATCTTATTTCATGTTTAAGTTTTTATTTCCGCTGATTTTCTCTGATGTTGTATCACTAGGGTGCCCGGGGTAAGGCACCAGTCGCGGGCCCGAGATCGGGTCGTGACACCCCCGAAGGAGGTCAGTACAACAGGTACCAAGTATGTGAAACATGAAGATACTGTAAATGAAATCATAGTATTCTATAGAAAGCAGGAGACATGTATGATAACCAAACTACAGTTCACAATAAATAAGCAGTCATGTCTAGTCAGGGACTCACGCCCTCAAAGTCATCACTCCAATATAACAATGGGTCTCATTCCCACAACATCAATCATGCCCGTGGAATACCTTCCTCACTGTCGGCAGTCTATGATAGAAAAGCACCAAGGAATACACATGAACAGCAGGTCCCACCTGTGTCCAAATAAAACAGTACAGGGTAAGTACGAAGGCATAGCCGACTACTAACACCCACAGTACTAACAAGGTCATAAAATGTATCATGATATATGTCTAGACCGTCACATGATCAAAGCTGGTCGCTCGCCCGCAATATCAAATGCGGCGTCTGGCAGGAACTCCAGCAGTGCGCATAGGCCAATCTCATAGGCCGCGTAAGGTATAACCGCATCGAGGGTAGCTACCCCGGCGTCGCCCCGACTCGCGATCGCGTGGCCACATAGACGCGTGACCATAAAGGCCGCCACTAACACGGAACTCGTAGCTCCGCATAGGCCCCCGTGACCGCGTAGGTATTCTCGAATCATGGTCCTGCATCACCGAGTCTACCCGCGACGGAGGCCGCCTTAAACAAGTCAAGAGGTGAGTGATGTAATACTAGCACAACGGCTCACCGTTTAAACAACATAAGCACAACAAGGGGAAACCCCTTTACACAAATATCACAGAATACTAACACACGTAGCATCCTAATATGTTTACTTATCAAATCAACAAGAAGGTATTACAAGGCTATCACAAACCAATACAATCAAGTTATTCACACATAAGGTACTTTCTACTATATGATTAACGAGATCGGGTTTTTATCCCCAAAGTACTTTATACAATAACTCTTTAAAGATCCGTTACTTTCACAAAAGTCACACAATACCCGTAGTATATAACAATTGAGTGATTATCTTTTGAAGTAAATCAAAACACTTCTCTTTGTAAAATCAAGTAACAACATTCTTTTCCAAACGTTCAAGTTTGCCTAATTCCATTTACTCAAGTTTCTCATTTTTGAAAGGTTTCAGTAGTTCATAGTTTTAAATCCTTTAAAACAATTTGAGAAACATATACCTTATATGTGAGTAGGTTATTCTTGTTTATAACAATCTTTTAACAAAGAACCATGATCTATGAGATGTAATATCATTTTGTCTCATCTTAGCTTCTATGCAGATGGAGGTTTCTACTGTTTTAAATAATACTTGATTAGTCAATACATTTCCCTGTATTAGCGCTGCTGTGGTTCGTTCGATACTTATTCTCATTTCGAATTCGAAGAAACATTATTCTTTTAAAATCAAGTACTCATTACTCGCTAATGAGGTTTTACAACATTTTTAACAAAATGTTACACATCAAGTCAATTAGGTTAAGTCTCTTATCTTACAAGATCAAGTCTCTTAACTTACAATAATAAATCATTCATTACCTACATAGAGTCGTTATAACTAACTTCCCATAAAGCTATTATAACACCCTATGTTTTGAACCAACCAAACTCATTTAGCACGTATGCGTCTGCATTACATAGTTTACAAAACATCATGCTAGAAAGGATAGGAAGAGGTTCACATACCGCGACGATTATCGACAAGAAGCAATACGCTCCACAAGATCGCACTCGCTAGCCTTTTCCACCCTTCAAGTAGAATACGCTACTCGCAAAGATTTCCACCTATATAGACCACAAACGCCTATTAACACTTGGTTCCATATTCTACGTAAAATTCGGCATCTCCTCCGCCAGCGTAAATTTCCTCTCTATCGAGGCTACCAAGCCAACCAGGGGGGGGGGGTTTATAAGTCTAACCGGACGTATACAATTCTTAAACACAGCAAAACCACAAGTCTAATGTAATACAATCCTAAGTAATTACAGTTCAGTTCTCTTCTTTATTCATGCTTAAGTCAAAAGACATTGCAAGTATTATTCGATCTATACATAGTATACTTCAACTATACAATCCTACAACATGTAATTTCCAATTACATTAAGGGACAAGAATATTTACCTCGATAAGCCCAAAATTATCCAAGTTATAATGTCGATCTGAGCAAGGTTTAGCTCCTACTCCGCGCTCCAACCTGCTCCAAACAACCCTTAGAAGTTCTACACAACTTCTCTTAATACTCAAACCAACTAGAGATTTTCCTTGGTTTCGGTTTGAGACATAAAGGACATAAGGTAGTATTTCCGCTCTACGTATAGGTATCTTTGGAATACTACAAGGTATACTTAAGGTAATTTGGGTATAGTAACAATACTATAGAGAGTATTTCTACCAAGAGAGTGGTGTATTCTCTACGAGAACAATAAGGCAGTGGTATACCCTCGCCTACCCCACTAGGAGGGTACTCTCGGCAAGGGGAGGTGTTACACCCGTAGTTCAGTATGTCTATGAGGACGTGCGTGACGAGAATCGACCTGAAATTGGAAAGGAAGAAAGATGTGATTTTTCGACGGAAAAGTTTCGGATTTTGTGAAGTAAAGGTTCGTTAATGGGAATTGAATTCCCATTTGGTATTTAGACTTTTAGAATATTTGAGTATTATGAAATTTTATTTCGAAATTGGTCACGTGGGGCCACGGGAAAATTCTGATTTTGTGGGCCCACTTTATTTTTGGATTTTTGGCATTACGGATATTTTCTAAGATGAAATATTTTGGGCAGTAGAGGCGACACGTGTCACCCCAGTGTGGCCATGTTGGCCGAATTGGAGAAGGGCAAGTGGACGTTTTTTTAGGTGGACAAGTGGCCCATTTTTGTGGTGGCCACTTGTCCCATTTTTGTGGTGAACACTTGGTTGGCCAACTACCCACACACATGTACCCATCCTCACCACCCACTTGCATTAATATTGACCCTTGATTCTTCTATATATACCCCCTTAGGTTGAAGACAATTTTCATCCCACACTTAAGCTTCCAAGGCAAAATACTCTCCTCCCCTTTGTAGTTGTTTTCGTCCCCCTTCCCCCACTTGAGTAGAAATACTTTGGGTATTATTGTATAATCCCAAATACCTTGGCCTAGTATTCCTAGTAGTATTCCAAAGTTATTTCAATACTAGGAGCCCGAAAATACTACTTTATTCCAATAGTCGCAAAATGAAACCCTAGAAAATCTTCATAAGCTTGGTTGAAGTGTTAAGAGAAGTTGTTTAGAAATTTCTAAGGGTTTCTTGGAGCGAGTTGGAACGTAAGGAATTGGAGCTAAACGTTGCTCAGGATCGACTTATAAACATGGATAATTTTGGGCTTATCGAGGTAATGATCTTTGTCCCCCTATTGTAATTGGATATTACATGTTGTAGTAATGTATAGTTGAGTATACTATATGTAGAATGAATATGGATAAGAATTGAACTGTATTTACATAGGACTGTATTCTGATGAGACTTGTAGTATTATTGTGGAGTAGAATTGTACACGTCCGGTTAGACGTGTAACCCCCCCTGGGATTGTTGGTTTGGTAGCAGGCCTCGTTAGAGGAGGAGATTTATGTGGTTGCGGGGGGGGGGAGGTGCTGCCGAATTTTCCGTAGAATAAGGAATCTTGTATCTAGAATTATTCTACGAAGAGATCTAGAGGTTGATAGACGTTTTGTGGCCTTTTAGGTTGAAGTACTACGAGTGGCGTATTCTACTCAAGGGTGGAAAAGGCGAGCAAGGTTAGTGCGTGGAGCGTTTTGCTAATTGTCGATAATCGTCGCGAGGTATGTGAACCTCTTCCTATCTTTTCTAGTTTGATTGTTGTGAACTATGTAGTGCGGTGAGCATACGTGTTCTAAGTGAATTTGGTTGGTTTACTGATTTTAAAAGATAAAGGACTTGACTTATATTTGACTTGATATGATATATGAAGAACTCAAATTGTGTAGAAAGTTGTGAAACCTCATTCGCGAGTAATGCGTATTTGGTCTTTAAAAGGAACTTGATTTCTAAAAGAAAAGAGACTTGAGGAATCAAGAGTTTTGGTTTAAAAGAGAGACATGGTTTTGTCTTAAATTGGTTTAAAACATAAAGTGTTATAACAGCTTTATGGGAAGTTAGTTATAACGACTTTATGAAAGCAAAAGAATGATTTTATCATTGGTTTTAAAATGGTAACTTGATTTAAGTATAGGTTACTTGTTTTGAAAAGAGTAAGTATTTGAGTTTTAAAGAGTATACTTGATGTTGTTTTAAAAGAAAGGCACTTGGTTTAAAAAGTATAGAGTACTTGATTTTAAAAGTCTTGTAAAGGTTTTTACGAAAGTAAAGTAATTTGGTTTGAAAAGGAAATGTGTTTTTGATACTACGAGTATTAGTATCTTTTACGTAAAAAGAGGTCTTTTTGAAAGAATGAAAGTAGGTATTATTTTTGGGTTTGAAACCCGTATTGTTGACATAAAATGAAAGTACCTTGAGTTGTGTGTAACTTGCCTATGTTTGCGTGTGATAGCCTTGTCGTGCTAGTATTGTATTTCTATACCACCGCGTCTCTCGATGGAGGGCCGACTGATTTGTTATGATCTTACTTGGACGTACCGGCAGTGACGGAGGATTCCACGGGTGCGCTCCTGTTGATAGCGTTATTCCATGGACTAGCTCTCCATGAGGTTTTACTGATTCGGCCTTGGTATCTGGTGGTTGGCTTTCGTACTTGCCCCGTCTCGTGGTTGATTCGGCCTTGGTACCTGGTAGTTAGCCTTCGCACTTGCCCCGTTCAGTTTAGTGGCGAAGTCTCGTGATACGGCCTTGGTATCTGGTAGTTAGCCCTCGTACTTGCCCCGGTCAGCTACGTGACACGACTTTGGTATCTGGTAGTTGGCTTTCGTACTTGCCCCGTATCAGCTTCGTGGCGAAGTCTCGTGATACGGCCTTGGTATCTGGTAGTTAGCCCTCGTACTTGCCCCGGCCATTACGTGACACGGCTTTGGTATCCGTAGTTGGCTTCGTACTTGCCGTGACGCCTTCGTGGTTTGGTTGTATAGTATTGTTAGTACGGCTTTGGTATCTGGTAGTTGGCTTTCGTACTTGCCCCGGTCAGTTGATGATGCGGCTTTGGTATCTGGTAGTTAGCCTTCGTACTTGCCCCGTACGGTTTTTATAACACAGGTGGGACCTGGTGTTCATGTGTACTTCTTGGTGTTGTTATATCATAGGCCCATGGCGGTGAGGAAGGTATTCCACGCATGATTGATGTTGTGGCGTGAGACCCATTGTTATATTTGAGTGATGACTTTGAGGCGTGAGTCACGACTTGCCATGACTGCTACATATTATGTCGTAGTTTGGTTATCATATATGTCTCTGTTTATATAGACTACTATGATTTCATTTACGATATTTTGATTTCACATACTTGGTACTGTTGTCGACCTCCTTGGGCCGCGTTCATGCCGCAGTAGAGGTACACGGTTGTTGATCCTCGCTCATAGGATCACGATTCGGCGTTTGGGAAGCTCCGCTTCCGAGGCTTATCTTTGGTATAGTCCCTGTCGTTGTAGGTGCTTACATTCCGGGTATGGCGGGGCCCTGTCGTCATAGTTGTTATAAAATTCATAAGTGCAGAATCTTGTTGTGGGCGGGGTTTGTAAAAGGATTTAACTGCTCGTATATATATATGCAGAAAGGTAACCGTTTTGGTTAGCTTTGTTTCTTATTTTATCTTATTTCATGTTTAAGTTTTTATTTCGCCATTTTCTCGATGTTGTATCACTAGGGTGCCCGGTAAGGCACGATCGCGAGATCGGTCGTGACAAAAGTGGTATCGAGCGATTAGTCCTCGGAAAGTGTCTACGCACCGTGTCTAGTAGAGTCTTGATTATCGGTGTGTCGTGCACCACATCTATAATCGTGAGGTCGCAGGATATTTAGGATTGGTTTCCATTCTTCTCACTCGAGATCGTGCCTTAGAGCCGTGTTATAAGTTGGACTCCTCGACGTATTCTTTTCACCGTTATGCCTCTACGCAGCAAACTGCGAGCCTAGGAGGGCAAGGCAGATGGAGTCGCGAGTAGAGCATAGAGGTTACCAGGCACAGCCCAGCCATTATCGGCGAGGCGCATTCGGGGAGTTCTGCGGCGCCGCTAGCCCTGTGAGAGTTTAGAGCGAGCGATAGCTACGAGACCACGATACCGAGCCTCGATTTCACGACCGGCCGAGGATATGAGTTACAAGGAAATGGCGATTACTAGCTAGGCTTGTGGCTAAGAATGAGGCAGACGAGAGTCGGAGGTTCCGATGCATGAGTTCACCCTAGATCCGATAGTTGAGATTTTGGGACTTCTTGAGTTGCAGTCCACCCGAGTTCTATGGATCTAGAACTGAGGAAGATCATCAGGAGTTTATTCGACATTTGCAGAATATCATGAAAGTGATCAAGACCTCAGAGGCATTTCTTACACACTTCTTGCCCTCGCGGATGAGAGGCTCGAGCGAGATAAATTTATGAGGTTGAGGCGCAAGCAGCGGGCGGTTCGGGAATCTGATATAGAGTTTGACTTATTGGCTCGTTATGTCCCGCGTTAGTGGCGGACATGTGAGGAGAGAATGTCCTAGTAGGAGGATACAGTGGGATGACTTAGCCTAACAGTCGATTGAGGATTCATGGTTCGGAGAGGAAGGGTGTTAGCTGAGAGGCCACCCACCTCGGTATGGCCGTTGCGGTAGGTGTTCTTACGGGGAGTGTCGTACTACTTAGATAGCTTGTTAGGCTTGCGGCCAACAGGGCCATTTTGCGAGAAATTGTCCGACCAGAGGTGACGCGGATGTTACGACTCAGCCTTCGGGATCAGTGGCTGGTTCATCACCTTCTATAGTTATGCGCCCAGCAGAGCAGGATTTGATTAGAGCGACAAAGGGAAAGTGAGGCAGTAGTTACAGAGATATCTTCAGCCTTAAGAGACTTGTTTAGGTCGTTATGGTAGATACATGTGGAGTGCTATGTTCGGTTAGCATTGTGTAAGTTGTGATTAGAAAACATGGGTAGTTGAAAGGGGTAAGTCTGGGGACGAGAAAATGGGGAGCCTTAGAATTTATAACAGTTGGGACCTTGGATGCAAGGCCGTCCTGAGTGGATGTTACGGTTGGTCCTTGTCGAAGTACTTGGTATGCGTGATATATATTGTGGGATAATTCCATGGGTAGTGTGAGATGGAAGTGGTAGCTTTCATGACGTGAACTGGTAAGGTTGTTCCGGATCGGGGAACGAGAGTTTAGTACGAAGTGGGTCGGGTTGAGGCCATATCGCGAGTCAACCCGCAGCCCGGATTGTGGTGGGGTCAGTTTGAGGTGGTCCCGCTAGATGATAGGGTCACGAGGGTGTTAATCCCAAGTTAGGTAACCATCGTACGAGTTCGTGGATGCGTTCGACCAGTAGCCGGGCCGATGAGGTCAGCCCATCTTGTCTTTCAGTTAGGACTGTTTACTCGGCGCAGGGTTATGCGAGATGTTATCAGGAAGGTTGTAAGACTGCACGGGGTTCCTACTTTTATTTTATGGCAGGCAGTGGAGCCCAGTTTATGGCTATTTATTTTTCGGGAGGTTTTACCAGGCGGGGTTAGGAACTCAGGTGAGTCTCAGTATTGCATTCACCCTCGGGCCGACGGACGAACATCGCATTTTATCCAGACATTTGAGGATAGGTTACGGGCCGGTGTTTTGATTTCAGGGGTAGCTGTGAGGATTATTTGCCTCTTGTTGAGTGAGTATTATACTAGCTACCATTTTAGTATTCGGATGGTGCCTTATGAAGCCTTGTATGGACGAAAGTGTAGGTTGCCGGTCGATTGGTTCGATGTTGGCAAGGTTCAGATAGTTGGTCCCTACTTGATTCAGCAGGATGTGGGTAAGGTGAAGCTTATCCAGAAGAGGTTTTTTTTTAGCAGCTCAGAGTCAACAGAAGTCGTGTGGATAATCGGCGTCGACACTTGGAGTTCAGGTTGACGGTGGGTCTTCTTGAAGGTACCACCCCGGAAGGGTGTGACGAAATTTGGAAAGAAGGGGAAACTTAGCCCGAGGTACTTTGGGCATTTTCAGATAATAGTAGAATAGGCCAGGTTGCCTATAAGTTAGCACTGCCGTCCGACTTAGGAGGCAGTACGTCCGGTATTCCATGTTGCTATGTTTCGGAAGAGTAATCGGATATCCCTCCAGAGTGTTCCCAGTTAATGATGACCAAGTTAGAGATAGTAACCCCGAGATTTTGGAAACTGAAGCAATGACAGAAATGTGGTAAGTATATGAGGAAGAGTTCGAGTGTACGAGGAGGGTACGACGAGTAAGGGAAGAAGCGAGCATGTGTTATGAGAATAGAAGTGATCCTTTCGTGTGTGAAGAAAGTATCCTTTGGACCATAGGTGGAGCTAATGGTATTGTTATACGATTTGAGGTGATTCTTCGTTGGCTTGGATGTGAGTTTTTGCGCGTATGTGGTATTATGGCCATGTGTGGCATAATTGGTTCCGTAAGTATAGTAGTGGAGACTATCTGCGCGCATGTGTGTTTGGAGACTTAGAAGGAACATTCGACGAATGTTTCTAAGGGAAGAATGTTACACCCGTAGTTCCAGAGTATGTCTATGAGGACGTACGTACGAGAATACGACACAAAAATTGGAAAGGAAGAAAGATGTGATTTTTCGACGGAAAAGTTTCCGGATTTTGTGAAGTAAAAAGGTTCGTTAATGGGAATTGAATTCCCAGATTTGGTATTTAGACTTTTTAGAATATTTGAGTATTATGAAATTTTATTTCCGAAATTGGTCACGTGGGGCCCACGGGAAAATTTACGATTTTGTGGGGCCCACTTTATTTTCGGATTTTTGGCATTACGGATATTTTCGGAAGATGAAATATTTTGGGCCAGTAGGGGCGACACGTGTCACCCAGTGTGGCCATGTTGGCGGGTGGAGAAGAGCAAGTGGGCGTTTTTAGGTGGACAAGTGGCCCATTTTTGTAGTGGCCACTTGTCCCATTTTTGTGGTGAACACTTGGTTGGCCAACTACCCACACACATGTACCCATCCTCACCACCCACTTGCATTAATATTGACCCTTGATTCTTCTATATATACCCCCTTAGGTTGAAGACAATTTTCATCCCACACTTAAGCTTCCAAGGCAAAATACTCCCCTCCCCTTTGTAGTTGTTTTCGTCCCCCTTCCCCCACTTGAGTAGAAATACTTTGGGTATTATTGTATAATCCCAAATACCTTGGCCTAGTATTCCTAGTAGTATTCCAAAGTTATTTCAATACTAGGAGCCCGGAAATACTACTTTATTCCAATAGTCGCAAAATGAAACCCTAGAAAATCTTCATAAGTGTTACACCCCGTAGTTCCAGTGTATGTATATGAGGATGTACGTACGTAAATACGACATTAAAATTGGAAAGGAAGAAAGATGTGATTTTTCGACGGAAAAGTTTCCGAATTTTGAGAAGGAAAAATGTTCGTTAATGGGAATTGGATTCCCAGATTTGGTATTCGGACTTTTTGGAATATTTGAGAATTATGGAATTTTATTTCCGAAATTGGTCACGTGGGGCCCACTGAGAATTTACTGTTTTGTGGGGCCCACTTTATTCGGATTTTTGGCATTGCGGATATTTTCTAAGATGAAATATTTTGGGCGAGTAGGGGCGACACGTGTCACCCCGCGTGGCCATGTTGGCGAATGGAGAAGGCAGTGGGGCGTTTTTAGGTGGACAAGTGGCCCATTTTGTGGTGGCCACTTGTCCCATTTTTGTAGCCAAATGGTTGGCCAACTACCACACACATGTACCCCATCCTCACCACACACTTGCCTAGATCTTGGCCATTGATTTTCCTATAAATACCCCATTGTTTCAAGACTTATTTCATCCACACTTTGAGATTCTAAGTCACAAAATACTCCCTCTTTGTTGAGGTTCTCCTCCTACTCTCCCCCTTGGTGTAGGAAAAATTCTTCAAGTGTTGATATAGTCCCAAATACCTTAGCCTAGTATCCCTAGTTGTATTCCAAGTTATTTCAATACTAGGAGCAGAAAATTCTACTTTATTCCTTTAGTCGCAAAAACGAAGCCTTCGAAAATTCTTCATAGATTAGATTCAGTGATAAGCGAAGTTGTTTAGTAACTTCTCAGGGTTGCTTGGAGCGGGTTGGAGCGTCGAATGGAGCTAAACGTTGCTCAGATCGACTTATAATCTTGGATAATTTTGGGCTTATCGAGGTAATGATCTATGTCCCTATTGTAATTGGAAATTACATGTTGTAAGTTAATCATTGAGTATAAGATATATTGGAAGTATAATTATAAGGAATTGAACCGTATTTACATTGGGTGTATTTGCATAGACTTGTAGTATTATTGTGGAGTAGAATTGTACACGTCCTGTTAGACGTGTAACCCCCACAGGAATAGTTGGTTTGGTAGCAGGCCTCGTTTGAGGAGGAGTTTTATGTGGTTGCGGGGGGGGAGGTGCTGCTGAATTTTCCGTAGAATAAGGAATCTTGTATCTAGAATTATTCTACGAAGAGAGCTAGAGGTTGATAGACGTTTTGTGGCCTTTATAGGTTGAAGTACTACGCAGTAGCGTATTCTACTTGAAGGGTGGAAAAGGCGAGCAAGGTTAGAGTACTTTGGAGCGTTTTGCTAATTGTCGATAATCGTCGCGAGGTATGTGAACCTCTTCCTATCCTTTCTAGCATGATATTTGTGAAATATATTTAGTGCGGTAGACGCACGTGTGTTTAAAGGAAGTTGATTTTCCTTTTGTGTCCTTGACTTGATTCCAAAGTTAAGTGACTTGTTATGAAACATTAAGGACTTGAATTATGTTAAAAGGTGTAAAATCTCACTCATGATTAATGGGTGTGTGGTCTTTAAAGAATAAAGTTATCTTGATTTCGAAAATAAGAATGGTTTTATCATTGGATTTAAAATGATAACTTGACTTATAAACAACTTGATTTTGGGAAAGGAGAAGTAATTTGATTTAAAGGTATAGGTTACTTGTTTTTAAAAGAGTAAGACACTTGGTTTAAAAGTATATTGCTACTTGACTTTTAAAGGAGAAGTGCCTTTGTTTTAAAAGAAGGTATGGAAATTGTTTTGGTTTTACTTTGATGTCTTTTGACTTGAGTTTAAATAATAAGAATGAAGTATTTCAAAAGAGTTATTAACCATTTTTGAAAGAAAAGAAATACTTGGTTTTAAAAGCTTAAGTGTTATACTAGCTTTATGGGAAGTTAGGTATAACGACTTAAGGAAGATAGAAGGAACGGTTTACTTATTTTTTTATGAAAGTCTTGTATTGATTCGGAAAGTGTAGTAAGATGGTTTGATAAGTAGACATGTTAGGATGCTACGTGTGTTAGTGTCTTGTGATGTTTGTATAAAGGGTTTCCTTGTTGGCTTATGTTGTTTAACGATAAGTCGTTATGTTAGTATTATATCACTCACCTCTTGACATGATTCCGGGTTAAGCGCCTCCACGCGGGTAGACTCAAAGTGTCCGGTGACCTATGATTCGAGAATACCTCATGCGGGTTTGTGTGACCTATGCGAGCTACGAGAGTTCCGTGTTAGTGTGCGCCTTTATGGTCACGCGTCTATGTGGCCACGCGGATCGCGAGTCCGTGACGCCACGGGAGTAGCTACCCTCGACGCGGAATACCTCACGCGGGCCATCGGAGTGGCTTATGCGAGTCGCGGAAGTTCCAGGACTAGACGCCGCACATTAGATATCGCGCGAGTGGCGCCTTCGATCACTGGCGGCTAGACAGATCTCATGATACGCTTTATGACCTTGTTGGTACTGTGGTTTTAGTAGTCGGCTATGCCTTCGCACTTACCCCCGACGGTTTTATTATGACACGTAGGACCTGGTGTTCATGTGTATTCCTGGTGCTTTTATATCATAGATCGCCAAGCTGAGAAGATATTCCACGGGCATGATTGATGTTGTGGGCGAGACCCATAGTTGTATTTGAGTGATGACTTTGAGGCGTGAGTCCCCGACTGACATGATCGCTATTTATCAGGAATCGTAGTTTGGTTATCATACATGTCTCCCGCTTTATATAGACTACTATGATTTCATTTACGTGATTTTCGGGCCACATACTTGGTACCGTTGTAATCGACCTCCTTCGGGGCCGCTCATGCCGCAGTAGAGGTACACCGGTTGATCCTCGCCTTAGGGTCACAATTCAGCTGGAAGCTCCGTTTCTCCGAGGCTTATCAGTGGTATAGTCCTCGTCGTTGTAAGTGCTACATTCGTGGTATGGCGTGGCCCCGTCCGCCATTGTTGTCATATCATTCTGCAGGTCCAGTAGATCGTTGGCGTAATTGTAAAAAGGGATGAATCGTTTCTAGTTGTTATATATTTATGCCGAAAGGCAACTTTTCTCGAATAACTGCTTTACACTTCACTTTATTCATGTCTTGTTTTATATTCCGATTACTCGATGTATGGCTACTGGGTGCCCGGTAGGCACGACCACGGCCCGGTTCGGTCGTGACAATAAGCTTGGGTGAAGTGTTAAGAGAAGTTGTTTAGAAATTTCGAAGGGTTTCTTGGAGCGAGTTGAACGTAAGGAATTGGAGCTAAACGTTGCTCAGGATCGACTTATAAACATGGATAATTTTGGGCTTATCGAGGTAATGATCTTTGTCCCCCTATTGTAATTGGATATTACATGTTGTAGTAATGTATAGTTGAGTATACTATATGTAGAATGAATATGTATAAGAATTGAATCAGATTTACATAGATCAGATTTAGAGACTTGTAGTATTATTGTGGAGTAGAATTGTACACGCCGTTAGACGTGTAACCCCCGGGATTGTTGGTTTGCAGCAGCCTCGTTAGAGGAGGAGATTTATGTGGTCATGCGGGAGGTCGCCGAATTTTCCGTAGAATAAGGAATCTTGTATCTAGAATTATCCTACGAAGAGATCTAGAGGTTGATAGACGCTTGTGGCCTTTTAGGTCAAGTACTACGAGTAGCGTATTCTACTTGAAGGGTGGAAAAGGCGAGCAAGGTTAGAGTACGTGGAGCGCTTTGCTAATTGTCGATAATCGCCGCGAGGTATGTGAACCTCTTCCTATCTTTTCTAGCTTGATTGTCAGAACTATGTAGTACGGTAGACGCATATGTTCTAAGTGAATTTGGTTGGTTTACGATTTTAAAAGATAAAGGACTTGACTTATATTTGACTTGATATGATATATGAAGAACTCGAATCATGTAGAAAGTTGTGAAACCTCATTCGCGAGTAATGCGTATTTGGTCTTTAAAAGGAACTTGATTTCTAAAAGAAAAGAGACTTGAGGAATCAAGAGTTTTTGGTTTAAAAGAGAGACATGGTTTTGTCTTAAATTGTTTAAAACATAAAGTGTTATAAATGACTTTATGGGAAGTTAGTTATAACGACTTTATGAAAGCAAAAGAATGATTTTATCATTGGTTTTAAAATGGTAACTTGATTTAAGTATAGGTTACTTGTTTTGAAAAGAGTAAGTATTTGAGTTTTAAAGAGTATACTTGATGTTGTTTTAAAAGAAAGGCACTTGGTTTAAAGAGTATAGAGTACTTGATTTTAAAAGTCTTGTAAAGGTTTTTACGAAAGTAAAGTAATTTGGTTTGAAAAGGAAATGTGTTTTTGATACTACGAGTATTAGTATCTTTACGTAAAAGAGGTCTTTTGAAAGAATGAAAGTAGGTATTATTTTGGGTTTGAAACCCGTATTGTTGACATAAAATGAAAGTACCTTGAGTTGTGTGTAACTTGCCTATGTTTGCGTGATAGCCTTGTCGTGCTAGTATTGTATTTCTATACCACCGCTCTCTCATGGAGGTCGATCGATTTGTTATGATCTTACTTGGGCGTCTGCAGCGACGAGGATTCCACGGTGCGCCTCGCTGATAGCGTTATTCCATGGACTAGCTCTCCACGAGGTTTTACCGATTCGCCTTGGTATCCGGTGGTTGGCTTTCGACTTGCCCCGCCTCGTGGCTGATTCGCCTTGGTACTGGTAGTTAGCCTTCGACTTGCCCCGCTCGGTTTAGTGGCGGTCTCGTGATACGCCAGTATCCGTAGTTAGCCCTCGATTTCCCGCCGCCACGTGACACGACTTTGGTATCCGTAGTTGGCTTCGTATTGCCCCGTGACGCTTCGTGGCGAAGTCTCGTGATACGCCTTGGTATCCGTAGTTAGCCCTCGATTGCCCGGCCGCCACGTGACACCGCTTTGGTATCCGTAGTTGGCTTTCGTACTTGCCCGTGACGCCTTCGTGGTTTGGTTGTATAGTATTGTTGGTACGGCTTTGGTATCCGTAGTTGGCTTTCGACTTGCCGGCCGATTGATGACGCGCTTTGGTATTTGGTAGTTAGCCTTCGACTTGCCCCGCAGACGGTTTTATAACACGTGGGACTCGTGTTCATGGTACTTCTTGGTGTTGTTATATCATGGATCGTCAGCGGGAAGGTATTCCACGCATGATTGATGTTGTGGCGTGAGACCCATTGTTATATTTGAGTGATGACTTTGAGGCGTGAGTCCACGACTTGCCATGATCGCATATTATGTAATCGTAGTTTGGTTATCATATATGTCTCCTGCTTTATATAGACTACTATGATTTCATTTACTGATTTTCGGTTGGGAAGCCCGCTTCCGAGGCTTATCTTTCGTATAGTCCCCTCGTTGTAAGTGCTACATTCGTGGTATGGCGGGCCCCGCCCCGTCATAGTTGTTATAAAATTCATGAGGTCCTGTAGTAATCTGTGGGTGGTTTGTAAAAGGATTTAACTGTTCAGGTATATATATATGCAGAAAGGTAACCGTTTTGGTTAGCCTGTTTCTTATTTTATCTTATTTCATGTTTAAGTTTTTATTTCCGCTCATTTTCTCTGATGTTGTATCACTAGGGTGCCCGGGGTAAGGAACCAGTCGCGGGCCCGAGATCGGGTCGTGACAGGAGGGGTTCTCGGCCAATGGTCCTCACCCAAGGGGGAGGGACAAGAACACTACAAAAGAGGGGGGGAGGTTTTTAGACTTAGGAAATTTATTTGGATGAAGAAGTCTTCAAAGGGGGAGGGTATTTATAGGGCAAGCAAAGGCCAATCAATGACCAAGATCTAGCCAAGTGCTAAGCAAGTGTAGGGCCAAGATTTTCCCAAGTGCCCCCTAAACCCTACTCCTTAAAACCCTCACAAATATCTACACAAATATCTACCACAACTTGCTCATCAAATCGGCCCTAACCGCCCCTTCAAGTCCACCAACGAGAGGGTGCCAAGTGTTGCCCTCTCGTTGGTCCAAAACGTTTCGTCTCTCGGAAAAATCCGCAAAAATACTAAAAGACATAGCCGTAATTTACCCTTCGTAAGTTAGGTAGAACGTTTCGTCGAAAAACGACTCTAACCGGGTGTTGTGCACAAACATATTTCGGCCAAGGGTGCCACATGGGGGTGACACGTGTCGCCCCCCGATTCGTCCAAAATATTTCGTCTTCCGAAAATATCCATAACGGCCAAAATCTCAAAATCAAAGCGGGCCCCACAAAACCGTAAATTTCTCCCGTGGGCCCCACGTGACCATTTCCGAAAATAAAATCCCAAAATTCTAATATAATCTATGAAGTCCAAATACCAAATCTGGGAATCCAATTCCCATTAACGAACCTTTTTCTTCACAAAAACCGAAAACTTTTCCGTCGAAAACTCACATCTTTCTTTCTTTTCAAAATTTCTGTCGTACTCTCGTACGTACGTCCTCACTTACATACCCTGCAACTACGGGGTATAACAGATTTTCTCTGATGTTGTATCACTAGGGTGCCCGTGTAAGGCACCAGTCACGGGCCCGGGTTCGGGTCGTGACAAGTTATGCCTCTGCGAAAGGCAACCATGGCCCAGAAGGGCAAGACAGCAGAGGGAGCTACGAGTAGAACACAGAGGGTTACGAGGGCACAGGCCCGATCATTACCTGAGATAGTACTTCAGACGACGAGTTTTATGACGCCGCTAGCCCCAGAAGAGTTTAGAGCGGCAGCAGTTTCTACTGAGGCAACGATACCTGGGTCTCCAGTTCCACGACCAGGAGCCAAGGATATGAGTTACAAAGAGATGGCTCAGTTACTAGCTAGTGTCGTGGCGAGATATGAGGACGGACGGGAGCCGGTGGTTCCGGCAGTACCAGTGATTCACCCTAGATCCGATTGTCACGACCCGACCTCGGGCCCGTGACTGGTGCCTTACCCCGGGCACCCTAGTGATACAATCATCAGAGAAAAACCAGCGGAAAATAAAAACTCATGAAAGATACACAATGAAATAAGAAAACAGGCTAACCAAAACGGTTACCTTTCTGTACATAAATGAAAACTTGAACAGTTACATCCTTTACAAACCCTGCCCACAACAAAGGCACTGCACTCTAAGAATTTTATAACAACAATGACGGGACAGGGCCCCGCCATGCCCCTGAATGTACAACAGTCTACAACTTCAGGGAACCGTACCACAAGACAAGCTTCCGGAGATATGGAGCTTTCCGAGAACTGAACAGCGATCCTAAGAGTACGGATCAGCAAGCTATGTACCTCAACCTGCGGCATGAACGCAGCCCCCCGAAGGAGGTCAGTACAACAGGTACCAAGTATGTGAAACTGAAAATACTGTAAATGAAATCATAATAGTAAATAAAAAGCAGGAGACATGTATGATAACCAAAATACAGTACCCAACATATAAGCAGTCATGTCAAGTCAGGGACTCATGCCCGTAAAATCATCACTCAAATACAACCCGGGAATTTAACCCGCACAATGGCCGCATGCCCCGGTATCTCACCTCGGTATAAGCATGGCCCTAGAACTGTCCTAGTGGGCCCATACCCGTGGACCATCCAACGTGTCGGTATGCCCAAAGGAGATAACAAGATGACACCCATAGTGGAAGCATACCCATGGGCCACCCAACGTGTCAGTATGTCCAAACCCATAACAAGATAATACTCACTGTGGAAGCATACCCGTGGGCCACCCAACGTGTCAGTATGTCCAAACAATAACAAGATGATACTCACTGTGGAAGCATACCCGTGGGCCACCCAACGTGTCAGTATGTCCAAACAATAACAAGATAATACTCACTGTGGACGCATACCCGTGGGCCACCCAACGTGTCAGTATGTCCAAATAAATAACAAGATAACACTCCTAATGGAAGCATACCCGTGGGCCACCCAACGTGTCAGTATGTCCATCAATCAAACAGATAGCCGGCCCTCCATCGAGAGACTCGGTAGCACGAAATCAAACACTTGCACATCAAGGGCTATCTCAACAAGCATAGGCAAGTTACACACAACTCAAGGTACTTTCATTTTATGTCAAAGTCCGGGTTTTTCACCCCCAAAGTACTACATACTTTAATTCTTTCAAAAAGAAGATCTCCTTCTTTTCTTACGTAAAAACAACTCGATACTACTATCCGTAGCACCAAACACGTTCATGTTTAAATCAAGTACTTTAAACACTTTTAACACAACGTCAAGTATACCATTAAAACCCAAGTAACTAACCCCTTTTTGATCAGGGTACTCCTACCTTTTAAAACCAAGCCACTTATATTTTTCCATCAGGAAGAGTTCAATATTTGAAAACAAGTTACTTATCTTTTCCCAAAAAAATCAAGTTACATGACCTTCAAAAAGCCTTTAAGTCTCCTTACATTAGAATGTCAAGAAACCAAATAAAACTTTATTCTTTTAAATACCACTTACTCATTACTCACGAATGAGGTTTCACCCTTTCAACACCAATTAGGTCAATTATAAGTCAAGTCTCTTATCTTTTGAAATCAACAACCGTTCTCCCACTTACATAAAGTCGTTATAACTAACTTCCCATAAAGACATTATAACACTTTATGTTTTAAACCAACCAATTACAACTATAAGCATTTATGAGACCAAGAGGGCTTATTCTTTAACAACCGAGTACCCATTACTAACGAATAAGATTTTACTACTTTTTCACACAATCAACCCCTTACACTTCATAACAAGTCAAGGTACAAAAAGGGAAATCAAACTCCTTCAACACACGTGCGTCTACCGCACTATATTTTTCACAAATAATCATGCTCAAGAGGATAGGAAGAATCACATACCTCGCGACGATTATCGACAAGTAGCAAACTGTTCCAAAGTACTATACTCCTGCTAGCCTTTTCCACCCTTCAAGTAGAATATGCTACTCGTAGTACTTCACCCTATAATGGCAAATAATACGTCTATTAGCTCCTAGCTTTAACGTATAATACTCTAATTGCAAAGTCCCTTATTCTACGGAAATTTGGACAACACTTCCTTTGTTTCTACCTACTTGCCACCTTTTTCAAGGCCGAATTCAGTAACCAACACGCCACATTTAAGGCTCAACAATGTAGTTATCAATAGGGGATTACACGCCTACAAGACGTGTAAAATTCCGCCCCACAATTGACATCAAAACTAGTCCACAAAATAAGTGTACATTCGGCAATTAGAGGTACAACAACACCAATTCTCATCCAATTCTCGACTACAACAACACTACTACTCTTTCAATCTCTATTTCAATACAAGTTGTTTATTATGACATGTAATCAAGCCGAAATCGATTAAAGCTACTACAATCCTCTAGTAGATAACATGCGACGATTTTAGATAACGACCAAATTGTAATTCAAATTCAAATGACTCAATCATGTCAATTTCGGATTTCTAGCCTTCCAAAATCCATAGTACTTACCAATCTTTAATACATGATTCACGTGGTCTATATCAACTATAACAAGTATTATAACTTATATCCAAGAGAAGAGGAAATCTTTTACCTTTTGGATTAGCCCACTAAAGCCCTCTTTCTTCAACTCCTTTCCCGTCAACCTCGTCCACGCGCGCTTCCTACAAGTTACCAACACTTTGCCTTCTTGCCGCCGCTCCAACAATTTTTTTCTTAGGCTAAGTTTTCTTCAAAAAGTCTAGAGAGAAAAGAGAGAGGAGTTCTTAGGAGGGTTAGATGAAATGACCAAGTCTTCCAAGACTTGGCCCTAAAATAGGACCCTTTTCTTGGTCAAAAATATGGGAGGGACACTTGTCACCCTCCCATAGGCTTTTCTCTAAAATATCCCCTGTTTTTCTCCCTTTACCGCGGAAAAATCCCGCCCTGGCGCCGCGGCCCCTCCGCCGGCGCCGCGGCGCTTCAACCCATGAGAATTTCCAGCATTCCGGTGCCGCGGCCCTGCATTCCGGCGCCGAGCGCTGCAACCTCAACGAACCCCAAGATAACCGCGCGCGGCCCTCGCTCTCCCGCTGCGCCGTGGCCCGACCGAAAATACTTCGTGCTCGATCACGACCGAACTTGAAACTTCCATAACTTTTGACTCCGATGTCCTATCGACGAACGGTTTGTTGCGTTGGGAACTAGATTTAACGGACTACACACTAGGCTTTTGAAACACCTAACAACTCCTGACGTAATGGGGCATAAACCGCCTCAAGGTTGACTAAAACTCGTCTGAAACATTCCATCACCTTATCTTTCTAAATTTTTGATCTTAGTTCCTTTCGTACGGTCTTATAAGCTAGACTTGAAATGCGGGGCATAACACCGATAGTCTGAGACTTCGGGATTTCTTGAGTTTCAGTCCGCTAGAGTTCTATGGATAGAGAGCTGAGGATGGTCCTCAGGGTGTCATGCTAGTTTGGGAGATTGTTATGCTTGCGGCTAGCAGGGCCATTTGGTGAGAGTTTGTCCGGCCAGAGGTAGAACGGATGTTGAGACTCAGCATTCGGGATCGGTGGCTAGTCGATCACCTTCTATAGCTAGGCGCCCTGCAGGGCAGGATTATGATTAGAGCGACCAAGAGAAAGTGAGGCAGTAGTTACGGAAATATCTTCAGCCCTTAGAGACTTGTTTATGTTGTCATGGTAGATACATGTGGAGTGCTATGTACGTATAGCATTGTGTTAAGTGTGAATTAGAAAACATGGGTGGTTGAAAAGGGTAAGTCTGGTGACGAGACAATTGTGAGCCTTAGAATTTATAACAGTTAGGACCTTGGATGCAAGGCCGTCTTGAGTGGATGATTTTACGGTTGGTCTTTGTCGAAGTACTTGGTATGCGTGAAATATATTGTGGTATAATGTTACACCCCGAAATTTCAGGATATGTTTATAAGAACGTACGCAAGACTCAAAAATGTTAATGTTTGAGACGATTAAAAATTTATCGGAATTTTGGAAATTGTCGGAAAACGAAATATGGCGACGAACGGGAGGGCGACACGTGTCACACCCCCCCCCCCATGGTAGTCTTGGGCGAATTGTGCATGGGTAGAGTGGTCATTTGACCATATTTTTATGATGAAAGTCTTGCAAGGCTTAGAGCTTGACAACATTGACCAAGTCAATGACCCCACTTAGCTTGATTTAAATGAATCTCATCCAAACCACACAAGTGTCTTAATCTTAACCCTTCCTTGTGTATTATAAGCTTACTAGTAGTGCAAGACCTTGCCATTCTCCACACTTAGAAAATATTTTGAAATCTTGTTCTTGTACAATGTGAAGCTCACGGTTTTAGCTAGGGTTTGGAGAGAAAATTTTCAATTGTTGTCCAATAACCTCCCCACTTTAAACCAAGGTACCTAAGGGTATTGTAAGTGTATCTCAATAGAAAAATCCCGGAAAAATGGTGTTTTCGTTTTAGTCGCAAGGCGGAAAGTTAAGGAGTTCTTCAACTTTGAAGTTGGAACTTGAAGATGAGTTCTTCATAAGCTTCTAAGGGTTGCTTGAAGTGGATTGGAACGTCGAAAGGAGGAGCTAAATGTTATACCCCGTAGTTCCAGGGTATGTATGTGGGGACGTACGTACGAGAATACGACATAAATTTTGGAAAGAAAGAAAGGTGTGATTTTTCGACGGAAAAGTTTCCGGGTTTTGTGAAGGAAAAAGGTTCGTTAGTGGGAATTGGATTCCCAGATTTGGTATTTGGACTTCTTGGATTATATTAGAATTATGGGATTTTATTTTCGGAAATGGTCACGTGGGCCCACGGAGAAATTTACTGGTTTTAGGGCCCACTTTGTTTTTGAGATTTTCGGTATTTTGGATATTTTCTAAGACGAAATATTTTGGATTTAATCGGGCGACACGTGTCACCCCATGTGGCACCCTTTGGTGGAGAGGATGTGGCTAGCCATCATGTCCCTCGCCGAAATGGCCATCACACTTGAAGCATTGTTGGCCATGTGGTGTGGTGGGACCCACACACACATGGCCCAATCTTTACCACCCACTTGACTTGATCGTGGCCCTTGATTCTTCTATAAATACCCCCTTAGCTTGAAGACTAATTTCATCCCTCACTTGAAGTTTTTCCAAGCAAAATACTCCATCCCTTTAGCCTTGTTTCGTCCAACCTCCCCCACTTGTGTAGAAAATACTCCAAGTATTATTGTATAATCCCAAATACCTTAGCCTAGTCTTCCTAGTTGTATTCCAAGTTATTTCAATACTAGGAGCCCAGAAATACTACTTTATTCCATTAGTCGCAAAGTGAAACCCTAGAAAAATCTTCATAGTTGGTTGAAGTAGTAAGTAGAAGTGGTGTAGAACTTCTAATTGTTTCTTGGAGCGAATTGGAGCGCATGCTGACAGGAGCTAAACCTTGCTCAGGATCGACTTATAAACTTGGATAATTTTGGGCTTATCGAGGTAATGATCTATGTCCCCTATTGTAATTGGATATTACATATTGTAGTAATTTAGAATTGAGTATAAGATATATTGGAAGGATGATTATAAAGGATTGAACTGTATTTACATTGGATTGTATTTACAGTAGACTTGTGTAGTATTATTGTGAAGTAGAATTGTACATGTCCGGTTAGACGTGTAACCCTCCCCTCGGGAGTTGTTGGCCCGTAATGGCCCGAGTAGAGGAGGAGATTTATGTGGTTGCGGGGAGGCCGAATTTTCTCAGAGAATAAGGAATCTTGTATTTAGAATATTCTACGAAGTGATCTAGAAGTTGATAGACGTTTTATGGCCATTATAGGTTAAAGTACTACGAGTAGCGTATTCTACTTGAAGGGTGGAAAAGGCTAGCAAGGTTTAGTACTTCGGAGCGTTTTGCTAATTGTCGATAATCGTCGCGAGGTATGTGAACCTCTTCCTATATTTTCTAGCATGATATGTTGTGAACTATGTAGTACGGTAGACGTACATGTGTTAAGTGAATTTAGTTGGTTTACAACATAAAGTGTTATAACGGCTTTATGGGAAGTTTGTTATAACAACTTTATGTGGGTAAAGGAATGGTTGGTGGTTTTTAAAAGATAAATGACATGATGTGAATTAGTAATGACTTGGTTTGTGTTAAAGAGTTGTGAAACCGCTTTTATGAGAAATGGGTAATTGGGGTTTTAAAAGGAATAATGTTATATTGATTTTCGGGAATGAGAACGAGTATCGAACAAACCACTGCAGCGTTAATAAAGGAAAATGTATTGACTAATTAATTATTATTAAAACCAGTAGAAACCTCCATCTGCATAGAAGCTAAGATAAGACAAAATGATATTACATTTTTGTTATACCCCGTATTTCCAGAGTATGTACGTAAGGGAATACGTACAAAAAGTTTGGCCTTAAAGTTAGCCTTGGACGTTTTTATTTGTGCACAACTCACTAAAAGAATCGTTTTCCGACGAAACGTTTCCACGACTTCGTAGGAAAATTCCGGCTATGCCATTACTAATTTTTGCGGATTTTTCCGAGAGACGAAACATTTTGGACCAACGGGAGGGCGACACTTGGCACCCTCCAATTGGTGGACTTGAATCGTCCATGGGACGAATTGGAATGGGATTGGCACGTTTTTGGTGCCTTGCTCAAAGTCAAGGAGTTGGTAGGATATTTGTGTATAGTTAATCCTCACCCTACACTTGCCTTGCACTTGTCTTCATCTTGGCCATTGGTTGGCCAAGGCTTGAGATATAAATACCCCCCTTTAGATTAAAAGTTCTACATCCATAAAGTTATCTTCCAAGTCTTTAAAAATCCTCTCCGCTCCCTTAAGCCTTTCGGCAAACACCTCCCCTTTGAGTGAGTTTGGCGAGGCCTACCCCCCCTAGCCTAGCCGAAATCTACCCCCCCTCCCTTGGTAGAAAAGTTGTCTTCTAGTGTTGTTATAATGCCCAAAATACCCTAGCCCAAATCCCTTAGTCCTTTGTAGAAGTTGTGAAGAACTTCTAAGGTTTCTTAGCTCTGAGCGTACAACTTAGAGCTAAACCTTGCTCAGCGCGACTTTATCTAGGATATTATTGGGCTTACCGAGGTAAATAATCCTAACCCTCCTTTGTATTAGAGAATACATCTAGAAGTATAAGAATAAGTATTAAATACTTAGAAGGATATTCAGAATAGAATTGAATCATATCACAGTAAGGGCGGTTTAAAAGAAGAATAATTGAATCTGTACTCACATAGAATGTTTTACAATGAGACTGATATAGCTCACCGGGTAGGGTTGTGCTGCCCAACTATCCGTAGAATTGTGACCCCTCTGTTTAGAATGACCTTCAGAGTAGGCTGTGATAGATGTCTGTGACTATTATAGGCTGACTCTCTGCGCGCGACATATTCAACTTGGCAGGTGGTTTTCGCTGAGAAGGTATGTGATTCTTCCTAAAGCATGATATTTTACAATATATATATAGTACGGTAGACGTACATGTGTTAACTGAATAATAACTACGGCAATGTCTTTGACTTAAGCCTGAATAATACTTACGGCAATGCCTCACGGCTTAAGCCTGAATAATACTTACGGCAATGCCTCACGGCTTAAGCCTGAATAACAAAGAACTGAAAGCATTTCAAAAGAATACTGAATCATTTTTTAACAGAAGATAAATATTTGGTTTTTAAAACAAAAGCTTAAGAGTTATACTAGCTTTATGGGAAGTTAGGTATAACAACTTAAGAAAGATAAAAAGGAACTGTTTACTTGTTTGTTTATAAAAGCCTTGTATTGATTTCTGTTAAGTGTAGTAAGATTTGTGTGATAAGTAGACTATTATGATGCTACCTGGGTTATTGTCTTGAAATCTTTGTGTAAAGGGGGTCATTCTTGCAGGCTTACGTTGCTAACCGTAAGTCCGTTGTCTCGTTATTGTATCACCTACCCTCGATCGTTATACCGGTGGCTTGCCCTTGATGCGGTCTATACGGCCTATGCGGTCTGTGAGACTATGCGGAGCAGTATGCTCGAGATTGATCATTCGGGTGTTTAGCCTGATGCGGGATTCCCTATGCGATCCGTTGAGACTACGCGGTCTTTTGAGGCTATGTGGGCTGCGGAGCCTAGGCGGATGCCGGGTTAGCTGCCCCGTCGCGAGGAATACCTCACGCGGGTCTGTGTGACCTATGCGGATCGCGGAAGTCCGTGACTAGGCACGCATGATACTATGGGCGATGGCCTTGCTTCGATCATTCGCGCCTAGAATAGACTCAAGCGCTTTTCCTATTATTGTTGTTTGTGATGTGGCACTATGTGCAATTGAACTGATTGTATTTGTGAAAAGGTTTTAAATACTTTGATTTCATTTCATTCTTTATAGTTTCACATACTTGGTACTGTTGTCTCGACTCCTTCTGGGCTGCGTTCATGCCGCAGTAAGGGGCAGTGCTAGATCCACATGCTTCGGATCTTTGCGTTGGTGTCAGTAGCTCCATCTTCTCCGGCGGCTCTTCTTTTGTGTTTGCTCTCCATTTTTTGTAGATAGTTTTGTAGAGTCAGGGTATGGCGGTGCCCTGTCCCGCCATAGTTGTTTACTTCCTTAGAGGTCTGTAGTACTATTGTACAGTTGGGATGTAACTGCAAAACTTGAGTTATTTATATTATGCCGTAAGGCAAGCTTTTCATCAGATAAACCGCTTCGCTTTACTATGTTTCTGTCTTGTTTTATATTTCCGCCGTTACTCGATGTATGACTACTTGGGTGCCCTTGAAGGCACCATCCACGCCCCGAACGTCGTGACAAAAGTGGTATCGAGCGATTAATCCTCGGAAAGTGTCTACGCATCGTATCTAGTAGAGTCTTGATTATCGGTGTGTTGTGCACCACACAAATAATCAGGAGGCTATAGGATATTTAGGATTGGTTTCCATTCTTCATTCTGAGATCGTGCTTAGAGCTGTGTTATAGGTTGGACCCCTCTAACGTATTCCTTTCCCCGTAACGATTATGCCTCCACGTAAGGCAACCCGCCTGGCGGCAAGGCAATGAGGAGGCGCTAGCAGACACCCAGAGTCACGAGGGCTCGGACCGGGCCTATACCGAGACGGCGAGTTCTATGACGCCGCCGCCCCAAAGAGACCACAGTACCCACACCTCCCGGCCCCACACTGGGCGGAGGAGTTAGGTACAAAGAGATGGCCCACTATTGGCTAGAGTTGTGGCCCGATACGAGAGAGGCCGGATGCGGCAGCCTCCAGCCTCAGCCGCACCGTGGTGCACCCGAGGCGAATAGTTTGAGGCTACGAGATTTCTTGAGTTGTAGCCCGCCAGAGTTTTACGGTCGAGGCCGAGGATGATCCGCAGGAGTTCATCCGCCGCCTACGAGGATCATGCGGGTGATCAAGGCCTCGAGACGAGTCCGTGACTTTCGTTTGCATCGCGCTGCGATACCGCAGCCGATTGGTTTGATTCACGGAGCTTTCGGGAGAGCATGCACCTCCGCAGTATGGGATGAGTTTTGAGGCTTTTCTCACACACTTTGCCTCCGCGGATGAGGAGGGCACGAGTGATAGATTCTTGTTCTTGAGACAGGGAGGACGCATGAGGAGTACAATGTCGAGTTTGATTCTTTGGCTCGATATGTCCCTGACCGTAGCGAGATGGAGGACCGTGCATCGCTATGTCATCGGGCTAGATGATTACATGGCCGAAGTCTTGCGCGTGTGTCCCTTCAGCCAGGCATGGACATAACCCGTATGCGGGCTCATGCACTAGGATGTGAGCGTAGAGACCGCGGGTAGAGCGATATCAGCAGGTTAAGGCCAAGACGGCCGGTTCTTTGGTGGTTCTCGGGGTGGCGGCATCGCCAAGTCCGATTTGCACCACACCCAAGCAGAGCGCCCTACCTCATTTTCGGTACACCAGATGGGGCCAAGTCGGGCCCCAGACTTCAGATTTCGGTAGCGGGGTTCTAACTGCTCGAGGTCCGCTCAGCCCGTTGTGGTAGATACCATTCTGGGAGCTGTACTCCGGGAGCCTGCTATACTTGTGGCCAGCTGGGTCATTTCGCGAGAGCTTGTCCGACCGGGGGCGGCGCCGGTAGTGGGCCATGTGGTCTGCTGCCGCTTCTTCATCCCCGACACATTTCGCCCTGCAGGCGCGTACTCGTGGACCAGTGGGTCGTGGCGCTGGTCCCGATTCTAGCGGTCCTCGTAACCGCATTTATGCTTTGTCCACCGACAGATCGTGAGGCCTCACCGATGTCGCCACAGTACCTTATCGGGCTCGGTTTGATGTGTATGCTTTGATAGATCCGGTTCTACTGTCCTATATATCTCCCTTGTTGCTAGTAGGATAGGGATAGAGCTCCGAGTCCATAGACCTTTTCGAGGTAGCTACGCCATGGTGATTCGGTGGTAGCTCGGCGGGTATATAGAGCTTGTCCCGTGACCATTCTGTACGTCGGACCTAGCCGACTTGATAGAGTTGGAGATGATTGACTTCGACGTGATCATGGGGATGGATTGGCTTCTGCTACGCCAATGTATCGCAGAGAGAGTAGTGCGGTTCAGTTTCTCGAGGAGCCTTGTTGAGTGAGGAGCACGCAGACGCCGAGGGTAGGTTTATTTCCTACCTCAAGGCTAGGATGATGGTGCGAGGCGGTATATCTACCATCTCGTTCGTGTTTGATAATCAAGGCGCACCAGATTTTCACCGCCCAGTGATCAGAGAATTCCTAGACGTGTTTCCAGACGACCTCCCGGGTATCCCTCCTGAGAGGGAGATCGAGTTTTGTATAGATGTGTTGCCAGACACTCGGCCTATTTCCATTCCGCCATACAGAATGGCACCTGCCGAGTTGAGAGAGTTGAAGGACCACCGAGAGATTTCTTTGGAGAAGGGCTTCATCAGGTCTAGTGTTTCTCCCTGGGGAGCGCCGGTATTGTTCGTGAAGAAGAAGGATGGGACGCTGCGCATGTGTGTTGATGTTATACCCCGTAGTTCTAGGGTATGTATGCGAGGACGTACGTACGAGAATACGACAGAAAGATTGGAAAGGAAGAAAGAGGCGATTTTTCCACGGAAAAGTTTCCGGTTTTTGTGAAGGAAAAGGTTCGTTAATGGGAATTGAATTCCCATTTGGTATTCGGACTTCCGGAATATTAGAGAATTATGGAATTTTATTTTCGAAATGGTCACGTGGGCCCACTGAGAAATTTACTGCTTTTGTGGGGCCCACTTTGTTTTGAGATTTTGGCCATTATGGATATTTTCTGGAAGATGTTTTATTTTGGGCCAATAGGAGGGTGACACGTGTCACCCCGCCTGTGTGGCTCGCCGAATGACATTTGTGCACAACACCCGGTTAGAGTCGTTTTGACTAAACGTTTTCATAACTTCGAGGAAAATTCCGGCTATGTCTTTTCTTATTTTTGCGGATTTTTCCGAGAGACGGAACATTTTGGACCAACGAGAGGGCGACACTTGGCACCCTCTCATTGGTGGGCAAGGTGGGCGGCCCTTGGACGATTTGGGAAGGCAAGTGGGAGATATTTTTGGTAGATATTTTGTGTGCAAGTTGGCTAGGTACACATGGGTGAATCTTGGCCCTACACTTGCCTAACACTTGGTGTAATCTTGGCCATTGGTTGGCTTTCACTTGACCTATAAATACCCCCCCTTTGAAGACTAATTCATTCACAAAATTGCCTAAGTCTTGAAAGCTTCTTCCTTCCCCCTTAGTGTAGTGTCTTGGCCGAGAGCCCCTCTCTCCCCCCTTGGCCGAGAGTCCCCCCCCTAGTGGGGTAGGCCGAGGGGTAGCCACCCCCCCTCCTTTGTGGTGTGGCCGTGGGGTACCCCCCCCCTAGCCTAGTTTGTTTTCATATAATACCCCCCCTCTTGGTAGAAATACTCTCAAAAGTATTGTTATAATGCCCAAATTACCTTAGCCGTATACCTTGTTGTATTCTAAGGTTATACCTATACGAAAAGCCCAGAAATACTATTATACTTCCGGTCACACACAACACCGAAACCCGACGAAAATCTCCATAGTCCGTGGGACTCTTGTGAAGAACTTGGTTAGACCTTCTAAGCGTGGTTTAGAGCGGGTTGGAGCGCTGAGTCGAGCTAAACGATTGCCCAGATCGACTTTATATTTGGATAATTATGGGCTTAGCGAGGTAAATATCTTGTCCCCTATTGTAATTGGATATTACGTTGTAGGAAAATATAGTTAAAGTATACTATATATATATAATCAACATAGCTTGTGGCAATGTCCTTGGACTTAAGCTCAAGAATCGAACTGCTTTTACATAGGGCGTATTCTGACATGAGACTGTGTAGTAATCTGGAGTAGAATTGTACCCGTCGGGTTAGATGTATAACCCCCCGGTTGGCTTGATAGCCGCCCCGATAGAGGAGGAGATTTACGCTGCCATGTGGGGAGGTCGTCGAATTTTCGGTAGAATGTTCTACGATAAGATCTAGATGTTAATAAGCGCCTTGTGGCCTTATAGGTTGAAGTACTACGTGTGGCGCTCTACTTGGCTTAAGGAGTAGCCGACGGCTTGAGGTACTTCGAGCATTTTGCTATTAGTCGATAATCGTCGCGAGGTATGTGAACCTCTTCCTATCTCTTCTAGCATGATATGTGTGAACTATGCGAGACGGTGAGACGCATACGTGCTAAATGTATTCGATGGTTTAAAACATAAAGTGTTATAACGGCTTTATGGGAAGTTGGTTATAACGACTTTATGTAGATAAGAAAACACTTTGTGGTTTTTAAAAGGTAAATGATTTGTTTATAAGCGGCTTGATGTGTGATTATAAAGAACTTGAAGTATTTCAAAAGATTTACGAAATCGTTTTGAAAGAGAAGTAATACTTGGTTTTGAGAACTTAAGAGTTATACTAGCTTTATGGGAAGTTAGGTATAACGGCTTAAGAACGTTTTCTTGATGTTGGAAATCGTGATGTGTATCGACAAACCATCGCAGCGTTAATAAAAGGAAATGTTTTGAATAATTAAGTATTATTAAAACCAGAGAAACTTCCATCCGCATAGAAGCTAAGATGAGACAAAATGATATTTCCTAGATCATGGTCATTGTAATAAGATTGTTATAAACAAGAATATCCTACTCACATATAAGGCTTATGTTTCTCGATTGTTTAAAAGAGAATTATATTCTTAAATGAATAAGACTATGAACTACTAAACATTTCTAAAATAAGAAACGTGAACATTTGAAATTAGTCAAACTTGGACGTTTGAAAAATAATGTTGTTACTTGATTTTACAAAGGTAAGAGTTTTGGTTTTCTTAAAAGGATACCACTCTATTTTATACTACGGGTATTGTGTGACTTATGTGAAAGAAACAGATCTTTTTTAAGATTTTAATGTGTGAAGTACTTTGGGAATAGATACAGAACTTGTTAGTAGAAAGTACCTTGTGTGAATAACTTGATTGTATTGGTTTGTGATAGCCTTGTAATAGTTTCTTGTTGCTTTGATAAGTAAACGTGTTAGGATTCTTCGTGTTTTAGTATATTGTGATGTTTGTGTAAGGGTGTTTGCCTTGATTGTGCTTATTATCTATCAGTCGTTATGATAGTATTGTGGCATTCATCTCTTGAGATGATTCCGGGTTAAAGTGCCCTCCGACGCGGGTAGACTCGGTGATGCAGGACCATGATTCGAGAATACCTCACGCGGTCCCGGGGCCTATGCGGAGCTACGAGAGTTCCGAGTTAGTATCGTCCTTTATGGGCATGCGGTCCTCAGGCCATGCGGACTCGAAAGTCGGGGCGATGCCGGGAGTAGCTACCCTCGATGCGGGAATACCTCGCGGCCGATGAGATTGGCCTATGCGGAGTCGCGGAAGTTCGGGACTAGACGCGCACATTAGATATCGCGGGCAAGTGGCCGCCTTTGATCATGTGACGCCCAGACAGATCTTATGATACGATTTATGACCTTGTTGAGTGCTAGGTGTTAGTAGTCGGCTATGCCTTCGCATTTACCCTGCATAGTTTTATTAGGACACAGTGGGACCGTGTTCATGTGTATTCCTTGGTGCTTGTATATCATAAACCGCCGGTGAGGAAGGTATTCCACGCACGATTGATGTTGTGGGCGTGAGACCCATTGTTAAATTGAGTGATGACTTGAGGTGTGAGTCCACGACTTGACATGATCGCTATTTGTGGTGAACTGTAGTTGGTTATCATACATGTCTCCTGCTTGGTATAGACTACTATGATTTCATTTACAGTATTTATTTTTAGTTTCACATACTCGCACTGTTAATCGACCTTCGGGCCGCGTTCATGCCGCAGTTGAGGTACATCGTTGATCCTAGCTCTCGTGGTCACAGTCATTGGGAAGCTCCGTTTCTCGAGGCTTATCACGTATAGTCCCCGTCGTAGTAAGTGTTTACATTCGGGGTTTGGCGGGCCCCGTCCCGCCATTGTGTCGTATCATTCTGTAAGTGCAGAGTAATCGCAAGTGTGGCGGGGTTGGTAAAAAGGATTAAGCCGTTCATTTGTAAAAGAGTTGATGGTTATATATATGCCGACTGCAAGTTTTCACGCATTATTGTGTTATATTTCTGTTATCTCATGTGGTGGTTTTATGATCCGCTGATTACTCTGATGTTGTGTCACTAGGTTGCCCGGTAGGCACCGCCACGCCCGCCGGTCGTGACAAAAGTGGTATCGAGCGATTAATCTCGGAAAGTGTCTACGCATCTATCCGAGAGTCTTGATTATCGGGGTGTTGTGCACCACACCAATAATCAGGAGGCTATAGGATATTTAGGATTGGTTTCTATTCTTCTCACTCTGAGATCGTGCCTTAGAGCTGTGTTGTAAGTTGGACCCTCTGACGAAATTATTTCCCTTATCGTTATGCCTCCGCGTAGGGCAACCCGGGCCCAGGAGGGCAAGGCAGCCGAGGGAGCTGCGAGTAGAGTTCAGAGGGTGGCGAGGGCACAGGCCAAATCATTACCTAGGGTAGTGCTTCATTCGGGGGTTTCTGCGACGTCACTAGCCCCAGCAGAGTTTAAGCATGGCGACGGCAGCCTTACTGCGGCCATGATATGTGAACCTTCGCCCACGCATCGAACCGAGAATATAGATTGCAAGAGACAACCTTGTTACTAGCTATGGATTTGGCTACCAGAGAGTATACCGATGTATCGCGAGTCTTGATGACTACCTAAGAGAAGGTTGTGCAAGAGTAATCCTTCAGTTAGGCTTGAGCATGGCCTGTGTACGGGCTTATGCGCAGCAGGCCGAGAAACGTAGAGATCGACGGGTTAACCAAGGATGTAAGAGGGCGAGCAGCAAGGTCCTTCGGTAACTTTCAAGGTGAGTATACCTTAAGTGCTATGTTCTGATAGCAGTGTGTTAGTTGTGATTAGAAATCATGGTGGGTTAACCGAGTAAGATTTTGGAGGATAGAGAAAGTGTGAGCCTTAGAGCTTTATACGCAAAGGCCTTAGAGGTAAGGCCATCTCGGGTAGAGACGTATGTTTATGTTTGACCCTTATAGGAGTGCATAGTGCACGTGAGCTGTGTTTGGGATAAGTCCCTATGTAGTATGAAATGAAGGAGGGTAGTTGAGCTAAGAAGACCGCTAGGTTTTCGTAACGTGTTTAGTAAGATTGTTCCTTCGGGGAGATGGTATTTTGCGCCTTGCCGGGTCGGGTTGAGGCTACGTGCGGGTCAACCCGCGGTAGGTTTGGTGGTGGGGTCAGTTTGTGGTGGTCCCTCTTTGTGTTAGGGTCATGAGGTGTTAGGCCCATGTTTAGTTAGCCAGTGCAAGTTCGTGGATGCGTTCGACCGGTGGTCGGGCGATGGGGCGACCTATCGTGTTCTTGGTCGTCGTCGCTCGGCGGTGTTGATGTTATCCAAAAGGTTGTGAGGTTGCACGGGTGCCTACATTCACCTTATGACGATGTGGAGCCCAGGTACGGCTGTTTCTCTTCTCGGGAGTTTGTACGAGCGGGCTAGGAACTCGGTGAGTCTCAGATCGCGTTCGCCTCGGCCGGTGTTTTGATTTCGAGGTAGCTGCGAGATCGTTGTCTCCTGGTTGAAGTGTTTAAGCTACCATTTGGTGTTCGGATGTCGCCTTGCGACGCCTTGTAGCAGAAATGCAAGTTGCCGGCCGATTGGTTCGATGTTGGCGGGGTTCAGATAGTTGGTTCGAGCTTGTTCCACAGATCGTGGATAGTGAAGCTTGTCTAGAAGAAGTTACGGCGGCTCGGAGGAATCGTCATGATAATCGGCGGCGACGCTTAGAGTTCGAGTTGACGGTCGGTCTTCTTGAAAGTACCACCGGACGGTGTGACGAGTTTTGGAACCGCCGTGTCGTAATGTGGTAAGAGTTCGAGTGTACGAGATCCTCCGGATCGCAGCGTTCCGTACCATTTGTTGGGTCGTCGGAGCAAGGCTCGCGACAAAGTGACAAAAGTGGTATCAGTGACTAAGGAAGTATATTTTGACCCCGGGAAGAGGTATTTGTGGTGATGTAGAGGTGTTTCCTCGTGGACTTAGATGTAAGTTTTGCGCAGGTGTTTCCATGGCCAGGTATGGCAGGATTGTTCTCGTAAGTATAGTAGTGAAGACTATACTGGCGCACGTTTGTTTTGAGACTTAGAAGGAACATTCGGGACGAATGTTTCTAAGGAGGGGAGAATGTTATACCCCGTAGTTCCAGGGTATGTATGCGAGGACGTACGTACGAGAATACGACAGAAAGATTGGAAAGGAAGAAAGAGGCGATTTTTCCACGGAAAAGTTTCCGGTTTTTGTGAAGGAAAAAGGTTCGTTAATGGGAATTGGATTCCCAGATTTGGTATTCGGACTTCCTGGAATATTAGAGAATTATGGAATTTTATTTTCGAAAATGGTCACGTGGGGCCCACGGGAGAAATTTACGGTTTTGTGGGGCCCACTTTGTTTTCGAGATTTTGGCCATTATGGATATTTTCGGAAGATGTTTTATTTTGGGCCAATAGGAGGGTGACACGTGTCACCCCCGCCTAGGTGGCTTGGCCGAATGGCATTTGTGCACAACACCCGGTTAGAGTCGTTTTTCGACGAAACGTTTTACATAACTTGCGAGGGGAAAATTCCGGCTATGTCTTTTCTTATTTTTGCGGATTTTTCCGAGAGACGGAACATTTTGGACCAACGAGAGGGCGACACTTGGCACCCTCTCATTTGCAGTGGCGCGGCGCCGGACGATTTGGGAAGGCAAGTGGGAGATATTTTTGGTAGATATTTTGTGTGCAAGTTGGCTAGGTACACATGGGTGAATCTTGGCCCTACACTTGCCTAACACTTGGTGTAATCTTGGCCATTGGTTGGCTTTCACTTGACCTATAAATACCCCTGAAGACGAATACATTCACACAATTCCCTAAGTCTTGAAAGCTTCGTCCGTCCCCCTGAGTGTAGTGTCTTGGCCGAGAGCCCCTCTCTCCCCCCTTGGCCGAGAGTCCCCCCCCTAGTGGGGTAGGCCGAGGGGTAGCCACCCCCCCTCCTTTGTGGTGTGGCCGTGGGGTACCCCCCCCTAGCCTAGTTTGTTTTCATATAATACCCCCCCTCTTGGTAGAAATACTCTCAAAAGTATTGTTATAATGCCCAAATTACCTTAGCCGTATACCTTGTTGTATTCTAAGGTTATACCTATACGAAAAGCCCAGAAATACTATTATACTTCCCGTCAGTCACAAAACCGAAACCCTAGGAAAATCTCCATAGTCCGTTGGAGTATTGTGAAGAAGTTGGTTAGAACTTCTAAGGGTGGTTTAGAGCGGGTTGGGCGCGGAGTCGAGCTAAACGATTGCCGGGATCGACTTTATATTTGGATAATTATGGGCTTAGCGAGGTAAATATCTTGTCCCCTATTGTAATTGGATATTACATGTTGTAGGAAAATATATTTAAATTATAATATATATATATAATCAACATAGCTTGTGGCAATGTCCTTGGACTTAAGCACAAGAATCGAACTGTTTTTACATAGGGTATCAGACAGAGACTTGTGTAGTAGTTGTGGAGTAGAATTGTACCCGTTCGGGTTAGATGTATAACCCCTGGTTGGCTTGATAGCCGGCCAGATAGAGAGGAGATTTACGCTGCATGTGGAGTCTTTGTCGAATTTTCGGTAGAATGTTCTACGATAAGATCTAGATGTTAATAAGCGCTTGTGGCCTTATAGGTTGAAGTACTACGTGTGGCGCGTTCTACTTGGCTTAAGGAGTAGCCGACGGCTGAGGTACTCGAGCATTTTGCTATTAGTCGATAATCGTCGCGAGGTATGTGAACCTCTTCCTATCTCTTCTAGCATGATATGTGTGAACTATGTAGTAGAGACGCATACGTGCTAAATGTATTCGATGGGTTTAAAACATAAAGTGTTATAACGGCTTTATGGGAAGTTGGTTATAACGACTTTATGTAGATAAGAAAACACTTTGTGGTTTTTAAAAGGTAAATGATTTGTTTATAAGCGGCTTGATGTGTGATTATAAAGAACTTGAAGTATTTCAAAAGATTTACGAAATCGTTTTGAAAGAGAAGTAATACTTGGTTTTGAGAACTTAAGAGTTATACTAGCTTTATGGGAAGTTAGGTATAACGGCTTAAGAACGTTTCTTGATGTTGGAAATCGGGATGTGTATCGACAAACCATTGCGGCGTTAAAAGGAAATGTTTTGAATAATTAAGTATTATTAAAACCGGAGAAACTTCCATCCGCATAGAAGCTAAGATGAGACAAAATGATATTTCCTAGATCATGGTCTTTGTAATAAGATTGTTATAAACAAGAATATCCTACTCACATATAAGGCTTATGTTTCTCAGTTGTTTAAAAGAGAATTATATTCTTAAATGAATAAGACTATGAACTACGAAACCTTTCTAAAATAAGAAACGTGAACATTTGAAATTAGGCAAACTTGGGCGTTTGGAAAATAATGTTGTTACTTGATTTTACAAAGGTAAGAGTTTTAGTTTTCTTAAAAGGATCACTCTATTTTATACTACGGGTATTGTGTGACTTATGTGAAAGAAAGCAGATCTTTTTTAAGATTTTAATGTGTGAAGTACTTTGGGAATAGATACGAACTTGTTAGTAGAAAGTACCTTGTGTGAATAACTTGATTGTATTGGTTTGTGATAGCCTTGTAATACTTTCTTGTTGCTTTGATAAGTAAACGTGTTAGGATGCTACGTGTGTTAGTATCTTGTGATGTTTGTGTAAGGGGTTTCCTTGATTGTGCTTATTAACTATCGTCGTTATGATAGTATTGTGGCATTCATCTCTTGAGATGATTCCGGTTGTCGCCTCCGTCGCGGGTAGACTCGGTGATGCAGGACCGTGATTCGAGAATACCTCATGCGGGTCCCGGGGCCTATGCGAGCTACGAGTTCCGAGTTAGTATCGTCCTTTATGGGCATGCGGTCCTTGTGGCTACGCGGACTCGAAAGTCCGGGGCGATGCCGGGAGTAGCTACCCTCGATGCGGGAATACCTCGCGGGCCGATGAGATTGGCCTATGCGGAGTCGCGGAAGTTCGAGGACTAGACGCGACATTAGATCTCGCGGGCAAGTGGCCGCCTTTGATCATGTGACGGTGCAGACGAATCTTATGATAAAGTTTATTACCTTGTTAGTACTCTGGTTGTTAGTAGTCGGCTATGCCGTCGTACTTACCCGGTACTGTTTTATTAGCACACAGTTGGGACCTGGTGTTCATGTGTATTCCTTGTTGATTGTATATCATAAACCGCGGTGAGGAAGGTATTCCACGCACGATTGATGTTGTGGCGTGAGACCCATTGTTAAATTGAGTGATGACTTGAGGTGTGAGTCCACGACTTGACATGATCGCTTATTTGTGGTGAATCAGTTTGGTTATCATACATGTCTCCGCTTGGTATAGACTACTATGATTTCATTTACTGATTTATTTTTAGTTTCACATACTCTGCACTGTCAGATCGACCTCGGGCTGCGTTCATGCCGCGAGTTGAGGTACATCGCCGTTGATCCTAGCTCGTGGTCACGTCAGCTTGGGAAGCTCCGTTTCTCGAGGCTTATCGATGGTATAGTCCCCGTCGTAGTAAGTGTTTACATTCGGGGTTTGGGCCCCGCCCGCCATTGTGGTCGTATCATTCTAGAGGTCCGTAGTATCAGGCGTGGTTGGTAAAAAGGATTAAGTCGCTCATTTGTAAAAGAGTTGATGGTTATATATATGCCGACATGCAAGTTTTCACGATTATTGTTTTATATTTATTATCTCATGTTGTTGTTTTATGTTCACTGACACTGATGTTGTGTCACTAGGGTGCGGTAAGGCACCGCCACGGGCCCGCTGGTCGTGATTGACTGACGGTGAACAAGGTGACCATTAAGAGATACCCTTCCCGAGATTGATGATTTGACCAGTGCGCGCGAGATGTTTCTCCAAGATTGATCTGCGTCGCTATCATCGATGCGAGTCGAGAGGTGGATGTCCCTAGATCGCATTCGACCCGTCACGCATTATGAGTTCGTGGTCATGTCTTTTGGGTTGACGATGCTCCGCGGTATTCATGGATTTGATGAACCGAGTGTTCAAACCATTTTGGACACATTTGTGATAGTGTTCATTGATGATATCTTGGTTTATTCTCGCCGAGCAGCGAGCATGCGAGCATTTGGCGTCTTGTGATTCTCCGACTAAAGAATGTGACGCCAAGTTTTCCAAATGTGAGTTTTGGTTAACTTCGGTGGCTTTTCTTGGGCACATTGTCGGCCGATGGTATTCGGTAGAAACGGCAAGATCGAGCGATCGAGTTGGCCTAGACCTACTACTCCGGCTGCAGGTTCGCAGCTCGGGCCTTGCGAGGATATTATCGGCGGTTCGTAGAAGTTTGCTTCTATCTCGCACCTTTGACTAGGCTGACTCGTAAGCGCCAAGTTTGATGGTGATGCTTGTGGCGGGGTTTCGATTCTTTGAAAGAGAGACCGACGATCGCCCCATTCTTACTCTTCCAGAGGGTCCAGACGGTTATGTTGTGTATTGTGATGCGTCAGGCATCGGGCTGGGATGTGTGTTGATGCAGCATGTTAGAGTTATAGCGTACGCATCCCGACAGCTTAAGAAACACGAGAGGAACTACCCCACCCATGATTTGGAATTGGCAGCAGTGATTCACGCTTTGAAGATCCGAGGCACTATTTGTATGGGGTTCACGTGGATATTTATACGCACCACAAGAGCCTCGGTATATCTTCACCGAGGGAGCTGAACTTACGGCGAGACGGTGGTTAGAGTTGCTTAAGGATTACGATGTTGATATCCTGTACCACCCGGGAAGGCCAATGTTAGGCGTATGCTCTTAGTCGTGAGTCGATGGGAGCCTATCGGATGTGCTAGAGAGGAGGGACATGGTTCGTGATTTGCATCGGTTAGCAAGCCTTGGTGTCCGTTTGATTGATTCTGATAGCAGTGGGGTTAGAGTTCGTGAGGTTGCCGAGTCTTCCATCGTCGAGGAGGTGAAGAGGCAACAGTTCGAGGATCCAGTTTTGACACGTTATCGTGATACAACTCTTCGTGAGGGCAAGGGTCCTTTTGAGGTAGCACCTGGGGTGCTAAGGTTTGAGGCGGTTGTGTGTTCCGGATGTTTCGGACTTGAGAGGTTCTTGGGAAGCACACGGCGCGTTACTCTATCCATCCGTGGTCGACCAAGATGTACCACGACCTTAGATCCGTATTGGTGGGATGGCTTGAAGAGGACGTTGCAGAGTTCGTAGCTCAGTGCCCGTGTTGTCAGCAGGTAAAGGTAGAGCACCAGAGGCCTGGTGGTTTGTTACAGACGATAGAGATCCCGACCTGGAAGTGGGAGGTGATCAACATGGACTTCATCACAGATTGCCTCACACTTAGAGAGACATGATTCTATATGGGTTATCGTCGACAGTGACGAAGTCACCACTTTCTTCCCGTCGGACGACTTTTTCTGAGAGTATGCCGACTTTACATCAGAGATCGTCGATCGCATGGAGTCCCTATTTTGATCATATCAGACAGAGGAGCCCAGTTTACGGCTAACTTCTGGAGGTCTTTCCAGAGAGGTTTAGGGACGCAGGTGAGCCTGAGTACTGCATTCCATCCGCAGACAGACGGACAGCCGGCGCACTATCCGGACCGCGAGGATATCTTTGCGAGCTTTGTGTTATTGACCGATGGTAGTTGGGAGGATCATTTGCCTCTGGTTGAGTTTGCGTATAATAATAGCTACCACTCCAGATTCGACGGCGCCTTTTGAGGCCTTGTATGGGAGGAAGTGCGATAGCCTATAGGCTGGTTCGATGTGGGCGAGGTGCAGTTAGTGGGACCGGATTTGGTGCAGCAGGCAGTGGATAAGGTAAAGCTTATCCAGGAGAGGTTGCTGACAGCTCAGAGTCGACAGAAATCATATGCAGATCATCGTCGTCGGCATCTTGAGTTCGAGGTAGATGATTGGGTTTTCCTGAAGGTGTCACCCATGAAGGGTGTGATGAGATTCGGGAGGAAAGGGAAACTCAGCCCAAGGTACATTGGGCCGTATCAGATTATCCGCAGGGTAGGCAAGGTTGCCTACGAGTTGGATCTGCCGTCCGATCTGGAGGCAGTGCATCCGGTGTTTCATGTTTCTATGCTGAGGAGATGTATCGGGGATCCATCTAGAGTGCATCCGATTGACGATGTCCAGGTGACCGAGGGGTTATCGTATGAGGAGATTCCCATAGCGATAATCGATCGTCAGGTTAGGCGTCTGCGGACCAAGGACGTGGCTTCCGTCAAAGACTTGTGGCGGAACGAGCTTAGGGAGGAGATGACGTGGGAAGCTGAGGAGGACATGAGGCAGAGGTACCCTCACTTATTCCCCACACCTCCAGGTAATTTACTTTCCTACTTGTAAATTTCCATTATCATATATGCCTAAGTGTTATTTTTTTTGTGGCCATGTGTGGCACTTACAAACTGTTTAAGCTTCATCGATGACTGTCTTGAGAAGGAACATTCGGGACGAATGTTTCTAAGGAGGGGAGAATGTTATACCCCGTATTTCCAGAGTATGTACGTAAGGGAATACGTACAAAAAGTTTGGCCTTAAAGTTAGCCTTGGACGTTTTTATTTGTGCACAACTCACTAAAAGAATCGTTTTCCGACGAAACGTTTCCACAGCTTTCGTAGGGAAAATTCCGGCTATGCCATTACTAATTTTTGCGGATTTTTCCGAGAGACGAAACATTTTGGACCAACGGGAGGGCGACACTTGGCACCCTCCAATTGGTGGACTTGAATCGTCCATGGGACGAATTGGAATGGGATTGGCACGTTTTTGGTGCCTTGCTCAAAGTCAAGGAGTTGGTAGGATATTTGTGTATAGTTAATCCTCACCCTACACTTGCCTTGCACTTGTCTTCATCTTGGCCATTGGTTGGCCAAGGCTTGAGCTATAAATACCCCCCTTTAGATGAAGAGTTCTTCATCCACAAAGTTATCTTCCAAGTCTTGAAAAATCCTCTCCTCTCCCTTAAGCCTTTCGTCCAACACCTCCCCCCCCCCTTTGAGTGAGTTTGGCCGAGGGCCTACCCCCCCTAGCCTAGCCGAAATCTACCCCCCCTCCCTTGGTAGAAAAGTTGTCTTCTAGTATTGTTATAATGCCCAAAATACCCTAGCCCAAATCCCTTAGTCCTTTGTAGAAGTTGTGAAGAACTTCTAAGGTTTCTTGGAGCTACCGGAGCGTACAACTTAGAGCTAAACCTTGCTCAGCGACTTTATCTAGGATATTATTGGGCTTACCGAGGTAAATAATCCTAACCCTCCTTTGTATTAGAGAATACATACTGTAGAAGTATAAGAATAAGTATTAAATACTTAGAAGGATATTACAGAATAGAATTGAACTGTTATCACAGTAGAAGGGTTTAAAAGAAGAATAATTGAACTGTACTCACATAGGACTGCTTTTCTGATGAACTTATATAGCTCACCGGGTAGGGTTGTGCCCAACTATCCGTAGAATTGTGAACCCTCTGTTTAGAATGACCTTGAGTAGTCTTTGATAGATGTCGTGACTATTATGGTGACTCTCTGCGCGACATATTCAACTTGGCAGGTGGTTTTCGCTGAGAAGGTATGTGATTCTTCCTAAAGCATGATATTTTACAATATATATATAGTACGGTAGACGTACATGTGTTAACTGAATAATAACTACGGCAATGTCTTTGACTTAAGCCTGAATAATACTTACGGCAATGCCTCACGGCTTAAGCCTGAATAACAAAGAACTGAAAGCATTTCAAAAGAATACTGAATCATTTTTTTAACAGAAGATAAATATTTGGTTTTTAAAACAAAAGCTTAAGAGTTATACTAGCTTTATGGGAAGTTAGGTATAACAACTTAAGAAAGATAAAAAGGAACTGTTTACTTGTTTGTTTATAAAAGCCTTGTATTGATGTCACTTAAGTGGAAAAAGATTTGTGTGATAAGTAGACATATTATGATGCTACCAGGTTAGTGTCTTGAAATCTTTGTGTAAGGGTCATTCTTGTGCTTACGTTGCTAACCGTAAGTCCGTTGTCGTTATTGTATCACCTACCCTCGATCGTTATACAGGGCTTGCCTCTGATCGGTCTATACGGCCTATGCGATCTGTGATACTATGCGAGCGGTATGCTCGAGATTGATCATTCCGGTGTTTAGCCCGATGTGGGGATTCTATGCGTCTGTTGAGACTATGCGGTCTTTTGAGGCTATGCGGGCTGCGGGAGCCTAGGCGGATCTGGGGTTGGCTGCCCCGATGCGAGGAATACCTCATGCGGTGCGTGTGTGACTATGCGTGCGGAAGTCGAGACTAGGCACGCATGATACTATGGGCGATTGGCCTTGCTTCGATCATTCGCGCCTAGAATAGACACATTCTGATTTTCCTATTATTTGTTGTTTGTGATGTGGCACTATGTGCAATTGAGCGATTGTATTTGTGAAAAGGTTTTAAATACTTTGATTTCATTTCGATTCTTTATAGTTTCACATACTTGGTACTGTATCGACCTCCCGGAAGCCGTTCATGCCGCAAGTAAGGGCAAACAGGTGCTAGATCCACATCCTTAGGATCTTTGCGTTGGTGTCAGGAGCTCCATCTTCTCCGAAGGCTCTACTTTTGGGTATGATCTCCCTGTATTGTAGATAGTTTTGTCTGATCAGGTATGGCGGGCCCCGTCCGCCATAGTTGTTTACTTCCTTAGGTCCGTAGTACTATTATGCAGTTGGGATGTAACTGCAAAACTTGAGTTATTTATATTATGCCGTAAGGCAAGCTTTTCATCAGATAAACTGTTTCTGTTTTTACTATGTTTCCTGTCTTGTTTTATATTTCCGCTGGTTACTCTGATGTATGACTACTTGGGTGCCCCGGTAAGGCACCAGTCACGGGCCCCGGAACGGGTCGTGACAATTTTCTAGATCATGGCTGTTTTAATAAGATTGTTATAAACAAGAATAACCTACTCACATATAAGGCATATGTTACTCAATTGTTTAAAAAAGATTACGTTTTTAAGTGATTAAGACTATGAACTATGAAATCTTTCGAAAATAAGAGACTTGAGTATTTGAAATTAGGCAAACATGAACTTTTGGAAAAGAATGTTGTTCTTAATTTTAAAAAGGAAAGTGTGTTCTTTTACTTAAAAGTGTTAGTCACTCTATTTTAATACTACGGGTATCGGGTGACCTTTGTAAAAGAAATAAGTCTTTTAAAAGAATTTAACGTACGTAGTACTTTGGGGATTAAAACCTGGACTTTGGCATAAAATGAAAGTACCTCGAGTTAGGTGTAACTTACCTATGTTTGCGTGTGATAGCCTTGTTGTGCCAGTATTGTATTTCTATACCACCGCGTCTCTTAATGGAGGGCCGGTTGATTTGTTATGATCTTACTTGGACGTCTGCAGCGGTGTGGAGGATTCCGGAGTGCGCTCCTGTTGATAGCGTTATTCCATGGACTAGCTCTCCATGAGGTTTTACTGATTCGGCCTTGGTATCTGGTGGTTGGCTTACGTACTTGCCCCGTCTCGTGGCTGATTCGGCCTTGGTACCTGGTAGTTAGCCTTCGCACTTGCCCCGTTCAGTTTAGTAGCGAAGTCTCGTTACGGCGCTTGGTACACAGTAGTTAGCCAGATTTGCCCCGGCACCACGTGACACGCCTTGGTACACAGTAGTCGGCTTCGTACTTGCCCCATGTCGACCGTGGTTTGGTTGCATAGTATTGTTAGTACGACCTTGGTATCTAGTAGTTGGCTTTCAGACTTGCCGGCGATCGATGATGCGGCTTTGGTATCTGGTAGTTAGCCTTCGTACTTGCCCCGTACGGTTTTATGACACAGGTGGGACCTGGTGTTCATGTGTACTCCTTGGTGTTGTTCTATCATAGACTGCCGACAGTGAGGAAGGAATTCCACGGGCACGATTGATGTTGTGGGCGTGAGACCCATGGATATATTTTGAGTGATGACTTGGAGGGCGTGAGTCCCTGACTTGACATGACTGCTTATATGTTGTGTACTGTAGTTTGGTTATCATACATGTCTCCTGCTTTATATAGACTATTATGATTTCATTACAGTATTTTTCAGTTTCACATACTTGGTACCTGTTGTACTGACCTCCTTCGGGGGGCTGCGTTCATGCCGCAGGTAGAGGTACATCGGTTGTGGATCCTCGCTCATAGGATCACAGTTCAGCGTATTGGGAAGCCCCGTTTCTCCGGAGGCTTATCTTTTGGTATGTTACCCTGAGTCTGTAGGTTCTTGTACATTCAGGGGTATGGCGGGGCCCTGTCCCGTCATAGTTGTTGTTATAAAACTCTTAGAGGTGCAGAACACCTTTAGGCAGAGTTTGTAAAAAGGATAACTGTTCGGGTTTTTATGTATATATACAAAAGGCGACCGCTTGGGTTAGCCTGTTCTTATCATATATCTTGTTTCATGTTTAAGTTTTTATTTTCCGCTGATTTTTCTCTGATGTTGTATCACTAGGGTGCCCGGGGTAAGGCACCAGTCACGGGCCCGGGATCGGGTCGTGACAAAAGTGGTATCAGAGCAGTTAGTCCTCGGAAAGTGTCTACAGACCGTATCTAGTAGAGTCTTGATTATCGGCGTGTTGTGCACCACACCTATAATCAGGAGGCTGCAGGATATTTAGGATTGGTTTCTATTCTTCTCACTCTGAGATCGTGCCTTAGAGCTGTGTTGTAAGTTGGACCCCTCTGACGTAATTCTTTTGTACCAGTCATGCCTCTGCTCTAGGCAACCAGGGCCCAGAAGGGCAAGGCATCGTGAGGAGCTGCATGAACACGTAGAGTACGAGGCGCAGCCCTGGCCGCACGAGATAGTGCTTGACGACGAGTTTTGCAACGCCACCGGCCCAGCGAGTTTAGAGCGCGGCGATGGCCTGAGACCACAAGACCGAGCCTCGGTCCCCACACGGCTGGAGCAGAGGAGATGGGCTACAGGGAGATGGCACAGTTACTAGCCAGGATTGTGGCCAGACATGAGGGTAGGTTGGACGCAGAAGTTCCAGTAGCACCCGTGGTTCACCCGGGAGCGGATAGTTTGAGGCTACGGGACTTTCTGAGCTGTAGCCCGCCAGATTTCTACGGGTCGAGGCCTGAGGATGATCCGCAGGAGTTCATCCGAAGCGATTCTGACGGATCATGAGAGTGATCAAGGCTTCGGAGACCGAGTCAATGGTCTTGGGTTCACATCGGCTGCGTGATACTGCAGTCGACTGGTTTGATTCGTGGGAGCTGTCCCGGGGAGGGCATGCACTTCCAGCCATATGGAACGAGTTCTCAGAGGCATTTCTTGCACATTTCTTGACTCCACAGATGAGGAGGGCTCGGGCCGAAAGATTTTTGGTGTTGAGGCAGAACGGGCGTACGGTCCGGGAGTACAATGTGGAGTTCGACTCATTGGCTCGGTATGTCCCCGCGTTAGTAGCTAGTATGGAGGACAGAGTGCACCGCTATGTCACAGGGCTAGACGATTATTTGGCAGAGAGTTGCTCGGGCGTAGCTCTTCAGCCGGGCATGGACATTGCCCGCATGCAGGCTTATGCACTTGGATGTGAGGCACGGAGAGGTCGACGGAATGATCGGGATCAGCAGAAGAGGCGAGCAGCGGGTCTTTTGGCGACTTTCGAGGCGGACCGCCTCAAGAAGCGATTATGCGCCTCCCAAGACGAGTGGCCCTCCACGCCTTGGGGCGTTCGGGATATTCGAGAGCAGTCGTGGCTCCCAGGTTTCAGACTTTCAGGGGAGTAGGAGTGCTCGCCGGATAAGGTCACCCTTGTCTCAGTGTGGCCGTTGTGGAAAACTTCATAAGGGAGAGTGTCGTACTAATTTGGGAGATTGTTATTCTTGCGGCCAACAGGGCCATTTGGCGAGAGACTGTCCGACCAGGGGTAGCACTGGTGGATTAGCACAGACTACGAGATCAGTTGCGGGTTCTTCACCTTCCATAGCTAGGCAGGATGTTCATGCACCGGCAGGCCACGGCAGAGGTCGCGGTGGAAGTTCCCAGTTTTAGCGGTCCTTTGAACCGCCTATTTACAGGTATATCCTTAACCCTCTAGAGACTAGTATGTATTGATGTTATGATGATGTGTTAAGTGTTATGATCGGATAGCTTTGAATTAAAAGGTGATTTAGAAGCCTGGTTAGTGAAAAGGGTAAGTCTGGGGATGAGAAAATTTCGAACCTTAGAATATTACACGTTGAGACCTTAGATGTAAGACCGTCTTGAGTAAAGGATTTTGCAGAAGATCCTTGTCGGAGTGCATTATATTCATAGGGTGTATTAGTGTGATAATTCCATGGGTAGTGTAAGATGAAAGTGGTAGCTTTCAGGACTTGTATAGGTAGGGTTGTTCCGGATCGGGGAACAAGAGTCTGGTGCGATTATGGGTTGGGTTGAGGACCGTTCGCGGGTCAACCCGCAGCCCGAAAAGAGATGTGGTCAGTTTGAGGTGGTCCCGCCAGGTGGTAGGATCACGAGGGTGCGAGGCCCAAGTTTAGGTAACCATCGTATGAGTTCGCGGATGTGTTCGATCGGAATCGGATCGTGAAGGCCGGGAATGGCCTTGAAGAAATTCGAGGCTAGTAAGATGACCAAGTTTGGAGGTAATGACTCCAATGATTTTGGAAACTGAAGTGACGACTGAGGTATGGTACGTGTACTAGAAAGAGTTCGAGTGTTCGAGAAGGGTACGACGAGAAAGGAAAGAAGTGAACATGTGCTGAGAGATGGAAGTGATCATTTCTTTGTGAGGTGAAGATGCGAAGGGAGTATCCCTTGGACAAGGAACGAGAGTTAGTATCGTTTTACATCTTAGAGGTGATTCCTCGTGGACTTGGATTTAAGTATTTGCGCGTATGTTATTTTTGTGGCCAGGTGTGGCATGATTGGTTTCGTAAGTATAGTAGTGAAGACTATACCGGCGCAGGTATGTTTTGGAGACTTAGAAGGAACATTCGGGACGAATGTTTCTAAGGGGGGAAGAATGTTATACCCCGTAGTTCCAGGGTATGTATGTGGGGACGTACGTACGAGAATACGACATAAATTTTGGAAAGAAAGAAAGGTGTGATTTTTCGACGGAAAAGTTTCCGGGTTTTGTGAAGGAAAAAGGTTCGTTAGTGGGAATTGGATTCCCAGATTTGGTATTTGGACTTCTTGGATTATATTAGAATTATGGGATTTTATTTTCGGAAATGGTCACGTGGGGCCCACGGGAGAAATTTACGGTTTTGTGGGGCCCACTTTGTTTTTGAGATTTTCGGTATTTTGGATATTTTCGGAAGATGAAATATTTTGGACGAATCGGGGGGAGACACGTGTCACCCCCATGTGGCACCCTTGGCCGAATTGGAGGGACAAGTGGCTAGCCACTTGTCCCCTTGGCCGAAATGGCCATGACACTTGGAAGCAATTTCGTTGGCCATGTGGTGTGGTGGGACCCACACACACATGGCCCAATCTTGACCACCCACTTGACTTGATCATGGCCCTTGATTCTTCTATAAATACCCCCTTAGCTTGAAGACTAATTTCATCCCTCACTTGAAGTTTTTCCAAGCAAAATACTCCCTCCCTTTAGCCTTGTTTCGTCCAACCTCCCCCACTTGTGTAGAAAATACTCCAAGTATTATTGTATAATCCCAAATACCTTAGCCTAGTATCCCTAGTTGTATTCCAAGTTATTTCAATACTAGGAGCCCGGAAATACTACTTTATTCCATTAGTCGCAAAGTGAAACCCTAGAAAAATCTTCATAGTTGGTTGAAGTAGTAAGTAGAAGTGGTGTAGAACTTCTAATTGTTTCTTGGAGCGAATTGGAGCGTACAGATTAGGAGCTAAACCTTGCTCAGGATCGACTTATAAACTTGGATAATTTTGGGCTTATCGAGGTAATGATCTATGTCCCCCTATTGTAATTGGATATTACATATTGTAGTAATTTAGAATTGAGTATAAGATATATTGGAAGGATGATTATAAAGGATTGAACTGTATTTACATTGGATTGTATTTACAGTAGACTTGTGTAGTATTATTGTGAAGTAGAATTGTACACGTCCGGTTAGACGTGTAACCCTCCCCCCTGGGAGTTGTTGGCCTGGTAGCGGGCCTGAGTAGAGGAGGAGATTTATGTGGTTGCGGGGGGAGGTGCTGCCGAATTTTCTGTAGAATAAGGAATCTTGTATTTAGAATATTCTACGAAGTGATCTAGAAGTTGATAGACGTTTTATGGCCATTATACGTTAAAGTACTACGAGTAGCGTATTCTACTTGAAGGGTGGAAAAGGCTAGCAAGGTTATAGTACTTCGGAGCGTTTTGCTAATTGTCGATAATCGTCGCGAGGTATGTGAACCTCTTCCTATCTTTTCTAGCATGATATGTTGTGAACTATGTAGTACGGTAGACGTACATGTGTTAAGTGAATTTAGTTGGTTTACAACATAAAGTGTTATAACGGCTTTATGGGAAGTTTGTTATAACAACTTTATGTGGGTAAAGGAATGGTTGGTGGTTTTTAAAAGATAAATGACTTGATGTGAATTAGTAATGACTTGGTTTGTGTTAAAGAGTTGTGAAACCGCTTTTATGAGAAATGGGTAATTGGGGTTTTAAAAGGAATAATGTTATATTGATTTTCGGGAATGAGAACGAGTATCGAACAAACCACTGCAGCGTTAATAAAGGAAAATGTATTGACTAATTAATTATTATTAAAACCAGTAGAAACCTCCATCTGCATAGAAGCTAAGATAAGACAAAATGATATTACATTTTCTAGATCATGGCTGCTTTAATAAGATTGTTATAAATAAGAATAACCTACTCACATATAAGGCATATGTTACTCAATTGTTTAAAAGAGATTACGTTGTTAAGTGATTAAGACTATGAACTATGAAATCTTTCGAAAATAAGAGACTTGAGTATTTGAAATTAGGCAAACGTGAACCTTTGGAAAAGAATGTTGTTCTTAATTTTAAAAAGGAAAGTGTGTTGTTTTACTTAAAAGTGTTAGTCACTCTATTTTAATACTACGGGTATCGGGTGACCTTTGTAAAAGAAATAAGTCTTTTAAAAGAATTTAACGTACGTAGTACTTTGGGGATTAAAACCTGGACTTTGGCATAAAATGAAAGTACCTCGAGTTAGGTGTAACTTACCTATGTTTGCGTGTGATAGCCTTGTTGTGCCAGTATTGTATTTCTATACCACCGCGTCTCAAATGGAGGCGGTTGATTTGTTATGATCTTACTTGGGCGCACGGCGGTGACGGAGGATTCCACTGCACGCCTCGTTGATAGCGTTATTCCATGGACTAGCTCTCCATGAGGTTTTACTGATTCAGCCTTGGTATCTGGTGGTTGGCTTTCGTACTTGCCTCGTCTCGTGGCTGATTCGGCCTTGGTACCTGGTAGTTAGCCTTCGCACTTGCCCCGTTCAGTTTAGTGGCGAAGTCTCGTGACACGGCCTTGGTACCTGGTAGTTAGCCTTCGTACTTGCCCCGGTCAGCTACGTGACACGGCCTTGGTACCTGGTAGTCGGCTTTCGTACTTGCCCCGTGTCAGCTTCGTGGTTTGGTTGCATAGTATTGTTAGTACGGCCTTGGTATCTAGTAGTTGGCTTTCGTACTTGCCCCGGTCAGTCGATGATGCGGCTTTGGTATCTGGTAGTTAGCCTTCGTACTTGCCCCGTACGGTTTTATGACACAGGTGGGACCTGGTGTTCATGTGTACTCCTTGGTGTTGTTCTATCATAGACTGCCGACAGTGAGGAAGGAATTCCACGGGCACGATTGATGTTGTGGGCGTGAGACCCATGGATATATTTTGAGTGATGACTTGGAGGGCGTGAGTCCCTGACTTGACACGATCGCTATATGTTGTGTAATCGTAGTTTGGTTATCATACATGTCACCGCTTTATATAGACTATTATGATTTCATTACGTATTTTTCGCCACATACTTGGTACTGTTATCGACCTCCTTGGGGCTGCGTCATGCCGCAGTAGAGTACATCGGTTGTGGATCCTCGCTCATAGGATCACGATTCAGATTAGGAAGCCCGTTTCTCCGAGGCTTATCTTTTGGTATGTTACCCTGAGTCTGTAGGTTCTTGTACATTCAGGGGTATGGAGGGGCCCTGTCCCGTCATAGTTGTTGTTATAAAACTCGTAGAGGTCTGTAACACTGTTGTGGGCAGAGTTTGTAAAAAGGATAACTGTTGGGGTTTTTATGTATATATACAAAAGGCGACCGCTTGGGTTAGACTGTTCTTATCATATATCTTCTTTCATGTTTTAGTTTTTATTTTCCGCTGATTTTTCTATTATGTTGTATCACTAGGGTGCCCGGGGTAAGACACCAGTCACGGGCTCGGGATCGGGTCGTGACACTAAAGTTGCTAAGGATCGACTTGTAGACTTGGATCATATTTGGACTAAATGAGGTATAATCTTCGCCTTACTTTTGTAATTGAAGATTTCATGTTATTATAAGTTAGAAATGATCATGTGATATGTGTTATGAAGTTTGATAAGTGTTATGGAATTTTAAGAGCTCAAAACCGAAATGACATGTTTAGCCTTTTGAAATTGAAATACAATTTTGGTCGTTAATTAGAATCGTCGCATGTTTACCTACTTGAGGATTGTAGTAGTTGTAATCGATTGCGGCTTGATATCATGTTATACTAAACCACTTGGATTAAAAAGGGATTGGAAACGAATTTGTATTGTTGTCCCTATTTTTAGCCGAATGGACATTGTAGTTTAGACTAGTTTGTTTTATTGTGGGGCGGAATTTTACATGTCTTGTTTAAGCGTGTAATCCCCTATTGTTAACTACTTTGTTGGGCCTTAAATGTGGCGTGTTTGGTTATTGAATTCGGCCTTGATAAATGTGGCAAAGTATGTAGAAACAAAGGAAGTGCTGTCCGATTTTCCGTAGAATTTAGTGAATTTGCACTTGGAATATTCCACGTTTGAAGTAAGAAGTTAATAGACATACTTTTTTTTTCCGGTAAATGCAAATTTTATTACTAATAACAAAAGGTAAGTGGCTACAATCAGTCGTTGAGGTATCTCAAGCCTCAACGTAAAGTAAACAAGAAGAGAGGGAGGGGAGGAGTGGTCACTCAAATGGTGCCATTACAAGAAGGGATAAAATCATAGAGAACTCTATAAGCTGTAATTTTGATTCTTGCAATGACCTCTTCCGCCGGAAAGCTTGTGCCTTCAAAGAGCAATGTGTTTCTTGCCCTCCAAATCTCATAGACCACAATGCAAAAAGTAAGCAAAATAGCTTTGGCTCGGATGCTTGTCCCGCGGTGATCTTTCTTAATCCACTTAAGGGAGCTTTCAACAGTTGTCATCTCTCTTCTAATACCCAACCAATCTTTTATGCTCCTCCAGATATTATGTGTGTAGGGGCAAGTAAAGAAGAGGTGCTCCCTTGTTTCATTTGCTTGCTTGCAGAACCCGCATGATATATCCTCCAAGTTGAGATATGATAGAGTATCCTTTGTAGCTAACCGCTTTCTGCAATTTAGCCACACAGTAAAAGAGAATTTGGGAGGAATGAAGCCTTTCCAAATTTGTGACATCCAAGGCTTTTTAACTTGTGGAGTGCGCAAGATATTATACACGAGGCTTGAATCAAATATGCCGTTGGCACAACACTTTGTAAAGCCGTCAATAGCATCACCATGGCTACCAAAGATAGAAACAAATTTGTCGCGAATCCCACAAATCTTTCTGAATAAGGGGGAGTCCCTAGGACGTACCTCATAGTCCCAAATAGTAACACCTCTCAAATAGTGGCCATTGATCCATTGGACCCATAGAGAGTCAGCATCCGTGTGAGTTTGCCAAATAGTCCTGGATAGCAAGGCATGATTCCATTCCTTGATGTTCATTAGACCCAAGCCACCTTCAGTTTGAGGCAAGCAAATGATATCCCAAGCAACTCTTGGTGGTTTCCCTCCCCATAAGAACTGAATACAAGAAGACCGTACCTTGTTGATAATAGCGGCCGGGATAGGAAGTGCCCGAAACCAAAAACTCTCAACCCCTTGGACAACCGACCTGATTAGTTCCAGCTTACCCGCATAAGAAAGGGTGTGATGCCCCCATTTCTGGATGTAATTCGAAATTGCACTAGTGAATGGAGCAAATTGGTCCACCGAGACTGAAATTGGGGACAAAGGGATCCCCAAGTATCGTACCGGAAAGCTACCAATGGCGAATCCCACTCTGGACAATATCAAGTCACGAACTGTAGTATGCATTCCCGCTAAGTAGACAGAGGATTTAGACGGGTTAAGAGTTAGCCCTGAGGCATCCTCCAACTCTTCCAGACAATTCATAAGAATCCCAACTGAAGATATATCTCCTCTAGCAAAAAGCATGAGGTCGTCCGCAAATGCTAGATGAGTAATGCCCAATTTCTTGCACTTTGGAAAATATGAGAAAGCTCTTGTCTCAGCCTTCCTTTTAAGCAGCCTTGAGAGGTATTCCATGCACAAGATAAAGAGACTAGGGGACATAGGATCACCTTGTCTTAGACCGCGCTTTCCTTTGAAGTATCCATGTAGCTCACCGTTGATAGAAAGGGAGAAGGAGGTTGAGCTAACACATTCCATGATCCAATTTGTAAATCTGGCTGGAAATTTTAGACTTCTTAGTACCAATTCGAGGAAACTCCAAGAGACTGTATCGAATGCTTTACGAAGGTCCACCATAAGCATACATCTTAGTGAGACTCTGGCTCTATTAAATCCTCTCACAAGCTCCTGTGCCACATATACGTTGTCCATCATGTTTCTTCCTTTCACAAAAGCCCCTTGGGATTTGTCAATGAGAGAAGGAAGGATCAATGTCATTCTGTTAGCTAGAATCTTTGTGATGATCTTATAGACCACATTAGTCAATCCGATGGGCCTGAAATCATTTACCTTAGGGTCATGATCAGTCTTTGGTAGTAGGGTAATGATGGTATGATTCACCTGCTTCAAAAGAACTCCAGTAGAGAAGAACTCTTGGACACTTCTTACAACATCATGGCCCACATCGCTCCATCTATTCTTGAAGAAGGCAGCCGAATAACCATCCGGTCCAGGTGCTTTGTCATTGCCTATATCAGAGAGAGCTTCCCAAATCTCCTTTGGGGTGATGAAATGCAAAAGCTGTAATCTCTCCTCTTCACTTAGCTTTGGGCCATAGTTGAACACATCCGGATCAAAGTTGGTAGTGGATCGGGAAGTACCTAATAGATCTTTGTAAAATTCAACAAGCAACTTCCTAACTTCTTCTGGGGATGTAGTGATAGTACCATTGGCTTTAACAAGAAAGTTAATTGAGTTCCTGACATTACTCCTCTTGATCAAGCTATGAAAATATTTGGAGCATCTATCACTTCCAATCAAGTGTTTCTGTCTTGACTTTTGCCTTATGAAGTGTCTTTCTGCTTCCAGTAAGGTGTTTGCTCTAGCTCTTGAGGGCTTAACCTTGGCTTTTAGCTCCTCATCAAAGGGATTTTCCATGTGTGCATTGATAGCATCCTTGAACTCAATGTTTGCCCCTTTTGCTCTTTGTTCAATACCCCCAAAGTCACTTTTGTTCAATGCCCTTAATGGTTGCTTTAGGGCTTTCAATTTTGAGGCAAGGACGAATTGAGCAGTTCCCAATATGTCTTGTCTCCAATATGAAGTCATTATGTCCTCGAAGGCTGTGTGAGAAAGCCACATATTCATGAACTTGAAAGGACGCTTACCAACATTATAGGATGCAATAACCGTGGCTATCACAGGACAGTGGTCTGAGACAGGTTCCATAGGCATGAAATTGGCCGTGCATTCTAGGGTCAAATCACTCCAATTTTGATTCATCAATACTCTATCAAGCTTAGACCAAATCGAACCATTTGTCCAAGTGTAGAAGGAACCGGAAGAAGGAGCGTCTTCTAGTCCATGAGAAATCCTGAAATCGCCAAGATCCCTAAGTGCATAAGGCGTGAGAGGAGGACCCCCCACCTTATCATTAGGGTTGCAGTAAGTGTTGAAATCTCCCATAATCATCCAGGGCTTAGTGACGGTAATGCCCAAGTGAGTAAGGTGATGCCAAAGCATCCTTCTATCCGAGATGCTATAAACTGGGTACACAAATGTGGCAAGGAAGGACACTTGTGTTATATTGCAACTTGCCTGGACATGGATATGCTGAGAGTCCATACCAAGCACTTCGCAACAAACCCTAGTTGGATCCCAAAGTAATAGCATTCTTCCGCCTCCAATGAATTCCAAATTTGAGCAAAACTTCCAAGCTTTGAATCTTTGAGTAGAGAAAGATTCTGTCCTTGGCCGAGATAGTTTAGTTTCCAAAAGACAAATCATAGCCGCATCATGCTGTTTTGTGATACTACACACTAGAGCTTGCGTGGCTACCCTATCCCTTTGTCCGCAAAGACCACGGACATTCCAACAAAGTATTTTCATTAGGAAACAAAGGAGGTTTTGTTAGCACCTCCGCGCTTAGCTGCCTTCGCTTTCCCACTGTTTTTCGGCCCATTCTTTTTTGACAAAACTTCTTGCCATCCATCATCTTTGTTACTGGAAGCCATAACTTGTGTTCCAGCCAAGCTATGTTCCCCGCGTTCAAAGTTAACGTTACATGACACAATTTGAGCCTTTTCCTTAGCACCCTTGTATGTATCTCCATCCAATGAAGGTGGCTGGTTCATAAGCATCTCAGAATCAGAATGTTTTGACTCACAACTCATCCTAACATGTTGTGCACTGCCATGGTGAGAAATAGGCAGTGAGGACTTTGCTAGAGAATCCCGCAAGCATGATGGGCCAGAGTGTCCCAAAACCGGAGGACCCGCGACATGTGATGCTTCTCCCAAACTTCCGGAACCAGGAGGTGTTGTGTGTTCAGTTTCTTCAATGTCCATCAAGTTATCAGCATCTACGGGATGTTGAGAAGGAGGTGGATGAGGGGGAGGAGGGTTGGTTCCACCCGTACCTCTGTTGACTTCTAAACAAGTAGAGGCTTCCTTATTGTTAGGGGGTATTGCAGCATTGCGTGTTTTTGGAGCTTCTTCATTGTTGACATCATCCCTCAGCTTTCTACACTTTAAATGGTTGTGTCCAAAAGCCGCACAATGATGGCAAAAGTCCGGGTAATTCTCATAGTTTACCCTTTGAGTATACCTTCTGTTATCGGGGAGTTTGACGACAAAATCCATTATTGGCTCCTTGCTAACATCCACTTCCACTAGAACTCTTGCATAGTTCATTTTAGACCTTTCCTTAGTATATTGGTCCGTGTAAACAGGTTTTCCTACATGTGAAACAATCTTACTAAGGCCCGTTGCACTCCAAATAGAAAGGGGAATGTCCGGGAAAGTGACCCAAATAGGAATGTCCATGAAAAGATCATCCGTTATTAGAACTCCTTTATCGATAGCCTTGAGCATCATGGTTTTCCCGTAGACCATATAAGGGCCTCAGTGAAGTACATTAGTGCGCTCCTCTTCCGTCATGAATTTGAACATTGTCCAGCCTTTGCCATATGGTATAATACGGCATTTAACTCCCCATCATTTCACAATGGTATTCAATGCTTCTCTTCCCGGGAAAGGACCCGTGAAGCAACCTATTAGGCAATAGCCCCATGTTTCTATGAAAGGGACTTCATCCTCAGCTTCTATATCTACTTCCGCCCCTTGTTGTTCAATAAATTGTAACTTCATTCCTTTTGCCTCAATCCTAGTTCCCGCAAAGACTCCAGCATAAGTCTTTTTGGGAGGGAGGGTACCTTTGCCATAGTTTGGGGGAAGATTGTTATGAGTTGTAGCCGCGGTAGGAATATGATGTGGTTTAGAAAATGCATTAGTGTGTAAATCATTGGGGGGTATTTCTGGAGGTATAGGCAGAGGGGGATGGGTAGAAGGAAATGAGCTTGTGCCCGCGATTGGAGGAATGATTCGCGTGCCATTTGGAAGGGTAGGGAATTTATGTTGGGTATTAGGAGGAGTAGAAGGAAGTGGAGATAGAAGGGGCGAGGTGTTGTGTTTTTCAGAAAGTAGTGAAGTGTTATTAGATGAGAGAGGGGGTATGTTAAAGACTTTACTCGAATCTGAGGAAGTATTAAAGACGAAAGGCTTGTTGTGGTTCTTGAGATTGACTCCACTTAGCAAACTAGCTAAAGTAGGGAAGGCTTCATTAGTGACATTTAAAGAAGTCTGGGGTTGTTGTCTTAATACACGAGAGGACTCTTTGGATCCCGCAACATTCAAGGCTGGCCCCTCGGCTCTTGCGTTATTAATGGTTATGTAGTTCCTAGGCTCCTTGGAAATAGAATTAGCATTATTTCTCACAACTGACTTGGCTCCTTGTATAACGGGAATATTCAATGTCCCTTGGTTATTCCCCTGGCCCGTCTTGGAAGTCAGACCATCATAAAGTCCCGTGCTAGTGAGTGAATCGTTGGTACCCGCAGCATTAATGTGTGACGCCTCGGCACCCTCAATCATAACGTTAGAACTCACAACTGACTTGGCTCCTTGTATAACGGGAGTAGTTAATGTCCCTTGGTTATCCCCCTGTCCCGTCTTGGAAATCAGACCATCATAAAGACCCGAGGTTGTGAGTGAATCGTTGGTACCCGCCACATTAATTGTTGACGCCTCGGCACCCTCAATAATAACGTTAGAATCCTTGGGGGTAGAAATCCCTTCGTATCCCACGTCTGACCTTGGTCCTTGCATAGAGTGCATATTCCTAGTTTCATTGTTATCCTCCTGACCCGCCATGTCCTTCTGACCCAAGCCCCGACCCGTAATAGGAGGATTCACCTCGTTTCCCGGGGCATTAAAGTTTCTTCTCTTGACACCCGCGTTAAACTTCTTGGGTATAGGAGTACCTTCAATGCTTTCAACTGACTTTGAATCAAACAAGACGTGATTACTCTTGGACCCATGGACACCTTCCCGACCCGCCATGAACTCCTGACCCACGCCTTGACCCGGTTTAGACCCGAGTATGCCATCGTACCTTGTTACTCCAATTGCAATGTCAGGCCCAGAATTTGACCCTTTTCCGGCTAACCTTAGTGAAATTCCAGGTAGTGACGGGGTACTAATGCTAGAGTGACTGTCCTGTTCTTCCGAAATGGTCCCGTTACCAACTATTTGGCCCGTGGAATGGTCGACCACCATAGTACCATTAGGGGTGTCAATGGCTAACGGTAAAAGACCCTCCCTGCCGGAAGTTCTGCTTTCAAATTCACTTATTTCCAAGCTTTCAATTTCTATATTATTTCCCCATTCATGTATCTTTTGTAGCATAGAATCGTCTACAACATTCTCTAATGTAAAGCGCGAGTCTGGCGTGACATGAACCAAGATAGAAGGGTCCGAGATAGCCGGAATAAGATTTTCCTCGGCAATTGTTGGACTGCCGCCACTCTTTTTTTTCTTCCTTGTTCTAGCTTTAGCCGAACTGCCTGAACCTCCTGAATCATTGCTAGAACGTGTGTAACATTTAGACTTCTTCATATTGTGAACAATAACAATTAAACCATAGTGAAACAAACGAAAATCTTAGGGGGAGGAAGAAGAGGAAAAACCGAAGGAGCAACTAAGGGGAAACGTTGAGAGCGTTTTCTTAGTGAGAGAAACTTCTCTCTAACTCCTAGTTAATAGACGTACTATGGTCATTATAGGTTGACATACTACGCACGGCGAATTGGACTTAGCAAGTGGATTAAACCGAAGAGGTATGTGGAACTTTCTTATCTCTTGAGCATGAATAGGTTGTAAATGTATAGTACGGTAGACGTACAAGATTTTGACAATCTAGGTCCATTTGATATCCTTGGCTTATTTTAATAATGTCCAAGTCGATTGAGTTAGGGAATTAACTCACTTGTTTAATATTAAGGATATCTTGGTTATAAAAGTTAAGAGACTTTAAGTATGTTGAAAGTATTTTGATACTTGTTTTGTTGGAAAGTGTTATACCCCGTATTTCCAGAGTATGTACGTAAGGACGTACGTAGAAAAGTTCGAAGCTTAAAGTAGGCTTGGCCGATTTTATTTTTGTGCACAACCCCCGATTAGAGTCGTTTTTCGATGAAACGTTTTAGACAACTTGCGAAGGGAAAATTCCGGCTATGTCATTTAGTATTTTTGCGGATTTTTCCGAGAGACGAAATGTTTTGGACCAACGAGAGGGAAACACTTGGCACCCTCTCATTGGTGGACGTATGGGGCGGAATTGACGATTTTTGTAGCCTTTTTTGTCAAGTAGTTGGTAGGATATTTTGTGGGTAGATGGATAAGGTACACTTGGGTGAATCCTAGCCCTACACTTGCCTTGCACTTGACATGATCTTGGCCATTGGTTGGCCATGGCTTGACCTATAAATACCCCTCCCCTTTGATGAACTTCTTCATCCAAAAATTGTGCTAAGTCTTGAAAGCTCTCTTCCTCCCCCTTAGTGTAGTGTCTCGACCTAGCCTCCCTTCCCTTTGTGAGGCCCCTCGTCGAGAGTACCCTCCTAGTGGGGTTGGCCGAGGGGTACACCCCCCCTTGTGGTGTTGTCTCATATAAATACCCCCCTCTTGTTAGAAATACTCTCCAAAGTATTGTTACTATACCCAAATATCTTAGCCTTATACCTTGTAGTATTCCAAAGTTACCTCTATACGTAGAGCCCGGAAATACTACCTTATGTCCTTTTTGTCTCAAACCGAAACCCTAAGGAAAACCTTCATAGTCGGTTGAAGTGTTAAGTAGAAGTTGCGTAGAACTTCTAAGGGTTGTTTGGAGCGGGTTGGAGCGCCCAGAGTTGGAGCTAAGCGTTGCTCAGGATCGACATTTAACTTGGATAATTATGGGCTTATCGAGGTAAATATCTTGTCTCCCTATTGTAATTGAGTTTGCATACTAGTGAAGTATAAGAATAAGTATAAGTATATACAAGGAAAGTATATAAGAAGGGAAGTAAACTGTACTTACTTAGGACTGTATTACAGTAGACTTGTGAAGTTTGACGGGTAGGGAAGTGCTGCCCAATTTTCCGTAGAATCTTGTATCTAAATTTATTCTACCGAGTAGTCTAGACGTTGATAGACTTGTGTAACCTTTATAGGTTGAATGTTCTGCGAGTAGCATGTACTACTTGAAAGGGGGACAAGGCTAGCCGGGTTATAACCGTGGAGCGTTTTTGTCACGACCCGACCCCGGGACCTCGACTGGTGCCCTACCTGGGCACCCTTACAGGTAAACATCAGAGATAATCAGTGGAACATACATGAAACTTATAAATAAAACAACGGAAGTAAAACAACAGGTCAGCCGATAGGGCTACCTTCCTGGACGTACATACATAAACGAAGCAGTTGCCTCCTTTCTTTACAAATAGACCCACAATATGTGACTACAGACCTCTAAGAATTACAATCGTGGACAGGCCCCGCCATACCCCTGAATATACATAGCCATGACAACTCCGGAACATCGGAGCCATCTAAAAATGCTGAACCAGGATCCTAAGCTCGCGGATCCATACTGTGTACCTAAACCTGCGGACATGAACGCACTTCGGCGAAGTCGACAACAAATTTAATATGGAACAGAAATAACGCAAGAATCAAATCATAACTGCATAAAAGAATGCCATTTTCAACTCCTGAAATCACTCGTATATTAACCGTTCCATTCCTTCTTTCCATAAGATTTAACATCATATTCTTACATACATACTTAAGAGGTTAATCAAGTTTTTCCACATAACTTACTTATCTTACATAACATAATCCGGCCCATTTGCGGGACACGGTGTACTGACGAATCATGTGACATAATTCGGCCCGCCTGTGGGGCTCGGTGTACTGTGGAATCATGTAGCATAATCCGGCCCTCCTGTGGAGCTCGGTGTACTGTGGAATCATGTAGCATAATCCGCCCTCCCGTGGAGCCTTGCACCTTGTGGAATCATGTAGCATAATCCGCCCTCCCGCGAGCTCGGTGTCAGTGACGTAACCCGGCCTATGTGTAGGCTCGGGGTAATATGGCGTAATCCGGCCTATGTGTAGGCTCGGTGTATCTCATAACGTAATCCGGCCTATTTGTAGGCTCGGTGTATTTCATAACGTAATCCGGCCTATTTGTAGGCTCGGTGTATTTTATAACGTAATCCGGCCTATTCGTAGGCTCGGTGTATTTTCCTTACATAACATTTTTAAACCATCTTTCCACTTCTTCTTAAGTCATCATAACAACTTCCCATAAAGCTATTATAACAACCTTTCATTTTGAAGAACTTAAGACACTTTTATTCTTACAACATTAGGAAAACTAGATCCAAAAATACTACATACATACATACTTAAAAGAATCATAAAACCTCCTTTCTTTTTAAAGCTCAAGTCACATACTCTTTTGGAAACCATCTTCTTAACTTTCGAAATAAATTAAGAAGCCATACTTTTAAAATTTAGTCCTTTCCACTTATAATCAAGGCTTATGGTCTTAACACCTCGTAGCATACACTCTTTAAAATCATGTCGCTTATACTTATAAAATCATGTCCTCTATACTTTAGAAATCAAGTCCCATAACTTGAACAATAAAGTTTCATAATCCTTTAAAGAAAAACAAAGTTCATAGTCTTAAAACTTCATAACATACATTCTTTAAAATCAATCCCCTTTTCACATATAAATTCAAATCATTTTTAAACATAAAATCAACTTACTTACTTTAAATAAATCAAGACACGTAGCTTTAAATCAAATCTCATAACTTCCTAACCATTCTTACCAACATCTCCCATAAGACTTGGTAAGGACTTAGGATAATTTAAACATACTTTTAACTTAGAATCAACAACGTGAACACTTCTTAACATCTAGGAGTAGAAGAAATCTTGAAATATTATCACATGGATATTTCATACGTAGGATCATGCCAAAGAAAGAAGAGGTTCACATACCTCGCGACGCTTATCGACAAGTAGCAAAATGCTCCAACGTACTTCAACCTTGATAGCTATTCCATCCTTCAAGTAGGATACACTATACTTAGTACTTCAACCTATAATGGTCACAATACGTCCATTAACCTCTTACTACAAACGTAGAATATTCTAAGTGCTAAGCCGCTAAATTCTACGGAAAATCAGACAGCACCTCCTTTGTTTCTACTTACTTTGCCACCTTTTTCAAGGCCGAATACAATAACCAAACAGCCCCAATTGGCTCACAAAAATCTATAAGGTACTCCAATATAAATGAAAACAAACTATTACAAACTAGAAGTACAAATTCGGCCACCTTGAGTTCAACAATACCAATTCTTATCCAATTTCCATTTCAATCCAAATTGGTAGCATAACATGATATCAAGTCGCATTTGATTATAACAATCATAATCTTTAAGTAAGTAACATGCGACGATTTCTAATAAACGACCAATTAGTAATCCAGCTTAACATGGCTTACATTTCATTTCGGATTTCCAAGGCTACAATCTATCCATAATCCTTATAAACTTCTACATATCAACTTCATGCTAGCAACATGTAAAGCTAACAACACAAAATAAATATATAACCTTGTAACACTTTAAAAGACAAGATTATACCTCAACGACTCTTAATCCAACTCCAATCCGAAGTCGCTCCTTAGTAGTTTAGAACCTCTCCAAGACACTTCAATCCGCTTGTTGAGACCCTTAGAACCACACCAACAACTTTCCTTCAACTTACAATCCAAAACCTAGAAAGCCACTAGGTTTTCACTTTGCGACTAACCCGAAAACTATCTTTTTCCGAGATTTTTCTATTGAGATATGCTTACAATACACATAAGAACCTTGGGTTAAAGTTTGGAGCTTAATGGACAAGAAACGAAAAAAAATTCTTTCTTCCTTTAGGTGAAGCCGAGAGCTCCCTATCATTGTTCATCAAATTTTGTAATTTTGGCTAAGTGTGGAACTCTTGTCTTGCTACTAGTACCCTTATATAACAACATGAAGGGCTAAGATAAAAGCATATGTGTGGTTTGGATGCACTCCTTTAAAAATATCATGCTAAGTGGTCCCATTGACCAAGTCAAAATTGTCAAGCTACTACTTTGCAAGACTTGGTTATCTAACAAGGGTCAAATGACCCTTTTGTCCATGTAATTTTCGTCCAAGACACCATTTAAGGGGGGTGACACGTGTCGCCCTCCCATTCGTCACAATAGTACGTTTTCCGAAAATTTCATAATTCCGAGAAATTTTTTACAAGTCTCAAATCTTAACACTGTGAGTTCTTACGTACGTTCTTACACCATGTCCTGTAAATACGGGGTGTAACATTCTTCCCCCCTTAGAAACATTCGTCCTCGAATGTTCTTTCGGAGTCAAACTTATAATTACCGACATAGTTTCCTGTCACAATCCCGACATACCAACAATGCCACACATGGCCCTAATACCTCGCACACGCATAATTGTTCATCATAAGCCCAAAAGAGATTATCCTTTCGTACTTCCAACTCATACTAGCATACATACATAACTTCCATACCGATTCTGGCCTCAAATCTTTGGAGTCACTCTATAAAACAATATAAGGCCATTTCCGCCATGACTGGTTCGGAACGCGTCCACGAACCCGTAAAACAATTAACTAAACTTGGGCCTTGCGCTCGTGACTCGCCACGTGCGGAACTACTACCAACTGATCCCACTCCATTCCAGCCCGGGGAGACCCGTAACAGTCCTCAACCCACTCGTCGCACTTAACTCTTATCCTCGTCTGACTTAAAATCTTATTGCCAGAGAAAACCTTATATACCTAAGGTCTCGGCAGTAATCAATATTCTTAGGCTCGCAATTTCCATGCTCCACGCCCACCTTACCAGTCCCCCAGTAACCGGGTACAAAAACTTCTCATAATACCAAAACCATGTTGTCTCGATCATAATAACCATTGCTTACTCTATCCAGACCTCATCCGTATAATTCTCTTAAGCTTACTACACAGCTTAATCTATTAACATGACATTAGTTAGGTTCCTTAATATGGCTTCTAAGGGTTCACTACCCTATCGCATGACTCACCCTTTCCCAATTACCTCAAAATAAAACACAAAACCTTGGCGAAAATTCATTAACTATACCATACCTTCCCGGTATCTAGTTAGTCTTTACCAATTCCTGGTAATCTAAAATTATTCTAGGCAACACGCGTCTGACCCTCATACATAACTCCGTATAGATGTATGTCACAATACCAACTATACTATAATCATAACCAACCTGGATACGCAATTCACATCATCTTTCCTGGGTCACTGCTGCCTTTCTCGTAGCTGCAATCAACATAACTCGTTAGGGAGGGACGACCCTAACAACACAGCTCTATCGCATGATCTCAGAGTGAGAAGAATGGAAACCAATCCTAAATGTCCTGCAGCCTCCTGATTATAGATGTGGTGCACAACACACCGATAATCAAGACTCTACTAGACACGGTCTGTAGACACTTTCCGAGGACTAACTGCTCTGATACCACTATTGTCACGACCCGACCTCGGGACCGCGAATGGTGCCCTACCTGGGCACCCTTACAGGTAAACATCAGAGATAATCAGCGGAACATACATGAAACTTATAAATAAAACAACGGAAGTAAAACAACAGGTCAGCCGATAGGGCTACCTTCCTGGACGTACATACATAAACGAAGCAGTTGCCTCATTTCTTTACAAACAGACCCACAATATGTGACTACAGACCTCTAAGAATTACAATCGTATGGACAGGCCCCGCCATACCCCAATATACATAGCCATGACAACTCCGAACATCGAGCCATCTAAAAATGCCAACCAGATCCTAAGCTCGCGGATCCACACTGTACCTAAACTGCGGACATGAACGCACTTCGGGCGGGTCGCATAACAACAATTTAATATGGAATGTAAATAACGCAAGAATCAAATCATAATCGCATAAAAGAATGCCATTTTGAACTCCTGAAATCACTCGTATATTAACCGTTTCATTCCTTCTTTCCATAAGATTTAACATCATATTCTTACATACATACTTAAGAGGTTAATCAAGTTTTTCCACATAACTTACTTATCTTGCATAACATAATCCGCCCATTTATGGACACGTGTCTTGACGAATCATGTAGCATAATCCGCCCGCCGTGGGCCTCGGTGCATCGTGGAATCATGTAGCATAATCCGCCTCCCGCGAGCTCGGTGTCTTGTGGAATCATGTAGCATAATCCGCCCTCCCGCGAGCTCGATTATCATGGCGTAACCCGCCTATGTGTAGGCTCGGGTAATATGGCGTAATCCGCCTATGTGTAGGCTCGGTGTATCTCATAACGTAATCCGCCTATTTGTAGGCTCGGTGTATTTCATAACGTAATCCGCCTATTTGTAGGCTCCTGTATTTTATAACGTAATCCGGCCTATTCGTAGGCTCGGTGTATTTTCCTTACATAACATTTTTAAACCATCTTTCCACTTCTTCTTAAGTCGTCATAACAACTTCCCATAAAGCTATTATAACAACCTTTCATTTTGGAGAACTTAAGACACTTTTATTCTTACAACATTAGGAAAACTAGATCCAAAAATACTACGTATATACATACTTAAAAGAATCATAAAACCTTCTTTCTTTTTAAAGCTCAAGTCACATACTCTTTTGGAAACCATCTTCTTAACTTTCGAAATAAATTAAGAAGCCATACTTTTAAAATTTAGTCCTTTCCACTTATAATCAAGGCTTATGGTCTTAACACCTCGTAGCATACACTCTTTAAAATCATGTCGCTTATACTTATAAAATCATGTCCTCTATACTTTAGAAATCAAGTCCCATAACTTGAACAATAAAGTTTCATAATCCTTTAAAGAAAAACAAAGTTCATAGTCTTAAAACTTCATAACATACATTCTTTAAAATCAATCCCCTTTTCACATATAAATTCAAATCATTTTTAAACATAAAATCAAGTTACTTACTTTAAATAAATCAAGACACGTAGCTTTAAATCAAATCTCATAACTTCCTAACCATTCTTACCAACATCTCCCATAAGACTTGGTAAGGACTTAGGATAATTTAAACATACTTTTAACTTAGAATCAACAACGTGAACACTTCTTAACTTCTAGGAGTAGAAGAAATCTTGAAATATTATCACATGGATATTTCATACGTAGGATCATGCCAAAGAAAGAAGAGGTTCACATACCGCGACGCTTATCGACAAGTAGCAAAATGCTCCAACGTACTTCAACCTTGATAGCTATTCCATCCTTCAAGTAGGATACGCTATACTTAGTACTTCAACCTATAATGGTCACAATACGTCCATTAACCTCTTACTACAAACGTAGAATATTCTAAGTGCTAAGCCGCTAAATTCTACGGAAAATCGGACAGCACCTCCTTTGTTTCTACTTACTTTGCCACCTTTTTCAAGGCCGAATACAATAACCAAAAAGCCCCAATTGGCTCACAAAAATCTATAAGGTACTCCAATATAAATGAAAACAAACTATTACAAACTAGAAGTACAAATTCGGCCACCTTGAGTTCAACAATACCAATTCTTATCCAATTTCCATTTCAATCCAAATTGGTAGCATAACATGATATCAAGTCGCATTTGGTTATAACAACCATAATCTTTTGTTATACCCCGTATTTTCCGGAGTATGTACGTGAGGGCGTACGTACGAAAGTTTAGCCTTAAAGTTTAGGCATGGGACGTTTTTTGGGCACAACTCTCACAAAGAATCGTTTTTCGACGAAACGTTTTACTAGACTCGCGTAGGATAAATTCCGGCTATGCCATTTCTAATTTTTGCGGATTTTTCCGAGAGACGAAACACTTTGGACCAACGGGAGGGCGACACTTGTCACCCTCCAATTGATGGATGTGAGGCGTTCATAGGGCCGAATGGATGACTTATTTTTGTCTTGGAGTTGGTAGGATATTTTGTGTGCAAGTGGATAAGGTACACTTGCCCTAATCTTGTCCTTACACTTGCCTTGCACTTGGCATAATCTTGGCCATTGGTTGGCCATCCCTTGACCTACAAATACCCCTCTTGTGATGAAGAGTTCTTCATCCACAAACAAGCTTTCTAAGTCTTGAAAAATCCTTCCTCTCCTCGAGCATTTTCGTCCAAGCCATCCCCTTGAGTAAAGTTTGGCGAGGGCCCCTAGCCTAGTCGAAATCTACCCCTCCCTTGGTAGAAAAGTTGCCTTCTAGTATTGTTATAATGCCCAAAATACCCTAGCCCAAATCCCTTAGTACTTAGTAGAAGTTGTGAAGAACTTCTAAGGTTTCTGGAGCTATCAGAGCGCATAACTTAGAGCTAAGCCTCGCCGTCAGATCGACTTATATCTAGGATATTATTGGGCTTACCGAGGTAAATAATCTTGTCCTTCCTTTGTAATTAGAGAATACATCTTGTAGAAGTATAAGAATAAGTATGAATACTTAGAAGAATATTACAGTATAGAATTGAACTGTTATCACAGTAGAAGGGTATAAAAGAAGAATAATTGAACTATACTTACATAGGACTGTTTTCACAGTAGACTTATATAGCTCACCAGGTAGGGAAGTGTTTCCCGACTTTCCATAGAATTGTGAACCCTCTGTTTGGAATGACCTTCAGAGTAGTCTAGACTTTGATAGATGTCTGTGACTATTATAGGCTAATTCTCTGCGCGCGACATATTCAACTTGGCAGGAGGTTTTCGCCGAGAAGGTATGTGATTCTTCCTAAAGCATGATATTTTAAAATATATATATAGTACGGTAGACGTACATGTGTTAACTGAATAATAACTACGGCAATGTCTTTCGACTTAAGCCTGAATAATACTTACGGCAATGTCTTTTGACTTAAGCCTGAATAATACTTACGGCAATGTCTCGCGACTTAAGCCTGAATAATAAGGATCTGAAAGCATTTCAAAAGAATACTGAATCATTTTTAACAGAAGAGAACTAATTGGTTTTTAAAACAGAAGCTTAAGAGTTATACTAGCTTTATGGGAAGTTAGGTATAACCACTTAAGAATGATAAAAGGAACAGTTTACCTATGTGTTTATAACAGACTTATATTGATTTGTGAAAAGAATAATAAGATGGGTTGATAAGTAGACATGATATGATGCTATGTGTGTTAGTGTCTTGTAACGTTTGTGTAAGAGAGTATTCTTGTTGTGCTTATGTTGTTTAACTATAAGCTGTTATGTTAGTGTAATATCACTCACCTCTTGACATGTTACCGGGGGTTAAGTCGCCTCCACGCGAGGTAGACTCAGCGATGCAGGACCATGATTCGAGAATACCTCATGCGGGTCTAGGGGATCTATGCGGAGCTACGGGAGTTCCAGGTTAGTGTGCGGGGTTATACCTCATGCGGTCTATGTGGCCATGCGGACTACGAGTCCAGGACGATGCCGAGGAGTAGCTACCCTCGATGCGGGTTATATACCCTATGCGGGCCTATGTGAGTGGCCTATGCGGACTACGGGAGTCCAGGATTAGGCTTGCATGGTGATACTACCGGCAATTGACCCTGCTTCGATCATTCGCAGCCTAGAAAAGACCTGTTACAGTTTACCTATTGTTGCTCTTGTTTATGATGTGGCACTATGTGCGGTTACCTTGGTTGTTTCATACATACTTGCAAAAATGATTTTTAAAAATGATATGATTTCATTTAAGTACTTTACAGTTTCACATACTTAGTACCTGTTGTACTGACCTCCTTCGGGGGGCTGCGTTCATGCCGCAGGTAAAGGCAAGCAGGTGCTAGATCCACATCCTTAGGATCTTTGCGTTGGTGTCAGGAGCTCCATCTTTTCCGGAGGCTCTACTTTTGGGTATGATCTCCTCAGTAGATAGTTTTGTACATTCAGGGTATGGCGGGGCCCTGTCCCGCCATAGTTGTTTACTTCCTTAGAGGTCTGTAGTCCTATTGTACAGTTGGGATGTAACTGCAAAAACTTGGGTTATATATATATGCCGAAAGGCAAGCTTTTCTTCAGATAAACTGTTTTCTCTTTTCATAATGTTTCATGTCTTGTTCTATATTTCCGCTGATTTTCTCTGATGTATGACTGCTTGGGTGCCCGGGTAAGGCACCAGTCACGGGCCCCGGAACGGGTCGTGACAAAAGTGGTATCAGAGCAGTTAATCCTCGGGAAGTGTCTACAGACCGTATCTAGTAGAGTCTTGATTATCGGTGTGTTGTGCACCACACCAATAATCAGGAGGCTATAGGATATTTAGGATTGGTTTTCATTCTTCTCACTCGAGATCGTGCTTTAGAGCCGTGTTAAAGTTGGACCTCTAACGTATTCCTTTCTCAGAATGATTATGCCTCCACGTAAGGCAACCCGCCCGAGAGCGGCAAGGCAGGCGGAGGCGCTAGTGGGACACCTAGAGTCACGAGGCTCGGGCCCGCCTATACCGAGACGGAGAGTTCTACGACGCCCGACCCGGGAGGGTTTAGGGCAGCAGCCGGGCCGATGAGACCACAAGACTACACTCCACCCCACACCGGAGCAGATGACGGGTTACGAGAGATGGCCCGCCATCGCCAGATCGTGCTGCATACGAGGACAGCCGATCGCGGCAGTCAGCCCCAGCCGGTCGTACCGTGGTTCACTCGAGGCGAGAGTTTGAGGCTACGAGACTTCCGAGTCAGAGCCCGCTATAGTTTTACGGTCGAGGCCGAGGATGATCCGCAGGAGTTCATCCGCCGCCACAGAGGATTTTGAGAGTGATCGTGGCCGGAGACCGAGTCCGTGATCTTTGGTTCACATAGGCGCGTGATACCGCAATCGATTGGTTTGATTCGTGGAGTTATCCGGGAGAGCACGATCCCCGCCTACTGGGATGAGTTCTCGAGGCTTTCTCACTCACTTCGCCTCCACAGATGAGAGGCGCGGCCGATAGATTTTTACCGTTGAGACAGAGGACGCACAATCGGGAGTACAATGTCGAGTTCGATTCTTTGGCTCGATATGTCCCAGCATTGGTAGCAGATATGGAGGATAGGGTGCACCGCTACGTCACAGGGCTAGATGACTATATGGCCGAGTGTTGTGCGGGTGTTTCTCTTCAGCCGGGTATGGACATTACCCGCATGCAGGATCATGCTCTTGGATGCGAGGAGCGTAGAGACCGACGGGTTGACAGGCAGCAACAGAAGAAGACCAGGACAGCAGGGTCTTTTGGTGGCTATCGTGGTGGGCGGCCTCAGCAGCAGTCTAGATTTGCACCACGGCTCGAGCACTCCCGCACCGCCCTCAAGACACCAGATATTCGAGAGCGCACTGGGCCCCAGGACATCAGACATCCAGGGCAGCAGAGGTACTTGTTATACCCCGTAGTTCCAGGGTATGTATGCGAGGACGTACGTACGAGAACACGACAGAAAGATTGGAAAGGAAGAAAGAGGTGATTTTTCCACGGAAAAGTTTCCGGTTTTTGTGAAGGAAAAAGGTTCGTTAATGGGAATTGGATTCCCAGATTTGGTATTCGGACTTCCTGGAATATTAGAGAATTATGGAATTTTATTTTCGGAAATGGTCACGTGGGGCCCACGGGAGAAATTTACGGTTTTGTGGGGCCCACTTTGTTTTCGAGATTTTGGCCATTGTGGATATTTTCGGAAGATGTTTTATTTTGGGCCAATAGGAGGGTGACACGTGTCACCCCGCCAGTGGCTCGCCGAATGACATTTGTGCACAACACCCTTGCTAGAGTCGTTTTGACTAAACGCTTTACATAACTTCAGGGAAAATTCCGCTATGTCTTTTCTTATTTTTGCGGATTTTTCCGAGAGACGGAACATCTTGGACCAACGGAGGGTGACATGTGTCACCCTCACATCGGGAAGCAAGGGGCGCACTTGGACGAATCAGTGTCGCTGGGTAGATATTTTGGTAGATATTTGTGAGGGTTTTAAGGAGTAGGGACTAGGGGCACTTGGGCATATCTTGGACCTACACTTGCTATGCACTTGGCAAGATCTTAGCCATTGGTTGGCCTTGGCTCAGGCTATAAATACCCTCTCCCTTTGATGAATTCTTCATCCTTTCCACAAATCTTCTAAGTGTTAAAATCCTCCCTCTCCTCTTGACTCTCGTCCAAGAGCCCTCCCCCTTTGAAAGGCCCTCTTGGCCGAGAGCCCTCTCCCCCCCTCCTAGTAGTGTGGTCGTGGGGTACCCCCAGCCTAGTTGTTTAGATAATACCCCCTTTGTGGGGTGGAAAAACACTCAATAGTATTGTTATTATGCCCAAATTACCGTTGCCGTATACCTTGTAGTATTCTAAGGTTATACCTATACGAAAAGCCCGGAAATACTATTATACTTCCCACAATCACAAAACCGAAACCCTAGGAAAATCTCCAGTCCGTTGAGTATTGTGAAGTTGGTTAGAACTTCTAAGGGTAGTTTAGAATGGTTGAGCGCCGGAGTCGAGCTAAACGATTTCAGATCGACTTTATACTTGGATAATTATGGGCTTATCGAGGTAAATATCTTGTCCCTCTATTGTAATTGGAAATTACATGATTGTTAGACTATAGTTGAAGTATACTATATGTAGAACTGAACGTTGTTGTCGGCAATGTCTTTTGACTTAAGCCTGAATAATAAGAAACCTTTTCGAAAGAAGAGTTCAATCAGATTTACATAGATCAGACATGAGACTTGTGTAGCTTTTCTGTGGAGTAGAATTGTACCGTTCGGGTTAGATGTGTAACCCCCCCCCCTGGTTGGCTTGGTAGCCTCGATAAATGAGGAGATTTACGCCATGTGTGGTGGTGCCGAATTTTCTAGAATGTTCTGCGATGAGGTCTAAATGTTAATAAAGCCTTGTGGCCTTATAGGTTGAAGTACGCGTGTGGCGATCTACTTGGCTTAGGAGTAGCCGACGGTTGGAAGTACTTGGAGCGTTTTGCTATTAGTCGATACTCCGCGAGGTATGTGAACCTCTTCCTATCTCTTCTAGCATGATATGTGTGAACTATGTAGTACGGTAGACGCATACGTGTTAAATGTATTTGATTGTTTGAAACATAAAGTGTTATAACGGCTTTATGGGAAGTTGGTTATAACACTTTATGTAGGTCCAAAATACTTTGTGGTTTTTAAAAGGTAAATGATTTGTTTCTAACTGGCTTGATGTGTGATAATAAAGAACTTGAAGTATTTCAAAAGATTTCTAAATCGTTTTGACAGACGAGTGATACTTAGTTTCTTTTGAAAACTTAAGAGTTATACTAGCTTTATGGGAAGTTAGGTATAACGCTTAAGAATGTTTTCTTGATTTTGGAAATCGGGATGTGTATCGACAAACCATCTAGCGTTAATAAAAGGAAATGTTTTGAATAATTAAGTATTATTAAAACCAGAGAAACTTCCATCCGCATGAAGCTAAGATGAGACAAAATGATATTTCCTAGATCATGGTCAGTAATAAGATTGTTATAAACAAGAATATCCTACTCACATAAGACTTATGTTTCTCATTGTTTAAAAGAGAATTAAATTCTTAAATGAATAAGACTACGAACTACTGAAACCTTTCTAAAATAAGAAACGTGAACATTTGAAATTAGGCAAACTTGGACGTTTGGAAAATAATGTTGTTACTTGATTTTACAAAGGTAAGTATTTTGGTTTACTTAAAAAGATAGTCACTCTATTTTTATATACTACGGGTATTGTGTGACTTTTGACGTACCTTTTAAAAGAGTTATTGTATAAAGTACTTTGGGGATTAATTCCCGAACTTGTTAACTTAAAGTAGAAAGTACCTTGTGTGAATAACTTGATTGTATTGAATTGTGAGAGCCTGGTAATACTTTCTCATTGCTTTGATAAGTAATCATGTTAGGATGCTACGTGTGATAGTATCTTGTGATGTTTGTGTAGGGTTTTCCTTGATTGTGCTTCTTAACTATCGATCGTTATGATAGTATTGTGCCACCATCGTGACATATTCGGAGGTTGCCGCCTCCGATGCGGGGTAGACTCAGCGGTCGATGGACCTATGATTCGAGAATACCTTATGCGGTCAGCAGGGCTCGGCGCGAATCGCGGAGTTCCGTGTTAGCGTGTGCGCTTGTGGTCATGCGCACCATGTGGTCATGCGGACGGCGAGTCGGGACGCCGCCGGGAGTAGCTACCGATGCGGGTTATACTCATGCGGGCCTATGAGTTTGGCCTATGCGAGTCAGCGGAGTTCCGAGGTTAGACGCGTACATCGATATCGCGCAAGTGGCCAGCTTTGATCATGTGATGGTCTAGACAGATCTTATGATACAGTTCATGACCTGGTTGGTACTGTGGGTTTTTAGTAGTCGGCTATGCCTTCGTACTTACCCCGCACGCTTTATTATGACACGTGGGACCCGGTGTTCATGTGTTCCTGGTGCTTTTATATCATGATCGCCGGCGATGGAAGGTATTCCACGGCATGATTGATGTTGTGGCCCGAGACCCATTGTTATACTTGAGTGATGACTGAGGCGTGAGTCCACGACTGACATGATCGCTTGTTGTAAATCGTAGTTTGGTTATCATACATGTCTCCCGCTTTATATGATCGCTATGATTTCATTTACTGATTTATTTTCGCCACATACTTGCACTGTTGATCGACTCCTTCGGGCCGTTCATGCCGCAGTAAAGGTACACCGCCATTGATCCTCGCTCTTAGTGGTCACAGTCGTTTGGGAAAGCTCCGTTTCTCGAGGCTTATCGTGGTATAGTCCCTTTGTTGTAGGTATTTACATTCGGGGTATGGCGGCCCCGTCCCGCCATTGTTGTCGTATCATTTCTTAAGTCCGTAGTAATCGTTGTAAGCGTGGTTTGTAAAAGGATTAAATTGTTCATGTTGAAAAAAAGTTGTTATTTATATATATATGCCGTAAGGCAAGTTTTCCTCGACATCGCTTATACTTCATTTGTTTCATGTATGTGTTTTATGTTCCGTGATTACTGATGTTGTATCACTAGGGTGCCGGAATAAGGCACGATCCACGCCCCGAACGGTCGTGACAAAAGTGGTATCGAGCGATTAATCCTCGGAAAGTGTCTACGCATCGATCCAAGAGAGTTCTTGATTATCGGTGTGTTGTGCACCACACCAATAATCGTGAGGCTATAGGATATTTAGGATTGGTTTCTATTCTTCTCACTCGAGATCGTGCCTTAGAGCCGTGTTGTAATTTGGACCTCCGACGAAATTCTTTCCCTATCGTTATGCCTCGCGTAGGCAACCCGCCCGGGAGGCAAGGCGGCCAGGAGCTGCGAGTAGAGTTCAGAGGGTTACGTGGCACAGCCCAATCATTACCTAGGGTAATGCTTCATTCGGGATTTCGCGACGTCACTAGCCCCAAGAAAGTTTAGCACGGCGGCGGCTCATCGCGCCATGATATTTGAACCTTCGCCCACGACCAGAACAGAGAATATGGATTACAAAGAGGCGACCTGACATTAGCTATGGATTTGGCTACCGAGAGTATACCGATGTACTGCGAGTCTTGATGGCTATCTAAGAGAGGATCGCAAGAGTAATTCTTCGATTAGGCTTGAGCATGGCACGTATGCGGGCTTTGCGCAGCAGCCGAGACGTAGAGATCGACGTTAACGGGCGACGAGAAGAGGCCAGCAGCAAGGTCCTTTGGTAACTTTCGAGGCGAGTCGCCTCACCAGCAGATTAGATTTGCACATCCACCAGTGCAGAGTGGTATTCCACGGATTTCAGGACGTTCGGGGTATGCAGGAGTTGGTTAGAACTCCAGGGCTTCCGGTTCACAGTTTGACAGACGTCATCCCGGGGAATGTCGTCTTTTAGTTGGTACTTGTTATACCTATGACCGTCAGGGTCTGATGTCGAAAGAGTGTCCTAGTAGAAGGACTTAGCCTTCAGGATCGGTGGGTAGTTCGTCACCTTCCTTAGCTATGCGCCCTACGGGGCAGGTTTGATTAGAACGACTAAAGGGAGTGAAGCAGTAGATATAGATATATCCTTATCCCTCTGAGATCTCAGATATGTGATAAGGTGAGTATACCTTAAGTGCTATGTTACGATAGCGCAGGTGTTAGTTGTGATTAGAAATCATGATGGGTTAACCGAGTAAGATTTTGGGGGATAGAGAAGGTGTGAGCCTTAGAGTTTTATACGTAGAGACCTTAGAGGTGAGGCCATCTCGAGAAAAGGTGTAGTGTTATGTTTGATCCGTATCGGAAGTACATAGTGCACGTGAGCTACGTTTGGGATAGGTCCCTAAGTAGTGTGGAATGAAAGGGGGTAGTTGAGTTAAGAAGACCGCTAGGTTTTCGTAGCGTGATTAGTGAGAGTTTTTCTTCGCGAGCTAGCATTGTGCGCGCGTCGGGTCGGGTTGAGGCCACGTTGCGGGTCAACTGCCGCGCGTTTGGTGGTGGGGTCAGTTTGTGGTGGTCCCGCCTTGTGTTAGGGTCACGAGGGTGTTAGGCCCAAGTTTAGTTGACCAGCGTACGAGTTCGTGGATGCGTTCGACCAGTGGTTGGGCCGATGGGGGCAGCCCATCGTGTTCTTCGGTCGGGACCGTTCACTCGGCAGTGTTGTTTTAACAGAAAGGTTGTAAGGCTGCACGGGGTGCCTACCTTCACCTTATGGCGCAGTGGAGCCAGTGCGGCTGTTTTGTTTCTCGGAAGTTTTACCAAACATGTGTTAAGAACTCAGTGAGTCTCGACCGCATTCGCTCGCCGGTGCTTGATTTCGAGGATAGTTGTGGGGATTGTTGTCTCCTGTGGAGGGAGTGTTTAGGCTACCATTTCAGTGTTCGGATGTCACCTTTTGAAGCCTTGTAGGGGCGGAAGTGTAAAGTTGCCGGTCGATTGGTTCGATGTTGGCAAGGTTCAGACAGTTGGTTCAGGCTTGTTCCAGCAGACTGTGGATAGTGTGAAGCTTGTCTAGAAGAAGTTCTGGCAGCTCAGAGGAATCGTGCGGATAATCGGCGACGACGCTTAGAGTTCAGGTTAATGGTCGGTCTTCTTGAAAGTACCACCCCGGACAGGGTGTGACGAGCTTTGGAAAACAGAGGAAACTTAGCCCGAGTTACTTGGGCCTTTGAGAGTTCATGAAGAATAGGCCAGTGCCTATATGTTAGCATTTGCCGTCCGACTTAGAGGCGGGACGTCCGGTCTTTCGTATTGTTATGTTCGGAATGTATCAAGATCCATCCGAATGTTCCCGATTAATGATTCCCACGTAAAGAGATAGTAACCCAGTTTTGGAAACTAAAGCGATCGTAAATGTGGTAAGGGTTCGGTTCGAGCGACGCCTTCATGATCGCGACGCAGCCCGGTACCATTTGTTGGGTCGTCGAGCAAGGCTCGCGACAAAGTGACAAAAGTGGTATCATTTTGGTGATGTTAGAGGTGTTTCGTGGACTTGGATGTAAGTTTTTATGTGCGCGGTGTTTCGTGGCGGATGTGGCGGGTGGTTCTCGTAATTATAGTAGTGAAGACTATCTTTGGCGCACGTTGTTTTGAGACTTAGAAGGAACATTCGGACGAATGTTTGTAGCGAGGAAGAATGTTATACCCCGTAGTTCCGGTATGTATGCGAGGACGCACGCGAGAACACGCGTAAAGATTGGAAAGGAAGAAAGAGGTGATTTTTCCACGGAAAAGTTTCCGGTTTTTGTGAAGGAAAAAGGTTCGTTAATGGGAATTGGATTCCCAGATTTGGTATTCGGACTTCCTGGAATATTAGAGAATTATGGAATTTTATTTTCGGAAATGGTCACGTGGGGCCCACGGGAGAAATTTACTGTTTTGTGGGGCCCACTTTGTTTTCGAGATTTTGGCCATTGTGGATATTTTCGGAAGATGTTTTATTTTGGGCCAATAGGAGGGTGACACGTGTCACCCCCGCCTAGGTGGCTTGGCCGAATGACATTTGTGCACAACACCCGGTTAGAGTCGTTTTTCGACGAAACGTTTTACATAACTTCATGAGGAAAATTCCGCTATGTCTTTTCTTATTTTTGCGGATTTTTCCGAGAGACGAACATCTTGGACCAACGGGAGGGTGACATGTGTCACCCTCACATCGAAGCAAGTGGGCGACTGGACGAATCAGTGTCAAGTGGTAGATATTTTGGTAGATTTTTGTGAGGGTTTTAAGGAGTAGGGACTAGGGGGCACTTGGGCATATCTTGGCCCTACACTTGCTATGCACTTGGCAAGATCTTGGCCATTGGTTGGCCTTGGCTTGTGCTATAAATACCCCTCTCCCTTTGATAAATTCTTCATCCTTTCCACAAATCTTCTAAGTGTTAAAATCCCTCCCTCTCCCCTCTTGTTGACTCTCGTCCAAGAGCCCCTCTCCCCCTTAGAAAGGCCCCCTTGGCCGAGAGCCCTCTCCCCCCCCTCCTAGTAGTGTGGCTGGGTACCCCTAGCCTAGTTGCTTTAGTATAATACCCCCTGTGGTGTAGAAATACTCTCAAAAGTATTGTTATAATGCCCAAATTACCTTAGCCATATACCTTGTAGTATTCTAAGGGTATACCTATCTGAAAAGCCCTGAAATACTATTATACTTCCGTCAGTCCACAAACCGAAACCCTAGGAAAATCTCCAGTCAGTTGGAGTATTGTGTAGAAGTTGGTTAGAGCTTCAAGGGTGGTTTATAGCGGGTTGGAGCGCCTGAGTCGAGCTAAACGATTTCCCAGGATCGACTTTATACTTGGATAATTATGGGCTTATCGAGGTAAATATCTTGTCCCTCTATTGTAATTGGAAATTACATGATTGTTAGACTATAGTTGAAGTATACTATATGTAGAACTGAACGTTGTTGTCGGCAATGTCTTTTGACTTAAGCCTGAATAATAAGAAACCTTTTCGAAAGAAGAGTTCGAATCAGATTTACATAGGTGATCTGATGAGACTTGTGTAGCTTTTCGTGAGTAGAATTGTACCGTCGGGTTAGATGTGTAACCCCGGTTGGCTTGGTAGCCTCGATAAAGGAGGAGATTTACGCTGCTGGGCGGGAGAGTCGCCGAATTTTCTAGAATGTTCTGCGATGAGGTCTAAATGTTAATAAGCGCCTTGTGGCCTTATAGGTGAAGTACTACGTGTGGCGCGATCTACTTGGCTTAAGGAGTAGCCGACGTTGGAAGTACTTGAGCGTTTTCTATTAGTCGATACTCGTCGCGAGGTATGTGAACCTCTTCCTATCTCTTCTAGCATGATATGTGTGAACTATGTAGTGCGGTAGACGTACGTGTTAAATGTATTTGATTGGTTTGAAACATAAAGTGTTATAACGGCTTTATGGGAAGTTGGTTATAACAGCTTTATGTAGGTCCGAAAATACTTTGTGGTTTTTAAAAAGGTAAATGATTTGTTTATAACAGGCTTGATGTGTGATAATAAAGAACTTGAAGTATTTCAAAAGATTTCTAAATCGTTTTGAAAGAAGAGTGATACTTGGTTTCTTTTGAAAACTTAAGAGTTATACTAGCTTTATGGGAAGTTAGGTATAACGGCTTAAGAATGTTTCTTGATTTTGGAAATCGGGATGTGTATCGACAAACCACCGCAAATACGTTAAAAGGAAATGTTTTGAATAATTAAGTATTATTAAAACCAGAGAAACTTCCATCCGCATGTAAGCTAAGATGAGACAAAATGATATTTCCTAGATCATGGTCATTGTAATAAGATTGTTATAAACAAGAATATCCTACTCACATAAGACTTATGTTTCTCGATTGTTTAAAAGAGAATTATATTCTTAAATGAATAAGACTACGAACTCTGAAACCTTTCTAAAATAAGAAACGTGAACATTTGAAATTAGGCAAACTTGGGCGTTTGGAAAATAATGTTGTTACTTGATTTTACAAAGGTAAGTATTTTGGTTTACTTAAAAGATAGTCACTCTATTTTTATATACTACGTATTGTGTGACTTTTGACGTACCTTTTAAAAGAGTTATTGTATAAAGTACTTGGGAATTAATTCCCGAACTTGTTAACTTAAAGTAGAAAGTACCTTGTGTGAATAACTTGATTGTATTGAATTGTGATAGCCTGGTAATACTTTCTCGTTGCTTTGATAAGTAATCATGTTAGGATGCTACGTGTGATAGTATCTTGTGATGTTTGTGTAAAGGGGTTTTCCCTTGATTGTGCTTCTTAACTATCAGTCGTTATGATAGTATTGTGCCACTCATCGTGACATATTCCGGAGGTTGCCGCCTCCGACGCGGGTAGACTCAGCGGTCGATGGACCTATGATTCGAGAATATCTTATGCGGTCCAGCAGGGCCTATGCGGAACCGCGGAGTTCCGGTGTTGCGCGCCCTTGTGGTCACGCGTCTCGCGCTACGCGACGGCGAGTCGAGACGCCGCCGGAGTAGCTACCCTCGATGCGGGTTATACCTCATGCGGCCTATGAGTTTGGCCTATGCGAGTCGCGGAGTTCGAGGTTAGACGCGCATATCGATATCGCGCAAATGGCCGCCTTTGATCATGTGACGGTCTAGACAGATCTTATGATACGATTCATGACCGTTGGTACCGTGGGTTTTAGTAGTCGGCTATGCCTTCGCACTTACCCCGCATAGTTTTATTATGACACAGCGGACACGTGTTCATTTGTGTTCCTGGTGCTTTTATATCATAGATCGCCGTGGCGGAAGGTATTCCACGCATGATTGATGTTGTGGGCCCGAGACCCATTGTTATACTTGAGTGATGACTGAGGCGTGAGTCCACGACTTGACATGATCGCTTTGTCAGAATCGTAGTTTGGTTATCATACATGTCTCCCGCTTATATGATTGCTATGATTTCATTTACGATTTATTTTCGCCACATACTTGCACTGCAGATCGACCTCTTTCGGGCCGCGTTCATGCCGCGGTAAAGGTACACCGATCATTGATCCTCGCTCTTAGGGTCAGTCGCGTTTGGGAAAGCTCCGTTTCTCGGAGGCTTATCAGTGGTATAGTCCCCGTTGTTGTAGGTATTTACATTCGTGGTATGGCGGGCCCCGTCCCGCCATTGTTGTCATATCATTTCTTAGAAGTCCATGTAATCTTTGTTGTGGGAGGTTTGTAAAAAGGATTAAATTGTTCATGTTGAAAAAAGTTGTTATTTATATATATATGCCGTAAGGCAAGTTTTCCTCGACATCGTTTATACTTCATTTGTTTCATGTATGTGTTTTATGTTCATTGATTACTCGATGTTGTATCACTAGGGTGCCCGGTAAGGCACGACCACGGGCCGAACAGTCGTGGCGATCTTGCCGACGACCACCCCTCAGTGGCCGATGCGGTAGATCCCACTTCGGAATTGTGGTGCTGTTCGAGCCACGATTGGCCAGGCGAGGTCACTTTGCGAGACCGCCCGACTAGAGTGGCGCGGTGGTAGAGTCACCACAGTTGTTTCACGGTCTTCTTCATCCCCGACAGCTACTCGCCCGGAGGCAAGGTACTCATGGGCCGCCAGGTCGCGGCAGAGGTCGTGGCGCGGTCCCGATTCTAGCGGTCCTCGAACGCATTTATGCCTTGTCGGCACCGGCAGATCGTGAGGCCTCACCGATGTCGCCGAGTACCTTATCGGGCCGGTTTGATGTTTATGCCTTGATAGATCCGGTTCTACTGGCCCCATATATATCCCCTTGTTGCTAGTAGGATAGGGATAGAGCCCGAGTCCATGGACCCTTTCGAGGTAGCTACGCCAGATGGGTGATTCGGTGGTAGCTCTACGGGGTATATATGGCTTGTCCGATGACCATATACGTCATCGGACCTCAGCCGACTTGATAGAGTTGGAGATGATTGACTTCGACGTGATCATGGGATGGATTGGCTAGCTTCTTGCTACGCCAATGTAGGCAGAGAGAGAGTAGTGCGTTCCGGTTCATGGCGAGCCGTTTGTTAAGTGGGAGGAGCATCAGACGCCGAGGGTAGGTTTATTTCCTACCTCGAGGCTAGGAAGATGGTGCGCGAAGGGTATATCTACCATCTCGTTCGTGTTTGATAATCAAGGCTGCGGTACCATATTTTCGGGCCCAGTGGTCAGAGAATTCCCAGACGTGTTTCCAGACGACCTCCCGGGTATCCCTCCTGAGAGGGAGATTGAGTTTTGTATAGATGTGTTGCCAGACACTCGGCCTATTTCCATTCCGCCATACAGAATGACACCTGCCGAGTTGAAAGAGTTGAAGGATCAGCTTAGGGATTTGCTGGAGAAGGGCTTCATCAGGCCTAGTGTTTCTCCCTGGGGAGCGCCGGTATTGTTCGTGAAGAAGAAGGACGACGCCTTTGCGCATGTGTGTTGATTACAGGCAGCTGAACAAGGTGACCATTAAGAACAGATACCCCCTTCCCAGGATTGATGATTTGTTCGACCAGTTGCAGGGCGCGAGATGTTTCTCCAAGATTGATCTGCGATCGGACTATCATCAGGTTCGAGTCAGAGAAGTGGATGTCCCTAGATCGCATTCCGACCCAGACGCATTATGAGTTCAGGGTCATGTCTTTTGGGTTGACCAATGCTCCGGCGGTATTCATGGATTTGATGAACCGAGTGTTCAAACCATTCTTGGACACGTTTGTGATAGTGTTCATCGATGATATCTTGGTTTATTCTCGCCAGAGCGAGAGCATGCGAGCATTTGAGTCTTGTCGATAGCTTCTCGCGACCAAGAATGTCGCCAAGTTTTCCAAATGTGAGTTTTGGTTAACTTCAGTGGCTTTTCTTGGGCATATTGTCGGGCCGATGGTATTCAGGTAGATACGGCCAGGAGCGAGGCAGGCAGGAGTTGGCGTTGACCTACTACTCCGGCAGAGGTTCGCAGCTCGGGCCTTGCGAGTTATTATCGGTTCGTAGAGAAGTTTGCTTCTATCTACGCACCATTGACTAGGCTGACTCGTAGCGCCAAGTTTCAGCCGATGCTTGTGGCGGGGTTTCGATTCTTTGAAAGAGAGACTGACGACCGCCCCCGTTCTTACTCTTCCAGAGGGTCCAGATGGTTATGTCGTGTATTGTGATGCGTCAGGCATCGGGCTGGGATGTGTGTTGATGCAGCAGGGTAGAGTTATAGCGTACACATCCCGACAGCTTAAGAAGCACGAGAGGAACTACCCCACCCATGATCTGGAGTTGGCAGCGGTGATTCACGCTTTGAAGATCTGGAGGCACTATTTGTATGGGGTTCACGTGGATGTTTATACAGACCACAAGAGCCTCAAGATATCTTCACCGTAGGAGCCGAACTTACGCGAGACGGTGGTTAGAGTTGCTTAAGGATTACGATGTTGATATCCTGTACCACCCGGGGAAAGCCAATGTTGTGGCAGATGCTCTTAGTCGTAGGTCGATGGGGAGCCTATCAGATGTGCAGCTAGAGAGGAGGGGCATGGTTCGTGATTTGCATCAGTTAGCGAGCCTTGGTGTCCGTTTGATTGATTCTGATAGCAGTGGGGTTAGAGTTCGTGAGGTTGCCGAGTCTTCCATCGTCGAGGAGGTGAAGAGGCAACAGTTTGAGGATCCAGTTCTGACACGTTATCGTGATACGGCTCTTCGTGAGGGGAAGGGTCCTTTTGAGGTAGCACCTGATGGGGTGCTAAGATTTGAGGGCAGGTTGTGTGTTCCAGATGTTTCAGGACTTCGGCAGCAGGTTCTTGGGGAAGCACACAGCGCACGTTACTCTATCCATCCAGGGTCGACCAAAATGTACCACGACCTTAGATCTGTGTATTGGTGGGATGGCTTGAAGAGGGACGTTGCAGAGTTCGTAGCTCAGTGCCCGTGTTGTCAGCAGGTGAAGGTAGAGCACCAGAGGCCTGGTGGTTTGTTACAGACGATAGAGATCCCGACCTGGAAGTGGGAGGTGATCAACATGGACTTCATCACTGGATTGCCTCGCACTCAGAGGAGACATGATTCTATATGGGTTATCGTCGACAGGCTGACGAAATCAGCCCACTTTCTTCCCGTCAGGACGACTTTTTCGGCTGAGGATTATGCCAGACTTTACATCCGAGAGATCGTCAGACTGCATGGAGTCCCTATTTCGATCATATCGCATGCAGGAGCCCGGTTCACGCTAACTTCGGAGGTCCTTCCGTAAGGTTTGGGGACGCAGTGAGCACGAGCATCGCATTCCATCCACGCATGCAGACAGACGGTGGCGCACTATCCAGACTCTTGAGGATATTCTGCGAGCCTGTGTTATTGACTTCAGGGGTAGCTGGGAGGATCATTTTCCTCTAGTTGAGTTCGCGTATAATAATAGCTACCATTCCAGTATTCAGATGGCGCCTTATGAGGCCTTGTATGGGAGGAAGTGCAGATCGCCGATAGGCTGGTTCGATGTGGGCGAGGTGCGATTAGTAGGACCAGATTTGCGCAGTGCGATGGATAAGGTAAAGCTTATCCAGAGAGGTTGCGGATGTACCGAGTCGGCAGTCATACGCAGATCATCGTCGTCGGCATCCGGAGTTCGAGGTTGATAATTGGGTTTTCTGGTGTCACCCATGAAGCGGTGATGAGATTCGGGAAGAAAGGGAAACTCACCAAGGTACATTGGGCCCTATCGATTGTCGCGCAGTGGCGGGGTTGCCTACGAGTTGGATCTTCCGTCCGATCCGAGGCGGCATCCGGTGTTTCATGTTTCTATCTTTGAGAGATGTATCGGGGATCCATCTAGGGTGCATCCGATTGACGATGTCCGTGTGACCGAGGATATCGTATGAGGAGATTCCCATAGCGATAATCGATCGTCGGGTTAGGCGTCTGCGACCAAGGACGTGGCTTCCACAAAGTTACGTGGGCGAACGAGCTCGAGGAGGAGATGACGTGGAAGGCGGCGAGGACATGAGGCGTATATCTCACCTATTCCCCACACCTCCAGGTAATTCACTTTCCTACTTATAAATTTTCATTATCGTTTTTGCCTAAGTGTTGTTTTGTGGCCGTGTGTGGCATTTGCAAACTGTTTAAGTTATGAAGAATCTTATCGTTAACTGTCTTGGGAAGGAACATTCGGGACGAATGTTTCTAAGGAGGGGAGAATGTTATACCCCGTATTTTCCGGAGTATGTACGTGAGGGCGTACGTACGAAAGTTTAGCCTTAAAGTTTAGGCATGGGACGTTTTTTGGGCACAACTCTCACAAAGAATCGTTTTTCGACGAAACGTTTTACTAGACTCGCGTAGGATAAATTCCGGCTATGCCATTTCTAATTTTTGCGGATTTTTCCGAGAGACGAAACACTTTGGACCAACGGGAGGGCGACACTTGTCACCCTCCAATTGATGGATGTGAGGCGTTCATAGGGCCGAATGGATGGCTTATTTTTGTCTTGGAGTTGGTAGGATATTTTGTGTGCAAGTGGATAAGGTACACTTGCCCTAATCTTGGCCTTACACTTGCCTTGCACTTGGCATAATCTTGGCCATTGGTTAGCCATCCCTTGACCTATAAATACCGCTCTTGTGATGAAGAGTTCTTCATCCACAAACAAGCTTTCTAAGTCTTGAAAAATCCTTCCCTCTCCCTTGAGCATTTTCGTCCAAGCCATCCCCTTGAGTAAAGTTTGGCCGAGCCCCCTAGCCTAGCCGAAATCTACCTCCCTTGGTAGAAAAGTTGCCTTCTAGTATTGTTATAATGCCCAAAATACCCTAGCCCAAATACCTTAGTACTTAGTAGAAGTTGTGAAGAACTTCTAAGGTTTCTGGAGCTATCGGAGCGTCTGACTTAGGAGCTAAGCCTCGCCAGATCGACTTATATCTAGGATATTATTGGGCTTACCGAGGTAAATAATCTTGTCCTTCCTTTGTAATTAGAGAATACATACCGTAGAAGTATAAGAATAAGTATGAATACTTAGAAGAATATTGCAAAGATAGAATTGAATCATATCACGATGAAGGGTATAAAAGAAGAATAATTGAACTATACTTACATAGACTGTTTTCACAGAGACTTATATAGCTCACGGGTAGGAAGTCTTAACGCCCAAACTCCGGCCCACATCGTGCCTTACCCGGCACCCTAGTGATACATACATCGAGAAAATCAGCGGAACATAAAACATGAGTCACTAAACAAGAGATATAGTAAATAACAAAGCAACCAAAACAGCTTGCCTTCAAGATATACATAAAACTCCGAGCAGTTTAATCCTTTTACAACCCCGCCACAACAAGATTTCTGCACTCTAAGATATACAACAACTATGACGGACAGGGGCTCGCCATACCCCGAATGTACAAGAACCTACAACTCGGAAACATACCAAAGATAAGCCTCCAAGGAACGGAGCTTTCCGACACGCCAAGTGAGATCCTAAGAGCGGGGATCCACGACCGATGTACCTCTACCTGCGGCATGAACGCAGCCCCAAGGAGGTCGATGCAGAGTACCAAGTATGTGAAATCAGAATATCGCGCTTAAATCATAACATCATATAAAGCAGGAGACATGTATGATAACCAAAATACAGTACGCAACATAAAAGCAGTCAAGTCAGGGACTCACGCCCTCAAAGTCACCACTCAAATATAACTATGGGTCTCACGCCCACCACATCCATCATGTTCGCATCATGGCCACATGCCCCGAATCGTGACGGTGTAGACATGTCCATGATGCAACAATCACAAGGCCGCATGGCCACATGCCCCGGAATCAGACGGCAGTGTAGACGCCCATGTAACCTCAATAACAATATATCGTGGTCAACCCCGCGCGGCCACATGCCCCGGAATCTTGACGGTAGACACGCCCATGTTGCGGTAATAACCATATATCGGTAATCAACCCGCCGCGTGGCCGCGTGCCCCGAATCGTGACGGTGTAGACATGTCCATGTGACATCAACAACAAGACAGTAATCAAAATGGAAACATACCCGTGGAATTCTCCATCACTGCCAGCACGTCCAAGTAAGTTCTCAACAAGTCAACCGGCCCTCTACCGAGACGCGGTATACGTAAATACCACACTTGCACAACCAAGGCTATCATCACAAGCATAGGCAAGTTTCACAACAACAAGCATAGGCAAGTTTCACAACAACAAGCATAGGCAAGTCTCACACAACTCAAAGTACTTTCATTTTATGCCAAAGTCTGGGTTTGTAACCCCAAAGTACTACATACGTTAAGTTCTTTTAAAAGAGATCCATTACTTTTATAAAAGTCACCCGATACACGGAGGATTAGAATTACCAACCCACATTCCTTTTCAAAATCAAGTAACAACATTCTTTTCCTAAGTTCCAGTTTGCCTAGTTTCAATTACTCAAGCTTCTCATTTTCAAATGGTTTCATAGTTCCCAAACTTAATCACTTGATTCCTTTTTAGAACAATTGAGTAATATATGTCTCACGTGAGAGTAGGTTATTCTTGTTTACATCATTCTTATTACAGCAGCCATGATCTAGAAAATGTAATATCATTTTGTCTCATCTTAGTTTCTATGCAGATGGAGGTTTCTACTGGTTTTAATACGATACATCATTATTCAGTACATTTTCCTTTATTAACGCTGCAGTGGTGCTGTCGATACACATTCGATTTCAAATCAAGAAACATTATCCCTTTAAATAACACCAAGTACTCATTACTCACGAATGAGGTTTCACACAAACATTCATATTAGAACAAATAAGTTAAGTCTCTTATCTTATAAGATCAAGTCTCTTAACTTCTAACATCAGTAAACCATTTTCTTTACCTCTCTTAAGACATTATACCTAACTCCCCATAAAGCTTAGTATAACTTTTTTTTAAAACCTTTTTAAAACCAAGTGTTACTCTCCCTTCAAAACGACTTATAAATCTTTTTGAAATACATCAAGTTCTTTATTATAACAAGCCAGTTGTAATTCTCATCGCTACCTTTTTAAAACCACAAAGTATTTTCTTACCTACATAAAGTTGTTATAACCAACTTCCCATAAAGCCGTTATAACACTTTATGTGTTAAGAACAATCAAACACAGTTAACACACGACGCTCACCGTACTTACATAGTTCACACATCTCATGCTAGAAGAGATAGGAAGAGGGTCACATACCTCGCGACGATTGTCGACTAATAGCAAAACGCTCCAAGTACCTCAAACCGCCGGCTACTCCTGAAGCCAAGTGGATCACTCCACACGTCGTACTTCAACCTATAAGGCCACAAGGCGCTTATTAACATCTAGATCTCAACGTTCCCTAATCTACGTAAAATTGGCAGACTCTCCCCACACAAGCAAATCTCCTTCTCTATCGCGGCCGGCTACCAAGCCCACCCGGGGGGGGGTTTTACACGCCTAACCTGGCGTGTACAAATCTACTACACAGTAATACTACACAAGTCTACTGTAATACAGTCCTATGTAATTACAGTTCAGTTCAGTTCTTAATTCTTCAGGCTTAAGTCAAAAGACATTGCCACAGTACTAAGTATAGTTCTATATATAGTATACTTCGACTATATATTCAAACATGTAATTTCCAATTACAATAGAAGGACAGTAGTGTTTACCTCGATAAGCCCAAAATTATCCAAGTATAAAGTCGATCCTGAGCAACGCTTAGCTCCTACTCCGAGCGCTCCAAACAACCCTTAGAAGTTCTAACCAACTTCTACTTACAACTTCAACAACGGTGAAGATTTCCTTAGGTTTCGTTTTTGGCTAAAGGAAGGATACTCGTATTTTCTGGGCTTTGAATAAGTGTAACCTTGGGAATACTACAAGGTATTTGGGCCAAGGTATTTGGACATTATAACAATATTAGAGAGTATTTCTATACCACAACAAAGGGTATTATACGAAGACAACTAGGCAGTGGGGTACCCCTACCACCAAGGTACCACAAGGGGAGGGTGTGCTCTGCCACAAGCCCTCACGAAAAGGGGCTGGGAGGGGAAGCTCTCGGCTAGCACAACAAGAAGGAGGAGAGGGTTTCAAGACTTGGAAGTTTTTGGAATGGATGAAGTGTTCACACTTGCGGGTATTTATAGCAAAACCAAAAGCCAACCAATGGCCAAGATCAAGCCATATGCAAGGCAAGTGTAAGGCCAAGATCAAGCCAAGTGCACCCTAACCCTACTCCACAAAACACTCCACAAAACACTCCACAAAACAAGGCCAAAACAAGGCACAATTCAAGGGACCAATCGCCAAGGCCAACCGATCCTCTGACGCCCAATCGCCCAAGTCCTCCACTTGCTACCAATGTGGGGTGACACATGTCACCCTCCCGTTGGTCCAAAATGTTTCGCCTCTCGGAAAAATCCGCAAAATTATAAATGACATAGCCGGAATTTTCTACGAAAGTCGTGGAAACGCTCCGCCGTAAAAACGACTCTAATCGCACTTGTGCCCAAAATTTCGAAACATGCCTAACTTAAGGCTCAAAATTGACGCACGCCCACACGCACATACTCCGAAATACGGTATAACATTCTTCCTTAGAAACATTCGTCGAATGTTCCTTCAAGGTCTCAAACAACAGCGCCGAGATAGTCTTCACCGCTATACGCATTTAAAACAATCATGCCACACCTGATCACAAAAACACACGCTCCCTTCTCCCCTTTCTCGCAGTACGCGTCACGAACCCTCGAACTCGATCTAGTGGCCGTACCACACTTCCGTCAACGCTTCTGTTCCCAACCTCGAGTCACTACCTCCAAACTGGTCATCTCACTAACCTCGATTTCCTAAGGCCATTCCCGCCTTCACGAACCGATTCTCGTCGAACGTATCCACGAACTCATACGATGGTCATCTAAACTTGGGCCTAGCACCTCGTGACCGCCACCGGCGACCACCAGAGCTGACCCTTCCTCAAAACGGACGCGGTTGGCCCGCAACATGGCCCCAACCCGACCCATCGTAGCGCCAACTCTCTAGTTTCTTGATCCGAACAATCTTACCTCTACAGTCGCGAAAGCTACCACTTCCATTTCACACTACCTGTGACTTACCCTTTTCACTAACGTGTTTCTAAATCACATTTTAGCACAAAGCTATCCAAACATATCATTAAACACATCAACAACATCAATACACACAAAACTCTATAGGGTTAAGGATATACCTGAAACTAGGCGGTTCAAGGACCGCTAAAATCGAACTTCCACCGCGACCTACCGTGGCCCGCAATCGCTCTAGTAGTCATGCTATCCTACCAAGCTACCTCGGCCTGACAGTCTCTCGTCATATGGCCCCGCTGGCCGCAAGAATAACAAGCTCCCTTGGTACTACGACACTCTCCGAAATGCGGTCTACCACATCGACCACACCGAGGTAGGGTGATCGTGATCCGCCAAAACCCCTACTCCCGAACATCTCAAACACGGAGCCCCGACCGCTCCCGAATATCCTGCGGTCCCGGCGCGGAGGACCACTGCAATGGCGGAGGTACATAACTAGTCTGGCCGAGGCGGTCCGCCTCGAAGTCGCTAAAATATCCGCCGCCTTGGCTTCTTCTCGCTGGCGGTCCACCTGCCGACCGCGCCTCGCACCTAGTGCATGAGCTGCATGCGCGGCAATGTCCATGCCCGGAAGAGAAACACCCGAACAACTCTCGCTAGGTAATCATCGAGCCTCAGAACATATCGGTGCACTCGATCCTCCATACTAGCTACTAATGCGGAACATACCGCCAATGAGTCGAACTCCACATTGTACTCCCGAATCAGACGCCTGCTCGCCTCAACATCAAAAACTGTTTACCGAGCCCTCTCATCTGTGGAGGCAAGAAATGTGCCGAAGGCCCCCAAAACTCGTCCCAAACGGCCGGAAGTGCATTCTCTCCCGACAGCTCCCACGATCAAACCGGGCCGATCGCGTATCACGCAGCCGATGCGAACCTAGACCACCGACTCGGTCTCCGGCTCGATCACTCACGATCCGTCAGAATCGCTTGATGAACTCTGCGCGATCATCCTCGTGCCTCGACCCGTAGAACTCGCGGGCTACGTCTCGTAAAGTCACGTAGCCTCAAACTGTCTGCTCGGGGGTGAACTACGGGTGCTACTAGGGCTGGAACTGCTGCATCCAGCCTATCCTCATATCTGGCCACGACCGCCGCGAATCGCCATCTCCTTGTAACCCAATCTTTCTCGCCTGCAGGTCGGACCTGAGGCTCGTGTATCAGAGTCTCGGCAGCCCACCGCCGCGCTTCTAAACTCTGCCGGTGCCGGGCGTCGCGAAACCCACCGTCAAGCACTGCTCGTGCATCGACGCTCGCGCTCGCATTCTCCGAATCACACTAGCGCCTCCTCGCCGCCTTGCCCTTCGGGCCTGGTTGCCTTTCACGCAGGCATAACGGTAAAAACGAAACACGCCGGAGGGTCCAACTTACAACACGGCTCTAAGGCACGATCTCGTAATGAGAAGAATGGAAACCAATCCTAAATGTCCTATAGCCTCCTGATTATAGATGTGGTGCACAACACACCGATAATCAAGACTCTACTAGACACGGTCTGTAGACACTTTCCGAGGACTAACTGCTCTGATACCACTTTGTAACGCCCCGAAACCCGGGCCCGTCACTGGTGCCTTACCCCGGGCACCCTAGTGATACATACATCAGAGAAAATCAGCGGAACATAAAACATGAGTCACTAAACAAGAGATATAGTAAATAAACAGCCAACCAAAGCAATTGCCTTTTCAAGATATACATAAAACACGAACAGTTTAATCCTTTTACAACCCCGCCCACAACAAGATTACATGCACTTAAGATATACAACAACTATGACGGGACAGGGCCCCGCCATACCCCTGAATGTACAAGAACCTACAACTCAGGGAAACATACCAAAGATAAGCCTCCGAAGGAACGGAGCTTTCCGACACGCTGAAGTGAGATCCTAAGAGCGGGGATCCACGACCGATGTACCTCTACCTGCGGCATGAACGCAGCCCGGGCGAGGTCGAGACAAAGTACCAAGTATGTGAAATCAGAATATCGCAGCTTAAATCATAATCTATATAAAGCGGAGACATGTATGATAACCAAAATACGACGCAACATAAAAGCGGTCAAGTCGTGACTCACGCCTCAAAGTCACCACTCAAATATAACTATGGGTCTCACGCCCACCACATCCATCATGTTCGCATCATGGCCACATGCCCTGAATCAGACGGTGTAGACATGTCCATGATGCAACACAATAACAAGGCCGCATGGCCACATGCCCTGGAATCGTGACGGTGTAGACATGCCCATGTAACCTCAATAACAATATATCGTGGTCAACCCCGCCGCACGCCACATGCCCGAATCTCAGACGTGTAGACACGTCCATGTTGCGAGAATAACCATATATCGGGTAATCAACCCGCCGCACGGCCGCGTGCCCCGAATCTCGCGACGGTAGACATGTCCATGTGACATCAACAACAAGACAAGAATCAAAATGGAAACATACCCGTGGAATTCTCCATCACCGCCAAAGACGCCCAAGTAAGTTCTCAACAAGTCAACCGCCTCTACCGAGAGACGCCAGAATACGTAAATACCACACTTGCACAACCAAGGCTATCATCACAAGCATAGGCAAGTTTCACAACAACAAGCATAGGCAAGTTTCACAACAACAAGCATAGCAAGTCTCACACAACTCAAAGTACTTTCATTTTATGCCAAAGTCCTGGTTTGTAACCCCAAAGTACTACATACGTTAAGTTCTTTTAAAAGAGATCCATTACTTTTATAAAAGTCACCCGATACCGTAGTATTAGAATGACCAACCCACATTCCTTTTCAAAATCAAGTAACAACATTCTTTTCCTAAGTTCCAGGTTTGCCTAGTTTCAATTACTCAAGCTTCTCATTTTCAAATGGTTTCATAGTTCCCAAACTTAATCACTTGATTCCTTTTAGAACAATTGAGTAATATATGTCTCAGAGTAGGTTATTCTTGTTTACATCATTCTTATTACAAAGACCATGATCTAGAAAATGTAATATCATTTTGTCTCATCTTAGTTTCTATGCAGATGGAGGTTTCATCGGTTTTAATACGATACATCATTATTCAAGACATTTTCCTTTATTAACGCCGCAGTTGGTGCTGTCGATACACATTCTGATTCAAATCAAGAAACATTATCCCTTTAAATAACACCAAGTACTCATTACTCACGAATGAGGTTTCACACAAACATTCATATTAGAACAAATAAGTTAAGTCTCTTATCTTATAAGATCAAGTCTCTTAACTTCTAACATCAATAAACCATTTTCTTTACCTCTCTTAAGACATTATACCTAACTCCCATAAAGCTTAGTATAACTTTTTTAAAACCTTTTAAAACCAAGTGTTACTCTCCTTCAAAACGACTTATAAATCTTTTTGAAATACATCAAGTTCTTTATTATAACAAGCCAGTTGTAATTCTCATCAGTTACCTTTTTTAAAACCACAAAGTATTTTCTTACCTACATAAAGTTGTTATAACCAACTTCCCATAAAGCCGTTATAACACTTTATGTGTTAAGAACAATCAAACACGCTTAACACACGTACGCTCACCGTACTTACATAGTTCACACATATCATGCTAGAAGAGATAGGAAGAGGTTCACATACCGCGACGATTGTCGACTAATAGCAAAACGCTCAAGTACCTCAAACCGCCTACTCCAAGTGGATCACTCCACACGTAGTACTTCAACCTATAAGGCCACAAGGCGCTTATTAACATCTAGATCTCAACGTTCCATAATCTACAGAAAATTCGGCAGCACCTCCCCCCCCCGCCACAGCGCAAATCTCCTTCTCTATCGAGGCCGGCTACCAAGCCAACCGGGGGTTTGACACGCCTAACCGGACGTGTACAAATCTACTACACAGTAATACTACACAAGTCGACTGTAATACAGTCCTATGTAATTACAGTTCAGTTCAGTTCTTAATTCTTCAGGCTTAAGTCAAAAGACATTGCCACAAGATTAAGTATAGTTCTATATATAGTATACTTGACTATATATTCAAACATGTAATTTCCAATTACAATAGAAGGACAAGAGTGTTTACCTCGATAAGCCCAAAATTATCCAAGTATAAAGTCGATCCCGAGCAACGCTTAGCTCCTACTCCGGCGCTCAAACAACCCTTAGAAGTTCTAACCAACTTCTACTTACAACTTCAACAACGGGTGAAGATTTCCTTGTGGTTTCGTTTTTGCGGCTAAAGGAAGTATAATCGTATTTTCGGGCTTTGTATAAGTGTAACCTTGGGAATACTACAAGGTATTTGGGCCAAGGTATTTGGACATTATAACAATATTAGGAGAGTATTTCTATACCACAACAAGGGTATTATACGAAGACAACTAGGCAGTGGTACCCACGCCAAGGTACCACAAAGGGGAGGGTGTGCTCTCGCCACAAGGCCTCACGAAAGGGGAGGGAGGGGAAGCTCTGCTAGCACAACAAGAAGGAGGAGAGGGTTTCAAGACTTGGAAGTTTTTGAATGGATGAAGTGTTCACACTTGGGGTATTTATAGCAAAACCAAAAGCCAACCAATGGCCAAGATCAAGCCATGTGCAAGGCAAGTGTAAGGCCAAGATCAAGCCAAGTGCACCCTAACCCTACTCCACAAAACACTCCACAAAACACTCCACAAAACAAGGCCAAAACAAGGCACACCAGGGACCAATCGCCAAGGCCAACCGATCCTCTTGACGCCCAATCGTCCAAGTCCTCCACTTGCTACCAATGTGGGGTGACATACGTCACCCTCCCGTTGGTCCAAAATGTTTCGCCTCTGAAAAATCCGCAAAATTATAAATGACATAGCCGAATTTTCTACGAAAGTCGTGGAAACGCTCCGCCGTAAAACGACTCTAATCGGCACTTGTGCCCAAAATTTCGAAACATGCCTAACTTAAGGCTCAAAATTCGTACGTACGTCCACACGTACATACTCTAGAAATACGGGGTATAACAAGTGCTGCCCGACTTTCCATAGAATTGTGAACCCTCTGTTTGGAATGACCTTCAGAGTAGTCTAGACTTTGATAGATGTCTGTGACTATTATAGGCTAATTCTCTGCGCGCGACATATTCAACTTGGCAGGAGGTTTTCGCCGAGAAGGTATGTGATTCTTCCTAAAGCATGATATTTTAAAATATATATATAGTACGGTAGACGTACATGTGTTAACTGAATAATAACTACGGCAATGTCTTTCGACTTAAGCCTGAATAATACTTACGGCAATGTCTTTTGACTTAAGCCTGAATAATACTTACGGCAATGTCTCGCGACTTAAGCCTGAATAATAAGGATCCAAAGCATTTCAAAAGAATACCGAATCATTTTTAATGAAGAGAACTAATTGGTTTTAAAATGTGCTTAAGAGTTATACTAGCTTTATGGGAAGTTAGGTATAACCACTTAAGAATGATAAAAGGAACAGTTTACCTATGTGTTTATAACAGACTTATATTTATTTGTGAAAAGAATAATAAGATGGGTTGATAAGTAGACATGATATGATGCTATGTGTGTTAGTGTCTTGTAACGTTTGTGTAAGAGAGTATTCTTGTTGTGCTTATGTTGTTTAACTATAAGCTGTTATGTTAGTGTAATATCACTCACCTCTTGACATGTTACCGGGGGTTAAGCTGCCCTCCGATGCGGGGTAGACTCAGGCGGTCTGGGACCATGATTCGAGAATACCTCATGCGGGTCCAGGGACCTGCGCGAGCTACGGAGTTCCGTGTTAGTGTGCGGGGTTATACCTCATGCGGTCTATGTGGCCATGCGGACTACGAGTCCAGGACGATGCCGAGGAGTAGCTACCCTCGATGCGGGGTTATATACCCTATGCGGGCCTATGTGAGTGGCCTATGCGGACTACGGGAGTCCAGGATTAGGCTTTCATGGTGATACTACGGGCAATTGGCCCTGCTTCGATCATTCGCAGCCTAGAAAAGACCTGTTACAGTTTACCTATTGTTGCTCTTGTTTATGATGTGGCACTATGTGCGGTTACCTTGGTTGTTTCAAACATACTTGCAAAAATGATTTTTAAAATGATATGATTTCATTTAAGTACTTTACAGTTTCACATACTTAGTACCTGTTGTACTGACCTCCTTCGGGGGGCTGCGTTCATGCCGCAAGTAAAGGCAAGCAGGTGCTAGATCCACATCCTTAGGATCTTTGCGTTGGTGTCAGGAGCTCCATCTTCTCCGGAGGCTCTACTTTTGGGTATGATCTCCCTGTATTGTAGATAGTTTTGTACATTCAGCGTATGGCGGGGCCCTGTCCCGCCATAGTTGTTTACTTCCTTAGAGGTCTGTAGTCCTATTGTACAGTTGGGATGTAACTGCAAAAACTTGGTGTCACGACCCGAACCCGGGCCCGTGACTGGTGCCTTACCCCGGGCACCCTAGTGATACAACATCAGAGAAAATCAGCGGAAATAAAAACATGAACATGAATCAAGAGACGTGATAAATAAACAGGCCAACCAAAACAATTGCCTTCAGTATATATACATAAATACCCGACGCTTATCCTTTTACTGCATCGCCCACAACAAGCATTACTGCACTCTAAGAAGTGACAACAACTATGACGGACAGGCCCCGCCATACCCACGAATGTACAAGAACCTGCTGCACTGTGGTAACATACCAAAGATAAGCCTCCGAAGGAACGGAGCTTCCCAACACACTGAAATGTGATCCTATAAGCGGGGATCGGCAGTCGATGTACCTCTACCTGCGACATGAACGCAGCCCAAGGAGGTCGATAACAGTACCAAGTATGAGAAATCAGAAATACCGTAAAGGAAATCATAATAGTCTATATAAAGCGAGACATGTATGATAACCAAACTACGATTCACAACATAAAAGCCATGTCAAGTCGTGACTCACGCCTCAAGGTCATCCTCACGCCCGTGGAACTCCTTCCTCACCGCCAGCCTAGGTACAAATCATGTGATACGTATAACGTGTCTCGCCCATCTTATGGACCCAGATAGAAACGTGTGGAATACATTCCCGGTTCATCCCATGAACCGTGGTCGAGTGGAATACATTCCGGATGAACCGTGTCGAGTGAAATACATTCCGGATGAGCCGGAGTCGAGTGAAATACATTCCGGATGAACCGGTAGTCGAGTGAAATACATTCCGGATGAACCGGTAGTCGAGTAGAACACGATTTGCACAACAAGGCTATCACACGTAACATGGTCAAGTTTCATAACAACAAGCATAGCAAGTTATACACAACTCAAGGTACTTTCATTTTATGTCAAAGTCCTGATTTTAACCCTAAAGTACTACGTCGTTAAATTCCTTTTAAGAGATTCATTCCTTTTCTAAAAGTCACCCGATACCGTAGTATATAAAAATGTGTGACTTATATCTTTTAAGTAAACCAAAACAACTTTCATACTTTCCTTTTAAGACCGAATTAAGGCAATACCATGCCTTCCTTTTGGACCAAAATACTTCTCTTTTAAAAGTCAAGTTACCACATTAAAACAAATGATAAAACCCTTCTTTTGTTTTCATAAAGTCGTTATAACCAACTTCCCATAAAGCTGTTGTAACACTTTATGTTTTAAACCATTTTAAGACAACACAATGCCTTTCTTTTCCCTAAAAGTTCCAGTTTGCCTAATTTCAATTACGCAAGTCTCTTTTTAGAAAAGTTTCATAGTTCAATGTCTTAACCTCTTTTTAAAACAATAGAGTAACATATGTCATAGGTGAGTAGGTTAATCTTGTTCATAATCAATCTTATTAAGCAGCCATGATCTAGAAAATGTAATATCATTTTGTCTCATCTTAGCTTCTATGCAGATGGAGGTTTCTACTGGTTTTAATAATACTTAATTATTCAATACATTCTCCTTTATTAACGCTGCAGTGGTTTATTGATACACATTCTGATTTCCGAAATCAGTAAAACATTATTCCTTTTAAAAACCAAGTACTCATTACTCACGAATGAGGTTTCACACAAAATCCATATTAATTCATTTAAGTTAAGTCTCTTATCTTATAAGATCCAGTCTCTTAACTTTTGAAATTAATAAACCATTCATTTTACCACCCTTAAGACGTTATACCTAACTTCCCATAAAGCTAGTATAACACTTATGTTTTAAAACAACCAAATACAGTTAACACATGTACGTCTACCGTACTACATAGCTCACACATATCATGCTAGAAAAGATAGGAAGAGGTTCACATACCTCGCGACGATTATCGACTAATAGCAAAACGCTCCAAGTACTTCAAACCGTCGGCTACTCCTTAAGCCACGTAGATTGCACCACACGTAGTACTTCAACCTATAGAGGCCACAAGGCGCCTATTAACATCTAGATCTCAACGTAGAATATTCTACGTAAAATTCGCAAAGACTCTCCCGCAACAGCGTAAATCTCATCCTCAATCGAGGCCGGCTACCAAGCCAACCAGGGGGGGTTTGCACGTCTAACCGGACGTGTACAATTCTACTCACAGTAATACTACACAAGTCTACTGTAATACAGTCCTATGTAATTACATTCGATTCACTTCTTAAAATTGAGCTTAAGTCGCAAGACATTGCCGTAAGTATTATTCAGGCTTAAGTCAAAAGACATTGCCGCACAACTATGTTCAGTTCTATATATAGTATACTTAATTATATACTCCTACAACATGTAATTTCCATTTACAACAGAATGTCATGAGTGTTTACCTCGATAAGCCCAAAATTTATCCAAGTTATATGTCGATCCTGAGCAAGGTTTAGCTCCTACTCCGTGCGCTCCAACCCGCTCCAAACAACCCTTAGAAGTTCTAACCAACTTCTACTTATAACTTCAACTACGGGTGAAGATTTACTTAGGGTTTCGTTTTTGTGACTGAGGGAAGTATAATAGTATTTTCTGGGCTTTTGTAAAAGTGTAACCTTGGGAATACTATAAGGTATTTGGGCCAAGGTATTTGGGAATTATAACAATACTAGGAGAGTATTTCTAAACCCCAACAGGGGGGTATTATACGAAAACAACGAGGCTCGGGGGGGGGTACCCCACGGCTAACCACTACAAAGGGGGAGGGGGAAGCTCTCGGTCAAAGGGCCTTATCAAAGGGGGAGGGGGTGTGGTGGACGAAAGAACAAGAGGGAGGGAGTATTTTGAGACTTAGGTAGATTGCTCAAGTGAGGATGAAGAAAGTCTTCAACTTAGAGGGTTATTTATAGGTCAAGTGAAGGCCAACCAATGGCCAAGATGAAGACAAGTGTGGTGCAAGTGTAGGGCTAGATTTCAACCATGTGGACCTTATCCATCTACCACAACCACTTGCACAAAAATATCCTACCTAACCAAGGCACAAAAAACGTGCCAAGTCTTGCCTTTGCCGTGCACTTGCTTCCAATGTGTGGGTGACACATGTCACCCTCCCGTTGGTCCAAAATGTTTCGTCTCTCGAAAAATCCGCAAAAATATAAATGACATAGCGGAATTTTCCTACGTAAGTCGTGGGAAACGTTTCGTCGGAAAACGACTCTTTTCGGCACTTGTGTACAAATTTCGAAACTAGCCAACTTTAAGGCTCAAATTATAATACGTACGCGCTCACGTACATACTCTGGAAATACGGGGTATAACACTTGGGTTATATATATATGCCGAAAGGCAAGCTTTTCTTCAGATAAACTGTTTTCTCTTTTCATAATGTTTCATGTCTTGTTCTATATTTCCGCTGATTTTCTCTGATGTATGACTGCTTGGGTGCCCGGGTAAGGCACCAGTCACGGGCCCCAGAACGGGTCGTGACATCTTTAAGTAAGTAACATGCGACGATTTCTAATAAACGACCAATTAGTAATCCAGCTTAACATGGCTTACATTTCATTTCGGATTTCCAAGGCTACAATCAATCCATAATCCTTATAAACTTCTACATATCAACTTCATGCTAGCAACATGTAAAGCTAACAACACAAAATAAATATATAACCTTGTAACACTTTAAAAGACAAGATTATACCTCAACGACTCTTAATCCAACTCCAATCCGAAGTCGCTCCTTAGTAGTTTAGAACCTCTCCAAGACACTTCAATCCGCTTGTTGAGACCCTTAGAACCACACCAACAACTTTCCTCCAACTTGCAATCCAAAACCTAGAAAGCCACTAGGTTTTCACTTTGCGACTAACCCGAAAACTATCTTTTTCCGAGATTTTTCTATTGAGATATGCTTACAATACACATAAGAACCTTGGGTTAATGTTTGGAGCTTAATGGACAAGAAACGAAAAAAAATTCTTTCTTCCTTTAGGTGAAGCCGAGAGCTCCCTATCATTGTTCATCAAATTTTGTAATTTTGGCTAAGTGTGGAACTCTTGTCTTGCTACTAGTACCCTTATATAACAACATGGAGGGCTAATATAAAAACATATGTGTGGTTTGGATGCACTCCTTTAAAAATATCATGCTAAGTGGTCCCATTGACCAAGTCAAAATTGTCAAGCTACTACTTTGCAAGACTTGGTTATCTAACAAGGGTCAAATGACCCTTTTGTCCATGTAATTTTCGTCCAAGACACCATTTAAGGGGGGTGACACGTGTCGCCCTCCCATTCGTCACAATAGTACGTTTTCCGAAAATTTCCTAATTCCGAGAAATTTTTTTACAAGTCTCAAATCTTAACACTGTGTGTTCTTACGTACGTTCTTACACCATGTCCTGTAAATACGGGGTGTAACAGTTTTGCTAATAGTCGATAATCGTCGCGAGGTATGTGAACCTCTTCCTATCTTTTCTAGCATGATATGTGTATAACTATGTAGTACGGTAGACGTACATGTGTTAAATGTATTTGATTGGTTTAAAACATAAAGTGTTATAACGGCTTTATGGGAAGTTGGTTATAACAGCTTTATGTAAGTAAGAAATGCTTTGTGGTTTTTAAAAGATAACTGATTTGACTTATTACTGACTGGATGTGTGATAATAAGAATCTTAAAGTATTGTTAAAACCAGTAGAAACTTCCATCTGCATAGAAGCTAAGATGAGACAAAATGATATTACATTTCCTAGATCATGGCTGCTGTAATAAGATTGTTATAAACAAGAATAACCTACTCACACATAAGGTATATGTTTCTCAAATTTGTTTTAAAGGATTAAAACTATGAACTACGAAACCTTTCGAAAATGAGAAACTTGAGTAATTGAAATTAGGCAAACTTGAACGTTTGGAAAAGAATGTGGTTACTTGATTTTACAAAGAGAAGTGTTTTGATTTACTTCAAAAGATAATCACTCTATTTTATATACTACGGGTATTGTGTGACTTTTGTGAAAGTAACGTATCTTTTAAAGAGTTAATGTATGAAGTACTTTGGGGATAAAAACCCGATCTTGTTAATCATATAGTAGAAAGTACCTTGTGTGAATAATTTGATTGTATTGGTTAGTATCTTGTGATGATTGTGTAAAGGGGTTTCCCTCGATCGCGCTTATGTTGTTTAACTATCAGTCGTTATGTTGGTATTGTACCACTCACCTTGACATGATCCCGGAGGTTAAGCTGCCCTCCGTCGCGGTAATACTCGAGCAAATGTGTGACTATGATTTGAGGATACCTCACGCGTCCAGGGACCTATGTGGAGCTACGAGTTCCGTGTTAGTGTCGCGCCTTTATGGTCATGCGTCTATATGGCCACGCGGATCGCGAGTCCAGCGGATGTCGGGAGTAGCTACCCTCGATGCGGGAATACCTCATGCGGGCCATTGGAGTGGCCTATGCGGAGTCGCGGAAGTTCGGGGCTAGACGCGCGCATTAGATACTTTGCGGCGAGTGGCGGCTTTGATCATGTGACGGCAGACAGATCTCATGATACGATTTATGACCTTGTTTGTACTTGTGGTTTTAGTAGTCGGCTATGCCTTCGTACTTACCCCAGACGGTTTTATGATGACACAGTGGGACCGGTGTTCATGTATTCCTTGGTGCTTTTATATCATAGATCGCCGGTGAGGAAGGTATTCCACGCATGATTGATGTTGGGCGTGAGACCCATTGTTATATTTGAGTGATGACTTTGAGGTGTTATACCCGTATTTCGATGTATGTGCGTAAGGGCGTCGTAGAAAATTTGAACTTTTAAATAGGCTTGGACGATTTCCCTTTGTGCACAACACCCGGTTAGAGTCGTTTTTCGACGAAACGTTTTAACATCTTTAGTAGGGAAAATTACGGCTATGTCATTTATAATTTTTTCGGATTTTTACGAGAGACGAAACATTTTATACCAACGAGAGGGCGACACTTGGCACCCTCTCATTGGAGGATGGTTGGACGGTAATGTGGCCGAAAGTGTGCCTATTTTGTCATGGAGTTGGTAGGATATTTTTGTGGTAATTGGATAAGGTGCACTTGGCATGATCTTGACCCTACACTTGCACCACACTTGGCTTGATCTTGGCCATTGGTTAGCCATGGCTTGACCTATAAATACCCCTCCCCTTTGATGAACTTCTTCATCCAAAAATTGTGCTAAGTCTTGAAATCTCTTCTCCTCCTCTAGAGTTCTCGCCCCTCCCCTTGTGAGGCCTTAGCCGAGTCCCTCTCCCCTCGGCGAGAGTTCCCCTAGTGGGGTAGGCCGAGGGGTATACACCCCCCCTCCTTGTGGTGCTAGCCGTGGGGTACCCCCCCTAGCCTAGTTGTTTTCATATAAATACCCTCCTCTTGGTAGAAATACTCTCAAAAGTATTGTTACTATACCCAAATTACCTTAGCCGTATACCTTGTAGTATTCTAAGGTTATACTTATACGAAAAGTCCAGAAATACTATTATACTTCCCTTCCGTCACAAAACCGAAACCCTAAGGAAAATCTCCATAGTTGGTTGGAGTATTAAGTAGACTTGTGTAGCTTTTCTGTGTGATAGAATTGTGCACGTCCGGTTTAGACGTACAACCCCCCCTGGTTGGCTTGGTAGCCGGCCCCGATAGAGGATGAGATTTACGCTGTTGCGGGGGGGGGGGAGGTGCTGCCGAATTTTCTGTAGAATGTTCTACGATTAGACCTAGATGTTAATAAGCGCCTTGTGGCCTTATAGGTTGAAGTACCATGCGTGGCGCGATCTACTTGGCTTAAGGAGTAGCCGACGGTTTGAGGTACTTGGAGCGTTTTGCTATTAGTCGATAATCGTCGCGAGGTATGTGAACCTCTTCCTACCTTTTCTAGCATGATATGTGTATAACTATGTAGTACGGTAGACGTACATGTGTTAAGCGTATTTGATTGTTTTGAAACATAAAAGTGTTATAACGGCTTTATGGGAAGTTGGTTATAACAGCTTTATGTAAGTAAGAAAATGCTTTATGATTTTAAAAGGTAACTGATTTGACTTATAACTGACTTGATGTGTAATAATAAAGAATCTTGAAGTACTTCAAAAGAATCTTTGAATCATTTTTAACAGAAGAATAATACTTGGTTTTGAAAACATAAGAGTTATACTAGCTTTATGGGAAGTTAGGTATAACGTCTTAAGAATGGTAAAATGAATGGTTTATTGATCTTAAAAGATAAGAGACTTAACTTGTTTTACTTGGTAATTAACATTTTGTTAAAAAATGTTGTAAAACCTCATTCGCGAGTAATGAGTACTTGATTTTAAAAGCAATAATGTTTCTTGATTTCGAAATCGAATAAGTATCGAACAAACCACAAGCCGCTAATAAAGGAAATGTTTTGACTAATAATGTATTAGTAAAACCAGTAGAAACTTCCATCTGCATAGAAACTAAGATGAGACAAAATGATGTTACATTTCCTAGATCATGGCTGCTTAAATAAGATTGTTATAAACAAGAATAACCTACTCACGTATCATATGTTTCTCAAATTGCTTTTAAAGGAGAATTATATCATTAAGTGATTAAAATTATGAACTACGAAACCTTTCGAAAACGAGAAACTTGAGTAATTGTAATTAGGCAAACTTAAAACATTTGGAAAAGAATGTTGTTACTTGATTTTACGAAGAGAAGTGTTTTGATTTACTTCAAAGGATAATCACTCTATTTTCATATACTACGGGTATTGTGTGACTTTTGTAAACGTAACGTATCTTTTAAAAGATAATGTATGAAGTACTTTGGGAATAGATACTCGATCTTGTTAATCATATAATAGAATGTACCTTGTGTGTATAACTTGATTGTGTTGGTTTGTGATAGCCTTGTAATACTTTCTTGTTGATTTGATAAGTAGGCGTGATATGATGCTATGTGTGTTAGTGTCTGTAACGTTTGCGAAATAGAGTATTCTTGTTGTGCTTATGTTGTGTAACGATAATCTGTTATGTTAGTATAATATCACTCACCTCTTGACATATTTCTGGAGGTTAAGCTGCCCTCCGATGCGGGGTAGAACAGGCGGTCTGGGACCATGATTCGAGAATACCTCATGCGGATCCAAGAGATCCATGCGGAACTACGGGAGTTCCGTGTTGCGCCTTGTGGTCATGCGATCTCGTGGCGATGCGACCGCGGGTCGGGGCGATGCCGAGGAGTAGCTACCTCGACGCGGTTATGTACCCTACGGGCCTATGTGAGTGGCCTATGCGGACTACGAGAGTCCGAGATTAGGCTTGCATGGTGATACTACAGAAATTGGCCCCGCTTGATCATTCGCAGCCTAGAAAAGACACTCTGATTTAACTATTGTTGCTCTTGTTTATGATGGGGCACTATGTGCGGTTACCTTGGTTGTTTCATACATACTTGCAAAACTGATTTTAAAATGATATGTTTTCATTTATGTACTTTACAGTTTCATATACTTGGTACTGTTATCGACCTCCTTCGGGCCGTTCACGCCGCAGTTGAGGTACACCGCCGTTGATCCTAGTCCTCTGGTCACGGTCGTATGGGAAGCTCCGTTTCTCCGAGGCTTATCGGTGGTATAGTCCCCGTCGTTGTAGGTATTTACATTCAGGGTATGGCGGCCCCGTCCCGCCATTGTTGTCATATCTTTCTTAGAGTGCATGTAATCTTGTGGCGAGTTGTAATGGGATGAATCGTTCGGTTTTAAATTGATCTATATATATGCCGTAAGGCAAGTTTTCTCCGACATCGCTTTACTTCATAATATTTTCATGTCTTATTTTATGTTCGCCGATTACTGATGTTGTATCACTAGTGGTGCACAGGGTAGGCACGATCCACGCCCGAGTTCGGTCGTGACAAAAGTGGTATCGAGCGATTAATCCTCGGAAAGTGTCTGACGCATCAGATCCGAGAGTCTTGATTATCGGTGTGTTGTGCACCACACCAATAATCAGGAGGCTATTAGATATTTAGGATTTGTTTCTATTCTTCTCACTCTGAGATCGTGCCTTAGAGCTGTGTTGTAAGTTGGACCCTCTCACGTATTTCTTTCCTTACCGCTATGCCTCCGCGTAGGGCAACCCGCCCGTGAGGCGTGGCGGCGAGGAGCTGCGAGTAGAGTTCAGAGGGTTACGAGGGCACAGGCCCAATCATCACCTGAGTTAGGTGCTTCATTCGGGGAGTTCTGCAACGTCACTAAGCCCCAGTGAGTTTAGCACGGCGCAGGCCTCCTACTGCGCCATGATGTTTGAACCTTCGCCCACGGAACCGAGAATATAGATTGCAAAAAGGTGACCCTATTACTAGCTATGGATTTGGCTACCGGAGAGTATACCGATGTCTGCGAGTCTTGAAGACTATCTAAGAGAGGTTGTGCAAGAGTAATTCTTCGCTAGGCTTGAGCATGGCACATTGCGCGCTTATGCGCAGCAGGCCAAGAAACGTAGAGATCGACGGGTTAACGAAGGACAGCAGAAGAGGGCCAGAGCAGCAAGGTCCTTTAGTAACTTTTGAGGCGAGTCGCCTCACCAGCGGATTAGATTACGCACATCCACCAGTGCAGAAAGGTCCTCCACAGGGTTCAGGACGTTCGGGGTATGCAGGAGTTGGTCAGAGCTCGAGCTTCCGTTCACGCTACACGTAGGTTCCACCACCGATTCGATTCCCCCAGCGTTCACAGTGTGACAGACGTCATCCCGGGGAATGTCATCTTTTAGTTAGTACTTGTTTTACCTACGACCGTCAGGGTCTGATGTCGAAAGAGTGTCCTTGTAGGAGGACTTAGCCTTCAGGATCGATGGGTAGTCGTCACCTTCCTTAGCTATGCGCCCTACGGGGCAGGTTTGATTAGAACGACTTAAGGGAGTGGAAGCGATGAGATCTGAGTTTATCCTTAACCCTCTAGAGATTAGTACGTATGATGAGATGAGTATATCTTAAGTGCTATGTTCTGATAGCAGTGTGTAAATTGTGATTAGGAATCATGGTTAGTAACCGGGGAAGATTGGGGGATAGAGAAAGTGTGAGCCTTAGAGTGTTATACGTGGAGACCTTAGAGGTAAGGCCATCTCGAGTAAAAGATGTATTGTTTATGTTTGACCCTTATCGGAGTGCATTGTGCACGTGAGCTATGTTTGTGGGATAAGTCCCTGAGTAGTGTGGAATGAAAGAGGGTAGTTGAGCTAAGAAGACCGCTAGGTTTTCGTAACGTGATTAGTAAGAGTTTTCCGGTTCGGGGAGCTAATGTCTTGCGCGTTGCCGGGTCGGGTTGAGGCCACGTTGCGGGTCAACCCGCGGCATGTTTGGTGGTGGGGTCAGTTTGTGATGGTTCCGCCTTGTGGTAGGATCACAAGGGTGTTTGGCCCAAGTTCAGTTAACCAGCGTACGAGTTCGTGGATGCGTTCGACCAGTAGTCGGGCCGATGGGGGCAGCCCATCGTGTTCTTCGGTCAGGACCGTTCACTCGGCAGTGTTGATTTATCAGAAAGGTTGTAAGGCTACACGGGGTGCCTACCTTCACCTTATGACGGACAGTGAAGCCCAGGTTGTGGCTATTTTCGTTTTCTAAAAGTCTTACCAGGCAGGGTTAGGAACTCAGGTGAGACTCAGAGTCGCATTCGCCCTCGGGCAGTGTTTGGATTTCAGGGGTAGTTGTGGGGATTGTTGTCTCCTGTGGAGGGAGTGCTTAAGCTACCATTTCAGTGTTCGGATGTCGCCTTATGAAGCCTTGTAGGGGCGGAAGTATAAGTCGCCGGTCGATTGGTTCGATGTTGGCAAGATTCAGATAGTTGGTTGAGCTTGTTCCGGTAGATATGGATAGGGTAAAGCTTGTCTAGAAGAGGTTCTGGCAGCTTAGAGAAATCGTGCGGATAATCGGCGACGACGCTTAGAGTTCAGGTTGATGGTCGGTCTTCTTGAAAGTACCACCCCGGGGTTGGGGGTGACGAGTTTTGGAAAACAGAGGGAATTTAGGCGAGTTACTTTGGGCCCTTTTGAGTTCATGTGAAGAATAGGCCAGGTTGCCTATATGTTAGCTTTTGCCGTCCGACTTAGGAGACAATACGTCCGGTCTTTCGTATTGTTAAGATCGGGAAAGTATCGGAGATCCATCCAGAGTGTTCCCAGTTAATGATGACCACGTTAGAGATAGTAACCCAGAGTTTTGGAAATCAAGCGAGATCGAAATGTGGTAAGAGTTCGAGTGTACGACACCTCGAGGATCGCATACACCCGATACCATCTGTTGGTCGCCGAGTGACACTAGAACCTCGCGGCAAAGTGACAAAAGTGGTATCACGACGAGTAAAGGGAGAAGCGAGCATGTATTGCGAGCAGAGATGTGACCATTTATTTTGTTTGGAAAAAGTGCGGAGGAAGTATATTTTAGACCCCGGAGAGAGGTGTTTGTGGTGATGTTAGAGGTGATTCCTCGTGGACTTGGATGTAAGTATTTTTGCGCAGTTGTTTCTGTGGCCATTTGTGGCAGGATTGTTCTCGTAAGCATAGTAGTGAAGACTATACTGGCGCACGTTTGTTTTGAGACTTAGAAGGAACATTCGGGACGAATGTTTCTAAGGAGGGGAGAATGTTATACCCCGTATTTCCAGTGTATGTACGTAAGGACGTACGTAGAAAATTTGAACTTTTAAATAGGCTTGGACGATTTCCCTTTTTGCACAACACCCGGTTAGAGTCGTTTTTCGACGAAACGTTTTCACAGCTTTCGTAGGGAAAATTCCGGCTATGTCATTTCTAATTTTTGCGGATTATTCCGAGAGACGAAACATTTTAGACCAACGAGAGGGCGACACTTGGCACCCTCTCATTGGAGGATGGTTGGACGGTAATGTGGCCGAAAGTGTGCCTATTTTGTCATGGAGTTGGTAGGATATTTTTGTGGTAATTGGATAAGGTGCACTTGGCATGATCTTGACCCTACACTTGCACCACACTTGGCTTGATCTTGGCCATTGGTTAGCCATGGCTTGTCCTATAAATACCTCCCTTTGATGAACTTCTTCATCCAAAAATTGTGCTAAGTCTTGAAATCTCTTCTCCCTCCTCTGAGTTCTCGTCCTCCCCTGTGAGGCCTTAGCCGAGAGTCCTCTCCCCTCGTCGAGAGTTCCCTAGTGGGGTAGGCCGAGGGGTATACACCCCCCCTCCTTGTGGTGCTAGCCGTGGGGTACCCCCCCCCTAGCCTAGTTGTTTTCGTATAAATACCCTCCTCTTGGTAGAAATACTCTCAAAAGTATTGTTACTATACCCAAATTACCTTAGCCGTATACCTTGTAGTATTCTAAGGTTATACTTATACGAAAAGCCCAGAAATACTATTATACTTCCCTTCCGTCACAAAACCGAAACCCTAAGGAAAATCTCCATAGTTGGTTGGAGTATTAAGTAGAAGTTGGTTAGAACTTCTAAGGGTTGTGTGGAGCGGGTCGGAGCGCACGGAGTAGGAGCTAAACCTTGCTCAGGATCGACATTTAAACTCGGATAATTTTGGGCTTATCGAGGTAAACACTCTTGACCTTCTATTGTAATTGGAAATTACATGTTGTTAGAATATATAGTTGAAGTATACTATATATAGAAATGAGCGTAGTTATCGGCAATGTCTTTTGACTTAAGCCTGAATTATAAGAAACCTTTTCGAAAGAAGAGGGCTGAACTGTAATTACATAGGACCGTATTACAGTAGACTTGTGTAGCTTTTCTGTGTGATAGAATTGTGCACGTCCGGTTTAGACGTACAACCCCCCCTGGTTGGCTTGGTAGCCGGCCCCGATAGAGGAGGAGATTTACGCTGTTGCGGGGGGGGAGGTGCTGCCGAATTTTCTGTAGAATGTTCTACGATTAGACCTAGATGTTAATAAGCGCCTTGTGGCCTTATAGGTTGAAGTACCATGTGTGGCGCGATCTACTTGGCTTAAGGAGTAGCCGACGGTTTGAGGTACTTGGAGCGTTTTGCTATTAGTCGATAATCGTCGCGAGGTATGTGAACCTCTTCCTACCTTTTCTAGCATGATATGTGTATAAATATGTAGTACGGTAGACGCATACGTGTTAAGCGTATTTGATTGGTTTGAAACATAAAAGTGTTATAACGGCTTTATGGGAAGTTGGTTATAACAGCTTTATGTAAGTAAGAAAATGCTTTATGATTTTAAAAGGTAACTGATTTGACTTATAACTGACTTGATGTGTAATAATAAAGAATCTTGAAGTACTTCAAAAGAATCTTTGAATCATTTTTAACAGAAGAATAATACTTGGTTTTGAAAACATAAGAGTTATACTAGCTTTATGGGAAGTTAGGTATAACGTCTTAAGAATGGTAAAATGAATGGTTTATTGATCTTAAAAGATAAGAGACTTAACTTGTTTTACTTGGTAATTAACATTTTTGTTAAAAAATGTTGTAAAACCTCATTCGCGAGTAATGAGTACTTGATTTTAAAAGCAATAATGTTTTCTTGATTTGTAAATCGAATAAGTATCGAACAAACCACGTGCGCTAATAAAGAAATGTTTTGACTAATAATGTATTAGTAAAACCCGTAGAAACTTCCATCTGCATAGAAACTAAGATGAGACAAAATGATGTTACATTTCCTAGATCATGGCTGCTTAAATAAGATTGTTATAAACAAGAATAACCTACTCACGTATCAGACATATGTTTCTCAAATTGCTTTTAAAGGAGAATTATATCATTAAGTGATTAAAATTATGAACTACGAAACCTTTCGAAAACGAGAAACTTGAGTAATTGTAATTAGGCAAACTTAAAACATTTGGAAAAGAATGTTGTTACTTGATCTTACGAAGAGAAGTGTTTTGATTTACTTCAAAGGATAATCACTCTATTTTCATATACTACGGGTATTGTGTGACTTTTGTAAACGTAACGTATCTTTTAAAAGATAATGTATGAAGTACTTTGGGAATAGATACTCGATCTTGTTAATCATATAATAGAATGTACCTTGTGTGTATAACTTGATTGTGTTGGTTTGTGATAGCCTTGTAATACTTTCTTGTTGATTTGATAAGTAGACGTGATATGATGCTATGTGTGTTAGTGTCTTGTAACGTTTGCGAAAGAGAGTATTCTTGTTGTGCTTATGTTGTGTAACGATAAGCTGTTATGTTAGTATAATATCACTCACCTTTTGACATATTTCCGGAGGTTAAGCTGCCCTCCGATGCGGGGTAGAATCAGGCGGTGTGGGACCATGATTCAAGAATACCTCATGCGGGTCCAAGGGATCCATGCGGAACTACGGGAGTTCCAGGTTAGTTTGCGGCCCTTGTGGTCATGCGGTCTCTGTGGCCATGCGATCGCGGGTCGGGGCGATGCCGAGGAGTAGCTACCCTCGATGTGGGGTTATGTACCCTATGCGGGCCTATGTGAGTGGCCTATGCGGACTACGAGAGTCCAGGATTAGGCTTGCATGGTGATACTACGGGAAATTGGCCCTGCTTCGATCATTCGCAGCCTAGAAAACCTCTGATTTAACTATTGTTGCTCTTGTTTATGATGTGCACTATGCGCGTTACCTTGGTTGTTTCATACATACTTGCAAAACTGATTTTAAAATGATATGTTTTCATTTAAGTACTTTACGATTTCACATACTTGGTACTGTTATCTTGACCTCCTTGGGGCCGTTCATACCGCAGTTGAGGTACACCGCCGTTGATCCTAGTCCCGGGTCACAACAGATGGGAAGCTCCGTTTCTCTGGAGGCTTAACTTGTTTCAGGGGTATGGCGGGGCCCTGTCCCGCCATTGTTGTCATATCTTTCTTAGAGGTGCAGAGTAATCTTGTTGTGGCGAGTTGTAATGGGATGTAAGCTGTCGGTTTTAAATTGATCTATATATATATATGCCGTAAGGCAAGTTTTCTCCGACATCGTTTCTTACTTCATAATATTTTCATGTCTTGTTTTATGTTCCGATTACTCGATGTTGTATCACTAGGGTGCCGGGGTAAGGCACGATCACGCCCGGTTCGGTCGTGACAGGCGTGAGTCCACGACTTGACATGATCGCTTATTTATCAGGAATCGTAGTTTGGTTATCATACATGTCTCGCTTTATATAGACTACTATGATTTCATTTACATTATTTTCGCCACATACTTGGTACTGTTATGACCTCGCCGGCTGCGTTCATGCCGCGGATTGAGGTACACCCGCGTTGATCCTAGCTCTCGTGGTCAGCGTTTGGGAAGCTCCGTTTCTCGGAGGCTTATCGATGGTATAGTCCTGTCGTAGTAGGTGCTTACATTCAGGGGTATGGCGGGGCCCTGTCCCGCCATTGTTGTCATGTCACTCCTAGAGTTCTGTAGTACTGTTGTGGGCAGAGTTGTAAGTGGGATGTAACTGTTCGGATTTAAGTTTTCATATATACATGCCGAAAGACAATTTTTCTCAGATTATTATTTCATACTTCATGTTATTTCATGTTATTGTTTTATATTTCCGCTGATTACTCTGATGTTGTATCACTAGGGTGCCCGGGGTAAGGCACGATCACGCCCGTTCGGTCGTGACAAAAGTGGTATCGAGCGATTAATCCTCGGAAAGTGTCTATGCACCGTATCGATGAAGTCTTGATTATCGGTGTGTTGTGCACCACACCAATAATCGTGAGGCTATAGGATATTTAGGATTGGTTTCCATTCTTCTCACTCGAGATCGTGCTTAGAAGTGTGTTATAAGTTGGACCCTCTAACGTATTTCTTTCCCTACCGCTATGCCTCGCGTAGAGGCAAACCCGCCCGGGAGGCAAGCGCACCAAGGCGAGTGCAGAGTACGAGGGTTACGAGGCACAGCCCAATCATCACGTGGGGTGGTGTTTGATCGGGGAGTTATGCTCGTCACCACCCAGCAGAGTTTAGCACATGGCAGCGGTGCTCTGCGACCATGATATATGAACCTTCGCCCACGGCCAGAGCGGAGAATATAGATTGCAAAGAGGCGACCTTACTAGCTATGGATTTGGCTACCGGAGAGTATACCGATGTCTGCGAGTCTTGAGGAATATCTAAGAGAGGTCGTGCGGAGTAATTCTTGATTAGGCGAGCATGGCACGTATGCGGGCTTATGCACAGCCGAGAAACGTAGAGATCGACGTTAACGGGGCGAGAAGAGGCCGAACAACAGGTCCTTTGGTAACTTTCAGGCGAACCACCTCGCCAGCAGATTAGATATGCACATCCACCGGTGCAGTGGTCCTCCGCGGGTTCGAACGTTCGGTAAGCGGAGTTGGTCGAGCTCGAGCTTCCGTTCACGCCTACACGTAGGTTCCAGCCAACCGGATTCAGTTTTTCCCCAGTGTTCACAGTGTGACAGACGTCATCCCGGGGAATGTCGTCTTTAGTTGGTACTTGTTTTACCTGCGCCATCGTAGCCATGTGTCGAAAGGATGTCCTAGTAGGAGGACTCACCTTCAGATCGGTGGGTAGTTCATCATCTTCCTAATGCGCCTACAGGCGGGTTTGATTAGAACGACAGAGGGGATCAAGCAAGAGATACGTATATCCTTAACCTACAGAGATTAGTGCGTATGATGAGATGAGTATATCTTAAGTATTATGTTCGGATAACATAAGTGAAAAATTGTGATTAGAAATCATGGTTAGAAACCGGAAGATTGGGGATAGGAAAAGTGTGAGCCTTAGAGTTTTACACGTGGAGACCTTAGAGGCGAGGCCATCTCGAGTAGAAGATTTATATTTTTTATGTTTGACCCTTATCGGAGTGCATAGTGCACGTGAGATATATTGGTATATAAGTCCCTGAGTTGTGGGAAATGAAAGAGGGTAGTTGAGCTAAGAAGACCGTTAGGTTTTCGTAACGTGGATTAGTGAGATTGTACCGGATCAGGGAGCTAGTGTTTTGCGCATTGCCGGGTCGGGTTGAGGCCATATTGCGGGTCAACCCGCAGCCTGTATGGTGGTGGGGTCAGTTTGTGGTGGTCCCGCTTTGTGTTAGGGTCACGAGGGTGTTAGGCCCAAGTTTAGTTAACCATCGTACGAGTTCGTAGATGCATTCGACCAGTAGTCGGGCCGATGAGGTCAGCCCATCTTGTCCTTCAGTCAGGACTGTTTACTCGGCAGAGAGTTATGCGAGATGTTTTTATCAGGAATGTTGTAAGGCTGCACGAGGTGCCTACCTTCACCTTATGGTAGACAGTGAAGCTCAAGTTCGGCTGGTTCTTTTTCAGGAGGTTTTACCAGGCAAGGTTTAGGAACTCAGGTGAGTCTCAGTAGCGCATTCGCCCTCGGGCCTGTGTTTGGATTTCAGGGGTAGCTATGAGGATTGTTGCCTCCTGTTGAGGGAGTGCTTTTATAACTACCATTTCAGTATTCGGATATCGCCTTACGAAGCCTCGTAGGGGCGGAAGTGTAAGTTGTCGGTCGATTAGTTCGATGTTGGCAAAGTTCAGATAGTGGGTTCATACTTGTTTCGGCAGGATGGGGATAGGGTGAAGCCTATCCAGGAGAGGTTATCGACAGCTCAGAATCAACAGAAGTCGTACGGATGATCGGCGACGACGCTTGGAGTTTAGGATGACGATGGGTTTTCTTGAAGGTACCACCCCGGAAGGGTGTGACGAGATTCGGAATCAGAGGAAACTTAGCCCGAGTTACTTTGGGCCTTTTCAGGTCATGTGAAGAGTAGGCCAGATTGCCTATATGTTAGCTTTTGCCGTCCGACTTAGGAGGCAGTATGTCCGATCTTCCATATTGCTATGTTCGGAAGAGTATCGGAGATCCATCCAGAGTATTCTCAGTTAATGATGACCAAGTTAGAGATAGTGACCCAGAGATTTGGAAACCGAATCAGTAACAAAGCTATGGTAAGAAAGAGTTCGAGTGTACGAGAAGGGTACGACGCGTAAGGGAAGAAGCGAGCATGTATTGTGAGCATAGATGTGATCATTTCTTTTGTAAGGAGAAGGTGCGAAGGAAGTATATTTTAGACCTCGGGTAAGGGCTTTTGTGTTGCTAGAGGTGTTTCCTCGTGGACTTGGATGTAAGTATTTTTGCGCAGGTGTTTCTGTGGCCAGGTGTGGCAGGATTGTTCTCGTAAGTATAGTAGTGAAGACTATACTGGCGCACGTATGTTTTGAGACTTAGAAGGAACATTCGGGACGAATGTTTCTAAGGAGGGGAGAATGTTATACCCCGTATTTCCAGAGTATGTATGTAAGGACGTACGTAGAAAAGTTCGAAGCTTAAAGTAGGCTTGGCCGATTTTATTTTTGTGCACAACCCCCGATTAGATTCGTTTTTCGACGAAACGTTTTAGACAACTTGCGAAGTGAAAATTCCGGCTATGTCATTTAGTATTTTTGCGGATTTTTCCGAGAGACGAAATGTTTTGGACCAACGAGAGGGCAACACGTGGCACCCTCTCATTGGTGGACGTATGGGGCGGAATTGACGATTTTTGTAGCCTTTTTTGTCAAGTAGTTGGTAGGATATTTTATGGGTAGATGGATAAGGTACACTTGGGTGAATCCTAGCCCTACACTTGCCTTGCACTTGGCATGATCTTGGCCATTGGTTGGCCATGGCTTGACCTATAAATAACCCTCCCCTTTGATGAACTTCTTCATCCAAAAATTGTGCTAAGTCTTGAAAGCTCTCTTCCTCCCCCTTAGTGTAGTGTCTCGACCTAGCCTCCCCCTTCCCCCCTTTGTGAGGCCCTCGGCGAGAGTACCCCCCCTCCTAGTGGGGTTGGCCGAGGGGTACACCCCCCCCCTTTGTGGTGTTGTCTCGTATAAATACCCCCCTCTTGTTAGAAATACTCTCCAAAGTATTGTTACTATACCCAAATACCTTAGCCTTATACCTTGTAGTATTCCAAAGTTACCTCTATACGTAGAGCCCGGAAATACTACCTTATGTCCTTTTTGTCTCAAACCGAAACCCTAAGGAAAACCTTCATAGTCGGTTGAAGTGTTAAGTAGAAGTTGCGTAGAAATTCTAAGGGTTGTTTGGAGCGTGTTGGAGCGCCTAGAGTTGGAGCTAAGCGTTGCTCAGGATCGACATTTAACTTGGATAATTATGGGCTTATCGAGGTAAATATCTTGTCTCCCTATTGTAATTGAGTTTGCATACTAGTGAAGTATAAGAATAAGTATAAGTATATACAAGGAAAGTATATAAGAAGGGAAGTAAACTGTACTTACTTAGGATCAGACTGATGAGACTTGTGAAGTTTGTGCAGGAAGTGCTGCCCAATTTTCCGTAGAATCTTGTATCTAGATTTATTCTACCGAGTAGTCTAGACGTTGATAGACTTGTGTAACCTTTATAGGTTGAATGTTCTGCGAGTAGCATGTACTACTTGAAAGGGGGACAAGGCTAGCCGGGTTATAACCGTGGAGCGTTTTGCTAATAGTCGATAATCGTCGCGAGGTATATGAACATCTTCCTATCTTTTCTAGCATGATATGTGTATAACTATGTAGTACGGTAGACGTACATGTGTTAAATGTATTTGATTGGTTTAAAACATAAAGTGTTATAACGGCTTTATGGGAAGTTGGTTATAACAGCTTTATGTAAGTAAGAAATGCTTTGTGGTTTTTAAAAGATAACTGATTTGACTTATAACTGACTGGATGTGTGATAATAAGAATCTTAAAGTATTGTTAAAACCAGTAGAAACTTCCATCTGCATAGAAGCTAAGATGAGACAAAATGATATTACATTTCCTAGATCATTTTTTTGTGGGAATAAGATTGTTATAAACAAGAATAACCTACTCACACATAAGGTATATGTTTCTCAAATTTGTTTTAAAGGATTAAAACTATGAACTACGAAACCTTTCGAAAATGAGAAACTTGAGTAATTGAAATTAGGCAAACTTGAACGTTTGGAAAAGAATGTGGTTACTTGATTTTACAAAGAGAAGTGTTTTGATTTACTTCAAAAGATAATCACTCTATTTTATATACTACGGGTATTGTGTGACTTTTGTGAAAGTAACGTATCTTTTAAAGAGTTAATGTATGAAGTACTTTGGGGATAAAAACCCGATCTTGTTAATCATATAGTAGAAAGTACCTTGTGTGAATAATTTGATTGTATTTGTTTGTGATAGCCTTGTAATACTTTCTTGTTGATTTGATAAGGAAACATGCTAGGATGCCACGTGTGTTAGTATCTTGTGATGATTGTGTAAAGGGGTTTCCCTCGATCGCGCTTATGTTGTTTAACTATCAGCCGTTATGTTGGTATTGTACCACTCACCTTGACATGATCCCGGAGGTTAAGGCGCCTCCGACGCGGGTAATACTCGATGCATGTGTGACTATGATTCGAGGATACCTATGCGGGTCCAGGGACCTATGCGAGCTACGAGAGTTCCGGTTAGTGCGGCATTTATGGTCATGCGGTCTATGTGGCCATGCGGATGCGAGTCGAGCGGATCGGGGAGTAGCTACCCTCGATGCGGGAATACCTCATGCGGGCCATTGAGTGGCCTATGCGGAATCGCGGGAAGTTCCGGGGCTGAGACGCGCACATTAGATACTGCGGGCGAGTGGCGTCTTTGATCATGTGACGGTCTAGACAGATCTCATGATAAAGTTTATGACCTTGTTTGTACTGTGGTTTTAGTAGTCGGCTATGCCTTAGTACTTACCCCGTACGCTTTTATGATGACACAGGTAGGACATGTTATTCATGTGTATTCCTTGCTTTTATATCATAGGCTGCGGCGGTGAGGAAGGTATTCCACGGGCATGATTGATGTTGTGGCGTGAGACCCATTGTTATATTTGAGTGATGACTTTGAGGCGAGTCCACGACTTGACATGGCCGCTTATTTATTGTGAAGCGTAGTTTGGTTATCATACATGTCTCTGCTTTATATAGACTACTATGATTTCATTTACTGATTTTCGGGCCACATACTTGGTACTGATCGACCTCCTTCGGGCTGCGTTAAATGCCGCGTGTTGAGGTACACCATCGTTGATCCTAGCTCGTGGTCACGCAGCGTTGGGAAGCTCCGTTTCTCCGAGGCTTATCGGTGGTATAGTCCTGTCGTAGGTGCTTACATTCGGGGTATGGCGGGGCCATCCGCCATTGTTGTCATGTCACTCTTAGAGGTGCATAGTACCGTTGTGGCGAGTTGTAAGTGGGATGTAACTGTTCGGATTTAAGTTTTCATATATACATGCCGAAAGGTAATTTTTCTCATATTATTATTTCATACTTCATGTTATTTCATGTTATTGTTTTATATTCCGCTGATTACTCTGATGTTGTATCACTAGGGTGCCCGGGGTAAGGCACCAGTCACGGGCCCGGGTTCGGGTCGTGACAGAAAGTTTAAGTCTCCTGGTTATAAAGAAGTATGTAAGTTGCTAATGTATAAAGTTAGTATAACGGCTTTATGGGAACTTGGTTATAATAGTTTTATGGAAAGATAAAAAGAGTGGTTTACTCTAAGTAAAATAAGCATGATAAATGACTTGATATAAGAAAGGCAAATTGATTTAAAGGCATCAATTGCTTAAGGTTTTTAAAAGAAAGAAGTCACTTGATTTAGAAGCATTACTTAAATTCTAAAGGTATTGTGACTTGTCTTGAAAAGTAATTTTGACTTGATACTACGGTTAATAGTATCTTGGAAGTTTTATATGAAAAATAGTCATTTTTAAAAGAGTGGAAGTATGTAGTACTTTGGGTTAAATTCCCGGATTTTTATAAAAGACATTTTAGTGCCTTAAGTAAACTAAATTGAGAGTGTATATGAACAAGAATAATAAGAAGTTAGGGGATTTCTTAACTTGCTTATATATTGTGTGATAAACCGGTAGTGCTTATGTTATGTATGATAGCCGGATTTGTGCTAGTGGTATATTATTCATTACGGGGTCATTCCCCGGGTTTGTGGCATTTGCATATTCTGTGGATTTGCTACCCACGATGCGAGGAATACCTCGCGAGTCCGTAAGGGCTTATGCGGTGAAATAGTCCCACGCGCAAGCTGACCTATGCGAGGAATACCTCATGCGAGTCCGTAAGGGCTTATGCGGGTGAAATAGTCCCATGCGAGGAATACCTCATGCGGGTCCGCACGACCTATGCGGGTGAAATAGTCCCAAGTGTAGGATTGCTTAATGAAACTGCGGGCGGGTGGTCCTGTTTTGATCGTGAGCTTTCTATTTTTATGTTGTAAGTATACTCTAGATTACTCTCATTGTTAGTAAGGCACAGCATTCGTTAATCGAGTAATCATACCATCTCGATTTATTTATAGATTTATGATTTCATTACGCATTTTCGCCACATATTTGGTACATGTTGTATTGACCTCCTTCGGGGGGCTGCGTTCATGCCGCATGTAGAGTATACAGGTTGTTGATCCTCGCTCTTAGGATCAATGTTCAACTGTTGGGGATCTCATTTACTTCGGAGGCTTGTCCCTGGTATGGTCGGTTGTTGTATATTCAGGGGTATGGCGGGGCCTTGTCCCGTCACGCGCTATTCTTAGAGGTTTGTAGTCACATTGTGGATTGGGTTGTAAAGAAAAAAAAATGTGTTCTGTTCTATTTCTGGATTGTGTATATTTTTACGGAAGGTGGCCTTATCGGCTAGCCTGTTGATGTTTACTGTCTAAGTTTTTATGTATGTTGTGTATGTTCCGCTGCTATTCTCTCGATGTATACCTACGGGGTTCCCAGTAGGGCACCGCGCCCGGGGTCGGTCGTGACAAAAGTGGTATCGAGCCGAGTTAGTCCTCGGAAAGTGTCTACGCACCGTGGTGCAGTAGTCTTGATTATCGGTGTGTTATGCACCACATCTATAATCGGGAGGCTGCGGGACATTTAGGATTAGTTTCCATTCTTCTCACTCGAGATCGTGCGATAGAGTTTGTATGGTTGTGGTCGTCTCTCCTAACAAGTTATGTTGTTTACACACGAGAAAGCGTGATGACCCAGAAAAGATTATGTGGATTGCGTATCCAGGTTGGTAATGTTTGTAGTATAGTTGGTATTGTGACATACAACTATACAGATTTATGTATGAGGGTCAGACGCGTGTTGCCTAGAATGATTTTAGATTAACAGGACTTGGTAAGGACAAAAAAATACCGGGAAGGTATGAACAGTTAAGGAACTCTCATCAAAGTTTTACGTACTAATTTGAGATAATTAGGTGATGATGAGTTGTGTGAGAATATAATGGACCCTTAATAGGTTATTATTAAGGGAATTAATGGAAGACTATGTTAATAGATTGAGCTACGTAGTAGGATTTCAAGAATGGTACGGGTGAGATCCGTATGGAGTAAGTATGGTTGTTGTGGTCAAGACAACACGATTATGGTATTACGATAAGTTTTGTACCACTGGGACTGATAAGGTAGGCATGGAGCATGGAAATTGCGAGCCTAAGAATGTGATAACCACCGAGACCTTAGGTATATAAGGCCTTCTCGGGTAGTAAAAAGTTAAGTCAGACCAAGGGTAAGAGTTAAATACGACGCTGAGTCGAGTTGAGGACCTATTAAGGGTCATCCCATAACCGGTAATAGAATGGGATCAGTTGGTAGTAATCCCGCTACGTGACAGGGTCACGAGGGTGCAAGGCCCAAGTTTAGTTAATCATTTTACGGGTTCGTGGATGTGTTCCACCGGAACCAGGTTGTGAGAGCCGGAATGGGCCTTATATTGTTTAATTTAGTAACTCCAAAGAGTGGAGGCCAGAATTAGTATGGAATTTATGTACGTATGCTAGTATAAGTTTGGAAGTACGGAAAGAGTACGACCAGTGAAAAAGAGAGCAACCAAGTGTAAAGAAATAAAGCCTGAATCTATGAGAACCTTTCGAGGTGACTACACCGTGAGTGTTGGGTGGTAGCTGAGCGGGTTTATAATAGTTTCCGGTAACGATACAGTCATTGGACCCTAGCAGACCTAGCAGATCTGTTATGACAGACATTGAGGTCATTATGAGTACGGGCTAGTTGGCCTCTTGTAATGCCAACGTTGACTGCAGAGAGAGATTGGCTCGATTTCAGTTTTCTGGGAAGCTGATTATCCAGTGTTAAGGAAGAGAAGTGGTAGTAACCAGTGAATTATCCTTCCTTCTTTGGCATCATTGTTTTTTTTATATAAGTATGTGTGACTTGTTCATTTGAGGTAAATTGACGCAGGAAGTAAGTAATAATTGAATTTGAAGGAATTTATGTTAAGTGCCCTAGTAGGTACTTGGAGTTGGTTTGGTGTGGAGGTCAGGGCCACGACCTTCCGGATAGATTTCAGGGAAATGTACAAGGCAAGAATAAAATAAGTACGAGTGCTGCCGGCGGAAAGCTGAGGGCATCTTTGGTAGGTTGGAAAATCTACACGAACTTTAAGGCGGTACGTGATGATTAGATAATTACTGGACCGCAAGAGGACCCTGTGATTAGGGTTGTGACTCCAAAGAAGTTTAAGAAAGGGAGATAAGTTCTCTTCCCCACGAAAAAGGACAGTTTTACGTATTATGGGGTTGCGTGTACCCATGTTGTTAGACAAAGGATATAAGACAGGTAAGGATATGGCCAGAATGATAAAGGAGAATACGAATATGGTTAAGTAAGTTGCACGAAGTATGACTACCCCAGACTAGTGTAAAGACCATTAGTAAATAATGGGAAGTAAGAACATTTCGAGGAAATGTGGTAACACCTAGCTATAGGCTCTACAAACTGGGAAAGGAAAATCGGGTTACTACTTTACGAGATCAAGGAACCCCCCCCCCCCTAAATTGTGATTGACAGGAAGTCTTAGCCATGGGGCAAGCAAAGGAATCAAATCTAAGTTTAGTGACCAAGTTTGGCTGCAACAGAGAAAGGGAAACAGGAACCATAAGTGAGATTAAGGATACCAGAATATTTCGCAGGAATGAGAAAGGCTTCCAGTTATTGAAGATAAGTTGACTCGACTACAGTTCTAACTCCTCCTGAAAGACTAGAGGGTTAGGTTATTATGATAGCAATTCGAGTGTTGGGCTAGGTTGTGTGCTGACGCAACCCGATAAGGATAGAGCCTATGTTTTCCCGGTAGTTAGGGAAGCAGGAAAGGAAATTACGCCACTTCCGATTTAGAGATGGCGGCAGTTAAATCATGCCTTGAAGATTTGGGGGCATGACGTATATACAGACTTCATGTGGATATTTGTGCAGACCACAAAAGCCTCCGGTATATCTGCAGAGGCGAGGCAGAATTTGCGGCAAAGAATGGTGGTTAGAATTACTCAAGGATTGTGATATTGATATCCTATACCATGCGGGAAAGCCAAGACGCTGATATACTTTGTCGTGGATCTAAGGGTAGTCTGCCAGATGGGTAGCCAGATAGACAGGACGTGGTCCGTGAGATTCATCAGCTACCGAGCCGAGGGGTTCGATTATTTGTTTCCAAGGTTATTGAAGTTTAGATCCGAGGGGTTGCCGAGTCTTCCGTCGTTGAGGAGGTAAAGAGGCGACAGTATGAGGATCCAGTTATGATACGGTATCGAGATACGGCTCTCCGAGAAGAGAAGAGCCTGTTTGAGTAACACCGGATGGGGTGCTGTGAGATGAGGATAGATTGTGTGTACCCAGTACTGCAGGACTAGTCAGCAGGATTTAGGAGAGGCATACAGTGCTTATTGTTCTAATTGTTCGGGGTCGACTAAGTTGAGTCGTGACCTCAGATGTATGTATGGGTAAGATGACCGGAAAAGGGACATAGCGGATTTCACTGCTTAGTGTCCGAGTTAGTAGCAGGTCATGGTTGAGCACCAGAAGCCCAGTGGGCTACTGCAGGCGATTGAAATCCCAACCTAGATATGAGAGGTATTTAATATGGATCTTGTTACAGGGTGGCATCGTACTCGGAGGAAGTGCGACTCCCCGGGGGTCATGGTAAATAGGCTGACGAAACCAGCCGTGTTCTTCCGGTTAGGACCACTTACTCGGTTGAGGTTCGTGCTAGATTTTATAGCAGGGGGATTGTGAGACTGCACGGGGTTCCTACGTTTATGATGTCAGACAGATGAGCTCGATTACAGATAACTTCTGGAGATTTTTCAGAAGGTTTTTAGGGACACAGGTGAGTCTCAGTGTTGCATTACACCCTCAGACCGACGGACAGGCAAGGCGTACTATCCAGGCACATGAGGATAGGATGCGGGCCTGTGTTCTTGATTTCAGAACTATCCGGGAGGGTTAATTGCCTCTTGTTGTGTTACGTACGATAACAGATACCCTTCCAGTATTCAGATGGCCCTGTATGAGGCCTTGTATGTAAGAAAGTGTAGATCGCCGGTTGGATGGTTCGACATAGGCGAGGTTCAGTTATTTGGTCCAGACTTGATTCAGCGGGCTGTGGATAAGGCGAAGCTTATCCGGGAAAGATTGTTAGTAAGCTTAGAGTCAGCAGAAGCTTTATGCAGATAACCGACGTTGACACCTGGGGTTCAGCTTGACATTTTAGTATGAGTATTGTTATGTGGCCTCGTGTGGTATTATTGGTATGTAGGGGTTGTAAAAGAAGACTATGTCGCTATCTTTAAGTGTGACTCCCAAAGGAACATTCGGGGACGAATGTTTCTAAGGGGGGAAGAATGTTACACCCCGGAATTTCAGGATATGTTTATAAGAACGTACGCAAGACTCAAAAATGTTAATGTTTGAGACGAGTAAAAATTTATCGGAATTTTGGAAATTGTCGGAAAACGAAATATGGCGACGAACGGGAGGGCGACACGTGTCACCCCCCCTTGGTAGTCTTGGGCGAATTGTGCATGGGTAGAGTGGTCATTTCACCATATTTTTATGATGAAAGTCTTGCAAGGCTTAGAGCTTGACAACATTGACCAAGTCAATGACCCCACTTAGCTTGATTTAAATGAATCTCATCCAAACCACACAAGTGTCTTAATCTTAACCCTTCCTTGTGTATTATAAGCTTACTAGTAGTGCAAGACCTTGCCATTCTCCACACTTAGAAAATATTTTGAAATATTGTTCTTGTGCAACGTGAAGCTCACGGTTTTAGCTAGGGTTTGGAGAGAAAATTTTCAATTGTTGTCCAATAACCTCCCCACTTTAAACCAAGGTACCTAAGGGTATTGTAAGTGTATCTCAATAGAAAGATCCCGGAAAAATGACGTTTTCGTATTAGTCGCAAGGCGGAAAGTTAAGGAGTTCTTCAACATTGAAGTTGGAACTTGAAGATGAGTTCTTCATAAGCTTCTAAGGGTTGCTTGGAGTGGATTGGAACGTCGAAAGGAGGAGCTAAAGTTTCTAAGGATCGACTTGTAGACTTGGATCATATTTGGACTAAATGAGGTATAATCTTCGTCTTACTTTTGTAATTGAAGATTTCATGTTATTATAAGTTAGAAATGATCATGTGATATGTGTTATGAAGTTTGATAAGTGTTATGGAATTTTAAGAGCTCAAAACCGAAATGACATGTTTAGCCTTTTGAAATTGAAATACAATTTTGGTCGTTAATTAGAATCGTCGCATGTTTACCTACTTGAGGATTGTAGTAGTTGTAATTGATTGTGGCTTGATATCATGTTATACTAAACCACTTGGATTAAAAAGGGATTGGAAACGAATTTATATTGTTGTCCCTATTTTTAGCCGAATGGACATTGTAGTTTAGACTAGTTTGTTTTATTGTGGGGCGGAATTTTACATGTCTTGTTTAAGCGTGTAATCCCCTATTGTTAACTACTTTGTTGGGCCTTAAATGTGGCGTGTTTGGTTATTGAATTCGGCCTTGAAAAAGGTGGCAAAGTATGTAGAAACAAATGAAGTGTTGTCCGATTTTCCGTAGAATTTAGTGACTTTGCACTTGGAATATTCCACGTTTGAAGTAAGAAGTTAATAGACGTACTATGGTCATTATAGGTTGACATACTACGCACGGCGAATTGGACTTAGCAAGTGGATTAAACCGAAGAGGTATGTGGAACTTTCTTATCTCTTGAGCATGAATAGGTTGTAAATGTATAGTACGGTAGACGTACAAGATTTTGACAATCTAGGTCCATTTGATATCCTTGGCTTATTTTAAGAATGTACAAGTCGATTGAGTTAGGGAATTAACTCACTTGTTTAATATTAAGGATATCTTGGTTATAAAAGTTAAGAGACTTTAAGTATGTTGAAAGTATTTTGATACTTATTTTGTTGGAAAGTTTAAGTCTCTTGGTTATAAAGAAGTATGTAAGTTGATAATGTATAAAGTTAGTATAACGGCTTTATGGGAAGTTGGTTATAATAGCTTTATGGAAAGATAATGTTATACCCCGTATTTCCAGAGTATGTACGTAAGGACGTACGTGGAGAATTTGAGCCTTAAGTTAGGCTTTGGTTCGAAATTTGGGCACAAGTGCCGAATAGAGTCGTTTTCCGACGAAACGTTTCCACAGCTTACGTTGGGAAAATTCTGGCTATGTCATTTAGTATTTTTGCGAATTTTTCCGAGAGACGAAATGTTTTGGACCAACGGGAGGGTGACACTTGTCACCCTCAAGTGGGCGTTTGGGTTGGCCGATTGGGTCACGTTTCTATGGCCTATTGGCTCCTTGTTTTGGCCTTGTTTTGTGGCTTGTTTGGTGCCATGTTTTGTGCCTTGTTTTGTGGAGTAGGGTTTAGGGTGCACTTGGCTTAATCTTGTCCTTACACTTGCTATACACTTGGAAGGATCTTGGCCCTTGGTTGGCCTTTGGTTTTGCTATAAATACCCCCCTAAATGTGAAGACTTCATCCATTCCAAAAACTTCCAAGTCTTGAAACCCTCTCCTCCCCCTTTGTGAGCTCTAAACCGAGAGCCTTCCCCCTCCCCCTTTTCGTGTGGCCTTTGGCCGAGAACACCCCCTCCCCCTCGCCTAGTGTGCTAGCCGAGCCTACCCCCCCCCCCTTGGTAGAAAGTTGTCTTCCAAGTATTGTTATAATGCCCAAAATACCTTAGCCTTGTACCTTGTAGTATTCCAAAAGTTACCTCTATACGTAGAGCCCGGAAATACTACCTTTTGTCCTTTTAGTCTCAAACCGAAACCCTAAGGAAATCTTCATTGTTTGATTGAAGTATTTAAGTAGAAGTTGGCTAGAACTTCTAAGGGTTGTTTGGAGCGGTAGGGAGCACCCGGAGCGGGAGCTAATCGTTGCTAAGGATCGACATTTAACTTGGATAATTATGGGCTTATCGAGGTAATTATCTTGTCCCTCTATTTGTAATTGGAAATTACATGTTATTAGAATATATAGTTGAAGTATACTATATATAGAACTAATCTTAGTACTACGGCAATGTCTTTTGACTTAAGCCTGAAGAATAAAGAAAAGAAGCGCCTTTGTATTTACATAGGGTGTATTGCGATAGACTTGTGTAGTCATCGAGTAGAATTGTACACGTCCTTAGGCGTGTAAAACCCTGGTTGGCTTGGTGGCCGGCCTCGATAGAGGAGGAGATTTACGCTGTTGCGGGAGGTCTTGAATTTTACGTAGAAAGATGGGAACTTGTGTTTAAGATTTAATAGACGTTTGTGGCCTTTATAGGTGAAAGTACTAAGAGTAGCGTGATACTCGAGTGGAAAGAAAGAGCAGCGTTAGGTTTTGGAGTATTCTACTGTTGTTGTGGATAAATGCGTCGTAGGTATGTGAACCTCTTCCTTCCATCTCTTCTAGCATGATATGTGTGAACTATGTAGTGATGGTACGTCGTGTGTTAAGCGTGTTTGATTGTTCTTAAAACATAAAGTGTTATAACGCTTTATGGGAAGTGTTATATAAATTGACTTTATGTAGGTAAGAAAATACTTTGTGGTTTAGGTAATCGATGTGAATTATAAGCGGCTAGTTATAATAAAGAACTTGATGTATTTCAAAAGATTTATAAATCGTTTTGAAGGAGTAACACTTGGTTTTAAAGGTTTAAAAAGAGTTATACTAGCTTTATGGGAGTTAGGTATAATGTCTTAAGAGGTAAAGAAAATGGTTTCTTGATGTTAGAAGTTAAGAGACTTGATCTTATAAGATAAGAGACTTAACTTATTTGTTTTAATGTGAATGTTTGTGAAACCTCATTCGTGAGTAATGAGTACTTGGTTTTATTTAAAGGGATAATGTTTTTGATTTGGAAATCGTAATGTGTATCGACGGACCACTGCGGCGTTAATAAAGGAAAATGTATTGAATAATGATGTATCGTATTAAAACCGAGAAACCTCCATCTGCATAGAAACTAAGATGAGACAAAATGATATTACATTTTCTAGATCATGGCTGCTGTAATAAGAATGTTGTAAACAAGAATAACCTACTCTCACGTGAGACATATATTACTCAATTGTTCTAAAAAAGAATCAAGTGATTAAGTTTGGGAACTATGAAACCATTTGAAAATGAGAAGCTTGAGTAATTGAAACTAGGCAAACTGGAACTTAGGAAAAGAATGGTGTTACTTGATTTTGAAAAGGAATGTGGGTTGGACATCCTAATACTACGGGTATCGGGTGACTTTTATAAAAGTAATGGATCTCTTTTAAAAAGAACTTAACGTATGTAGTACTTTGGGGTTAAAAACCCGGACTTTGGCATAAAATGAAAGTACTTTGAGTTGTGTGAAACTTGCCTATGCTTGTTGTTGTGAAACTTGCCTATGCTTGTGATGATAGCCTTTGTTGTGCAAGTGTGGTATTTCTGTGTTACCGCGTCTCTCGATAGAGGGCCGGTTGACTTGTTGAGAACATACTTGGACGTCTTTGGCGGTGATGGAGAATTCCACGGTATGTTTCCATTTTGATTCTTGTCTTGTTGTTGATGTCACATGGACATGTCTACACCGACGCAGATTCGGCACGCGGCCGTGCCGGTTGATTACCCGATATATTGTTATTGTGGTTACATGGACATGTCTACACCGAGGTAGAATTCCGGGGCATGTGGCCACGCGCGGGGTTGATCACCCAAGATATTATTGTTGATGTCACATGGACGTGTCTACACCGAGGTAGAATTCCGGCATGTGGCCATAGGGCATTGGTATTATTGTTGCATCATGGACATGTCTACACCGGCGCAGTGGCATGCGCCGTGATGCGAACATGATTGATGTTGTGGGCGTGAGACCCATAGTTATATTTGAGTGATGACTTGAGGCGTGAGTCCTCGATCGACATGATCGCTTTTATGTTGTGAATCGTAGTTTGGTTATCATACATGTCTCGCTTTATATAGACTAGTATGATTTCATTCTGATTTTTACGCCACATACTGTACTTGGCCAGATCGACTCCTTCGGGGCCGTTCATGCCGCAGTAGAGGTACATCGGCCGTGGATCCTCGCCGTAGGATCACGATCAGACGTATTAGGAAGCTCCGTTTCTCGAGGCTTATCTTTTGGTATGTGTTTCCACGAGTTGTAGGTTCTTGTACATTCGGGGTATGGCGGGCCCCGCCCCGTCATAGTCGTTGTAAATCTTAGAGGTCTGTAATCGCATGGCGGGGTTTGTAAAAATGGATTAAATGCTCGTTTTGAAAGAGTTGTATTTATATATGTTATTGGAAGGTAACCGTTGGGTTGGCCTGTTTTATGATCATATATCTTGTTTCTTGTTTAAAGTTTTATTTTCCACTGGTTTTCTCTGATGTTGTGTCACTAGGGTGCCCGGGATAAGGCACCGCGAACGCCCCGGGCGGTCGTTACAAAAGTGGTATCGAGCGATTAATCCTCGGAAAGTGTCTGCATCGCGGTCTAGTAGAAGTCTTGATTATCGATGTGTTGTGCACCACATCTATAATCGTGAGGCCGCAGGACATTTAGGATTAGTTTCCATTCTTCTCATTACGAGATCGTGCCTTAGAGCCGTGTTGTAAGTTGGACCCTCCGACGTATCTCGTTTTACCGATTATGCCTCCGCGCAAGGCAACGAGCCACTGGCGGCAAGACAACAGGGAACCGCTAGTGAGATACTGAGGAGTACGAGCGCGAGCCCGCAGTACACGAGGTTGTGCTTGCAGCGACGGTTTTGTGACGCCGCCAAATTTCAAAGAGCTAGAGCCGCAGAATGGCTGCCGAGACCGCAGCACTGAGCCTCCAGTCCACGATGCAGGGGGGAGATGGGTTACAGAGATGGCCCGATTGTTGGCGGTCGCGGGCCGAATATGAGATAGGCTGGACGCAGCAGCCTGGTTCAGAGCACCGCGGTTCACCCCGAGCAGATAGTTTGAGGCTACGGACTTTACGAGTCAGAGCCCGCCAGAGTTTTATGGGTCGAGGCACGAGGATGATCCGCAGAGTTCATCCGGCAGCTACGGATCACGCGGTGATCAAGGCTTGAGACCGAAGTCTGTGACCTTTGGTTCAGACGGCCGCGTGATACCGCATGATCGATTGGTTTGATTCATGAGTTTTCCGGGAGAGCATGCACTCAGCAGTATGGGATGAGTTTTCGGGCTTTGTTATACCCTATTTCCGCAGTATGTACGTAAGGGAATACGTCGAAAGTCTAGCCTTAAAGATAAGCCTTGGGCGTTTATTTTGTACCTGACTCACTAAAAGAATCGTTTCCACGAAACGTTTCCAAACTTTAAAGAGTAAATTCCGCTATGCCATTTCTTATTTTTGCGGATTTTTCCGAGAGGCGAAACATTTTGGACCAACGGAGGTGACATGTGTCACCCTCACATTGGAAGCAAGTGGGATGGCTTTGGGCGATTGGGCCCAAGAGGGATGTTGGCCTGGCCGATTGGTTCCTTGCTTTGGCCTTGTTTTGTGGAGTGTATGGGGGAGTGTTTTGTGGAGTGTTTTGTGGAGGAGGGGTTAGGGTGCACTTGGCTTGATCTTGGCCTTACACTTGCCTTGCACTTGTCTTCATATTGGCCATTGGTTGGCCAAGGCTTGAGCTATAAATACCCCTTAGAGATGAAGAGTTTTTCATCCACAAAGTTATCTTCCAAGTCTAAAATCCTCTCCTCTCCCTTAAGCTTTTCGTCCAACACCCCTTCCTCCCTCAGGTAGTGTGGCCGAGAGCCTACCCCCTAGCCTAGCCGAAATCTACCCCCTCCCTTGGTAGAAAAGTTACCTTCAGACGTTATAATGCCCAAAATACCCTAGCCCAAATACCTTAGTACTTAGTAGAAGTTGTGAAGAACTTCTGGTTCTGAGCATACAACTTAGAGCAAAACCTTGCTCAGCGACTTTTCTAGGATATTATTGGGCTTACTGAGGTAACTAATCCTAACCCTCTTTGAATTAGAAAATATATACTGTTGTAGTATAAGGATAAGTATAAATACTTAAGTATATCAGAATAGAATTGAATTGTTATCACAAAGAAGGGTTTAAAGAAGAATAATTGAATCAGATTTACATGGATTGTTTCACATGAACTTATATAGCTCACCGTAGGGAAGTGCTGCCCGACTTTCCGTAGAATTGTGAACCCTCTGCTTAGAATGACCTTGAGTAGTCTTTGATAGATATCTGACTATTATAGTGACTCTGTGCGACATATTCAACTTGGCGGTGGTTTTCACGAGAAGGTATGTGATTCTTCCTAAAGCATGATATTTTACAATATATATATAGTACGTAGACGTATACGTGTTAACTGAATAATAACTACGGCAATGTCTTTGACTTAAGCTCGAATAATACTTACGGCAATGCCTCACGCTTTAAGCTGAATAATAAAGAATCAAAACATTTCAAAAGACTCTTGAATCATATTAATGTAAGAGAACTAATTGGTTTTTAAAATGTAAGCTTAGGAGTTATACTAGCTTTATGGGAAGTTAAGTATAACCACTTAAGATTGATAAAAGAAACAAGTTTGCCTATGTGTTTATAATGGACTCATATTGTGAAAAGAATAATAAGATGGTTTGATAAGTAGACGTGATATGATGCTATGTGTGTTAGTATCTTGTAACGTTTGTATAGGTGAGTATCCTTGTTGTGCTTATGTTGTTTAAAGATAAGTTGTTATGTTAGTATACTATCACTCACCTCTTGAGATGATACCGGGTTAAGTTGCCTCCGTCGGGGTAGACTCGGCGATGCAGGACCGTGATTCGAGAATACCTCATGCGGGTCCAGGGGGCCTATGCGAGCTACGAGTTCGAGGTTAGTATGCGGGTTATGCCTCATGCGGTCAGGTGGCCATGCGGACAATGAGTCGGGGCGATGCCGAGGAGTAGCTACCCTCGATGCGGGTTATACCTCACGCGCCCACGTGAGTGGCCTATGCGACTCAGAGTCGAGATTAGGCTTGCAGAATGATGATGGGGCGAGTGGCCTGCTTCGATCATTCGCAGCCTAGACAAGACTCATTCTGATTACCTATTGTTGCTCTTGTTTGTGATGTGGCACTATGCGGTTCTTGGTTGTTTCATACATATTTGTAAACTGGTTTTAAAAATGATATGTTTTCATTTAAGTACTTTACGCTTTCGCATACTTAGTACTGTTGTATCGACCTCTTCGAGGCTGCGTTCATGCCGCAGTAAGGGCAAGCAGTGCTAGATCCGCATCCTTAGGATCTCTACGTTGGTGTCGAGCTCCATCTCTTCCGAGGCTCTACTTTTGTATGATCTCCTGTTGTAGATAGTTTTATGCGATCGAGGTATGGCGGGCCCTGTCGCCATAGTTGTATATTTCCTTAGAGGTCAGAGTCATGTTGTATGCGATTGTCGGATGTAATCGCAAAACCATGATTTTATATATATACGCGAAAGGCGATGTTTTCTCACATAAAGCGTGGTCTTATTTTATAAAGCGTTTCATGTCTTGCTTTATATTTCCGCCGATTACTCGATGTATGACTACTGGGTGCCCCGGAAGGCACGATCACGCCCCGAACAGTCGTGACAAAAGTGGTATCGGAGCGATTAATCTCGGAAAGTGTCTCTGCATCGTATCTAGTAGAGTCTTGATTATCGGTGTGTTGTGCACCACGCCAATAATCGTGAGGCTATAGGATATTTAGGATTGGTTTCCATTCTTCTCATTACGAGATCGTGCTTTAGAGTCGTGTTATAGTTGGACCCTCTAACGTATTCCTTTCAGAATGATTATGCCTCCACGTAAGGCAACCCGCCCGGGCGGCAAGGCAAATGAGGAGTCGCTAGCAGACACCCAGAGTCACGAGGTCTCGTGCCCGTCTATACCGAGACGGCGAGTTCTATGACGCCGCCAGCCCAAAGACAGACCACAAGCACCCACACCTCCCGCCCCACACCGGGCGGAGGAGTTAGGGTACAAGGAGATGGCCCACTTTTGGCTAAAGTGTGGCCCGTCACGGTGAGAGATGGATGCGCAGCCTGGTTCAGCTCAGCTCGGTCGCACCGTGGTACACCCGAGGCGAATAGTTTGAGGCTACGAGATTTCTTGAGTTAGAGCCACGGAGTTTTATGGGTCGAGGCCGAGGATGATCCGCAGGAGTTCATCCGTCACCTTGAGGATTTTGAGAGTGATCGTGCGCCGAGACCGAGTCCGTGATCTTTGGTTCACATAGTCGCGTGATACCGCAATCGATTGGTTTGATTCACGGAGTTATCCCGGGAGAGCACGCGTCCCCTCGCCTACTGGGATGAGTTCTCGGAGGCTTTCTCACTCACTTCTTGCCTCCACGGATGAGGGCGCGGCTGATAGATTTTTACTTTTGAGGCGAGAGGACGACCTTGTCGTGAGTACAATGTCGAGTTTGATTCATTGGCTCGATATGTCCCAAAGATTGCAGCAGATATGGAGGATAGGTACACCGCTATGTCACCGCTAGACGACTATATGGCCGAGTCATGTGCGGGGTTTCTCTCCACCGGTATGGACATTACCCGCACGCAGCTCACGCCTGACGCGGCGAGCGCAGAGGTCGGCGAGTGGGCGTGACAAGAAGCAGGAAGGCCGGGGCGGAGGGTCTTCGGTGGTTATCGTGGTGGCGGCCTCGCAGCGGCCTAGATTCGCACCACGCCCACCAGAGCACTCGCACCATCCTCAAGACACCAGAGTTTTCGAGGCGCACTGGGCCCTGTGGCTTGTGACGCCCGTAGCAGAGTAGGTATCGGCGACGACCACCCCGGTGGCCGATGCGGTAGATCCCATTACGGAAGTGTGGTACTACTTATGGATCTTGTTACGATTGTGGCCAGCGAGGTCACTTTGCGAGGATCGTCCGACCGGGGCCACGGTGGTAGGGCCCACCCGAGTTCGTGGCCGTTTCATCATCTCCTACGATTACTCGCCGAGGCGTGGTGCTCGGGTCGCCAGGTCGCGCAGAGGTCGTGGCTCGGTCCGATTCTAGCGGTCCTCGAACCGCATTTATGCTTTGTCCAGCGGGATCGTGAGGCCTCACCGATGTCGCCACAGTACCTTATCGGTTCGGGTTTGATGTTTATGCCTTGATAGATCCGGTTCTACTGTCCCTATATATCTCCCTTGTTGCTAGTAGGATAGGGATAGAGCTCGAGTCCATAGACCCTTTCGAGGTAGCTACGCCAGCCGGGTGATTCGGTGGTAGCTCGGCGGGTATATGTGGCTTGTCCTGTGACCATTCTACGTCAAACCCAGCCGACTTGATAGAGTTGGAGATGATTGACCGGCGTGATTATGGGGATGGATTGGCTAGCTTCTTGCTATGCCAATGTAGACTGCAGAGAGAGTAGTGCGGTTCCAGCTTCACGAGGCGGTTGTTGAGTGGGAGGAGCACGGTATCGCCGGCGGTAGGTTTATTTCCTACCTCAAGGCTAGGAAGATGGTGCGAGCGGTATATCTACCATCTAGTTCGAGTGTTTGATCTCGAGGTCGCGTACCAGATTTTCATCGATTCGTAGTCGTGAGTTCCCGCACGTGTTCCCGGATGACCTCCGGGTATCCTCCCGAGAGGAGATTGAGTTTTGTATTGACATATTGCGGATACTCGGCTATTTCCATTCCGCCATACGTAATGGCACCGCCGAAGTTGAGAGAGTGAAGGATCGGCTTAGGGATTTGCTAGAAGGGCTTCATTAGGCCCAGTGTTTCTCCCCGAAGCGCCGGTATTGTTCGTGAAGAAGAGGACGACGCCGCATGTGTGTTGATTACGCGGTGAACAAGGTGACCATTAAGAACAGATACCCTCCCCGGGATTGATGATTTGTTCGACCATTGCGAGTGCGAGATGTTTCTCCAAGATTGATCTGCGATCGGGCTATCATCAGTGCGAGTCGAGAGGTGGATGTCCCTAGGATCGCATTCCGACCCGTGACGCATTATGAGTTCGTGGTCATGTCTTTGGGTTGACCAATGCTCGTGGTATTCATGGATTTGATGAACCGAGTGTTCAAACCCTTTTTGGACACGCTTGTGATAGTGTTCATTGATGATATCTTGGTTTATTCTCGCCAGAGCGAGGAGTACGCGAGCATTTGGCGATCGTGGCCGGCGATTCTCCAGACCAGCTTGTACGCCAAGTTTTCCAAATGTGAGTTTTGGTTGACTTGATGGCGTTTCTTGGGCATATTGTCGGGCTGATGGCATTCGAGTTGATACGCCAAGATCGAAGCGCCAGACTGGCGAGACCTACTACTCCGGCAGAGGTTCGCAGCTTAGGCCTTGCGAGTTATTATCGGCGGTTCGTGGAGAAGTTTGCTTCTATCTTCGCACCATTGACTAGGCCGACTCGTGGCGCCAAGTTTGATGGTGATGCTTGTGGCGGGGTTTCGATTCTTTGAAAGAGAGACCGACGACCGCCCGCTTCTTACTTCCGGAGGTCCGGATGGTTATGTCGTGTATTGTGATGCGTCGGGCATCGGGTTGGGATGTGTATTGATGCAGATGGCAGGTTATAGCATATGCATCCCGACACCAAGAAACACGCAGAGAACTACCCCACCCATGATTGGAGTCGTACCGTGATTCACGCTTTGAAGATCCGGAGGCACTATTTGTATGGGGTTCACGTGGATATTTATACGCACCACAAGAGCCTCCAAGATATCTTCACCAGAGGAGCCGAACTTACGGCGAGACGGTGGTTAGAGTTGCTTAAGGATTACGATGTTGATATCCTATACCACCCGGGAAGGCCAATGTTGTGGCGGATGCCTTAGTCGTAGGTCGATGGGGAGCCTATCGGATGTGCAGCTAGAGAGGAGGACATGGTTCGTGATTTGCATCGATTAGCGAGCCTTGGTGTCCGCTTGATTGATTACGATAGCGGTGGGGTTAGAGTTCGTGAGGTTGTCGAGTCTTCCATCGCCGGCGAGGTGAAGAGGCAACAGCCGAGGATCCACTTTGATTCGATATCGTGATACGACTCTTCGTGAGGGCAAGCGGTCCTTTGAGGTAGCACCGATGGGTGCTAAGGTTTGAGGGCATGTGTTCCGGATGTTTCGTGACTTGGCAGGTTCTGGGGAAGCACACAGCGTTACTCTATCCATCCGGTCGACCAAGATGTACCACGACCTTAGATCCGTATTGGTGGGATGGCTTGAAGAGGGCGTTGCGAGTTCGTAGCTCGCGCCCGTGTCGCAGTGAAGGTAGAGCACCGGAGGCCCGTGGTTTATTCTGACGATAGAGATCCCGACGGAAGTGGGAGGTAATCAACATGGACTTCATCACGGATTACCTCGCACTCGGAGGAGACATGATTCTATATGGGTTATCGTCGACAGTCGACGAAATCAGCCCACTTTCTTCCCGTCAGACGACTTTTTCTACCGAGGATTATGCGGACTTTACATCCGAGAGATCGCCGATCGCATGGAGTCCCTACTTCGATCATATCGCATGCAGGAGCCCGGTTACGCTAACTTCGAGGTCCTTCCGAGGGGTTTAGGACGCAGTGAGCACGAGTATCGCATTTCATCCACGCATGCATCGGACAGCAGAGCGCACTATCCGCACTCTTGAGGATATCTCATGAGCCCGTGTTATTGACTTTAGTGGTAGTTGGGAGGATCATTTGCCTCTAGTTGAGTTCGCGTATAATAATAGCTACCACTCCAGATTCGATGGCGCCTTATAAGGCCTTGTATGGAGGAAGTGCAGATCGCCTATAGGTTGGTTCGATGTAGGCGGGACACTAGTGGGACCAGATTTGGTACAAAGCGGTGGATAAGGTGAAGCTTATCCGAGGCGCTATTAATATTCTGAGTCGATGTAAGTCGATGCAGATCATCGTCGTCGGCATCTTGAGTTCGAGGTTCATGATTGGGTTTTCCTAAAGGTGTCACCCATGAGGTGTGATGAGATTCGGAAGAAGGAAGCTCACCAAGGTACATCGGGCCGTTTCAGATTGTCCGCAGGTAGGCAAGGTTACTACGAGTTGAATCTGCCGTCCGTCTGGAGGCGCGGCATCCGGTGTTTCACGTATCTATCTTGAGAGATGTATCGGGATCCATCTAGGTGCACCGATTGACGATGTCCGGTGACCGGCGGGTTATCGTATGAGGAGATTCCCATAGCGATAGTCGATCGTCGTTAGCGTCTGGACGAAGGACGTGGCTTCCACAAAGTCTTGTGGCGGAACGAGCTCGGGAGGAGATGACATGGGAAGCCGAGAGGACATGAGGCGGAAGTATCCTCACCTATTCCCACACCTCCGTGTAATTCACTTTCCTACTTGTAAATTTCCATTATCATTTATGCCTAAGTGTTGTTTTGTGGCGCGTGGCATTTGCTAACTGTTTAAACTTCTTCGATAATCGTTTGGGAAGGAACATTCGGGACGAATGTTTCTAAGAGAGGAGAATGTTATACCCGTATTTCCAGTATGTACGTAAGGGAATACGACGAAAAGTCTAGCCTTAAAGATAAGCCTTGGGCGTTTTATTTTGTACACAACTCACTAAAAGAATCGTTTCCGACGAAACGTTTCCACTGACTTTCGTAGTAAATTCGCTATGCCATTTCTTATTTTTGCGGATTTTTCCGAGAGGCGAAACATTTTGGACCAACGGAGGGTGACATGTGTCACCCTCACATTGAAGCAAGGGATAGCTTTGGGCGATCAAGGCCCAAGAGGATGTTGGCCTCGCCGATTGGTTCCTTGCTTAGGCCTTGTTTTGTGGAGTGTTTTGTGGAGTGTTTTGTGGAGTGTTTTGTGGAGTAGGGTTAGGGTGCACTTGGCTTGATCTTGGCCTTACACTTGCCTTGCACTTGTCTTCATCTTGGCCATTGGTTGGCCAAGGCTTGAGCTATAAATACCCCTTAGAGATGAAGAGTTTTCATCCACAAAGTTATCTTCCAAGTCTAAAAATCCTCTCCTCTCCCTTAAGCTTTTCGTCCAACACCCCTTCCCTCCTCAGGTAGTGTGGCCGAGAGCCTACCCCCTAGCCTAGCCGAAATCTACCCCTCCCTTGGTAGAAAAGTTACCTTCTTGTATCGTTATAATGCCCAAAATACCCTAGCCCAAATACCTTAGTACTTAGTAGAAGTTGTGAAGAACTTCTGTGGTTCTGAGCATACAACTTGTGAGCAAAACCTTGCTCAGCGCGACTTTTCTAGGATATTATTGGGCTTACCGAGGTAACTAATCCTAACCTCTTTTGAATTAGAAAATATATACCGTTGTAGTATAAGGATAAGTATAAATACTTAGAAGTATATCACGAATAGAATTGAACTGTTATCACAGTAGGCGGTTTAAAAGAAGAATAATTGAATCAGACTTACATGGGATCGTTTCACGATGAGACTTATATAGCTCACCGGTAGGGAAGTGCTGCCCGACTTTCCGTAGAATTGTGAACCCTCTGCTTAGAATGACCTTGAGTAGTCTTTGATAGATATCTGTGACTATTATAGTGACTCTCTTGCGACATATTCAACTTGGTGTGGTTTTATGAGAAGGTATGTGATTCTTCCTAAAGCATGATATTTTACAATATATATATATAGTACGGTGACGCGTACGTGTTAACTGAATAATAACTACGGCAATGTCTTTGACTTAAGCTGAATAATACTTACGAATGCCTCACGCTAAGCTGAATAATAAAGAATCAAAACATTTCAAAAGACTAATGAATCATATTAACTTAAGAGAACTAATTGGTTTTTAAAACTTAAGCTTAGGAGTTTTACTAGCTTTATGGGAAGTTAAGTATAACCACTTAAGATTGATAAAAGAAAAAAGTTTGCCTATGTGTTTATAATGCATCATATTGTGAAAAGAATAATAAGATGGTTTGATAAGTAGACATGATATGATGCTATGTGTGTTAGTATCTTGTAACGTTTGTATAGTGAGTATCCTTTTGTGCTTATGTTGTTTAAAGATAAGTTGTTATGTTAGTATACTATCACTCACCTCTTGAGATGATACCGGGTTAAAGTCGCCTCCGACGCTGGTAGACTCAGTGATGCAGGACCATGATTCGAGAATACCCTACGCGTCCAGGGGGCCTATGCGAGCTACGAGAGTTCCGTGTTAGTATGCGGGTTATGCCTCATGCGATGCGTGGGCCATGCGACAGCGAGTCGGGCGATGCCGAGGAGTAGCTACCTCGATGCGGGTTATACCTCACGCGCCCACGTGAGTGGCCTACGGACTCGAGTCCAGGATTAGGCTTGCGGAATGATGATGAGGCGAGTGGCCTGTTCGATCATTCGCGCCTAGACAAGACTCATTCTGATTACCTATTGTTGCTCTTGTTTGTGATGCGCACTATGCGGTTTCCTCGTTGTTTCATACATATTTGTAAACCGGTTTTAAAAATGATATGTTTTCATTTAAGTACTTTACAGTTTCGCATACTTAGTACCTATTGTACTGACCTCCTTCGGGGGGCTGCGTTCATGCCACAGGTAAGGGCAAGCAGGTGCTAGATCCGCATCCTTAGGATCTCTACGTTGGTGTCGGGAGCTCCATCTCTTCCGGAGGCTCTACTTTTGGTATGATCTCCTGTTGTAGATAGTTTTGTCGATCGGTATGGCGGGCCCTGTCCCGCCATAGTTGTATATTTCCTTAGAGGTCTCAGAGTCATGTTATGCGAAGTCGGATGTAAATCGCAAAACCATGATTTTATATATATACGCGAAAGGCGTGTTTTCTCACATAAAGCGTGTCTTATTTTATAAAGCGTTTCATGTCTTGCTTTATATTTCGCTGACACTGATGTATGACTACTTGGGTGCCCGTGAAGGCACGATCACGCCCCGAACGGGTCGTGACAGCCTTTCTCACTCACTTCTTGCTCCGCAGATGGAGAGGCACGCCGGCAGATTTTTGATGCTTAGACGAGAGCGCGTTTGTTCGAGTACAATGTGGAGTTCGACTCATTGGCGACGCCCAGCGTTGGTAGCTAGTATGGAGGATCGAGTGCACCGATATGTTACGAGGCTCGATGATTACATGTCGAGGCATGTTCGAGTAGCTCTTCACCGGCATGGACATTGCCCGCACGCAGCTCACGACCGGATGTGAGGCACGAGAGGTCGACGAATGACCAAGATCAGCGAAGAGGGCCGAACAACAGGTCCTTTGGTGACTTTCGAGGCGGACCGCCTCAAGAAGATACTAGTTTTGTACCTCCGCCGGCAGAGTTGTCCTCCACAACCTTGAGTATTCGGAGCGGTCGTGGCTCCGAGGTTCGAGTTTCCAGGAAGTGGTGTTGGCCAGACGCGTCACCCCTACCTCGGTGTGGTCGATGGTAGACCGCATTTCGGAGTGTCGTGGTGCCAGGAGCTTGTTATTTTTGGCGGCCAGCAGGGCCATTTTGCGAGGAACTGTCCGACTAAGGGTAGCACGGATGTTACGACTCAGCCTACCGGATCAGTGGCTGGTTCATCGCCTTCTACAGTTATGCGCCCTGCAGGGCAGGCCTATGATTAGAGTGGAGCGGTAGCTTCAGTATATCCTTAACCTCTAGAGTTTTGGTATGCTTGTTATGATGGTCTCATTATTATGTGCTATGTACGAATAGCGTTGTGTTAATTGTGAGTTAGAAAACATGCTTAGTTGGGAGGATACGTATGGGGGCATGGTAAGTGTGAACCTTAGACTATGTCACGACTGAGACCTTAGGGGTAAGGTCGTCTTGAGTTAAAGATTTATTTTATGTTTGACCTTTATCAGAGTAGTAGTATACGTGGGATTTATTTGTGTGATAAGTTCGTGGGTAGTGTGAGATGGAAGTGGTAGCTTTCATGATGTGAATTAGTAAGATTGTTAGGATCGGGAACAAGAGTTTGGCGCGTTGGGGGTCGGGTTGAGGACCATTTCATGTCAACCCAGAACCCGTTTGGGGGGTCTGGGTGGTTCCGCGGTGGTAGGTCACGAGGATGCTAGGCCCAAGTTTGTATGACCATCGTATGAGTTGGTGGATATGTTCGACCGAGCGGATCATGGAGGCCGAACGGCCTTAGAAAGATCGAAGTTAGTAAGATGACCAAGTTTGGAGGTAGTGACTCGAGGGTTGGAAACGAGCGTTGACAAGTGTGGTACGATACTAGAAAGAGTTTGAGTATTCGAGAAGCTGTACATAAGATAGGTAAAGTGAGCGTGTGTGATCGTTTCTTTTGTGAAATGAAGGTGTGAAGGAGTATATTTTAGACCTCGTAAGGGTTTTTGTGATGATTAGAGGTGTTTCCTCGTTGACCGGGTTTAAGTATTGCGCGTTTGTTATTTTTATGGCAGTGTGGCATGATTGTTTTCGCGTATAGCATGAAGGCTATACTAGCGCATGTTTGTGTTGAGACTTGAGAAGGAACATTCGACGAATGTTTCTAAGGAGGAGAATGTTATACCCCAGTATTTCCAGTATGTGCGTGGGGCGTGCGTGGAGAATTTGAGCCTTAAGTTAGGCTTTGTTCGAAATTTGGGCACAAGTGCGAATAGAGTCGTTTTCCGACTAAACGTTTCCACGACTTACGTTGGGAAAATTCCGCTATGTCATTTAGTATTTTTGCGAATTTTTCCGAGAGACGAAATGTTTTGACCAACGGAGGTGACACTTGTCACCCCTGCCGGGCGCGTTGGCTGATTGGGTCACGTTTCTATGGCCTATTGGCTCCTTGTTTTGGCCTTGTTTTGTGGCTTGTTTGGTGCCATGTTTTGTGCCTTGTTTTGTGGAGTAGGGTTTAGGGTGCACTTGGCTTAATCTTGTCCTTACACTTGCTATACACTTGGAAGGATCTTGGCCCTTGGTTGGCCTTTGGTTTTGCTATAAATACCCCCCTAAATGTGAAGACTTCATCCATTCCAAAAACTTCCAAGTCTTGAAACCCTCTCCTGCCCCTTTGGGAGCGCTAAACCGAGAGCCTTCCTCCCCTTTTCGTGTGGCCTTGGCCGAGAACACCCTCCTCGCCTAGTGTGCTAGCCGAGCCTACCCCTTGGTAGAAAGTTGTCTTCCAAGTATTGTTATAATGCCCAAAATACCTTAGCCTTGTACCTTGTAGTATTCCAAAAGTTACCTCTATACGTAGAGCACGGAAATACTACCTTTTGTCCTTTTAGTCTCAAACCGAAACCCTAAGGAAATCTTCATTGTTTGATTGAAGTATTTAAGTAGAAGTTGGCTAGAACTTCTAAGGGTTGTTTGGAGCGGGATGGAGCACCCGGAGTTGGAGCTAAACGTTGCTAAGGATCGACATTTAACTTAGATAATTATGGGCTTATCGAGGTAATTATCTTGTCCCTCTATTTGTAATTGGAAATTACATGTTATTAGAATATATAGTTGAAGTATACTATATATAGAACTAAGCTTAATCTTTGCGCAATGTCTTTTGACTTAAGCCTGAAGAATAAAGAAAAGAAGCACCGTATTTACATAGACCGTATTGCATGAGACTTGTGTAAGACATCGAGTAGAATTGTACACGTCCTTAGATGTAAACCCCCGGTTGGCTTGGTGGTCGGCCTCGATAGAGGAGGAGATTTACGCTGTCATGTGGGAGGTCTTCTGAATTTTCTGTAGAAAGATGGGAACTTGTGTTTAAGATTTAATAGACGTTTGTGGCCTTTATAGGTGAAAGTATATAAGAGTAGCGTATTCTACTCGAGGAGTGGAAAGGGCTAGCAAGGTTGTAGTACTTGGAGCATTTTGCTTGTTGTCGATAAATCGTCGCGAGGTATGTGAACCTCTTCCTATCTCTTCTAGCATGATATGTGTGAACTATGTAGTACGGTAGACGCATACGTGTTAATCGTGTTTGATTGTTCTTAAAACATAAAGTGTTATAACGGCTTTATGGGAAGTTGGTTATAACAGCTTTATGTAGGTAAGAAAATACTTTGTGGTTTTAAAAGGTAACTGATGTGAATTATAACTGGCTAGTTTTTTTTTTTTTTAGGTAAATGCAAATATTATTACTAGAAACCGAAAGAAAAGTGGCTACAATCCATCATTGAGGGTTCTCAGTCCTCAACGTAATTTAAAGAAGAAACGGGGGAGTAAGGAGTTGTCACTCGAAGGTGCCATTACAAGAAGGGATAAAATCATAGAGTACTCTATAGGATGTTGTTTTAATCTTGGTAATGACCTCTTCTCACGTGAGTTTGTGCCATCAAAGAGCAGTGTGTTCCTTGTCCTCCAAATCTCATAGACCATAATGCAGAAGGCAATTAAGGTTGCTTTTGCTCGGATGCCTGTTCCGCGGTGGTCTTTTTTAATCCATTTGAGAGAGCTTTCAATAGTGGTCATTTCTCTCTTAATTCCCAACCAGTCTCTTATGCTTTTCCAAATCAAACGGGTGTAGGGGCATGTGAAGAAGAGGTGCTCCCTTGTTTCATTTGCTTGCTTGCAGAACCCACAAGACTTATCCTCCAAGTTGAGATAGGAAAGGGTGTCCTTTGTAGCTAACCGCTTACAATTTAACCACATGGTGAATGAGAACTTTGGGGATGAATCCTTCCAGATTTGTGACATCCAAGGCTTTTTCTTGCTTAGAGCGCAAGATCTCATATACGACTTGAATCAAATTTACCGCTGGTACAACACTTTGCTAATCCGAATTGCAACTCCTTGGCTACCAAAGATGGAAACAAGTTTGTCGCGTATCCCGCAAATCTTTCTCAATAGGGAGTCTCTAGACGTACTCATAGTCCCAAAAAGAACCGCTCTCAAATAAAAGTTGTTGACCCATCGACCCAGTGAGTCCGCTTCGTGTGTTTGCCAAATAGACGGAAAGGTGGCATTGTTCCAATCCTTGATATTCATAAGGCCCAAACCTCCTTCCGATTGAGGCAGAAAATGGTTTCCCAAGCAACTCTTGGTGGTTTCCCCCCATAAGAACTGGATACAGACCTTACCTTGTTGAGTACAATGGCGGAATAGGAAGGGCCGGAACCAAAAACTCTCAACCCTGGATGACAGACCTAATAAGCTCTAGCTTGCTGCGTAGGAAAGAGTGTGGTGTCCCCATTTCAATGTAATTCGAAATAGCACTAGTGAAAGGAGCAAATTGTTCCACCGAGACTGAAATTGGGACAAAGGATCCCCCACCGCATCGAAAGCTACCAATGCCGAATCCAACCTCGCCAAGATCAAATCACGTACTCATCATGTACTCCGCTAAGTAGACGGAGGATTTGGATGGATTAAGGGTTAACCAGAGACATCCTCCAACTCCTCTAGACAGTTCATAAGAATCTCAACCAAGAAATATCACCTTTGGCAAAAGCATGAGGTCATCCGCAAAAGCAAGATGAGTAATACCCATCCTTTTACATTTTGGATAATAAGAGAAAGCTCTAGCCTCGATCCTCATTTTTAGCATCCTCGAAAGATAATCCATACACAAGATAAAGAGCGTTGGGGACATAGGATCACCTTGTCTAAGACCGCGCTTACCCTCAAGTAACCATGTAACTCACCGCTGATAGAAAGAGAGAAGGACGTTGAGCAAACACACTCCACGATCCACCCGACAAACTGTCTCGGAAAGTTGAGGCCTCTTAATCTTGAATCAAGGAAACTCCAAGAGACCGTGTCAAAAGCTTTCCTAAGATCCACCATGAGCATACACCTAGGTGAGATTCTGGCTCTATTAAATCCTCTCACAAGCTCTTGTGCTACATAGACATTGTCCATCATATTTCTCCCTTTCACAAAAGCCCCTTGCGATTTGTCAACGATAGAAGGAAGAATCTTTGCCATTCTGTTAGCTAAAATCTTTGTAATAATCTTATAGACCACATTAGTCAGTCCAATAGGCCTAAAATCTGTTACCTTAGGATCTCTATCGGTCTTGGGCAGCAAGGCAATGATGGTGTGATTAAGTTGTTTCAAAAGAACCCCTGAAGAGAAGAACTCCTGCACGCTTCTTACTACATCATGTCCCACATCTCTCCATCTATTCTTAAAGAAGGCTGCCGAATACCCATCTGGTCCAGGAGCTTTAAAGAACTTGATGTATTTCAAAAGATTTATAAATCGTTTTGAAGGGAGAGTAACACTTGGTTTTAAAGGTTTTAAAAAGAGTTATACTAGCTTTATGGGGAGTTAGGTATAATGTCTTAAGAGAGGTAAAGAAAATGGTTTACTGATGTTAGAAGTTAAGAGACTTGATCTTATAAGATAAGAGACTTAAGTTATTTGTTTTAATGTGAATGTTTGTGTGAAACCTCATTCGTGAGTAATGAGTACTTGGTTTTATTTAAAGGGATAATGTTTTACTGATTTCGGAAATCAGAATGTGTATCGACGGACCACTGCAGCGTTAATAAAGGAAAATGTATTGAATAATGATGTATCGTATTAAAACCAGTAGAAACCTCTATCTGCATAGAAACTAAGATGAGACAAAATGATATTACATTTTCTAGATCATGGCTGCTGTAATAAGAATGTTGTAAACAAGAATAACCTACTCACGTGAGACATATATTACTCAATTGTTCTAAAAGGAATCAAGTGATTAAGTTTGGGAACTATGAAACCATTTGAAAATGAAAAGCGTGAGTACTTGAAACTAGGCAAACCGAACTTAGGAAAGAATGTTGTTACTTGATTTTAAAAAGGAATGTGGGTTGGACATCCTAATACTACGGGTATCGGGTGACTTTTATAAAAGTAATGGATCTCTTTTAAAAGAACTTAACGTATGTAGTACTTTGGGGTTAAAAACCCGGACTTTGGCATAAAATGAAAGTACTTTGAGTTGTGTGAAACTTGCCTATGCTTGTTGTTGTGAAACTTGCCTATGCTTGTGATGATAGCCTTTGTTGTGCAAGTGTGGTATTTACGTTACCGCTGCCTCGATAGAGGCTTGACTTGTTGAGAACTTACTTGGACGTGCTGGCAGTGATGGAGAATTCCACGGGTATGTTTCCATTTTGATTACTGTCTTGTTGTTGATGTCACATGGACATGTCTACACCGATGCAGTATTCCGGGGGCATGCGGCCATGCGGCCGGGTTGATTACCCGATATATTGTTATTGTGGTTACATGGACATGTCTACACCGAGGTAGAATTCCGGGGGCATGTGGCCACGCGCAGGTTGATCACCCAAAGATATTTTTGTTTTTGTCACATGGACTTGTATAGACCGAGGTATAATTCCGTGTGGTTGTTGCCTTGGGGCATTGGTATTTTTGTTGCATCATGGACATGTCTACACCGATGCAGAATTCCGGGGGCATGCGGCCATGATGCGAACATGATTGATGTTGTGGGCGTGAGACCCATAGTTATATTTGAGTGATGACTTGAGGGCGTGAGTCCACGATCGACATGACCGCTTTATGTTGTGGAATCGTAGTTTGGTTATCATACATGTCTCCCGCTTTATATAGACTAGTATGATTTCATTACTGATTTTTACGCTTTCACATACTTGGTACTGTTAGATCGACCTTCGGGCCGCGTTCACGCCGCAGTAGAGGTACATCGGTCGTGGATCCTCGCCGTAGGATCACCAACAGATTGGGAAGCTCCGCTTCTCCGAGGCTTATCTTTTAGTATGTGTTTCGAGTTGTAGGTTCTTGTACATTGTGGTATGGCGGCCCCGTCCGTCATAGTCGTTGTAAATCTTAGAGGTCCGTAGTAATCTTGTTGTGTGGTTTGTAAAAAGGATTAAACTGTTCGTTTTGAAAGAGTTGTATTTATATATGTTATTGGAAGGTAACCGTTGGGTTGGCCTGTTTTATGATCATATATCTTGTTTCTTGTTTAAAGTTTTATTTTCCGCTGGTTTTCTCTGATGTTGTGTCACTAGGGTGCCCGGGATAAGGCACCAGTAACGGGCCCCGGGACGGGTCGTTACAGATAAAAAGAGTGGTTTACTCTAAGTAAAATAAGCTTGATAAATGACTTGATATAAGAAAGGCAAATTGATTTAAAGGCATCAATTGCTTAAGGTTTTTAAAAGAAAGAAGTCACTTGATTTAGAAGCCTAACTTAAATTCTAAAGGTATTGTGACTTGTCTTGAAAAGTAATTTTGACTTGATACTACTGTTAATAGTATCTTGGAAGTTTTATATGAAAAAGAGTCATTTTTAAAAGAGTGGAAGTATGTAGTACTTTGGGTTAAATTCCCGGATTTTTATAAAAGACATGTTAGTGCCTTAAGTAAACTAAATTGAGAGTGTATATGAACAAGAATAATAAGAAGTTAGGGGATTTCTTAACTTGCTTATATATTGTGTGATAAGCCGGTAGTGCTTATGTTATGTATGATAGCCGGATTTGTGCTAGTGGTATATTATTCATTACGGGGTCATTCCCCGGGTTTGTGGCATTTGCATATTCCGTGGATTTGCTACCCACGATGCGAGGAATACCTCATGCGAGTCCGTAAGGGCTTATGCAGGTGAAATAGTCCCATGCGGGCGGTACAGCCTATGCGAGGAATACCTCATGCGAGTCCGTAAGGGCTTATGCGGGTGAAATAGTCCCATGCGAGGAATACCTCATGCGGGTCCGCACAACCTATGCGGGTGAAATAGTACCAGGTGTAGGATTTCTTAATGATACTGCGGGCGGGTGGTCCTGCTTTGATCGTGAGCTTTCTATTTTTATGTTGTAAGTATACTCTAGATTACTCTCATTGTTAGTAAGGCACAATGTACTGTTAATCGAGTAATCATACCTGTCTCTAGTTTTATTTATAGACTTATGATTTCATTACAAGATTTCGCCACATATTTGGTACATGTCAGGCCGACTTCCTGGGCGCGTCATGTCACAGGTAGAGTATACAAGTTGTTGATCCTCGCTCTTAGTGTCACGACCCGATCCCGGGCCCGTGACTGGTGCCTTACCCCGGGCACCCTAGTGATACAACATCAGAGAAAATCAGCGGAATTAAAACTTTAAACATGAAACAAGAGATAAGATCATAAAACAGGCCAACCAAACGGTTACCTTCCAATAAATATATGTACAACTCTTTCAAACCTAACAGTTTAATCCTTTTTACAAACCCTGCCCACAACAAAGATTTACTGCACTCTCTAAGAGTTTTTATACAACCTGACGGGACAGGGCCCCGCCATACCCCTGAATGTACAAGAACCTACAACTCAGGGTAACATACCAAAGATAAGCCTCCGGAGAAACGGAGCTTCCCAACGCTGAACTGTGATCCTAAGAGCGAGGATTAGCAACCGATGCATTTACCGCTGCAGATGAACGCACTTCAAGGAGGTCAAGACAACAGTACCAAGTATGTGAAATCAGAAATATCAGAAATGAAATCTTAATAGTCTATATAAAGCAGGAGACATGTATGATAACCAACTTACAGTTCACAAGAAATAAGAAGTCATGTGAGTCAGGGACTCACGCCCTCAGAGCCATCACTCAAATATAACTATGGGTCTCACGCCCGCAACATCAATCATGCCCGTGGAATACCTTCCTCACTGCCGGCAGTCTATGATATAACAACACCACTGAGTACACATGAACACCAAGTCTGTACTAACAATACTATACAATCAAACCACGGAGCTGATACGGGGCAAGTACGAAAGCCGACTACCAGATACCAAGGCCGTGTCACGTAGCTGACCGGGGCAAGTACGAGGGCTAACTACCAGATACCAAGGCCGTATCACGAGACTCCGCCACTCAACATCCAAACCACGAAGCTGATACGGGGCAAGTGCGAAAACCGACTACCAGATACCAAGGCCGTGTCACGTAGCTGACCGGGGCAAGTACGAGGGCTAACCACCAGATACCAAGGCCGTATCACGAGACTTCGTCACTAAACTGAACGGGGCAAGTGCGAGGGCTAACTACCAGGTACCAAGGCCGAATCAGCCACGAGACGGGGCAAGTACGAAAGCCGACCACCAGATACCAAGGCCGAATCAGTAAGAAACCTCATGGAGAGCTAGTCCATGGAATAACACTATCACAGGGAAACGAACCCTCATCATGGCCGCATACCCGTGGACCATCCATCGAGTCAGTATGCCCATGAACTATCATAATGGAAGCATACCCGTGGGCCACCCATCGTGTCAGTATGTCCAAAATGATCAAGAATAACACGACCGGCCCTCCATCGAGAGACGCGGTAACATAAGGATACAACATTTGCACAACAAGGCTATCACACGCAAACATAGGCAAGCTACACACAACTCAAGATACTTTCATTTTATGACAAGGTCCAGGTTTTAATCCCCAAAGTACTACGTACGTTAAATTCTTTTAGAAGATCCATTTCTTTTACAAAAGTCACCCGATACCCGTAGTATCAAAATAAAGTGATTAACATCTTTTAAGTAAACCAAATTAAGGCAATACCATGCCTTCTTTTTAGACCAAAACACTTCTCCTTTTAAAGTCAAGTTACCACTTTAAAACCAATGATAAAACCATTCTTTTGTTTTCATAAAGTCGTTATAACTAACTTCCCATAAAGCTGTTATAACACTTTATGTTTTAAACCAATTTTTAAGACAAAACAATGCCTTTCTTTTTAAACCAAAAACTCTTTAATTTCCTCAAGTCTCTTTTAGAAATCAAGTTCCTTACTTATTCTCATTTCCGAAATCACTAAAATATTATTCTTTAAAAACCAAGTATTCATTACTCACGAATGAGGTTTCACACTTCTTAACAACTTTCACATCAATTCAATTAAGTCAAGTCTCTTATCTTTTAAGATCAAGTCTCTTAACTTCTTAAAAGCAATAAATCATTCTTTTTATCTCTCTTAAGTTGTTATACCTAACTTCCCATAAAGCTAGTATAACTCTTAAGCTTTCAAACCAAGTATTATTCTTCTTTCAAAAAGGATTCTTAATTCTTTTGAAATACTTCAAGATTCTTATTATTCAGGCTTAAGTCAAAAGACATTGCCGTAAAACTATATTCAGTTAACACACGTACGTCTACCGTACTATATATATATTCTTGTAAAATACTTCCAGATTCTTATTGTTCAGGCTTAAGTAAAAAGACATTGCCACACGTACGTCCACCGTACTATATATATATTCCTTTAAAATAACATGCTCAAGAGTATAGGAAGAATCACATACCTCGCGACGATTATCGACTATCAGCAAATAGCTCCAAAGTACTGTAATCCTGCTAGCCTTTTTCACTTCTTCGGGTAGAATACGCTACTCGCAGTACTTCACCTTATAATGGTCATACAAGTCTATCAACGACTAGACTATCTGTAAAATAATTCTACGGAAAATCACAAAGACTTCCCTACCCGCCAAACTACACAAGTTCATCAGAATACATCTATGTAAGTACAGTTCAGTTCCCTTCTTATATACCTTTCTGGTATATAACTTATACTTAATTCTTATACTTCAACAGTATGTACTCTAATTACAAAAGAAGGTCAAGCGTATTTACCTCGATAAGCCCAAAAATTATCCAAGTATAAATGTCGATCCTGAGCAACGTTTAGCTCCAACTCTTGGCGCTCCAACCCGCTCCAAACAACCCTTAGAAGTTCTACACAACTTCTACTTAATACTTCAACTAACTATGAAGATTTTCCTTAGGGTTTCGGTTTGAGACAAAAAGGACATAAGGTAGTGTTTCCGGGCTTTACGTAAAGAGGTAACTTTTGGAATACTACAAGGTATAAGGCTAAGGTATTTTTGGTATAGTAACAATACTTGGAGAATACTTTCTACCAACGGGGGGGGGTACTTTACGAGAACAACAAGGCAAGGGGAGGGTGTGTACTTCTACCACACCACTAGGAGGGGGGCAGAACTCTCGGCCAAGGGGGCCTCACGAAAGGGGGAGGGGGGTGTTCTTGGACGAGAACACTACACTTAAGAGGGGGAGAAGGCTTTCAAGACTTGGAGATTTTGTGGAGTGGATGAATAAGTCTTCAAGGGGGGGGGGGGGGGGTATTTATAGGGAAACCAAGGGCCTTGATGAAGCCAAGTGCAAGGCAAGTGTAAGGCCAAGATCAAGCCAAGTGCACCCTAACCCCTACTCCACAAAACAAGCCACAAAATAATGCACAAAACAAGCCACAAAACAAGGCACAAAACAAGGCCAAAACATGGCCAAAAACGTGACCCAAAGTCGTCCACCATCCGCCACTTGAGGGTGACAAGTGTCGCCCTCTCGTTGGTCCAAAATATTTCGTCTCTCGGAAAAATCCGCAAAAATAAAAAATGACATAGCCGGAATTTTCCCTTCGCAAGTTCTGTAAAACGTTTCGTCGAAAAACGACTCTCTACGGGGGTTGTGTACAAATTTCGAATCTTGCCTAACTTAAGGCTTAAATTTTTCTACGTACACCCACACATACATACTCTGGAAATACGGGGTATAACACTTAGGATCACTGTTCAGCTGTTGGGGATCTCCTTTACTTCGGAGGCTTGTCTCTGGTATGGTCGGTTGTTGTATATTCAGGGGTATGGCGGGGCCTTGTCCCGTCACAGTTGCTATTCTTAGAGGTCTGTAGTCACATTGTGGATTGGGTTGTAAAGAAAAAAAATGTGTTATGTTCTATTTCTGGATTGTGTATATTTTTACGGAAGGTGGCCTTATCGGCTAGCCTGTTGATGTTTACTGTCTAAGTTTTTATGTATGTTGTGTATATTTCGCTGCTATTCTCTGATGTATACCTAACAGGAGTGCCCAGGTAGGGCACCAGTCGCGGGTCCGGGGTCGGGTCGTGACAGATAATTCCATGGGTAGTGTGAGATGGAAGTGGTAGCTTTCATGACATGAATTAGTAAGATTGTTCCGGATCAGGGAACGAGAGAGTTTTGGCGATAGCGGGTCGGGTTGAGGCCAGATCGCGGGTCAACCCACAGCCCGGAATGAGGTGGGGTCAGTTTGAGGTGGTCCCGCCAGGTGGTAGGGTCACGAGGGTGCTAGGCCCAGGTTTAGGTAACCATCGGACGAGTTCGCGGATGTGTTCGACTAGAATCGGATCGTGAAGGCCGGGAATGGCCTTAAAGGAATTTGAGGCTAGTAAGATGACCAAGTTGGAGGTAGTGACTCCAAGGTTTTGGAAACTGAAGCGATGACTGGAGTATGGTACGTGTACTAGAAAGAGTTAGTGTTGTTTTACATCTTCGAGGTGATTCCTCGTTGGCTTGGATTTGGGTTTCGCGCGTATGTTATATTATGGCAATATGGGGCATAGTTGGTTTCGTAAGTATAGTAGTGAAGACTATACCGGCGCATGTACGTTTGGAGACTTAGAAGGAACATTCGGGACGAATGTTTCTAAGGGGGGAAGAATGTTACACCCCGTAGTTCCAGAGTATGTATGTGAGGACGTACGTACGAGAATACGACAGTAATATTGGAAGGGAAGAAAGATGTGATTTTTCGACGAAAAAGTTTCCGGTTTTTGTGAAGGAAAAAGGTTCGTTGATGGGAATTGGATTCCCAGATTTGGTATTTGGACTTCCTCGATTATATTAGAATTATAGAATTTTATTTCCGGAATTGGTCACGTGGGACCCACGGGAGAAATTTACGGTTTTGTGGGGCCCACTTTGTTTTAGAGATTTTTGGCATTTCGGATATTCTCGGAAGATGAAATATTTTGGACGGGTAGGGGGGCGACACGTGTCACCTCCTTAGGTGGCCAAATGGGCCAAAATGGTGGGACAAGTGGCTAGACACTTGTCCCTTGGCCGAAATGGGCCAACATGTGGCAAGCCACTTGTCTTCTTCTTTGTGTAGCCATTTGGAGGGTGGGACCCACACACACATGTCCCAATCTAGACCACCCACTTACTTTAATCTTGGCCATTGATTGTTCTATAAATACCCCTTGATAGCAAGACTTATTTTTCATCCCACGCTTAGTTTATTTTCAAGACAAAAATACTCCCTCCCTCTTGTGTGTAGCTCTCGGCATTGGCCATTCCCCTAGACCAAAAGTTGTCCAAAAATTCTTAAAGTTTTAAGTGTTCTTCCTTAGGGTGTTAGGAAGATTGTGTACCAAGAGTTGGAAAAGATTTCACACCCCTAGCCTAGAAATGTTGCCTTAGCCGAAAATTGCCAAATTGTAGCCTAAGTGTTCTTCACTTTTTGGAGTTGGATCTTGAAGAGGATTTGGTTAGAAACTTCTAAGGGTTGTTTGGAGCATAAGGAATTGGAGCTAAACGTTGCTCAAGATCGACTTATTAATCTTGGATAATTTTAGGCTTATCGAGGTAATGATCTTAGTCCTTCTATTGTAATTGGATATTACATGTTGTAGTAGTTTAGAATTGAGTATAAGATATATGGAAGGATATTTATAAAGAATTGAATTGTATTTACTTTGGACTGTATTTACAGTAGACTTATAGTATTATTGTGGAGTAGAATTGTACACGTCCGGTTAGACGTGTAACCCCCCTTGGAGTTGTTGGCTTGGTAGCGGGCCTTGATAGAGGAGGAGATTTATATGGTTGCGGGGGGAGGGAGGTGCTGCCGAATTTTCCGTAGAATAAGGAACCTTGTACTTAGAATTGTTCTACGAAGAGATCTAGAGGTTGATAGACGTTTTGTGGCCTTTATAGGTTGAAGTACTACGAGTAGCGTATTCTACTTGAAAGGTGGAAAAGGCTAGCAGGGTTATAGTACTTTGGAGCGTTTTGCTAATAGTCGATAATCGTCGCGAGGTATGTGAACCTCTTCCTATCTTTTCTAGCATGATTGTTGTGAACTATGTAGTACGGTAGACGTACGTGTGCTAAACGAATTTGGTTGGTTTAAAACATAAAGTGTTATAATAGCTTTATGGGAAGTTAGTTATAACGACTTTATGTAGGTAAAGAAATGGTTTGTGGTTTTTAAAAGATAAGAGACTTGACTTATAAATGACTTGATGTGATATGTTAAGGGCTTAAGGTGTGTTAAAAAGTTGTGAAACCGCATTCATGAGTAATGGGTACTTGGTCTTAAAAGGATAATGTTTTATTGATTTCGGAAATGAGAATAAGTATCGAACAAACCACTGCAGCGTTAATAAAGGAAAATGTATTGACTAATTAATTATTATTTAAAACCAGTAGAAACCTCCATCTGCATAGAAGCTAAGATAAGACAAAATTGTATTACATTTCCTAGATCATGGCTGCTTTAATAAGATCATTAATAACAAGTATTGATTTTTCTTAAATTCCAAAGTAAGGAACTTGTTTTCTAAAAGAAAAGAGACTTGAGGAATTTAAAGTGTTTTGGTTTAAAAGAAAGGCATGGTTTTGTCTTAAAATGGTTTAAAAAGGAAGGCATGGTTTGGTCTTAAATTGGTTTAAAAAGAAAGCATGGTATTGTCTTGGTTTATTTCAAAAGAAGGTGTGGAAATGGTTTTGGTTTACTTGAAACAATAGTTACTCTATTTTGGATACTACGAGTGTTAGTATCAGGTGACGTTTGGGAAAGAAATGGGTCTTTTTAAAAGAATTAAAGTATGTAGTACTTTGGGGTTAAAACCCGGACTTTGACAAATGAAAGTACCTTGAGTTGTGTGTAACTTGCCTATGTTTGCATGTGATAGCCTTGTTATGCAAGTGTTGTATCCTTATGTTACCGCGTCTCTCGATGGAGGGCCGGTCATGTTATTCTTGATCATTTTGGACATACTGACATGATGGGCGGCCCACGGGTATGCTTCCACTATGATAGTCCATGGGCATACTGACTCGATGGATGGTCCACGGGTATGCGTCCATGATAAGGGTTCGTTTCCCTATTGATAGTGTTATTTCATGGACTAGCTCTCCATGAGGTTTTTACTGATTCGACTTTGGTATCTGGTAGTTGGCTCTCGTACTTTCCCCGGTCGTGGCTGATTCGGCTTTGGTATCTGGTAGTTAGCCTTCGTACTTGCCCCGTTAAGTTTAGTGGCGAAGTCTCGTGATCCGACTTTGGTATCTGGTAGTTGGTCTTCGTACTTGCCCCATCAGCGACGTGATGTGGCTTTGGTATCTGGTAGTTGGACTTCGTACTTGCCCCGGGTCAGCTTCATGGTATAGTTGTATAGTATTGTTAGTACGGATTTGGTATCTGGTAGTTGGCTTTCGTACTTGCCGGCCGATGGATGATGCAGTTGTTCGGTAGCTATGCCTTCGTGACTTGCCCAGACGGTTTTATGACACAGTGGGACACGGTGTTCATGTACTCCTTGGTGTTGTTATATCATGATCGCCGTGGCGAGGAAGAATTCCACGGGCATGATTGATGTTGTGGGCGTGAGACCCATAGTTATATTTGAGTGATGACTTTGAGGGCGTGAGTCCCTGACTTGGCATGACTGATTATATGTTGTGAACTGTAGTTTGGTTATCATACATGTCTCCTGTTTTATATAGACTATTATTCTGGTCATTTCTCGTGTATCGGCAGGCACTGGTAGATAGCTTAAGATACTTGCCTCGTTCATATCTCGTGAGACGGCAGGCACTGGTACGTTAGCTTAAGATACTTGCCTCGTCCAGTTGCGTGGCTAGTTTTTGGATCTGGTAGTTGGCTTCCGTACTTGGCCCGTGAAGTTTTATGACTAGTTTTTGGATCTGGTAGTTGGCTATTCTACTTGGCCCGATCGGTTTGATGACGCAGACAGGATCTAGTGTTCAGGTACACATATGGGTGTTGTTTTACATCATGTACTGTCGGCAGTGAGGAAGGAGTTCCACGGGCATTATTGATATTGTGGGCGTGAGACCCATAGTTATGTGTGAGTGATGATTTTGAGGACATGCGTCCCTTACTTGACATAATTGTTTACTTATTGTGAAATGGTTTTATAAAATGATGAAATATGATTTCATTACAGTATTTTTAGTTTCACATACTTGGTACCTGTTGTACTGACCTCCTTCGGGGGGCTGCGTTCATGCCGCAGGTATAGGTACACCAGTCGTTGATCCTCGCTCATAGGATCGCAGTTCAGCGTTTTGGGAAGCTCCGTTTCTCCGGAGGCTTATCTTTTGGTATGGTTCCCTGTCATTATAGGTACTTGTACATTCAGGGGTATGGCGGGGCCCTGTCCCGTCATAGTTGTTATAAAAACTCTTAGAGGTATGTAGTACTGTTGTGGGCAGGGTTTGTAAAGGATGTAACTGTTCAAGTTTTTAATTTATATACCGAAAGGTGACCGTTTTGGTTAGCCTGTTTTCTTATGTTATATCTTGTTTCATTTTTAAGTTTTTATTTCCGCTGATTTTCTTTGATGTTGTATCACTAGGGTGCCCGGGGTAAGTGTCACGACCCGACCTCGGGCCCGCGACTGGTGCCTTACCCCGGGCACCCTAGTGATACAACATCAGAGAAAATCAGCGGAAATAAAAACTAAAACATGAGACAAGACGTAAAGTATGAAACAAAGCAACTAAAACGGCCATCTTCTGAATATATACATATATATCAAATCGAACAGTTAAATCCTTTTACAAACCCCGCCCACAACAAGATTTGCACTCTCTAAGAATGTAACCATAACTATGGCGGACAGGCCCCGCCATACCCCCGAATGTACAAGTAACTACACCGACAGGATCCATCTAGGTACACCGATTGGCGATGTCCGGTGACCAGGGGTTATCGTATGAGAGATTCCCATAGCGATAGTCGATCGTCGGGTTAGGCGTCTCATGACTAAGGACGTGGCTTCCACAAAGTCTTGTGGCGGAACGAGCTCAGGGAGGAGATGACGTGGGAAGCTGAGGAGGACATGAGGCAGAAGTATCCTCACCTATTCCCCACACCTCCAGGTAATTCACTTTCCTACTTGTAAATTTTAAATTGTCATATATGCCTAAGTGTTGTTTTGTGGTCGTATGTGGCATTTGCAAACTGTTTATGTTATGAAGAACCTTATCGTTAACTGTCTTGGGAAGGAACATTCGGGACGAATGTTTCTAAGGAGGGGAGAATGTTATACCCCGTATTTTCAGAGTATGTACGTGAGGGTTTAAGTACAAAAGTTAGCCTAAGTAAAAGACCTTGGACGAAAAAGTTTGTGCACAACACTCGAAAAGAATCGTTTTTCGACGAAACGTTTTACTAAACTCGCGTAGGGTAAATTCCGGCTATGTCATTTATTATTTTTGAGGATTTTTCCGAGAGACGAAACATTTTGGACCAACGGGAAGGTGACACTTGTCACCCTCATTGGACGGCAAAAATGGGGCAAGTTGGCACGTTTTTTGTGCCTTGCACAAAGTCAAGGAGTTGGTAGGATATTTGTGTGGTAGATGGATAAGGACACTTGCCCAAATCTTGACCTTACACTTGCCTTGCACTTGGCATCATCTTGGCCATTGGTTGGCCTTTGCTTGACCTATAAATACCCCCCTTAAGATGAAGAGTTCTTCATCCACAAATCACTCTCCAAGTCTTGAAATTCCTCCTCTCCTTAGAGTTCTCGTCCAAAAGCCTTCTTCCCCTCTTGTGTTGAGCTTAGCCGAGAACCTCCCCCCCTCCCTTGGTAGAAAAGTTGTCTTCCAAGTGTAGTTACTATACCAAAATACCCTAGCCCAAATCCCGTATAGTATTTAGTAGAAGTTGTTGGAAACTTCTAAAGGTTCTTGGAGCTTTCGGAGCGTACAAATTAGGAGCTAAACCTTGCTCAGGATCGACTTTTATCTAGGATATTATTGGGCTTACCGAGGTAAATAAACTTATCCTTCTTTTGTAATTAGAGAATACATACTGTAGAAGTATAGGAATAAGTATAAATACTTAGAAGGATATTACAGAATAGAATTGAACTATTATCACAGTAGAAGGGTATAAAAGAAGAATAATTGAACTGTACTCACATAGGACTGTTTTTACAGTAGACTGTATAACTTACCGGGTAGGGAAGTGCTGCCCAAATTTCCGTAGAATAGAGAACCCTCGCTAGAATCTGCATGTAATAGTCTAGACGTTGATAGACGTATTTGACTATTATAGGCTGATCCTCTGCGCGCGACATATTCGACTTGGCAGGTGGAGTTCGCCAAGAAGGTATGTGATTCTTCCTATACTCTTGAGCATGATATTTTTAAATATATATATAGTACGGTAGACGTACCAGTGTTAACTGAATAATAACTACGACAATGTCTTTTGACTTAAGCCTGAATAATAACTACGGCAATGTCTTTTGACTTAAGCCTGAATAATAACTACGGCAATGTCTCCTGACTTAAGCCTGAATAATAAAAGATCTTGAAGCATTTCAAAAGAATACTGAATCATTTTTAACAGAAGAGAAACAGTTGGTTTTTAAAACAAAAGCTTAAGAGTTATACTAGCTTTATGGGAAGTTAGATATAACCACTTAAGAAAGATAAAAAGAATCGCACTTAATTGCTTATAAAAACCTTGTATTGATTGTAAGTGTAGTAAGATTGTTTAATAAATAGACATACTATGATGCTATGTGTGTTAGTGACTTGTGATGTTGTGAAAGGGGGTCATTCTTGTTGTGCTTACGTTGCTAGACGGTAAGTCGGTTGTACTGTTATTATATCACCTACCCCCTTGACTGATTATACCGAGGGCTTGCCACCACGCGATGCGGTCTATACGGCTATCTGATGCAATGAGACTATGCGGAGTGCGGGAGCTCCAGGATTGATCATTCCGGGTGTTTTAGCCCGATGCGGGGGATGCCCTATGCGGTCTGTGTGACTATGCGGTCTATTGAGACTATGCGGACTGCGGGAGTCCAGGAGGGTACCGGGGGTTAGCTACCCCCGATGCGAGGAATACCTCATGCGGGTCTGTGTGTGACCTATGCGGACTGCGGTAAGTCCAGGACTAGGCACGCATAATGATACTATGGGCGATTGGCCTTGCTTCGATCATTCGCGGCCTAGGAAAGACCAGTTACAGCATATCTATGTTGCTCTTGCTTATGTTGTGGCACTATGTGCAATTGAACTGATTGTATTTGCAATGGCTTTAAATACTTTGATTTTATTTAAGTACTTTACAGTTTCGCATACTTAGTACCTGTTGTACTGACCTCCTTCGGGGGGCTGCGTTCATGCCGCAGGTAAGGGCAAGCAGGTGCTAGATCCGCATCCTTAGGATCTTTTGCGTTGGTGTCAGGAGCTCCATCTTCTCCGGAGGCTCTACTTTTGGGTATGCTCTCCCTGTTGTAATTAGTTTTATGATCGGTATGGCGGGGCCCTGTCGCCATAGTTGTTTACATTCCTAGAGGTGCAGTAGTCCTATTATGCAGTTGGGATGTAACTGCAAAACTTAGGTTATATATATATGCCGAAAGGCAAGCTTTTCTTCAGATAAACTGTGTCTCATTTTACAACTGTTTCATGTCTTGTTTTTATATTTCCGCTGATTACTCTGATGTATGACTACTTGGGTGCCCGGGTAAGGCACCAGTCACGGGCCCCGGAACGGGTCGTGACACACGCCCTCAAAGTCATCACTCAAATATAACAATGGGTCTCACGCCCACAACATCAATCATGCCCGTGGAATACCTTCCAGCTGCCGTGATCTATGATATAACAACACCAAGAAGTACACATGAACACCAGGTCCCACCTGTGTTATAAAAACCGTACGGGGCAAGTACGAAGGCTAACTACCAGATACCAAAGCCGCATCATCAACTGACCGGGGCAAGTACGAAAGCCAACTACCAGATACCAAAGCCGTACCAACAATACTATATAACCAAACCACGAAGGCGTCTGGGCAAGTACGAAAGCCAACTACCAGATACCAAAGCCGTGTCACGTAGCTGACCGGGGCAAGTACGAGGGCTAACTACCAGATACCAAGGCCGTATCACGAGACTTCACCACGAAGCTGATACGGGGCAAGTACGAAAGCCAACTACCAGATACCAAAGTCGTACCAACAATACTATACAACCAAACCACGAAGGCGACACGGCAAGTCTGAAAGCCAACTACCGGATACTAAAGCGGTGTCACGTAGCTGACCGGGGCAATCACGGGGCTAACTACGGATACGGCGTCAGATCACGAGACTTCGCCACGGCGTCACGGCAATTACGAAAGCCAACTACCAGATACCAAAGTCGTGTCACATAGCTGATCGGGGCAAGTACGAGGGCTAACTACCAGATACCAAGGCCGTATCACGAGACTTCGCCACTAAACTGAACGGGGCAAGTGCGAAGGCTAACTACCAGGTACCAAGGCCGAATCAGCCACGAGACGGGGCAAGTACGAAAGCCAACTACCAGATACCAAAGCCGTACCAACAATACTATACAACCAAACCACGAAGCTGATACGGGGCAAGTACGAAAGCCAACTACCAGATACCAAAGCCGTGTCACGTAGCTGACCGGGGCAAGTACGAGGGCTAACTACCAAACCAACAATCCCAGGGGGGGTTACACGTCTAACCGGACGTGTACAATTCTACTCCACAATAATACTACAAGTCTACTGTAAATACAGTCCTATGTAAATACAGTTCAATTCTTATCCATATTCATTCTACATATAGTATACTCAACTATACATTACTACAACATGTAATATCCAATTACAATAGGGGGACAAAGATCATTACCTCGATAAGCCCAAAATTATCCAAGTTTATAAGTCGATCCTGAGCAACGTTTAGCTCCAATTCCTTACGTTCCAACCAGCTCCAAGCAACCCTTAGAAGTTTCTAAACAACTTCTCTTAACACATCAACCAAGCTTATGAAGATTTTCTAGGGTTTCATTTTGCGACTATTGGAATAAAGTAGTATTTAGGGCTCTAGTATTGAAATAACTTTGGAATACTACTAGGGATACTAGGCCAAGGTATTTGGGATTATACAATAATACCCAAAGTATTTTCTACTCAAGTGGGGAAGGGGGAAAACAACTACAAATGGGAGGAGTATTTTGCCTTGGAAGCTTAAGTGTGGGATGAAAATTGTCTTCAACCTAAGGGGGTATATATAGAAGAATCAAGGGTCAAGATTAATGCAAGTGGGTGGTGAGGATGGGTACATGTGTGTGGGTATTTGGCCAACCAAGTGTTCACCACAAAAATGGGACAAGTGGCCACCACAAAAATGGGCCACTTGTCCGCTAAAAACGTCCACTTGCCGCTTCTCCATTCGCCAACATGGCCACACGGGGTGACACGTGTCGCCCCTACTGATCAAAATATTTCATCTTCCAAAATATCCGTAATGCCAAAAATCCGAAAATAAAGTGGGCCCACAAAATCGTAAATTTTCGTGGGCCCACGTGACCAATTTCGGAAATAAAATTTCATAATACTCAAATATTCTAAAAAGTCCAAATACCAAATCTGGGAATCCAATTCCCATTAACGAACCTTTTTCCTTCACAAAATCCGGAAACTTTTCCGTCGAAAAATCACATCTTTCTTCCTTTCCAATTTTTGTGTCGTATTCTCGTACGTACGTCCTCATATACATACTCTGGAACTACGGGGTGTAACATTCTCCCCCCCTTAGAAACATTTGTCCCGAATGTTCCTTCTAAGTCTCCAAAACACACATGCGCCGATATAGTCTCCACTATTGTACTTACGGAACCAATTATGCCACACATGGCCATAATACCACATACGCGCAAAAACTCACATCCAATCCAACGAAGAATCACCTCAAATCGTATAACAATACCATTAGCTCCACCTATGGTCCAAAGGATACTTTCTTCACACACGAAATGATCACTTTTATTCTCATAACACATGCTCGCTTCTTCCCTTACTCGTCGTACCCTCCTCGTACACTCGAACTCTTCCTCATATACTTACCACATTTCTGTCATTGCTTCAGTTTCCAAAATCTCGGGGTTACTATCTCTAACTTGGTCATCATTAACTGGGAACACTGCGGAGGATATCCGATTACTCTTAGAAACATAGCAACATGGAATCTGGACGTCTTGCCTCACAAGTCGGACGGCGGTTAACTTATACGCAACTGGCCTATTCTACTATTATATGAAAATGCCCAAAGTACCTCGGGCTAAGTTTCCCTTCTTTCCAAATTTCGTCACACCTTCCAGGTGGTACCTTGAAGACCCACCGTCGACACGAAATCCAAGTGTCGGCCGATTATCCACACGACTTCGCTGACTCGGAGTCGCTAAAAAAACCTCTTACGGATAAACTTCACCTTACCCACATCCTGCTTTGAATCAAGTAGGGACCGGTATCGAACGCCAACATCGAACCAATCGGCCGTGACCTACACTTTCGTCCATACAAGGCTTCATAAGGCACCATCCGAATACTAAAATGGTAGCTAGTATAATACTCACTCAACAAGAGGCAAATAATCCTCACTACCCACGAAATCAAAACACCGGCGTAACCTATCCTCAAATGCGGATAAAATCGTTGTTCGTCCGTCGGCGAGGTGAATGCAATCGAGACTCACTGAGTTCCTAATCCCGCTTGGTAAAACCTCGAAAAAGAAATAGCCATAAAGCGGGATCCATCGCCGTAAAATAAAAGTAGGAACCGTGCGACTTTACAACCTTCCTGATAACATCTCGCATAACCCTCCGTCGAGTAAACAGTCCTAACTGAAAGATAAGATGGGCAGACCTCATCGGCCCGGCTACTGGTCGAACGCATCCACGAACTCGTACGATGGTTACCTAACTTGGGCTTAACACCCTCGTTACCCTATCATCTAGCGGGACCACCTCAAACCGGCCCGCGCGTCCGGCTGCGGGTTGACTCGCGATATGGCCTCAACCCGACCCACCGTACTAAACTCGTTCCGATCCGAACAACCTTACGATTCACGCGTCATGAAAGCTACCACTTCCATCTCACACTACCCATGGAATTATCCCACAATATATATCACACATACCAAGTACTTCGACAAGGACCAACCGTAACATCCACTCAGGACGGCCTTGCATCCAAGGTCCCAACTGTTATAAATTCTAAGGCTCCCCATTTTCTCGTCCCCAGACTTACCCTTTTCAACTACCCATGTTTTCTAATCACAACTTACACAATGCTAACCGAATATAGCACTCACGTGTATCTACCATAACGACTAAACAAGTCTCTTAAGGTGAAGATATCTCTGTAACTCTTGCCTCACTTTCCCTGTCGCTCTAATCAAATCACCTCTGTTGGCGCATAACTATAGAAGGTGATGAACCAGCCACTGATCCCGAAGGCTGAGTCGTAACATCTGCGCCACCTCTGGTCGGACAATTTCTCGCAAAATGGCCCTGCTGGCCGCAAGCCTAACAAGCTATCTAAGTAGTACGACACTCCCCGTAAGAACACCTACCGCAACAGCCATACCGAGGTGGGGGTGACCTCCTCTGACTAACACCCCTTCCTCTCCGAACCACTGAATCCTCAACTGACTTGGTAGGCTAAGTCATCCCACCTGTATCCCTCCTACTAGGACATTCTCTCCTCACGTATGCGCACTAACGCGGGGACATAACGAGCCAATAAGTCAAACTCTATCAGTATTCGAACCGTCCGCCGTTACGCCTCAACCTCATAAATCTATCTGCCGTGCTCTCGCCATCTGAGGGCAAGAAGTGTGTAAGAAATGCCTCGAGGTCTTGATCACTTTCATGATCCATTGCTGTCGAATAAACTCGATGATCTTCCTCGATTCTAGATCCATAGAACTCGGGTGGTGCAACTCAAGAAGTCCGAAATCTCAACTATCGGATCTAGGGTGAACTCATCGGTTCTTTGGAACCTCAGACTCTGCGTCCTCATTCCTAGCCACAAGCCTAGCTAGTAACTGGGTCATTTCCTTGTAACTCATATCCTCGGCTCCTGGTCGTGAAACTGGAGGCTCAGGTATCGTGGTCTCTGTAGCTACTGCTACTGCTCTAAACTCTCCTGGGGCTAGCGGCGTCGCAGAACTCCCTGAATGCAGCGCTGCCTTAGATAATGACTGGGCCTGTGCCCTGGTAACCCTCTGTGCTCTACTCGCAGCTCCCTCTGCTGCCTTGCCCTTCTGGGCTCAGGTTGCCTTGCGTAGAGGCATAACGGGTGAAAAGAAAACGTCAGAGGGAGTCCAACTTATAACACAGCTCTAAGGCAGGATCTCAGAGTGAGAAGAATGGAAACCAATCCTAAATATCCTGTAGCCTCCTGATTATAGATGTGGTGCACAACACACCGATAATCAAGACTCTACTAGATACGGTCTGTAGACACTTTCCGAGGATTAACTGCTCTGATACCACTTTTGTCACGACCCGATCTCGGGCCCGCGACTGGTGTCTTACCCCGGGCACCCTAGTGATACAACATCAGAGAAAATCAGCGGAAAAAAAACTAAAACATGAAATAAGATAAAATAAGAAACATGCTAACCAAAACGGTTACCTTTCTGCATATATATATACCTGAACAGTTAAATCCTTTTACAAACCACCGCCACAAGTACTACAGACCTCTATGAATTTTATAACAACTATGGACGGGACGGGGCCCGCCATACCACGAATGTAAGCACCTACAACGCGGGGACTATACGAATAAGCCTCGAGAAAGCGGAGCTTCCCAACGACGTGATCCTATGGCGAGGATCAACAGCGGTGTACCTACTGCGGCATGAACGCGGCCCAGGAGGGCGATACAACGGTACCAAGTATGTGGCCCGAAAATCGTAAATGAAATCATAGTAGTCTATATAAAGCAGAGACATATATGGTAACCAAACTACGATTACATAATATATGGCGATTGTCACGACCCGATTAAGACGTGGTGGTGCCTTACCGGGCACCCTAGTGATACAACATCGAGTGTCGTGGAACATAAAACAATACAAGACATATTATGAAATATGAAACAATAATCTGAGAAAAACTTGTCTTTCGGCGTATATATAAATAACAACTTTTTCCAACATGAGCAGTTTTAATCCTTTTTACAAACCCCCCACAACTTGATTACTCTGGACCTCAAGAAATGATCGACAACAATGGCGGGACGGGGCCCCGCCATACCACGAATGTAAACACCTACAACAACAGGGACTATACGGCGATAAGCCTCGAGAAAGCGGAGCTTTCCATGTATTTGTGACCCTAGGCGAGGATCAATGGCGGTGTACCTTTACTGCGGCGTGAGCGGCCCCGAAGGAGGTCGATCAACAGTGCAGTATGTGAAACAAACAAAATAAATAAATCGTAAATGAAATCATAGTAGTCTATACAAAGCGGGAGACATGTATGATAACCAAACTACGATTCACCATAAATAGCGATGCGTGTCAAGTCGTGACTCACGCCTCAAAGTCATCACTCGATATAACTATGGGTCTCAAGCCCATAACATCAATCATGCGTGGAATACCTTCCTCACCGCGATAGCATGATAGAAAAACACCAAGGAATACACATGAACACGGGTCCCACGTGTCCAACTAAAACCGTCTGGGGTAAGTGCGAAGGCATAGCCGACTACTAACACCAGCGGTACCAACAAGGTCGTGAATCGTATCATAAGATCTGTCTAGGCCGTCACATGATCAAAGGCCGCCACTTGCGCGATATCTAATGTCGCGTCTAGTCTTGGAACTTCCGCAGCTCCGCGTAGGCCAATCTCATCGGCCGCGTGAGGTATTCCCGCGTCGGTAGCTACTCCCGGCGTCGTCACCGACTTTCGAGTCGCATGGCCCTGAGGACCGCATGCCCGTAAGGGCGACGCTAACACGGAAACTCTCGTAGCTCGCGTAGGCCCCGGGACCGCGTGAGGTATTCTCGAATCATGGTCCCGCATCGCTGAGTCTACCCGCGTCGGAGGCGACAACCCGGAATCACCTCGAGATGAATGCCACAATACTATCATAACGATCGATAGTTAATAAGCACAATCAAGAAACCCCTTTACACAAACATCACAAGATACTAACACACGTAGCATCCTAACACGTTTACTTATCAAAGCAACAAGAAAGTATTACAAGGCTATCACAAACCAATACAATCAAGTTATTCACACAAGGTACTTTACTAACAAGTTCGTATCTATCCCCAAAGTACTTCACACATTAAATCTTAAAAAGATCTGCTTTCTTTCACATAAGTCACACAATACCCGTAGTATAAAATAGAGTGGTATCCTTTTAAGAAAACTAAAACTCTTACCTTTGTAAAATCAAGTAACAACATTATTATCCAAACGTCAAGTTTTCCTAATTTCAAATGTTCACGTTTCTTATTTTAGAAAGGTTTATGATTCATAGTCTTATTCATTTAAGAATATAATTCTCTTTTAAACAATCGAGAAACATAAGTCTTATGTGAGTAGGATATTCTTGTTTATAACAATCTTATTACAATGACCATGATCTAGGAAATATCATTTTGTCTCATCTTAGCTTCTATGCGGATGGAAGTTTCTCTTGGTTTTAATAATACTTAATTATTCAAAACATTTCCTTTTAATGTAACGCGATGGTTTGTCGATACACATTCGATTTCAAATCGAGAAAGCATTCTTAAGCGTTATACCTAACTTCCCATAAACCTAGTATAACTCTTAAGTTTTCAACCACCAAGTATTACTTCTCCTTTCAAAATGATTCAAAAATCTTTTGAAATACTTTAAGTTCTTTCTTATCATATAACAAGCCAGTTATAGTTCAAATCAGTTACCTATTAAAAACCACATTTATTTTCTTACTAACATAAAGTCATTATAACCAACTTCCCATAAAGCCGTTATAACACTTTATGTTTTAAACCACTCAAACCCATTTAGCACATGTACGTATACCGTACTACATAGTTCACTCATATCATGCTAGAAGAGTTAGGAAGAGGTTCACATACCTCGCGACGAGTATCGACTAATAGCAAAAGCGCTCAACGATCGGCTACTCCTTAAGCCAAGTGGATCATTCCACACGTAGCACTTCAACCTATAAGGCCACGAGTGCTTATTAACATCGTAGAACATTCTACGTAAAATTGGTACCTCCCCGCCACGCGCGCAAATCTCCTCTCTATCGGCGGCTACAAGACAACGAGGGGTTATACATCTAACGAGCGGGTACAATTCTACTATCCGTAATACTACACAAGTCTCGCATGTCTGATCCATGTAAAAACGATTCGATTCGGTTCCTTATTCTTCAGGCTTAAGTCAAAAGACATTGCCAACAACTACGTTCAGTTCTATATATAGTATACTTCAACTATATATTCTAACAACATGTAATATCCAATTACAATAGGGGGACAAGATAATTACCTCGATAAGCCCATAATTATCCGAGTTTAAAGTCGATCCTTAGCAATGTTTCGCTCTACCTGCCGGGTGCTCTCATCGCTCCAAACAACCCTTAGAAGTTCTAACCAACTTCTACAAAGCACTCCAACTAACCATGGAGATTTTCCTTAGGGTTTCGGTTTTGTGACTGACGGGAAGTATAATAGTATTTCCGGGCTTTTCGTATAGGTATAACCTTAGAATACCACAAGGTATAAGGCTAAGGTATTGGGCATTATAACAATACTTTTGAGAGTATTTCTCAACCAAGGGGGGGTACCCCACGAGAACACCCCAAGGTAGGGGGGGTGCTCTCGGCCGAAGAACTACTAGGAAGGGAGAGGGTGCTCTCGGCCACAAGGCCACGTGAAAGGGGAGGAGGCTCTTGGGCGAGAGTCAACAAGAGGAGGAGAGGGTTCTCAAGACTTTAGAGATTTGAGGATGAAGAAGTCTTCAAAGGGAGGTATTTATAGGGTAAGCAAAGGCCAACCAAGGGCGAATCTAGCCAAGTGCTATGCAAGTGTAGGGCCAAGATGTGCCCAAGTGCCCTAGTCCCTACTCACAAATCCTCACAAAATATCTCACCAACTTGACCGCTGGCGTCGAGGGTGGCCGTCAACTCCGCAACTCGAGGGTGACAAGTGTAAGCCCTCTCGTTGGTCCAAAACATTTCATCTCTCGGAAAAATCCGCAAAAATAAGAAAAGACATAGCCGAATTTTCCTCGAAGTTATGTAAAGCGTTTAGTCGAAACGACTCTGGCAGGGTGTTGTGCACAAATGCCATTCGGCGAGCCACTGGCGGGGTGACACGTGTCACCCTCCTATTGGCCAAAATAAAACATCTTCCGAAAATATCCTGATGGCCAAAATCTCGAAAACAAAGTGGGCCCACAAAACCGTAAATTTCTCCTGTGGGCCCAGCGTGACCATTTCCAAAATAATATTCCATAATTCTCTAATATTCCAGGAAGTCCGAATACCAAATCTGGGAATCCAATTCCCATTAACGAACCTTTTTCCTTCACAAAAGCGGAAACTTTTCCGTGGAAAAATCGCCTCTTTCTTCCTTTCCAATCTTTCTGTCGTATTCTCGTACGTACGTCCGCTTACATACCACGGAACTACGGGTATAACATTCTTCCCTTAGAAACATTCGTCGAATGTTCCTTCTAAGTCTCAAAAGCGAGCGGCGTGCGGTATAGTCTTCACTACTATACTTACGAAACAATCTGCCCACGGTGGCCACGAAATACCACGCAAAATACCTACATCCTAGTCCACGAGGAAACACCTCTAACATCACCACAAATAATACTACTTTGTCACTTTGTCGCGAGCCTTGCTCCAACGACCCAACACATGGTACCGGCTGCATGCGATCACTGAAGCTGTCGTACACTCGAATTCTTACCATACTTCTGATACTGCTTTAGTATCCAAAACTCGGGGTTACTATCTCTTACGAGGTAATCATTAAGCGAACATTCGGATGGATCTTCGATACTTTCCGAACATAACAATACGAAAGGCCGGACGTCCTTCCTCCTAAGTCGGACGGCAAATGCTAACATATAGGCAACTGGCCTATTCTTCACATGAACTCAAAGGCCCAAGTAACTCGGGCTAAGTTCCTTCTGTTTCCAAAACTCGTCACACCTGTCCGGTGGTACTTTCAAGAAGACCGACCGTCGACTGAACTCTGGCGTCGTCGCCGATTATCCGCACGATTCCTCGAGCCGTCGAACTTTCTGACAAGCTTCACTATCCACGATCTGTGGAACAAGATCAACCAACTATCGAACCACCGCCAACATCGAACCAATCGACCGACAACTTGCATTCCTTCCCTGAGGCTTCATAAGGCGACATCCGATCACCAAATGGTAGCTTAAACACTCCCAACCAGGAGACAACGATCTTGCGGCTACCCCATCGGCGACCACGGTCGAACGCGTCACGAACTCGTCGTTGGTTAACTAAACTTGGGCCTAGCACCCTCGTGACCCTACCACAAGGCGGGACCACCACAACCGCATCTTCCGCCCATACATGCGCGGGTTGACCCAACGTGGCCTCAACCCGACCGAACGCGCGCAATACTAGCTCCGATCGGAACAATCTCACTAATCACGTTACGAAAACCTAGCGGTCTTCTTAGCTCAACCACCTCTTCATTTCACACTACTTGGGACTATCCCCAAACACACGGCTCACGTGCACTATGCACTCCTATAAGGGTCAAACATAAACATCGTCTCTGCAGAGATGGCCTTACCTCTAAGGTCTTTGCGTATAAAGCTCTAAGGCTCACACTTTCTCTATCCTCCAAAATCTTACTCGGTTAACCCACCATGATTTCTAATCACAACTAACACTGCTATCAGAACATAGCACTTAAGGTATACTCACCTTGAAAGTCAGAAGGACACTTGCCGCTCTGCCCTGCCTTCGCCCTTGGTTAACCCGTCGATCTCTACGTTTCTCGGCTGCGCATAAGCCCGCACCGTGCCATGCTCAAGCCAATCAAGAATTACTCTTGCACAACCCTTTCTTAGGTAGTCATCAAGACTCGTGGTACATCGGTATAATCTCCGGTAGCCAAATCCATGGCTAATGTAAGGTCGCCTCTGCAATCTATATTCTCTGTTCCCAATCGTGGGCGAAGGTTCAAATATCATGGCGCGATAAGGCTGCCGTCGCCGTGCTAAACTCTGCTGGGCTAGTGGCGTCGCAGAAATCCCGAATGAAGCACTACCTAGGTAATGATTGGGCTGTGCCTCGCAACCCTCGTATTCTACTCACGGCTCCTGCCTTGCGCCTCACGGGCGGGTTGCCCTACGCGGAGCATAGCGGTAAGGGAAAGAAATACGTTTAGAGGTCCAACTTAAACAGCTCTAAGGCACGACCTCGAGTGAGAAGAATAGAAACCAATCCTAAATATCCTATAGCCTCACGATTATTGGCGTGGTGCACAACACCGATAATCAAGACTCTCTTGGATACGGTGCGTAGACACTTTCAGAGGATTAATCGCTCGATACCACTTTTGTCACGACCGATTCCGGGCGTGGTCGTGCCTTACCGGGCACCTAGTGATACAACATCGAGTGTCAGAACATAAAACAATACAAGACATATTATGAAATATGAAACAATAATCGAGAAAAACTTGTCTTTCGCGTATATATAAATAACAACTTTTTCCAACATGAGCAGTTTTAATCCTTTTTACAAACCACGCTTGCAGCGGTACTACAGACCTCAAGAAATGATACGACAACAATGGCGGGGACGGGGCCGCCATACCACGAATGTAAACACCTACAACAACGGGGACTATACCGTGATAAGCCTCGAGAAGCGGAGCTTTCCACGTGACTGTGACCCTAGGCGAGGATCAATGGCGGTGTACCTTTACTGCGGCATGAGCGGCCCGAAGGAGTCGATAACAGTGCAGTATGTGAAACAAACAAAATAAATAAATCAGTAAATGAAATCATAGTAGTCTATACAAAGCGGGAGACATGTATGATAACAAACTACGATTCGCATAAATAGCGATGCGTGTCAAGTCGGGACTCACGCCTCAAAGTCATCACTCGATATAACTATGGGTCTCAAGCCCATAACATCAATCATGCGTGGAATACCTTCCTCACCGCCGGCGATGCATGATAGAAAAACACGAGGAATACACATGAACACGGGTCCGCTGTGTCCAACTAAAACCGTCTGGGGGTAAGTCTGAAGGCATAGCCGACTACTAACACCAGCGGTACCAACAAGGTCATGAGCGTATCATAAGATCTGTCTGCACCGTCACATGATCAAAGCGGCCACTTGCGCGGTATCTAATGTCGCGCGTCTAGTCTTGGAACTTCCGCGACTCGCGTAGGCCAATCTCATCGGCCCGCATGAGGTATTCCCGCGTCGAGGGTAGCTACTCCCGGCATCGTCACGGACTTTCAGTCGCGTAGCCTGAGGACCGCATGCCCATAAAGGGCGCACGCTAACACGGAAACTCTCGTAGCTCGCATAGGCCCCGGGACCCGCGTAGGTATTCTCGAATCATGGTCCTGCATCGCTGAGTCTACCCGCATCGGAGGCGACAACCCGGAATCACCTCAAGAGATGAATGCCACAATACTATCATAACGATCGATAGTTAATAAGCACAATCAAGGAAACCCCTTTACACAAACATCACAAGATACTAACACACGTAGCATCCTAACACGTTTACTTATCAAAGCAACAAGAAAGTATTACAAGGCTATCACAAACCAATACAATCAAGTTATTCACACAAGGTACTTTCTACTAACAAGTTCGGTATCTATCCCCAAAGTACTTCACATTAAATCTTAAAAAAGATCATTTCTTTCACATAAGTCACACAATACCCGTAGTATAAAATAGAGTATTTGTCCTTTTAAGAAAACTAAAACTCTTACCTTTGTAAAATCAAGTAACAACATTATTATCCAAACGTCAAGTTTGCCTAATTTCAAATGTTCACGTTTCTTATTTTAGAAAGGTTTCATAGCTCATAGTCTTATTCATTTAAGAATATAATTCTCTTTTAAACAATCTGAAACATAAGTCTTATGTGAGTAGGATATTCTTGTTTATAACAATCTTATTACAATGACCGTGATCTAGGAAATATCATTTTGTCTCATCTTAGCTTACATGCGGATGGAAGTTTCTCGGTTTTAATAATACTTAATTATTCAAAACATTTCCTTTAATTTAACGTTTGCGATGGTTTGTCGATACACATTACGATTTCCAAATCGAGAAAGCATTCTTAAGCGTTATACCTAACTTCCCATAAAGCTAGTATAACTCTTAAGTTTTCAAACACCAAGTATTACTTCTCCTTTCAAAATGATTCAAAAATCTTTTGAAATACTTCAAGTTCTTTCTTATCATATAACAAGCGCTTATAGTTCAAATCGATTACCTTTTAAAAACCACATTTATTTTCTTACTAACATAAAGTCGTTATAACCAACTTCCCATAAAGCCGTTATAACACTTTATGTTTTAAACCACTCAAACACATTTAGCACGTATGCGTCTCTGGTACTACATAGTTCACACATATCATGCTAGAAGAGATAGGAAGAGGTTCACATACCTCGCGGCAGTATCGACTAATAGCAAAAGCGCTCAAACGATCGGCTACTCCTTAAGCCAAGTGGATCATTCCACACGTAGCACTTCAACCTATAAGGCCACAGCGCGCTTATTAACATCGTAGAACATTCTACGTAAAATTCGGCGTACACCTCACATGCGCAAATCTCCTCTCTATCGAGGCGGCTACAAGCCAACCAGGGTTATACATCTAACCCGACGGGTACAATTCTACTATACCGTAATACTACACAAGTCTCATGTCTAATACGTCCATGTAAAACAGTTGATTCGATTCCTTATTCTTGGGCTTAAGTCAAAAGACATTGCCAACAACTACGTTTAGTTACATATATAGTATACTTCAACTATATATTCTAACAACATGTAATATCCAATTACAATAGGGGACAAGATAATTACCTCGATAAGCCCATAATTATCCGAGTTTAAAGTCGATCTTAGCAATGTTTCGCTCTACACGGTGCTCCGTCCCGCTCCAACAACCCTTAGAAGTTCTCACCAACTTCTAATAAGCACTCGAAGTACGCCTGGAGGTTTTCCTTAGGGTTTCTGTTTTGTGGTATTGGGAAGTAGAATAGTATTTAGGGCTTTTCGTATAGGTATAACCTTAGAATACCGGAAGGTATAAGGCTAAGGTATTGGGCATTATAACAATACTTTTGAGAGTATTTCTCAACCAGGGGGTACCCGAGAACACCCAGGTAGGGGTGCTCTCGTAGAAGGCCTACTAGGAAGGAGAGGGTGCTCTCGGCCACAAGGCCACATGAAAGGGGAGGAGGCTCTTGGGCGAGAGTCAACAAGAGGGAGGAGAGGGCCTCTCAAGACTTTAGAGATTTGAGGGATGAACAACTCTTCAAAGGGAGGGGGGTATTTATAGGGTAAGCAAAGGCCAACCAAGGGCCAAGATCTAGCCAAGTGCTATGCAAGTGTAGGGCAAGATGTGCCCAAGTGCCCCTAGTCCCTACTCCACAAATCCTCACAAAATATCTCACCAACTTGACCGCTTCAAACGTCGAGGTGGCGTCAACTCCACCAACTTGAGGGTGACAAGTGTCGCCTCTCGTTGGTCCAAAACATTTCATCTCTCGGAAAAATCCGCAAAATAAGAAAAGACATAGCCGAATTTTCCTCGCGAGTTATGTAAAGCGTTTAGTCGAAAACGACTCTAAGGGTGTTGTGCACAAATGCCATTCGGCCAAGCCACTAGGCGGGGTGACACGTGTCACCCTCTATTGGCCCAAAATAAAACATCTTCGAAAATATCCACAATGGCCAAAATCTCAAAACAAAGTGGGCCCCACAAAAGCAGTAAATTTCTCCGTGGGCCCACGTGACCATTTCCAAAATAAAATTCCATAATTCTCTAATATTCCGAAGTCGAATACCAAATCTGGGAATCCAATTCCCATTAACGAACCTTTTTCCTTCACAAAACCGGAAACTTTTAGTGGAAAAATCGCCTCTTTCTTCTTTCAATCTTTTGCACGTATTCTCAAATGCGTGCGTCCTCGCCATACCACGGAACTACGGGTATAACGATCATGTCAAGTCGGGGACTCACGCTCAAATTCATCACTCAATATAACAATGGGTCTCACGCCCCAAAACATCAATCATGCGTGGAATACCTTCCGCCGCTTGGCGTATATGATATAACAACAACAAGAAGTACACATGAACACCAGGTCCCACCTGTGTTATAAAAACCGTACGGGGCAAGTACGAAGGCTAACTACCAGATACCAAAGCGCGTCATCAAGCGGCCAGGAGTACGAAGCCAACTACGGATACCAAAGCCGTGCACTAACAATACTATCTGACGAACCACGAAGGCGATCACGGGCAAGTACGAAGCCAACTACCGGCTACCAAAGCCGTGTCACGTGGCGACCGGGCAAGTCTGAGGATAACTACGGATACCAAGGTCGTATCACGAGACTTCGCCACGGCCGATCACGGGGCAATCTGAAGCCAACTACCAGATACCAAAGCCGTGTCACGTAGCTGACCGGGGCAACTACGAGGGCTAACTACCAAACCAACAATCCCAGGGGGGGTTACACGTCTAACCGGACGTGTACAATTCTACTCCACAATAATACTACAAGTCTACTGTAAATACAGTCCTATGTAAATAAAGTTCAATTCTTATCCATATTCATTCTACATATAGTATACTCAACTATATATTACTACAACATGTAATATCCAATTACAATAGGGGGACAAAGATCATTACCTCGATAAGCCCATAATTATCCAAGTTTATAAGTCGATCCTGAGCAACGTTTAGCTCCAATTCCTTACGTTCCAACCCGCTCCAAGCAACCCTTAGAAGTTTCTAAACAACTTCTCTTAACACTTCAACCAAGCTTATGAAGATTTTCTAGGGTTTCATTTTGCGACTATTGGAATAAAGTAGTATTTCCGGGCTCCTAGTATTGAAATAACTTTGGAATACTACTAGGGATACTAGGCCAAGGTATTTGGGATTATACAATAATACCCAAAGTATTTTCTACTCAAGTGGGGAAGGGGCGAAACAACTACAAAGGGGGGGGGGATTATTTTGCCTTGGAAGCTTAAGTGTGGGATGAAAATTGTCTTCAACCTAAGGGGGTATATATAGAAGAATCAAGGGTCAAGATTAATGCAAGTGGGTGGTGAGGATGGGTACATGTGTGTGGGTAGTTGGCCAACCAAGTGTTCACCACAAAAATGGGACAAGTGGCCACCACAAAAATGGGCCACTTGTCCACCTAAAAAAACGTCCACTTGCCCTTCTCCAATTCGGCCAACATGGCCACACGGGGGTGACACGTGTCGCCCCCCTACTCGTCCAAAATATTTCATCTTCCGAAAATATCCGTAATGCCAAAAATCCGAAAATAAAGTGGGCCCCACAAAATCGTAAATTTTCCCGTGGGCCCCACGTGACCAATTTCGGAAATAAAATTTCATAATACTCAAATATTCTAAAAAGTCCAAATACCAAATCTGGGAATCCAATTCCCATTAACGAACCTTTTTCCTTCACAAAATCCGGAAACTTTTCCATCGAAAAATCACATCTTTCTTCCTTTCCAATTTTTGTGTCGTATTCTCGTACGTACGTCCTCATATACATACTATGGAACTACGGGGTGTAACAGATGTACCTCACTGCGGCATGAGCGGCCCGAAGGAGGTCGGATAACAGTACCAAGTATGTGGCGAAAATCAGAAATGAAATCATAGTAGTCTATATAAAACAGGAGACATATATGATAACCAAACTACAGTACATAATATGTAAGCATTTACGTCAAGTCAGGGACTCACGCCCTCAAAGTCATCACTCAAATATAACTATGGGTCTCACGCCCATAATATCAATCATGCCCGTGGAATACCTTCCGCCATCTTGGCGATCATGATATAACAACACCAAGAAGTACACATGAACACCAGGTCCCACCTGTGTTATAAAAACCGTACGGGGCAAGTACGAAGGCTAACTACCAGATACCAAAGCCGCATCATCAACTGACCGGGGCAAGTACGAAAGCCAACTACCAAATACCAAAGCCGTACCAACAAATCTATATAACCATACCACGAAGCTGACCCATGGCGGTCAAGCCAACTACGGATACAAGCTGCGCGCGTAGCTGGCGGGCAATCACGAAGACTAACTACGGATACCTGGCGAATCACGAGACTTCGTCACAAAACCGAACGGGTCAATCACGAAGGCTAACTACGGATACTGCGAATCAGCCACGACTTGGGAAATACGAGAGCCAACTACGGATACCAAGCGAATCGGTAAAGCCTGCGAGAGCTAGTCCATGGAATAATAATCACGTGCGTGCACTGGAATGCTCGTCGCTGCCGTGCGTCAAGTAAGATCATAACAAATCAGCCGCCCTCGTGAGAGCGGTGGTATAGAATTACAATACTAGCACGACAAGGATATCACACACAAACGTAGGCAAGTTACACACAACTCAAGGTACTTTCATTTTATGCCAAAGTCCAGGTTTTAACCCCAAAGTACTACGTACGTTAAATTCTTTTTAAAAGATCAATTTCTTTTACAAAGGTCACCCGATGCCCGTATTATCAAAATAGAGTGACTAACATTTTTAAGTAAACCAAAACAACTTCCATACTTTTCTTTTTAAACCAAATTAAGACAATACCATGCCTTCTTTTTAGACCAAAACACTTCTCCTTTTAAAGTCAAGTTACCATTTTAAAACCAATGATAAAACCATTCTTTTGCTTCCATAAGGTCGTTATAACTAACTTCCCATAAAGTTGTTATAACACTTTATGTTTTAAACCAATTTAAGACAAAACCATGTCTTTCTTTTAAACCAAAAACTCTTCAATTCCTCAAGTCTCTTTTCTTTTAGAAATCACGTTCCTTACTTTGGAAATTTAAGAAAAATCAATACTTGTTATTAATGATCTTAATAAAGCAGCCATGATCTAGGAAATGTAATAAAATTTTGTCTTATCTTAGCTTCTATGCAGATGGAGGTTTCTACTGGTTTTAATAGTAATAAATTAGCCAATACATTTTCCTTTATTAACGCTGCAGTGTTTTGTTCGATACTTATTCTCATTTCCGAGGTCAATATAACATTATTATTTAAAAACCAAGTACTCATTACTCGCGAATGAGGTTTCACAACTTTCTACACAATTCAAGTTCTTCACATATTATATCATGTCAAAAATAAGTCAAGTCCTTTATCTTTTAAAATCAATAAACCAACCAAATTCACTTAGCACATGTAAGTCTACCGTACTACATAGTTCACATCAATCATGCTAGAAAAGATAGGAAGAGGTTCACATACCTCGCGAATATTCTAAATACAAGATTCCTTTATTCTACAGAAAATTCGGACACCTCCCCCACGTAACCACAAAAATCTCTCTCTTACACTGCCCGCTACTGTGCCAACAACTCCTGAGGATTACACGTCTAACCGGACGTGTACAACACTGCCCCACAATAATACTACAAGTCTACTGTAAATACAGTCCAATGTAAATACAGTTTAATTCTATCAATCTTCTATCCTCATATAATATACTCAAGTATAATTACTACAATATGTAATATCCAATTACAATAGGGGGACATAGATCATTACCTCGATAAGCCCAAAATTATCCAAGATTATATGTCGATCCTGAGCAACGTTTTGCTCCAAATCCTTACGCTCCAACCCGCTCCAAGCAACCCTTAGAAGTTTCTAAACAACTTCTCTTAACACTACAACCAAGCTTATGAAGATTTTCTAGGGTTTCATTTTGCGACTATTGGAATAAAGTAGTATTTCCGGGCTCCTAGTATTGAAATAACTTTGAAATACAACTAGGGATACTAGGCTAAGGTATTTTGGATTATACAACAATACACAAGGTATTTTCTACACAAGAGGGGGGGAGGGACGAAAACACTACAAAGGGAAGGGAGTATTTGCTTTGGAAAGTATTCAAGTGTGGGATGAATTTAGTCTTCAACTTAAGGGGGTATATATAGAAGAATCAATGGTCAAGATCTATGCAAGTGTGTGGTCAAGATTGGTCCATGTGTGTGTGGGTCCCACCACACCACATGGCCAACGAAATTTAGTGCCTAGTGTTAGGGTCATTTCGGCCAAGGGGACAAGTGGCTAGCCACTTGTCCCACCAATTTCGGCCCACATGGCCACTCAAGGGGTGACACGTGTCGCCCCTTACTCGTCCAAAATATTTCGTCTTCCGAAAATATCCAAAATACCGAAAATCTCAAAAACAAAGTGGGCCCCACAAAACCGTAAATTTCTCCCGTGGGCCCCACATGACCATTTCCGAAAATAAAATCTCATAATTCTAATATAATCCAAGAAGTCCAAATACCAAATCTGGGAATCCAATTCCCATTAACAAACCTTTTTCCTTCACAAAACCCGGAAACTTTTCCGTCGAAAAATCACACATTTCTTTCTTTCCAAAATTTTTTTCGTATTCTCGTACGTACGTCCACATACATACCCTGGAACTACGGGGTATAACATTCTTCCCCCCTTAGAAACATTCGTCCCGAATGTTCCTTCTAAGTCTCCAAAACATACCTGCGCCGATATAGTCTTCACTACTATACTTACCAAACCAAATCTGCCACCAATGGCCATAGTATAACATACACACAACTCAATCCAAGCCAACGAGGAATCACCTCTAACGTGCATAACAACACAAAACTTCCACCCATGGTCCAAAGGATACTTTCTTCCCCTCTTCACTTATAAAAAGGACACTTCCATCATCTTAACACATCTTAGCCTCTTTTATTACTCGTCGTATCTTCCTCGTACACTCGAAATCTTCCTACAATACGTACCACATTTCTGTCATTGCTTCAGTTTCCAAAATCTCTGTTATACCCCGTATTTCCAGAGTATGTACGTAAGGGAATACGTACAAAAAGTTTGGCCTTAAAGTTTAGGCCTTGGACGATTTTTGGGCACAACTCACAAAGCAAATAGTTTTTCCGAGAAAGCGTTTCCACGACTTTCGTAGGGTAAATTCGGCTATGCCATTTCTAATTTTGCGGATTTTTAGAGACGAAACATTTTGGACCAGCGGGAGGCGACACTTGTCACCCTCCATTGATGGACTTGTGGCGGAATTGGACCGAATTGGAGAGCCAATTTTGTCAAGTAGTTGGTAGGATATTTTGTGTGCAAGTTGGCTAGGTACACTTGCCTAATCTTGGCCTTACACTTGCCTAGCACTTGGCTACATCTTGGCCCTTGGTTGGCCATCCCTTGACCTATAAATACCCTCTTGAGATGAAGAGTTCTTCATCCACAAAAGCTTCAGTCTAAAAATCCTCTCCTCTCCCTTTGTAGCCTTTTCGTCCAAACACCTCCTCCCCTTGTGAAGGCCCTTGGCGAATACCCCCCCTCTAGCCTAAGTGGTTTGGCGAGCCACACTAGCCTAGCCAAAATCTACCCCTCCCTTGGTAGAAAAGTTGTCTTCTAGTATTGTTATAATGCCCAAAATACCTAGCTCAAATCCTTAGTACTTAGTAGAAGTTGTGAAGAACTTCTAAGGTTTCCTTGGAGCATACAACTTAGGAGCAAAACCTTGCTCAGGCGCGACTTTATCTAGGATATTATTGGGCTTACCGAGGTAACTAATCCTAACCCTCTTTTGAATTAGAGAATACTTCTGTAGTAGTATAAGAATAAGTATTAGATACTTAGAAGAATATTGCGAATAGAATTGAACTGTTATCACGATAGAAGGGTTTAAAGAAGAATAATCAAACCGTACTTACATAGAATTTGTTTTCATAGTAGACTTGAGTAGCTCAGGGTAGGGAAGTCGCGATTTTCCGTAGGATATAGAACCCTCTGTTTAGAGCATTTACAAAGTAGTGCGAGCGTTGATAGATGTGTCGACTATTATAGGTTGATTCTCTGTGCGACATATTCAACTTGGCGGTGGTTTTTATTTGAGAAGGTATGTGATTATTCCTAAATCATGATATTTTACAATATATATGTAGTACATTAGACGTACATGTGTTAACTGAATAATAACTACGGCAATGTCTTTGACTTAAGCCTGAATAATACTTACGGCAATGCCTCACGGCTTAAGCCTGAATAATACTTACGGCAATGCCTCACGGCTTAAGCCTGAATAATACTTACGGCAATGCCTCATGGCTTAAGCCTGAATAATACTTACGGCAATGCCTCACTTTGCTAATAATACTTACAATGCCTCACGGCTTAAGCTGAATAATAAAGATCGAAAGCATTTCAAAAATCTTGAATCATTTTTCTGAGAAGAGAACTAATTGGTTTTTTTTAAAACAAAAGCTTAAGAGTTATACTAGCTTTATGGGAAGTTAGGTATAACCACTTAAGCATGATAAAAGAAACAGTTTGCCTATGTATTTATAACAGACTTATATTGACTTGTGAAAAGAATAATAAGATGGTTTGATAAAGTAGACATGATATGATGCTATGTGTGTTAGTGTCTTGTAACGTTTGTATAAGAGAGTATTCTTGTTGTGCTTATGTTGTTTAACGATAAGTTGTTATGTTAGTATAATATCACTCACCTCTTGACATATTACCGGGGGTTAAGCTGCCCTCCGATGCGGGGTAGACTCAGGCGGTCTGGGACCATGAGTCGAGAATACCTCATGCGGGTCCAAGGGACCTATGCGGAGCTACGGGAGTTTTAGGTTAGTGATGCGGGGTTATACCTCATGCGGTCTATGTGGCCATGCGGACTACGAGTCCAGGACGATGCTGAGGAGTAGCTACCCTCGATGCGGGGTTATGTACCCTATGCGGGCCTATGTGAGTGGCCTATGCGGACTACGGGAGTCCATGATTAGGCTTGCATGGTGATACTACGGGCAATTGGCCCTGCTTCGATCATTCGCGACCTAGAAAAGACACATTTCTGATTTACATTTGTTGCTCTTGTTTATGATGTGGCACTATATGCGGTCCCCTTGGTTGTTTCATACATACTTGCAAAACTGATTTTAACATGATATGTTTTCATTTAAGTATTTCTGATTTCATATACTTAGTACTGTTGTCTTGACCTCGCCCGGTGCGTTCATGCCGCAGTAAGAGCGGCAGTGCTAGATCCACATTCTTATGATCTCTACGTTGGTGTCGGGAGCTCCATCTTTTCCGAGGCTCTACTTTTGGGTATGATCTCCTGTTGTAGATAGTTTTTATCTGATCGAGGGTATGGCGGGGCCACTGTCGCCATAGTTGTATATTTCCTTAGAGTGCAGAGTCATGTTATGCAAGATCGGATGTATCGCTAAACCATGTTTATATATATATCGAAAGCGATGTTTTCTCACATAAAGCGTGTCTTATTTTATAAAGCTGTTTCATGTCTTGTTTTATATTTCCGATTACTCGATGTATGACTACTTGGGTGACGATCCACGGGCCGGAATGGGTCATGACAAAAGTGGTATCGAGCGATTAATCCTCGGAAAGTGTCTACAGCAAGTATCCGATAGAGTCTTGGTTATCGGTGTGTTGTGCACCACCAATAATCGAGGAGGCTATAGGGTATTTAGGATTGGTTTCCATTCTTCTCACTCGAGATCGTGCTTTAGAGCCGTGTTAAAGTTGGACCCTCTAACGTATTCCTTGTTACCATGTGATTATGCCTCCACGTAAGGCAACCGGGCGAGAAGGGCAAGGCAGCGAGGAGGCGCTAGTGGGACACCTAGAGTCACGAGGGCTCGAGCCCGGTCTATACCGCAGACGGCGAGTTCTATGACGCCCGCCGGCCAGAGAACCACGTACCAGCTCCTCTGTCCCACGGCACTGGGGCGGAGGTTAGGAAGGCTGAGAGATAGCCCGACTATTGGCTAGAGTTGTGGCGAATCTGAGATAAATTTGAATCTGCGATTCGATTCAGCTCGGCCAGATCGCGCCGTGGTGCACGAAGCGAATAGTTTGAGGCTACGAGATTTCTTGAGTTGTAGCCGCGAGTTTCTGGGTGGCGGAGGATGATCGCGAGGAGTTCATCCGTCACTCTGAAGAGATCATCACGGGTGATCAAGGCCTCGAGGCAGTCTGTGACGCCCGATTCGCGTCGGCTGCGTGATACGCGATCGATTGGTTTGATTCATGGGAGTTATCCGGGAGAGCACGCGTCCCGCCTACTTGGGATGAGTTCTCGGAGGCTTTCCTCACTCACTTCTTGCCTCCACGGATGAGGAGGCGCGGTGATAGATTTTTCTTCTTTGAGGCGGAGGGCGCCTTGTCGAGTACAATGTCGAGTTTGATTCATTGGCTCGATATGTCCCAGCGTTAGTAGCGATTATGGAGGATAGGGTGCACCGCTACGTCACGGGCTAGATGACTATATGGCGAGTCATGTGCGGGTGTTTCTCTTCAGGGTATGGACATTACCGCGTGCGAGCTCATGCTCTTGGATGTGAGGCGTAGAGACCGCGGGTTGTGACAGCAGCGAGAAGAAGACGGGGCGGCGAGTCTTTTGGTGGCTATCGTGGTGGCGGCCTCGGCGGCGATCTAGATTTGCACCACGGCCGGCTCGAGCACTCTGCACCGTCCTCGGCCTGGCCGGAGATATTCGAGGCGAACCGGGGCCCCGGGACTTGAGCGTCGAGCGGCGAAGTGCGGCGATCGGGACCACCCGCCGGTGTGGCCGTCGGCGAATCCGCCGGGAGTTGTGGTGCTACGAGCTTGTTTGATTGTAGCCAGTGGTCACTATGCGGCTGTCAGGCGAGGCGATCTTGATGGTAAGTCGACCCTCTGAGTTCTTTTCGGGTCTTCTTCATCCCCGACAGTTACTCGCCACGGAGTGCAGGGTACTCATGGACGGCCAGTCGCGGCAGGTCGTGGCGCGGGTCGATTCTAGCGGTCCTCGAGCCGCATTTATGCTTTGTCGGCCAGCGGGATCAGGAGGCCTCACCTGATGTCGTCACAGGTACCTTATCAGTTTCTGGGTTTGATGTTTATGCCTTGATAGATCCGGGTTCTACTCTGTCCTATATATCTCCCCTTGTTGCTAGTAGGATAGGGATAGAGCCTGATTCCATAGACCCTTTCGAGGTAGCTACGCCAGTGGGTGATTCGGTGGTAGCTCGGCGGGTATATAGAGCTTGTCCTATGACCATTTACAGTCGTCGGACCCTAACCGACTTGATAGAGTTGGAGATGATTGACTTCGACGTGATCATGGGGATGGATTGGCTAGCTTCTTGCTACGCCAATGTAGACTGCAGAGAGAGTAATGCAGTTCCAGTTTCTGAGGCCGGTTGTTGAGTGGGAGAGCACGGTATCGCCGAGGGTAGGTTTATTTCCTACCTCAAGGCTAGGAAGATGGTGCGAAGGGTATATCTACCATCTCGTTCGGGTGTTTGATCTTGAAGGCTGCGGTACCAGATTTTCGTCGATTCAAGTGGTCAGAGAGTTCCCTGACGTGTTTCCAGACGACCTCCCGGGTATCCCTCCTGAGAGGGAGATTGAGTTTTGTATTGACATTTTGCCAGACACTCGGCCTATTTCCATTCCGCCATACAGAATGGCACTGCGAGTTGAGAGAGTTGAAGGATCGGCTTAGAGATTTCTTTGGAGAAGGGCTTCATCGAGCCTAGTGTTTCTCCGCAGGGCGCGTGTATTGTTCGTGAAGAAGAAGGGCGGGGCCGCGCGTGTGTTGATCTGACGGTGAACAAGGTGACCATTAAACGAATACCCCCTTCCCGGGATTGATGATTTGTTCGACCGGTTGCGAGTGCGAGATGCTTCTCCAAGATTGATCTACGGTCGGGCTATCATCGTATGCGAGTCGAGAGGTGGATGTCCCTAGATTTGCATTCGGGACGATGCGGGCATTATGAGTTCGTGGTCATGTCTTTTGGGTTGACCAATGCTCGTGGTATTCATGGATTTGATGACCGAGTGTTCAAACCATTTTGACACGTTTGTGATAGTGTTCATTGATGATATCTTGGTTTATTCTCGCTCGAGCGAGGAGCATGCGGAGCATTTGAGGCTGTCTTGTGATTCTCCAGACCAGCGGTTATGCGCCAAGTTTTCCAAATGTTAGTTTTGGTTGACTTGATGGCGTTTCTTGGGCATATTGTGGTGATGGCATTCGAGTGAATACGGCCAAGATCGGCGATCGAGGACTTGGCCTGAACCTCTTACTCGGCAGAGGTTCGCGATTTTACGGGCCTTGCGAGGATATTATCGGCGGTTCGTGGAGAAGTTTGCTTATCTCTGCACCATTGACTAGGTGACTCGGCGGCGCCAAGTTTGATGGTGATGCTTGTGGCGGGGTTTCGATTCTTTGAAAGAAGGCGCGACCGCCCGTTCTTACTCTTCCGGAGGTCGGATGGTTATGTCGTGTATTGCGATCGTCGGGCATCGGGTTGGGATGTGTGTTGATGCGGCATGACGGGGTTATAGCATATGCATCCGGCGGTGAAGAAACACGAGAGGAACTACCCCACCCATGATTGGGAGTTGGCAGCTGTGATTCACGCTTTGAAGATCTGGAGGCACTATTTGTATGGGGTTCACGTGGATATTTTTACAGACCACAAGAGCCTCGGTATATCTTGACGGAGGAGTGAACTTACGGCGAGGCGGTGGTTAGAGTTGCTTAAGGATTACGATGTTGATATCTGTACCACGGGAAGGCGATGTTGTGGCGGATGCTCTTAGTCGTAGGTCGATGGGAGCCTATCGGATGTGCGGCTAGAGAGGAGGACATGGTTCGTGATTTGCATCGATTAGCGAGCCTTGGTGTCCGTTTGATTGATTACGATAGCGATGGGGTTAGAGTTCGTGAGGTTGTCGAGTCTTCCATCGTCGAGGAGGTGAAGAGCAGCGATTCGAGATCGGCTTTGATTCGATATCGTGATCTGACTCTTACGTGAGGAAAGGGTCCTTTTGAGGTAGCACTGATGGGGTGCTAAGGTTTGAGGCGGTGTGTGTTCGGATGTTTGGGACTTGGCCGAGTTCTTGGGGAAGCACACGGCGCGCGTTACTCTATCCATCCGGGTCGACCAAGATGTACCACGACCTTAGATCTGTGTATTGGTGAGATCGCGAAGAGCGGCGTTGCGAGTTCGTAGCTCGGTGCCCGTGTTGTCGGCGGTGAAGGTAGAGCACGAGGCACGGTGGTTTGTTGCGGCGATAGAGATCCGACACGGAAGTGGGAGGTGATCAACATGGACTTCATCACGGGATTACCTCGCACTCGGAGGAGACATGATTCTATATGGGTTATCGTCGACGGTGGCGAAATCAGCCCACTTTCTTCCGTCGGGGCGACTTTTTGGTGAGGATTATGCGGACTTTACATCAGAAGGTCGTCGGTGCATGGAGTCCCTATTTCGATCATATCGACAGAGAGCCCGGTTTACGGCTAACTTCGGAGGTCTTTCGAGAGGTTTAGGGGCGGTGAGCACGAATCGCATTCCATCCACGAGCAGACGGACGGGCGGCGCACTATCCGGACTCTTGAGGATATCTTTGCGAGCTGTGTTATCGACTCGAGTAGTGGGAGGATCATTTGCCTCTAGTTGAGTTAGCGTACAATAATAGCTACCAAACCAGTATTCAGATCTAGACTTATGATGCCTTGTATGGGAGCAAGTGCATATCGCCTATAGGTTGGTTCGATGTGGGCGAGAGTGCGGCTAGTGGGACGATTTGGTGCAGCAGCGATGGATAAGGTGAAGCTTATCCGAGGCGGCTATTGATGACTCGAGTCGGCAGTCGTATGCAGATCATCGTCGTCGGCTTCTTGAGTTCTAGGTTCATGATTGGGTTTTCCTAAAGGTGTCACCCATGAAGGTTGTGATGAGATTCGGGAAGAAGGCTTCGAGTACATTGGGCCGTTTCAGATTGTCCGCAGGGTAGGCAAGGTCGCCTATGAGTTGGATCTGTCGTCCGATCTGGAGGCAGTGCATCCGGTTTTTCACGTATCTATGCTGAGGAGATGTATCGGGGATCCATATAGAGTGCACCCGATTGACGATGTCCAGGTGACCGAGGGGTTATCGTATGAGAAGGTTCCCATAGCGATAATCGATCGTCAGGTTAGGCGTCTGCGGACGAAGGACGTGGCTTCCGTCAAAGTCTTGTGGCGGAACGAGCTCAGGGAGGAGATGCCGTGGGAAGCTGAGGAGGACATGAGGCAGAAGTATCCTCACCTATTCCCCACACCTCCAGGTAATTCACTTTCCTACTTGTAAATTTTCATTATCGTTTTTGCCTAAGTGTTGTTTTGTGGCCGTGTGTGGCTTTTGCAAACTGTTTAAGTTATGAAGAACCTTATCGTTATCTGTCTTGGGAAGGAACATTCGGGACGAATGTTTCTAAGGAGGGGAGAATGTTATACCGTATTTTGGAGTATGCGTGGGGAATACGTCAAAAGTTTGGCCTTAAAGTTTAGGCCTTGGGCGATTTTGGGCACAACTCACAAAGCAAATAGTTTTCCGACGAAAGCGTTTCCACGACTTTCGTAGGGTAAATTCGGCTATGTCATTTCTAATTTTTGCGGATTTTTCCGAGAGGCGAAACATTTTGGACCAACGGGAGGCGACACTTGTCACCTCCGATTGATGGACTTGTGGCGGAATTGGACCGAATTGAGAGCCAATTTTGTCAAGTAGTTGGTAGGATATTTTGTGTGCAAGTTGGCTAGGTACACTTGCCTAATCTTGGCCTTACACTTGCCTAGCACTTGGCTACATCTTGGCCCTTGGTTGGCCATCCCTTGACCTATAAATACCCTCTTGAGATGAAGAGTTCTTCATCCACAAAAGCTTCAAAGTCTAAAAATCCTCTCCTCTCCCTTTGTAGCCTTTTCGTCCAAACACCTCCCCTCCCTTGTGAAGGCCCTTGGCCGAATACCCCCTCTAGCCTAAGTGGTTTGGCGAGCCCCACAGCCTAGCCAAAATCTACCCCTCTGGTAGAAAATTTGTCTTCTAGTATTGTTATAATGCCCAAAATACCCTAGCTCAAATCCCTTAGTACTTAGTAGAAGTTGTGAAGAACTTCTAAGGTTTCCTTGGAGCATACAACTTAGGAGCAAAACCTTGCTCAGGCGCGACTTTATCTAGGCTATTATTGGGCTTACCGAGGTTACTAATCCTAACCCTCTTTTGAATTAGAGAATACTTACTGTAGTAGTATAAGAATAAGTATTAGATACTTAGAAGAATATTGCAGAATAGAATTGAACTGTTATCACAGTAGAAGGGTTTAAAAGAAGAATAATCAAGCGTACTTACATGGGAATTTGTTTTCACTGATGAACTTGAGTAGCTCACCGGGTAGGGAAGTACTGCCCAATTTTCCGTAGGATATAGAACCCTCTGTTTAGAACTGTTTACAAAGTAGTTTGAACGTTGATAGACGTGTCTGACTATTATAGGCTGATTCTCTGCGCGCGACATATTCAACTTGGCAGGTGGTTTTCGCTGAGAAGGTATGTGATTCTTCCTAAAGCATGATATTTTACAATATATATGTAGTACATTAGACGTACATGTGTTAACTGAATAATAACTATGGCAATGTCTTTGACTTAAGCCTGAATAATACTTACGGCAATGCCTCACGGCTTAAGCCTGAATAATACTTACGGCAATGCCTCACGGCTTAAGCCTGAATAATACTTACGGCAATGCCTCACGGCTTAAGCCTGAATAATACTTACGGCAATGCCTCACGGCTTAAGCCTGAATAATACTTATGGAAATGCCTCACGGCTTAAGCCTGAATAATAAAGATCTGAAAGCATTTCAAAAGAGTACTGAATCATTTTTTACAGAAGAGAACTAATTGGTTTTTTTTAAAACAAAAGCTTAAGAGTTATACTAGCTTTATGGGAAGTTAGGTATAACCACTTAAGCATGATAAAAGAAACAGTTTGCCTATGTATTTATAACAGACTTATATTGACTTGTGAAAAGAATAATAAGATGGTTTGATAAAGTAGACATGATATGATGCTATGTGTGTTAGTGTCTTGTAACGTTTGTATAAGAGAGTATTCTTGTTGTGCTTATGTTGTTTAACGATAAGCTGTTATGTTAGTATAATATCACTCACCTCTTGACATATTCAGGGGTTAAGGCGCCTCCGTCGGGGTAGACTCGGTGATGCAGGACCATGATTCGAGAATACCTCATGCGGGTCCAAGGGACCTATGCGGGCTACGGAGTTCGAGGTTAGTGATGCGGGGTTATACCTCATGCGGTCTATGTGGCCATGCGGACTACGAGTCGGGGCGATGCAGAGTAGCTACCCTCGATGCGGGGTTATGTACCCTATGCGGGCCTATGTGAGTGGCCTATGCGGACTCTGAGTCGAGATTAGGCTTGCATGGTGATACTACGGGCAATTGGCCTGCTTGATCATTCGCAACCTAGAAAAGACACATTCTGATTTACATTGTTGCTCTTGTTTATGATGTGGCACTATATGCGGTCCATCGTTGTTTCATACATACTTGCAAACTGATTTTAACATGATATGTTTTCATTTAAGTATTTTCTGATTTCATATACTTAGTACTGTTATCGACCTCCTTCGGGGGGCTGCGTTCATGCGCAGGTAAGGGCAAGCAGGTGCTAGATCCACATTCTTAGGATCTACGTTGGTGTCGGGAGCTCCATCTTTTCCGGAGTCTCTACTTTTGGGTATGATCTACCTGTTGTAGATAGTTTTGTTGATTCATGGTATGGCTGGGCACTGTACCTCCATAGTTGTATATTTCCTTAGAAGTGCGTAGTCATGTTATGCAAGATATCGGATGTAGCGCTAAACCATGTTTATATATATATCTTGAAAGCGATGTTTTCTCATAAAGCGTGTCTTATTTTATAAAGCTGTTTCATGTCTTGTTTTATATTTCCGATTACTCGATGTATGACTACTTGGGTGCCGGTAAGGCACGATCCACGGGCCGGAATGGGTCGTGACAATCTAAAGTCACTATCTCTAACTTGGTCATCATACTAGCCTCAAATTCCTTAAGGCCATTCCGGCCTTGCGACCGATGCAGTCGAACATATCCACGAACTCGTGCGATGGTTACCTAAACTGGTCTTAGCACCCTCGTGACCTACCACTGGCGGGACCACCTCGACCCGACCCCAACCGGGCTGCGGGTTGACGCGAATGGTCCTCGGCGACCCATGTCGCACGGACTCTTGTCCCCCGATCCGGAACAACCTTACCTATACAAGTCCTGAAAGCTACCACTTTCATCTTACACAACCCAAGGAATTATCCCACTAATACACCCCATGTATATAATGCTCTCCGACAAGGATCACCCGCAAAGTCTTTTACTCGAGACGAACCTACATCTAAGGTCTCAACGTGTAATATCCTAAGGTTCACACCTTCCATACCCCATACTTACCTTTTCAACTACCCACTGTTTACTAACACATCAATAACACAACGCTATCCGTACATAGCACACAATAATAAGATCATCATACTAAGCGTACTAATCTCTAGAGGGTTAAGGATATACCTATCTGTCACACCCTGAACCCCGGGCCCGTGACTGGTGCCCTACCTGGGCACCCTTCTACCTTAACAACTAAGTAAACTGCGGAAATTAAATAACACCCTTTTTTTTTAAAACCAACATACGTGCAAGGGCAAAGCCGACAAGGCTGCCATAATATACATACTCAAAAGACACTACACAATACATGAGTCCAATCCCACATATGAATACGGACCTCAAGAGTTTTCAGAAATATGACGGGACAAGGCCCGCCATACCCATGCGTACAAAAGCACATCTTGAAAGAACTTATACCAAAAGATAAACTCCGAACGAAGGAGCTATCCAAAACTCGAGCGGTCTACACTGCAGATCGCAAGCTGCGTACCTAAACTGCGACATGAGCGGCCGAAGGAGTCGATCTGAAGAATGTACCAAGTATGTGAGCGATGAAATCTTGTAATGAAATCATAACGATCTAAACAAAGCAGAGGCGTGTATGATAGCCAACCTACGATTACACAATACATAGCGATTATATCAAGTCATGGGCGCGTGCCTCAAAGTCACTACTCAAATATAACCGTGGGTCTCACGCCCATAATATCAATCATGCGTGGAATCCTTTCTCGCATCGGATCCATGATATAATGTAACACCAATAAGCATATCCAAGGAGTATCCCTCGTGGTCGCATGCCCCGGAATCCCACATCGTATAAGCATGATCATGGGGTATACAAACAAATCTGGGAATCAAACCGCTCGCAGTCACGTGCCGGAATCCCACATCGTATAAGCATGTCCAATGAGTATCCTCGTGGTCGCATGCCCCGGCATCCCACATCATATAAGCATGACCGTAGGGTAACACAAACAAATCCGGGAATCTAACCCGACTCACGGTCCACGTACCGAGAATCCCACATCGTATAAGCGTGTCAATGAGTATCCTCGTGGTCGCGTGCGGGCATCCCACATCGTATAAGCATGACCATAGGGTATCCCTCGCGGTCGCATGCCCCGGCATCCCACATCGTATAAGCATGACCGTAGGGTAACACAAATAATGGAAGCATACCCGTGGAATCCCACCTCACTGTCGCTACGTCCAAGTAAACTTACAACAAGGCGGTGACCTCCCGGAGAGTCGCGACAACGTAATAAAACATAATACTTGCACTCAAAGGCTATCACCAGCACATATAGGCAATTCTCAATTAATCAAGCCAAAGTACTTATCAAGGCACACATAGAATAATTCTCAATTAATCAAGCCAAAGTACTTATCAAGGAACACTTAGACTAATTCTCAATTAATCAAGCCAAAGTACTTATCAAGGCACACATAGAATAATTCTCAATTAATCAAGCCAAAGTACTTATCAAGGCACACTTAGACTAATTCTCAATTAATCAAGCCAAAGTACTACGTACGTACATTCTTTTCAAAAGACTCGTTTTATGTAATACCCAAGATACTAACACGTAGTATCAAGGTGTGTCTATTTTTCAAAGTAAGTTACTACACTTTAGAAAACTCATTTCAAAGCTTGAAATCAAGTAACTTCAAATTTTCATAATCAAGGCAACTCATGCCCATTAATCAAAATAGACAACTTTCTAAACCTTCCATAAAGCCGTTATAACCAACTTCCCATAAAGTCGTTATAACCCTTTATGGTTTTTAGACAATTTCATTCTTTTTATAACCAAGAGACTTATACTTTTAAAACCAAGTATCATATGCTTACAAATCAAGTTCTTAACTTTCAAAATACTTCAAGTCTCTTAATATTTAGAAAACAAGTTTCTTCTACTTTTAAACCTCAAGTAACTTACACCTTTAAAAATAAGTTACTTCTCTTAAATCATGTCATTTCTCCTCTTTTAAAACAATTAAGTAAATCACTCCTTTGACTTCCCTAAAGTCATTAAAACGACCCTTAGGTTTTGGAACTAAGGCACTAGACAAAAGGTTTGGAAACCACTTCCTTTTCAAGACTCCATGTACTTTAAGCAAAATACTTTCACTTTTAAGAATCCAAACTTCACTAAGGAAATGGATTATACAACTTACAATTTAAACATCAAAGTACAATCAAAGGAGTACATAGAACGAATTCTATTTTAGGCAATCCGAATACAACCAAGGAATGGATCATTTAAGGAGTAGGACATACTTTCTTTATCTTAAGGAATCGTGCTAGAAGAGGAGATAGTTCACATACCTTTTCGGCTAAATCCACAAGCTAAGCCGAATATGCCGTACGTAAAAGTTTCAACCTATAATGGTCACAACAAGACTATCAACTGCTAGTCTCTAACGTAGAATAATACTAAGTATACGGTCTCTAATTCTACGGAAAATCGGGCAGCACCTCCTTTGTTTCTACTCACTTTGCCACCTTTTTCAAGGTCGAATACAATAACCAACATGACACATTTAAGGCTCCAAACAACAACCAAACAAAGGGGATTACACGCCTTACAATACGTGTAAAATTCCGCCCCACAATTCATACGAAGTAGTTTAATACTCACTAGCCATTCTCGGCCAACAATAACCAACAACACTAAGTCTTTTCCAATCCTTTTCCAATTCCAAGTTCTAAGGTCTAACATGTTATATAGCCATGAACAACTTCAACAACTACAATTTCCTTCTTTAAACAACATGCGACAACTTAAACTAATAATCGACTTGAATTGTAATCTTAAAGCTAAACATGCTAGTTTTCGGATTAGGGTTCCAATAGCCAATATACTTATCAAACTTCATAATATACACCTCATGCTTGCTAATATCCATATCTACTACAACAAGTAAATCTTAACTACTAAAATGACAAAATTTATACCTTTATAAGTCCTTAAAATTTCCAAGATTCAAAGTCGCGCCTTAGCAATTCTTAGCTCCTTTCCTTAGGTTCCAATCCGCTCCAAGCACTCCTTAGAAGCCTATGAAGAACTCATCTTCAAGTTTCAACTTCAAAGTTGAAGAACTCCTTAAGTTTCTGCCTTGCGACTAATACGAAAACACCGTTTTTTCGAAATCTTTCTATTGAGATATCCTTACAATACCCTTAGGGACATTGGGTTAAAGTCTTGTGAACAAAGGATCAAAACTACAAATTTTTTGTGTTGGACAAGGACCAAACCCGAGAGCCTCTATTGAGAACAAGAAATGTTGTGAAATTTTTCTAAGTCTTCAAGACCTTGTCTTTCTACTAGTATGTATTTATAACACATTGGATGGCTTAGACTTAAACAAATGGGTGGCTTAGATGAAGATCACAAGGATTAAGCACAAGTGGCAAGTTGACTTGGTCAACAATATCAAGCTTAGCAAGACTTATCTTCCACCATGGTAAATGACCATTTTACCCTTACACATTTCGACCAAGACCAAGTGTGGGGTGCACGTGTCGCCTCTCATTCGTCCATAAAATTCGTAACCTCGTGGGCCCCCATAAAGCGTAAAAGTCCTCGGGTGGGCCCCACGTGACCAAATCCGTAAAAATTAATTTCCATAAGGTTAAGAGTTCCATACTTTTCAAATAATGTATTTTGAGAATCCAATTCTCAACAACGAACATTTTTCCTTTCCGACGTTCGGAAGATTTTCCGTCGGAAAAACAATTCTTCCTTTCGTACAAATTTCCAAGTCTTGATTCCTTACATACCTTCTCTTATACATGTCCTGGACTTACGGGATGTAACATTCTTCCCCCCTTAGAAACATTCGTCCCCGAATGTTCTTAGTCGGTTTTCAAGCTATACACACCCGCGATCTACATACTATGCCTATCAATCAAAACTGCACAAGACCAACGATGCCACACATGGCCACCACAACATACATAAATATAACAATGGACCTTCCGTCCGTGGTCCCTTCTCAGAAAACTCGAAGGTTACAGTCTTCTCAAACACGGGATCCTTAGAGGTTCCTTTCTTTCCTTACTTGTCATACTTTCTCGTACTTTCAAACTCATCTAGTACACGTACAAAATCTCAAATTTTGTTTCTGTTCTCCAATCCTTGGAATTACTATCCAAACTTGGCCATATTGTTACTTACATTCCCGTTAAGGCTCTTCTCGGTCCTTACGACCTGATTTCGATGGAACGCGTCCACAAAATCGTACAACAATTAACTAAACTTGGGCCTTGCATCCTCGGGACCCTACCACATAACGGGACCATTTCTAACTGACATCACCCCATTCCATACCACCGGCTGACCCGAAATGAGTCCATAACCCGACTCATCGTCACACTTAACTTCTCATTCTTATTCTGAAATAAATCTCTCTCTTATCTCAAGGTACTTCTCACCCTATCCTCCTATTCACTAGAGGTTCGTCACTTAAGCCGAAGTATTTCTACTGTACAATCTTCCCTATCGGTCTTACACTGTTACGGGGTAATTACCACTTGTGAACTCTACACAACTATAGTCTCAGTTCACTTATCATTCTTGTCAACATTCTTAACTTCTCACTTTACTAATCAAAGTATTCCTACCTCTGGGGTTACTATCACTTACAACTGCTAGCAATGAAGGGAAAACATATACGCTAGGGTAAAATCTGAATCTATCAATGCACGTATGATTCAAAAGAATCGAAATATACTTGTAACCCTATGCGATGTCGCCTCCTGATCCCGTCCCGTAGTCACGTCATCTCTGCGGTTCGAAGGACCGCCAGAACTATAAACTCCACCCTGACCTCTACCACGACTGGCTGACATCTGAACACCCTGCCCTGGGGGACGCACAGCTGTGGAGGAAAGGTAACCAACCATCGGCCTCATAGGCTGAGCCACCTTACCGGTGCTCTTTCTAACAGGACATTCCCACTTCTTGTGGCCCGGACGGTCACAATAATAACAAACACCTGTGCCATGACGGCATTTCCCCAAATGACGCTTACTACATTGGAAACACTGAGGAATATGTGGCCTCGACTGAGAAAATCCTCTGCTCCTCTGAGAACCTCGACCCCTGGAGCTTGGACCGGCTCCTAAATACCTTGTGGGGTCCAATATCCCACCTGTGAGCTGCGGGGGTATGTACTGGGTAGGCTGGGACGAATATCTCACTCGCCGCTGAGGCTGCTCGTCCAAGAACTCACCGGGATAACCAACCGGTCTAGCCCTCTTACGCTGATCTCCGCGTTGGCCCTCTACCCTCTGTACACACATGCATCTGGCCGAATAACCTCCTGCTGATGAAACTGTAGCACCGCTATCTTGGTCAATAACATAACTGCTTCCCTCATGACCCTATAGTCTTCTCCTAACTGAGAAACTGGAGGCTCTGGTGCTGGGGCCTCAAAACCTGGCGCAGAAGAACTCGCTTTACGTAAAAACAACTCGATACTAATATCCGTAGTACCAAACACGTTCATGTTTAAATCAAGTACTTTATACTTTTTAAACCAAGTGTCGTACACTTTTAAAACAACGTCAAGTATGCTTTTTAAAGCCCAAGTAACTAACTTTTTTAAGATCAAGGTACTTCTACCTTTTAAAACCAAGCCACTTATATTTTTCCATCAAGAAAAGTTCGGTATTTGAAAACAAGTTACTTATACTTTTAAACTCAAGTTACTTCTCTTTTCCCAAAATCAAGTTACATGACTTTCAAAATACTTTAAGTCTCCTTACTTTAGAATGTCAAGAAATCAATACTTGTTTATAATGATTTTATTAACGCAGCCATGATCTAGAAAATGTAATACAATTTTGTCTTATCTTAGCTTCTATGCAGATGGAAAATTCTACTTGTTTTAATATAATTATTTGTCATTACATTTTCCTTTATTAACGCTGCAATGGCTTGTTCGATAGTTATTCCCATTTCCGAAATCAAATAAAACTTTATTCTTTTAAAGACCAAGTACTCATTACTCACGAATGAGGTTTCACCACTTTTTAACACCATTCAGGTCAATTATAAGTCAAGTCTCTTATCTTTTAAAATCAACAAAACATTATTTTACCTACATAAAGTCGTTATAACCAACTTCCCATAAAGCCATTATAACACTTTATGTTTTAAACCTACCAAATTCATTTAGCCCACGTACGTCTACCGTACTACATAGTTCACAATAATCATGCTAGAAAGGATATGAAGAGGTTCACATACCTCGCGACGATTATCGACAATTAGCAAAATGCTCCAAAGTACTATAACCTTGCTAGCCTTTTCCACCCTTCAAGTAGAATACGCTACTCGTAGTACTTCCACCTATAATGGCCATAAAACGTCTATTAACTTCTAGATCTCTTCGTAGAATATTCTAAGTACAAGGTTCCTTATTCTACGGAAAATTGGGCAGCACCTCCCCCCCTGCAATCACATAAATACCCTCTTATACCAAGGCCTGCTACCAAGTCAACAACTCCAAGGGGATTACACGCCTACTGGTACAAGTCTACTGTAAATACAGTCCAATGTAAATACAGTTCAATTCTTATCAATATTCATTCTATATATAGTATACTCAACTATACATTACTACAACATGTAATCTCTAATTACAATAGGGGGATAAAGATCATTACCTCGATAAGCCCAAAATTATCCAAGATTAATAAGTCGATCCTGAGCAACATTTAGCTCCTATTCCTTACGCTCCAATCCGCTCCAAGCAACCCTTAGAAGTTTCTAAACAACTTCTCTTAATACTTCATCCAAGCTATGAAGATTTTCCTAGGGTTTTATTTTGCGACTATTGGAATAAAGTAGTATTTCCGGCTCTTATGTTGGGATTTCTATAGAATACTACTAGGGATACTAGGCTAAGGTACTTGGGATAATAATAACACTTGAAGAAATTTTTCCACAAAAGGGGTTGGGCGAGAGCCTACAGGGAGGAGTATATTTTTTTTGCCTTGGAAACTCTCTAAGTGTTGATGAATAAAGTCTTGCAACAAGGGATATTTATAGGACAATCAATGGCCAAGATCAAATCAAGTGTAAGGTGTAGATTGGGGACATGTGTGTGTGGATTCTACCAACCATATGTCCACCACAAATTTGAGACATGTGGCTAGCCACATGTCTCCAAGAAAACGTCCAAGGGACAAGTGTCAAGACCAAATCGGCCACATGGCCACATGGGGGTTCCATGTGTCGCCCTCCTACTCGTCCAAAATATTTCATCTCTCGAAAATATCCAAATATCCAAAAATCCGAAAATAAAGTGGGCCCCACAAAACCGTAAATTTTCCCCGTGGGCCCCACGTGACCAATTCCGGAAATAAAATTCTATAATTCTCTAATATTCCAAAAAGTCCGAATACCAAATCTGGGAATCCAATTCCCATTAACGAACCTTTTTTCTTCACAAAATCAGGAAACTTTTCCGTCGAAAAAAAATCACATATTTCTTCCTTTCCAATTTTAATGTTGTATTCTCGTACGTATGTCCTCATATAAATACCCTGGAACTACGGGGTGTAACACCGGTAGTGCTTATGTTATGTATGATAAGCCGGTAGTGCTTATGTTATGTATGATAGCCAGTTGTGCTAGGTTATTTTATTTTTGTGGGGTAAACCCCCAGGTTACTACTTATTCCATGGATTTGCTACCCATGATGCGAGTGCGACATTTGTACTCATTGCGGGCCCACCGGCCCCATGCGGGTAAAATAGTCCTATGCGGGTGAAATAGTCCCATGCGAGGCGGATGACCTCATTGCGGGTCCACAGGACCTATGCGGGTGAAATAGTCCCATGCGAGCCGAATGACCTCATTGCGGGTCTACAGGACCTATGCGGGTGAAATAGTCGCAGGAGTAAGATTGCTTAATGATACTACGGGCGGGTGGCCATACTTTGATTATGAGCCTCCTATTTTTATGTAGTAAAGTATACTCTTGTTTACTCTCATTGTTAGTAAGGCACAGTGTACTGTTATTTGAGTTATCATACATGTCTCCAGCTTTATTTTAGACTTTATAATTTCATTACAGTACTTTCAGTTTCACATACTTGGTATATGTTGTACTGACCTCCTTCGGGGGGCTGCGTTCATGCCGCAGGTAGAGTTGTACAGGTTGATGATTCTCACTCTTAGGATCACTGTTCAGCTGTTGAGAAGCTCCATTACTCCGGAGGCTTATCCTTGGTTCAGATCCCTGGTATTGTCGGTTGTTGTACATTCAGGGGTATGACAGGGCCCTGTCCTATAACAGTTGTTATTCTTAGAGGTCTGTAGTCATATTATGTGGATTGGGTTATAAGAACAAAGATGTAATGTTTTATTTTATGAGTTTATGTATGTTCCGCTGATATTCTCTGATGTATACCTGTAAGGGGTGCCCATGTAGGGCACCGATCGCGGGCCCGGGGTCGGGTCGTGACACCAGTTCTAGGGCGAATTTGAGATACGAGTCTCCAAGAGGAGGAGGACCTATATGGGTAGCACCGGATATGGTGCTGTGATATGAGGAAATATTGTGTGTGCCCAATGCTGCAGGACTTGTCAACAGGTTTAGGGGAGGCACGCAGTACTTCTTGCTTTATTTTGTTCGGGGTCGACTAAGATGTATCATGACCTCAGATGTATGTATTGGTAAGATGGCCTGAAGAGGGACGTAGCGGAGTTTGTTTCTTAGTGTCCAAATTAGTAGCAGGTCAAGGTTGAGCACCAGAAGCCCAGTAGGCTATTACAGGCGATTGAGATCCCGACTTAGAAATGGGAGGTGATTAATATGGATCTTGTTACATGGTTGCATCATACTCAGAGGAAGTGCGACTCCTTATGGGTTATGGTAAACAGGATGACGACATCAGTCCATTTTCTTCCGGCAGGACCACTTACTCGGCTGAGGTTTATGCTAGATTATATAGCAAGGAGATTGTGAGACTTCACGGTGTTCCTACATTTATGATGTCAGACAGATGAGCTCAGTTTACGGCTAACTTCTGGAGGTTTTCCAGAAGGTATTAGGGACACAGGTGAGTCTCAGTGTGGCATTTCACCCTCAGACCGACGGACAGGCAGAGCGTACTATTCAGGCACTTGAGGATAGGTTGCGGGCCGGTGTTATTGATTTCAGAGTTAGCTGGAAGAATTATTTACCCCTTGTTGAGTTTGCGTATAAAAAAAGCTACCATTCCAGTATCCAGATGGCCCTGTATGAGGCTTTGTATGAAGAAAGTGTAGACTCACCAATTGGTTGGTTCACCGTAGGCGAGGTTCAGATAATTAGCCCGGACTTGATTCAGCGGGCTGTGGATAAGGCGAAGCTTATCCAGGAAAGATTATTAGCAAGCTCAGAGTCGATAAAAACTTTATGCAGATAACCGACGTCGACACTTGGAGTTCAGGTTGACGTTTTAGCATAAGTATTGTTATGTGGCCAGGTGTGACAAGTGTGATTATGTTGGGTGTAGTCAAGGGACTATGCCAATATCCGTTTAGATTGAACTCCGAAAGAACATTCGGGGACAAATGTTTCTAAGGGGGGAAGAATGTTACGCCCCGTAATTCCAAGAGGATGAGATGAGAACGTACGAAAGGAAATAAGATTCGAATTTGGAACAAAGAAAGAAAAATTGGCAGAATATTTTTTGGACAGTTTTGATTAACTTTGTCACGACAGAGAGCGGGCATCGTGCCCTACCTGGGCACCCCTTTCAGGTATACATCAGAGAATAGCAGCGGAACATACACAACTCATAAAAATACTTAGACAATAAAAATCAACAGGCTAGCCGATAAGGCCACCTTCCTTAAAATATACATAACCAAAGAAACATCAGTTACACCTCTGTTCTTACAACCCAATCCACAAATGTGACTACAGACCTCTAAGAATAACAATTGTGGCGGGACAGGGCCCCGCCATACCCCTGAATGTAAAACAGCCGACCATACCAGGGATCTGAACCAATGATAAGCCTCCGGAGTAATGGAGCTTCCCAACAGCTGAACAGTGATCCTAAGAGTGAGGATCAACAACCTGTATACTCTTCCTGCGGCATGAACGCAACCCCCCGAAGGAGGTCAGTACAACATGTACCAAGTATGTGGCCCAGAAATCTTGTAATGAAATCATAAAGTCTAAAAATAAAGCTGGAGACATGTATGATAACTCAAATAACAGTACACTGTGACTTACTAACAATGAGAGTAAACAAGAGTATACTTTACTGCATAAAAATAGGAGGCTCATGATCAAAGTAGGGCTACCCGCCCGTAGTATCATTAAGCAATCCTACTCCTGGGACTATTTCACCATGAGGTCGTATGGACCCGCATGAGGTAACTTCATCGCATAGACTGTATCCGCCCGCATAGGTCGTATGGACCCGCATGAGGTATTCCTCGCATAGGACTGGTCCGCCCCGCATAGGACTATTTCACCCGCATAAGCCCTACGGACTCGCATGAGGTATTCCTCGCATCATGGGTAGCAAATTCACGGAATATGCAAATGCCACAAACCCGGGGAATGACCCCGTAATAAACAACATATCACTAGCACAACCGGCTATTATACATAACATAAGCACTACCAGCTTATCATACATAACATAAGCACTACCGGTTTATCATACATAACATGAGCACTACCGGCTTATCGTACATAACATAAGCAAGTTACGAAATCTCCCTAACTTCTTATTAGCCTTATTCATATACACTCTCATTTTAGTTTACTTAAGGCACTAACATGTCATTATAACATTCAGGAATTTAACCCAAAGTACTACGTACTTCTACTCTTTTAAAATGACTCTTTTTCATGTAAAACTTCCAAGATACTAATAACCGTAGTATCAAGTCATAACTACTTTTCAAGACAAGTCACAATACCTTTTAGAAATACATTTATAGGCTTCTAAATCAAGTGACTTCTTTCTTTTAAAACATTAAGCAATTGATGCCTTCAAATCAATTTGTCTTTCATTAATTCAAGTCATTTATCATTACTTACATTACTTAGAGTAAACCATTCTTTTTATCTTTCCATAAATCTATTATAACCAACTTCCCATAAAGCCGTTATACTAGCTTTATACGTTAGATACTTACATTCTTCTTTATAACCAAGAGACTTAAACTTTTAAAACGAAACAAGTATCATATACTTTTAAAGTACTTCAAGTCCCTTAACTTTTAGAGACTAAGATATCCTTAATATTTTTAAACAAGTGAGTTAATTCCCTAACTCAACCAACTTGGACATTCATAAGATAAGCCAAGGATATCAAATGGACTAGATTCGTCAAAATCTCGTACGTCTACCTTACTATATATTTACAACTATTCATGCTCAAGAGATAGGAAAGTTCCACATACCTCTTCGGTTCAATCCACTTGCTTAGTCCAATATGACATATGTATTATGTCAACCTATAATGACTATAATATGTCTATTAACTTCTAACTTCAAACGTAGAATATTCTAAGTGCAAAGTCACTAAATTCTACGGAAAATCGGACAGCACTTCTTTTGTTTCTACATACTTTGCCACCTTTTTCAAGGCCGAATTCAATAACCAAATACGCCACATTTAAGGCTCAACAATGTATTTAACAATAGGGGATTACACGCCTAACAAGACGTGTAAAATTCCGTCCCACAATTGATATCAAACTAGTCCAAAAGACAAAGTCACATTCGGCAATTTGAGGGACAACACCACAAATTCCTTTCCAATCCCTTTTCAATCCAAGTTGTTTAGTATAACATGTAATCAAGCCGCAATCGATTATAACTACTACAGTCCTCAAGTAGGTAAACATGCGACGATTCTAATTATCGACCAAATAGTATTTCAATTTCAAATGGCTAGCAATGTCAATTCGGATTTTAGGCTTCTACTATCCATACCACTTATCAATATTCAATACATATACTTCATGCTAGTTAAAATGTAATGCTACAACAATATGTAATCTTATAACACTTAAGAGAACAAGATTGTTACCTTAACGAGCCTTAATCCACTTCAAGATCCGAAGTCGCTCCCTAGCAACTTAGAGCCTCTCCTTGACACTCCAATCCGCCACTTGAAGCCCTTAGAAGATCACAAACAACTTTCTTTTAACTTCCAATCCAAACCTAGGAAAGTGACTAGGTTTTCACCTTACGACTAATACAAAAATGCCACTTTTCCGGGATCTTTCTATTGAGATACCCTTACAATACCCTTAGGAACCTTGGTTTAAAGTGTGGAGCTTATTGGACAACAAACAATTTTTTTTCTTGTTGGAACCCTATGAACCCGAGAGGTCCTCAAATGTTCATCGAATTTTCTTGAAATTTTTCTAAGTGTAGAAGCTTGTCTTGCTACTAGTATACATATATAACACTATGGAGGGACAAGATGAGAACAAATAGTTGGCTTAGATACATTTTCAATAAAGATCAAGCCAAGTGGCCCTTTAACTAAGTCAATTATATTAAGCTCTAGACTTTGCAAGACTTGGTCATCTTAATTATGGTCAAATTACCATTTTAGCCATGTCCATTTCGTCCAAGACCTAATAAGGGGGGGTGACATGTGTCTCCCTCCCATTCATCGCAATATTTCGTTTTCCGACAATTCCATAATTTCGATAAATTTTTACTAGTCTCAATTCTTAACACTTTGAATTCTTACGTACTTTCTTATAAACATGTCCTGTAATAACGGGGTGTAACATTTTTCCCCCCTTAGAAACATTCGTCCCCGAATATTCTTTCGGAGTCAAACTTATAGATAGCGACATATTCTCCTTTTACAACCCCTACATACCAATAATGCCACACGTGGCCACATAACATCACTTAAGCAAAATACTAAAATGTCAACCTGAGCTCCAAGCGTCGACGTCGGTTATCTGCATAAAGCTTCTGCCGACTCTGAGCTTTCCAATAATCTCTCTTGGATAAGATTCACCTTATCCACAGCCTGTTGAATCAAGTCTGGGCCAACTAACTGTACCTCGCCCACGTCGAACCAACCAAACGACGACCTACACTTCTGCCCATACAAAACCTCATATGGCGTCATCTGAATGTAAGAATGGTAGCTGTTGTTATAAGCAAACTCAACAAGAGGCAAGTAATTCTTCCAGCTAACTCTGAAATCAATTACACAGGCCCGCAACCTATCCTCAAGTGCCTGGATAGTACGCTCTGCCTGTCCATCGGTATGAGGGTGAAATGCCACACTGAGACTCACCTATGTCCCTAATACCTTCTGGAAAACCTCCAGAAGTCAGTCGTAAACTGAGCTCATCTATCTGATATCATAAATGTAGGAACCCCGTGCAGTCTCACAATCTCCTTGCTATAAGCTAGCATAATCCTCAGCCGAGTAAGTGGTCCTAACTGGAAGAACACGACTGGTTTCGTCAGCCTGTTAACAATAACCCAGATGGAATCATACTTCCTCTGAGTACGAGGTAACCCTGTAACAAAATCCATGTTGATCACCTCCCACTTCCATGTCGGAATATCAATAGCCTGCAATAGTGTTACACCCCGTAAGTCCAGGACATGTATAAGAGAATGTACGAAAGGAATAGAGACTTGGAAATTAGTACGAAAGGAAGAATTGTTTTTCCGACGGAAAATCTTCCGGACGTCGGAAAGGAAAAAAATGTTCGTTGTTGAGAATTGGATTCTCAAAAGACAATATTTGTAAAGTATGGAACTTATTAACCTAATGGAAATTTATTTTTTTACGGATTTGGTCACGTGGGGCCCACCCGAGGAATTTTACTTTTTTGTGGGGCCCACGAGGGTTATGGAATTTTATGGACGAATGAGAGGGCGACACGTGGCACCCCCTCCATGATGCTGGACGAAATATTGCAAGGGTGTTATGGTCATTTGACCTATGTAGATGATAAGTCTTCTAAGCTTGATATTGTTGACAAGTCAACTTGTCCACCTAGGCTTGATCCAAGTGAAACTCATCCTAACCTCACATTTGTGGATATCTAAACCCTCCAATGTGTTATATATACATATCTAGTGCAAGACTTGGCATTTAACACTTAGAAATTAGAGAAAACTTTTGTGCCAAGAACATAGCTCTCGGGTTTGAGCTTCCCACACAAGAAAATTTTTAGTTTGTGATCCATTAGCCACAATACTTTAAACCAAGGTTCATGAGTGTTTTGTAAGTGTACCTCAATAGAAAAATCCCGGAAAGAGAGAGTTTTCGTGTTGATCGCAAAGCGAAAACCTAGTGGCTTTTCTAGGTTTTGATTTGGAAATGGAAGAGAAGTTAGTTGTGAACTTCTAAAGGCTTCAAATAGCGGATTGGAGCGGAAAGGAAAGGAGCTAAGAATTTGCTAAGACGCGACTTTGGATCTTGGAAATTTTAAGGGCTTTGAAAGGTATAATTTTGTCGTTTTAGTAGTTAAGACTTACTTATTGTTGTAGCTATGGATTTTAGCAAGCATGTGTTATATAGTATGAAGTTTGATATATTTATGGGCTATTGGAACCCTAATCCGGATAACTAGCATGTTAGCCTTAAAACTACAATTCAAGTTGACAATTCGTTTAAGTCATCGCATGTTGTGTAAGAAGGAAATTGTAGTTGTTGAAGTTGTTTATGACTAAATAAAATGTTGACCTAAGAACTTGAAATTGGAAAAGGATTGGAAAAGACGTAGTGTTATTGGTTATATGTTGGCCGAGAATGGCTTTAATTATGGAACTACTTTGTATGAATTGTGGGGCGGAATTTTACACGTATTGTAAGGCGTGTAATCCCCTTTGTTTGGTTGTTGTTTGGAGCCTTAAATGTGGCGTGTTGGTTATTGTATTCGACCTTGAAAAAGGTGGCAAAGTGAGTAGAAACAAAGGAAGTCTTTGCCCGATTTTCCGTAGAATTAGAGGATTTACTTAGTATTATTCTACGTTGAGACTAGAAGTTGATAGTCTTGTTGTGACCATTATAGGTTGACACTTCTACGTGCAGCGTATTCGGCTTAGCTTATGGATTTAGCGAAAGGTATGTGAACTATCTCTCTTCTAGCATGATTCCTTAAGATAAAGAAAGTAAGTTCTACTCCTTAAATGATCCATTCCTTGGTTGTATTTGGATTGCCTAAAATAGAATTAGTTACATGTACTCCTTGATTGTACTTTGATGTTTAAATTGTAAGTTGTATAATCCATTTCCTTAGAGAAGTTTGGATTTTTAAAAGTGAAAGTATTTTACTTAAAGTACATGGAGTCTTGAAAAAGAAGTGGTTTCCAAACCTTTTGGCTAGTGCCTTAGTTCCAAAACCTAAGGGTTGTTGTAATGACTTTAGGGGAGTTAAAGGAGTGATTTACTTAATTGTTTTAAGAGAGGAGAAATGACATGATTTAAGAGAAGTAACTTGTTTTAAAGGTGTGAGTTACTTGAGGTTTAAAAGTAGAAGAAACTTGTTTTCTAAATGTTAAGAGACTTGAAGTATTTTGAAAGTTAAGAACTTGATTTGTAAGTATGTGATACTTGGTTTTAAAAGTATAAGTCTCTTGGTTATAAAAGAAATGAAATTGTCTAAAAACCATAAAGGGTTATAACGTCTTTATGGGAAGTTGGTTATAACGGCTTTATGGAAGGTTTAGAAAGATGTCTATTTTGATTAAAGGGCATAAGTTGCCTAGATTGTTGTTATACCCCGTATTTCCAGAGTATGTACGTGAGGGCGTACGTACAAAAGTTTAGCCTTAAGTAGGCATTAAGGGCGAAAATTGGGCACAACTCACTAAAAGAATCGTTTTCCGACGAAACGTTTTACCAAACTCGCGTAGGATAAATTACGGCTATGTCATTTCTAATTTTTGCGGATTTTTCCGAGAGACGAAACATTTTGGACCAACGAGAGGGCGACACTTGTCACCCTCTAGTTGGTGGACGTGCGGCGTCCATTTGGACGATTGGAATGGCTATTTTGTCAAGGAGTTGGTAGGATATTTTTGTGTAGTAGATGGATAGGGATACTTGCCTAAATCCTCACCCTACACTTGCATAGCACTTGGCTTCATCTTGGCCATTGGTTGGCCATTGGTTGGCCTATAAATACTCCCCTAACTTGAAGGTTTTCTTCATCCACAAATTATCTTCCAAGTCTCAAAACTCCCTCCCCTCTCTTGTAGTATTTCGTCCAAACACCCTCTCCCCCTCTAGCCTAGTGGCTTGGCCGAAAGCCCACCACCCCAGTTGTAGAAAGTTGTCTTCCAAGTATAGTCACTATTCCAAAATACCCTAGCCCAATTCCCTCATAGTATTTTAGTAGAAGTTGTTGGGAACTTCTAAGGGCTCTTGGAGCTATCGGAGCGTACAAATTAGGAGCTAAACCTTGCTCAGGAGCGACATTTAACTTGGATAATTTTTGGGCTTATCGAGGTAAATACTCTTGTCTTTCTATTGTAATTGGATATGTTATACCCCATATTTCCGGAGTATGTACGTGAGGGCGTACGTATAAAAGTTTAAGCCTTAAGATAGGCTAGGACCGAAAATTTTGTTCACAAGTACCGAAAAGAATCGTTTTCCGACGAAACGTTTTACAAAGCTTGCGTAGGGAAAATTACGGCTATGTCATTTATTATTTTTGCGGATTTTTCCGAGAGACGAAACATTTTGGACCAACGGGAGGGTGACATGTGTCACCCTCACATTGGACGTGATTGTGGGCGGCTAGTGGACGAAATGGGGGTCTTGGTTAGGTAGGATATTTTATGATAGTTGGTGTGGTAGATGGATAAGGTACACATGGATGAATCCACACCCTACACTTGCCTCGCACTTGGCTTCATCTTGGCCATTGGTTGGCCATTGCTTGACCTATAAATACCCCCTTAGTTGAAGACTTATTCTTCATCCTCTCTTGATAAATTCCAAGTCTAAAAATCCCTCCCTCTCCCTTGTGAGCTCTTGTCCAACTCCCCCCCCCCCTCCCCTTTGAGAAAGGCCTTGGCCGAGAGCACCCCTCCCCCTTTGTAGTGTCTGGCCAGAGGTACCCACTAGCCTAGCTGTTTTTAGAAATACCCCACTTGGTTGAGAAATACTTCTCCAAGTATTGTTGGAATGCCAAAATACTCTAGCCCAAAACCTTTGTAGTATTTCTAAGTAACCTCTATACGAAAAGCCCGGAAAATACTACTATACTTTCCTTTAGCCACTAAACGAAACCCTAAGGAAAACCTTCATAGTCGGTTGAAGTGTTAAGTAGAAGTTGTGAAGAACTTCTAAGGGTTTCTCGGGCGTGCAATTAGGAGCTAAACCTTGCTCGGGATCGACGTTTATACTTGGATAATTTTGGGCTTATCGAGGTAAATACTCTTGTCATACATTTGTAATTGGAATTACATCGTAGTAGTATAGAAATGAATATAAGACTTATAAGGATGGTATAAAAAAAGAGAATTGAAGCGTAATAGAAGGATATTCTGAGAAAAGACTTGAATGAAATCACATCGGAAGAGTATTAAAGTAGAAGATTAAAGCGTACTTACATAGAATTTGTATTCTGATGAACTTATAACCTTTATTGGTTGGTATTACGCAAGTAGCATGTACTACTTGGAAGGTCGACAAGGCTAGCCGGGTTATAAGCGTGGGCGTTTGCTAATAGTCGATAATCGTCGCGAAGTATGTGATTCTTCCTATCCTCTTGAGCATGATATTTTAAAAGAATATATATATAGTACGGTGACGTCGTGTGTTAAGCGAATGTAGTTTCTGGCAATGTCTTTTGACTTAAGCTGAATAATAAGAATGTGGAAGTATTTTAAAAGAATATATATATAGTACGGTAGACGTACGTGTGTTAACTGAATGTAGTTTTACGGCAATGTCTTTTGACTTAAGCCTGAATAATAAGAATCTGGAAGTATTTTAAAAGAATATATATATAGTACGGTAGACGTACGTATGTTAACTGAATGTAGTTTTACGGCAATGTCTTTTGACTTAAGCCTGAATAATGAGAATCTTGAAGTATTTCAAAAGAATTAAGAATCCTTTTTGAAAGAAGAATAATACTTGGTTTGAAAGCTTAAGAGTTATACTAGCTTTATGGGAAGTTAGGTATAACGACTTAAGAGAGATAAAAAGAATCGTTTATTGTTTTAAAGAAGTTAAGAGACTTGATCTTAAAAGATAAGAGACTTGACTTAAATGAATTAATATGAATTTTGTGTGAAACCTCATTCGTGAGTAATGAGTACTTGGTTTTTAAAAGGAATAATATTTTACTGATTTCGGAAATCAGAATAAGTATCGAACAAACCACTGCAGCGTTAATAAAGGGAAATGTTCTGACTAATTAAGTATTATTAAAACCAGTAGTAACCTCCATCTGCATAGAAGCTAAGATGAGACAAAATGATATTACATTTCCTAGATCATGGCTGTTTTAATAAGATTGTTATGAACAAAGAATAACCTACTCACACATAAGACATATGTTTCTCAAATTGTTTTAAAGGATTAAAAACTATGCACTACGAAACCTTTTCGAAAATGAGAAACTTGAGCATTTGAAATTAGGCAAACTTGAACGTTTGGAAAATAATGTTGTTACTTGATTTTACAAAGGGAAGTGTTTTGGTTTACTTAACAATGTTAGTCACTCTATTTTTATACTACGGGTATCGGGTGACCTTTGTAAAAGAAATGGATCTTTAAAAAGGAATTTAACGTACGTAGTACTTTAGGGTTAAAACCCGGACTTTGACATAAAATGAAAGTACCTTGAGTTGTGTATAACTTGCCTATGCTTGTTGTTGTGTAACTTGCCTATGCTTGTTGTGATAGCCTTTGTTGTGCAAAAATTGTGTTTCTATACTACCGCGTCTCTCGATGGAGGGCCGGTTGACTTGTTGAGAACTTACTTGGACGTACCGGCAGTGACGGAAGATTCCACGGGTATGCTTCCATTATCATTATTACATGGGCATGTCTACACCGATGATGGATTCTGTGGACATGTGACCATTATGGTTATTTATGGCGAAGTATCGTGACTTACGGTTGTGATAGAGTGCATAACCTGTTTACTTGCCCCCGTCAGCTACGTGACGCAGGTGGATCTGGTATAGGTTATCACACTTGCCACGTGTCAGCTTCGCGGCGGAGTATCGTGACTTACGGTTGTGATCTGGTGCTTAGTCTGGTTACTTGCCCCCGTCATCTGCGTGGCGCTGGGAGGATCTGGTGGAGGCTATTGCACTTGCCACGTGTCGACCAGCGAGTCGGTGTTTGGATGAAGCCGTGACTTACGGTTGTGATCGGTGCATAGCTTTGTTTACTTGCCCCGTCATTTCGTGGCGCGTGGATCTGGTATAGGTTATCGCACTTGCCGCGTGTCGACTTCATGTTATGATTATTTACCGTCTGATCTTTTTATGACACAGTGGGACACGATGTTGAGTACTTCTTGGTGTTATCATATCATAGGCTGGCGTGATGAGGAAGGTATCCCAAGGGCATGATTGATGTTGTGGGCGTGAGACCCATAGTTATATTTTAGTAATAACTTGGAGGGCGTGTGTCACGACTTGATATAACTGTTTATATCGTGTCTTGTAGTTTGGTTATCATACATGTCTCCGCTTTATATAGACTATTATGATTTCATTTCTGATATTTTGATTTCACATACTTGGTACTGTTATCGACCTCCTCCGGGGTGCGTTCATGCCGCAGTAGAGTCGTCATGTCGATCCGCCATAGGATCACATTTCAGCGTATTGGAAGCTCCGTTCCTTGGAGGCTTATCTTTTGGTATGTTACCACAGTGCAGTAGGTTCTTGTACATTACAGGGTATGGCGGGGCCACTGTCGTCATAGTTGTTGTAAAAATCTTAGAAGTGCAGTAACCTTTGTTGTAGGCGGGGTTGTAAGGATTATGCTCGTTCAAATATCGATATATATATATATATTTGCAGAAAGGCAACCGTTTTGGTTGGCCTATTTTCTTTTATCTTTATCCATATCTAATTGTATGTTTAAGTTTTTATTTCCGCTGGTTTTTCTCTGATGTTGTATCACTAGGGTGCCCGGGTTCGGGTCGTGACAAAAGTGGTATCAGAGCAGTTAGTCCTCGGAAAGTGTCTACAGACCGTGTCTAGTAGAGTCTTGATTATTGATGTGTTGTGCACCACATCTATAATCAGGAGGCTGCAGGACATTTAGGATTGGTTTCCATTCTTCTCATTCTGAGATCGTGCTTTAGAAATGTGTGATAAGTTGGACCCTCCGACGTATTTCGTTTTTACGATTATGCCTCGCGTAAAAGGCAACGGGCCCGAAGAGGCAAAGCGAGAGGAGGCTGCGAGTAGAAACGGCAGCGGTCTACTGAGACCACGATACACGAGCCTCGTCCCACGATGCGGAGGCGAGAGGAGATGAGTTACAAGGAGTTGGCGATTATTGGCGAGGTTGTGGCGAACTTGAGGATAGGCTGGGCAAGCAGTTCCAAGAGCACCGATGGTTCACCTAGATCGAGATAGTTTGAGGCTACGGGATTTTACGAGTTGTAGCGCCCGAGTTTTATGGGTCGAGGCACGAGGATGATCGCAGGAGTTCATCAAGCGATTCTGACAGATCATGAGTGATCGAGGCATCGGAGACCGAGTCGGTGGTCCTAGGTTCGCGTCGGTGCGTGATACCGCGATCGACTTGTTTGATCGTGGGAGCTGTCCGGGAGAGAATGCACTTCGGCCATATGGGACGAGTTCTCGGGGCATTTCTTGCACATTTCTTGCCTCGCGGATGAGGAGGGCTCGGGTAAACAGTTTTTGGTATTGCGGCGAGCAGGCGTGCGGTTGGGAGTACAATGTGGAGTTCGACTCATTGGCGTGCGTCCCGCGTTAGTAGCTAGTATGGAGGATCGAGTGCACCGATATGTTACAAGGCTCGATGATTACCTAGCAGAAAGTTGTTCGGGTGTAGCTCTTCAGCCGGGCATGAACATTGCCCGCATAAAGGCTTATGCACTTGGATGTGAGGAGCGGAGAGATCGACAGAATGACCGAGATCGCGAAGAGGCGAGCAATGAGGTCCTTTGGTGACTTTCAAGAAGGACCGCCTCAGTGGCGAGCGATTATGCGCCTCCGCCGATGCAAGTGGTCCCCACCGTCGTCGGGGCGTGCAGGATATTCGAGGCCGGTCAGGGCTCCCAGGTTTCAGATTTTCAGGGGAGTAGAAGTGCTCGCCGGATGAGGCCACCCGTATCTCAGTGTGGTCGTTGTGGTAAAGCCCATAGGGGGGAATGTCGTACTGGTTTGGGAGATTGCTATACTTGCGGCCGACATGGCCATTTGACGAGAGACTGTCCGACCAGGGGTAGCACTGGTGGGATAGCACAGACTACTAGATCAGTTGCGGGTTCTTCACCTTCCATAGCTAGGCAGGATGTTCATACACCGGCGGGCCACGGTAGAGGTCGCGGTGGAAGTTCCCAGTTTTAGCGGTCCTTTGAACCACCTATTTTCAGGTATATCCTTAACCCTCTAGAGATTTGTATGTATTGATGTTATGATGATGTGTTTAGTGTTATGTTCGGATAGCTTTGTGCTAAAATGTGACTTAGAAGCCTGGTTAGTGAAAATGGGTAAGCCTGGGGGTGAGAAAATGATGAACCTTAAAATATTACAGTTGAGACCTTAGATGTAAGGCCGTCTCGAGTACAAGATTTTGCGGGTAATTTTTGTCATAATGTATAAGTATACGTGGAGTGATTATGGGAAAATTCCTTGGGTGGTGTAGAATGGAAGTGGTAGCTTTCATGACCTGTATAGGTAAGATTGTTCCGGATCGGGAACAAGAGCTTGATGCGTTAAGTGGGTCGGGTTGGGGCCATGTTGCGGGTCAACCCGTAGCCCGGTTTGGGGTTGGGTCAGTTCGAGGTGGTCCCGCCAGGTGGTAGGATCACGAGGGTGCTAGGCCCGAGTTTAGGTAACCATCGTATGAATTCGTGGATGCGTTCGACCGGAATCGGTTCGTGAAGGCCGGGAATGGCCTTAGAGGAAAGTGAAGCTAGTAAGATGACCAAGTTTGGAGGTAGTGACTCCAAAGTTTTGTATGAAGCGTTGGTGAAGTGTGATGCGTGTACTAGAAGAGTTCAAGTGTTCGAGAAGGGCATGGCCGAGTAAGGAAGAGGCGTGTGTTATTTCGTGGCGGTGTGGCGTTGGACTTATTAGAGGAACTTTATCGTTATCCGTCTTGAGAAGGAACATTCGGGACGAATGTTTCTAAGGAGGGGAGAATGTTATACCCCGTATTTCCGGAGTATGTACGTGAGGGCGTACGTATAAAAGTTTAAGCCTTAAGATAGGCTAGGACCGAAAATTTTGTTCACAAGTACCGAAAATAATCGTTTTCCGACGAAACGTTTTACAAAGCTTGCGTAGGGAAAATTCCGCCTATGTCATTTATTATTTTTGCGGATTTTACCGAGAGACGAAACATTTTGGACCAACGGGAGGGTGACATGTGTCACCCTCACATTGGACGTGATTGTGGGCGGCTAGTGGACGAAATGGGGGTCTTGGTTAGGTAGGATATTTTGTGATAGTTGGTGTGGTAGATGGATAAGGTACACATGGATGAATCCACACCCTACACTTGCCTCGCACTTGGCTTCATCTTGGCCATTGGTTGGCCATTGCTTGACCTATAAATACCCCCTTAGTTGAAGACTTATTCTTCATCCTCTCTTGATAAATTCCAAGTCTAAAAATCCCTCCCTCTCCCTTGTGAGCTCTCGTCCAACTCCCCCCCTCCCCTTTGAGAAAGGCCTTGGCGAGAGCACCCTCCCCTTTGTAGTGTCTGGCCAGAGGGTACCCCAGCCTAGTTGTTTTAGAAATACCCCCCTTGGTTGAGAAATACTTCTCAGTATTGTTGGAATGCCAAAATACTCTAGCCCAAAACCTTTGCAGATTTCCAAGTACCCTCTATCTGAAAAGCTTGGAAAATACTACTATACTTTCCTTTAGCCACTAAACGAAACCCTAAGGAAAACCTTCATAGTCGGTTGAAGTGTTAAGTAGAAGTTGTGAAGAACTTCTAAGGGTTTCTCGGGCGTGCAATTAGGAGCTAAACCTTGCTCAAGATCGACGTTTATACTTGGATAATTTTGGGCTTATCGAGGTAAATACTCTTGTCATACATTGTAATTGGAATTACATCTGTAGTAGTATAGAAATGAATATAAGGCGTATAAGGATGGTATAAAAAAGAGAATTGAAGCGTAATAGAAGGATATTACGAGAAAAGACTTGAATGAAATCACGTAAGAGTATTAAAGTAGAAGATTAAAGCGTACTTACATGGGAATTTGTATTCTGATGAACTTATAACCTTTATTGGTTGGTATTACGCAAGTAGCATGTACTACTTGGAAGGTGGACAAGGCTAAGTAGGGTTATAGCGTGGGCGTTTTGCTAATAGTCGATAATCGTCGCGAGGTATGTGATTCTTCCTATCTCTTGAGCATGATATTTTAAAAAATATATATATAGTACGGTAGCGTCGTGTGTTAAGCGAATGTAGTTTTACGGCAATGTCTTTTGACTTAAGCCTGAATAATAAGAATCTGGAAGTATTTTAAAAGAATATATATATAGTACGGTAGACGTACGTGTGTTAACTGAATGTAGTTTTACGGCAATGTCTTTTGACTTAAGCCTGAATAATAAGAATCGGGAAGTATTTTAAAAGAATATATATATAGTACGGTAGACGTACGTGTGTTAACTGAATGTAGTTTTACGGCAATGTCTTTTGACTTAAGCTTGAATAATGAGAATCTTGAAGTATTTCAAAAGAATTAAGAATCCTTTTTGAAAGAAGAATAATACTTGGTTTGAAAGCTTAAGAGTTATACTAGCTTTATGGGAAGTTAGGTATAACGACTTAAGAGAGATAAAAAGAATGGTTTATTGTTTTTAAGAAGTTAAGAGACTTGATCTTAAAAGATAAGAGACTTGACTTAAATGAATTAATATGAATTTTGTGTGAAACCTCATTCGTGAGTAATGAGTACTTGGTTTTTAAAAGGAATAATGTTTTACTGATTTCGGAAATCAGAATAAGTATCGAACAAACCATTGCAGCGTTAATAAAGGAAATGTTACGACTAATTAAGTATTATTAAAACCGGTAGGAACCTCATCTGCATAGAAGCTAAGATGAGACAAAATGATATTACATTTCCTAGATCATGGCTGCTTTAATAAGATTGTTATGAACAAAGAATAACCTACTCACACATAAGGCATATGTTTCTCAAATTGTTTTAAAGGATTAAAAACTATGCACTACGAAACCTTTTCGAAAATGAGAAAGTTGAGCATTTGAAATTAGGCAAACTTGAACGTTTGGAAAATAATGTTGTTACTTGATTTTACAAAGGGAAGTGTTTTGGTTTACTTAACAATGTTAGTCACTCTATTTTTATACTACGGGTATCGGGTGACCTTTGTAAAAGAAATGGATCTTTAAAAAGGAATTTAACGTACGTAGTACTTTAGGGTTAAAACCCGGACTTTGACATAAAATGAAAGTACCTTGAGTTGTGTATAACTTGCCTATGCTTGTTATTGTGTAACTTGCCTATGCTTGTTGTGATAGCCTTTGTTGTGCAAAAATTGTGTTTCTATACTCTGCGTCTCGATGGAGGCGGTTGACTTATTGAGAACTTACTTGGATGTCTGGCGTGTGAAAGATTTCACGGGTATGCTTCCATTATCATTGTTACATGGGCATGTCTACACCGATGATGGATTCTGTGGACATGTGACCATTATGGTTATTTATGGCGAAGTATCGTGAATTACGGTTGTGATCGAGTGCATAGCCTGTTTACTTGCCCCCGTCAGCTACGTGATACAGGTGGATCTGGTATAGGTTATCGCACTTGCCACGTGTCAGCTTCGCGGCAGAGTATCGTGACTTACGGTTGTGATCTGGTGCTTAGTCTGGTTACTTGCCCCCGTCATCTGCGTGGCGCTGGGAGGATCTGGTGGAGGCTATTGCACTTGCCACGTGTCGACCAGCGAGTCGGTGTTTGGATGAAGCCGTGACTTACGGTTGTGATCGGTGCATAGCTTTGTTTACTTGCCCCGTCGCCTCGTGACTCGATTGGATCTGGTATAGGTTATCGCACTTGCCACGTGTCGACTTCGTGTTATGATTATTTCCGTCTGGTCTTTTTATGACCGAGTGGGACACGATGTTCGGTGTACTTCTTGGTGTTATCATATCATAGGCTGGCGTTGAGGAAGGTATTCCACGGGCATGATTGATGTTGTGGCGTGAGACCCATAGTTATATTTGAGTAATAACTTGGAGGCGTGAGTCACGACTTGATATAATTGTTTATATCGTGTCTTTGTAGTTTGGTTATCATACATGTCTCTGCTTTAAATAGACTATTATGATTTCATTTCTGATATTTTGATTTCACATACTTGGTACTGTTATCTTGACCTCCTCCGGGCTGCGTTCATGCCATGGTAGAGGTACATCATTTGTCGATCCGCCTTATAGGATCACATTTCAGCGTATTGGGAACCTCCGTTCCTTGGAGGCTTATCTTTTGGTATGTTACCACACAGTGCAGCAGGTTCTTGTACATTCGGGGTATGGCGGGGCCACTGTCGTCATAGTTGTTGTAAAAATCTTAAGTGCAGAACCTTTGTTGTGGCGGGGTTGTAAGGATTATGCTGTTCAAATATCGATATATATATATATATGCAGAAAGGCAACCGTTTTGGTTGGCCTATTTTATTTTATCTTTATCCATATCTAATTGTATGTTTAAGTTTTTATTTCTGCTGGTTTTTCTCTGATGTTGTATCACTAGGGTGCCCGGGGTAAGGCACCAGTCACGGGCCCGGGTTCGGGTCGTGACAAAAGTGGTATCAGAGCAGTTAGTCCTCGGAAAGTGTCTACAGACCGTGTCTAGTAGAGTCTTGATTATCGATGTGTTGTGCACCACATCTATAATCAGGACGCTGCAGGACATTTAGAATTGGTTTCCATTCTTCTCATTCTGAGATCGTGCCTTAGAGCTGTGTGATAAGTTGGACCCCTCTGACGTATTTCGTTTTTACGATTATGCCTCGCGTAAGGCAACCCGGGCGAAGGGCAAAGCGGCGAGGAGGCTGCGAGTAAACGTGGCGATCTCTGAGACCACGATGCACGAGCCTCGATCCGCGATGCAGGCGGAGAGATGGGTTACAAGGAGTTGGCCCGATTATTGGCGTGGTTGTGGCGGACTTGAGGATAAGTGGGCGCGGCGGTTCGATAGGACCGATGGTTCACCTAGATCGAGATAGTTTGAGGCTACGGGATTTTTACGGGTTGTAGCGCAAGAGTTTTATGGGTCGAGGCACGAGGATGATCGCGGGAGTTCATCCAAGCGATTCTGACGGATCGTAAGTGATCAAGGCATCGAGACCAGTCGGTGGTCTAGGTTCGCATCGGTGCGTGATACCGCATGATCGTTTGATTCGTGGGAGCTGTCCCGGAGAGAATGCACTTCCGGCCATATGGGACGAGTTCTCGGGGCATTTCTTGCACATTTCTTGCCTCGCGGATGAGGAGGGCTCGGTAAACAGATTTTTGGTATTGCGGCAGAACGGGCGTACGGTTCGGGAGTACAATGCGGAGTTCGACTCATTGGCCCGGTACGTCCCCGCGTTAGTAGCTAGTATGGAGGATCGAGTGCACCGAAAGGACCGAGAAGACCCTTAACGGGAATGTAAGTAACAATATGGCCAAGTTTGGATAGTAATTCCAAGGATTGGAGAACAGAAACAAAATTTGAGATTTTGTACGTGTACTAGATGAGTTTGAAAGTACGAGAAAGTATGACGAGTAAGGAAAGAAAGGAACCTCTAAGGATCCCGTGTTTGGGAAGACAGTAACCTTCGAGTTTTGTGAGAAGGGACCACAGACGGAAGGTCCATTATTATGTTCAAGGATGTTGTGGTGGCCATGTGTGGCATCGTTGGTCTTGTGCATGTTTTGATTGATAGGCATAGTATAGAGTTTATGCCGGAGTTTGTATAGCTTGGCAACCGACTATGAACATTCGGGGACGAATGTTTCTAAGGGGGGAAGAATGTTACACCCCGTAAGTCCAGGACATGTATAAGAGAATGTACGAAAGGAATAGAAACTTGGAAATTAGTACGAAAGGAAGAATTGTTTTTCCGACGGAAAATCTTCCGGACGTCGGAAAGGAAAAAAATGTTCGTTGTTGAGAATTGGATTCTCAAAAGACAATATTTGTAAAGTATGGAACTTATTAACCTAATGGAAATTTATTTTTCACGATTTGGTCACGTGGGGCCACAGAAATTTTACTTTTGTGGGGCCCACGAGGGTTACGGAATTTTATGGACGAATGAGAGGCGACACGTGGCACCCTCCATGATGTTGGACGAAATATTGCAAAGGGTGTTATGGTCATTTGACCTATGTAGATGATAAGTCTTCTAAGCGATATTGTTGACAAGTCAACTTGTCCTCTAGGCTTGATCCAGTGAAACTCATCCTAACCTCACATTTGTGGATATCTAAACCCTTGATGTGTTATATATACATATCTAGTGCAAGACTTGGCATTTAACACTTAGAAATTAGAAAACTTTTGTGCCAGAACATAGCTCTCGGGTTTGAGCTTCCCACACAAGAAATTTTTAGTTTGTGATCCATTAGCGTAAGACTTTAAACCAAGGTTCATGAGTGTTTTGTAAGTGTACCTCAATAGAAAAATCCGGAAAGAGAGTTTTTCGTGTTGGTCATGGCGAAAACCTAGTGGCTTTTCTAGGTTTTGATTTGGAAATGGAAGAGAAGTTAGTTGTGAACTTCTAAAGGCTTGAATAGCAGTTGGAGCGGAAAGGAAAGGAGCTAAGAATTTGCTAAGGCGCGACTTTGGATCTTGGAAATTTTAAGGGCTTTGAAAGGTATAATTTTGTCGTTTTAGTAGTTAAGACTTACTTATTGTTGTAGCTATGGATTTTAGCAAGCATGTGTTATATAGTATGAAGTTTGATATGTTTATGGGTTATTGGAACCCTAATCCGAAAAAATAGCATGTTAGCCTTAAAACTACAATTCAAGTTGACTATTCGTTTAAGTAAATCGCATGTTGTGTAAGAAGGAAATTGTAGTTGTTGAAGTTGTTTATGACTAAATAACATGTTGACCTAAGAACTTGAAATTGGAAAAGGATTGGAAAAGATGTAGTGTTATTGGTTATATGTTGGCCGAGAATGGCTTTAATTATGGAACTACTTTGTATGAATTGTGGGGCGGAATTTTACACGTATTGTAAGGCGTGTAATCCCCTTTGTTTGGTTGTTGTTTGGAGCCTTAAATGTGGCGTGTTGGTTATTGTATTCGACCTTGAAAAAGGTGGCAAAGTGAGTAGAAACAAAGGAAGTCTTTGCCCGATTTTCCGTAGAATTAGAGGCCGTTTACTTAGTATTATTCTCGTTGAGACTAGAAGTTGATAGTCTTGTTGTGACCATTATAGGTTGACACTTCGTGCAGCGTATTCGGCAGCTTATGGATTTAGCTGAAAGGTATGTGAACTATCTCTCTTAGCATGATTCCTTAAGATAAAGAAAGTAAGTTCTACTCCTTAAATGATCCATTCCTTGGTTGTATTTGGATTGCCTAAAATAGAATTCGTTCTATGTACTCTCTTGATTGTACTTTGATGTTTAAATTGTAAGTTGTATAATCCATTTCCTTAGAGAAGTTTGGATTTTTAAAAGTGAAAGTATTTTACTTAAAGTACATGGAGTCTTGAAAAAGAAGTGGTTTCCAAACCTTTTGGCTAGTGCCTTAGTTCCAAAACCTAAGGGTTGTTGTAATGACTTTAGGGCAGTTAAAGGAGTGATTTATTTAATTGTTTTAAGAGAGGAGAAATGACATGATTTAAGAGAAGTAACTTGTTTTAAAGGTGTGAGTTACTTGAGGTTTAAAAGTAGAAGAAACTTGTTTTCTAAATGTTAAGAGACTTGAAGTATTTTGAAAGTTAAGAACTTGATTTGTAAGTATGTGATACTTGGTTTTAAAAGTATAAGTCTCTTGGTTATAAAAGAAATGAAATTGTCTAAAAACCATAAAGGGTTATAACGGCTTTATGGGAAGTTGGTTATAACGGCTTTATGGAAGGTTTAGAAAGTTGTCTATTTTGATTAAAGGGCATAAGTTGCCTAGATTGTGAAAATTTGAAGTTACTTGATTTCAAGCCTTGAAATGAGTTTTCTAAACGTGTAGTAACTTACTTTGAAAAATAGACATGCCTTGATACTACGGGTGTTAGTATCTTGGGGTTTTACATAAAAAGGAGTCTTTTGAAAAGAATGTACGTACGTAGTACTTTGGCTTGATAAATTGAGAATTTGTCTAAGTGTGCCTTGATAAGTACTTTGGCTTGTTTAATTGAGAATAATTCTAAGTGTGCCTTGATAAGTACTTTGGCTTGATTAATTGAGAATTATTCCATGTGATGCCTTGATAAGTACTTTGGTTTGATTAATTGAGAATTATTCCATGTGATGCCTTGATAAGTACTTTGGCTTGATTAATTGAGAATTATTCCATGAGATGCATTGATAAGTACTTTGGCTTGTTAATTGAAAATTATTCTATTTGTGCCTTGATAAGTACTTTGGCTTGTTAATTGAGAATTATTCTATTGTGCCTTGATAAGTACCTTGGCTTGATTAATTGAGAATTATTCCATGAGATGCCTTGATAAGTACTTTGGCTTGTTAATTGAAAATTATTCTATTTGTGCCTTGATAAGTACTTTGGCTTGTTAATTGAGAATTGCCTATGTGTGCTGGAAATAGCCGGGTGTGTGCTATTGGTATATCAGTCGTTTCGGGGTCATTCCCCGGGTTTGTGGCATTTGGATATTCCGTGGAATTGCTACCCACGATGCGAGGAATACCTCATGCGGGTCCGTAAGGACTTATGCGGGTGAAATAGTCCCATGCGGGCGGGTCCGACCTATCACGAGGAATAACTCATGCGAGTCGTAAGGGCTTATGCGGGTGAAATAGTCCCGTCACGGCGAATACCTCACGCGGGTCCACGCTGCCTATCGCGGGTGAAATAGTCCCGGGAGTAGGATGGTTAAATGATCTGCGGGCGGATGGTCTGTTTGATCATGAGCTTATATTTTATATTGTAAAGATACTACTGTTTACTCTCATTGTTAGTAAGGCACAATGTGTTGTAATTTGATTATCATATATGTCCCCGGATTTGGTTGTGTTACCCTATGGTCATGCTTTTACGATGTGGGACCGGGGCATGAGACCACGAGGCATTTAGGACACAGGTGGGACTTGGTTTTCATGTATCCTTATTGGTGTTATTACATCATGGATGAAGCGGTGAGGAAGGATTCCACGGGCATGATTGATATTATGGGCGTGAGACCCGTTGTTATATTTGAGTAGTGACTTTGAGGGCTGCGTCACGACTTGATATATTTGCTTATGTGTTATATCGTAGGTTGGCTATCGACATGTCTCTGTTTTGTTTAGGTTATGATTTTATTACGATACTTCTTGTTCACATACTTGGTACATTCTTCGTCTTGACCTCGCCTTGAAGGCTGCGTTAAATCTGCATGAAGTTTAGTCGATGTTTGGTGATCGGCGGTGAAGGACCACTGCTCGAGTCTTTGGATAGCTCATACATTCGAGTTTTATCTTTTGGTATAAGTTCTTCCGATCTGATTATGGATGCAGCGGGGCCTTGTCCGTCATAGTTCGATATAACTCTTAAGTGCAGTATTCATATGTAGGATTGGACTCGTATGCGATGTTGTGTCTTTGGTCTATGTATATTATGGCGGCGCGCCGGCTTTGCGTTGCGTATGTTGGTTTAAAAAAAGCGGTGTTATTTAAATTCGCGATTTTACTTAGTTGTTAAAGCGAGAAGGTGCGGGTAGGGCACGATCCGCGAGCTTGGGTTGAGTGTGTGAGTGGTATCGAAGCGATCGATCCTCGGAATGTTCTGACCGTGTCTAGTAGAGTCTTGATTATCGGTGTGTTGCGCGCCACACCCATAAACAGGAGGCTACGGGACATTTAGGAGTTGATTTCTATTCTTCTCACTCCAAGATCGTGCCATAGATTTGTGTTAGTAAGATAATTCCTCTCGACGTATTGTTGTGTTCTGATTATGCCTCGAGAGGCAACAACCGCCCGAGAAGGGCAAAGAGTAACGAGAGCTACTAGTCGGACTCGAGAGAGTTGATAGGGCTTATGCCGAGGTATCTGGATGTTGTTCGCGATCGGCGAGTTCTTCTGCGCGAGGTTTTGTAGCCCCGATACGAGCCTCGGTCTCTCGATTAAGAGAGACTTTAGGGTCATGAAGGAAAGCCATTATGTTATTGACCAAGATAGTGGTGCTGCGGTTTCGTCGGCGGGAGGTTATTCGGCGATGCTGAAAGGTGTACGAGGGTAGAGGGCGGTAGCGGAGATCTGCGTAAGAGGCTAGACCGGTTGGTTATTAGGTGAGTTTTGGGCCAGTGCCTCGGCGGCGAGTGAGATATTCGTCCCATCCTACCCGGTACATACCCGCGACTCACGGTGGAAGATTGGACCCACAAGCTATTTAGAGCGGTCCAAGCTCCGGGTCGAGGTTCTCGGAAGGCGAGGATTTTCTCGATCGAGGCCACCTTTTCCTCGATGTATCGGATGTGGTAAGCGTCGTTCGGGAAATGCCGTTATGGCGCGGGTCTTTGTTTTTACGGTGGCCGTCGGGCCATATTGCGAGTATGTCCTTTTAGAAGGAGCACCGTGAGGTGGCTCGATCTATGAGTCGGTAGTTGGTTCCCTTTCCTCCACGGTTGTCGTCCCCGGGGCGAGGTGTTGGATGTCGGCCGATGCGTGGTAAAGGTCGAGTGGAGTTTATAGTTCTGGCGGTCCTTGAACGCATAGATGGCCGGACTCTTTGGGACAGAATCAGGAGGCAACATCTCATGGGGTTACAGGTATATTTTGATTCTTTTGAACCATACGTGCATTGATAGATTCAGATTTTACCCTAGAGTATATGTTTCCTCTTTATTGCTAGAGTTGTAAAGTGATAGTACCCCAGAGGTAAGGATACATTGATTTGTAAAGTGAGAAGTTAAGAATGTTGACAAGAATGATAAGTGAACTGAGACTATAATTGTGTAGAGTTCATGAGTTGTAATTACCAAATGATGTAAGGCCAGATAGGGAAGGGCGTCTGATAGAAATACTTTGGCTTATGTGTCAAACCTCTAGTGAATGGGAGGATAGGGTGAGAAGTACCTTGAGATAAGAGAAAGATTTATTTCAGACTAAGAATGACAAGTTAAGTGTGACGATGAGTCGGGTTATGGACTCATTTCGGGTTAGCCGGTAGTATGGAATGGGGTGATGTCAGCTAGAAATGGTTCCGTTATATGATAGGGTCACGAGGATGCCAGGCCCAAGTTGAGTTAATCGTTGTACGAGTTTGTGGACGCGTTCCACCGGAACTAGGTCGTAAGGACCGAGAAGAGCCTTAACGGGAATGTAAGTAACAATATGGCCAAGTTTGGATAGTAATTCCAGGATTGGAGAACAGAAACAAAATTTGAGATTTTGTACGTGTACTAGATGAGTTTGAAAGTACGAGAAAGTATGACGAGTAAGGAAAGAAAGGAACCTCTAAGGATCCCGTGTTTGGGAAAACGATAACCTTGAGTTTTGTGAGAAGGGACCACGGACGGAAGGTCCATTATTATGTTCACGTATGTTGTGGTGGCCATGTGTGGCATCGTTGGTCTTGTGCATGTTTTGATTGATAGGCATAGTATAGAGTTTATGCGGAGTTTGTATAGCTTGGCAACCGACTACGAACATTCGGGGACGAATGTTTTTAAGGGGGGAAGAATGTTACACCCCGTAAGTCCAGGACATGTATAAGAGAATGTACGAAAGGAATAGAGACTTGGAAATTAGTACGAAAGGAAGAATTGTTTTTCCGACGGAAAATCTTCCGGACGTCGGAAAGGAAAAAAATGTTCGTTGTTGAGAATTGGATTCTCAAAAGACAATATTTGTAAAGTATGGAACTTATTAACCTAATGGAAATTTATTTTTTTACGGATTTGGTCACGTGGGGCCAACCCGAGGAATTTTACTTTTTTGTGGGGCCCACGAGGGTTACGGAATTTTATGGACGAATGAGAGGGCGACACGTGGCACACCCTCCATGATGTTGGACGAAATATTGCAAGGGTGTTATGGTCATTTGACCTATGTAGATGATAAGTCTTCTAAGCTTGATATTGTTGACAAGTCAACTTGTCCACCTAGGCTTGATCCAAGTGAAACTCATCCTAACCTCACATTTGTGGATATCTAAACCCTTCAATGTGTTATATATACATATCTAGTGCAAGACTTGGCATTTAACACTTAGAAATTAGAGAAAACTTTTGTGCCAAGAACATAGCTCTCGGGTTTGAGCTTCCCACAGAAGAAAATTTTTAGTTTGTGATCCATTAGCCACAAGACTTTAAACCAAGGTTCATGAGTGTTTTGTAAGTGTACCTCAATAGAAAAATCCCGGAAAGAGAGAGTTTTCGTGTTGGTCGCAAAGCGAAAACCTAGTGGCTTTTCTAGGTTTTGATTTGGAAATGGAAGAGAAGTTAGTTGTGAACTTCTAAAGGCTTCAAATAGCGGATTGGAGCGGAAAGGAAAGGAGCTAAGAATTTGCTAAGGCGCGACTTTGGATCTTGGAAATTTTAAGGGCTTTGAAAGGTATAATTTTGTCGTTTTAGTAGTTAAGACTTACTTATTGTTGTAGCTATGGATTTTAGCAAGCATGTGTTATATAGTATGAAGTTTGATATGTTTATGGGCTATTGGAACCCTAATCCGAAAAACTAGCATGTTAGCCTTATAACTACAATTCAAGTTGACTATTCGTTTAAGTCGTCGCATGTTGTGTAAGAAGGAAATTGTAGTTGTTGAAGTTGTTTATGACTAAATAACATGTTGACCTAAGAACTTGAAATTGGAAAAGGATTGGAAAAGACGTAGTGTTATTGGTTATATGTTGGCCGAGAATGGCTTTAATTATGTAACTACTTTGTATGAATTGTGTGGCGGAATTTTACACGTATTGTAAGGCGTGTAATCCCCTTTTTTTGGTTGTTGTTTGGAGCCTTAAATGTGGCGTGTTGGTTATTGTATTCGACCTTGAAAAAGGTGGCAAAGTGAGTAGAAACAAAGGAAGTGCTGCCCGATTTTCCGTAGAATTAGAGACCATTTACTTAGTATTATTCTACGTTGAGACTAGAAGTTGATAGTCTTGTTGTGACCATTATAGGTTGACACTTCTACGTACGGCGTATTCGGCTTAGCTTATGGATTTAGCCGAAAAGGTATGTGAACTATCTCCTCTTCTAGCATGATTCCTTAAGATAAAGTAAGTAAGTTTTACTCCTTAAATGATCCATTCCTTGGTTGTATTTGGATTGCCTAAAATAGAATTCGTTCTATGTACTCCCTTGATTGTACTTTGATGTTTAAATTGTAAGTTGTATAATCCATTTCCTTAGAGAAGTTTGGATTTTTAAAAGTGAAAGTATTTTACTTAAAGTACATGGAGTCTTGAAAAAGAAGTGGTTTCCAAACCTTTTGGCTAGTGCCTTAGTTCCAAAACCTAAGGGTTGTTGTAATGACTTTAGGGCAGTTAAAGGAGTGATTTACTTAATTGTTTTAAGAGAGGATAAATGACATGATTTAAGAGAAGTAACTTTTTTTAAAGGTGTGAGTTACTTGAGGTTTAAAAGTAGAAGAAACTTGTTTTCTAAATGTTAAGAGACTTGAAGTATTTTGAAAGTTAAGAACTTGATTTGTAAGTATGTGATACTTGGTTTTAAAAGTATAAGTCTCTTGGTTATAAAAGAAATGAAATTGTCTAAAAACCATAAAGGGTTATAACGGCTTTATGGGAAGTTGGTTATAACGGCTTTATGGAAGGTTTAGAAAGTTGTCTATTTTGATTAAAGGGCATAAGTTGCCTAGATTGTGAAAATTTGAAGTTACTTGATTTCAAGCCTTGAAATGAGTTTTCTAAACGTGTAGTAACTTACTTTGAAAAATAGACATGCCTTGATACTACGGGTGTTAGTATCTTGGGGTTTTACATAAAAAGGAGTCTTTTGAAAAGAATGTACGTACGTAGTACTTTGGCTTGATAAATTGAGAATTTGTCTAAGTGTGCCTTGATAAGTACTTTGGCTTGTTTAATTGAGAATAATTCTAAGTGTGCCTTGATAAGTACTTTGGTTTGATTAATTGAGAATTATTCCATGTGATGCCTTGATAAGTACTTTGGCTTGATTAATTGAGAATTATTCCATGAGATGCCTTGATAAGTACTTTGGCTTGTTAATTGAAAATTATTCTATTTGTGCCTTGATAAGTACTTTGGCTTGTTAATTGAGAATTATTCTATTGTTCCTTGATAAGTACCTTGGCTTGATTAATTGAGAATTAGTCTACGGGTGCCTTGATAAGTACTTTGGCTTGCTAAATGAGAATCTTTCTATGTGTGCCTTGATAAGTACTTTGGCTTGATTAGTTGAGAATTGCCTATGTGTGCTGGAAATAGCCGGTTGTGTGCTATTGGTATATCAGTCGTTTCGGGGTCATTCCCCGGGTTTGTGGCATTTGGATATTCCGTGGAATTGCTACCCACGATGCGAGGAATACCTCATGCGGGTCCGTAAGGACTTATGCGGGTGAAATAGTCCCATGCGGGCGGGTCCAGCCTATGCGAGGAATAACTCATGCAGTGCGTAAGGGCTTATGCGGGTGAAATAGTCCCGTGCGAGGAATACCTCACGCGGGTCCACGCGGCCTATCACGGGTGAAATAGTCCCGAGTAGGATGGTTAAATGATCTGCGGGCGGATGGTCTGTTTGATCATGAGCTTCCTATTTTATATTTTGTAAAGATACTCTTCGTTTACTCTCATTGTTAGTAAGGCCTGATGTGTTGTAATTTGATTATCATATATGTCCCGGATTTGGTTGTGTTACCTATGGTCATGCTTTTACGATGTGGGATTAGGGCATGAGACCACGAGGCATTTAGGACACGGGTGGGACTTGGTTTTCATGTATCCTTATTGGTGTTATTACATCATGGATGCGCGATGAGGAAGGATTCCACGGGCATGATTGATATTATGGGCGTGAGACCCATAGTTATATTTGAGTAGTGACTTTGAGAGTGCGTCACGACTTGATATATTTGCTTATGTGTTATGTACGTAGGTTGGCTATCGGACATGTCTCTGTTTTGTTTAGACTGTTATGATTTTATTACGATACTTGTTCACATACTTGTACATTCTTCGTCTTGACCTCGCCCGAGCTGCGTTCATCTGCGAGTTTAGGTCTGTTGTTTGGTGATCGGCAGTGTAGGACCACCTTTCGAGTCTTTGGATAGCTCCTTACATTCGGGAGTTTTATCTTTTGGTATAAGTTCTTTCGATGCTGATTATGGGTGCAGCGGGGCCTTGTGTCACGACCCGTTCGAGGCGTGGCTGGTGCCTTCTGGGGCACCCAGTAGTCATACATCGAGTGTCAGCGGAAATATAAAACAAGACATGAAACAATTTATAAAATAAGACACGATTTATGTGAACAAGCGTCGCCTTTCGGCATATATATATAAACCGAGGTTTAGCGATTACATCAAACAACTGCATGACTACAGACCTCTAAGGAAATATACAACTATGGCGGGACGGGGCCGCCATACCTGACTGTACAAACTATCTACAATACGGGAGATCATACCAAAAGTAGAGCCTCGGAGAAGATGGAGCTCGACACCAATGCAAAGAGATCCTAAGGATGTGGATCTAGCACACTTGCCCTTACTGCGGCATGAGCGGCCCAGAAGAAGTCGATCTGGCATGTACTAAGTATGCGAAAGCGTAAAGTACTTAAATGAAAACATATCATTTTTAAAACCGGTTTACAAATATGTGTGAAACAACGAGGAAACCGCGTGGTACATCACAAACAAGAGCAACAATAGGTAGCGTAATAGGTCTTGTCTGCTGCGAATGATCGAAAGCGGGCCACTCGCCCATATCATCATTCCGCAAGCCTAATCTGAACTCCGAGTCCGCATAGGCCACTCGCGTGGGCGCGTGAGGTATAACCCGCATCGAGGGTAGCTACTCCTCGGCGTCGTCTGGACTCGTTGTCGCATGGCCGCATAGACGCGTGAGGCATAACCCGCGCATACTAACACGGAACTCTCGTAGCTCGCGTAGGCCCTGGACCGCGTGAGGTATTCTCGAATCATGGTCCCGGACCGCGCAGTCTACCAGCATCGGAGGGTATCTTAACCTCCGGTATCATCTCAAGAGGTGAGTGATAGTACACTAACATAACAGCTTATCTTTAAACAACATAAGCACAACAAGGATACTCTCTTATACAAACGTTACAAGATACTAACACACATAGCATCATATCATGTCTACTTATCAAACCATCTTATTATTCTTTTTCACAATTCAACATAAGTCTGTTATAAACACATAGTCAAACTTGTTTCTTTTATCAATCTTAAGTGGTTATACTTAACTTCCCATAAAGCTAGTATAACTCTTAAGCCTCTGTTTTTAAAAACTAGTTAGTTCTCTTCTGTTAAAAATGATTCAGTATTCTTATGAAATGCTTTCAGATCTTTATTATTCAGGCTTAAGCCGTGAGGCATTGCCGTAAGTGTTATTCAGGCTTAAGCCGTGAGGCATTGCCGTAAGTATTATTCGAGCTTAAGTCAAAGACATTGCGTAGTTATTATTCAGTTAACACGTATGCGTCTACCGTACTATATATATTGTAAAATATCATGCTTTAGGAAGAATCACATACCTTCTCAAATGAAAACCGCCAAGTTGAATATGTCGCGCGAAGAATCGACCTATAATAGTCGAACACGTCTAACAACGTTGAACTACTTTGTAAACGATTCTAAGCAGAGGGTTCTATATCCTACGGAAAAATTGGCGTGCTTCCCTGCGGTGAGCTACTCGAGTCTCGTGAAAGCGATCCTATGTAAATCTGATTTGATTATTCTTCTTTTAAACCCTTGTAGTATGATTCAATTCTATACGTGATATTCTTCTAAGTATTTAATACTTATTCTAATACTACAACGATAAGTATTCTCTTATTCAAAGAGGTTAGGATTTGTTACCTCGGTAAGCCCAATAATATCCTAGATAAAGTCGCTGAGCAAGGTTTAGCTCCTAAGTTTATGCCTTACGGTAGCTCCAAGAAACCTTAGAAGTTCTTCACAACTTCTACTAAGGACTAAGGGATTTGGGCTAGGGTATTTTGGGCATTATAACAATACTAGAAGACAACTTTTCTACCAAGGGAGGTGGGGTAGATTTTTGGCTAGGCTAGGGGGGGCCTCGGCCAACTACTAGGCTAGAGGGGTAGTGTTTGGGCGAAATGGCTCGAGGAGAGGAGAGGATTTTTAGACTTGGAAGATAACTTTGTGGATGAAGAATTCTTCATCTAAAGGGGGGTATTTATAGCTCAAGCCTTGGCCAACCAATGGCCAAGATGAAGACAAGTGCAAGGCAAGTGTAGGGTGAGGATTAACTATACACAAATATCCTACCAACTCCTTGACTTTGTGCAAGGCACAAAAAACGTGCCAAACCTCTCAATTTTCGTCAATGGACGATTGAGTCCATCAATGGGAGGTGCCAAGTGTCGCCCTCCGTTGGTCAAAATGTTTCGTCTCTCGGAAAAATCCATAAAAATTAGAAATGACATAGCCGGAATTTACCTACGAAAGCGTGGAAGCGTTTACGTCGGAAAACTATTCGTTTTGTGAGTTGTGCCCAAAAAAAAGCGTTTTGCCTAAACTTTAAGGCTAGACTTTTTATGCGTATTCCATACGTACATACTCTGCGAAATCTGAGGTATAACATTCTCCCCTCGCCAGAAACATTCGTCCGAATGTTCCTTCCCAAAACGATTAACGATAAGATTCTTCATAACTTAAGCGATTTGCAAATGCCACCACGGCCCGAGAACAACACTTAGGCGAAGCGATAACAAAAATTTACAAGTAGGAAAGTGAATTACGGAGGTGTGGGAATAGGTGAGATACTTCTGCCTCATGTCCTCGCCGGCTTCCACGTCATCTCCTCCACGAGCTCGTTCGCCACAAGACTTTGGAAGCCACGTCCTTCGTCATGACGCCTAACGACGATCGACTATCGCTATGGGAATCTCCTCATCGATAACCCCTCGGTCACTGGACATCGTCGATCGGGTGTACCACAGATGGATCCGATACATCTCTCGGCGTAGATACATGAAAAACCGGATGCCTTGCCTCCGGATCGGACGGCGGATCAACTCATGCAACCTTGCCTACCACTGCGGACAATCTGAAATGGCCCGATGTACCTTGGTGAGTTTCCCCTTCTTCCCGAATCGCATCACACCGCCGTGGGTGACACCTAGGAAAACCCAATCATGAACCTCGAACTCAAGATCACGGCGGCGATGATCTGCATCGACTTACATCGACTACGGTATCGATAGCGCTCTCGGATAAGCTTCACCTTATCCAGCACTGCTGCACCAAATCTGGTCCCACTAGCACCTCACCCACATCGAACCAACCTATAGGCGATCTGCACTTCCTCGTACAAGGCCTCATGCGGCGCCATCCGAATCTTTGGAGTGGTAGCTATTATTATCTGCGAACTCAACTAGAGGCAAATGATCCTCCCAACTACCGCGAAGTCAATAACACGGGCTCATGACATATCCTCGAAGTGCGGATAGTGCGCTCTGCTGTCAGTCATGCGTGGATGAAATGCGATACTCGAGCTCACTGCGTCCCTAAACCCCTCTGGAAGGACCTCGAAGTTAGCGTAAGCGGGTTCCCACATGCGATATGATCAGTAGGGACTCCATGCGATCGACAATCTCTCGGATGTAAAGTCGGCATAATCCTCGGTAGAAAAAGTCGTCTGACGGGAAGAAAGTGGGCTGATTTCGTCGACTGTCGGCGATAACCCATATAGAATCATGTCTCCTGCGAGTGCGAGGTAATCACTGTGATGAAGTCCATGTTGATTACCTCCCACTTCCGGTCGGGATCTCAATCGTGCGTAACAAACCACCGGGCCTGCGGTGCTCTACCTTCACTGCGACAACACGGGCTTTGAGCTACAAACTCTGCAGCGTCCTCTTGAGCCATACCACGATACACGGATCTAAGGTCGTGGTACATCTTGGTCGACCGGATGGATAGAAATGCTTGTTGTGTGCTTCCCAGAACCTGCTGCGAAGTCACGAAACATCTGGAACACACAATCTGCCCTCAAACCTCAGAACCCCATAAGGTGCTACCTCAAAAGGACCCTTGCCCTCACGAAGAGCTGTATCACGATAACGTGTCAAAACTGGATCCTCGAATTGTTGCCTCTTCACCTCGCCGGCGATGGAAGACTCGGCAACCTCACGAATTCTAACCATTGCTGCTCGAGAATCAATCAAGCGGACACCAAGGCTCGCTAAGCGATGCAAATCACGAACCATGTCCCTCCTCTCTGCGCACATATGATAGGCTCCCGTGATCTCGACTAAGAGCATACGCCCGCAATGGCCTTCCGGGTGGTACGGGATATCAACATCGTAATCCTTAAGCAACTCTAACCACCGTCTCTGTCGTAAGTTCGGCTCCTCTGGTGAAGATATCTTTGGAGGCTCTTGTGGTGCGTAAAAATATCCACGTGAACCCCATACAAATAGTGCCTCGGATCTTGGCGTGAATCACATCGACTCAAATCATGGGTGGGGTAGTTCCTCTCGTGTTTCTTTTGTCGGGATGCATATGCTATAACTCTGCCATCTGCATCAATACACATCCCAACCCGATGCACGGCGCATCACAATACACAACATAACGTCTGGACCTGCGGAAGAAGTAAAGCGAAGCGGTCGTCGATCTCTCTTCGGACTAGAAACCACGCTCACTGACATCGATCCACTGGAACTTGGCGCCTTACGAGTCGACCTAGTCAATGGTGCGAAGATAAAGCAAACTTCTCCACGACTGATAATAACTGCAAGGCCCGTAAAGCTGCGAACCTCTGCCGGGTAGTAGGTCTCGGCAAGTCATTGCCTCGATCTTGGCGTATCCACTCGAATGCCATCGGCCCGACAATATGCCCAGAAAGCATGCGAAGTCAGCAAAACTCACATTTGGAAAACTTGGCGTACAAGCTGCTGGTCTGGAGAACTATCGGCCTGATCGCCAAATGCTCGCGTGCTCTGCTCTGGCGAGAATAAACCAAGATATCATCAATGAACACTATCACAAGCGTGTCCAAAAATGGTTTGAACACTCGGTTCATCAAATCCATGAATCTGGCGGAGCATTGGTCAACCAAAGACATGACCCACGAACTCATAATGCGTCTGGGTCCGAATGCGATCCTAGGGACATCCACCTCTCGGACATGAACGATGATAGCGATCGCGGATCAATCTTGGAGAAACATCTCGCGCCACGCTGGTCGAACAAGTCATCAATCACAGGAAGGGGTATTTCTTAATGGTCACCTTGTTCATTTGCACGTAGTCAACACGTGCGGCGTCCGTCCTTCTTCTTCACGAACAATACGGCGCCCCGGGAGAAACACTAGTGCGATAAAACCGCTTCTCCGGCCAAATCCCTCGGTGGTCCTTGACTCCCTCAACTCGGCGGGTGCCATTACGTATGGCGGAATGGAAATAGGCGAGTATCTGCAACACATCTATACAAAACTCGATCTCCCTCTCGGGAGGATGCGGGAGGTCATGCAGGAAACACGTCACGGGAACTCGTGACTCTGGGCCGGTGAAAATCTGGTACGCGACTTGATATCAAACACGACGAGATGGTAGATATACCGCCTGCGCGTCTTCCAGCCTTGAGGTAGGAAATAAACCTACCGCCGGCGTACCGTGCTCCTCCCACTCAACCGGCTCCTCGAAAGCTGGAACCGTGCTACTCTCTCTGCGGTCTACATTGGCGTAGCAGAAGCTAGCCAATCCGTCCCATAATCACGTCGAAGTCAATCATCTCGACTCTATCAAGTCGGCTAGAGTCGGCGGCGTAAATGGTCACGGGACAAGCTCTATATACCCGTAGAGCTACCACGAATCACCCCTGGCGTAGCTACCTCGAAAGGGTCTATGGACTCGGGCTCTATCCCTATCCTACTAGCAACAAGGGAGATATATGGGGAGTAGAACCGGATCTATCAAAGCATACACATCAAACCCGAGCGATAAGGTACTGTGGCGACATCGGTGAGGCCTCACGATCTGTCGGTGGACAAAGCATAAATGCGGTTACGAGGACGCTAGGCGAGACGAGCCACGACCTCTGCGCGACCTGGCGACCCGTATGTACCACGCCTCGGGGCGATAAGCGTAGGAGATGACGGCGGCACGAACTGAAAGGTGAGCCTACCACCGTAGCGCCCCGGTCGGACAATCCCTCGCAAAGTGACCTGCTGGCCACAAGCGTAACAAGCTCAAAAGTAGTACCACACTTCCCGTAATGGGATCTACGCATCGGCCACCTGGGGTGGTCGTCGGCGATACCTCTGCTACTCTGGGCGTCACGAAGCCACAGGGCCACAGTGCGCCCTCGAAAACTCTGGTGTCTTGAGGCGGTGCGAGTGCTCTGGTGGGCGTGGTGCGAATCTAGGCTAACTGCGAGGCCGCCCGCACGATAACCCCGGAAGACCCTCCGTCACGGCGCCTTAACCTGCTGCTGCATCGGCTCGTCGACCTCTGCGCTCGCCGCATCAGGCGTGAGCTGCGTGCGGGTAATGTCCATACCGGTGAAGAGAAACACGCACACGACTACGGCCATATAGTCGTCTGGCGGTGACATAGCGGTGCACCTATCCTCATATCTGCTACCAAAGGCTGGGACATATCGAGCGATGAATCAAACTCGACATTGTACTCACGGCGGTCGTCCTCTGCGCCTCGATGGTAAAAATCTATCGGCCGCGCCCTCTCATCTGTGGAGGCAAGAAGTGAGTGAGAAAGCCTCGAGAACTCATCCCAGTAGGCGGGGACGCGTGCTCTCCGGGATAACTCCGTGAATCAAACCAATCATTTGCGGTATCACGCGGCCGTCGAACAAAGGTCCTGGACTCGTCTCAGAGGCCTTGATCACCCTCATGATTCTCTGTAGCTGACGGATGAACTCCTGCGGATCATCCACCGGCCTCGATCCGTAAAACTCTGGCGGGCTACAACTCAAGAAATCTCGTAGTCTCAAACTATCTGCCCTCGGGTGCACCACGGGTCTGTGGGGAGGCTGAGCTGGGCTGCGCGTCGATCTCCTCGTGTCGGGCCTGACTTTGCCAATAGCTGGGACATCTCCTTGTACCCTAACTCCTCCGCCCGGTGTGGGGCGGGAGGTGTGGGTGCGTGGTCTGTCTTTGAAATTTGGCGGCGTCATAGAACTCGCCGTCTACGGTATAGGTGGGCTGAGCCCTCGTGACTCTGGGTGTCTGCTAGCGACTCCGCATTTGCCTTGCCATACGGGCCGGGTTGCCTTACGTGGAGGCATAAGCATTACGGGGAAAGGAATACGTTAGAGAGTCGACCTATAACACGCTCAAAGCACGATCTCGGAATGAGAAAAATGAAACCAATCCTAAATATCCTATAGCCTCACGATTATTGGTGTGGTGCCAACACCGCGATAATCGAACTACTAGATACGATGCAGACACTTTCCGAGGATTAAGCGCTCACGATACCACTTTTGTCACGACCCGTTCAGGGGCGTGGTAGTGCCTGCAGGGCACCCAGTAGTCATACATCGAGTAATCGGAAATATAAAACAAGACATGAACAGTTTATAAAATAAGACATAGTTTATGTGAACAAGCGTCGCCTTTAGCATATATATATAAACCAGTTTAGCGATTTACATCAAACCTTTGTACAACATGACTACTGAGACCTCTGAAATATACACCTATGGCGGGGCGGGGCCCGCCATACCTGACTATACAAACTATCTACAATCTGAGGAGATCATACCAAAAGTAGAGCCTCAGGAGAAGATGGAGCTCGACACCAATGCAAAGAGATCCTAGGATGTGGATCTAGCACACCTTGCCTTACCTGCGGCATGAGCGGCCCGAAGGAGTCGATCTACAGTACTAAGTATGCGAAGCGTAAAGTACTTAAATGAAAACATATCATTTTTAAAACCGGTTTACAAATATGTGTGTGAAACAACCAGAAAGCGCACGTAGTGCCACATCACAAACAACAATGAGTAAGCGTAATAGGTCTTGTCTAGGCTGCGAATGATCGAAAGCAGGGCCACTCGCCCATATCATCGTTCGCAAGCCTAATCTGAACTCGAGTCGCGCGACCACTCACGTGGGCGCGTGAGGTATAACCGCGTCGAGGGTAGCTACTCCTCGGCGTCGTCTGGACTCGTTGTCGCGTAGCCCACATGACCGCGTGAGGCATAACCCGCATACTAACACGGAACTCGTAGCTCGCGCAGGCCCCTGGACCCGCGTAGGGTATTCTCGAATCATGGTCCCCGGACCGCTTAGTCTACCCGCGTCGGAGGCGACTTAACCTCGGTATCATCTCAAGAGGTGAGTGATAGTACACTAACATAACGACTTATCTTTAAACAACATAAGCCTGACAAGGATACTCTCTTATACAAAGCGTTACAAGATACTAACACACATAGCATCATATCATGTCTACTTATCAAACCATCTTATTATTCTTTTCACAATTCAACATAAGTGCATTATAAACACATAGTCAAACTTGTTTCTTTTATCAATCTTAAGTGGTTATACTTAACTTCCCATAAAGCTAGTATAACTCTTAAGCCTCATTTTAAAAACCAGTTAGTTCTCTTACATTAAAAATGATTGATATTCTTATGAAATGCTTTGAGATCTTTATTATTCGGGCTTAAGCGTGAGGCATTCAGTAAGTGTTATTCGGGCTTAAGCGTGAGGCATTCGTAAGTATTATTCGAGCTTAAGTCAAAGACATTGTCGTAGTTATTATTCGATTAACACGTATGCGTCTACCGTACTATATATATTGTAAAATATCATGCTTTAGGAAGAATCACATACCTTCTCGTGAAAACCACACCTTGAGTTGAATATGTCGCGCAGAGAATCAGCCTATAATAGTCGGAACACGTCTAACAACGTTGGACTACTTTATGCTTGATTCTAAGCAGAGGTTCTATATCCTACGGAAAATTGGGTAGTACTTCCTGCGGTGAGCTACTCAAGTCTCATTGTGAAAGCGATCCTATGTAAATCTGATTTGATTATTCTTCTTTTAAACCGCCTACTGTAGTATGATTCAATTCTATTACGTGATATTCTTCTAAGTATTTAATACTTATTCTAATACTACAACGATGAAGTATTCTCTTATTTAAAAGAGGTTAGGATTTGTTACCTCATTAAGCCCAATAATATCCTAGATAAATTCGCTTTGAGCAAGGTTTAGCTCTAAGTTGTATGCGCTCAGGTAGCTCGAGAAACCTTAGAAGTTCTTCACAACTGCTACTAAGGACTAAGGGATTTGGGCTAGGGTATTTTGGGCAGTATAACAATACTAGAAGACAACATTTCGCCCACGGGAGGGGGGTAGATTTTTGGCTACGCTAGGGGGGGCCTCGGCCAAACTACTAGGCTAGAGGGGGTAGTGTTTGGGCGAAATGGCTCGAGGAGAGGAGAGGATTTTTAGACTTGGAAGATAACTTTGTGGATGAAGAATTCTTCATCTAAAGAGGGGTATTTATAGCTCAAGCCTTGGCCAACCAATGGCCAAGATGAAGACAAGTGCAAGGCAAGTGTAGGGTGAGGATTAACTATACACAAATATCCTACCAACTCCTTGACTTTGTGCGAGGCACAAAAACGTGCCAAACCTCTCAATTTTCGTCAATAGGCGATTCAAGTCCATCAATGGGAGGGTGCCAAGTGTAAGCCCTCCGTTGGTCAAAATGTTTCGCCTCTCGGAAAAATCCAAAAATTAGAAATGACATGGCGGAATTTACCTACGAAAAGTGGAAAGCGTTTAGTCGGAAAACTATTCGTTTTGTGAGTTGTGCCCAAAAAAAGCGTTTTGCCTAAACTTTAAGGCTAGACTTTTTATGCGTATTCATACGTACATACTGCGGAAATCTGGTATAACACCTTGTCCGTCATAGTTGATATAACTCTTAGAAGTGCAGTATTCATATGTGGGATTGGACTCGTATGCGATGTTGTGTCTTTGGTCTATGTATATTATGGCGGCGCTTGTCGGCTTTGCCAGACGTATGTTGGTTTTAAAAAAAAAAAGGTGTTATTTAAATTCCATGATTTTACTTAGTTGTTAAAGCGAGAAGGGTGCCCAGGTAGGGCACGATTCTGAGCGGGGTTGAGGTGTGACAAATAGTGTCACGCAGGCCCGGGACCCAGCAATGCCCTACCTAGGCACCCTTACAGGTATACATCAGAGATAATCAACGGAACATACATGAAACTTATAAAATAAAACAACATAATTAAAATCAACATGTTAGCCAATAAGGCTACCTCCCTAGACATATAAATACATAACCGAAGCAGTTGCCTCATTTCCTTTACAAACTGACCCACAATATGTGACTACAGACCTCTAAGATTTTTGGACAAATACTATGACGGGACAGGGCCCGTACCACTGAATATACCTAGCCATAATGACAAGCTCGGAACATTGGAGCCGTCTCAAAATCTTGAACCAGATCCTAAGCTCGCGGATCCTGGCATGCACCTAAATCTGCGGACGTGAGCGTAGCCCAAGAGAAGTCGATTAACAGTGCAGAATATGGAACGGAAAAAAGGTACAATAACAAATCATAACTGTACAAAAGAATGACATGGGCAAGTATAAAAAGTAAATACCAGATCCTGCCGTGCCATTACCACTCATGAACTTAATTGCACATTATTATCTTTTCCCATTTTTCAATAAGAGTTATAGTCAAATGCTTACGTCATACTTAGGAAAAAGCTTGAGTTCATTACCATATAACTTACTTACCTTTCATAACATAAATCAGGCCGCTTTTATGGAGGGCGCCTATCTTGCGGCCCGATGGGACGCGATAAGTCACATAATGCCCGTAAATGTATCTGCGTAAAAATAGGAAGCTTATGATCAATCGTAGGTCACCGCCCGTAGTATCATTTAGCAATCCTACTCACAGGACTATTTCACCCGAGGTCTTGTGGACCGCGTGAGGTATTCTCGCATAGGACTATTTCACCCGCATGACTATTTCACCGCTTAGGCCTACGGGCCGCGTTGAAACAAATATGCCATGCTCGCGTCATGGGTAGCAAATCCGTGGAAGGTATAATGTCACGACCGAACCGGGCGTGGTAGTGCCTTACGAGCACCTGGTGATCTGACATCGAGAGAAAATCAGCGGAAATAAAAACATGAACATGAAATAAGAGACAAGATAAATAAGCAGGCCAACCAAAGCGATTGCCCGTCATCATATATACATAAATACGACGATTTATCCTTTTTACAAACACGCCTGCAGCGATTACTGGACCTAAGATTTATACAACAACTATGGCGGGGCGGGGCCGCCATACCACGACGTTCAAGAACTTACGGACTCGGGGTAACATACCAAAGATAAGCCTCACGAAAGCGGAGCTTCCCCAACTGAAATGAGATCTAAACGCGGGGATCGGCGGTAGATGTACTTCTACTGCGGCGTGAGCGCGGCCGAAGGAGGTCGATAACAGTACCAGTATGTGAAGCGTAAAATCACGTAAATGAAATCATACTAGCCTATAAAAGCGAGACAAGTATGATAACCAAACTACGATGCTGTACATATGATTATATCAATTGGTCTCGCGCCCAACATCAATCACGCGTGAAGTACCTTCCTCATCTGCCGGCGATCTATGATATGATAACAACAAGACAACAATCCAAATGGGAGCATACCGTGCGCTACGCATCGTGTCGGTATGTCCAAAGGAACAAATAAGACAACATTCCAAATGGAAGCATACGTGCGCTACGCGTCGTGTCGGTATGTCGAAGGAAACAATAAAAGATTCCAAATGGAAGCATACGTGCGCTACGCATCGTGTCGATATGTCCAAGGAAACAATAAGACAACAGCGGTAATCAAAGTGGAAGCATACCCGCGTGCGCTACGCGTCGTGTCGATATGTCCAAAGCGATTAACAAAAGTAACACTATCAGCGAGGAGCGTGCGTGGAATTTATCGTCGCTGCCAGGTCGCGTCAAGTAAGTTCTCAACAAGTCAACCGACCTCCATCGAGAGGCGGTAGTATAGAAACACAATTCTTGCACAACAAAGGCTATCACAACAAGCATAGGCAAGTTTCACAACAACAAGCATAGCGAGTTTCACAACAACAAGCATAGGCAAGTTTCACAACAACAAGCATAGGCAAGTTTATACACAACTCGAAGTACTTTCATTTTATGCCCAAGTTGGGTTTTAACCTAAAGTACTACGTCGTTAAATTCCTTTTAAAGAGATCTAATCCTTTTATAAAAGTCACCCGATACGTAGTATAAAAATAGAGTGACTTATATCTTTTAAGTAAACCAAAACAACTTCCATACTTTCCTTTTAAAACCAAATTAAAGCAACACCATGCCTTCTTTTTTGACCAAAACACTTTTCTTTTTAAAGTCAAGTTACCACATTAAAACCAATGATAAAACCTTTCTTTTGTTTTCATAAGGTCGTTATAACCAACTTCCCATAAAGTCATTATAACACCTTATGTTTTAAACCATTTTAAGACAACACAATGCCTTTCTTTTCCCTAAAGTTCGGTTTGCCTAATTTCAATTACACAAGTCTCTTTTTGAAAAGTTTCATAGTTCAATGTCTTAATCTCTTTTAAAACAATTGAGTAACATATGCCATGCGAGTAGGTTATTCTTGTTCATAATCAATCTTATTAGCGGCCATGATCTAGAAAATGTAATATCATTTTGTCTCATCTTAGCTTACATGCGGATGGAGGTTTCTCTTGGTTTTAATAATACTTAATTATCAATACATTTTCCTTTATTAACGCAGCGATGGTTTGTCGATACACATTCTGATTTCCGAAATCAGTAAAACATTATTCCTTCCAAAAACCAAGTACTCATTACTCACGAATGAGGTTTCACACAAACATCCATATTAAGTCAAGTCTCTTATCTTTTAAGAATAACTCTCTTAACTTCTAAACCATTAAACCATTCTTTTTGTCTCTCTTAAGACGTTACACCTAACTTCTCATAAAGCTGGTATAACTCTTATGTTTTCAAACCAAGTACACACTTCTTTCAAAAAAGTTCCTTAATCTTTTAGAATACTTCAAGGTTCTTTATTATCACACATCAAGTTAGTTATAAGTCAAATCAGTTATCACAAAGCATTTCTCATTTACATAGAGCTGTTATAACACTTTATGTTTAAAAACAATCAAATACATTTAACACATGTACGTCTACCGTACTACATAGTTATACACCTATCATGCTAGAACAGATAAGAAGAGGTTCACATACCTCGCGACGATTATCGACTAATAGCAAAAGCGCTCAAGTACCTCAAACCGTCGGCTACACTCTCGATCAGCGGTCACTCCACGTAGTACTACAACCTATAGAGGCCACAGCGCCTATGAATATCTTTAGATCCGGCGTAGAATATTACGAGAAAATTCGGCACCTCCTCCCCAACAGCGTAAATCTCCTCTCTATCGAGGCGGCTACGAAGCCAACCGGGGGTTAACACGTCTAACCGGACGCGTACAATTCTAATATACAGTAATGCTACACAAGTCTCATGTCTGATCTATGTAATTCTGATTCGATTCTCTTCTTTAAATTGGGCTTAAGTCGCGAAGACATTGCGTAAGTATTAATCGAGCTTAAGTCAAAGACATTGCCGCACAACTATGTTCAATTCTATATATAGTATACCTTAACTATATATTCCAACAACATGTAACTTCCAATTACAATGAAGGTCAAGGGTGTTTACCTCGATAAGCCCAAAATTATCCGAGTTTATATGTCGATCTGAGCAAGGTTTAGCTCTCTACCGTGCGCTCCAACCCGCTCCAAACAACCCTTAGAAGTTCTTACCAACTTCTACTTAACACTTCAACCGACTATGAAGGTTTTCCTTAGTTTCGTTTAGTGGCTAAAGGAAGTATAATAGTATTTTACGGGCTTTTGTAAAAGTGTGACCTTGGGAATACTACAAGGTATTTGGGCTGGTATTTGGGCATCATAACAATACTTGGAGAGTGTTTCTATACCACAAAAGGGGTATTTATACGAGACAACAAGGCTAGGGGTACCCCTCGGCTAGGAGCACCACAAAGGGGAGGAGGCCGCCGGCGAGACTCTCAAAGGAGGGGAGAGTTGGGCGAACTCAACACTAAAGGGGAGGATTTTTATCACTTAGAAAAGATTTTTGGATGAAGAAAGTTCATCACTTAGAGGGTATTTATAGGTCAAGCAAAGGCCAACCAATGGCCAAGATCAAGCCAAGTGTTAGGCAAGTGTAGGGCTAGGATCAAGCCATGTGCACCTTATCCATCTACCACACCAACTTGCACAAATATCCTACCTAACCCAAAGCCACCCTTTCGTCCCATTTTGCGCCCTTCCTTCCAATGTGAGGGTGACACATGTCACCCTCTCGTTGGTCCAAAATGTTTCGTCTCTCGGAAAAATCCGCAAAAATAATAAATGACATAGCCGGAATTTTCCCTACGTAAGCTGTGGAAACGTTTCGTCGGAAAACGACTCCTTTTGGCACTTGTGCCCAATTTTCGAAACTTGTCAAGTCTTAAGGCAAAAATTTAAATACGTACGCCCTACGTACATACTCTGGAAGTACGGGGTATAACATATAATGTCTTGGGGGTTTACCCCGCAATCATACTCAGAATGTGTATAACGTCTTGGGGGTTTACCCCGCATTTATACTCAGGAGGTGTATAACGTCTTGGGGGTTTACCCCGCATTTATACTCATAACACTAGCACCAATGGCTATCATACATAACATAAGCACTAACGGTTTATCATACATAACATAAGCGCTACCGGCCTATCGTACATAACATAAGCGCTACCGGCTTATCATACATAACATAAGCAAGTTAAGAAATCCCATAAATTCTTATTAACCTTATTTATATATACTCTCATTTTAGTTTACTTAAGGCACTGACATGTCATTATAAAATCCGGGAATTTAACCCAAAGTACTACGTACTTCTATTCTTTTAAGACGACTCTTTTTCATATAAAACGTCCAAGATACAATAACCGTAGTATCATGTCATATCTACTTTTCAAGACAAGTCACAATACTTTTTAGAAATACATTTATAGGCTTCTAAATCAAGTGACTTCTTTTCTTAAAACCTTAAGCAATTGGTACCTTTAAAACAATTTGCCCTTCTTTTATTTCAAGTCAATTCTTTGCTTACATTACTGGAGAAAACTATTCTTTTAATCTTCCATAAAGTTGTTATAACCAACTTCCCATAAAGCCATTATAACTCTTTATGTCTTAGACAAATTCATTCTTTTTATAACCAAGAGACTTATACTTTCAAATCAAATTACATAGCTTTCAAAATACTTCCTAACGACTCTTACCAACATCTTCCATAAGACTTGGTAAGAACTTAGGATAACTTAGACGTATCTTTTACATAGAGTAACTCAACATACATACCTCTTAACTTCTAAGAGTAGAAGAAAACATGAAATAATACCACATGTATATCCCATACATAGAATCATGTCAAAAGAAGGAAGAGGTTCACATACCTCGCGACGATTATCGACAAGTAGCAAAATGCTCCAAAGTACTATAACCTTGCTAGGTTTTCCACCCTTCAAGTAGAATACTCTACTCGTAGTACATTAACCTATAATGGCCATAATACGTCCATTAACCACTAGCTTCAAACGTAGAATATTCTAAGTGTAAAGTCACCAAATTCTATGAAAAATCGGACAACACTTCCTTTGTTTCTACGTACTTTTCCACCTTTTTCAAGGCCCCGTAATCAATAACCAACATGCCACATTTAAGGCTCAATACAACAATCAATCAAAGGGGATTACACACCTTACAATACGTGTAAAATTTTGCCCCACAATTAATACCAACTAAGTCCATAATCAAAGTCATTCTCGGCTAAATTTATACAACAACACAAGTCCTTTCCAAATTCTTTTTTCAATCCAAGTTCTTAGGTCTAACATTTTATATAGTCATAAACAACTTAACAACTAATATTCCCTCTTTATATAACATGTGACGACTTAAACTAATAATCAAGTTGAATTGTAATCTTAAGGGCTAAACATACTAGTTTTCGGATTAGGGTTCCAATAGCCAATACACTTATCAAACTTCATAATATATATCTCATGCTTGCTAATATCCATAACTACAATGATAATTAATCTTTAATTGCTAAAACGATAAGATTTATACCTTTACAAGCCCTTAAAATTTCCAAGATTCAAAGTAGCTCCTTAGCAATTCTTAGCTCATTTACTTATGTTCCAATCCACTCCAAGAACACCTTAGAAGCTCATGAAGAACTCCTCTTCAAGTTCCATCTTTAAAGTTGAAGAACACCTTAGGGTTTCGCCTTGCGACTAACGTGAAAACGTCATTTTCCCGAAATCTTTCTATTGAGATATACTTACAATACCATTAGGGACCTTGGGTTAAAGTCTTGTGAATAATGGATCAAAACTACAAACTTTTTGTGTGGGAATTGGACCAAACCTGTAACGACCCGTTCCGGGCCCCGTTACTGGTGCCTTATCCTGGGCACCCTAGTGATACAATCATCAGAGAAAACCAGCGGAAGATAAAACTTTAAACAAGAAACAAGATATATGAACATAAAACAGGCCAACCCAACGGTTACCTTCCAATAACATAAATAAATACAACTCTTTCAAAACGAACAGTTTAATCCTTTTTACAAACTCGCCACAACAAGATTTCTGCACCTCAAGATTTACAACAACTATGACGGGACGGGGCCCGCCATACCACTCAATGTACAAGAACCTACAACTCGAGAACACATACCAAAGATAAGCCTCGGAGAAAGCGGAGCTTCCCAAACGCCCGAGATCCTAAGGCGAGGATCCACGGCCGATGTACCTCACCTGCGGCATGACGCGGCCGAAGGAGTCGATAACAGTACCAAGTATGAAATCGTAAATCAGTAAATGAAATCATAGCGATCTATCTAAAGCGGGAGACATGAATGATAACCAAACTACGATGCAACATATATCGCTTATATCAACTCGGTCTCACGCCTCGCATCAATCATGCGTGGAATGCCTTCTCATCTGGCGATCATGATATGATAACACCCAGTACACCGCACAGCAAGTCCTACGATGCCAAAGTTGTATTAACAATTCAAATGGAAGCATACACATGCGCTACGCGTCGTGTCGGTATGTCCAAAAGGAACACAAGGCAAAGAATCAAAATGGAAGCATACCCGTGCGCTACGCATCGTGTCAGTATGTCCAAAAGGAAATGATAAGACAGCATTCCAAATGGAAACATACCCGTGCGCTACGCATCGTGTCAGTATGCCCAAAGGGAAACAATAAAGCAATATCAACATGGAAGCGTACGTGCGGCTACGCGTCGTGTCGGTATGTCAAAGTGATTAGCAAAAGTAACACAATCAACGAGGCGTGCGTGGAATTTCTCCATCATTGCTGTTATACCCGTAGTTGCGGGGTATGTATGTGAGGGCGTGCGTGAGTACTGTGAAAAATTTTGAAAAGAAATAAAGATGTGAGTTTTTCGGAAAAGTTTCCGGTTATTTGTGAAGAAAAGGTTCGTTAATGGGAATTGGATTCCCAGTTTGGTATTTGGACTTCATAGATTATATTAGAATTTTGAGATTTTATTTTGGAAATGGTCACGTGGGGCCCACGGGAGAAATTCTGGTTTTGTGGGCCGCTTTGTTTAGAGATTTCCGGTATTGTGGATATTTTTCGAAAGACGTTTTATGAGGGCCAATAGGAGGGTGACACGTGTCACCCCCGCCTAGGTGGCTTGGCCGAAGTTACATTTGTGCACAACACCCGGTTAGAGTCGTTTTTCGACGAAACGTTTTGCGTAACTTGCGAAGGGAAAATTCCGGCTATGTCGTTTTGTATTTTTGCGGATTTTTCCGAGAGACGAAACATGTTGGACCAACGGGAGGGTGACATGTGTCACCCTCACATTGGAAACAGCGGCAACCGCGGGCGATTGGTTCACGTTTCCGCGATTGGCTCCTTGTTTTGTGCCTTGTTTTGGCCTTGTTTGGTGCATTGTTTTGTGGCATGTTTGGTGGAGTAGGGGTTAGGGTGCACTTGGCTTAATCTTGCCCTTACACTTGCTATACACTTGGAAGGATCTTGGCCCTTGGTTGGCCTTTGGTTTTGCTATAAATACCCCCCTAAGTGTGAAGACTTCATCCATTCCAAAAACTTCCAAGTCTTGAAACCCTCTCCTCCCCCTTTGTGAGCTCTTCGCCGAGAGCCTCCCCCCTCCCCCTTTTCGTGTGGCCTTTGGCCGAGGGGTTCCCCTCCCCCCCTTTGTGGTGCTAGCCGTGGGGTACCCCCCCCCTAGCCTAGTTGTTTTCGTATAATACCCCTTGTTGTGGTATAGAAATACTCCCCTAGTATTGTTATAATGCCCAAAATACCTTAGCCTTGTACCTTGTAGTATTCCAAAGATACCTCTTTACGTAGAGTCCGGAAATACTACCTTTTGTCCTTTTAGTCTCAAACCGAAACCCTAAGGAAATCTTCATAGTTGGTTGAAGTATTTGAGTAGAAGTTGGTTAGAACTTCTAAGGGTTGTTTGGAGTGGTTTGGAGCGCACGGAGTGGAGCTAAACCTTGCTCAGGATCGACATTATAACTTGGATAATTTTGGGCTTGTCGAGGTAATTATCTTGTCCCTCTATTGTAATTGGAAATTACATGTTTGTTAGAATATATAGTTGAAGTATACTATATATGGAACTATACTTAGTATTAATGATGTCTTTGACTTAAGCTGAAGAATAAAGAAGCCCATCTGACTGTATTTACATAGGGTGTATTGATAGACTTGTGTAGAATTGTACACGTCAGGTTAGGCGTGTAAACCCCACTGGTTGGCTTGGTAGGCCTCGATAGAGGAGGAGATTTCTGTTGTCGCGGGAGAGTCTTCTTAATTTTCTATAGAAAGATAGAAACTTGTGTTTTGGGGTTAATAGGCGTTTGTGACCTTTATAGGTGAAATCTTGAGAGTAGCGTATTCTACTCGAGGAGTGGAAAAGGGCTAAGCGAGGTTGTAGTACTTGGAGCATTTTGCTTATTGTCGATAAATCGTCGCGAGGTATGTGAACCTCTTCCTATCTTTTCTAGCATGATTGTTGTGAACTATGTAGTACGGTAGGCGTCACGTGTGCTAAGTGATTTGGTTGGTTTAAAACATAGGGTGTTATAATAGCTTTATGGGAGGTTAGTTATAACGACCTTATGTAAGTGAAAATGGTTTCTTGATGTTAGAAGTTAAGAGACTTGATCTTATAAGATAAGAGACTTAACTTATTTGTTTTAATGTGGATGTTTGTGTGAAACCTCATTCGTGAGTAATGAGTACTTGGTTTTAAAGGGATAATGTTTCTTGATTTCGGAATCAGAATGTGTATCGACAGGACCAACTGCGGCGTTAATAAAGGAAAATGTATTGAATAATGATGTGTTGTATTAAAACCGGTAGAAACCTCCATCTGCATAGAAGCTAAGATAAGACAAAATGATATTACATTTTCTAGATCATGGTCTTTGTAATAAGATCGTTATAAACAAGAATAAACTACTCATATATGACATATGTTACTCAATTGTTCTAAAAGGAATCAGTGATTAAGTTTGGGAACTATGAAACCATTTGAAAATGAGAAGCTTGAGTAATTGAAACTAGGCAAACTGGGACTTAGGAAAAGAATGTTGTTACTTGATTTTGAAAGGGAAGGTGGGTTGGTCATTCTAATACTACGGGTATCGGGTGACTTTTATAAAAGTAATGGATCTCTTTTAAATGAACTAATGTATGTAGTACTTTGGGATTAAAAACCCGGACTTTGGCATAAAATGAAAGTACTTTGAGTTGTGTGAAACTTGCCTATGCTTGTTGGTGTGAAACTTGCCTATGCTTGTTGTTGTGAAACTTGCCTATGCTTGTGATGATAGCCTTTGTTGTGCAAATGTGGTATTTACGTATTCTGGCGTCTCGATAGAGGGCCGGTCGACTTGTTGAGAACTTACTTGGACGTGCTGGCAGTGATGGAGAATTCCACGGGTATGTTTCCATTTTGATTACTGTCTTGTTGTTGATGTCACATGGACATGTCTACACCGTCTGATATTCGGCGGCATGCGGCCATGCGGTCGGGTTGATTACCCGATATATTGTTATTGTGGTTACATGGACATGTCTACACCGAGGTAGAATTCCGGGGGCATGTGGCCATGCGGCAGAGTTGATCACCCAGTATATTATTGTTGATGTCACATGGACGTGTCTACCGAGGTAGAATTCAGGGCATGTGGCCGTGGGGCATTGGTATTATTGTTGCATCATGGACATGTCTCTACACCGTCTGCGAATTCGGGGCATGCGGCCGTGATGCGAACATGATTGATGTTGTGGGCGTGAGACCCATAGTTATATTTGAGTGATGACTTGAGGCGTGAGTCACATTTGGACATATCGCTTTTATGTTGTGATCGTAGTTTGGTTATCATACATGTCTCTGCTTTATATAGACTAGTATGATTTCATTCTGATATCTTTTCTGATTTCACATACTTGGTACTGTTGTCTTGACCTCCTTGGGGCTGCGTTCATCTGCCGGTAGAAGTACATCGATGCGTGGATCCGCTCTTAGGATCACGATTCAGCGTATTAGGAAGCTCCGTTTCTTGAGGCTTATCTTTTAGTATGTGTTCCACTGAGTTGTAGGTTCTTGTACATTCGGGGTATGGCGGGGCCTTGTCCGTCATAGTCGTTAATAAATCTTAAGTGCAGTAATCTTGTTGTGGGCGGGGTTGTAAAAGATTAAAGCTGTTGAGTTTTATGTATATCTGAAGGCAACCGTTTTGGTTGCTTTGTTTATTATTATATCTCTTGTTACATGACTCATGTTTTATTTTCCATTTGGTTTTCTCGATGTTGTATCACTAGGGTGCCCGGTAAGGCACGATGCGGGGGCAGGCAGTCGTTACAAAAGTGGTATCGAGCGATTAATCCTCGGAAAGTGTCTCTGAACCGTGTCTAGTAGAGTCTTGATTATCGATGTGTTGTGCACCACATCTATAATCGAGAGGCTGAGACATTTAGGATTAGTTTCCATTCTTCTCATTACGAGATCGTGCCTTAGAGTTGTGTTGTAAGTTGGACCCTCCGACGTATCTCGTTTTACGAGTTATGCCTCGCGCAAGGCAACGAGCCGGGAGGGCAAGGCGGCCGAGGTGTCGCTAGTGAGATCTGAGAATGCGAGCGCGAGCCGGGACGATACACGAGTTGTGCTTGACGGCGGGTTTTGTGGCGCGCCCGGCCCAGCGAGTTTAGAGCCGCCGTGGCTGATGAGACTCTGATGCACGAGCCTCGATCCACGATGCAGAGGCGAGAGAGATGGGTTACAAGGAGATGGCGATTCTTGGCGGTCGTGGCAGATATGAGGATAAATTTGATCTGGCGGATTCGATTCGATGCACGATGGTTCACCCCGGCGAGATAGTTTGAGGCTACGGGACTTTACGAGTTGTAGCCCGCCCGAGTTTTATGGGTCGAGGCACGAGGATGATCCGCAGAGTTCATCCGGCGATTCTGACGTATCATGCGGGTGATCAAGGCTTCAGACCGAGTGCGTGACCTTTGGTTCGCATCGGCTGCGTGATACGCGATCGATTGGTTTGATTCATGGGAGCTTTCGGGAGAGCATGCACCTCAGCGGTATGGGATGAGTTTTGGGGCTTTCCTCACGCACTTCTTGCCTCGCGGATGAGGAGAACGCGGTGCAGATTTTTGATGCTTAGACGAGGCGGGCGTGCGGTTCGGGAGTACAATGTGAGTTTGACTCATTGGCGTGCGTCAGCGTTGGTAGCTAGTATGGAGGATAGAGTGCACCGCTACGTCACGGATTAGATGATTACTTATGAGGCTTGTTGGGTGTAGCTCTTGGCGGGCATGGACATTGCCGCATCTGACTCATGCACTAGGATGTGAGTACGGAGAGGTCGGCGGAATGACTGGATCAGCGAGAAGAGGGCGAGACATCGTGGTCTTTTGGCGACTTTCGAGGCGGACCGCCTCAGCGGAACTAGTTTTGTACCCCCTTTGTCTGAGTGGTCCTCCATCTTGAGGCGGTCGAGCTCGAGGTTCGAGTTTCGAGGAAGTAAGGGTGTTGGCGGATGCGGTCACCCTACCTCGGTGTGGTCGATGTGGTAGACCGCATTTGAAGTGTCGTGGTGCGGGGAGCTTGTTATTTTTGCGGCCAGCGGGGCCATTTGCGAGCTGTCCGACCAAGGTAGCACGGATGTTCTGACTCGACCCTAGGATCGATGGTGGTTCATCGCGCCTACGATTATGCGCCTGCAGTGGGGCCTATGATTAGAGTGGAGCGGTAGCTTCAGGTATATCCTTAACCCTCTAGAGTTTTGGTATGCTTGTTATGATGGTCTCATTATTATGTGCTATGTGCGAATAGCGTTGTGTTAATTGTGAAAAAAAACATGCTTAGTTGGGAGGATACGTATGGGGCATGGTAAGTGTGAACCTTAGACTATGTCACGACTGAGACCTTAGGGGTAAGGTCGTCTTGAGATTAAAGATTCGTTTTATGTTTGACCCTTATCAGAGTAGTAGTACGTGGGATTTATTTGTGTGATAAGTCCGTGGGTAGTGTGAGATGGAAGTGGTAGCTTTCATGATGTGAATTAGTAAGATTGTTCCGGATCGGGGAACAAGAGTTTGTGCGGTTGGGGTCGGGTTGAGGACCATTTGCGGGTCAACCGTAACCGGTTTGGGGTGGGGTCGGTTAGGTGGTCCCGCCGGTGGTAGGGTCACGAGGATGCTAGGCCCATGTTTGTGTGACCATCGTATGAATTCGTGGGCGCGTTCGACCGAGCGGTTCGTAAAAGGGAATGGCCTTAAGGAAGTTTGAGGTTGGTAAGATGACCAAGTTTGGAGGTAGTGACTCGAGATTTTGAGAGCGGAGTAATGCAAGTATGGTACGTCTTGGGAGAGTTCAAGTGTTCGAGAAGGCACGACGAGTAAGGAAAGAAGAGAGGGCGTGTGTTATTTGCGTGGCGGTGTGGCGTTGACAACTTGTTAGAGGAACTTCATCGATATCCGTCTTGAGAAGGAACATTCGGGCGAATGTTTCTAAGGAGAGGAGAATGTTATACCCGTAGTTGCGGGGTATGTATGTGAGGGCGTGCGTCTGAAGTCTGTGAAAATTTTGAAAAGAAATAAAGCTGTGAGTTTTCGACGGTAAAGTTTCCGTTTTTTTGTGTAGAAATAGGTTCGTTAATGGGTATTGGATTCCCAGTTTTGTTATTTGGACTTAATAGATTATATTAGAATTTTGAGATTTTATTTTTGGAAATGGTCACGTGGGGCCACGGGAGAAATTCTGATTTTGTAGGGCCGCTTTGTTTTGAGATTTCGGTATTGTGGATATTTTTGAAAGATGTTTTATGAGGGCCAATAGGAGGGTGACACGTGTCACTCCGCCTAGGTGGCTTGAGAAGTTACATTTGTGCTGACACGGTTAGAGTCGTTTTTCGGCCGAAGCGTTTTGCGTAACTTGCGAAGGAAAATTCCGGCTATGTCGTTTTGTATTTTTGCGGATTTTCGAGAGGCGAAACATGTTGGACCAACGGGAGGGTGACATGTGTCACCTCGCATTAAAGCGAGCGGCAACCCGGGCGATTAGTTCACGTTCTTGGCCATTGGCTCCTTGTTTTGTGCCTTGTTTTGGCCTTGTTTGGTGCATTGTTTTGTGGCATGTTTGGTGGAGTAGGGGTTAGGGTGCACTTGGCTTAATCTTGCCCTTACACTTGCTATACACTTGGAAGGATCTTGGCCCTTGGTTGGCCTTTGGTTTTGCTATAAATACCCCCCTAAGTGTGAAGACTTCATCCATTCCAAAAACTTCCAATTCTAGAAACCCTCTCCCCCCCCTTTGTGAGCTCTTAGCCTAGAGCCTCACCCTTTTCGTGTGGCCGTTGGCCGCGGGGGTCCCCTCCCCCCCTTTGTGGTGCTAGCCGTGGGGTACCACACTAGCTAGTTGTTTCGTATAATACCCCTTGTTGTGGTATAGAAATACTCCCCTAGTATTGTTATAATGCCCAAAATACCTTAGCCTTGTACCTTGTAGTATTCCAAAGATACCTCTTTACGTAGAGTCCGGAAATACTACCTTTTGTCCTTTTAGTCTCAAACCAAAACCCTAAGGAAATCTTCATAGTTGGTTGAAGTATTTGAGTAGAAGTTGGTTAGAACTTCTAAGGGTTGTTTGGAGTGGTTTGGGCGCGCAGTGGAGCTAAACCTTGCTCAGGATCGACATTATAACTTGGATAATTTTGGGCTTGTCGAGGTAATTATTTTGTCCCTCTATTGTAATTGGAAATTACATGTTTGTTAGAATATATAGTTGAAGTATACTATATATGGAACTATACTTAGTATTCGGCAATGTCTTTGACTTAAGCCTGAAGAATAAAGAACTGAACTGAACTGTATTTACATAGGACTGTATTGCAGTAGACTTGTGTAGAATTGTACACGTCCGGTTAGAAGTGTAAACCCCCCCCCTGGTTGGCTTGGTAGCCGGCCTCGATAGAGGAGGAGATTTCTGTTGTCGCGGGGAGAGTCTTCTTGAATTTTCTATAGAAAGATAGAAACTTGTGTTTTGGGGTTAATAGGCGTTTGTGACCTTTATAGGTGAAATCTGAGAGTAGCGTATTCTACTCGGAGTGGAAAGAGCTAGCGAGGTTGTAGTACTTGGAGCATTTTGCTTATTGTCGATAAATCGTCGCGAGGTATGTGAACCTCTTCCTATCTTTTCTAGCATGATTGTTGTGAACTATGTAGTGCGGTGAGCGTACATGTGCTAAGTGATTTGGTTGGTTTAAAACATAGGGTGTTATAATAGCTTTATGGGAAGTTAGTTATAACGACCTTATGTAAGTGAAAATGGTTTCTTGATGTTAGAAGTTAAGAGACTTGATCTTATAAGATAAGAGACTTAACTTATTTGTTTTAATGTGGATGTTTGTGTGAAACCTCATTCGTGAGTAATGAGTACTTGGTTTTAAAGGGATAATGTTTCTTGATTTGGGAATCGAATGTGTATCGACAGGACCAACTGGCGTTAATAAAGGAAAATGTATTGAATAATGATGTGTTGTATTAAAACCGGTGAAACCTCCATCTGCATAGAAGCTAAGATAAGACAAAATGATATTACATTTTCTAGATCATGGTCTTTGTAATAAGATCGTTATAAACAAGAATAAACTACTCACATATATGACATATGTTACTCAATTGTTCTAAAAGGAATCAAGTGATTAAGTTTGGGAACTATGAAACCATTTGAAAATGAGAAGCTTGAGTAATTGAAACTAGGCAAAGCGGGACTTAGGAAAGAATGTTGTTACTTGATTTTGAAAGGGAAGGTGGGTTGGTCATTCTAATACTACGGGTATCGGGTGACTTTTATAAAAGTAATGGATCTCTTTTAAAAGAACTAATGTATGTAGTACTTTGGGATTAAAAACCCGGACTTTGGCATAAAATGAAAGTACTTTGAGTTGTGTGAAACTTGCCTATGCTTGTTGGTGTGAAACTTGCCTATGCTTGTTGTTGTGAAACTTGCCTATGCTTGTGATGATAGCCTTTGTTGTGCAAATGTGGTATTTCTGTGTTACCGCGTCTCTCGATAGAGGGCCGGTCGACTTGTTGAGAACTTACTTGGACGTCTTTGGCGGTGATGGAGAATTCCACGGGTATGTTTCCATTTTGATTCTTGTCTTGTTGTTGGTGTCACATGGTCGTGTCTACACCGTCTGATATTCGGGCATGCGGCCATGCGGTCGGGTTGATTACCCGATATATTGTTATTGTGGTTACATGGACATGTCTACACCGAGGTAGAATTCCGGGGGCATGTGGCCATGCGGCAGGGTTGATCACCCAGTATATTATTGTTGATGTCACATGGACGTGTCTACACCGAGGTAGAATTCCGCGGGCATGTGGCCATGGGGCATTGGTATTATTGTTGCATCATGGACATGTCTACACCGATGCAGAATTCCGGGGGCATGCGGCCATGATGCGAACATGATTGATGTTGTGGGCGTGAGACCCATAGTTATATTTGAGTGATGACTTGAGGGCGTGAGTCCCTGACTGGACATGACTGCTTTTATGTTGTGAAATGTAGTTTGGTTATCATACATGTCTCCTGCTTTATATAGACTAGTATGATTTCATTCTGATATCTTTTTCTGATTTCACATACTTGGTACTGTTATCTTGACCTCCTTGAGTGCGTTCATCTGCGCAGTAGAGGTACATCGGTCGTGGATCCCGCTCTTAGGATCACGATTCAACGTATTAGGAAGCTCCGTTTCTTGAGGCTTATCTTTTAGTATGTGTTCCACGAGTTGTAGGTTCTTGTACATTCGGGGTATGGCGGGGCCTGTCCGTCATAGTCGTTGTAAATCTTAAGTGCATGTAATCGTTGTGGGCGGGGTTGTAAAGGATTAAAGCTGTTGAGTTTTATGTATATCTTGAAGGCAACCGTTTTGGTTGCTTTGTTTATTATTATATCTCTTGTTACATGACTCATGTTTTATTTTCCGGTTTTCTCGATGTTGTATCACTAGGGTGCGGGGTAAGGCACGATGCTTGGGGCGGGCAGTCGTTACAACTTGGCGTGTCCAAGTAAGTTCTCAACAAGTCAGCGACCCTCTGTCGAGAGACGGTAACACGAAATACAACACTTGTACAACAAAGGCTATCATCACAAGCATAGGCAAGTTTCACACAACTCAAAGTACTTTCACATAAGCCACACAATACGTAGTATAAAAATCGTGACTATCTTTTTAAGTAAACAAGACACTTCCCTTTTGTAAAATCAAGTAACAACATTATTTTCCAAGCGTTCAAATTTGCCTAATTTCAAATGCTCAAGTCACTTATTTTAGAAAGGTTTCATAACTCATAGTCTTAATCTCTTTTAAAACAATTGAGTAACATATGTCATATATGTGAGTAGTTTATTCTTGTTTATAACGATCTTATTACAAGTGACCGTGATCTAGAAAATGTAATATCATTTTGTCTCATCTTAGCTTCATGCGGATGGAGGTTTCTCTTGGTTTTAATACATCATTATTCAATACATTTTCCTTTATTAACGCGCTGATGATGGTGTCGATACACATTACGATTCGAAATCGGTAAAACATTATCCCTTTAAAACCAAGTACTCATTACTCACGAATGAGGTTTCACACAAACATCCATTAAAACAAATAAGTTAAGTCTCTTATCTTATAAGATCAAGTCTCTTAACTTCTAACATCAGTAAACCATTTTCACCTAGATAAGGTCGTTATAACTAACTTCCCAGAAAGCTATTATAACACCCTATGTTTTAAACCAACCAAATCACTTAGCACATGTGCGTCTGCCGTACTACATAGTTCACAACAATCATGCTAGAAAAGATAGGAAGAGGTTCACATACCTCGCGGCAGTATCGACAATAAGCAAAATGCTCCAAGTACTACAACGCTGCTAGCCCTTTCCACTCCTCAGTAGAATACGCTACTCTTAGTACTTTCACCTAAAAGGTCACAAACGTCTATTAACTTCAAAACACAAGGTTCCATGTATTCTGAAAATTCGTGGACCTCCCCGCCACAGCGTAAATCTCCTCCTCTATCGAGGTCGGCTACCAAGCCAACCAGGGGGGGGGGGTTTATACGTCTAACCGGACGTGTACAATTCTACTCAGTAATACTACACAAGTCTACTGCAATACAGTCCTATGTAAATACAGTTCAGTTCTTTTCTTTACTCTTCAGGCTTAAGTAAAAAGACATTGCCAAATACAAAGTTCGATTCTACATATAGTATACTTCAATATATTCCTACAACATGTAATCTCCAATTACAATAAGGGGACAAGAATATTTACCTCGATAAGCCCAAAATTATCAAGTTATAATGTCGATCTGAGCAAGGTTTAGCTCCTACTCCGTGCGCTCCAATCCGCTCCAAACAACCCTTAGAAGTTCTTAACCAACTTCTACTCAAATACTTCAACCAACTATGAAGATTTCCTTAGGGTTTCGGTTTGAGACTAAAAGGACAAAAGGTAGTATTTCCGGGCTCTACGTATAGAGGTAACTTTTGGAATACAACAAGGTAAAGGCTAAGGTATTTTGGGCATTATAACAATACTAGGAGAAGTATTTCAATACCACAAGGGAGGGGTATTATACGAAAACAACTAGGCTAGGGGGGGGGTACCCCACGGCTAGCACCACAAAGGGGGGAAGGGGAACCCCTCGGCCAAAGGCCACACGAAAAGGGGGAGGGGGAAGGCTCTCGGCTAAGAGCTCACAAAGGGGGAGGAGAGGGTTTCAAGACTTGGAAGTTTTTGGAATGGATGAAGTCTTCACACTTAGGGGGGTATTTATAGCAAAACCAAAGGCCAACCGAGGCCAAGATCCTTCCAAGTGTATAGCAAGTGTAAGGCAAGATTAAGCCAAGTGCACCTAAACCCTACTCCACAAAACACTCCACAAACAAGCCAAAGCAAGGCACACTTGAGGGCCAATCGGCCAAAGCCAACCCACCTGGCCAGTCCTCCAAAGCCGTCGATGAGGTGACAAGTGTCACCTCCGTTGGTCCAAAAGGTTTTCTCTCGGAAAAATCCGCCAAAAATACAAAGCGACATAGCGAATTTTCCGCCGCAAGTTACGAAAGCGTTTCGTCGGCGACTCTGGCAGGGTGTTGTGCCACAAAGGTAACCGGCCAAGCCACCTGGCGGGGTGACACGTGTCACCCTCCTATTCGCCCTCATAAAACGTCTTTCAAAAATATCCACAATACCGAAATCTCAAAAACAAAGCGGGCCCCACAAAGCAGTAAATTTCTCCGTGGGCCCACGTGACCATTTCCAAAATAAAATCTCAAAATTCTAATATAATTTAAGAAGCCCATATACCAAATCTGGGAAACCAATTATCATTAAAGAACCTTTTTCTTCACAATTAACAGGAAACTTTTCAGGCGAAAACTCTCATCTTTCTTTCTTTTCAAAATTTCTGTAGTACTCGTGCGTCGTCCTCACATACATACCACTGCAACTACGGGTATAACATTCTCCCCTCTTAGAAACATTCGCGTCGAATGTTCCTTCTCAATCGGATAACGATAAAGTTCCTCTAACAAGTTCTTGACGCCACGCTGGCCACGAACTAACACACGTTCTCTTCTCCCAACTCGTAGTACCGCTTCTCGAACACTCGAACTCTTTCTAGTATCCGTATCACACTTCCGTCAATGCTTCGTTTCCAACCTTTGGAGTTACTACCTCAAACATGGTCATCTTACTAACTCGATCTCCAAGGCCATTCCGGCCTTCACGAACGATTCTGGTAGAACGTATCCACGAACTCATACGATGGTCATCTAAAGCGGGCCTAGCATCCTCGTGACCCTACCACTGGCGGAACCACCTCGGCCCGGCCACAAACCGGGCGCGGGTTGACCCTCAAATGGTCCTCAACCCGACCACAATCGCGCCACATTCTTGTTCCCGACACGGAACAATCTAACTAACACACGTCATGAAAGCTAACACTTCCATCTCGCACTACCCATGGACTTATCACACAAATAAATCCCACGTATACTACGCACTCTGATAAAGGTCAAACATAAAATAAATCTTTTACTCATGACGACCTTACCTCTAAGGTCTCAATCGTGAAATAGTCTAAGGTTCACACTTCCATGCCCCCAGGCTTACCTTCTACACTCACGGGTTTCTCAATCACATACTAGCACAAAGCTATCCGAACATAACACTTAACACATTATCTTAACATCAATACATACAAGTCTCTGAGGATTAAAGATATACGAAAATAGGCGGTTGAAGGACCGCTAAGATCGAACTTCCACCGCGACCTCTACCGTGGCCGCGGTGTATGAACATCTGCCTAGGTGGAAGGTGAATAACCATGGCGATCTCGTAGCTGTGCTATCCTACCGATGCTACCACAGTGGACAGTTTCTCCCAAAATGGCCACCTTGCCGCATGTAAAACAAACTCCCGGACTAGCACGACACTCCCATCGTGGAGTCTACCACAGTGATCCTGGAGGTAGGGGTGGCTTGGTTGGCTAACACCCACCTCTCCGAAAATCTGAACCCTTGGAGCCACGACTGCTGCGAATACTGGATGCCTTGAAGATTGTGGAGGACCACTATGCACTTTGCGGAGCGCATAACTAATCTGCTGAGGCGGTGCGCCTCGAAAGTCACCAAAGGACCTGCTGTTACGGCCTCTTTTCGACCACAGTCATTCCGTCGATCTCTCCGTGCCTCACATCCCGGTGCATGAGCACGCATGCGGGCAATGTCCATGCCCGGTGAAGAGCTACACCGAACAAGCCTCTGTCAGTAATCATCTAGCCCGGTGGCGTGGCGGTGCACTCTATCCTCCATGGTTGCCACTAAAGCGGGGACATACCGAGCCAGCGAGTCAAACTCCACGTTGTACTCGGCGAATGCGCGGTTCGCCTCGGCATCATAAATCTGTCGGCGTGCCCTCGCCGTTTGCGGAGGCAAGAAGTGAGTGAGAATGCCTCGAGAACTCGTCCCATCTGCTGGAAGCGCATGCTCTCCGGGACAACTCCCGCGAATCAAACGATCGGCTGCGGTATCACGCGGCCGATCTGAACCTAAGACCACCGACTCGGTCTCGAAGCCTTGATCACTCTCATGACCATCAGCTGCCGGATGAACTCCTGCGGATCATCCTCGTGCCTCGACCCATAAAACTCTGGCGGGCTCTGACTCGGAAAGTCCGTAGCCTCAAACTATACGCTCGGGGTGAACCACTGGTGCTCTGAAGGCTGAACTGCGCATCAGCCTATCCTCATGCTGCCACGACCGGCCAGCAAGCTGCCATCTCCTTGTACCCGTCTCTACACTCCGGTGAGGCGGAGGCTCGAATGCGTGGTCTCAGCAGCCCATCTGCTGCGACTCTAAACTTCTCTTTGAAATTGGCGGCGTCGCAAAACTCGCCGTCTGAAGCACAATCTCGGTATGCAGGGCTGCGCCTCGTACTCCTCTGTATCTCACTAGCAGCTCCGCCTCTTTGCCTTGCCATACAGGCTCTGTTTGCCTTGCGGAGGCATAGCGGTAAAAGCGAGATACGTCGGAGGGTCCAACTTACAACACGGCTCTAAGGCACGATCTCGGAATGAGAAGAATGGAAACCAATCCTAAATGTCCTATAGCCTCCACGATTATAGATGTGGTGCACAACACCGATAATCAAGACTACTAGACACGCGATGCGTAAACACTTTCCGAGGATTAACTGCTCTGATACCACTTTTGTAACGACCCGTTCCGGGCCCCGTTACTGGTGCCTTATCCCGGGCACCCTAGTGATACAATCATCAGAGAAAACCAGCGGAAGATAAAACTTTAAACAAGAAACAAGATATATGAACATAAAACAGGCCAACCCAACGGTTACCTTCCAATAACATAAATAAATACAACTCTTTCAAAGCGAACAGTTTAATCCTTTTTACAAACCACACTTGCAGCGATCTTATAGACCTCAAGATTTACAACAACTATGACGGGACGGTGCCCGCCATACCACGAATGTACAAGAACCTACAACTCGGGAACACATGCAAAAGATAAGCCTCGGAGAAACGGAGCTTCCCAAACGCTGGCGAGATCCTAGGCGAGGATCCACGGCCGATGTACCTCTACTGCGGCATGAACGCGGCCCCGAAGGAGGTCGATAACAAGTACAGTATGTGAAAGCGTAAAATCTTAGAAATGAAATCATAGCGATCTATCTAAAGCGGGAGACATGAATGATAACCAAACTACGATGTACACACGTATATCGCTTATATCAACTCGTGGTCTCACGCCTCACATCAATCATGCGTGGAATGCCTTCCTCACCGCGGAAGTCTATGATATGATAACACCAGTACACGGCACACCAAGTCCTACCTGATGCCAAAGCTGTATTAACAATTCCAATGGACGCATACCCGTGAGCTACGCATCGTGTCAGTATGTCCAAAAAGGGAACCATAAGACAGCAATCAAAATGGAAGCATACCCGTGCGCTACGCATCGTGTCAGTATGTCCAAAAGGAAACAATAAGACAAAATACCAAAAGGAAACATACCCGTGCGCTACGCATCGTGTCAGTATGCCCAGGAAACAATAAGCGAGATCAACATGGAAGCATACGTGCGCTACGCATCGTGTCAGTATGTCCAAAGTGATTAGCAAAAGTAACACAATCAACAGGAACGTACCCGTGGAATTTCTCCATCACGCGGCATGTCAAGTAATTTCTCAACAAGTCAACCGCCCTCTATCGAGAGACGCGGTAACACAGAAATACAACACTTGTACAACAAAGGCTATCATCACAAGCATAGGCAAGTTTCACACAACTCAAAGTACTTTCACATAAGCCACACAATACCCGTAGTATAAAAATCGTGACTATCTTTTTAAGTAAACAAGACACTTCCCTTTTTAAAATCAAGTAACAACATTATTTTCCAAACGTTCAAATTTGCCTAATTTCAAATGCTCAAGTCACTTATTTTAGAAAGGTTTCATAACTCATAGTCTTAATCTCTTTTAAAACAATTGAGTAACATATGTCATATATGTGAGTAGTTTATTCTTGTTTATAACGATCTTATTACAATGACCATGATCTAGAAAATGTAATATCATTTTGTCTCATCTTAGCTTATGCGGATGGAGGTTTCTCTTGGTTTTAATACATCATTATTCAATACATTTTCCTTTATTAACGCTGCAATGGTCTGTCGATACACATTCTGATTCCCGAAATCAGTAAAACATTATCCCTTTAAAACCAAGTACTCATTACTCACGAATGAGGTTTCACACAAACATCCACATTAAAACAAATAAGTTAAGTCTCTTATCTTATAAGATCAAGTCTCTTAACTTCTAACATCAGTAAACCATTTTCACCTACATAAGGTCGTTATAACTAACTTCCCATAAAGCTATTATAACACCCTATGTTTTAAACCAACCAAATCACTTAGCACACGTGCGTCTACCGCACTACATAGTTCACAACAATCATGCTAGAAAAGATAGGAAGAGGTTCACATACCTCGCGGCAGTATCGACAATAAGCAAAATGCTCCAAGTACTACAACCTTGCTAGCCCTTTCCACTCCTACAGTAGAATACGCTACTCTTAGTACTTTCACCTAAAAAGGTCACAAACGTCTATTAACTTCAAAACACAAGGTTTCATGTTCTACGAAAATTCAGAAGACTCACCTCCCATGGCAGCGTAAATCTCCTCTCTATCGAGGCCGGCTACCAAGCCAACCGGGGGTTTACACGCCTAACCGGGCGTGTACAATTCTACTCAATACTACACAAGTCTCTGCAATACGATCCCATGTAAATACGATTGATTCTTTTCTTTACTCTTGGGCTTAAGTCAAAAGACATTGCCAAATACAAAGTTCGATTCTACATATAGTATACTTCAACTATATATTCCTACAACATGTAATCTCCAATTACAATAAGGGGACAAGAATATTTACCTCGATAAGCCCAAAATTATCCAAGTTATAATGTCGATCTGAGCAAGGTTTAGCTCCTACTCGTGCGCTCAATCCGCTCCAAACAACCCTTAGAAGTTCTTAACCAACTTCTACTCAAATACTTCAACCAACTATGAAGATTTCCTTAGGGTTTCGGTTTGAGACTAAAAGGACAAAAGGTAGTATTTCCGGGCTCTACGTATAGAGGTAACTTTTGGAATACAACAAGGTAAAGGCTAAGGTATTTTGGGCATTATAACAATACTAGGAGAAGTATTTCAATACCACAATGGAGGGTATTATCTGAAACAACTAGGCTAGTGGGTACCCACACTTAGCACCAAAGGGAAGGGGAACCCCTCGGCCAAAGGCCACACGAAAAGGGGGAGGGGGAAGGCTCTCGGCTAAGAGCTCACAAAGGGGGAGGAGAGGGTTTCAAGACTTGGAAGTTTTTGGAATGGATGAAGTCTTCACACTTAGGGGGGTATTTATAGCAAAACCAAAGGCCAACCAAGGGCCAAGATCCTTCCAAGTGTATAGCAAGTGTAAGGGCAAGATTAAGCCAAGTGCACCCTAAACCCTACTCCACAAAACACTCCACAAAACAAGCCACAAAGCAAGGCACACTTCAAGGGGCCAATCGGCCAAGGCCAACCCACCTTGACCGTCCCCTCCAAACCGCCAATGAGGGTGACAAGTGTCACCCTCCCGTTGGTCCAAAAGGTTTCGTCTCTCGGAAAAATCCGCAAAAATACAAAACGACATAGCCGGAATTTTCCCTTCGCAAGTTACGCAAAACGTTTCGTCTAAAAACGACTCTAACCGGGTGTTGTGCACAAAGGTAACTTCGGCCAAGCCACCTAGGCGGGGGTGACACGTGTCACCCTCCTATTGGCCCTCATAAAACGTCTTTCGAAAAATATCCACAATACCGGAAATCTCAAAAACAAAGCGGGCCCCACAAAACCGTAAATTTCTCCCGTGGGCCCCACGTGACCATTTCCGAAAATAAAATCTCAAAATTCTAATATAATTTAAGAAGCCCATATACCAAATCTGGGAAACCAATTCTCATTAACGAACCTTTTTCTTCACAAATAACCGGAAACTTTTCCGTCGAAAACTCACATCTTTCTTTCTTTTCAAAATTTCTGCCGTACTCTCGTACGTACGTCCTCACATACATACCCTGCAACTACGGGGTATAACAAAACCCGAGAGCTCTCAAATGTGGAGAACAAGGTATCTAATTTTTCTAAGTGTTCAAGAGCTTGTCTTGCTCTAGTGTGGTATGTAAAACACAATGGAGGGCTTAGATTAAAACACTTGTGGTCTAGGATGAAGAATAATTAATGATAAGCCAAGTGGACAAGTTGACAAGTCAACAATCTCAAGCTTTGAAGACTTGTTCATCTACCATGGTCAATGACCATACTACCATTGCATAATTTCGTCCAAGACCATGTGTGGGAGGTGCCACATGTCTCCCTCCCATTCGTTCATAAAATTTCGTAACCCACATGGCCCCCACAAAACGTAAAATTCCTCGGGTGGGCCCCACGTGACCAAGTCCGTAAAAATAAATTTTCCATAATGATAATACATTCCATACTCCTCAATTAATGCATTTTGAGAATCTAATTCTCACCAATGAACATTTTTCCTTTCCGACGTTCGGAAGATTTTTCGTTGGAAAAACAATTCTTTCTTTCGTACCAATTTTCAAGTCTTGTGTTCTCGCGTCTATTCTCTTATTCATGTCCTGGAATTACGGGGTGTAACAAATAGCCCACCGGGCTTCTGGTACTCAACCTTGACCTGCTGACAATTAGGACACTGAGCAACAAAACCTGTCGCGTCCCTCTTCAGGTCATCCCACCGATACATACATCTGAGGTCATAGTACATCTTAGTCGACCTCGGATGAGTAGAGTAACGAGCACTGTGTGCTTCCCCTAAAACCTGCTGACAATTCCTGCAGCATCGGGCACACCCAATCTATCCTCATCTCACAGCACCCTATCCGGTGCTACCCAAACGGGTCCTTCTCTTCTTAGAGAGTCGTATCTTAGTTTCCGCACTAGAACTGGATCCTTATATTGTCGCCTCTTTACCTCCTCAACGACAGAAGACTCAGCAACCTCTCGGATCTAAACTCTATTAACCTTGGAAACAAATAATCGAGCCCCTCGGCTCGGTAGCTTATGAATCTTACGGACCACGTCCTGTCTATCTGACTGTCCATCTGACAGACTACCCATAGATCCACGACTAAGAGCATCTGTAACCGTCTCGGCTTTCCCCGTGTGGTATAGGATATCAATATCACAACCTTTGAGTAACTCTAACCACCGTCTCTGTCGCAAATTCAGCTGCCTCTATCTGAAGATATACCGAAGGCTCTTGTGGTCTGCACAAATATCCACATGAAGTCTATATAAGGAATGCCTCCAAATCTTCAAGGCACGATTAACTTCCGATGACTCTAAATCGTGAGTAGCGTAATTCCTTTCATGCTCCCGTAACTGCCGGGGGACATAGGATCTAACCTTATCGTGTTGCATCAGCACACAACCTATCCCAACACCCAAAGTGCTGCAATAATAACCTAACTCTTTATTCTCTCAGGAGGGGTTAGAACTGTAGTCGTGGTCAACTTATCTTCCAATAACTGGAAGCCTTTCTCATACCTGCGAAATATTCGGGTATCCCTGATCTCAATTATGGTTCCTGTTTCCCTTTCTCTGTTGCAACCAAACTTGGTCACTAACTTAGATTTGATTCCTTTGCATGCCTCATGGCTAAGACTTCCCGTCAATCACAATTTAGGGGGGGGGGGGATATTTCCTTGATCTCGTCAAGTAGCAATCCTATTATTCTCTCCCAGCTCGTAGAGCTTATAGCCAGGTGTTCAACCTCAATTCATGGTATTACATAATCTAATGGCTTGTCAAGATTTCTTATCGTTCGAGTGTCTACTCGTCTTTCCTTATAAATCATTTCAAGTTGTCCTGGGGTCCCTTACCCCCCCGTATTTTCTTACTATATTTCTCTTCAGTACAGATGTTACCATCTTTCCTCGAGGTGCTCTTACTGCCCATCATTTACTAATGGTCTTTACACTAGTCTGGAGTAATCATATCTCGTGCAACTTACATCACCATAGTTGTATTCTCTTTTATCATTCTGGTCATAACCCTTCCTTATGCTTATTATTAGCAAAAGTATTTCTACCTTGATTCATAATCGTACAGTTTCATACATGCGTACTCCCTGCATTTATATCCTTACGACACTTCCTCGACCATTTCCTAACGTCATTCTCAATTACCCCAACACAATACTTTTCCCACGGTTATCTAAAACTGTAACCTATGGTATAACGATACTGAAGACCTTACCAGTCTCATATCCTGCGTCTAACAACATGGGTACACATAACCCCATAATACGTAAAATTATCCTTTTACGTGGGGGAGAGAACTTATCTCCCTTAAATAAACTTTCCTTGGAGTCACAACCCTAATCACAGGGTCCTCTTTCGGTCCTGTAAATATCTAATCATCAAGCACCGCCTTAAAATCGTGTAGATTTTCAAAACCTACCAAAGATGCCTTCAGTTTTCCACAGGCAGCACTCGTACTTATTTATCCTTGCCTTGCGCATTTCCCTAAAATTATCCGGAAGGTCGTGGCCGTGACCGCCACACCAAACCAACTCCAAGTACCAACAAGGGCACTTAACATAAACTCCTTCAAATTCGAGTATTACTTACTTTCTGCATTAATTTACCTCAAATGAGCAAGTCACACAGACTTATTAAAATCAACTATGTCAAAGAAGGGAGGATAATTCACTGGTTACAACCACTTCCCCTCCTTTCCACTCGATAATCGGCTTATCGGAAAACTGGTACCGAACCAACCTCTCTCTGTAGTCAACGTTGGCATAACAAGAGGCCAACTAACCCGTACTCCTAATCACCTCAAGGTATGTCATATCAGCTTTACTAGATCTGCTAGGTTCCGACGTCTGTATCGTCACCGAGCAATTATTATATACCGGCCCAGCTACCACCCATCAATCACAGGTGTAGTCACCTCGAAAGGTTCTCATGGATTCAGGCTCTATTTCTTTACACTTGGTTTCTATCATTTTTCACTGGTCGTACTCTTTCCGTACTTCCAAACTTATTCTAGCATACGTACATAACTTCCATACTAATTCTGGCCTCCAATCCTTGGAGTTACTTACATCCAACAATTTAAGGCCATTTCCGGCTCTCATAACCTGGTTTCCGGTGGAACGCGTCCACGAGCCTGTAAAACGATTAACTAGACTTGGTCCTTACACCCTCGTGACCCTGTCACGTAGCGGGACTACTACCAACTGATCCCATTCCTTTTCAGGCTATGGGGCGACCCTTAATAGGTCATCAACCCGACTCGGCGTCGCACTTGACTCTTATCCTTGGTCTGACTTAAATTTTTACTACCCGAGAAGGCCTTATATACCTAAGGTCTCGGCGGTTATAAATATTCTTAGGATCGCAATTTCCATGCTCCAAGCCTACCTTATCAGTCCCCCCGTAAACGAGTACAATAACTTCTCGTACAATCGTAACCATGTTGTCATGATCACAACAACCCTTACTTACTGTTACACCCCGTAGTTCCAGAGTATGTATGTGAGGACGTACGTACGAGAATACGACAGTAATTTTGGAAAGGAAGAAATATGTGATTTTTCGACGGAAAAGTTTCCGGTTTTTGTAAAGTAAAAAGGTTCGTTAATGGGGAATTGGATTCCCAGATTTGGTATTCGGACTTTTTGGAATATTTTAGAAGTATTGAAATTTTAATTTCCGGAATTGGTCACGTGGGGCCCACGAGAGAATTTACGGTTTTGTGAGGCCCACTTTATTTTCGGATATTTTCGGAAAATGAATATTTTGGACCAACGAGAGGGCGACATGTGTCACCCTAAAGTGGACGGATTGTTGGACGATTTGCATGGTCAAGTGGTCAAAGTCTTCGAAGATATTTTCTTTTGGTGAGTGGGAGTAGGTATTTGGACGGTTTTGTGAGCCATGTGGATGGCCATATGGCTCATTGTTGTGGGGGACATATGTCCCAAGGTTGTGGTGGACATATGTCCCAACATTGTGGTGGACACTTGGTTGGAAGACCTCATTCTTCACATGGATACAAATCTTCACCCTCCATTTGTTTTAATCTAGACCATTGAAGGTTCTATAAATACCCCCCTTGATAGCAAGACTTCTTCATCACTTGAACAAATTCCAAGTCTCAAAATCCCTCTCCCCCTTTAGGTGAAGTTCTCGTCCAAACTTCCCCTCCCCCTTCCTTGAAAGCCTTCGTCCGAAACACCCCTCTCTCTTAACCAAACTTTGTCCAAAAATTCTTAAACTCTTAAGTGTTCTTCCTTAGTGTATTAGGAAGATTGTTAACCAAAAGTTAGAAAAAATTTCACACCCTAGCCCCTAAAGCCTCACCTTGGCCGAGAGTTGTGAGGACAAGAACCTTAGTGTTCTTCACTTGTTTAGGTTGGTTCTTAAAGAGTAGTTGGTTAGGAGCGTATAAGGGTTGCTTGGAGCGGGTTGGAGCGCACAGAGTAGGAGCTAAACATTGCTCAGGATTAACATTAAATCTTGGATAATTTTGGGCTTATCGAGGTAAATATCTTTGTCCTTCTATTGTAATTGGAAATTACATATAGTAGTTTAGAATTGAGTATAAGATATAGAAGGATGGTATATAAGAAGAGAATTGAACTGTACTTACATTGGGCTGTATTTACAGTAGACTTGTGTAGCTTTACGGGTAGGGAAGTGCTGCCCAAATTTCCGTAGAAATAAGAACCTTCTGCTTAGAATATTCTACAGAGTAGTCTAGACGTTGATAGACGTATTTGACTATTATAGGTTGATACTCTGCGCGCGACATATTCGACTTGGCAGGTGGATTTCGCCGAGGAGGTATGTGATTCTTCCTATCCTCTTGAGCATGATATTTTAAAAGAATATATATAGTACGGTAGACGTACGTGTGTTAACTGAACGTGGTTTTACTTCGATGACTTTTGACTTGAGTTTTAAATAATAAGAATCTTGCAGTATTTCAAAAGAATTAAGAATCATTTTTGAAAGAAGAGTAATACTTGGTTTTAAAAGCTTAAGAGTTATACTAGCTTTATGGGAAGTTAGGTATAACGACTTAAGAGAAATAAAAGGAACGGTTTACTTAATTGTTTATGAAAGCCTTGTATTGATTTCGGAAATGAGAATAAATATCGAACAAACCACTGCAGCGCTAATAAAGGAAAATGTATTGACTAATTAAGTATTATTAAAACCAGTAGAAACCTCCATCTGCATAGAAGCTAAGATAAGACAAAATTGTATTACATTTCCTAGATCATGGTTGCTTTAATAGGATCATTAATAAACAAGTTTTGATTTTCTTAAAATTTCAAAGTAAGGACTTGATTTATAAAAGACAAAGACTTGAAAATTTGAAGTGTTTTCGTTTAAAAAGGAAATCATGCTTTTGTCTTAAGTTGGTTCAAAAAGAAGGTAGGGAAATTGTTTTGGTTTACTTAAAAAAGATAGTCACTCTATTTTGATACTACGGGTATCGTGTGACTCTTGTGAAAGGAACAGATCTTTTTAAAGAGTTAATGTATGAAGTACTTTGGGGATAAAAAACCCGAACTTGTTGACATAAAATAGAAAGTACCTTGTGTGAATAACTTGACTATGTTGGTTTGTGATAGCCTTGTAATACTTTCTTGTTGGTTTGATAAGTAAACATGTTAGGATGCTACGTGTGTTAGTGTCTTGTGATGTTTGTGTAAAGGGGTTTCTCTTGATTGTGCTTATGTTGTTTAACGATAAGCCGTTATCTTAGTATTGTACCACTCACCTCTTGACATGTTATACCGGGGGTCAAGCTGCCCCCCGATGTGAGGGATGCCTCATGCGGGTCCAGGGGACCTATGCGGAGCTACGAGAGTTCCAGGTTAGTGTGCGAGGAATACCTCATGCGGTCTATGTGGCCATGCGGACTACGAGAGTCCAGGACGATGCCGAAGAGTAGCTACCCTCGATGCGGGGAATACCTCATGCGGGCCTAGGTCGCCTATGCGGAGCTGCGGTAAGTTCCAGGATTAGACGCGCACATTGATACTGAGGACGAGTGGCCAGTTTCGATCATGTGGCGCGATCTAAAAAGACCTCGTGATACAGTTTTATAGCATTGTTGGTACTGCGGGTTTTAGTAGTCGGCTATGCCTTCGTACTTACCCCGTACAGTTTTATTATGACACAGGTGGGATGTTATACCCCGTATTTCCAGAGTATGTACGCAGGGACGTACGTAGGAAATTTCGAACTTCAAGTAGGCTTGGCCGATTTAATTTTGTGCACAACACCCGATTAGAGTCGTTTTTCGACGAAACGTTTTCACAGCTTTCGTAGGGGAATTTCCGGCTATGTCGTTTTTAATTTTTGCGGATTTTTCCGAGAGACGAAACATTTTGGACCAACAAGAGGGCGACACTTGTCACCCTCTCATTGGAACACCTTGGGCGGTCAAGCTTGGCCGAAAGTTGGCCATTTTTGTCATGGAGTAGGTAGGATATTTGTGTGTTAGTTGGTTAAGGGGCACTTGGCAAGATCTTGGCCCTACACTTGCCTTGCACTTGGCATGATCTTGGCCATTGGTTGGCCTTCACTTGACCTATAAATACCCACCCCTTTGGAAGACAAATTCATCCACAAATTGCCTAAGTCTTGAAAGCTCTCCTTCTCCCTTCCCTTGTGTTGAGTTCGGCCGAGGGCCTTCCCCCCCCTTGTGGCCGAGAGCACCCCCCCCTCTAGGGGTGCTAGCCGAGAGTGTACCCCCCCCTAGCCTAGTTGCTTTCGTATAATACCCCCCTTTTGTGGTATAGAAATACTCTCCAAGTATTGTTATAATGCCCAAATACCTTAGCCGTATACCTTGTAGTATTCTAAGGTTATACTATCTGAAAAGCCGTAAATACTATTTTACTTTCCTTGCGTCAAAAAACCGAAACCCGTAGGTAAATCTCCATGGTTAGTTGGAGTAATAAGTAGAAGTTGGTTAGAACTTCTAAGGGTTGTTTGGAGCGGGTCGGAGCCTTGTGAGTAGGAGCTAAACCTTGCTCAGGATCGACATTTAAACTCGGATAATTATGGGCTTATCGAGGTAAATATCTTGTCCCTCTATTGTAATTGGAAATTACATAATTGTTAGACTATATAGTTGAAGTATACTATATATAAAACTGAACGTTGTTATCGGCAATGTCTTTTGACTTAAGCCTGAATATAAGAAACCTTTTCGAAAGAAGAATCTTGACAGTAATTACATAGGACTGTATTACAGTAGACTTGTGTAGCTTTTCTGTGAGGTAGAATTGTGCACGTCCGGTTAGATGTATGAACCCCCCCCCCGGTTGGCTTGATAGACGGCCTTAGAGGAGGAGATTTACGCGGTTGCGGGGAGAGTCTTTGCGAATTTTTTAGAATGTTACGATGAGGTCTAAATGTTAATAAAGCGCCTTGTGGCCTTATAGGTTGAAGTACTACGTGTGGCGCGATCTACTTGACTTAAGGAGTAGCCGACGGTTGGAGGTACTTGAGCGTTTTGCTATTAGTCGATACTCGTCGCGAGGTATGTGAACCTCTTCCTATCTCTTCTAGCATGATATGTGTGAACTATGTAGTACGGTAGACGTACAAGTGCTAAATGTATTTGATTGGTTTAAAACATAAAGTGTTATAACGGCTTTATGGGAAGTTGGTTATAACAGCTTTATGTTGGTAAGAAAATACTTGTGGTTTTGAAAAGGTAACTGATTTGAACTATAAGCGGCTTGTTATGTGTTAATAAAGAACTTGAAGTATTTCAAAAGATTTTTGAATCATTTGAAAGAAGAAGTAATACTTGGTTTTGAAAACTTAAGAGTTATACTAGCTTTATGGGAAGTTGGGTAATAACGGCTTAAGAATGTTTCTTGATTTGGAAATCGAGAATGTGTATCGACAAACCACTGCGGCGTTAATAAAAGGAAATGTTTGGGACAGATTAAGTATTATTAAAACCGGTAGAAACTTCCATCTGCATGAAGCTAAGATGAGACAAAATGACATTTCCTAGATCATGGCTGCTTAATAAGATTGATTATAAACAAGAATAACCTACTCACTTATAAGACATAGGTTTCTCAAAACGTTTAAAGGAGAATTATGTTTTAAAGGATTTAAAACTATGAACTACGAAACCCTTTCTAAAATGAGAAACTTGAGCATTTGAAATTAGGCAAACTTGAACGCTTGGAAAATAAGGTTGTTACTTGATTTTACAAAGGAAAGCATTTTGGTTTACTTAACAATGTTAGTCACTCTAATTTTATACTACGTATCGAGTGACCTTTGTAAAGAAATGGATCTTAAAAGGAATTTAACGTCGTAGTACTTTAGGGTTAAAATCGGACTTTGACATAAAATGAAAGTACCTTGAGTTGTGTATAACTTGCCTATGCTTGTCGTTATGAAACTTGACCATGTTACGTGTGATAGCCTTGTTGTGCAAATATTGTGTTCTACTCGACTACCGTTCATCCGAATGTATTTCACTCGACTAGGTTCATCCGAATGTATTTCACTTGATTACCGGTTCATCCGAATGTATTTCACTTGATTACCGGTTCATCCGAATGTATTTCACTCGATTACGGTTCATCCGAATGTATTTCACTCGACACGTTCATCCGAATGTATTTCACTCGACTAGGTTCATCCGAATGTATTTCACTTGACTACCGGTTCATCCGAATGTATTTCACTCGACTACGGTTCATCCGGAATGTATTTCACTTGACTACGGTTCATCCAGAATGTATTTCACTTGACTACCGGTTCATCCGGAATGTATTTCACGACTACCGGTTCATCCGGGAATGTATTCCACATGTTTCTATATTGGGTCCATAAGATGGGCCGAGACCTGTTATACGTATCACATGATTTGTACCTAGACTGTCGGCAGTGAGGAAGGAGCTCCACGGGCATGAGGGATGACTTTGAGGGCGTGAGTCCACGACTTGACATATTTATTTATTTATTGTGAACGTAGTTTGGTTATCATACATGTCTCTGCTTTATATAGACTACTATGATTTCATTTCTGATTTATTTGATTTCACATACTCGGCACTGTTGTCTTGACCTCCTTGGGCTGCGTTCATGCCGCAGGTAAAGTTACATCAGTCGTGATCCTCGCTCTTAGGGTCACAGTTCAGCATTTGGGAAAGCTCCGTTTCTCCGGAGGCTTATCTTGGTATAGTCCCCTGTTGATTGTAGGTGCTTACATTCGGGGTATGACGGGCCCTGTCGTCGTTGTTGTCATATTATTCGTAAGTGCAGAAATCGTTGTGGGCAGAATTTGTAAGAGGTTATCGCTCAAATTGCTATTTATATATACTGAAGGTAACCGTTTTTGGTTAGTCTGTCTTCTTATTTCACTGTCATATTACATTGGTTTCATGTATTGTCTTTATGTTCCGCTGATTACTCTGATGTTGTGTCACTAGGGTGCCCGGGGTAAGGCACCAGTCGCGGGCCCGGATTCGGGTCGTGACAAAAGTGGTATCAGAGCAGTTAATCCTCGGAAAGTGTCTACAGACCGTATCCAGTAGAGTCTTGATTATCGGTGTGTTGTGCACCACATCAATAATCAGGAGGCTATAGGATATTTAGGATTGGTTTCTATTCTTCTCACTCTGAGATCGTGCCTTAGAGCTGTGTTGTAAGTTAGACCCTCTGACGTATTTCTTTCCCTTACCGTTATGCCTCCGCGTAGGGCAAACCCGCCCGGGAGGGCAAGCGAGGAGGCTGCGAGTAGAGTTCGGAGGGTTGCGAGGGCCTGTGCCCAATCATTACCTAGGGTAGTGCTTCATTCGGGATTTCTGCGGCGTCACTAGCCCCAAAGAGTTTAAGCACGGCGGCGGCGCTTCTTCGCGGCCATGATATGTGAACCTTCAGTTCCACGACCGGGAACAGAGAATTTAGATTGCAAAGAGGCAACCCTGTTACTAGCCATGGGTTTGGCTACCAGAGAGTATACCGATGTATCGCGAGTCTTGATGACTACCTAAGAGAAGGTTGTGCAAGAGTAATCCTTCAGTTAGGCTTGAGCATGGCCTGTGTACGGGCTTATGCGCAGCAGGCCGAGAGACGTAGAGATCGACGGGTTAACGAAGGACAGCAGAAGAGGGCCAGAGCAGCAAGGTCCTTTTGGTGACTTTCGAGGCGAGTCACCTCACCAGTAGATTAGATTATGCACATCCACCAGTGCAGAGAGGTCCTCCACGGGGTTCAGGACGTTCGGGGTATGCAGGGGTTGGTCGGAGCCCCAGATCTTCCGGTTCACAGTGTGACAGACGTCATCCCGGGGAATGTCGTCTTTTAGTTGGTACTGGTTGTACCTATGACCGTCAGGGTCTGATGTTGAGAGAGTGTCCTGGTAGGAGGACTCAGCCTTCAGGATCGATGGGTAGTTCGTCATCTTCCCTAGCTATGCGCCCTACGGGGCAGGTTAGATTAGGACGACTAAGGGGAGTGAAGCGGTAGATGCAGGCATACCTTTAACCCTCTAGAGTTTTGTTTACGTGATAAGGTGAGTATACCTTAAGTGCTATGTTCTGATAGCAGTGTGCTAGTTGTGATTAGAAATCATGGTGGGTTAACCGAGTAAGATTTGGGGGATAGAGAAAGTGTGAGCCTTAGAGCTTTATACGTAGAGACCTTAGAGGTAAGGCCATCTCGAGTAAAAGACGTATGTTTATGTTTGACCCTTATAGGAGTGCATAGTGCACGTGAGCTATGTTTGTGGGATAAGTCCCTGAGTAGTGTGGAATGAAAGAGGGTAGTTGAGCTAAGAAGACCGCTAGGTTTTCGTAACGTGATTAGTGAGAGTTTTCCTTCGGAGAGCTAGCGTTTAGCGCGTTACCGGGTCGGGTCGAGGCCACTGTCACGACCCGAACCCGGGCCCGTGACTGGTGCCTTACACCGGGCACCCTAGTGATACAACATCAGAGAAAATCAGCGGAAATAAAAACATGAACATGAATTAAGAGAAAAGATAAATAAACAGGCCAACCAAAACAGTTGCCTTCATCATATATACATAAATACGACGATTATCCTTTTTACAAACCACACTTGCTACAGACCTCTAAGATTTTACAACAGCTATGACGGGACAGGGCCCCGCCATACCCATGAATGTATAAGAATCTGGACTCGGTAACATACCAAAGATAAGCCTCCAAGGAACGGAGCTTTCAATACGCTGAAAGGTGATCCTAAGCGGGGATCGACAGCCGATGTACCTTTTACTGCGGCGTGACGCGGCCCAAGGAGGTCGATAACAGTACCAAGTATGTGAAATCGTAAAATCAGTAAATGAAATCATAATAGTCTATATAAAGCGGAGACATGTATGATAACCAAACTACGATTCACAACATAGAAGCGATCATGTCAAGTCGTGACTCACGCCTCAAAGTCATCCCTGCGTGCGTGGAACTTCTTCCTCACTGCGCGATCTAGGTACAAATCATGTGATACGTATAGCAGTCTCGGCCCATCTTATGGACCCAATATAGAAAGCGTGTGGAATACATTCCGGATGAACCGTGGTCGATGAAATACATTCCGGATGAACCGGTAGTCAAGTGATATACATTCCGGATGAACCGTGGTCGAGTGAAATACATTCCGGATGAACCGTAATCAAGTGAAATACATTCCCGGATGACCGGTAATCAAGTGAAATACATTCGGATGACGGTAATCAAGTGAAATACATTCCCGGATGACCCGGTAATCAAGTGAAATACATTCCCGGATGAACCGGTAGTCGAGTAGAACGCAGTACTTGCACAACAAGGCTATCACACGTAACATGGTCAAGTTTCATAACAACAAGCATAAGCAAGTTACACACGACTCAAGGTACTTTCATTTTATGTCAAAGTCCGGATTTTAACCTTAAAGTACTACGTCCGTTAAATTCCTTTTAAGATCCATTTCTTTTACAAAGGTCACCCGATACCCGTAGTATAAAATTGGAGTGACTAACATTGTTAAGTAAACCAAAATGCTTTCCTTTGTAAAATCAAGTAACAACCTTATTTTCCAAACGTTGAGTTTGCCTAATTTCAATGCTCAAGTTTCTCATTTTAGAAAAAGGTTTCGTAGTTCATAGTTTTAAATCCTTTAAAACATAATTCTCCTTTAAACGTTTTGAGACACCTATGTCTTATAAGTGAGTAGGTTATTCTTGTTTATAATCAATCTTATTAAGCAGCCATGATCTAGGAAATGTCATTTTGTCTCATCTTAGCTTCTATGCAGATGGAAGTTTCTACTGGTTTTAATAATACTAAATCTGTCGAACATTTCCTTTTATTAACTGCGATGGTTTGTCGATACACATTCGATTTCAAATCGAGAAAACATTTTAAGCCGTTATACCTAACTTCCCATAAAGCTAGTATAACTCTTAAGTTTCCAAAAACCAAGTATTACTTCTTTTCTCAAAATGATTCAAAAATCTTTTGAAATACTTCAAGTTCTTTATTATCACATAGCCAGCCAGTTATAGTTCAAATCAGTTACCTCTTAAAAACCACAAGTGTTTTCTTACCTACATAAAGCTGTTATAACCCACTTCCCATAAAGCCGTTATAACACTTTATGTTTTAAACCAATCAAATACATTTAGCACATGTACGTCTACCGTACTAGATAGTTCACACATATCATGCTAGAAGAGATAGGAAGAGGTTCACATACCTCGCGAAGATTATCGACTAATAGCAAAAATCTCCACGTACCTCAAACCGTCGGCTACTCCTTAAGCTAAGTAGACCAAGCCATACGTAGTACTTCAACCTATAGAGGCCACAATGCGCCTATTAACATTTAGATCTCAATGGAGAATATCCTACAGAAAATTCGCAGACCTCCCCGCAACAACAGTAAATCTCCTCTATCGAGGCCGGCTACCAAGCCAACCAGGGGGGGGGGTTAACACGTCTGACCGGACGTGTACAATTCTACTACACAGCAATGCTACACAAGTCTACTGTAATACAATCCTATGTAATTACAGTTCAGTTCACTTCTTAAAATTCAGGCTTAAGTCGCAAGACATTGCCGTAAGTATTATTCAGGCTTAAGTCGAAAGACATTGCCGCACAACTATGTTCAGTTCTATATATAGTATACTTAACCATATACTCCTACAACATGTAATTTCCAATTACAATGAAGGTCAAGAATGTTTACCTCGATAAGCCCAAAATTATCCGAGTTTATATGTCGATCTGAGCAAGGTTTAGCTCCTACTCCGTGCGCTCAGGCAGCTCGACCAACCAACCCTTAGAAGTTCTACCCAGCTTCTACTAATAACTTCAACAACGGGTGAAGATTTACTTAGGGTTTCGTTTTTGTGACTGAGGGAAGTATAATAGTATTTTCTGGGCTTTTGTAAAAAGGGTACTTTGGAAAGTACTACAAGGTATTTGGCTAAAGTATTTTGGGCATTATAACAATACTAGGAGAGTATTTCTATACCACAAAAAGGGGTATTATCCGAAAACCACTAGGCTAGGGGTACCCCTCGGCTTAGGCACCACAAAGGGGAGGGGTTTCGGCCAAGGCCTTCTCAAAGGGGAGAGGGGCTATGGGGCGAGCAAGCGCAAGAGGGAGGAAAGGTTTTCAAGACTTAGACAATTTTTGGATGAATAAGTTCATCAACTTAGAGGGGTATTTATAGGTCAAGAAATGGCCAACCAATGGCCAAGATCTATCCAAGTGTAAGGCAAGTGTAAGGTCAAGATGAAGCCATGTGTTTGTGGGTCCCACTTGCTCATCAACTACACAAAATATCCTACCTAACCCTTGACCACATTTTTTTGCACAAAAACGTGCTCCCTTCCCTTTGGCCGTCCACCTTTCCAATGTGAGGTCACCCTCCCGTTGGTCCAAAATGTTTCGTCTCTCGGAAAAATCCGAAAAAAATATTAATGACATAGCCGGAATTTTCCCTACGAAAGCTGTGGAAACGTTTCGTCGAAAAACGACTCCTTTAGGTAGTTATGCACAAATTCGAAACTTGCCTAACTTTAAGGCTCAAATTATAATACGTACGCCCTCACGTACATACTCTGAAATACGGGGTATAACATTCTCCCTCTCCAGAAACATTCGTCCGAATGTTCCTTCTCAAGACGGATAACGATAAAGTTCTTCTAATAAGTTGCCAACGCCACAACCGCCACGAAACAACACGTGCACGCAAATACTTATATCCAAGTCCACGAGGAAACACCTCTAACATCACAAACTTTTGTCACTTTGCGCGAGGTTCTAGTGTCACTCGGTGACCCAACAAATGGTACCGGATCGCATGCGATTCACGAGGTCTAAAATATACATCCTTCGCACCTTCTCCTTTACAAGAAATGATCATATTTATGCTCGCAATACATGCTCGCCTCTACCCTTACTCGTCGTACTCTTCTCGAACTCTTGAACTCTTCCGATATCGTACCACACTTGATCATCGCTTGATTCTCCAAACCTTGAGTCACCACCTCAACTTGGTTATCTTACTAGCCTCAATCTTCCTTAAGGCCACTTCCGCCTTCACGATCCGCTTCAGTCGAACATATCCACGAACTCATACGATGGTCATCTAAACTTGGGCCTAGCACCCTCGTGACCCTACGCTGGCGGGACCACCCGTAGCTGACCCGCTCATTCAGGCCACGGGTTGACACGCAACACGTCCTCAACCCGAGCCTCGCCACGCCGACTCTCGTTTCTCGATCCGAACAACCTTGCTAAATCACATCATGAAAGATACCACTTTCATTTACCCAACCAGAGACTTATCACACAATATATTCTAGGCATAAAATACACTCGACAAGGATCACTCGCAAAATCTTGTACTCAAGACGGCGCACATCTAAGGTCTCAACTTTAATATTCTAATGTTCATCATTTTCTCACCCTCAAGCTTACCCTTCTCACAACCAGGTTCTACATCACGTTTTAGCACAAAGCTATCCGAACATAACACTTAACACATTAACATAACATCAAAACATACAAGCCTCTAGATGGTTAAGGATATACCTGAAGCTACCGCTCCACTCTAATCATAAGTCCGCCTGCAGGCATGTATGAAAGCGATGAACACGCCATCGATCCGTTAGGTGCGCTAAGCTGCCGTACCTCTCCTATAAGCACGATCTCGTCACATGGCCACGACGGCCGCGGTGAAACAAGCACCGATAAAAAGCGACATTTCCGGGATGATGTTTGACACATCGCCGTGCGGCGAGGGCGTGAATCTGCCGCTAGAACTCACGTAAACACAGTGAACGAAGCCACGGAGCTCGACCGGCTCGAATACCGAACGACTGAAGGCGGAGGACCACTGCATGGCGGTGGTACATAACTAGACTTCTGCTGAGGCGGCCCGCCTCGAAAGTCACCAAAGGACCCTGCTGTTCTGACCCTCTTCTGCTGATCTCGGTCATTCCGTCGTCCTCTCCGTGCCTCACATCCTAGTGCATGAGCTTGCATGCGGGCAATGTCCATGACCGGCTGAAGAGCTACACCCGTACAAGCCTCTGCCAAGTAATCGTCGGCCCGGTGGCGTAGCGGTGTACTCTCTGTCCTCCATATCCGCTACTCTGGCGAACATACCGAGCTAATGAGTCGAACTCACATTGTACTCTCTAACTGGCCGTCGCGATCCCGCCTCAACGTCAAAAATCTGCCGGCCCGAGCCTCTCATCCGTGGAGGCAAGAAATGTGCAAGAAATGCCCTCGAGAACTCGTCCCAAACTGCTGGAAGTGCATGCTCTTCCCGGGACAGCTCACGAATCAAACGCCGATCAATCGCGGATCACGCAATCGATGCGAACCCAATACCACCGACTGCGCCTCGAGGCTCGATCACTCTCATGATCCGTGTGTTTGTCGGATAAACTCACGAGGTCGTCCTCGGCTCGATCCATAGAACAACGGAGGCTAAAACTCGGAAGTCCGTAGCCTCAAACCATGCGCTCGGGGTGAACTACGGTCTTCTTGAAATTTGGGCTGCTGCGTCGGCCTATCTCATATCGGCCACGACCACGGCGATGGCGCCATCTCCTTGTACCCGTCTCATCGGCTCGGTGTGGGGTGGAGGCTCAGTATTGTAGTCTCGGCAGCCACCGCTGCGACTCTAAACTCTCTTTGGTCTTTGGCGGCGCCGCGAAACCGCCGTCGGCATCTTGTCTCAGTCTTGGCCAGGGCTGCGCCTCGTACTCCTCATGTCGACTAACGGCTCCTCGCCTTGCCCATCCGGGCTCAGGTTGCCTTACGCGGAGGCATAATCGGTAAAGGAAAGGAATACGTTAGAGGTCCGATTTATCACTGCGGCTCTAAGGCACGATCTCGTAATGAGAAGAATGGAAACCAATCCTAAATGTCCTGCAGACCTCACGATTATAGATGTGGTGCACAACACACCGATAATCAAGACTACTGCTAGACACGATGCAGAGACACTTTCCGAGGACTAATCGCTCGATACCACTTTTGTCACGAACCGGGCGGGCGTGGTCGTGTCTGCAGGGCACCCTAGTGATACAACATCGAGAGAAAATCAGTGAAATAAAAACATGAACATGAATTAAGAGAAAAGATAAATAAGCAGGCCAACCAAAACAGTTGCCTTCATCATATATACATAAATACGACGGTTATCCTTTTTACAAACCACACTTGTAGCGATTACTGCACCTCTAAGATTTTACAACGGCTATGACGGACGGGGCCCGCCATACCACGAATGTATAAGAATCTACGGACTCGTGGTAACATACAAAAGATAAGCCTCGAAGGAACGGAGCTTCCAATCTGTTGAAAGGTGATCCTAAGCGGGGATCGGCGGCCGATGTACCTTTTACTGCGGCATGAACGCGGCCCCGAAGGAGGTCGATGGCAGTACCAAGTATGTGAAATCGTAAAATCGTAAATGAAATCATAATAGTCTATATAAAGCAGGAGACATGTATGATAACCAAACTACAGTTCACAACATAGAAGCAGTCATGTCAAGTCAGGGACTCACGCCCTCAAAGTCATCCACATGCCCGTGGAACTTCTTCCTCAGCTGGCGATCTAGGTACAAATCATGTGATACGTATAACAGGTCTCGGCCCATCTTATGGACCCAATATAGAAACGTGTGGAATACATTCCCGGATGAACCGGTAGTCAGTGAAATACATTCCCGGATGAACCGGTAGTCAAGTGATATACATTCCCGGATGAACCGGTAGTCGAGTCAAATACATTCCCGGATGAACCGGTAATCAAGTGAAATACATTCCCGGATGAACCGGTAATCAAGTGAAATACATTGCCGGATGACGTGTAATCAAGTGAAATACATTCGGATGACCGTGTCAAGTGAAATACATTCGGATGAACCGGTAGTCGAGTAGAACACGATTACTTGCACAACAAGGCTATCACACGTAACATGGTCAAGTTTCATAACAACAAGCATAAGCAAGTTACACACGACTCAAGTACTTTCATTTTATGTCAAAGTCCGATTTTAACCTTAAAGTACTACGTCCGTTAAATTCCTTTTAAGATCCATTTCTTTTACAAAGGTCACCCGATACCCGTAGTATAAAATTGGAGTGACTAACATTGTTAAGTAAACCAAAATGCTTTCCTTTGTAAAATCAAGTAACAACCTTATTTTCCAAACGTTCAAGTTTGCCTAATTTCGAATGCTCAAGTTTCTCATTTTAGAAAAAGGTTTCGTAGTTCATAGTTTTAAATCCTTTAAAACATAATTCTCCTTTAAACGTTTTGAGACACCTATGTCTTATAAGTGAGTAGGTTATTCTTGTTTATAATCAATCTTATTAAGCAGCCATGATCTAGGAAATGTCATTTTGTCTCATCTTAGCTTCTATGCAGATGGAAGTTTCTATTGGTTTTAATAATACTAAATCTGTCCAGAACATTTCCTTTTATTAACGCTGCAGTGGTTTGTCGATACACATTCTGATTTCCGAAATCAGTAAAACATTTTTAAGCCGTTATACCTAACTTCCCATAAAGCTAGTATAACTCTTAAGTTTCCAAAAACCAAGTATTACTTCTTTTCTCAAAATGATTCAAAATCTTTTGAAATACTTCAAGTTCTTTATTATCACATGCTTGACCGGTTATAGTTCAAATCGGTTACCTCTTAAAAACCACAAGTGTTTTCTTACCTACATAAAGTGTTATAACCCACTTCCCATAAAGCGTTATAACACTTTATGTTTTAAACCAATCAAATACATTTAGCACGTATCGTCTGCAGTACTAGATAGTTCACATATCATGCTAGAAGAGATAGGAAGAGGTTCACATACCTCGCGAAGATTATCGACTAATAGCAAAAGCTCCAGTACCTCAAACCGTCGGCTACTCTCCTTAAGCTAAGTAGACCAAGCCATACGTAGTACTTCAACCTATAGAGGCCACAATGCGCCTATTAACATTTAGATCTCAATGGAGAATATCCTATAGAAAATTCGGCACCTCCCCCAACAACGTAAATCTCTCCTCTATCGAGGGCGGCTGCAAGCCAACCAGGGGTTAAAGCGTCTGACCGACGTGTACAATTCTACTACACGGCAATGCTACACAAGTCTCATGTAATACAATCCTATGTAATTACGATTCGATTCCTTCTTAAAATTCGGGCTTAAGTCGCAAGACATTTGCCGTAAGTATTATTCGAGCTTAAGTCGAAAGACATTGCCGCACAACTATGTTCATTCTATATATAGTATACTTAACCATATACTCTACAACATGTAATTTCCAATTACAATGTAAGGTCAAGAATGTTTACCTCGATAAGCCCAAAATTATCCGAGTTTATATGTCGATCTGAGCAAGGTTTAGCTCCTACTCGTGCGCTCAGGCCGCTCCAACCAACCCTTAAGTTCTAACCAACTTCTACTAATAACTTCAACAACGGGTGAAGATTTACTTAGGGTTTCGTTTTAGTAGTGAGGGAAAGTATAATAGTATTTTACGGGCTTTTGTAAAAGGGTACTTTGGAAAGTACTACAAGGTATTTGGCTAAAGTATTTTGGGCATTATAACAATACTAGGAGAGTATTTCTATACCACAAAAAGGGGTATTATCGAAAACCACTAGGCTAGGGGGTACCCCTCGGCCTAGGAGCACCATGAGGGGAGGGTTTCGGCCAAGGCCTTCTCAAAGGGGAGAGGGGCTATAGGACGAGAGCAAGCAAGAGGGAGGAAAGGTTTTCAAGACTTAGACAATTTTTGGATGAATAAGTTCATCAACTTAGAGGGTATTTATAGGTCAAGAAATGGCCAACCAATGGCCAAGATCTATCAAGTGTAAGGCAAGTGTAAGGTCAAGATGAAGCCATGTGTTTGTGGGTCCCACTTGCTCATCAACTACACAAAATATCCTACCTAACCCTTGACCACATTTTTTTGCACAAAAAACGTGCTCACCCTTCCCTTTGGCCGTCCACCTTCTTCCAATGTGAGGGTGACACATGTCACCCTCCCGTTGGTCCAAAATGTTTCGTCTCTCAGAAAAATCCGCAAAAAATATTAATGACATAGCCGGAATTTTCCCTACGAAAGCTGTGGAAACGTTTCGTCGAAAAACGACTCCTTTAGGTAGTTATGCACAAATTCGAAACTTGCCTAACTTTAAGGCTCAAATTATAATACGTACGCCCTCACGTACATACTCTGAAATACGGGGTATAACAGCCACGTTGCGGGTCAACCCGCGGCATGTATGGTGGTGGGGTCAGTTTGTGGTGGTCCCGCCTTGTGGTAGGGTCACGAGGGTGTTAGGCCCAAGTGGAGTTGACCAGCGTACGAGTTCGTGGATGCGTTCGACCAGTGGTCGGGCCGATGGGGGCAGCCCATCGTGTTCTTCGGTCGGGACCGTTCACTCGGCAGTGTTGTTGTATCAAAAAGGTTGTAAGGCTGCACGGGGTGCCTACCTTCACCTTATGGCAGACAGTGGAGCCCATGGTACGGCTGTTTTTTTTTCTGGAAGTTTTACCAAGCAGGGTTAAGAACTCAGGTGAGTCTCAGAATCGCATTCGCCCTTGGGCCAGTGTGTGGATTTCAGGGGTAGTTGTCGGGATTGTTGTCTCCTGTGGAGGGAGTGTTTAAGCTACCATTTCAGTGTTCGGATGTCGCCTTATGAAGCCTTGTAGGGGCGGATGTGTAAGTCGCCGGTCGATTGGTTCGATGTTGGCAAGATTCAGATAGTTGGTTCAGGCTTGTTCCAGATCGTGGATAGGGTAGAGCTTGTCTAGAAGAGGTTCTGGCAGCTCAGAGAAATCGTGCGGATAATAGGCGACGACGCTTAGAGTTCAGGTTGACGGTCGGTCTTCTTGAAAGTACCACCCCGGATAGGGTGTGACGAGTTTGGAAAACAGAAGGAACTTAGCCCGAGTTACTTTGGGCCTTTTGAGTTCATGTGAAGAATAGGCCAGGTTGCTTATATGTTAGCTTTTGCCGTCCGACTTAGGAGACAGTATGTCCGGTCTTTCGTATTGTTATGTTCGGGAAAGTATCGAAGATCCATCCAGAGTATTCGATTAATGATGACCACGTTAGAGATGGTAACCCGAGTTTTGGAAAGCGAAGCGATTTAAATGTGGTAAGAGTTCGAGTGTACGACAGCCTCAGGGATCGCATGCAGCCCGGTACCATTTGTTGGGTCGTCGGAGCAAGGCTCGCAACAAAGTGACAAAAGTGGTATCATTTTGGATGTAAGCATTTTTGCGCAAATTGTTTCTGTGGCCAGGTGTGGCAGGATTGATTCTCGTAAGTATAGTAGTGAAGACTATACTGGCGCACGTTTGTTTTGGGACTTGAAGGAACATTCGGGACGAATGTTTCTAAGGAGGGGAGAATGTTATACCCCGTATTTCCAGAGTATGTACGCAGGGACGTACGTAGGAAATTTCGAACTTCAAGTAGGCTTGGCCGATTTAATTTTGTGCACAACACCCGATTAGAGTCGTTTTTTTGACGAAACGTTTTCCACGACTTTCGTAGGGAATTTCGGCTATGTCATTTTTAATTTTTGCGGATTTTTAGAGGCGACACATTTTGGACCAACAAGAGGGCGACACTTGTCACCCTCTCATTGGAACACCTTGGGCGGTCAAGCTTGGCCGAAAGTTGGCCATTTTTGTCATGGAGTAGGTAGGATATTTGTGTGTTAGTTGGTTAAGGGGCACTTGGCAAGATCTTGGCCTACACTTGCCTTGCACTTGGCATGATCTTGGCCATTGGTTGGCCTTCACTTGACCTATAAATACCCACCCCTTTGGAAGACAAATTCATCCACAAATTGCCTAAGTCTTGAAAGCTCTCCTTCTCCCTTCCCTTGTGTTGAGTTCGGTAGGGCCTTCCCACTTGTGGCGAGCACCCCACTCTAGGGGTGCTAGCCGAGAGTGTACCCCCCCCTAGCCTAGTTGCTTTCGTATAATACCCCTTTTTGTGGTATAGAAATACTCTCAGTATTGTTATAATGCCCAAATACCTTAGCCAGTATACCTTGTAGTATTCTAAGGTTATACCTATCTGAAAAGCCCAGAATACTATTATACTTCCCTTAGTCACAAAACCGAAACCCTAAGGAAAATCTCCATGGTTAGTTGGAGTAATAAGTAGAAGTTGGTTAGAACTTCTAAGGGTTGTTGGAGGCGGAGTCGAGCGCGGAGTAGGAGCTAAACCTTGCTCGTGATCGACATTTAAACTCGGATAATTAAGGACTTATCGAGGTAAATATCTTGTCCCTCTATTGTAATTGGAAATTACATGATTGTTAGACTATATAGTTTAAGTATACTATATATATAACAGAACTTTGTTATCGTCAATGTCTTTTGACTTAAGCTGAATATAAGAAACCTTTTCGAAGAAGAATCTTGTCGTAATTACATAGAATTCATTCTGATGACTTGTGTAGCTTTTCTGTGAGGTAGAATTGTGCACGTCCGGTTAGATGTATGAACCCCCCCTGGTTGGCTTGATAGCCGGCCTCGATAGAGGAGGAGATTTACGCGGTGCGGGGAGGTCTTCTTCGAATTTCGGTAGAATGGTCTACGATGAGGTCTAAATGTTAATAAGCGCCTTGTGGCCTTATAGGTTGAAGTACTACGTGTGGCGCGATCTACTTGACTTAAGGAGTAGCCGACGGTTGGAGGTACTTGGAGCGTTTTGCTATAAGTCGATACTCGTCGCGAGGTATGTGAACCTCTTCCTATCTCTTCTAGCATGATATGTGTGAACTATGTAGTACGGTAGACGTACAAGTGCTAAATGTATTTGAGTGGTTTAAAACATAAAGTGTTATAACGGCTTTATGGGAAGTTGGTTATACGACTTTATGTTGGTAAGAAAATACTTGTGGTTTTGAAAAGGTAATCGATTTGAACTATAAGCGGCTTGTTATGTGTTAATAAAGAACTTGAAGTATTTCAAAAGATTTTTGAATCATTTGAAGAAGAAGTAATACTTGGTTTTGAAAACTTAAGAGTTATACTAGCTTTATGGGAAGTTGGGTAATAACGGCTTAAGAATGTTTTACTGATTTCGGAAATCAGAATGTGTATCGACAAACCACTGCAGCGTTAATAAAAGGAAATGTTTGGACAGATTAAGTATTATTAAAACCAGTAGAAACTTCCATCTGCATAGAAGCTAAGATGAGACAAAATGACATTTCCTAGATCATGGCTGCTTAATAAGATTGATTATAAACAAGAATAACCTACTCACTTATAAGACATAGGTTTCTCAAAACGTTTAAAGGAGAATTATGTTTTAAAGGATTTAAAACTATGAACTAAGAAACCCTTTCTAAAATGAGAAACTTGAGCATTTGAAATTAGGCAAACTTGAACGTTTGGAAAATAAGGTTGTTACTTGATTTTACAAAGGAAAGCATTTTGGTTTACTTAACAATGTTAGTCACTCTAATTTTATACTACGTATCGAGTGACCTTTGTAAAAGAAATGGATCTTAAAAGGAATTTAACGCACGTAGTACTTTAGGTTAAAATCCGACTTTGACATAAAATGAAAGTACCTTGAGTTGTGTATAACTTGCTTATGCTTGTCGTTATGAAACTTGACCATGTTACGTGTGATAGCCTTGTTGTGCAAATATTGTGTTCTACTCGACTCTGGGTTCATCCGGAATGTATTTCACTCGACTCTGGTTCATCCGGAATGTATTTCACTTGATTACGGTTCATCCGAATGTATTTCACTTGATTACCGGTTCATCCGAATGTATTTCACTCGACACGGCTCATCCGAATGTATTTCACTCGACACGGTTCATCCGAATGTATTTCACTCGACTACCGGTTCATCCGAATGTATTTCACTTGACTCCGGTTCATCCGAATGTATTTCACTCGACTCTAGGTTCATCCGGGAATGTATTTCACTTGACTACCGGTTCATCCGAATGTATTTCACTTGACTACCGGTTCATCCGAATGTATTTCACCGACTCTGGTTCATCCGGAATGTATTCCACACGTTTCTATATTGGGTCCATAAGATGTGCCGAGACATGTTCTACGTATCACACTCTTAATACATAGACTGCCGGCAGTGAGGAAGGAGCTCCACGGGCGTGAGGATGACTTTGAGGCGTGAGTCACGACTTGACATGATCGTTTATTTATTGTGAATCGTCAGTTTGGTTATCATACATGTCTCCGCTTTATATAGACTACTATGATTTCATTCTGATATTTATTTCATTTCACATACTGCAATTGTTGTTCGACCTCCTTCGGCCGCGTTCATCTGCAGTAAAGTTACATCGATCGTGATCCTCGCTCTTAGGTCACGATTCAACATTTGGGAAAGCTCCGCTTCTCGGAGGCTTATCTTCGTATAGTCCCTGTTGATTGTAGGTGCTTACATTCGGGGTATGGCGGGCCCCGTCGTTGTTGTCATATTATTCGTAGAAGTGCAGTAATCTTGTTGTGGGCGAATTTGTAAGAGGTTATGCTCGCTCAAATTGCTATTTATATATATCTTGAAGGTAACCATTTTTGGTTGCTTTGTCTTCTTATTTCACCGTCATATTACATTGGTTTCATGTATTGTCTTTATGTTCCGCTGATTACTCTGATGTTGTGTCACTAGGGTGCCCGGGGTAAGGCACCAGTCGCGGGCCCGGATTCGGGTCGTGACATGGGACCTGGTGTTCATGTGAATTCCTTGGTGCTTTTATATCATGGACTGCCGGCAGTGAGGAAGGAATTCCACGGGCATGATTGATATTGTGGGCATGAGACCCATGGTTATATTTGAGTGATGACTTTAAGGGCGTGAGTCCACGACTTGACATATCGCTACATCTTGTGTATCGTAAATTGGTTATCATATATGTACATTTTATATAGACTATTATGATTTCATTTCTGATATTTTGATTTCACATACTTGGTACTGTTGTACGACCTCCTTGGGCTGCGTTCATGCCGCGGTAGAGGCACACCAGCTTGTTGATCCTCGCTCATAGTGGTCACAATTCGGCGTTTTGGGAAGCTCCGTGTCTCCGAGGCTTATCTTTGGTATAGTCCCCTCGTTGTAGTACTTACATTCGTGGTATGGCGAGCCCCGTCCGCCATTGTTGTTATTGTTATACCCCGTATTCTCGTGGTATGTATGCGAGGGCGTCGTGCGAGAGCACGGCGAAAAATTGGAAAGGAAGAAAGAGGTGATTTTCCACGGAAAAAGTTTCGGTTTTGTAAAGAAAATGTTCGTTGATGGGAATTGGGTTCCCAGTTTGGAATATGGGCTTCTTAAATTATATTAGAATTTTGAGATTTTATTTTGGAAATGGTCACGTGGGGCCCACGGAGAAATTTCTGATTTTGTGGGCCCGCTTTGATTTTGAGATTTTGGCCATTTTGGATATTTTCGAAGATGAGTTATTTTGGACAAGTAGGAGGCGACACGTGTCACCCCCTTGGTGGCTTGGCGGTTACCTTTGTGCTGTGCCGGTTAGAGTCGTTTTTTCGACGAAACGTTTTCGTAACTGCGAAGGAAAATTCGGCTATGTCGTTTTGTATTTTTTGCGGATTTTTCCGAGCGACGAACATTTTGGGCCAACAAGAGGTGACACTTGTCACCTCAGTGGGGCCTTAGTGGCGGTTTGGCGCTTGGCGATTGGTGCCTTGTTGTGGCATTGTTTTGTGCAATGTTTTGTGCAATGTTTTGTGGCTTGTTTTGTGGAGTAGGGGTTAGGGTGCACTTCGCTTGATCGTGGCCTTACACTTGCCTTGCACATGGCTTGATCTTGGCCATTGGTTGGCCTTTGGTTTTGCTATAAATACCCCTAAGCTTCAAGACTTCTTCATCCAAAAATCTTCCAAGTCTTGAGTCCCTCTCCCTCCTTTGAGTGTGTTCTCGTCCTAAGCCTTCCCTCCCCCTTGAGTGGCCTTGTGGCGAGAGCCTCCTCCCCTGTGGTGCTACAGTGGGGTACCCCCACTGCTAGTTGTTTCGTATAATACACCCCCCTTTGTGGTATTGAAATACTCTCCAAGTATTGTTATAATGCCCAAAATACCTTAGCCTTTACCTTGTAGTATTCCAAAAGTTACCTTTATACGTAGAGCCCGGAAATACTACCTTTTGTCCTTTTAGTCTCAAACCGAAACCCTAAGGAAATCTTCATAGTTGGTTGAAGTATTTGAGTAGAAGTTGGTTAGAACTTCTAAGGGTTTTTTGGAGCGGATTGGAGCGCACGGAGTAGGAGCTAAACCTTGCTCAGGATCGACATTATAACTTGGATAATTTTGGGCTTGTCGAGGTAAATATTCTTGTCCCCTTATTGTAATTGGAGATTACATGTTGTAGGAATATATAGTTGAGGTATACTATATATAGAACTGAACTGTATTTACATAGGACTGTATTGCAGTAGACTTGTGTAGTAGAATTGTATACGTCCGGTTAGACGTATAACCCCCCCCCCCTGGTTGGCTTGATAGCCGGCCTCGATAGAGGAGGAGATTTACGCTGTTGCGGGAGAGTCTTTGCGAATTTTAGGTAGAACATGGAACCGTACGGTTAGAAGTTAATAGACGTTTGTGGCCTTATAGGTGGAAGTACTGCGAGTAGCGTATTCTACTTGAAGAGTGGAAACGGCTAGCCAGGTTACAGTACTGTGGAGCATTTTGCTTATTGTCGATACTCGTCGCGAGGTATGTGAACCACTTCCTATCTGTTCTAGCATGATATGTGTGTAACTATGTAGTACGGTGGACGTACAGGTACTAAGTGTATTTGTTTGGTTTAAACATAAAGTGTTATAACGACTTTATGAGAAGTTGGTTATAACAGCTTTATGTAGGTAAGAAAATGGTTTACTGATGTTAGAAGTTAAAAGACTTGATCTTATAAGATAAGAGACTTAACTTATTTGTTTTAATGTGGATGTTGTGTGAAACCTCATTCGTGAGTAATGAGTACTTGGTTTTTTAAAGGGATAACGTTTTACTGATTTCGGGAATCAGAATGTGTATCGACAGACCACTGCAGCGTTAATAAAGGAAAATGTATTGAATAATGATGTGTTGTATTAAAACCAGTAGAAACCTCCATCTGTATAGAAGCTAAGATGAGACAAAATGATATTACATTTTCTAGATCATGGCTGCTGTAATAAGATCGTTATAAACAAGAATAAACTACTCACATATATGACATATGTTACTCAATTGTTTTAAAAGAGATTAAGACTATGAGTTATGAACCTTTCTAAAATAAGTGACTTGAGCATTTGAAATTAGGCAAAACTTGAACGTTTGGAAAATAATGTTGTTACTTGATTTTACAAAAGGGGAAGTGTCTTGTTTACTTAAAAAGATAGTCACGATTTTTATACTACGGGTATTGTGTGACTTATGTGAAAGTACTTTGAGTTGTGTGAAACTTGCCTATGCTTGTGATGATAGCCTTTGTTGTACAAGTGTTGTATTTATGTTACAGCGTCTCTCGATGAGGCGGTTGACTTGTTGAGAACTTACTTGGGCGTCTTTGGCGATGTGGAGAATTCCACGGGTATGTTTCCATTTTGATTACTGTCTTATTGTGGTTACATGGACATGTCTACACCGAGGTAGAATTCCGGGGGCATGTGGCCATGCGGCAGGGTTGATCACCCAGTATATTGTTGTTGATGTCACATGGACGTGTCTACACCGAGGTAGAATTCCGGGGGCATGTGGCCATGGGGCATTGGTATTATTGTTGCATCATGGACATGTCTACACCGAGGCAGAATTCCGGGGGCATGCGGCCATGATGCGAACATGATTGATGTTGTGGGCGTGAGACCCATAGTTATATTTGAGTGATGACTTGAGGGCGTGAGTCACATCGACATGGCTTTTATGTTGTGAATCGTAGTTTGGGTATCATACATGTCTCTGCTTTATATAGACTAGTATAATTTCATTTCTGATATTTCTGATTTCACATACTTGGTACTGTTATCGACCTCGCCCTTGGCTGCGTTCATCTGCGAGTAGAGGTACATCGGTCGTGGATCCTCGCTCTTAGGATCACAGTTCAGCGTATTGGGAAGCTCCGTTTCTCCGGAGGCTTATCTTTTGGTATGTGTTCCCTGAGTTGTAGGTTCTTGAACATTCAGGGGTATGGCGGGGCCCTGTCCCGTCATAGTGTTGTAAATCTTAGAGTGCAGAGAAGCTGTTGTGGCGGGGTTGTAAAAGGATTAAACTGTTGTGTTTTATGTATATCAAGGCAACCGTTTTGGTTGCTTTGTTTATTATTATATCTCTTGTTTCATGACTCATGTGTTATGTTCGCTGATTTTCTCGATATATGTATCACTAGGGTGCGGGTAAGACACGATCCACGGGCCGAATTGAGTGTGACATAGTGGTATCGAGCGATTAGTCCTCGGAAAGTGTCTGCACCGTGTCTAGTAAGTCTTGATTATCGGTGTGTTGTGCACCACATCTATAATCGTGAGGCTATAGGACATTTAGGATTGGTTTCCATTCTTCTCATTACGAGATCGTGCCTTAGAGTCGTGTTGTAAGTTGGACCCTCCGACGTATCTCGTTGTTACCGCTATGCCTCCAAGGCGCACTGCGAGCCCAGAAGGGCAAGCGGCGAGGTGCTGCTAGTGAGATACTGAGAGTGCAGCGCGAGCCCGGGCAAGATACGTGAGTTGTGCTTCGACGGCGGGTTTTGTAGCGCCCGGCCCAGAGTTTAGAGCGCGGCGATGTTGCCGAGACCACGATACAGCCTCCATCCCACATGCAGGCGGAGGAGATGGGTTACAAGGAGATGGCCCGATTCTTTGGTCGGTCGTGGCGAATATGAGGATAGGTGGATGCGCCGATTCGATTCGATTTGAGCACGATGGTTCACCCCGAACAGATAGTTTGAGGCTACGGACTTTACGAGTTATAGCCGCCGAGTTTTATGGGTCGAGGCACGAGGATGATCCGCAGGAGTTCATCCGGCGATTCTGGTCGTGAGTGATCAAGGCTTCGGAGACCGAGTCGGTGGTCTTAGGTTCGCATCGGTGCGTGATACCGCAATGATCGTTTGATTCGTGGGAGTTGTCGGGAGAGCATGCGCTCAGCAGTATGGGACGAGTTCTCGAGGCATTCTCTCACTTCTTGCCTCGCAGATGGCGAGGGCGGGCGACAGATTTGTGATCTTTGAGGCAGAGGCGTCTGATTCGGGAGTACAACGTGGAGTTTGACTCGTTGGCTCGGTATGTCCCCGCTTTAGTGGCAACCATGGAGGATAGAGTGCACCGCTACGTCACGGATTAGATGATTGCTTGACAGAGGCTTGTTCGAGTGTAGCTCTTCACCGGCATGGACATTGCCCGCATGCAAGCTCATGCGCAGGATGTGAGGCACGGAGAGGTCGACGGAATGACCAAGATCGCGAAGAGGCGAGAACAACGGTCCTTTGGTGACTTTCGAGGCGCATCGCCTCGGATACTAGTTTTGTACCTCCGCCGGTGCAGTGGTCCTCCACAACCTTCGTGAGCATCCAGTATTCGGGAGCGGTCGTGGCTCCAGGGTTCGTGTTTCGAGGAAAGGGTGTTGGCGGATCGGTCACCCTACCTCGGTGTGGTCGATGTGGTAGACCGCATTTCGGGAGTGTCGTGGTGCGAGGAACTTGTTATTTTGCGGCCAGGCCATTTTGCGAAGGCTGTCCGACCAAGGGTAGCACGGATGTTACGACTCAGCCTTCAGGATCAGTGGCAGGTTCATCACCTTCACTAGCTATGCGCCCTGCAGGGCAGGACTGTGATTAGAAAAGCGGTAGAGACAGGTATATCCTTAACCCTCTAGAGTTTTGTATGCTTGTTATGTTAATGTGTTTAGTGTTATGTTCGGATAGCTTTGTGCTAAAATGTGATTTAGGAACATGGTTAGTTGGAAGGATAAGTATGGAGGCATGGTAAGTGTGAACCTTAGAATATTTCACGATTGAGACCTTAGAGGTAAGGTCGTCTTGTGTAAAAGATTTATTTTATGTTTGACCTTTATCAGAGTGCGTAGTATACGTGGGTTTTATTTGTGTGATAAGTCCATGGGTAGTGTGAGATGGAAGTGGTAGCTTTCATGACGTATGTTAGTAAGATTGTTCGTGTCGGGAACAAGGGTTTAGCGATTGTGGGGTCGGGTTGAGGACCATTGCGGGTCAACCGTAGCAGATTTTAGGTGGGGTCAGTTCTGGGTGGTCCGCCCAGTTGGTAGGTCACGAGGTGCTAGGCCCCAGTTTAGTTAATCATCGTATGAGTTCGTGGACGCGTTCGACCAGAAGCTTTTCGTAAAGGCCGGGAATGGCCTTAAGGAAGTTTGATGTTAGTAAGATGACCAAGTTTGGAGGTGGTGACTCCAGATTTTTGGGAGCGGGTAATGACCAAGTATGGTACGTACTGGGAGAGTTCAAGTGTTCGAGAAGGGCACGACGAGTAAGGAAGGAAGAGAACGTGTGTTATTTCGTGGCCAAGCTGTGGCGTTGACAACTTGTTAGAGGAACTTCATCGATATCCGTATTGAGAAGGAACATTCGGGACGAATGTTTCTAAGGAGGGGAGAATGTTATACCCCGTAATCTCAGGGTATGTATGCGAGGGCGTGCGTCGAGCACGGCGTAAAAATTGGAAAGGAAGAAAGAGGTGATTTTTCCACGGAAAAAGTTTCCGGTTTTTGTAAAGAAAAATGTTCGTTGATGGGAATTGGGTTCCCAGATTTGGAATATGGGCTTCTTAAATTATATTAGAATTTTGAGATTTTATTGTTATACCCCGTATTTCCAGAGTATGTACGTATGGACGTACGTACGAAATTTGAGCCTTAAGTTAGGCATTGGATTCGAAATTTGGGCACAAGTGCCGATTAGAGTCGTTTTCTGACGAAACGTTTCCACAGCTTACGTTGGAAAAATTCCGGCTATGTCATTTAGTATTTTTGCGGATTTTTACGAGCGACGGAACATTTTTGGACCAACGGGAGGGTGACACTTGTCACCTCGTTGGGCAAAGAGGAGGCTTGGCCTTGGCCGATTGGTCCCTCCTTTTGTGCCTTGCTTTGTGGCTTGTTTTGTGGAGTGTTTTGTGGAGTGTTTTGTGGGTGCACTTGGCTTGATCTTGGCCTTACACTTGCCTTGCACATGGCTTGATCTTGGCCATTGGTTGGCCTTTGGTTTTGCTATAAATACCCCCTCTCTTTGAAGACTTCTTCATCCACTCTTCACTTGCCTAAGTCTTGAGAACCCCTCCCCTCCCTCTTGTTGACTCTCGTCCAAGAGCCCTCTCCCTTGTGAAGGCCTTTTGGCGAAACCTTCCCCTTTGTGAGTTTAAAGCGAGAACACCCCACTCCTTAGGGTGTTGTTCTCGTGTGGTACCCTTTTGTGGTATTGAAATACTCCTCCAAGTATTGTTGTAATGCCCAAAATACCTTAGCCTTATACCTTGTAGTATTCCAAAGTTACCTCTATACGTGAGTCCGAAATACTACCTTTTGTCCTTTAGTCTCAAACCGAAACCAAGGAAACCTTTGTTGGTTGAAGTTTTGGAGTAAGTTGGTTAGAACTTCTAAGGGTTGTTTGGGCGGATTGGAGCACTCGGAGTAGGAGCTAAACCTTGCTCGGAAGCGACTTTAAACTCGGATAATTTTTGGGCTTATCGAGGTAAATATCTTGTCCCCCTATTGTAATTGGAAATTACATAAGTGTTGAATATATAGTATTATGGCAATGTCTTTTGACTTAAGCCTGAAGAATGATGAATTGAACAGTAATCACATAGTAGGATAATAAAGAGAAGAGCTAATTACCTAGGGTTGTATTCTGATGAGACTTATGTAGCATTCTTGTGTAGTAGAATTGTGCACGTCCAGGTTAGGCGTGTTAACCCCGGTTGGCTTGGTAGCCACCACGATAGAAGGAGGAGATTTCTGTTGTTGCGGGAAGTCTTTGCGAATTTTACGTAGAATATGGAACGATCTGATCTAGATGTTAATAAGCGCATTGTGGCCTTATAGTTTTAAGTACTACGTGTGGTGCGATCACGTGGCTTAAGGAGTAGCCGACGGTTTGAAGTACTTGGGCGTTTTGCTAGTAGTCGGCACTCGTCGAGGTATGTGAACCTCTTCCTATCTCTTCCAGATGATATGTGTGAACTATGTAGTGCGGTGACGTACGTGTTATTTGTGTTTGATTGTTTTAAAACATAAAGTGTTATAACGGCTTTATGGGAAGTTGGTTATAACGACTTTATGTAGGTAAGAAAATACTTTGTGGTTTTAAAAGGTAACTAATGTGAATTATAAGCGGCTTGTTATAATAAAGAACTTGATGTATTTCAAAAGATTTCTAAATCGTTTTGAAGGGAGAGTAACACTTGGTTTTAAAGGTTTTAAAAAGAGTTATACTAGCTTGATGGGAGTTAGGTATAATGTCTTAAGAGAGGTAAAGAAAATGGTTTCTTGATGTTAGAAGTTAAGAGACTTGATCTTATAAGATAAGAGACTTAACTTATTTGTTTTAAATGTGAATGTTTGTGTGAAACCTCATTCGTGAGTAATGAGTACTTGGTTTTATTTAAAGGATAATGTTTCTTGATTTGAAATCGAATGTGTATCGACAGCACCACTGCGGCGTTAATAAAGGAAAATGTATTGAATAATGATGAATTGTATTAAAACCGGTAGAAACCTCCATCTGCATAGAAACTAAGATGAGACAAAATGATATTACATTTTCTAGATCATGGTCTTTGTAATAAGAATGTTGTAAACAAGAATAACCTACTCTCACGTGAGACTTATATTACTCAATTGTTCTAAAGCGGAACCAAGTGATTAAGTTTATGAACTATGAAACCATTTGAAAATGAGAAGCTTGAGTAATTGAAACTAGGCAAAGCCGAACTTAGGAAAAGAATGTTGTTACTTGATTTTGAAAAGGAATGTGGGTTGGTCATTCTAATACTACGTATCGGGTGACTTTGATAAGTAATGGATCTCTTTTAAAGAATTTAACGACGTAGTACTTTAGGAGTTGAAACCGGACTTTGGCATAAAATGAAGGTACTTTGAGTGATGTGAAACTTGCCTATGCTTGTTGTGGTGAAACATTCCTATGCTTGTTGTTGTGAAACTTGCCTATGCTTGTGATGATAGCCTTTGTTGTGCAAGTGTGGTGTTTTACGTATTCTGCGTCTCTCGATAGAGGCGGTGGGTAGTTGAGGTTTCTTCGTTCGGCTGGGTATCCGGTGGTCGGCTCGTACTGCCGCCTCGTGGTGATTCGGCCTTGGTATCGGTAGTCGACCCTCGCACTTGCCCGTTCGGTGTAGTGCGAAGTCTCGTGATCTGACCTTGGTCCTCGTGGTCACCTCGTACTTGCCCGGTCGACTCGTGACCGGCCTTGGTATCCGGTAGTCGGCTCGCACTTGCCCGTGACGCCTTCGTGTTTGTGGTTGCATTGTATTATTGGCGCGGTCGGATCCGGTAGTTGTACTTGTCTGTCACGGTTTTTATGACACGTGGGACACAGTGTTCATGTATACTCCTTGGTATTGTTATATCATAAAGCTGGACGGTGAGGAAGAAATTCCACGCACGAGTGATAATTTGGAGCGTGAGTCCCTGTCTTGATATCGGTTATATGTTATATCGTAGTTTGGTCATCATACATGTCTCTGCTTTATATAGACTATATGATTTCATTTACTGATGTTGTGATTTCACATACTTAGTACTGTTATCTTGACCTCCTTGAAGTGCGTTAAATCTGCCGAGTAAAAGGTACATCTTATCGATCCCATTTTAGGATCACCTTTCGTATTGGAAAGCTCCGTTCCTTGGAGGCTTATCTTTTGGTATGTTACCACGAGTCTGTAGATGCTTATACATTCGTGGTATGGCGGGCCCTGTCCGTCATAGTTGTTGTAAACCTTAGAGTGCATGCTTGTTGTGGGCGGGGTTGTAAAAGATTAAAGCATTCGGGTTTTATGTATATCGAAGGCAAGCTGTTTTGGTTGCTTTGTTTATTTATTATATCTCTTGTTTCATGATTCATGTTTTATTTTTTCCGCTGGTTTTCTCTGATGTTGTATCACTAGGGTGCCCGGGGTAAGGCACCAGTAACGGGCCCGGGTTCGGGGCGTTACAAAGTGGTATCAGAGCAGTTAATCCTCGGAAAGTGTCTACTGCACCGTGTCTAGTAAGTCTGGATTATCGGTGTGTTGTACACCACCTCTATCATCAGGAGGCTATAGGACATTTAGGATTGGTGTCCATTCTTCTCATTCTGAGATCGTGCCTTAGAGCTGTGTGATAAGATTGGACCCTCCGGCGTGTTTCGTTTTACGATTATGCCTCTGCGAAAGGCAACCGGGCGAGAAGGCAAAGCGTGAGAGGATCTGCGAGTAAACGCGGCGAGACCACGATGCTGAGCCTCGATCCGCGATGCAGGCGAGAGGAGATGAGTTACAAAGTGGGCCCGATTAATGGCGAGGGTTGTGGCGAACTTGAGGATAAGTGGGCAGCAGTTCGAGAGCACCGATGGTTCACCTAGATCCGATAGTTCGAGGCTACGGATTTTACGAGTTGTAGGCCGCGAGTTTTATGGGTCGAGGCACGAGGATGATCGCAGGAGTTCATCCGCCGATTCTGACCGGATCATGAGTGATCAAGGCATCGGAGATCGAGTCGGTGGCCACAGGTTCACATCAATCGCGTGATACCTGCGATCGGGTTTGATTCTTGGGAGCTGTCGAGGAGAGCATGCACTTCCAGCCGTATGGAACGAGTTCTCGAGGCCTTTCTTGCATTTCTTGCCTCCCGGATGAGGAGGGCTCGGTAACAGATTTTTGGTGTTCTGGCCCGAGCAGGCGTGCGGTTCGAGTACAATGTGGAGTTCGACTCATTGGCGATGCGTCCCGCGTTAGTAGCTAGTATGGAGGATCGAGTGCACCGATATGTTCTGAGGCTCGATGATTGCCTTGCAGAGTTGTTAGTGTAGCTCTTGGTAGGGCATGGGACATTGCGCGTCGCAGCGTATACACTTGGATGTGAGGCGGATAAATCGACGGAATGACCAAAGTCGCAGAAGAGGCGAGCAGCGAGGTCCTTTGGTGACTTTCGAGGCGGACCGCCTCGATGCGAACTAGTTATGTACCTCGTCGATGCAGTGGTCCTCGGCTTCGGGACCTTCGGGATATTCGGGGAAGTCGGGGCTCCGTGTTTCAGATTTTCGAGAAGCGAGTGCTCGCGGATGAGGTTGCCCTTGTCTCGGTGTGGCGTTGTGGAAAGCTTCATAAGGGAGAGTGTCGTACTAACTCGGGAGATTGTTATTTTTGCGGCCAGCAGGGCCGTCGGCAGAAGCTGTCAGGCCGAGTAGCATGGTAGGATAGCATGGACTACTAGGCGATTGCGGGTTCTTCACCTTCCATAGCCGAGCAGATGTTAGTACGGAAGGCCGGTAAGTCGCGGTGGGAGTTCGATTTTAGCGGTCCTTGAACCGCCTAGTTTCAGGTATATCCTTAAACCCTCTAGAGTTTTGTTGTATTGATGTTGTTGATGTGTTTAATGTAATGTTTGGATAGCTTTGTGCTAAAAATGTGATTTAGAAACCTGGTTAGTGAAAAGGGTAAGTCCACAGGTAGTGTGAGATGGAAGTGGTAGCTTTCATGATGTGAAATAGTAAGATTGTTCGGATCGGGAACAAGAGTTAGCGATTGAAGTCGGGTTGAGGACCATTTGCGGGTCAACCGTAACCGGTTTGGGGTGGGGTCGGTTAGGTGGTCCCGCCAGTGGTAGGTCACGAGGTGCTAGGCCCAAGTTTAGATGACCATCGTATGAGTTCGTGGATGCGTTCGATCGATCAGTTCGTGAAGGCGGGAATGGCCTTAGGGAAATCGAGGTTGTGGAGATGACCAAGTTTGGAGGTAGTGACTCGAGGGTTGGAAAGCGAAGCGTTGGCGAAGTGTGGTACGGATACTAGAACGAGTTCGGTGTTCGTGACGAGTACTACGAGAAGGGAGAAGTGAGCGTGTGTTTTGTGGCGGTGTGGCATGATTATTTTAAATGCGTATAGCGGTGAAGACTATCTTGGCGCTTTGTTTGTTTGAGACCTAGAAGGAACATTCGACGAATGTTTCTAAGGAAGAATGTTATACCCGTATTTCGAGTATATGCGTATGGGCGTACGTATGAAATTTGAGCCTTAAGTTAGGCATTGGATTCGAAATTTGGGCACAAGTGCCGATTAGAGTCGTTTTCTGACGAAACGTTTCCACAGCTTACGTTGGAAAAATTCCGGCTATGTCATTTAGTATTTTTGCGGATTTTTCCGAGCGACGGAACATTTTTGGACCAACGGGAGGGTGACACTGGTCACCCTCATTGGACGTCAAAGAGGAGCTTGGCCTTGGCCGATTGGTCCCTCCTTTTGTGCCTTGCTTTGTGGCTTGTTTTGTGGAGTGTTTTGTGGAGTGTTTTGTGGGTGCACTTGGCTTGATCTTGGCCTTACACTTGCCTTGCACATGGCTTGATCTTGGCCATTGGTTGGCCTTTGGTTTTGCTATAAATACCCCCTCTCTTTGAAGACTTCTTCATCCACTCTTCACTTGCCTAAGTCTTGAGAACCCCTCCCCTCCCTCTTGTTGACTCTCGTCCAAGAGCCCCTCTCCCCCTTGTGAAGGCCTTTTGGCCGAAACCTTCCCCCTTTGTGAGCCTAAAGCCGAGAACACCCCCCCCTCCCTTAGGGTGTTGTTCTCGTGTGGTACCCCCCTTTTGTGGTATTGAAATACTCCTCCAAGTATTGTTGTAATGCCCAAAATACCTTAGCCTTATACCTTGTAGTATTCCAAAGTTACCTCTATACGTAGAGTCCGGAAATACTACCTTTTGTCCTTTAGTCTCAAACCGAAACCCTAAGGAAACCTTCACCGTTGGTTGAAGTTTTGGAGTAAGTTGGTTAGAACTTCTAAGGGTTGTTTGGAGCGGATTGGAGCACTCGGGTAGGAGCTAAACCTTGCTCGGGGCGACTTTAAACTCGGATAATTTTGGGCTTATCGAGGTAAATATCTTGTCCCCCTATTGTAATTGGAAATTACATAAGTGTTGAATATATAGTATTATGGCAATGTCTTTTGACTTAAGCCTGAAGAATGATGAATTGAACAGTAATCACATAGTAGGATAATAAAGAGAAGACCTGAACTGTAATTACCTAGGGTTGTATTCTGATGAGACTTATGTAGCATTCTTGTGTAGTAGAATTGTGCAGCGTCCGGTTAGGCGTGTTAACCCCCCGGTTGGCTTGGTAGCCACCACGATAGAGGAGGAGATTTACGCTTGCGGGGTCTTGCGAATTTTACGTAGAATATGGAGCGATGAGATCTAGATGTTAATAAGCGCCGTGTGGCCTTAGAGGTGGAAGGACTCCGTGTGGTGCGATCGTCGTGGCTTAAGGAGTAGCCGAGGGTTTGAAGTACTTGGAGCGTATTGCTAGTAGTCGGCACTCGTCGCGAGGTATGTGAACCTCTTCCTATCTCTTCCAAAGCATGATATGTGTGAACTATGTAGTACGGTGACGCATACGTGTTAGTTGTGTTTGATTGTTTTAAAACATAAAGTGTTATAACGGCTTTATGGGAAGTTGGTTATATGACTTTATGTAGGTAAGAAAATACTTTGTGGTTTTAAAAGGTAACTAATGTGAATTATAAGCGGCTTGTTATAATAAAGAACTTGATGTATTTCAAAAGATTTCTAAATCGTTTTGAAGGAGAGTAACACTTGGTTTTAAAGGTTTTAAAAAGAGTTATACTAGCTTGATGGGAGTTAGGTATAATGTCTTAAGAGAGGTAAAGAAAATGGTTTCTTGATGTTAGAAGTTAAGAGACTTGATCTTATAAGATAAGAGACTTAACTTATTTGTTTTAAATGTGAATGTTTGTGTGAAACCTCATTCGTGAGTAATGAGTACTTGGTTTTATTTAAAGGATAATGTTTTACTGATTTCGGAAATCAGAATGTGTATCGACAGACCACTGCAGCGTTAATAAAGGAAAATGTATTGAATAATGATGAATTGTATTAAAACCAGTAGAAACCTCCATCTGCATAGAAACTAAGATGAGACAAAATGATATTACATTTTCTAGATCATGGTCTTTGTAATAAGAATGTTGTAAACAAGAATAACCTACTCTCGTGAGACTTATATTACTCAATTGTTCTAAAACGGAACCAAGTGATTAAGTTTATGAACTATGAAACCATTTGAAAATGAGAAGCTTGAGTAATTGAAACTAGGCAACTGGAACTTAGGAAAACACTGTTGTTACTTGATTTTGAAAAGGAATGTGGGTTGGTCATTCTAATACTACGGGTATCGGGTGACTTTGATAAGTAATGGATCTCTTTTAAAGAATTTAACGTACGTAGTACTTTAGTTGAAACCCGACTTTGGCATAAAATGAAGGTACTTTGAGTGATGTGAAACTTGCCTATGCTTGTTGTGGTGAAACATTCCTATGCTTGTTGTTGTGAAACTTGCCTATGCTTGTGATGATAGCCTTTGTTGTGCAAGTGTGGTGTTTTACGTATTCTGCGTCTCTCGATGAGGCGGTGGGTGGTTGAGGTTTCTTCTTGTTCGGCTGGGTATCCGGTGGTCGGCTCTCGTACTGCCGTCTCGTGGATCGGCCTTGGTATCGGTAGTCGTCGACCCTCGCTTGCCCGTTCGGTGTAGTGACGAAGTCTCGTGATACGCCCTTGGTCCTCGTGGTCACCAGACTTGCCCGGTCGACTACGTGGCCGCCTTGGTATCCGATGAGTCGGCTCTCGCTTGCCGTGACGACTTCGTGTTTGTGGTTGCATTGTATTATTAGCACGGTCGGATCCGGTAGTTGTACTTGTCTGTCACGGTTTTATGACACAGTGGGACTCGTGTTCATGTATACTCCTTGGTATTGTTATATCATAAAGCTGCCGGATGAGGAAGAAATTCCACGCACGAGTGATAATTTGGAGGCGTGAGTCCACTGTCTTGATATCGGTTATATGTTATATCTCGTAGTTTGGTCATCATACATGTCTCTGCTTTATATAGACTATATGATTTCATTCTGATGTTGTGATTTCACATACTTAGTACTGTTATCTTGACCTCCTTGAAGTGCGTTCAATCTGCAGTAAAAGGTACATCGGTGTCGATCCGCTTTTAGGATCACCTTTCGTATTGAAAGCTTCGTTCCTTGGAGGCTTATCTTTTGGTATGTTACCACGAGTCCGTAGATGCTTATACATTCGTGGTATGGCGGCCTGTCCGTCATAGTTGTTGTAAACCTTAAGTGCATGTATTGTTGTGGCGGGGTTGTAAAAGGATTAAAGCTGTTCGGGTTTTATGTATATCGAAGGCAATCGCTTTGGTTGCTGTTTATTTATTATATCTCTTGTTTCATGATTCATGTTTTATTTTTCCGCTGGTTTTCTCGATGTTGTATCACTAGGGTGCCCGGTAAGGCACCGATCTGCCCGTTCGGGCGTTACATTTATTTTGAAATGGTCACGTGGGGCCCACGAGAAATTTACGGTTTTGTGGGGCCCGCTTTGATTTTGAGATTTTGGCCATTTTGGATATTTTCGGAAGATGAGTTATTTTGGACAAGTAGGAGGGCGACACGTGTCACCCCCCCTTGGTGGCTTGGCCGAAGTTACCTTTGTGCACAACACCCGGTTAGAGTCATTTTTCGACGAAACGTTTTGCGTAACTTGCGAAGGGAAAATTCCGGCTATGTCGTTTTGTATTTTTGCGGATTTTTCCGAGCGACGGAACATTTTGGGCCAACAAGAGGGTGACACTTGTCACCTCGCCGACGCCTTAGGGGCGGTTTGGCCTTGGCCGATTGGTGCCTTGTTGTGGCATTGTTTTGTGCAATGTTTTGTGCAATGTTTTGTGGCTTGTTTTGTTGAGTAGGGGTTAGGGTGCACTTCGCTTGATCTTGGCCTTACACTTGCCTTGCACATGGCTTGATCTTGGCCTTTGGTTTTGCTATAAATACCCCCCCTAAGCTTGAAGACTTCTTCATCCAAAAATCTTCCAAGTCTTGAGTCCCTCTCCCTCCCTTTGAGTGTGTTTTCGTCCTAAGCCTTCCCCTCCCCCAGGTGGCCTTGTGGCGAGAGCCTCCCCTCACTTTGTGGTGCTAGCCGGGTACCCCACAGCCTAGTTGTTTCGTATAATACACCCCCTGTGGTATTGAAATACTCTCCAGTATTGTTATAATGCCCAAAATACCTTAGCCTTTACCTTGTAGTATTCCAAAAGTTACCTCTATACGTAGAGCAGGAAATACTACCTTTTGTCCTTTAGTCTCAAACCGAAACCTAAGGAAATCTGCATAGTTGGTTGAAGTATTTGAGTAGAAGTTGGTTAGAACTTATAAGGGATGTTTGGAGCGGATAGGAGTGCACGGAGTAGGAGCTAAACCTTGCTCGGGATCGACATTATAACTTGGATAATTTTGGGCTTGTCGAGGTAAATATTCTTGTCCCTTATTGTAATTGGAGATTACATGTTGTAGGAATATATAGTTGAGGTATACTATATATAGAACTGTGTATTTACATGGGGCGTATTGCGATGAACTTGTGTAGCATTGTTGTGTAGTAGAATTGTATACGTCCGGTTAGACGTATAACCCCCCCCCTGGTTGGTTTGATAGCCGGCCTCGATAGAGGAGGAGATTTACGCTGTTGTTGCGGGAGAGTCTTTGAATTTTATGTAGAACATGGAACCGTGCGGTTAGAAGTTAATAGACGTTTGTGGCCTTATAGGTGGAAATCGCGAGTAGCGTATTCTACTTGAAGAGTGGAAAGCGGCTAGCGTTTCTGATCTTGTGGAGCATTTTGCTTATCGTCGATACTGTCGCGAGGTATGTGAACCTCTTCCTATCTGTTCTAGCATGATATGTGTGTAACTATGTAGTACGGTGGACGTCTGTGTACTAAGTGTATTTGTTTGGTTTAAACATAAAGTGTTATAACGGCTTTATGGGAAGTTGGTTATAACAGCTTTATGTAGGTAAGAAAATGGTTTACTGATGTTAGAAGTTAAAATACTTGATCTTATAAGATAAGAGACTTAACTTATTTGTTTTAATGTGGATGTTGTGTGAAACCTCATTCGTGAGTAATGAGTACTTGGTTTTAAAGGGATAATGTTTCTTGATTTGGGAATCGTAATGTGTATCGACAGCACCAACTGCGGCGTTAATAAAGGAAAATGTATTGAATAATGATGTGTTGTATTAAAACCAGTAGAAACCTCCATCAGAATAGAAGCTAAGATGAGACAAAATGATATTACATTTTCTAGATCATGGTTGTAATAAGATCGTTATAAACAAGAATAAACTACTCACATATATGACATATGTTACTCAATTGTTTTAAAAGAGATTAAGACTATGAGTTATGAACCTTTCTAAAATAAGTGACTTGAGCATTTGAAATTAGGCAAAACTTGAACGTTTGGAAAATAATGTTGTTACTTGATTTTACAAAGGGAAGTGTTTTGGTTTACTTAAAAAGATAGTCACGATTTTTATACTACGTATTGTGTGACTTATGTGAAAGTACTTTGAGTTGTGTGAAACTTGCCTATGCTTGTGATGATAGCCTTTGTTGTACCAGTGTTATATTTCTGTGTTACCGCGTCTCGATAGAGGCGGTTGACTTGTTGAGAACTTACTTGGACGTCTTTGGCGATGTGGAAAATTCCACGGGTATGTTTCCATTTTGATTACTGTCTTATTGTGGTTACATGGACATGTCTACACCGAGGTAGAATTCCGGGGGCATGTGGCCATGCGGCAGGGTTGATCACCCAGTATATTGTTGTTGATGTCACATGGACGTGTCTACAGGTAGAATTCGGGGCATGTGGCCGGCATTGGTATTATTGTTGCATCATGGACATGTCTACAGGCGGAATTCCGGGGCATGCGGCCATGATGCGAACATGATTGATGTTGTGGGCGTGAGACCCATAGTTATATTTGAGTGATGACTGAGGCGTGAGTCCTCGATCGACATGATCGCTTTTATGTTGTGAAGTAGTTTGGGTATCATACATGTCTCCGCTTTATATAGACTAGTATAATTTCATTTACTGATTTTTCTGATTTCACATACTTGGTACTGTTGTCGACCTCGCCCGTGCGTTCATCCGCAGAGTAGACATCGGCCGTGGATCCTCGCTCTTAGGATCACGATTCAGCGTATTAGGAAGCTCCATTTCTCGGAGGCTTATCTTTTGGTATGTGTTCCACTGAGTTGTAGGTTCTTGAACATTCAGGGTATGGCGGGGCCTGTCCGTCATAGTGTTGTAAATCTTAGAGTGCATGCAGTTGTGGCGGGGTTGTAAAAGGATTAAACTGCTCGTGTTTTATGTATATCAAGGCAACCGCTTTGGTTGCTTTGTTTATTATTATATCTCTTGTTTCATGACTCATGTGTTATGTTCGCTGATTTTCTCGATATATGTATCACTAGGGTGCCCGGTAAGGCACCATCCACGGCAATTTGGGTGTGTGATTATAACATTCTTAGAAGTGCATGTAATCGTTGTGGGCAGGGTTTGTAAAAGGGATGTAACTGTTCAAGTTTTTATATATATATATGCCGAAAGGCAACTTTTCTCAGATAAATTGTTTCTCACTTCATATTGTTTCATGTCTTGTTTTATATTCCGCTGGTTACTCTGATGTATGTCTACTTGGGTGCCCGGGTAAGACACCAGTCACGGGCCCGGGTTCGGGTCGTGACAAAAGTGGTATCAGAGCAGTTAATCCTCGGAAAGTGTCTACAGACCGTATCTAGTAGAGTCTTGATTATCGGTGTGTTGTGCACCACACCAATAATCAGGAGGCTATAGGATATTTAGGATTGGTTTTCATTCTTCTCACTCTGAGATCGTGCCTTAGAGCTGTGTTATAAGTTGGACCCCTCTAACGTAATTCTCTCCCTTACCAGTTATGCCTCCGCGCAAGGCCGGGCGAGAAGGGCAAGCGGCGAGGCTGCGAGTAAACGCAGAGGGTTACAAGGCACAGGCCCAATCATCACCGAGGTGGTGCTTCATTCGGGAGTTACGCAACGTCGCGGCCCAAAGAAGTCTAGCACGCAGCAGCGATTCCTACTGCGGCCATGATATTTGAACCTTGGTTCACGACCCGAATGTAAAGTATGGATTACAAAGAGACGACCCTGTTACTAGCTAGGGATTTAGCAACCAGAGAGTATATTATGTACCGATTTATCACGGGTCTTGATGATTATCTAAAAGAGGGTTGTGCAAGAGTAGCTCTTCAGTCAGGCATGAGCATGGCCTGCGTACGGGCTTATGCGCTGCAGGCCGAGAAACGTAGGGATCGACGGGTTAACCAAGATCAGCAGAAGAGGGCCAGATCGGCAGGGTCCTTTGGTAACTTTCGAGGCGAATCGCCTCAACATCAGACTGGATATGCGCCTCCGCCAGTGCAGAGTGGCCCTCCACAGGGTTCAGGACGTTCGGGGTATGCAGGAGTTGGTCAGAGCTCCATGGATTCTGGTTCACAGATACACGTAAGTTCTAGCCAGCCGGGTTCAGTTTTCCCTCAGTGTTCACAGTGTGGCAGGCGTCATCCCGGGGAATGTCGTCTTTTTGTTGGTGCTTATTTTACCTGCGGCCGTCAGGGCCATGTGACGAGGGAATGTACAAGTAGGAGGACTCATCCCACTAGATCAGTTGCGGATTCAGTGGTTCGGAGAGGAGGGGGTGTTAGCCAGAGGAGGCCACCCCCACCTCGGTGTGGCCGTTGTGGTAGATGTCATTGTGGGGAGTGTCGTACTACTTCGACAGCTTGTTATGCTTGCGGCCAGCAGGGCCATTTTGCGAGAAATTGTCCGACTAGAGGTGACGCGGATGTAGAGACTCAGCCTCCAGGATCAGTGGCTAGTTCATCACCTTCTCTAGCTATGCGCCCAACAGGGCAGGATTGATTAGAACGACAAAGGGGAGTGAAGCAGTAGATACATGTATATCCTTAACCCTGTAGAGATTAGTATGTGTGATAAGATGAGTATATTTTAAGTGTTATGTTCAAATAGCATTGTGTTAGTTGTGATTAGAAATCATGGTTAGTTAAAAGGTTAAGATTTGGGGATAGGGAAATTATGAGCCTTAGAATATTATACGTGGAGACCTTAGAGACGAGGCCATCTTGAGTAAAAGATTTATTTTTATGTTTGACCCTTATCGGAGTGCATAGTATACGTGAGATATATTTGTGTGATAAGTCCCTGAGTAGTGTGAAATGAAAGAGGGTAGTTGAGCTAAGAAGACCACTAGGTTTTCGTGACTTGATGGTGAGATTGTTCCGGATCGGGAAACAAGAGCTTGGCGCGATGAATGGGTCGGGTTGAGGCGGACAGGGTCAACCCGCAGCCCGGTTTGAAGTAAGGAAAATTTGTGGTGGTCCCGCTATGTGTTAGGGTCACGAGGGTGTTAGGCCCAAGTTTAGTTGACCATCGTACGAGTTCGTGGATGCGTTCGACCAGTAGTCGGGCCGATGAGGTCAGCCCATCTTGTCTTTCAGTCAGGACTGTTTACTCGGCGGAGGGTTATGCGAGATATTATATATCAGGAAGGTTTTAAAGCTGCACGGGGTTCCTACTTTTACCTGATGTGAGCGGTGGAGCCCGTTTCGACTATTTCTTTTCCGGAGGTTTTACCAGCAGGTAAAGGGACTCGTAAGTCTCGATGTGCATTCACCCTCGGGCCGGTGGTTTTGATTTCAGGGGTAGCTGTAAGGATTATGTGCCTCTTGTTGAGGGAGTATTATACTAGCTACCATTTCAGTATTCGGAGGGTGCCTTATGAAGCCTCGTATGGGCGGAAGTGTAGGTTGCCGGTCGATTGGTTCGATGTTGGCAAGATTCAGATAGTTGGTCCAGACTTGATATAGCAGGCAGCGGATAAGGTGAAGCTTATCCAGGAGCAGTTATTGACAGCTCAGAGTCAACAGAAGTCGTGCGGATAATCGACGTCGACACTTGGAGTTTGGGTACGAGAAGGGTACGACGAGTAAGGGAAGAAGTGAGCATGTGTTAAGAGGATAGAAGTGATCATTTCTTTTGTGAAGTGAAGGTGCAAGGGGAGTATCTTTTAGACCTTGGGTGGGAGCTTTTGTGATGCTAGAGGTGATTCCTTGTGAACTTGGATTTAAGTATTTGCGCGTGTGTTATTATGGCCAGGTGTGGCATAATTGGTTTCGTAAGTATAGTAGTGAAGACTATACCGGCGCATGTATGTTTTGAGACTTAGAAGGAACATTCGGGACGAATGTTTCTAAGGAGGGGAGAATGTTACACCCCGTAGTTCCAGAGTATGTATGTGAGAACGTACGTACGAGAATAACAGTAATTTTGGAAAGGAAGAAAGATGTGATTTTTCGACGGAAAAGTTTCCGGTTTTTGTAAAGTAAAAAGGTTCGTTAATGGGAATTGGATTCCCAGATTTGGTATTCGGACTTTTTGGAATATTTTAGAAGTATTGAAATTTTAATTTCCGGAATTGGTCACGTGGGGCCCACGAGAGAATTTACGGTTTTGTGAGGCCCACTTTATTTTCGGATATTTTCGGAAAATGAATATTTTGGACCAACGAGAGGGCGACATGTGTCACCCTCAAGTGGACGGATTGTTGGACGATTTGCATGGTCAATGTTATACCCCGTAGTTCCAGGGTATGTAAGCGAGGATGTACGTACGAGAATACGACATAAATTTTGGAAAGAAAGAAAGATGTGATTTTTCGACGGAAAAGTTTTCGGATTTCGTGAAGGAAAAAGGTTCGTTAATGGGAATTGGATTCCCAGATTTGGTATTCGTACTTCTTGGAATATTTGAGAATTATGGAATTTTATTTCCGGAATTGGTCACGTGGGGCCCACGGGAGAAATTTACGGTTTTGTGGGGCCCGCTTTGTTTTTGAGATTTTGGCCATTTTGGATATTTTCGGAAGATGAAAGATTTTGGACGAATAGGAGGGAGACACGTGTCACCCCCCTAGGTGGCTCTTGGCCGAAATTTGCTAACAAGTGGCAAGACAAGTGGCCAAGTCTTGCTAGATATTTTTGTGTGGACAAGTGGCTTGTGGGACCCACACACACTTGTCCCCAATCTCAACCACACACTTGCCTTCATCCTAGCCCTTGGTTGTCCTATATATACACTACTAGTTGATGAAATCTCCCACACTTAACCATTTCAAGACTTGAGAAAACCCTCTCTCTCCCTTATGTTGCTCTCGGCTTTGCCATGATTTCTTGGGCAAGAGTTGTCCAACAATTCTTAAACTTCTAAGTGTTCTTCCCTAAGGTGTTAGGAAGATTGTGTACCAAGAGTTGGAAAAGATTTCACACCCCTAGCCTTGAAGGGATGCCTTGGCCGAAAGTTGTCATCTTTGAAACCTAAGTGTTCTTCACTTTTTGGAGTTAGTTCTTGAAGAGAAGTTGGTTAGGAGCTTCTATGGGTTGCTTGTAGCGGATTGGAACGTAAAGATTTGGAGCTAAGACTTGCTTGGAGCGACTTTAAGAACTTGGATATTCTTGGGCTATTTGAGGTAGTGAAACTTAAACCTCTTTGTGAATTGGTTATTATACATATATTATAAGTATATTATGGATTATATAATATATGGAGTAAGTTTTGAAGAGTTGGATCTTGTTAACTTGTTAAAAGAAAGGATTGGCCGTTTGCCATTAAAATGGTAAAAAACGTATCCAACATATCAAACGTACCTTACTTGTGAAGAAGTATTTAACAAGTAACTATAACTTATATTAAGAATGGAAATATAAGTTGGATGACTAATGAGTAATTTGGATAAGTAAAATGGACAAAGTTGGCCAAGGACCCCAACTTAAGGACTGTATTTACTTTGGACTGTATTTACTTTGGACTGTATTTACATTTCTGTTAAGGGGAAGATTGTTCAATCGCGTTTCGTTTGGGCGTGTGATCCCCTTTTTAATTATTGTATTGTTAATGAAGGCGTGATAGTAAACCGCGTTACCGGTTGGGCGCGTAATCCCCTTCTTTTACTTATTGTTGTTATGAAGGCGTGAGAGTAAACCGCGTTACCGTTTGGGCGTGTAATCCCCTTCTTTATGTTGTTTAAATTATTACGCCTTATATATGGTATATATATTACGGTTATTCGGGCCTTGGAGAAAGATGGAAAAGTGAGTAAAAGCGGGAAGTGCTTGATTTTCGGTAGATTTAGAGGGCTTTTTATTGGTTTTAGTCTTATATGGTTAGATAGGTTTGATAGAAGTACTATGACCATTTTAGGAGTGGAGTACTACGTGTGGCGTGATCTACTTGGCTTAGGAGTAATGAGCGGGTTGAAGTACTTGGGCGTTTTGCTATTTGTCGATAATCGCCGCGAGGTATGTGAACCTCTTCCTATCTTTTCTAGCATGATTGTTGTGAACTATGTAGTACGGTAGACGTACGTGTGCTAAACGAGTTTTGGTTGGTTTAAAACATAAGGTGTTATAATAGCTTTATGGGAAGTTAGTTATAACTACTTTATGTAGGTAAAAGAATGGTTTATTGATTTTAGAAGTTAAGAGACTTGATCTTAAAAGATAAGAGACTTAACTTATAAATGACGTTTTATGAAATGTTAAGGACTATGAATTTTGTTAAAAAGTTGTGAAACCTCATTCGTGAGTAATGAGTACTTGGCTTTTAAAGAATAATGTTTTACTGATTTCGGAAATGAGAATAAGTATCGAACAAACCATTGCAGCGTTAATAAAGGAAATGTATTGACTAATGAATTATATTAAAACCAGTAGAAACCTCCATCTGCATAGAAGCTAAGATAAGACAAAATTGTATTACATTTCCTAGATCATGGCTGCTTTAATAAGATGGTTATAAACAAGAACAAACTACTCACACATAAGGCATATGTTACTCAATTGTTTTAAAAGGAGATTACGTTAAGTGATTAAGACTATGATCTATGGAATCTTTAGAAAATAAGAGACTTGAGCATTTGAAATTAGGCAAACTTGAACTTTTGGAAAAGAATGTTGTCACTTGATTTTAATAAGGAAAGTGTTTTGGTTTACTTATAAATGTTAGTCACTCTATGTTAATACTACGGGTATCGGGTGACCTTTGTAAAACAAATAGATCTTTTAAAAGAATTTAACGTATGTAGTACTTTGGGGTTAAAACCCGGACTTTGACATAAAATGAAAGTACCTTGAGTTGTGTGTAACTTGCCTATGTTTGCGTGTGATAACCTTGTTGTGCAAGTACTGTATTTCTATACCGTCGCGTCTCTCAATGGAGGGCCGGCTGATTGGTTGTGAACGATTCCTATCGAGTACCATGAGATGGGCCGAGACATGTATTCCACACGATTCTTATCGAGTCCCATGGGATGGGCCGAGACATGTATTCCATACGATTCCTATCGAGTCCCATGAGATGGGCCAAGACATGTATTCCATACGATTCCTATCGAGTCCCATGAGATGGGCCGAGACATGTATTCCATACAATTCCTATCGAGTCCCATTAGATGGGCCGAGACATGTATTTCATACGATTCCTATCGAGTCGCATGAGATGGGCCGAGACATGTATTCCACACGATTCTTATCGAGTCCCATGGGATGGGCCGAGACATGTATTCCACACGATTCCACCTCGAGTCCCATGGGATGGGCCGAGACATGTGTTACGTATCATACGATTTATACCTAGACTGCCGGCAGTGAGGAAGGAGTTCCACGGGCATGAGGGATGACTTTGAGGGCGTGAGTCCCTGACTTGACATGACTGCTTTTATATTTGTGAACTGTAGTTTTGTTATCATACATGTCTCCTGCTTTTAGATAGAATGTTATGATTTCATTTACAGTATTTTCAGTTTCACATACTTGGTACCTGTTATCGACCTCGCCCGGGGCTGCGTTCATGCCGCAGTAGAGGTACATCGGTTGTGGATCCTCGCCATAGGATCACAGTTCGCGTGTTAGGAAGCCCCGTTTCTTGAGGCTTATCTTTTGGCATGTTACCCGAGTCAGCAGGTTCTTGTACATTCGGGGTATGGCGGGGCCCTGTCCGTCATAGTTGTTGTCACTTCTTAGAGTGCATGTAATCTTGTTGTGGCGGGGTTGTAAAGGATGTAACTGCTCGGTCTGTATATATGCAAGAAGGCAAATGCTTTGGTTGCTTTGTTTTTATCATATCTCTTGTTTCATGTTCATATTTTTTATTTCCGCTGATTTTCTCTGATGTTGTTTCACTAGGGTGCCCGGGGTAAGCTCCAGTCACGGGCCCCGGTTTGGGTCGTGACAAAAGTGGTATCAGAGCAGTTAGTCCTCGGAAAGTGTCTACAGACCGTGTCTAGTAGAGTCTTGATTATCGGTGTGTTGTGCACCACATCTATAATCAGGAGGCTGCAGGACATTTAGGATTGGTTTCCATTCTTCTCACTCTGAGATCGTGCCTTAGAGCTGTGTTATAAGTTGGACTCCCTCGGACGTATTCGTTTGTACCAGTTATGCCTCTGCGAAAGGCAACCAGAGCCCAGATGGGCAAGACATCAGAGGGAGCTACGAGTAGAACACAGAGGGTTACGAGGGCACAGGCCTGGTCATTACCTGAGATAGTACTTCAGACGACGAGTTTTATGACGCCGCTAGCCCCAACAGAGTTTAGAGCGGCATCAGTTTCTATGGAGGCCACGATACCTGAGCCTCCAGTTCCACGACTAGGAGCCGAGGATATGAGTTCAGGAGATGGCCCAGTTACTAGTGAGGCTGGTGGCTGGGAATGAGGACGGACGGGAACCGGTGGTTCACCCTAGATCCGATAGTCTGAGACTTCGGGATTTCTTGAGTTGCTGTTCGCCAGAGTTCTATGAATAGAGAGCTGAGGATGGTCCTCAGGATGTCGTACTAGTTTGGGGAGATTGTTATGCTTGCGGCCAGAAGGGCCATTTGGTGAGAGTTTGTCCGATTAGCGGTAGCACAGATGTAGCGACTCAGCCTTCGGGATCGGTGGCTGGTTCATCGCCTTATATAGCTAGGCGCCCTGCAGGGCAGGATTATGGTTAGAGCGACAAAGAGGAAGTAAGGCAGTAGTTACAGAGATACCTTTAGCCCTTAAGAGACTTGGTTATGTTGTTATGGTGGGTAAGTGTGAAGTGTTATACGGATAGCATTGTGTTAAGTGTGATTTAGAGAACACGGGTAGTGTGAGATGGAAGTGGTAGCTTTCATGACGTGAATTAGTTCCGGATCGGGGAACAAGAGTTTGGCGCGGTTATGGATCGGGTTGAGGACCATTCGCGGGTCAACCCGTAGCCCGGAATGTGGTGGGGTCAGTTGTTATACCCCGTATTTCCAGAGTATGTACGTGAGGGCGTACGTATAAAAATTTAAGCCTTAAGGTTGGCAAGGTTCGAAATTTGTACACAAGTGCCGAAAAGAATCGTTTTTCGACGAAACGTTTTACAAGACTTACGAAGGGAAAAATACGGCTATGTCATTTTTAATTTTTGCGGATTTTTCCGAGAGACGAAACATTTTGGACCAACGGGAGGGTGATATGTGTCACCCTCACATTGGAAGAGATTGTGGGCGGCTTGGACGATTTAGGGTCAAGGGAGTTGGTAGGATATTTTGTGATATTTTGGTGGTAGATGGATAAGGTCCACATGGTTAAATCCTAGCCCTACACTTGCCTAACACTTGGATTGATCTTGGCCATTGGTTGGCCATTGCTTGACCTATAAATACCCCCCTTAGTTGATGAACTTCTTCATCCAAAATTGTTCTAAGTGTTAAAATCCTTCCCCCCCTCTTAGAAAGGTTCTCGTCCAACCCTTGGAGAGACCTTGGCCAACCCCCCCCCCCTCTTTGTGAGCCCTAGCCGAGGCAAACCCCCCCCCTTTGCCTAGTTGGTTTCGTATAATACCCCCCTTTTGTGGTATAGAAATACTTCTCCAAGTATTGTTATAATGCCCAAATACCTTGGCCCAAATACCTTGTAGTATTCCCAAGGTTACCTCTATACGAAAAGCCCGGAAAAACTATTATACTTCCTTTAGCCACTAAACGAAACCCTAAGGAAAATCTTCATAGCCGGTTGAAGTATTAAGTATAAGTTGCGTAGAACTTCTAAGGGTTGTTTGGAGCGGGTTGGAGCACCCGGAGTAGGAGCTAAACGTCGCTCAGGATCGACATATATACTTGGATAATTGTGGGTTCATCGAGGTAAATACTACTGTCCTTCTATTGTAATTGGGAATTACATACTGTAGTAGTATAAAAATGAATATAAGATTCATAGAAGAGAATTGAACTGTAATAGAGGGATATTACAGAAAAGACTGGAATAGATCACATCAGAAGAATATTAAAGTAAAAGTTTAAAATGTACTTACATAGGAATGTATTTACAGTAGACTTATAACCTTTATTGGTTGACTGTTCTGCGAGTAGCATGTACTACTTGGAAGGTGGACAAGGCTAGTCGGGTTATAGCCGTGGAGCGTTTTGCTTATAGTCGATAATCGTCGCAAGGTATGTGATTCTTCCTATACTCTTGAGCATGATATTTTAAAAGAATATATATATATATAGTACGGTAGACGTACGTGTGTTAACTGAACGTAATTGTACGGCAATGTCTTTTGACTTAAGCCTGAATAATATATAGTACGGTAGACGTACGTGTGCTAACTGAACGTAATTGTACGGCAATGTCTTTTGACTTAAGCCTGAATAATATATATATATATATAGTACGGTAGACGTACGTGTGCTAACTGAACGTAGTTGTACGGCAATGTCTTTTGACTTAAGCCTGAATAATAAAAGATCTTGAAGTATTTCAAAAGAATTAAGAAACCTTTTTGAAAGAAGAGTAATACTTGGTTTTGAAAACATAAGAGTTATACTAGCTTTATGGGAAGTTAGGTATAACGTCTTAAGAGAGGTAAAGAAAATGGTTTACTGATTTTAGAAGTTAAGAGACTTGATCTTAAAAGATAAGAGACTTGACTTAAATGAATTAATATGAATTTTGTGTGAAACCTCATTCGTGAGTAATGAGTACTTGGTTTTAAAAAGAATAATGTTTTACTGATTTCGGAAATCAGAATAAGTATCGACAAACCACTGCAGCGTTAATAAAGGGAAATGTATTGACTAATAAAGTATTATTAAAACCATTAGAAACCTCCATCTGCATAGAAGCTAAGATGAGACAAAATGATATTACATTTCCTAGATCATGGCTGCTTTAATAAGATTGTTATGAACAAGAATAACCTACTCACACATAAGGCACATGTTTCTCAAATTGTTTTAAAGGATTAAAACTATGAACTACGAAACCTTTTCGAAAATGAGAAAACTTGAGCATTTGAAATTAGGCAAACTTGAACGTTTGGAAAATAATGTTGTTACTTGATTTTACAAAGGGAAGTGTTTCGGGTTTACTTAACAATGTTAGTCACTCTATTTTTATACTACGGGTATCGGGTGACCTTTGTAAAAGAAATGGGTCTTTAAAAAGAATTTAACGTACGTAGTACTTTAGGGTTAAAACCCGGACTTTGACATAAAATGAAAGTACCTTGAGTTGTGTATAACTTGCCTATGCTTGTTGTTGTGTAACTTGCCTATGCTTGTTGTTGTGTAACTTGCCTATGCTTATTGTGATAGTCTTTGTTGTGCAAGAATTGTGTTTCTATAATACTGGCGTCTCGATGGGAGGGTTGACTTGTTGAGAACTTACTTGGACGTACCGGCAGTGACGGAAGATTCCACGGGTATGCTTCCATTATTATTATTACATGGGCATGTCTACACCGATGATGGATTCTGTGGACATGTGACCATTATGGTTATTTATGGCGAAGTATCGTGACTTACGGTTGTGATCGGGTGCGTAGCCTGTTTACTTGCCCCCGTCAGCTACGTGACGCAGGTGGATCTGGTATAGGTTATTGCGCTTGCCACGTGTCAGCTTCGCGGCGAAGTATCGTGACTTACGGTTGTGATCTGGTGCTTAGCCGATTCACTTGCCCTCGTCAGCTACGTGGCGCAGGGAGGAGCTGGTGGAGGCTAGTGCACTTGCCACGTGTCAGCTTCGCGAGTCAGTGTTTGGATGGAGCTTCGTCACTTACTGTTACACCCCGGAAATATTTCAGGATATGTTTCTAAGAACGTACGTAAGAACTCAATTGTTAAGGTTTGAGACGGGTAAATTTATCGGAATTATGGAATTGTCGGAAAACGAAATATTGCGACGAACGGGAGGGCGACACGTGTCACCCCCCCTTTGCTTAGTCTTGGACGAAATATTCATGGATAGGATGGTCATTTGACCATAATTTAAATAGCCAAGTCTTGCAAAGACTAGTAGCATGATAAGATTGACTAAGTCAAAGGCCACTTGGGCTTGATCCATGTGAAATGCATCCAAGCCGCCCAATTGTTTTAATCTTAACCCTCCAAGGTGCTTTATATTACTACTAGTAGAGAGAGGGAGTTTAGCACTTAGAAAAAATTTTACACAAAATTTGAAGAACACAATTGGGGGTCTCGGGTTCACCTTGGGGAAGAAGAAAGAATTTTCGTTTCTTGTCCATTTGATTCCACACTTTAAACCAAGGTTCTTAGGTGTATTGTAAACGCATCTCAATAGAAAAATCTTGGAAAAAGGTTGTTTACGGGTTAGTCGCAAACGAAAACCTAATGGTCTTTCTAGGTTTTGTGTTGGAGTTTTGAAGGATAATAGTTGGTGTTGTTCTAAGGGTCTCAACAAGCGGATTGAAGTATCTTGGAAAGGCTCTAAACTACTAAGGAGCGACTTCGGATTGAAGTTGGATTAAGAAGCGTTAAGGTATAATCTTGTCTTTTAAAGGTGTTACAAGATTACATATTTATATTGTTGTTGTTAGCTTTACTTGTTGCTAGCATGAAGTTGATAGGTTGAAGTTATAAGTATTATGGATTTCTTGTAGCTAAATCCGAAATGTTATACAAGCCACTTGGAATTGGATCACTAATTTAATCGTTGTTAAAAATCGTCGCATGTTACTTACTTAAAGATTATGGTTATTATAATCAAATGCGACTTGATATCATGTTATGCTACCAATATGGATTGAAATGGAATTTGGATAAGAATTGGTTTTGTTGAACTCAAGGTGGCCGATTTTGGACTTGTAGTTTGCATTGGACTACTTTCTATATAATTGTGAGCCAATTGGGGTTGTTTAGTTAGTCATTTGCATTGGACTACTTTCTATATAATTGTGAGCCAATTGGGGCTGTTTAGTTAGTCATTTGCATTGGACTACTTTCTATATAATTGTGAGCCAATTGGGGCTGTTTGGTTATTGTATTTTCGGCCTTGAAAAAGGTGGCAAAGTGAGTAAATACAAAGGAGGTGCTGTCCGATTTTCTGTAGAAAATGGAGACTTTACACTTATAATATTCTACATTAGAAGTAAGGCGTTAATAGACGTATTGTGAATATTATAGGTTGATATACTACGGGCGGGACTTTGTACTTGGCAAGTGGTTTGACCCGACAAAGTATGTGGAACTTTCTTATCTCTTGAGCATGATTAAGTTGTAAAGGTAGAAGTACGATAGACGTACAAGATTTTGACAATCTAGTCTATTTGATATCCTTGGCTTATTTTTTTAGAATGCCCAAGTTGTTTGAGTTAGGGAATTAACTCACTGGTTTAATTATTAAGGATATCTTGGTTTTCAAAAGTTAAGAGACTTTAAGTATGTTGAAAGTAGGTTTGATACTTGTTGTTATGGAAAGTTAAAGAGTGGTTTACTCTAAGTAATTTAAGTATGTTAAGGGACTTGAAGAGTTTTAAAGTACGAATTACTTGTTTCGTTTTAAACATATAAGTCCCTTGGATAGGAAATTGTACTTGACTAAGGCATAAAGTGAATATAACGACTTTATGGGGAGTTGGTTATATTGGATTTATGGAAAGATAAATGGCTTGATTTATTGAAAGGCAATTTGATTTAAAGGCATCAATTGCCTAAGGTTTTTGCGAAAGAAGAAGTCACTCGATTTAGAAACCTAATTTTTATTCTGAAAGTATTGTGACTTGTCTTGAAAAGAAATTGTAACTTGATACTACGGTTATTAGTATCTTGGAAGTTTTATAATGAAATGAGTCATTTTAAAAGAATAGAAGTCGTAGTACTTTGGGTTAAATTCGGATTTTTATAAAAGACATGATAGTGCCTTAGGTAAACTAAAATGAGAGTGTATATAAACAAGAATAATAAGAAGTTAGGATTCCTTAACTTGCTTATGTATTATATGATAAGCGGTAGTGCTTATGTTATGTGTAGTAGCGGTTGTGCTAGTGATATATTATTCGTTGCGGGTCATTCCGGGTTTGTGGCATTGCATAAGTTAGTGGATTTGCTACCCACGATGCGAGGAATACCTCATGCGAGTCCGTAGGGCTTATGCGGTGAAATAGTCCCACGCGGACGTCCGACCTATGCGAGGAATACCTCATGCGAGTCCGTAGTGGTAATGCGGGTGAAATAGTCCCATCGAGGAATACCTCACGGGTCCACCGGATCTACGCGGGTGAAATAGTCGTGAATAGGATTGCTTAATGACTCTGCGGGCGGGTAGTCCTGCTTGATCGTGAGCTTTCCTACTTTATATTGTAAGTATACTCCTATTTACTCTCATTGTTAGTAAGGCACAGTGTACTGTTAATTGAGTCATCATACATGTCTCCGCTTTATTTAGACTTATGATTTCATTACATGATTTCGTTTCACATATTTGGTACACGTTGTCTCGACCTCCTTGAGGGCTGCGTTCATGCCGCAGTAGAGTACTGAGTTGCTGATCTGTTATACCCGTATTTCCGAGTATGTATGCGTATGGACGTGCGTACAAAATTTGAGCCTTAAGTTAGGCATAGGATCAAATTTGGGCACAAGTGCGAATAGAGTCGTTTTTAAACGAAAGCGTTTCCACGACTTTCGTAGGAAAATTCCGGCTATGTCATTTATAATTTTTGCGGAGTTTTCCGAGAAAGCGAACATTTTGGACCAACGGGAGGGTGACATGTGTCACCCTCACATTGGAAGGCAAGTGGGGTGGCTTGGGCGATTGGGCGTCAAGAGGGATGGTTGGCCTTGGCGATTGGTTCCTTGATTTGTTCCTTGCTTTGTGTCTTGTTTTGTGGAGTGTTTTGTGGAGTAGGGTTAGGGTGCACTTGGCTTGATTTTGGCCTTACACTTGCCTTGCACATGGCTTGATCTTGGCCATTGGTTGGCCTTTGGTTTGCTATAAATACCCCTAAGCTTGAAGACTTCATCCATTCCTAAAATCACCAAGTCTTGAAAATCCTTCCTCCCTTTCTTGTGCTCTGCCGTGAGCTTCCCCCTCCCTTCGTGAGGCCTAGTGGCGAGAGGGTACTCCCCTTCCTAGTGGCCTTGTGAGAGCACACCCCTACCTTGGGGTGTTCTCGTGAGTACCCTTTGTGGTATTGAAATACTCCTCCAGTATTGTTATAATGCCCAAAATACCTTAGCCTTATACCTTGTAGTATTCCAAAAGTTACCTCTTTGCGTAGAGTACGGAAATACTACCTTTTGTCCTTTTTAGTCTCAAACCAAAACCCTAAAGAAAATCTTCATTGTTGGTTGAAGTTTTAGAGTAGAAGTTGGTTAGAACTTCTAAGGGTTGTTTGGAGCGGATTGGAGCACTCGGAGTAGGAGCTAAGCGTTGCTCAGGATCGACTTTATACTTGGATAATTTTGGGCTTATCGAGGTAAACACTACTGTCCTTCTATTGTAATTGGAAATTACATGTTAGAATGTATAGTTGAAGTATACTATATATAGAACTGAACTTAGTATTGTGGCAATGTCTTTGACTTAAGCCTGAAGAATAAAGAGCTGAACTGAATTGTAATTACATAGGACTTTGTTACAGTAGACTTGTGTAGTGTTACTGTGTAGTAGAATTGTACACGTCCGGTTAGACGTGTAAACCCCCCCCTGGTTGGCTTGGTAGCCGGGCTCGATAGAGGAGGAGATTTACGTTGTGGCGGGGGGGGAGGTGCTGCCGAATTTTCTGTAGAAAGATGGAAACTTGTGTTTAAGATTTAATAGACGTTTGTGGCCTTATAGGTGGAAGTACTACGAGTAGCGTATTCTACTTGAAGATTGGAAAAGGCTAGCCGGGTTCTGATCGTGGGCGTTTTTGCTTGTCGATAATCGTCGCGAGGTATGTGAACCTCTTCCTATCCTTCGAGCATGATGTTTTGTAAACTATGTAGTACGGTAGACGTACATGTGCTAAATAAGTTTGGTTGGTTCCAAACATAGGGTGTTATAATAGCTTTATGGGAAGTTAGTTATAACGACTCTATGTAGGTAAAAGATTGGTTCATTGATTGTGGAAGTTAAGAGACTTGATCTTGAAAGATAAGAGACTTAACTTGTTTTACTTGGTAATTAACATTTTGTTAAAAGTATTGTGAAACCTCATTCGTGAGTAATGAGTGCTTGGTTTAAAAGAATAATGTTTTACTGATTTCGGAAATGAGAATAAGTGTCGAACAAACCACAGCAGCGCTAATAAAGGAAAGTGTATTGACAAATAACTAATTGATATTAAAACCAGTAGAAACCTCCGTCTGCATAGAAGCTAAGATAAGACAAAATTGTATTACATTTCCTAGATCATGGCTGCTGTAACAAGATGGTTATAAACAAGAATAAACTGCTCACACATAAGACATATGTTACTCAATTGTTTTAAAAGGGGATTAAGACTATGAGTTATGAATCTTTTCTAAAAAGAGACTGGAGTAATTGAAATTAGGCAAACTGGAACTCTAGGGAAAAGGAAGACATTGTTTGTCTTAAAATGGTTTAAAACATAAAGTGTTATAACAGCTTTATGGGAAGTTTAGTTATAACGACTTTATGAAAAAGGGTTTATCATTGATTTTAATGTGGTAACTTGACTTTAAAAGAAAAGTGTTTTGGTTTACCTAAAAATGTAAGTCACTCTATTTTTATACTACGGGTATCGGGTGACTTTTATAAAAGGAATGGATCTCTTTTAAAAAGGTATTTAAAGTATGTGGTACTTTAGGGTTAAAACCCGGACCTTGGCATAAAATGAAAGTACTTTGAGTTGTTGTAAAACTTGCCTATGCTTGTTCTTGTGAACTTGCCTATGCTTGTTGTTGTGAACTTGCCTATGCTTGTTGTTGTAAAACTTGCCTATGCTTGTCGTGATAGCCTTTGTTGTGCAAAAATTGTGTTTCTATACTACCGCGCCTCTCAATGGAGGGTCGGTTGACTTGTTGAGAACTTACTTGGACATGCCGGCAGTGACGGAGAAATTCCACGGGTACGTTCCTGTTGATTGTGTTACTTTTGCTAATCGCTTTGGACATACTGACACGATGCGTAGCGCACGGGTATGCTTCCATTTTGATACTGCTTTATTGTTTCCCTTTGGGCATACTGACACGATGCGTAGCGCACGGGTATGTTTCCATTTGGAATGCTGTCTTATTGTTTCCTTTTGGACATACTGACACGATGCGTAGCGCACGGGTATGCTTCCATTTTGATTGTTGTCTTGTGGTTCTCTTTTTGGACATACTGACACGATGCGTAGCGCACGGGTATGCTTCCATTTGAATTGTTATCTGACTTTGGCATCGGTAGGACTTGGTGTGCAGTGTACTTCTTGGTGTTATCATATCATAGGCTAGCGGTGAGGAAGGCATTCCACGGGCATGATTGATGTGAAGGCGTGAGACCACGACTTGATATAATCGATATATGTGTATCGTAGTTTGGTTATCATTCATGTCTCCCGCTTTATATAGTATTATGATTTCATTTCTGATATTTCTGATTTCACATACTTAGTACTGTTATCGACCTCGCCGGGCTGCGTTCATGCCGCAGGTAGAGGTACATCGGTCGTGGATCCTCGCTCTTAGGATCACAGTTCAGCGTATTGGGAAGCTCCGTTTCTCCGGAGGCTTATCTTTTGGTATGTGTTCCCTGAGTTGTAGGTTCTTGTACATTCAGGGGTATGGCGGGGCCCTGTCCCGTCATAGTTGTTGTAAATCTTAGAAGTGCATGCCTTGTTGTGGCGGGAGTTTGTATAAAGGATAAGCTGTCGGGTTTTATGTATATATCTTTGAAGGCAACCGCTAGGTTGGCCTGTTTATTTATTATGTCTCTCATTTCATGTGTAAAGTTTTTATTTCCGCTGGTTTTCTCTGATGTTGTATCACTAGGGTGCCCGGGGTAAGGCACCAGTCACGGGCCCGGGTTCGGGATGTTACAGATCCTCGCTCTTAGGATCACTGTTCCGCTGTTGAGAAGCTCGTTTATTCCGGAGGCTTATCCCTGGTATTGTCGATTGTTGTACATTCAGGGGTATGGCGGGGCCCTGTCCCGCCAAAGTTGTTAATCTTAAGTGCGTAGTCACATTTGTGGATTGGGTTGTAAAGAAAAAAAAAAGAGGTGTCTTGTTTTATTGCGTATATTATGCGGAAGGTGGCCTTATCGGCCAGCCTGCTATTTTTATGTTCAAGCATTTTATCGATTGTGTATGTTCATTGCTATTCTCGATGTATCACGAAAGGGTGCCTGTGTAGGGCACGATCGCGAGCCGGATCGGTCGTGACAAAAGTGGTATCGTGAGCGCTTAGTCCTCGGAAAGTGTCTACGCACCGTGTCTAAGTAGAGTCTTGATTATCGGTGTGTTGTGCACCACATCTATAATCGAGGTCAAGACATTTAGGATTGGTTTCCATTCTTCTCACTCTAAGATCGTGCGATGAAATTTGTATGGTTAGGGTTGTCTCTCCCTAACAAGTCATGTTGTATCTCTACGAGAAGAGCGATGACCCAGAAAGATTATGTGGATTGCGTATCCAGGTTGGTAATATTTGTAGTATAGTTGGTATTGGGACATACAACTATACAGATTTATGTATGGGGGTCACATATGTGTTGCCGGGATGATTTTAGATTACCGGGATTTGGTAAGGACTAAATAAATACAAGCGGTATGAAACGATTTAATGAATTCTCATCAAGGTTTTACGTACTAATTTGAGATAATTAGGAAATGATGAGTCATGCGAGAAGGAAATGGACCTTAAGAGGTTATTATTCGGGAATAAATGGAAGACTATGTTAATAGATTGAGCTACGTAGAAGGATTTCGAGAATGGTACGGGTGAGATCCGTATGGAGTAAGTATGGTTGTTGTGGACAAGACAACCCGATTATGGTATTACGAGAAGTTTTTGTACCCGGTTACGGGGGACTGATAAGTTAGGCTGGGAGCATGGAAATTGCGAGCCTGAGAATGTGATAACCGTCGAGACCTTAGGTATATAAGGCCTTCTCGGGTAGAAAAGTTAAGTCAGACCAATGGTAAGAGTTAAGTGCGACGCCGAGTCGGGTTGGGGATCTATTAAGGGTCTCCCCATAACTGGAAAGGAAATGGGATCAGTTGGTAGTAGTCCCTCTATGTGACAGTGTCACGAGGGTGCAAGGCCCAAGTTTAGTTAGTCATTTTACGGGTTCGTGGACGTGTTCCACCGGAACCAGGTTGTGAGAGCCGGAATGGGCCTTGTATTGATTAATTTAGTAACTTCAACGAGTTGAGGCCAGAATTAGTATGGAATTTATGTGTGTAAGCTAGAATAAGTTTGGGAATACGGAAAAGAGTACGACCAGTGAAAAAGAGAGCAACCAAGTGTAAAGAAATAAAGCCTGAATCCATGAGAACCTTTCGAGGAGATTACACCCGGGAGTGTTGGGTGGTAGCTGAGCGGGTAGATAATAATTACCGGTAACGATACAGTCGTTGGACCCTAGCAGACCTAGCAGAGCTGTTATGACAGACATTGAGGTTACTACGAGTACGGACTAGTTGGCCTCTTGTTATGCCAACGTGGACTACAGAGAGAGATTGATTCGGTACCAGTTTCCCGATAAGCCGGTTATCGAGTGGAAAGGAAGAGAAGAGGTGGTAACCAGTGAATTACTCTTCCTTCTTTGACATAATTGAATTTGAAGGAATTTATGTTAAGTGCCCTAGCAGGTACTTGGAGTTGGTTGGTGTGGCGGTCAGAGCCACGACCTTCCGGATAATTTCAGGGAAATGTGCAGGGCAAGAATAAAAATGAGTACGAGTGCTGCCGGCAGAAAGCTGAGGGCATCTTTGGTAGGTTTTGAAAATCTACACTACTTTAAGGCGGTGCGTGATGATTATATAATTACTGGACCGCGAGAGGACCCTGTGATTAGGGTTGTGACTCCAAGGAAAGTTTAAGTAAGGGAGATAAGTTCTCTTCCCCACGTAAAAGGACAGTTTTGCGTATTATGGGGTTACGTGTACCCATGTTTTTAGACGAAGGATATAAGACGGGTAAGGTCTTCGGTATCGTCATGCCATAGGTTACAGTTGTGGATAACCGTGGAAAAAGTATTGGGTTGGAGTAATAAAGAACGACGTACGAATTGGTCGAGGAAGTATCGTAAAGATATAAATGTAGGTTGCACGAGATATGTTTACCCCAGACTAGTGTTGTTATACCCCGTATTTTCAGAGTATGTACGTAAGGGAATACGTACAAAAAGTTTAGCCTTAAGGTTTAGTCTTGGACGATTTTTTTGGGCACAACTCACAAAACGAATAGTTTTCCGACGAAACGTTTCCACAGCTTTCGTAGGGTAAATTCCGGCTATGCCATTTCTAATTTTTGCGGATTTTTCCGAGAGACGAAACATTTTGGACCAACGGGAGGGCGACACTTGGCACCCTCCAATTTGTGGACTTGAATCGTCCATTGGACGAAATTGGAGAGCTTGGCACGTTTTTTGTGCCTTGTGCACAAGTCAAGGAGTTGGTAGGATATTTGTGTTTAGTTAATCCTCACCCTACACTTGCCTTGCACTTGTCTTAATCTTGGCCATTGGTTGGCCACCTCTTGACCTATAAATACCCCCTTAGAGATGAAGAGTTCTTCATCCACAAATCTTTCCAAGTCTTGAAAATCCTCTCCTCTCCCTTTGTAGCCTTTTCGTCCAAACACCTCCCCCTCCCCTTGTGAAGGCCCTTGGCCGAATACCCCCCCTAGCCTAGCCAAAATCTACCCCCCTCCCTTGGTAGAAAAAGTTGCCTTCTAGTATCGTTATAATGCCCAAAATACCCTAGCCCATATCCCTTAATCCTTAGTAGAAGTTGTGAAGAACTTCTAGGGTTCTTGGAGCTACCGGAGCGTACAACTTAGGAGCTAAACCTTGCTCAGGCGCGACTTTATCTAGGATATTATTGGGCTTACCGAGGTAACTAATCCTAACCCTCTTTTGAATTAGAGAATACTTACTGAAGTAGTATAAGAATAAGTATAAATACTTAGAAGAATATTGCAGAATAGAATTGAACTATTTTCACAGTAGACTTATATAGCTCACTGGGTAGGGAAGTGCTGCCCGACTTTCCGTAGAATTGTGAACCCTCTGTTTAGAATGACCTTCAGAGTAGTCTTTGATAGATGTCTGTGACTATTATAGGCTGACTCTCTGCGCGCGACATATTCAACTTGGCAGGTGGTTTTCGCTGAGAAGGTATGTGATTCTCCCTAAAGCATGATATTTTACAATATATATATAGTACGGTAGACGTACATGTGTTAACTGAATAATAACTATGGCAATGCCTCACGGCTTAAGCCTGAATAATACTTACGGCAATGCCTCACGGCTTAAGCCTGAATAATAAAGAACTGAAAGCATTTCAAAAGAATACTGAATCATTTTTTTTCAGAAGAGAACTAACTGGTTTTTAAAACAGAAGCTTAAGAGTTATACTAGCTTTATGGGAAGTTAGGTATAACCACTTAAGATTAATAAAAGGAACAGTTTACCTATGTGTTTGTAACAAGACTTATATTGATTGGTGAAAAGAATAAAATGGTTTGATAAGTGGACATGATATGATGCTATGTGTGTTAGTGTCTTGTAACGTTTGTGTAAAAGAGTATTCTTGTTGTGCTTATGTTGTTTAACGATAAGCTGTTAGGTTAGTGTAACATCACTCACCTCTTGACATATTACCGGGGGTTAAGCTGCCCTCCGATGCGGGGTAGACTCAGGCGGTCTGGGACCATGATTCGAGAATACCTCATGCGGGTCCAAGGGACCTATGCGGAGCTACGGAGTTCGTGTTAGTGTGCGGGGTTATACCTCACGCGGTCTATGTGGCCATGCGGACTACGAGTCGGGGCGATGCCGAGGTAGCTACCCTCGATGCGGGGTTATATACCCTATGCGGGCCTATGTGATTGGCCTATGCGGACTACGGAGTCGAGATTAGGCTTGCATGGTGATACTACGCAATCGGCCTACTTCGATCATTCGCGGCCTAGAATAGACACATTACAGTTTACCTATTGCTGCTCTTGTTTGTGATGTGGCACTATGTGCGGTTTCCTTGGTTGTTTCATACATACTTGCAAACTGTTTTTAAAATGATATGTTTCATTTAAGTATTTTTTTACAGTTTCATATACTTAGTACCTGTTGTACTGACCTCCTTGAAGGCTGCGTTCATGTCGCGGTAAGCAGCAGTGCTAGATCCACATTCTTAGGATCTCTACGTTGGTGTCGGGAGCTCCATCCTTTTCGAGGCTCTACTTTTGGGTATGATCTCCCGTTGTAGATAGTTTTATGCTGATCGGGTATGGCGGGGCTGTCGCCATAGTTGTATATTTCCTTAGAGTGCGTAGTCATGTTATGCGATTGTCGGATGTAATCGCTAAACCATGTTTATATATATATGCCGAAAAGCGATGTTTTCTCACATAAAGCGTGTCTTATTTTATAAAGCTGTTTCATGTCTTGCTTTATATTTCCACGATTACTCGATGTATGACTACTTGGGTGCCCGGTAAGGCACGATCACGGCCCCGAATGGGTCGTGACAAAAGTGGTATCGAGCGATTAATCCTCGGAAAGTGTCTACGACCGTATCTAGTAGTCTTGATTATCGGTGCGTTGTGCACACCAATGTCGTGAGGCTATAAGATATTTAGGATTGGTTTCCATTCTTCTCACTCGAGATCGTGCTTTAGAGTGTGTTAAAGTTGGACCTCTAACGTATTCCTTTTACATGCGATTATGCCTCCACGTAAGGCAGGGCCCGTAAGGGCAAGGCGTGAGGCGCGATCAGACACCCAGAGTTACGAGGGCTCGAGCCCAGTCTATACCGCAGACGGCGAGTTCTATGAAGACGCCGGCCACAGCAGAGACCACAGTACCCACACCTCATGTCCCACAGCCTGTGTCGGAGGAGTTAGGAAGTACAAGAGATGGCCCGCCTTTTGGCTGAAGTTGTGGCGATACGAGGATAAATTTGAATCGGCGATTCGATTCAGCTCGGCCGGTCGTACCCGTGGTTCACCCGAGGGCAGATAGTTTGAGGCTACGAGATTTCTTGAGTTGTAGCCCGCCAGAGTTTTACGGGTCGAGGCCAGAGGATGATCCGCAGGAGTTCATCCGTCAGTTGCAGAGGATCATGCGTGTGATCAAGGCCTCAGAGCAGTATGTGACCTTGATTCGCATAAGGCTGCGTGATCTGCGATCGTTGGTTTGATTCATAGGAGTTATCCGGGAGAGCACGCGTCCCGCCTACTTGGGATGAGTTCTCGAGGCTTTCCTCACTCACTTCTTGCCTCGCAGATGAGGAGGCGCGGTGATAGATTTTTTGCTGAGGCGAGAGGGCGCCTGATCGGGAGTACAATGTCGAGTTTGATTCTTTGGCTCGATATGTCCCAGCGTTGGTAGCAGTTATGGAGGATAGGGTGCACCGCTACGTCACCGGGCTAGATGACTATATGGCGAGTCGTATGCGGGTGTTTCTCTTCGGCCGGTATGGACATTACCGCACGCGAGCTCATGCTGCAGGATGTGAGGCGTAGAGACGCCGGGTTGGACGCAGCCAGAAGAAGACCGGGGCAGCGGTCTTTTGGTGGCTATCGTGGTGGCGGCCTCAGCAGCGATCTAGATTTGCACCGGCCAGCCCGAGCACTCTGCACCGTTCAGCCTGGCGGAGATATTCGAGGCGGCACCGAGGCCCGGGACTTGACGTCGAGCGGCGAGAGTCGGCGTCGAGACCACCCGCCGGTGTGGCGTCGGTAGATCCCACTTCGGGAGTTGTGGTGCTGCTACAGAGCTTGTTTCGATTGTGGCAGCGGTGGTCACTATGCGAGCTGTCAGGCCAAGGCGATCTTGATGGTGGTCACCTACGAGTTCTTTCGCCACGTCTTCTTCATCCCCAGCAGTTACTCGCCCGGAGGCAAGGTACTCGTGGGCGGCGGTCGCGGCAGAGGTCGTGGCGCGGGTCCAGCTTCTAGCGGTCCTCGAACCGCATTTATGCTTTGTCGGCCAGCGGGATCGTGAGGCCTCACCGATGTCGCCACAGTACCTTATCGGTTTCGTGGTTTGATGTTTATGCCTTGATAGATCCGGTTCTACTCTGTCCTATATATCTCCCTTGTTGCTAGTAGGATAGGATAGAGCACGAGTCCATAGATCCTTTCGAGGTAGCCACGCGATGGGTGATTCGATGTAGCTCGGCGGGTATATAGAGCTTGTCCTGTGACCATTCTGATCGTCGGACCACTGCCGACTTGATAGAGTTGGAGATGATTGACTTCGACGTGATCATGGGGATGGATTGGCTAGCTTCTTGCTACGCCAATGTAGGCTGCAGAGAGAGAGTAATGCGGTTCCAGTTTCACGAGGCGGTTGTTGAGTGGGAGAGCACGGTATCGCCGAGAGGTAGGTTTATTTCCTACCTCAAGGCTAGGAAGATGGTGCGAGAAGGGTATATCTACCATCTCGTTCGGGTGTTTGATCTTCAAGGCTGCGGTACAGATTTTCGGTCGATTCGAGTCGGTGAGTTCCCAGACGTGTTTCGGATGACCTCCCGGGTATCCCTCCTGAGATGGAGATTGAGTTTTGTATTGACATATTACCAGACACTCGGCCTATTTCCATTCCGCCATACAGAATGGAACCTGCCGAGTTGAGAGAGTTGAAGGATCAGCTTAGGGATTTGCTGGAGAAGGGCTTCATCGGGCCTAGTGTTTCTCCCCCGGAAGCGCGGTATTGTTCGTGAAGAAGAAGGGCGGGGCGCTGCGCGCATGTGTTGATTACGTGCGGTGAACAAGGTGACCATTAAACGAATACCCTTCCCGTGATTGATGATTTGTTCGACCGATTGCGAGTGCGAGATGCTTCTCCAAGATTGATCTACGTCGGGCTATCATCAAAGTGCGAGTCGAGAGGTGGACGTCCTAGATCGCATTCGGGACGATGCGGGCATTATGAGTTCGTGGTCATGTCTTTTAGGTTGACCAATGCTCCGCGGTATTCATGGATTTGATGAACGAGTGTTCAAACCATTTTGGACACGTTTGTGATAGTGTTCATTGATGATATCTTGGTTTATTCGCTCGGAGCGAGGAGCATGCGAGCACTTCGAGGCTGTCTTGCGCTTCTCAGACCAGCAATTGTACGCCAAGTTTTCCAAATGTGAGTTTTGGTTGACTTCAGTGGCGTTTCTTGGGCATATTATCGGGGCTGATGGCATTCGAGTGGATACGGCAAGATCGAAGCGATCGAGACTTGGCCTGGACCTACTACTCCGGAGGTTCGCGAGCTCGGGCCTTGCGAGATATTATCGCGGTTCGTGGAGAAGTTTGCTTTATCTACGCACCATTGACTAGGTGACTCGGAAAGCGGCCAAGTTTCAGATGGTGATGCTTGTGGCGGGGTTTCGATTCTTGAAAGAGAGCGACGCCCCGTTCATACTCTTCGCAGGTCGGATGGTTATGTCGTGTATTGTGATGCGTCGAGCATCGGGTTGGGATGTGTGTTGATGCGGCATGGCGGGGTTATAGCATACGATCCCGACACCAAGAAACACGGAAGACTACCCACCCATGATTTGGAGTTACGGTGTGATTCACGCTTTGAAGATCTGGAGGCACTATTTGTATGGGGTTCACGTGGATATTTTTGCACCACAAGAGCCTCCGATATCTTCACCGAGGAGGAGCCGAACTTACGGCGAGACGGTGGTTGGATTTGCTTAAGGATTAAGATGTTGAAATCCTGTACCACCAGTGGAAGTCCAATGTTGTGGCAGATGCTCTTAGTCTTATCTCGATGGGGAGCCTATAAGATGTGCAGCTAGATAGGAGGACATGGTTCGTGATTTGCACGATTAGCGAGCCTTGGTGTCCGCTTGATTGATTACGATAGCGATGGGGTTAGAGTTCGTGAGGTTGCGAGTCTTCCATCGTTTAGGATGTGAAGAGGCAACTGTTCGAGGATCCAGCTTTGATTCGATATCGTGATACATCTCTTCGTGTGGGCATGGGTCCTTTTGAGGTAGCACCTGATGGGGTGCTAAGATTTGAGGCGGTGTGTGTTCCGGATGTTTCGTGACTTGGCGGGTTCTTGGGAAGCACACAACAAGCGTTACTCTATCCATCCGGTCGACCAAGATGTACCACGACCTTAGATCCGTGTATTGGTGGGATGGCTTGAAGAGGGGCGTTGCGAGTTCGTAGCTCGGTGCCCATGTTGTCGCAGTGAAGGTAGAGCACGAGGCACGGTGGTTTGTTGCAGCGATAGAGATCCCGACCTGGAAGTGGGAGGTAATCAACATGGATTTTATCACAGGATTACCTCGCATTCAGAGGATACATGATTCTATATGGGTTATCGTCGACAGGCTGACGAAATCAGCCCACTTTCTTCCGTCGGGGCGACTTTTTTGGTGAGGATTATGCCGAACTTTACATCAGAGATCGTCGGTGCATGGAGTCCCTACCGATCATATCGCATGCAGGAGCCCGGTTTACGGCTAACTTCCAGAGGTCCTTCGAGAGGTTTAGGGACGCAGTGAGCACGATCTGCATTTCATCCACGCATGCACGGACATGCAGGCGCACTATCCGCACTCGAGGATATCTTTGCGAGCCGTGTTATTGAATTGATGGTAGTTGGGAGGATCATTTGCCTCTAGTTGAGTTCGCGTATAATAATAGCTACCACTCCGGATTCGGATGGCGCCTTATGAGGCCTTGTATGGGAGGAAGTGCGGTCGCCTATAGGTTGGTTCGATGTGGCGAGTGCGGCTAGTGGGACCAGATTTGGTGCGTGCGGCGATGGATAAGGTGAAGCTTATCCGAGAGCGGCTATTAATGACTCGAGTCGGCGAAGTCGTATGCAGATCATCATCGTCGGCATCTTGAGTTCGAGGTTCATGATTGGGTTTTCCTAAATGTCACCCATGAAGGTGTGATGAGATTCGGAAGAAGAAACTCGGCCCAAGGTACATTGGGCGTTTGGATTGTCCGCAGGTAGGCAAGGTTGCCTATGAGTTGGATCTGCCGTCCGTCCGGAGGCGGTGCATCCGTTTTTCACGTATCTATCTTTGAGGAGATGTATCGGGGATCCATCTAGGGTACACCCGATTGACGATGTCGGTGTGAGGGGTTATCGTATGAGAGATTCCCATAGCGATAGTCGATCGTCGGGTTAGGCGTCTGCGGACGAGGGCGTGGCTTCGTCAAAGTCTTGTAGCGGAACGAGCTCGGGAGGAGATGGCGTGGGAAGCCGAGGAGGACATGAGGCGAAGTATCCTCACCTATTCCCCACCTCCGTGTAATTCACTTTCCTACTTGTAAATTTTCATTATCGTTTATGCCTAAGTGTTGTTTTGTGGTCGTGTGTGGCATTTGCAAACTGTTTAAGTTATGAAGAACCTTATCGTTATCTGTCTTGGGAAGGAACATTCGGGACGAATGTTTCTAAGGAGGGGAGAATGTTATACCCCGTATTTTCAGAGTATGTACGTAAGGGAATACGTACAAAAAGTTTAGCCTTAAAGTTTAGGCTTGGACGATTTTTTGGGCACAACTCACAAAAAGAATAGTTTTCCGACGAAACGTTTCCACAGCTTTCGTAGGGTAAATTCCGGCTATGCCATTTCTAATTTTTGCGGATTTTTCCGAGAGACGAAACATTTTGGACCAACGGGAGGGCGACACTTGGCACCCTCCAATTTGTGGACTTGAATCGTCCATTGGACGAAATTGGAGAGCTTGGCACGTTTTTTGTGCCTTGTGCACAAGTCAAGGAGTTGGTAGGATATTTGTGTTTAGTTAATCCTTACCCTACACTTGCCTTGCACTTGTCTTAATCTTGGCCATTGGTTGGCCACCTCTTGACCTATAAATACCCCCTTAGAGATGAAGAGTTCTTCATCCACAAATCTTTCCAAGTCTTGAAAATCGTCTCCTCTCCCTTTGTAGCCTTTTCGTCCAAACACCTCCTCCCTCATGAAGGCCCTTGGCCGAATACCCCCCCCTAGCCTAGCCAAAATCTACCCCCCTCCCTTGGTAGAAAAAGTTGCCTTCTAGTATCGTTATAATGCCCAAAATACCCTAGCCCATATCCCTTAATCCTTAGTAGAAGTTGTGAAGAACTTCTAAGGTTCTTGGAGCTACCGGAGCGTACAACTTAGGAGCTAAACCTTGCTCAGGCGCGACTTTATCTAGGATATTATTGGGCTTACCGAGGTAACTAATCCTAACCCTCTTTTGAATTAGAGAATACTTACTGTAGTAGTATAAGAATAAGTATAAATACTTAGAAGAATATTGCAGAATAGAATTGAACTGTTTTCACAGTAGACTTATATAGCTCACCGGGTAGGGAAGTGCTGCCCGACTTTCCGTAGAATTGTGAACCCTCTGTTTAGAATGACCTTCAGAGTAGTCTTTGATAGATGTCTGTGACTATTATAGGTTGACTCTCTGCGCGCGACATATTCAACTTGGCAGGTGGTTTTCGCTGAGAAGGTATGTGATTCTCCCTAAAGCATGATATTTTACAATATATATATAGTACGGTAGACGTACATGTGTTAACTGAATAATAACTACGGCAATGCCTCACGGCTTAAGCCTGAATAATACTTACGGCAATGCCTCACGGCTTAAGCCTGAATAATAAAGAACTGAAAGCATTTCAAAAGAATACTGAATCATTTTTTTCAGAAGAGAACTAACTGGTTTTTAAAACAGAAGCTTAAGAGTTATACTAGCTTTATGGGAAGTTAGGTATAACCACTTAAGATTAATAAAAGGAACAGTTTACCTATGTGTTTGTAACAAGACTTATATTGATTGGTGAAAAGAATAAAATGGTTTGATAAGTGGACATGATATGATGCTATGTGTGTTAGTGTCTTGTAACGTTTGTGTAAAAGAGTATTCTTGTTGTGCTTATGTTGTTTAACGATAAGCTGTTAGGTTAGTGTAACATCACTCACCTCTTGACATATTCTGGGGTTGCCCTCCGTCACGGGGTAGACTCGGTGATGCAGGACCATGATTCGAGAATACCTCATGCGGGTCCAAGGACCTATGCGGAGCTACGGGAGTTCCAGGTTAGTGTGCGGGGTTATACCTCATGCGGTCTATGTGGCCATGCGGACTACGAGTCCAGGACGATGCCGAAGAGTAGCTACCCTCGATGCGGGGTTATATACCCTATGCGGGCCTATGTGATTGGCCTATGCGGACTACGGGAGTCCAGGATTAGGCTTGCATGGTGATACTACGGGCAATTGGCCCTGCTTCGATCATTCGCAGCCTAGAAAAGACCTGTTACAGTTTACCTATTGCTGCTCTTGTTTGTGATGTGGCACTATGTGCGGTTTCCTTGGTTGTTTCATACATACTTGCAAAACTGTTTTTAAAATGATATGTTTCATTTAAGTATTTTTACAGTTTCATATACTTAGTACCTGTTGTCGACTCTTCGGTGGGCTGCGTTCATGCCGCAGGTAAGGGCAAGCAGGTGCTAGATCCACATTCTTAGGATCTCTACGTTGGTGTCAGGAGCTCCATCCTTTCCGGAGGCTCTACTTTTGGGTATGATCTCCCTGTTGTAGATAGTTTTGTACAGTCAGGGTATGGCGGGGCCCTGTCCCGCCATAGTTGTATATTTCCTTAGAGGTCTGTAGTCATGTTGTACAGTGTCGGATGTAACTGCTAAACCATGTTTATATATATATGCCGAAAGGCGATGTTTTCTCACATAAACTGTGTCTTATTTTATAAACTGTTTCATGTCTTGCTTTATATTTCCGCTGATTACTCTGATGTATGACTACTTGGGTGCCCCGGTAAGGCACCAGTCACGGGCCCCGGAATGGGTCGTGACAAGTGTAAAGACCATTAGTAGATAATGGGCAGTAAGAACATTTCGAGAAAATGTGGTAACACCTAGTTATAGGCTCTGCAACTGGGAAAGGAAAACCGGGTTACTACTTGACGAGACCAAGGAAACCTCCCCCCTAGAATGTGATTGACAGTAAGTCTTAGCCGTGAGGCAAGCAAAGGAATTAAGTCTAAGTTAGTGACCAAGTTTGGTTGCAACAAAAAGGGAATCAGGAACCATAAGTGAGATTAAGGGTACCCGAATATTTCGCCGGAATGAGAAAGGCTTTCAGTTATTGGAAGATAAGTTGACCACGACTACAGTTCTAACCCCTCCTGTGAGACTAGAGGGTTAGGTTATTATGATAACACGATGGGTGTTGGGCTAGGTTGTGTGCTGACGCAACCCGATAAGGATAGAGCCTATGTTTTCCCGGTAGTTAGGGAAGCAGGAAAGGAAATTACGCCACTCACGATTTAGAGCTGGCGGCAGTTAAATCATGCCTTGAAGATTTGGGGGGCATGACGTATATCTGAACTTCATGTGGATACTTATGCAGACCACAAAGCCTCGGTATATCTGCGAGGCGATAGAATTTGCGGCAGCGATGGTGGTTAGAGTTACTCGAGGATTGTGATATTGATATCCTATACCATCCGGAAAGCCAAGACGATTCTGAATACTCTTTGTCGTGGACCTGGGTAGTACGCGGATGGGCAGCGGATAGGCGAGATGTAGTCCGTGAGATTCTTCGATTACCAAGCCTAGGGGTTCAATTATTTGTTTCAAGGTTAAAGTTTGATCAGAGAGGTTCCGAGTCTCCGTCGTTGAGAGGTAAGGAGCGGCGATATGAGGATCGATTATGATTCGGTATCGAGATACGACTCTCAGGAGAGAAGAGCACATTTGAGTAGCACGGATGAGGTCTTTGTGTGATGAGATAGATTGCGTGTAGGTCTTTCTTTGGACTAGTCGCGAGTTTAGGAGGCACGCATTCTTATTGCTCTAATTGTTTGGAGCCGACTAAGTCGTGTCGTGACCTCGTAAGTATGTATGGGTAAGGTGGCCAGGAAGGGACATAGCGGAGTTACTGCTTAGTGTCTGAGATAGTAGCAAGTCATGGTTGAGCACCAGAAGCCCAGTGGGCTTTTGCAGGCGACTGAAATCCCAACCTAGATATGAGAGGTAATTAGTATAGATCTTGTTACAGGGTGGCATCGTACTCGGAGGAAGTCGACTCCACGGGGTCATGGTAAGTGGGTGGCGAAACCACCATGTTCTTGATTAGGGCCATTTACTCGGTGAGGATTATGCTTGCTTGTATAGCGAGAGAGATTGTGAGGCGCGGGGTTCCTACGTTTATGATGACCGGCGGATGAGCTCGTTCTGGATAACTCGGAGGTTTTTCGGGAGGATTAGGGACACAGTGAGTCTCGAGATTGCATTACACCCTCGCACCGACGGACGAGGCGAGCGTACTATCCAGGCACTTGAGGATAGGATGCGGGTCTATGTTCTTGATTTCAGATATGGCCGGGAGGGTTAATTGTCTCTTTATGTGTTGCGTACAATAACATATACTTTTCCAGTATTCAGATGGCCCTGTATGAGGCCTTGTATGTAAGAAGTGTAGATCGCCGGTTGGATGCTTCGACATAGGCGGAGTTCGATTTGGTCGGACTTGTTTCAGAAGTGTGGATAAGGCGAAGCTTATCCGGGAAAGATTATTAGTAAGCTTAGAGTCAGCCGAAGCTTCTTGCAGATAACCGACGTTGACACATGGGGTTCAGCTTGACATTTTGGTATGAGTACTGTTGTGTGGCCTCGTGTGGTATTAGTGGTATGTAGGGGTTGTAAAAGAAGACTATGTCGCTATCTTTAAGTTGGACTCCCGAGAGAACATTCGGGGACGAATGTTTCTAAGGGGGGAAGAATGTTACACCCCGGAAATATTTCAGGATATGTTTCTAAGAACGTACGTAAGAACTCAATTGTTAAGGTTTGAGACGGGTAAATTTATCGGAATTATGGAATTGTCGGAAAACGAAATATTGCGACGAACGGGAGGGCGACACGTGTCACCCCCCCTTTGCTTAGTCTTGGACGAAATATTCATGGATAGGATGGTCATTTGACCATAATTTAAATAGCCAAGTCTTGCAAAGACTAGTAGCATGATAAGATTGACTAAGTCAAAGGCCACTTGGGCTTGATCCATGTGAAATGCATCCAAGCCGCCCAATTGTTTTAATCTTAACCCTCCAAGGTGCTTTATATTACTACTAGTAGAGAGAGGGAGTTTAACACTTAGAAAATTTTTACACAAAATTTGAAGAACACAATTGGGGGTCTCGGGTTCACCTTGGGGAAGAAGAAAGAATTTTCGTTTCTTGTCCATTTGATTCCACACTTTAAACCAAGGTTCTTAGGTGTATTGTAAACGCATCTCAATAGAAAAATCTTGGAAAAAGGTTGTTTACGGGTTAGTCGCAAACGAAAACCTAATGGTCTTTCTAGGTTTTGTGTTGGAGTTTTGAAGGATAATAGTTGGTGTTGTTCTAAGGGTCTCAACAAGCGGATTGAAGTATCTTGGAAAGGCTCTAAACTACTAAGGAGCGACTTCGGATTGAAGTTGGATTAAGAAGCGTTAAGGTATAATCTTGTCTTTTAAAGGTGTTACAAGATTACATATTTATATTGTTGTTGTTAGCTTTACTTGTTGCTAGCATGAAGTTGATAGGTTGAAGTTATAAGTATTATGGATTTCTTGTAGCTAAATCCGAAATGTTATACAAGCCACTTGGAATTGGATCACTAATTTAATCGTTGTTAAAAATAAATCGCATGTTACTTACTTAAAGATTATGGTTATTATAATCAAATGCGACTTGATATCATGTTATGCTACCAATATGGATTGAAATGGAATTTGGATAAGAATTGGTTTTGTTGAACTCAAGGTGGCCGATTTTGGACTTGTAGTTTGCATTGGACTACTTTCTATATAATTGTGAGCCAATTGGGGCTGTTTAGTTAGTCATTTGCATTGGACTACTTTCTATATAATTGTGAGCCAATTGGGGCTGTTTAGTTAGTCATTTGCATTGGACTACTTTCTATATAATTGTGAGCCAATTGGGGCTGTTTGGTTATTGTATTTTTCGGCCTTGAAAAAGGTGGCAAAGTGAGTAAATACAAAGGAGGTCTTTGTCCGATTTTACGTAGAAAATGGAGACTTTACACTTATAATATTCTACATTAGAAGTAAGGCTTTAATAGACGTATTGTGAATATTATAGGTTGATATACTACGGGCGGGACTTTGTACTTGGCAAGTGGTTTGACCCGACAAAGTATGTGGAACTTTCTTATCTCTTGAGCATGATTAAGTTGTAAAGGTAGAAGTACGATAGACGTACAAGATTTTGACAATCTAGTCTATTTGATATCCTTGGCTTATTTTTTAGAATGCCCAAGTTGTTTGAGTTATGGAATTAACTCAAGTGTTTAATTATTAAGGATATCTTGGTTTTCAAAAGTTAAGAGACTTTAAGTATGTTGAAAGTAGGTTTGATACTTGTTGTTATGGAAAGTTAAAGAGTGGTTTACTCTAAGTAATTTAAGTATGTTAAGGGACTTGAAGAGTTTTAAAGTACGGATTACTTGTTTCGTTTTAAACATATAAGTCCCTTGGATAGGAAATTGTACTTGACTAAGGCATAAAGTGAATATAACGACTTTATGGGGAGTTGGTTATATTGGATTTATGGAAAGATAAATGGCTTGATTTATTGAAAGGCAATTTGATTTAAAGGCATCAATTGCCTAAGGTTTTTGCGAAAGAAGAAGTCACTTGATTTAGAAACCTAATTTTTATTCTGAAAGTATTGTGACTTGTCTTGAAAAGAAATTGTAACTTGATACTACGGTTATTAGTATCTTGGAAGTTTTATAATGAAATGAGTCATTTTAAAAGAATAGAAGTACGTAGTACTTTGGGTTAAATTCCCGGATTTTTATAAAAGACATGATAGTGCCTTAGGTAAACTAAAATGAGAGTGTATATAAACAAGAATAATAAGAAGTTAGGGGATTTCTTAACTTGCTTATGTATTATATGATAAGCCGGTAGTGCTTATGTTATGTGTAGTAGCCGGATTTGTGCTAGTGATATATTATTCGTTGCGGGGTCATTCCCCGGGTTTGTGGCATTGCATAAGTTCCGTGGATTTGCTACCCACGATGCGAGGAATACCTCATGCGAGTCCGTAGGGCTTATGCGGGTGAAATAGTCCCATGCGGGCGGGTCCAGCCTAAGAGAGGAATACCTCATGCGAGTCTGTAAGGGCTTATGCGGGTGAAATAGTCCCATGCGAGGAATACCTCACGCGGGTCCACTGGATCTATGCGGGTGAAATAGTCCCAGGAATAGGATTGCTTAATGACACTGCGGGCGGGTGGTCCTGCTTGATCGTGAGCTTTCCTACTTTATATTGTAAGTATACTCCTATTTACTCTCATTGTTAGTAAGGCCACGATTATCGTTAATTGAGTCATCATACATGTCTCCGCTTTATTTAGACTTATGATTTCATTCTGATACTGATTTCACATATTTGGTACATGTTGTCTTGACCTCCTTCGGCTGCGTTAAATCTGCAGGTAGAGTCTGAGTTCTTGATCCTCGCTCTTAGGATCACTGTTCAGCTGTTGAGAAGCTCCTTTATTCCGGAGGCTTATCCCTGGTATTGTCGATTGTTGTACATTCAGGGGTATGGCGGGGCCCTGTCCCGCCAAAGTTGTTAATCTTAGAGGTCTGTAGTCACATTTGTGGATTGGGTTGTAAAGAAAAAAAAAGAGGTGTACTGTTTTATTGCGTATATTGTACGGAAGGTGGCCTTATCGGCTAGCCTGTTGCTATTTTTATGTTCAAGCATTTTATCAGTTGTGTATGTTCCGCTGCTATTCTCTGATGTATACCGAAAGGGGTGCCCAGGTAGGGCACCAGTCGCGGGCCCTGGATCGGGTCGTGACACTTACGGTTGTGATCTGGTGCGTAGCCGATTCACTTGCCCCCGTCAGCTACGTGGCGCAGGTGGAGCTGGTGGAGGCTATTGCACTTGCCACGTGTCAGCTTCATGATATGGTTGTACAATATTATTGGTACGGTCGGATCTGGTAGTTATACTTGCCCCGTACGGTTTTTATGACACAAGTGGGACCTGGTGTTCATGTATACTCTTTGGTGTTGTTATATCATAGACTGTCGGCAGTGAGGAAGGAATTCCACGGGCACGAGTGATGATTTGGAGGGCGTGAGTCCCTGACTTGATATAACTTTATATCGAGTGCGTAGTTTGGTCATCATCATGTCTCTGCTTTATATAGACTATTATGATTTCATTTCTGATATTTTGATTTCACATACTTGGTACTGTTATCTTGACCTCGCCCGAAGCGGCGTTCATGCCGCAGGTAGAGGTACATCGGTTGTCGATCCCCGCTTTTAGGATCACCTTTCAGCGTATTGGGAAGCTCCGTTCCTTCGGAGGCTTATCTTTGGTATGTTACCCTGAGTCTGTAGGTTCTTGTACATTCAGGGGTATGGCGGGGCCCTGTCCCATCATAGTTGTTGTAAAAATCTTAGAGGTCTGTAGAACTGTTGTTGTCACGACCCAATTTCGGGCCCGTGACTGGTGCCTTACCCCGGGCACCCTAGTGATACAACATCAGAGTAATCAGCGGAACATAAACGATACAAGACATATTATGAAATATGAAACAATAAGAGCGAGGATCAACGACTGGTGTACCTTTACCTGCGGCATGATCGCGGCCCAGAAGGTCGTCAATGTGCAGGTATGTGAAATCAAATAAATCGTAAATGAAATCATAGTAGTCTATATAAAGCGAGAGACATGTATGATAACAAACTACGATTCACAATAAATAAGCGATCGTGTCAAGTCGTGACTCACGCCAAGTCATCACAATAGAACCGTCACGGTAAATGCGAAGGCATAGCCGACTACTAAGACCGCAAATACAAACAAAATACCATAAACTACATCACGAGGTGCATGCTGGACCGCACCACATGTCGGCGGCCACTCGCGCGATATCAATGTGCGCGTCTATCCACTCGAACTACCGCGACTCGCGCATAGGTCACTGCGAACCCGCATGAGGTATTCCTCGAATCATGGTCCTGCATCGCTGAGGTATACCCGCGTCGAGCGGCTTAACCCCGGTATCCACCTAGGCTCCGCGGCCGCATAGTCCTCAAAGACCGCATAGTACCTCAAAGACCGCGTGGCATCCCGCGTCAGGCTAAACACCCGGAATGATCAATCACGGAGCTCCCGACTCGCGTAGTCAAGGACTGCATAGGCCGTATAGACCCGCATCAAGGGTGGCAAGCCCTCGGTATAACAAGTCAAGGAGGTATGTGATATAATAACAGTACAACGGGCTTAACGTTTGACAACGTAAGCACAACAAGAGTGACCCCTTACATAATAATCACAAGATACTAACACACGTAGCATCCTAACATGTTTACTTATCAAATCAACAAGAAAGTATTACAAGGCTATCACAAACCAATACAATCAAGTTATTCACACAAGGTACTTTCTACCTACAAGTTCGGGTACCTATCCCCAAAGTACTTCACACATTAAATCTTTAAAAGAACTGCAGTTTAGTTCACATAAGTCACCTGATACGTAGTATAAAATAGAGTGGTATGTCTTTTAAGTAATCAAAATACTTACCTTTGTAAAACAAGTAACAACATTATTTTCCAAAGCGTCGAGTTTGCCTAATTTCAAGTGTTTACGTTTCTTATTTTAGAAAGGTTTCGTAGTTCATAGTCTTATTTATTTAGGAATATAATTCTCTTTTAACAATCTGAAAAACATAAACCTTATGTGTGAGTAGGACATTCTTGTTTATAACAATCTTATTACAGCAGCCATGATCTAGGAAATATCATTTTGTCTCATCTTAGCTTCTATGCAGATGGAAGTTTCTACTGGTTTTAATAATACTTAATCTGTCAAAACATTTCCTTTTATTAACGCGGTGGTTTGTCGATACACATTCTGATTTCCGAAATCAGTAGAACATTCTTAAGCCGTTATACCTAACTTCCCATAAAGCTAGTATAACTCTTAAGTTTTTAAAAACCAAGTATTATTTCTTCTTTCAAAATGATTTCAAAAATCTTTTGAAATACTTCAAGTTCTTTATTATCACATAACCAGCCAGTTATAGTTCAAATCAGTTACCTTTTAAAAACCACAAGTATTTTCTTACCTACATAAAGCTGTTATAACCAACTTCCCATAAAGCCGTTATAACACTTTTATGTTTTAAACCAATCAAATACATTTAGCACATGTACGTCTACCGTACTAAATAGTTCACACATATCATGCTAGAAGAGATAGGAAGAGGTTCACATACCTCGCGACGATTATCGACTAATAGCAAAACGCTCCAAGTACCTCAAACCGTCGGCTACTCCTTAAGCCGAGTAGATCGCGCCACGCATTGTACATCAACCTATAAGGCCACAAGGCGCTTATTAACATCTAGGTCTTATCGTAGAACATTCTACAGAAAATTCGGCAGCACCTCCCCCCCCGCAACAGCGTAAATCTCCTCCTCTATCGAGGCCGGCTATCAAGCCAACCAGGGGGGGGGGTTTGCACGTCTAACCGGACGTGTACGATTCTACTACACAGCAATGCTACACAAGTCTCATATGTCTGATCTATGTAATTACTGATTGACTCTCTTCTTTAAATTGGGCTTAAGTCCAGGACATTGCCACAACACTAAGTTCGATACAATATATAGTATACTTCAACTATATATTCCTGACATGTAATATCCAATTACAATAGGGGACAAGATAATTACCTCGATAAGCCCATAATTATCCAAGTATAAATGTCGATCTGGGCAACGTTTAGCTCGACTCCGGCGCTCCAACCGCTCTAAACCACCCTAGAAGTTCTAACCAACTTCACACAATACTCCAACGGACTATGGAGATTTTCCTAGGATTTCGGTTTTGTACTGACGGGAAGTATAATAGTATTTACGGGCTTTTAGATAGGTATAACCTTAGAATACTACAAGGTATCTGGCTAAGGTAATTTGGGCATTATAACAATATTTGGAGAGTATTTCTACACCACAAAAGGGGGGGTATTATATGAAAACAACTAGGCTAGGGGGGGGGTACACTCTCGGCTAGCACCCCTAGAGGGGGGGGTGCTCTCGGCCACAAGGGGGAGGCCCTCGGCCGAACTCAACACAAGGGGAGGGAGAAGGAGAGCTTTCAAGACTTAGGCAAATTTGTGGATGAATTAGTCTTCAAAGGGGTGGGTATTTATAGGTCAAGTGAAGGCTAACCAATGGCCAAGATCTTGCCAAGTGCAAGGCAAGTGTAGGGCCAAGATTCACCCATGTGTCCTTGACCAACTAACACACAAAAATATCCTACCAACTCCCCTTGACCAACAAGGCCAATTCGTCCAACCCTCCCTTTACCGCCCATTCACGTCCGCCAATGAGAGGGTGCCAAGTGGCGCCCTCTTGTTGGCCCAACACGTTTCGTCTCTCGGAAAAATCCGTAAAAAATAAAAATGACATAGCCGGAATTTTCCCTACGAAAGCTGTGAAAACGTTTCGTCGAAAAACGACTCTAATCGGGTGTTGTGCACAAAAATAATTCGGCCAAGCCTATTCTCAAGTTCGAAATTTCCTACGTACGTCCCTGCGTACATACTATGGAAATACGGGGTATAACAGTTGTGGGCAGGGTTGTAAGGATTGTAAACTGTTCAAATGTCTATATATATATAGATGCTGAAAGGCAACCGTTTTGGTTGGCCTATTTTCTTTTATCTTGATCCATATCTATTTGTATGTTTAAGTTTTTATTTCCGCTGGTTTTTCTCTGATGTTGTATCACTAGGGTGCCCGGGGTAAGGCACCACTCACGGGCCCGGGTTCGGGTCGTGACATCAGTTCGAGGTGGTCCCGCCAGGTGGTAGGGTCACGAGGACGCTAGGCCCAGGTTTAGGTAACCATCGTACGGGTTCATGGATGCGTTCGACCAGAATCAGATCGTGAAGGCCGGGGATGGCCTTTGTGGGAATTGAAACTAGTGAGATGACCAAGTTTGGAGGTAGTGACTCCAATGTTTTGGAAAGCCAGGCGATGGCGAAGTGTGAGTGCATTATCTTGGAAAAAGTTCGGGTGTTCGAGAAGTGTACGACAAGTAAGGAAAGAAGTGAACGTGTGCTAAGAGATGGAAGTGATCATTTTTGTGAAGTGAAGGTGCGAAGGAAGTATCCTTTGGACCAGGAGCGAGAGTTGGTGTTGTTTTTACATCGTCGAGGTGATTCCTCGTTGGCTTGGATTTGAGTTTTGCGCACATATTATATTCTGGCCATTGGTGGCATGATCGATTTTGTAAGTATAGTAGTGGAGAACTATACCGACGCAAGTATTTTTGGAGACTTAGAAGGAACATTCGGGACGAATGTTTCTAAGGGGGGAAGAATGTTATACCCCGTAGTTCCAGGGTATGTATGCGAGGACGTACGTACGAGAATACGACAGAAATTTTGGACAGAAAGAAAGATGTGATTTTTCGACGGAAAAGTTTCCGGATTTCGTGAAGGAAAAAGGTTCGTTAATGGGAATTGGATTCCCAGATTTGGTATTCGGACTTCTTGGAATATTTGAGAATTATGGAATTTTATTTCGGAATTGGTCACGTGGGGCCACGGAGAAATTCTGATTTTGTGGGGCATTTTGTTTTGAGATTTTGGCCATTTTGGATATTTTGGAAGATGAAATATTTTGGGCGAATAGGAGGCGACACGTGTCACCCTAGGTGGCTCTTGGCGAAATTTGCTAACAAGTGGCAAGACAGTGGCCAAGTCTTGCTAGATATTTTTGTGTGGACAAGTGGCTTGTGGGACCCACACACACTTGTCCCCAATCTCAACCACACACTTGCCTTCATCCTAGCCCTTGGTTGTCCTATATATACACTACTAGTTGATGAAATCTCCCACACTTAACCATTTCAAGACTTGAGAAAACCCTCCCTCTCCCTTATGTTGCTCTCGGCTTTGCCATGATTTCTTGGGCAAGAGTTGTCCAACAATTCTTAAACTTCTAAGTGTTCTTCCCTAAGGTGTTAGGAAGATTGTGTACCAAGAGTTGGAAAAGATTTCACACCCCTAGCCTTGAAGGGATGCCTTGGCCGAAAGTTGTCATCTTTGAAACCTAAGTGTTCTTCACTTTTTGGATTTGGTTCTTGAAGAGAAGTTGGTTAGGAGCTTCTATGGGTTGCTTGTAGCGGATTGGAACGTAAGGATTTGGAGCTAAGACTTGCTTGGAGCGACTTTAAGAACTTAGATATTCTTGGGCTATTTGAGGTAGTGAAACTTAAACCTCTTTGTGAATTGGTTATTATACATATATTATAAGTATATTATGGATTATATAATATATGGAGTAAGTTTGGAAGAGTTGGATCTTGTTAACTTGTTAAAAGAAAGGATTGGCCGTTTGCCATTAAAATGGTAAAAAACGTATCCAACATATCAAACGTACCTTACTTGTGAAGAAGTATTTAACAAGTAACTATAACTTATATTAAGAATGGAAATATAAGTTGGATGACTAATGAGTAATTTGGATAAGGAAAATGGACAAAGTTGGCCAAGGACCCCAACTTAAGGACTGTATTTACTTTGGACTGTATTTACTTTGGACTGTATTTACTTTGGACTGTATTTACATTTCTGTTAAGGGGAAGATTGTTCAATCGCGTTCCGTTTGGGCGTGTGATCCCCTTTTTAATTATTGTATTGTTAATGAAGGCGTGATAGTAAACCGCGTTACCGGTTGGGCGCGTAATCCCCTTCTTTTACTTATTGTTGTTATGAAGGCGTGATAGTAAACCGTGTTACCGTTTGGGCATGTAATCCCCTTCTTTATGTTGTTTAAATTATTACGCCTTATATATGGTATATATATTACGGTTATTCGGGCCTTGGAGAAAGATGGAAAAGTGAGTAAAAACGGGGGAAGTGCTGCCCAATTTTCCGTAGAATTAGAGGGCTTTTTATTGGTATAAGTCTTCAATGTAAGAAAGGTTTGATATAAGTACTATTACCATTTTAGGAGTGGAGTACTACGTGTGGCGTGATCTACTTGGCTTAAGGAGTAGCCGACGGGTTGAAGTACTTGGAGCGTTTTGCTATTTGTGGATAATCGTCGCGAGGTATGTGAACCTCTTCCTATCTTTTCTAGCATGATTGTTGTGAACTATGTAGTACGGTAGACGTACGTGTGCTAAACGAGTTTTGGTTGGTTTAAAACATAAGGTGTTATAATAGCTTTATGGGAAGTTAGTTATAACGACTTTATGTAGGTAAAAGAATGGTTTATTGATTTTAGAAGTTAAGAGACTTGATCTTAAAAGATAAGAGACTTAACTTATAAATGACGTTTTATGAAATGTTAAGGACTATGAATTTTGTTAAAAAGTTGTGAAACCTCATTCGTGAGTAATGAGTACTTGGCTTTTAAAGAATAATGTTTTACTGATTTCGGAAATGAGAATAAGTATCGAACAAACCATTGCAGCGTTAATAAAGGAAATGTATTGACTAATGAATTATATTAAAACCAGTAGAAACCTCCATCTGCATAGAAGCTAAGATAAGACAAAATTGTATTACATTTCCTAGATCATGGCTGCTTTAATAAGATGGTTATAAACAAGAATAAGCTACTCACACATAAGGCATATGTTACTCAATTGTTTTAAAAGGAGATTACGTTAAGTGATTAAGACTATGATCTATGGAATCTTTCGAAAATAAGAGACTTGAGCATTTGAAATTAGGCAAACTTGAACTTTTGGAAAAGAATGTTGTCACTTGATTTTAATAAGGAAAGTGTTTTGGTTTACTTATAAATGTTAGTCACTCTATGTTAATACTACGGGTATCGGGTGACCTTTGTAAAATAAATGGATCTTTTAAAAGAATTTAACGTATGTAGTACTTTGGGGTTAAAACCCGGACTTTGACATAAAATGAAAGTACCTTGAGTTGTGTGTAACTTGCCTATGTTTGCGTGTGATAACCTTGTTGTGCAAGTACTGTATTTCTATACCGCCGCGTCTCTCGATGGAGGGCCGGCTGATTGGTTGTGAACGATTCCTATCGAGTTCCATGAGATGGTAGAGACATGTATTCCACGATTCTTATCGAGTCCCGTGGGATGGGCGAGACATGTATTTCATACGATTCTATCGAGTCCCATGAGATGGGCGAGACATGTATTCCATACGATTCCTATCGAGTCCCGTGAGATGGGCGAGACATGTATTCCATAAGATTCTATCGAGTCCCGTGAGATGGGCGAGACATGTATTCCACGATTCTTATCGAGTCCCATGGGATGGGCGAGACATGTATTCCACGATTCCACCTCGAGTCCGTGGATGGGCGAGACATGTGTTACGTATCATACGATTTATACCTAGGCTGGCGGTGAGGAAGGAGTTCCACGGGCATGAGAGATGACTTTGAGGGCGTGAGTCCCTGACTTGACATGACTGCTTTTATATTTGTGAACTGTAGTTTTGTTATCATACATGTCTCCTATTTTTAGATAGACTGTTATGATTTCATTTACAGTATTTTCGATTTCACATACTTGGTACTGTTATCGACCTCATTCGGGGGCTGCGTTCATGCCGCGGTAGAGTACATCGGTTGTGGATCCTCGCTCATGGGATCACGATTCGGCGTGTTAGGAAGCCCCGTTTCTTGAGGCTTATCTTTTAGTATGTTACCACAGTGCAGAGGTTCTTGTACATTCGTGGTATGGCGGGGCCACTGTCCGTCATAGTTGTTATCACTTCTTAGAGTGCATGTAATGCATTATGGCAGGGTTGTAAAGGATGTAACTGTTCAGATTCTGTATATATGCAAGAAGGCAACTGTTTTGGTTGGCCTGTTTTTTTATCATATCTCTTGTTTCATGTTCATATTTTTTATTTCCGCTGATTTTCTCTGATGTTGTATCACTAGGGTGGCCGGGGTAAGGCACCAGTCACGGGCCCCGGTTCGGGTCGTGACAATCAAGTGGTCAAAGTCTTGGAAGATATTTTCTTTTGGTGAGTGGGAGTAGGTGTTTGGACGGTTTTGTGAGCCATGTGGATGGCCACATGACTCATTGTTGTGGGGGACATATGTCCCAAGGTTGTGGTGGACATATGTCCCAACATTGTGGTGGACACTTGTTATACCCCGTATTTCCAGAATATGTACGTGAGGGCGTACGTACAAAAGATTTTAGCCTTAAAGTAGGCATAAGGGTCGAAATTGTGCACAACTAGCGAAAAGAGTCGTTTTTCGACCAAACGTTTTCCGGACTCTGCGAAGGGAAAAATACGGCTATGTCATTTATTATTTTTGCGGATTTTTCCGAGAGACGAAATATTTTGGACCAACGGGAGGGTGACATGTGTCACCCTCAAAGTGGACGAAACATTGGGCGTTTTTGGCCTTGTTTTTGGTCAAGGGTTAGGTAGGATATTTTGGTGGTAGATGGATAAGGTACACTTGCCCAAATCCTCACCCTACACTTGCCCACCACTTGTCTTGATCTTGGCCCTTGGTTGTCCTATAAATACCCTCTTAGTTGAAGACTTATTCTTCATCCACACTTGTGAAATTCCAAGGAAAATACTCCCTCCCCTTTGTGTAGTTTTAGTCCTACCTTCCCCTCCCCTTTGTGAAGCCCTGGCCGAGGCAAACCCCCTTCTTAAAGTGGTTCTCGTACAAATACCCCTTGGTAGAAAAGTATTCTCCAAGTGTTGTTACTATTCCCAAATACTTTAGCCCTAATACCTTGTAGTACTTTCCAAAGTTACCTCTAGACTAAAAGCCCAGAAATACTATTATACTTCCCTTCAGTCACAAAAACGAAACCCTAAGGAAAATCTTCATAGCCGGTTGAAGTATTAAGAAGAAGTTGCGTAGAACTTCTAAGGATTGTTTGGAGCGGGTTGGAGCGCACGAAGTAGGAGCTAAACGTTGCTCAGGATCGACATTTAACTTGGATAATTTTGGGCTTATCGAGGTAAATAATCCTATCCTTCTAGTGTAATTGGAGATTACATACTGTAGTATAGAAGAGAATTGAACTGTAATAGAAGGATATTACAGAAAAGGAATTGAACTGAAATCACATCAGAAGAATATTAAAGAAGAAGATTTAAACTGTACTTACATAGAATTTGTATTTCTGATGAACTTGTGTAGTTTGATGGGTAGGGAAGTCCTGCCCAATTTTCCGTAGAATAAGGAATCTGTATCTAGAATTATTCTACAGAGTAGTCTAGACGTTGATAGACTTGTATGACCGTTATAGGTTGAAGTACTGCAAGTAGTGTATTCTACTCGAAGGGTGGAAAGGGCTAGCGGATTCTGATGCTTTGGAGCGTTTTGCTAATAGTCGATAATCGTCGCGGTATGTGATTCTTCCTATCCTCTTGAGCATGATATTTTAAAAGTATATATATATATATATAGTACGGTGACGTCGTGTGTTAAGCGAGCGTAGTTTTACGGCAATGTCTTTTGACTTAATCACGAATAATAAGAATCTTGAAGTATTTCAAAAGAATTAAGAAACCTTTTTGAAAGAAGAGTAACACTTGGTTTTAAAAGCTTAAGAGTTATACTAGCTTTATGGGAAGTTAGGTATAACGACTTAAGAGAGATAAAAGGAATGGGTTATTGATTTTAGAAGTTAAGAGACTTGATCTTAAAAGATAAGAGACTTGACTTAATTGATTTAATATGAATTTTGTTAAAAAGCGTGAAACCTCATTCGTGAGTAATGAGTACTTGGTTTGTAAATGGAATAATGTTATACTGATTTCGGAAATGAGAATAAGTATCGAACAAACCACAACAGCGTTAATAAAGGGAAATGTATTGACAAATAAAGTATTATTAAAACCAGTAGAAACCTCCATCTGCATAGATCTAAGATGAGACAAAATGATATTACATTTCCTAGATCATGGCTGCTTTAATAAGATTGTTATAAACAAGAATAACCTACTCACACATAAGACATATATTACTCAATTGTTTTAAAAGGAGAATTATGTTATTAAAAGATTAAGACTATGAACTATGAAACCTTTCGAAAGTAAGAAATGTGAATATTTGAAATTAGGCAAACTTGAACTTTTGGAAAAGAATGTTGTTACTTGACTATAAGAAGGAAAGTGTTTTGGTTTAAAAAGAAGGGCATAATGTTACCTTAGTTGTTTTAAAAGGAACATATGGTATTACCTTAATCTGTCTTAAAAGAGCGTTTAAATGTTATGACCACTCGACTACCGCGTTCATGGGATGAGCAGGAATGTATTTCACTCGACTACGCGTTCATGAGATGAGCAGGAATGTATTTCACTCGACTACGCGTTACGGGATGAGCGGAAATGTATTTCACTCGACTACGCGTTCATGAGATGAGCAGGAATGTATTTCACTCGACTACGCGTTCATGAGATGAGCGGAATGTATTTCACTCGACTACGCGTTCGTAGGATGAGCAGAATGTATTTCACTCGACTACGCGTTCGCGAGATGAGCAGAATGTATTTTACTCGACTACGCGTTCGTGGATGAGCCGAATGTATTCACCACGACACGCGTTCGTAGGATGAGCAGGAATGTATTCACCACGATACCGAGTCCATGAGATGGGCCGAATGTATTTCATGCGACACGCATTCATGGATGAACCAGGAATGTATACCACGATTTGATACCGAGTCCATGAGATGGACCGGGAATGTATTCCATACGATTTCACCTCGAGTCCATGAGATGGCGAGACATGTTACACGTATCACATAACTAATACCTAGGCATGGCGGTGAGGAAGGAGTTCCACGGGCATGAGGATGACTTTGAGGCGTGAGTCACGACTTGACATATCGCTTTTATATTATGAGCTGTAGTTTTGTTATCATACATGTCTCTGCTTTATATAGACTACTATGATTTCATTTCTGATTTTTCAATTTCACATACTTGGTACTGTTATCGACCTCCTTGAAGCTGCGTTCATCTGCAGTAGAGGTACACCGGTTGTTGATCCTCGCTCATAGGATCACAGTTCAGCGTATTGGGAAGCTCCGTTTCTCCGCTTTTGGTATGTTTCCCTGAGTTGTAGGTTCTGTACATTCAGGGGTATGGCGGGGCCCTGTCCCGTCATAGGTGTTGTTACTTTCTTAGAGGTCTGTAGTACTGTTATGGGCGGGGTTTGTAAAAAAGGATGTAACTGTTCAAAATTTCTGTATATATGCGAGGAGGCAACCGTTTTGGTTGGCCTTTTATTATTTTATCTCTTGTTTCATATCTGTATGTTTTATATTCCGCTGATTTCTCTGATGTATGACTACTTGGGTGCCCGAGTAAGGCACCAGTCACGGGCCCCGGAACGGGTCGTGACAAAAGTGGTATCAGAGCAGTTAATCCTCGGAAAGTGTCTACAGACCGTGTCTAGTAGAGTCTTGATTATCGGTGTGTTGTGCACCACATCTATAATCAGGAGGCTGCAGGACATTTAGAATTGGTTTCCATTCTTCTCATTCTAAGATCGTGCCTTAGAGCTGTGTTATAAGTTGGACACCTCTGACGCATTTCGTTTTTACCAGTTATGCCTCTGCGAGAAACCGGGCGAGATGGGCAAGACAATGAGAGCGCTAGTATGATACTGACGCAGTGCGGGGCACAGCCCGGTCATTACGAGATAGTGCTTGACGGGCGAGTTTTGCGACGCCAGCCAGCAAAGAGTTTAGGAGCGCGGCGGTGGGCTGCTGAGACCACAATACTGAGCCTCGGTCGCACGGCTGGAAGCGGAGAGATGGGTTACAAAGAGATGGCCCGATTCTTGGCGGATCGTGGCGGAAACATGAGGATAAATTTGGATCACGGCGGATTCGATGGTTCCATGGTTCACCCAAGATAGGATAGTTTGAGGCTACGGGACTTTCTGAGTTGTAGCCGCGAGTTCTGGTCGAGGCACGAGGATGATCGCGAAGTTCATTCTGATTCTGGCAGGATCGTAGAGTGATCAAGGCTTGAGACCGAGTCGGTAGTCTTAGGTTCGCATCGGTTGCGTGATCTGCGATCGGCCCGGTTTGATTCTTGAGGCTGGCTCGGGAGATTATGCACTTCCGGCCGTATGGGACGAGTTCTCGAGGCATTTCTTGCACATTTCTTGCCTCACGGATGAGAAGGGCTCGGTAAGCCAGATTTTTAGCGTTGAGGCGACAGGCGTCTGGTTCGGGAGTACAATGTGAGTTTGACTCATTAGCTCGATGCGTCCCGCATTGGTAGCCGACATGGAGGGCGAGTGCACCGCTACGTCACCGGGCTCGATGACTACTTGGCGAGCTTGTTCGGAGTAGCTCTTCACCGGCATGAACATTGCGGCATCTGAGCTTATGCACTTGGATGTGAGAGGAGAGAGGTCGCGGAATGGCCGAGATCGTGAAGAAGGCCGGGACAGCAGGTCCTTTGGTAACTTTCGAGCGGACCGCCTCAGAAGAGCTAGTTATGTACCTCGCCCGATGCAGTGGTCCTCCGATCTTGGGGCGTTAGGGTATTCGGGCTGGTCGAGCTCGGGGCTTAGGTTCTGAGATATACGGGTTCTAGCCAGAGATTCATGTCCCCGCCGGTGTGCACGATGTGGCAAGCGTCATCCCGGGGAATGTCGTCTTCTTACTGGTGATTGTTTCACCTGCGGCCGTCAGGGCCATATGACGAGAGACTGTGCTTATAGGAGGGGTACAAGCGAGAATGGCGCGGCCGGGTCGATGGCGAGTTCATCGCCTTCTCTGACTATGCGCCTGCAGTGCCTATGATTAGAGTGGGCGGATAGTGCACGGTATATTCTTACCCCTCTAGAGACTAGTATGCGTAGAAGATATGATGAAGTGCTAAGTATTATGTTCAGATAGCATTATGTTAAAATTATGTTTAGAAAACATGTTTAAGGGTAAGTTTGGGGACAGGGAAAGTGTGAGCCTTAGAGTTTTATACTTAGAAACCTTAGATGCGAGGCCATCTTGAGTAAAAGATTTATGTTTGTGTTGACCTTTGTCAAAGTGCATAGTATGCGTAGGGATATATTTGTGTGATAAGTCCCTGAGTGGTATGAAATGAAAGAGGGTAGTTGAGCTAAGAAGACCACTAGGTTTTCCTGACTTGATTTGTGAGATTATTCCAGATAGAGAACCAAGAGAGTTCGGCACGACGGAGGGTCGGGTTGAGGACGTATTGCGGGTCAACCCGTAGCCTGGATTAAGGTGGGGTCAGTTCTGGGTGGTCCCTCCAGATGGTAGGATCACGAGGGTGCAAAGCCCAAGTATAGGTAACTGTTGCATAAGTTCGTGGATATGTTCGACCAGAATCGGATCGTGAAGGCCGGGAATGGCCTTAAAGGAGATTGAGGCTAGTAAGATGACCAAGTTTGGAAGTAGTGACTCTGGAGATTTTGGAAACTGAAGCGATGACTGAAGTATGGTACGTATACTAGGAAGAGTTCAAGTGTTCGTGAAGAGTACGACGAGTGAGGAAAGAAGAGGACGTGTGTTAGCAGAATAAAAGAGATCATTTTGTTGTGAAGTGAAGATGCGAAGGAAGTATCCTTTAGACCGGGGTGGAAGCTTTTGTGATGTAGGAATGATTTCTCGTGATACTTGGGTTAAGTACTTTCGCGTGTGTTATTTTATGGCCAGGCGTGGCATTGGCAACTTGTTTCAGTTAAGAAGAACTTTATCGTTATCCGTCTTGAGAAAGAACATTCGGGACGAATGTTTCTAAGGAGGGGAGAATGTTATACCCCGTATTTCCAGAGTATGTACGTGAGGGCGTACGTACAAAATATTTTAGCCTTAAAGTAGGCATAAGGGTCGAAATTGTGCACAACTAGCGAAAAGAGTCGTTTTTCGACGAAACGTTTTCCGGACTTTGCGAAGGGAAAAATACGGCTATGTCATTTATTATTTTTGCAGATTTTTCCGAGACACGAAATATTTTGGACCAACGGGAGGGTGACATGTGGCACCCTCAAAGTGGACGAAACATTGGGCGTTTTTGGCCTTGTTTTTGGTCAAGGGTTAGGTAGGATATTTTGGTGGTAGATGGATAAGGTACACTTGCCCAAATCCTCACCCTACACTTGCCCACCACTTCTCTTGATCTTGGCCCTTGGTTGTCCTATAAATACCCCCTTAGTTGAAGACTTATTCTTCATCCACACTTGTGAAATTCCAAGGAAAATACTCCCTCCCCTTTGTGTAGTTTTCGTCCTACCTTCCCCCTCCCCCTTTGTGAAGCCCTAGCCGAGGCAAACCCCCCCCCCCCTTCCTAAAGTGGTTCTCGTATAAATACCCCCCCTTGGTAGAAAAGTATTCTCCAAGTGTTGTTACTATTCCCAAATACTTTAGCCCTAATACCTTGTAGTACTTTCCAAAGTTACCTCTATACTAAAAGCCCAGAAATACTATTATACTTCCCTTCAGTCACAAAAACGAAACCATAAGGAAAATCTTCATAGTCGGTTGAAGTATTAAGAAGAAGTTGCGTAGAACTTCTAAGGGTTGTTTGGAGCGGGTTGGAGCGCATGGAGTAGGAGCTAAACGTTGCTCAGGATCGACATTTAACTTGGATAATTTTGGGCTTATCGAGGTAAATAATCCTATCCTTCTAGTGTAATTGGAGATTACATATTGTAGTAGTATAGAAGAGAATTGAACTGTAATAGAAGGATATTACAGAAAAGGAATTGAACTGAAATCACATCAGAAGAATATTAAAGAAGAAGATTTAAACTGTACTTACATGGGTGTATTCTGATGAACTTGTGTAGTTTGACGGGTAGGGAAGTGCTGCCCAATTTTCCGTAGAATAAGGAATCTGTATCTAGAATTATTCTACAGAGTAGTCTAGACGTTGATAGACTTGTATGACCGTTATAGGTTGAAGTACTGCAAGTAGTGTATTCTACTCGAAGGGTGGAAAGGGCTAGCCGGATTACAGTACTTTGGAGAGTTTTGCTAATAGTCGATAATCGTCGCGAGGTATGTGATTCTTCCTATCCTCTTGAGCATGATATTTTAAAAGTATATATATATATATAGTACGGTAGACGTACGTGTGTTAACTGAACGTAGTTTTACGGCAATGTCTTTTGACTTAATCCTGAATAATAAGAATCTTGAAGTATTTCAAAAGAATTAAGAAACCTTTTTGAAAGAAGAGTAACACTTGGTTTTAAAAGCTTAAGAGTTATACTAGCTTTATGGGAAGTTAGGTATAACGACTTAAGAGAGATAAAAGGAATGGGTTATTGATTTTAGAAGTTAAGAGACTTGATCTTAAAAGATAAGAGACTTGACTTAATTGATTTAATATGAATTTTGTTAAAAAGCGTGAAACCTCATTCGTGAGTAATGAGTACTTGGTTTGTAAATGGAATAATGTTTTACTGATTTCGGAAATGAGAATAAGTATCGAACAAACCACAGCAGCGTTAATAAAGGGAAATGTATTGACAAATAAAGTATTATTAAAACCAGTAGAAACCTCCATCTGCATAGAAGCTAAGATGAGACAAAATGATATTACATTTCCTAGATCATGGCTGCTTTAATAAGATTGTTATAAACAAGAATAACCTACTCACACATAAGGCATATATTACTCAATTGTTTTAAAAGGAGAATTATGTTATTAAAAGATTAAGACTATGAACTATGAAACCTTTCGAAAGTAAGAAATGTGAATATTTGAAATTAGGCAAACTTGAACTTTTGGAAAAGAATGTTGTTACTTGACTTTAAGAAGGAAAGTGTTTTGGTTTAAAAAGAAGGGCATAATGTTACCTTAGTTGTTTTAAAAGGAACATATGGTATTACCTTAATCTGTCTTAAAAGAGCGTTTAAATGTTATGACCACTCGACTACCGCGTTCATGGGATGAACCGGGAATGTATTTCACTCGACTACCGCGTTCATGAGATGAACCGGGAATGTATTTCACTCGACTACCGCGTTCATGGGATGAACCGGGAATGTATTTCACTCGACTACCGCGTTCATGAGATGAACCGGGAATGTATTTCACTCGACTACCGCGTTCATGGGATGAGCCGAATGTATTCACTCGACTACGCGTTCATGGATGAACCGAATGTATTCACTTTCGACTACGCGTTCATGAGATGAGCCGAATGTATTCACTCGACTACGCGTTAATGGATGAGCGGGAATGTATTTCACCACGACACGCGTTCAGGATGAACCGAATGTATTTCACCACGATAGCGAGTCCATGAGATGGACCGAATGTATTTCATGCGACACCGCGTTCATGGGATGAGCAGGAATGTATACCACGATTTGATACCGAGTCCATGAGATGGACCGGGAATGTATTCCATACGATTTCACCTCGAGTCCATGAGATGGGCCGAGACATGTTACACGTATCACATAACTAATACCTAGACTGCCGGCAGTGAGGAAGGAGTTCCACGGGCATGAGGGATGACTTTGAGGGCGTGAGTCCCTGACTTGACATGACTGCTTTTATATTATGAACTGTAGTTTTGTTATCATACATGTCTCCTGCTTTATATAGACTACTATGATTTCATTTACAGTATTTTTCAGTTTCACATACTTGGTACCTGTTGTACTGACCTCCTTCGGGGGGCTGCGTTCATGCCGCAGGTAGAGGTACACCGGTTGTTGATCCTCGCTCATAGGATCACAGTTCAGCGTATTGGGAAGCTCCGTTTCTCCGGAGGCTTATCTTTTGGTATGTTTCCCTGAGTTGTAGGTTCTGTACATTCAGGGGTATGGCGGGGCCCTGTCCCGTCATAGGTGTTGTTACTTTCTTAGAGGTCTGTAGTACTGTTGTGGGCGGGGTTTGTAAAAAAGGATGTAACTGTTCAAAATTTCTGTATATATGCAAGGAGGCAACCGTTTTGGTTGGCCTGTTTTATTATCTTATCTCTTGTTTCATATCTGTATGTTTTATATTCCGCTGATTTCTCTGATGTATGACTACTTGGGTGCCCGGGTAAGGCACCAGTCACGGGCCCCGGAACGGGTCGTGACAACACTTGGTTGGAAGACCTCATTCTTCACATGGATCCAAATCTTCACCCTCCATTTGTTTTAATCTAGACCATTGAAGGTTCTATAAATACCCCCTTGATAGCAAGACTTCTTCATCACTTGAACAAATTCCAAGTCTCAAAATCCCTCTCCCCCTTTAGTTGAAGTTCTCGTCCAAACTTCCCCTCCCCCTTCCTTGAAAGCCTTCGTCCGAAACACCCATCTCCCTTAACCAAACTTTGTCCAAAAATTCCTAAACTCTTAAGTGTTCTTCCTTAGTGTATTAGGAAGATTTTTAACCAAAAGTTAGAAAAGATTTCACACCCTAGCCCCTAAAGCCTCACCTTGGCCGAGAGTTGTGAGGACAAGAACCGTAGTGTTCTTCACTTGTTTAGGTTGGTTCTTAAAGAGGAGTTGGTTAGGAGCGTATAAGGGTTGCTTGGAGCGGGTTGGAGCACACAGAGTAGGAGCTAAACGTTGCTCAGGATCGACATTAAATCTTGGATAATTTTGGGCTTATCGAGGTAAATATCTTTGTCCTTCTATTGTAATTGGAAATTACATATAGTAGTTTAGAATTGAGTATAAGATATAGAAGGATGGTATATAAGAAGAGAATTGAACTGTACTTACATTGGGTTGTATTTACAGTAGACTTGTGTAGCTTTACGGGTAGGGAAGTGCTGCCCAAATTTCCGTAGAAATAAGAACCTTCTGCTTAGAATATTCTACAGAGTAGTCTAGACGTTGATAGACGTATTTGACTATTATAGGTTGATACTCTGCGCACGACATATTCGAATTGGCAGGTGGATTTCGCCGAGGAGGTATGTGACTCTTCATATCCTCTTGAGCATGATATTTTAAAAGAATATATATAGTACGGTAGACGTACGTGTGTTAACTGAACGTGGTTTTACTTCGATGTCTTTTGACTTGAGTTTTAAATAATAAGAATCTTGAAGTATTTCAAAAGAATTAAGAATCATTTTTGAAAGAAGAGTAATACTTGGTTTTAAAAGCTTAAGAGTTATACTAGCTTTATGGGAAGTTAGGTATAACGACTTAAGAGAAATAAAAGGAACGGTTTACTTAATTGTTTATGAAAGCCTTGTATTGATTTCGGAAATGAGAATAAATATCGAAAAAACCACTGCAGCGCTAATAAAGGAAAATGTATTGACTAATTAAGTATTATTAAAACCAGTAGAAACCTCCATCTGCATAGAAGCTAAGATAAGACAAAATTGTATTACATTTCCTAGATCATGGATGCTTTAATAAGATCATTAATAAACAAGTTATCATTTTCTTAAAATTTCAAAGTAAGGACTTGATTTATAAAAGACAAAGACTTGAAAATTTGAAGTGTTTTCGTTTAAAAAGGAAAGCATGCTTTTGTCTTAAGTTGGTTCAAAAAGAAGGTAGGGAAATTGTTTTGGTTTACTTAAAAAAGATAGTCACTCTATTTTGATACTACGGGTATCGTGTGACTCTTGTGAAAGGAACGGATCTTTTTAATGAGTTAATGTATGAAGTACTTTGGGGATAAAAAACCCGAACTTGTTGACATAAAATAGAAAGTACCTTGTGTGAATAACTTGACTATGTTGGTTTGTGATAGCCTTGTAATACTTTCTTGTTGGTTTGATAAGTAAACATGTTAGGATGCTACGTGTGTTAGTGTCTTGTGATGTTTGTGTAAAGGGGTTTCCCTTGTTGTGCTTATGTTGTTTAACGGTAAGTCGTTATGTTAGTATTGCACCACTCACCCCTTGACATGATACCGGGGGTTAAGCTGCCCTCCGTCACGGGGTATACCTCGAGCGATGCAGGACTATGATTCGAGAATACCTCATGCGGGTCGGGGACCTATGCGGGCTGCGAGTTCGAGTTAGTGTGCGGTCTATGTGGCCATGCGGTCTATGTGGCCATGCGGATGCGAGTCGGGGCGATCTTGGGAGTAGCTACCCTCGATGCGGGGGAATACCTCATGCGGGCCTAGGTGGCCTATGCGGAGCTGCGGTAAGTTCCAGGATTAGACGCACACATTGATACTGAGGGCGAGTGGCCAGCTTCGATCATGTGGCGCGATCTAGAAAAACCTTGTGATACAGTTTTATAGCATTGTTGGTACTGCGGGTTTTAGTAGTCGGCTATGCCTTCGTACTTACCGTCTGATTTTATTATGACACGTAGGACACGGTGTTCATGTGAATTCCTTGGTGCTTTTATATCATGGATCGTAGCGGTGAGGAAGGAATTCCACGGGCATGATTGATATTGTGGGCATGAGACCCATGGTTATATTTGAGTGATGACCTTAAGGGCGTGAGTCCCTAACTTGACATGACTGCTTACATCTTGTGTATCGTAAATTGGTTATCATATATGTCTTCTGTTTTATATAGACTATTATGATTTCATTTCTGATATTTTGATTTCACATACTTGGTACTGTTATCGACCTCGCCGGGCTGCGTTCATGCCGCAGTAGAGCACACCCATTGTTGATCCTCGCTCATAGGAGTCCACGATTCAGCGTTTTGGGAAGCTCCGTGTCTCGGAGGCTTATCTTTGGTATAGTCCTGTCGTTGTAGGTACTTACATTCGGGGTATGGCGGGAACCTGTCCGCCATTGTTGTTATAACATTCTTAAGTGCAGTAATCTTGTTGTGGGCGGGGTTTGTAAAGGGATGTAGCTCAAGTTTTTATATATATATATGCCGAAAGGCAACTTTTCTCAGATAAACTGTTTCTCACTTCATATTGTTTCATGTCTTGTTTTATATTCCGCTGGTTACTCTGATGTATGTCTACTTGGGTGCCCTGGTAAGATACCAGTCACGGGCCCGGGTTCGGGTCGTGACACTTACTCTATACGGATCTCATCCATACTATTACACCCCGTAATACCAGGGCTACTAATTGAGAACATGATTAAGGATTTAAGATTTGAATTTTGGAAGGAAAGAATAATTACATTTTCTTAAGGAAAATTTCGGGGAAAAAACCGTGACGACGGAAAAATTATTAACTTGGAGTATAATACTTCTAATTGGATTTATGGACTTAGTATTGGATTATAAGGTGTTGGAATTGATAATATGGGGTCCGCCGAGAATTTCACAATTTCGCGGGGACCTTCGAAAAATTATAATATTTTGGACCAATCGGAGGGCGACACGTGGCACCCCTCCACTTGTCTTGCTAAGATGACAACAAATTAGATATTTTGAGAGGGGACAAGTGGACATGGGTCCCACTCTACTTGGCTATACATATCCAAGTCTTGCAAGACTTGGATCACTTTACACTTAGACCAAAACATGAGCTCCCATCTTCTCCCCTTTAGCTCCATAATTTCGAGAGCCCCTTGGCTAAGAACAACCATTGTTGATCAATTTATTTCTCCAATATTAAGCCCTTAAACCAAGTGCTAAGCCTAGATTAATATTCTACATGTTTTTACTTGTCTTGGCCAAAAGTTGATGCCAAAACCCTAGGGGTTCCGTCGACTTTTTGGAAGTGAGATTCAAAGAGAAGTTGCTCATAAGGTTGTAGGGGGTACATATATGTGATTGGAACTTGAAGAAGTGGAGCGAAATGAAAACTGCGCACCAATAAAGACCGGACTGTTTTGGGCAAAATATGAGGTAAAAGTCCTTCTTATTTTAAAGTAGTTGGATATTACTTATTTTTATTATGTATGAATTAACTTGTGTTAGAAAATAATGAAGAATAAAAAGCGTTTGAGCCATTTTTTGGGATAAAACCGATTTGGGACAGATTTGGTGCAAATGGAATTCGTTGGTTATTGTCGTTGTTATATTCACCTATTGCATGTTATACTGGATTAATATTGTTGTTAATAAGTTGTTATAACTTATGTAAAAGTTTTGGAACTCGAATTGGAATAAAATGGATTAAGGAACGAGTTATCGGGTTGTAGTTGTTGTGGCCGAGAAACTGCCCAAAACTGTTAGACGTTATTGTGTCGTTTAGTGGACTGTCTTGAGGTATTAAATGCTGGAAATTTAGTTGTTGTTATGCATGTTTAAGTGTAGTAGTTGCTAATGAAAGTCCTAAGGGAATAAGGGTGTGAAAAGCGTTAAAAGGCCTCACATTTTACCCTCGTTATGGTTGGATTGCGGACTGTTTTTATGGGCTGATTTGTGGACTGTTTTGTATAACTGTGGGGCAGAATTTTACACGTCCAGTTAGGCGTGTAATCCCCTTTGGCTAACTGTTGGTTGTGCCTTAAATGTGGCTTGTTGGTTGATGAATACGGGCCTTGGAAAAGGTGGAAAAGTATGTAGAAACAAAGGAAGTGCTGCCCAATTTTCAGTAGAATTAGAGGGTCATTATTTGGTATAAGTCCTACACTTGATAGCTTGTAGTTGATAGAAGTGCTATTGTCATTTTAGGTTGAAGTACTACGTGTAGCACATTCTACTTGGCTTGTGGAATAGCCAATAAGGTTGAAGTACATTGGAGCGTATTGCTACTTGTCATTTGGGTTAGTCGCCAACGAGGTATGTGAACTTCTTCCTTCCTTTGACATGATTATTTGGTAAGTCTGTGTGACTAAATTTTAGTGAGTCTATGTGACTTGATTTGGTAAGTCTATGCGACTTAATTCATTTAAAGTAAGTAAGTCGATTTTGGAAATATATGAGTCTTGATTATGAAAGTATGAGTGGCTTAGTCAAAATTGTATAAGTTACGTGAAGTACTTTAAAGTTAAGAGATTTGATTTAAAGTTATGAGACTTGATTTCTTTACAAGTTATGCGACTTTATTTTTCAAGATATGGGACTTGATTTCTAAAGTTAAGAGATTTGATTTAAAGTCATGAGACTTGATTTCTTTACAAGTTATGAGACTTTATTTTTCAAGATATGGGACTTGATTTCTAAAGTTAAGAGATATGATTTAAAGTTATGAGACTTGATTTCTTTACAAGTTATGAGACTTCATTTTTCAAGATATGGGACTTGATTTCTAAAGTTAAGAGATTTGATTTAAAGTTATGAGACTTTGATTTCTTTACAAGTTATGAGACTTTATTTTTCAAGATACGGGACTTGATTTCTAAAGTTAAGAGATTTGATTTAAAGTTATGAGACTTGATTTCTTTACAAGTTATGAGACTTTATTTTTCAAGATATGGGACTTGATTTCTAAAGTTAAGAGATTTGATTTAAAGTTATGAGACTTGATTTCTTTACAAGTTATGAGACTTTATTTTTCAAGATATGGGTTACTTGATTTACTTCTAAAGTTAAGAGGCTTGATTTCGAAAGAGTATGTGACTTGAGTTTTAAAAGTATACGTTTATTGATTTAAAGAGAAGGAGTTTTATGATTCTTTTTAAGTATGTATGTACGTAGTATTTTTGGGTTTAGTTTCCCTAATGTTGCAAGAATAAAAGTGCCTTAAGTTCCCTAAAATGAAAGGTTGTTATAATAGCTTTATGGGAAGTTGTTATTGTTACACCCCGTAAATTCAAGGAGTTAAGATAAGATCATACCAAGGATTATAATATTGAAAGTTGAAAGATAAGTTGGCAAACATGTGTTGGACGGATTTGAGTTTACCTTGGAGTGTTGTACCCAGTTGTTAAGAGTTTCGAGGTGTTTAAAAGCCTAGTGTGTGGTCCGTTAAATCTAGATCCCAACGCATCAAACCGTTCGTCGATAGGACATCGGAGTCAAAAGTTATGGAAGTTTCAAGTTTGGTGCGCAATCGAGCCAGCGATTTCGGTTCGAAGTGCAGTAGCGCGGCTCCGAATCGTGGGCCGCGGCGCCGGTTGTACTGGGGGTCCGCGGGGGTTGCAGCGCCGCGGCGCCGGAATGCAGGGCCGCGGCGCCGGAATGCTGGAACATTTTCTCGGAAGTGGAAGCGCCGCGGCGCCAAGGCGGGATTTTTCGCGATAAAAGGCTGAAATCAGGAGATATTTTATAAAAAACCTATGGGAGGGTGACAAGTGTCCCTCCCATCCTTTTTGACCAGATGAGGGCCTATTTTAGGGCCAAGCCTTGGAAGACTTGGCCATTTCATTTCAAAACCCTTCCATGGAAAACCCTCTCCCTTCTCTCTAGTTTTTGGAAGAAAACCTAGCCTAAGAGGAAATTGTTGGAGCGGCGGCAAGAAGGAAAGGTGTGGGTAAACTTGTGGGAAGCGCTGGTGGGCGATTTTGACGGTATGAGGTAGAAGAAAAAGGGGCTTTTGTGGGCTATTCCTTAAGGTAAAAGTTTTTCCCTTTCTCTTGGTTATGAGCCTAAGGCTGTTATATTTTAGTAGTATAGATGTGAGCCTAAGGATGTTATATTTTAGTAGTATAGATTTGAGCCTGAGGCTGTTTTATTTGAATAGATTTGGATCTTGTTGTCTTGTTGAAGATGTCTAGGGCTAGATATCATGTTAGGCCTAAGAACTTGGATTGGGAACAGTTGAAAGGGGTTTAGGGTTGGTTTATTGTTGGTCAAGAATGACATGGAATTATTGGTTTATTTTGCATTATTGTGGGAGTTTGGTTATTGAATTCGACCTTAGCAAAGGTGGCAAGTTAGTAGAAACAATGGAAGTGCCGTCCAAATTGTCGTAGAATTTAGGGACTTTGCACTTAGTTATTCTACGTTCGAAGCTAGAGTTTGATAGACGTTTCATGACCCTTATAGGATTGAAGTACTACGGTAGCATATTCTACTTAAGGGCGATAATACGGTGGAGCATTTTGCTTATTGTCGACAGTCGTCGCAAGGTATGTGATTCTTCCTATCCTCTTCAGCATGACTATTTATAAAATATATAGTGCGGTAGACGCACGTGTGTTAAAGGAATTTGATTTCCCTTTTGTGTCTTGACTTGATATGAAGTGTTAAGGGCTTCATTGTGTGGAAATAGTAGTAAAGTCTTATCCGTTAATGCGTACTTTCGGTGGTTAAAGAATGAGCCCCATTGGTCTCATAAATGTTCATAGTGGTAATTGGTTGGTTTAAAACATAAAGTGTTATAACGGCTTTATGGGAAGTTTGTTATAACCACTTTATGTAGCTAAAAGAATGGTTTGTTGATTTCAAAGGATAAGAGACGTGACTTGTAATTGACCTAAATGGTGTTGAAAAGTATAAAACCTAATTCGTGAGAAATGAATACTTGGTTTTTAAAAGAATAACGTTACAAATTTCGGAAATGGGAATAAGGATCGAACAAGCCAATGCAGCGTCGATAAAGGAAAGAAGTAATGACAATTAATCATATTAAAACCAGTAGAAACCTCCATCTGCATAGAAGCTAAGATAAGACAAAATGGCATTATATTTCCTAGATCATGACTGCTCTAATGAGAATTATTGAAATCAAGTTCTGATTTTCCTAAAAAGTTTCAAAGTAAGGAACTCGTTTTCTAAAAGAAAAGAGACTTAAGAATTTGAAGTATTTTGGTTTAAAAGAAAGGCATGATTTTGTCTTGACTTGTTTTATTAATCATAAAGTGTTGTAATAGCTTTATGGGAGGTTAGTTATAACGACTTTATGGAAAATAAAGAAATGGACTCATTATTGGATTTAGAATGGTAACTTGATTTTGGGAAAAGAGTAGTAACTTGTTTTCAAAATGTTGAACTCTTTGTGATGGAAAAACATAAGTGGCTTGTTTATAAAAGGTAGGAGTACCTTGATTTTAAAGGGGTTTTAATGGTATACTTGACATTGTGGTAAGAAGTATGTATAGTACCTTGAGTTGGATGTAACTTGCCTCTGCTTGTTGTGGTAGCCTTTGTAGTGCAAGTGTTTGGTTGTGTGCTACCGAGTCTCGATGGAGCGGCTATCGGTTGATTGATGGACATCTTGGCGTTAGGTAGCCACGGGTATGCTTCATCAGTATCGATCCTCTTGGACATGCTGACACGTTGGGTAGCCCGGGTATGCTTCCATTAAGTGTTATCCGTTAGTTGTTTGGACATACCGACACGTTGGGTAGCCAGCGGGTATGCTTCCACGATGAGTATCATCTTGTTATTTCATTTGGGCATACCGACACGTTGGATGGTCCACGGGTATGGGCCACTAGGATGGTTCCATGGCCATGTACTTATCTGAGGTGAGATCTTGGGCACGCGACCGTTGTGCGGGTTAAATTCGGGTTGTATTTGAGTGATGATTTCATGGGCATGAGTCCACGACTTGACATGACCGCTTATATGTTGTGTCTTGTAGTTTGGTTATCATACATGTCTCTGCTTTATATAGACTATTATGATTTCATTTCTGATTTTTCTGATTTCACATACTTGGTACTGTTATCTTGACCTCGCCCGAAGCTGCGTTCATCCGCAGTTGAGGTACATAGCTTCGATCCACTCTCTTAGGATCGATGTTCGGTTCTCGGAAAGCTCCATATCTCGGAAGCTTGTCACGTGGTACGGTTCCACTGAAGTAGTAGACTTTTGTATATTCAGGGCATGGCGGGGCCTGTCCGTCATTATGGTTTCAAAATTCTTAGAGGTCTATAGCTTTGTTGTGGGCGAGTTTGTAAGGGATATGCTTCAAGTTTTAAATTATGTACAAAAAGGTAACTGTTGGGTTAGCCTATTTTCTTATTTCACTGTTTTATATGTTTAAGTTTTTATTTCCGCTGGTTTTCTCTGATGTTGTATCACTAGGGTGCCCGGTAGGCACGATCACGGGCCCGGTTGGTCGTGACAAAAGTGGTATCATAGCGATTAATCCTCGGAGAGTGTCTACAGGCCGTATCATGAGAGTCTTGATTATCGGTTGTGTGTGCACCACATCTATAATCAAGAGGCTATAGGATATTTAGGATTGGTTTCCATTCTTCTCACTCTGAGATCGTGCCTTAGAGCGGTGTTATAAGTTGGACTCCCTCTGACGTGTTCTTTGTATACCAGTGATGCCTCCACGCAAGGCAACCAGAGCCCGAGGCAAGGCAAGCGAAGGAGGCTGCGAGTAGAGCGGCGGTCTCTCCGAGACTACGGCACTGAGCCTCGATCCGCGGCACAGGGCAGAGGAGATGGGTTACAAGGAGATGGCCCAGTTATTGGCCAGGATCGTGGCCAGGCACGAGGATAGACTGGATGCAGCAGTTCCAGTAGTACCCATAGTTCACCCGAGGTCAGATAGTTTGAGGCTACGGGATTTTCTGAGTTGTAGCCCACCTGAGTTCTACGGGTCGAGGCCTGAGGATGATCCGCAGGAGTTCATCCGACAGTTACAGCGGATCATGAGAGTGATCAAGGCTTCGGAGACCGAGTCAGTGGTTTTGGGTTCACATCGGCTGCGTGATACTGCAGTCGACTGGTTTGATTCGTGGGAGCTTTCCCGGGGGGAGCTTGCACCTCCAGCTGGTTGGGGTGAGTTCTCAGAGGCTTTCCTTGGCCATTTCTTGCCTCCACAGATGAGGAGGGCACGGGCCGACAAATTTTTGATGCTAAGACAAAGAGGGCGCACAGTTCGGGAGTACAATGTAGAGTTTGAATCATTGGCCCGGTATGTCCCCGCTGTGGTGGCCAATATGGAGGATAAAGTGCACCGTTATGTCACCGGACTCGATGATTATTTAGCGGAGGGATGCACAGCTGTAGCTCTTCAGCCGGGCATGGACATTGCCCGCATCCAGGTCTATGCGCAGCAGGCTGAGGAACGTAGAGGTCGACGGAATAACCAAGATCAGCAGAAGAGGGCGGTGAGAGTCCTCTGGTGACCTTCGAGCGGCGGCCTCGCCAGAGACTAGTTGTGCGCCTCGCCCGATGCAGTGCTCCATCACGATCTTGGGGCGTTCAGAAATTCGAGAGGCGGTCGGGGCTCCCGGGTTTGAGTTTGGGGGAGCAGGGACGTTAGTCAGATGGGACCACCCCTACCTCGATGTGGCCGTTGTGGTAGGCTCCATGGTGGGGAGTGTCGTGCTGGAATGGGGGTTTGTTTTGTATGCGGCCAGCAGGGCCATTTTTCGAGAAATTGTCCAACCAGAGATAGCGCGGATGTAGAGACTTAGCCTTCGGGATCAGTGGCTGATTCATCTCCTCCTTTTGTACGCCGTGCAGGGAAGGAACATGAGTAGAACGGCATGAAGGGGCAGTGAAGTAATAGTTACAGGTATATTCTTAACCCACTAGAAACTAGTATGCATTGATGTTATAGTGATGTGTTAAGTGTTATGTTCGGATAACTTTGTGTTATAAATGTGATTTAGAAGCCTGATTAGTGCAAAGGGTAAGTCTGAGGATAAGAAAATTTTGAACCTTAGAATTTATGACAATTGAAACGTAGATGTAAGACCGTCTTGGGTAGAAGATTTTTACAGTGATCCTTGTTGGAAATATATAGTATGTGGGGAGTATTTTTCGGGTGATAAGTCCATGAGTGGCATAACTGATTCTTATGTGAGTGGAGTAGTGAAGACTATACCGACGTCTGCGTTTTGGAGACTTAGAAGGAACATTCGGGACGAATGTTTCTAAGGGGGGGAGAATGTTACACCCCGTAAATTCAAGGAGTTAAGATAAGATCATACCAAGGATTATAAGATTGAAAGTTGAAAGATAAGTTGGCAAACATGTGTTGGACGGATTTGAGTTTACCTAGGAGTGTTGTACCCAGTTGTTAAGAGTTTCGAGGTGTTTAAAAGCCTAGTGTGTGGTCCGTTAAATCTAGATCCCAACGCATCAAACCGTTCGTCGATAGGACATCGGAGTCAAAAGTTATGGAAGTTTCAAGTTTGGTGCGCGATCAGCAAAGCGCTTTCGGTTCGAAGTGCAATGGCGGCCGAATGCGTGGTCGCGGCGCCGGTTGTACTGGGGGTCCACGGGGGTTGCAGAGCCGCGGAGCCGGAATGCAGGGCCGCGGCGCCGAAATGCTGGAACATTTTCTCGGAAGTGGAAGAGCGCGCGCCGGCGGGGGCATGCGCGCCGGTGGCATGGCGCCAAGCGGATTTTTCGCGATAAAAGGCTGAAATCAGGAGATATTTTGTAAAAAACCTATGGGAGGGTGACAAGTGTCCCTCCCATCCTTTTTGACTAGATGAGGGCCTATTTTAGGGCCAAGCCTTGGAAGACTTGGCCATTTCATTTCAAAACCCTTCCATGGAAAACCCTCTCCCTTCTCTCTAGTTTTTGGAAGAAAACCTAGCCTAAGAGGAAATTGTTGGAGCGGCGGCAAGAAGGAAAAGTGTGGGTAAACTTGTGGGAAGCGCTGGTGGGCGATTTTGACGGTATGAGGTAGAAGAAAAAGGGGCTTTTGTGGGCTATTCCTTAAGGTAAAAGTTTTTCCCTTTCTCTTGGTTATGAGCCTAAGGCTGTTATATTTTAGTAGTATAGATGTGAGCCTAAGGCTGTTATATTTTAGTAGTATAGATTTGAGCCTGAGGCTGTTTTATTTGAATAGATTTGGATCTTGTTGTCTTGTTAAAGATGTCTAGGGCTAGATATCATGTTAGGCCTAAGAACTTGGATTGGGAAGAGTTGAAAGGGGTTTAGGGTTGGTTTATTGTTGGTCAAGAATGACATGGAATTATTGGTTTATTTTTTGCATTATTGTGGGAGTTTGGTTATTGAATTCGACCTTAGCAAAGGTGGCAAGTTAGTAGAAACAAAGGAAGTGCCGTCCAAATTGTCGTAGAATTTAGGGACTTTGCACTTAGTTATTCTACGTTCGAAGCTAGAGTTTGATAGACGTTTCATGACCCTTATAGGATTGAAGTACTACGGTAGCATATTCTACTTAAGGGCGATAATACGGTGGAGCATTTTGTTTATTGTCGACAGTCGTCGCGAGGTATGTGATTCTTCCTATCCTCTTCAGCATGACTATTTGTAAAATATATAGTGCGGTAGACGCACGTGTGTTAAAGGAATTTGATTTCCCTTTTGTGTCTTGACTTGATATGAAGTGTTAAGGGCTTCATTGTGTGGAAATAGTAGTAAAGTCTTATCCGTTAGTAACGGGTACTCGGTGGTTAAAGAATGAGCCCCTTTGGTCTCATAAATGTTCATAGTGGTAATTGGTTGGTTTAAAACATAAAGTGTTATAACGGCTTTATGGGAAGTTTGTTATAACCACTTTATGTAGCTAAAAGAATGGTTTGTTGATTTAAAAGGATAAGAGACGTGACTTGTAATTGACCTAAATGGTGTTGAAAAGTATAAAACCTAATTCGTGAGAAATGAATACTTGGTTTTTAAAAGAATAACGTTACAAATTTCGGAAATGGGAATAAGGATCGAACAAGCCAATGCAGCGTCGATAAAGGAAAGAAGTAATGACAATTAATCATATTAAAACCAGTAGAAACCTCCATCTGCATAGAAGCTAAGATAAGACAAAATGGCATTATATTTCCTAGATCATGGCTGCTCTAATGAGAATTATTGAAATCAAGTTCTGATTTTCCTAGATCATGGGTAGCCCACGGGTATGCTTCCACAGTGAGTATCATCTTGTTATTTCCTTTGGGCATACTGACACGTTGGATGGTCCACGGGTATGGGCCCACTAGGATGGTTCCATGGCCATGCTTATACCGAGGTGAGATGCCGGGGCATGCGGCCATTGTGCGGGTTAAATTCCCGGGTTGTATTTGAGTGATGATTTCACGGGCATGAGTCCCTGACTTGACATGACTGCTTATATGTTGTGTACTGTAGTTTGGTTATCATACATGTCTCCTGCTTTATATAGACTATTATGATTTCATTTACAGTATTTTACAGTTTCACATACTTGGTACCTGTTGTACTGACCTCCTTCGGGGGGCTGCGTTCATGCCGCAGGTTGAGGTACATAGCTTGTTGATCCACTCTCTTAGGATCGCTGTTCGGTTCTCGGAAAGCTCCATATCTCCGGAAGCTTGTCCTGTGGTACGGTTCCCTGAAGTAGTAGACTTTTGTATATTCAGGGGCATGGCGGGGCCCTGTCCGTCATTATGGTTTCAAAATTCTTAGAGGTCTCAGAGACCTTGCCAGGCGTTTGTAAGGGATGTAACTGTTCAAGTTTTAAATTATGTACAAAAAGGTAACTGTTGGGTTAGCCTGTTTTCTTATTTCACTGTTTTATATGTTTAAGTTTTTATTTCCGCTGGTTTTCTCTGATGTTGTATCACTAGGGTGCCCGGGGTAAGGCACCAGTCACGGGCCCGGGTTCGGGTCGTGACAGTTATAACGACTTAAAAAGAAGTGAAAAGATGGTTTAAAAATGTTATGTAAGGAAAATCACACCGAGCCTACAAATAGGCCGAATTATGTTATGAGATACACCGAGCCAACAAATAGGCCGGATTATGTTATGAGATACACCGAGCCTACACATAGCCGGATTACGCCATATTACCCCGAGCCTACACATAGGCCGGGTTACGTCATCTTACACCGAGCCCTACAGGCGGGCCGGATTATGCTACATGATTCCACAGAACACCGAGCCCCACAGGCGGGCCGGATTATGCTACATGTGTTACACCCCGGAATTTCAGGATATGTTTTTAAGAACGTACGTAAGAACTCAAATGGATCGGAATTATGGAATTGTCGGAAAACGAATATTGTGACGAATGGGAGGGCGACACGTGTCACCTCCCCCTTAGTGGTCTTGGACGAAAATGGCGTGGATAGAATGGTCATTTGACCATAATTTAAATGTCCAAGTCTTGCTAAAGCTAGAGCTTGATAAGATTGACTAAGTCAAATGTCACTTGGCTTGATCCTTGTGAAAAGCATCCTAACCACCCATTTGTTCTAATCTTGACCCTTCATCTTGTTATATATGTATACTAGTGCAAGACAAGCTTCTACACTTAGACAAATTTTACAAAAATCTTGAAGAACACAAATAGGTGCTCTCGGTTTTGCACTAGGGTTTCAAGAGAAAATTTTTGTTTGTTGTCCAATAATCTCCCCACTTTAAACCAAGGTTCCTAAGGGTATTGTAAGGGTATCTCAATAGAAAGATCCCGGAAAAATGGCGTTTTCGTATTAGTCGCAAGGCGGAAAGTTAAGGAGTTCTTCAACTTTGAAGTTGGAACTTGAAGATAAGTTCTTCATAAGCTTCTAAGGGTTGCTTGGAGTGGATTGGAACGTCGAAAAGATGAGCTAAAGTTGCTAAGGATCGACTTGTAATCTTGGATCATATTTGGGCTAAATGAGGTATAATCTTCGTCTTACTTTTGTAATTGAAGATTCCATGTTGTTATAAGTTAAAAATGATCATGTGATATGTGTTATGAAGTTTGATAAGTGTTATGGAAATTTGGAAGCTCAAATCCGAAAATGACATGTTTAGCCATTTGAATTGAAATACAATTTGGTCGATAATTAGAATCGTCGCATGTTATTTACTTGAAGATTATAGTTGTTATAATCAATTGCGGCCTTATAACATGTTATACTAAACAACTTGGATTGAAAAGAAATTGGAAGAAGAATTGGTATTGTTGCCCTAATTGCTGAATTGACATTGTAGTTTAGACTAGTTTGTTATATATTGTGGGGAGGAATTTTACACGTCTTTATTAAGCATGTAATCCCCTATTGTTAACTACTTTGTTGGGCCTTAAATGTGGCGTGTTTGGTTATTGAATTCTGCCTTGATAAAGGTGGCAAAGTATGTAGAAACAAAAGAAGTGCTGTCCGATTTTCCGTAGAATTTAGTGACTTTGCACTTGGAATATTCTACGTTTGAAGTAAGAAGTTAATAGACGTACTATGGTCATTATAGGTTGACATACTACGTAAGGCGAATTGGACTTAGCAAGTGGATTAAACCGAAGAGGTATGTGGAACTTTCTTATCTCTTGAGCATGAATAAGTTGTAAATGTATAGTACGGTAGACGTACAAGTTTTTGACAATCTAGGTCCATTTGATATCCTTGTCTTATTTTAAGAATGTCCAAGTTGATTGAGTTAGGGAATTAACTCACTTATTTAAATATTAAGGATATCTTGGTTTTCAAAAGTTAAGAGACTTTAAGTATGTTGAAAGTTGTTACACCCCGTATTTACAGGACATGTTTTAAGAACGTACGTAAGAACTCACAAGTGTTAAGATTTGAGACTTGTAAATTTTTTATCGGAATTATGAAATTGTCGGAAAACGTACTATTGTGATGAATGGGAGGGCGACACGTGTCACCCCCTTAATGATGCCTTGGACGAAATTTGCAAGGGCAAGAGGGTCATTGGACCTTTGTTAGCAAGACAAGTCTTGCAAGTAGTAGCTTGAGATTCTTGACTAAGTCAAAGGGGTCCACTAGTCTTGATATTTGATAAGACTTCATCCAAACCACCCATTTGTTTACATATTGACCCTCCATTGCACTATATTATACTACTAGTAGCAAGACTAATGCCAACACTTAGAAAATTTTCAAGATAAATTGAAGAACACAAGAGCATTGCTCTCGGGTTTGCCCCTCTCTACAACAATTTTTTTTTGTTTGTTATCCATTTAGCTCCACACTTTAAACCAAGGTTCATGAGGGTATTGTAAGTGTATCTCAATAGAAAAATCTCGGAAAAAGATAGTTTTCGGGATAGTCGCAAAGTGAAAACCTAGTTGCTTTCTAGGTTTTGGATTGGAAGTTTGAAGGAAAGTTGTTGGTATTGTTCTAAGGGTCTCAAGTAGCGGATTGAAGTGTCTTGAAGAGGCTCTAAGTTGCTAAGGAGCGACTTCGGATTTGGAGTTGGATTAAGATTCGTTAAGGTATAATCTTGTCCCTTAAAAGTGTTACAAGATTATTTATATTGTTGTTAGCTTTACATGTTGCTAGCATGAAGTATATGTGTTGAAGTTAATAAGTATTATGGATTGCTTGTGGCCTTAAAATCCGAAATGTAATGTAAGCATTGTGAAATTGGATTACAATTTGGTCGTTTACTAGAATCGTCGCATGTTACTTAATTGGAGATTATAGTAGTTATAATCAATTGCGACTTGATATCATGTTATACTAACAACTTGGATTGAAATGGAAATTGGATAAGAATTGGTGTTATGGTACTCAATGTGGCCGAATTGGACATATAGTTTGTTTTAGTTTGATATCTATTGTGGGGCGGAATTTTACACGTCTAGTAGGCGTGTAATCCCCTATTGTTAATTGCATTGATTGGGCATTAAATGTGGCGTGTTTGGTTATTGTATTCGTCCTTGAAAAAGGTGGCAAAGTAAGTAGAAACAAAGGAAGTTCTGTCCGATTTTCCGTAGAATTTAGTGACTTAGCACTTAGAATATTCTACGTTTGAAGTGAGAGGTTAATGGACATATTGTGACCATTATAGGTTGAAGTACTAAGTATAGCGTATCCTACTTGAAGGATGGAATAGCTATCAAGGTTGAAGTACTTTGGAGCATTTTGCTACTTGTCGATAATCGTCGCGAGGTATGTGAACCTCTTCCTTCCTTTGGCATGATTCTATGTATGGAATATACCTGTGGTATCATTTCATGTTTCCTTCTACTCTTAGAAGTTAAGAGGTAGTTGTGTGATTTACTCTATTTAGAACTTTTCCTATCTTTTGAGCATGACTAGCTGCACGTATGTAGTACGCAGACGTCTGACACCTTGATATCCTTTACTAGTTTTATGAATAGCCAAGTCAGAATTTAGTTAGGAGATTAACTCACTTCTTTGAAAGTATTAAGGATGTCTAATGTTTTATTAAAGTTAAGGGACTTGAAGAGTTTTGAAGTATGTGATACTTGTTCCGTTTTAAACGTATAAGTCCCTTGGATAGGAAATTGTATTTGGCTAAGGTATAAAGTGAATATAACGACTTTATGGGGAGTTGGTTATATTTGCTTTATGGAAAGATAAATGACTTGATTTTTAATGAAAAGGCAACTTGATTTCAAGGCATCAATTGCCAAAGGTTTTATAATAAAAGGAGTCACTTGATTTCTAAAGGTTAAGAGACTAATTCTTTGAAAGTTAAGAGAATTGATTTGAAAATATATAATACTTGGTTTCAAAAAAGTACAAGTCTCTTGGTTATAAAAGGAATGGGTTTGTCTAAAACCATAAAGGGTTATAACTGTCACGACCCATTCCGGGGCCCATGACTGGTGCCTTACCCGGACACCCAAGTAGTCATACATCAGAGTAATCAGCGGAATATAAAAGCAAGACATGAAACAATTGTAAATGAGACACGGTTTATCTGAGAAAAGGTCGTCTTTCGGCATATATATATATAACCAAAATCTGGCAGTTACATCCCAACTGTACAACATGACTACAGACCTCTAAGAAGATAAGTAACAATGGCGGGACAGGGCCCCGCCATACCCTGAATGTACAAAACTATTTACAACAACAGGGAGATCATACCCAAAAGTCAAGCCTCCGGAGAAGATGGAACTCCTGACACCAAAGCAAAAGATCCTAAGGATGCGGATCTAGCACTTGCTTTACCATGCGGCATGAGCACCGGGCCGAGGAGGTCGACAACAGGTACCAAGTATGTGAAACTGTAAAGTACTTTAAATGAAATCATTATCATTTTAAAACCAATCTTACAAATATGTACGAAACAACCAAGGTAACCGCACATAGTGCCACATCATAAACAAGAGCAACAATAGGTAAACTGTAACAGGTCTTTTCTAGGCTGCGAATGATCGAAGCAAGGCCAATCGCCCATAGTATCATTATGCATGCCTAATCCTGGACTCCCGTAGTCCGCATAGGCCACTTAGGCCCGCATGAGGTATTCCCCGCATCGAGGGTAGCTACTCACCGGCATCGCCCCGACTCGTAGTCCGCATGGCCACATAGACCGCATGGCCACATGGACCACACACTAACCTGGAACTCTCGTAGCTCCGCATAGGTCCCCTGGACCCGCATGAGGTATTCTCGAATCATAGTCACACAGACTGCCTGAGGTATACCCCGCATCGGGGGGCAGCTTAACCCCCGGTATATCATGTCAAGAGGTGAGTGATGTAATACTAACATAACGGCTTATCGTTAAACAACATAAGAACAATAAGAATAACCTCTTTACACAAACGTTACAGGATACTAACACACATAGCATCACAATATGTCTACTCAACAAACCATCTTACTATACCTTCCAGAAATCAATACAAGTCTTTTATAAACACATAAGTAAACCGTTCCCTTTATCTTTCTTAAGTCGTTATACCTAACTTCTCATAAAGCTAGTATAACTCTTAAGCTTTTGTTTAAAAACCAAGTATTACTCTTCTTTCAAAAATGATTCATAATTCTTTTGAAATACTTCAAGATTCTTATTATTTAGACTCAAGTCAAAAATACGTCAAGTAAAACCATGTTCAGTTAACACACGTACGTCTACCGTACTATATATATATTTTAAAATATCATGCTCAAGAGGATAGGAAGAATCACATACCTTCTCGGCGAAATCCACCTGCCAAGTCGAATATGTCGCGCGCAGAGTATCAACCTATAATACCAAATACGCCTATCAACGTCTAGACTACTCGTAGGATAATCTAAGTAGAGGTTCTCTATTCTATGGAAAATCGGGCAAGACTTCCCTACCCAGTTAAACTACACAAGTCTCATCAGAATACAAATTCTATGTAAGTACAGTTCAATCTTCTTTAATATTCTTCTGATATGATTACAGTTCAATTCTCTTCTTTTATTACCATCCTTCTATAAGTCTTATACTTAGTTCTATACTTCTACAGTATGTAATCTCTAATTACAATAGAAGGATAAGATATTTACCTCGGTAAGCCCAAAATTATCCAAGTTATAAGTCGAGCCTGAGCAAGGTTTAGCTCCTAATCTGTACGCTCCAATCCGCTTCAAGAAACCCTTAGAAGTTTCTACACAACTTCTACTTACTACTTCAACCAACTATGAAGATTTCCCCAGGGTTTCGTTTAGTGACTAATGGATATAAGATAGTATTTCTGGGCTTTTTGTATAGGGGTGACTTTGGAATACTACAAGATATACGGCTAGGGTATTTTGGGGATAGTAACAATACTTGGAGAGTATTTTCATCTTGGGGGCTTTGCCGAGACTACTAGGAAGGGGAAGGGGTGTTTGACAGCTCTTCAAGAGGGGGGGGAGAAGGCTTTGGACGAGAGCTTCTCTCAAAGGGGGGGGGAGTTTTGAGACTTGGAAGATGATTTGTGGATGAAGAAGTCTTCAACTCAAGGGGGGTATTTATAGGGCTTTCAAGGGCCAAGATGAAGGCAAGTGGAGGGCAAGTGGAGGGTGTGGATTTGCACAAGTGCACCCTATCCCTACTCCACAAATCACTCACAAACATTGACCCATGGTTTAGGCCTTAAAATCGTGCCAAGCCATGCCCTCTTTGCCGTCCACTTGAGGGTGACAAGTGTCACCCTCTCGTTGGTCCAAAATATTTCATCTCTCGGAAAAATCCGCAAAAAATATAAATGTCGCAGCCGTAATTTTCCCTTCGCAAGCTTTGGAAGACGTTTCGTCGGAAAACAATTCTTTTCGTGGGTTGTGCACAAATTTTCGTCCTATGCCTTAACTTAAGGCTTGAACTTTTGTACGTACGCCCTCACGTACATACTCAGGAAATATGGGGTATAACATTCTCCCCTCCTTAGAAACATTCGTCTCGAATGTTCCTTTCCAAGGCAGATAACGATAAAGTTCCTCATAACCTAAACAGTTTGCAAATGCCACACATGGCCACAATACAACACTTAAGCAAATATGACAATGAAAATTTACAAGTAGGAAAGTGATTTACCTGGAGGTGTGGGGAATAGGTGAGGATACTTCGGCCTCATGTCCTCCTCAGCTTCCCACGTCATCTCCTCCCTGAGCTCGTTCCGCCACAAGACTTTGACGGAAGCCACGTCCTTGGTCCGCAGACGCCTAACCTGACGATCGATTATCGCTATGGGAATCTCCTCATACGATAACCCCTCGGTCACCTGGACATCGTCAATCGGGTGCACCCTAGATGGATCCCCGATACATCTCCTCAGCATAGAAACATGAAAAACCGGATGCACTGCCTCAAGATCGGACGACAGATCCAACTCATAGGCAACCTTGCCTACCCTGCGGACGATCTGATACGGCCCAATGTACCTTGGGCTGAGTTTCCCTTTCTTCCCGAATCTCATCACACCCTTCATGGGTGACACCTTCAGGAAAACCCAATCATCAACCTCGAACTCCAGATGCCGACGACGATGATCTGCATATGACTTCTGTCGACTCTGAGCTGTCAGTAACCGCTCCCGGATAAGCTTCACCTTATCCACTGCCTGCTGTATCAGGTCTGGTCCCACTAACTGCACCTCGCCTATATCAAACCAGCCTATCGGCGATCTGCACTTCCTCCCATACAAGGCCTCATAAGGCGCCATCTAAATACTGGAGTGGTAGCTATTATTATATGCAAACTCAACTAGAGGCAAATGATCCTCCCAATACCTCGAAGTCAATAACACAGCTCGCAGATATCCTCGAGAGTGCGGATAGTGCGCTCCGCCTGTCCGTCTCGAGGATGGAATGCGAGACTCGAGCTCACTGTCCCAGACCCTTCTGGAAAGACCTCCAGAAGTTAGCCGTAAACTGGGCTCCTCTATCAAATATGATAGAAATAGGGACCCCATGCAGTCTGACGATCTCTCGGATGTAAAGTCTGGCATAATCCTCAGCCGAAAAAGTCGTCCTGACGGGAAGAAAGTGGGCTGATTTCGTCAGCCTGTCGACGATAACCCAGATAGAATCATGCTTCCTCTGAGTGCGAGGTAATCATGTGATAAAGTCCATGTTGATCACCTCCCACTTCCAGGTCAGGATCTCTATCGTCTGCAACAAACCACCAGGCCTCTGGTACTCTACCTTCACCTGCTGACAACACGTGCACTGAGCCACAAACTCTGCAACGTCCCTCTTCAAGCCATCCCACCAATACACAGATCTGAGGTCGTGGTACATCTTGGCCGACCCCGGATGGATAGAGTAACGCGCGTTGTGTGCTTCCCCTAGAACCTGCTGCCGAAGTCCTGCAATATCTGGAACACACAACTTGCCCTCAAACCTTAGCACCCCATCAAGTGCTACCTCAGAAGGACCCTTCCCCTCACGAAGAGCCGTATCACGGTACCGCGTCAAAACCGGATCCTCAAACTGTTGCCTCTTCACCTCCTCGATGATGGAAGACTAGGCAATCTCTCGAACTCGAACCCCACTGCTATCAGAATCAATCAATCGGACTCCAAGGCTCGCTAGCTGATGCAACTCGCGGACCATGCCCCTCCTCTCTGGTTGTACATCTGATAGACTCCCCATCGACCTACGACTAAGGGCATCTGCCACAACATTGGCCTTCCCTGGGTGGTACAGGATGTCGACATCGTAATCCTTGAGCAGCTCTAACCACCGTCTCTGTCGTAAGTTCAGCTCCCTCTGGCTGAAGATATACTGGAGGCTCTTGTGGTCTGTATAAATATCCACATGAACCCCATACAAATAGTGCCTCCAGATATTCAAGGAGTGAATCACCGCTAACTCAAATCATGGGGTAGTTCCTCTCATGCTTCTTAAGCTTTCGGGATGCGTACGCTATAACCTTACCCAGCTGCATCAACACACATCCGAGCCCGACGCCTGACGCATCACAATACACTACATAACCGTCTGGGCCCTCTGGAAGAGTAATAACGGGGGCGGTCATCGCCTCCTTCAAGAATCGGAAACCCCGCCACAAGCATCACCATCAAACTTAGTCTTCTCGAGTCAGCCTGGTCAATGGTGCAGAGATAGAAGCAAACTTCTCCACGAACCGCCGATAATAACCTGCGAGGCCCAGAAAGTTGCGCACCTCTATCGGAGTAGTAGGTCTAGGCCAACTCCTGACTGCCTCGATAATGGCCGTATCCACCCGAATACCATCGGCCCCGACAATATGCCCAAGAAAAGCCACCGAAGCCAACCAAAACTCACATTTGGAAAACTTGGCGTATAACTGCTGGTCCTGGAGAACTCTCAAAGATCGCCAAATGCTCCGCATGCTCCTGCTCTGAGCGGGAATAAACCAAGATGTCATCAATGAACACTATCACAAACGTGTCCAAAAAAGGCTTGAACACTCGGTTCATCAAATCCATGAATACCGCCGGAGCATTGGTCAACCCGAAAGACATAACCCTGAACTCATAGTGTCACGACCCGAACCCGGGCCCGTGACTGGTGTCTTACCCCGGGCACCCTAGTGATACAACATCAGATAAAAACCAGCGGAAATAAAAACTTAAACATTTGAATAGACATGGATCAAGATAAAGAAAATAGGCCAACCAAAATGGTTGCCTTTCAACATATATATAGACATTTGAACAGTTACAATCCTTACAACCCTGCCCACAATAATGCTACAGAACTCTAAGATTTATACAACAACTATGACGGGACAGGGCCCCGCCATACCCCTGAATGCACAAGAACCTACAGACTCAGGGTAACATACCAAAGATAAGCCTCCGAAGAAACGGAGCTTCCCAATACGCTGAAATGAGATCCTAAACGCGGGGATCGACAGCCGATGTACTTCTACCTGCGGCATGAACGCAGCCCCCCGAAGGAGGTCAGTACAACAGGTACCAAGTATGTGAAATTGTAAAATACTGTAAATGAAATCATAGCAGTCTATATAGAGCAGGAGACATGTATGATAACCTAACTACAGTACACAACATATAAACAAATATATCAAGTCGTGACTCACGCCTCCAAATCATCACTCGTGCGTGGAATTCTTCCTCACCATGGCGATCATGATATGATAGCAACAAGACATCAATCCAAATGGGAGCATACCCGTGCGCTACGCATCGTGTCAGTATGTTCAAAGGGAAACACTAAGACAACATTCCAAATGAAAGCATACCCGTGCGCTACGATCGCGGTCGGTATGTCCAAAGGAAACAATAAGACAACCTTCCAAATGGAAGCATACCCGCGCGCTACGATCGTGTCGATATGTCCAAAAAGGAAACAACAAGGCGGCAATCAAAATGGAAGCATACCCGCAGCGCTACGATCGTGTCGGTATGTCCAAAGCGTTTAGAAAAGTAGCACTACCAGCGAACGCACTGCGGAATTTCTCCGCCACACGCGACGCCCAAGTAAGTTCTCAACAAGTCAACCGACCCTCCATCGAGAGACGCGGTAGTATAGAAACACAATTCTTGCACAACAAAGGCTATCACAACAAGCATAGGCAAGTTTCACAACAACAAGCATAGTCAAGTTTCACACAACTCAAAGTACTTTCATTTTATGCCAAAGTCCGGGTTTTTAACCCTAAAGTACTACGTACGTTAAATTCCTTTTAAAGAGATTCTATTCCTTTTATAAAAGTCACCCGATACCCGTAGTATAAAAATAGAGTGAATTACATCTTTTAAGTAAACCAAAACAACTTCCATACTTTCCTTTTTAAAACCAATTAAGGCAATATCATGCCTTCTCTTTAGACCAAAACACTTCTCTTTTTAAAGCCCAGTTACCACATTAAAACCAATGATAAAACCCTTATTTTGTTTTCATAAAGTCGTTATAACCAACTTCCCATAAAGCTTGTTATAACACTTTATGTTTTAAACCATTTTAAGACAACACAATGCCCTTCTTTTCCCTAAAGTTCCAGTTTGCCTAATTTCAATTACGCAAGTCTCTTTTTAGAAAAGTTTCCTAGTTCAATGTCTTAATCTCTTTAAAACAATTGAGTAACATATGCCATAGGCGAGTAGGTTATTCTTGTTCATAATCAATCTTATTAAGCAGCCATGATTTAGAAAATGTAATATCATTTTGTCTTATCTTAGCTTCTATGCAGATGGAGGTTTCTACTGGTTTTAATAATACTTCATTATTCAATACATTTTCCTTTATTAACGCTGCAGTGGTTTGTCGATACACATTCTGATTTTCGAAATCAGTAAAACATTATTCCTTTTAAAAACCACGTACTCATTACTCACGAATGAGGTTTCACATTGTTAACAAACTTCATATCAAAACAATTAAGTCAAGTCTCTTATCTTTTCAGATTAAGTCTCTTAACTTCTAAAAATCAGTAAACCATTCTTTTTATCTCTCTTAAGACGTTATACCTAACCTCCCATAAAGCTAGTATAACTCTTTATGTTTCAAAACCAAGTATTACTCTTCTTTCAAAAAGGTTCCTTAATTCTTTTGAAATACTTTAAGACTCTTTATTATTCAGGCTTAAGTCAAAAGACATTGCCGTAACGCTACATTCAGTTAATACACGTACGTCTACCGTACTATATCTATATTCCTTTTAAAAATATTTCAAGGTTCTTATTATTCAGGCTTAAGTCAAAAAGACATTGTCGTACAACTATATTCAGTTAGCACACGTACATCTACCATATAATATATACATATTATTCAGGCTTAAGTCAAAATACATTTCCACACGTACGTCTACCGTACTATATGTATTCTTTTAAAATACTTCATGCTCAAGAGTATAGGAAGAATCACATACCTCGCGACGATTATCGACTATAAGCAAAACGCTCCACGGCTATAACCCGGCTAGCCTTGTCCACCTTCTAAGTAGCACATGCTACTTGCAAAACCTTCAACCAATAAAGGTTATCAGTCTACTGTAGATACAGTCCTATGTAAGTACAGTTTAACTTCTACTTATATTCTTCTGAAGTGATTTCAGTTCAATCCTTTTCTGTAATATCCTTCTATTACATTTCAAATCTCTTCTTATGAATCTTATATTCATTTATATACTACTATAGTATGTAATTTCAATTACAATAGAAGGACAGTAGTATTTACCTCGATGAGCCCAAAATTATCCAAGTATAAAGTCGCTCCTGAGCAACGTTAAGCTCCTACTCTGAGTGCTCCAATCCGCTCCAATCAACCCTTAGAAGTTCTACGCAACTTCTACTTAACACTTCAACCGACTATGAAGGTTTTCCTTAGGGTTTCGTTTAGTGTCTAAAGAAAGTATATAGTATTTTCTGGGCTTTTGTATAAGTGTAACCTTGGGAATACTACAAGGTATTTGGGCATTACAACAATACTAGGAGAGTATTTCTATACCACAAAAAGGGGTATTATACGAAAACAATTTAGGCTAGGGGGGGTACCCCTCGGCTAGGGCACCACAAAGTGGGGAGGGGGAGGCTCTCGGCCAAGGCTCACTCGAGGGAGACTCTTTGGACGAGAACACTCAAGAGGAGGAGCATTGAGAGACTTAGAAAGATTGCTCAAATTTTGGATGAAGAAAGTCTTCAACTTAGAGGGGTATTTATAGGTCAAGTAAAGGCCAACCAATGGCCAAGATTCATCCAAGTGTTAGGCAAGTGTAGGGCTAGATTTCAACCATGTGGACCTTATCCATCTACCACACCAACTTGCACAAATATCCTACCTAACCCAAGGCACAAAAAATGTGCCTTAGCCTTGCCTTTGCCCACTTGTTGCAGAATGTGAGGGTGACACATGTCACCCTCCCGTTGGTCCAAAATGTTTCGTCTCTCGGAAAAATCCGCAAAAATTAAAAATGACATAGCCGTATTTTTCCCTTCGTAAGTTTAGTAAAACATTTCGTCGAAAAACGACTCCTTTCGGCACTTGTGCCCAAATTTCGAACCTAGCCAAACTTTAAGGCTCAAATTATAAACGTACGCCCTCACGTACATACTCCGGAAATACGGGGTATAACACATAGTGCCCGTACCGGGTCCGGAATGCAGTCCTAGGGACATCCGCCTCTCTGACTCGCACCTGATGATAGCCCGATCGCAGATCATTCTTGGAGAAACATCTCGCGCCCTGCAACTGGTCGAACAAATCATCAATCCTGGGAAGGGTATTCGTTTCTTAATGGTCACCTTGTTCACCGCTCGTAATCAACACACATGCGCAGCCTTCCCGCCCTTCTTCTTCACGAACAATACCGGCGCTCCTGGGAGAAACACTAGGCTCGATGAAACCGCTTCTCCAAAGAAATCTCACCGGTCCTTCAACTCTCTCAACTCGGCAGTGTCATTCAGTATGGCGGAATAGAAATAGGCCGAGTGTCCGCAAAGACATCGATACAAAACTCTATCTCCTCTCGTGAGGATACCCGGAGGTCGCCTGAAACACATCTGGGAACTCTCGACCATCGAATCGATCAAAAATCTGCACCGCAGCCTCGGTATCAAACACCCGAATGAGATGGTAGATATACCCTTCGCACCATCTTCCTAGCCTTGAGGTAAGAAATAAACTTACCCTCGCGACACGGTGTTCCTCCCACTCAACAACCACTCCTCAGAAATCGAACTGCACCAATCTCTCCTCAGCCTACATTGGCGTAGCAAGAAGATAGGCAATCCATACCCATGATCACATCGAAATCAGTCATATCCAACTCTACCAAGTCTGTCACGACCCGTTCCGGGGCCCGTGACTGGTGCCTTACCCGGGCACCCAAGTAGTCATACATCAGAGTAATCAGCGGAATATAAATAAGACATGAAACATTTATAAAATGAAAACAGTTTATCCATGAAAATAGCGCTTTCATCAGATATATAATAAAACTTTGAACAGCTACATCCCCATTTACAAACCTGCCTACAACAAGATTACGGACTTAAGAAAGTGACAACAACTATGACGGACAGTGGCCTCGCCATACCACAATGTACAAGAACTTACAGACTGTGGTAACATACCAAAAGATAAGCCTCAAGAAATGGGGCTTCCTAACACGAATCGTGATCCTATGAGCGAGGATCCACAACCAATGTACTCTACCGCGGCATGAACGCGGCCCAGGAGGTCGATAACAGTACCAAGTAGGTGAAATCGTAAAATCAGTAAATGAAATCATAATAGTCTATATAAAGCCGAGACATGTATGATAACCAAACTACTCACAACATAAAAGCATCATGTCAAGTCGTGACTCACACCTCGTCATCCTCACGCCCGTGGAACTCATTCTCACCGCAGCTTCAGGTACAAATCGTGTGGAATAAGTGTCCCGCCCATCCCATGGGACTCGGTAAAGAATCATGTAGAATCGTGTCCCGCCCATCTCATAGACTCGGTGAAGAATCGGGTGGAATCGTGTCCACCCATCTCACGGACTCGGTGAAGAATCGGATGAATACGTGTCCCGGCCCATCTCATGGGACTCGGTGAAGAATCAGATGAAATACGTGTCCCGGCCCATCTCATGGGACTCGGTGAAGAATCAGATGGAATACGTGTCCCGACCCATCTCATGGGACTCGGTGAAGAATCAAATGAAATACGTGTCCCGGCCCATCTCATGGGACTCGGTGAAGAATCAGATGAAATACGTGTCCCGGCCCATCTCATGGGACTCGGTGAAGAATCAGATGAAATACGTGTCACCGACCATCTCATAGACTCGGTAGCATAGAAATACAACACTTGCACAACAAAGGCTATCACCACAAGCATAGGCAAGTTACACACAACTCAAGGTTATTTTAAGCCAAAGTCCAGGTTCTGACCCCAAAGTATTACGTACGTTAAATTCTTTTTAAAAGATTCATTTCTTTTCTAAAGGTCACCCGATACCCGTAGTATTAAAATAGAGTGACTCACATTTTTAGGTAAACCAAAACACTTTCCTTTTCAACATCAAGTAACAACATTCTTTTCCATAAGTTCAAGTTTGCCTAATTTCAAGTACTTAAGCCTCTTATTTTAGAAAGGTTTCGTAGTTCATAGTCTTAATCACTTAAGAATATAATTCTCTTTTAAACAATTTGAGAAACATATGCCTTATATGTGAGTAGGTTATTCTTGTTCAAAATCAATCTTATTAAAGCATCCATGATCTAGGAAATGTAATATCATTTTGTCTCATCTTAGCTTCTATGCAGATGGAGGTTTCTACTGGTTTTAACAATACTTAATTAGTCAATACATTTCCCTTTATTAACGCTGCAGTGGTTCGTTCGATACTTATTCTGATTTCCGAAATCAGTAAAACATTATTCCTTTTAAAAACCAAGTACTCATTACTCACGAATGAGGTTTCACACTTTTTAATGAAATTCATATTAATTCAATTAAGTCAAGTCTCTTATCTTTTAAGATCAAGTCTCTTAACTTCTTAAAATCAATAAACCATTCTTTTTATCTCTCTTAAGTCGTTATAACTATCTTCCCATAAAGCTAGTATAACTCTTAAGCTTTCAAACCAAGTATTATTCTTCTTTCAAAAAGGATTCTTAATTCTTTTGAATTACTTCAAGATTCTTATTATTCAGGCTTAAGTCAAAAGACATTGCCGTAAAACTACATTCAGTTAACACACGTACGTCTACCGTACTATATATATATTCTTTTAAAATACTTCCAGATTCTTATTATTCAGGCTTAAGTCAAAAGACATTGTCGTACAACTACGTTCAGTTAACACACGTACGTCTACCGTACTATATATATATATTCTTTAAAATATCATGCTCAAGAGGATAGGAAGAATCACATACCTCGCGACGATTATCGACTTTTAGCAAAACGCTCCACGGCTATAACCCGGCTAGCCTTGTCCACCTTCTAAGTAGCACATGCTACTCGCAGAACATTCAACCTATAAAGGTTATACCAGTCTATCAAAGTCTAGACTACTCTGTAGAATATTTTAAGTAGTAGGTTCTCTATTCTATGGAAAAAATCGGGCAGCACTTCCCTACCCGTTAAGCTACACAAGTCTACTGTAAATACAGTCCTATGTAAGTACAGTTCAAAACTTATTCTTTAATATTCTTCTGATGTGATCTCAGTTTAATTCTCTTCTGTAATATCCTTCTATGAATCTTATATTCATTTCTATACTACTACAGTATGTAATTTCCAATTACAATAGAAGGACAATAGTATTAACCTCGATAAGCCCAAAATTATCCAAGTTTAATGTCGATCCTGAGCAACGTTTAGCTCCTAAATCCGTGCGCTCCAACCCGCTCCAAACAACCCTTAGAAGTTCTAACCAACTTCTACTCAAATACTTCAACCAACTATGAAGATTTCCTTAGGGTTTCGTTTAGTGGCTAAAGGAAGTATAATAGTATTTCTGGGCTTTTAGTATAGGTATAACCTTGGAATACTACAAGGTATTTGGGCCAAGGTATTTTGGAATAGTAACAATACTAGGAGAATACTTTTCTACCAAGGGGGGGGGGTGGTATTTTACGAAAACAACTAGGCAAGGGGGAGGGGGGGGGGGGTTCGGCCGAGGGCCTCACAAAGTGCGGAGGGGGAGCTCTTGGACGAGAGCTTTGCTAAGAGGGGAGGGATTTTTAGACTAGGAAATGTCTAAGTGTGGATGAAGAAGTTCATCAACTAAGGGGGGTATTTATAGGCCAACCAATGGCCAAGATCAAGACAAGTGGTAGGCAAGTGTAGGGTGGGGATTTGGACAAGTGTAAGTGGGTCCCACTTGCTCATCAACTACACAAAATATCTACAAAATATCCTACCTAATCCTTGACCAAGGAAAAGGCACAAAAAACGTGTAAAGAATGCCCACTTTGTCGTCCATTGAGGGTGACAAGTGTCACCCTCCCGTTGTTCCAAAATATTTCATCTCTCGGAAAAATCCGCAAAAATAATAAATGACATAGCCGTATTTTTCCCTTCGCAAAGTCCGGAAAACGTTTCGTCGGAAAACGACTCTTTTCGCTATTTGTGCACAAAATTTCGGTCCTTGCCTAACTTAAGGCTTAAACTTTTATACGTACGCCCTCACGTACATACTCTGGAAATACGGGGTATAACAAAGTCGTCAAGGGTCTGACGACTGCATATGGTCACTGGACAAGCCCTATATACCCGCCGAGCTACCACCGAATCACCCACTGGCGTAGCTACCTCGAAAGGGTCTATGGACTCAGGCTCTATCCCTATCCTACTAGCAATATGGGGAGATATATAGGACAGTAGAACCGGATCTATCAAGGCATACACGCCACAACATGAAATCGATAAAGTACTGTGCGACATCAGTGAGCCTCACGGTCTGCCGGCTGGACAAGGCATATATGCGGTTCTGAGGATCGCTAGAACTGGGACCCGCGCCACGACCTCTGCCGCGACCTGCTGGCCCATGAGTACCCTGCCCTCCGGGGCGAGTAACTGTAGGAGATGAAGAAGACCCGGCGAAAGAACCTGTAGGCTGACCCCTACCATCTGCGCTGCCCTTGATCGGACAAGCTCTCGCATAGTGACCCGGCTGGCCGCAACTGAAACAAACTCCCGGAGCAGTACCACAATTCCCATAATGGGATCTACCGCATCGGCCACACTGAGGGGGGGTGGTCCCGATCGGTTAGCACCTCTGCTACCACGGGCGTTAGAAGTCCTGGGCCACGGTCCGCCTCGAATACCACGCTATCCTGAGGACGGTGTAGGAGTGCTCTGAGCTTGCTGTGGTGCAAATCTAGACTGCTGCTGAGGCCGTCCACCCCGAAAGCTACCAAAAGACCACATGCGTCTGGCCGCCTGCTGCTGTCAACCGTCGCTCTACGCCTCGCCGCATCCAGTGCATGAGCTCTTTGTCACGACCGAACCGGGCGTGGATCGTGCCTACCGGGCACCCGAAGAGTCATACATCGAGAAAATCAGCGGAACATAAATCAATAACATGGAATAGCAGTATAAACAATAATGCGGAACACTTGCCTTTCGGCATATATATAAACAACAACTCTTTCAACATGAACAGTTTAATCCTTTTTACAAACCCTGCCCACAACAGTACTACAGAACTCTACGAATGATATGACAACAACGACGGGACAGGGCCCCGTCATACCCCTGAATGTAAGCACCTACAACAACAGGGGACTATACCAAGATAAGCCTCCGGAGAAACGGAGCTTCCCAAACGCTGACGTGACCCTAAGAGCGAGGATCAACGGCGGTGTACCACCTGCGGCATGAACGCAGCCCGAGGAGGTCGATAACAGTACCAAGTATGTGGCGAAAATCAGTAAATGAAATCATAATAGTCTATAACGCAGGGGACATGTATGATAACCAAACTACAGTTTACAATTAAATAAGCAGTCATGTCAAGTCAGGGACTCACACCCTCAAAGTCATCACTCAAATATAACTATGGGTCTCAAGCCCATAACATCAATCATGCCCATGGAATACCTTCTCACCGCCAGCTTTATGATCTAAAAGCACCAAGAAATACACATGAACACCGTGTCCCACTGTGTCCTAATAAAACAATGCAGGTAAATGCGAAGGCATAACCGACTACTAACACCTAGCACCAACAAGGTCATAAAGCGTGTCATGATATCTGTCTGCATCGTCACATGATCAAAGCCGTCACTCGCCCGCGATTCAATGTGCGCGTCTAGCCTCGAACTCTCCGCACTCGCGCATAGGCCAACCTCATAGGCCCGCGTGAGGTATTCCTCGCATCGGTGGTAGCTACTCCCGGCATCGCCCCGACTCGCGATCGCGTAGCCAAAGACCGCATGACCACAAGGCCGCAAACTAACCGGAACTCCGTAGTTCCGCATGGATCCCCGGACCCGCATGAGGTATTCTCGAATCATGGTCCTGCATCACCGAGTCTACCGCGTGGAGGCCGCTTAACCTCCGGAGACAAGTCAAGGTGAGTGGTACAATATCAACATAACGGCTGATAGTCAAACAACTTTAAGCGCAGTCGAGGGGAAAGCCCCTTTACACTAACATCACAAGATACTAACACACGTAGCATCCTAGCATGTTTACTTATCAATCAACAAGAAAGTATTACAAGACTATCACAAACCAACACAATCAAGTTATACACACAGGGTACTTTCTACTATATGTCAACAAGTTCGGGGTTTTATCCCCAAAGTACTTCATACGTTAACTCTTTAAAAGATACGTTACTTTCGCAGAAGTCACACAATACCCGTAGTATATGAAAATAGAGTGATTATCTTTTTGAAGTAAATCAAAACACTTACCTTTGTAAAATCAAGTAACAACATTATTTTCCAAACGTCCAAGTTTGCCTAATTTCAAATGTTCACGTTTCTTATTTTAGAAAGGTTTCGTAGTTCATCGTCTTATTTATTTAAGAGTATAATTCTCTTTTAAACCATCTGAGAAACATAAGCCTTATATGTGAGTAGGATATTCTTGTTTATAACAATCTTATTACAGCAGCCATGATCTAGGAAATATCATTTTGTCTCATCTTAGCTTCTATGCAGATGGAAGTTTCTACTGGTTTTAATAATACTTAATCTGTCAAAATATTTCCTTTTATTAACGCTGCAGTGGTTTGTCGATACACATTCGATTTCAAATCGAAGAAACATTCTTAAGCCGTTATACCTAACTTCCCATAAAGCTAGTATAACTCTTAAGTTTTTAAAAACCAAGTATTACTTCTTCTTTTAAAATGATTCAAAAATCTTTTGAAATACTTCAAGTTCTTTATTATCACATAACCAACCAGTTATAGTTCAAATAAGTTACCTTTTAAAAACCACAAGTATTCTCTTACATACATAAAGTTGTTATAACCAACTTCCCATAAAGCCGTTATAACACTTTATGTTTTAGACCAACCAAATACATTTAACACATGTACGTCTACCGTACTACATAGTTACACACATATCATGCTAGAAGAGATAGGAAGAGGTTCACATACCTCGCGACGATTATCGACTAATAGCAAAACGCTCCAAGTACCTCAAACCGTCGGCTACTCCTTAAGCCACGTAGATCGCGCCACACGTAGTACTTCAACCTATAAGGCCACAAGGCGCTTATTAACATCTAGATCTTATCGTAGAACATTCTACCAAAATTCGCACACTCCCACCGCCACAACAGAAATCTCTTCTATCGAGGTCGGCTATCAAGCCAACCAGGGGTTTATACATCTAACCGACGTGTACAATTCTACTTCACAAGTAATGCTACACAAGTCTCATGTCTGATACCCTATGTAATTACTGATTCGATTCTTTATTCTTGTGCTTAAGTCAAAAGACATTGCCGACGGACTACGTTCGATTCTATATAGTATACTCAACTATATATTCTAACAACATGTAATTTCCAATTACAATAGAGGACAAGATAATTACCTCGATAAGCCCATAATTATCCAAGTAGAGATGTCGATCTGGGCAACGTTTAGCTCGACTCCGCGCTCCAACCCGCTCTAAACCACCCTTAGAAGTTCTAACCGACTTCTACACAATACTCAACCGACTATGGAGATTTTCCTTAGGGTTTCGGTTTTGTAGTGGAAAGTATAATAGTATTTTACGGGCTTTGTAAGTGTAACCTTGGAATACTACAAGGTATAAGGCTAAGGTATTTTGGGCATTACAACAATACTTTTGAGAGTATTTCTACCAAGAGGGGGGTATTTATACGAGACAACACCACAAGGGGGGGTGTATACCCCTCGGCCTACCCCACTAGGGGGGGGTACTCTCGGCCAAGGGGGGGGAGAAGGGCTCTCGGCCAAGGCCTCACAAGGGGGAGGGGGACGAGAACTATACTACAAGGGAGGGAGGAATTTTTAGACTTAGGAAATTATTTGGATGAAGAAGTCTTCAAAGGGAGAGGGTATTTATAGGACAAGCCAAGGCCAACCAATGGCCAAGATCTTGCCAAGTGCAAGGCAAGTGTAGGGCCAAGATCTTGCCAAGTGCACCCTAACCAACTAACACACAAAATATCCTACCAACCCTTGACCACAATGGCCTCACTTTCGGCCACCTTTACCGCCCACACTCCACCAATGAGAGGGTGCCAAGTGGCGCCCTCTTGTTGGTCCAACACGTTTCGTCTCTCGGAAAAATCCGCAAAAAATATAAATGACATAGCCGGAATTTTCCCTACGAAAGCTGTGAAAACGTTTCGTCGAAAAACGACTCTAACCGGGGGTTGTGCACAAAAATAAATCGGCCAAGCCAAATCTTCAAGTTCAAATTTTCTACGTACGTCCTTACGTACATACTCTGAAAATACGGGGTATAACATTCTCCCCTCCTTAGAAACATTCGTCCCGAATGTTCCTTCTAAGTCTCAAAAACCAACGTGCGCCAGTATAGTCTTCACTACTATACTTACGAAACAATCCTTGCCACACATGGCCACATAAACAACTTGCGCAAAATACTTACATTCAAGTCCACGAGGAAACACCTCTAACATCACCACAAACACCTCTCTCCGGGGTCTAAAATATACTTCCTTCGCACCTTCTCTTTACAAAAGAAATGATCACATCAATGCTCGCCATACATGCTTGCTTCTTCCCGATACCACTTTTGTCACTTTGCCGCGAGGTTCTAGTGTCACTCCGGCGACCCAACAAATGGTACCGGACTACATGCGATCCCTGAGGATGTCGTACACTTCTTGTACACTCGAACTCTTACCACATTTCGAGCATCGCCGGTTTCCAAAACTCGGGTTACTATCTCTAATGTGGTCATCATTATCGGGAACACTCGATGGATCTCCGATCTCCTTCTCGAACATAACACGAAGAAAGGCGGCCTTGCCTCCTAAGTCGGACGGCAAATGCTAACATATAGGCAACTGGCCTATCCTCTCACATGAACTCAAAGGCCCCAAAGTAACTCGGGCTAAGTTCCTCTGTTTTCCCAAAACTCGTCACATGACCCGGTGGTACTTTCAAGAAGACCGACCGTCGGCGAACTCTAAGCGTCGTCGCCGATTATCCGTCACGATTTCTGCAGTGCGAACCTCTCCTAGACAAGCTTTACCACATCCAGTCTGTGGAACAAGCTCAACCAACTATCTGAATCTTGCCAACATCGAACCAGTCGACCGGCGACTTACACATCCGCCCCTACAAGGCTTCATGAGGCGACATCCGAACACTGAAATGGTAGCTATAAAACACTTCCCCAACAGGAGATAACAATCCTCACAACTACCCCTGAAATCCATACACCGGCGAGGCGAACGCGTCTGAGACTCACCCGAGTTCCTAACCCGCTCGTAAAACTTCTCGAAAGAAACAGTAGTAACACAGGCTCCATGCTGTTCATAAGGTGAAGGTAGGCACCCCGTGCAGCCTTACAACTCTTCTGATAAAACAACCCTGCCGAGTACACGGTCCTGACCGAAAAACACTATGGGCTGCCCCCATCGGCCCGACTACTGGTTGAACGCATCCACGAACTCGTACGCTGGTTAACTGAACTTGGGCCAAACACCCTCATAACCCTAACCCAAAGCGGGACCACCACAAACTGACCCCACCACCATACAGGTCGCGGGTTGACCCGCAACGTGGCCTCAACCCGACCCGGCAACGCGCCAAAACACTAGCTCCCCGAAGGAAAGCTCTCACTAATCACGTTACGAAAACCTAGCGGTCTTCTTAGCTCAACTACCCTCTTTCATTCCACACAACTCAGGGACTTATCCCACAAACAAGGTTCACGTGCACTATGCACTCCTATAAGGGTCAAACATAAACATACGTCTTTACTCGAGATGGCCTTACCTCTAAGGTCTCTACGTATAAAACTCTAATGCTCACACTTTTTCTATCCCCCCAAATCTTACTTGGTTAACTACCCAAGATTTCTAATCACAATTTACACTCATGTTATCTGAACATAACACTTAAGGTATACTCACCTTATCACATATACAAAGCTCTAGAGGGTTAAAGATATGCCTGTATCTACTGCTTCACTCCCCTTAGTCGTTCTAAACAAATCTACCCCGTAGGGCGCATAGCTAGGGAAGGTGACGAACTACCCATCGATCCTGAAGGCTAAGTCCTCCTACTAGGTCACCCATTCGACACATGGCCCGGCGACGGCCAAGAAACAAGCATCATCCAAAGATGACATTCCCCGGGACGACGCCTGTCACACAGTGAACACTGGGGAAAAAACTGAATCCGGCTGGCCGGAGCCTACGTGTAGCTGTGAACCGAAAACTCTGGAGTTCTGACCAACTCCTGCAACCCCCGAACGTCCTGAACCCCGTGGAGGACCTCTCCGCACTGGTGGATGTGCATAATCTAAACCGCTGGTGAGGCGACTCGCCTCGAAAGTTACCAAAGGACCTTGCTGCTCTGGCCCTCTTCTCGTCGCCGTTAACCCGTCGATCTCACGTTTCTCGGCTGCTGCGCATAAGCCCGTACGAGCCATGCTCAAGCCAATCAAGAATTACTCTCGCACGACCCTCTTTTAGATAGTCCTCAAGACTCGCGGTACATCGGTATACTCTGCCGTAGCCAAATCCATAGCTAGTAACGGTCGCTTTCTTGCGATCTACATTCACTGTTCCGGCCGTGGGCGAAGGTTCAAATATCATGGCGCGAGGAGCTGCTGCCGCGTGCTAAACTCTGAGGCGGTGACATAGCATAACTCCCGAATGAAATACCACCCGGTGATGATTGGGCTGTGCCTCGTAACCTCTCGAACTCTACTCGCGGCTCCTCGGCCGCCTTGCCCTCTGGGCGGGTTTGCCTACGCGGAGGCATAACGGTAAGTGAAAGAAATACGTGAGAGGTCCAACTTACAACACGACTCTAAGGCACGATCTCGAGTGAGAAGAATAGAAACCAATCCTAAATATCCTATAGCCTCACGATTATTGGCGTGGTGCACAACACACCGATAATCAAGACTCTATCGATACGGTCAGACACTTTCCGAGGATTAATCGCTCGATACCACTTTTGTCACGACCGAACCGGGCGTGGATCGTGCCTACCGGGCACCCCAAGTAGTCATACATCGTAGAAAATCAGCGAACATAAATCAATAACATGGAATAATGAAGTATAAACAATAATCGTGAACACTTGCCTTTCGGCATATATATAAACAACAACTCTTTCAACATGAGCAGTTTAATCCTTTTTACAAACCCGCCACAAAGATTACTGAACTCTACGAATGATATGACAACAACGATGGGACGGGGCCGTCATACCACGTAAGCACCTATAACAACAGGGACTATACGAGATAAGCCTCGAGGAACGGAGCTTCCCAAACGCTGACGTGACCCTAGAGCGAGGATCAACGGCGGTGTACCTGCGGCATGAACGCGGCCCAGGAGGTCAAGATAACAGTACCAAGTATGTGGCGAAAATCAGAAATGAAATCATAATAGTCTATAACGCAGGGACATGTATGATAACCAAACTACGATTTACAATTAAATAAGCGATCATGTCAAGTCATGGAGTCAAGCCTTCAAAGTAATCACTGAAATATAACTATGGGTCTCAAGCCCTTAACTTAAATAATGCGAGTGGAATACCTTCCTCACCAGCGGTTTATGATCTAAAAGCACCAAGAAATACACATGAACACCAGGTCCCACCTGTGTCCTAATAATACAGTACAGGGTAAGTACGAAGGCATAACTGACTACTAACACCCACAGTACCAACAAGGTCATAAACTGTGTCATGATATCTGTCTAGACCGTCACATGATCAAAGCTGGTCACTCGCCCGCAGTATCAAATGTGCGCGTCTAGCCACGGAACTCCTCGCAGCTCGCGATAGGCCAACCTCATAGGCCGCGTGAGGTATTCCTCGCATCGAGGGTAGCTACTCCCGTCATCGTCCCCGACTCGCGATCGCGTGACCATGAACCGCGCGTGACCACAAGGGCGCGAACTAACACGGAACTCCGTAGTTCCGCATGGATCCACGGACCCGCATGAGGTATTCTCGAATCATGGTCCTGCATCGCTGAGTCTACCCGCGTGGAGGCAACTTAACCTCCGGAGACAAGTCAAGGTGAGTGGTACAATATCAACATAACGGCTGATAGTCAAACAACTTTAAGCGCAGTCGAGGGGAAAGCCCCTTTACACTAACATCACAAGATACTAACACACGTAGCATCCTAGCATGTTTACTTATCAATCAACAAGAAAGTATTACAAGACTATCACAAACCAACACAATCAAGTTATACACACAGGGTACTTTCTACTATATGTCAACAAGTTCGGGTTTTTATCCCCAAAGTACTTCATACGTTAACTCTTTAAAAGATACGTTACTTTCACAGAAGTCACACAATACCCGTAGTATATGAAAATAGAGTGATTATCTTTTTGAAGTAAATCAAAACACTTACCTTTGTAAAATCAAGTAACAACATTATTTTCCAAGCGTCAAGTTTGCCTAATTTCAAATGTTCACGTTTCTTATTTTAGAAAGGTTTCGTAGTTCATCGTCTTATTTATTTAAGAGTATAATTCTCTTTTAAACCATCTGAGAAACATAAGCCTTATATGTGAGTAGGATATTCTTGTTTATAACAATCTTATTACAGCAGCCATGATCTAGGAAATATCATTTTGTCTCATCTTAGCTTCTATGCGGATGGAAGTTTCTCTTGGTTTTAATAATACTTAATCTGTCAAAACATTTCCTTTTATTAACTGCGGTGGTTTGTCGATACACATTCGATTTCGAAATCGATAAAACATTCTTAAGCGTTATACCTAACTTCCCATAAAGCTAGTATAACTCTTAAGTTTTTCAAAAACCAAGTATTACTTCTTCTTTTAAAATGATTCAAAAATCTTTTGAAATACTTCAAGTTCTTTATTATCACATAACCAGCCAGTTATAGTTCAAATCAGTTACCTTTTAAAAACCACAAGTATTCTCTTACATACATAAAGCTGTTATAACCAACTTCCCATAAAGCGTTATAACACTTTATGTTTTAGACCAACCAAATACATTTAACACGTATCGTCTATCGTACTACATAGTTACACACATATCATGCTAGAAGAGATAGGAAGAGGTTCACATACCTCGCGACGATTATCGACTAATAGCAAAGCGCTCAGTACCTCAAACCGTCGGCTACTCCATAAGCCCAGTAGATCGCGCCACACGTAGTACTTCAACCTATAAGGCCACAAGGCGCTTATTAACATCTAGATCTTATCGTAGAACATTCTCCAGAACATTCGGCCGCACCTCGCCCCCCGCCACAGCGTAAATCTCCTCTCTATCGAGGCCGCTATCAAGCCAACCGGGGTTTATACATCTAACCGGGCGTGTACAATTCCACTTCAAGAATGCTACACAAGTCTCTGTGTCTGATCCTATGTAATTCTGATTGATTCTTTATTCTTGAGCTTAAGTCAAAAGACATTGCCGAAGCGACTACGTTCGATTCTATATATAGTATACTCAACTATATATTCTAACAACATGTAATTTCCAATTACAATAGAGGACAAGATAATTACCTCGATAAGCCCATAATTATCCAAGTAGAGATGTCGATCTGGGCAACGTTTAGCTCGACTCCGGCGCTCAACCGCTCTAAACCACCCTTAGAAGTTCTAACCAACTTCTACACAATACTCCAACTGACTATGGAGATTTTCCTTAGGGTTTCGGTTTTGTGACTGACGGAAAGTATAATAGTATTTTCTGGGCTTCTGTAAGTGTAACCTTGGAATACTACAAGGTATAAGGCTAAGGTATTTTGGGCATTACAACAATACTTTTGAGAGTATTTCTACCAAGAGATGGGTATTTATACGAGACAACACCACAAGGGGGGGTGTATACCCACCGGCCTACCACTAGGGAGGTACTCTCGACGATGGGGAGAAGGGCTCTCGGCCAAGGCCTCACACGGGGGAGGGGCGAGAACTATACTACATGAGGAGGAGAATTTTTAGACTTAGGAAATTATTTGGATGAAGAAGTCTTCAAAGGGAGAGGGTATTTATAGGACAAGCCAAGGCCAACCAATGGCCAAGATCTTGCCAAGTGCAAGGCAAGTGTAGGGCCAAGATCTTGCCAAGTGCACCCTAACCAACTAACACACAAAATATCCTACCAACCCTTGACCACAATGGCCTCACTTTCGGCCACCTTTACCGCCCACACTCCACCAATGAGAGGGTGCCAAGTGGCGCCCTCTTGTTGGTCCAACACGTTTCGTCTCTCGGAAAAATCCGCAAAAAATATAAATGACATAGCCGGAATTTTCCCTACGAAAGCTGTGAAAACGTTTCGTCGAAAAACGACTCTAACCGGGGGTTGTGCACAAAAATAAATCGGCCAAGCCAAATCATCAAGTTCAAATTTTCTACGTACGTCCTTACGTACATACTCTGAAAATACGGGGTATAACACCTGCATGCGGGTAATGTCCATGCCTGGCTGTAGAGCTACACCCGCACAAGACTCGGCCATATAATCATCTAGCCCGGTGACGTAGCGGTGTACCCTGTCCTCCATATCTGCTACCAACGTAGGGACATATCGAGCCAACGAATCGAACTCAACGTTGTACTCCCTAACTGTGCGTCCTCTCTGTCTCAGCAACAAAAATCTATCGGCCCGTGCCCTCCTCATCTGCGGAGGCAAGAAGTGAGTGAGAAAAGCCTCCGAGAACTCGTCCCAAGTAGCTGGGGACGCGTGTTCTCCCTGGGACAATTCCCACGAGTCAAACCAGTCGACTGCGGTATCACGCAGCCGATGCGAACTGAAGATCACGGACTCGGTCTCCGAAGCCTTGATCACTCGCATGATCCTCTGTAACTGGCGGATGAACTCCTGAGGATGATCTCGTGCCTCGACCGTAGAACTCGCGGGCTACAACTCGAGAAAATCTCGTAGCCTCAAACCGTCGATCTCGGGTGAACCACATGCTGCTGGGCTGAATCGAATTGCATCCGGCCTATCCTCGTATGCGCCACGATCACCGCGATGGCGGGCCATCTCTTCAGAACCCATCTCATCTGCTCCGGTGTAGGGTGGAGGTGCGAATCTTGTGGTCTCATCGACCACCGCTGCGCCCTAAACCTCTTTGGGGCCGGCGGGGTCGTGGAACTCGCCGTCTCGAGTATAGACTGGGCCTGAGCCCTCGTGACTCTCGGTGTCCTACTAGCAGCTCCCTCGGCTTCCTTGCCCTTCTGGGCCCGGGTTGCCTTACGTGGAGGCATAACTGTTAAAGAAAGGAAATACGTTAGAGGGGTCCAACTTATATCACAACTCTAAGGCACGATCTCAGAGTGAGAAGAATGGAAACCAATCCTAAATATCCTATAGCCTCCTAATTATTGGTGTGGTGCACAACACACCGATAATCAAGACTCTACCAGATACGGTCTGTAGACACTTTCCGAGGATTAACTGCTCTGATACCACTTTTGTCACGACCCGTTCCGGGGCCCATGACTGGTGCCTTACCCGGGCACCCAAGTAGTCATACATCAGAGTAATCAGCGGAATATAAAAGCAAGACATGAAACAATTGTAAATGAGACACAGTTTATCTGAGAAAAGGTCGTCTTTCGGCATATATATATATAACCAAAATCTGGCAGTTACATCCCAACTGTACAACAGGACTACAGACCTCTAAGAAGATAAGCAACTATGGCGGGACAGGGCCCCGCCATACCCTGATTGTACAAAACTATCTACAACAACAGGGAGATCATACCCAAAAGTCGAGCCTCCGGAGAAGATGGAGCTCCTGACTCTAAAGCAAAAGATCCTAAGGATGCGGATCTAGCACCTGCTTTCCCTTACCTGCGGCATGACGCAGACCCAAGGAGGTCGATAACAGTACCAAGTATGTGAAACTGTAAAGTACTTTAAATGAAATCATTATCATTTTAAAACCAATCTTACAAATATGTACGAAACAACCAAGGTAATGCACATAGTGCCACATCATAAAAAGAGCAACAATAGGTAAAGCAGAAGTGTCTTTTCTAGGCTGCGAATGATCGAAGCAAGGCCAATCGCCCATAGTATCATTATGCATGCCTAATCTCGACTACAGTAGTCGCGTAGGCCACTTAGGCCCGCATGAGGTATTCCCGCATCAAGGGTAGCTACTCTCAAAGATCGCCCCGACTCGTAGTCCGCGTGACCACATAGACCGCATGGCCACATGGACCACACTAACACAGGAACTATCGTAGCTCGCGTAGGTCCCGGACCCGCATGAGGTATTCTCGAATCATAGTCACCTGGTGCACGAGGTATACCCGCGTGAGGCGACAACCCCGGTATATCATGTCAAGAGGTGAGTGATGTAATACTAACATAACGGCTTATCGTTAAACAACATAAGCACAATAAGAATAACCTCTTTACACAAACGTTACAGTATACTAACACACATAGCATCACAATATGTCTACTCAACAAACCATCTTACTATACCTTCCAGAATCAATACAAGTCTTTTATAAACACATAAGTAAACCGTTCCTTTTATCTTCCTTAAGTCGTTATACCTAACTTCCCATAAAGCTAGTATAACTCTTAAGCTTTTGTTTAAAAACCAAGTATTACTCTTCTTTCAAAAATGATTCATAATTCTTTTGAAATACTTCAAGATTCTTATTATTTAGACTCAAGTCAAAAAGACGTCAAGTAAAACCATGTTCAGTTAACACACGTACGTCTACCGTACTATATATATATTTTAAAATATCATGCTCAAGAGGATAGGAAGAATCACATACCTTCTCGGCGAAATCCACCTGCCAAGTCGAATATGTCGCGCGCATAGTATCAACCTATAACAGTCAAATACGTATATCAACGTCTAGACTACTCTGTAGGATAATCTAAGCAGAGGGTTCTCTATTCTACGGAAAATCGGGCAGCACTTCCCTACCCGTTAAACTACACAAGTCTCAGAATACAAATTCTATGTAAGTACAGTTCAATCTTCTTTAATATTCTTCTGATGTGATTACAGTTCAATTCTCTTATTTTAATACCATCCTTCTATAAGTCTTATACTTAGTTCTATACTTCTACAGTATGTAATCTCTAATTACAATAGAAGGATAAGATATTTACCTCGGTAAGCCCAAAATTATCCAAGTTATAAGTCGAGCCTGAGCAAGGTTTAGCTCCTAATCTGTACGCTCCAATCCGCTTCAAGAAACCCTTAGAAGTTTCTACACAACTTCTACTTACTACTTCAACCAACTATGAAGATTTTCCCGGGGTTTCGTTTAGTGACTAATGGATATAAGATAGTATTTCTGGGCTTTTTGTATAGGGGTGACTTTGGAATACTACAAGATATACGACTAGGGTATTTTGGGGATAGTAACAATACTTGGAGAGTATTTTCTACCAAGTGGGGGCTTTGAGACTACTAGGAAGGGGGGGGAGGGGAAATGGGGTGTTTCGGCTTAGCTCTTCAAGAGGGGGGGGGGGGGGGAGAAGGCTTTGGACGAGAGCTTATCTCAAAGGGAGGGGGGGAGAGTTTTTGAGACTTGGAAGATGATTTGTGGATGAAGAAGTCTTCAACTCAAGGGGGGTATTTATAGGGCTTTCAAGGTCCAAGATGAAGGCAAGTGGAGGGCAAGTGGAGGGTGTGGATTTGCACAAGTGCACCCTATCCCTACTCCACAAATCACTCACAAACATTGACCCATGGTTTAGGCCTTAAAATCGTGCCAAGCCATGCCCTCTTTGTCGTCTGTCACCCTCTCGTTGGTCCAAAATATTTCATCTCTCGGAAAAATCCGCAAAAAATATAAATGTCGCAGCCGTAATTTTCCCTTCGCAAGCTTTGGAAGACGTTTCGTCGGAAAACAATTCTTTTCGTGGGTTGTGCACAAATTTCCGTCCTATGCCTTAACATAAGGCTTGAACTTTTGTACGTACGCCCTCACGTACATACTCAGGAAATACGGGGTATAACAATAACGGCTTTATGGGAAGTTGGTTATATCGGCTTTATGGAAGGTTAAGAGAAATGGTTTTCTCTAATAAAGTACTCAAGGAAATAATTTGATTTAAGGGTATCACTTGCTTAAATCTTTAAAGTAAGGGTCACTTGATTTAGAAGCCAAGAAATGTATTTCTAAAAGTATCGTGACTTATGTGAAATATACACAAGCCTGGATACTACGGGTGTTAGTATCTTGGGGTTAAATTCCCGGATTTTTATGTGTACAACGGAAGTGCCATGAGTATATAAAAAAATGGAAGTCTAAAGGTTTAATGAATTTGCCTGTGTTTGCTTGTGATAGCTTTAAGTGCAAGTATTATATGTTACGTTGTCGTGACTCTCGGTTGGAGGGCCGGCTGTCTTGTTATAAGTTTACTTGGACGTACCGACAGTGATGTGTGATTCCACGGGTATGTTTCCATCATGATTGATCCTTGGACATGCTTATACGATGTGGGATTCCGGGGCATGTGACCAGGATGCGGGTTAGATGCCCGGACATTTTATTGGACGTACCGACAGTGACGGGGGATTCCACGGGTATGCTTCCATTGTGATTGATCTTGGCCATGCTTATACGATGAGGGATGCCGGGGCATGCAGCCAGGATGCGGGTTGGATGCCCGCTCGTTTTATTACTCCATGGCCATTCTTATACGATGTGGGATTCCGGGGCATGCGACCATGTTATATTTTACTCCATGGGCTAGCTCCCCATGAAGACCTGCACCTACGATGAGGGATGCCGAGGGCACGTTATGGCCATGCTTATGCGATGTGGGATTCCGGGGCATGCGACCGCGTTATATATATATATATATATATATATATGTGTGTGTTGTATATGTGTACGCCGACAGTGAGGTGGGATGCCACGGGCGCGACACATGGTTATATTTTACACTTATAGTTGTCGGCAGTGATGTGGGATTCCACGGGCAGGAGATATATATATATATATATATATTTTGTATATGTGTACGCCGACAGTGAGGTGGGATGCCATGGGCGCGACACATGGTTATATTTTACACTTATAGTTGTCGGCAGTGATGTGGGATTCCACGGGCAGGAGATATATATATGTGTTGTATATGTGTCTGCCGGTCGCGGTGGGATGCCACGGGCGCGTCACATGGTTATATTTTACGCTTATAGTTGTCGGTAGTGATGGGGGATTCCACGGACACGCTTTGATATTGTGTGACTTGATCGCGTCCCAGATTGGGCCGGGTAGTATATGCGTCCCTCCATAAAGGGTCGGGTTGTGTTATGAAAGGTAAGTAAGTTAGATGGAAATGAACTTAATGACTTCTCCTAAGTATGTACGTAAGATATGGCTATAACTTTTATTGAAAATGGGAAAAGATAATAAGGTACGATTAAGTTCATAAGTGGTAATGACACGACATGATCTGGTATATACTCTGTATATTTGTCCCTGTCATTCTTTTGTCTGATTATGATCTGCATTTCAGACGTTATTTCGCTCCATATTCGACTGTTGTGACGATTCTTGGGCCGTGGTTCATGCCCGCAGGTTTTAGGTACCCAGGTTGGTGATCATTGCTCTTAGGATCTCGGTTCAGTTTTTGGGAAAAAGCTCCATTTGCTCCGGAGGCTTATCTCTTGGTACGGTTTTCCCTGAGGTTGTAGATTCATGTATATTCAGGGGTATGGCGGGGCCCTGTCCCGCCACAGTTGTTATGTTAAAACTCTTAGAGGTCTGTAGTCACATATTGTGGGTCAGTTTGTAAAGGAAAGGAGGCAACTGCTTCGGTTGTATATTATATGTCCAGGAAGGTAGCCCTATCGGCTAACCTGTTGTTTTACTTCTGTTGTTTTATTTTATAGTTTCATGTATGTTCCGCTGATTATCTCTGATGTATACCTGTAAGGGTGCCCAGGTAGGGCACCAGTCGCGGGCCCGGGGTCGGGTCGTGACAAAAGTATTATTGATACTTGTTTTGTTGGAAAGTTTAAGTCTCTTGGTTATAAAGAAGTATGTAAGTTGCTAATGTATAAAGCTAGTATAACGGCTTTATGGGAAGTTGGTTATAATAGCTTTATGGAAAGTTAAAAAGAGTGGTTTACTCTAAGTAATTTAAGTATGTTAAATGACTTGAAATAACGAAAGGCAAATTGATTTAAAGGAATCAATTGCTTAAGGTTTTAAAAGAAAGAAGTCACTTGATTTAGAAGCCCGAAAATGTATTTTTCTAAAAAGGTGTTGTGACTTGTCTTAAAATGTAGTTATGACTTGATACTACGGTTATTAGTATCTTCAAAGTTTTATATGAAAATGAGTCATTTTAAAAGAATAGAAGAACGTAGTACTTTGGGTTAAACTCCCGGATTTATAATGACACGTTAGTGCCTTAAGTAAACTAAAATGAGAGTGTATATGAATAAGGCTAATAAGAAGTTAGGGGGATTTCTTAACTTGCTTATTATTGTACGATAATCCGGTAGTGCTTATGTTATGTATGATAAGCCGGTAGGGCTTATGTTATGTATGATGGCCGGTTGAGATAGGGTAAGAGTATAAATGAGGGGTAAACCCCCAAGATCGTTATACCACTTTCTCCAGGGTAAGAGTATAAATGAGGGGTAAACCCCTAGGATCATTATACCACCTGCTTCAGGGTAAGAGTATAAATGAGGGGTAAATCCCCAAGATCGTTATACCACCTGTTCCGTGGATTTGCTACCCATGATGCGAGGAATACCTCATGCGAGTCCTTATGGGCTTATGCGGGTGAAATAGTCCCATGCGGGCGGGTACAACCTATGCGAGGAATACCTCATGCGGGTCCACACGACCTATGCAGGTGAAATAGTCCCAGGAGTAGGATTGCTTAATGATACTGCGGGTGGTCTGCTTTGATCGCGAGCTTCCTATTTTTATGTTGTAAAGTATACTTTTGATTACTCTCATTGTTAGTAAGGCACTGTGTACTGTTAATTGAGTTATTCACACGCCGGACCGCCCGTGATCGTGCCTTACCCCGCACCCTAGTGATACAACATCGAGAAAACCGTGAAATAAAAACTCAAGAATGAAAACAGTGAAATAAGAAAGCAGGCTAACCCAAACGGTTACCTTTTGTAGATAAATTAAAACTTGAACAGTTACATCCCTTACAAACCTGCCCACAACAGTGCTACAGACCTCTAAGAATTTTGAAACCATAATTACGGGACAGGGCCCCGCCATGCCCCTGAATATACAAAAGTCTACTACTTCAGGGAACCGTACCACAGGACAAGCTTCCGGAGATATGGAGCTTTCCGAGAACCGAACAGCGATCCTAAGAGTGTGGATCAGCAAGCTATGTACCTCAACCTGCGGCATGAACGCAGCCCCCCGAAGGAGGTCAGTACAACAGGTACCAAGTATGTGAAACTGAAAATACTGTAAATGAAATCATAATAGTCTATATAAAAACAGGAGACATGTATGATAACCAAACTACAGTTCACAATATATATTAGCAGTCATGTCAAGATAGGGACTCATGAACGTGAAATCATCACTCAAATACAACCCGGGAATTTTGTTATACCCCGTATTTCCAGAGTATGTACGTGAGGGCGTACGTATAAATTTAAGCCTTAAGGTTGGCAAGGTTCGAAATTTGTACACAAGTACCGAAAAGAGTCGTTTTCCGACGAAACGTTTTACAAACTTTGCGAAGGGAAAATTCCGGCTATGTCATTTATTATTTTTGCGGATTTTTCCGAGAGATGAAATATTTTGGACCAACGGGAGGGTGACACTTGTCACCCTCATTGGACGGCAACATTGGACCAAAGTGGACGATTTTTTGTGGCTTTTGCTTAGTCAAGGTTAGGTAGGATATTTGTGGAGTAGATGGATAAGGTGTACTTGGGTAAATCTTGGCCTTACACTTGCCTAGCACTTGGCTTCATCTTGGTCATTGGTTGGCCATTGGTTGGCCTATAAATACACCCCTTAGTTGATGAACTTCTTCATCCAAAAATTGTTCTAAGTCTTGAAAGCCCTCTTCCCCCCTTCTTGTGGTTCTCGTCCAAGAGCCTTCCCCCTCCCCCCTTGAGAAGCCTTGGCCGAGAGGGTACTTGTTATACCCCGTATTCTCAGGGTATGTATGCGAGGACGTACGTACGAGAGCACGACAGAAAAATTGGAAAGGAAGAAAGAGGTGATTCTTCCACGGAAAAAGTTTCCGGTTTTTGTAAGGAAAGATTTCGTTGAAGGGAATTGGGTTCCCAGATTTGGAATTTGGGCTTCTTAGATTATATTAAAATTTTGAGATTTTATTTTCGGAAATGGTCACGTGGGGCCCACAGGAGAAATTTACGGTTTTGTGGGGCCCACTTTGTTTTCGAGATTTTGGCCATTGTGGATATTTTTCGGAAGACGTTTTATGAGGGCCAATAGGTGGGTGACACGTGTCACCCCCGCCTAGGTGGCTTGGCCGGTTACTCTGGCACAAAGACCGCCAGAGTCGTTCGACGAAACGTTTTCGTAACTTGCGAAGGAAAATTCCGCTATGTCGCTTTGTATTTTTGCGGATTTTTCCGAGCGGCGAACATTTTGGGCCAACAAGAGGTGAAACTTGTCACCTCAGTGGACGCCTTAGGCGGTTTGGCTTGCCGATTGGTGCCTTGTTGTGGCATTGTTTTGTGCAATGTTTTGTGCAATGTTTTGTGGCTTGTTTTGTGGAGTAGGGACTAGGGTGCACTTGGCTTGATCTTGGCCTTACACTTGCCTTGCACATGGCTTGATCTTGGCCATTGGTTGGCCTTTGGTTTTGCTATAAATACCACTTCAAGCTTCAAGACTTCTTCATCCAAAAATCTTCCAAGTCTTGAGTCCTCTCCCTCCCTTTGAGTGTTCTCGTCCGAAGCCTTCCCCCCCTTGAGTGGCCTTGTGGCCGAGAGCTTCCCCCTCCCCCCTTTGTGGTGCTAGCCGTGGGGTACCCCTCCCCCCCTAGCCTAGTTGTTTCGTATAATACACCCCCCTCTTGGTAGAAATACTCTCCGAGTATTGTTATAATGCCCAAAATACCTTAGCCTTTACCTTGTTGTATTCCAAAAGTTACCTCTATACGTAGAGCAGGAAATACTACCTTTTGTCCTTTTAGTCTCAAACCGAAACCCTAAGGAAATCTTCATAGTTGGTTGAAGTATTTGAGTAGAAGTTGGTTAGAACTTCTAAGGGTTGTTTGGAGCGGATTGGAGCGCAGAGTAGGAGCTAAACCTTGCTCGGGATCGACATTATAACTTGGATAATTTTGGGCTTGTCGAGGTAAATGTTCTTGACCCTTATTGTAATTGGAGATTACATGTTGTAGGAATATATAGTTGAGGTATACTATATATAGAATGAACATTATTGCGGCAATGTCTTTTGACTTAAGCTGAATGTAAAGAAAAGAATCGAATCAGATTTACATAGGGTGTATCAGACAGAGACTTGTGTAGTATTCTTGAGTAGAATTGTACACGTCCGGTTAGGCGTAAACCCTCGGTTGGCTTGGTAGCCGCCGATAGAGGAGGAGATTTACGCTGTTGCGGGGAGATCTGCCGATTTTTCAGTAGAATATGGAACTGGCGGTTAGAAGTTAATAGACGCGTTTGTGGCCTTATAGGTGGAAATGCTGCGAGTGGCGTATTCTACTTGAAGAGTGGAAACGGCCAGCTGTTACTGATCTTGTGAGCGTTTTGCTTATTGTCGATACTCGTCGCGAGGTATGTGAACCTCTTCCTATCTTTTCTAGCATGATTGTTGTGAACTATGTAGTATGGTAGGCGTACGTGCTAAGTGATTTGGTTGGTTTAAAACATGGGTGTTATAATAGCTTTATGGGAAGTTAGTTATAACGACCTTATGTAGTGAAAATGGTTTCTTGATGTTAGAAGTTAAGAGACTTGATCTTATAAGATAAGAGACTTAACTTATTTGTTTTAATGTGGATGTTTGTGTGAAACCTCATTCGTGAGTAATGAGTACTTGGTTTTAAAGGGATAATGTTTTACCGATTTACGGAATCGAATGTATCGGCAGCATCACCGCAGCGTTAATAAAGGAAAATGTATTGAATAATGATGTGTTGTATTAAAACCAAGAGAAACCTCCATCTGCATAGAAGCTAAGATGAGACAAAATGATATTACATTTTCTAGATCACGTTTGTTGTAATAAGATCGTTATAAACAAGAATAAACTACTCACATATATGACATATGTTACTCGATTGTTTTAAAAGAGATTAAGACTATGAATTATGAAACCTTTCTAAAATAAGTGACTTGAGCATTTGAAAGTAGCAAACTTGAGCGTTTGGAAAATAATGTTGTTACTTGATTTTACAAAAGGGGAAGTGTCTTGTTTACTTAAAAAGATAGTCACGATTTTTATACTACGTGGTGTGACTTATGTGAAAGTACTTTGAGTTGTGTGAAACTTGCCTATGCTTGTGATGATAGCCTTTGTTGTACAAGTGTTGTATTTACGTATTACCGCTCTCGATAGAGGCGGTTGACTTGTTGAGAACTTACTTGGAGCGTCTTTGGCGGTGACGAGAATTCCACGGGTATGTTTCCATTTTAATTATTGTCTTGTTGTCGATGTTACATAGACATGTCTACACCGGTAAATTAGGGGCATGTGGCCACGCGGCGGGGTTGATCACCCGATATATTGTTGATGATGTCACGTGGGCGTGTCTACAGAGGTAGAATTCGGGCATGTGGCCGTGGGGCATTGGTATTATTGTTGCATCATGGACATGTCTCTGCAGAGCGACATTAGGGGCATGCGGCCGTGATGCGAACATGATTGATGTTGTGGGCGTGAGACCCGTAGTTATATTTGAGTGATGACTTGAGGCGTGAGTCCTCGATCGACATGATTGCTTTTATGTTGTGAATCGTAGTTTGGTTATCATACATGTCTCTGCTTTATATAGACTAGTATGATTTCATTTACTGATATTTCTGATTTCACATACTTGGTACTGTTGTCTTGACCTCCTTGGGCTGCGTTCATCTGCGCGGTAGAGGTCATCGGTCGTGGATCCTCGCTCACAGGATCACAGTTCAGCGTATTGGGAAGCTCCGTTTCTCAGGAGGCTTATCTTTTGGTATGTGTTCCTCTGAGTTGTAGGTTCTTGAACATTCAGGGGTATGGCGGGGCCCTGTCCCGTCATAGTGTTGTAAATCTTAGAGTGCAGAGAAGCTGTTGTGGCGAGGGTTGTAAAAGGATTAAAGCTATTCGAGTGTTATGTATATCTTGAAGGCAACCGTTTTGGTTGCTTTGTTTATTATATCTCTTGTTTCATGACTCATGTGTTATGTTCACTGATTTTCTCGATGTATGTATCACTAGGGTGCAGGTAAGGCACGATCCACGCCATTCGGGGTGTGACAAAGTGGTATCGAGCGATTAGTCCTCGGAAAGTGTCTGAGACCGTGTCTAGTAGAGTCTTGATTATCGGTGTGTTGTGCACCATCTATAATCGAGGCTATAGGACATTTAGGATTGGTTTCCATTCTTCTCATTACGAGATCGTGCCTTAGAAGCGTGTTGTAAGTTGGACCCTCCGACGTATCTCGTTTTACGATTATGCCTCGCGCAGCGACCGAGCCAGAATGGCAAAGCGGCCGAGGTGCCGCTAGTGAGATACGAGAGTATGCAGCGCGAGCGAGCATACACGAGTTGTGCTTGAGCAGCGGGTTTTGTGGCGCCGCCCGGCCCAGGAGTTAGAGCGCGGCAATGGTCTGCTGAGACCGCGATACACGAGCCTCAGTCCACGATGCAGGCGAGAGGAGATGGGTTACAAGGAGATGGCCCAGTTGCTGGCCAGGGTCGTGGCAAGATATGAGGATAGGCTGGATCTGGCGATTCGATTCCAATAGCACCGATGGTTCGCCCCGGCGAATAGTTTGAGGCTACGGGACTTTACGAGTTGTAGCCCGCGAGTTTTATGGGTGAGGCACGAGGATGATCGCAAGAGTTCATCCGGCGATTCTGGCGGTCGAGAGTGATCAAGGCTTGGAGACCGAGTCGGTGGTCTTAGGTTCGCATCGGCCGCGTGATACCGCGATCGGCCCGGTTTGATTCGTGGGAGTTGTCGGGAGAGCATGCGCTCAGCGGTATGGGACGAGTTCTCATAGGCATTCCTCACTCACTTCTTGCCTCCGCATGATGAGGAGCACGCGGTAAACAATTTGTGATCTTGAGGCGAGAGGCGTCTGATTCGGGAGTACAACGTGGAGTTTGACTCGTTGGCTCGGTATGTCCCGTTTAGTGGCAACCATGGAGGATAGAGTGCACGCTACGTCACGGATTAGATGATTGCTTGTGAGGCTTGTTCGAGTGTAGCTCTTGGCCGGGCATGGACATTGCCCTCATGCGAGCTCATGCACCGATGTGAGGCACGCGGAGGTCGACGGAATGACGAATCGGCAGAAGGGCGAACAACAGGTCCTTTGGTGACTTTCGAGGCGGACCGCCTCGAAGATACTAGTTTTGTACCTCCGCCCGGTCAGTGGTCCTCCACAACCTTGAGCATCGAGTATTCGGGAGCGGTCGAGCTCGAGGTTCGAGTTTCGAAGTAAGGGTGTTGGCGGATGCGGTCACCTACCTCGGTGTGGTCGATGTGGTAGACGCATTTCGGGAGTGTCGTAGTGCCGAGGAGCTTGCTATTTTTGCGGCAGCGGGGCCATTTGCGAACTGTCAGGCCAAGGGTAGCACGGATGTTACGACTCGACGCCCGTGATCGATGGCTGGTTCATCACCCGCTTAATGCGCCTGCGGCAGGGTGTGATTAGAAAGCGGTAGAGACAGTATATCCTTAACCCTCTAGAGTTTTGTATCGATGTGTTTTAGTGTTATGTTCGATAGCTTTGTGCTAAATGTGATTTAGACACCGGTTATTGTAGAAGGGTAAGTATGGGGCATGGTAAGTGTGAACCACTGGTATCACGATTGAGACCTTTGAGGTAAGGTCGTCTTGAGTAAAAGATTCGTTTTATGTTTGACCTTTATCAGAGTGCGTCGTATACGTGGGTTTTATTTGTGTGAGAAGTCCATGGGTCGTGTGAGATGGAAGTGGTAGCTTTCATGATGTGATTTAGCGAGATTATTCCGTGTCGGGAACGAGGGCTTGACGCGATTGTGGGTCGGGTTGAGGGCGTCATACGGGTCAACCCGTAGCCCGGATTAAGGTGGGGTCAGTTCTGGGTGGTCCCTCCAGGTGGTAGGGTCACGAGAATGATAGGCCCAAGTTTGTATGACCATCGTATGAGTTCGTGGACGCGTTCGACCAGAAGCGGTTCGTAAAGGCCGGGAATGGCCTTAAGGAAGTTTGAGGTTAGTAAGATGACCAAGTTTGGAGGTAGTGACTCCAAAGATTTGTGGGAACGGAAGTAATGACTGAAGTATGGTACGTACTGGGAGAGTTCAAGTGTTCGAGAAGGGCACGACGAGTAAGGAAGGAAGAGAACGTGTGTTATTTCGTGGCCAAGCTGTGGCGTTGGCAACTTGTTAGAGGAACTTCATCGATATCCGTCTTGAGAAGGAACATTCGGGACGAATGTTTCTAAGGAGGGGAGAATGTTATACCCCGTATTCTCAGGGTATGTATGCGAGGACGTACGTACGAGAGCACGACAGAAAAATTGGAAAGGAAGAAAGAGGTGATTCTTCCACGGAAAAAGTTTCCGGTTTTTGTAAGGAAAAATGTTCGTTGAAGGGAATTGGGTTCCCAGATTTGGAATTTGGGCTTCTTAGATTATATTAGAATTTTGAGATTTTATTTTCGGAAATGGTCACGTGGGGCCCACGGGAGAAATTTACGGTTTTGTGGGGCCCACTTTGTTTTCGAGATTTTGGCCATTGTGGATATTTTTCGGAAGACGTTTTATGAGGGCCAATAGGTGGGTGACACGTGTCACCCCGCCAGGTGGCTTGGCGAAGTTACCTTTGTGCATGACCACGGTTAAGTCGTTTTTGACGAAGCGTTTTGCGTAACTGCGAAGGAAAATTCGGCTATGTCGTTTTGTATTTTTGCGGATTTTTCCGAAAGGGCGAACATTTTGGACCAACAAGAGGTGACACTTGTCACCTCCAGTGGGCAGCAAGGCGGTTTGGCACTTGGCCAGGTGGTGCCTTGTTGTGGCATTGTTTTGTGCAATGTTTTGTGCAATGTTTGTGGCTTGTTTTGTGGAGTAGGGACTAGGTGCACTTGGCTTGATCTTGGCCTTACACTTGCCTTGCACATGGCTTGATCTTGGCCATTGGTTGGCCTTTGGTTTTGCTATAAATACCCACAAGCTTCAAGACTTCATCCAAAAATCTTCCAAGTCTTGAGTCCCTCTCCTCCCTTTGAGTGTGTTCTCGTCCTAAGCCTTCCCCCTCCCCAGGTGGCCTTGTGGCGAGAGCCTCCTCCCAGCTGTGGTGCTAGCCAGTGGGGTACCCCACTAGCCTAGTTGTTTCGTATAATACACCCCCTCTTGGTAGAAATACTCTCAGTATTGTTATAATGCCCAAAATACCTTAGCCTTTACCTTGTTGTATTCCAAAAGTTACCTCTATCGTAGAGCAGGAAATACTACCTTTTGTCCTTTTAGTCTCAAACCGAAACCCTAAGGAAATCTTCATAGTTGGTTGAAGTATTTGAGTAGAACTTAGTTAGAACTTCTAAGGGTTGTTTGGAGCGGATTGGGCGCACGAGTAGGAGCTAAACCTTGCTCGGGATCGACATTATAACTTGGATAATTTTGGGCTTGTCGAGGTAAATGTTCTTGACCCTTATTGTAATTGGAGATTACATGTTGTAGGAATATATAGTTGAGGTATACTATATATGAAACGAGCATTATTGTGCGGCAATGTCTTTTGACTTAAGCCTGAATGTAAAGAAAAGAACTGAACTGTATTTACATAGGACTGTATTGCAGTAGACTTGTGTAGTATTGCTGAGTAGAATTGTACACGTCCGGTTAGACGTGTAAACCCACGGTTGGCTTGGTGGCCGGCCTCGATAGAGGAGAGATTTTCTTTGTTGCGGGGAAGATCTTTGGATTTTTACGTAGAATATGGAACCGCGCGGTTAGAAGTTAATAGGCGTTTGTGGCCTTATAGGTGGAAATCGCGAGTGGCGTATTCTACTTGAAGAGTGGAAACGGCTGGCAGTTCTGATCTTGTGGGCGTTTTGCTTATTGTCGATACTCGTCGCGAGGTATGTGAACCTCTTCCTATCTTTTCTAGCATGATTGTTGTGAACTATATAGTACGGTAGACGTACATGTGCTAAGTGATTTGGTTGGTTTAAAACATAGGGTGTTATAATAGCTTTATGGGAAGTTAGTTATAACGACCTTATGTAGGTGAAAATGGTTTACTGATCTTATAAGATAAGAGACTTAACTTATTTGTTTTAATGTGGATGTTTGTGTGAAACCTCATTCGTGAGTAATGAGTACTTGGTTTTTAAAGGGATAATGTTTCTTGATTTGAGAATCGAATGTGTATCGACAGACCACTGCAGCGTTAATAAAGGAAAATGTATTGAATAATGATGTGTTGTATTAAAACCAGTAGAAACCTCCATCTGCATAGAAGCTAAGATGAGACAAAATGATATTACATTTTCTAGATCATGGCTGCTGTAATAAGATCGTTATAAACAAGAATAAACTACTCACATATATGACATATGTTACTCAATTGTTTTAAAAGAGATTAAGACTATGAATTATGAAACCTTTCTAAAATAAGTGACTTGAGCATTTGAAAGTAGGCAAACTTGAACGTTTGGAAAATAATGTTGTTACTTGATTTTACAAAAGGGGAAGTGTCTTGTTTACTTAAAAAGATAGTCACGATTTTTATACTACGGGTGGTGTGACTTATGTGAAAGTACTTTGAGTTGTGTGAAACTTGCCTATGCTTGTGATGATAGCCTTTGTTGTACAAGTGTTGTATTTACGTATTTACCGTCTCTCGATAGAGGCGGTTGACTTATTGAGAACTTACTTGGGCGTCTTTGGCGTGTGGAGAATTCCACGGGTATGTTTCCATTTTAATTACTGTCTTGTTGTCGATGTTACATAGACATGTCTACACCGAGGTAGAATTCCGGGGGCATGTGGCCATGCGGCAGGGTTGATCACCCAGTATATTGTTGATGATGTCACATGGGCGTGTCTACAGGTAGAATTCGGGGGCATGTGGCCGTGGGGCATTGGTATTATTGTTGCATCATGGACATGTCTACACCGGCGATTCGGGGCATGCGGCCATGATGCGAACATGATTGATGTTGTGGGCGTGAGACCCATAGTTATATTTGAGTGATGACTTGAGGACGTGAGTCCCTGACTGGACATGACTGCTTTTATGTTGTGAACTGTAGTTTGGTTATCATACATGTCTCCTGCTTTATATAGACTAGTATGATTTCATTCTGATATTTCTGATTTCACATACTTGGTACTGTTATCTTGACCTCCTTGAGCTGCGTTCATGCCGCAGGTAGAGGTACATCGGTCGGGGATCCTCGCTCACAGGATAACAGTTCAGCGTATTGGGAAGCTCCGTTTCTCCGGAGGCTTATCTTTTGGTATGTGTTCCACGAGTTGTAGGTTCTTGAACATTCGGGGTATGGCGGGGCCTGTCGTCATAGTGTTGTAAATCTTAGAGTGCAAGCCAGTGTGGGCGGGGTTGTAAAGGATTAAACTGCTCGGTGTTATGTATATTGTTATACCGCGTATTTCGGAGTATATGCGTAAGGAATACGTCAAAAAGTTTGGCTTTAAAGTTAGCCTTGGGCGTTTTTGTACACAACTCGCTTAAAGAATCGTTTCCGACGAAACGTTTCCCACGACTTTCGTAGGAAAATTCGGCTATGCCATTTCTAATTTTTGCGGATTTTTCCGAGAGGCGAAACATTTTGGACCAACGGAGGGCAACTTCGCACCTCCCATTGGTGGACTTGAAGCGTCCATGGACGAAATTGGAGAGCAAGGCACGTTTTTGTGCCTTGTGCACAAATCGAGGTTGGTAGGATATTTGTGTTTAGTTAATCCTCACCCTACACTTGCCTTGCACTTGTCTTCATCTTGGCCATTGGTTGGCCAAGGCTTGAGCTATAAATACACCCTTAGAGATGAAGAGTTATTCATCCACAAAGTTATCTTCCAAGTCTAAAAATCCTCTCCTCTCCCAGCTTTTCGTCAACACCTCTTCCTCCCTTGTGTAGTGTGGCGAGAGCCTACCCCCTGCCTAGCGAAATCTACCCCTCCCTTGGTAGAAAAGTTTTCTTCTTGTATAGTTATTATGCCCAATATACCCAGCCCAAATACCTTAGTACTTAGTAGAAGTTGTGAGGAACTTCCGAGGTTCTGGAGCATACAACTTAGAGCAAAACCTTGCTCAGCGACTTTTCTAGGATATTATTGGGCTTACCGAGGTAACTAATCCTAACCCTCTTTTGAATTAGAGAATACTTCTTGTTGTAGTATTAGAATAAGTATTAGATACTTTGAAGAATATCACAGAATAGAATTGAGCTATTATCACGAAAGAAGGGTTTAAAGAAGAATAATTGATCAGACTCACATAGAATTTGTTTTCACGATGAGACTTACATAGCTCACCGAGTAGGGTTGTGCTGCCCGACTTTCAGTAGAATTATGAACCCCTGTTTAGAATGACCCTCGAGTAGTCTTTGATAGATATCTGTGACTATTATAGGTGACTCTGCGCGACATATTCAACTTGGCGGTGGTTTTATTTGAGAAGGTATGTGATTCTTCCTAAAGCATGATATTTTACAATATATAGTACGGTGAAGCGTACGTGTGTTAACTAAATAATAACTACGGCAATGTCTTTGACTTAAGCTGAATAATACTTATGGTAATGCCTCACGCTTAAGCTTTGAATAATACTTACGGAATGCCTCACGCTTAAGCTGAATAACAAAGAACCAAAACATTTCAAAAGAATATGAATCATTTTTAAGAAGATAAATATTTGGTTTTAAAACAAAAGCTTAAGAGTTATACCACTTTATGGGAAGTTAGGTATAACAACTTAAGAAGATAAAAAGGAATTTACTTGTTTGTTTATAAAAGCCTTGTATTGATTGCTAAGTGTAGTAAGATTGTTTGATAAGTAGACATGTTATGATGCTACCGTGTTAGTGTCTTGTAACGCCGTAAGCGGGTCGTTCTTCACAGGCTTACGTTGCTAACCTAAGTCCATTGTATCGTTATTGTATCACCTACCCTCGATCGTTATACCGGGCTTGCTTCGACGCGGTCTATACGGCCTACGCGGTCTGTGAGACTATGCGAGCGGTATGTTCGAGATTGATCATTCCGGCGTTTAGCCTGACGCGGGGACTCCTATGCGGTCTGCTGAGACTATGCGGTCTTTTGAGGCTATGCGCGCGGGAGCCTAGGCGGATGCCGGGTTGGCTGCCCCGATCGAGAAATATCTCATGCGGGTGCGCGGACCTATGCGGCCGCGGAAGTCCGTGACTAGGCACGCAGATGATACTATGGGCGATTCGCCTTGCTTCGATCATTCGCGCCTAGAATAGACTGCTACGCTTTTCCTATTATCGTTGTTGTTATGCGTGATGTGGCACTATGTGCAATTGAACTGATTGTATTTGTGAAAGGTTTTAAATACTTTGATTTCATTTTAAAGTACTTTATAGTTTCACATACTTGGTACTGTTAGATCGACCTCCTTGGGCTGCGTTCATGCCGCAGTAAGGGCAAGCAGTGCTAGATCCGCATCCTTAGGATCTCTACGTTGGTGCGGGAGCTCCATCTCTTCCGAGGCTCTACTTTTGGTATGATCTCCCGTTGTAGATAGTTTTGTACATCGGGGTATGGCGGCCCCGTCCGCCATAGTTGTATATTTCCTAGAGGTCAGAGTCATGTTGTGCGATGGGATGTAATCGCTAAACCATGATTTTATATATATGCCGAAAGGCGTGTTTTCACATAAAGCGTGTTTTATTTTTTAAACTGTTTCGTCTTGCTTTATATTTCCGATTACTGATGTATGACTACTGGGTGCCATTGAGGCACTACCACGCCCCGAACGGTCGTGACAAAAGTGGTATCGAAGCGATTAATCCTCGGAAAGTGTCTGAACCGTATCTAGTAGAGTCTTGATTATCGTGTTGTGCACCACACCAATAATCGTGAGGCTATAGGATATTTAGGATTGGTTTCATTCTTCTCATTACGAGATCGTGCTTTAGAGTCGTGTTATAGGTTGGACCCTCTAACGTATTCCTTTCCCGTATGCTTATGCCTCCACGTAAGGCAACCCGGCCCGAGAGGCAAGGCAAATGAGGAGTCGCTAGCAGACACCCAGAGTTACGAGGCTCGTGCCCGCCTATACCGTAGACGGCGAGTTCTATGACGCCCAGCCCCAAAGAGACCACAGTACCCACACCTCCCGCCCCACACCGGGCGGAGGAGTTAGGGTACAAGGAGATGGCCCACTATTGGCTAAAGTGTGGCCCGACACGAGGAGAGGTCGGATGCGACAGCTCAGCTCAGCCCAGCCGCACCCGTAGTGCACCCGAGGCGAATAGTTTGAGGCTACGAGATTTCTTGAGTTGTAGCCCGCCAGAGTTTTACGGGTCGAGGCCGGAGGATGATCCGCAGGAGTTCATCCGTCAGCTGCAGAGGATTATGCGGGTGATCAGGGCTTCAGAGACTGAGGCTGTGACATTCGGTTCGCATCGGCTGCGTGATACCGCAGTCGATTGGTTTGATTCACTGAGCTTTCCGGGAGAGCATGCACTCAGCAGTATGGGATGAGTTTTGAGGCTTTTTCTCACACACTTCGCCTCCGCAGATGGCGAGGGCACGAGCCGATAGATTCTTGCCCGAGGCGGAGGACGCGCAGGAGGAGTCTGATGTCGAGTTTGATTCTTTGGCTCGATATGTCCCTGCACTGGTAGCAGAGATGGAGGACAGGGTGCATCGCTATGTCACTGGGCTGGATGATTACATGGCCGAGTCTTGTGCGGGTGTGTCCCTTCAGCCAGGCATGGACATAACCCGTATGCAGGCTCATGCACTGGGATGTGAGGAGCGTAGAGACCGCCGGGTAGAGCGATATCGAGAAGCAGGCGCCAAGACGGCCGTTCTTTTGGTGGTCCTCGTGGTGGGCGCATCGCCAGAAGTCCGATTTGCACCACGCCAGCCGCAGAGCGCCCTACCTAATTTTCAAGACACCAGAGCGCCGGCGTGTCGGGGCCCCGGGACTTCGGATTTCCGTAGCGGGTGCTAACTGCTCGAGGTCCGCCACAGTGCCCGTTGTGGCGAATACCATTCGAGCCGACTCGAGCTTGCTATACTTGTGGCCAGCAGGGTCACTTTGCGAGAGTTTGTCCGACCGGGGGCGGCGCTGGTGGTAGGGCTCAGCCTACAGGGTCTGTTGCCGCTTCTTCATCCCCGACAGCCATCGCCCCGAGGCAAGGTACACATGGATCAGCGGTCGCGGCAGGTCGTGGCGCAGTCCCGCCTAGCGGTCCTCTGAACCGCATATATGCTTTGTCCAGCCGACATGATCATGAGGCCTCACCGATGTCGCCACGTACCTTATCGGGCTCGGTTTGATGTGTATTCTTTGATAGATCCGGTTCTACTGCCCCTATATATCTCCCTTGTTGCTAGTAGGATAGGGATAGAGCACGAGTCCATAGACCCTTTCGAGGTAGCTACGCCAGATGGTGATTCGGTGGTAGCTCGGCGTATATAGAGCTTGTCCTGTGACTATTTACGATGTCGGACCTCAGCCGACTTGATAGAGTTGGAGATGATTGACTTCGACGTGATTATGGGGATGGATTGGCTAGCTTCACTACGCCAATGTAGACTAGAGAGAGTAGTGCGGTTCCAGTTTCTGAGGCCGGTTGTTGAGCGAGGGAGCACGCGGTACGCCGGTGGTAGGTTTATTTCCTACCTCAAGGCTAGGAAGATGGTGCGAGGCGGTATATCTACCATCTCGTTCGGGTGTTTGATATCAAGCCGCGTACCAGATTTTCACCGTTCAATAGTCACGAGTTCCCGCACGTGTTTCGGATGACCTCCCGTATCCTCCCGAGAGGAGATTGAGTTTTGTATTGACATATTGCGGACACTCGCTTATTTCCATTCCGCCATACGTAACGGCACCGCCGAGTTGAGAGAGTGAAGGACCACCGAGGATTTGGCCGGAGAAGCGGCTTCATTAGGCCCGATGTTTCCCGGGGGCGCCGTATTGTTCGTGAAGAAGAAGGGCGACGCCGCGCATGTGTTGATTACAGCGGTGAACAAGGTGACCATTAAGAACGAATACCCCTTCCCGGATTGATGATTTGTTCGACCAGCGAGCGCGAGATGTTTCTCCAAGATTGATGCGTTCGCTATCATCGAGTTCGTGTCGAGAGGTGGATGTCCCTAGGATCGCATTCGACCCGCAGACGCATTATGAGTTCGTGGTCATGTCTTTTGGGTTGACCAATGCTCGTGGTATTCATGGATTTGATGAACCGAGTGTTCAAACCATTTTTGGACACGCTTGTGATAGTGTTCATCGATGATATCTTGGTTTATTCTCGCCAGAGCGGAGCATGCGAGCATTTGAGGATCGTGGCCGGCGCTTCTCCAGATCGCAGCAGACGCCAAGTTTTCCAAATGTGAGTTTTGTTGACTTCGCGTGCGCTGGGCATATTGTCGGGCCGATGGCATTCGAGTGGATACGGCAAGATCGGCGCGAGACTTGGCCTAGACCTACTACTCCGGCTGAGGTTCGCAGCTCGGGCCTTGCGAGTTATTATCGGCGTTCGTGGAGAAGTTTGCTTCTATCTCGCACCATTGACTAGGCCGACTCGTGGCGCAGCCAAGTTTCAGTGGACCGATGCTTGTGGCGTGGTTTCCAGCTTTGAAGAGAGATCGACGACCGCCTCGTTCTTACTTTCCGCAGGTCCATGGTTATGTCGTATTGTGATGCGTCGGCATCGGGTTGGGACGTGTTGATGCAGCATGGCAGGTTATAGCATATGCATCCCGACACCAAGAAACACGAGAGGAACTACCCCACCCATGATTTGGAGTTGGCAGCTGTGATTCACGCTTTGAAGATCCGAGGCACTATTTGTATGGGGTTCACGTGGATATTTATACGCACTACAAGAGCTCCAGATATCTTCACCGAGGAGTGAACTTGCGGCGAGGCGGTGGTTAGAGTTGCTTAAGGATTACGATGTTGATATCCTGTACCACCCGGAAGGCCAATGTTGTGGCGTATGCTCTTAGTCGTAGGTCGATGGGAGCCTATCGGATGTGCACTAGAGAGGAGGGACATGGTTCGTGATTTGCATCGGTTAGCGAGCCTTGGTGTCCGCTTGATTGATTACGATAGCGGTGGGGTTAGAGTTCGTGAGGTTGCCGAAGTCTTCCATCGCCGGCGAGGTGAAGAGGCAACAGCTCGAGGATCCCGCTTTGATTCGATATCGTGATACGACTCTTCGTGAGGGCAAGGGTCCTTGAGGTAGCACCATGGGGTGCTAAGGTTTGAGGCGCATGTGTTCCGGATGTTTCGTGACTTCGCAGAGTTCTTGGGAAGCACACAGCGCGTTACTATCCATCCGGTCGACCAAGATGTACCACGACCTTAGATCCGTGTATTGGTGGGATGGCTTGAAGAGGGCGTTGCGAGTTCGTAGCTCGCCCGTGTTGTCGCAGTGAAGGTAGAGCACCGCAGGCCCGTGGTTTATTCTGACGATTGAGATCCCGACCGGAAGTGGGAGGTAATCAACATGGACTTCATCACGTGATTACCTCGCACTCGGAGGAGACATGATTCTATATGGGTTATCGCCGACAGTGTGAAATCAGCCCACTTTCTTCCCGTCGGGACGACTTTTTCGGTGAGGATTATGCGGACTTTACATCCGAGAGATCGCCGATCGCATGGAGTCCCTACCGATCATATCGCATGCAGGAGCCCGCCACGCTAACTTCGAGGTCCTTCCGAGGGGTTTAGGGACGCAGTGAGCTCGAGCATCGCATTTCATCCACGCATGACGGACAGCAGAGCGCACTATCCGCACTTCGAGGATATGTCGCGAGCCCGTGTTATTGACTTCATGGTAGTTGGGAGGATCATTTGCCTCTAGTTGAGTTCACGTATAATAATAGCTACCACTCCAAAGATTCGATGGCGCCTTATGAGGCCTTGTATGGGAGGAAGTGCAGATCGCCTATAGGTTGGTTCGATGTGGGCGAGGGATGGCTAGTGGGACCAGATTTGGTACAAAGCAGTGGATAAGGTGGCTTATCCGAGAGCTATCGACACCGTGAGTCGATGTAAGTCGATGCGCAGATCATCGTCGCGGCATCCGGAGTTCGCGATAGATGATTGGGTTTTCCTAAAGGTGTCACCCATGGCGGGTGTGATGAGATTCGGAAAGAAGGAAACTCACCAAGGTACATTGGGCCGCTTCAGATTGTCCGCAGGTAGGCAAGGTTGCCTACGAGTTGAATCTGCCGTCCGATCCGAGGCGAGGCATCCGGTGTTTCACGATCTATGCCGAGGAGATGTGTCGGGATCCATCTAGTGGTACACCCGATTGACGATGTCCGGTGACCAGGGGTTATCGTATGAGGAGATTCCCATAGCGATAGTCGATCGTCGAGTTAGGCGTCTGGACGAAGGACGTGGCTTCCACAAAGTCTTGTGGCGAACGAGCTCGTGAGGAGATGACGGGAAGCCGAGGAGGACATGAGGCGAAGTATCTCACCTATTCCCCACACCTCCGGGTAATTCACTTTCCTACTTGTAAATTTCCATTATCATTTATGCCTAAGTGTTGTTTTCGGCCGTGTGTGGCATTTGCTAATCTGTTTAAGCTTCTTCGATAATCGTCTTGAGAAGGAACATTCGACGAATGTTTCTAAGAAGGGAGAATGTTATACCTCAGATTTCCAGTATGTACGTGGGAATACGTCTAAAAGTTTGGCTTTAAAGTTAGCCTTGGGCGTTTTTTTGTACACAACTCGCTTAAAGAATCGTTTCCGACGAAACGTTTCACGACTTTCGTAGGGAAAATTCCGCTATGCCATTTCTAATTTTTATGGATTTTTCCGAGAGACGAAACATTTTGGACCAACGGGAGGGCAACACTTGGCACCTCCCATTGGTGGACTTCAAGCGTCCATGGACGAAATGGAGAGCCAAGGCACGCTTTTGTGCCTTGTGCACAAGTCAAGGGTTGGTAGGATATTTGTGTTTAGTTAATCCTCACCCTACACTTGCCTTGCACTTGTCTTCATCTTGGCCATTGGTTGGCCAAGGCTTGAGCTATAAATACCCCCTTAGAGATGAAGAGTTATTCATCCACAAAGTTATCTTCCAAGTCTAACAATCCTCTCCTCTCCCTTAAGCTTTTCGTCCAACACCTCTTCCTCCTTGTGTAGTGTGGCCGGAGCCTACCCCCCTAGCCTAGCCGAAATCTACCCCCCCTCCCTTGGTAGAAAAGTTACCTTCTTGTATCGTTATAATGCCCAAAATACCCTAGCCCAAATACCTTAGTACTTAGTAGAAGTTGTGAGGAACTTCTGAGGTTCTTGGAGCATACAACTTAGGAGCAAAACCTTGCTCAGGCGCGACTTTTTCTAGGATATTATTGGGCTTACCGAGGTAACTAATCCTAACCCTCTTTTGAATTAGAGAATACTTACTGTTGTAGTATTAGAATAAGTATTAGATACTTTGAAGAATATCACAGAATAGAATTGAACTGTTATCACAGTAGAAGGGTTTAAAAGAAGAATAATTGAATCAGACTCACATAGGATTTGTTTTCACAATGAGACTTACATAGCTCACCGAGTAGGGTTGTCATGCGCCCGACTTTCCGTAGAATTATGAACCCCCTGCTTAGAATGACCTCGCAGTAGTCTTTGATAGATATCTGTGACTATTATAGGTGACTCTGCATGCGACATATTCAACTCGCGGTGGTTTTCACGGTAGGTATGTGATTCTTCCTAAAGCATGATATTTTACAATATATAGTACGTGACGCATACGTGTTAACTAAATAATAACTACGCAATGTCTTTGACTTAAGCCCGAATAATACTTATGGTAATGCCTCACGCTTAAGCTGAATAATACTTACAGAATGCCTCACGCTTAAGCTCAATAACAAAGAACCAAAACATTTCAAAAGAATACTGAATCATTTTTAACAGAAGATAAATATTTGGTTTTTAAAACAAAAGCTTAAGAGTTATACCAGCTTTATGGGAAGTTAGGTATAACAACTTAAGAAGATAAAAAGGAATTGTTTACTTGTTTGTTTATAAAAGCCTTGTATTGATTTCTGTTAAGTGTAGTAAGATTGTTTGATAAGTAGACATGTTATGATGCTACCTGTGTTAGTGTCTTGTAATCGTGTAAGGGGGTCGTTTGTTGTGCTTACGTTGCTAACCGGTAAGTCCATTGTATCGTTATTGTATCACCTACCCTCGATCGTTATACCGAGGCTTGCCCTTGATGCGGGTCTATACGGCCTATGCGGTCTGTGAGACTATGCGAGCAGGTATGTTCGTGATTGATCATTCCGGCGTTTAGCCCGATCGGGGACTCCCTACGCGGTCTGCTGAGACTACGCGGTCTTTTCGAGGCTATGCGCGGCAGCGAGCCTAGGCGGATGCCGGGTTGGCTGCCCCGATGCGAGAAATATCTCATGCGGTGCGTGGGACCTATGCGGCCGCGGAAGTCCGTGACTAGGCACGCAGAATGATACTATGGGCGATTGGCCTTGCTTCGATCATTCGCGCCTAGAATAGACTGCACTGCTTTTCCTATTACCGTTGTTATGCGTGATGTGGCACTATGTGCAATTGAACTGATTGTATTTGTGAAAGGTTTTAAATACTTTGATTTCATTTTAAAGTACTTTATAGTTTCACATACTTGGTACCTGTTGTACTGACCTCCTTCGGGCCGTTCATGCCGCAGTGGCAGCAGTGCTAGATCCGCATCCCAGGATCTCTACGTTGGTGTCGAGCTCCATCTCTTCCGAGGCTCTACTTTTGTATGATCTCCCTGTGTAGATAGTTTTGTACATCGGGGTATGGCGGGCCCCGTCCCGCCATAGTTGTATATTTCCTTAGAGGTCAGTAATATGCATGTTGTCGGATGTAATCGCTAAACCATGATTTTATATATATGCCGAAAGGCGATGTTTTTCACATAAACCGTGTTTTATTTTTTAAACTGCTTTCATGTCTTGCTTTATATTTCCGCCGATTACTGATGTATGACTACTTGGTACCGAGGCACGATCCACGGGCCCTAACGTCGTGACATATATACGAAGGCAACCGCTGGTTGGCCTGCTTATTATTATATCTCTTGTTTCATGACTCATGTTATGTTCCGCTGATTTTCTCTCGATGTATGTATCACTAGGGTGCAGGGTAAGGCACCAACACGTTCGGGGTGTGACAAGATTCCTCCTAGTGGTGTGGTAGAAAGTACCCCTTGCCTAGTTGTTTTCAGATAAATACACCCCTCTTGGTAGAAATACTCTCCAAGTATTGTTATAATGCCAAAATACTCTAGCCCATATACCTTGTAGTATTCCCAAGGTTACCTCTATACGAAAAGCCCAGAAATACTATTATATTTCCCCCAGTCACAAAAACGAAACCCTAAGGAAAATCTTCATAGCCGGTTGAAGTATTAAGAAGAAGTTGCGTAGAACTTCTAAGGGTTGTTTGGAGCGGGTTGGAGCGCCCAGAGTAGGAGCTAAACGTCGCTCAGGATCGACATATATACTTGGATAATTTTGGGCTTACCGAGGTAAATAATCCTATCCTTCTATTGTAATTGGAAATTACATACTGTAGTTGTATAGAAATGAATATAAGATTCATAGAAGAGAGTTGAACTGTAATAGAAAGATATTACAGAAAAGACTTGAACTGAAATCACATGAGAAGAATATAAGTAGAAGATTAAACTGTACTTACATAGGACCGTATTTATAGTAGACTTATAACCTTTCTTGGTTGAATGTTCTGCGAGTAGCATGTACTACTTAGAAGGTGGACAAGGCTAGCCGGATTATAAGCGTGGGCGTTTTGCTAATAGTCGATAATCGTCGCGAGGTATGTGATTCTTCCTATACTCTTGAGCATGATATTTTAAAGGAATATATATAGCACGGTAGACGTACGTGTGGCAATGTCTTTTGACTTAAGCCTGAATAATAAGAATCTGGAAGTATTTTACAAGAATATATATATAGTACGGTAGACGTACGTGTGTTAACTGAATGTAGTTTCACGGCAATGTCTTTTGACATAAGTCTGAATAATATATATATATATATATATATATAGTACGGTAGACGTACGTGTGCTAACTGAACGTAGTTTTACGGCAATGTCTTTTCACTTAAGCTTGAATAATATATATATATATATATATATAATGCGGTAGGCGTATGTGTGCTAAGCGAGCGTAGTTGTCTGGCAATGTCTTTTGACTTAAGCCGAATAATAAGAATCTTGAAGTATTTCAAAGAATTAAGAAACCTTTTGAAAGAAGAGTAATGCTTGGTTTTAAAAGCTTAAGGGTTATACTAGCTTATGGGAAGTTAGGTATAACGACTTAAGAGAGAGAAAAAGAATGGTTTATTAATTTTAGAAGTTAAGAGACTTGATCTTAAAAGATAAGAGCCTTGACTTAAATGAATTAATATAAATTTTGTGTGAAACCTCATTCGTGAGTAATGAGTACTTGGTTTTTAAAAGGAATAATGTTTCTTGATTTCGAAATCGAATAAGTATCGAACAAACCACAAAGCGTTAATAAAGGAAATGTATTGACTAATAAAGTATTATTAAAATCAGTAGAAACCTCCATCTGCATAGAAGCTAAGATGAGACAAAATGATATTACATTTCCTAGATCATGGCTGCTTTAATAAGATTGTTATGAACAAAGAATAACCTACTCACACATAAGGCATATGTTTCTCAAACTGTTTTAAAGGATTAAAACTATGAACTACGAAACCTTTTCAAAAATGAGAAACTTGAGCTTTTGAAATTAGGCAAACATGAACGTTTGGAAAATAATGTTGTTACTTGATTTTACAAAGGGAAGTGTTTTGGTTTACTTAACAATGTTAGTCACTCTATTTTTTATACTACGGGTATCGGGTGACCTTTGTAAAAGAAATGGATCTTTAAAAGGAATTTAACGTACGTAGTACTTTAGGGTTAAAACCCGGACTTTGACATAAAATGAAAGTACCTTGAGTTGTGTATAACTTGCCTATGCTTGTTGTTGTGAAACTTGCCTATGCTTATTGTGATAGCCTTTGTTGTACAAGAATTGTGTTTCTATACTACCGCGTCTCTCGATGGAGGGCCGGTTGACTTGTTGAGAACTTACTTGGACGTCTGCGGTGTGGAGAATTCCGCAGATGCGCTCGCGGTTGATAGTGTTATTCCGTGGACTAGCTCTCCATGAGGTTTTCTGTTCGGCCTTGGTATCGGTGGTCGGCTTTACGTACTTGCCGTCTCGTGGTGATTCGGCCTTGGTACCAGTAGTTAGCCCTCGCACTTGCCCATTCGATTGTAGTGAAGTCTCATGATACGACCTTGGTACCTGGTAGTTAGCCGTCGTACTTGCCCCGGTCAGCTACGTGACCGACCTTGGTATCTGGTAGTCGGCTTTCGTACTTGCCCCGTGTCAGCTTCGTGGTTTGGTTGTATAGTATTGTTAGTACGGCTTTGGCATCAGGTAGGACTTGGTGTTCAGGTGTACTTGGGGTTATCATATCATAGATCGCGCAATGAGGAAGGTATTCCACGCATGATTGATGTTGTGGCGTGAGACCCATAATTATATTTGAGTAATGACTTGGAGGCGTGAGTCACGACTTGATATAATCGTTATATGTATCGTAGTTTGGTTATCATACATGTCTCCGCTTTATTTAGACTAATATGATTTCATTCTGATATTTTGATTTCATACTTGATACTGTTGTCTTGACCTCGCCCGGAGTGCGTTCATCTTGCAGTAGAGGTATATCTACCGTCGATCCCGCTTATAGGATCACATTTCAGCGTATTGGGAAGCTCGCTACTTGGAGGCTTATCTTTTGGTATGTTACCACGAGTGCAGAGGTTCTTGTACATTCGGGGTATGGCGGGCCACTGTCCCATCATAGTTGTTGTAAAATTTTAGAGTGCATGCTTGTTGTAGGCGGGGTTGTAAGGATTATGCTCGTTCAAATGTCGATATTTATATATTTGCAGAAAGGCAACCGTTTTGGTTGGCCTATTTTCTTTTATCTTGATCCATATCTAATTGTATGTTTTAAGTTTTTATTTTCGATGGTTTTTCTCTGATGTTGTTTCACTAGGGTGCAGGGTAAGGCACGATCCGGACCGGTTCGGTCGTGACAAAAGTGGTATCGAAGCGATTAATCCTCGGAAAGTGTCTCTGACCGTGTCTAGTAGAGTCTTGATTATCGGTGTGTTGTGCACCACATCTATAATCAGGAGGCTATAGGACATTTATGATTAGTTTCCATTCTTCTCATTCTGAGATCGTGCCTTAGAGCTGTGTGATAAGTTGGACCCCTCTGACGTATTCCTTTCCTTTACGATTATGCCTCGCGTAGGCAACCCGTGCCGAAGCAAGGCGGCGAGAGGACTGCGAGTAAGCGGCGATCTACGAAGACCACAATACACGAGCCTCAGTCCACGATGCAGGCGAGGAGATGGGTTACAAGGACTTGGCGATTATTCGCGAGGTTGTGGCGGACTTGAGAGATAAATTTGGGCCGAGTTCGATAACACCGATGGTTCACCTAGATCGAGATAGTTTGAGGCTACGGGATTTTACGAGTTGTAGCCGTAGTTTTATGGGTCGAGGCCGAGGATGATCCGCGAGGAGTTCATCAAGCGATTCTGGATCGTGAGAGTGATCAAGGCATCGGAGACCGAGTCGGTGGTCTAGGTTCGCATCGGTGCGTGATACCGCATGATCGTGGTTTGATTCGTGGGAGCTGTCGGGAGAGCATGCACTTCCAACCGTATGGAGCGAGTTCTCGGGGCATTTCTTGCACATTTCTTGCCTCGCGGATGAGGAGGGCTCGGTAACAGATTTTTGGTGTTGCGTAAGACGGGCGTCTGGTTCGGGAGTACAATGTGGAGTTTGACTCATTGGCGTCGTCCGCGTTGGTAGCTAGTATGGAGGATCGAGTGCGATATGTTCAGGCTCGATGATTACCTAGTAGAGAGTTGTTCGGTGTAGCTCTTGGGGGCATGGACATTGCCGCGCACGAACTTATGCACTTGGTGTGAGGAAGCGAGAGATCGACGGAATGGCCGAAATCGATGAAGAGGCGAACAGCGAGTCCTTTGGTGACTTTCAAGGCGGACCGCCTCAAAGTGAGCGATTATGCGCCTCACTTGATGCAAGTGGTCCCCCACCGTCGTCGGGACGTCTGGGATATTCATGAGCAGGTCAGGGCTCCCAGGTTTCAGATTTTCAGGGGAATAGGAGTGCTCGCCGGATGAGGTCACCCTTGTCTCAGTGTGGCCGTTGTGGAAAACTTCATAAGGGAGAGTGTCGTATTAATTTGGGAGATTGCTATACTTGCGGCCGACAGGGCCATTTGACGAGAGACTGTCCGACCAGGGGTAGCACTGGTGGGATAGCACATACTACTAGATCAGTTGCAGGTTCTTCACCTTCCATAGCTAGGCAGGATGTTCATACACAGCAGCCAGAGGTAAGTCGCGGTGGAAGTTCCCAGTTTTAGCGGTCCTTTGAACCGCCTATTTTCAGGTATATCCTTAACCCTCTATAGATTTGTATGTATTGATGATGTGTTTAGTGTTATGTTCGGATAGCTTTGTGCTAAAATGTGATTTAGAAGCCTGGTTAGTGAAAAGGGTAAGCCTGGGGTGAGAAAATGATGAACCTTAGAATATTATAGTTGAGACCTTAGATGTAAGGCCGTCTTGAGTACAAGATTTTGCGGGTGATCCTTGTCAGAATGTATAAGTATACGTACAGTAATTGTGGGATAATTCCGTGAGTTGTGTAAAATGGAAGTGGTAGCTTTCATGACGTAAATTAGTAAGATTGTTCCGGATCGGGGAACAAGAGTTTGGCGCGGTTATGGGGTCGGGTTGAGGACCATTCACGGGTCAACCCGCAGCCCGGTTTATGGTGGGGTCAGTTCGAGGTGGTCCCGCCAGGTGGTAGGATCACGAGGGTGCTAGGCCCAACTTTAGGTAACCATCGTATGAATTTGTGGATGCGTTCGACCAGAATCGGTTCGTGAAGGCCGGGAATGGCCTTAGAGGAAAGTGAAGCTAGTAAGATGACCAAGTTTGGAGGTGGTGACTCCAAAGTTTTGGGAACTGAAGCGATAACTGAAGTGTGGTACGTATACTAGAAGAGTTCAAGTGTTCGAGAAGGGCACGACGAGTAAGGAAGGAAAATCGTGTGTTATTTCGTGGCCAGGTGTGGCGTTGGCAACTTGTTAGAGGAACTTTATCGTTATCCGTCTTGAGAAGGAACATTCGGGACGAATGTTTCTAAGGAGGGGAGAATGTTATACCCCGTATTTCTAGAGTATGTACGTGAGGGCGTACGTATAAATTTAAGCCTTAAGGTTGGCAAGGTTCGAAATTTGTACACAAGTACCGAAAAGAGTCGTTTTCCGACGAAACGTTTTACAAACTTTGCGAAGGAAAAATTCCGGCTATGTCATTTATTATTTTTGCGGATTTTTCTGAGAGATGAAATATTTTGGACCAACGGGAGGGTGACACTTGTCACCCTCATTGGACGGCAATATTGGGCCAAAGTGGACGATTTTTTGTGGCTTTTGCTTAGTCAAGGTTAGGTAGGATATTTGTGGAGTAGATGAATAAGGTGTACTTGGGTAAATCTTGGCCTTACACTTGCCTAGCACTTGGCTTCATCTTGGCCATTGGTTGGCCATTGGTTGGCCTATAAATACACCCCTTAGTTGATGAACTTCTTCATCCAAAAATTGTTCTAAGTCTTGAAAGCCCTCTTCCCCCCTTCTTGTGGTTCTCGTCCAAGAGCCTTCCCCCTCCCCCCTTTGAGAAGCCTTGGCCGAGAGGGTACTCCCCCCTCCTAGTGGTGTGGCCGAAAGTACCCCCCCTTGCCTAGTTGTTTTCGTATAAATACACCCCCCTCTTGGTAGAAATACTCTCCAAGTATTGTTATAATGCCAAAATACTCTAGCCTATATACCTTGTAGTATTCCCAAGGTTACCTCTATACGAAAAGCCCAGAAATACTATTATACTTCCCCCCAGTCACAAAAACGAAACCCTAAGGAAAATCTTCATAGTCGGTTGAAGTATTAAGAAGAAGTTGCGTAGAACTTCTAAGGGTTGTTTGGAGCGGGTTGGAGCACCCAGAGTAGGAGCTAAACGTCGCTCATGATCGACATATATACTTGGATAATTTTGGGCTTACCGAGGTAAATAATCCTATCCTTCTATTGTAATTGGAAATTACATACTGTAGTTGTATAGAAATGAATATAAGATTCATAGAAGAGAGTTGAACTGTAATAGAAGGATATTACAGAAAAGACTTGAACTGAAATAACATGAGAAGAATATAAGTAGAAGATTAAACTGTACTTACATAGGACCGTATTTATAGTAGACTTATAACCTTTCTTGGTTGAATGTTCTGCGAGTAGCATGTACTACTTAGAAGGTGGACAAGGCTAGCCGGATTATAGCCGTGGAGCGTTTTGCTAATAGTCGATAATCGTCGCGAGGTATGTGATTCTTCCTATACTCTTGAGCATGATATTTTAAAGGAATATATATAGTACGGTAGACGTACGTGTGGCAATGTCTTTTGACTTAAGCCTGAATAATAAGAATCTGGAAGTATTTTACAAGAATATATATATAGTACGGTAGACGTACGTGTGTTAACTGAATGTAGTTTCACGGCAATGTCTTTTGACATAAGTCTGAATAATATATATATATATATATATATAGTACGGTAGACGTACGTGTGCTAACTGAACGTAGTTTTACGGCAATGTCTTTTGACTTAAGCCTGAATAATATATATATATATATATAGTACGGTAGACGTACGTGTGCTAACTGAACGTAGTTGTACGGCAATGTCTTTTGACTTAAGCCTGAATAATAAGAATCTTGAAGTATTTCAAAAGAATTAAGAAACCTTTTTGAAAGAAGAGTAATGCTTGGTTTTAAAAGCTTAAGGGTTATAGTAGCTTATGGGAAGTTAGGTATAACGACTTAAGAGAGAGAAAAAGAATGGTTTATTAATTTTAGAAGTTAAGAGACTTGATCTTAAAAGATAAGAGACTTGACTTAAATGAATTAATATAAATTTTGTGTGAAACCTCATTCGTGAGTAATGAGTACTTGGTTTTTAAAAGGAATAATGTTTTACTGATTTCGGAAATCAGAATAAGTATCGAACAAACCACAGCAGCGTTAATAAAGGGAAATGTATTGACTAATAAAGTATTATTAAAACCAGTAGAAACCTCCATCTGCATAGAAGCTAAGATGAGACAAAATGATATTACATTTCCTAGATCATGGCTGCTTTAATAAGATTGTTATGAACAAAGAATAACCTACTCACACATAAGGCATATGTTTCTCAAACTGTTTTAAAGGATTAAAACTATGAACTACGAAACCTTTTCAAAAATGAGAAACTTGAGCTTTTGAAATTAGGCAAACTTGAACGTTTGGAAAATAATGTTGTTACTTGATTTTACAAAGGGAAGTGTTTTGGTTTACTTAACAATGTTAGTCACTCTATTTTTTATACTACGGGTATCGGGTGACCTTTGTAAAAGAAATGGATCTTTAAAAGGAATTTAACGTACGTAGTACTTTAGGGTTAAAACCCGGACTTTGACATAAAATGAAAGTACCTTGAGTTGTGTATAACTTTCCTATGCTTGTTGTTGTGAAACTTGCCTATGCTTATTGTGATAGCCTTTGTTGTGCAAGAATTGTGTTTCTATACTACGGCGTCTCTCGATGGAGGGCCGGTTGACTTGTTGAGAACTTACTTGAACGTGCCGGCAGTGACGGAGAATTCCACGGGTACGCTCCTGTTGATAGTATTATTCCATGGACTAGCTCTCCATGAGGTTTTACTGTTCGGCCTTGGTATCTGGTGGTCGGCTTTCGTACTTGCCCCGTCTCGTGGCTGATTCGGCCTTGGTACCTGGTAGTTAGCCCTCGCACTTGCCGTTCGATTGTAGTGTGAAGTCTCGTGATCTGACGCGGTACCTGGTAGTTAACCCTCGTACTTGCCCGGTCGACTCGTGACCGGCCTTGGTATCTGATAGTCGGCCGTACTTGCCCGTATCGACCGTGGTTTGGTTGTATAGTATTGTTAGTACGGCTTTGGCATCGTAGGATTTGGTGTTGGTGTACTTCTTGGGGTTATCATATCATAGGCTGCCGCGGTGAGGAAGGTATTCTACGCATGATTGATGTTGTGGGCGTGAGACCATAATTATATTTGAGTAATGACTTGGAGGCGTGAGTCACGACTTGATATAATCGTTATATGTATCGTAGTTTGGTTATCATACATGTCTCCTGCTTTATTTAGACTATTATGATTTTATTTACGATATTTTCATTTCACATACTTAGTACTGTTGTCTCGACCTCTTCGGGGATGCGTTCATCCGCAGTAGAGTACATCTACCGCCGATCCCGCTTATAGGATCACATTTCAGCGTATTGGGAAGATCCGTTCCTTGGAGGCTTATCTTTTGGTATGTTACCACAGTGCAGTAGGTTCTTGTAAATTCGTGGTATGGCGGGGCCTGTCGACATAGTTGTTGTAAAATCTTAGAGTGCATGTACTTTGTTGTGGCGGGGTTGTAAGGATTATCGCTCAAATGTCGATATTTATATATTTGCAGAAAGGAAACCGTTTTGGTTGGCCAATTTTCTTTTATCTTGATCCATATCTAATTGTATGTTTTAAGTTTTTATTTCCGCTGGTTTTTCTCTGATGTTGTATCACTAGGTGCCGGTAAGGCACGATCACGCCCGGGTTCGGGTCGTGACAAATTTAACCCGCACAATGGCCGCATGCCCCGACATCTCACCTCGGTATAAACATGGCCCTGGAACCGTCCTAGTGGGCCCATACCCGTGGACCATCCAACGTGTCGGTATGCCCAAAGGAGATAACATATAACAATCCCTGTGGAAGCATACCCGTGGGCTACCCAACATGTCGGTATGTCCAAACAACTAACAAGATAATACCCACTGTGGAAGCATACCCGTGGGCTACCCAACGTGTCAGTATGTCCAAACAACTACAAGAGAATACTCACCGTGGAAGCATACCCGTGGGCTACCCAACGTGTCTGTATGTCCAATCAAATAACAATATTAACACCCCTAGTGGAAGCATACCTGTGGGCCTCCCAACGTGTCAGTATGTCCATCAAGAATCGATATAGTGGAAGCATACCCGTGGACCATCCAACGTGTCAGTATGTCCATCAATCAACCAGATAGCCGGCCCTCCAACGAGAGACGCGGTAGCACAGAAATACAACACTTGCACAACAAGAGCTATCACAACAAGCATAGGCCAGTTCAACGTACTTTCATTTCATGTCAACAATTCCGGGTTTCAACCCCAAAATACTACATACTTTCATAACCAAGCCACTTATGTTTTTCCATTCACAAGAGTTCAATATTTGAAAACAAGTTGCTTCTCTTTTTCCAAAAAAATCAAGTTACCATTCTAAATCCAATAATGAATCCATTTCTTTATTTTCCATAAAGTCGTTATAACTAACTTCCCATAAAGCTATTATAACACTTTATGCTTTAAAACAAAACCAGCCAAAACCATGCCTTTCTTTTAAAACAAAACACTTCAAATTCTTAAGTCTCTTTTCTTTTAGAAATCGAGTTCCTTACTTTGGAATTCTTAAGAAGATCGAAACTTGATTACAATAATTCTTATTAGAGCAGTCATGATCTAGGAAATGTAATACAATTTTGTCTTATCTTAGCTTCTATGCAGATGGAGGTTTCTACTGGTTTTAATATGATTAATTGTCATTACTTCTTTCCTTTATTAACGCTGCATTGGCTTGTTCGATTCTCCTTCCCATTTCCGAAATTTAGGTAACATTATTCTTTTAAAAACCAAGTACTCATTTCTCACGAATGAGGTTTCACACTTTTCAACACCACTTAGGTCAATTATAAGTCAAGTCTCTTATCTTTTGAAAACAACAAACCATTCTTTTACCTACATAAAGTGGTTATAACAGACTTCCCATAAAGCCGTTATAACACTTTATGTTTTAAACCAACCAATTACAACTATAAGCCCTTATGAGACCAAGAGGGCTTATTCTTTAACCACCGAGTACTTATTACTAACGAATAAGATTTTCCTGCTTTTTCAAACAATCAAGACCTTTACACTTCATATCAAGTCAAGGCACAACAAGGGAAATCAAATTCCTTTAACACACGTGCATCTACTGCACTATATATTTCACAAATAATCATGCTGAAGAGGATAGGAAGAATCACATACCTCGCGACGATTATCGACGGTTAGCAAAATGCTCCACAGTACTTTCCCCCCTTAAGTAGAATGTGCTACTCGTAGCACTTCAATCCTAATAAGGTCATAAAATGTCTATCAAACTCTAGCTTCGAACGTAGAATAAACTAAGTGCAAGGTCCCTATTTCTACGGAAATTTGGACAGAACTTCCTTTGTTTCTACTTACTAAGCCACCTTTTTCAAGGTCGAATTTCAATAACCAACGCCACATCTAAGGCACACAGTTCAGCTAACCCCAAAGGGGATTACACGCCTTTACAGGACGCGTAAAATTCCGCCCCACAATGATACAAAATAAACCAATAATTTCCATGCCAATCTTAGCCAACAATATAACCAATACTAACCCCTTTCAACTCTTTTCCAATCCAAGTTCTTAGGTCTAACATGATATCTAGCCCTAGACATCTTCAACAACTACAATCCCCCTTTAACAACATGCGACGACCCAATTAGTAACCAAATTGAAGTTATCAACTTAAGGCTAACATGCCCATTTCAGTTTTCAACAAGACAACAAGATCCAAATCTATTCAAATATAACAGCCTCAGGCGCAATTCTAAACTACTAAAACAAGTATAACTCATATCCAAGAGAAGGGGAAACTTTTACCTTTGGAGAAACCCACAAAAGCCCCTTTCTTCCACTTCTTTTCCGTCAAACTCATCTACCAGCGCTCCCCACAAGTTTACCCACACTTTTCCTTCTTGCCGCCGCTCCAACAATTTCCTCTTAGGCTAGGTTTCCTTCAAAAATCAAGAGAGAAGGGAGAGGATTTTCTTAGGAGGGTTTCCAAATGAAATGGCCAAGTCTTCCAAGACTTGGCCCTTTTCCTGGTCAAAAGGATGGGAGGGACACTTTTCCCCCTCCCATGGGTCCTTTTCGAAAATATCCCCTGATTTCAGCCTTTACCGCAGAAAAATCCCGCCTTGGCGCGCCCACTTCGAAAATAATTTCCCGCGTTGCGCGTCGCATTCGCGCCGCGGCGCTGCAACCCCTGTGAACCCCGGTACAACCGCGCGGCCCATTCGGCGCCACGGTACTGCACCTAAACCGAAACCACTGCTTTGCCTGACTGCGCACCAAACTTGAAACTTCCATAACTTTTGACTCCGATGTCCTATCGACGAACGGTTTGTTGCGTTGGGATCTAGATTTAACGGACTACACCCTAGGCTTTTTGAACACCTCGAAGTTCTTAACAACTGGGGTACAACACTCCAAGGTAGACTCAAAATCCGTCCAACCCATGTTTGTCAACTTATCTATCAACTTCCAAATCTTATATTCCTTGGTATGTTCTTATCTTAACTCCTTGAATTTACGGGGTGTAACATTCTCCCCCCCTTAGAAACATTCGTCCCGAATGTTCCTTCTAAGTCTCTAAAATGCAGACGCCGGTATAGTCTTCACTACTCCACTCACAACAGAATCAGTTATGCCACTCATGGACTTATCACCCGAAAAATACTCCCCACGTACTATGTACTTCTGACAAGGATCACTGTAAAATCTTTTACTCTAGTCGGCCTTACCTCTAAGGTCTCGATTGTTATAAATTCTAAGGTTCAAAATTTTCTCATCCCCAGACTTACCCTTTTCACAAATCAGGCTTCTAAATCACATTTTTAACACAAAGTTATCCGAACATAGCACTTAACACATCACCATAACATCAATGCATACTAGTCTCTAGAGGGTTAAGAATATACCTGTAACTACTGCTTCACTTTCTCTTTTTGTCGTTCTACTCATGTTCCTTCCACACGCAGCGCACAAAAGGAGGAGATGAATCAGCCACAGATCCCGAAGACTGAGTCTCTACATCCGCGCTACCTCTGGTTGGACAATTCCTCGCAAAATGGCCCTACTGGCCGCACGCAAAGCAAACTCCCATTCCAGCACGACACTCCTCATCATGGAGCCTACCACAACGGCCACAACAAGGTAGGAGTGGTCCCATCTGACTAACGTCCCTGCTCCACCAAAAACCTGAAACCTTGGAGCCCTGACCTGCTCCGGAATCTCCCGAACGTCCTGAAGACTGTGGCGGAGCACTCCGTACTGGCGGAGGCGCACAACTAGTCTGCTGCTGAGGCTGCCTGCCTCGAAGGTCACCAGAGGACCCTGCTGTCCTGGCCCTCTTCTGCTGATCTTGGTTATTCCGTCTACCTCTACGCTCCTCACACCCAAGTGCATAAGCCTGCATGCGGGTAATATCCATGCCTGGCTGCAGAGCTACTCCCGTGCAACTCTCTGCTAAGTAGTCATCGAGTCCTGTGACATAACTGTGCACTCTATCCTCCATATCGGCCACCAGTGCGGGGACATACCGAGCCAATGAGTCAAACTCTACATTGTACTCCCGAACTGTGCGCCCTCTTTGTCTTAGCATCAAAAATCTGTCGGCCCGTGTCCTCCTCATCTGTGGAGGCAAGAAATGGACAAGGAAAGCCTCTGAGAATTCGCCCCAACCAGCTGGAGGTGCATGCTCCCCCCGGGACAGCTCCCACGAATCAAACCAGTCGACTGCAGTATCACGCAGCCGATGCGAACCTAAGACCACCGACTCGATCTCCGAAGCCTTGATCACTCTCATGAAAGCAGAATCGCTTGATGAACTCCTGCGGATCATCCTCAGGCCTCGCCCCGTCGAACTCAGGGGGGCTGCAGCGCAAAAGGTCCCGTCGTCTCAAACTATCTGACCTCGGGTGAACCATGGTGCTACTTTGCGAATCGGTCTATCCTCGTGCCTGGCCACGATCCTGGCCAATAACTGGGCCATCTCCTTGTAACCCATCTCCTCTGCCCCAGGCTGTGGGACTGGAGGCTCAGGTGCCGTGGTCTCAGTAGAGACCGCTGCTGCTCTACTCGCAGCTCCCTCTGCTGCCTTGCCCTTCTGGGCTCTGGTTGCCTTGCGTGGAGGCATCACTGGTATACAAAGAATACGTCAGAGGGAGTCCAACTTATAACACAGCTCTAAGGCACGATCTCAGAGTGAGAAGAATGGAAACCAATCCTAAATATCCTATAGCCTCCTGATTATAGATGTGGTGCACAACACACCGATAATCAAGACTCTACTGGATACGGTCTGTAGACACTTTCCGAGGATTAACTGCTCTGATACCACTTTTGTCACGACCCGACCTCGGGCCCGTGACTGGTGCCTTACCCCGGGCACCCTAGTGATACAACATCAGAGAAAAACCAGCGGAAATAAAAACTCAAGAAAGAAAACAGTGAAATAAGAAAGCAGGCTAACCCAAACGGTTACCTTTTTGTACATAAATTAAAACTTGAACAGTTACATCCCTTACAAACCTGCCTGGCAACAACTCTGCACCTCTAAGAATTTTGAAACCATAATGACGGGACAGGGCCCCGCCATGCCCCTGAATATACAAAAGTCTACTACTTCAGGGAACCGTACCACAGGACAAGCTTCCGGAGATATGGAGCTTTCCGAGAACCGAACAACGATCCTAAGAGTGTGGATCAGCAAGCTATGTACCTCAACCTGCGGCATGAACGCAGCCCCCCGAAGGAGGTCAGTACAACAGGTACCAAGTATGTGAAACTGAAAATACTGTAAATGAAATCATAATAGTCTATATAAAAACAGGAGACATGTATGATAACCAAACTACAGTTCACAATATATATTAGCAGTCATGTCAAGATAGGGACTCATGCCCGTGAAATCATCACTCAAATACAACCCGGGAATTTAACCCGCACAATGGCCGCATGCCCCGATATCTCACCTCGGTATAAGCATGGCCCTGGAACCGTCCTAGTGGTCCCATACCCGTGGACCATCCAACGTGTCGGTATGCCCAAAGGAGATAACAGATAACAATCCCTGTGGAAGCATACCCGTGGGCTACCCAACGTGTCGGTATGTCCAAACAACTAACAAGATAATACCCACTGTGGAAGCATACCCGTGGGCTACCCAACGTGTCAGTATGTCCAAACAACTACAAGAGAATACTCACCGTGGAAGCATACCCGTGGGCTACCCAACGTGTCAGTATGTCCAATCAAATAACAATAATAACACCCTTAGTGGAAGCATATGTTATACCCCGTAGTTCCAGGGTATGTATGCGAGGACGTACGTACGAGAATACGACAGAAAGATTGGAAAGGAGGAAAGAGGTGAATTTTCCACGGAAAAGTTTCCGGTTTTTGTGAAGGAAAAGGTTCGTTAATGGGAATTGGATTCCCAGATTTGGTATTCGGACTTCCTGGAATATTAGAGAATTATGGAATTTTAGTTTCGGAAATGGTCACGTGGGCCCACGGGAGAAATTCTGTTTTGTAGCCGCTTTGATTTTGAGATTTTGGCGTTATGGATATTTTGGAAGACGAAATATTTTGGGACGAATCGGGAGACACGTGTCACCCCACGTGGCACCCTTGGGCGAAATATGTTTGTGCACAACACGGTTAGAGTCGTTTTTTAAACGTTCTACCTAACTTGCGAAGGGTAAATTACGGCTATGTCATTTAGTATTTTTGCGGATTTTCCGAGAGACGAAACGTTTTGGACCAACGAGAGGGCAACACTTGGCACCTCTCGTTGGTGGACTGAAGAAGGCGTTAGGGCCGATTGAATGAGCAAGTCTTGGTTGATTTTTGTGTAGATATTTGTGAGGGTTTTAAGGAGTAGGGTCTAGGGGCACTTGGGCATATCTTGGCCTCCAATTGCCCCCCCACTTGGCTAGATCTTGGCCATTGGTTGGCCTTTGCTTGGCCTATAAATACCCTCCCCCTTTGAAGACTTCTTCATCCATTCCATAATTTCCAAGTCTTGAAAACCTCCCTCCCTCCTGGTTGGTTTCGTCCCTCCCCTCTTCCTTTGTGAGGCCTTGGTGAGGTGCACCCTCCTAGAGGCCTTGGCCAAGGGGTACACCCCCCCTCCTAGTGGTGTCCGTGGGTACCCCACTCTTGGTAGGAAATACTCTCCAAGTATTGTTATAATGCCCAAATTACCTTAGTAGTATACCTTGTAGTATTCTAAGGTTATACCTATCTGAAAAGCCCTAACTACTATTATACTTCCGTCAGTCACAAAACCGAAACCCTGGGAAAACCTCCATAGTCCGTTGGAGTATTGTGTAGAAGTTGGTTAGAACTTCTAAGGGTGGTTTAGAGCGGGTTGGAGCGCTCGGAGTTGGAGCTAAACGATTGCCCAGGATCGACTTTATACTTGGATAATTATGGGCTTATCGAGGTAAATATCTTGTCCCTCTATTGTAATTGGAAATTACATGTTGTTAGATTATATAGTTGAAGTATACTATATATAGAACTAAGCTTAATCTTTGGCAATGTCTTTTGACTTAAGCACAAGAATCGAATCAACTGTAATTACATAGGTGCGTATTCTAGACTTGTGTAGTAATCTTGTGGAGTAGAATTGTACCGTTCGGGTTAGATGTATAACCCCTGGTTGGCTTGGTAGCGGCCCGTAAGAGGAGGAGATTTCTGTTGTTGCGGGGAGGTGTTGCGAATTTTACGTAGAATGTTCTACGATAAGATCTTGATGTTAATAAGCGCCTCGTGGCCTATAGGTTGAAGTACTACGTGTGGCGCGTTCTACTTGGCTTAGGAGTAGCCGGCGGTTGGAAGTACTTGGGCGTTTTGCTATTAGTCGATACTCGTCGCGAAGTGCGTGAACCTCTTCCTATCTCTTCTAGCATGATATGTGTGAACTATGTAGTGCGGTGAGCGTCACATGTACTAAATGTATTTGATTGGTGTAAAACATAAAGTGTTATAACGGCTTTATGGGAAGTTGGTTATAACGGCTTTATGTTGGTAAGAAAATACATGTGGTTTTAAAAGGTAATCGATTTGAACTATAAGCGGCTTGTTATGTGTTAATAAAGAACTTGAAGTATTTCAAAGAGTTTTGAATCATTTTGAGAGAAGAAGTAATACTTGATTTGTTTTGAAAACTTAAGAGTTATACTAGCTTTATGGAAAGTTAGGTATAACGTCTTAAGAATGTTTCTTGATTTTGGAAATCGTAATGTGTATCGACAAACCACTGCAGCGTTAATAAAAGGAAATGTTTTGTGATTAAGTATTATTAAAACCAGTAGAAACTTCCATCTGCATAGAAGCTAAGATGAGACAAAATGATATTTCCTAGATCATGGCTGCTGTAATAAGATTGTTGTAAACAAGAATATCCTACTCACATATAAGACTTATGTTTCTCAGATAGTTTAAAGAAGAATTATATTCTTAAATGAATAAGACTATGAACTACGAAACCTTTCTAAGTAAGAAACATGAACATTTGAAATTAGGCAAACTTGGACGTTTGGAAAAAAATGTTGTTACTTGAGTTTTACAAAGAGAAGTGTTTTGATTTACTTCAAAAGATAATCACTATATTTTCATATACTACGGGCATTGTGTGACTTTTGTGAAAGTAACGTATCTTTTAAAGAGTTAATGTATGAAGTACTTTGGGAATAAAACCCCGAACTTGTTAGCCTATAGTGGAGAGTACCTTGTGTGTATAACTTGATTGTGTTGGTTTGTGATAGCCTTGTAATACTTTCTTGTTGATTTGATAAGTAAACATGCTAGGATGCTACGTGTGTTAGTATCTTGTGATGTTTGTGTAAAGGGGTTTTTCCTTTGTTGTGCTTATGTTGTTTAACGATAAGCTGTTATGATAGTATTATACATCACTCATCTCTTGAGATGATTAGGGGTTGCGCCCTCCGTCTGGGGTAGACTTCGGCGGTCGATGGACCTATGATTCGAGACTACCTATGCGGGTCCGGGGGCTATCGCGGAATCGCGGGAGTTCCGTGTTAGATGCGGCCCTTGTGGTCATGCGGTCCTTGTGGCCATGCGGACGGCGAGTCGGGGCGGCTGCCGGGAGTAGCTACCCTCGATGCGGGGTTATACCTCATGCGGGCGATCTGATTGGCCTATGCGAGTGCGGAAAGTTCGAGGGCTGACGCGCACATTAGATCTGCGGGCAAGTGGTGAACTTTGATCATGTGACGATGCAGACAGATCTTATGATCTGATTCATGACCTTGTTGTGCGTAGGTGTTAGTAGTCGGCTATGCCTTCGCACTTACCGCATGCGTGTTATTATGCACAGTGGGACCTGGTGTTCATGTGTGTTTCCTTGGTGCTTTTATATCATAAACTGTCGGCAGTGAGGAAGGTATTCCACGGGCATGATTGATGTTGTGGGCGTGAGACCCATTGTTATATTTGAGTGATGACTTGAAGGCATGAGTCCCTGACTTGACATGACTGCTTATTATTGTGAACTGTAGTTTGGTTATCATACATGTCTCCTGCTTTATAGACTATTATGATTTCATTTACAGTATTTTTAGTTTCACATACTCGGTACTGTTATCGACCTCCTTGAGGGCTGCGTTCATGCCGCAGTAAAGGTACTCGATCATCGATCCTCGCTCTTAGGGTCACGATTCGGCGTGTGGGAAAGCTCGTTTCTCGGAGGCTTATCGATGGTATAGTCCCTGTTGTTGTAAGTGTTTACATTCGTGGTATGGCGGGCCCCTGTCCGCCATTGTTGTCGTATCATTTCTTAGAAGTGCATGAAATCTTGTTGTGGCGGTGGTTTGTAAAAAAAGATTAAAGCTGTTCATGTTGGAAAAAGTTGTTATTTATATATATCTTAGAAAGGCAAGTTTTCTCAGTTATTGTTTCATATTTCATAATATGTCTTGTATTGTTTATGTTCCGATTTCTCGATGTTGTATCACTAGGGTGCCCGGTAAGGCACGATCCACGGGCGGAATCGGGTCGTGACAAAAGTGGTATCGAGCGATTAATCCTCGGAAAGTGTCTGAGCCGTATCCGGTAAGTCTTGATTATCGGTGTGTTGTGCACCACCAATAATCGAGAGGCTATAGGATATTTAGGATTGGTTTCTATTCTTCTCACTCTGAGATCGTGCCTTAGAGGTGTGTTGTAAGTTGGACCCTCGACGAAATTCATTCCCTTATCGTTATGCCTCGCGTAGGCAACCGGGCCCGGGAGGCGGGGCGGCAGGAGGCTGCGAGTTGAGTTCGAAGGTTGCGAGGGCACAGCCCTATCATTACCTAGGGTAGTGCTTCATTCGGGATTTCTGCGGCGTCACTAGCCCCAGTGAGTTTAGCACGATGGCGGCGGTTCCTCTGCGTCCATGATATTTGAACCTTCGTTCACGGCCAGAACAGTGAATATAGATTGCAAAGGCGACCACATTACTAGCTATGGATTTGGCTACAGAGATTATACCGATGTACCACGAGTCTTGATGACTACCTAAGAGAGGTTGTGCAAGAGTAATTCTTGATTGGGCTTGAGCATGGCACGTATGCGGGCTTATGTCGTGGCGAAAAAGCGTAGAGATCGACGGGTTAACGAGGCGAGAAGAGGGCGGAGCGTGAGTCCTTCGGTAACTTTCAAGGTGAGTATACCTTAAGTGCTATGTTCTGATAGCAGCGTGGTAGTTGTGATTAGAAATCCTGGTGGGTTAACCGAGTAAGATTTTGGGGGATAGAGAAGGTGTGAGCCTTAGAGTGTTATACGTACAGACCTTAGAGGTAAGGCCATCTCAAGTAAAGGTGTAGTGTTATGTTTGATCCTTATCGGAGTGCATAGTGCACGTGAGCTATGTTTGGGATAGGTCCCTAAGTGGTATGAAATGAAAGAGGGTAGTTGAGCTAAGAAGACCGCTAGGTTTTCGTAACGTGTTTTGAGAGATTGTTCCTTCGGGGAGATAGTATTTTGCGCCTTGCCGGGTCGGGTTGAGGCCACGTTGCGGGTCAACCCGCGGCATGTTTGGTGGTGGGGTCTGGTTGTGGTGGTCGCCTTGTGGTAGGAGTCACGAGGGTGTTAGGCTCGAGTTTAGTTAACTAGCGTGCGAGTTCGTGGATGCGTTCGACCCGATGGTCGGTCGATGAGCAGCCCATCGTGTTCTTCGATCGGGACCGTTCACTCGGCGATGTTGATTTAGCGAAAGGTTGTAAAGGCTGCACGAGGTGCCTACCTTCACCTTATGGCGACGGTGGAGCCAGTTCTGGCTGTTTTTGTTTGGAAGTTTTACGAGCGGGGTTAAGGACTCGGTGAGTCTCGAGAATCGCGTTCGCCACCGGGCGGTGTGTGGATTTGGGGGTAGTTGCGAGGATTGTTGTCTCTGTGGAGGAGGCGTTTAAGCTACCATTTCGGTGTTCGGATGTCGCCTTACGAAGCCTTGTAGAGGCGAAGTGTAAGTTGCGGTCGATTGGTTCGATGTTGGCAAGGTTGAATAGTTGGATCGAGCTTGTTCCGTGACGGTGGATAGGGTAAAGCTCGTCTAGAAGAAGTTACGGCGGCTCGGAGGAATCGTGTGGATGATCGGCGACGCCAGAGTTCGAGTTGACGGTCGGTCTTCTTGAAAGTACCACCCGGACGAGTGTGACGAGTTTGGAAAGCGAAGGAACTTAGCGGGTTACTTTGGGCCTTTAAGAGTTCATGTGAAGAATAGGCGGGTTGCCTATATGTTAGCTTTTGCCGTCCGACTTAAGAGGCGGGGCGTCCGGTCTTCGTATTGTTATGTTCGGAAAGTATCGAAGATCCATCGAATGTTCCCGATTAATGATGCCACGTAAAGAGATAGTAACCCGAGTTTTGGAAACTAAAGCGATGCTCGAGAAATGTGGTAAGGGTTCGAGTGTCTGACGGCCGATGATCGCATGCGGCCGGTACCATTTGTTGGGTCGTCGGAGCAAGGCTCGCGACAAAGTGACAAAAGTGGTATTATTTGTGGTGATATAGAGGTGTTTCCTCGTGGGCTTGGATGTAAGTCTTTGCGCAGTGTTTCCGTGGCAGTGTGGCGAGATTGTTCTCATAAGTATAGTAGTAGAGACTATATCGCTTGTATGTTTGGGGACTTGGAAGGAACATTCGGGACGAATGTTTCTAAGGAAGAATGTTATACCCGTAGTTCCGGTATGTATGCGAGGGCGTGCGTGCGAGAATACGAGAAAGGTGGAAAGGAGGAAAGGGTGAATTTTCCACGGAAAAGTTTCGGTTTTGTGAAGGAAAAGGTTCGTTAATGGGAATTGGATTCCCAGTTTGGTATTCGGACTTCTGGAATATTAGAGAATTATGGAATTTTAGTTTGGAAATGGTCACGTGGGGCCCACGGAGAAATTCTGATTTTGTAGGCCCGCTTTGATTTTGAGATTTTGGCGTTATGGATATTTTGGAAGACGAAATATTTTGGGCGAATCGGGGCGACACGTGTCACCCCATGTGGCACCCGGGCGAAATATGTTTGTGCAACACGGTTAAGTCGTTTTTACGAAACGTTCTACCTAACTGCGAAGGGTAAATTACGGCTATGTCATTTAGTATTTTTGCGGATTTTTAGAGAGGCGAAACGTTTTGGACCAACGAGAGGGCAACACTTGCACCTCGTTGGTGGACTGAAGGCGTTAGGGCCGATTGAATGAGCAAGTCTTGGTTGATTTTTGTGTAGATATTTGTGAGGGTTTTAAGGAGTAGGGTCTAGGGGCACTTGGGCATATCTTGGCCTCCACTTGCCCCACTTGGCTAGATCTTGGCCATTGGTTGGCCTTTGCTTGGCTATAAATACCCTCCTTTGAAGACTTCTTCATCCATTCCATAATTTCCAAGTCTTGAAAACCTCCTCCTCCTTGTTGGTTTCGTCCCTCCTCTTCCTTTGTGAGGCCTTGGCCGAGGTGCACCCACTCCTGAGGCCTTGGCAGAGGTACACCCCTCCTAGGGGTGTGCCGTGGGGTACCCCCCCCTCTTGGTAGGAAATACTCTCCAAGTATTGTTATAATGCCCAAATTACCTTAGCCGTATACCTTGTAGTATTCTAAGGTTATACCTATACGAAAAGCCCGGAACTACTATTATACTTCCCGTCAGTCACAAAACCGAAACCCTAGGAAAACCTCCATAGTCCGTTGGAGTATTGTGTAGAAGTTGGTTAGAACTTCTAAGGGTGGTTTAGAGCGGGTTGGAGCGCTCGGAGTTGGAGCTAAACGATTGCCCAGGATCGACTTTATACTTGGATAATTATGGGCTTATCGAGGTAAATATCTTGTCCCTCTATTGTAATTGGAAATTACATGTTGTTAGATTATATAGTTGAAGTATACTATATATAGAACTAAGCTTAGTACTGCGGCAATGTCTTTTGACTTAAGCCTGAAGAAGCGAAGCTGTAATTACATAGGTGTATTCTGATGAACTTGTGTAGTAGTACTGTGGAGTAGAATTGTACCCGTTCGGGTTAGATGTATAACCCCCCCTGGTTGGCTTGGTAGCCGGCCCCGTTAGAGGAGGAGATTTACGCTGTTGCGGGGGGGGGAGGTGCTGCCGAATTTTCTGTAGAATGTTCTACGATAAGATCTTGATGTTAATAAGCGCCTTGTGGCCTTATAGGTTGAAGTACTACGTGTGGCGCGTTCTACTTGGCTTAAGGAGTAGCCGGCGGTTGGAAGTACTTGGAGGTTTTGCTATTAGTCGATACTCGTCGCGAGGTATGTGAACCTCTTCCTATCTCTTCTAGCATGATATGTGTGAACTATGTATTACGGTAGACGTACATGTACTAAATGTATTTGATTGGTGTAAAACATAAAGTGTTATAACGGCTTTATGGGAAGTTGGTTATAACGGCTTTATGTTGGTAAGAAAATACATGTGGTTTTTAAAAGGTAATCGATTTGAACTATAAGCGGCTTGTTATGTGTTAATAAAGAACTTGAAGTATTTCAAAAGAGTTTTGAATCATTTTGAGAAGAAGTAATACTTGATTTGTTTTGAAAACTTAAGAGTTATACTAGCTTTATGGAAAGTTAGGTATAACGTCTTAAGAATGTTTCTTGATTTTGGAAATCGAATGTGTATCGACAAACCAACTGCGGCGTTAATAAAAGGAAATGTTTTGTGATTAAGTATTATTAAAACCAGTAGAAACTTCCATCTGCATAGAAGCTAAGATGAGACAAAATGATATTTCTAGATCATGCTTTCTGTAATAAGATTGTTGTAAACAAGAATATCCTACTCATATAAGACTTATGTTTCTCGGATAGTTTAAAGAAGAATTATATTCTTAAATGAATAAGACTATGAACTACTGAAACCTTTCTAAGTAAGAAACATGAACATTTGAAATTAGGCAAACTTGGACGTTTGGAAAAAAATGTTGTTACTTGAGTTTTACAAAGAGAAGTGTTTTGATTTACTTCAAAAGATAATCACTATATTTTCATATACTACGGGCATTGTGTGACTTTTGTGAAAGTAACGTATCTTTTAAAGAGTTAATGTATGAAGTACTTTGGGAATAAAACCCCGAACTTGTTAGCCTATAGTGGAGAGTACCTTGTGTGTATAACTTGATTGTGTTGGTTTGTGATAGCCTTGTAATACTTTCTTGTTGATTTGATAAGTAAACATGCTAGAATGCTACGTGTGTTAGTATCTTGTGATGTTTGTGTAAAGGGGTTTTTCCTTTGTTGTGCTTATGTTGTTTAACGATAAGCTGTTATGATAGTATTATACATCACTCATCTCTTGAGATGATTAGGGGTTAAGCGCCCTCCGTCGCGGGGTAGACTCAGCGGGTCGATGGACTATGATTCGAGACTACCTACGCGGGTCGAGGGCTATGCGGGCTGCGGGAGTTCCGAGTTAGGATCACGGCCCTTGTGGTCATGCGGTCCTTGTGGCCGTGCGGACGGCGAGTCGGGGCGGCTGCCGGAGTAGCTACCCTCGATGCGGGGTTATACCTCATGCGGGCGATCTGATTGGCCTATGCGAGTGCGGAAAGTTCGAGGCTAGACGCGCATTAGATCTGCGGGCAAGTGGTCGGCTTTGATCATGTGGCCGGTGCAGACAGATCTTATGATACGATTCATGACCTTGTTGATGCGTGGGTGTTAGTAGTCGGCTATGCCTTCGTACTTACCCTGTACGTGTTATTATGGCACAGGTGGGACCTGGTGTTCATGTGTGTTCCTTGGTGCTTTTATATCATAAACTGCCGGCAGTGAGGAAGGTATTCCACGGGCATGATTGATGTTGTGGGCGTGAGACCCATTGTTATATTTGAGTGATGACTTGAGGGCGTGAGTCCCTGACTTGACATGACTGCTTATTATTGTGAACTGTAGTTTGGTTATCATACATGTCTCCTGCTTTATAGACTATTATGATTTCATTTACAGTATTTTTAGTTTCACATACTCGGTACCTGTTGTACTGACCTCCTTCGGGGGGCTGCGTTCATGCCGCAGGTAAAGGTACACCAGTCATTGATCCTCGCTCTTAGGGTCACAGTTCAGCGTGTGGGAAAGCTCCGTTTCTCCGGAGGCTTATCAGTGGTATAGTCCCCTGTTGTTGTAAGTGTTTACATTCAGGGGTATGGCGGGGCCACATCCGCCATTGTTGTCGTATCATTTCTTAAGTGCATGTAATCTGTTGTGGCAGGGTTTGTAAAAAGGATTAAAACTGTTCATGTTGGAAAAAGTTGTTATTTATATATATGCCGAAAGGCAAGTTTTTCTCAGATTATTGTTTCATATTTCATAATATGTCTTGTATTGTTTTATGTTCCGCTGATTTCTCTGATGTTGTATCACTAGGGTGCCCGGGGTAAGGCACCAGTCACGGGCCCGGAATCGGGTCGTGACAGCATACCCGTGGGCCTCCCAACGTTTCAGTATGTCCATCAAGAATCGATATAGTGGAAGCATACCCGTGGACCATCCAACGTGTCAGTATGTCCATCAATCAACCAGATAGCCGGCCCTCCAACGAGAGACGTGGTAGCACAGAAATACAACACTTGCACAACAAGAGCTATCACAACAAGCATAGGCCAGTTCAACGTACTTTCATTTCATGTCAACAATTCCGAGTTTCAACCCCAAAATACTACATACTTTCATAACCAAGTCACTTATGTTTTTCCATTCACAAGAGTTCAATATTTGAAAACAAGTTGCTTCTCTTTTTCCAAAAAAATCAAGTTACCATTCTAAATCCAATAATGAATCCATTTCTTTATTTTCCATAAAGTCGTTATAACTAACTTCCCATAAAGCTATTATAACACTTTATGCTTTAAAACAATACCAGCCAAAACCATGCCTTTCTTTTAAAACAAAACACTTCAAATTCTTAAGTCTCTTTTCTTTTAGAAATCGAGTTCCTTACTTTGGAATTCTTAAGAAGATCGAAACTTGATTACAATAATTCTTATTAGAGCAGCCATGATCTAGGAAATGTAATACAATTTTGTCTTATCTTAGCTTCTATGAAGATGGAGGTTTCTACTGGTTTTAATATGATTAATTGTCATTACTTCTTTCCTTTATTAACGCTGCATTGACTTGTTCGATTCTCCTTACCATTTCCGAAATTTAGGTAACATTATTCTTTTAAAAACCAAGTACTCATTTCTCACGAATGAGGTTTCACACTTTTCAACACCACTTAGGTCAATTATAAGTCAAGTCTCTTATCTTTTGAAAACAACAAACCATTCTTTTACCTACATAAAGTGGTTATAACAGACTTCCCATAAAGCCGTTATAACACTTTATGTTTTAAACCAACCAATTACAACTATAAGCCCTTATGAGACCAAGAGAGCTTATTCTTTAACCACCGAGTACTTATTACTAACGAATAAGATTTTCCTGCTTTTTCAAACAATCAAGACCTTTACACTTCATATCAAGTCAAGGCACAACAAGGGAAATCAAATTCCTTTAACACACGTGCATCTACTGCACTATATATTTCACAAATAATCATGCTGAAGAGGATAGGAAGAATCACATACCTCGCGACGATTATCGACGGTTAGCAAAATGCTCCACAGTACTTTCCCCCATTAAGTAGAATGTGCTACTCGTAGCACTTCAATCCTAATAAGGTCATAAAACGTCTATCAAACTCTAGCTTCGAACGTAGAATAAACTAAGTGCAAGGTCCCTATTTCTACAGAAATTTGGACAGAACTTCCTTTGTTTCTACTTACTAAGCCACATTTTTCAAGGTCGAATTTCAATAACCAACTGTCACGACCCGAACCCGGGCCCGTGACTAGTGCCTTACCCCGGGCACCCTAGTGATACAACATCAGAGAAAACCAGCGGAAATAAAAACTTAAACATATAAAACAGTGAAATAAGAAAGCAGGCTAACCCAACGGTTACCTTTTGTACATAAATTAAATCTTGAACAGTTACATCCCTTACAAACTCGCCACACAAAGGCATGAGACCTCTAAGAATTTTGAAACCATAATGGCGGACGGGGCCCCGTATGCCCCTGAATAAACAAAAGTCTACTACTTCAGGGAACCGTACCACAGGACAAGCTTCCGGAGATATGGAGCTTTCCGAGAACCGAACAACGATCCTAAGAGAGTGGACCAGCAAGCTATGTACCTCAACCTGCGGCATGACGCGGCCCAAGGAGGTCGATAACAGTACCAAGTATGTGAAACTGTAAAATACTGTAAATGAAATCATAATAGTCTATATAAAGCAGGAGACATGTATGATAACCAAACTACAGTACACAACATATAAGCAGTCATGTCAAGTCAGGGACTCATGCCCGTGAAATCATAACTCAAATACAACCGAATTTAACGCGCGATGGCGCGTGCCGGCATCTCACCTCGGTATAAGCATGGCCATGGAACCATCCTAGTGGGCCCATACCCGTGGACCATCCAACGTGTCAGTATGCCCAAAGGAAATAACAAGATGATACTCACTGTGGAAGCATACCCGTGGGCTACCCAACGTGTCAGTATGTCCAAACAACTAACCAGATAACACTCCTAATGGAAGCATACCCGTGGGCTACCCAATGTGTCAGCATGTCCAAGAGGATCGATACAGTGGAAGCATACCTGTGGGCTACCCAACGCGTCAGTATGTCCATCAATCAACCAGATAGCCGGCCCTCCATCGAGAGACTCGGTAGCACACAACCAAACACTTGCACAACAAGGCTACCACAACAAGCAGAGGCAAGTTACACCCAACTCAAGGTACTATACATACTTCTTACCACAATGTCAAGCATACCATTAAAACCCCTTTAAGATCAACGTACTCCTACCTTTTATAAACAAGCCACTTATGTTTTTCCATCACAAAGAGTTCAACCTTTTGAAAACAAGTTACTACTCTTTTCCCAAAATCAAGTTACCATTCTAAATCCAATAATGAGTCCATTTCTTTATTTTCCATAAAGTCGTTATAACTAACTTCCCATAAAGCTATTACAACCCTTTATGATTAATAAAACAAGTCAAGACAAAATCATGCCTTTCTTTTAAACCAAAATACTTCAAATTCTTCAAATTCTTAAGTCTCTTTTCTATTAGAAAACGAGTTCCTTACTTTGAAACTTTTAGGAAAATCAGAACTTGATTTCAATAGTTCTCATTAAGCGACCATGGTCTAGGAAATGTAATGCCATTTTGTCTTATCTTAGCTTCTATGCAGATGGAGGTTTCTACTGGTTTTAATATGATTAATTGTCATTACTTCTTTCCTTTATCGACGCTGCATTGGCTTGTTCGATCCTTATTCCCATTTCCGAAATTTGTAACGTTATTCTTTTAAAAACCAAGTATTCATTTCTCACGAATTAGGTTTTATACTTTTCAACACCATTTAGGTCAATTACAAGTCACGTCTCTTATCTTTTGAAAACAACAAACCATTCTTTTAGCGACATAAAGTGGTTATAACAAACTTCCCATAAAGCCGTTATAACACTTTATGTTTTAAACCAACCAATTACCACTATGAACATTTATGAGACCACTAGGGCTCATTCTTTAACCACCGAGTACCCGTTACTAACGGATAAGACTTTACTACTATTTCCACACAATGAAGCCCTTAACACTTCATATAAAGTCAAGACACAAAAGGGAAATCAAATTCCTTTAACACACGTGCGTCAACCGCACTATATATTTTACAAATAGTCATGCTAAAGAGGATAGGAAGAATCACATACCTCGCGACGACTGTCGACAATAAGCAAAATGCTCCACAGTACTATCTCCCTTAAGAGGAATATGCTACCGTAGTACTTCAATCCTATAAGGGTCATGAAACGTCTATCCAACTCTAGCTTCGAACGTAGAATAACTAAGTGCAAAGTCCCTAAATTCTACGGTAATTTGGACGGCACTTCCTTTGTTCTTAGTTACTATGCCACCTCTTTCAAGGTCGAAATCAATAACAAACGCCCCACAATAATACAAAATAACCCAATACTTTCCATGCCATTCTTGGCCAACAATATAACAAATTCCTAAATCCCTTTCAAATCTTACCAATCCATGTTCTTAGGCCTAACATGATATCTAGCCCTAGACATCTTCAACAAGACAACAAGATCCAAATCTATTCAAATAAAACAGCCTTAGGCTCACATCTATACTACTAAAATATAACAGCCTTAGGCTCACATCTATACTACTACAATATAACATCCTTAGGCTCACAACCAAGAGAAAGGGAAAAACTTTTACCTTAAGGAATAGCCCACAAAAGGCCTTTTTTTCTTCTACCTCATACCGTCAAAATCGCCCACCAGCGCTTCCCACAAGTTTACCCACACTTTTCCTTCTTGCCGCCGCTCCAACAATTTCCTCTTAGGCTAGGTTTTCTTCCAAAAACTAGAGAGAAGGGAGAGGGTTTTCCATGGAAGGGTTTTGAAATGAAATGGCCAAGTCTTCCAAGACTTGGCCCTAAAATAGGCCCTAATCTGGTCAAAAAGGATGGGAGGGACACTTGTCACCCTCCCATAGGTTTCTAACAAAATATCTCCTGATTTCAGCCTTTTATCGCGAAAAATCCCGCCTTGGCGCCGCGGCGCTTCCACTTCCGAGAAAATGTTCCAGCATTCCGACGCCGCGGCCCTGCATTCCGGCGCCGCGGACCTGCATTCCGGCCCCGCGGACCCCCAGAACAACCGCCATGCGCCTGCATTCCGGCCGCGCTGCACTGAACCGAAATCACTGCAAGCACCAAACTTGAAACTTCCATAACTTTTGACTCCGATTCCCTATCGACGAACGGTTTGTTGCATTGGGATCTAGATTTAACAGACTACACACTAGGCTTTTAAACACCTTGAAACTCTTAACAACTGGGGTACAACACTCCAAGGTAAACTCAAATCCGTCCAACACATGTTTGCCAACTTATCTTAACTCCTTGAATTTACGGGGTGTAACATTCTCCCCCCCATAGAAACATTCATCCCGAATGTTCCTTCTAAGTCTCCAAAACGCAGACGTCGGTATAGTCTTCACTACTCCACTCACACAAGAATCAGTTATTCCACTCATGGACTTACCACTAGAAAAATACTCCCCACATACTATGTACTTCCGACAAGGATCACTGTAAAATCTTTTACTCTAGCCGGTCTTACCTCTAAAGTCTCGATTGTTATAAATTCTAAGGTTCAAAGTTTTTCTCATCCCCAGACTTACCCTCTTCACTAATCAGGCTTCTAAATCACACTTTTTTTTTTTTAACACAAAGTTATCCGAACATAACACTTAACACATCACCCTAACATCAATGCATACTAGTCTCTAGAGGGTTAAGAATATACCTGTAACTATTACTTCACTGTCCCTTCATGCCGTTCTACTCATGTTCCTTCCCTGCACGGCGCACAAAAGGAGGAGATGAATCAGCCACTGATCCCGAAGGCTGAGTCTCTACATCCGCGCTATCTCTGGTTGGACAATTCCTCGCAAAATGGCCCTGCTGGCCGCATACAAAACAAACCCCCATTCCAGCACGACACTCCCCACCATGGAGCCTACCACAACGGCCACAACGAGGTAGGGGTGGTCCCATCTGACTAACGTCCCTGCTCCCCCAAAAACCTGAAACCTGGGAGCCCTGACCTGCTCCTGAATTTCCTGAACGTCCCGAAGACTGTGATGGAGCACTCTGTACTGGCTGAGGTAAATAACTAGCCTGCTGCTGAGGCTGCCTGCCTCGAAGGTCACCAGAGGACTCTACTGTCCTGGCCCTCTTCTGCTGATCTTGGTTATTCCGTCGACCTCTACGTTCCTCAGCCTGCTGCGCATAGGCCTGGATGCGGGCAATGTCCATGCCCGGCTGAAGAGCTACAGCTGTGCATCCCTCCGCTAAATAATCATCGAGTCCGGTGACATAACGGTGCACTCTATCCTCCATATTGGCCACCACAGCGGGGACATACCGGGCCAATGAGTCAAACTCTACATTGTACTCCCGAACTGTGCGCCCTCTTTGTCTTAGCATCAGAAATCTGTCGGCCCGTGCCCTCCTCATCTGTGGAGGCAAGAAATGGCCAAGGAAAGCCTCTGAGAACTCACCCCAACCAGCTGGAGGTGCATGTTCCCCGGGACAGCTCGCGAATCAAACGATCATTGCAGTATCACGCAGCCGATGTGAACCCAAAACCACTGACTCGGTCTCCGAAGCCTTGATCACTCTCATGATCCGCTGTAACTGTCGGATGAACTCCTGCGGATCATCCTCAGGCCTCGACCCGTAGAACTCAGGTGGGCTACAACTCAGAAAATCCCGTAGTCTCAAACTATCTGACCTCGGGTGAACTATGGGTACTACTGGAACTGCTGCATCCAGTCTATCCTCGTGCCTGGCCACGATCGTGGTCAATAACTGGGCCATCTCCTTGTAACCCATCTCTTCTGCCCCAGGCTGCGGGACTGGAGGCTCAGGTGTCGTAGTCTCAGGAGAGACCGTTGCTGCTCTACTCGCAGCTCCCTCTGCTGCCTTGCCCTTCTGGGCTCTGGTTGCCTTGCGTGGAGGCATCACTGGTATACAAAGAACACGTCAGAGGGAGTCCAACTTATAACACCGCTCTAAGGCACGATCTCAGAGTGAGAAGAATGGAAACCAATCCTAAATATCCTATAGCCTCCTGATTATAGATGTGGTGCACAACACACCGATAATCAAGACTCTACTGGATACGGATGCAGACACTCTCAGAGGATTAATCGCTCGATACCACTTTTGTCACGACCGAACCGGGCAGTGAGTGGTGCCTCACCCGGGCACCCTAGTGATACAACATCGGAGAAAACCGGCGGAAATAAAAACTTAAACATATAAAGCGGTGAAATAAGAAGCGTGCTAACCAACGGTTACCTTTTGTACATAAATTAAAACTTGAGCGATTACATCCGCCACAAACACTTGTGATTATTCTGCACCTCTAATATTTTTGAAACCATAATGACGGGACGGGGCCCCGCCATGCCCTGAATAAACAAAAGTCTACTACTTGAGGAACTGCAGTACCACGGGACTTAGGAGATATGGAGCTTCGAGAACCGAACAACGATCCTAAGAGAGTGGACCAGCAAGCTATGTACCTCGACCTGCGGCATGAACGCGGCCCGAAAGGAGGTCGATCTAACAGTACCAAGTATGTGAAAGCGTAAAATCAGTAAATGAAATCATAATAGTCTATATAAAGCGGGAGACATGTATGATAACCAAACTACGATACACAACATATAAGCGATCATGTCAAGTCGAGGACTCGTGCGTGAAATCATCACTCAAATACAACCCGAATTTAACTCATACGATGGCGCGTGCCCGGCATCTCACATCGGTATAAGCATGGCCATGGAACCATCCTAGTGGGCCCATACCCGTGGACCATCCAACGAGTCAGTATGACCAAAGGAAATAACAAGATGATACTCATCGTGGAAGCATACGTGGGCTACCCAACGTGTCGGTATGTCCAAACAACTAACCGGATAACACTCACAATGGAAGCATACGTGGGCTACCCAACGTGTCGGCATGTCCAAGAGGATCGATCATGGAAGCATACCGTGGGCTACCCAACGCGTCGATGTCCATCAATCAACCAGATAGCCGACCCTCCATCGAGAGACTCGGTAGCACACAACCAAACACTTGCACAACAAGGCTACCACAACAAGCAGAGGAAAGTTACACCCAACTCAAGGTACTATACATACTTCTTACCACACTGTCAAGCATACCATTAAAACCCCTTTAAGATCAACGTACTCCTACCTTTTATAAACAAGCCACTTATGTTTTTCCATCACAAAGAGTTCAACCTTTTGAAAACAAGTTACTACTCTTTTCCCAAAATCAAGTTACCATTCTAAATCCAATAATGAGTCCATTTCTTTATTTTCCATAAAGTCGTTATAACTAACTTCCCATAAAGCTATTACAACCCTTTATGATTAATAAAACAAGTCAAGACAAAATCATGCCTTTCTTTTAAACAAAAATACTTCAAATTCTTCAAATTCTTAAGTCTCTTTTCTATTAGAAAACGAGTTCCTTACTTTGAAACTTTTAGGAAAATCAGAACTTGATTTCAATAGTTCTCATTAGAGCAGCCATGGTCTAGGAAATGTAATGCCATTTTGTCTTATCTTAGCTTCTATGCAGATGGAGGTTTCTACTGGTTTTAATATGATTAATTGTCATTACTTCTTTCCTTTATCGACGCTGCATTGGCTTGTTCGATCCTTATTCCCATTTCCGAAATTTGTAACGTTATTCTTTTAAAAACCAAGTATTCATTTCTCACGAATTAGGTTTTATACTTTTCAACACCATTTAGGTCAATTACAAGTCACGTCTCTTATCTTTTGAAAACAACAAACCATTCTTTTAGCGACATAAAGTGGTTATAACAAACTTCCCATAAAGCCGTTATAACACTTTATGTTTTAAACCAACCAATTACCACTATGAACATTTATGAGACCACTAGGGCTCATTCTTTAACCACCGAGTACCCGTTACTAACGGATAAGACTTTACTACTATTTCCACACAATGAAGCCCTTAACACTTCATATCAAGTCAAGACACAAAAGGGAAATCAAATTCCTTTAACACACGTGCGTCAACCGCACTATATATTTTACAAATAGTCATGCTGAAGAGGATAGGAAGAATCACATACCTCGCGACGACTGTCGACAATAAGCAAAATGCTCCACAGTACTATCTCCCTTAAGAGGAATATGCTACTGTAGTACTTCAATCCTATAAGGGTCATGAAACGTCTATCAAACTCTAGCTTCGAACGTAGAATAACTAAGTGCAAAGTCCCTAAATTCTACGGTAATTTGGACGACACTTCCTTTGTTCTTACTTACTATGCCACCTCTTTCAAGGTCGAAATCAATAACAAACGCCCCACAATAATACAAAATAACCCAATACTTTCCATGCCATTCTTGGCCAACAATATAACAAATTCCTAAATCCCTTTCAAATCTTACCAATCCATGTTCTTAGGCCTAACATGATATCTAGCCCTAGACATCTTCAACAAGACAACAAGATCCAAATCTATTCAAATAAAACAGCCTTAGGCTCACATCTATACTACTAAAATATAACAGCCTTAGGCTCACATCTATACTACTACAATATAACAGCCTTAGGCTCACAACCAAGAGAAAGGGAAAAACTTTTACCTTAAGGAATAGCCCACAAAAGCCCCTTTTTTCTTCTACCTCATACCGTCAAAATCGCCCACCAGCACTTCCCACAAGTTTACCCACACTTTTCCTTCTTGCCGCCGCTCCAACAATTTCCTCTTAGGCTAGGTTTTCTTCCAAAAACTAGAGAGAATGGAGAGGGTTTTCCATGGAAGGGTTTTGAAATGAAATGGCCAAGTCTTCCAAGACATGGCCCTAAAATAGGCCCTAATCTGGTCAAAAAGGATGGGAGGGACACTTGTCACCCTCCCATAGGTTTCTAACAAAATATCTCATGATTTCAGCCTTTTATCGCGAAAAATCCCGCCTTTGCGTCGCGGCCCCGCCGCCGTCGCCGCGACGCTTCCACTTCCGAGAAAATGTTCCAGCATTCCGACGCCGCGGCCCTGCATTCCGGCGCCGCGGCGCTGAAACCCCCGCGGACCCCCAGAACAATCGGCGCGCTGCGTCCGGCCCGGCTGTACCCTGAAAAGCTGCTGCTGCCTGCCTGCGCACCGAACTTGAAACTTCCATAACTTTTGACTCCGATGCCCTATCGACGAACGGTTTGTTGCGTTGGGATCTAGATTTAACGGACTACACACTAGGCTTTTAAACACCTTGAAACTCTTAACAACTGGGGTACAACACTCCAAGGTAAACTCAAATCCGTCCAACACATGTTTGCCAACTTATCTTAACTCCTTGAATTTACGGAGTGTAACACCAACGCCACATCTAAGGCACATAGTTCAGCTAACCCCAAAGGGGATTACACGCCTTTACAGGACGCGTAAAATTCCGCCCCACAATGATACAAAATAAACCAATAATTTCCATGCCAATCTTAGCCAACAATATAACCAATACTAACCCCTTTCAACTCTTTTCCAATCCAAGTTCTTAGGTCTAACATGATATCTAGCCCTAGACATCTTCAACAACTACAATCCCCCTTTAACAACATGCGACGACCCAATTAGTAACCAAATTGAAGTTATCAACTTAAGGCTAACATGCCCATTTCAGTTTTCAACAAGACAACAAGATCCAAATCTATTCAAATATAACAGCCTCAGGCTCAATTCTAAACTACTAAAACAAGTATAACTCATATCCAAGAGAAGGGGAAACTTTTACCTTTGGAGAAACCCACAAAAGCCCCTTTCTTCCACTTCTTTTTCCACAAACTCATCTACCAGCTCCCACAAGTTTACCCACACTTTTCCTTCTTGCCGCCTCCAACAATTTCCTCTTAGGCTAGGTTTCCTTGAAAACTCAAGAGAGAAGGGAGAGGATTTTCTTGGGAGAGTTTCCAAATGAAAGGGCCAAGTCTTCCAAGACTTGGCCCTAAAATAGGGCCCTGGTCCTGGTCAAAAGGATGGGAGGGACACTTTTCCCCCTCCCATAGGTCCTTTTCGAAAATATCCCCGATTTCACCTTTCTTCGAGAAAAAGCCGGCTTTGGCGCGGCCACTTCGTAAAATAATTTCCCGCGTTAAGTGGGTAGCCTACATTCGTGCGGCCGCTGCAACCCCTGCGAACCCCGGTACAACGGCGCGCGCGCTCGGCGCGTGCGTCAGCGCGCGCGCCGGCGCGCTGTACCTAAACCGAAACCATTTGCTCGCACATTTGCGCTGAAACTTCCATAACTTTTAACTCCGATGTCCTATCGATGAACGGTTTGTTGCGTTGGGATCTAGATTTAACGGACTACACCCTAGGCTTTTTGTTATACCCCGTAGTTCCAGGGTATATATGTGAGAATGGACGTACGAGATTACGACAGAAATTTTGGAAAGAAAGGAAGATGTGATTTTTTTTTTTCGACAGAAAAGTTTCCGGTTTTTGTGAAGAAAAAGGTTCGTTAATGGGAATTGGATTCCCAGATTTGGTATTTAGACTTCTTGGATTATATTAGAATTATTGGATTTTATTTTCGGAAATGGTCACGTGGGGCCCACGGGAGAAATTTACGGTTTTGTGGGGCCCACTTTGTTTTTGAGGTTTTCGGTATTTTGGATATTTTCGGAAGACGAAATATTTTGGACGAGTCGGGGGGCGACACGTGTCACCCCCATGTGGCACCTTGGCCGAAATGGTGGGACAAGTGGCTAGACACTTGTCCTTGGCGAATGGGCTAACAAGTGGCAAGCCACTTGTCTAGCAATTTCGTTGGCCATGTGGTGTGGTGGGACCCACACACACATGGCCCAATCTTGACCATACACTTGATAAGATCTTGGCCCTTAATTCCTCTATAAATACCCCCTTAAGGTTGAAGAGTATTTCATCCACACTTGAAGATTTTCCATAGCAAATACTCCCTCCCTTTACCCCAATTTCATCCCCCCCTCCTCTTGTGTAGAAAATACTTGGTGTATTGTTGTATAATCCCAAATACCTTGGCCTAGTATCCCTAGTAGTATTCCAAAGTTATTTCAATACTAGGAGCCGGAAATACTACTTTATTCCGATAAGCAGTAAGTGAAACCCTAGAAAAATCTTCCTAGCTTGGTTGAAGTATTTAGAGAAGTTGTTGGAAACTTCTAAGGGTCGCTTGGAGCGGGTTGGAGCGTAAGGAGTTGGAGCTAAACGTTGCTCAGGATCGACTTATAACTTGGATAATTTTGGGCTTATCGAGGTAATGATCTATGTCCCCCTATTGTAATTGGATATTACATGTTGTAGTAGTTATACTTGAGTATATTATATTGGAAGGATGATTATAAAGGTTTGAACTGTATTTACATTGGACTGTACTTACAGTAGACTTGTGTAGTATTATTGTGAAGCAGAATTGAACACGTCCGGTTAGACGTGTAATCCCCTGGGAGTTGTTGGCCTGGTAGCGGGCCTTGATAGGGGAGGAGATTTATGTGTTAGCGGGGGGGAGGTGCTGCCGAATTTTCTGTAGAATAAGGAATCTTGTATTTAGAATATTCTACGAAGAGAACTAGAAGTTGATAGATGTATTGTGGCCTTTATAGGTGGATCTTCTACGCGCGGCATACTTGACTTGGCTTGTGGTTTAAGCTAAAAAGGTATGTGATTCTTCCTATACTCTTGAGCATGATTGTTGTGAACTATATAGTACGGTAGACGTACGTGTGTGAAATGAGTTTTGTTTGTTTTAAACATAAAGTGTTATAATGGCTTTATGGGATGTTAGTTATAACGACTTTATGAAAATAAAAGAAAGATTTGATTTTGAAAGTTAAGAGACTTGATCTTGAAAGATAAGAGACTTGACTTATAAGCGACTTGTTTTGGAAGGAGAAGTAACTTGATTTAAGTATAGGTTACTTGTTTTGGAAAGAGTAAGTTATTGGGTTTTAAAGAGTATACTTGATGTTGTTTAAAAGAAAAGCACTTGGTTTTAAAAGTATAGAGTTCTTGATTTTAAATCTTATAAAGATTTTGGAAGGTGTAGTAATTTGGTTTGAAAGGAAAAGCGTGTTTTTAATACTACAGTATTAGTATCATGTGGCTTTTACGTAAAGAGGTCTTTTTTGAAAGAGCGAAAGTATGTAGTATTTTGGGTTTGAAACCGGATTGTTGATTAAAATGAATGTATGTTGAACTTGCCTATGCTTGTTGTGATAGTCTTTGATGTGCAAGTGTTTTGTTGATATCTTCCGTGACTCTGCAGGGAGGCCGCTATCGATTGATTGATTGGACATCTTGGCGTTGGGTGGTCCACGAGTATCGTCCACTTTGAGTATTATTGGTTGTTCATGCTGCCGTGACTCTGGAAGAGTGGCTATCGATTGATTTCCTTTGGAAATCTTGTGCGATGGATGTTCCACGGGCGTCGTCGATGGGATGGTTTCATGGCCATGACTTCCGAGGTGAGATGCCGGGGCATGCGGTCATTGTGAGGTTCAGATTGTTAGTCCATGGACCGCTAATCCATGAAGCTTGCCGCGGTGACGAGCGATCACGGGCTTGATTTGTACGTGTGGTTCAGGCACACTTTAGATACTTGTTCTGGTCATTTTCTCGTGTACCGGTAGCCTCTGGTAGATAGCTTAAGATACTTGCCTCGGTCATATCTTGTGAGACGGTAGGCTATTGTACGTTAGCTTAAGATACTTGCCTCGGCCAGTTGCGTGGCTAGCTTTTGGACTGGTAGTTGGCTTCCGTACCTTGCCCGTGATGGGATATGACTAGCTTTTGGACTGGTAGTTGGCTATTCTACTTGGCCCGATCGGTTTTGATGACGCAGGCAGGATCTAGTGTTCAGGTTCACATATGGGTGTTGTTTTACATCATGTACTGCCGGCAGTGAGGAATGAGTTCCACGGGCATGATTGATATTATGGGCGTGAGACCCATAGTTATGTGTGAGTGATCATTTTGGGGATGTGCGTCCCCTTACTTGGCATAACTGTTTACTTATCGCAAAATGGTTTTATAAAATGATGAAATGTGATTTCATTCTGATATTTTCGATTTCACATACTTGGTACTGTTGTCTTGACCTCGCCCGGAGGCTGCGTTCATCTGCGTGAGTAGAGGTAAATCGGTTGTGGATCCTCGCTCATAGGATCACAATTCAGCGTATTGGGAAGCTCCGTTTCTCCGGAGGCTTATCTTTTGGTATGTTTCCCTGAGTTGTAGGTTCTTGTACATTCAGGGGTATGGCGGGGCCCTGTCCCGTCATAGTTGTTGTTACATTCTTAGATGTATGAATCTTGTTGTGGGCGTGGTTTTAAAGGATTATGGCATTCGGTTTGATATATACACATGAGGGCGACCGTTTTGGTTGGCCTATTTTCTTATGATGTATCTTGTTTCCTGGTTAAGTTTTTATTTCCGCTGATTTTCTCTGATGTTGTATCACTAAGGTGCCCGGGGTAAGGCACGATCGCGGGCGAGTCGGAGTCGTGACAAAAGTGGTATCAGAGCAGTTAATCCTCGGAAAGTGTCTACAGACCGTATCTAGTAGAGTCTTGATTATCGGCGTGTTGTGCACCACACCTATAATCAGGAGGTTATGGGATATTTAGGATTGGTTTCTATTCTTCTCACTCTGAGATCGTGCCTTAGAGTTGTGTGTAAGTTGGACCCCTCTGATGTAGTTCTTTTGTACCAGTTATGCCTCTGCGAAAGGAAACCAGGGCCCAGAAGGGCAAGCGGCGAGGAGGCTGCGCAGAACCTGAGAGAATGCGAAGCGCGAACCGGTCATTACTTGAGATAGTGCTTCAGACGGCGAGTTTTGTGACGCCGCCAGCCCCAGTAGAGTTTAGAGCCGCAGCAGTGGCTACAGAGACCACGGTACCTGAGCCTTCAGTCCCACAGCCTGGAGCAGAGGAGATGGGTTACAAGGAGATGGCGATTCTTGGCGGGATCGTGGCGACACGAGGATAGGTGGATCTGGCGGCTCGATTCGGTAGCCCCGTAGTTCACCCGGTCGGATAGTTTGAGGCTACGGGATTTTTACGAGTTGTGTCGCCAGAATTTTACGGGTCGAGGCACGAGGATGATCGCGAGGAGTTCATCCGTCGATTCTGAGAGGATCATGCGAGTGATCAAGGCTTGAGACCGAGTCGTGATTTTCGGTTCGCGTCATTGCGTGATACCGCGATGGCGAGTTTGATTCGTGGGAGCTGTCGGGGAGCATGCGCCCGGTATTTGGGGCGAGTTCTCGAGGCATTTCTCGATCATTTTTGCCTCGCGGATGAGGAGAACGCCGGCGAGTTTCGATCTTTGAGGCAGGAGGGCGCCTTGATTGGAGTACAACGTAGAGTTCGACTCGTTGGCTCGATATGTCCCTGCGTTAGTAGCTAATATGGAGGACGAGTGCACCGCTACTTCAGGCTTGATGACTATTTGGCGTAGTCTTGTTCGTGTATCGCTCGGTAGGGCATGGACATTGCCGCATGCGACTCATGCACTAGGGTGTGAGGCACGGAGAGACCGACGGATTGTCGATACCAGCGAGAAGAAGGCCGGGGCGGCAGGTCCTTTGGTGACTTTCAAGGCGGACGCGCAGCCAGAACTAGTTATACGTCGTCGCCCGATGCAGTGTGGTCCTCACGATCTTGAGGCCTCCAGTATTGGGAAGCGGTCGAGGGCTCAAGGGTTCAGTTTTGAGAGAAGTTGGGGTCTTTGGCGGATGAAGCCACCCGACCTAAGTGTAGCGGTGTGGTAAACCCATTCGGGAGTGTCGAGGACTTGTTTTATGTTATACCGTATTTCCAGTATATGCGTAAGGAATACGTCAAAAGTTTGGCCTTAAAGTTAGCCTTGGGCGTTTTTGTACACAACTCACTAAAAGAATCGTTTCGACGAAACGTTTCCACGACTTTCGTAGGAAAATTCCGGCTATGCCATTACTAATTTTGCGGATTTTCCAGAGACGAAACATTTTGGACCAACGGGAGGCGACACTTGGCACCCTCCCATTGGTGGACGTGAATCGTTCATTTGCACGAATGGGAAGGCCATGGCACGATTATGGTGCCTTGTGCACAAGTCAAGGAGATGGTAGGATATTGGTGTATAGTTAATCCTCACCCTACACTTGCCTTGCACTTGTCTTCATCTTGGCCATTGGTTGGCCAAGGCTTGAGCTATAAATACCCCAGAGATGAAGAGTTCTTCATCCACAAATCTTCCAAGTCTTGAAAAAATCCTCTCTCCTCTCCCTTAGCCTTTCGTCAACACCTCCCCACTTGAGTGAGTTTGGCCGAGGCCTACCCCCTAGCCTGGCGAAATCTACCCTCCCTTGGTAGAAAAGTTATCTTCTAGTATCGTTATAATGCCCAAAATACCTAGCCCAAATCCCATAGTACTTAGTAGAAGTTGTGAAGAACTTCTAGGGTTTCTTGGAGCTCTGGAGCGCACAACTTAGGAGCTAAAGCGTTATACCCGTATTTCAGTATATGCACGTGGGCGTACGTAGAAAATTTGAACTTGTATTAAGGCTTGGCCGAATTAATTTTGTTCACAACACCCGTTTAGAGTCGTTTTTCGACGAAACGTTTTGACAGCTTTCGTGGGGGAATTTCCGGCTATGTCATTTTTATTTTTTTCGGATTTTTACGAGAGACGAAAAGTGTTTGACCAACAACAGGGCGCCACATGGCACCCTCTCAATGGTGGACTTCAAATCGTCCATTGGGCCGAAAATGGCTAAGCAGCGCGTTTTGTGCCTTGGCACAAAGTCAAGGGTAGGTAGGATATTTGTGTTTGGTAAATCCTAGCCCTACACTTGCCTAACACATGGATTGATCTTGGCCTTTGGTTGGCCATCCCTTGACCTATAAATACCCCTCCCTTTGATGAACTTCTTCATCCAAAAAAATATTCTAAGTGTTAAAATCCCTCCCTCTCCCTTCTAGAGGTTCTCGTCCAAAAGCCTTCCCCCTCCCCCTTGGCCGAGAGTTCCCCCCCTAGTGGGGTAGGCCGAGGGGTATACCCCCCCCTCCTTGGGGTGCTAGCCGTGGGGTACCCCCCCCTAGCCTAGTTGTTTCCGTATAATACCCCCCTCTCTTGGTAGAAATACTCTCAAAAGTATTGTTATAATGCCCAAATTTCCTTAGCCAATACCTTGTAGTATTCTAAGGTTATACCTTTACAAAAGCCCAGATATACTATTATACTTCCCGTCAGTCACCAAACCGAAACCCTAGGGAAATCTCCATAGTCCGTTGGAGTATTGTGTAGAAGTTGGTTAGAACTTCTAAGGGTGGTTTAGAGCGGGTTGGAGCGCTCGGAGTTGGAGCTAAACGATTGCCCAGGATAGACTTTAAGCTATGATAATTATGGGCTTACCGAGGTAATTATATTGCCCTCTATTGTAATTGGAAATTACATGATTGCTTGAATATATAGTTGAAGTATACTATATATTAGAACTGAACGTAGTTATTGGCAATGTCTTTTGACTTAAGCCTGAATAATACTTACGGCAATGTCTTGCGACTTAAGCTGAATTTTAAGAGAGTCTTGAACTTGTTATACCCGTAGTTCGTGGTATGTATGCAGGGCGTGCGTCTGAGAATCTGACGAGAAAGATTGGAAAGGAAGAAAGAGGTGAATTTTCCACGGAAAAGTTTCCGTTTTGTGAAGGAAAAGGTTCGTTTATGGAATTGGATTCCCGATTTGGTATTCGGACTTCTGGAATATTAGAGAATTATGGAATTTTATTTTGAAAATGGTCACGTGGGCCCACGGAGAAATTTACGGTTTTGTGGGCCCGCTTTGATTTTGAGATTTTGGCGTTTTGGATATTTTCGAAGACGAAATATTTTGGATTTAATCGGGGCGACACGTGTCACCCCACGTGGCACCTTTGGGCCGAAATATGTTTGTGCACAACACCCGGTTAGATTCGTTTTTAGACGAAAAGTTTTCACAGCTTTAGGATGGGAATTTCCGGCTATGTAATGTAGTATTTTTGCGGATTTTTACGAGAGACGGTAAAATTTGGACCAAACAGAGGGCGGCACTTGGCACCCTCTCAGTGGTGGGCCAAGTGGGCGGTTCTTGGACGAAAAGGGATGTCAGTGGTAGATATTTTGGTAGATATTTTGTGTGCAAGTTGGCTAGGTACACTTGGGTGAATCTTGGCCTACACTTGCCTAACACTTGGTGTAATCTTGGCCATTGGTTGGCTTTCACTTGACCTATAAATACCCTCCTTTGAAGACTAATTCATTCACAAATTGCCTAAGTCTTGAGAGCCTTCCCTCCCTTTTCGTGAGGCCCCGGAGAGTTCCCCCCCTAGTGGGGTAGGCCGAGGGGTAGCCACCCCCCCTCCTTTGTGGTGTGGCCGTGGGGTACCCCCCCCCCTAGCCTAGTTGCTTTCGTATAATACCCCCCCTTTGTGGTATAGAAATACTCTCCAAGTATTGTTGTAATGCCCAAATTACCTTAGCCTTATACCTTGTTGTATTCTAAGGTTATACCTATCTGAAAAGCCGTAAATACTATTATACTTCCGTCTGTCATGGCAAAACCGAAACCCTAGGAAAATCTCCATAGTCCGTTGGAGTATTGTGTAGAAGTTGGTTAGAACTTCTAAGGGTGGTTTAGAGCGGGTTGGAGCGCTCGGAGTTGGAGCTAAACGATTGCCCAGGATCGACTTTTTACTTGGATAATTATGGGCTTATCGAGGTAATTATCTTGTCCCCCTATTGTAATTGGATATTACATGTTGTAGGAGTATATAGTTGAAGTATACTATATATAGTACTGAACTGTAATTACATAGGACTGTATTACAGTAGACTTGTGTAGTAGTACCGTGGAGTAGAATTGTACCCGTTAGGGTTAGATGTATAACCCCCTGGTTGGCTTGGTAGCGGCCCAGTTAGAGGAGGAGATTTCTGTTGTTGCGGGAGAGTCTTTGCGAAATTTACGTAGAAAGTTCTACGATGAGACCTAAATGTTAATAAAGCGCCTTGTGGCCTTATAGGTTGAAGTACTACGTGTGGCGCGTTACTTGGCTTAGGAGTAGCCGACGGCGAGGTACTCGGAGCATTTTGCTATTAGTCGATAATCGTCGCGAGGTATGTGAACCTCTTCCTATCTCTTCTAGCATGATATGTGTGAACTATGTAGTGCGGTAGACGTCATGTGCTAAACGTATTCGATTGGTTTAAAACATAAAGTGTTATAACGGCTTTATGGGAAGTTGGTTATAACGACTTTATGTAGATAAGAAAACACTTTGTGGTTTTAAAAGGTAAATGATTTGTTTATAAGCGGCTTGATGTGTGATCATAAAGAACTTGAAGTATTTCAAAAGATTTAAATCGTTTTGAAAGAGAAGTAATACTTGGTTTTGAGAACTTAAGAGTTATACTAGCTTTATGGGAATTTAGGTATAACGGCTTAAGAAGCGTTTCTTGATTTTGGAAATCAGGATGTGTATCGACAAACCACTGCAGCGTTAATAAAAGGAAATGTTTTGAATAATTAAGTATTATTAAAACCAGTAGAAACTTCCATCTGCATAGAAGCTAAGATGAGACAAAATGATATTCCTAGATCATGGCTGCTGTAATAAGATTGTTATAAACAAGAATATCCTACTCACATATAAGGCTTATGTTTCTCCGATTGTTTAAAAGAGAATTATATTCTTAATTGAATAAGACTATGAACTACGAAACCTTTCTAAAATGAGAAACTTGAACATTGGAAATTAGGCAAACTTGATCATTGGAAAAGAATGTTGCTACTTGATTTTACAAAGAGAAGTAATTGATTTACTTTAAAAGATAGTCACTCTATTTTATACTACGGGTTTTGTGTGACATTGTGAAAGTAACGTCTCTTTTAAAGAGTTGATGTATGAAGTACTTTGGGGATAAAAACCCGATTTTGTTAATCATATAGTAGAAGGTACCTTGTGTGAACAACTTGATTGTATTGGTTTGTGATAGCCTTGTAATACTTTCTTGATTGCGTTGATAAGTAAACGTGTTGGGATGCTACGTGTGTTAGTATCTTGTGATGTTTGTGTGAAGGGGTTTCCCTTTGATTGTGCTTATTAACTATCAGTCGTTATGATAGTATTGTGGCATTCATCTCTTGAGATGATTCCGGGGGTTAAGCTGCCCTCCGATGCGGGGTAGACTCAGGCGGTCTGGGACCATGATTCGAGAATACCTCATGCGGGTCTGAGGGCCTATCGCGAGCTACGAGAGTTCGTGTTAGTGTCGTCCTTTATGGGCATGCGGTCCTAGTGGCCATGCGGTGCGAAGTCGGGGCGATGCCGGGAGTAGCTACCCTCGATCGGGAATACCTCATGCGGGCGATGAGATTGGCCTATGCGGAGTCTGCGGGAAGTTCGAGACTAGACGCGCACATTAGATCTGCGGGCAAGTGGCGGCTTTGATCATGTGGCGGTCTAGACAGATCTTATAATCTGATTTATGACCTTGTTGGTGCGTAGGTGTTAGTAGTCGGCTAGGCCTTCGTGACTTACCTGCATGCTTTATTAGGACACAGTGGGACACGGTGTTCATATGTATTCCTTGGTGCTTGTATATCATAAAGCTGGCGGTGAGGAAGGTATTCCACGGGCACGATTGATGTTGTGGCGTGAGACCCATTGTTAAATTGAGTGATGACTTGAGGTGTGAATCACGACTTGACATATCGCTTATTTATGGTGAATCGTAGTTTGGTTATCATACATGTCTCTGCTTTGTATAGACTACTATGATTTCATTCTGATTTATCTTTAGTTTCACATACTCGATTTTTGTTATCGACCTCGCCCGAGGCTGCGTTCATGCCGCGAGTTGAGGTACACCGATCGTTGATCCTAGCTCTCGAGTCACGATTCGGCGTTTGGGAGCTCCGTTTCTCGGAGGCTTATCGATGGTGTAGTCCCCGTCGTAGTAAGTGTTTACATTCGGGGTTTGGCGGGGCCTGTCCGCCATTGTTGTCATATCATTCTTAAGTGCAGAATACCGTTGTGGCGGGGTTTGTAAAAAGGATTAAACTGCTCATGTTAAAAGTTGTCATTTATATATATATGCCGAAAGGCAAGTTTTCACAGATTATTGTTTTATATTTCTGTTATCTCATGTTGTTGTTTTATGTTCCGCTGATTACTCTGATGTTGTGTCACTAGGGTGCCCGGGGTAAGGCACCAGTCACGGGCCCAGTTTCGGGTCGTGACAAAAGTGGTATCAGAGCAGTTAATCCTCGGAAAGTGTCTGAACCGTATCGGATGAGTCTTGATTATCGGTGTGTTGTGCACCACATCAATAATCAGGAGGCTATAGGATATTTAGGATTGGTTTCTATTCTTCTCACTCTGAGATCGTGCCTTAGAGCTGTGTTGTAAGTTGAACCCTCTGACGAAATCTTTTCCCTTATCATTATGCCTCCGCGTAGGGCAACCCGAGCCCAGGAGGGCAAGGCAGCCGAGGGAGCTGCGAGTAGAGTTCAGAGGGTGGCGAGGGCACAGGCCCAATCATTACCTAGGGTAGTGCTTCATTCGGGGATTTCTGCGACGTCACTAGCCCAGCAGAGTTTAGCACAGTGACGGCAGTTCCTACTGCGTCCACGATATTTGAACCTTCAGTTCCACGACCGGGAACAGTGAATATAGATTTCAAAGAGGCGACCCTGTTACTAGCTATAGATTTGGCTACCAGAGATTATACCGATGTACCACGAGTCTTGATGACTACCTAAGAGAGGTTGTGCAAGAGTAATTCTTGATTAGGCTTGAGCATGGCACGTATGCGGGCTTATGCGCGGCGAAAGCGTAGAGATCGACGGGTTAACGAGGCGGCGAAGAGGGCGAGCGGCAAGGTCGCCGGTAACTTTCAAGGTGAGTATACCTTAAGTGCTACGTTACGATAGCAGTGTGTGAGTTGTGATTAGGAATCATGGTGGGTTAACCGAGTAAGATTTTGGGGGATAGAGAAGGTGTGAGCCTTAGAGTGTTATACGTAAAGACCTTAGAGGTAAGGCCATCTCGAGAAAGGTGTAGTGTTATGTTTGACCCTTATAGGAGTGCATAGTGCACGTGAACTATGTTCGGGGGATAAGTCCCAGAGTAGCGTGATTTGAAAGAAGGTAGTCGAGCTAGGAAGACCGCTAGGTTTTCGTAATATGATTTGTGAAATTATTCCTTCGGGGAGATGGTATTTTGCGCCTTGCCGGGTCAGGGTTGAGGCTACGTGCGGGTCAACCCGCGGTAGGTTTGGTGGGGTCGGTTGTGGTGGTCCCTCTTTGTGTTAGGGTCATGAGGTGTTAGGCCCATGTTTAGTTAGCCAGCGTGCAAGTTCGTGGATGCGTTCGACCCGGTGGTCGGGCGATGAAGCGACCTATCGTGTTCTTGGTCGAGTCGTTCCTCGGCGGTGTTGATGTTATCCGAAAAGGTTGTGAGGTTGCAGGGTGCCTACCTTCACCTTATGACGATGGAGCCCAGTGCAGTGTTTCTCTTCTCGAGTTTGTACCAGCGGGGCTAGGAACTGGTGAGTCTCCGTATCGCGTTCGCCCTCGGGCGATGTTTTGATTTGAGGTAGTGTGAGGATCGTTGTCTCGGTTGAAGTGTTTAAGCTACCATGTCGGTGTTCGGATGTCGTCTTGTGGCGCGCCTTGTAGGCGAAATGCAAGTTGCGGCCGATTGGTTCGATGTTGGCGTGGTTCGGATAGTTGGTTGAGCTTGTTCCAAGATGTGGATAGTGAAGCTTGTCTAGAAGAAGTTCGGCGGCTCGGAGAATCGTGCGGATAATCGGCGGCGCCTTAGAGTTCGAGTTGCGGTCGGTCTTCTTGAAAGTACCACCGGACGGTGTGACGAGTTTTGGAAAGCGAAGGAACTTAGCCCGATTCTTGTGGGCCTTTGTGAGTTCATGTGAAGAATAGGCGAGTTGCCTATATGTTAGCAATTGCCGTCCGACTTAGGAGAAAGGGCGTCGGTCTTTCATATTGTTATGTTCGGAAAGTATCGAAGATCCATCCGAATGTTCCCGATTAATGATGACCACGTTAGAGATAGTAACCCGAGTTTTGGAAACCGGCCGTATCGAATGTGGTAAGAGTTCGAGTGTCTGAGACCTCCGATCATGGCGACCGGTACCATTTGTTGGTCGTCGGAGCAAGGCTCGCGACAAAGTGACAAAAGTGGTATCGGTGACTAAGGAAGTATATTTTGACCCGGGAAGAGGTATTTGTGGTGATGTAGAGGTGTTTCCTCGTGGACTTAGATGTAAGTTTTTTGCGGTATTTACGTGGCGGGTATGGCGGGATTGTTTCGTAAGTATAGTAGTGAAGACTATCTTGGCGCGCGTTTGTTTGAGACTTAGAAGGAACATTCGGGACGAATGTTTCTAAGGAAGAATGTTATACCCGTAGTTCCGTGGTATGTATGCAGGGCGTGCGTGCGAGAATCTGACGAAAGATTGGAAAGGAAGAAAGAGGTGAATTTTCCACGGAAAAGTTTCGGTTTTGTGAAGGAAAAAGGTTCGTTTATGGAATGGATTCCCAGTTTGGTGTCGGACTTCCTGGAATATTAGAGAATTATGGAATTTTATTTTCGGAAATGGTCACGTGGGGCCCACGGGAGAAATTTACGGTTTTGTGGGGCCCGCTTTGATTTTGAGATTTTGGCCGTTTTGGATATTTTCGGAAGACGAAATATTTTGGACGAATCGGGGGGCGACACGTGTCACCCCCATGTGGCACCTTTGGGCCGAAATATGTTTGTGCACAACACCCGGTTAGAGTCGTTTTTCGGCGAAACGTTTTCACAGCTTTCGTAGGGGAATTTCCGGCTATGTCATTTAGTATTTTTGCGGATTTTTCCGAGAGACGGAACATTTTGGACCAACGAGAGGGCGGCACTTGGCACCCTCTCATTGGTGGGCAAGGTGGGCGGTTCTTGGACGAAAAGGGGATGTCAAGTGGTAGATATTTTGGTAGATATTTTGTGTGCAAGTTGGCTAGGTACACTTGGGTGAATCTTGGCCCTACACTTGCCTAACACTTGGTGTAATCTTGGCCATTGGTTGGCTTTCACTTGACCTATAAATACCCCTCCCTTTGAAGACTAATTCATTCACAAATGCCTAAGTCTTGAGAGCCTTCCCCCTCCCCTTTTCGTGAGGCCCCCTTGGCCGAGAGTTCCCCCCCCTAGTGGGGTAGGCCGAGGGGTAGCCACCCCCCCTCCTTTGTGGTGTGGCCGTGGGGTACCCCACTGCTAGTTGCTTTGTATAATACCCACTTTGTGGTATAGAAATACTCTCAAGTATTGTTGTAATGCCCAAATTACCTTAGCCTTATACCTTGTTGTATTCTAAGGTTATACCTATCTGAAAAGCCCGTAAATACTATTATACTTCCCGTCTGTCACAAAACCGAAACCACAGGAAAATCTCCATCGTCCGTTGGAGTGTGGTGTAGAAGTTGGGTAGAACTTCTAAGGGTGGTTTAGAGCGGGTTGGAGCTGTCGGAGTTGGAGCTAAACGTTTGCCCAGTAGCGACTTGTTACCTGGATAATTATGGGCTTATCGAGGTAATTATCTTGTCCCCCTATTGTAATTGGATATTACATGTTGTAGGAGTATATAGTTGAAGTATACTATATATAGTCTTGAATAATTACATAGGGCTGTATTCTGATGAACTTGTGTAGTAGTGCAGTGGAGTAGAATTGTACCCGTTAGGGTTAGATGTATACCCCCCCCCTGGTTGGCTTAGTCGCCGGCCCCGTTAGAGGAGGAGATTTCTGTTGTTGCGGGAGGTCTTTGCGAAATTTACGTGAAAGTTCTACGATGAGACCTAAATGTTAATAAGCGCCTTGTGGCCTTATAGGTTGAAGTACTACGTGTGGCGCGTTACTTGGCTTAGGAGTAGCGGCGGCTTGAGGTACTCGGAGCATTTTGCTATTAGTCGATAATCGTCGCGAGGTATGTGAACCTCTTCCTATCTCTTCTAGCATGATATGTGTGAACTATGTAGCGGTAGCGTCGTATGTGCTAAACGTATTCGATTGGTTTAAAACATAAAGTGTTATAACGGCTTTATGGGAAGTTGGTTATATGACTTTATGTAGATAAGAAAACACTTTGTGGTTTTAAAGGTAAATGATTTGTTTATAAGCGGCTTGATGTGTGATCATAAAGAACTTGAAGTATTTCAAAAGATTTCAAATCGCTTTGAAAGAAGTAATACTTGGTTTTGAGAACTTAAGAGTTATACTAGCTTTATGGGAATTTAGGTATAACGGCTTAAGAACGTTTCTTGATTTTGGAAATCAGGATGTGTATCGACAAACCACTGCAGCGTTAATAAAAGGAAATGTTTTGAATAATTAAGTATTATTAAAACCAGTAGAAACTTCCATCTGCATAGAAGCTAAGATGAGACAAAATGATATTTCCTAGATCATGGCTGCTGTAATAAGATTGTTATAAACAAGAATATCCTACTCACATAAGGCTTATGTTTCTCCGATTGTTTAAAAGAGAATTATATTCTTAATTGAATAAGACTATGAACTCTGAACCCTTTCAAAAATGAGAAACTTGAACATTGGAAATTAGGCAAACTTGATCATTGGAAAAGAATGTTGCTACTTGATTTTACAAAGAGAAGTAATTGATTTACTTTAAAAGATAGTCACTCTATTTTATACTACGGGTTTTGTGTGACATTGTGAAACGTATCTTTTAAAGAGTTGATGTATGAAGTACTTTGGGGATAAAACCGATTTTGTTAATCATATAGTAGAAGGTACCTTGTGTGAACAACTTGATTGTATTGGTTTGTGATAGCCTTGTAATACTTTCTTGATTGCGTTGATAAGTAAGCGTGTTGGGATCTACGTGTGTTAGTATCTTGTGATGTTTGTGTGAAGGGTTTCCCTTTGATTGTGCTTATTAACTATCGATCGTTATGATAGTATTGTGGCATTCATCTCTTGAGATGATTAGGGAGTTAAGCGCCCTCCGATGCGGGGTAGACTCGGTGATGCAGGACCATGATTCGAGAATACCTCATGCGGGTCTGAGGGCCTATGCGAGCTACGAGTTCGTGTTAGTGTCGTCCTTTATGGGCATGCGGTCTAGTGGCCATGCGGTGCGAAGTCGTGACGATGCCGGAGTAGCTACCCTCGATGCGGGAATACCTCATGCGGGCGATGAGATTGGCCTATGCGGAGTGCGGGAAGTTCGGGACTAGACGCGCACATTAGATCTGCGGGCAAGTGGCGGCTTTGATCATGTGGCGGTCAGGCAGATCTTATGATACGATTTATGACCTTGTTGGCATGCGTAGGTGTTAGTAGTCGGCTGAGGCGCCGTACTTACCATGCAGTTTTATTAGGACACAGTGGGACCGTGTTCATATGTATTCCTTGGTGCTTGTATATCATAAAGCTGCGGCGGTGAGGAAGGTATTCCACGCACGATTGATGTTGTGGGCGTGAGACCCATTGTTAAATTGAGTGATGACTTGAGGTGTGAATCCACGACTTGACATATGGCTTATTTATGGTGAAGCGTAGTTTGGTTATCATACATGTCTCCGCTTTGTATAGACTACTATGATTTCATTTACGTGATTTATCTTTAGTTTCACATACTCGGTACTGTTATCGACCTCCTTGGGCTGCGTTCATCCGCGAGTTGAGGTACACCGATCGTTGATCCTAGCTCTCGGTCACGATTCAGCGTTTGGGAGCTCCGCTTCTCGGAGGCTTATCGGTGGTGTAGTCCCCGCCGTAGTAAGTGTTTACATTCGGGGTTTGGCGGGGCCTGTCCGCCATTGTTGTCATATCATTCTTAAGTGCATGTAATCTTGTTGTGGCGGGGTTTGTAAAAAGGATTAAAGCTGTTCATGTTAAAAGTTGTCATTTATATATATATGCCGAAAGGCAAGTTTCCTGATTATTGTTTTATACTTACGTTATCTCATGTTGTTGTTTTATGTTCCGTGATTACTCGATGTTGTGTCACTAGGGTGCGGGGTAAGGCACGATCCACGCCCGATTTGGTCGTGTGAAGCGTAATTACGTAGGTTGTATTCTGAGAGACTTGTGTAGTAGTGCCGTGGGTAGAATTGTACCGTTAGGGTTAGATGCATAACCCCCCCCCCTGGTTGGCTTGGTAGCCGGCCTCGATAGAGAGGAGATTTCTGTTGTTGCGGGAGAGTCTTTGAATTTTCGGTAGAATGTTCTACGATGAGATCTAAATGTTAATAAGCGCTGTGGCCTTATAGGTTGAAGTACTATGCGTGGCGCGATCTACTTGGCTTAGGGAGTGGCGGTTTGAGGTACTTGGGCGTTTTGCTATTTAGTCGATAATCGTCGCGAGGTATGTGAACCTCTTCCTATCTTTTCTAGCATGATATGTGTGAACTATGTAGTGCGGTAGGCGTCATGTGCTAAATGTATGTGATTGGGTTAAAACATAAAGTGTTATAACGACTTTATGGGAAGTTGGTTATAACGACTTTATGTTGGTAAGAAAATACATGTGTTTTTAAAAGTGCGATTTGAACCATAAGCGGCTTGTTATGTGTTAATAAAGAACTTGAAGTATTTCAAAAGATTTTTGAATCATTTTGAAAGAAGAAGTAATACTTGGTTTTGAAAAACTTAAGAGTTATACTAGCTTTATGGGAAGTTAGGTATAACGGCTTAAGAATGTTTTACTGATTTCGGAAATCAGAATGTGTATCGACAAACCACTGCAGCGTTAATAAAAGGAAATGCTTTTGACTAATTAAGTATTATTAAAACCAGTAGAAACTTCCATCTGCATAGAAGCTAAGACGAGACAAAATGATATTTCCTAGATCATGGCTGCTGTAATAAGATTGTTATAAACAAGAATATCCTACTCACATATAAGACTTATGTTTCTCAGATAGTTTTAAGGAGACTTATATTCTCAAATGAATAAGACTATGAACTACGAAACCTTTCTAAAATGAGAAACTTGAACATTGGAAATTAGGCAAACTTGATCATTGGAAAAGAATGTTGCTACTTGATTTTACAAAGAGAAGTAATTGATTTACTTTAAAAGGATAGTCACTCTATTTTATACTACGGGTATTGTGTGACATTGTGAAAGTAACGTATCTTTTAAAGAGTTAATGTATGAAGTACTTTGGGGATAAAAACCCGATCTTGTTAATCATATAGTAGAAGGTACCTTGTGTGAACAACTTGATTGTATTGGTTTGTGATAGCCTTGTAATACTTTCTTGATTGCTTTGATAAGTAAACGTGTTGGGATGCTACGTGTGTTAGTATCTTGTGATGTTTGTGTGAAGGGGTTTCCTTGATTGTGCTTATTAACTATCAGTCGTTATGATAGTATTGTGGCATTCATCTCTTGAGATGATTAGGGGTTAAGCGCCCTCCGACGCGGGGTAGACTCGGTAGTCGATGGACCTATGATTCGAGAATACCTCATGCAGTCCCGGGCCTATCTTGAGCTACGAGAGTTCGTGTTAGTATGCGTCCTTTATGGGCATGCGGTCCGTGTGGCCATGCGGTGCGAAGTCGGGGCGATCTTGGGAGTAGCTACCCTCGATGCGGGAATACCTCATGCGGGCGATGAGATTGGCCTATGCGGCTGCGGGAGTTCCAAGGTTAGGCGGCGTCATTGATCTGCGGGCAAGTGGCGGCTTTGATCATGTGACGGTGACGATCTTATAATCTGATTCGACCTTGTTGATGCGTAGGTTTTTAGTAGTCGGCTATGCCTTCGTACTTACCGTCTGATTTTATTATGACCAGTGGGACACGGTGTTCAGGTGTGTGCCTGGGTGCTTTTCTATCATAGACTGCCGGCAGTGCGGAAGGGAGTCCACGGGCAGGATTGATGTGGGGGGCCTGAGACCCATTGTTATACTTGAGTGATGACTTGAGGCGTGAGTCACGACTTGACATGGCGCTTTGTAGTAAGCGTAGTTTGGTTATCATACATGTCTCGCTTTATATGGCTATGATTTCATTTCTGATATGTATTTTGATTTCACATACTAAATTTTTGTTATGCTTGACCTCGCCCGGGGCTGCGTTCATGCCGCAGGTTGAGGTACACCAGTCGTTGATCCTCGCTCTTAGGGTCACAGTTCAGCGTGTGGGAAGCTCCGTTCCTCCGGAGGCTTATCTTGGTATAGTCCCCTGTTGTTGTAGGTGCTTACATTCAGGGGTATGGCGGGGCCCTGTCCCGCCATTGTTGTCGTATCATTTCTTAGAGGTGCATGTAATCTTGTTGTGGGCAGGGTTTGTAAAAAGGATTAAACTGTTCATTTGTAAAAGTTGTTATTTATATATGCCGAAAGGCAAGTTTTCCTCAGATTACTGTTTTGTACTTCACTTGTTTCATGTATGTGTTTTATGTTCCGCTGATTACTCTGATGTTGTGTCACTAGGGTGCCCGGGGTAAGGCACCAGTCACGGGCCCGGGTTCGGGTCGTGACAAAAGTGGTATCAGAGCAGTTAATCCTCGGAAAGTGTCTGAGGCGTATCGATGGAGTCTTGATTATCGGTGTGTTGTGCACCACATCAATAATCAGGAGGCTATAGGATATTTTAGGATTGGTTTCTATTCTTCTCACTCTGAGATCGTGCCTTAGAGCTGTGTTGTAAGTTGGACCCTCTAACGTATTTCTTTCCCTTACCGATATGCCTCCGCGTAGGGCAACCCGAGCCCAGGAGGGCAAGGCAGCCGAGGGAGCTGCGAGTAAATGCAGGGTGGCGAGGCACGTGCCCAATCATTACCTAGGGTAGTGCTTCATTCGGGATTTCTGCGACGTCACTAGCCCAAGAGAGTTTGGCACGGCGGCGATCCTACTGCGGCCATGATATATGAACGCCCGGTTCGCGGCCAGAGAATTTAGATTGCAAAGAAGCGACCACATTACTAGCTATAGATTTGGCTACCGAGAGTATACCGATGTCCGCGAGTCTTGAGGACTATCTAAAAGAGGTTGTGCAAGAGTAATTCTTGATTGAAGCGAGCATGGCACGTATGCGGGCTTATGCAGCGGCGAGCGAGCGTGTAGAAATCGGCAGGTTAACGAAGGACACGAGAAGAGGGCGAGCGGCAAGGTCCTAGTAACTTTTCGGCGAGTCACCTCACGTGAGATCAGATTATGCACCTCGCCCGGTCAGTGGTCTTCCGGAGTTCGTGACATTCGGGTATCACGGGAGTTGGTTAGAACTCCGTGGCTTCGGTTCACGATGTGTGACGTCATCGGGTAATGTCATCTTTTAGGTTGGTACTTGTTGTACCTATGACCGTCAGGGTCTGGTGTCGAAGAGTGTCCTTGTAGGAGGACTAAGCCTTCAGGATCGATGGGTAGTCGTCACCTTCCTTAGTTATCGCCTACAGGCGGGTTTGATTTGAACGATTAAGGGAGTGAAGGCGTAGATATAGATATATCTTTAACCCTCTGAGATCAAGATGTGTGATAAGGTGAGTATACCTTAAGTGCTATGTTACGATAACGATGTGTTAGTCGTGATTAGATCATGGTTGTTTAACAGGAGTAAGATTTTGGGGGATAGAGAAGGTGTGAGCCTTAGAGCTTTTTACGTAGAGACCTTAGAGGTGAGGCCATCTCGAGAAAAGGTGTAGTGTTATGTTTGACCCTTATCGGAGTGCATAGTGCACGTGAGTTATGGTTGGGATAGGTCCCTAGTAGTGTGGAATGAAAGGGGGTAGTTGAGCTAAGAAGACCGCCAGGTTTCGTAACGTGATTAGTGAGGCATTGGGATCGGGGAACTAGTGTTGTGCTCGTTGGCGGGTCGGATTGAGGCCATGATGCGGGTCAACCGCGGCTGTTTGGTGGTGGGGTCAGTTTGTGGTGGTCGCCTTGTGGTAGGGTCACGAGGTGTTAGGCCCATGTTCGATTAACCGTATGAGTTCGTGGATGCATTCGACCGGTGGTCGGGTCGATGGGGGCAGCCCATCGTGTTCTTCGTTCGGGACCGTTTACTCGGCTGTGTTGAGTTATCTGAAGGGTTGAAAGGCTGCACGGGGTGCCTACCTTTACCTTATGTCAGACAGTGAAGCCCAGGTTGTGGCTATTTTCGTTTTCTAAAAGTTTACCAGGCAGGGTTAAGAACTCAGGTGAGTCTCAGAATCGCATTCGCCCTCGGGCCAGTGCGTGGATTTCAGGGATAGTTGTGGGGATTGTTGTCTCCTGTGGAGGTAGTGTTTGATCTACCATTTCAGTGTTCGGATATCGCCTTATGAAGCCTTGTAAGGGCGGAAGTGTAAGTTCTTGGTCGATTGGTTCGAGGTTGGCAAGGTTGAGCGATTGGTTCGAGCTTGTTCCGGTATGTGGATAGTGAAAGATTGTCTAGAAGAAGTTACGCAGCTCGGAGAAATCGTGCGGATAATCGGCGGCGCTTAGAGTTCGAGTTGACGGTCGGTCTTCTTGAAAGTACCACCCGGGTTGGGTGTGGCATGTTTGGAAAGCAGAGAGGAACTTAGCAGAGTTACTTTGGGCCTTTGTGAGTTCATGTGAAGGATAGGCCGGTTGCCTATATGTTAGCATTTGCCGTCGGCGTGGGAAGCGATCGTCCGGTCTTCGTATTGTGATGTTCGGAAAAGTATCGGAGATCCATCCAGAGTGTTCCCACTTAATGATGACCACGTTAGAGATAGTAACCCGAGTTTTAGATCTGAAGCGTGTCGTAATGTGGTAAAGAGTTTGAGTGTCGACATCCTCGGGATCATGGCGGCCGGTACCATTTGTTGGTCGTCGGGCAAGGCTCGCGACAAAGTGACAAAGTGGTATCTCTGACGAGTAAAGAGAGAAGCGAGCATGTATGGCGAGCATAGATGTGATCATTTCTTTTGTAGAGAGAAGGTGAAGGAAGTATATTTTAGACCACGGAGAGAGGTGGTTGTGGTGATGTTAGAGGTGTTTCCTCGTGGACTTGGATGAGTATTTTGCGATTGTTTACGTGGCCATGTGTGGCGGTTTGTTCTCGTAAGTATAGTAGTGAAGACTATCTTGGCGCGTTTGTTTGAGACTTAGAAGGAACATTCGGACGAATGTTTCTAAGGAAGGAGAATGTTATACCGTATTTCCAGTATATGCGGCGTGGGCGTGCGTAGAAAATTGAACTTGTATTAAGGCTTGGCGAATTAATTTTGTTCACAACACGTTTAGAGTCGTTTTTCGGCGAAACGTTTTCCACGACTTTCGGGGAATTTCCGCTATGTCATTTTTATTTTTGCAGATTTTTAGAGGCGAAGCGTGTTGGACCAACAAGAGGCGCCAGGCACCTCTCATTAGTGGACTTCAAATCGTCCATTGGACGAAAATGGCTAAGCTTAGCGCGTTTTGTGCCTTGGCACAAAGTCAAGGGTAGGTAGGATATTTGTGTTTGGTAAATCCTAGCCCTACACTTGCCTAACACATGGATTGATCTTGGCCTTTGGTTGGCCATCCCTTGACCTATAAATACCCCTCCCTTTGATGAACTTCTTCATCCAAAAATATTCTAAGTGTTAAAATCCCTCCCTCTCCCTTCTAGAGGTTCTCGTCCAAAGCCTTCCCACTCGGCGAGAGTTCCCACTGAGTGGGGTAGGCGAGGTATACCCCACTCCAGGGTGCTAGTGATGGTACCCACTAGCCTAGTTGTTTCAGTATAATACCCACTCTCTTGGTAGAAATACTCTCAAAGTATTGTTATAATGCCCAAATTTCCTTAGTGATACCTTGTAGTATTCTAAGGTTATACCTTTACAAAAAGCCGGATATACTATTATACTTCCGTCGGTCACCAAACCGAAACCACAGGAAATCTCCATAGTCAGTTGGAGTATTGTGTAGAAGTTGGTTAGAACTTCTAAGGGTGGTTTAGAGCGGGTTGGGCGCTCGGAGTTGGAGCTAAACGATTGCCCGGGATCGACTTTAAGCTAGGATAATTATGGGCTTATCGAGGTAATTATCTTGTCCTCTATTGTAATTGGAAATTACATGATTGTGAATATATAGTTGAAGTATACTATATATTAGAACTGAGCGTAGTTATTGGCAATGTCTTTTGACTTAAGCTGAATAATACTTACGATGTCTTGCGACTTAAGCTGAATTTTAAGAGAATCTTGGGTAATTACGTAGGGTTGTATTCTGATGACTTGTGTAGTAGTGCCGTGGAGTAGAATTGTACCCGTTAGGGTTAGATGCATAACCCACTGGTTGGCTTGGTAGCGGCCTCGATAGAGAGGAGATTTCTGTTGTTGCGGGGAGGTCTTCTTGAATTTTCGGTAGAATGTTCTACGATGAGATCTAAATGTTAATAAGCGCCTTGTGGCCTTATAGGTTGAAGTACTATGCGGTTTGAGGTACTTGGAGCGTTTTGCTATTTAGTCGATAATCGTCGCGAGGTATGTGAACCTCTTCCTATCTTTTCTAGCATGATATGTGTGAACTATGTAGTGCGGTGAGCGTCATGTGCTAAATGTATGTGATTGGGTTAAAACATAAAGTGTTATAACGACTTTATGGGAAGTTGGTTATAACAGCTTTATGTTGGTAAGAAAATACATGTGTTTTTTTAAAAGGTACTGATTTGAACCATAACTGGCTTGTTATGTGTTAATAAAGAACTTGAAGTATTTCAAAAGATTTTTGAATCATTTTGAAAGAAGTAATACTTGGTTTTGAAAAACTTAAGAGTTATACTAGCTTTATGGGAAGTTAGGTATAACGGCTTAAGAATGTTTCTTGATTTGGAAATCGAATGTGTATCGACAAACCAACTGCGGCGTTAATAAGGAAATGCTTTTGACTAATTAAGTATTATTAAAACCAGTAGAAACTTCCATCTGCATAGAAGCTAAGGCGAGACAAAATGATATTTCCTAGATCATGTTTTTGTAATAAGATTGTTATAAACAAGAATATCCTACTCACATATAAGACTTATGTTTCTCGGATAGTTTTAAGGAGACTTATATTCTCAAATGAATAAGACTATGAACTACGAAACCTTTCTAAAATGAGAAACTTGAACATTGGAAATTAGGCAAACTTGATCATTGGAAAGAATGTTGCTACTTGATTTTACAAAGAGAAGTAATTGATTTACTTTAAAAGGATAGTCACTCTATTTTATACTACGGGTATTGTGTGACATTGTGAAATAACGTATCTTTTAAAGAGTTAATGTATGAAGTACTTTGGGGATAAAAACCGATCTTGTTAATCATATAGTAGAAGGTACCTTGTGTGAACAACTTGATTGTATTGGTTTGTGATAGCCTTGTAATACTTTCTTGATTGCTTTGATAAGTAAGCGTGTTGGGATCTTCGTGTGTTAGTATCTTGTGATGTTTGTGTGAAGGGTTTCCCTTGATTGTGCTTATTAACTATCGATCGTTATGATAGTATTGTGGCATTCATCTCTTGAGATGATTAGGGAGTTAAGCGCCCTCCGTCTGGGGTAGACTCGGGCGGTCGATGGACCTATGATTCGAGAATACCTCATGCGAGTCCGGGGGCTATCTTGCGGAGCTACGAGTTCGAGTTAGTATCGTCCTTTATGGGCATGCGGTCCGTGTGGCCATGCGGTGCGAAGTCGGGGCGATCTTGGGAGTAGCTACCCTCGATGCGGGAATACCTCATGCGGGCGATGAGATTGGCCTATGCGGAGGCTGCGGGAGTTCCAAGGTTAGGCAGCGTACGGATCTGCGGGCAAGTGGCGGCTTTGATCATGTGACGGTAGACGAGATCTTATGATCTGATTCATGACCTTGTTGGTGCGTGGGTTTTAGTAGTCGGCTATGCCTTCGTACTTACCGTGCAGTTTTATTATGACACAGTGGGACACGGTGTTCATGTGTGTTCCTTGGTGCTTTTATATCATAGGCTGGCGGTGAGGAAGGTATTCCAGGCATGATTGATGTTGTGGGCACGAGACCCATTGTTATACTTGAGTGATGACTTGAGGCGTGAGTCACGACTTGACATAGCTTTGTGGTAAAGCGTAGTTTGGTTATCATCATGTCTCTGCTTTATATATTGCTATGATTTCATTTACGATATGTATTTTGATTTCACATACTGGTACTGTTATCGACCTCCTTGGGCTGCGTTCATGCCGCGAGTTGAGGTACACGATCGTTGATCCTCGCTCTTAGGGTCACGATTCAGCGTGTGGGAAGCTCCGTTCCTCGGAGGCTTATCTTGGTATAGTCCCTGTTGTTGTAGGTGCTACATTCGGGGTATGGCGAACCTGTCGCCATTGTTGTCGTATCATTTCTTAGAAGTGCAGTAATCTTGTTGTGGGCAGGGTTTGTAAAAAGGATTAAACTGTTCATTTGTAAAAGTTGTTATTTATATATGCCGAAAGGCAAGTTTTCCTCAGATTACTGTTTTGTACTTCACTTGTTTCATGTATGTGTTTTATGTTCCGCTGATTACTCTGATGTTGTGTCACTAGGGTGCCCGGGGTAAGGCACTAGTCACGGGCCCGGGTTCGGGTCGTGACATAAACCTTGCTCAGGCGCGACTTTATCTAGGATATTTTTGGGCTTACCGAGGTAACTAATCCTAACCCTCTTTTGAATTAGAGAATACTTATTGTAGTAGTATAAGAATAAGTATTAAATACTTAGAAGGATATTACAGAATAGAATTGAACTGTTATCACAGTAGAAGGGTTTAAAAGAAGAATAATTGAACTGTACTCACATGTGAATTTTTTCTGATGAACTTATATAGCTCGCGGGTAGGGTTGTGCTGCCCGACTATCCGTAGAATTGTGAACCCTCTGTTTAGAATGACCTTCAGAGTAGTCTTTGATAGATGTCTGTGACTATTATAGGCTGACTCTCTGCGCGCGACATATTCGACTTGGCAGGTGGTTTTCGCTGAGAAGGTATGTGATTCTTCCTAAAGCATGATATTTTACGATTATATAGTGCGGTGAGCGTACATGTGTTAAGCTGAATAATAACTACGGCAATGTCTTTGACTTAAGCTGAATAATACTTATGGCAATGCCTGTGGCTTAAGCACTGAATAATACTTACGGATGCCTGTGGCTTAAGCTTTGAATAACAAAGCGAAAACATTTCAAAAGAATCTTTGAATCATTTTTAATGAAGATAAATATTTGGTTTTAAAACAAAAGCTTAAGAGTTATACTAGATTTATGGGAAGTTAGGTATAACAACTTAAGAAGATAAAAAGGCATTTACTTGTTTGTTTATAAAAGCCTTGTATTGATTTCTGTTAAGTGTAAGATTTGTGTGATAAGTAGACATATTATGATGCTACAGGTTAGTGTCTTGAAATCTTTGTGTAAAGGGGTCATTCTTCTTTGTGCTTGCGTTGCTAACAGGTAAGTCCGTTGTCTTGTTATTGTATCACCTACCCCATTTGTTATCTGAGGGCTTTCCCCGATGCGGTCTATACGGCTATCACGGTCTGTGAGACTATGCGGAAGCGGTATGCTCGAGATTGATCATTCGGGTGTTTAGCACGATCACGGGGATTTCACTATGCGGTCTGTTGAGACTATCACGGTCTTTTGAGGCTATGCGAGTGCGGGAGCCTAGGCGGATCTGGGGTTGGCTGCCCCGATGCGAGGATACCTCATGCGGTGCATGTGTGACTATGCGAGTGCGAAAGTCGAGACTAGGCACGCGAGAATGATACTATGGGCGATTGGCCTTGCCCGATCATTCGCGGCCTAGAATAGACACTGTTCTGATTTTCCTATTCTGTTGTTGTTTGTGATGTGGCACTATGTGCAATTGAACGGTGTATTTGTGAAAAGGTTTTAAATACTTTGATTTCATTTGATTCTTTATAGTTTCACATACTTGGTACTGTTATGCGACCTCGCCCGAGGCTGCGTTCATCTGCGGTAAGACAGCGGTGCTAGATCCGCATCCTTAGGATCTACGTTGGTGTCGGGAGCTCCATCTCTTCCGAGGCTCTACTCTTTGGTATGATCTCACTGTTGTAGATAGTTTTATGCGATCGAGGGTATGGCGGGAACCTGTCCGCCATAGTTGTATTTTTCCTTAAGTGCATAGTCATGTTGAGCGATTGTCGGATGTAGCTGCTAAACCTTGTTTATATATATATGCGAAAGCGGCGTTTGTTCACATAAAGCGTGTCTTATTTTATAAAGCTGTTTCATGTCTTGTTTTATATTTCCGATTACTCGATGTATGACTACTTGGGTGCCGGAAGGCACGATTACGGGCCGGAATGGGTCGTGACAAAAGTGGTATCGAGCGATTAATCCTCGGAAAGTGTCTGAACCGTATCTAGTAGAGTCTTGATTATCGGTGTGTTGTGCACCACTAATAATCGGTGAGGCTATAGGATATTTAGGATTGGTTTCCATTCTTCTCATTACGAGATCGTGCTTTAGAAAGGCATGTTATAGGTTGGACCCTCTAACGTATTCCTTTCTATGTGATTATGCCTCACGTAAGGCAACCGGGCCCGGAAGGGCAAAGCGAGGAGGCTGCTAGCGAGACACCCGAGTCACGAGGCTCGGGCCCGTCTATACGAGGCAGCGAGTTCTATGGCGCCGCCCGGCCAGCGAGACGCGGTACCCACACCTCGCATCCCGCGGCACAGGCGGAGGAGTTAGGGTACAAGGAGATGGCCCGACTTTTGGCTAAAGTTGTGGCCGTCGAGAGAAGGCTGGATCGGCGATTCGGCTCGGCTCGATCGCGCACCGTAGTGCACCCAGGCGAATAGTTTGAGACTACGGGATTTCCTTAGTTGTAGCCCTCGAGTTTCTGGTCGAGGCGGAGGATGATCGCGAGTTCATCCGTCACCGCAGAAGGATTATGCGGGTGATCAGGGCTTGATGAGTGCTGTGACATTCGGTTCGCATCGGTGCGTGATACCATGATCGATTGGTTTTGATTCATAGGAGCTTTCCGGGAGAGCATGCACCTCCGGTATGGGATGAGTTTTGAGGCTTTTCTCACACTTCTTGCCTCCGCGGATGAGGAGGGCACGGTGATAGATTCTTGTTCTTTGAGGCAGGGGAGGCGCCTTGGTGAGGAGTACAATGTCGAGTTTGATTCTTTGGCTCGATATGTCCACTGCTGGTAGCGAGATGGAGGGCGGGTGCATCGCTATGTCACTGGGCTAGATGATTACATGGCGAGTCTTGTGCGGGTGTGTCCCTTCACCCGAGCATGGACATAACCCATATGCGAGCTCGTGCCGGGATGTGAGGCGTAGAGACGCGGGTAAGCGATATCGGCCCAGCGAGAAGAAGGCGAGCGGCGGTTCTTTTGGTGGTCCTCGGGTGGCGGCGTCGGCCGAAGTCGGTGCACCACGGCCCGGTATGAGCGCTCTACCTCATTTTCTGACGGAAGCGATCGGGGCGGTCGAGCACGGGACTTGATTTCGAGTAGCGAGGTGCTAACCGTTGAGGTCTGCTCGGTGTGCCCGTTGTGGCGAATACCATTACGAGGCGTACTCGGGAGCTGCTATACTTGTGGCGCGGGGTCATTTCGCGAGTTTGTCGACCGGGAGGCGGCGCGGTAGTAGGGCCCGGCCTACGAGTGCATTGCGGCTTCATCCCAAGCGATTACTCGCCGGAGAAGGTACACATGGATCAGCGGGTCGGCGAAGTCGTGGCGCGAGTCGATTCTAGCGGTCCTCGAGAACGCATTTATGCTGTCGGCCAGCGGGATCGTGAGGCCTCACGATGTAAATCACGGTACCTTGCTCGGTTTAGGTTTGATGTGTATGCTTTGATAGATCCGGTTCTACTCTGTCTATATATCTCCCTTGTTGCTAGTAGGATAGGGATAGAGCACGAGTCCATAGACCCTTTCGAGGTAGCTACGCGATGGGTGATTCGGTGGTAGCTCGGCGGTATATAGAGCTTGTCCTGTGACCATTTCTGATCGTCGGACCTTAGCCGACTTGATAGAGTTGGAGATGATTGACTTCGACGTGATCATGGGGATGGATTGGCTAGCTTCTTGCTATGCCAATGTAGACTGAGAGAGAAAGTAATGCAGTTCCGTTTCTGAGGAGCCGGTTGTTGTGTGGGAGAACGCGGTTTCGCAGAGGTAGGTTTATTTCCTACCTCAAGGCTAGGAAGATAATGAGAAGGGTATATCTACCATCTCGTTGGTGTTTGATCATGAAGGCTGCGGTACCAGATTTTCCGTCGATTCGGTGGTCGAGAGTTCCCGCACGTATTTCAGGGCGACCTCCGGGTATCCCTCACGAGAGGGAGATTGAGTTTTGTATTGACATATTGCGGACACTCGGCCTATTTCCATTCCGCCATCGAATGGCACTGCGAGTTGAGAGAGTTGAAGGATCGGCTTAGATATTTCTTTGGAGAAAGGGCTTCATCAGGCCTAGTGTTTCTCCCAGGAAGCGCCGGTATTGTTCGTGAAGAAGAAGGGCGGGGCAGCTGCGCATGTGTTGATTCTGACGGTGAACAAGGTGACCATTAAACGAATACCCTTCCCGATTGATGATTTGTTCGACGATTGCGGCGCGAGATGTTTCTCAAGATTGATCTGCGTTCGGGCTATCATCGAGTTCGTGTCGAGAGGTGGATGTCCTAGGTCGCATTCGGACGTGCGGGCATTATGAGTTCAAGGTCATGTCTTTTGGGTTGACAATGCTCGTGGTATTCATGGATTTGATGAACGAGTGTTCAAACCATTTTGGAACGCGTTTGTGATAGTGTTCATTGATGATATCTTGGTTTATTCTCGCTCAGAGCGAGGAGCATGCGGGCGTTGAGGCTATCTTGTGATTCTCGGGACCAGTATTTACGCCAAGTTTTCCAAATGTGAGTTTTGGTTGACTTGATGGCGTTTCTTGGGCATATTATGAGCTGATGGCATTCAGTGAATACGGCGAATCGAAGCGATCGAGGACTTGGCCTGAACCTACTACTCGGCGAGAGGTTCGCGATTTTACGGGCCTTGCAGATATTATCGGCGGTTCGTAGAAGTTTGCTTCTATCTGCACCATTGACTAGGGTGACTCGGAAAGCGGCCAAGTTTGATGGTGATGCTTGTGGCGAGGTTTCGATTCTTTGAAAAAGAGGCGGCAGCGCCCGTTCTTACTCTTCCGGAGGGTCGGATGGTTATGTCGTGTATTGTGATCGTCGAGCATCGGGTTGGGATGTGTGTTGATGCAGCATGGCGGGGTTATAGCATATCGTCCGGCGGTGAAGAAACACGAGAGAACTACCCACCCATGATTTGGAGTTAGCGGTAGTGATTCACGCTTTGAAGATCTGGAGGCACTATTTGTATGGGGTTCACGTGGATATTTATACGGACCACAGAGCCTCGGTATATCTTCACCAGAGGAGCTGAACTTACGGCGAGGCGGTGGTTAGAGTTGCTTAAGGATTACGATGTTGATATCTGTACCACGGGAAGGCGATGTTGTGGCGGATGCTCTTAGTCGTAGGTCGATGGGAGCCTATCGGATGTGCGGCTAGAGAGGAGGACATGGTTCGTGATTTGCATCGATTAGCGAGCCTTGGTGTCCGTTTGATTGATTACGATAGCGATGGGGTTAGAGTTCGTGAGGTTGCGAGTCTTCCATCGTCGAGGAGGTGAAGAAAGCGATTCGAGATCGATTTGATTCGATATCGTGATCTGACTCTTCGTGAGGCAAGGGTCCTTTTGAGTAGCACTGATGGGGTGCTAAGGTTTGAGGCGGTATCGTGTTCAGATGTTTGAGACTTGGCGAGTTCTTGGGGAAGCACACGCGGCGTTACTCTATCCATCGAGTCGACCAAGATGTACCACGACCTTAGATCGTGTATTGGTGGGATGGCTTGAAGAGGGGCGTTGCGAGTTCGTAGCTCGGTGCCCTTGTTGTCGGCGGTGAAGGTAGACCACGGAGGCACGGGTGGTTTGTTGCGGCGATAGAGATCCCGACACGGAAGTGGGAGGTAATCAACATGGACTTCATCACGGGATTACCTCGCACTCGGAGGAGACATGATTCTATATGGGTTATAAATCGGCGGTGGAAATCAGCCCACTTTCTTCCCGTCGCACGACTTTTTGGTGAGGATTATGCGGAACTTTACATCAGAGATCGTCGGTGCATAGGTCCCTATTCGATCATATCGCACGAGAGCGGTTTACGGCTAACTTCTGAGGTCCTTCCGAGAGGTTTAGGGACGAGTGAGCACAGTCTTGCATTTCATCCGAGCAGAGCCAGGCGGCGCGCACTATCCGCACTCTTGAGGATATCTGCGAGCTGTGTTATTGACCGATGGTAGTTGGGAGGATCATTTGCCTCTAGTTGAGTTTGCGTATAATAATAGCTACCACTCCGATGATTCGGATGGCGCCTTATGAGGCCTTGTATGGGAGGAAGTGCGGTCGCCTATAGGTTGGTTCGATGTGGGCGAGTGCGGCTAGTGGGACCAGGTTGGTGCAGTGACGATGGATAAGGTGAAGCTTATCCGAGGCGGCTTTTGGCTGAGTCGGCAAGTCGTATCACGAGATCATCGTCGTCGGCATCTTGAGTTCGAGGTTCATGATTGGGTTTTCTAAAGGTGTCACCCATGAAGGGTGTGATGAGATTTGGGAAGAAGAAACTCGGCCCAAGGTACATTGGGCGTTTGATTGTCGCGAGGTAGGCAAGGTTGCTATGAGTTGGATCTGCCGTCCGATCGGAGGCGGTGCATCCGGTTTTCACGTATCTATCTTTGAGGAGATGTATCGGGATCCATCTAGTACACCCGATTGGCGATGTCGGTGACCAGGGGTTATCGTATGAGAGACTCCATGGCGATAGTCGATCGTCGAGTTAGCGTCTGCGGACGAAGGGCGTGGCCGTCAAAGTCTTGTGGCGGAACAGGCTCGAGGAGGAGATGGCGTGGGAAGCCGAGGAGGACATGAGGCAGAAGTATCCTCACCTATTCCCCACACCTCCAGGTAATTCACTTTCCTACTTGTAAATTTTCGTTATCATTTATGCCTAAGTGTTATTTTTTTGTGGCCATGTGTGGCACTTACAAACTGTTTAAGCTTCGATAAGCGTCTTGAGAAGGAACATTGGGACGAATGTTTCTAAGGAGGAGAATGTTATACCGTATTTCCGAGTATGTGCGTGAGGAATACGTCTAAAAAGTTGGCCTTAAAGTTAGCCTTGGGCGTTTTTGTACACAACTCACTAAAGAATCGTTTCCGACGAAGCGTTTCCACGACTTTCGTAGGGAAAATTCCGGCTATTCCATTACTAATTTTTGCGGATTTTTCCGAGAGGCGAAACATTTTGGACCAGCGGGAGGCGACACTGGCACCTCCCATTGGTGAACAGATAAATCGTCCATTTGGGCCAATTGGAATGCCTTGGCACGTTTTTTGTGCCTTGTGCACAAGTCAAGGAGTTGGTAGGATATTTGTGTATAGTTAATCCTCACCCTACACTTGCCTTGCACTTGTCTTCATCTTGGCCATTGGTTGGCCAAGGCTTGAGCTATAAATACCCCCTTAGAGATGAAGAGTTCTTCATCCACAAATCTTCCAAGTCTTGAAAAAATCCTCTCCTCTCCCTTAGCCTTTCGTCCAACACCTCCCCCTTGAGTGAGTTTGGCGAGGGCTACCCACAAGCCTAGCCGAAATCTACCCCCCTCCCTTGGTAGAAAAGTTGTCTTCTAGTATCGTTATAATGCCCAAAATACCCTAGCCCAAATCCCATAGTACTTAGTAGAAGTTGTGAAGAACTTCTAGGGTTTCTTGGAGCTACCGGAGCGTACAACTTAGGAGCTAAACCTTGCTCAGGCGCGACTTTATCTAGGATATTTTTGGGCTTACCGAGGTAACTAATCCTAACCCTCTTTTGAATTAGAGAATACTTACTGTAGTAGTATAAGAATAAGTATTAAATACTTAGAAGGATATTACAGAATAGAATTGAACTGTTATCACAATAGAAGGGTTTAAAAGAAGAATAATTGAACTGTACTCACATAGGACTGTTTTTCTGATGAACTTATATAGCTCACCGGGTAGGGTTGTGCTGCCCGACTATCCGTAGAATTGTGAACCCTCTGTTTAGAATGACCTTCAGAGTAGTCTTTGATAGATGTCTGTGACTATTATAGGCTGACTCTCTGCGCGCGACATATTCGACTTGGCAGGTGGTTTTTATTTGAGAAGGTATGTGATTCTTCCTAAAGCATGATATTTTACGATTATATAGTACGGTAGGCGTACGTGTGTTAAGCGAATAATAACTACGGCAATGTCTTTGACTTAAGCTGAATAATACTTATGGCAATGCCTGTGGCTTAAGCTGAATAATACTTACGGCAATGCCTCACTTAAGCACGAATAACAAAGAATGAAAACATTTCAAAAGAATATTGAATCATTTTTAACGTAAGATAAATATTTGGTTTTAAAACAAAAGCTTAAGAGTTATACTAGCTTTATGGGAAGTTAGGTATAACAACTTAAGAAGATAAAAAGGCTGTTTACTTGTTTGTTTATAAAAGCCTTGTATTGATTTACATTAAGTGTAGTAAGATTTGTGTGATAAGTAGACATATTATGATGCTACAGGTTAGTGTCTTGAAATCTTTGTGTAAAGGGGTCATTCTTCTTTGTGCTTGCGTTGCTAACCGGTAAGTCCGTTGTCTTGTTATTGTATCACCTACCCCACTTGTTATCTGAGGGTTTTCCCCTTGATGCGGTCTATACGGCTATGCGGTCTGTGAGACTATGCGAGCAGCGGTATGCTCGAGTTGATCATTCGGGTGTTTAGCCCGATGCGGGGATTTCCTATGCGATGCAGTTGAGACTATGCGATCTTTTGAGGCTATGCGAGTGCGGAGCCTAGGCGGATCTTGGGGTTAGCTGCCCCGTCACGAGGATACCTCATGCGGTGCAGTGTGTGACTATGCGGCTGCGAAAGTCGAGGACTAGGCACGCAGAATGATACTATGGGCGATTGGCCTTGCTTGATCATTCGCGGCCTAGAATAGACACATTCTGATTTTCCTATTCATTTGTTGTTTGTGATGTGGCACTATGTGCAATTGACCGATTGTATTTGTGAAAAGGTTTTAAATACTTTGATTTCATTTCATTCTTTATAGTTTCACATACTTGGTACTGTTGTCTTGACCTCGCCCGGAGTGCGTTCATGCGCGGTAAGGGCAGCGAGTGCTAGATCCGCATCCTTAGGATCTCTACGTTGGTGTCGGGAGCTCCATCTCTTCCGAGGCTCTGCTCTTTGGTATGATCTCCTGTTGTAGATAGTTTTATGCGATCGGGGTATGGCGGGGAACCTGTCGCCATAGTTGTATTTTCCTTAGAAGTGCGTAGTCATGTTGAGCGATTATCGGATGTAGCTCGCTAAACCTTGTTTATATATATATGCCGAAAGGCGACGTTTGTTCACATAAACTGTGTCTTATTTTATAAACTGTTTCATGTCTTGTTTTATATTTCCGCTGATTACTCTGATGTATGACTACTTGGGTGCCCCGGTAAGGCACCAGTTACGGGCCCCGGAATGGGTCGTGACATTTTACATGTGGCCAGCAGGGCCATTTTGCGAGAAATTGTCCTACCAGAGGTAGCGCGGATGTTGAGACTCGGCCTTCGGGATCTGTTGCGGGTTATTCGCCTTCGATAGCTAGGCAGGGTGTTCATATACCGGCAGGCCAGGGCAGGGGTCGTGGTGGAAGTTCCCAGTTCTAGCGGTCCTTGGAACCGCCTATTTGATTCCAGGTATATCCTTAACCCTCTAGAGATTAGTATGCTTGTTATGATGATCTCCTTATTATGTGCTATGTACGGATAGCATTATGTTGTTGTGATTAGAAAACATGGTTAGTTATAAGAGGGTAGTTGAGCTAAGAAGACCACTAGGTTTTCGTGACTTGATTAGTGAGATTGTTCCGGATAGGGGAACAAGGGCTTGGCGCGGTAAATGGGTCGGGTTGAGGCAAGGTTGCGTGTCAACCCGCAGCCCGGTTTGGGGTAGAGTCATTTTATAGTGATCCCGCTTTGTGATAGGGTCACGAGGGTGCTAAGCCCAGGTTTAGGTAACCATCGTACGAGTTCGTGGATGCGTTCGACCAGAATTGGATTGTGAAGGTAGGGAATGGCCTTAGAGGAAATTGAACTAGTAAGATGACCAAGTTTGGAGGTGGTAACTCCAGGGTTGTGGAAATTGAAGCGATGGTGAAGTGTGGGCATTATACTATAGAGAGTTGGTGTCTGCGAGAAGAAGTGCGACAAGTAAGAAGAGAAGCGAACATGTGTTATGAGGACGGAAGTGATTATTCTTTTGTGAGGTGAAGATGCGAAGGGAGTATCCTTTAGACCTTGGGTGTGAGCTTTTTGTGATGTTAGAGGTGATTCCTCGTTGGCTTGGATTTGTATGTTATACTATTGCCATTGGTGGCAGGTTTGGTTTCGTAAGTATAGTAGTGAAGACTATACCGACACACGTTTGTTTGGAGACTTAGAAGGAACATTCGGGACGAATGTTTCTAAGGGGGGAAGAATGTTATACCCCGTAGTTCCAGGGTATATATGTGAGAATGTACGTACGAGATTACGACAGAAATTTTGGAAAGAAAGGAAGATGTGATTTTTTTTTTTCGACAGAAAAGTTTCCGGTTTTTGTGAAGAAAAAGGTTCGTTAATGGGAATTGGATTCCCAGATTTGGTATTTAGACTTCTTGGATTATATTAGAATTATTGGATTTTATTTTCGTAAATGGTCACGTGGGGCCCACGGGAGAAATTTACGGTTTTGTGGGGCCCACTTTGTTTTTGAGGTTTTCGGTATTTTGGATATTTTCGGAAGACGAAATATTTTGGGCAGTCGGGCGACACGTGTCACCCATGTGGCACCTTGGCGAAATGGTGGAGACAGTGGCTGACACTGTCACTTGGCGAATGGGCTAACAAGTGGCAAGCCAACATCTAGCAATTCGTTGGCCATGTGGTGTGGTGGGACCCACACACACATGGCCCAATCTTGACCATACACTTGATAAGATCTTGGCCCTTAATTCCTCTATAAATACCCGCCAAGGTTGAAGAGTATTTCATCCACACTTGAAGATTTTCCATAGCAAATACTCCCTCCCTTTAGCCCTATTTCGTCCCCCCCTCCTCTTGTGTAGAAAATACTTGGTGTATTGTTTTATAATCCCAAATACCTTGGCCTAGTATCCCTAGTAGTATTCCAAAGTTATTTCAATACTAGGAGCCGGAAATACTACTTTATTCCAATAGCCGTAAGTGAAACCCTAGAAAAATCTTCCTAGCTTGGTTGAAGTATTTAGAGAAGTTGTTGGAAACTTCTAAGGGTCGCTTGGAGCGGGTTGGAGCGTAAGGAGTCGGAGCTAAACGTTGCTCAGGATCGACTTATAACTTGGATAATTTTGGGCTTATCGAGGTAATGATCTATGTCCCCCTATTGTAATTGGATATTACATATTGTAGTAGTTATACTTGAGTATATTATATTGGAAGGATGATTATAAAGGTTTGAACTGTATTTACATTGGACTGTACTTACAGTAGACTTGTGTAGTATTATTGTGAAGCAGAATTGAACACGTCCGGTTAGACGTGTAATCCCCTGGGAGTTGTTGGCACAGTAGCGGGCCTTGATAGGGAGAGATTTATGTGTTAGCGGGAGAGTCTTTGCGAATTTTACTGTAGAATAAGGAATCTTGTATTTAGAATATTCTCTAAGAGAACTAGAAGTTGATAGATGTATTGTGGCCTTTATAGGTGGATCTTCTACGCGCGGCATACTTGACTTGGCTTGTGGTTTGAGCTAAAAAGGTATGTGATTCTTCCTATACTCTTGAGCATGATTGTTGTGAACTATATAGTACGGTAGACGTACGTGTGTGAAATGAGTTTTGTTTGTTTTAAACATAAAGTGTTATAATGGCTTTATGGGAAGTTAGTTATAACGACTTTATGAAAATAAAAGAAAGATTTGATTTTGAAAGTTAAGAGACTTGATCTTGAAAGATAAGAGACTTGACTTATAAACGACTTGTTTTCGGAAAAGGAGAAGTAACTTGATTTAAGTATAGGTTACTTGTTTTGGAAAGAGTAAGTTATTGGGTTTTAAAGAGTATACTTGATGTTGTTTAAAAGAAAATCACTTGGTTTTAAAAGTATAAAGTTCTTGATTTTAAATCTTATAAAGATTTTCGGAAGGTGTAGTAATTTGGTTTGAAAGGAAAACGTGTTTTTAATACTACGAGTATTAGTATCATGTGGCTTTTACGTAAAAAGAGGTCTTTTTGAAAGAAGCGAAAGTATGTAGTATTTTGGGTTTGAAACCGGGTTGTTGATTAAAATGAATGTATGTTGAACTTTCTATGCTTGTTGTGATAGTCTTTGATGTGCAAGTGTTTTGTTGATATCTTTGTCGTGACTCTGCAGGAGTAGGCTATCGATTGATTGATTGGACATCACGGCGTTGGGTGGTCCACAGTATCGTCCACTTTGAGTATTGGTGGTTGTTGCATGCTGCGTGACTCTGCAGGAGGGCGGCTATCGATTGATTTCCTTTGGACATCGATCGATGGATGTTCCACGGCATCGTCGATAGGATGGTTTCATAGCCATTACTTGAGGTGAGATGGACGGGGCATGCGGTCATTGTGAGGTTCAGACTGTTAGTCCATGGACCGCTAATCCATGAAGCTTGCAGCGGTGACGGCGATCACGGGCTTGATTTATGCGTGTGGTTCAAGCACACTTTAGATACTTATCGGTCATTTTCGTGTCTGGTAGCCTGGTAGATAGCTTAAGATACTTGCCTCGGTCATATCTTGTGAGACGGTAGGCTATTGTCGTTAGCTTAAGATACTTGCCTCGGCGATTCGTGGCTAGCTTTTCGGTAGTAGTTGGCTTCGTACCTTGCAGTGATGGGATATGACTATCTTTTGGGTGGTAGTTGGCTATTCTACTTGGCGTCGGTTTTGATGACGATCTGAGGATCTAGTGTTCATGTTCACATATGGGTGTTGTTTTACATCATGTACTTTGGCGATGAGAATGAGTTCCACGGCGCATGATTGATATTATGGGCGTGAGACCCATAGTTATGTGTGAGTGATCATTTTGGGATGTGCGTTCCACTTACTTGGCATAACTTGTTTACTTATCGCCAAAATGGTTTTATAAAATGATGAAATGTGATTTCATTCTGGTATTTTGATTTCACATACTTGGTACTGTTGTCTTGACCTCGCCCGGGGCTGCGTTCATGCCGCAGTAGAATACATCGGTTGTGGATCCTCGCTCATAGGATCACAGTTCAGCGTATTGGGAAGCTCCGTTTCTCCGGAGGTTTATCTTTTGGTATGTTTCCCTGAGTTGTAGGTTCTTGTACATTCAGGGGTATGGCGGGGCCCTGTCCCGTCATAGTTGTTGTTACATTCTTAGAAGTCTGTAGTACTGTTGTGGGCAAGGTTGTAAAGGATTGTAACTGTTCGGTTTGATATATACACATGAGGGCGACCGTTTTGGTTGGCCTATTTTCTTATGATGTATCTTGTTTCCTGTTTAAGTTTTTATTTCCGCTGATTTTCTCTGATGTTGTATCACTAAGGTGCCCGGGGTAAGGCACCAGTCGCGGGCCCGAGGTCGGGTCGTGACACTTTTTGAACACCTCGAAGTTCTTAACAACTGGGGTACAACACTCCAAGGTAGACTCAAAATCCGTCCAACTCATGTTTGTCAACTTATCTATCTACTTCCAAATCTTAAATTCCTTGGTATGTTCTTATCTTAACTCCTTGAATTTACGAGGTGTAACATTCTCCCCCCCCCCCTTAGAAACATTCGTCCCGAATGTTCCTTCTAAGTCTCCAAAACGCAGACGCCGGTATAGTCTTCACTACTCCACTCACAACAGAATCAGTTATGCCACTCATGGACTTATCACCCGAAAAATACTCCCCACATACTATGTACTTCTGACAAGGATCACTGTAAAATCTTTTACTCTAGTCGGCCTTACCTCTAAGGTCTCGATTGTTATAAATTCTAAGGTTCAAAATTTTCTCATCCCCAGACTTACCCTTTTCACAAATCAGGCTTCTAAATCACATTTTTAACACAAAGTTATCCGAACATAGCACTTAACACATCACCATAACATCAATGCATACTAGTCTCTAGAGGGTTAAGAATATACCTGTAACTACTGCTTCACTTTCTCTTTTTGTCGTTCTACTCATGTTCCTTCCCTGCACGGCGCACAAAAGGAGGAGATGAATCAGCCACAGATCCCGAAGACTGAGTCTCTACATCCGCGCTACCTCTGGTTGGACAATTCCTCGCAAAATGGCCCTGCTGGCCGCACGCAAAGCAAACTCCCATTCCAGCACGACACTCCTCATCATGGAGCCTACCACAACGGCCACAACAAGGTAGGAGTGGTCCCATCTGACTAACGTCCCTGCCCCAGGCTGTGGGACTGGAGGCTCAGGTGCCGTGGTCTCAGTAGAGACCGCTGCTGCTCTACTCGCAGCTCCCTCTGCTGCCTTGCCCTTCTGGGCTCTGGTTGCCTTGCGTGGAGGCATCACTGGTATACAAAGAATACATCAGAGAGAGTCCAACTTATAACACAGCTCTAAGGCACGATCTCAGAGTGAGAAGAATGGAAACCAATCCTAAATATCCTATAGCCTCCTGATTATAGATGTGGTGCACAACACACCGATAATCAAGACTCTACTAGAATCGTCAGTAGACACTTTCCGAGGATTAAGCGCTCACGATACCACTTTTGTCACGACCCGACCCGGGCGTGGATCGTGCCTACCGGGCACCCTAGTGATACAACATCGAGAGAAAAACCGTGAAATAAAAACTCAAGAAAAGCGATGAAATAAAGCGAGCTAACTGACGGTTACCTTTTGCACATAAATTAAAACTTGAATAGTTACATCCCTTAAAACACTTGCCCTGTGATTACTCTGCACCTCAAGAATTTTGAAACCATAATGAGGGCGGGGCCGCCATGCCCTGAATATACAAAAGTCTACTACTTGAGGAACCGTACCACAGACAAGCTTAGGAGATATGGAGCTTTCAGAACCGAACATCGATCCTAAGAGTGTGGATCTACAAGCTATGTACCTCAACTGCGGCGTGAACGCGGCCCGAAAGAGGTCGATACAACAGTACCAAGTATGTGGCGAAAATCAGTAAATGAAATCATAATAGTCTATATAAAAGCAGGAGACATGTATGATAACCAAACTACGATTCACAATATATATTAGCGATCATGTCAAGATAGGGACTCATGCGTAAAATCATCACTCAAATACAAACCGAATTTAACCGCACAATGGCGCGTGCCCGACAGCTCACCTCGGTATAAGCATGGCCCTGGAACCATCCTAGTGGGCCCATACCCGTGGACCATCCAACGTGTCGGTATGCCCAAAGGAGATAACAGATAACAATCCCTGTGGAAGCATACCCGTGGGCTACCCAACGTGTCGGTATGTCCAAACAACTAACAAGATAATACCCACTGTGGAAGCATACCCGTGGGCTACCCAACGTGTCAGTATGTCCAAACAACTACAAGAGAATACTCACCGTGGAAGCATACCCGTGGGCTACCCAACGTGTCAGTATGTCCAATAAAATAACAATAATAACACCCCTAGTGGAAGCATACCCGTGGGCCTCCCAACGTGTCAGTATGTCCATCAAGAATCGATATAGTGGAAGCATACCCGTGGACCATCCAACGTGTCAGTATGTCCATCAATCAACCAGATAGCCGGCCCTCCAACGAGAGACGCGGTAGCATAGAAATACAACACTTGCACAACAAGAGCTATCACAACAAGCATAGGCCAGTTCAACGTACTTTCATTTCATGTCAACAATTCCGAGTTTCAACCCCAAAATACTACATACTTTCATAACCAAGACACTTATGTTTTTCCATTCACAAGAGTTCAATATTTGAAAACAAGTTGCTTCTCTTTTTCCAAAAAAAACAAGTTACCATTCTAAATCCAATAATGAATCCATTTCTTTATTTTCCATAAAGTCGTTATAACTAACTTCCCATAAAGCTATTATAACACTTTATGCTTTAAAACAATACCAGCCAAAACCATGCCTTTCTTTTAAAACAAAACACTTCAAATTCTTAAGTCTCTTTTCTTTTAGAAATCGAGTTCCTTACTTTGGAATTCTTAAGAAGATCTAAACTTGATTACAATAATTCTTATTAGAGCAGCCATGATCTAGGAAATGTAATACAATTTTATCTTATCTTAGCTTCTATGCAGATGGAGGTTTCTTGTTATACCCCGTATTTCCAGAGTATGTACGTAAGGGAATACGTACAAAAAGTCTAGCCTTAAAGTTTAGGCAAAACGTTTTTTTTGGGCACAACTCACAAAACGAATAGTTTTCCGACGAAACTTTTCCACAGCTTTCGTAGGGTAAATTCCGGCTATGCCATTTCTAATTTTTGCGGATTTTTCCGAGAGACGAAACATTTTGGACCAACGGGAGGACGACACTTGTCACCCTCCAATTGATGGACTTGAAATCGTCCATTTGGACGATTTGGACAATGGTGAGCACGTTTTTTGTGCCTTGTACACAAGTCAAGGAGTTGGTAGGATATTTGTGTATAGTTAATCCTCACCCTACACTTGCCTTGCACTTGTCTTAATCTTGGCCATTGGTTGGCCACTTCTTGACCTATAAATACCCCCTTAGAGATGAAGAGTTCTTCATCCACAAATCTTTCCAAGTCTTGAAAATCCTCTCCTCTCCCTTTGTAGCCTTTTCGTCCAACACCTCCCCCTCCCCTTGTGAAGGCCCTTGGCCGAATACCCCCCCCTCTAGCCTAGTAGTTTGGCGAGGCCCCCCTAGCCTAGCCAAAAATCTACCCTCCCTTGGTAGAAAAGTTGTCTTCTAGTATTGTTATAATGCCCAATTTAACCTAGCCCAAATCCCTTAGTACTTAGTAGAAGTTGTGAAGAACTTCTAAGGTTTCTTGGAGCTACCGGAGCGTACAACTTAGGAGCTAAACCTTGCTCAGGCGCGACTTTATCTAGGATATTATTGGGCTTACTGAGGTAACTAATCCTAACCCTCTTTTGAATTAGAGAATACTTACTGTTGTAGTATTAGAATAAGTATTAAATACTTAGAAGTATATCACGAATAGAATTGAACTGTTACCACGATGAAGGGTTTAAAAGAATAATAATCAAACTGTACTTACATAGGATTTGTTTTCACTGATGAACTTATATAGCTCAGGGTAGGGAAGTCTTGCCCAACTTTCCATAGAATTGTGAACCCTCTGTTTAGAATGACCTTGAGTAGTCTTTGATAGATGTGCGTGACTATTATAGGTGACTCTGTGCGACATATTCAACTTGGCGGTGGTTTTCATTTGAGAAGGTATGTGATTCTTCCTAAAGCATGATATTTTACAATATATATAGTACGGTGAGCGTACGTGTTAACTGAATAATAACTACGGCAATGTCTTTGACTTAAGCCTGAATAATACTTACGGCAATGCCTCACGGCTTAAGCCTGAATAACACTTACGGCAATGCCTCACGGCTTAAGCCTGAATAATAAAGATCTGAAAGCATTTCATAAGAATACTGAATCATTTTTAACAGAAGAGAACTAATTGGTTTTTAAACAGAAGCTTAAGAGTTATACTAGCTTTATGGGAAGTTAAGTATAACCACTTAAGATTGATAAAAAAACAGTTTGCCTATGTGTTTATAACAGACTTATATTGAATTGTGAAAAAGAATAATAAGATGGTTTGATAAGTAGACATGATATGATGCTATGTGTGTTAGTGTCTTGTAACGTTTGTGTAAAAGAGTATTCTTGTTGTGCTTATGTTGTTAACGATAAGCTGTTAGGTTAGTGTAACATCACTCACCTCTTGACATATTACCGGGGGTTAAGCTGCCCTCCGATGCGGGGGTAGACTCGGTGATGCAGGACCATGATTCGAGAATACCTCATGCGGGTCCAAGGGACCTATGCGGAGCTACGAGAGTTCCAGGTTAGTGTGCGGGGTTATACCTCATGCGGTCTATGTGGCCATGCGGACGACGAGTCCAGGACGATGCCGAGGAGTAGCTACCCTCGATGCGGGGTTATATACCCTATGCGGGCCTATGTGATTGGCCTATGCGGACTACGGGAGTCCAGGATTAGGCTTGCATGGTGATACTACGGGCAATTGGCCTGCTGATCATTCGCGGCCAGAAAAGACACATTCTGATTTACCTATTCTGCTCTTGTTTGTGATGTGGCACTATGTGCGGTTTCCTTGGTTGTTTTATAGATTCTTGCAAACTTTTTTTAAAATGATATGTTCATTTAAGTATTTTCTGATTTCATATACTTAGTACTGTTGTCTTGACCTCCTTGAGGCTGCGTTCATGCCGCAGTAAGGGCAAGTGTGCTAGATCCACATTATTAGGATCTCGTTGGTGTCGAGCTCCATCTTTTCCGAGGCTCTACTTTTGGGTATGATCTCCTGTTGTAGATAGTTTTATCTGATCGAGGGTATGGCGGGCCTGTCCTCCATAGTTGTATATTTCCTTAAGTGCTGTAGTCATGTTTATGCGATTGTCGGATGTAACTGCTAAACCATGTTTATATATATATGCCGAAAGGCGATGTTTTCTCACATAAACTGTGTCTTATTTTATAAACTGTTTCATGTCTTACTTTATATTTCCGCTGATTACTCTGATATATGACTACTTGGGTGCCCCGGTAAGGCACCAGTCACGGGCCCCGGAACGGGTCGTGACATTTCTACTGGTTTTAATATGATTAATTGTCATTACTTCTTTCCTTTATTAACGTTGCATTGGCTTGTTCGATTCTCCTTCCCATTTCCGAAATTTAGGTAACATTATTCTTTTAAAAACCAAGTACTCATTTCTCACGAATGAGGTTTCACACTTTTCAACACCACTTAGGTCAATTATAAGTCAAGTCTCTTATCTTTTGAAAACAACAAACCATTCTTTTACCTACATAAAGTGGTTATAACAGACTTCCCATAAAGCCGTTATAATACTTTATGTTTTAAACCAACCAATTACAACTATAAGCCCTTATGAGACCAAGAGGGCTTATTCTTTAACCACCGAGTACTTATTACTAACGAATAAGATTTTCCTGCTTTTTCAAACAATCAAGACCTTTACACTTCATATCAAGTCAAGGCACAACAAGGGAAATCAAATTCCTTTAACACACGTGCATCTACTGCACTATATATTTCACAAATAATCATGCTGAAGATGATAGGAAGAATCACATACCTCGCGACGATTATCGACGGTTAGCAAAATGCTCCACAGTACTTTCCCCCCTTAAGTAGAATGTGCTACTCGTAGCACTTCAATCCTAATAAGGTCATAAAACGTCTATCAAACTCTAGCTTCGAACATAGAATAAACTAAGTGCAAGGTCCCTATTTCTACAGAAATTTGGACAGAACTTCCTTTGTTTCTACTTAGTAAGCCACCTTTTTCAAGGTCGAATTTCAATAACCAACGCTACATCTAAGGCACACAGTTCATCTAACCCCAAAGGGGATTACACGCCTTTACAGGACGCGTAAAATTCCGCCCCACAATGATACAAAATAAACCAATAATTTCCATGCCAATCTTAGCCAATAATATAACCAATACTAACCCCTTTCAACTCTTTTCCAATCCAAGTTCTTAGGTCTAACATGATATCTAGCCCTAGACATCTTCAACAACTACAATCCCCCTTTAACAACATGCGACGACCCAATTAGTAACCAAATTGAAGTTATCAACTTAAGGCTAACATGCCCATTTCAGTTTTCAACAAGACAACAAGATCCAAATCTATTCAAATATAACAGCCTCAGGCTCAATTCTAAACTACTAAAACAAGTATAACTCATATCCAAGAGAAGGGGAAACGTTTACCTTTGGAGAAACCCACAAAAGCCCCTTTCTTCCACTTCTTTTCCGTCAAACTCATCTACCAGCGCTCCCCACAAGTTTACCCACACTTTTCCTTCTTGTCGGCGCTCCAACAATTTCCTCTTAGGCTAGGTTTCCTTCAAAAATCAAGAGAGAAGGGATAGGATTTTCTTGGGAGGGTTTCCAAATGAAATGGCCAAGTCTTCCAAGACTTGGCCCTAAAATAGGGCCCTTTTCCTGGTCAAAAGGATGGGAGGGACACTTGTCCCCCTACCATGGGTCCTTTTCGAAAATATCCCCTGATTTCAGCCTTTACCGCAGAAAAATCCCGCCTTGGCGCCGCGGTCCCGCCTTGGCGCCGCGACGCTTCCACTTCAGAAAATAATTTCCCGCATTCCGGCGCCGCGGCCCTGCAACCCCTGCGAACCCCCAGTACAACCGGCGCCGCGGCCCTGCATTCCGGCGCCGCGACGCTGTACCCCTGAACCGAAACCACTGCTTTGCCTGACTGCGCACCAAACTTGAAACTTCCATAACTTTTGACTCCGATGTCCTATCGACGAACGGTTTGTTGCGTTGGGATCTAGATTTAACGGACTACATCCTAGGCTTTTTGAACACCTCGAAGTTCTTAACAACTGGGGTACAACACTCCAAGGTAGACTCAAAATCCGTCCAACCCATGTTTGTCAACTTATCTATCAACTTCCAAATCTTATATTCCTTGGTATGTTCTTATCTTAACTCCTTGAATTTACGGGGTGTAACATTATCATACCTATCTCCAGTTTTATTATAGACTTATGATTTCATTACAGTACTTTCAGTTTCACATATTTGGTACATGTTGTCGACCTCCTTGAGTGCGTTAAATGCAGTAGAGTATAGGTTCGATCCTCGCCTTAGGATTCTTGTTGGTGTTGAAGCTCCTTTATTCCGGAGGCTTATCCCTGGTATTGTCGGTTGTTGTACATTCAGGGGTATGGCGGGGCCCTGTCCCACCAGAGTTGTTATTCTTAGAGGTCTGTAGTCACATTGTGGTTTGGGTTGTAAAGAAGAAAAAAATGTACTATTTTATTTGTATAGTTTACGGAAGGTGGCCTTATCGGCTAGCCTGTTGTTATTTTATGTTTAAGCATTTTATCAGTTGTGTATGTTCCGCTGCTATTCTATGATGTATACCGAAAGGGGTGTCCAGGTAGGGCACCAGTCGCGGGCCCGGGGTCGGGTCGTGACAAAAGTGGTATCAGAGCAGTTAGTCCTCGGAAAGTGTCTACAGACCGTGTCTAGTAGAGTCTTGATTATCGGTGTGTTGTGCACCACATCTATAATCAGGAGGCTGCAGGATATTTAGGATTGGTTTCCATTCTTCTCACTCTAAGATCGTGCGATAGAGCTGTATGGTTAGGGTCGTCTCTCCCTAACAAGTTATGATTGTTTGCAGCTACGAGAAAGGCAGCAGTGACCGTGGAAAGATTATGTGGATTGCGTATCCAGGTTGGTAATATTTGTAGTTGGTATTATGACATACAACTATACGGATTTATGTATGAGGGTCAGACGCGTGTTGCCTAGAATGATTTTAGATTACCAGGATTTGGTAAGGACTAAAAAATACCGGGAAGGTATGAAACAGTTTAATGAATTCTCATCAAGGTTTTACGTACTAATTTGAGATAATTAGGAAATGATGAACTGTCTGAGAAGGAAATGGACCCTTAAGAAGTTATTATTAAGGGAATTAATGGAAGACTATGTTAATAGATTGAGCTACGTAGTAGGATTTCGAGAATGGTACGGGTGAGATCCGTATGGAGTAAGTATGGTTGTTGTGGTCAAGACAACACGATTATGGTATTACGATAAGTTTTGTACCCGTTTACGGGGGGACTGATAAGGTAGGCATGGAGCATGGAAATTGCGAGCCTAAGAATGTGATAACCCCCGGAACCTTAGGAATATAGGGCTTTCTCGGGTAGTAAAGAGTTAAGTACGACGCCGAGTCGGGTTAAGGACCTATTAAGGGTCGCCCCATAGCCTGTAACGGAATGGGATCAGTTGTTAATAGTCCCGCTATGTGACAGGGTCACGAGGGTGCAAGGCCCAAGTCTAGTTAATCATTTTACGGGTTCGTGGATGCATTCCACCGGAACCAGGTTGTGAGAGCCGGAAATGGCCTTATGTTGTTTAAAATAGTAACTCCAAAGATAGGAGGCCCGAATCAGTATGAACAGTTACATACCTTTTACAAACCCTGCCCACAACAGTACTACAGACCTCTAAGAATGTAACAACACCTATGACGGGACAGGGCCCCGCCATACCCCTGAATGTACAGAACCTACAACTCAGGGAAACATACCAAAAGATAAGCCTCGAGAAAGCGGAGCTTCCTAATACGCTGAATCGTGATCCTATGAGCGAGGATCAACAACCGGTGTACCTCTACTGCGGCATGAGCAGCCCAGGAGGTCAAGATAACAGTACCAAATATATGAAATCAAAAAATCAGAAATGAAATCATAACGATCTATATAAAGCAGGAGACATGTATGATAACAAAACTACGGTTCACAATATAAGCGATCCACGTCAAGTCGTGACTCACGCCTAAGTCATCCCTCGTACGTGGAACTCCTTCCTCACTGCCGGCAGTCTAGGTATAAATCATGTGATACGTATAACATGTCTCGGCCCATCTCATGGATCCAGTGTCGCATCGTATGGAATACATTCCCGGCCCATCTCATGGACTCGGTATAGAAACGTGTGGAATACATTCCCGGTCCATCCCATGGACTCGGTAGTCGTGTGAAATACATTCCCGGTTCATCTCATGAACTCGGTAGTCGGATGGAATACATTCCCGGTTCATCTCATGAACGCGGTAGTCGAGTGAAATACATTCCCGGTTCATCTCATGAACGCGGTAGTCGAGTGAAATACATTCCCGGTCCATCCCATGGACGCGGTAGTCGAGTGAAATACATTCCCGGTCCATCCATGGGCCAGTAGTCGAGTGAAATACATTCCCGGTTCATCCCATGAACGCGGTAGTCGAGTGAAATACATTCCCGGTTCATCCCATGAACGCGGTGTCGAGTGAAATACATTCCCGGTTCATCCCATGAACGCGGTGTCGTGTGGTCATAACATTTAAACGCTCTTTTAAGACAGATTAAGGTAATACCATATGTTCCTTTTAAAACAACTAAGGTAACATTATGCCCTTCTTTTTAAACCAAAACACTTTCCTTCTTAAAGTCAAGTAACAACATTCTTTTCCAAAAGTTCAAGTTTGCCTAATTTCAAATATTCACATTTCTTACTTTCGAAAGGTTTCATAGTTCATAGTCTTAATCTTTTAATAACATAATTCTCCTTTTAAAACAGTTGAGTAATATATGCCTTATGTGTGAGTAGGTTATTCTTGTTTATAACAATCTTATTAAAGCAGCCATGATCTAGAAAATGTAATATCATTTTGTCTCATCTTAGCTTCTATTGTCACGACCCGTTCCGGGGCCCGTGACTGGTGCCTTACCCCAGGCACCCTAGTGATACAACATCAGAGAAAATCAGCGGAAATAAAAACTTAAAAATGAAACAAGATATATGATAAGAACAGGATAACCAAAACGGTCACCTTCCAATAATATATCTACAAATCTTTCAATCCGAACAGTTTAATCCTTTTTACAAACCCTGCCCACAACAGTACTACAGACCTCTAAGAGTTTTTATACAACATGACGGGACAGGGCCCCGCCACACCTCAATGTACAAGTACCTCTGATGTGAGGACTATACTAAAAGATAAGCCTCGAGAAACGGAGCTTCCCGATATCTTTGAATCGTGATCCTATGAGCGAGGATCGACGGCGGTGTACCTACTGCGGCATGAACGCATCCCCGAAGGAGGTCGATGACAGTACCAAGTATGTGAAACAAAATCAGAAATGAAATCATAGCAGTCTATATAAAGCAGGAGACATGCATGATAACCAAACTACAGTCCACAATAAACAAGCAGTCATGTAAGTCAGGGACTCACGCCCTCAGAGACATCACTCAATTATAACTATGGGTCTCACGCCCTCAACATCAATCATGCCCGTGGAATACCTTCCTCATGCCGCGATCTATGATATAATAACACCAAGGAGTACATATGAACACCAAGTCCTACTGAGTCATAAAACCGTGCAGGGGCAAGTGCGAAGGCTAACTACGGATACCGAGCCATACTAACAATACTATACAACCAAACCACGGGCGTCACGGGGCAAGTACGGCCGACTACGGATACCAAGGCGTGTCACGTGCTGACCGGGCAAGTACGAGGGCTAACTACCAGATACCAAGGCGTATCACGAGACTCCGCCACGGCCGAGCACGGGGTAAGTAAAGCCGACTACCAGATACCAAGGCCGTGTCACGTAGCTGACCGGGGCAAGTACGAGGGCTAACTACCAGATACCAAAGCCGTATCACGAGACTTCGCCACTAAACTGAACAGGGCAAGTGCGAGGGCTAACTACCAGGTACCAAGGCCGAATCAGCCACGAGACAAGGCAAGTACGAAAGCCGACCACGAGATACCAAGGCCGAATCAGTAAGAAACCTCATGGAGAGCTAGTCCATGGAATAACACTATCAACATGAGCGTACCCGTGGAATTCTCTGTCACTGTCGGTACGTCCAAGTAATATCATAACAAATCAGTCGGCCCTCCATTGAGAGACGCGGCGGTATAGAAATACAATACTAGCACGACAAGGCTATCACACGCAAACATACACAACTCAAGGTACTTTCATTTTATGCCAAAGTCCAGGTTTTAACCCCAAAGTACTACGTACGTTAAATTCTTTTTAAAAGATCCATTTCTTTTACAAAGGTCACCCGATGCCCGTATTATAAAAGTAGAGTGACTAACATTTTTAAGTAAACCAAAACAACTTCCATACTTTCCTTTTTAAACCACATTAAGACAATACCATGCCTTCTTTTTAGACCAAAACACTTTTTTTTTTTTTTAAAGTCAAGTTATCACTTTAAAACCAATGATAAAACCATTCTTTTGTTTTCATAAAGTCGTTATAATTAACTTCCCATAAAGTTGTTATAACACTTTATGTTTTAAACCAAAAACTCATCAATTCCTCAAGTCATCTTTTCTTTTAGAAATCAAGTTCCTTACTTTGGAAATTTAAGAAAATCAATGCTTGTTTATACTGATTCTTATTAAAGCAGCCATGATCTAGGAACTGTAATACAATTTCGTCTTATCTAAGCTTCTATGCAGATGGAGGTTTCTACTGGTTTAATATAATAACTTATTCTTATTTCCGAAATCTATAAAACATTATTCCTTTAAAAACCAGGTTGACCCGCGATTGGTCCTCAACCCTTACCCGCTATCGCGCCAAACACTTGTTCCCCGATCCGGAACAATCTTACCTATTCAAGTCCAGAAAGCTACCACTTTCATATTACACAACCCACAGAATTATCCCACAATACAGTTATACGCATACCAAGTAATTTGACAAAGGCTAACCGTAAAATCTTTTATTCAAGCCGGCCTTACATCTAAGGTCTCAACGTGTAATATTCTAAGGTTCATACCTTCCCTGTCCCCATACTTATTCTTTCAACTAATCATGTCTCTAAACCACAATATACACAATGCTATCTGTACATAGTACTCAACATATAATCATCGCATCACGCATGCTAAACTCTAGAGGGTTAAGGATATACCTGAAACGATAGGCGGTTCAAAGGACCGCTAAAACTGGGAACTTCTATCGCGACCTCTGCCGTGGCCTGTCGGTGTATGAGCATCCTGCCTATCTATGGAAGGTGAAGAACACGCAACTGATCTCGTAGCCTGTGCTATCCTACCAGTGCTACCCCTGGTCGGACAGTCTCTCGCCAAATGGCCCTATTGGCCGCAAGCATAACAATCTCCCAAATTAGTACGACATTCTCCCTTATGAAGTTTTCCACAACGGCCACACTGAGACAAGGGTGACCTTATCTGGCGAGCATTCCTACTCCCCTGAAAACTCAAACACAGGAGCCCCGACCTGCTCGAATATCCCAACGTCCAAGGCGCGGAGGACCACTGTCTTGGCGGAGGTACATAACTAGCTCATCGAGGCGGTCCGCCTCGAAAGTTATCGAAGGACCGCTGTTCGCCTCTTCTGCTGATCTTGGTCATTCCGTCGACCTCTCCGCTCCTCACACCCAAGTGCATAAGCCTGCATGCGGGCAATGTCCATGCCCGGCTGAAGAGCTACACCCGCGCAACTCTCTGCTAAATAATCGTCGAGCCCTGTGACATAGCGGTGCACTCTGTCCTCCATACTGGCTACTAACGCGGGGACATACCGAGCCAATGAGTCGAACTCCACATTGTACTCACGAACCGTACGCCCGCTCTGCCTCAACACCAAAAATCTGTCGGCCCGAGCCCTCCTCGTCTGTGAAGGCAAGAAATGTGCAAGCAATGCCTCCGAGAACTCGTCCCAAATAGCTGGAGGCGCATGCTTCCCCCGGGCGGCTCGCGAATCAAACTATCAACCGCAGATATCACGCAGCCGATGTGAACCTAAGACCACTGACTCGGTCTCCGAAGCCTTGATCACTCTCATGATCCAGAATCGCTCGATGAACTCCTGCGATCATCCTCGTGCCTCGATCCATAAAACACTGGCGGGCTGCAACTCAGAAAGTCCCACAGTCTCAAACTATCCGCTCTCGGGTGAACTACGGGTACTACCGGTACCGGAATCGCTGCATCCAGCTTATCCTCGTGCCTTGCCACTATCCTGGCCAATAACTGGGCCATCTCCTTGTAACCCATCTCTTCTGCTCCAGGCTGTGGGACTGGAGGCTCAGGTACTGTGGTCTCAGCAGCCACTGTTGCGGCTCTAAACTCTACTGAGGCTGGCGGCGTCGCAAAACTCGCCGTCTGAAGCACTATCTCAGGTAATGGTGGCTGCGCCCCGTACTCCTCTGTATCCTACCCGCAGTTTCTCGGCTGCCTTGCCCATCTGGGCCCGGGGTGCCTTGCGCGGAGGCATAATCGGTAAAACGAAATCGTCGAGAGGTCCAACTTATAACATGCCTTCTAAGGCACGATCTCGTAATGAGAAGAATGAAACTAATCCTAAATGTCCTGCAGCCTCTCCGATTATAGATGTGGTGCACAACACATCGATAATCAAGACTCTACTGACACGGTCTCAGACACTTTCCGAGGATTAATCGCTCGATACCACTTTTGTCACGACTCGCTCGGGCCGTGGATCGTGCCTTACCCGCACCCTAGTGATACAACATCAGAGAAAATCAGCGGAAATAAAAACTTAAAAATGAAACAAGATATATGATAAGAACAAGATAACCAAAACGGTCACCTTCCAATAATTTATATACAAATCTTTCAAACCGAACAGTTTAATCCTTTTTACAAACCCCGCCACAAGATTACTACGCACCTCTAAGAGTTTTTATACAACATGACGAGACGGGGCCCGCCATACCCCGAATGTACAAGTACCTACAAATGCGAGGACTATACCAAAGATAAGCCTCCGGAGAAACGGAGCTTCCTGGATATCTTTGACTGTGATCCTATGAGCGAGGATCAACGATCGTGTACCTACCGCGGCGTGACGCGGCCCCGAAGAGGTCGATCTAACATGTACCAAGTATGTGGCCCGAAAATCAACGTAAATGAAATCAAAGTAGTCTATATAAAGCAGGAGATATGTATGATAACCAAACTACAGTCCACAATAAATAAGCAGTCATGTAAGTCAGGGACTCACGCCCTCCAAGTCATCCCTCAATTATAACTATGGGTCTCACGCCCTCAACATCAATCATGCCCGTGGAATACCTTCCTCACTGTCGGCAGTCTATGATATAATAACACCAAGGAGTACATATGAACACCAAGTCCTACCTGAGTCATAAAAACCGTACGGGGCAAGTACGAAGGCTAACTACCAGATACCAGAGCCATACTAACAATACTATACAACCAAACCCCGGAGCGTCACGGCAAGTACGAAGCCGACTACGGATACCAAGGCGTGTCACGTGGCTGACCGGGGCAAGTCTGAGGCTAACTACAGATACCAAGGTCAGATCACGAGACTCGCCATGAAGGCGTCACGGGGCAAATCGGCCGACTACGAGATACCAAGGTCGTGTCACGTAGCTGACCGGGGCAAGTACGAGGGCTAACTACCAGATACCAAAGCCGTATCACGAGACTTCGCCACTAAACTGAATGGGGCAAGTGCGAGGGCTAACTACCAGGTACCAAGGCCGAATCAGCCACGAGACGGGGCAAGTACGAAAGCCGACCACCAGATACCAAGGCCGAATCAGTAAGAAACCTCATGGAGAGCTAGTCCATGGAATAACACTATCAACAGGAGCGTACCCGTGGAATTCTCCGTCACTGCCGGTACGTCCAAGTAATATCATAACAAATCAGCCGGCCCTCCATTGAGAGACGCGACGGTATAGAAATACAATACTAGCACGACAAGGCTATCACACGCAAACATACACAACTCAAGGTACTTTCATTTTATGCCAAAGTCCAGGTTTTAACCCCAAAGTACTACGTACGTTAAATTCGTTTTAAAAGATCCATTTCTTTTACAAAGGTCACCCGATGCCCGTATTATAAAAGTAGAGTGACTAACATTTTTAAGTAAACCAAAACAACTTCCATACTTTCCTTTTTAAACCACATTAAGACAATACCATGCCTTTTTTTTTAGACCAAAACACTTCTCCTTTTTTAAAGTCAAGTTATCACTTTAAAACCAATGATAAAACCATTCTTTTGTTTTCATAAAGTCGTTATAACTAACTTCTCATAAAGCTGTTATAACACTTTATGTTTTAAACCAAAAACTCATCAATTCCTCAAGTCATCTTTTCTTTTAGAAATCAAGTTCCTTACGTTGGAAATTTAAGAAAATCAATGCTTGTTTATACTGATTCTTATTAAAGCAACCATGATCTAGGAACTGTAATACAATTTCGTCTTATCTAAGCTTCTATGCAGATGGAGGTTTCTACTGGTTTTAATATAATAACTTATTCTTATTTCCGAAATCTGTAAAACATTATTCCTTTAAAAACCAGGTACTCATTACTCACGAATGAGGTTTCACACTTTAACAGACTTTAAATCATATCAATTTAAGTCAACCGTTCCTTTTATCACTCTTAAGTCGTTATACCTAACTTCCCATAAAGCTAGTATAACTTAAGCTTTCAAAACCAAGTATTACTATTCTTTCAAAAACGGTTCTTAAATCTTTTGAAATACTTCAAGATTCTTATTATTCAGGCTTAAGTCAAAAGACATTGCCGTAAAACTACGTTCAGTTAACACACGTACGTCTACCGTACTATATATATATTCTTTTAAAATATCATTCTCAAGAGTATAGGAAGAATCACATACCTCGCGACGATTATCGACTATTAGCAAATAGCTCCAATCAGTAATCCTGCTAGCCTTTTCACTTCTTCGAGTAGAATACGCTCGCAAAGATTTCAACCTATAATGGTCATACAAGTCTATCAACGTCTAGACTACTCTGTAAAAAATTCCAGATACAGATTCCTTTATTCTACGGAAAATTGGGTAGCACTTCCCTACCCGCCAAACTACACAAGTCTACTGTAAATACAGCCCTATGTAAGTACAGTTCAGTCTTCTTCTTTAATATTCTTCTGATGTGATTTTAATTCAATTCTCTTCTTAAATATCATCCTTCTATAAATCTTATACTCACTTCTATACAACTACAGTATGTAATTTCCAATTACAAATAGAAGGACAAGAGTATTTACCTCGATAAGCCCAAAATTATCCAAGATTTAATGTCGATCCTGAGCAACGTTTAGCTCCTACTCTGGGCGCTTCAACCCGCTCCAAACAACCCTTAGAAGTTCTACACAACTTCTTCTTAATACTTCAACTCGCTATGAAGATTTCCTTAGGGTTTTGTTTAGTGGCTAAAGGAAGTATAATAGTATTTCTGGGCTTTTAGTATAAGGGTAACCTTGGAATACTACAAGGTATTTGGGCCAAGTTATTTTGGAATAGTAACAATACTTGGAGAATACTTTTCTACCAAGGGGGGGTATTTACGAAAAACAACTCAAGGGGGGGGTTGGCTTCGGCCAAGGCTCACAAAGAGGGAGGGGGACTTGGACGAAACTACACTTAAGGGGGAGAGGGATTTTTTGCCTTGAAATTTCAAGTGAGGATGAAGAATAAGTCTTGCATTAGAGGGGTATTTATAGGACTTTCAAGGGTTAGGATTAAGCCAAGTGGTGGGCAAGTGTAGGGTGAGGATTTGGACATGTGTGTGTGGGTCCCACCTTATAAATCTACCACACAAAATATCCTACCAACCCTTGACTACAAAAAAATGCCAAGAATGGCCCTTAAATTCGTCCACTTGAGGGTGAGACTTGTCACCCTCTCGTTGGTCCAAAATATTTCATCTCTCGGAAAAATCCGCAAAAATTATAAATGACATAGCCGTAATGTTCCCTTCGCAAAGTCCGGAAAACGTTTCGTCGGAAAACGATTCTTTTCGCTAGTTGTGCACAAATTTCGCCACTTTGCCTACTTAAGGCTTAAACTTTGGTACGTACGCCCTTACGTACATACTCTGGAAATACGGGGTATAACATTCTCCCCTCCTTAGAAACATTCGTCCCGAATGTTCCTTCTCAAGACAGATAACGATAAAGTTCCTCATAACAAGTTGCCAATGCCACACCTGGCCACCAAATAACACATACGCAAATACTTATCCCAAGTCAACGAGGAATCACCTCTAGCATTACAAAAAGCTTCCACCCCCGGTCTAAAAGATATCCCCTTTGCACCTTTTCTTCACAAAAGTAATGATCATTTCTATTCTCTCAGCACATGTTCACTTCTTTCCTTACTCGTCGTACTTTTCTCGAACACAGTTAAAGATTCTCTTAGTCGCGGATCTAAGGGTAGTATGCCAGATGGGCAGCCAGATAGACTGGACGTGGTCCGTGAGATTCTTCAGTTACCGAGCCTAGGGGTTCGATTATTTGTTTCCAAGGTTAATGAAGTTTAGATCCGAGAGGTTGCCGAGTCTTCCGTCATTGAGGAGGTAAAAAGGCGACAGTATGAGGATCCAGTTATGATACGGTATCGAGATACGGCTCTCCGAGAAGAGAAGAGCATGTTTGAGTAGCACCGGATTAAGTGTTGTGATATGAGAATAGATTGTGTGTACCCGGTCTTTGCAGACTAGTCAGCGAGTTTTAGGGAGGCATCTGATGCTTATTGCTCAAATTGTTCGGGGTCGACTAAGTTGTGTCGTGACCTCAGATGTATATATGGGTAAGATGACCGGAAATGGGACGTAGCAGAGTTGTTGCTTAATATCCGAATTGGTAGCAGGTCATGGTTGAACACCAGAAGCCCAGTGGGCTATTACAGGCGATCGCACCCGACTTAGACATGTGAGGTAATTAAAATGGATCTTGTTACAGGGTGGCATCATACTCATAGGAAGTGCGACTCCCTGGGGGTCATGGTAAATAGGCTGACGAAACCAACTGTGTTCTTCCGGTTAGGACCACTTACTCGGCTGAGGTTCGTGCTAGCTTTTATAGCGAGGATTGTGAGATCGCACGGGTTCCTACGTTTAGGATGTCGGTGATGAGCTCGACATGATAACTTCGGAGGTTTTTCGAAGGGTTTTAGGACACGGTGAGTCTCGTGTTGCATTACACCTCGGACCGACGGACAGCAGCGGGCGTACTATCCGAGCACTTCGAGGATAGGTTGCGGGCACGTGTTCTAGATTTCGTAAATAGCGGGAGGGTTAATTGCCTCTTGTTGTGTTACGTACGATAACAGATACCCTTCCAGTATTCAGATGGCCCTATATGAGGCCTTGTATGTAAGAAAGTGTAGATCGCCGGTTGGATGGTTCGACATAGGCGAGGTTCAGTTATTTGGTCCAGACTTGATTCAGCGGGCTGTGGATAAGGCGAAGCTTATCCGGGAAAGATTATTAGTAAGCTTAGAGTCAGCAGAAGCTTTATGTAGATAACTGACGTTGACACATGAGGTTCAGCTTGACATTTTAGTATGAGTATTGTTATGCGGCCTCGTGTGGTATTATTGGTATGTAGGGGTTGTAAAAGAAGACTATGTCGCTATCTTTAAGTGTGACTCCCAAAGGAACATTCGGGGACAAATGTTTCTAAGGGGGGAAGAATGTTACACCCCGGAATTTCAGGATATGTTTTTAAGAACGTACGTAAGAACTCAAATGGATCGGAATTATGGAATTGTCGGAAAACGAATATTGCGACGAATGAGAGGGAGACACGTGTCACCCCCCCCCCCCCCCTTAGTGGTCTTGGACGAAAATGGCATGGATAGAATGGTCATTTGACCATAATTTAAATGTCCAAGTCTTGCTAAAGCTAGAGCTTGATAAGATTGACTAAGTCAAATGCCACTTGGCTTGATCCTTGTGAAAAGCATTGTCACACCCCGAAATTCGGGCCCGTGACTGGTGCCTTACCCCGGGCACCTTAGTGATACAACATGTCACGACCCGAACCCGGGCCCGTGACTGGTGCCTTACCCCGGGCACCCAAGTAGACATACATCAGAGTAATCAGCGGAACATAAAGACAATACATGAAACCAGTGTAATAAGACAGTGAAATAAGAAGACAGCAACCAAAAGCGGTTACCTTCAGTATATATATAAATAGCAACTTTTTCAACATGAGCAGTTTAATCCTTTTTACAAACCACGCCACAACAAAGACTACGGACCTTAAGAATGATACGACAACAATGGCGGGGCGGGGCCCAAACCCACGAATGTAAACACTTACGCACGGGGACTATACCACCGATAAGCCTCCGAGAAAGCGGAGCTTCCCAAACGCGCTGACCACGAGAGCTAGGATCAACGATCGGTGTACCTCAACTGCGGCATGAACGCGGCCCCGAGGTCGATCTGGCAGTGCGAGTATGGCGAAAATACATCGTGAATGAAATCATAGCGATCATATAAAGCGGGAGACATGTATGATAACCAAACTACGATTTACAACAAAGCGATCATGTCAAGTTAGGGACTCACGCCTCAAGTCATCACTCAAGTATAACAATGGGTCTCGTGCCCACAACATCGATCATGCGTGGAATACCTTCTCACCGCCATGATGCCTATGATATAAAAGCACCAAGGAACACATGAACACCGTGTCCCACTGTCATGTCATAATAAAGCTGTGCGGGGTAATGCGAAGGCATAGCCGACTACTAAAAACCACGGTACCAACAAGGTCATGAATCGTATCATAAGATCTGTCTGACCGTCACATGATCAAAGCCGGCGCTTGCCCGCATATCGATATGCGCGTCTAACCTCGAACTCCCGCACTCCGCGTAGGCCAATCTCATCGGCCCGCATGAGGTATTCCGCATCGGTAGCTACTCCTCGGCATCGCCCCGACTTCGCGATCCGCATGGCCACATGGACCGCATGCCCATAAAGGGCGTCACTAACACGGAACTCGTAGCTCGCGCAGGCCCGGGACTGCGTAGGTATTCTCGAATCATAGGTCCATCGACCACTTTGAGTCTACCCGCGTGGAGGGCGCTTAACCCGGAATCATCTCAAGAGATGAATGCCACAATACTATCATAACGATCGATAGTTAATAAGCACAATCAAGGAAACCCTTCACACAAACATCACAAGATACTAACACACGTAGCATCCCAACACGTTTACTTATCAACGCAATCAAGAAAGTATTACAAGGCTATCACAAACCAATACAATCAAGTTGTTCACACAAGGTACCTTCTACTATATGATTAACAAAATCGGGTTTTATCCCCAAAGTACTTCATACATCAACTCTTTAAAAGATACGTTACTTTAACAAAGTCACCCAAAACACGTTTTATAAAATAGACTTACTATCCTTTTAAAGTAAATCAATTACTTCTCTTTGTAAAATCAAGTAGAAACATTCTTTTCAAATCATCAAGTGTGCCTAATTTCCAATGTTCAAGTTTCTCATTTTTGAAAGGTTTAGTAGTTCATAGTGTTATTGATTTGAGTATTTATTTCTCCTTATACCTATCTGATTAACATAAGTCTTATATGTGAGTAGGATATTCTTGTTTATAACAATCTTATTACAATGACCATGATCTAGAAATATCATTTTGTCTCATCTTAGCTTCTATGCGGATGGAAGTTTCTCTGGTTTTAATAATACTTAATTAGTCAAAACATTTCCTTTTATTAACGCTGCGATGGTTTGTCGATACACATTACGATTTCCAAATCAAGAAACATTCTTAAGCCGTTATACCTAACTTCCCATAAAGCTAGTATAACTCTTAAGTTTTTCAAAAACCAAGTATTAATTCTTCTTTCAAAATGATTCAAAAATCTTTTGAAATACTTCAAGTTCTTTATTAACACATAACAAGCCAGTTATAGTTCAAATCAGTACCTTTTTAAAAACCACATTTATTTTCTTACCAACATAAAGCTGTTATAACCAACTTCCCATAAAGTCGTTATAACACTTTATGTTTTAAACCAATCACATACATTTAGCACACGTATGCTCACCGTACTACATAGTTCACACATATCATGCTAGAAGAGATAGGAAGAGGTTCACATACCTCGCGACGATTATCGACTAATAGCAAAACGCTCCAAGTACCTCAAACCGCCGGCTACTCCCTAAGCCAAGTAGATCGCGCCACGCATAGTACTTCCACCTATAAGGCCACAAGGCGCTTATTAACATAAGGTCTCTTCGTAGAACATTCTACGAAAATTCGCGACACCTCCCCACATGACAGCGTAAATCTTCTCTCTATCGAGGCCGGCTACCAAGCCAACCAGGGGGTTATACATCTAACCCTAACGGTACAATTCTACTCCACTGTACTACTTCACAAGTCTCATGTCTGACCCTAAGTAATTACGGTTCGGTAATCTTCTTTAAATTCGGGCTTAAGTCGCAAGACATTGCGTAAGTATTATTCAGCTTAAGTCAAAAGACATTGCCAATAACTACGTTCGATTCTATATATAGTATACTTCAACTATATATTCTAACAATATGTAATTTCCAATTACAATAGAGGGACAAGATATTTACCTCAATAAGCCCATAATTATCCAAGTATAAAGTCGATCCTGGGCAATCGTTTAGCTCCAACTCCGAGCGCTCCAACCCGCTCTAAACCACCCTTAGAAGTTCTAACCAACTTCTACACAATACTCCAACGGACTATGGAGATTTTCCTAGGGTTTCGGTTTTGTGACTGACGGAAGTATAATAGTATTTTCTGGGCTTTTCGTATAGGTATCCTTAGAATACTACAAGGTATATGGCTAAGGTAATTTGGGCATTATAACAATACTTTTGAGAGTATTTCTACCAAGAGGGGGGGTATATATACGAGACAACACCACAAGGGGGGGTGTATACCCCTCGGCCTACCACTCTGGGGTACTCGGCGAGGGTGGGAAGGAACTCTCGGCTAAGCCTCACAAGGGGAGAGGGCGAGAACAACATGAAGGGAGGAGGATTTCTAAGACTTAGAACATTTTAGGATGAATAAGTCTTCCAAAGAGGAATTTATAGTACAAGCCAAGGCCAACCAATGGTCAAGATCTAGCCAAGTGCTATGCAAGTGTAGGGCCAAGATCATGCCAAGTGCACCTTATCCATCTACCCACAAAATATCCTACCAACTACTTGACAAAACTCACCCAAATCGTCCAAGCTTGACCGCCCACACTCCATCAATGAGAGGGTGACAAGTGTCGCCCTCTCGTTGGTCCAAAATGTTTCGTCTCTCGGAAAAATCCGCAAAAATAAGAAATGACATAGCCGGAAATTCCCCTACGAAAGCTGTGAAAACGTTTCGCCGAAAAACGACTCTAACCGGGTGTTATGCACAAATAAAATTCGGCCAAGCACTTTAAGGCACAAACTTTTCTACGTACGTCCCCGCGTACATACTCTAGAAATACGGGGTATAACACAACATCAGAGAAAAACCAGCGGAAATAAAAACTTAGACATGCAACAATAGATATAATAATAAAGAAGCAACCAAAAAGCTTGCCTTGGTATATACATAAAACACGAGCAGTTTAATCCTTTTACAACCCGCCCACAAGATTACTACGGACTTAAGATTTACAACGACTATGACGGACAGGGCCCGCCATACCACGAATGTACAAGAACCTACAACTCGGGAAACACATACCAAAAGATAAGCCTCGAGAAAGCGGAGCTTCCCAATCTGTTGAGCGTGATCCTATGGCGAGGATCCACGGCCGATGTACCTCTACTGCGGCGTGAGCGGCCCGAAGGTCGACAACAGTACCAAGTATGTGAAATCAGAATATCTGCGGTTAAATCATAACAGTCTATATAAAGCAGGAGACATGTATGATAACCAAAATACATTACGCAACATAAAAGCAGTCAAGTCAGGGACTCACGCCCTCAAAGTCACCACTCAAATCTAACTATGGGTCTCACGCCCACCACATCCATCATGTTCGCATCATGGCCACATGCGGAATCGCGACGGTGTAGACATGTCCATGATGCAATAATAACAAGGCCGCGTGGCCACGTACCGAATCTGCGCCGGTGTAGACATGTCCATGATGCAACAATAATAACGCGCCGCGTGGCCACGTACCGGAATCTGCATCGGTGTAGACATGCCCATGTAACCTCAATAACAAGATACTGGGTGGTCAACCCTGCCGCATGGCCACATGCCCCCGGAATACTGCATCGGTGTAGACACGTCCATGTTGCAGTAATAACCATATATCGGGTAATCAACCCGGCCGCATGGCCGCATGCCCCGGAATACTGCATCGGTGTAGACATGTCCATGTGACATCAACAACAAGACAGTAATCAAAATGGAAACATACCCGTGGAATTCTCCATCACCGCCAAAGACGTCAAGTAAGTTCTCAACAAGTCAACCGCCTCTATCGAGAGCGGTAATACGAAATACCACACTTGCACAACAAAGGCTATCATCACAAGCATAGGCAAGTTTCACAACAACAAGCATAGGCAAGTTTCACAACAACAAGCATAGGCAAGTTTCACACAACTCAAAGTACTTTCATTTTATGCCAAAGTCGGGTTTTAACCCCAGTACTACATACGTTAAGTTCTTTTAAAGAGATCCATTACTTTTATAAAAAGTCACCCGATACGTAGTATTAGAATGACCAACCCACATTCCTTTTCAAAATCAAGTAACAACATTCTTTTCCTAAGTTCCAGTTAGCCTAGTTTCAATTACTCAAGCTTCTCATTTTCAAATGGTTTCATAGTTCCCAAACTTAATCACTTGATTCCTTTTTAGAACAATTGAGTAATATATGTCTCACGTGAGAGTAGGTTATTCTTGTTTACAACATTCTTATTACAATGACCATGATCTAGAAAATGTAATATCATTTTGTCTCATCTTAGTTTCTATGCGGATGGAGGTTTCTCTGGTTTTAATACGATACATCATTATTCAATACATTTTCCTTTATTAACGCTGCGGTGATGCGTCGATACACATTCGATTTCCGAAATCAGTAAAACATTATCCCTTTAAATAAAACCAAGTACTCATTACTCACGAATGAGGTTTCACACAAACATTCACATTAAAACAAATAAGTTAAGTGTCTTATCTTATAAGATCAAGTCTCTTAACTTCTAACATCAGTAAACCATTTTCTTTACCTCTATTAAGACATTATACCTAACTCCCATAAAGCTAGTATAACTCTTTTTAAAACCTTTAAAACCAAGTGTTACTCTCCTTCAAAACGATTTATAAATCTTTGAAATACATCAAGTTCTTTATTATAACTAGCGATTATAATTCACATCGATTACCTTTTAAAACCACAAAGTATTTTCTTACCTACATAAAGTCATTATAACCAACTTCCCATAAAGCCGTTATAACACTTTATGTTTTAAGAACAATCAAACACAGTTAACACGTATGCGTCTGCCGTACTACATAGTTCACATATCATGCTAGAAGAGATAGGAAGAGGTTCACATACCTCGCGACGATTTATCGACAATAAGCAAAATGCTCCAAGTACTACAACCTTGCTAGCCCTTTCCACTCCTCGAGTAGAATACGCTACTCTTAGTACTTTCACCTATAAAGGTCACAAACGTCTATTAACCCCAAAACACAAGTTTCTATCTTTCTACAGAAAATTCGGCACCTCCCACATGCAGCGTAAATCTCCTCCTCTATCGAGGCCGGCTACCAAGCCAACCAGGGGGGGGTTTACACGTCTAACCGGACGTTTACCATCCTACTCAGTAACTCTACACAAGTCTCATCGCTGATCCTATGTAAATACAGTTCAGTTCTTTTCTTTATTCTTCAGGCTTAAGTCAAAAGACATTGCCGAATACTAAGTATAGTTCCATATATAGTATACTTCAACTATATATTCTAACAAACATGTAATTTCCAATTACAATAGAGGGACAAGATAATTACCTCGATAAGCCCATAATTATCCAAGTTAAATGTCGATCCTTAGCAACGTTTAGCTCCAGCTCCGGGTGCTCCATCCCGCTCCAAACAACCCTTAGAAGTTCTATCCAACTTCTACTTAAATCCTTCAACTAACAATGAAGATTCCTAAGGGTTTCGGTTTGAGACTAAAAAGGACAAAAGGTAGTATTTCCGGGCTCTACGTAGAGAGGTATCTTTGGAATACTACAAGGTACAAGGCTAAGGTATTTTGGGCATTATAACAATACTTGGAGGAGTATTTCAACACCACAAAAAGGGGGGGTATCACACGAGAACAACACTCTAAAAGAGGGGGGGTGTTCTCGGCTTTAGGCTCACAAAGGGGAGGTTTCGCCCAAGGCCTTCACAAGGGGAGAGGGGGCTCTTGGACGAAAAGAGGGAGGGAGAGGGACTCAAGACTTGGAAGGTTTTGGATGAAGAAGTCTTCAAGGAGAGGGGGGTATTTATAGCAAAACCAAAGGCCAACCAATGGCCAAGATCTAGCAGTGCAAGGCAAGTGTAAGGCAAGATCAAGCCAAGTGCACCCTAACCCTACTCCACAAAACACTCCACAAAACATGGCACAAAACTAGGCCAAAGAGGAGCCAATCGGCGAGGCCAACGATGCCTCTTGGGCGCCCAAATCGTCAAGCACCCAACTTGCTTCCAATGTGAGGGTGACACATGTCACCCTCGTTGGTCCAAAATGTTTCGTCACTCGGAAAAATCCGCAAAATTAAAAATGTCATAGCGAATTTTCCTACGAAGCCGTGGAAACGTTTCGTCGGAAAACGACTACTCGGCACTTGTGCCCAATTTCGAATCAATGCCTAACTTAAGGCTCAAATTTCGTCGCACGTCCATACGTGCATACTGCGGAAATACGGGTATAACATTCTTCCCCTCGAAACATTCGTCGAATGTTCCTTCTAGGTCTCAAAACAAGCGGTGCGATTATAGTCTTCACCGCTATACTTACGAAACGATCATGCCACACCGCCACAAAACACACGTTCTCTTCTCCTTATCTCGTAGTACTGCGTCTCGAACACTCGAACTCGTTCTAGTATCGTATCACACTTCGCAACGCTGCTTTCCAACCCTTGGAATCACCACTCAAACTTGGTCATCTCACTAACCTCGATTTCCCCTAAGGCCATTCCCGGCCTTCACGAACTGATTCTGGTCGAACGTATTCACGAACTCATACGATGGTCATCTAAACTTGGGCCTAGCACCCTCGTGACCTGCCACTGGCGGGACCACCTGAGTTGACCTACCTCGAAGCGGGGCCGGGTTGGCCCGCAACATGGCTGACCCGACCCATCTGTGGCGCCAACTCCGCTCGCCTACACGGAACACATCATGGAAGCTACCACTTCCATCTCACACTAACCAGATTTTTAAATCACACTATAGCACAAGGCTATCCGAACATAACACTTAACACATCATTAACATCAATACATACAAGTATCTACGAGGTTAAGGATATACAGAAACTAGGCGGTTCAAGGACCGCTAAATCGAACTTCCACCGCGACCTCCGTGGCGTGGTGTATGAACATCTGCCTAGCTATGGAAGGTGAAGAATGCAAGCTGCTCTAGTAGTCTGTGCTATCTACCAGCGCTACCCACTGGTGGACGGTCTCTCGTCATATGGCCTGTTGGCGCCAAGAATAACAAGCTCCTTCGTACTACGACACTCCCGAAATGCGGTCTACCATCGACCACCAGAGGTAGGGGTATCGCGTCGCCAACACCCTACTCGCGAACATCTGAAACACAGGAGCCACGACCTCTCCGAATATCCCAAGGGTCCCGGCTGCGAAGGACCACTCTGCAATGGCGGAGTACATAACTAGTCTTCTGAGGCGGTCCGCCTCGAAAGTCGCCAAAATATCCGGCCGTCTTGGCCTTCCTGTGGCGGTCCGCTGCGTCGATCTGCGCGCTTCGCGCAGTGCATGAGCACGAATGCGGGCAATGTCCATGCGGTGAAGAAACACTCGCACAAGACTTCGGCCATATAATCATCTAGCCGGTGGCGTAGCAATGCACCCTATCTTCCATATCTGACTAAGCGCAGGGACATATCGAGCAAAGAATCGAACTCGACATTGTACTCCCGACGGTCGCCTCTGCCTCGGTAACAAAAATTTGTCGGCGTGCCCTCCTCATCTGCGGAGGCGAAGTGCGTGAGAAAGCCCGAAAACTCATTCCATACTGCTGGAGGTGCATGATCTCCCGAAAGCTCACGAATCAAACCAATCATTGCGGTATCACGCGGCCGATCTGAACCGAAGGTCACAGACTTCGGTCTCTGAAGCCTTGATCACCGCGTGATCTCATGGCGACGGATGAACTCCTGCGGATCATCCTCGAGCCTCGACCGTAGAACTCGGAGGCTACAACTCGGAAAATCTCGTAGCCTCAAACTATACGCTCTCGGTGCACCACGGTCTTCTTTGAACTGGGCTGCCGCATCCGGCTGTCCTCATATCAGCCTGACCACGGCCAATAATCGGGCTATCTCTTGTGACCCATCTCACTGCTCGGTGTGGGACTGGAGGCTCGTGTCTTGTAGTCTCATCGCCCACGGCCGCGGCTCTAACCTCTTTGGTCTTTGGGCGTCGCGAAACTTCGCCGTCGGAAGCACTCTCAGTCTTGGCCAGGCCTGCGCCCTCGGACTCCTCTGTATCTCACTAGTAGCTCCCTCGGCTGCCTTGCCCACCTGGGCCCGGGTTGCCTTGCGCGGAGGCATAACTGGTAAAAACGAGACACGTCAGAGGGGTCCAACTTATAACACAACTCTAAGGCACGATCTCAGAATGAGAAGAATAGAAACCAATCCTAAATGTCCTATAGCCTCCTGATTATAGATGTGGTGCACAACACATCGATAATCAAGACTCTACTAGACACGGTCTGTAGACACTTTCCGAGGACTAACTGCTCTGATACCACTATGTCACACCCCGAAATTCGGGCCCGTGACTGGTGCCTTACCCCGGGCACCCTAGTGATACAACATCAGAGAAAAACCAGCGGAAATAAAAACTTAGACATGCAACAATAGATATAATAATAAACAGGCCAACCAAAACAGTTGCCTTCAGTATATACATAAAACCTGAACAGTTTAATCCTTTTACAACCACACTTGCGATTACTACGGACCTCTAAGATTTACAACGACTATGACGGGACGGGGCCCGCCATACCACGAATGTACAAGAACCTGACTCGGAAACACATACCAAAAGATAAGCCTCGGAGAAAGCGGAGCTTCCCAATCTGTTGACTGTGATCCTATGGCGAGGATCCACGGCCGATGTACCTCTACTGCGGCATGACGCGGCCCGAGAGGTCGATCTGCAGTACAGTATGTGGAATCAGAATCTGCGATTAAATCATAACGATCTATATAAAGCGAGAGACATGTATGATAACCAAAATACATTACGCAACATAAAGCGGTCAAGTCGAGGACCCACGCCTCAAAGTCACCACTCAAATCTAACTATGGGTCTCACGCCCACACATCCATCATGTTCGCATCATGGCCACATGCCGGAATCTTGCATCGGTGTAGACATGTCCATGCGACAATAATAACAAGGCGCGTGGCCACGTACCGGAATCTGCGCCGGTGTAGACATGTCCATGATGCAACAATAATAACAAGGCCGCATGCCACGTACCCGAATCTGCCGGTGTAGACATGCCCATGTAACCTCAATAACAATATCTTTGTGGTCACCCTGCGTAGCCCGCAAATCGACGGTGTAGATCGTCCATGTGATAACCATATATCGGGTAATCAACCCGGCCGCGTGGCGCGTGCGCGAATCTGCGTCGGTGTAGACATGTCCATGTGACATCAACAACAAGACGATAATCAAAATGGAAACATACCCGTGGAATTCTCCATCACCGCCAAAGACGCGTCAAGTAAGTTCTCAACAAGTCAACCGCCTCTATCGAGAGACGGTAACCGTAAATACCACACTTGCACAACAAAGGCTATCATCACAAGCATAGGCAAGTTTCACAACAACAAGCATAGGCAAGTTTCACAACAACAAGCATAGGCAAGTTTCACACAACTCAAAGTACTTTCATTTTATGCCAAAGTCGGGTTTTAACCCCAGTACTACATACGTTAAGTTCTTTTAAAAGAGATCCATTACTTTTATAAAAAGTCACCCGATACCGTAGTATTAGAATGACCAACCCACATTCCTTTTCAAAATCAAGTAACAACATTCTTTTCCTAAGTTCGGTTTGTCTAGTTTCAATTACTCAAGCTTCTCATTTTCAAATGGTTTCATAGTTCCCAAACTTAATCACTTGATTCCTTTTTAGAACAATTGAGTAATATATGTCTCACGTGAGAGTAGGTTATTCTTGTTTACAACATTCTTATTACAATGACCATGATCTAGAAAATGTAATATCATTTTGTCTCATCTTAGTTTCTATGCGGATGGAGGTTTCTCTTGGTTTTAATACGATACATCATTATTCAATACATTTTCCTTTATTAACGCGGTGGTGCAGTCGATACACATTCAGATTTCCGAAATCAGTAAAACATTATCCCTTTAAATAAAACCAAGTACTCATTACTCACGAATGAGGTTTCACACAAACATTCACATTAAAACAAATAAGTTAAGTCTCTTATCTTATAAGGTCAAGTCTATTAACTTCTAACATCAAGAAACCATTTTCTTTACCTCTCTTAAGACATTATAACTAACTCCACATACAGCTAGTATAACTCTTTTTAAAACCTTTTAAAACAATTGTTACTCTCACTTCAAAACGATTTATAAATATTTTTAAATACATCAAGTTCTTTATTATAACTATACAGTTATAATTCACATAAGTTACCTTTTAAAACCACAAAGTATTTTCTTACCTACATAAAGTTTATAACAACTTCCCATAAAGCGTTATAACACTTTATGTTTTAAGAACAATCAAACCACGATTAACACGTATCGTCTACCGTACTACATAGTTCACACATATCATGCTAGAAGAGATAGGAAGAGGTTCACATACCTCGCGACGATTTATCGACAATAAGCAAAATGCTCCAAGTACTACCACTTTGCTAGCCCTTTCCACTCCTCGAGTAGAATACGCTACTCTTAGTACTTTCACCTATAAAGGTCACAAACGTCTATTAACCCCAAAACACAAGTTTCTATCTTTCTCTGAAAATTGAAGACCTCACACATGAGCGTAAATCTCCTCTTCTATCGGTAGGCTACAAGCCAACCGGGGGTTTACATCTAACCGGGCGTGTACCATCCTACTCAAGAACTCTACACAAGTCTACATCGCTGATCACATGTAAATACTGATTCGATTCTTTTCTTTATTCTTGAGCTTAAGTAAAAAGACATTGCGAATACTAAGTATAGTTCCATATATAGTATACTTCAACTATATATTCTAACAAACATGTAATTTCCAATTACAATAGAGGACAAGATAATTACCTCGATAAGCCCATAATTATCCAAGTTAAATGTCGATCCTTAGCAACGTTTAGCTCGGCTCGGTGCTCCATCCGCTCCAAACAACCCAGAAGTTCTATCCAACTTCTACTTAAATCCTTCAACTAACAATGAAGATTCCTAAGGGTTTCGGTTTGAGACTAAAAAGGACAAAATGTAGTATTTTCGGGCTCTACGTAGAGAGGTATCTTTGGAATACTACAAGGTACAAGGCTAAGGTATTTTGGGCATTATAACAATACTTGGAGGAGTATTTCAACACCACAAAAAAGGGGGGGTATCACACGAGAACAACACTCTAAAAGAGGGGGGGGGTGTTCTCGGCTTTAGGCTCACAAAGGGGGAGGGTTTCGGCCCAAGGCCTTCCCAAGTGGGAGAGGGCCCTCTTGGACGAAAAGAGGGAGGGAGAGGGACTCAAGACTTGGAAGGTTTTGGATGAAGAAGTCTTCAAGGAGAGGGGGGTATTTATAGCAAAACCAAAGGCCAACCAATGGCCAAGATCTAGCCAAGTGCAAGGCAAGTGTAAGGCCAAGATCAAGCCAAGTGCACCCTAACCCCTACTCCACAAAACACTCCACAAAACATGGCACAAAACTAGGCCAAAGAGAGCCAATCGGCCAAGGCCAACCAATGCCTCTTGGACGCCCAAATCGTCCAAGCACCCCACTTGCTTCCAATGTGAGGGTGACACATGTCACCCTCCCGTTGGTCCAAAATGTTTCGTCACTCGGAAAAATCCGCAAAAATTTAAAATGTCATAGCCGGAATTTTCCCTACGAAAGCTGTGGAAACGTTTCGTCGGAAAACGACTCTACTCGGCACTTGTGCCCAATTTCGAATCCAATGCCTAACTTAAGGCTCAAATTTCGTACGTACGTCCATACGTACATACTCTGGAAATACGGGGTATAACAAGCATCCTAACCACCCATTTGTTCTAATCTTGACCCTCCATCTTGTTATATATGTATACTAGTGCAAGACAAGCTTCTACACTTAGACAAATTTTACAAAAATCTTGAAGAACACAAATAGGTGCTCTCGGTTTTGCACTAGGGTTTCAAGAGAAAATTTTTGTTTGTTGTCCAATAATCTCCCCACTTTAAACCAAGGTTCCTAAGGGTATTGTAAGGGTATCTCAATAGAAAGATCCCGGAAAATGGCATTTTCGTATTAGTCGTAAGGCGGAAAGTTAAGGAGTTCTTCAACTTTGAAGTTGGAACTTGAAGATAAGATCTTCATAATCTTCTAAGGGTTGCTTGGAGTGGATTGGAACGTCGAAAAGATGAGCTAAAGTTGCTAAGGATCGACTTGTAATCTTGGATCATATTTGGGCTAAATGAGGTATAATCTTCGTCTTACTTTTGTAATTGAAGATTCCATGTTGTTATAAGTTAGAAATGATCATGTGATATGTGTTATGAAGTTTGATAATTGTTATGGAAATTTGGAAGCTCAAATCCGAAAATGACATGTTTAGCCATTTGAATTGAAATACAATTTGGTCGATAATTAGAATCGTCGCATGTTATTTACTTAAAGATTATAGTTGTTATAATCAATTGCGGCCTTATAACATGTTATACTAAACAACTTGGATTGAAAAGAAATTGGAAGAAGAATTGGTATTGTTGCCCTAATTGCCGAATTGACATTGTAGTTTAGACTAGTTTGTTATATATTGTGGGGCGGAATTTTACACGTCTTGATTAAGCGTGTAATCCCCTATTGTTAACTACTTTGTTGGGCCTTAAATTTGGCGTGTTTGGTTATTTAATTCGGCCTTGAAAAAGGTGGCAAAGTATGTAGAAACAAAAGAAGTGTTGTCCGATTTTCCGTAGAATTTAATGACTTTGCACTTGGAATATTCTACGTTTGAAGTAAGAAGTTAATAGACGTACTATGGTCATTATAGGTTGACATACTACGTACGGCGAATTGGACTTAGCAAGTGGATTAAACCGAAGAGGTATGTGGAACTTTCTTATCTCTTGAGCATGAATAAGTTGTAAATGTATAGTACGGTAGACGTACAAGTTTTCGACAATCTAGGTCCATTTGATATCCTTGTCTTATTTTAAGAATGTCCAAGTTGATTGAGTTAGGGAATTAACTCACTTGTTTAAATATTAAGGATATCTTGGTTTTCAAAAGTTAAGAGACTTTAAGTATGTTGAAAGTATTATTGATACTTGTTTTGTTGGAAAGTTTAAGTCTCTTGGTTATAAAGAAGTATGTAAGTTGCTAATGTATAAAGCTAGTATAACGGCTTTATGGGAAGTTGGTTATAATAGCTTTATGGCAAGTTAAAAAGAGTGGTTTACTCTAAGTAATTTAAGTATGTTAAAATGACTTGAAATAACGAAAGGCAAATTGATTTAAAGGCATCAATTGCTTAAGGTTTTAAAAGAAAGAAGTCACTTGATTTAGAAGCCCGAAAATGTATTTTTCTAAAAAGGTGTTGTGACTTGTCTTAAAATGTAGTTATGACTTGATACTACGGTTATTAGTATCTTGGAAGTTTTATATGAAAATGAGTCATTTTAAAAGAATAGAAGTACATAGTACTTTGGGTTAAACTACCGGATTTATAATGACACGTTAGTGCCTTAAGTAAACTAAAATGAGAGTGTATATGAATAAGGCTAATAAGAAGTTAGGGGGATTTCTTAACTTGCTTATTTATTGTATGATAAGCCGGTATTGCTTATGTTATGTCTGATAAGCCGGTAGGGCTTATGTTATGTATGATGGCCGGTTGAGATAGGATAAGAGTATAAATGAGGGGTAAACCCCCAAGATCGTTATACCACCTTCTCCAGGATAAGATTATAAATGAGGGGTAAACCCCCAAGATCGTTATACCACCTGCTTCAGGGTAAGAGTATAAATGAGGGGTAAATCCCCAAGATCGTTATACCACCTGTTCCGTGGATTTGCTACCCATGATGCGAGGAATACCTCATGCGAGTCCTTATGGGCTTATGCGGGTGAAATAGTCCCATGCGGTAGTCTGACTATCGAGAATACCTCGTGTGGGTCCACGACTATCACGGGTGAAATAGTCCCGAGTAGGATTGCTTAATGATCTGCGCGGGTGGTCTGCTTTGATCGCGAGCTTCCTATTTTTATGTTGTAAGTATACTTTTGATTACTCTCATTGTTACTAAGGCACCGTGTCTTTATTAATTGAGTTATCATACATCTCGATTTTATTATAGACTTATGATTTCATTCTGATGCTTTCGGTTTCACATATTTGGTACATGTTGTCTCGACCTCCTTGAGCGGCGTTAATGCCGCGAGTAGAGTCTGAAGTTCGATCCTCGCTCTTAGGATCAACTGTTCACCGTTGAGAAGCTCCTTTATTCCGAGGCTTATCCACTGGTATTGTCGGTTGTTGTACATTCGGGGTATGGCGGGGCCCGTCACTTGAGTTGTTATTCTTAGAAGTGCGTAGTCACATTGTGGTTTGGGTTGTAAAGAAAAAAAATGTCTTGCTTTATTTGTATAGTTTACGGAAGGTGGCCTTATCGGCTAGCTTTGTTGTTATTTTATGTTTAAGCATTTTATCGGTTGTGTATTGTTATACCGTATTTCCAGAGTATATGCGTGAGGCGTGCGTATACAATTTGAGCCTTAAAGTAGGCATAGATTCGAAATTTGTACCTGACACGGTTAGAGTCGTTTTTAAATGAAGCGTTTCCACGACTTTGTAGGGAAAATTCGGCTATGTCATTTTTAATTTTTGCGGATTTTTAGAGGCGTAACATTTTGGACCAACGGGAGGGTGGCGTGTCACCTCACATTGAAAGAGGTTGGACGGCAATTGGCCATTCTTAGCACGTTGTTGTTGCCCAATTTTGGTCAAGGGTTAGGTAGGATATTTTTGTGTAGATGTATAAGGTTGCACATGGCTTAATCTTGGCCTTACACTTGCCTTGCACTTGGCACCATCTTGGCCATTGGTTGGCCTTCACTTGACCTATAAATACCCGCTTAGTTGATGAACTTTCTTCATCAAAAATTGAGCAATCTACCTAAGTCTCAAAATACTCCCTCCCTCTTGTAGTTCTCGTCAAGCCTCTCCCCTCCCCTCCTAGTGGCCTTTGGTAGAGTTTCCCTCCCCAGTAGTGGTTAGCAGTGGGGTACCCACTGCTAGTTGTCTCGTATAAATACCCTTATAGTGGTATAGAAATACTCTCTAGTATTGTTATAATGTCCAAATACCTTGGCCCAAATACCTTGTAGTATTCCCAGGTTACACTTATACTAGCCCGAAAATACCATTATACTTTCCTCGATCGCTAAAGCGAAACCCTAAGTAAATCTTCACGTAGTTGAAGTTATAAGTAGAAGTTGGTTAGAACTTCTAAGGGTTGTTTGGGCGGATTGGAGCACTCGAGTAGGAGCTAAACCTTGCTCGGGATCGACATATAAACTCGGATAATTTTGGGCTTATCGAGGTAAACATTCTTGACTTACATTTGTAATTGGAAATTACATGTTGTAGGAGTATATAGTTAAAGTATACTATATATAGAATTGAACATAGGCGTGCGGCAATGTCTTTGACTTAAGCTGAATAATACTTACGGCAATGTCTTGCGACTTAAGCTGAATTTAAATAAGAGAATGAATCGTAATTACATAGGGTGTATTCTGATAGACTTGTGTAGTATTCGTGAGTAAATTGTACACGTCAGGTTAGGCGTGCAAACCACTGGTTGGCTTGGTAGCGGCCTCGGTAAAGAGGAGATTAACGCATTGCGGGGGAGGTCTTTGCCAATTTTCTAGAATAAGGAACGATGTTAATAAGCGCCTTGTGGCCTTATAGGTTGAAGTACTACGTGTGGTGCGATCTACGTGGCTTAAGGAGTAGCCGACGGTTTGAAGTACTTGGAGCGTTTTGCTATTAGTCGGCACTCGTCGCGAGGTATGTGAACCTCTTTCTATCTCTTATAGCATGATATGTGTGAACTATGTAGTACGGTAGACGTACATGTGTTAACTGTGTTTGATTGTTTTTAAAACATAAAGTGTTATAACGGCTTTATGGGAAGTTGGTTATAACAGCTTTATGTAGGTAAGAAAATACTTTGTGGTTTTAAAAGGTAACTGATGTAAATTATAACTGGCTAGTTATAATAAAGAACTTGATGTATTTCAAAAGATTTATAAATCGTTCTGAAGGGAGAGTAACACTTGGTTTTAAAGGTTTTAAAAAGAGTTATACTAGCTTATGGGAAGTTAGGTATAATGTCTTAAGAAAGGTAAAGAAAATGGTTTACTGATGTTAGAAGTTAAAAGACTTGATCTTATAAGATAAGAGACTTAACTTATTTGTTTAATGTGAATGTTTGTGTGAAACCTCATTCGTGAGTAATGAGTACTTGGTTTTATTTAAAGGGATAATGTTTCTTGATTTGGAAATCGAATGTGTATCGACAGGACCAACTGCGGCGTAATAAAGGAAAATGTATTGAATAATGATGTATATCGTATTAAAACCGGAGAAACCTCCATCTGCATAGAAGCTAAGATGAGACAAAATGATATTACATATCCTAGATCATGGCTGCTTAATAAGATCGATTATAAACAAGAATAACCTACTCACATATAAGGCATATGTTTCTCAAATCATTAAAGGAGAATTGTGTTTTAAAGGATTAAAACTATGAACTACGAGACCTTTTCTAAAAATGAGAAACTTGAGCATTTGAAATTAGGCAAACTTGAACGTTTGGAAAATAAGGTTGTTACTTGATTTTTACAAAGGAAAGCATTTTTGTTTACTTAACAATGTTCGTCACTCTATTTTTATACTACGGACATCGGGTGACTTTTATAAAAGGAATGGATCTCTTTAAAAGGAATTTAACGTACGTAGTACTTTAGGGTTAAAAACCCGGACTTTGGGATAAAATGAAAGTAACTTGAGTTGTGTAACTTGCCTATGCTTGTGTTGTGTAACTTGCCTATACTGGTTGTTGTGTAACTTGCCTATGCTTGTGTTGTGTAACTTGCCTATACTGGTTGTTGTGTAACTTGCCTATGCTTGTGTTGTGTAACTTGCCTATGCTTGTTGTTGCGTAACTTGCTTATGCTTGTGGTGATAGCCTTGGTTGTGCAAGAATGGTTATTTTATGGACTAGCTCTCCATGAGGTTTCTTACTGTTCGGCCTTGGTCCCTGGTGGTCGGCTCTCGTACTTGCCCGTCTGTGGTGATTCGGCCTTGGTACGGTAGTCGACCCTCGCACTTGCCAGTTCGGTGTAGTGACGAAGTCTCGTGATCTGACCACAGGTCCAGTGGTCAGCCCTCGTACTTGCCGGTCACTCGTGACCGGCCTTGGTATCCGATGGTCGGCTCGCGCTTGCCGTGTCGGCCGTGTTTTGGTTGCATTATATTATTGGTACGTCGGATCTGGTAGTTATACTTGTCCTATACGGTTTTATGACACAGGTGGGACACGGTGTTCATGTATACTCCTTGGTATTGTCATATCATAAAGCTATAGCGGTGAGGAAGAAATTCCACGAACACAGTGATAATTTGGAGGCGTGAGTCACGACTTGATGTAACTAGTTATATGTTATGTCTTGTAGCTTGGTCATCATACATGTCTCTGCTTTATATAGACTATTATGATTTCATTTGCGATATTCTGATTTCACATACTTGGTACTGTTATCGACCTCCTTGAAGTGCGTTCATCTGCGCAGTAGAAATACGTTGGTATCGATCCGCTCTTAGGATCACCTTTCAGCGTTGGGAAGCTCGTTCCTTGGAGGCTTATCTTTTGGTATGTGTTCCACTGAGTTGTAGGTTCTTGTACATTCGGGGTATGGCGGGGCCTGTCCGTCATAGTTGTTGTAAATCTCAGTGCAGCCTTTGTGTGGGCGGGGTTTTGTAAAAAGTTAAAGCATTCGTTTTGAAAGAGTTGTTTATATATATTTTAATGGAAGGTACCGTTTGGTTGGCTTTGTTTTATTATCTTGTCTCATGTTCATGTTTATGTTTTTATTTCCGCTGGTTTTCTCGATGTTGTATCACTAGGGTGCCCGGTAAGGCACGATCACGGGCCGGGATCGGTCGTGACAAAAGTGGTATCGAGCGATTAGTCCTCGGAAAGTGTCTCTGATCGTGTCTAGTAAGTCTTGATTATCGATGTGTTGTGCACCATCTATAATCGAGGAGGCTGAGACATTTAGGATTGGTTTCCATTCTTCTCATTACGAGATCGTGCCTTAGAGGCGTGTGATAAGATTGGACCCTCCGGCGTGCCGTTTTACGATTATGCCTCGCGTAAACGGCCGGGCCCGAGAAGGGCAAAGCGGCGAAGGAGAGGCTGCGAGTAAACGTGGCGAGACCACGATACTGAGCCTCCGATCCGCGATGCAGGCGAGAGAGATGAGTTACAAGTAGGCCCGATTAATGGCGAGGTTGTGGCGGACTTGAGGATAAATTTGGGCCAGGCGGTTCCGATGCACCGATGGTTCACCTAGATCGAGATAGTTCGAGGCTACGGGATTTTACGAGTGTAGGCGCGAGTTTTATGGGTCGAGGCACGAGGATGATCGCGAGAGTTCATCCGAAGCGATTCTGAGATCGTGAGTGATCAAGGCATCGGAGACCGAGTCGGTGGTCTAGGTTCGCATCAGTGCGTGATCTGCATGATCGGCGTTTGATTCGTGGGAGCTGTCGGGAGAGCATGCTTCCGACTTTATGGGGCGAGTTCTCGAGGCCTTTCTTGCACATTTCTTGCCTCGGCGATGAGAGGGCTCGAGCGACAGATTTTTGGTGTTCTGACGAGCAGGCGTCTGATTCGGGAAGTACAATGTGGAGTTCGACTCATTGGCGTGCGTCCGCGTTGGTAGCTAGTATGGAGGATCGAGTGCACCGATTTATTCTGAGGCTCGATGATCACCTGGCCGGAAGTTGTTCGGTGTAGCTCTTGTGGGCATGGACATTGCCGCATGCGAGCTTATGCACCGGATGTGAGGAGAGGATAAATCGACGGAATGACCGAGTCGTGAGAAGAGGGCGAGCGAGGTCCTTTGGTGACTTTCGGCGGACCGCCTCAGCGAGCGATTATGCGCCTCCACGATCTGAGTGGTCCTCCACGGCGCCGGGACGCCGAGATATTCGAGGCGGTCGGGCTCCTGTGTTTGATTCCTGGAGGCGAGTGCTCGCGGATGAGGTGCCCTTGTCTCCGTGTGGCGTTGTGGAAAGCTTCATAGGAGAGTGTCGTACTAACTCGGGAGATTGTTATTTTTGCGGCCCAGCGGGGCCATCGGCAGAAGCTGTCCAGGCCGAGTAGCTGGCGAGATAGCATGGACTCTTAGAAGCGATTGCGGGTTCTTCACCTTCCATAGCGAGCGGGATGTTCGTGCCGGCGAGCCGGTAGAGGTCGCGGTGGAAGTTCCCGATTTTAAGCGGTCCTTTGAACCGCCTATTTTCAGGTATATCCTTAACCCTTTAAAGATTTGTATGCATGATATGATGACCTTATTATTGTGTGCTACGTTCGGATAGCGTTATGATGGTTATGAGTTAGAAAGCTTGGCTAGTTGTAAGGATTTGTATGGGGCATGGAAAGTGTGAACTTTAGAATATTTCATGTTGAGACCTTAGATGTAAGGTCGTCTTGAGTACCAGATTTTCAAGTGATCCTTGTCGGAATACATTTTATGCCTAGAATGTGTTGTGTGATAATTTCCTTGAGTAGTGTTGAATGGAAGTGGTAGCTTTCATGACTGTTGAGGTAAGATTGTTAGATTCGGGAACAAGGCGTGATGCGTTAGTGGATCGGGTTGGGGCCATGTTGAGGGCCAACCGCGGCGGTTTCAAAGTGGGGTCAGCTCTGGGTGGTCCGCGGTGGTAGGGTCACGAGGGTGCTAGGCGAGTTTAGATGACCATCGTATGAGTTCGTGGGTATGTTCGACCAGAATCGGTTCGTGAAGGCGGGAATGGCCTTAGTAAAGAAGTGAAGCTAGTAAGATGACCAAGTTTGGAGGTAGTGGCTCGAGGTTGGAAAGCGAGCGTTGACTAAAGTGTGTGCATTATACTAGAAGAGTTCAAGTGTTCGAGAAGAGTCTGACGAGTAAGGGTAAAAGCGAGCATGTATTGCGAGCATAGATATGATCATTTCTTGTGACGGGAGAAGGTGCGAAGGATGTATATTTTAGACCTCGGGAATCGCGTGCGATCCGGTACCATTTGTTGGGTCGCGGGTGACACTAGAACCTCGCGGCAAGGTGACAAAAGTTTGTGATGTTAGAGGTGTTTCCTCGTAGACTTGGATGTAAGTATTTCTGCGTGTTTCGTGGCGGTTGTGGCATTGGAAACTTTTAAGAAGAACTCTATCGTTATACGTCTCGAGAAGGAACATTCGGGACGAATGTTTCTAAGGAGGAGAATGTTATACCGTATTTCCAGAGTATGCGTGAGGCGTGCGTATACAATTTGAGCCTTAAAGTAGGCATAGATTCGAAATTTGTACACAACACCCGGTTAGAGTCGTTTTTAAAAAGCGTTTCCTGACTTTGTAGGAAAATTCGGCTATGTCATTTTTAATTTTTGCGGATTTTTCCGAGGCGTAACATTTTGGACCAGCGGGAGGGTGACATGTCACCTCACATTGGAAGAGGTTGGGCGGCAATTGGCCATTCTTGCACGTTTTGTTGCCCAATTTTGGTCAAGGGTTAGGTAGGATATTTTTGTGTAGATGGATAAGGTTGCACGTGGCTTAATCTTGGCCTTACACTTGCCTTGCACTTGGAACCATCTTGGCCATTGGTTGGCCTTCACTTGACCTATAAATACCCAGTTGATGAACTTTCTTCATCCAAAATTGAGCAATCTACCTAAGTCTCAAAATACTCCCTCCTCTTGTAGTTCGTCAAAGCCTCTCCCCTCCTCCTAGTGGCCTTTGGCCGAGAGTTTCCCACCCTTTGTAGTGGTTAGCCGTGGGGTACCCACTAGCCTAGTTGTCTCGTATAAATACCCACTTGTAGTGGTATAGAAATACTCTCTAGTATTGTTATAATGTCCAAATACCTTGGCCCAAATACCTTGTAGTATTCCCAAGGTTACACTTATACTAGCCCAGAAAATACCATTATACTTTCCCTCGATCGCTAAAGCGAAACCTAAGTAAATCTTCACCGTAGTTGAAGTTATAAGTAGAAGTTGGTTAGAACTTCTAAGGGTTGTTTGGAGCGGATTAGAGCACTCGGAGTAGGAGCTAAACCTTGCTCGGGATCGACATATAAACTCGGATAATTTTGGGCTTATCGAGGTAAACATTCTTGACCTTACATTTGTAATTGGAAATTACATGTTGTAGGAGTATATAGTTAAAGTATACTATATATAGAATTGAACATACCGTGCGGCAATGTCTTTTGACTTAAGCTGAATAATACTTACGGCAATGTCTTGCGACTTAAGCTGAATTTAAATAAGAGAAGCGAATCGTAATTACATAGGTGTATTCAGATGAACTTGTGTAATGCGTGAGTAAATTGTACACGTCAGGTTAGGCGTGCAAACCCCACACTGGTTGGCTTGGTAGCGGCCTCGGTAAAGGAGGAGATTAACGCTTGCGGGAGGTCTTCGAATTTTACGTAGAATATGGAGCGATGTTAATAAGCGCGCTTGTGGCCTTATAGGTTGAAGTACTACGTGTGGTGCGATCTACGTGGCTTAAGGAGTAGCCGAGCGGTTTGAAGTACTTGGGCGTTTTGCTATTAGTCGGCACTCGTCGCGAGGTATGTGAACCTCTTCCTATCTCTTATAGCATGATATGTGTGAACTATGTAGTGCGGTGACGCGTACGTGTGTTAAGCGTGTTTGATTGTTTTAAAACATAAAGTGTTATAACGGCTTTATGGGAAGTTGGTTATATGACTTTATGTAGGTAAGAAAATACTTTGTGGTTTTAAAAGGTAACTGATGTAAATTATAACTGGCTAGTTATAATAAAGAACTTGATGTATTTCAAAAGATTTATAAATCGTTCTGAAGGGAGAGTAACACTTGGTTTTAAAGGTTTTAAAAAGAGTTATACTAGCTTATGGGAAGTTAGGTATAATGTCTTAAGAAAGGTAAAGAAAATGGTTTACTGATGTTAGAAGTTAAAAGACTTGATCTTATAAGATAAGAGACTTAACTTATTTGTTTAATGTGAATGTTTGTGTGAAACCTCATTCGTGAGTAATGAGTACTTGGTTTTATTTAAAGGGATAATGTTTTACTAATTTCGGAAATCAGAATGTGTATCGACAGACCACTGCAGCGTAATAAAGGAAAATGTATTGAATAATGATGTATCGTATTAAAACCAGTAGAAACCTCCATCTGCATAGAAGCTAAGATGAGACAAAATGATATTACATATCCTAGATCATGGCTGCTTAATAAGATCGATTATAAACAAGAATAACCTACTCACATATAAGGCATATGTTTCTCAAATCATTAAAGGAGAATTATGTTTTAAAGTTAAAACTATGAACTACGAGACCTTTTCTAAAAATGAGAAACTTGAGCATTTGAAATTAGGCAAACTTGAACGTTTGGAAAATAAGGTTGTTACTTGATTTTTACAAAGGAAAGCATTTTGTTTACTTAACAATGTTCGTCACTCTATTTTTATACTACGGACATCGGGTGACTTTTATAAAAGGAATGGATCTCTTTAAAAGGAATTTAACGTACGTAGTACTTTAGGGTTAAAAACCCGGACTTTGGGATAAAATGAAAGTAACTTGAGTTGTGTAACTTGCCTATGCTTGTGTTGTGTAACTTGCCTATACTGGTTGTTGTGTAACTTGCCTATGCTTGTGTTGTGTAACTTGCCTATACTGGTTGTTGTGTAACTTGCCTATGCTTGTGTTGTGTAACTTGCCTATGCTTGTTGTTGCGTAACTTGCTTATGCTTGTGGTGATAGCCTTGGTTGTGCAAGAATGGTTATTTTATGGACTAGCTCTCCATGAGGTTTCTTACTGTTCGGCCTTGGTCACGGTGGTCGGCTCTCGTACTTGCCGTCTCATGGCCGATTCGGCCTTGGTACGGTGAGTCGACCCTCGCACTTGCCCGTTCGGTGTAGTGCGAAGTCTCGTGATCTGACCACAGGTCCACTGGTGGTCAGCCTCGTACTTGCCCGGTCACCTCGTGGCCGGCCTTGGTATCCGATGGTCGGCTCTCGCACTTTCCGTATCGGCCGTGTTTTGGTTGCATTATATTATTGGTGCGGTCGGATCTGGTAGTTATACTTGTCTATACGGTTTTATGACACGGTGGGACACGGTGTTCATGTATACTCCTTGGTATTGTCATATCATAAAGCTATGGCGGTGAGGAAGAAATTCCACGACACAGTGATAATTTGGAGCGTGAGTCACGACTTGATGTAACTAGTTATATGTTATGTCTTGTAGCTTGGTCATCATACATGTCTCTGCTTTATATAGACTATTATGATTTCATTTGCGGTATTCTGATTTCACATACTTGGTACTGTTATGCGACCTCCTTGAAGTGCGTTCATCTGCGGTAGAAGTACATTGGTGTCGATCCAGCTCTTAGGATCACCTTTGTAGCATTGGGAAGCTCCGTTCCTTGGAGGCTTATCTTTTGGTATGTGTTCCACGAGTTGTAGGTTCTTGTACATTCGAGGGTATGGCGGGGCCTGTCGTCATAGTTGTTGTAAATCTCAGTGCAGCCTTTGTGTGGGCAGGGTTTTGTAAAAAGGATTAAACTGTTCGTTTTGAAAGAGTTGTTTATATATATTTTAATGGAAGGTAACCGTTTGGTTGGCCTGTTTTATTATCTTGTCTCATGTTCATGTTTATGTTTTTATTTCCGCTGGTTTTCTCTGATGTTGTATCACTAGGGTGCCCGGGGTAAGGCACCAGTCACGGGCCCGGGATCGGGTCGTGACATGTATGTTCCGCTGCTATTATCTGATGTATACCGAAAGGGGTGTCCAGGTAGGGCACCAGTCGCGGGCCCGGGGTCGGGTCGTGACAACATGATCCCACATTACACCGAGCCCCACCGGCGGGCCGAATTATGCAACATGATTCCACAGTACACCGAGCTCCACAGGCGGGCCGGATTATGCCACATGATTAATCGAGACACGTGTCGCAAATGGGTGGATTCGTTATCACGTATGGATAATCAAAGTAAGCTCCCAAATAAGAAGTCCCTCCATAAAGGGTCGGATTATGTTATGTAAGATATGTAAGTTATGTGGAAAAACTTGATTGAATTCTTAAGTATGTATGTAAGAATATGATGTTAATTCTTATTGAAAGAAGGAAAAGAATGATTAATGTACGATTGATTTCATGAGTTAAAATGGCACGGTAGGATCTGGTATTTTAATTTTTATACTTGCCCCTGTCATTCTTTTGTACAGTTATGATCTTGTTTAATGTACTTTATTTCGTTCCATACTTAGTACTTGTTATCGACCCCCAGAAAGCTGCGTTAAATGTCTGCAGGTCTAGGTACACAGTTGTGGATCCGCGAGCTTATGATCCTTATTCAGCATTTTGAGATGGCTCCAAGTTCCGGAGTTTGTCATTATGGCTAGATATATTCAGGGGTACGGCGGGGCCTTATCACATCATAGTTGTTGTATGGGTAGAAGGGTGCCCAGGTAGGGGCACCAGTCACGGGCCCGGGATTTGGGGCGTGACAGAGTGGTATCAGAGCAGTTAGTCCTTGGCATGTCTACAGACCGTGTATAGTAGAGTCTTGTTTATCGATGTGTTGTGCACATCTATAAGCGGAGGATATAGTACATTTAGGATTGGTTTCCTTCTTCTCACTCGAGATCGTGCGATAGAAATGTTGTTAGGGTAGTCTCTCCTAACGTGTTATTTTGATTGTAGATATGAGAAAGGCAAATGACCCGAGAAAGGATTATATGGACTTAGTATCGAGTTGGTAAAACTATTATGCAGATTGGTATAATGATGATGTGTATCCGCATGCGGCGTATTTATTTGGGGTCATATGTGCGTTGCCTAGAATAATTATGAGTTACCATGAGTTGGTTAAGCCTTAATAATTACTTGAAAGGTGTGAAAGCAGTTTATTGAATCCACGCTAGGCTTTATATATGTACTTATTTGGAATAGTCAAGAGGTAATGAACTGACTAAGATTGTGATAGACTCTTGAAAGATCAGGTTTAATTGACTTATGGACATACCATGTTATTAGATTAAGCTATGTTGTATGCTTAAGTGAGATGCACGAATAATATTTTTATGGAGTAAATATGGTTGTTGTGATTAGGACAACATGATATTGAGATTATGAAAAACTATCTTACCCGTATGAGGGGAGAGATAATGTAAGATTGGGACATGGAATAATCGAGAATCGTGGAATACTAGCTAACTATTGAGACCTTAGATGAACATTCGAGGACGAATGTTTCTAAGGGGGGAAGGATGTTACACCCCGTAATACCAGGGCTACTAATTGAGAACGTGATTAAGGATTTAAGATTTGAATTTTGGAAGGAAAGAATAATTACATTTTCTTAAGGAAAATTTCGGCAAAAAACTGTGACGACGGAAAAATTATTAACTTGGAGTATAAAACTTCTAATTGGTTTTATGGACTTAGTATTGGATTATAAGGTGTTGGAATTGATAATATGGGGTCCGCCGAGAATTTCACAATTTCGCGGAGACCTTCGAAAAATTATAATATTTTGGATCAATCGGAGGGCGACACGTGACACCCCTCCACTTGTCTTGCTAAGATGACAACAAATTAGATAATTTGAGAGGGGACAAGTGGACATGGGTCCCACTCCACTTGGCTATACATATACAAGTCTTGCAAGACTTGGATCACTATACACATAGACCAAAAAATAAGCTCTCATCTTCTCCCCTTTAGTTCCATAATTTCGAGAGCCCCTTGGCTAAGAACAACCATTGTTGATCAATTTATTTCTCCAAGATTAAGCCCTTAAACCAAGTGCTAAGCCTAGATTAATAATCTACACGTTTTTACTTGTCTTGGCCGAAAGTTGATGCCAAAACCCTAGGGGTTCCGTTGACTTTTTGGAAGTGAGATTCAAAGAGAAGTTGCTCATAAGGTTGTAGGGGTACATATATGTGATTGGAACTTGAAGAAGTGGAGCGAAATGAAAACTGCGCACCAATAAAGACCGGACTGTTTTGGGGCGTTTTTGGGCAAAATATGAGGTAAAAGTCCTTCTTCTTTTAAAGTAATGGGATATTACTTATTTTTATTATGTATGAATGAACTTGTGTTAGAAAAGAATGAAGAATAAAAAACGTTTGAGCCATTTTTGGGGATAAAACCGATTTGGGACAGATTTGGTGCAAATGGAATTCGTTGGTTATTGTCGTGGTTATATTCACCTATTGCATGTTATACTGGATTAATATTGTTGTTAATAAGTTGTTATAACTTTTGTAAAAGTTTTAGAACTCGAATTGGAATAAAATGGATTAAGGAACGAGTTATCGGGTTGTAGTTGTTGTGGCCGAGTGTTACACCCCGTGTGTACATGACATGTTTTAAGAACGTACGTAAGAACTCGCAAGTGTTGAAAATTGAGACTTGTAAAAAATTTATCGGAATTATGAAATTGTCAGAAAACATATTATTATGACGAATGGGAGGGTGACACGTGTCACCCCCCTTAGATGATGCCTTGGACGAATTTTGCAAGGGCTAAAGGGTCATTGGACCTTTGTTAGCAAGACAAGTCTTGCAACTTGAAAGCTTGACATGTTTGACTTAGTCAAGGGGACAATTAGTCTTGATATTTGTTAAGACCTCATCCTAGCCAACCATTTGTGCACACCTTGACCCTCCATGTCCTTATATAATACTAGTAGCAAGACAAGAGTTCCACACTTAGCTAAAATTCACAAAAAATTGTAGAACAAGAGAGGGAGGCTCACGGGTTGGGCATCCATAAGAGGGAAAAAAATTTGTTTGTTGTCCAATAATCTCCCCACTTTAAACCAAGGTTCCTAAGTGTATTGTGAGTATATCTCAATAGAAAAATCCCGGAAAAAGAGAGTTTTCGTATTAGTCGCAAGGTGAAAACCTAATGGCTTTTCTAGGTTTTGGTTGAAAGTTTGAAGGAAAATTGTTGGTATGGTTCTAAGGGTCTCAAGTAGCGGATTGAAGTATCTTGGAGAGTCTCTAAGTTGCTAAGGAACGACTTCGGATTTGAAGATTGGATTGAGATTCGTTGAGGTATAATCTTGTTCTTTGAAGTGTTACAAGATTATTTATATTGTTGTTAGCCTTACTTGTTGCTAGCATGAAGTATAGGTATTGAAGTTTATAAGGATTATGGATTGATTGTAGCCTTAAAAATCCGAAAAGTAATGTAAGCCATGTTTAGTTGGATTACAATTTGGTCGTTGATTAGAATCGTCGCATGTTATTAACTTGAAGATTGTAGTAGTTATATTTGGTTGCGACTAGATATCATGTTATGCTACCAAGTTGGATTGAAATGGAAATTGAATAAGAATTGGTATTGTTGAACTCAAGGTGGCCGAATTTGTACTTGTGGTTTGAAATAGTTTGTTAATTAATTGTATTGAACTACCTTATATATTGTGGTGAGCCAATTGGGGCTGTATAGTTAATTATTTGTATTGGACTGCCTTCTATATTGTTGTGAGCCAATTGGGGCTGTTTGGCTATTGTATTTCGGCCTTGAAAAAGGTGGCAAAGTAAGTAAAAACAAAGGAGTCTTTGTCCAGATTTTCTATAGAATTTGGCGACTTAGCACTTAGAATATTCTACGTTTGAAGTAAGAGGTTAATGGACGTATTGTAACCATTATAGGTTGAAGTACTAAGTATAGCGTATCCTACTTGGAGAGTGGAATAGCTATCAAGGTTGAGGTACTTTGGAGCATTTTGCTACTTGTCGACAATCGTCGCGAGGTATGTGAACCTCTACTTTCTTTGGCATGATCCTACGTATGAAATATCCATGTGATAGTATTTCAAGATTTCTTCTACTCTTAGAAGTTAAGAAGTATTTGCATTGTTGAATCTAAGTTAAGAGTATGTTTAAATTGTCCTAAGTCCTTACTAGGTCTTATGGGAGACGTTGGTAAGAATGGTTAGGAAGTTATGAGATTTGATTTAAAGGCTATGTGTCTTGATTTGGTTAAAGTAAGTAAGTGGATTTTATGTTCGAAAATGACTTGAATTTATATGTGAAAAGGGGATTGATTTTAAAAGTGGAAGTTATATGATTTTAAGAGAATAAGTTACTTGGTTTTGGAAGTGTTTGGAACTTTATATTTTTTTTTATAAGTATAAGTAAATGGACTTTAAAGAATGTATGTTATGAAGTTTTAAGACTATGAACTTTGGTTGTCTTTGAAGGATTTTGAAACTTTATTTTTCAAGTTATGGGACTTGATGTTATACCCCGTAGTTCCAGGATATATATGTGAGGATGTACGTACGAGAATACGACAGAAATTTTGGAAAGAAAGAAAGATGTGATTTTTCGACGGAAAAGTTTCCGGTTTTTGTGAAGAAAAAGGTTCGTTAATGGGAATTGGATTCCCAGATTTGGTATTTGGACTTCGTGGAATATTAGAGAATTATGGAATTTTATTTCCGGAATTGGTCACGTGGGGCCCACGGGAGGAATTTACGGTTTTGTGGGGCCCACTTTGTTTTCGAGATTTTGGCCTTTATGGATATTTTCGGAAGATGAAATATTTTGGACGAGTAGGAGGGCGACACGTGTCACCCCCCTAGGTGGCCTCGTGGCGAAATTTGCTAACAAGTGGCAAGACAGTGGCCTTGTCTTGCTAGATATTTTATTGGACAAGTGGCCAAGTCTTGCTAGATATTTTGTGTGGACAAGTGGCTTGTGGGACCCACACACACTTGTCCCCAATCTCAACCACACACTTGCCTTCATCCTAGCCCTTGGTTGTCCTATATATGCACCCTTAGTTGATGAAAACTTCCACACTTAACCATTTCAAGACAAGAAATTCCCTCCCTTCTCCCTTGACCTTGCTCTCGTTTTGAGCCCATTTCTTGACCTAAATTTGTCCAACAATTCTTAAACTCTCAAGTGTTCTTCCCTAAGGTGTTAGGAAGATTGTATACCAAGAGTTGGAAAAGATTTCACACCACAACCTATTGTTCATGCCTTGGCCGAAACTTACAAGTTGGAACCCTAAGTGTTCTTCACTTTTTGGAGTTGGTTCTTGAAGAGAAGTTGGTTAGGAGCTTCTATGGGTTGCTTGTAGCGGATTGGAACGTAAAGATTTGGAGCTAAGACTTTCTTGGAGCGACATTAAGTTCTTGGATAATTTTGGGCTATTTGAGGTAGTAAACCTTAACCTCTTTGTGAATTGGTCATTATACATATATTATAAGTATATTATGGAGTATATAATATATGGAGTAAAGTTTGGAAGAGTTGGATCTTGTTAACTTGTTAAAAGAAAAGTTGGCGTTTGCCATTAAAATGGTAAACGTATCTTACTTGTGAAGAAGTAATTAACAAAGTAACTATAACTTATATTAAGAGGAATATAAGTTGGATGACTAATGAAGTAATTGGATAAGTAAAATGGACAAAGTTGGCCAAGGACCCCAACTTAAGGACTGTATTTACTTTGGACTGTATTTACTTTGGACAGTATTTACTTTGGACTGTATTTACTTTGGACTGTATTTACATTTACATTAAGGGAAGATTGTTCAATCGCGTTAGTTTGGGTGTGTGATCCTTTTTAATTATTGTATTGTTATGAAGGCGTGATAGTAAACGCGTTACCGTTTGGTAGCGTAATCCCCTTCTTTTACTTGTTGTTATTATGGGCGTGATAGTAAACCGCGTTACCGTTTGGGCGTGTAATCCCTTCTTTATGTTGTTTAATTATTACGCCTTATATATATATATGGTATATATATTACGGTTATTCGACCTTGGTAAAAGATGGAAAAGTGAGTAAAAGCGGGAAGTCTTTGGAAATTTCCGTAGATTTAGAGGGATTTTTATTGGTATAAGTCTTGATGGTGAAAGGTTTGATAAAAGTACTATGACCGTTTTAGGAGTGGAGTACTCGTGTGGCGTGATCTACTTGGCTTAGGAGTAGTGACGGGTTGAAGTACTTGGAGCGTTTTGCTATTAAATCGATAATCGTGCGAGGTATGTGAACCTCTTCCTATCTTTTCTAGCATGATTGTTGTGAACTATGTAGTGCGGTGAGCGTACGTGTGCTAAGTGATTTGGTTGGTTTAAAACATAGGGTGTTATAATAGCTTTATGGGAAGTTAGTTATAACGACTTTATGTAGGTAAAAGAATGGTTTATTGATTGTAGAAAGTTAAGAGACTTGATCTTGAAAGATAAGAGACTTGACTTATACACGACTTGATTTTGAAAGTTAAGAGACTTGATCTTGAAAGATAAGAGACTTGACTTAGTTTGACTTGTTATGAATTTTGTTAAAATGTTGTAAAAACCTCATTCGCGAGTAATGAGTAGTTGGTTTTAAAGAATAATGTTTCTTGATTTGGAAATGAGATTAAGTATCGAACAAACCATTGCAGCGTTAATAAAGGAAATGTATTGACTAATTGTTATTAAAACGGTAGAAACCTCAATCTGCATAGAAGCTAAGATGAGACAAAATGATATTACATTTCCTAGATCATGGTTGCTTTTATAAGATTGTAATAGACAAGAACAACTACTCACACATAAGGCATATGTTTCTCAAATTTGTTTTAAAGGAGAATTATATTCTTAAGTGATTAAAACTATGAACTACTGAAACCTTTCGAAAATGAGAAGCGAGCATTTGAAATTAGGCAAACTTGAGCGTTTGGAAAATAATGTGTTACTTGATTTTACAAGGGAAGTGTTTTGGTTTACTTAAAAGATAGTCACTCTATTTTATACTACGAACATTGTGTGACTTTTGTGAAAGAAACGTGCCTTTTAAAAGAGTTAATGTATGTAATACTTTAGGGTCGAAGCGATTTTGGCATAAAATGATAGTACCTTAAGTTGTGTGTAACTTGCCTATGTTTGCGTGTGATAGCCTTGTTGTGCAAGTCGTATTTTACTCGACTCTAGGTTCGTAGGATGAACCGAATGTATTTCACCCGACTACGCGTTCATGGGATGAACCGAATGTATTTCACTCGACTACGCGTTCATGGGATGAGCAGGAATGTATTTCACTCGACTACGCGTTCGTGGGATGAACCGAATGTATTTCACTCGACTACGCGTCCGTAGGATGGGCCGAATGTATTCCATCCGACTACCGAAGTTCATGAGATGAACAGGAATGTATTCCACACGTTTCTATCGGGTCCATGAGATGGGCGAGACATGTTATACGTATCACATGGTTTGTACCTAGACTGCCAGCGGTGAGGAAGGAGTTCCACGGGCATGAGGATGACTTTGAGCGTGAGTCACGACTTGAGATAGCGCTTTTATGTTATGAGTGTAGTTTGGTTATCATACATGTCTCTGTTTTATATAGTATTATGATTTCATTTCTGATATTTTTGATTTCACATACTTGGTACTGTTAGATCGACCTCCTTGAAGTGCGTTCATCTGCGCAGTAAGTACATCGGTTGTGGATCCTCACCATGGATCACGATTCAGCGTATTAGGAAGCCCCGTTTCTTGAGGCTTATCTTTTGGTATGTTACCACAGTGCAGAGGTTCTTGTACATTCGAGGTATGGCGGGGACTGTCCGTCATAGTTGTTATCACTTCTTAAGTGCATGTATCTTGTTGTGGCGAGTTTGTAAAAGGATAAGCTGTTCGGTTTTTATGTATATCTGACAGCAACCTTTTGGTTGGCCTGTTTATTTATCATGTCTCTTGTTTCATGTTTATGTTTTTATTTCCGCTGATTTTCTCGATGTTGTATCACGAGGTGCGAGGTAAGGCACGATCCACGGGCCGGTTGGTCGTGACAAAAGTGGTATCAGAGCGATTAGTCCTCGGAAAGTGTCTGACCGTGTCTAGTAGAGTCTTGATTATCGGTGTGTTGTGCACCACATCAATAATGTCGAGGAGGCTGCGAGACATTTAGGATTAGTTTCCATTCTTCTCATTACGAGATCGTGCCTTAGAAAGTGTTGTCGATTGGACTCCTCCTCAGCGTATTCTTATGTGCCGATTATGCCTCCACGCAAGGCAATCGGGGCCCGAGAAGGGCAAAGCGGCGGAGCCGTAGTAGAGCACGGAGGTTCACGAGGCGAAGGCGATCGTTACCGAGATAGTTCTTCCGATGGCGAGTTTTGCGGCCCGCCCACGCCAGCGAGTTTAAAGCGCAGCGGTGGCTTCGAGACTCTGATACACGAGCCTCGGTCCACGGCACAGGCGAGATGAGATAAGTACAAGAGATGGCGATTCTTGCGGCGAGTCGTGGCGAGATATGAGAGAGAGGCTGAATCGGCGATTCGATCCAGTAGCACCGTAGTTCACCCCGGCGAGCGATTTGAGACTACGGGACTTTACGAGTTGTAGCCCGCGGTGTTACATGGATCGAGAGGCGAGGATGACCCTCGTGAGTTTATCAAGCGACTCTGACGGATCATGAGTGATCGAGTCTCGCAGGCGGTCGGTGGTATTGGGTTCGCATCACCGCGTGATCTGCGATCGTTTGATTCATAGGAAGCGTCGAGGAACATGCGCTCAGCGATTTGGGGCGAGTTCTCGAGGCATTTCTTGCACATTTCTTGCCTCGCGAGATGAGAGGGCTCGGGTAAGCAGTTTTTGGCGTTAAAGCGGGCCAGGCGCGCGGTTAGGGAGTACAACGTGGAGTTTGACTCGTTGGCTCGGTATGTCCCCGCCTTAGTGGCCGATATGGAGGGCGAGAATGCCGCTACGTCACGGGCTCGATGATTACTTAGCGAGGCTTGTTCGGGTGTAGCTCTTGGTAGGGCATGGACATTGCCGCATGCGAGCTCATGCACTTGGATGTGAGGCACGGAGAGGTCGGCAGAATGGCCGGATCGCGAGAAGAAGGCGAGCAGCGAGGTCCTTTGGTAACTTGCGGCGGACCGCCTCGGCGAGCTAGTTATGCACCTTCGCCAAGATGCAGTGGTCCTTCACGATCTTGGGGCGTTCGGGTATTCGGGAGCTGGTCAGGGCTCCAGGGCTTAGTTCCGCGAATATCGTGAGTTCTAGCGGCGGATTCATGTCCCTCCGGTGTGCACGATGTGGCGGCGTCATCGAGAATGTCGTCTTTTCGGTGCTTGTTTCACTGCGGCCGTCGGGGCCATGTGGCGAAGAATGTGCTTATAGGAGAATGCCGGCGTAGCATGGCCTGCGGATCGATGGTAGGTTCATCGCCTTCTACGCATGTGCCTGCGGTGGGCCTATGATTAGAGTGAAGCGGTAGATACAGGTATATCCTTAACCCTCTAGAGTTTTGTTTGCGCGATATGATGATCTTATTATTGTGTGCTATGTACGGATAGCGTTGTGTTATTTGTAAGTTAGAAAACATGGTTAGTTGGAAGGATAAGTGTGGGGACATGGAAAGTGTGAACCTTAGAGTTTTATACGTGGAGACCTTAGAGGCGAGGCCGTCTTGAGTGGGTGATTTTATGGATGGTCTTTGTCGATGTACTTGGTATGCGGGGAAATATTGTGGGATAATTACATGGGTAGTGTGAGATGGAAGTGGTAGCTTTCATGACGTGAATTAGTAAGATTGTTCCGGATCGGGAACAAGAGTTGGCGCGTTTAGGGGTCGGGTTGAGGGCCATTTGCGGGTCAACTCGCAGCCCAGAGGAGTCGATTCGAGGTGGTCCGCGGTGGTAGGGTCACGAGGGTGCTAGGCAAGTTTAGGTAACCATCGTGCGAGTTCGTGGATCGTTCAACGAATCGGATCGTGAAGGCGGGAATGGCCTTAGAGTAAATTGAAGCTAGTGTGAGCTATTGTGAGATTATAAATGATTCCTCGTTGGCTTGGATTTGAGTTTTGCGCACATGTTATATTCTGGCCATTGGTGGCATGATCGGTTTTGTAAGTATAGTAGTGAAGACTATACCGACACAAAATGCGTTTGGAGACTTAGAAGGAACATTCGGAACGAATGTTTCTAAGGAAGAATGTTATACCCGTAGTTCCGGGATATATATGTGAGGATATGCGTGCGAGAATACGAGTAAATTTTGGAAAGAAAGAAAGATGTGATTTTTAACTGGAAAAGTTTCCGGTTTTGTGAAGAAAAAGGTTCGTTAATGGGAATTGGATTCCCAGTTTGGTATTTGGACTTCGTGGAATATTAGAGAATTATGGAATTTTATTTCGGAATTGGTCACGTGGGGCCACGGGAGAATTCTGATTTTGTGGGCCCACTTTGTTTTGAGATTTTGGCCTTTATGGATATTTTCTAAGATGAAATATTTTGGGCCAGTAGGAGGCGACACGTGTCACCCCTAGGTGGCCTCATGGCGAAATTTGCTAACAAGTGGCAAGACAAGTGGCCTTGTCTTGCTAGATATTTTGTGTGGACAAGTGGCCAAGTCTTGCTAGATATTTTGTGTGGACAGGTGGCTTGTGGGACCCACACACTTGTCCCCAATCTCAACCACACACTTGCCTTCATCCTAGCCCTTGGTTGTCTATATATGCACCCTTAGTTGATGAAAACTTCCACACTTAACCATTTCAAGACAAGAAATTCCCTCCCTTCTCCTTGACCTTGCTCGTTTTGAGCCCATTTCTTGACCTAAATTTGTCCAACAATTCTTAAACTCTCAAGTGTTCTTCCCTAAGGTGTTAGGAAGATTGTATACCAAGAGTTGGAAAAGATTTCACACCCCAACCTATTGTTCATGCCTTGGCGAAACTTACTAGTTGGAAACCCTAGTGTTCTTCACTTTTTGGAGTTAGTTCTTGAAGAGAAGTTGGTTAGGAGCTTACATGGGTTGCTTGTAGCGGATTGGAACGTAAAGATTTGGAGCTAAGACTTTCTTGGAGCGACATTAAGTTCTTGGATAATTTTGGGCTATTTGAGGTAGTAAACCTTAACCTCTTTGTGAATTGGTCATTATACATATGTTATAAGTATATTATGGAGTATATAATATATGGAGTAAAGTTTGGAAGAGTTGGATCTTGTTAACTTGTTAAAAGAAAAGGATTGGCCGTTTGCCATTAAAATGGTAAAACGTATCTTACTTGTGAAGAAGTAATTAACAAAGTAACTATAACTTATATTAAGAGGAATATAAGTTGGATGACTAATGAAGTAATTGGATAAGTAAAATGGACAAAGTTGGCCAAGGACCCCAACTTAAGGGCGATGTTACTTTGGGACTATTTACTTTGGACAAGATTTACTTTGGGTATTTACTTTGGACTATATTTACATTTACATTAAGGGAAGATTGTTCAATCGCGTTCGTTTGGGCGTGTGATCCCTTTTTAATTATTGTATTGTTATGAAGGCGTGATAGTACAGCGTTACCGTTTGGTAGCGTAATCCCCTTCTTTTACTTGTTGTTATTATGGGCGTGATAGTAAACGCCTTACCGTTTGGGCGTGTAAACCCCATCTTTATGTTGTTTAATAATTACGAATTATAAATATATATATTTTATATATATTACGGTTATTCGTGCCGTGGTAAAAGATGGAAAAGTGAGTAAAAGCGGAAGTCTTTTGAAATTTCCGTAGATTTAGAGGATTTTTATTGGTATAAGTCTTGATGGTGAGAAAGGTTTGATAAAAGTACTATGACCGCTTTAGGAGTGGAGTACTACGTGTGGCGTGATCTACTTGGCTTAGGAGTAGCCGACGGGTTGAAGTACTTGGAGCGTTTTGCTATTAAATCGATAATCGTCGCGAGGTATGTGAACCTCTTCCTATCTTTTCTAGCATGATTGTTGTGAACTATGTAGTGCGGTGAGCGTCGTGTGCTAAGTGATTTGGTTGGTTTAAAACATAGGGTGTTATAATGGCTTTATGGGAAGTTAGTTATAACGACTTTATGTAGGTAAAGAATGGTTTATTGATTGTAGAAAGTTAAGAGACTTGATCTTGAAAGATAAGAGACTTGACTTATACGACTTGATTTTGAAAGTTAAGAGACTTGATCTTGAAAGATAAGAGACTTGACTTAGTTTGACTTGTTATGAATTTTGTTAAAATGTTGTAAAAACCTCATTCGCGAGTAATGAGTAGTTGGTTTTAAAGAATAATGTTTCTTGATTCGGAAATGAGATTAAGTATCGAACAAACCATTGCAGCGTTAATAAAGGAAATGTATTGACTAATTGTTATTAAAACCAGTAGAAACCTCAATCTGCATAGAAGCTAAGATGAGACAAAATGATATTATATTTCCTATATCATGGCTGCTTTTATAAGATTGTAATAGACAAGAACAACTACTCACACATAAGGCATATGTTTCTCAAATTTGTTTTAAAGGAGAATTATATTCTTAAGTGATTAAAACTATGAACTACTGAAACCTTTCGAAAATGAGAAGCGAGCATTTGAAATTAGGCAAACTTGAGCGTTTGGAAAATAATGTGTTACTTGATTTTACAAGGAAGTGTTTTGGTTTACTTAAAAGATAGTCACTCTATTTTATACTACGAACATTGTGTGACTTTTGTGAAAAGCGTACCTTTTAAAAGAGTTAATGTATGTAATACTTTAGAATTCGAGCAAGGATTTTGGCATAAAATGATAGTACCTTAAGTTGTGTGTAACTTGCCTATGTTTGCGTGTGATAGCCTTGTTGTGCAAGTCTTGTATTTTACTCGACTCTGGGTTCGTAGGATGAACAGGAATGTATTTCACCACTACGCGTTCATGGGATGAACAGGAATGTATTTCACTCATTCTGCGTTCATGGGATGAGCAGAATGTATTTCACTCGACTACGCGTTCATAGGATGAGCCGAATGTATTTCACTCGACTCAGCGTCCGTAGGATGGGCCGAATGTATTCCATCCGACTACCGAGTTCATGAGATGAGCAGAATGTATTCCACACGTTTCTATCTGGGTCCATGAGATGGGCGAGACATGTTATACGTATCACATGGTTTGTACCTAGATCGCTAGCGGTGAGGAAGGAGTTCCACGGGCATGAGGATGACTTTGAGGCGTGAGTCACGACTTGAGATATCGCTTTTATGTTATGAGTGTAGTTTGGTTATCATACATGTCTCTGTTTTATATAGTATTATGATTTCATTCTGATATTTTTGATTTCACATACTTGGTACTGTTGTCTTGACCTCCTTGAAGCTGCGTTCATCTGCAGTAGAGGTACATCGGTTGTGGATCCTCACCATAGGATCACAGTTCAGCGTATTAGGAAGCCGTTTCTTGGAGGCTTATCTTTTGGTATGTTACCACAGTCAGCAGGTTCTTGTACATTCGTGGTATGGCGGGGACTGTCCGTCATAGTTGTTATCACTTCTTAGAAGTGCATGTAATGCTTGTTGTGGCGAGTTTGTAAAAAGGATAAGCTGTTCGGTTTTTATGTATATCTGAGAATTTGTTATGGTTGGCCTGTTTATTTATCATGTCTCTTGTTTCATGTTTATGTTTTTATTTCCGCTGATTTTCTCTGATGTTGTATCACGAGGGTGCCCGGGGTAAGGCACCAGTCACGGGCCCCGGTTCGGGTCGTGACACTTGATTTCTAAAGTATTGATGACATGATTTTATAAGTATAAGCGACATGATTTTAAAGAGTGTATGCTACGAGGTGTTAAGACCATAAGCCTTGATTATAAGTGGAAAGGACTAAATTTTAAAAAGTATGGCTTCTTAATTTATTTCGAAAGTTAAGAAGATGGTTTCCAAAAGAGTATGTGATTTGAGCTTTAAAAAGAAAGGTTGTTATAATAGCTTTATGGGAAGTTGTTATGACGACTTAAGAAGAAATGAAAAGATGGTTTAAAAATGTTATGTAAGGAAAATACACCGAGCCTACGAATTGGCCGGATTACGTTATGAGATACACCGAGCCTACAAATAGGCCGGATTACGTTATGAGATACACCGAGCCTACAAATAGGCCGGATTACGTTATGAGATACAGGAGCCTACAAATAGGCGGATTACGTTATGAGATACACCGAGCCTACAAATAGGCGGATTACGTTATGAGATACACCGAGCCTACAAATAGGCGGATTACGTTATGAGATACAGGAGCCTACAAATAGGCGGATTACGTTATGAGATACAGAGCCTACAAATAGGCGGATTGCGTTATGAGATACACCGAGCCTACCATAGGCGGATTACGCCATATTACCCAGCCTACATATGCGGGTTACGTCATACACCGAGCTCGCGGGAGGCGGATTATGCTACATGATTCCACGATGCAAGAGCTCACAGCGGGCGGATTATGCTACATGATTCCACAAAGACACCGAGCTCACAGCGGGCGGATTATGCTACATGATTCCACAATGCACCGAGCTCCAGGCGGGCGGATTATGCTACATGATTCCACAAGATGCGAGCCCGCGGGCGGGCGGATTATGTCACATGATTCATCGATGCAGTGTCCATAAATGGGCGGATTATGTTATGTAAGATAAGTAAGTTATGTGGAAAAACTTGATTAACCTCTTAAGTATGTATGTAAGAATATGATGTTAAATCTTATGGAAAGAAGGAATGGAGCAGTTAATATCTGAGTGATTTGAGAGTTAAAAATGGCATTCTTTTATCTGATTATGATTTGATTCTTGCACATTATTTTACATTCCATATTAAATTTTTGTTATCTTGACCGGAAGTGCGTTAAATGCCCGCAGTTTAGGTATGATTGTGGATCCGCGAGCTTAGGATCGGTTGAGAAAGTTGAGATGGCTCGGTGTTCCGAGTTGTCACGTTTATGTATATTCAGGATACGGCGGGGCCTTGTCATACTGTTGTAATATTAAAACTCTTAGAAGTGCGTAGTCACATATTGTGGGTCCGTTTGTAAAAGAAATGAGCAAATGCTTCGTTTCTGTATGTACGTCCAGGAAGGTAGCCCTATCAGCTGACCTGTTGTTTTACTTCCGTTGTTTTATTTATAAGTTTCATGTATGTTCCGCTGATTATCTCTGATGTTTACCTGTAAGGGTGCCCAGGTAGGGCACGATCGCGATCGAGGGTCGTGACAGAAACCGCCAAAACTGTTAGACGTTATTGTGTCGTTAAGTGGACTGTCTTGAGGTATTAAATGCTGGAAATTTAGTTGTTGTTATGCATGTTTAAGTGTAGTAGTTGCTAATGAAAGTCCTAAGGGAATAAGGGCGTGAAAGGCGTTAAAAGGCCTCACATTTTACCCTCGTTATGGTTGGATTGCGGACTGTTTTTATGGGCTGATTTGTGGGTATTTTGTATAAGCGTAGGCAGAATTTTACACGTCTAGTTAGGCGTGTAATCCCCATTGGCTAACTGTTGGTTGTGCCTTAAATGTGGCTTGTTGGTTAATGAATACGAGCCTTGGAAAAGGTGGAAAAGTACGTAGAAACAAAGGAAGTGCTGCCCAATTTTCAGTAGAATTAGAGGGCCATTATTTGGTATAAGTCCTACACTTGATAGCTTGTAGTTGATAGAAGTGCTATTGTCATTTTCGGTTTAAGTACTACGTGTAGCACATTCTACTTGGCTTGTGGAATAGCCAATAAGGTTGAAGTACATTGGAGCGTATTGCTACTTGTCGTTTGGGTTAGTCGCCAATGACGTATGTGAACTTCTTCCTTCCTTTGACATGATTATTTGGTAAGTCTATGTGACTAAATTTTAGTGAGTCTATGTGACTTGATTTGGTAAGTCTATGCGACTTAATTCATTTGAAGTAAGTAAGTCGATTTTGGAAATATATGAGTCTTGATTATGAAAGAATGAGTGGCTTAGTCAAAATTATATAAGTTACGTGAAGTACTTTAAAGTTAAGGGATTTGATTTAAAGTTATGAGACTTGATTTCTTTACAAGTTATGAGACTTTATTTTTCAAGATATGGGACTTGATTTCTAAAGTTAAGAGATTTGATTTAAAGTTATGAGACTTGATTTCTTTACAAGTTATGAGACTTTATTTTTCAAGATATGGGTTACTTGATTTACTTCTAAAGTTAAGACGCTTGATTTCGAAAGAGTATGTGACTTGAGTTTTAAAAGTATACGTTTATTGATTTAAAGAGGAGTTTTATGATTCTTTTTAAGTATGTATGTACGTAGTATTTTTGGGTTTAGTTTCCCTAATGTTGCAGGAATAAAAGTGCCTTAAGTTCTCTAAAATGAAAGGTTGTTATAATAGCTTTATGGGAAGTTGTTATAACGACTTAAGAAGAAGTGAAAAGATGGTTTAAAAATGTTATGTAAGGAAAATCACACCGAGCCTACAAATAGGCCAGATTATGTTATGAGATACAGGAGCCTACAAATAGGCGGATTATGTTATGAGATACACCGAACCTACATAGGCGGATTACGCCATATTACCCGAGCCTACACATGGCGGGTTACGTCATCTTACACCGAGCCCCAGCGCGGCGGATTATGCTACATGATTCCACAAGATGCCGAGCCCCACGGCGGGTCGGATTATGCTACATGATTCCACGATGCAAGCCCCAGCGGGTCGGATTATGCTACATGATCCCACAGTACACCGAGCCTCACAAGCGGGCCGGATTATGCTACAAGATTCCACAGTACACCAAGCCCCACAGGCGGGCCGGATTATGCCACATGATTCATCAGTAGACCGTGTCCCTCAAATGGGCCGAATTACGTGATCACGTATGGATAATCAAAGTAAGCTCCCAAATAAGAAGTCCCTCCATAAAGGGTCGGATTATGTTATGTAAGATATGTAAGTTATGTGGAAAAACTTGATTGAATTCTTAAGTATGTATGTAAGAATATGATGTTAATTCTTATTGAAATAAGGAAAAGAATGATTAATGTACGATTGATTTCATGAGTTAAAATGACACGGTAGGATCTGGTATTTTAATTTTTATACTTGCCCCTGTCATTCTTTTGTACAGTTATGATCTTGTTTAATGTACTTTATTTCCGTTCCATACTTAGTACTTGTTGTACTGACCCCCTTAGGGGGGCTGCGTTCATGTCTGCAGGTCTAGGTACACAGTTGTGGATCCGCGAGCTTAGGATCTTTGTTCAGCATTTTGAGATGGCTCCAAGTTCCGGAGTTTGTCATTATGGCTAGGTATATTCAGGGGTACAGCGGGGCCTTATCCCATCATAGTTGTTGTATGGGTAGAAGGGTGCCTAGGTAGGGGCACCAGTCACTGGCCCGGGATTTGGGGAGTGACAGAGTGGTATCAGAGCAGTTAGTCCTCGACATGTCTACAGACCGTGTATAGTAGAGTCTTGTTTATCGATGTGTTGTGCACCACATCTATAAGCAGGAGGCTATAGTACATTTAGGATTGGTTTCCCTTCTTCTCACTCTGAGATCGTGTGATAGAGCTGTGTTGTTAGGGTACGTTCTCCCTAACGTGTTATTTTGATTGTAGATATGAGAAAGGCAACAGTGACCCAGAAAGGATTATATGGACTTCGTATCCAGGTTGGTAAAACTATTGTACAGTTGGTATAATGATGATGTGTATCTGAACGAGCGTATTTATTTGGGGTCATATGTGTTATACCCCGTATTTCCAGAGTATGTACGTGTGGGAGTACGTATAAAAGTTTAGGCCTTAAATTAGGCTAAGGACGAAATTTTGTGCACAACTACCAAAAAGAATCGTTTTTCGATGAAACGTTTTCCAAACTTTGCGAAGGGAAAAATACGGCTATGTCATTTATTATTTTTGCGGATTTTTCCGAGAGATGAAATATTTTGGACCAACGAGAGGGCGACACTTGTCACCCTCAAGTTGGCGGATTTGTGGGCTTCATTTGGACGATTTCAAGGTCTTGGAGTAGGTAGGATATTTGTGATATTTTGTGTGGTAGTTGGATAAGGTACACATGGATGAATTCTCACCCTACACTTGCCTACCACTTGGCTTCATCTTGGCCATTGGTTGGCCTATAAATACCCCCATTAACTTGAAGGTTTTCTTCATCCACAAATTGTCTTCCAAGTCTCAAAATTCCCTCCCCTCTCTTGTAGTGTTTCGTCCCACACCTCTCCCATAGCTTAGTGGCTTCGCCAGAGCCCCCCTTGGTAGAAAGTTGTCTTCCAAGTATAGTTACTATTCCTAAATACCTAGCCCAAATCCTTATAGTATTTAAGTAGAAGTTGTTAGAAACTTCTAAGGGTTGTTTGGAGCGGGTTGGAGCGCCCAGAGTAGGAGCTAAACGTTGCTCAGGATCGACATTTAAACTTGGATAATTATGGGCTTATTGAGGTAAATATCTTGTCCCCCTATTGAAATTAGAGTTACATACTGTTGAAGTATAAGAATTAAGTATAAGTTATATACAAGGAAAGTATATAAGAAGAAGATTGAATCAGACTTACATAGACCGTATTCTGATGAACTTGTGAAGTTTGTGGGTAGGAAGTCTTGCCCAATTTTCTGTAGAATCTTGTATCTAGATTTATTCTATAGAGTAGTCTAGACATTGATAGACTTGTATAACCGGTATAGGTTGAAGTACTGCGAGTAGCGTGTTCTACTTGAAAGGTGGACAAGGCTAGTCGATTCTACATGGTGGAGCGTTTTGCTAATAGTCGATAATCGTCGCGAGGTATGTGATTCTTCCTATCCTCTTGAGCATGATATTTTAAATGAATATATATAGTACGGTAGACGTACGTGTGTTAACTGAACGTAGTTTTACGGCAATGTCTTTTGACTTAAGCCTGAATAATAAGAATCTTGAAGTATTTCAAGAGAATTAAGAATCGTTTTTGAAAGAAGAGTAATAATTGGTTTTAAAAGCTTAAGAGTTATACTAGCTTTTTGGGAAGTTAGGTATAACGACTTAAGAGTGGTAAAAAGAATGGTTTACTGATGCGGATTGCGGGAAGTCCAGGATTAGGCACGCATAATGATACTATGGGCGATTGGCCTTGCTTCGATCATTCGCGGCCTAGAAAAGACCAGTTACATTATATATACTTTGCTCTTGTTTATGTTGTGGCACTATGTGCAGTTGAACTGGTTGTATTTGCAAATGGCTTTAAATACTTTGATTTTACTTGATTTTTCATTTCACATACTTGGTTATCTTGACCTCCTTCGAATGATTCATGTCGCGAATAGAGGTACACGATCGTCGATCCTCGCTCTTAGGATCACGATTCGGCGTTTGGGAAGCTCCGTTTCTCGGAGGATTATCTTTAGTATAGTCCGCATTTGTATGCGCCCGAACCGGGCAGATCGTGCCTTACCTCGGGCACCCTAGTGATACAACATCGAGAAAACCAATGGAAAATAAAACATGAATCATGAAACAAGAGATATAATAAATAAGCAGCGCCAAAGCAGTTGCCTTGGTATATCATAAAACCCGAACAGTTTAATCCTTTTACAACCACACTTGGCAGTTCTCTGCACTTAAGATTTACAACGACTATGGCGGACGGGGCCGCCATACCCACGAATGTACAAGCACCTACAACTCGAGAACACATACAAAGATAAGCCTCGGAGAAAGCGGAGCTTCCCAGCAGGCCGAGATCCTAAGAGCGAGGATCCACGGCCGATGTACCTCTACTGCGGCATGACGCAGGCCCCTAAAGGTCGATCAACAGTACCAAGTATGTGGCCCTGCATAACATCGTAAATGAAATCATACTAGTCTATATAAAGCGGGAGACATGTATGATAACCAAACTACGATTCACAACATAAAACGATCATCACTCGATATAACTATGGGTCTCGCCCACAACATCAATCGAGTTCGCATTATGGCGCGTGCCGGAATCGCGCCGGTGTAGACATGTCCATGATGCTACAATAAGACAGCAATCAAAATGGAAGCATACCGGTGCGCTACGCTTCGTGTCTGTTTGTCCAAAGGGAAACTTTAATACAACTTTCAAAATGGGCGCATGCGTGCGCTACGCGTCGTGTCGATATGTCCAAAAGGAAATCACAAGCGATAATCGAAATGGAAACATACGTGCGCTACGCATCGTGTCGATATATCCAAAGCGATTAACCACAAGACCTTAACCAAAATGGAAGCATACGTGCGCTACGCGTCGTGTCGGTATGTCCAAAGCGATTAACAACAATAATACTATCAGCGAGGCGTGCGGTGGAATTTCTCGTCACTGTAGCGCGACATCCAAGTAAGTTCTCAACGATCACCGACCTCTATCGAGAGCGGTAACACGAAAACACAACGCTTGTACAATAAAGGCTATCATCACAAGCATAGGCAAGTTTCTGACAACAAGCATAGGCAAGTTTCACAACAACAAGCATAAGCAAGTTTCACACAACTCAAAGTACTTTCATTTTATGCCAAAGTCCGGTTTTAACCCCAAAGTACTACATACGTTAAGTTCTTTTAAAAGAGATCCATTCTTGTTATAAAAGTCACCCGATACGTAGTATTAGAATGACCAACCCACTTCTTTTTCAAAATCAAGTAACAACATTCTTTTCCTAAGTTCGGTTTGCTAGTTTTGATTACTCAAGCTTCTCATTTTCAAATGGTTTCATAGTTCCCAAACTTAATCACTTGATTCCTTTTAGAGCAATTGAGTAACATATGTCATATATGTGAGTAGTTTATTCTTGTTTATAACGATCTTATTACAATGACCATGATCTAGAAAATGTAATATCATTTTGTCTTATCTTAGCTTACATGCGGATGGAGGTTTCTACTGGTTTTAATACAACACATCATTATTCAATACATTTTCCTTTATTAACGCTGCGGTGGTGCGATACACGTTACGATTCCGAAATCAGTAAACCATTATCCCTTTAAATAAAACCAAGTACTCATTACTCACGAATGAGGTTTCACACAAACATCCACATTAAAACAAAGAAGTTAAGTCTCTTATCTTATAAGATCAAGTCTCTTAACTTCTCACATCAGTAAACCATTTTCACTTACATAAGGTCGTTATAACTAACTTCCCATAAAGCTATTATAACACCCTATGTTTTAAATCAACCAAATCACTTAGCACGTATGCGTCTACGTACTACATAGTTCCTGACAATCATGCTAGAAAAGATAGGAAGAGGTTCACATACCTGCGACGATTTATCGACAATAAGCAAAATGCTCCAAGTACTACAACCTTGCTAGCCCTTTCCACTCCTCGAGTAGAATACGCTACTCTTGTAATCTTTCACTATAAAGGTCACAAACGTCTATTAACCCCAAACCACACGTTTTCAATCTTTCTAACGAAAATGCGGCCTCCCCCCATGGCAGCGTAAATCTCTCTCTATCGTAGGCTACCAAGCCAACCGAGGGGTTTACGCCTAACGGGCGTGTACAATTCTACACAAGTCTCTGCAATACGATCCTATGTAAATACTGATTCGATTCGATTCTTTATTCTTGAGCTTAAGTCAAAAGACATTGCGAATACTAAGTAGTTCTATATAGTATACTTGACTATATATGCTAACAAACATGTAATTTCCAATTACAATAGAGGACAAGATAATTACCTCGATAAGCCCAAAATTATCCAAGTTATAATGTCGATCTGAGCAAGGTTTAGCTCACTCCGTGCGCTCAAACCACTCCAAACAACCCTTAGAAGTTCTAACCAACTTCTACTCAAATACTTCAACCAACTATGAAGATTTCCTTAGGGTTTGGTTTGAGACTAAAAGGACAAAGGTAGTATTTCGGACTCTACGTAAAGAGGTATCTTTGGAATACTACAAGGTACAAGGCTAAGGTATTTTGGGCATTATAACAATACTAGGGAGTATTTCTATACCACAACAAGGGGTATTATCACGAAAACAACTAGGCTGGGGTACCCGGCGAGACACCATGAGGGGAGGAGGAGGCCTCGGCGAGACTCTCAAGAGGGGATGAGTTGGATGAACTCAACACTAGAGGAGGAGGATTTTTAGGCTTGGAAGGTTTCATTTGTGGATGAAGAGTTCATCAACATAAGAGGGTATTTATAGCAAAACCAAAGGCCAACGAGGCAAGATCCTTCCAAGTGTAAAGCAAGTGTAAGGCAAGATTAAGCCAAGTGCACCCTAAACCCTACTCCACAAAACACTCCAAAACAATGCCAAACAAGGCACACTTGAGGGCGATCGGCCAAGCCACCAGCGTGGCCGTCCTCCACGTCGATGAGGGTGACAAGTGTCACCTCCGTTGGTCCAAAAGGTTTCGTCTCTCGGAAAAATCCGCAAAATACAAAGCGACATAGCGGAATTTTCCCGCCCGCAAGTTCTGTAAGCGTTTAGTCGAAACGACTCTAACAGGGTGTTGTGCACAAATGTTATTTCGGCCAGGGTGCCACATGGGGTGACACGTGTCGCCCCATTCGCCGAATATTTCGTCTTCGAAAATATCCAAAATCTGGAAAACTCAAAAACAAAGCGGGCCTACAGCCGTAAATTTCTCCGTGGGCCACGTGACCATTCGAAAATAAAATCTCAAAATTCTAATATAATCTATGAAGTCCAAATACCAAATGGGAATCCAATTCCATTAACGAACCTTTTTCTTCACAAATAATAGGAAACTTTTCCGTGAAAACTCACATCTTTCTTTCTTTTCAAAATTTTTAGTACTCTCGTCGTATGTCCTCACATACATACCACCTGCAACTACGGGTATAACATTCTCCTCTCCAGAAACATTCGTCGAATGTTCCTTCTCAAGTCGAATAACGATAAAGTTCCTCTAACAAGTTGCGATGCCGAACGGCAGCACGAAATAACATACGTCCTCTTCTTTCCTTACTCGTCGTGCCGCTTCTCGAGCGCCAACTCTCCATTCGTACCATACTTCAGTCATTACTTCCGTTCGAAAATCTCTGGAGTCACTACCTCGACTTGGTCATCTTACTAACCTCAAACTTCCTAGGCCATTCCGGCCTTTACGAACGGCTGGTCGAACGCGTCCACGAACTCATACGATGATCATACAAACTTGGGCCTAGCACCTCGTGACCTACCACCTGGCGGGACCACCTAACCTGACCCACCAACCGGGTTCTGGTTGACCATAAATGGTCCTCAACCCGACCCAACCGCGAACTCTTGTTCCCGATCCGAACAATCTTACTAATTCACATCATGAAAGCTACCACTTCCATCTCACACTACCCATGGACTTATCACACAAATAAATCCACGTAAACTACTCACCCTTATAAGGTCAAACATAAAGCGAATCTTTTACTCAAGACGACCTTACCTCTAAGGTCTCGATCGTGAAATAGTCTAAGGTTCACACTTACCATGCCTCATCGTATCCTTCCAACTAACCATGCATTCTAACTCACACATATCACAATGCTATCCGTACATAGCACACAATAATGAGATCATCATAACAAGCATACCAAAACTCTAGAGGTTAAGGATATACCCGGCTACCGCTCCACTCTAATCATAGGCACATACTGCGTAGGCAGTATGAAGGTGATAAACCACCCACAGATCACGAAGTGAGTCGTAACATCCGTGCTACCCTTGGTGGACGGTTCCTCGCAAAATGGCCCTGCTGTCGCATGCAAAACAAACTCCCAATCTAGCACGACACTCTCCAAAATGGAGTCTACCACAATGGTCACAACGAGGTAGGGTGGCTTGGTGGTTAACACCCCGCTCTGCCGAAAATCTGAACCGCGGAGCCACGACCGCTCACGAAGGCGGTGAGGACCACTGCATGCGGTGGGGTATATAACTAACTTTCTTCTCGGTGGTCCGCCTCGAAAGCCACCAAAGGACCTGCGTCACGGCCTCTTCTGGCGATCCAGTCATTCCGTCGACCCTCGTGCCTCGCATCCTGGTGCGTGAGCTGCGTGCGGGCAATGTCCATGCCGGTGAAGAAACACCGCACAAGACTCGACCATATAATCATCTAGCCGGTGGCGTGGCGATGCACCCTATCCTCCATATCTGCAACTAAGCGCGAGGACATATCGAGCCAAAGAATCGAACTCGACATTGTACTCCCACGACGGTCGCGCCTCTCTGTCTCGATAACAAAAATCGCCGGCCCGTGCCCTCGCCATCTGCGGAGGCAAGAAGTGCGTGAGAAAGCCCGAAAACTCATCCCATTCTGCGGAGTGCGTGCTCTCCCGAAAGCTCCATGAATCAAACGATCATTGCGGTATCACGCGGCCGTCACGAACAAAGGTCACGGACTCGGTTTACGAAGCCTTGATCACCGCGTGATCGATGTAGCTGCGGATGAACTCCTGCGGATCATCCTCGGGCCTCGACCCATAAAACTCTGGCGGGCTACAACTCGTAAAGTCCGTAGCCTCAAACTATCTGCTCGGGGTGAACGGCGGTGCTCTTTGGGCTGAACTGCTGCATCGGCCTATCACCATATCGGCCACGACCACGGCGGCAAGCGCCATCTCGCATAACCCATCTCCTGCGCCCGGTGTGGGGCGGAGGCTCGGTGCTGCGGTCTCGGCGGCCATTCTTTGCGGCTCTAACCTCTTTGCTGGCGGCGTCCAAAACTTCGCCCGTCGGAAGCAACATCTCAGTCTTGGCCGGCTGCGCCTCGAACTCCTCTGTATCTCACTAGCGGCTCCTCATTGCCTTGCCTTCTGGGCTCTGGTTGCACTAGCGGAGGCATAAGCGGTAAAAGCGAGATACGTCGGAGGGTCCAACTTACAACACGGCTCTAAGGCACGATCTCGTAATGAGAAGAATGGAAACCAATCCTAAATGTCCTATAGCCTCACGATTATAGATGTGGTGCACAACACCGATAATCAAGACTACTAGAACCGGTGCAGACACTTCCGAGGATTAATCGCTCGATACCACTTTGTAACGCCCGAACCGGGCAGTTCTTGGTGCCTTACCGGACACCCTAGTGATACAACATCAGAGAAAACCAGCGGAAAATAAAACATGAGTCATGAAACAAGAGATATAATAAATAAACAGGCCAACCAAAGCAGTTGCCTTCAGTATATACATAAAACCCGAACAGTTTAATCCTTTTACAACCCTGCCCACAACAGTTCTACAGACCTCTAAGATTTACTGGACTATGACGGACGGGGCCCGCCATACCACGAATGTACAAGCACCTGACTCGGGAACACATACAAAAGATAAGCCTCGGAGAAGCGGAGCTTCCCAAAACGCTGGCGAGATCCTAGGCGAGGATCCACGGCCGATGTACCTCTACTGCGGCATGAGCGGCCGAGAGGTCGATCAACAGTACCAAGTATGTGAAAGCGTACAATCAGTAAATGAAATCATACTAGTCTATATAAAGCGGGAGACATGTATGATAACCAAACTACTGATTCACAACATAAAACGATCATCACTCGATATAACTATGGGTCTCACGCCCACATCAATCGAGTTCGCATTATGGCGCGTGCCGGAATCTTGCGTCGGTGTAGACATGTCCATGATGCAACAATAAGACAATCCAAATGGAAGCATACGTGCGCTACGCGTCGTGTCGGTATGTCGAGGAAACAATAAGACAACTTTCCAAATGGGCGCATACCCGTGCGCTACGCATCGTGTCGATATGTCCAAAAGGAAATCACTGGCGATAATCGAAATGGAAACATACCCGTGCGCTACGCGTCGTGTCGATATATCCAAAGCGATTAACCACAAGACCTTAACCAAAATGGAAGCATACGTGCGCTACGCGTCGTGTCGGTATGTCCAAAGCGATTAACAATAATACTATCAGCGAGGAGCGTGCGTGGAATTTCTCCGTCGCTGCCAGACATCCAAGTAAGTTCTCAACTACCAACCGACCTCTATCGAGACGCGGTAAAAACACAACGCTTGTACAATAAAGGCTATCATCACAAGCATAGGCAAGTTTCACAACAACAAGCATAGGCAAGTTTCACAACAACAAGCATAGGCAAGTTTCACACAACTCAAAGTACTTTCATTTTATGCCAAAGTCGGGTTTTAACCCCAAAGTACTACATACGTTAAGTTCTTTTAAAGAGATCCATTCTTGTTATAAAAGTCACCCGATACGTAGTATTAGAATGACCAACCCACCTTTTTCAAAATCAAGTAACAACATTCTTTTCCTAAGTTCGGTTTGCCTAGTTTCAATTACTCAAGCTTCATTTTCAAATGGTTTCATAGTTCCCAAACTTAATCACTTGATTCCTTTTAGAGCAATTGAGTAACATATGTCATATATGTGAGTAGTTTATTCTTGTTTATAACGATCTTATTACAAAGACCATGATCTAGAAAATGTAATATCATTTTGTCTTATCTTAGCTTCTATGCAGATGGAGGTTTCTCTTGGTTTTAATACAACACATCATTATTCAATACATTTTCCTTTATTAACGCCGCGGTGGTCCTGTCGATACATTCGATTCGAAATCGGTAAAACATTATCCCTTTAAAAACCAAGTACTCATTACTCACGAATGAGGTTTCACACAAACATCCACATTAAAACAAATAAGTTAAGTCTCTTATCTTATAAGATCAAGTCTCTTAACTTCTCACATCAGTAAATCATTTTCACTTACATAAGGTCGTTATAACTAACTTCCCATAAAGCTATTATAACACCTATGTTTTAAATCAACCAAATCACTTAGCACGTATGCGTCTCACCGTCTTACATAGTTCCAAACAATCATGCTAGAAAAGATAGGAAGAGGTTCACATACCTCGCGACGATTTATCGACAATAAGCAAAATGCTCCAAGTACTACAACCACTAGCCCTTTCCACCTCGAGGTAGAATACGCTACTCTTAGTACTTTCACCTATAAAGGTCACAAACGTCTATTAACCCCCAAAACACAAGTTTTCTATCTTTCTAAAGAAAATTGGCGACACCTCCACATGGCAGCGTAAATCTCCTCCTCTATCGAGGCTGCAAGCCAACTGAGAGGGGTTTACGCCTAACGGGCGTGTACAATTCTACAAGTCTACTGCAATACAATCTATGTAAATCTGATTCGATTCGGTTCTTTATTCTTCAGCTTAAGTCAAAAGACATTGCGAATACTAAGTAGTTCTATATATAGTATACTTCAACTATATATGCTAACAAACATGTAATTTCCAATTACAATAGAGGACAAGATAATTACCTCGATAAGCCCAAAATTATCAAGTTATAATGTCGATCTGAGCAAGGTTTAGCTCGCTCAGTGCGCTCGACCACTCAAACAACCCTTAGAAGTTCTAACTAACTTCTACTCAAATACTTGACCAACTGAAGATTTCCTTAGGGTTTCGGTTTGAGACTAAAAGGACAAAAGGTAGTATTTCCTGACTCTACGTAAAGAGGTATCTTTGGAATACTACAAGGTACAAGGCTAAGGTATTTTGGGCATTATAACAATACTAGGGAGTATTTCTATACCACAAAGGGTATTATACGAAAACAACTAGGCTAGGGGTACCCAGCCAAGACCACAGGGGAGGAGGAGGCCTCGGCAAGACTCTCAAAAGAGGGGATGAGTTGGACGAACTCAACACTAGAGGAGGGAGGATTTTTAGGCTTGGAAGGTTTCATTTGTGGATGAAGAGTTCATCAACATAAGGGGTATTTATAGCAAAACCAAAGGCCAACCAAGGGCAAGATCCTTCCAAGTGTAAAGCAAGTGTAAGGGCAAGATTAAGCCAAGTGCACCTAAACCCTACTCCACAAAACACTCCAAAACAATGCACCAAACAAGGCACACTTGAGGGCGATCGGCGAGCCAACCCAGCGACCGTCCCTCCGGCCGTCGATGAGGGTGACAAGTGTCACCCTCGTTGTCCAAAAGGTTTCGTCTCTCGGAAAAATCCGCAAAAATACAAAGCGACATAGCCGGAATTTTCCTTCGCAAGTTCTGAAAACGTTTCGTCAAAACGACTCTGCAGGGTGTTGTGCACAAATGTTATTTCGCCAGGGTGCCACGTGGGGTGACACGTGTCGCCCGATTCGCCGAATATTTCGTCTTAGAAAATATCCAAAATAATGGAAAACTCAAAAACAAAGTGGGCCACAAAAGCAGTAAATTTCTCAGTGGGCCCACGTGACCATTTCCGAAAATAAAATCTCAAAATTCTAATATAATCTATGAAGTCCAAATACCAAATCTGGGAATCCAATTCCCATTAACGAACCTTTTTCTTCACAAATAACCGGAAACTTTTCCGTCGAAAACTCACATCTTTCTTTCTTTTCAAAATTTTCTGCCGTACTCTCGTACGTACGTCCTCACATACATACCCTGCAACTACGGGGTATAACAGTTGTTGTAGGTGCTTACATTCAGGGGTATGGCGGGGCCCTGTCCCGTCGTTGTTGTTGTAAAATTCTTAGAGGTCTGTAGTCCTGTTGTAAAGTTGGGATGTAACTGTTCATTCTTGAGATATTTATATACTTGCCGAAAGGCACTCTTTTATTGGATAATCTGTGTCTCTTTTACATTGGTTTCATGTCTTGTTTTTATATTCCGCTGATTACTCTGATGTATGTCTACTTGGGTGCCCGGGTAAGGCACCACCACGGCCCGGTTGGTCGTGACAAAAGTGGTATCGAGCGATTAATCCTCGGAAAGTGTCTACAGCACCGTATCTAGTAGAGTCTTGATTATCGGTGTGTTGTGCACCACCAATAATCGAGAGGCTATAGGATATTTAGGATTGGTTTCCATTCTTCTCACTCTGAGATCGTGCCTTAGAGGCATGTTATAAGTTGGACCCCTAACGTATTTCTTTCCCTTACGATTATGCCTCGCGTAAGCAACCGGGCGAAGAAGGGCAAGCGGCCAGGAGGCTGCGAGTAGAGCACGAGGGTTACTAGGCCACGAGCCCAATCATCACGGGTGGTGCTTCATTCGAGGAGTTACTGCGGCGTCGCGATCCAGCGAGTCTAGCACGGCGATGGTTCTGCTGCGGCCATGATATTTGAACCTTCGATTCCACGATGATGCGAAGTATGGATTGCAAAGAAGCGACCACTGCTTCTAGCTATGGATTTAGCAACCGTGAGTATTTTATGTATCGATTTATCGCGGGCCTTGATGAATATCTAAGGAAGGGTTGTGCAAGTAGCTCTTGATCGAGCTTGAGCATGGCACGTATGCGGGCTTATGCGCAGCAGGCCGAGAAACGTAAGGATCGACGGGTTAACCAAGATTAGCAGAAGAGGGCCAGGACAGCAAGGTCCTTTGGTAACTTTCGAGGCGAATCACCTCACCAGCAGATTAGATATGCGCCTCGCGGTCGAGTGGTCCTCGCGCACTTGGGGCGTTCGAGGTATGCCGGAGTTGGTGAGCTCGGGCTTCCGTTCCGCCTATCGTAGGTTCTAGCCACTGGTTGATTTCCCTCAGTGTTCACAGTATGGCAGGCGTCATCCCGGGGAATGTCATCTTTTTGTTGGTACTTGTTTTACCTGCGGCCGTCAGGGCCATGTGTCGAAAAGATGTCCTAGTAGGAGGACTCGGTCTACCAGATCAGTTGCGGAGTCAGTGGTTCGGAGAGGAAGGGGTGTTAGCCAGAGGAGGCCACCCCCACCTCGGTGTGGCCGTTGTGGTAGATGTCATTTTGGGGAGTGTCGTGCTTCTTCGACAACTTGTTATGCTTGCGGCCAGCAGGGCCATTTTGCGAGAATTTGTCCGACCAGAGGTGGCGCGGATGTAGAAACCCAGCCTTCAGGATCAGTGGCTAGTTCATCACCTTCCCTAGCTATGCGCCCAACAGGGCAGGATTGACTAGAACGACAAAAGTGGAGTGAAGCAGTAGATACAGGTATATCCTTAACCGTCTAGAGATTAATATGTGTGATAAGATGAGTATATTTTAAGTGTTATGTTCAGATAGCATTGTGTTAATTATGTGTTATACCCCGTATTTCCAGAGTATATACGTGAGGGCATATGTATACAATTTGATCCTTAAAGTAGGCATAGGTTCGAATTTGTGCATAGCTACCAAAAGGAGTCGTTTTTAAATGAACGTTTCCACTGACTTTGAAGGGAAAATTCTGGCTATGTCATTTATAATTTTTGCGGATTTTTAGAGACGAAACATTTTGGACCAACGGGAGGGTGACATGTGTCACCTCACATTGGGCGTGAGAAGTGGGCGGCAAAGGCAAGCAAAGGCACGTTTTTGTGCCTTGGGTTGGAGGTAGGATATTTGTGCAAGTTGGTGTGGTAGATGGATAAGGTCCACATGGTTAAAATCTAGCCTACACTTGCACCACTTGTCTTCATCTTGGCCATTGGTTGGCTTTCACTTGACCTATAAATACCCCTCTAGTTGAAGACATTCTTCATCCAAAAATTGAGCAATCTTTCTAAGTCTCAAACCCTCCCTCTCCCTCTTGTGATCTCGTCCGCCACACACCCCTCCCCCTTATTGGTAGCCTAGCGAAACACCCTTCCCCTCTTGAAGGCCCACTTGGCGAAACCTACCCCCCTTTGTAGAGGCTTGGGTGGGGTACACACCCCCTAGCCTAGTTGTTTCGTATAATACCCCTTGTTGTGGTATAGAAATACTCTCCTAGTATTGTTATAATGCCCAAAATACTTTAGCCAAATACCTTGTAGTATTCCCAAGGTTACACTTATACAAAAGCCGAGAAAATACTATTATACTTCCCTCAGTCACAAAAACGAAACCCTAAGTAAATCTTCACCCGTAGTTGAAGTTTTAAGTAGAAGTTGGTTAGAACTTCTAAGGGTTGTTTGGAGCGGGTTGGAAGCGAGTAGGAGCTAAACCTTGCTCAGGATCGACATATAAACTCGGATAATTTTGGGCTTATCGAGGTAAACATTCTTGACCTTCTGTTGTAATTGGAAATTACATGTTGTAGGAGTATATAGTTAAGTATACTATATATAGAACTGAACAACACTGTGCGGCAATGTCTTTTGACTTAAGCCTGAATAATACTTACAGCGATGTCTTGCGACTTAAGCTGAATTTTAAGAATCGAATCAGTAATTACATAGGGCTGTATTACAGTAGACTTGTGTAGCATTACTGTGTAGTAGAATTATACACGTCCGGTTAGACGTGTTAACCCCCCCTGGTTGGCTTGGTAGCCGGCCTCGATAAGGGAGGAGATTTACGCTGTTGTTGCGGAGAGTCTTCTTGAATTTTCTGTAGAATTTTCTAAGTCGGAATCTAAAGATATTAATAGGCGCCTTGTGGCCTCTATAGGTTGAAGTACTACGTGTGGAGTGATCTGCTTGGCTTAAGGTGTAGCCGACGGTTTGAGGTACTTGGAGCGTTTTGCTATTAGTCGATAACCGTCGCGGTATGTGAACCTCTTCTATCTGTTCTAGCATGATATGTGTATAACTATGTAGTGCGGTAGACGTCATGTGTTAAATGTATTTGATTGTCTTTAAACATAAAGTGTTATAACGGCTTTATGGGAAGTTGGTTATAGCGACTCTATGTAAATGAGAAATGCTTTGTGGTTTTTAAAAGATAAGCGATTTGACTTATAACCGATGGATGTAAAAGAACCTTGAGTATTCTAAAAGATTAAGAAACCTTTTTGAAAGAAGTGTGTACTTGGTTTGAAAACATAAGAGTTATACCAGCTTTATGAGAAGTTAGGTGTAACGCCTTAAGAGAGATAAAAAGAATGGTTTAATGGTTTAGAAGTTAAGAGACTTATTCTTAAAGGATAAGAGACTTGACTTAATATGGATGTTTGTGTGAAACCTCATTCGTGAGTAATGAGTACTTGGTTTTTGGAAGGAATAATGTTTCTTGATTTGGAAATCGAATGTGTATCGACAAACCACTGCAGCGTTAATAAAGGAAAATGTATTGAATAATTAAGTATTATTAAAACCAGTAGAAACCTCCATCTGCATAGAAGCTAAGATGAGACAAAATGATATTACATTTTCTAGATCATGGCTGCTTAATAAGATTGATTATGAACAAGAATAACCTACTCGGCTATGGCATATGTTACTCAATTGTTTTAAAAGAGATTAAGACATTGAACTATGAAACTTTTGAAAAAGAGACTTGCTTAATTAATATTAGGCAAAGCTGGAACCTTAGGAAAAGAAAGGCATTGTGTTGTCTTAAAATGGTTTAAAGCATAAGGTGTTATAACGACTTTATGGGAAGTTGGTTATAACGACCTTATGAAAACAAAGAAAGGTTTTATCATTGGTTTTAACGTGGTAACTTGACTTTAAAAAAAAAAAGTATGGAAGTTGTTTTGGTTTACTTAAAAGATATAAGTCACTCTATTTTTATACTACGGTATCGGGTGACTTTTATAAAGGAATAAATCTCTTTAAAGGAATTTAACGTCGTAGTACTTTAGGTTAAAAACCGAACTTGGGCATAAAATGGAAGTACTTGAGTTGTGTATAAACTTGCCTATGCTTGTTGTTGTGAAACTTGCCTATGCTTGTTGTGATAGCCTTTGTTGTGCAAGAATTGTGTTTCTATACTACGCGTCTCGATGGAGGTCGGTTGACTTGTTGAGAACTTACTTGGGCGTGGCCGGCGTGTGGATAAATTCCGCAGATGCGTTCTGTTGATAAGCGTTACTTTTGTTAATCGCTTTGGACATCTTGACACGATGCATAGCGCGCGGGTATGCTTCCACTTTGATTACCGCCTTGTTGTCTTATTGTTTCCCTTTGGACATCGACACGATCGTGGCGCGCGGGTATGCTTCCATTTGGAATGTTGTCTTATTTGCTCCCTTTGGACATCGACACGATGCGTAGCGCGCGGGTATGCTTCCATTTGGAATCTTTGTCTTATTGTTTCCCTTTGGACATCTTGACACGATCGTGGCGCGCGGGTATGCTTCCATTTGGAATGTTGTCTTATTTGTTCCCTTTGGACATCGACCACGATCGTAGCGCGGGTATGCTCCCATTTGGATTCTTTGTCTTGTTGTTATCATATCATAGGCCGCCGTGAGGAAGGTACTCACGCAGGCGGGATTGATGTTGTGGGCGTGAGACCACTGAATTGATATAATCGTTATGTGTGTGTCGTAGTTTGGTTATCATACTGTCTCCCGCTTATAGACTATTATGATTTCATTTCTGATTTTCTGATTTCACATACTTGGTACTGTTGTCTCGACCTCCTTCGGCTGCGTTCATCTGCAGTAGGAGTACATCATTGTCGATCCCGCGTTTAGGATCTCATTTCAGCGTTTTGGGAAGCTCGTTCCTTCGAGGCTTATCTGTTGGTATGTTACCACAGTGCAGAGGTTCTTGTACATTCAGGGGTATGGCGGGGCCCTGTCCCGTCATAGTTGTTGTATAAACTCTTAGAGGTCTGTAGCACTGTGTGGGCAAGGTTGTGTAAAAAGGATTAAACACTTCGTTTTAAAAAGAGTTGTTTATCTATATTTTATTGGAAGGTAACCGTTTGGTTGGGTGTTTCATTATCTTGTCTCATGTTCATGTTTAAGTTTTTATTTCCCGGTTTTCTCGATGTTGTATCACTAGGGTGCCCGGTAAGGCACGATCACGGTGTCACGACCGTTAGGGCCGTGGATCGTGCCTGCACCGGCACCCAGTAGTCATACATCGAGTAATCAGCGAAATAAAGCAAGACATGAAACAGTTTATAAAATAAGACCACGATTTATGCGAGAAAACATCGCCTTTCGCATATATATATAAACATGGTTTAGCGATTACATCCGACATGTACAACATGACTCTGCACTTCTGAAATATACAACTATGGCGGGACAGGGCCCGCCATACCTGCATACAAAACTATCTACAACAGAGATCATACCCAAAGTAGAGCCTCCTAAAAGATGGAGCTCCCGACACCAACGTAGAGATCCTAAGAATGTGTATCTAGCACCTGCTTGCCCTTACCTGCGGCATGAACGCAGCCCCCCGAAGGAGGTCAGTACAACAGGTACTAAGTATGTGAAATCAGAAAGTACTTAAATGAAATCATAACACTTTTTAAAACCGGTTTACAAATATGTATGAAGCAATCAAGGAACCGCATAGTGCCATCACAAACAAGAGCAACAATAGGTAAGCGTAATAGGTCTTTTCTAGGCTGCGAATGATTGAAGCGGGGCCACTCGCCCGTATTATCACTCTGCAAGCCTAATCACGGACTCGAGTCCGCATGGCCACTCACGTGGGCGCATGAGTATAACCCGCATCGAGGTAGCTACTCCTCGGCGTATCGCCCCGACTCGTTGTCGCATGGCCACATAGACCGCGTGAGGCATAACCCGCATACTAACACGGAACTCTCGTAGCTCGCGTAGGCCCCCTGGACCCGCATGAGGTATTCTCGAATCATGGTCCCAGACCGCCTGAGTCTACCCCGCATCGGAGGGCAGCTTAACCCCCGGTATCATCTCAAGAGGTGAGTGATAGTACACTAACATAACAGCTTATCTTTAAACAACATAAGCACAACAAGGATACTCTCTTATACAAACATTACAAGATACTAACACACATAGCATCATATCATGTCTACTTATCAAACCATCTTATTATTCTTTTCACAATTCAACATAAGTCTGTTATAAGCACATAGGCAAACTTGTTTCTTTTATCAATCTTAAGTGGTTATACTTAACTTCCCATAAAGCTAGTATAACTCTTAAGCTTCTGTTTTAAAAACCAGTTAGTTCTCTTCGGTGTTAAAAATGATTCAGTATTCTTATGAAATGCTTTCAGATCTTTATTATTCGTGCTTAGCGTGAGGCATTCTTAGTAAGTGTTATTCGGGCTTAAGCGTGAGGCATTGCCGTAAGTGTTATTCGAGCTTAAGTCAAAGACATTGCCGTAGTTATTATTCGATTAACACATATGCGTCTACCGTACTATATATATTGTAAAATATCATGCTTTAGGAAGAATCACATACCTTCTCATAAAACCACGCCAAGTTGAATATGTCGCAGAGAGTCACTATAATAGTCACGCACATCTATCAAAGACTACTCAAGGTCATTCTAAGCAGGGGTTCACAATTCTATGGAAAGTTGGGCGTACTTCCCTACCGGTGAGCTATATAAGTCTCTTTGAAAACAGTCTATGTAAGTCTGATTTGATTATTCTTCTTTTAAACCCCTACTGTGGTAATTCAATTCTATTCGTGATATTCTTCTAAGTATTTAATACTTATTCTAATACTACAACAGTAAGTATTCTCTAATTCAAAAAGAGGTTAGGATTTGTTACCTCAAGAAGCCCAATAATATCCTAGATAAAGTCGCGCTGAGCAAGGTTTATCTCTAAGTTATGCGCTCAGAGTAGCTCAGAAACCTTAGAAGTTCTTCAAAACTACTACTAAGTACTAAGGGATTTGGGATAGGGTATTTTGGGCATTATAACAATACTAGAAGACAACTTTTCTACCAAGGGAGGAGGGTAGATTTTTGGCTAGGCTAGGGGGGGGGTATTCGGCCAAGGGCCTTCACAAGGGGAGGGGGGAGGTGTTGGACGAAAAGGCTACAAAGGGAGAGGAGAGGATTTTCAAGACTTGGAAAGATTTGTGGATGAAGAACTCTTCATCTCTAAGGGGGTATTTATAGGTCAAGAAGTGGCCAACCAATGGCCAAGATTAAGACAAGTGCAAGGCAAGTGTAGGGTGAGGATTAACTATACACAAATATCCTACCAACTCCTTGACTTGTGCACAAGGCACAAAAAACGTGCCAAAGGTCTTCAATTCGTCCAATGGACGATGTCAAGTCCACAAATTGGAGGGTGCCAAGTGTCGCCCTCCCGTTGGTCCAAAATGTTTCGTCTCTCGGAAAAATCCGCAAAAATTAGAAATGGCATAGCCGGAATTTACCCTACGAAAGCTGTGGAAACGTTTCGTCGGAAAACTATTCGTTTTGTGAGTTGTGCCCAAAAAAAACGTTTTGCCTAAACTTTAAGGCTAGACTTTTTGTACGTATTCCCTTACGTACATACTCTGAAAATACGGGGTATAACATTCTCCCCTCCTTAGAAACATTCGTCCCGAATGTTCCTTCCAAGGACAGTTAACGATAAGATTCTTCATAACTTAAACAGTTGCAAATGCCACACGGCCACGTAACAACACTTAGGCGAAACGATAACGAAAATTTACAAGTAGGAAAGTGAATTACGGAGGTGTGGGAATAGGTGAGATACTTACGCCTCATGTCCTCCTCGGCTTCCCACGTCATCTCCTCCCGAGCTCGTTCGCCACAAGACTTTGTGGAAGCCGTCGCTTGGTCGCAGACGCCTAACGACGATCGACTATCGCTATGGGAATCTCCTCATACGATAACCCTCGGTCACACCGACATCATCAATCGGGTGTACCCTAGATGGATCCGATACATCTCCTCAAAGATAGATACGTGAAAAAGCCGGATGCGCGCCTCCGGATCGGACGGCAGATCCAACTCGTAGCAACCTTGCCTACCTGCGGACAATCTAAAGCGGCCCAATGTACCTGGTGAGTTTCCCCTCCTTCCCGAATCTCATCACACCCTTCATGGGTGACACCTTTAGGAAAACCCAATCATGAACCTCGAACTCAAGATGCCGACGATGATCTGATACGACTTACGCCGACTCGAAGTATCAATAGCCGCTCTCGGATAAGCTTCACTTATCCATCGCTGCTGTACCAAATCTGGTCCCACTAGCCGCACCTCGCCCACATCGAACCAACCTATAGGCGATCTGCACTTCCTCATACAAGGCCTCATGGCGCCATCCCGAATACTTTGGAGTGGTAGCTATTATTATACGCGAACTCAACTAGAGGCAAATGATCCTCCCAACTACCATCAAGTCAATAACACGTGCTCGCAGATATCCTCGAGAGTGCGGATAGTGCGCTCTGCTGTCCGTGCATGCGGATGAAATGCGATTTCGTGCTCACTGCGTCCCTAAACCCCTGGAAGGACCTCAAGTTAGCGTAAACTGGGCTCCCAGTATGATATGATCGAAGTAGGGACTCCATGCGATCGACGATCTCTCGGATGTAAAGTTCGCATAATCCTCACCGAAAAAGTCGTCTGACGGAAGAAAGTGGGCTGATTTCACACCGCCGACGATAACCCATATAGAATCATGTCTCCTCGAGTGCGAGGTAATCCGTGATGAAGTCCATGTTGATTACCTCCCACTTCGGTCGGGATCTCGATAAATGCGTAACAAACCACGGGCCTGCAGTGCTCTACCTTCACCGCCGACAACACGGGCATTGAGCTACGAACTCGCAACGTCCTCTTCAAGCCATCCCACCAATACGGATCTAAGGTCGTGGTACATCTTGGTCGACCCGGATGGATAGAGTAACGCGTATTTGTGTGCTTCCCCAAGAACCTGCTGCCAAGTCACGAAACATCCGAACACACAATCGCCCTCAAACCTTAGCACCCCATCGGTGCTACCTCAAGGACCCTCGCCTCACGAAGAGTCGTATCACGATATCGAATCAAAGCCGATCCTCGAACCGTTGCCTCTTCACCTCCTCGACGATGGAAGACTCGGCAACCTCACGAACTCTAACCCCATCGCTATCGTAATCAATCAAACGGACACCAAGGCTCGCTAATCGATGCAAATCACGAACCATGTCCTCTCTCTGCCGCACATCCGATAGGCTCCCATCGACCTACGACTAAGAGCATCGCCACAACATTGGCCTTTCCGTGGTACAGGATATCAACATCGTAATCCTTAAGCAACTCTAACCACCGTCTCTGTCGTAAGTTCAGCTCCCTCTGGCTGAAGATATACTGGAGGCTCTTGTGGTCTGTAAAAATATCCACGTGAACCCCATACAAATAGTGCCTCCAGATCTTCAAGGCGTGAATCACCGCCGCCAACTCCAAATCATGGGTGGGGTAGTTCCTCTCGTGTTTCTTCAGCTGTCGGGATGCATATGTTATACCCCGTATTTCCAGAGTATGTACGTGAGGGCGTACGTATAATTTTTGCCTTAAGGTTTGGCAAGAATCGAAAATTTGGGCACAAGTACCGGAAAGAGTCGTTTTCCGACGAAACGTTTCCACAGCTTTTGTAGGGAAAATTCCGGCTATGTCATATTTAATTTTTGCGGATTTTTCCGAGAGACGAAACATTTTGGACCAACAGAGGGCGACACTTGTCACCCTCTAATTGGTGAAGGTGGACGGCAATGGTGGACGATTTTGGGTGTCAATTTTTGTCAAGGAGTTGGTAGGATATTTTGTGTAGTTGTTAGAATGGACACTTGCCTAAATCCTAGCCCTACACTTGCCTAACACTTGGATGAATCTTGGCCATTGGTTGGCCATTTCTTGACCTATAAATACCCCTCTAACTTGATGAATTTCGTCATCCAAAAATTGCCTAAGTCTTGAAATCCTCCCCTCCCCTCTTGAAGAGTTCTCGTCCTAGCGCCTCTACCCCCCTTGAAAAGCTTTGGCGAGAGGGTACCCCACTGCTAGTTGGTTTCAGTATAATACCCCCTTTGTGGTATAGAAATACTCTCCAAGTATTGTTGTAATGTCCAAATACCTTGGCCCAAATACCTTGTAGTATTCAAGGTTATACTTATCTGAAAAGCTTGGAAAATACCATTATACTTTCCTTTAGCCACTAAACGAAACCCTAAGGAAAATCTTCACCCGTCGTTGAAGTATGGAGTAGAAGTTGCGTAGAACTTCTAAGGGTTGTTTGGAGCAGATTGGAGCACTCGGAGTAGGAGCTAAACCTTGCTCAGGAGCGACATTAAACTCGGATAATTTTGGGCTTATCGAGGTAAACACTATTGACCTTCTATTGTAATTGGAAATTACATGTTGTAAGAATATATAGTTGAAGTATACTATATATAGAACTAAACATAGTATTGTGGCAATGTCTTTTGACTTAAGCCTGAAGAATAAAGCGAATCGAATCAGTAATTACATGGGATCGTATTACAGATGAACTTGTATAGCATTCTTGTGTTGTAGAATTGTACACGTCAGGTTAGGCGTGTAAACCCCAGTTGGCTTGGTAGCCGGCCTCGATAGAGGAGGAGATTTCTGTTGTTGCGGGAGAGTCTTTCTTGGATTTTACGTAGAATATGGAACGTTGAGATCTAGATGTTAATAAGAGCCTTGTGGCCTTATAGGTTGGAGTACTATGTGTGGAGTGATCCACTTGGCTTAAGGAGTAGCCGACTGTTTGGAGCATTTTGCTATTAGTCGATACTCGTCGCGAGGTATGTGAACCTCTTCCTATCTCTTCTAGCATGATATGTGTGAACTATGTAGTGCGGTGAGCGTCGTGTGTTAAGCGTGTTTGATTGTTTTAAAACATAAAGTGTTATAACGGCTTTATGGGAAGTTGGTTATAACAGCTTTATGTAGGTAAGAAAATACTTTGTGGTTTTAAAAGGTAACTGATGTGAATTATAACTGGCTTGTTATAATAAAGAACTTGCTGTATTTCAAAAGATTTATAAATCGTTTTGAAGGAGAGTAACACTTGGTTTTAAAGGTTTTAAAAAGAGTTATACTAGCTTTATGGGAGTTAGGTATAATGTCTTAAGAGAGGTAACAAAAATGGTTTACTGATGTTAGAAGTTAAGAGACTTGATCTTATAAGATAAGAGTCTTAACTTATTTGTTTTAATGTGAATGTTTGTGTGAAACCTCATTCGTGAGTAACGAGTACTTGGTTTTTTTAAAGGGATAATGTTTCTTGATTTGGAAATCGAATGTGTATCGACAGGACCAACTGCGGCGTTAATAAAGGAAAATGTCTTGACTAATGAATTGTATTATTAAAACCCGATAGAAACCTCCATCTGCATAGAAACTAAGATAAGACAAAATGATATTACATTTTCTAGATCACTTCTTTGTAATAAGAATGTTGTAAACAAGAATAACCTACTCTCACGTGAGACATATATTACTCAATTGTTCTAAAAGGAATCAAGTGATTAAGTTTGGGAACTATGAAACCATTTGAAAATGAGAAGCTTGAGTAATTGAAACTAGGCAAGCTGGAACTTAGGAAAGAATGTTGTTACTTGATTTTGAAAAGGAATGTGGGTTGGTCATTCTAATACTACGTGTATCGGGTGACTTTGATAAAAGTAATGGATCTCTTTTAAAGAATTTAACGTCGTAGTACTTTAGGAGTTAAAACCGGACTTGGGCAGAAAATGAAAGTACTTTGAGTTGTGTGAAATTTGCCTATGCTTGTTGTTGTGAAACTTGCCTATGCTTGTGATGATAGCCTTTGTTGTGCAAGTGTGGTATTTCTGTGTTACCGCGTCTCTCGATAGAGGGCCGGTTGACTTGTTGAGAACTTACTTGGACGTGCTGGCAGTGATGGAGAATTCCACGGGTATGTTTCCATTTTGATTACTGTCTTGTTGTTGATGTCACATGGACATGTCTACACCGTCTGATGAGGGGCATGCGCCGTGCGGCGGGTTGATTACCGATATATGGTTATTACCGCAACATGGGCGTGTCTACACCGTCACGATGTTCGGGGCATGTGGCCATGCGGCGGGGTTGACCATCCGATATATTGTTATTGAGGTTACATGGGCATGTCTACACGTCACGATTCCGGGGCATGTGGCCATGCGGCGCTTATTATTGTTGCATCATGGACATGTCTACACCGTCACGATATTAGGGGCATGCGGCCATGATGCGAACATGATGGATGTTGTGGCGTGAGACCCATAGTTATATTTAGTGGTGACTTTGAGGCGTGAGTCCACGACTTGGCTTTTATGTTGCGTACTGTACTTTGGTTATCATACATGTCTCCTGCTTTTTAGGCTATTATGATTTCATTTCTGATGTTGTGATTTCACATACTTGGTACTGTTATCGACCTCCTGGGGCTGCGTTCATGCCGCAGTAGAAGTACATCGATCGTGGATCCGCTCTTAGGATCTCATTTCGGCGTGTTGGAAAGCTCCGTTCCTTCGAGGCTTATCTTTGGTATGTTTCCACGAGTTGTAGGTTCTTGTACATTCGGGGTATGGCGGGCCTGTCCGTCATAGTTATTATAAATCTTAAGTGCAGCCTTTGTTGTAGGCGGGGTTTGTAAAAGGATAAGCTCGGGTTTTTATGTATATCTTTGAAATTTGTTTTGGTTGCTTTGTTTATTTATTATATCTCTTGTTTCATGACTCGTGTTTTATTTTCCTGGTTTTCTCGATGTTGTATCACTAGGGTGCGGGGTAAGGCACGATATGAGCCGGTTCGGGCGTTACAAAGTGGTATCGAGCGATTAATCCTCGGAAGGTGTCTGAACCGTGTCTAGTAGAGTCTTGATTATCGGTGTGTTGTGCACCACATCTATAATCAGGAGGCTGCAGGACATTTAGGATTGGTTTCCATTCTTCTCATTCTGAGATCGTGCCTTAGAGTTGTGTGATAAGTTGGACCCCTCTGACGTATTTCGTTTTTACCAGTTATGCCTCCGCGCAAGGCAACCAGGGCCCAGAAGGGCAAGGCAGCCGAGGGAGCTGCTAGTGTGATTCAGAGTGCGAGCGCGAGCCGGTCGATACGAGCAGTGCTTCCGGCGACGAGTTTCGCGACGCGCCCGGCACCAGCGGGGTTTAGCGCGGCCGTGGGCGTGAGACTCTGATGCACGAGCCTCCGGTCCACGATGCAGGCGGGAGATGGGTCACAAGAGATGGCGATTATTGGCGAGTTGTGGCGGATATGAGGCAGTGGATCTGGCGATTCGGTTCAGCGGCTTTGTGCACCGAAGCGAATAGTTTGAGGCTACGGGACTTTCGAGTTGTAGCCCCGAGTTTTATGGGTCGAGGCACGAGGATGATCGCAGGAGTTCATCCGTCGATTCTGAAGGATCATCACGGGTGATCAAGGCTTGAAGACCGAGTCTGTGACGCCCGGTTCGCATCGGCTGCGTGATACCGCGATCGATTAGTTTGATTCGTGGGAGCTTTCCGGGAGAGCATGCACCTCAGCAGTATGGGATGAGTTTTGGGGCTTTTCTCACGCACTTCTTGCCTCGCGGATGAGGAGGGCACGGGCGACAAATTTTATTCTTGAGAGAGAGGCGCGCGTCGGGAGTACAATGTCGAGTTCGATTCTTTGGCTCGATATGTCCCTGCGCTTGTTGCGAATATGGAGGATAGGGTGCATCGCTACGTCACGGGCTAGATGATTATATGGCGAGTCTTGTGCGGGTGTTTCTCTTGTAGGGCATGGACATTGCCGCGTTCGAGCTCATGCACTTGGAGTGCGAGGCGCGAAGATCGGCAGGTGGACCGCTTTCGAGAAGAAGGCCAAGACGGCCGGATATTTTGGCGACTTTCGAGGCGGACCGCCTCGGCCGGACTAGTTATGTACCTCGCCATTGCGAGTGGTCCTCCGCGACGCCGGGACCGCAGGATATTCAGGCGGTCGGGGCTCCCGTGTTTGAATGTTCGGGAGTAGGGGTGTTGGCGGATCACGATCACCACTACCTCGGTGTGGTCGATGTGGTAGACCGCATTTCGGGGAGTGTCGTTGTACCAAAAGAGCTTGTTATTTTTGCGGCCAACAGGGCCATCGGTGAAGGCATCCGACCGGGAGTGGCGATGGTAGGATAGCACGGACTCACGGGATCGATTGCGGGTTCTTCACCTTCCATAGCTAGGCGGGATGTTCATGTATGCCGTGAGCCACGGCGGTCGCGGTGGAAGTTCCAGATTTTAGCGGTCCTTTGAACCGCCTATTTTTCAGTACATCCTTAACCTTCTAGAGACTTGCATGTGTTGATGCTATGTTGATGTGTTTAGTGTTATGTTCGGATAACTTTTGTGCAGATGTGATTTAGAAACCTGGTTAGAGTAAAAATATGAACCTTAGAATATTACAATTGAGACCTTAGATGTAAGGCCATTTAGTCTGAGATTTTGCGGTGATCTTTGTCTGAAGGTATATGTATTCGTGGAGTTTTGTGGGAAAAATTTCCTTGGGCTGGGTAAAATGGAAGTGGTAGCTTTCATGACCTGTATAGGTAGGATTGTTCCGTATCGGGGAACAAGGGTTTGGCGCGATAGTGGGTCGGGTTGGGGCCATGTTGCGGGCCAACCCGTAGCCCGGTTTGGGGTTGGGTCAGTCCGAGGTGGTCCGCGGTGGTAGGATCACGGTCTTTGGGCCCAAGTTGATTAACCATCGTGCGAGTTGGTGGATACGTTCGACCGATCGGTTCGTGAAAGGCGGGAATGGCCTTAGGAAATCGAGGTTAGTAAGATGACCAAGTTTGGAGGTAGTGACTCGAGTTTTGGAAGCGAAGCGTTGGTGAAGTGTGGAACATGTACTAGAAGAGTTCAAGTGTCAGAAGCGAGGGCCGGCGAGGAAGGAAGGAAGAGGGCGTATGTTATTACGTGGCGGTGTGGCGATTGTTCTCGTAAGTATGGTAGTGAAGACTATCTTTGGCGCATGTTTGTTTGAGGCTTAGAAGGAACATTCGGGCGAATGTTTCTAAGGAGGAGAATGTTATACCCGTATTTCGGAGTATATGCGTGAGGCGTGCGTATAATTTTTGCCTTAAGGTTTGGCAAGAATCAAAAATTTGGGCACAAGTCTTGGAAAGAGTCGTTTTCGACGAAGCGTTTCCACGACTTTTGTAGGGAAAATTCGGCTATGTCATATTTAATTTTTGCGGATTTTTCCGAGAGGCGAAACATTTTGGACCAACAAGAGGCGACACTTGTCACCTCTAATTGGTGAAGGTGGGCGGCAATGGTGGGCGATTTTGGGTGTCAATTTTTGTCAAGGAGTTGGTAGGATATTTTGTGTAGTTGTTAGAATGGACACTTGCCTAAATCCTAGCCTACACTTGCCTAACACTTGGATGAATCTTGGCCATTGGTTGGCCATTTCTTGACCTATAAATACCCCTAACTTGATGAATTTCTTCATCCAAAATTGCCTAAGTCTTGAAATCCTCCTCCGCTCTTGAAGAGTTCTCGTCCTAGAGCCTCTGCCACCCCTCCTTGAAGCTTTGGCGAGAGGGTACCCCCAGCCTAGTTGGTTTAGTATAATACCCCCTTTGTGGTATAGAAATACTCTCCAAGTATTGTTGTAATGTCCAAATACCTTGGCCCAAATACCTTGTAGTATTCAAGGTTATACTTATCTGGCTTGGAAAATACCATTATACTTTCCTTTAGCCACTAAACGAAACCCTAAGGAAAATCTTCACCGTCGTTGAAGTATGGAGTAGAAGTTGCGTAGAACTTCTAAGGGTTGTTTGGAGCAGTTGGAGCACTCGGAGTAGGAGCTAAACCTTGCTCAGGAGCGACATTAAACTCGGATAATTTTGGGCTTATCGAGGTAAACACTATTGACCTTCTATTGTAATTGGAAATTACATGTTGTAATAATATATAGTTGAAGTATACTATATATAGAACTAAACATAGTATTGTGGCAATGTCTTTTGACTTATGCACGAAGAATAAAGCTGATGACTGTAATTACATAGGGTGTATTCTGATGGACTTGTATAGCATTCTTGTGTTGTAGAATTGTACACGTCGGTTAGGCGTGTAAACCCCCACTGGTTGGCTTGGTGGCGGCCTCGATAGAGGAGATTTCTGCTGTTGCGGGAGAGGTCTTTGCGGATTTTCGTAGAATATGGAGCGTTGAGATCTAGATGTTAATAAAGCGCCTTGTGGCCTTATAGGTTGGAGTACTACGTGTGGAGTGATCCACTTGGCTTAGGAGTAGCCATTGTTTGGAGCATTTTGCTATTAGTCGATACTCGTCGCGAGGTATGTGAACCTCTTCCTATCTCTTCTAGCATGATATGTGTGAACTATGTAGTGCGGTGAGCGTCGTATGTTAAGCGTGTTTGATTGTTTTAAAACATTAAGTGTTATAACGGCTTTATGGGAAGTTGGTTATAACGACTTTATGTAGGTAAGAAAATACTTTGTGGTTTTAAAAGGTAAGCGATGTGAATTATAAGCGGCTTGTTATAATAAAGAACTTCTTGTATTTCAAAAGATTTATAAATCGTTTTGAAGGAGAGTAACACTTGGTTTTAAAGGTTTTAAAAAGAGTTATACTAGCTTTATGGGAGTTAGGTATAATGTCTTAAGAGAGTAAAGAAAATGGTTTCTTGATGTTAGAAGTTAAGAGACTTGATCTTATAAGATAAGAGACTTAACTTATTTGTTTTAATGTGAATGTTTGTGTGAAACCTCATTCGTGAGTAACTTGAGTACTTGGTTTTTAAAGGGATAATGTTTCTTGATTTGAAATCGTAATGTGTATCGACCAGGACTGCGGCGTTAATAAAGGAAAATGTCTTGACTAATGAATTGTATTATTAAAACCATTAGAAACCTCCATCTGCATAGAAACTAAGATAAGACAAAATGATATTACATTTTCTAGATCAATTTCTGTAATAAGAATGTTGTAAACAAGAATAACCTACTCACGTGAGACATATATTACTCAATTGTTCTAAAAGGAATCAAGTGATTAAGTTTGGGAACTATGAAACCATTTGAAAATGAGAAGCTTGAGTAATTGAAACTAGGCAAATGGAACTTAGGAAAGAATGTTGTTACTTGATTTTGAAAAGGAATGTGGGTTGGTCATTCTAATACTACGGGTATCGGGTGACTTTGATAAAAGTAATGGATCTCTTTTAAAGAATTTAACGTACGTAGTACTTTAGGGTTAAAACCCGGACTTTGGCATAAAATGAAAGTACTTTGAGTTGTGTGAAATTTGCCTATGCTTGTTGTTGTGAAACTTGCCTATGCTTGTGATGATAGCCTTTGTTGTGCAAGTGTGGTATTTCTGTGTTACCGCGTCTCTCGATAGAGGGCCGGTTGACTTGTTGAAAACTTACTTGGACGTGCTGGCAGTGATGGAGAATTCCACGGGTATGTTTCCATTTTGATTACTATCTTGTTGTTGATGTCACATGGACATGTCTACCGTCACGATTCCGGGGCATGCGGCCATGCGGCGGGTTGATTACCGATATATGGTTATTGCGCAACATGGGCGTGTCTACCGATGTAGTATTCCGGGCATGTGGCGTGCGGCGGGGTTGACCACCCGATATATTGTTATTGAGGTTACATGGGCATGTCTACACCGTCACGATGTCGGGCATGTGGCCATGCGGCCTTGTTATTATTGTTGCATCATGGACATGTCTACACCGTCACGATGTTCGGGGCATGCGGCCATGATGCGAACATGATGGATGTTGTGGGCGTGAGACCCATAGTTATATTGAGGGCGTGAGTCCCTGACTTTACTGCTTTTATGTTGCGTACTGTACTTTGGTTATCATACATGTCTCCTGCTTTTAGGCTATTATGATTTCATTCTGATGTTGTGATTTCACATACTTGGTACTGTTATCTTGACCTCCTTCGAAGCTGCGTTCATCTGCGAGTAGAAGTACATCGATCGTGGATCCCGCTCTTAGGATCTCATTTGCGTGTTGGAAAGCTCCGTTCCTTGGAGGCTTATCTTTGGTATGTTTCCACTGAGTTGTAGGTTCTTGTACATTCGGGGTATGGCGAGAACCTGTCCATCATAGTTGTTATAAATCTTAAGTGCATGCTTTGTTGTAGGCGGGGTTTGTAAAAAGGATAAGCTGTTGGGTTTTTATGTATATCTGAAGGCAAGCTATTTTGGTTGCTTTGTTTATTTATTATATCTCTTGTTTCATGACTCGTGTTTTATTTTCCTTGGTTTTCTCGATGTTGTATCACTAGGGTGCGGGTAAGGCACGATGCGAGCGGGTTGGGCGTTACGGATATGTTATAACCTGCCATGCTGCATCAACACATCCCAACCCGATGCACGACGCGTATACCGACATAACCATCCGACCTGCGGAAGAAGTAAGAGCGGTCGTCGGTCTCTCTTTCAAGAATCGAAACCACGCTCCTGACTTGATCCATGAAACTTGGCGCCACGAGTCGGCCTAGTCAATGGTGCGAAGATAAAGCAAACTTCTCTCGAACGCCGATAATATCCTGCAAGGCCCGTAAAGCTGCGAACCTCTGCCGGAGTAGTAGGTCTAGGCAAGTCTCGCGCCTCGATCTTGGCGTATCAACTCGAATGCCATCAGCCGACAATATGCCCAGCGCCCGAAGTCACCAAAACTCACATTTGGAAAACTTGGCGTACAAGCTGCTGGTCTGGAAGCGTCGGCCACGATCGCCAAATGCTCGCGCATGCTCCACCTCTGGCGAGAATAAACCAAGATATCATCAATGAACACTATCACAAGCGTGTCCAAAATGGTTTGAACACTCGGTTCATCAAATCCATGAATACCGCCGGAGCATTGGTCAACCAAAGACATGACCACGAACTCATAATGCCCATCTGGTCGGAATGCGATCTAGGGACATCCACCTCTCGACTTCACTTTGATGATAGCCCGATCGCGGATCAATCTTGGAGAAACATCTCGCACCACCTGGGTCGAACAAATCATCAATCACAGGAAGGGGTATACATTCTTAATGGTCACCTTGTTCACTGTAATCAACACACGTGCGCGGCGTCGTCCTTCTTCACGAACAATACGGCGCTCCCGAGGAGAAACACTAGGCTGATGAAGCCTTTCTCCGGCCAAATCCCTCGGTGGTCCTTGACTCTCTCGGCGGCAGTGCCATTACGTATGGCGGAATGGAAATAGGCGAGTATCCGCAACACATCTATACAAAACTCGATCTCCTCTCGGGAGGACACCGGAAGGTCATGCAAACACGTGCGGGAACTCGTGACTCGACTCTGGCCCGAAAATCTGGTACGCGGCTTGATATTAAACACCGAACGAGATGGTAGATATACCCATTCGCACCATCTTCCTAGCCTTGAGGTAGGAAATAAACCTACCCTCCGGCGTCTGGTGCTCCTCCCACTCAACAACCTCCTCAGAACTGAACCGTACTACTCTCTCTGCGGTCTACATTGGCGTAGCAAGAAGCTAGCCAATCCGTCCCATAATCACGTTGAAGTCAATCATCTCCAACTCTATCAAGTCGGCTGAGGTCCGACGGCGTAAATAGTCACAGGACAAGCTCTATATACCCGCCGAGCTACCAGAATCACCCATGGCGTAGCTACCTCGAAAGAGTCTATGGACTCGGGCTCTATCCTATCCTACTAGCAACAAGGGAGATATATGGGGCCAGTAGAACCGGATCTATCAAAGCATACACATCAAACCCGAAGCGATAAGGTACGTGGCGACATCGGTGAGGCCTCACGATCTGTCGGTGGACAAAGCATAAATGCGGTTACGAGGACCGCTAGAATCGGGACGAGCCACGACCTCTGCGCGACCTGCTGACCCATGAGTACCACGCCCTCGGGCGAGTAAGCTGTAGGAGATGATGAGCGGCAGCGAGAACACGAAGGTGAGCCTACCACCGCCCCGGTCGGGACAGTCCCTGAAAGTGACCACTGGCAGCCTGGCGTAACAAGCTCAAAAGTAGTACCACACTTCCGTAATGGGATCTACCGCATCGGCCACTGGGGGTGGTCCGATCGGCGATACCTCTGCTACTGCGGGCGTGCGAAGCCACAGGGCCAGTGCGCCTCGAAAACTCTGGGTCTTGAGGGCGGTGCGAGTGCTCTGGGTGCGTGGTGCGAATCTAGGCTGCTGCGAGGCCGCCACCACGATAACCACGAAGACCCTCCGTCCTGGCCTTAACCTGCTGCTGTCATCACTCGTCGACCTCTGCGCTCGCCGCATCAGGCGTGAGCTGCATGCGGGTAATGTCCATACCGGTGGAGAAACACCGCACATGACTCGGCCATATAGTCGTCTAGCCGGTGACATAGCGGTGCACCTATCCTCCATATCTGCTGCAATCTTTGGGACATATCGAGCAATGAATCAAACTCGACATTGTACTCACGACGGTCGTCCTCTGCGCCTCGATGGTAAAAATCTATCGGCCGCGCCCTCGCCATCTGTGGAGGCAGAAGTGAGTGAGAAAGCCTCGAGAACTCATCCCAGTAGGCGGGGACGCGTGCTCTCCGGGATAACTCCATGAATCAAACCAATCGATTGCGGTATCACGCGGCCGTCACGAACAAGGTCACAGACTCTGTCTCGAGGCCTTGATCACCCTCATGATTCTCTGTGGCGACGGATGAACTCCTGCGGATCATCCTCGGCCTCGACCCATAAAACTCTGGCGGGCTCTGACTCAAGAAATCTCGTAGTCTCAAACTATACGCCTCGGGTGTACCACGGGTGCGGCTGGAGCTGGGCCCCAGGCTGCCGCGTCAATCTCTCGCCGTGTCGGGCCTGACTTTAGCCAATAGGTGGGCCATCTCCTTGTACCCTAACTCCTCCGCCCGGTGTGGGGCGGGAGGTGTGGGTGCTGTGGTCTCTTTGAAATTTGGCGGCGTCATAGAACTCGCCGTCTGGTATAGACGGGCACGAGCCCTCGTGACTCTGGGTGTCTGCTAGCGACTCCTCATTGCCTTGCCCCATACGGGCCGGGTTGCCTTACGTGGAGGCATAAGCATTCGAGGAAATGAATACGTTAGAGGGTCAACCTATAACACGGCTACTAAAGCACGATCTCGTAATGAGAAAAATGGAAACCAATCCTAAATATCCTATAGCCTCACGATTATTGGTGTGGTGCACAACACAGATAATCAAGACTCTACTAGATACGATGCGTAGACACTTTCCGAGGATTAAGCGCTCGATACCACTTTTGTCACGACCCGTTCGGGGCGTGGTCGTGCCTTCAAGGCACCCAGTAGTCATACATCGTGAGTAATCGTGGAAATATAAAGCAAGACATGAAACGATTTATAAAATAAGACCACGCTTTATGCGAGAAAACATCGCCTTTCGGCATATATATATAAACATGGTTTAGCGATTTACATCAAACCGTACAACATGACTACAGACCTCTGAAATATACAACTATGGCGGGGACGGGGCCCCGCCATACCTGTATACAAAACTATCTACAACAGGAGATCATACCCAAAAGTAGAGCCTCGGAAAAGATGGAGCTCAGACACCAACGTAGAGATCCTAAGAATGTGGATCTAGCACACTTGCCACTTACTGCGGCATGAGCGGCCCGAAGGAGTCGATCTGACAGTACTAAGTATGTGAAAGCGTAAAGTACTTAAATGAAATCATAACACTTTTTAAAACCGGTTTACAAATATGTATGAAGCAATCAGGACGCACATAGTGCACATCACAAACAAGAGCAACAATAGGTAAGCGTAATAGGTCTTTTCTAGGCTGCGAATGATTGACGGGGCCACTCGCCCGTATTATCACTCTGCAAGTCTAATCACGGACTCCGGAGTCCGCATAGGCCACTCACGTGGGCGCGTGAGGTATAACCCGCGTCGAGGTAGCTACTCCTCGGCGTCGTCACCGACTCGTTGTCCGCATGGCCACATAGACGCGTGAGGCATAACCCGCATACTAACCTGGAACTCTCGTAGCTCCGCATAGGCCCCCTGGACCCGCATGAGGTATTCTCGAATCATGGTCCCAGACCGCCTGAGTCTACCCCGCATCGGAGGGCAGCTTAACCCCCGGTATCATCTCAAGAGGTGAGTGATAGTACACTAACATAACAACTTATCTTTAAACAACATAAGCACAACAAGGTTACTCTCTTATACAAACATTACAAGATACTAACACACATAGCATCATATCATGTCTACTTATCAAACCATCTTATTATTCTTTTCACAATTCAACATAAGTCTGTTATAAGCACATAGGCAAACTTGTTTCTTTTATCAATCTTAAGTGGTTATACTTAACTTCCCATAAAGCTAGTATAACTCTTAAGCTTCTGTTTTAAAAACCAGTTAGTTCTCTTCTGTTAAAAAAATGATTCAGTATTCTTATGAAATGCTTTGGATCTTTATTATTAGGGCTTAAAGCGTGAGGCATTGCAGTAAGTGTTATTCGAGCTTAAGCGTGAGGCATTACCGTAAGTGTTATTCAGCTTAAGTCAAAGACATTGCCGTAGTTATTATTCAGTTAACACGTATGCGTCTACCGTACTATATATATTGTAAAATATCATGCTTTAGGAAGAATCATGCATACCTTCTCGAAAACCACGCCAAGTTGAATATGTCGTGAGAGAGTCACCTATAATAGTCACATACATCTATCAAAGACTACTCAAGGTCATTCTAAGCGGGGTTCACAATTCTATGGAAAGTTGGGCGATACTTCCCTACGGTGAGCTATATAAGTCTCTTGTGAAAGCAGTCTATGTAAATCTGATTTGATTATTCTTCTTTTAAACCCTTCTCTGTGGTAACAGTTCAATTCTATTACGTGATATTCTTCTAAGTATTTAATACTTATTCTAATACTACAACAGTAAGTATTCTCTAATTCAAAAGAGGTTAGGATTTGTTACCTCGGTAAGCCCAATAATATCTAGATAAAGTCGCTGAGCAAGGTTTATCTCTAAGTTGTACGCTCCGGTAGCTCCAAGAAACCTTAGAAGTTCTTCACAACTTCTACTAAGTACTAAGGGATTTGGGCTAGGGTATTTTGGGCATTATAACAATACTAGAAGACAACTTTTCTACCAAGGGCGGGGGGTAGAGTTTTTGGCTGGCTAGGCTAGGGGGTATTCGGCCAAGGGCCTTCACAAGGGGAGGGGGGAGGTGTTGGACGAAAAGGCTACAAAGGGAGAGGAGAGGATTTTCAAGACTTGGAAAGATTTGTGGATGAAGAACTCTTCATCTCTAAGGGGGTATTTATAGGTCAAGAAGTGGCCAACCAATGGCCAAGATTAAGACAAGTGCAAGGCAAGTGTAGGGTGAGGATTAACTATACACAAATATCCTACCAACTCCTTGACTTGTGCACAAGGCACAAAAAACGTGCCAAAGGTCTTCAATTCGTCCAATGGACGATGTCAAGTCCACAAATTGGAGGGTGCCAAGTGTCGCCCTCCCGTTGGTCCAAAATGTTTCGTCTCTCGGAAAAATCCGCAAAAATTAGAAATGGCATAGCCGGAATTTACCCTACGAAAGCTGTGGAAACGTTTCGTCGGAAAACTATTCGTTTTGTGAGTTGTGCCCAAAAAAAACGTTTTGCCTAAACTTTAAGGCTAGACTTTTTGTACGTATTCCCTTACGTACATACTCTGGAAATACGGGGTATAACACACGGGCCCGGGATCGGGTCGTGACAAAGTGGTATCAGAGCCGTTAGTCCTCGGAAAGTGTCTACAGACCGTGTCTAGTAGAGTCTTGATTATCGGTGTGTTGTACACCACATCTATAATCAGGAGGCTGCAGGACATTTAGGGTTGGTTTCCATTCTTCTCATTCTGAGATCGTGCCTTAGAGCTGTGTAATAAGATTGAACCCTCGACGCTGCCGTTTTTACGATTATGCCTCGCGTAAGACAACCGGGCCCGAAGGGCAAGGCAATGAGAGAGGAGATACGAGTAAAGCGGGCGGTCTCTACGAGACGCGATACACGAGCCTCGATCCTACGGTAGGCGGAGAGAATGGGTTACAAGAGATGGCGATTAATGACCGAGGTTGTGGCGGACTTGAGGATAGGCTGGATCAGCGATTCCGGCCCGAGCACCGTAGTTCACCCGGCGAGCGATGGGGCTTGAGATTACGGGATTTTACGAGGTGTAACCGAGTTTTATGGGTCGAGGCACGAGGATGATCGCGAGAGTTCATCCGGCGATTCTGTGGATCATGAGTGATCGAGCATCGGAGACCGAGTCGGTGGTCTAGGTTCGCATCGGCTGCGTGATACGCGATCGGCCCGGTTTGATTCGTGGGAGGCGTCCCGTGGAGAGCATGCACTTCCGGCTTTATGGGGCGAGTTCTCGAGGCCTTTCTTGCACATTTCTTGCCTCCACGGATGAGAGGGCTCGGGCGACAGATTTTTGGTGTTGCGGCGAGCAGGCGTACGGTTCGGGAGTACAATGTGGAGTTCGACTCATTGGCCCGGTACGTCCCCGCGTTGGTGGCTAGTATGGAGGATCGAGTGCACCGATATGTTACAGGGCTCGATGATCACCTAGACGAGAGTTGTTCGGGTGTAGCTCTTGGTAGGGCATGGACATTGCCGCGTGCAGCGTATGCACTTGGATGTGAGGCGGATAAATCGGCGGAATGACCGGTCGTGAAGAGTCGAACAGCGAGGTCCTTTGGTGACTTTCGAGGCGGACGCGCCGGCCGAGCTAGTTATGCGCCTCGCCCGATGCAGTGGTCTCTACAATCTTGAGCGTCAGAGGTTTGAGGCGGTCGTGGCTCGAGGTTCAGATTTTGGGAGAAGCGGTGTGTTAACGGTGAAGCCACCCTACCTCGTTGTGGCAGTGTGGTAGACTCACGATGGGAGTGTCGTGCTAGTCGGGAGTTTGTTTTACATGCGGCGGCGGGCCATTTAGGGAAACTGTCCGACCAGAGGTAGCACTGGTAGGATAGCACAGACTACTAGAGCAGTTGCGGGTTTTTCACCTTCCATAGCCAGGCAGGATGTTCGTACAGCGGGCCGGTAAGTCGCGGTGGGAGTTCCCAGTTTTAGCGGTCCTTTGAACCGCCTATTTTTAGGTATATCCTTAACCCTCTAGAGACTTATATGTATTGATGTTGATGATGTGTTTAGCATTATGTTGGTTATGAGTTAGAAAGCTTGGCTAGTTGAATGGTTATGTATGGGGGCATGGAAAGTGTGAACTTAAGAATATTTCATGTTGAGACCTTAGATGTAAGGTCATCTTGAATAAAAGATTTTACGGTTAGTCCTTGTTGAAATACTTGGTTTGCATATACATATGTTGTGGGATAAGTCCATGGGTAGTGTGAAATGGAAGTGGTAGTTTTTCATGACCTGTATAGGTAAGATTGTTCGGGATCGAGAAACGAGAGAGTCGGCGTGACAGAGGCTCGGGTTGAGGACGTGTTGCGTGTCAACCCGTAGCCCGGAATGAGGTGGGGTCAGATCGAGGTGGTCCCTCCAGATGGTAGGGTCACGATGGTGCTAGGCCCAAGTTTAGATGACCGTCGTATGAGTTCGTGGTTATGTTCGACCAGAAGCGGATCATGAAGGCCGGGAATGGCCTTAAGGGAGATTGCGGTTAGTAAGATGACCAAGTTGGAGGTAGTGACTCCAAAGTTTTGGAACTAAGCGATGGCGAAGTGTGGTACGTATACTAGAGGAGTTCAAGTGTCCGAGAAGGGCACGACGAGTAAGGAAGGAAGAGAACGTGTGATATTTCGTGGCCAGGTGTGGCGTTGGCAACTTGATAGAAGAAATTCTTCGTTATCCGTCTCGAGAAGGAACATTCGGGACGAATGTTTCTAAGAAGGGGAGAATGTTATACCCCGTATTTCCAGAGTATATACGTGAGGGCGTACGTATACAATTTGAGCCTTAAAGTAGGCATAGGTTCGAATTTGTGCATAGCTACCAAAAGGAGTCGTTTTTCGACGAAACGTTTCCACAGCTTTCGAAGGGAAAATTCCGGCTATGTCATTTATAATTTTTGCGGATTTTTCCGAGAGACGAAACATTTTGGACCAACGGGAGGGTGACATGTGTCACCCTCACATTGGACGTGAGAAGTGGACGGCAAAGGCAAGCAAAGGCACGTTTTTGTGCCTTGGGTTAGGTAGGATATTTGTGCAAGTTGGTGTGGTAGATGGATAAGGTCCACATGGTTGAAATCTAGCCCTACACTTGCACCACACTTGTCTTCATCTTGGCCATTGGTTGGCTTTCACTTGACCTATAAATACCCATCTAGTTGAAGACATTCTTCATCCAAAATTTAGCAATCTTTCTAAGTCTCAAACCCTCCCTCTCCCTCTTGTGATCTCGTCCACACACCCCTCCCCTTATTGGTAGCCTAGCCGAAACACCCTCCCCTCTTGAGGCCCCTTGGCGAAACCTACCCCCTTTGTAGAGGCTTGGCGTGGGGTACACACCCACTGCTAGTTGTTTTCGTATAATACCCTTGTTGTGGTATAGAAATACTCTCCTAGTATTGTTATAATGCCCAAAATACTTTAGCCAAATACCTTGTAGTATTCCCAAGGTTACACTTATACAAAAGCCAGAAAATACTATTATACTTCCTCGATCCAAAAACGAAACCACTAAGTAAATCTTCACCCGTAGTTGAAGTTTTAAGTAGACGTTAGTTAGAACTTCTAAGGGTTGTTTGGAGCGGGTTGGAGCGCCTGAGTAGGAGCTAAACCTTGCTCAGGATCGACATATAAACTCAGATAATTTTGGGCTTATCGAGGTAAACATTCTTGACCTTCTGTTGTAATTGGAAATTACATGTTGTAGGAGTATATAGTTAAGTATACTATATATAGAACTGAACAACACTGTGCGGCAATGTCTTTTGACTTAAGCCTGAATAATACTTACGGCAATGTCTTGCGACTTAAGCCTGAATTTTAAGAATGGCCCATCGTAATTACATGGCGTATTACAGTGAACTTGTAGCATTCTTGTGTAGTAGAATTATACACGTTCGGTTAGGCGTGTTAACCCCCACGGTTGGCTTGGTAGGCCTCGATAAGGAGGAGATTTACATTTGTTGCGGGGAGAGTCTTCTTGAATTTTACGTAGAATTTTCTAAGTCGGAATCTAAAGATATTAATAGGCGCCTTGTGGCCTCTATAGGTTGAAGTACTACGTGTGGAGTGATCTGCTTGGCAGGTGTAGCCGACGGTTTGAGGTACTTGGAGCGTTTTCTATTAGTCGATAACCGTCGCGAGGTATGTGAATCTCTTCCTATCTGTTCTAGCATGATATGTGTATAACTATGTAATGCGGTGAAGCGTCATGTGTTAAATGTATTTGATTGTCTTTAAACATAAAGTGTTATAACGGCTTTATGGGAAGTTGGTTATAAGCGACTATGTAAATGAGAAATGCTTTGTGGTTTTTAAAAGATAACTGATTTGACTTATAACCGACTGGATGTAAAATAACCTTGGAGTATTCTAAAAGATTAAGAAACCTTTTTGAAAGAAGTGTGTACTTGGTTTGAAAACATAAGAGTTATACCAGCTTTATGAGAAGTTAGGTGTAACGCCTTAAGAGAGATAAAAAGAATGGTTTAATGGTTTAGAAGTTAAGAGACTTATTCTTAAAGGATAAGAGACTTGACTTAATATGGATGTTTGTGTGAAACCTCATTCGTGAGTAATGAGTACTTGGTTTTTGGAAGGAATAATGTTTTAATGATTTCGGAAATCAGAATGTGTATCGATAAACCACTGCAGCGTTAATAAAGGAAAATGTATTGAATAATTAAGTATTATTAAAACCAGTAGAAACCTCCATCTGCATAGAAGCTAAGATGAGACAAAATGATATTACATTTTCTAGATCATGGCTGCTTAATAAGATTGATTATGAACAAGAATAACCTACTACTTTATGGCATATGTTACTCAATTGTTTTAAAAGAGATTAAGACATTGAACTATGAAACTTTTCAAAAAGAGACTTGCGTAATTAAAATTAGGCAAACTGGAACCTTAGGGAAAAGAAAGGCATTGTGTTGTCTTAAAATGGTTTAAAGCATAAGGTCTTATAACAGCTTTATGGGAAGTTGGTTATAACGACCTTATGAAAACAAAAGAAAGGTTTTATCATTGGTTTTAACGTGGTAACTTGACTTTAAAAAAAGAAAGTATGGACGTTGTGTTGGTTTAATTAAAAGATATAAGTCACTCAATTTTTATACTACGGGTATCGGGTGACTTTTAAAAGGAATAAATCTCTTTAAAAGGAATTTAACGTCGTAGTACTTTAGGTTAAAACCGAACTTGGGCATAAAATGGAAGTACTTGAGTTGTGTATAAACTTGCCTATGCTTGTTGTTGTGAAACTTGCCTATGCTTGTTGTGATAGCCTTTGTTGTGCAAGAATTGTGTTTCTATACTACTGGCGTCTCTCGATGGAGTCGGTTGACTTGTTGAGAACTTACTTGGGCGTGGCCGTGGTGGCGGATAAATTCCGCAGTGCGTTCACTGTTGATAGTGTTACTTTTGTTAATCGCTTTGGACATCACGACACGATCGTAGCGCGCGGGTATGCTTCCACTTTGATTACCTCCTTGTTGTCTTATTGTTTCCCTTTGGACATTCTGACACTTTGCGTAGAGCACGGGTATGCTTCCATTTGGAATGTTTTCTTATTTTCTCCCTTTGGACATCCGACCACGATCGTGGCGCGCGGGTATGCTTCCATTTGGAATCTTTGTCTTATTGTTTCCCTTTGGACATCGCGACCACGATCGTAGCGCGCGGGTATGCTTCCATTTGGAATGTTGTCTTATTTGTTCCCTTTGGACATAACGACCACGATCACGTAAGCGCGGGTATGCTCCATTTGGATTCTTTGTCTTGTTGTTATCATATCATAGACTGCCGTAAGTGAGGAAGGTACTCATGAGCGGGATTGATGTTGTGGGCGTGAGACCACAGATTGATATAAGCATTATGTGTGTATCTGTATTTTGGTTATCATACACATCTCTCGCTTTTATAGACTATTATGATTTCATTTCTGATATTTTCTGATTTCACATACTTAGTACTGTTATCTTGACCTCGCCCGGGGCTGCGTTCATGCGCAGTAGAGTACATCATTTGTCGATCCGCGTTTAGGATCTCATTTCAGCGTTTTGGGAAGCTCCGTTCCTTGGAGGCTTATCTGTTGGTATGTTACCACAGTGCAGCAGGTTCTTGTACATTCGAGGTATGGCGGGGCCTGTCCGTCATAGTTGTTGTATAAACTCTTAGAGGTTTGTAGCACTGTGTGGGCAGGGTTTTGTAAAAAGGATTAAACTGTTCGTTTTAAAAAGAGTTGTTTATATATATTTTATTGGAAGGTAACCGTTTGGTTGGCCTGTTTCATTATCTTGTCTCATGTTCATGTTTAAGTTTTTATTTCCGCTGGTTTTCTCTGATGTTGTATCACTAGGGTGCCCGGGGTAAGGCACCAGTCACGGGCCCGGGATCGGGTCGTGACATTATGAGCCTTAGAATATTATACGTAGAGACCTTAGATGTGAGGTCATCTTGAGTAAAAGATTTATTTATGTTTGACCCTTATCGGAGTGCATAATGCACGTGAGTTATGTTTGTGTGATGAGTCCCTGTGTAGTGTAAAATGAAAGAGGGTAGTTGATCTAAGAATACCACTAGGTTTTCGTGACTTGATTATAAGATTGTTCCGGATCGGGGAATGAGAGTTTTGCGTGATAGCGGGTCGGGTGGCGGACCGATTGCGGGTCAACCAGCGGCCTGTATGGTGGTGGGGTCAGTTTGGGGTGGTCCCTCTTTGTGATAGGGTCACAAGGGTGTTAGGCCCAAGTTTAGTTAACCAGCGTACGAGTTCGTGGATGCGTTCGACCAGTAGTCGGGCCGATGAGGTCAGCCCATCTTGTCTTTTAGTCAAGACCGTTTTCTCGGCAGAGGGTTATGCGAGATGTTATATCAGGAAGGTTGTAAGGCGCGAGGTGCCTACTTTCACCTTATGTCGAGCAAAGGAGCCAGTTACAACTATTTTCTTTTTTGGAAGTTTTACCAGCGAGGATAAGGCAGCGGTGAGTCTCGATGTGCATTCACCGCCGGGCGGTGTTTTGATTTCGCAGGTAGCAGGATTATACGCCTCTTGGTTGAGTGTGTATTATAATAGCTACCATATCGATTCGGATGTCGCCTTATGGCGCCTTGTAGAGGCGGAAGTGTAAGTTCTTGATCGATTGGTTCGATGTTGGCAAGATTCGGATAGTTGGTTCATACTTGTTCCAGCAGACTGTGGATAGGGTGAAGCTTATCCAGGAGAGGTTATTGGCAGCTCAGAGTCAACAGAAGTCGTGCGGATAATCGACGACGACGCTTGGAGTTCAGGTTGACGGTGGGTCTTCTTGAAGGTATCACCCCGGAAAGGGTGTGACGAGTTTTTGGAAAACGGAGGAAACTTAGCATGAGGTACTTGGAGCGTTTTCAGATCCTTCGGAGGATAGGCCAAGTTTCCTATAGGTTAGCATTGTCGTCCGACTTAGGAGACAGTACGTCCGGCCTTTCGTGTTGTTATGTTCGGGAAAGTATCGGAGATCCATCCAGAGTGTTCCCAGTTAATGATGACCAAGTTGGAGATAGTAACCCCGAGATTTTGGAAACTGAAGCAGTATCAAAAATGTGGTAAGTTATGAGAAAGAGTTCGAGTGTACGAGAAGGGTACGACGAGTAAGAGAATAGAAGTGATCATTTCGTTTGTAAAGAGAAGGTGCGAAAGGGAGTATATTTTAGACTTTGGGTGGGAGCTTTTGCGATGTTGGAGGTGATTCCTCGTGGACTTGGATTAAGTATTTGAGCGTGTGATATTTTATGGCCAGGTGTGGCGTGATTGTTTTCGTAAGTATAGCAGTGAAGACTATACTGGCGCATGTATGTTTTGAGGCTTAGAAGGAACATTCGGGACGAATGTTTCTAAGGAGGGGAGAATGTTATACCCCGTATTTCTAGAGTATGTACGTGTGGAAGTACGTACAAAAGTTTAGGCCTTAAGTTAGGCAAAGGACGAAATTTTGTGCACAACTGTTATACCCCATATTTCCAGAGTATGTACGTAAGGACGTACGTAGAAAATTTTGAAGCTTAAAGTAGGCTTGGCCGATTTTATTTTGTGCACAACCCCCGAATAGAGTCGTTTTTAAAGCGTTTTACAACTTGCGAAGGAAAATTCGGCTATGTCATTTTTAATTTTTGCGGATTTTTCCGAGAGGCGAAACATTTTGGACCAGCGGGAGGGTGGCGTGTGTCACCCTCACATTGGGCGTCTTTTGGGGCGCTCTTGGGCCAATTGGTCAAGGGTTGGTAGGATATTTGTGAGGTTTTAGGAGTAGGGACTAGGGGCACTTGGGCACATCTTGGCCCTCCACTTGCCCCACTTGGCTAGATCTTGACCCTTGGTCTTCCTATAAATACCACTTTGAAGACTTCTTCATCCATTCCAAAACTTTCCTAAGTCTTGAGAGCTCTTCCCCCCTTTGTGTTGATGTCTCGTCCTAGCCTCCCCCACCACTCCTTTGTGAGGCCCCTTGGCCGAGAGTCCCTCCCTTGAGAGTACCCCCACTCCTAGTGGGGTTGGCGAGGTACACCCTTGTGGTGTTGTCTCGTATAAATACCCCCCTCTCTTGGTAGAAATACTCTCCAAGTATTGTTACTATACCCAAATTACCTTAGCCGTATACCTTGTAGTATTCCAAAGATACCTCTATACGTATAGCCCGGACATACTACCTTATGTCCTTTTTGTCTCAAAACGAAACCCTTTGGAAAAATCTCCACAGTTGGTTGAAGTATTAGGAAGAAGTTTCGTAGAACTTCTAAGGGTTGTTTGGAGCGGGTTGGAGCACCCGGAGTAGGAGCTAAACGTTGCTCAGGATCGACATTATACTTGGATAATTTTGGGCTTACCGAGGTAAATAATCCTATCCTTCTATTGTACTTGGAAATTACATACTGTAGTGTATAGAAATGAATATAAGATTCATAGAAGAGAATTGAACTGTAATAGAAGGATATTACAGAATAGACTTGAACTGGAATCACATCAGAAGAATATTCTACAGAGTAGTCTAGTCATTGATAGACTTGTATAACCTTTATAGGTTGAATGTTCTGCGAGTAGCATGTACTACTTGAAAGGTGGACGAGGCTAGCCGGGTTATAGTCGTGGAGCGTTTTGCTAATAGTCGATAATCGTCGCGAGGTATGTGATTCTTCCTATACTCTTGAGCATGATATTTTAAATATATATATAGCACATGAGCGTGCGTGTGTGGCGAATAATAATTACGGCAATGTCTTTTGACTTAAGCCTGAATAATACTTACGGCAATGTCTTATGACTTAAGCCTGAATAATAAGGATCTTGAAGTATTTCAAATGAATACTGAATCATTTTTTTTAACAGAACAGTAATACTTGGTTTTAAAACTTAAGAGTTATACTAGCTTTACGGGAAGTTAGGTATAACGGCTTAAGAAAGATAAAAAGAATGGTTTATTAATTTTAGAAGTTAAGAGACTTGATCTTAAAAGATAAGAGACTTGACTTAAATGAATTAATTTGAATTTTGTGTGAAACCTCATTCGTGAGTAATGAGTACTTGGTTTTTTAAAAGGAATAATGTTTCTTGATTTGAAATCAGAATGAGTATCGACAAACCACTGCAGCGTTAATAAAGGAAAATGTATTGAATAATGAAGTATTATTAAAACCAGTAGAAACCTCCATCTGCATAGAAACTAAGATGAGACTAAATGATATTACACTTCCTAGATCATGGCTGCTTAATAAGATTGATTATAAACAAGAATAACCTACTCACCTATAAGGCATATGTTTCTCAAATTGTTTAAAAGAGAATTATGTTTTAAAGGATTAAAACTATGAACTACGAAACCTTTCGAAAATGAGAAACTTGAGTATTTGAAATTAGGCAAACTTGAACGTTTGGAAAAGAATGTTGTTACTTGATTTTACAAAGAGAAGTGTTTTGGTTTACTTAAAAAGATAGTCACTCTATTTTTTATACTACGGGTATTGTGTGACTTTTGTGAAAGAAACGGGTCTTTAAAGAGTTAATGTATGAAGTACTTTGGGGATAAAAATCCGAACTTATTTAACATAAAGTAGAAAGTACCTTGTCTGAATAACTTGATTGTGTTGGGTTGTGATAGCCTTGTAATACTTTCTTGTGGATTTGATAAGTAAACATGTTAGGATGCTACGTGTGTTAGTATCTGGTGATGTTTGTGTAAAGGGGTTTCCCTTGTTGTGCTTATGTTATTTAACGATAAGCTGTTGTGTTATTATATCACATACCCCCCTTGACTTATTATACCGAGGGCTTGCCACCCTTGATGCGGGTCTATACGGCCTATGCGGTCTGTGTGACTATGCGGAGCTGCGGGAGTTCCAGGATTGATCATTCCGGGTGTTTAGCCCGTCACGGGGATGCCTATGCGGTGCTGGGGACTATGCGGTCTATTGAGACTATGCGACGGTGCGGAGTCGGGAGAATACCGGGGTTGGCTACCCCGATCACGAGGAATACATCATGCGGGTGCATGTGCGACCTATGCGGACTACGGAGTCCGTGATTAGGCACGCATAATGATACTATGGGCGATTGGCCTTGCCCGATCATTCGCGGCCTAGAAAAGACCAGTTACAATATCTCTGTTTTGCTCTTGTTTATGTTGTGGCACTATGTGCAGTTTAACTGATTGTATTTGCAAATGGTTTTAGATACTTGATTTCATTTTGATGCTACGATTTCACATACTTGGTACCTGTTGTACTGACCTCCTTCGGGGGGCTGCGTTCATGCCGCAGGTAGAGGTACACCAGTGTTGATCCTCGCTCTTAGGGTCACAATTCAGCGTATGGGAAGCTCCGTTTCTCCGGAGGCTTATCAGTGGTATAGTCCCCTGTCGTTGTAGGTACTTACATTCAGGGGTATGGCGGGGCCCTGTCCCGCCATTGTTGTCATATCATTCTTAGAAGTGCAGTAATCATGTTGTGGGCGAGTTGTAAAAGGGATGTAATCGTTCTAGTTGATTTATATATATGCGAAAGGCAAGTTTTCTCAGTTCGTTTCTTACTTCATAATATTTTCATGTCTTGTTTTATGTTCGCTGATTTCTCGATGTATGGCTACTTGGGTGCGGGTAAGGCACGATCACGGGCGGCTTGGGTCGTGACAAAAAGTGGTATCGAGCGATTAATCCTCGGAAAGTGTCTACGAGCCGTATCGATGAAGTCTTGATTATCGGTGTGTTGTGCACCAATAATCGAGGCTATAGGATATTTAGGATTGGTTTCGATCTTCTCACTCGAGATCGTGCCTTAGAGTTGTGTTGTAAGTTGGACCCTCTAACGTATTTCTTTCCTTACCGCTATGCCTCGCGTAGGCGGCCGGGCCCAGAGGGCAAGCGACCAAGGAGGCTGCGAGTAAATCTGAGAGGGTTGTACAAGAGTAATTCTTGATTAGGCTTGAGCATGACACGTATGCGGGCTTATGCGCGATAGGCCAAGAAACGTAAGTCGACGGGTTAACCAAGGGCGAAGAGGCGAGCAGCAAGGTCCTTTGGTAACTTTCAAGGCAAGTCACCTCACCAGCAGATTAGATTATGCACATCCACCAGTGCAGAGAGGTCCTCCACAGGGTTCAGGACGTTCGGGGTATGTAGGAGTTGGTCAGAGCTCCAGAGCTTCCGATTCACAGCTACACATAGGTTCCAGCCAGCCGGATTTAGTTTTCCCCCAGTATTCACAGTGTGACAGACGTCATCCCGGGGAATGTCGTCTTTTTGTTGGTGCTCGTTTTACCGGCGGCCGTCAGGGCCATGTGTCGAAAGGATGTCCTAGTAGGAGGGATGTAAGTAGGATGACTCAGCCTTCAGGATCGGTGGGTAGTTCGTCATCTTCCCTAGCTATGCGCCCTACGGGGCAGGTTTGATTAGAACAACTGAGGGGAGTGAAGTTGTAGATACAAGTAGATCCTTAACCCCTTAGGGATTAGTGTGTTAAGATGAGTTTATCTTAAGTGTCTTTATGTTCAGATAACATTGTGTAAATTGTGATTAGAAGTCATGGTTAGTTAACCGAGTAAGATTTAGGGGATAGAGGAAGTGTGAACCTTAGAGTCTTATACGTAGAGACCTTAGAGGTAAGGCCATCTCGAGTAAAAGAGGTATTTTATGTTTGACCCTTATCGGAGTGCAGAGTGCACGTGAGATATGTTTGTGTGATAAGTCCCTGAGTAGTGTGGAAGGAAAAAGGGTAGTTGAGCTAAGAAGACCGCTAGGTTTTCGTAACGTGGATTAGTGAGATTGTTCCGGATCGGGGAGCAAGTGTTGTACGCGAGAGTGGGTCGGGTTGAGGCCATGCCGCGGGTCAACCCGCGACCTGTTTTATGGTGGGGTCAGTTTGTGGTGATCCGCGGTGGTAAGTCACGAGGGTGTTAGGCCCAAGTTTAGTTAACCATCGCGAGTTCGTGGATGCGTTGACCGATGGTCGGGCGATAGGGTCAGCCCGTCGTGTCTTTCAGTCAAGACCGTTTACTCGGCAGAGGGTTATGCGAGACGTTATATCAGAAAGGTTGTAAGGCTGCACGGGGTAGTTGTGGGGATCGTTGTCTCATGTGGAGGGAGTGTTTAAGCTACCATTTCAGTGCTCGGATGTCGCCTTATGAAGCCTTGTAGGGGCGGAAGCGTAAGTTGCCAGTCGAGTGGTTCGATGTTGGGAAGGTTCAGATTGTTGGTTCATACCTATTTCAGCAGAATGTAGTTAGGGTGTGGTGAGTTTTGGAAACTGAAGCAGTAACAGAAATGTGGTAAGTTATGAGAAAGAGTTCGAGTGTACGAGAAGGGTACGACACGTAAGGGAAGAATCGAGTATGTATGGCGAGCATAAATGTGATCATTTCTTTTGTAAGGAGAAGGTGCGAAGGAAGTATATTTTAGACCTCGGGTAAGGACTTTTGTGATGTTAGAGGTGTTTCCTCGTGGACTTGGATGTAAGTATTTGCGCAGGTGTTTCTGTGGCCAGGTGTGGCAGGATTGTTTTCGTAAGTATAGCAGTGAAGACTATACTGGCGCATGTTTGTTTGAGACTTAGAAGGAACATTCGGGACGAATGTTTCTAAGGAGAGGAGAATGTTATACCCCGTATTTCCAGAGTATGCGTGGGGCGTACGTAGAAAAGTTTGAAGCTTAAAGTAGGCTTGGCCGATTTTATTTTGTGCACAACCCCCGAATAGAGTCGTTTTTCGATGAAACGTTTTACACAACTTGCGAAGGGAAAATTCCGGCTATGTCATATTTAATTTTTGCGGATTTTTCCGAGAGACGAAACATTTTGGACCAACGGGAGGGTGACATGTGTCACCCTCACATTGGACGTCTTTTGGGGCGGCTCTTGGACGAATTGGGGGTCAAGGGTTGGTAGGATATTTGTGAGGGTTTTAAGGAGTAGGGACTAGGGGGCACTTAGGCACATCTTGGCCCTCCACTTTCCCCCCCACTTGGCTAGATCTTGACCCTTGGTCTTCCTATAAATACCCCCCCCTTTGAAGACTTCTTCATCCATTCCAAAACTTTCCTATGTCTTGAGAGCTCTTCCCCGCTTTGTGTTGATGTCTCGTCCTAGCCTCCCCCTCCCCCCCCTTTGTGAGGCCCTTTGGCCGAGAGTCCCCTCCCCCTTGGCCGAGAGTACCCCCCCCCCCTCCTAGTGGGGTTGGCCGAGGGGTACACACCCCTTGTGGTGTTGTCTCGTATAAATACCCCCCCTCACTTGGTAGAAATATTCTCCAAGTATTGTTACTATACCCAAATTACCTTAGCCGTATACCTTGTAGTATTCCAAAGATACCTCTATACGTAGAGCCCGGACATACTACCTTATGTCCTTTTTGTCTCAAAACGAAACCCTTTGGAAAAATCTTCACAGTTGGTTGAAGTATTAGGAAGAAGTTTCGTAGAACTTCTAAGGGTTGTTTGGAGCGGGTTGGAGCACCCGGAGTAGGAGCTAAACGTTGCTCAGGATCGACATTATACTTGGATAATTTTGGGCTTACCGAGGTAAATAATCCTATCCTTCTATTGTACTTGGAAATTACAGTAATGTATAGAAATGAATATAAGATTCATAGAAGAGAATTGAACTGTAATAGAAGGATATTACAGAATAGACTTGAACTGGAATCACATCAAAAGAATATTCTACAGAGTAGTCTAGTCATTGATAGACTTGTATAACCTTTATAGGTTGAATGTTCTGCGAGTAGCATGTACTACTTGAAAGGTGGACGAGGCTAGCCAGGTTATAGCCGTGGAGCGTTTTGCTAATAGTCGATAATCGTCGCGAGGTATGTGATTCTTTCTATACTCTTGAGCATGATATTTTAAATATATATATAGTACGGTAGACGTACGTGTGTGAACTGAATAATAATTACGGCAATGTCTTTTGACTTAAGCCTGAATAATACTTACGGCAATGTCTTGTGACTTAAGCCTGAATAATAAGGATCTTGAAGTATTTCAAAAGAATACTGAATCATTTTTTTTAACAGAAGAGTAATACTTGGTTTTAAAACTTAAGAGTTAAACTAGCTTTATGGAAAGTTAGGTATAACGGCTTAAGAAAGATAAAAAGAATGGTTTATTAATTTTAGAAGTTAAGAGACTTGATCTTAAAAGATAAAAGACTTGACTTAAATGAATTAATATGAATTTTGTGTGAAACCTCATTCGTGAGTAATGAGTACTTGGTTTTTTAAAAGGAATAATATTTTACTGATTTCGGAAATCAGAATGAGTATCGACAAACCACTGCAGCGTTAATAAAGGAAAATGTATTGAATAATGAAGTATTATTAAAACCAGTAGAAACCTCCATCTGCATAGAAACTAAGATGAGACAAAATGATATTACACTTCCTAGATCATGGCTGCTTAATAAGATTGATTATAAACAAGAATAACCTACTCACCTATAAGGCATATGTTTCTCAAATTGTTTAAAAGAGAATTATGTTTTAAAGGATTAAAACTATGAACTACGAAACCTTTCGAAAATGAGAAACTTGAGTATTTGAAATTAGGCAAACTTGAACGTTTGGAAAAGAATGTTGTTACTTGATTTTACAAAGAGAAGTGTTTTGGTTTACTTAAAAAGATAGTCACTCTATTTTTTATACTACGGGTATTGTGTGACTTTTGTGAAAGAAACGGGTCTTTAAAGAGTTAATGTATGAAGTACTTTGGGGATAAAAATCCGAACTTATTTAACATAAAGTAGAAAGTACCTTGTCTGAATAACTTGATTGTGTTGGGTTGTGATAGCCTTGTAATACTTTCTTGTGGATTTGATAAGTAAACATGTTAGGATGCTACGTGTGTTAGTATCTGGTGATGTTTGTGTAAAGGGGTTTCCCTTGTTGTGCTTATGTTATTTAACGATAAGCTGTTGTGTTATTATATCACATACCCCCCTTGACTTATTATCACAGGGCTTGCCACCCTTGATGCGGTCTATACGGCTGTATCGGTCTGTGTGACTATGCGGAGTGCGGGAGTTCGGGATTGATCATTCAAGTGTTTAGCCCGATCACGGATGCCCTATGCGATGCAATGGGACTATGCGGTCTATTGAGACTATGCGGTGCGGGAGTCGAGGAGAATGCCGGGGTTGTCTACCCCGTCGAGAATACCTCATGCGATGCGTGTGTGACTATACGGACTGCGGGAGTCCAGGATTAGGCACGCATAATGATACTATGGGCGATTGGCCTTGCTTCGATCATTCGCGGCCTAGAAAAGACCAGTTACAGTATATCTGTTTTGCTCTTGTTTATGTTGTGGCACTATGTGCAGTTTAACTGATTGTATTTGCAAATGGTTTTAGATACTTGATTTCATTTCAGTACTTTACAGTTTCACATACTTGGTACCTGTTGTACTGACCTCCTTCGGGGGGCTGCGTTCATGCCGCAGGTAGAGGTACACCAGTGTTGATCCTCGCTCTTAGGGTCACAGTTCAGCTTTTGGGAAGCTCCGTTTCTCCGGAGGCTTATCAGTGGTATAGTCCCCTGTCGTTGTAGGTACTTACATTCAGGGGTATGGCGGGGCCCTGTCCCGCCATTGTTGTCGTATCATTCTTAGAAGTGCATGTAATCTTGTTGTAGGCGAGTTGTAAAGGGATATGCTATTCTAGTTGATTTATATATATGCGAAAGGCAAGTTTTCTCAATTCGTTTCTTACTTCATAATATTTTCATGTCTTGTTTTATGTTCGTGATTTCTACGATGTATGGCTACTTGGGTGCGAGTAAGGCACGATCCACGGGCCGGTTGGGTCGTGACAAAAGTGGTATCGAGCGATTAATCCTCGGAAAGTGTCTGAACCGTATCGATGAAGTCTTGATTATCGGTGTGTTGTGCACCACACCAATAATCGAGGAAGCTATAGGATATTTAGGATTGGTTTCCATTCTTCTCACTCGAGATCGTGCCTTGAGGTGTTGTAAGTTGGACCTCTAACGTATTTCTTTCCACTACCGTTATGCCTCCGCGTGGCAAGCCGGGCCCGGGAGGCAAGGCGACCAAGGAGGCTGCGAGTAAATCTGAGGGTTGTACAAGAGTAATTCTTCAGTTAGGCTTGAGCATGGCCTGTGTACGGGCTTATGCGCAGCAGGCCAAGAAACGTAGAGATCGATTTATATATATGCCGAAAGGCAAGTTTTCTCAGATTACTGTTTCTTACTTCATAATATTTTCATGTCTTGTTTTATGTTCCGCTGATTTCTCTGATGTATGGCTACTTGGGTGCCCGGGTAAGGCACCAGTCACGGGCCCGGGTTCGGGTCGTGACAACAACAACCAAAAAGAATCGTTTTTCGACGAAACGTTTTCCAAACTTTGCGAAGGGAAAAATACGGCTATGTCATTTATTATTTTTGCGGATTTTTCCGAGAGATGAAATATTTTGGACCAACGAGAGGGCGACACTTGTCACCCTCAAGTTGGCGGATTTGTGGGCTTCATTTGGACGATTTCAAGGTCTTGGAGTAGGTAGGATATTTGTGATATTTTGTGTGGTAGTTGGATAAGGTACACATGGATGAATTCTCACCCTACACTTGCCTACCACTTGGCTTCATCTTGGCCATTGGTTGGCCTATAAATACCCCCCCCTAACTTGAAGGTTTTCTTCATCCACAAATTGTCTTCCAAGTCTCAAAATTCCCTCCTCTCTCTTGTAGTGTTTCTTCCAACGCCCTCTCCCCCTCTAGCCTAGTGGCTTCGGCCGAGAGCCCCCCCCCCCTTGGTAGAAAGTTGTCTTCCAAGTATAGTTACTATTCCTAAATACCTTAGCCCAAATCCCTTATAGTATTTAAGTAGAAGTTGTTAGAAACTTCTAAGGGTTGTTTGGAGCGGGTTGGAGCGCCCAGAGTAGGAGCTAAACGTTGCTCAGGATCGACATTTAAACTTGGATAATTATGGGCTTATCGAGGTAAATATCTTATCCCCCTATTGAAATTAGAGTTACATACTATTGAAGTATAAGAATTATGTATAAGTTATATACAAGGAAAGTATATAAGAAGAAGATTGAATCAGACTTACATAGACTGTATTTCTGATGAACTTGTGAAGTTTGTGGTAGGAAGTCACGCCCAATTTTCCGTAGAATCTTGTATCTAGATTTATTCTACAGAGTAGTCTAGACATTGATAGACTTGTATAACCGGTATAGGTTGAAGTACTGCGAGTAGCGTGTTCTACTTGAAAGGTGGACAAGGCTAGCCAGTTCTGGGTGGAGCGTTTTGCTAATAGTCGATAATCGTCGCGAGGTATGTGATTCTTCCTATCCTCTTGAGCATGATATTTTAAAAGAATATATATAGTACGGTAGACGTACGTGTGTTAACTGAACGTAGTTTTACGACAATGTCTTTTGACTTAAGCCTGAATAATAAGAATCTTGAAGTATTTCAAGAGAATTAAGAATCGTTTTTGAAAGAAGAGTAATAATTGGTTTTAAAAGATTAAGAGTTATACTAGCTTTATGGGAAGTTAGGTATAACGACTTAAGAGTGGTAAAAAGAATGGTTTACTGATCTTAAAAGATAAGAGACTTGACTGAATTGAATTAATATGAATTTTGTTAAAAAGTGTGAAACCTCATTCGTGAGTAATGAGTACTTGGTTCTTAAAAGGAATAATGTTTCTTGATTTCGAAATCGAATAAGTATCGAACAAACCACAGCAGCGCTAATAAAGGGAAATGTATTGACTAATAAAGTATTATGAAAACCAGTAGAAACCTCCATCTGCATAGAAGCTACGATGAGACAAAATGATATTACATTTCCTAGATCATGGCTGCTTTAATAAGATTGTTATAAACAAGAATAACCTACTCACACATAAGGCATATGTTTCTCAAATCGTTTTAAAGGAGAATTATATTATTAAGTGATTAAAACTATGAACTACGAAACCTTTCGAAAATGAGAAACTTGATCATTTGAAATTAGGCAAACTTGAACGTTTGGAAAATAATGTTGTTACTTGATTTTACAAAAGGAAGTATTTTGGTTTACTTAAAAAGATAGTCACTCTATTTTTATACTACGGGTATTGTGTGACTTTTTGTGAAAGAAGAGGATCTTTTAAAGAGTTAATGTATGAAGTACTTTGGGGATAAAAACCCGAACTTGTTAACATAAAGTAGAAAGTACCTTGTGTGAATAACTTGATTGTGTTGGTTTGTGATAGCCTTTTAATACTTTCTTGTTGATTTGATAAGTAAACATGTTAGGATGCTACGGGTGTTAGTATCTTGTGATGGTTGTGTAAAGGGGTTTCCCTTGTTGTGCTTATGTTGTTAAACAGTAAGCCCGTTGTACTGTTATTATATCACCTACCCCCTTGACTTGTTATACCGAGGGCTTGCCACCCTTGATGCGGGTCTATACGGCCTATGCAGTCTGTGCGACTATGCGGAACTGCGGGAGTTCCAGGATTGATCATTCCGGGTGTTTTATCCCGATGCGGGGGATGCCCTATGCGGTCTGTGTGACTATGCGGTCTATGAGACTATGCGGATCGCGAGTCCAGAGGTACCGGGGTTAGCTACCCCGGCGATGAATACCTCACGCGGTGCATGTGACCTATGCGATCGCGGGAAGTCCAGGATTAGGCACGCATAATGATACTATGGGCGATTGGCCTTGCTTCAATCATTCGCGGCCTAGAAAAGACCAGTTACATTATATCTACTTTGCTCTTGTTTATGTTGTGGCACTATGCGATTGAATCGTTGTATTTGCAAATGGCTTTAAATACATTGATTTTACTTTTCGATTTCACATACTTGGTACTGTTATCGACCTCCTTGAGGCTGCGTTCATGCCGCAGTAGAGGTACACCGATCGTCGATCCTCGCCTTAGGATCACGATTCGGCGTGGGAAGCTCCGTTTCTCCGGAGGCTTATCTTTGGTATAGTCTCCTGTTGTTGTAGGTGCTTACATTCAGGGGTATGGCGGGGCCCTGTCCCGTCGTTGTTTTTGTAAAACTCTTAGAGGTCTGTAGTCCTGTTGTAAAGTTGGGATGTAACTGTTCATTCTTGAGATATTTATATACTTGCTGAAAGGTACTCTTTTATTGGATAAACTGTGTCTCTTTTACATTGGTTTCATGTCTTGTTTTTATATTCCGCTGATTACTCTGATGTATTGTTATACCCCGTATTTCCAGAGTATGTACGTGAGGACGTACGTAGAAAAGTTTGAACTTTAAGTAGGCTTGGACGAAAATATTTTGTGCACAACACCCGATTAGAATCGTTTTTCGACGAAACGTTTTACATAACTTGCGAAGGGAAAATTCCGGCTATGTCATTTAGTATTTTTGCGGATTTTTCCGAGAGACGAAATATTTTGGACCAACAAGAGGGCGACACTTGGCACCCTCTAATTGGTGGACTTTAGGCGCAATTGGACGAAATGGAGAGTGGGAGTAGGTAGGATATTTTGTGATATTTGTGTGGTAGATGGATAAGGTGCACATGGATGAATCTTGACCCTACACTTGCCTTGCACTTGGCATGATCTTGGCCATTGGTTGGCCATTGCTTGACCTATAAATACCCCTTAGTTGAAGACATTTCTTCATCCACAAACCATTTTCTAAGTCTTGAAAATCCCGTCCCCCTCGTGGTAGTGTTTCGTGCAAACACCCCCATCGAGAAGGCCCTTGGCCTAGAGCCCTCCCTTGGCCGAAAGTATCCCCCCCTCCTAGTGGTGCTAGCCGAGGGGTACCCCCCCCCCCTTTTGCCTAGTTGTTCTCAAAAAAATACACCCCCACCTTGGTAGAAATACTCTCTAAGTATTGTTACTATTCCAAATTACCTTGGCCCATATACCTTGTAGTATTCCAAGGTTACACTTATACAAAAAGCCCAGAAATACTATTATACTTCCCTTCAGTCACAAAACACAACCCTAAGGAAATCTCCATAGTTGGATGGAGTATTAAGAAGAAGTTGCGTAGAACTTCTAAGGGTTGTTTGGAGCGGGTTGGAGCACCCGGAGTAGGAGCTAAACATTGCTCAGGATCGACATTAAACATTGGATAATTTTGGGCTTACCGAGGTAAATATCTTGTCCTTTTATTGTAATTGGAAATTACATACTGTAGTATATAAATGAATATAAGATTCATAGAAGGTAGTTGAACTGTTATAGAAGAATATTAAAGAAGAAGGACTAAACTGTACTTACATAGGACTGTATTTACAGTAGACTGTGTAGCTTAACGGGTAGGGAAGTGCTGCCCGATTTTCCGTAAATAGAGAACCTACTGATTATTCTGCAGAGTAGTCTAGCTATTGATAGAATCATATAACCTTTATAGGTTGAATGTTCTGCGAGTAGCATGTGCTACTTGAGAGATGGACAAGGCTAGCCGGGTTATAGCCGTGGAGCGTTTTACTAATAGTCGATAATCGTCGCGAGGTATGTGATTCTTCCTATCCTCTTGAGCATGATATTTTAAAGAATATATATATAGTACGGTAGACGTACGTGTGTTAACTGAATAATAATTGCGGCAATGTTTTTTGACTTAAGCCTGAATAATAATTGCGGCAATGTCTTTTGACTTAAGCCTGAATAATAATTGCGGCAATGCCTTTTGACTTAAGCCTGAATAATAAGAATCTTGAAGTATTTCAAAAGAATACTGAATCATTTTTAACAGAAGAGTAATACTTGGTTTTAAAACTTAAGAGTTATACTAGCTTTATGGGAAGTTAGGTATAACGACTTAAGAAAGATAAAAAGAAGGGTTTATTAATTTTAGAAGTTAAGAGACTTGATCTTAAAAGATAAGAGACTTGACTTAAAGGAATTAATATGAATTTTGTTAATAAGTGTGAAACCTCATTCGTGAGTAATGAGTACGTGGTTTTTAAAATGGGATAATGTTTTACTGATTTCGGAAATCAGAATAAGTATCGAACAAACCATTGCAGCGCTAATAAAAGGAAATGTACTGAATAATTAACTATTATTAAAACCAGTAGAAACCTCCATCTGCATAGAAGCTAAGATGAGACAAAATGATATTACATTTCCTAGATCATGGCTGCTTTAATAAGATTGTTATAAACAAGAATAACCCACTCACATATAAGGCATATGTTTCTCAAATCGTTTTAAAGGAGAATTATATCATTAAGTGATTAAAACTATGAACTACGAAACCTTTCGAAAATGAGAAACTTGAGCATTTGAAATTAGGCAAACTTGAACGTTTGGAAAATAATGTTGTTAATTGATTTTACAAAAGGAAGTGTTTTGGTTTACTTAAAAAGATAGTCACTCTATTTTAATACTACGGGTATTGTGTGACTTTTGAAACGGATCTTTTAAAGAGTTAATGTATGAAGTACTTTGGAGATAAAAACCCGAAAGTGTTAACATAAAGTAGAAAGTACCTTGCGTGAATAACTTGATTGTATTGGTTTGTGATAGCCTTGTAATACTTTCTTGTTGATTTGATAAGTAAACATGTTAGGATGCTACGTGTGTTACTATCTGGTGATGTTTGTGTAAAGGGGTTTCCCTTGTTGTGCTTATGTTGTTTAACGATAAGTTGTTATGTTATTATATCACATACCCCCTCGACTTATTATACCGAGGGCTTGCCACCCTTGATGCGGGTCTTTACGGCCTATGCGGTCTATGTGACTATGCGGAGCAGCGGTATGCTCCAGGATTGATCATTCCGGGTGTTTTATCCCGATGCGGGGGATGCCCTATGCGGTCTGTGTGACTATGTGGTCTATTGAGACTATGCGGATTGCGGGAGTCCAGGAGGGTACCGGGGTTAGCTACCCTCGACGCAGTCTATACGACCTACGCGTCTATGTGTGACCATGCGTCGCGGAAGTCGAGGATTAGGCACGCATAATGATACTATGGGCGTCGACCTTGCTTCGATCATTAGCGGCCTAGAAAAGACCGATTCTGATATCTATTTCACTCTTGATTGATGTTGTGGGCGTGAGACCCATAGTTATATTTGAGTGATGACTTTGAGGGCGTGAGTCCCTGACTTGACATGACTGCTTATTTATTGTGAACTGTAGTTTGGTTATCATACATGTCTCCTGCTTTATATAGACTACTATGATTTCATTTACGTATTTTCGCCACATACTTGGTACTGTTATCGACTCTCGGGCTGCGTTCATGCCGCAGTAGAGGTACACCGCCGTTGATCCTCGCTCTTAGGGTCACAGCTCAGCGTTTGGGAAGCTTCTCTCGAGGCTTATCGGTGGTATAATCCCGCCGTAGTAGGTACTTACATTCAGGGTATGGCGGGCCCCGTCCCGCCATTATTGTCATATCATTCTTAGAGGTCCATGTAAATGCTGTAGGCGTAATTGTAAAAAGGGATGTAATCGTTTCTAATTGATATATATATATATATGCCGCAAGGCAAGTTTTTCTCGAATAAGCATTTTCACTTCACTTTATTCATGTCTTGTTTTATATTCCACGATTACTCGATGTATGGCTACTTGGGTGCCCGGTAAGGCACCAACACGCCCGTGTTCGGTCGTGACAAAAGTGGTATCGAGCGATTAATCCTCGGAAAGTGTCTACGCACCGTATCTAGTAAGTCTTGATTATCGGTATGTTGTGCACCATACCAATAATCGTGAGGCTATAGGATATTTAGGATTGGTTTCCATTCTTCTCACTCGAGATCGTGCCTTAGAGCCGTGTTATAAGTTGGACCCTCTAACGTATTTCTTTCCTACCGCTATGCCTCGCGTAAGGCAACCCGCCCAAGAGGCAAGGCAGCCGTGAGCTGCGAGTTAGTCTGAGGTTACGAGGCGCATGCCCAATCATCACCGAGGTGGTGTTTCATTCGGGAGTTCTGCAACGCCACCACCCAAGTGAGTTTAGCACGGGCGCAATTCCCATCGCGGCCATGATGTATGAGCCTTCGCCGACCGTGAACAAAGAATATGGATTAAAAGGAATGGACCTGTTACTAGCTAGGATTTTAGCAAACAGAGAATATAGAGTGCACCGATATATCCCGGGTCTTGATGACTATCTAAAGGAAGGATGTGCAAGAGTAGCTCTTCAGTCAGGCTTGAGCATGGCCTGTGTACGGGCTTATGCGCAGCAGGCCGAGAAACGTAGGGATCAACGGGTTAACCAAAATCAGCAGAGGAGGGCCAGAACAGCAGGGTCCTTTGGTAACTTTCGAGGCGAATCGCCTCGGCAGACCGATATGCGCCTCCGCGAGCAGTGGTCCTCCGCGGTGGTTCGGGGCGTTCAGGGTATTTAGGAGTTGGTCAGAACTCCAGGGTTTCTGGTTCACAGATTTACATAGGTTCTAGCCAGCCAGATTCAGTTTTCCCCAGTGTTCACACTGTGACAGACGTCATCCCGAGGAATGTCGTCTTTTTGTTGGAGCTTGTTATACTTACGGCCAGCAGGGCCATTTTTTGCGAGGAATTGTCCGACTAAAGGTGGCGCGGATGTAGAGACTCAGCCTTCAGGATCAGTGGCTAGTTAATCACCTTCCCTAGCTATCGCCTACGGCGGTGATTGATTAGAACGCGACAAAGGAAGTGAAGCGGTAGATACATGTATATCCTTGAACCTCAGAGATTGTAGGTGTGATAAGATAAGCGTATCTTAAGTGTTATGTTCGGATAACATAAGTGTTAATTGTGATTAGAAATCATGGTTAGTTAACCGTAAGATTGGGGCGAGAAAGTGTGAGCCTTAGAGTTTTATACGTAGAGACCTTAGAGGTAAGGCCATCTCGAGTAAAAGATGTATTTTTTTATTTATGTGTTTTGACCCTTATCGGAGTGCATAGTGCACGTGAGATTTAGTTGTATAATAAGTCCCTGAGAAGTGTGGAATGAAAGAGGGTAGTTGAACTAAGAAGACCACTAGGTTTTCGTGAATTGATTAGTGAGATCGTTCCGGATCGGGGAACAAGAGTTTTTGCGCGATAGCGGTCGTTGAGGACCGACGCGGGTCAACCCGTGACTGTTTTGTGGTGGGGTCGGGCCGGTGGTCCTCCAGTGGTAGGGTCACGAGGGTGTTAGGCCCAAGTTTAGTTAACCATCGTATGAGTTCGTGGATCCGTTCAACCAGTAGTCGGGCCAATGAGGTCAGCCCGTATTGTCTTTCAGTCAAGATCGTTTACTCAGCAGAGGGTTATGCGAGATGTTATGTATCAGGAAGGTTGTAAGGGTGCACGAGGCGCCTACTTTCACCTTATGACGCATGTGAAGCCTGTGTGGCTATTTCGTTTTCCAAGTTTTACCAGCAGGTTAGGATCTCAGTGAGTCTCAGACCGCATTCGCCTCGGCCGATGTTTGGATTTCGGGGTAGCTGTGAGTATTGTTGCCTCCTGTTGAGGGAGTGCTTTTATAACTACCATTTCAGTATTCGGATATCGCCTTACGAAGCCTCGTAGGGGCGGAAGTGTAAGTTGTCGGTCGATTGGTTCGATGTTGGCAAAGTTCAGATAGTGGGTTCATACTTGTTTCGGCAGGATGGGGATAGGGTGAAGCCTATCCAGGAGAGGTTATCGACAGCTCAGAATCAACAGAAGTCGTGCGGATGATCGGCGACGACGCTTGGAGTTCAGGTTGACGGTGGGTCTTCTTGAAGGTACCACCCCGGAAGGGTGTGACGAGATTCGGAAAACAGAGGAAACTTAGCCCGAGTTACTTTGGGCCTTTTCAGGTCATGTGAAGAGTAGGCCAGGTTGCCTATATGTTAGCTTTTGCCGTCCGACTTAGGAGGCAGTATGTCCGGTCCTTCATGTTGTTAGGTTCGGAAAAGTATCGGAGATCCATCCAGAGTATTCCCGGTTATGATGATCAAGTTGGAGGTAGTAACCCAGAGATTTTTGAAATTGATGCAGTAACAGAAATGTGGTAAGTTATGAGAAGGAGTTCGTGTGTACGATAAGGGTACGACGAGTAAGGGAAGAAGCGAGCATGTGTTAAGAACATAGATGTGATCTTTTCTTTTGTAAAGTGAAGGTGTGAGGGGAGTACCTTTTAGCCCTTGGGTGGGAGTTTTTGTGATATTAGAGGTGATTCCTCGTGGACTTGGATGTCGATTTGCGCAGGTGTTTTTCTGTGGCCATGTGTGGCATTTGCAAGCTTGTTAAGCTATGAGGAACTTCATCGTTATCCGTCTTGAGAAGGAACATTCGGGACGAATGTTTCTAAGGAGGGGAGAATGTTATACCCCGTATTTCCAGAGTATGTACGTGAGGACGTACGTAGAAAAGTTTGAACTTTAAGTAGGCTTGGACGAAAATATTTTGTGCACAACACCCGATTAGAATCGTTTTTCGACGAAAACGTTTTACATAACTTGCGAGGGAAAATTCCGGCTATGTCATTTAGTATTTTTGCGGATTTTTCCGAGAGACGAAATATTTTGGACCAACAAGAGGGCGACACTTGGCACCCTCTAATTGGTGGACTTTGGGGCGGCAATTGGACGAAATGGAGAGTGGGAGTAGGTAGGATATTTTGTGATATTTGTGTGGTAGATGGATAAGGTGCACATGGATGAATCTTGACCCTACACTTGCCTTGCACTTGGCATGATCTTGGCCATTGGTTGGCCATTGCTTGACCTATAAATACCCCCTTAGTTGAAGACATTTCTTCATCCACAAACCATTTTCTAAGTCTTGAAAATCCCTTCCCCCTCTTGGTAGTGTTTCGTCCAAACACCCCCCTCCCCCTTTGAGAAGGCCCCTTGGCCGAGAGCCCCCTCCCCCTTGGCCGAAAGTATCCCCCCCTCCTAGTGGTGCTAGCCGAGGGGTACCCCCCCCTTTGCCTAGTTGTTCTCAAAAAATACACCCCCACCTTGGTAGAAATACTCTCTAAGTATTGTTACTATTCCAAAATACCTTGGCCCATATACCTTGTAGTATTCCAAGGTTACACTTATACGAAAAGCCCAGAAATACTATTATACTTCCATTCAGTCACAAAACACAACACTAAGGAAATCTCCATAGTTGGATGGAGTATTAAGAAGAAGTTGCGTAGAACTTCTAAGGGTTGTTTGGAGCGGGTTGGAGCACCCGGAGTAGGAGCTAAACGTTGCTCAGGATCGACATTAAACATTGGATAATTTTGGGCTTACCGAGGTAAATATCTTGTCCTTTTATTGTAATTGGAAATTACATATTGTAGTAGTATAGAAATGAATATAAGATTCATAGAAGGGAGTTGAACTGTTATAGAAGAATATAAAAGAAGAAGGACTAAACTGTACTTACATAGGACTGTATTTACAGTAGACTGTGTAGCTTAACGGGTAGGGAAGTGCTGCCCGATTTTCCGTAAATAGAGAACCTACTGATTATTCTGTAGAGTAGTCTAGCTATTGATAGACTCGTATAACCTTTATAGGTTGAATGTTCTGCGAGTAGCATGTGCTACTTGAGAGATGGACAAGGCTAGCCGGGTTATAGCCGTGGAGCGTTTTGCTAATAGTCAATAATCGTCGCGAGGTATGTGATTCTTCCTATCCTCTTGAGCATGATATTTTAAAGAATATATATATAGTACGGTAGACGTACATGTGTTAACTGAATAATAATTGCGGCAATGTCTTTTGACTTAAGCCTGAATAATAATTGCGGCAATGTCTTTTGACTTAAGCCTGAATAATAATTGCGGCAATGCCTTTTGACTTAAGCCTGAATAATAAGAATCTTGAAGTATTTCAAAAGAATACTGAATCATTTTTAACAGAAGAGTAATACTTGGTTTTAAAACTTAAGAGTTATACTAGCTTTATGAGAAGTTAGGTATAACGGCTTAAGAAAGATAAAAAGAAGGGTTTATTAATTTTAGAAGTTAAGAGACTTGATCTTAAAAGATAAGAGACTTGACTTAAAGGAATTAATATGAATTTTGTTAATAAGTGTGAAACCTCATTCGTGAGTAATGAGTACGTGGTTTTTAAAATGGGATAATGTTTTACTGATTTCGGAAATCAGAATAAGTATCGAACAAACCATTGCAGCACTAATAAAAGGAAATGTACTGAATAATTAACTATTATTAAAACCAGTAGAAACCTCCATCTGCATAGAAGCTAAGATGAGACAAAATGATATTACATTTCCTAGATCATGGCTGCTTTAATAAGATTGTTATAAACAAGAATAACCCACTTACATATAAGGCATATGTTTCTCAAATCGTTTTAAAGGAGAATTATATCATTAAGTGATTAAAACTGTGAACTACGAAACCTTTCGAAAATGAGAAACTTGAGCATTTGAAATTAGGCAAACTTGAACGTTTGGAAAATAATGTTGTTAATTGATTTTACAAAAGGAAGTGTTTTGGTTTACTTAAAAAGATAGTCACTCTATTTTAATACTATGGGTATTGTGTGACTTTTGAAACGGATCTTTTAAAGAGTTAATGTATGAAGTACTTTGGGGATAAAAACTCGAAAGTGTTAACATAAAGTAGAAAGTACCTTGCGTGAATAACTTGATTGTGTTGGTTTATGATAGCCTTGTAATACTTTCTTGTTGATTTGATAAGTAAACATGTTAGGATGCTACGTGTGTTAGTATCTGGTGATGTTTGTGTAAAGGGGTTTCCCATGTTGTGCTTATGTTGTTTAACGATAAGCTGTTATGTTATTATATCACACACCCCCTTGACTTATTATACCGAGGGCTTGCCACCCTTGATGCGGGTCTATACGGCCTATGCGGTCTATGTGACTATGCGGAGCAGCGGTATGCTCCAGGATTGATCATTCCGGGTGTTTTATCCCGATGCGGGATGCCCTACGCGGCCCGCGTGACTATGCGGTCTATTGAGACTATGCGGATTGCGGGAGTCCGGGAGGGTACCGGGTTAGCTACCCCGACGCGTCTATACGACCTATGCGGGTCTATGTGTGACCTATGCGAGTGCGGAAGTCGTGATTAGGCACGCATAATGATACTATGGGCGATCGGCCTTGCTTCGATCATTAGCGGCCTAGAAAATACCGATTCTGATATCTATTTCACTTGATTGATGTTGTGGCGTGAGACCCATAGTTATATTTGAGTGATGAATTTGAGGCGTGAGTCCACGACTTGACATGATCGCTTATTTATTGTGAATCAGTTTGGTTATCATACATGTCTCCGCTTTATATAGACTACTATGATTTCATTTACGATTTTCGCCACATACTTGGTACTGTTGTCTTGACCTCCGGGCTGCATTCATGCCGCAGGTAGAGGTACACCAGTCGTTGATCCTCTCTCTTAGGGTCACAGTTCAGCGTTTGGGAAGCTCCGTTTCTCCGGAGGCTTATCGGTGGTATAATCCCCTGTCGTAGTAGGTACTTACATTCAGGGGTATGGCGGGGCCCTGTGCCGCCATTGTTGTCATATCATTCTTAGAGGTCTGTAGTACTGTTGTGGACAGAATTGTAAAAAAGTGATGTAACTGTTCTAGTTGATATATATATATATGCCGCAAGGAAAGTTTTTCTCAGATAACTGTTTTTCACTTCACTTTATTCATGTCTTGTTTTATATTCCGCTGATTACTCTGATGTATGGCTATTTGGGTGCCCGGGGTAAGGCACCAGTCATGGGCCCGGGTTCGGGTCATGACATGTATGTCTACTTGGGTGCCCGGGTAAGGCACCAGTCACGGGCCCGGGTTCGGGTCGTGACAATATGTGCGTTGCGTAGAATGATTATGAGTTACCATGAGTTGGTTAAGCCTTAATAATTACTTGGAAGGTGTGAAACAGTTTATTGAATCCACACATAGGCTTTATATATGTACTTATTTGGAATAGTCAAGAGGTAATGAACTGACCAAGATTGTGATAGACTCTTGAAAGATCAGGTTTAATTGACTTATGGACATACCATGTTATTAGATTAAGCTATCACGACCCGACCTCGGGCCCGCGACTGGTGCCTTACCCCGGACACCCTAGTGATACAACATCAGAGAAAATCAGCGGAAATAAAAACTTTAACATGAAACAAGATATAACATAAGAAAATAGGCTAACCAAAACGGTAACCTTTCTGTATATAAATTAAAAACTTGAACAGTTACATCCTTTACAAACCCTGCCCACAACAGTACTACAGACCTCTAAGAGTTTTTATAACAACTATGGCGGGATAGGGCCCTGAATGTACAAGTACCTACAATGACAGGGAACCATACCAAAAGATAAGCCTCCGGAGAAATGGAGCTTCCCAAAACGCTGAACTGCGATCCTATGAGCGAGGATCAACAACTGGTGTAGCTCTACCTGCGGCATGAACGCACTTCAAGGGGTCGATAACAAAATTAAGTATGTGAAATCGAAAATACGTAATGAAATAACATTTCATCATTTTATAAAACCATTTCGCAATAAGTAAATGATTATGTCAAGTAAAGACGATGTCCTCAAAATCATCACTACACATAACTATGGGTCTCACACCCACAATATCAATCATGCGTGGAACTCCTCCTCACCGCTGGCGTACATGATGTAAAACAACACCCGTATGTGTACATGAACACTAGATCCACTGCGTCGCTATCAAACCGATCGGGCGAGTAGAATAGCTAACTACCGATTGTCACACCTCGAACCGGCCCGTGGATCGTGTCCTACAGGCACCCTTCTACCTTAACAATACAAGTAAATCGGAACTTAAATAACACCTCATTTTTTTAAAACATACGTGCTAGGGCAAAGCCGGCAAAGTGCGGATATACATAAACAAAAGACACTACACCGCATACGAGTCCAATCCCACATATGAATACGCACTCTGGAGTTAAATCAACTATGACGGACAAGGCCCGCATCCATAATCAGTAAAAGCACATCGAAAGAACTTATACCAAAAGATAAACTCCCGAATGTAGGAACTATCCAAAAATCGAGCGGTCCTACACTGCCGATCACCAAATGCGTACCTAAACTGCGGCATGAACGCAGCCCCGGCGAGGTCAAGACGAAGAATGTACCAAGTATGTGAAATGCGTAATAAAATCATAACGATCTAAATAAAACAGAGACATGTATGATATCCAACCTACAAGACATAACACATAAGCAAATATATCAAGTCGGGACGCAGCCCTCAAAGTCATTACTCAAATATAGCCACGGGTCTCACACCCATAATATCAATCATGCCCGTGGAAATCCTTCCTCACCGCGATCCATGATGTAATAACACCAATAAGGATACATGAACACCAAATCCACTGTGTCCTAAATACCACGTGGTCTCATGCCCTAATCCCACATCGTAAAAGCATGACCATGGTAACACAAACAAATCCAGTGGACATATATGATAATCAAATTACAACACATTGTGCCTTACTAACAATGAGTAAACAAGAGTATCCTTACAATATAAACTAGGAAGCTCATGATCAAACAGACCATCCGCCCGCAGATCATTTAGCCATCCTACTCGGGACTATTTCACGCGTAGGCGCGTGGACCCGCGTGAGGTAGTCCTCGCAGGGGACAATTTCACCCGCATAAGCCCTTACGGACTACATGAGGTAGTCCTCGCATAGGCTGGACCCGCCCGCATGGGACTATTTCACCCGCATAAGCCCTACGGACTCGCATGAGGTATTCCTCAGATCGTGGGTAGCAAATCCACTAATTATGCAAATGCCACCAACCCGGAATGACCCCAAACGACCGATATAACAATAGCACACAACCGGTATTTCCAGACACATAGGCAAATCCTTAATTACAAGCCAAAGTCCTTACTAAGGCACACTTAGAATAATTCTCTTTAACAAGCCAAAGTACTTATCAAGGCACACTTAGACAAATTCTCAATTTATCAAGCCAAAGTACTAATCAAGGCATACATAGAATAATTCTCTTTTAACAAGTCAAAGTACTTATCAAGGCACACTTAGACAAATTCTCAATTTATCAAGCCAAAGTACTAATCAAGGCATACATAGAATAATTCTCTTTTAACAAGTCAAAGTACTTATCAAGGCACACTTAGACAAATTCTCAATTTATCAAGCCAAAGTACTAATCAAGGCATACATAGAATAATTCTCTTTTAACAAGTCAAAGTACTTATCAAGGCACACTTAGACAAATTCTCAATTTATCAAGCCAAAGTACTAATCAAGGCATACATAGAATAATTCTCTTTTAACAAGTCAAAGTACTTATCAAGGCACACTTAGACAAATTCTCAATTTATCAAGCCAAAGTACTAATCAAGGCATACATAGAATAATTCTCTTTTAACATGTCAAAGTACTTATCAAGGCACACTTAGACAAATTCTCAATTTATCAAGCCAAAGTACTAATCAAGGCATACATAGAATAATTCTCTTTTAACAAGTCAAAGTACTTATCAAGGCACACTTAGACAAATTCTCAATTTATCAAGCCAAAGTACTAATCAAGGCATACATAGAATAATTCTCTTTTAACAAGTCAAAGTACTTATCAAGGCACACTTAGACAAATTCTCAATTTATCAAGCCAAAGTACTAATCAAGGCATACATAGAATAATTCTCTTTTAACAAGTCAAAGTACTTATCAAGGCACACTTAGACAAATTCTCAATTTATCAAGCCAAAGTACTAATCAAGGCATACATAGAATAATTCTCTTTTAACAAGTCAAAGTACATATCAAGGCACACTTAGACAAATTCTCAATTTATCAAGCCAAAGTACTAATCAAGGCATACATAGAATAATTCTCTTTTAACAAGTCAAAGTACTTATCAAGGCACACTTAGACAAATTCTCAATTTATCAAGCCAAGTACTACATACGTACATTCTTTTATAAAAGACTCCTTTCTATGTAAAGCCCCCAAGATACTAACACCCGTAGTATCAAGGCGTGTCTATTTTTCAAAATAAGTTACTACACTTTTAGAAAACTCATTTCAAAGCTTGAAATCAAGTAACTCCAAATTTTCACAATCTAGGCAACTTATGCCGATTTAATCAAAATAGACAACTTTCTAAACCTTCCATAAAGCCGTTATAACCAACTTCCCATAAAGCCGTTATAACCCTTTATGGTTTTAGACGTATCCATTCCTTCAATAACCAAGAGACTTATACTATTAAAACCAAGTATCACATACTTACAAATCAAGTTCTTAACTTTCAAAATACTTCAAGTCTCTTAATAGTTAGAAAACAAGTTTTCTTCTACTTTTTAAACCTCAAGTAACTTCACCCTTAACGCAAGTTACTTCTCTTAAATCATGTCATTTCTCCTCTTTTAAAATCAAATAAGTAAATCACTCCTTTGACTCCCCTAAAGTCATTATAATGACCTTTAGGTTTTAGAACTAAGGCACTAGCCAAAAGATTTGGAAACCACTTCCTTTTCAAGTCTCTATGTACTTTAAGAAAAATACCTTCACTTTTAAGAATCCAAACTTCCCTAAGGAAATGGATTATACTACTTACAATTTAAACATCAAAGTACACTCAAGGAAGTACATAGAACAAATTCTATTTTAGGCAATCCAAATACAAGCAAGGAATGGATCATTCAAGGAGTAGAACTTACTTTCTTTATTCTAAGGAATCATGCTAGAAGAAGAGATAGTTCACATACCTTTCGCTAAATCCTCAAGCTAAGCCGAATCGCTGCGTAGAAGTGTCAACCTAAAATGGTCACAACAAGACTATCAACTTCTAGTCTCTATGTAGAATAATACTAAGTATTTAGTCTCTAATTCTACGGAAAATCAGGCAGCACTTCCTTTGTTTCTACTCACTTTGCCACCTTTTTCAAGGCCGAATACAATAACCAACAAGCCACATTTAAGGCTCCAACAACAACCAAACAAAGGGGATTACACGCCTTACACCACGTGTAAAATTCCGCCCCACAATTCATACAAGGTAGTTCCATAATTAAAGCCATTCTCGGCCAACTTACAACCAACAACACTAAGTCTTTTCCAACCCTTTTCCAAATTCCAAGTTCTTAGGTCAACATGTTATTTAGTCATAGACAACATCAACAACTACAATTTCCTTCTTTATTCAACATGCGACGACTTAAACTAATAACCAACTTGAATTCCAATCTTAAAGCTAAACATGCTAGATTTCGGATTAGGGTTCCAATAGTCAAAATACTTATCAAACTTCATACTATATAACACATGCTTGCTAAAATCCATAGCTACAACAATAAGTAAGTCTTAACTACTAAAACGACAAAATTTATACCTTTCCAAGCCCTTAAAATTTCCAAGATCCAAAGTCGCGCCTTAGCAATTCTTAGCTCATTTCCTTAAGTCCCAATCCGCTCCAAGCATTCCTTAGAGGCCTATGAAGAACTCTTCTTCAAGTTCCAACTTCAAAGTTGAAGAACTCCCTTAGTTTCCGCCTTGCGACTAACGTGAAAATCGCTTTTTCGAAATCTTTCTATTGAGATATCCTTACAATACTCTTAGGAACCTTGGTTTAAAGTCTTATGGCTAATGGATCACAAACTAAAATTTTTGTGTGGGAATAATAGCAAACCCGAGAGGTCTCTTGTTTCGCACAAGTGTTCTCAAATTTTTCTAAGTGTTAAATGACAAGTCTTGCACTAGTAGTATACTTATAACACAATGGAGGGTTTAGATATCCACAAATGTGAGGCTAGGATGAAAATCACATGGATCAAGCTTATGTGGCAAGTTGACAAGTCAACAATGTCAAGCTTAGCAAGACTTATCTTCCAAGATGTTCAATGACCATAATACCCCTCCCCTAATTCGACCAAGACCACTTATGGGGGTGCCATGTGTCGCCTCTCATTCGTCCATAAAATTCTCAGAACCTCGTGGCCCCACAAAACGAAAAATTTCTGGTGGGCCCCACGTGACCAAATCCCTAAAAACAAATTTCCATAATATTACTAAGTCCCATACTCTTCAAATAATGTATTTTGAGAATCCAATTAACAACGAACATTTTTCCTTTCCGACATTCTAAGATTTTCGTCGGAAAAACAATTCTTCCTTTCGTACTAATTTCCAAGTCTTGTTTCCTTACGCATTCTCTTATATACATGTCCGGACTTACGGGGTATAACATTCTCCACTCCTTAGAAACATTCGTCCCCGAATGTTCTTAGTCGGTTGTCAAGCTATACAAACTCCGGCACAATCTCTACTATGCCTATCAATCAATACTCCACAAGACTAACGATGCCACACCTGGCCATCGCCTAACATACGTAAACATATCAATGGACTTTCCGTCCGCTACCCCTTCTCACAAAATCGAAGGTTACAGTTTCCTAGAACACGAGATCCTTAGAGGTTCCTTACTTGTCATACTTTCTCGTACTTTCAAACTTATCTAGTACACGTACAAAATCTCAAATATTGCTTCTATTCTCCAATCCTTGGAGTTACTAACCAAACTTGGCCATATAGTTACTTACATTCCCGTTAAGGCTCTTCTCGGTCCTTACGACCTAATTCCGGTGGAACGCATCCACAAACTTGTACAACAATTAATCAAACTTGGGCCTGACATCCTCAGGACCCTATCACATAACGGGACCATTTCTAACTGACATTACCCCATTCCATACTATCGGCTGACCCGAAATGAGTCCATAACCCGACTCACCGTCACACTTAACTCCTCATTCTTAGTCTGAAATAAATCTTTCTCTTATCTCAAGGTACTTCTTACCCCATCCCCTATTCACTAGAGGTTCGTCACATAAGCCAAAGTATTTCTTACCGTACAATCTTCCCTATCGGTCTTACACTTATACGGGGTAATTACAACTTGTGAACTCTACATAACTATAGTCTCGGTTCACCTATCGTTCTTGTCAACATTCTTACTTCTCACTTTACTAATCAAAGTATCCCTACCTCTGGGGTACTATCACTTACAACTGCTAGCACCGCTATCTTGGTCAATAACATAACTGCTTCCTTATGACCCTATAGTCTTCTCCTAACCGAAACCGGAGGCTCGTGCCGGGTCTCAAAACTCGCGCAAAAGAACTCGATCATGCGGAACAACATCCGGTATAACACAGGCATAAGCCCTATCAACTCTCTGAGTCCGACTAGTAGCTCTGTTACTCCTTTGCCCTTCTCGCGGCGCTGTCTCCTCGAGGCATAATTGTAACACAACAATACGTCAGAGAGGAATTTCTTACTAACACAGCTCTATGGCACGATCTTAGAGTGAGAAGAATAGAAACCAACTCCTAAATGTCCTGTAGCCTCATGTTTATGGGTGTGGCGCGCAACACACCGATAATCAAGACTCTACTAGACACGGTCTGTAGACATTCCGAGGATCGATCGCTTCGATACCACTCTGTCACACCCCGAACCCCGGGCCCGTGACTGGTGTCCTACCTGGGCACCCTTCTACCTTAACAATACAAGTAAACTGCGGAACTTAAATAACACCTCATTTTTTTTAAAACATACGTACGTGCTAGGGCAAAGCCGACAAGGCTGCCAGATATACATAAACAAAAGACACTACACCGTACATGAGTCCAATCCCACATATGAATACAGACCTCTAGGAGTTAAACTGAACTATGACGGGACAAGGCCCCGCCGTACCCATAATCGCACAAAAGCCTGCATCGAAAGAACTTATACCAAAAAGATAAACTCAACGAAGGAACTATCCAAAATTCCGAAAGGTGTCCTACACTGCCGATCACCAAATCAAGCTGCCTAAACTCGCGGCGTGAACGCACTTCAAGGAGGTCAAGACGAAGAATGTACCAAGTATGAATGAAATCGTAATAAAATCATAACATCTAAATAAAACATGAGACATGTATGATATCCAACCTACGATATAACACATAAGCTATATCAAGTCGTGACGCAGCCTCAAAGTCATTACTCAAATATAGCCATGGGTCTCACGCCCATAATATCAATCATGCCGTGGAAATCCTTCCTCACCGCGATCCATGATGTAATAACACCAATAAGGATACATGAACACCCGGGCCCCACCTGTGTCCTAAATACCACGTGGTCTCATGCCCTAATCCCACATCGTAAAAGCATGACCATGTGGTAACACAAACAAATCCGGGACATATATGATAATCAAATTACAACACATTGTGCCTTACTAACAATGAGAGTAAGTAGTATCCTTACAATATAAACTAGGAAGCTCATGATCAAACAGACCATCCGCCCGCAGATCATTTAGCCATCCTACTCGGGACTATTTCACCCACATAGCCGCGTGGACCCGCGTGAGGTATTCCTCGATAGGACTATTTCACCCGCGTAAGCCCTTACGCACTCGCATGAGGTATTCTCGCATAGGTCGGACCCGCGCACGGGACTATTTCACCCGCATAAGCACTATGGACTCGCATGAGGTATTCCTCGCATCGTGGTTAGCAAATCCACGTAATTATGCAAAGGCGACAAACCAGGGGAATGAACCCGAAACGACTTATATAACAATAGCACACCACCGGCTATTTCCGACACATAGGCAAATCCTTAATTACAAGCCAAAGTCCTTACCAAGGCACACTTAGAATAATTCTCTTTAACAAGCCAAAGTACTTATCAAGGCACACTTAGACAAATTCTCAATTTATCAAGCCAAAGTACTAATCAAGGCATACATAGAATAATTCCCTTTAACAAGTCAAAGTACTTATCAAGGCACACTTAGACAAATTCTCAATTTATCAAGCCAAAGTACTAATCAAGGCATACATAGAATAATTCTCTTTTAACAAGTCAAAGTACTTATCAAGGCACACTTAGACAAATTCTCAATTTATCAAGCCAAAGTACTAATCAAGGCATACATAGAATAATTCTCTTTTAACAAGTCAAAGTACTTATCAAGGCACACTTAGACAAATTCTCAATTTATCAAGCCAAAGTACTAATCAAGGCATACATAGAATAATTCTCTTTTAACAAGTCAAAGTACATATCAAGGCACACTTAGACAAATTCTCAATTTATCAAGCCAAAGTACTAATCAAGGCATACATAGAATAATTCTCTTTTAACAAGTCAAAGTACTTATCAAGGCACACTTAGACAAATTCTCAATTTATCAAGCCAAGTACTACATACGACATTCTTTTATAAAAGACTCTTTCTATGTAAAGCCCCAAGATACTAACACCCGTAGTATCAAGGCGTGTCTATTTTTCAAAATAAGTTACTACACTTTTAGAAAACTCATTTCAAAGCTTGAAATCAAGTAACTCCAAATTTTCACAATCTAGGCAACTTATGCCGATTTAATCAAAATAGACAACTTTCTAAACCTTCCATAAAGCCGTTATAACCAACTTCCCATAAAGCCGTTATAACCCTTTATGGTTTTAGACGATCCATTCCTTCAATAACCAAGAGACTTATACTATTAAAACCAAGTATCACATACTTACAAATCAAGTTCTTAACTTTCAAAATACTTCAAGTCTCTAATAGTTAGAAAACAAGTTTTCTTCTACTTTTAAACCTCAAGTAACTTCACCCTTAACGCAAGTTACTTCTCTTAAATCATGTCATTTCTCCTCTTTAAAATCAAATAAGTAAATCACTCCTTTGACTCCCTAAAGTCATTATAATGACCTTTAGGTTTTAGAACTAAGGCACTAGCCAAAAGATTTGGAAACCACTTCTTTTCAAGTCTCTATGTACTTTAAGAAAAATACCTTCACTTTTAAGAATCCAAACTTCCCTAAGGAAATGGATTATACTACTTACAATTTAAACATCAAAGTACACTCGGAAGTACATAGAACAAATTCTATTTTAGGCAATCCAAATACAAGCAAGGAATGGATCATTCAGGAGTAGAACTTACTTTCTTTATTCTAAGGAATCATGCTGAAGAGAGATAGTTCACATACCTTTCGCTAAATCCTCAAGCTGTCGAATACGCCGCACGCAGTGTTGTCAACCTAAAATGGTCACAACAAGACTATCAACTTCTAGTCTCTATGTAGAATAATACTAAGTATTTAGTCTCTAATTCTACGGAAAAACGGGAAGCAATTCCTTTGTTTCTACTCACTTTGCCACCTTTTTCAAGGCCGAATACAATAACCAACAAGCCACATTTAAGGCTCCAACAACAACCAAACAAAGGGGATTACACGCCTTACACCACGTGTAAAATTCCGTCCCACAATTCATACAAGGTAGTTCCATAATTAAAGCCATTCTACCAACTTACAACCAACAACACTAAGTCTTTTCCAACCCTTTTCCAAATTCCAAGTTCTTAGGTCAACATGTTATTTAGTCATGACAACATCAACAACTACAATTTCCTTCTTTATTCAACATGCGACGACTTAAACTAATAACCAACTTGAATTCCAATCTTAAAGCTAAACATGCTAGATTTCGGATTAGGGTTCCAATAGTCAAAATACTTATCAAACTTCATACTATATAACACATGCTTGCTAAAATCCATAGCTACAACAATAAGTAAGTCTTAACTACTAAAACGACAAAATTTATACCTTTCAAGCCCTTAAAATTTCCAAGATCCAAAGTCGCGCCTTAGCAATTCTTAGCTCCTTTCCTTAAGTTCCAATCCGCCCAAGCATTCCTGAGGCCTATGAAGAACCCTTCTTCGAGTTCCAACTTCAAAGTTGAAGAACTCCCTTAGTTTCCGCCTTGCGACTAACGTGAAAATACGTTTTTTCTGAAATCTTTCTATTGAGATATCCTTACAATACTCTTAGGAACCTTGGTTTAAAGTCTTATGGCTAATGGATCACAAACTAAAATTTTTTGTGTGGGAATAATAGCAAACCCGAGAGGTCTCGTTTCGCACAAGTGTTCTCAAATTTTTCTAAGTGTTAAATGACAAGTCTTGCACTAGTAGTATACTTATAACACAATGGAGGGTTTAGATATCCACAAATGTGAGGCTACGATGAAAATCACATGGATCAAGCTTATGTGGCAAGTTGACAAGTCAACAATGTCAAGCTTAGCAAGACTTATCTTCCAAGATGTTCAATGACCATAATACCCCTCCCCTAATTCGACCAAGACCACTTATGGGGGTGCCACGTGTCGCCCTCTCATTCGTCCATAAAATTCCGTAACCCTCGTGGGCCCCACAAAACGAAAAATTCCTCGGGTGGGCCCCACGTGACCAAATCCCTAAAAACAAATTTCCATAATATTACTAAGTCCCATACTCTTCAAATAATGTATTTTGAGAATCCAATTCTGAACAACGAACATTTTTCCTTTCCGACATTCGGAAGATTTTCCGTCGGAAAAACAATTCTTCCTTTCGTACTAATTTCCAAGTCTTGTTTCCTTACGCATATTCTCTTATACATGTCCCGGACTTACTGGTGTAACATTCTTCCCCCCTTAGAAACATTCGTCCCCGAATGTTCTTAGTCGGTTGTCAAGCTATACAAACTCCGGCACAATCTCTACTATGCCTATCAATCAATACTCCACAAGACTAACGATGCCACACCTGGCCATCGCCTAACATACGTAAACATATCAATGGACTTTCTTCCGCCTACCCCTTCTCACAAAATCGAAGGTTACAGCTTCAGAACACGAGATCCTTAGAGGTTCCTTTACTTGTCATACTTTCTCGTACTTTCAAACTTATCTAGTACACGTCTAAAATCTCAAATATTGCTTCTATTCTCCAACTTGAGTTACTAACCAAACTTGGCCATATAGTTACTTACATTACCGTTAAGGCTCTTCTCGGTCCTTACGACCTAATTCCGGTGGAACGCATCCACAAACTTGTACAACAATTAATCAAACTTGGGCCTGACATCCTCAGGACCCTATCACATAACGGGACCATTTCTAACTGACATTACCCCATTCCATACTATCGGCTGACCCGAAATGAGTCCATAACCCGACTCACCGTCACACTTAACTCCTCATTCTTAGTCTGAAATAAATCTTTCTCTTATCTCAAGGTACTTCTTACCCCATCCCCTATTCACTAGAGGTTCGTCACATAAGCCAAAGTATTTCTTACTGTACAATCTTCCCTATCGGTCTTACACTTATACGGGGTAATTACAACTTGTGAACTCTACATAACTATAGTCTCGGTTCACCTATCGTTCTTGTCAACATTCTTACTTCTCACTTTACTAATCAAAGTATCCCTACCTCTGGGGTACTATCACTTACAACTGCTAGCACCGCTATCTTGGTCAATAACATAACTGCTTCCCTCATGACCCTATAGTCTTCTCCTAACCGAGAAACTGGAGGCTCTGGTGCTGGGGTCTCAAAACCTGGCGCAAAAGAACTCGCCGACTGCGGAACAACATCCGGTATAACCTGGGCATAAGCCCTATCAACTCTCTGAGTCTGACTAGTAGCTCCTGCTACTCCTTTGCCCTTCTGGGCGGCTGTTGCCCTCCTTGGAGGCATAACTGTAACACAACAATACGTCAGAGAGGAATTTCTTACTAACACAGCTCTATGGCACGATCTTAGAGTGAGAAGAATAGAAACCAACTCCTAAATGTCCTGTAGCCTCCTGTTTATGGGTGTGGCGCGCAACACACCGATAATCAAGACTCTACTAGACACGGTCTGTAGACATTCCGAGGATCGATCGCTTCGATACCACTGTCACACCCAACCTCGCCCGTGGATCGTGTCCTACCAGGCACCCTTCTACCTTAACAATACAAGTAAATCGGAACTTAAATAACACCTCATTTTTTTAAACATACGTGCGTGCAGCAGGCAAAGCCGGCAAAGGCCGGATATACATAAACAAAAGACACTACACCGCATACGCAGTCCAATCCCACATATGAATACGCACTTAGGAGTTAAATCAACTATGACGGACAAGGCCCCGCCGCACCCATAATCGTACAAAAGCCTGCATCGAAGAACTTATACCAAAAAGATAAACTCCCAATGTAAGGAACTATCCAAAAATTACGGCGGTCCTACACTGCCGATCACCAAATCAGTACCTAAACTCACGGATGAACGCAGCCGGCGAGGTCGATGAAGAATGTACCAAGTATGTGAGCGATGTAATGTAATAAAATCATAACAGCCTAAATAAAACATGAGACATGTATGATATCCAACCTACGACATAACACATAAGCAGTCATATCAAGTCAGGGACGCAGGCCCTCAAAGTCATTACTCAAATATAGCCATGGGTCTCACGCCCATAATATCAATCATGCCCGTGGAAATCATTCCTCACTGCCGGCAGTCCATGATGTAATAACACCAATAAGGATACATGAACACCCAGTCCCACCTGTGTCCTAAATACCACGTGGTCTCGTGCCCTAATCCCACATCGTAAAAGCATGACCATAGGGTAACACAAACAAATCCGGGACATATATGATAATCAAATTACAACACATTGTGCCTTACTAACAATGAGAGTAAAATGAGTATCCTTACAATATAAACTAGGAAGCTCATGATCAAAACAGACCATCCGCGCGGATCATTTAGCCATCCTACTCGCGGGACTATTTCACCCGATAGCCGCGTGGACCCGCGTGAGGTATTCCTCGCATAGGACTATTTCACCCGCATAAGCCCTTACGGACTCGCATGAGGTATTCCTCGTGATAGGTCGGACCCGCCCGCACGGGACTATTTCACCCGCATAAGCCCTACGGACTCGCACGAGGTATTCCTCGCATCGTGGGTAGCAAATCCACTAATTATGCAAATGCCACCAAGCTGGAATGACCCAAACGACCGATATAACAATAGCACACAACCGGCTATTTCCAAAGACACATAGGCAAATCCTTAATTACAAGCCAAAGTCCTTACCAAGGCACACTTAGAATAATTCTCTTTAACACGCCAAAGTACTTATCAAGGCACACTTAGACAAATTCTCAATTTATCAAGCCAAAGTACTAATCAAGGCATACATAGAATAATTCTCTTTTAACAAGTCAAAGTACTTATCAAGGCACACTTAGACAAATTCTCAATTTATCAAGCCAAAGTATTAATCAAGGCATACATAGAATAATTCTCTTTTAACAAGTCAAAGTACTTATCAAGGCACACTTAGACAAATTCTCAATTTATCAAGCCAAAGTACTAATCAAGGCATACATAGAATAATTCTCTTTTAACAAGTCAAAGTACTTATCAAGGCACACTTAGACAAATTCTCAATTTATCAAGCCAAAGTACTAATCAAGGCATACATAGAATAATTCTCTTTTAACAAGTCAAAGTACTTATCAAGGCACAATTAGACAAATTCTCAATTTATCAAGCCAAAGTACTAATCAAGGCATACATAGAATAATTCTCTTTTAACAAGTCAAAGTACTTATCAAGGCACACTTAGACAAATTCTCAATTTATCAAGCCAAAGTACTAATCAAGGCATACATAGAATAATTCTCTTTAACAAGTCAAAGTACTTATCAAGGCACACTTAGACAAATTCTCAATTTATCAAGCCAAAGTACTAATCAAGGCATACATAGAATAATTCTCTTTTAACAAGTCAAAGTACTTATCAAGGCACACTTAGACAAATTCTCAATTTATCAAGCCAAAGTACTAATCAAGGCATACATAGAATAATTCTCTTTTAACAAGTCAAAGTACTTATCAAGGCACACTTAGACAAATTCTCAATTTATCAAGCCAAAGTACTAATCAAGGCATACATAGAATAATTCTCTTTTACAAGTCAAAGTACTTATCAAGGCACACTTAGACAAATTCTCAATTTATCAAGCCAAAGTACTAATCAAGGCATACATAGAATAATTCTCTTTTAACAAGTCAAAGTACTTATCAAGGCACACTTAGGCAAATTCACAATTTATCAAGCCAAGTACTACATACGTACATTCTTTTATAAAAGACTCCTTTCTATGTAAAGCCCCCAAGATACTAACACCCGTAGTATCAAGGCGTGTCTATTTTTCAAAATAAGTTACTACACTTTTAGAAAACTCATTTCAAAGCTTGAAATCAAGTAACTCCAAATTTTCACAATCTAGGCAACTTATGCCGATTTAATCAAAATAGACAACTTTCTAAACCTTCCATAAAGTCGTTATAACCAACATCCCATAAAGCCGTTATAACCCTTTTATGGTTTTAGACGTATCCATTCCTTCAATAACCAAGAGACTTATACTATTAAAACCAAGTATCACATACTTACAAATCAAGTTCTTAACTTTCAAAATACTTCAAGTCTCTTAATAGTTAGAAAACAAGTTTTCTTCTACTTTTTAAACCTAAAGTAACTTCACCCTTAACGCAAGTTACTTCTCTTAAATCATGTCATTTCTCCTCTTTTAAAATCAAATAAGTAAATCACTCCTTTGACTCCCCTAAATTCATTATAATGACCTTTAGGTTTTAGAACTAAGGCACTAGCCAAAAGATTTGGAAACCACTTCCTTTTCAAGTCTCTATGTACTTTAAGAAAAATACCTTCACTTTTAAGAATCCAAACTTCCCTAAGGAAATGGATTATACTACTTACAATTTAAACATCAAAGTACACTCAAGGAAGTACATAGAACAAATTCTATTTTAGGCAATCCAAATACAAGCAAGGAATGGATCATTCATGAGTAGAACTTACTTTCTTTATTCTAAGGAATCATGCTGTAAGGAGATAGTTCACATACCTTTCGCTAAATCCTCAAGCTAAGCCGAATACGCCGTACGTAGAAGTGTCAACCCAAAATGGTCACAACAAGACTATCAACTTCTAGTCTCTATGTAGAATAATACTAAGTATTTAGTCTCTAATTCTACGGAAAATCGAGCAGCACTTCCTTTGTTTCTACTCACTTTGCCACCTTTTTCAAGGCCGGATACAATAACCAACAAGCCACATTTAAGGCTCCAACAACAACCAAACAACGGGATTACACGCCTACACCACGTGTAAAATTCCGCCCCACAATTCATACAAGGTAGTTCCATAATTAAAGCCATTCTCGGCCAACTTACAACCAACAACACTAAGTCTTTTCCAACCCTTTTCCAAATTCCAAGTTCTTAGGTCAACATGTTATTTAGTCATAGACAACATCAACAACTACAATTTCCTTCTTTATTCAACATGCGACGACTTAAACTAATAACCAACTTGAATTCCAATCTTAAAGCTAAACATGCTAGATTTCGGATTAGGGTTCCAATAGTCAAAATACTTATCAAACTTCATACTATATAACACATGCTTGCTAAAATCCATAGCTACAACAATAAGTAAGTCTTAACTACTAAAACGACAAAATTTATACCTTTCCAAGCCCTTAAAATTTCCAAGATCCAAAGTCGCGCCTTAGCAATTCTTAGCTCCTTTCCTTAAGTTCCAATCCGCTCCAAGCATTCCTTAGAGGCCTATGAAGAACCCTTCTTCGAGTTCCAACTTCAAAGTTGAAGAACTCCCTTAGTTTCCGCCTTGCGACTAACGTGAAAATACGTTTTTTCTGAAATCTTTCTATTGAGATATCCTTACAATACTCTTAGGAACCTTGGTTTAAAGTCTTATGGCTAATGGATCACAAACTAAAATTTTTTGTGTGGGAATAATAGCAAACCCGAGAGGTCTCTTGTTCTTGGCACAAGTGTTCTCAAATTTTTCTAAGTGTTAAATGACAAGTCTTGCACTAGTAGTATACTTATAACACAATGGAGGGTTTAGATATCCACAAATGTGAGGCTAGGATGAAAATCACATGGATCAAGCTTATGTGGCAAGTTGACAAGTCAACAATGTCAAGCTTAGCAAGACTTATCTTCCAAGATGTTCAATGACCATAATACCCCTCCCCTAATTCGACCAAGACCACTTATGGGGGTTCCACGTGTCGCCCTCTCATTCGTCCATAAAATTCCGTAACCCTCGTGGGCCCCACAAAACGAAAAATTCCTCGGGTGGGCCCCACGTGACCAAATCCCTAAAAACAAATTTCCATAATACTACTAAGTCCCATACTCTTCAAATAATGTATTTTGAGAATCCAATTCTGAACAACGAACATTTTTCCTTTCCGACATTCGGAAGATTTTCCGTCGGAAAAACAATTCTTCCTTTCGTACTAATTTCCAAGTCTTGTTTCCTTACGTACATTCTCTTATAAATGTCCTGGACTTACGGGGTGTAACACAGATCCAAAAACTAGTCATAAACTTCACGGGCCAAGTACGGAAGCCAACTACCAGATACAAAATCTAGCCACGCAACTGGCCGAGGCAAGTATCTTAAGCAAACATACCAGTGCCTACCGTCTCACGAGATATGACCGAGGCAAGTATCTTAAGCTATCTACCAGTGCCTGCCGATACATGAGAAATGACCAGGACAAGTATCTAAAGCGCTCAGAACCACATCGCATAAATCAAGCTCGTGATCACTGCCACCGCAAGCTTCATGGATTAGCGGTCCATGGACTAATAACATAACCCTGGAATTTAACCATAAAACTTCACGGGCCAAGTACGGAAGCCAACTACCAGATCCAAAAACTAGCCACGCAACTGGCCGAGGCAAGTATCTTAAGAAAACATACCAGTGCCTACCGTCTCACGAGATATGACCGAGGCAAGTATCTTAAGCTATCTACCAGGCTCACGATACACGAAATGACCAGACAAGTATCTAAAGCTACCAGAACCACACGCATAAATCAACCCCGTGATCACTCGTCACCGCAGCAAGCTTCATGGATTAGCGGTCCATGGACTAATAACATAACCCTGGAATTTAACCCTCACAATGACCGCATGCCCCGACATCTTACCTCGGTATAAGAATGGCCATGGAACCATCCTAGTGGACGCATACCCGTGGACCATCCAACGTGTCAGTATGTCCAAAGGAAATAACAAGATAATACTAAAAGTGGACGCATACCCGTGGGCCACCCAACGTGTCAGTATGTCCAAAAGAAATAACAAGATAATACTCAAAGTGGACGCATACCCGTGGGCCACCCATCGTGTCAGTATGTCCAAAAGAAATAACAAGATAATACTCATAGTGGAAGCATACCCGTGGACCATCCATCGTGTCAGTATGTCCAACAATCAACCAAATAGCCGGCCCTCCACCGAGAGACGCGGTAGCACAGAATCAAAACACTTGCACAACAAAGGCTATCACAACAAGCATAGGCAATTTCAACGTACTTTCATTTTATGTCAATAATTCGGGTTTCAACCCCAAAATACTACATACTTTCATTCTTTCAAAAAGACATCTTTTTACGTAAAAGCCACACGATACTATTACTCGTAGTATCAAAACACGTTTTCTTTTCAAACCAAATTACTACACCTTCAGAAAATCTTTACAAGGCTTTTAAAATCAAGTACTCTATACTTGTTAAACCAAGTGCTTTACAGTTTTAAGATAACATCAAGTATACTTTTAAAACACCGTAACTTACTCTTTTCAAAACAAGTAACTCATACTTAAATCAAGTTACTTCTCTTTTTCCAAAATCAAGCCGTTTATAAGTAAAGTCTCTTATCTTTCAAAATCAAGTCTCTATTTTATCTTCATAAAGTCGTTATAACTAACTTCCCATAAAGCTATTATAACACTTTATGTTTTAAATAAACCAAATTTATTTCACACACGTACGTCTACCGTACTATATAGTTCACAACAATCATGCTCAAGAGCATAGGAAGAATCACATACCTCTTCGGCTTAATCCACAAGCCAAGTCGAGTATACCGCGCGTAGACAATCCACCTATAATAACCACAACACAACTATCAACTTCTAGTTCTTTTCGTAGAATATTCTAAGTATACAGTTCCTTATTCTACGGAAAATTGGGCAGAACCTCCCCGTAACCACGTAAATATCCTCATATATCAAGGCCCGCTACCAAGCCAACAACTCCAAGGGGATTATACGTCTAACCGGACGTGTACAAAACTGCCCCACAGTAATACTACACAAGTCTACTGTAAATACAGTCCAATGTAAATACAGTTCAATTCTTTTTAATCATCCTTCCATAAATCTTATACTCAATTATAAATTACTACAATATGTAATCTCCAATTACAATAGAAGGAAAAAGATTAATACCTCGATAAGCCCAAAATTATCCAAGATTATAAGTCGATCCTGAGCAACGTTTAGCTTCTACTCCTTACGCTCCAATCCGCTCCAAGCAACCCTTACAAGTTTCTAAACAACTTCTCCTAACACTTCATCCAACTATGAAGATTTTCCTAGGGTTTCGTTTTGCGACTAAAGAAATAAAGTAGTATTTTCGGGCTCTTATGTTGGGATTACTTTGGAATACTACTAGGGATACTAGTCTAAGGTATTTGGGATTATACAACAACAATTGAAGTATTTTTCTACACAAATGGGGGGGGGGGGGGTTGGACGAAAGCACACAAAGGGAGGGAGTATATTTTTTTTGCCTTGGAAATTCTTAAGTGTGGATGAAATAAGTCTTGCAACTTAAGGGGTATTTATAGGAAAATCAATGGCTAAGATTAAAGCAAGTGTGTGGTGTAGATTGGGGACATGTGTGTAAGGGTTATACCAACCATATGTCTACCACAAAATTGAGACATGTGGCCAAGAGAACGTCCATGGGACACTTGTCCATCAATATTCGGCCAACATGGCAACATGGGGGTGACACGTGTCGCCCCCCTACTCGTCCAAAATATTTCATCTTCCGAAAATATCCGTAATGCAAAAAATCCGAAAACAAAGTGGGCCTCACAAAACCGTAAATTTCTCCCGTGGGCCCCACGTGACCAATTCCGGAAATAAAATTCCATAACTCTAAAATAATCCCAGAAGTCCGAATACCAAATCTGGGAATCCAATTCCCATTAACGAACCTTTTTCCTTCACAAAAATCCGGAACTTTTCCGTCGAAAAATCACATCTTTCTTCCTTCCCAATTTTAATGTCGTATTCTCGTACGTACGTCCTCACATACATACCCTGGAACTACGGGGTGTAACATTCTTCCCCCCTTAGAAACATTCGTCCCGAATGATCCTTCTAAGTCTCCAAACATACACGCGCCGGTATAGTCTTCACTACTACACTTACCAAACCAATCATGCCACCAATGGCCATAACATAACATACGCGCAAAAACTCAAATCCAAGCCAACGAGAAATAATCTCTAAAGCGTATAACAACACTATTAGTTCCACCCATGGTCTAAAGGATACTCTCTTCATATCTTTACTTCACAAAAAGATCACTTCCCTTCTCGTACACCCAAACTCTTTCAAGCACACATACCATACTTTAGTTATCGCTTCATCTTTTAAACAAACTTGGGTCACTACCACCAACTTAGTCATTTCCAGCTTCAATTTCCCTTAAGGCCATTCCCGGTCTTCACAATCCGATTTTGGTCGAACGCATCCACGAACTCGTAAGATGGTTACCTAAACTTGGGCCTGGCATCCTCGTGACCCTATCACCTAGCGGGACCACCTCAAACTTACCCCACTTCATTTCGGGATGCGGGTTGACCCGTAATATGGCCTCAACCCGACCCACTTCGTACCAAACTCTTGTTCCTGGTCCGGAACAATCTCACTATACAAGTCACGAAAAACCTAGTGGTCTCCTTAGCTTAACTACCCACTTGCATTTCACACCCCTCATGGACTTATCACACAAATACACTCCACGTATACTATGTACCTCGACAGAGATCACCCACAAAAATCTTTTACTCAAGACGGGCTTGCATCTAATGTCCCCACGGTTATCTATATTCTAAGGCTCACAATTCCCCTGTCTCCAAACTTACCTTCTCACTCTAAACCAGGTGTCTTAAACACAATTTACACAATGCTATCCGAACGTAACACTTAATCATAAAATCATCATATCACGCATACTAATCTATAGAGGGTTAAGGATATACCTGTAACTACTGCTTCACATTCCCCTTTGTCGCTCTAAGCATAATCCAGCCCTGTTGGGCGCATAGCTATAGAAGGCGATGAACCGGCCACTGATCCTGAAGGATGAGTCTTAACATCTGCGCTACCTCTGGTCGAACAATTTCTCGCAAAATGGCCCTGCTGGCCGCAGATAAAACAAGCCCTCTGAATACCGTGACACTTCCCCGCATGCGGTTTACCACACTGGTCACACCGAGGTAGGGGTGGCTTCATCTGGCCAACACCCCTACTCCCCCGAAAACCTGAACCCTTGGAGCCCCGATCTCCTCAATACCTGAATACTGGATGCCACAAGATCAGAGACCACTCAGATTGTCGGAGGAGCATAACTAGTTCACTGAGGCGGTCCGCCTCGAAAGTGTCACGACCCACCTCGGGCCGATCGTGCCCTACCCAGGCACCCTGCCTGTATACATCATAGAATAGCAATGAACATACACAACATAAACACATGTGTAAACAAAATATCACAAAGCAGCCGATAAGGCCGCTTCCATAATATAAACATAATCAAAAGTACAACTGCATAACCTCGGTTCTTACAACCACATATGTGAATACATACCTCTAGAATAACAAGCGTATGGACAGGCCTCGCCATACCTCGAATGTACATAAATCTACAACATCGTGGAAAATCGTACTAAAAGAGACAAGCCTCCGAGAAATGGAGCTCGACGTCGATAAGTGATCCTGGTATGAGGATCCACCACCGCTACCCTTTCTCGCGTGAACGCAGCCTGGGGGTCAGTACACAATATGTACTAAGTATGTAAAACTGGAAAGTACTGTAATTACAACATAAGTTTAAAACAAAGCCGAAGACATATATGATAACAAAATTACAGTACACAGTGCCTTACTAACAATAAGAGTAAATCAAGGGAATACGTACAACATCACAATAGGAGACTCCCGATCATATCATGGGTAGAGAACCCATAGAAACAGGTGGTATAACGTCTCGGGGGTTTTTACCTCATTTATACTCTTAACACAAGCGGGTGGTATAACGTCTTGGGGTTTGCCTCATTTATACTTTTACCCCGGAAGGTAATAAAACAGTGGTATAACGTCTTGGGGTGTACCTCATTTATAATATTATCCTGGAGAAGGTGGTATAGCGTCTTGGGTGTTTTCACATCTCTTATAATCTTACCCTATCTCAACCGTAATTCATACAATAAATAAGCAAGTTAGAAATCCCTAACTTCTTATTAGTCTTCTTCATCTACACTCTCATTTTAGTTCACTTAAGGCACTAATATGTTATAATAAATCCGGGAGTTTAACCCAAAGTACTACGTACTTCTAACCTTTTGAAAATGACTCATTTTCATATAAAACTTCCAAGATACTATAAACCGTAGTATCAAGTCAAAATTACTTTTCAAGACAAGTCACAATACCTTTAGAAATAAGGTTAGGTTTCTAAATCAAGTGACTCCTTTTATAATAAAACCTTAGGCAATCGATGCCTTAAAATCAAATTGCCTTTTCATTTAAAATCAAGTCATTCATCTTTCCATAAAGCAATTATAACCAACTCCCCATAAAGTCGTTACATTCGCTTTATACCTTAGCCATATACAATTTCCTATCCAAGGGACTTATACGTTTAAAACGGAACAAGTATCACATACTTCAAAACTCTTCAAGTCCCTTAACTTTAATAAAACATTAGACATCCTTAATACTTTCAAAGAAGTGAGTTAATCTCCTAAATCACCCAACTTGGCTATTCATAAAACTAGTAAAGGATATCAAGGTCTTGTACGTCTACCGTACTATATACGTACAACTAGTCATGCTCAAAAGATAGGAAAAGTTCTACATACCTCGCAGGGTCAAACCACTTGCCAAGTACAAAGTCCCGCCCGTAGTATGTCAACCTATAATATTCACAATACGTCTATTTAGCCTTACTTCAAACGTAGAATATTATAAGTGTCAAGTCGCTAAATTCTACGGAAAATCGGACAGCACCTCCTTTGTTTCTACTCACTTTGCCACCTTTTTCAAGGCCGAATACAATAACCAAACACGCCACATTTAAGGCCCAATCAATGCAATCAACAATAGGGGATTACACGCCTACTAGACGTGTAAAATTCCGCCCCACAAACGATATCAAATTAATACAACTTACTAGGACAATTCGGCTAACTTGAAATATTACTACATCAATCCTTATCCAATTTCCATTTCAATCCAAGTTATTAGCCTAACATGATATCAAGTCGCAAACGATTATAACTACTATAATCTCCAAGTAAATAACATGCGACGATTTCTAATAAACGACCAATTAGTAATCCAACTTCAAGTGGCTTGTATAACATTTCAGATCTAAGCTACAAGCAATCCATAATACTTATAACTTCAACACATATACTTCATGCTAGCAACATGTAAAACTAACAACAATATAAATAATCTTGTAACACTTTCAAAGGACAAGATTATACCTTAACGAATCTTAATCCAATTCCAAATCCGAAGTCGCTCCTTAGCAACTTAGAGACTCTTCAAGACGCTTCAATCCGCTAGTTGAGACCCTTAGAACAACACCAACAATTTTCCTTCAAATCTCCAAACAAAACCTAGAAAGACAACTAGGTTTTCGTTTTGCGACTAACCCGTAAACTATCTTTTTCCAAGATTTTTCTATTGATATATGTTTACAATACACATAAGAACCTTGGTTTAAAGTGGGGAGCTTAATGAACAAGAAACAAAAAAATTTCTTTTCCTTTGTGAGTGAACCCGAGAGCAATGCTCTTGTTCTTCCAATTTTTTGTGAAATTTTGGCTAAGTGTTTAAGCTTGTCTAGCACTACTAGTATAATATAGTGATATGGAGGGTCAAGATATAAACAAATGTGAGGCTTGGATGTAGTCTTATTTAATATCAAGTGTGGTGGTCCCATTGACCAAGTCAATTCTCTCAAGCTACAAGTTGCAAGACTTGTCTTGCCAACAAGGGTCCAATGACCCTCTTGCCCTTGCACAAAATCGTCCAAGGCACCAATAAGGGGGGTGACACGTGTCGCCCTCCCATTCGTCACAATATTTCGTTTTCCGACAATTTCATAATTCCGATAAATTTTTTACAAGTCTCAAATCTTAACACTTGTGAGTTCTTACTTACGTTCTTAAAACATGTCCTGTAAATACGGTGTAATGTAGTTACCAAAGGACCTGCTGTCACCGCCTTCTTCTCGGTATCGGTCAATCCGTCGGCCTCTCCGTTCCTCACACCCAAGTGCATAAGCCTGCATGCGGGCAATGTCCATGCCCGGCTGAAGAGCTATACCCGAGCAACTCTCTGCTAAGTAATCATCGAGCCCTATGACATAGCGGTGCACTCTGTCCTTCATGTATGCCACTAACGCGGGGACGTACCGAGCCAACGAGTCAAACTCTACGTTGAACTCCCGAACCGTCCGCCCGCTCTGTGTCAACATCAGAAATCTATCGGCCCGAGCTCTCCTCATCTGCGGAGGCAAGAAATGGCTAAGAAACGCCTCTGAGAACTCATCCCAAATAGCTGGAAGTGCATGCTCTCCCCGGGACAGCTCCCATGAATCAAACCAGTCCACTGCAGTATCACGTAGTCGATGGGAACCCAATACTACCGACTCGATCTCCGAGGCCTTGATCACTCTCATGATCCGCTGCAACTGTCGGATAAACTCCTGAGGATCATCCTCAGTCCTCGACCCATAGAACTCTGGTGGACTACAACTCAAAAAGTCCCGAAGTCTCAAACTATCAGATCTAGGGTGAACTACGGGTACAACCGGAACCGCTGCCTCACGTCTGTCCTCATTCCTCACAACAGTCCTAGCTAGTAACTGGGCCATCTCCTTGTAACCCATATCCTCTGTTCCTGGCCGTGGGACTGAAGTCTCAGGTATTGTGGCCTCAGTAGCTACTGTTGCTGCCCTAAACTCTGCTGGGGCTGGCGGCGTCGCAAAACTCGCCGTATGAAGCACCACCTCAGGTGATGACTGGTCCTGTGCAACAACCTTTGTGCTCTCTTCGCCTCCTCTCGCCGCCTCGCCTGGCTCGGCGCTGCGAGGCATAATCGTAAAAGAATACGTCAGAGGGAGTCCAACTTATAACACAACTCTAAGGCACGATCTCAGAGTGAGAAGAATGAAAACCAATCCTAAATATCCTATAGCCTCCTGATTATAGGTGTGGTGCACAACACCCCGATAATCAAGACTCTACTAGATACGGTATGTAGATACTTTCCGAGGATTAACTGCTCTGATACCACTTTTGTCACGACCCGACCTCGGGCCCGCGACTGGTGCCTTACCCCGGGCACCCTAGTGATACAACATCAGAGAAAATCAGCGGAAATAAAAACTTAAACATGAAACAAGATATAACATAAGAAAACAGGCTAACCAAAACGGTCACCTTTCTGTATATAAATTAAAAACTTGAACAGTTACATCCTTTACAAACCCTGCCCACAACAGTACTACAGACCTCTAAGAGTTTTTATAACAACTATGGCGGGACAGGGCCCCGCCATACCCCTGAATGTACAAGTACCTACAATGACAGGGAACCATACCAAAAGATAAGCCTCCGGAGAAACGGAGCTTCCCAAAACGCTGAACTGTGATCCTATGAGCGAGGATCAACAACTGGTGTACCTCTACCTGCGGCATGAACGCAGCCCCCCGAAGGAGGTCAGTACAACAGGTACCAAGTATGTGAAACTGAAAATACTGTAATGAAATCACATTTCATCATTTTATAAAACCATTTCGCAATAAGTAAACAGTTATGTCAAGTAAGGGACGCATGTCCTCAAAATCATCACTCACACATAACTATGGGTCTCACACCCACAATATCAATCATGCCCGTGGAACTCCTTCCTCACTGCCGGCAGTACATGATGTAAAACAACACCCATATGTGTACCTGAACACTAGATCCTGCCTGCGTCATCAAACCGATCGGGCCAAGTAGAATAGCCAACTACCAGATCCAAAAACTAGTCATAAAACTTCACGGGCCAAGTACGGAAGCCAACTACCAGATCCAAAAACTAGCCACGCAACTGGCCGAGGCAAGTATCTTAAGCTAACGTACCAGTGCCTACCGTCTCACGAGATATGACCGAGGCAAGTATCTTAAGCTATCTACCAGTGCCTGTCGATACACGAGAAATGACCAGGACAAGTATCTAAAGTGCGCCTGTAACCACACGTACAAATCAAGCCCGTGATCACTCGTCACCGCGACAAGCTTCATGGATTAGCGGTCCATGGACTAATAACATAACCCAAGAATTTAACCCTCACAATGAGCACATGCCCCGACATCTTACCTCGGTATAAGCATGGCCATGGAACCATCCTAGTGGACGCATACCCGTGGACCATCCAACGTGTCAGTATGTCCAAAGGAAATAACAAGATAATACTCAAAGTGGACGCATACCCGTGAGCCACCCAACTTGTCAGTATGTCCAAAAGAAATAACAAGATAATACTCAAAGTGGACGCACACCCGTGGGCCACCCATCGTGTCAATATGTCCAAAAGAAATAACAAGATAATACTCAGAGTGGAAGCATACCCGTTGACCATCCATCGTGTCAATATGTCCAACAATCAACCAAATAGCCGGCCCTCCACCGAGAGACGCGGTAGCACATAATCAAAACACTTGCACAACAAAGGTTATCACAACAAGCATAGACAAGTTCAACGTACTTTCATTTTATGTCAACAATCCGGGTTTCAACCCCAAAATACTACATACTTTCATTCTTTCAAAAAGACCTCTTTTTACGTAAAAGACACACAATACTATTACTCGTAGTATCAAAACACATTTTCTTTTCAAACCAAATTACTACACATTCAGAAAATCTTTACAAGGCTTTTAAAATCAAGTACTCTATACATTTTAAACCAAGTGCTTTACAGTTTTAAGATAACATCAAGTATACTTTTAAAACCCCGTAACTTACTCTTTTCAAAACAAGTAACCTGTTATACCCCGTATTTCCAGAGTATGTACGTGAGGGCGTACGTACAAAAAGTTTAGCCTTAGTTAGGCATAGGGGGACGAAAAATTGTGCACTCCTATAAAAAAGAATCGTTTTCCGACGAAACGTTTTACAAAACTTGCGTAGGGAAAATTACGGCTATGTCATTTATAATTTTTACTGATTTTTCCGAGAGATGAAACAGTTTGGACCAACGAGAGGGCGACACTTGTCACCCTCAAGTTGGCGGAATTGGGGACGTTTCTTGGACGATTTTGTGGCCAAACTTTGGTCAAGGTTAGGTAGGATATTTTTGTGTAGTAGATGGATAAGGACACATGGGTGAATCCACACCTTACACTTGCCTACCACTTGGCTTCATCTTGGCTATTGGTTGGCCTATAAATACCCCCCCATAACGTGAAGGTTTTCTTCATCCACAAATTGTCTTCCAAGTCTCAAAATTCCCTCCCCTCTCTTGTAGTGTTTCGTCCAACACTCCTCCCCTTCAAGGCCCTTGGCGAAACATCTTCCCCCTCTAGCCTAGTTGCTCTAGCCGAATCCCCCCCCCCCCCTTGGTAGAAAGTTGTCTTCCAAGTATAGTTGCTATTCCTAAATACCCTAGCCCAAATCCCTTATAGTATTTAAGTAGAAGTTGTGTAGAACTTCTAAGGGCTTCTTGGAGCTATCGGAGCGTGCAAATTAGGAGCTAAACCTTGCCCAGGATCGACATTTAACTTGGATAATTTTGGGCTTATCGAGGTAAATACTCTTGTCCTTCTATTGTAATTGGATATTACATATTAGAATAGTTAAGACTTGAGTATAAGATACTTAGAAGGTTATTAAAGAAAGAATTGAACTGAAATCACATCAGAAGAATAATAAAGAAGATTGAATCACTTACATGGGGTGTATTCTGATGAGACTTGAGTAGCTTGACGGGTAGGGTAGTGCTGCCCAATTTTCCGTAGAATAGAGAACCCCCTGCTTATAACTTTATACAGTATAGTCTAGACGTTGATAGACGTATTTGACTGTTATAGGTCGATACTCTGCGCGCGACATATTCGACTTGGCAGGTGGTTTTCGCCGAGAAGGTATGTGATTCTTCCTATACTCTTGAGCATGATATTTTAAAATATATATATAGTACGGTAGACGTACGTGTGTTAACTGGACGTAGCTTTACGGCAATGTCTTTTGACTTAAGCCTGAATAATAAGAATCTTGAAGTCTTCCAAAAGAATTATAAATCATTTTTGAAAAGAAGAAGAACATTGTTTTTAAAACAAAAAGCTTAAGAGTTATACTAGCTTTATGGGAAGTTAGGTATAACGACTTAAGAAAGATAAAAGGAACGGTTTTACTTGTTTGTTTATGAAAATCTTGTATTGACTTCTGCAAAGTATAGAAAGATGGTTTGATAAGTAAACATGTTATGATACTACGTGTGTTAGTGTCTTGTGGTGTTATTCTTGTTGTGCTTACGTTGTTAAACGTTAAGACCGTTGTACTGTTATTATATCACATACCCCCTTGACTTGTTATACCGAGGGCTTGCCACCGATGCGGTCTATACGGCTATGCGGTCCGTGTGACTATGCGAGCTGCGGGAGTTCCGGGATGGATCATTCGGGTGTTTTATCCGACGCGGGATGCCTATGCGATGCAGTGTGACTATGCGGTCTATTGAGACTATGCGGACCGCGGAGTCGAGGAGAGTGCAGGGGCTAGCTACCGTCGCGAGAATACCTCACGCGGGTTTTGTGTGTGACTCCATGCGGATCGCGGAAGTCCAAGATAGGCACACATAATGATACTATGGGCGATTGGCCTTGCTTCGATCATTCGCGGCCTAGATTAGACCAGTTACATTATTCTATTTTTGCTCTTGTTTATGTTGTGGCACTATGTGCAGTTGAACTGGTTGTATTTTCAAATGGTTTTAAATACTTTGATTTTACTTCGATTTTACGCTTTCACATACTTGGTACTGTTATCGACCTCGTTCGGGCTGCGTTCATGCCGGTAAGAAAGCAGTGCTAGATCCGCATCCTTAGGATCTTTGCTTTGGTGTCGAGCTCCATCTTCTCCGAGGCTCGACTTTTGGTATGGTTCTCCCGATGTTGTAGATATATGTACATTCAGGTATGGCGGGGCCTGTCCGCCATAGTTGTTTACATTCCTAAGTGCAGTAGTCATGTTGTAAAGTTGGGATGTAATCGTTCCTCTTTATATATATATGCCGAAAGGCGACTTTTCTCAGATAAACGTGTCTCAATTTACAATTATTTCATGTCTTGTTTTTATATTCGCTGATTTCTCGATGTATGTCTACTTGGGTGCCCGGTAAGGCACTATCCACGAACCGGGCAGATCGTGACAAAAGTGGTATCAGAGCAGTTAATCCTCAGAAAGTGTCTACAGACCGTATCTAGTAGAGTCTTGATTATCGGTGTGTTGTGCACCACACCAATAATCGTGAGGCTATAGGATATTTAGGATTGGTTTCCATTCTTCTCACTCGAGATCACGCCTTAGAGTTGTGTTATAAGTTGGACCTCTAACGTATTCCTTTCTTTGTAACAATTATGCCTCCCGTAAAGCAACCGGGCCTGTAAGGGCAAGGCGTAGGGAGGCGCTAGTCGGACACTAAGAGTCACGAGGGCTCGTGCCCGCCTATACCGAGACGGCGAGTTCCATGACGCCGCCCGGCCCAAAGAGACCACGCATACCGCACCTCGTCCCCGGCACAGGCGAGAGGAGTTAGGTACAAGAGATGGCCGATTATTGGCGATTGTGGCGAACATGAGGATAAGTGGATCAGCGATGCAGTTCAGCGAGACCGCGTTCACCCGAGATCGAGCATTTGAGGCTACGAGATTTTTGAGTTGTAGCCGCCGGAGTTCTACGTGTCGAGGCACGAGGATGATCCGCAGAGTTCATCCGTCGCCATGAAGGATCATCACGGGTGATCAAGTCTTGAGACCGAGTCCGTGATCTTCGGTTCGCATCGACTGCGTGATACCGCAGTCGATTGGTTTGATTCATGGGAGTTATCCCGGGGAGAGCATGCGCCTCCAGCAGTATGGGATGAGTTCTCGGAGGCTTTCCTCACTCACTTCTTACCTCCGGATGAGGAGGGCCGACAAGTTTTGTTCTTTGAGAGCAGAGCGCCGCATTAGGAGTACAACGTTGAGTTCGATTCGTTGGCTCGATATGTCCTGCGTTGGTAGCGCACATGGAGGGCGAGTGCACCGCTACGTCACCGGGCTAGATGATTATATGGCCGAGTCCTGTGCGGGTGTTGCTCTTCAGCCGGGTATGGACATTACCCGCATGCAGGCTCATGCACTTGGATGCGAGGAGCGTAGAGACCGACGGGTCGACAGATATCAGCAGCAGAAGAAGGCCAAGACGGCCGGATCTTTTGGTAGCTCTCTGGGTGGACGGCCTCAGCAGACGTCTAGATTTGCACCTCAACCAGCTCAGAGCACTCCTACATTGTTTTCGGTACAGCCAGAGCATTCGGGGGAAGGTCAGGGCCCCAGGACTTCAGATTTCCAGGGTAGCAAGGGTGCTAACCGATTGAGGTCTACTCAGTGTGTCCGTTGTGGTAGATTCCATTCAGGGAGCTGTGGTACTACTTCGGGAGCTTGCTATACTTGTGGCCAGCAGGGTCATTATGCGAGAGCCTGTCAGGCGAGCGGCGAGGTAGGGTCACCCGAGTCTGTTGCGGTCTTCATCCTGTTCGATTACTCACCCCGGGCGTGGTACTCATGGACCAGCAGTCGCGGCAGGTCGTGGCGCCGGTCCCGATTCGCGGTCCTCGAACCGCATTTATGCCTTGTCGGCAGCGGGACGAGGCGTCGCGACGTCGCCACTGTACCTTATCGGGTCTGGTTATGATGTGTATGCCTTGATAGATCCGGTTCTACTCATCTATATATCTCCCCTTATTGCTAGTAAGATAGGGATAGAGCCTGTATCCATAGACCCTTTTGAGGTAGCTATGCCAGTGGGCGATTCGGTGGTAGCTCGGCGGGTATATAGGGCTTGCCCAGTGACTTTATGCAGTCGTCAGACCCTAGCCGACTTGATAGAGTTGGACATGACTGATTTCGATGTGATCATGGGCATGGATTGGTTAGCTTCTTGCTACGCCAGTGTAGATTGCAGGGAGAGACTGGTATGGTTCGGTTTCTGGGAGCGGTTATTGAGTGGGAGGAACACCGTGTCGCCGGGGGTAGGTTTATTTCTTACCTCAAGGCTAGGAAGATGGTGCGGAAGGGTATATCTACCATCTCGTTCGTGTTTGATACCGAGGCAGCGCTGCGATTTTGATCAGTTCCAGAGTCGAGAGTTCCCGGGCGTGTTTCAGACGACCTCCGTATCCCTCCCGAGAGAGATGAGTTTTGTATCGATGTCGCGGACACTCGACCTATTTCTATTCCGCCATACGTAATGGCACCCGCCGAGTTGAGACAGTTGAAGGACCGGTGAGAGATTTCTTTGGAGAAGCGGCTTCATCAGCCTAGTGTTTCTCCTCGGGAGCGCGGTATTGTTCGTGAAGAAAGAAGGGCGGGGCCGCGCGTGTGTGTTGATCTGAGCGGTGAACAAGGTGACCTTTAAACGAATACCCTTCCTGTGATTGATGATTTGTTCGACCAGTTGCAGGGTGCGAGATGTTTCTCCAAGATTGATCTGCGATCGGGCTATCATCAGGTACGAGTTAGAGAGGCGGATGTCTCTAGGATCGCATTCGGACGTGCGCACTATGAGTTCGAGTTATGTCTTTCGGGTTGACCAATGCTCGGCGGTATTTATGGATTTGATGAACCGAGTGTTCGCCATTTTTGGACACGTTTGTGATAGTGTTCATTGATGACATCTAGGTTTATTCTCGCTCAGAGCAGGAGCATGCGGAACATTTGAGGACTGTGCTGAGAGTTCTCCAGGACCAGCAGTTATACGCCAAGTTTTCGAAGTGTGAGTTCTGGTTGACTTCGGTGGCTTTTCTTGCGCATATAGTCGGGGCCGATGGTATTCAGGTGGATACGGCCAAGATCGAGGCGATCGAGTTGGCCTAGACCTACTACTCCGGCTGAGGTTCGCATTTTAGGCCTTGCGAGTTATTATCGGCGGTTCGTAGAAGTTTGCTTCTATCTCGCACCATTGACTAGGTGACTCGTATGCGGCTAAGTTTGATGGACTGACGCGTGTGAGCGTGGTTTCCGATTCGAAGGAGAGGCGACGACCGCCCGTTCTTACTCTTCCGCAGGTCCAGACGGCTATGTCGTATTGTGACGCGTCGGCATCGGGTTGGGATGTGTGTTGATGCAGCGAGGCAAGGTTATAGCGTGCGCATCCCGGCTTAAGAAGCATGAGAGGAACTACCCCACCCATGATTTGGAGTTGGCGGTGATTCACGCCAAGATCTGAGGCACTATTTGTACGGGTACATGTGGATATTTATACGCACCACAAGAGCCTCCAAAGATATCTTCACCCGAGGGAGCTGAACTTACGACAGAGACGGTGGTTAGAGTTGCTTAAGGATTATGATGTCGATATCCTGTACCACCCGGGGAAGGCCAATGTTGTGGCAGATGCCCTTAGTCGTAGGTCGATGGGTAGCCTATCAGATGTGCAGCCGGAGAGGAGGGGCATGGTTCGCGATTTGCATCAGTTAGCGAGCCTGGGTGTCCGTTTGATTGATTCTGATAGCAGTTGGGGTTTGAGTTCGAGAGGTTGTCGAGTCTTCCATCGTCGAGGAGGTGAAGAGGCAACAGTTTGAGGATCCGGTTTTGACGCGGTACCGTGATACGACTCTTCGTCAGGGGAAGGGTCCTTTTGAGGTAGCACCTGATGGGGTGCTAAGGTTTGAGGCGTGTTGTGTGTTCCGGATATTGCAGACTTCGGCAAGTTCTAGGGAAGCACAACGCCGCGTTACTCATCCATCCGGTCGACCAAGATGTACCATGACCTCGACCGTGTATTGGTGGGATGTCTTGAAGAGGGACGCTGCGAGTTTGTGGCTCGGTGCGTGTTGTCGCAGTGAAGGTAGAGCACCGAGGCCTGGTGGTTTATTGCAGACGATAGAGATCCCGACCTGGAAGTGGGAGGTGATCAACATGGACTTTATCACAGGATTACCTCGCACTCAGAGGAAGCATGATTCTATCTGGGTTATCGTCGACCGACTGAAGAAATCAGCCCACTTTCTTCCCGTCAGGACGACTTTTTCGGATGAGGATTATGCCAGACTTTACATCCGAGAGATCGCCGATCGCATGAGTCCCTATTTCGATCATATCGCATGCAGGAGCCCGGTTTCGGCTAAATTCTAGAGGTCTTTCCGTATGGTTTAGGGACGCAGTGAGCTCGAGTCGCATTCCATCCACGCATCGACGGACGGTGGCGCACTATCCAGACTCTTGAGGATATGCTGCGAGTCTGTGTTATTGACTTCAGGGGTAGCTGGGAGGATCATTTGCCTCTAGTTGAGTTTGCGTATAATAATAGCTACCACTCCAGTATTCAGATGGCGCCTTATGAGGCCTTGTATGGGAGGAAGTGCAGATCGCTGATAGGTTGGTTTGATGTGGGCGAGGTGCAGTTAGTGGGACCAGATTTGGTGTAGCAGGCAGTGGATAAGGTGAAGCTTATCTAGGAGGGGTTACTGGCAGCTCAGAGTCGACAGAAGTCATATGCAGATTATCGTAGTCGGCATCTAGAGTTTGAGGTTGATGATTGGGTTTTCCTGAAGGTGTCACCCATGAAGGGTGTGATGAGGTTCGGGAAGAAGGGGAAACTCAGCCCAAGGTACATTGGGCCCTATCAGATTGTCCGCAGGGTAGGCAAGGTTGCATACGAGTTGGATCTGCCGTCCGATCTGGAGGCAGTGCATCCGGTTTTTCACGTTTCTATCTTTGAGAGATGTATCGGATCCATCTAGGTACACCGATTGACGATGTCGTGTGACCGAGGGTTATCGTATGAGGAGATTCCCATAGCGATAATCGATCGTCAGGTTAGGCGTCTGCGGACCAAGGACGTGGCTTCCGTCAAAGTCTTGTGGCGGAACGAGCTCAGGGAGGAGATGACATGGGAAGCCGAGGAGGACATGAGGCAGAAGTATCCTCACCTATTCCCCACACCTCCAGGTAACTCACTTTCCTACTTGTAAATTTTCATTGTCATATATGCCTAAGTGTTGTTTTGTGGCCGTATGTGGCATTTGCAAACTGTTTAAGTTATGAGGAACTTTATCGTTATCTGTTTTGGGAAGGAACATTCGGGACGAATGTTTCTAAGGAGGGGAGAATGTTATACCCCGTATTTCCAGAGTATGTACGTGAGGGCGTACGTACAAAAAGTTTAGCCTTAGTTAGGCATATGGGGACGAAAAATTGTGCACACCTATCAAAAAGAATCGTTTTCCGACGAAACGTTTTACAAAACTTGCGTAGGGAAAATTACGGCTATGTCATTTATAATTTTTACGGATTTTTCCGAGAGATGAAACAGTTTGGACCAACGAGAGGGCGACACTTGTCACCCTCAAGTTGGCGGAATTTGGGACGTTTCTTGGAAGATTTTGTGGCCAAACTTTGGTCAAGGTTAGGTAGGATATTTTTGTGTAGTAGATGGATAAGGACACATGGGTGAATCCACACCTTACACTTGCCTACCACTTGGCTTCATCTTGGCCATTGGTTGGCCTATAAATACCCCCCTAACTTGAAGGTTTTCTTCATCCACAAATTGTCTTCCAAGTCTTAAAATTCCCTCCCCTCTCTTGTAGTGTTTCGTCCAACACTCCCTCTCCCCCTTGTGAAGGCCCTTGGCCGAAACATCTTCCCCCTCTAGCCTAGTTGCTCTAGCCGAAACCCCCCCCCCCCCTTGGTAGAAAGTTGTCTTCCAAGTATAGTTGTTATTCCTAAATACCCTAGCCCAAATCCCTTATAGTATTTAAGTAGAAGTTGTGTAGAACTTCTAAGGGCTTCTTGGAGCTATCGGAGCGTGCAAATTAGGAGATAAACCTTGCCCAGGATCGACATTTAACTTGGATAATTTTGGGCTTATCGAGGTAAATACTCTTGTCATTCTATTGTAATTGGATATTACATATTAGAATAGTTAAGACTTGAGTATAAGATACTTAGAAGGTTATTAAAGAAAGAATTGAACTGAAATCACATCAGAAGAATAATAAAGAAGATTGAACTGTACTTACATAGGACTGTATTTACAGTAGACTTGAGTAGCTTGACGGGTAGGGTAGTGCTGCCCAATTTTCCGTAGAATAGAGAACCCTCTGCTTAGAACTTTATACAGTATAGTCTAGACGTTGATAGACGTATTTGACTGTTATAGGTCGATACTCTGCGCGCGACATATTCGACTTGGCAGGTGGTTTTCGCCGAGAAGGTATGTGATTCTTCCTATACTCTTGAGCATGATATTTTAAAATATATATATAGTACGGTAGACGTACGTGTGTTAACTGGACGTAGTTTTACGGCAATGTCTTTTGACTTAAGCCTGAATAATAAGAATCTTGAAGTCTTCCAAAAGAATTATAAATCATTTTTGAAAAGAAGAAGAATATTGTTTTTAAAACAAAAAGCTTAAGAGTTATACTAGCTTTATGGGAAGTTAGGTATAACGACTTAAGAAAGATAAAAGGAACGGTTTTACTTGTTTGTTTATGAAAATCTTGTATTGACTTCTGCAAAGTATAGAAAGATGGTTTGATAAGTAAACATGTTATGATACTACGTGTGTTAGTGTCTTGTGATGTTATTCTTGTTGTGCTTACGTTGTTAAACGTTAAGACCGTTGTACTGTTATTATATCACATACCCCCTTGACTTGTTATACCGAGGGCTTGCCACCCTTGATGCGGGTCTATACGGCCTATGCGGTCTGTGTGACTATGCGGAGTCGCGGAGTTCCGTGATGGATCATTCCGGTGTTTTATCCCGACGCGGGGATGCCTATGCGGTCCGCGTGACTACGCGGCCTATCGAGACTATGCGATCGGGAGTTCAGGAGGGTACCGGGGCTAGCTACCCCCGATGCGAGGAATACCTCATGCGGGTCTGTGTGTGACCTATGCGGACTGCGGGAAGTCCAGGATTAGGCACACATAATGATATTATGGGCGATTGGCCTTGCTTCGATCATTCGCGGCCTAGATTAGACCAGTTACATTATTCTATTTTTGCTCTTGTTTATGTTGTGGCACTATGTGCAGATGAACTGGTTGTATTTGCAAATGGTTTTAAATACTTTGATTTTACTTCAGTACTTTACAGTTTCACATACTTGGTACCTGTTGTACTGACCTCCTTCGGGGGGCTGCGTTCATGCCGCAGGTAAGGGAAAGCAGGTGCTAGATCCACATCCTTAGGATCTTTTCTTTGGTGTCAGGAGCTCCATCTTCTCCGGAGGCTCGACTTTTGGTATGGTTCTCCCTGATGTTGTAGATATATGTACATTCAGGGTATGGCGGGGCCCTGTCCCACCATAGTTGTTTACATTCCTAGAGGTTTGTAGTCATGTTGTAAAGTTGGGATGTAACTGTTCACTCTTTATATATATATGCCGAAAGGCGACTTTTCTCAGATAAACTGTGTCTCAATTTACAATTATTTCATGTCTTGTTTTTATATTCCGCTGATTTCTCTGATGTATGTCTACTTGGGTGCCCCGGTAAGGCACCAGTCACGGGCCCCGGAACGGGTCATGACATAACCCATACTTAAATCAAGTTACTTCTCCTTTTCCGAAATCAAGCCGTTTATAAGTAAAGTCTCTTATCTTTCAAAATCAAGTCTCTATTTTATCTTCATAAAGTCGTTATAACTAACTTCCCATAAAGCTATTATAACACTTTATGTTTTAAATAAACCAAATTTATTTCACACACGTACGTTTACCGTACTATATAGTTCACAACAATCATGCTCAAGAGTATAGGAAGAATCACATACCTCTTCGGCTTAATCCACAAGCCAAGTCGAGTATGTCGCGCGTAGACAATCCACCTATAATAACCACAACACAACTATCAACTTCTAGTTCTCTTCGTAGAATATTCTAAGTATACTGTTCCTTATTCTACGGAAAATTGGGCAGCACCTTGTCACGACCCGATCCCGGTGTCACGACCCGATCCCGGGCCCGTGACTGGTGCCTTACCCGGGCACCCAAGTAGACATACATCAGAGTAATCAGCGGAATCTAAAAACAAAACATGAAACAATGTAAAAGAGACACAGTTTATCTGAGGAAAAGTTGCCTTTCGGCATATATATATAAATACCCAAAGTGAACAGTTACATCCCAACTTTACAACGGGACTACGCACTTCTGGAAGTAGAACAACTATGGCGGGACAGGGCCCCGCCATACCCTGAATGAACATAAATATCTACAACACCAGGGACTATACCAAAGATAAGCCTCCGGAGAAACGGAGCTTCCCAAAACGCTGAACTGTGATCCTAAGAGCGGGGATCAACAACTGGTGTACCTCTACCGCAGATGAACGCAGCCCCAAGGAGGTCAAGATAACAGTACCAAGTATGTGAAATCAAAATATCAGAACGAAATCATAACAATATATAAAAAGAGACATATATGATAACCAATTTACGATACGTAATATGTAGCAATATGTCAAGTCGTGACTCACGCCCTTAAAGTTATCACTCAAATATAACTATGGGTCTCATGCCCACAATATCACTCATGCCCGTGGAATTCCTTCCTCACTGCCGGCAGTCCATGATATAAAAGCACCGAGAAATACACATGAACACCATGTCCCACCTGTGTCATAATAAACCGTACGGGGTAAGTACGAAGGCATAGCCGACTACTAAAACCCACAGTACCAACAATGCCATAAACTGTATCACGAGGTCTTTCTAGACCACCACATGATCGGCCGCCACTCGCCTCGGTATCAATGTGCGCGTCTAATCTCGAACTTACCGCACTCGCATAGGCCACATAGGCTCGCATGAGGTATTCCTCGCGATCGGGGCAGCTAACCGCGCATCCTCCCGACTCTCGTAGTCCGCATGACCACATAGACCGCGTGAGGTAATTACCCAAAGACACTAACTCGAACTCGTAGCTCCGCATAGGTCCCCGACCCGCACGAGGCATCCTCGTGACGGCAGCTTAACCCCCGGTATATCATGTCAAGAGGTGAGTGGTACAATACACATAACGGCTTATCGTTAAACAACATAAGCACAATCAAGGGAAACCCCTTTACACAAACATCACAAGACACTAACATACGTAGCATCCTAACATGTTTACTTATCAAACCAACAAGAAAGTATTACAAGGCTATCACAAACCAACATAGTCAAGTTATTCACACAAGGTACTTTCTATTTTATGTCAACAAGTTCGGGTTTTTATCCCCAAAGTACTTCATATATTAACTCTTTAAAAACCAAGTACTCATTGCTCACGAATGAGGTTTCACACTTTTTAACAAAATTCATATCAAGTCAATTAAGTCAAGTCTTTTATTTTCAAAAGATTCATAGATCATAGTTTTAAACACTTAACGTAATCTCCTTTTTAAAACAATTTGAGTAACATATGCCTTATGTGTGAGTAGGTTATTCTTGTTTATAACAATCTTATTAAAGCAGCCATGATCTAGGAAATGTAATACAATTTTGTCTTATCTTAGCTTCTATGCAGATATAGGTTTCTACTGGTTTTAATAATACTTAATTAGTCAATACATTTTCCTTTATTAGCGCTGCAGTGGTTTGTTCGATACTTATTCTCATTTCCGAAATCAATATAAGGCTTTCATAAACAATTAAGTAAACCGTTCCTTTTATCTCTCTTAAGTCGTTATACCTAATTTTCCATAAAGCTAGTATAACACTTAAGCTTTTAAAACCAAGTATTACTCTTCTTTCAAAAACGATTCTTAATTCTTTTGAAATACTTCAAGATTCTTATTATTTAAAACTCAAGTCAAAAGACATCGAAGTAAAACCACGTTCACCAACACACGACGCTCTACCGTACTATATATATATTCTTTTAAAATATCATGCTCAAGAGGATAGGAAGAATCACATACCTCCTCGGCGAAATCCACCTGCCAAGTCGAATATGTCGCGCGCAGAGTATCAACCTATAATAGTCAAATACGTCTATCAACGTCTAGACTATACTGTAGAATTTCTAAGCAGAGGGTTCTCTATTCTACGGAAAATTGGGCAGCACTTCCCTACCCGTCAAACTACACAATTCTCATCAGAATACAAACCCATGTAAGTACAGTTCAATTCTCTTCTTTTATACCATCCTTCTAGTTATCTTATACTCATTTCTATACTACTACAGTATGTAATCTCCAATTACAATAGAAGGACAAGATATTTACCTCGGTAAGCCCAAAATTATCCAAGTTTAAATGTCGATCCTGAACAACGTTTAGCTCCTAATTGCACGCTCCGAAAGCTCCAAGAAACCCTTAGAAGATTCCAAACAACTTCTACTTAGCACTTAAACCAACTATGAAGATTTTCCTTAGGGTTTCGTTTTGTGACTAAAAGGATGTAGTAGTATTTCCGGCTCTAAGTATAGAGGTAACTTAGGAATACTACAAGGTATTTGGGCTAAGGTATTTTGGAATAGTAACAATACTTGGAGAGTATTTTTCTACCAAGGGGGGGGGGGGGGGGTATTTCACGAGACCTATCAAGAGGGGGAGGGGGGTACTTCGGCCGAGGGCCTTCTCAAGGGGGAGGGGTGATTTGGACGAGAGCTTCAAGAGGGAGGGGGAAGGATTTTAAGACTTAGAATTTATTTTGTGGATGAAGAAGTCTTCAACTAAGGGGGGTATTTATAGGCCCTTCAAAGGCCAAGATCAAAGCAAGTGGATGGTGGGGATTTTGGCAAGTGTAACCTTATCCATCTACTCCATAAATATCACAAAATATCCTACCTAACATTGACCAATGCTCAAGGCCTTAAAAATGTGCACCCAATTCGTCCCCTATACCGCCCACTTAAGGGTGACACTTGTCGCCCTCTCGTTGGTCCAAAATATTTCATCTTTCGGAAAAATTCGCAAAAATAATAAATGTCGCAACCGTAATTTTCCCTTCGCAAGGTCCGGAAAACTTTTCGTCGGAAAACAATTCTTTTCGCTAGTTGTGCACAATTTCGTTCCTTATGCCTACTTAAGGCTTGAACTTATGTACGTACGTCCTCACATACATACTCTGGAAATACGGGGTATAACATTCTCCCCTCCTTAGAAACATTCTTCCCGAATGTTCCTTCTCGAGACAGATAACGATAAAGTTCCTCAATACTTAAACAGTTGCAAATGTCACACATGGACACAATACAACACGCGCAAATACTTAAATCCAAGTCCACAAGGAATCACCTCTAGCATCACAAAAGCTCCTACCCAAGGTCTAAAAGATACTCCCTTCGCACCTTTACTTCACATAAGAATTGATCACTTCTATTCTCCTAACACAAGTTCACTTCCTCCCTTACTCGTCGTACCCTTCTCGAACACTCGAACTCTTCTTAAAAAAACTTACCACATTTCTGTTATTGTTTCAGTTTCCAAAATCTCAGGGTTACTATTTCCAACTTGTTTATCATAAACTGGGAACACTCTGGATGGATCTCCGATATTTTTCCGAACATTGCAACATGAAAGACCGGACGTACTTGTCACGACCCGTTCCGGGGCCCGTGACTGGTGCCTTACCCGGGCACCCAAGTAGTCATACATCAGAGAAATCAGCGGAAAATAAAACAACCATAATATGAAACAGTATAAATAAGACACAGTTTCTGGGAAAAAGTTGCCTTTCGGCATACATGTATATAAATACCCCAAAATGAACAGTTACATCCCAACCTTACAACAGGTCTACAGACCTCTAAGAGTTTAAAACAACAATGGCGGGACAGGGCCCCGCCATACCCCTGAATACAAATATCTTACAACGACAGGGGACCATACCAAAATGCTAAGCTTCCGGAGAAACGGAGCTTTCCCAACGCTGAAACGGTGATCCTAAGAACGGGGATCAACAGTAGGAGTACCTTTACCTGCGGCATGAACGCAGCCCCCCGAAGGAGGTCAGTACAACAGGTACCAAGTATGTGAAACTGAAAATACTGTAAATGAAATCATAGTAGTCTATATAAAGCAGGAGACATGTATGATAACCAAAACTACAGTTCACAATAAATAAACAGTCATGTCAAGTCAGGGACTCACGCCCTCAAAGTCATCATAAAACCGTACGGGGTAAGTACGAGGGCATAGCCGACTACTAAAACCCACAGTACAACAAGGTCGTAAACTGTATCATGAGATCTGTCTAGACCGTCACATGATCAAAGTTGGCCACTCGCGCAGATCTAATGCGCGCGTCAGCCCCGAACTTTCCGTAGCTCGCACGGGCCACTCCAATGGCCCGCATGAGGTATTCCCCGCATCGAGGGTAGCTACTCCCCGGCAGCGTCCTGGACTCGCCGTCCGCATGGCCACAAAGACCGCATGACCACAAGGGCCGCATACTAACCTGGAACTCCCGTAGCTCCGCATAGGCCATACAGACCTGCATAAGGTATTCTCGAATCATAGGTCACTAGACCCGCCTGAGTCTACCCCGCATCGGAGGGCAGCTTAACCCCCGGAATCATGAGTGATATAATATCAACATGACAGTTTTATCGTTAAAAAACCTAAGCACAATAAGGGAAAACCCCTCTACACAAACATCACAAGATACTAACTCACGTAGCATCCTAACATGTTTACTTATCAATTCAACAAGAAAGTATTACAAGACTATCACAAATCAATACAATCAAGTTATTCACACAAGGTACTTTCTACATTATGCTAACAAGTTCGGGTTTTTAGCCCCAAAGTACTTTATGTATTACTCTTTTAAAAGATCTGTTTCTTTCACAAAAGTCACACAATACCCGTAGTATAAAAATAAAGTGATTATCTTTTGAAGTAAATCAAAACATTTCTCTTTGTAAAATCAAGTAACAACATTCTTTTCCCAACGCTTAAGTTTGCCTAATTTCAATTACTCAAGTTTCTCATTTTCGAAAGGTTTCGTAGTTCATAGCTTTAATCCTTTAAAACAATTTGAGAAACATATACCCTAAGTGTGAGTAGGTTATTATTATTCGTAACAATCTTATTACAGCAGCCATGATCTAGTAAATGTAATATCATTTTGTCTCATCTTAGCTCCTATGCAGATGGAAGTTTCTACTGGTTTTAATAATACTTTATTAGTCACAATATTTCCCTTTATTAGCGCTGCTGTGGTTTGTTCGACATTTATTACGATCAGAAACATCATTCCTTTTGAAGACCAAAAATACTATTTACTCACGAATGAGGTTTCACACTTTTTAACAAAATTCATATTAGTATAATAAGTCAAGTCTCTTATTTCCTTAAATCAATAAATCGTTCTTTTTATCACTCTTAAGTCGTTATACCTAACTTCCCATAAAGCTAGTATAACTCTTAAGCTTTTAAAACCAAGTGTTACTCTTCTTTCAAAAAGGTTTCTTTATTCTTTTGAACTACTTCAGATTATTTTTATTCATGCTTAAGTGATAAGAGATTGCCGTTATTATTATTCGGGCTTAAGTCCAAGACATTGCCGTAATTATTATTCGTGCTTAAGTCCAAGACATTGCCGTAATTATTATTCGCTTAACACACGACGCTCACCGTACTATATACATATTTATTTAAAATATCATGCTCAAGAGTATAGGAAGAATCACATACCTTCTCGGCGAAATCCACCTGCCAAGTTGAATATGTCGCGCGCAGAGAATCGACCTATAACAGTCAAATACGTCTATCAACGCCCGTGATCAGACTGCATAAAGCTCTAGCGTGGGTTCGTTATTCTATGGACATTTGGGCAGCACTTCCCTACCCGGTGAGCTACTCAAGTCTCATGGAAAACAGTCTATGTAAATCTGTTCTATTATTCATCTTTTAAACCCTTCTACTGTGATAACAGTTCAATTCTATTCTTTAATATCCTTCTAAGTATTTAATACTTATTCCTATACTTCTACAGTATATATACTCTAATTACAAAAGAAGGATAAGGTTATTTACCTCGGTAAGCCCAATAATATCCTAGATAAAAGTCGCGCCTGAGCAAGGTTTAGCTCCTAAGTTGTACGCTCCGATAGCTCCAAGGAAACCTTAGAAGTTCTTCACAACTTCTACTAAGGACTAAGTGATTTGGGCTAGGGTATTTTGGGCATTATAACAATACTAGAAGGCAACTTCTCAACCAAGGGAGGGGGGGTAGGTTTCGGCTAGGCTAAGGGGTTGCTCTCGCCAGAGCTTCTCAAAGGGGAGGTGTGTTTGGACGAAACAACAAGAGGGAGAGGGAGGGATTTGAGACTTAGAAAGATTGCTCAATTTAGGATGAAATAACTCTTCAACAAGGGGGGGTATTTATAGGTCAAGGGATGGCCAACCAAGGGCCAAGATGGTGCCAAGTGCAAGGCAAGTGTAGGGTGAGGATTTAGGCAAGTGTCCTTGGCCAACTTGCACACAAAATATCCTACCAACTACATGACAAGAATGGCCATCCATTCGGCCCTAATGCCGTGACAAGTCCACCAATGAGAGGGTGACAAGTGTCGCCCTCTCGTTGGTCCAAAGTGTTTCGTCTCTCGGAAAAATCCTCAAAAATTAGAAATGACATAGCCGGAATTTATCCTACGCGAGTTTAGTAAAATGTTTCGTCGAAAAACGACTCTAATCGGGTGTTGTGCACAAAGTGGAATTCGGCCAAGCCACCTAGGGGGGGGGTGACACGTGTCGCCCTCCTACTCGTCCAAAATATTTCATCTTCCGAAAATATCCACAATGGCCAAAATCTCGAAAACAAAGTGGGCCCCACAAAACCGTAAATTTTCTCCCGTGGGCCCCACGTGACCATTTCCGAAAATAAAATTCCATAATTCTTTAATATTCCAGGAAGTCCGAATACCAAATCTGGGAATCCAATTCCCATTAACGAACCTTTCTCCTTCACAAAAACCGGAAATTTTTCCGTGGAAAAATCACCTCTTTCTTCCTTTCCAATTTCAATGTCTTATTCTCGTACGTACGTCCTCGCATACATACCCTGGAACTACGGGGTATAACATTCTCCCCTCCTTAGAAACATTCGTCCCGAATGTTCCTTCTAAGTCACAAAACAAACAGGCGCCAGTATAGTCCTTACTGCTATACTTACGGAAACATCCATGCCACACCTGGCCACAACACAACAAGCGCACATACTTATCTCCAAGTCCACGAGGAATCACCTCTATCACGAAAGCTCCTACTAGAGGTCTAAAAAGATACTCCCTTCGCACCTACTCTTTACAAACGAAATGATCACACCTATGCCTGTAATACATGCTCGCTTCTTCCCATACCACTTTTGTCACTTTGCCTTACTCGTCGTACCCTTCTCGTACACTCGAACTCTTCCTTATCACTTACCATGTTTCTGGTACTGCTTCCCACTGACTCTGAGCTGCCAATAACCTCTTCTGGATAAGCTCCACCCTATCCACGCCCTGCTGAACAAGTACGAACCAACTGTCTGCACCTTGCTTACATCGAATCAATCGATCGGCAATCTTACACTAGCGCTTATAAAAAGGCTCCAAACGGCGACACCCGAATACTGAAACGGTAGCTATATAATACATACTCAACAAGAGGCGAAGAGTCCTTATAGCTACTCCCGAAATCCAAACATCGGCGAGGTGAATCGCGACACCGAGATTCACCAGTTCCTAACCTTGCTCGTAATCGTTCGGAATAGAAACAGCCGCAACTTGGACTCCCCTGTCAGCCATAAGGTGAAGGTAGGCACCCCGTGCAGCCTTACAACCTTCTTGAAATAATCATCTCGCAACTTACTACCGAGTACACGGTTTGACTAAAAGATAAGACGGGTTGACCCCATCGGCCCGACTACTGGTCGAACACATCCACAAACTCGTACAATGGTTAACTAAACACTGGCCTAACACCTCGTGATCCTAACACAAAGCCGACCACCACAAACTGACCCCATCACCAAACAGGCGTGGGTCGACCCAACATGGCCTCAACCCGACCCAACGCGCAAAACACTAGCTCCCGATCCTAACAATCTCACCAATCACGTTACGAAAAACCTAGCGGTCTTCTAAGCTCAACCACCTCTTTCGTTTCACAACACTCGAGGATTCATCCCATAAAAATATCTCACGATATTATGCACTTGATAAGGGTCAAACACGAAATAATTCTTTTACCAAAGATGGCCTCGCCTCTAAGGTCTTCTACGTAATATTCTAAGGCTCCACTCTCTGCCCCCAATCTTACCCTGCTAATTAATCAACAATTCTAATCACACTAACACCATGCTAACCGAAAATAATACTTAAGATATTTGCTACACATATAAATCTCTAAAGGGTTAAGGATATACCTGTATCTACGCGGCACTTCCCCGAGGTCGTTCTAATCAAACCGCCATACGCGATACCGGAAGGTGATGAACTATCCACTGATCCCGAAGGCTGATTCCCTACATCCCCGCCAACTCTGGTTGGACAATCTCTCGCAAAATGGCCCTGCTGGCCGCAAACATAACAAGCTGACGCAGAAGCACGACACTCCCCACGATGACATCGACCACAACGGCCACACCGAGGTGGGGGTGGCCTCCCCTGGCTAACACCCCTTCCTTTCCGCACCACTGAATCCGCAACTGATCTGGTAGGCTGAGTCTTCCTACTTGCATCCTTCCTCATAGAACATTCCCTCGCCATACGGCCTCGGCCGCAATAAAAACAAGCACCGAAAAAGACGGCACTTCGGGATGACGCCGCCTTTGTGAACATCGAGGAAAATCAACCTCGTGGAGGACACTCTGCCGGGCGGGCGCATGTCTGTCTGCTTCGAGGCGGTTCGCCTCGAGTTACCAAATGATCCCAATCGGCCCTCTTCTGCTGATCTTGTTTAATCTGTCGATCTCTACCTCTCTCAGCCCGCTGCACATAATCCTGAACGCAAGCCTGGCTCGTTCCTGACTGAAGAGCTACTCCCTCACAACCCTTCTTTAGATAAGCATCAATATCCTTGGTATACCGGTACATAAAATACTCTTTGGCTGCCAAGTCCCTTGCTAGTAACAGGGCCGTCTCCTTCCAATCCATATTTTCGCTCCAAGTCGTGGAATCAAGATCCAGATGTCATGGCCGCAGATGGATCTGCCGCCGTGCCAAACTCTGCCGGGCGACGCCTCAAAACTCCTCGCGTGAAGCATCACCCAGTGATGATTGGGCTGTGCCCTTCTAAATCTCAGATTTACTCGCCTCTCTCGGCCGGTGCCTTCTCTGGGCCAGAGTTGCCTGGCGTGGAGGCATAACTGGTAAAGGAAAGGAATACGTTAGAGGGGTCCAACTTATAACACAGCTCTAAAGCACGATCTCAGAGTGAGAAGAATGGAAACCAATCCTAAATATCCTATAGCCTCCTGATTATTGGTGTGGTGCACACCACACCGATAATCAAGACTCTACTAGATCGGCTGTAGACACTTTCCGAGGATTAATCGCTCGATACCACTTCGCCACGACTGCTCGGGGCGTGATCGTGCCTTACCCGCACCCAAGTAGTCATACATCGAGAAATCGGTGGAAAATAAAACAACCATAATATGAAACAAGATAAATAAGACACGCTTCGGGAAAAAGTTGCCTTTTCGGCATACATGTATATAAATACCCGAAATGAGCGATATCCCAACCTTACAACAGGTCTACAGACCTCTAAGAGTTTAAAACAACAATGGCGGGACAGGGCCCCGCCATACCCCTGAATACAAATATCTTACAACGACAGGGGACCATACCAAAATGCTAAGCTTCCGGAGAAACGGAGCTTTCCCAACGCTGAAACGGTGATCCTAAGAACGGGGATCAACAGTAGGAGTACCTTTACCTGCGGCATGAACGCAGCCCCCCGAAGGAGGTCGATGCAACAGTACAGTATGTGAAATCGAAAATCAGAAATGAAATCATAGTAGTATATATAAAGCAGAGACATGTATGATAACCAAAACTACGATTCACAATAAATAAATAAATATGTCAAGTCGTGACTCACGCCTCAAAGTCATCATAAAACCGCACGGGTAAGTACGAGGGCATAGCCGACAACTAAAAACCCCGATAACAAGGTCGTAAATCAGATCATGAGATCTGTCTGCATCCACATGATCAAAGCCGCCACTCGCCCGCAGATCTAATGCGCGTCTAGCCCTCGAACTTTCCGTAGCTCGCACGGGCCACTCCAACGCCCGCATGAGGTATTCCCGCGTCGAGGGTAGCTGCTCCCGGCAAAGATCCTGGACTCGCCGTCCGCATGGCCACACAAAGACCGCATGACCACAAGGGCCGCATACTAACTCGAACTCCGTAGCTCCGCATAGGCCATACTGCACCTACATAAGGTATTCTCGAATCATAGGTCACTAGACCCGCCTGAGTCTACCCCGCATCGGAGGGCAGCTTAACCCCCGGAATCATGAGTGATATAATATCAACATGACAGTTTTATCGTTAAACAACCTAAGCACAATAAGGGAAAACCCCTCTACACAAACATCACAAGATACTAACTCACGTAGCATCCTAACATGTTTACTTATCAAGTCAACAAGAAAGTATTACAAGACTATCACAAATCAATACAATCAAGTTATTCACACAAGGTACTTTCTACATTATGCTAACAAGTTCGGGTTTTTAGCCCCAAAGTACTTTATGTATTACTCTTTTAAAAGATCCGTTTCTTTCACAAAAGTCACACAATACCCGTAGTATAAAAATAAAGTGATTATCTTTTGAAGTAAATCAAAACATTTCTCTTTGTAAAATCAAGTAACAACATTCTTTTCCCAACGCTTAAGTTTGCCTAATTTCAATTACTCAAGTTTCTCATTTTCGAAAGGTTTCGTAGTTCATAGCTTTAATCCTTTAAAACAATTTGAGAAACATATACCCTAAGTGTGAGTAGGTTATTATTATTCGTAATAATCTTATTACAAGAATGCATGATCTAGTAAATGTAATATCATTTTGTCTCATCTTAGCTCTATGCAGATGGAAGTTTCTACTGGTTTTAATAATACTTTATTAGTCACAATATTTCCTTTATTAGCGCCACGTGGTTTGTTCGACATTTATTCGATCGGTAAAACATCATTCCTTTTGAAAACCAAAATACTATTTACTCACGAATGAGGTTTCACACTTTTAACAAAATTCATATTAGTATAATAAGTCAAGTCTCTTATTTCCTTAAATCAATAAATCGTTCTTTTATCACTCTTGCCGTTATACCTAACTTCCCATAAAGCTAGTATAACTCTTAAGCTTTTAAAACCAAGTGTTACTCTTCTTTCAAAAAGGTTTCTTAATTCTTTTGAACTACTTGATTCTTTTTATTCATCTTAAGTCGTAAGACATTGCCGTAATTATTATTCAGCTTAAGTCCAAGACATTGTCGTAATTATTATTCGTGCTTAAGTCCAAGACATTGCCGTAATTATTATTCGCTTAACACACGTCGTCACCGTACTATATACATATTTATTTAAAATATCATGCTCAAGAGTATAGGAAGAATCACATACCTTCTCGCGAAATCCACCGCCAAGTTGAATATGTCGCGCAGAGAATCGACCTATAATACCAACACGCCTATCAACGCCCGCATCAGATCGCATAAAGCTCTAAGCGAGGGTTCGTTATTCTATGGACATTTGGGCAGCACTTCCTACCCTGAGCTACTCAAGTCATCATGAAAACAAATTCTATGTAAGTACAAATCTATTATTCATCTTTTAAACCCTTCTACTGTGATAACAATTCAATTCTATTCTTTAATATCCTTCTAAGTATTTAATACTTATTCCTATACTTCTACAAAGATATATACTCTAATTACAAAAGGAGGATAAGGTTATTTACCTCGGTAAGCCCAATAATATCCTAGATAAAAGTCGCTGAGCAAGGTTTAGCTCCTAAGTTCAGACGCTCCGATAGCTCCAGGAAACCTTAGAAGTTCTTCACAACTTCTACTAAGGACTAAGGGATTTGGGCTAGGTATTTTGGGCATTATAACAATACTAGAAGGCAACTTCTCAACCAAGGGAGGGGGTAGGTTTCGCTAGGCTAGGGGTTGCTCTGGCCAGAGCTTCTCAAAGGGAGGGTGTGTTTGGACGAAACAACAAGAGGGAGAGGGAGGATTTGAGACTTAGAAAGATTGCTCAATTTAGGATGAAATAACTCTTAAACAAGCTTGGGATTTATAGTTCAAGGGATGGCCAACCAAGGGCCAAGATGGTGCCAAGTGCAAGGCAAGTGTAGGGTGAGGATTTAGGCAAGTGTCCTGGCCAACTTGCACACAAAATATCCTACCAACTACATGACAAGAATGGCCATCCATTCGCCCTAATGCCGTGACAAGTCACCAACGGAGGGTGACAAGTGTCGCCTCTCGTTGGTCCAAAGTGTTTCGCCTCTCGGAAAAATCCGCAAAAATTAGAAATGACATAGCCGGAATTTATCCTATGCGAGTTTAGTAAAACGTTTCGTCGAAAAACGACTCTAATCGGGTGTTGTGCACAAAGTGGAATTCGGCCAAGCCACCTAGGGGGGGGTGACACGTGTCGCCCTCCTACTCGTCCAAAATATTTCATCTTCCGAAAATATCCACAATGGCCAAAATCTCGAAAACAAAGTGGGACCCACAAAACCGTAAATTTTCTCCCGTGGGCCCCACGTGACCATTTCCGAAAATAAAATTCCATAATTCTCTAATATTCCAGGAAGTCCGAATACCAAATCTGGGAATCCAATTCCCATTAACGAACCTTTCTCCTTCACAAAAACCGGAAACTTTTCCGTGGAAAAATCACCTCTTTCTTCCTTTCCAATTTCAATGTCTTATTCTCGTACGTACGTCCTCGCATACATACCCTGGAACTACGGGGTATAACAGTACTGCCTCCTACGTCGGACGGCAAAGCTAACTTATAGTCAACCTGTCCTATTCCCCAAATGATCTGAAAACGCTCAAAGTACCTCGGGCTAAGTTTCCCCTGCTTTCCAAATCTCGTCACGCCCTTCCGGGGTGGTACTTTCAAGAAAACCCACCGTCAACCTGAACTCCAAGTGTCGACGCCGATTATCCGCACGACTTCTGTTGACTCTGAGCTGCCAATAACCTCTCCTGGATAAGCTTCACCCTATCCACATCCTGCTGAATCAAGTATGAACCAACTATCTGCACCTTGCCAACATCGAACCAATCGACTGGCAACCTACACTACCGCCCATACAAGGCTTCATAAGGAGACATCCGAATACTGAAATGGTAGCTATAATGATACTCACTCAACAAGAGGCACATAATCCTCGCTGCTACCCCTGAAATCAAAACACCGGCCCGAGGGTGAATGCAATACTGAGACTCACCTGAGTTCCTAACCTTGCATGGTAAAACATCCATAAAAAGAAAAGCCGTAAACTGGGCTCCACTGCCTGTCATAAAGTAAAATTAGGAACCCCGTGCAGTCTTACAACCTTCCTGATATATAACATCTCGCATAACCCTCTGCCGAGTAAATACCGATCGAAAGACAAGATGGCTGACCTCATCGGCCCGACTACTGGTCGAACGCATCCACGAACTCGTACGATAGTTAACTAAACTTGGGTCTAACACCCTCGTGACCCTATCACAAAGCGGGACCACCACAATTTTTCCTTACTTCAAACCGGACTGCGGGTTGACCCGCAATCTGGCCTCAACCTGACCTATTTATTGCGCCAAGCTCTTGTTTCCCGATCCGGAACAATCTCACCATCAAGTCACGAAAACCTAGTGGGCTTCTTAGCTCAACTACCCTCTTTCATTTCACACCACTCAGGGACTTATCACACAAATATATCTCACGTATACTATGCACTCCGATAAGGGTCAAATATAAACATAAATCTTTTACTCAAGATGGCCTCGCCTCTAAGGTCTCCACGTATAAAATTCTAAGGCTCACACTTTCCCTATCCCCAATCTTACCCTTATAACTAACCATGATTTCTAATCACAATTAAAACAATGCTATCTGAACATAACACTTAAGATATACTCATCTTATCACACATACAAATCTTTAGAGGGTTAAGGATGTACCTGTATCTACTGCTTCACTCCCCTCTGGCGTTATAATCAATCCTGCCTTACTGGGCGCATAGCTAGGAAAGGTGATGAATTAGTCACTGATCCTGAAGGCTGAGTCTCTATATCCACGCCACCTCTGGTTGGACAATTTCTCGCAAAATGGCCCCGCTGGCTGCAAGCATAACAAGCTGTCGAAGAAGTACGACACTCCCCACAATGACACCTACCACAACGACCACACCGAGGTGGGGGTGGCCTCCTCTGGCTAGCACCCCTTCCTCTCCGAACCACTGAATCCGCAACTGATCTGGTAGGCTGAGTCCTCCTACTTGCATCCTTCCTACTAGGACATCCTTTCGACATATGGCCCTGACGGCCGCAGGTAAAAAAAACACCAACAAAAAGACGACATTCCCCGGGATGACGCACACTGTGTGAACACCGAGGAAAATCAACTCGGGTGGCTAGAACCTACGATAGGTGAACGAAGCCGAGCTCGACCAACTCCGGCATACCCCGAACGCTTGAACCCCGCGGAGGACCACTCGCGACCGCGGAGGTGCATATCCGATCATTCTTGAGGCGATTCGTCTCGAAAGTTACCAAAGGACCTGCCGACCGCCTCTTCTGCTAATCTTGGTTAACCCGTCGATCCCTACGTTTCTCGGCCTGCTGCGCATAAGCCCGTACGCCGGCCATGCTCAAGCCTGACTGAAGGGCTACTCTCGCACAACCCTTCCTTAGTTAATCATCAAGGCCCGCGATAAATCGATACATAAAATACTCTCGTTGCTAAATCCATAGCTAGTAATGTGGTCGTCTCTTTGCAATCCATACTTTCGCATCGGGTCGTGAACCGGGTTCAAATATCATGGCCGCAGAGGAACCGCCGTGCTAGACTCTGCTTTGGGCGACGCCGCAGAACTCCCGAATGAAGCACCACTCGTGTTATGGTTGGGCACGTGCCTCGTAACCTCTCGTGCTCTACTCGCAGCCTCCTTGCCTTGCCGCCCGGGTTGCCTTGCACGGAGGCATAACTGGTAAGGGAAAGAAATAGGTTAAAGGGGTCCAACTTATAACACAGCTCTAAGGCACGATCTCAGAGTGAGAAGAATGGAAACCAATCCTAAATATCCTATAGACTCCTGATTATTGGTGTGGTGCACAACACACCGATAATAAAAACTCTACTAGATACGGTCTGTAGACACTTTCCGAGGATTAACTGCTCTGATACCACTTTTGTCACGACCCGATCCCGGGCCCGTGACTGGTGCCTTACCCGGGCACCCAAGTAGACATACATCAGAGTAATCAGCGGAATATAAAAACAAAACATGAAACAATGTAAAAGAGACACAGTTTATCTGAGGAAAAGTTGCCTTTCGGCATATATATATAAATACCCAAAGTGAACAGTTACATCCCAACTTTACAACGGGACTACAGACCTCTAAGGAAGTAGAACAACTATGGTGGGACAGGGCCCCGCCATACCCTGAATGAACATAAATATCTACAACACCAGAGACTATACCAAAGATAAGCCTCCGGAGAAATGTAGCTTCCCAAAACGCTGAACTGTGATCCTAAGAGCGGGGATCAACAACTGGTGTACCTCTACCTGCGGCATGAACGCAGCCCCCCGAAGGAGGTCAGTACAACAGGTACCAAGTATGTGAAACTGAAAATACTGTAAACGAAATCATAACAGTCTATATAAAACAGAGACATATATGATAACCAATTTACGATACACAATATGTAAGCAGTCATGTCAAGTCAGGGACTCACGCCCTTAAAGTTATCACTCAAATATAACTATGGGTCTCATGCCCACAATATCACTCATGCCCGTGGAATTCCTTCCTCACTGCCGGCAGTCCATGATATAAAAGCACCGAGGAATACACATGAACACCATGTCCCACCTGTGTCATAATAAACCGTACGGGGTAAGTACGAAGGCATAGCCGACTACTAAAACCCACGCACAACAATGCCATAAATCGTATCACGAGGTCTTTCTCGACCGCCACTTGATCGGCCGCCACTCGCCTCGTGATCAATGCGCGCGTCTAATCTCGAACTTACCGCAGCCTCGCATAGGCCACACATAGGCTCGCATGAGGTATTCTCGTGATCGGGGCATCTAACCCGCGATCCTCCGGGACTCTCGTAGTCCGCATGGCCACATGACCGCATGAGGTAATTACCCGCACACTAACTCGAACTCTCGTAGCTCCGCATAGGTCCCTGGACCCGCATGAGGCATCCTCTCGTGACGGCAGCTTAACCCCCGGTATATCATGTCAAGAGGTGAGTGGTACAATACTAACATAACGGCTTATCGTTAAACAACATAAGCACAATCAAGGGAAACCCCTTTACACAAACATCACAAGACACTAACATACGTAGCATCCTAACATGTTTACTTATCAAACCAACAAGAAAGTATTACAAGGCTATCACAAACCAACATAGTCAAGTTATTCACACAAGGTACTTTCTATTTTATGTCAACAAGTTTGGGTTTTTATCCCCAAAGTACTTCATATATTAACTCTTTAAAAACCAAGTACTCATTGCTCACGAATGAGGTTTCACACTTTTTAACAAAATTCATATCAAGTCAATTAAGTCAAGTCTTTTATTTTCAAAAGATTCATAGATCATAGTTTTAAACACTTAACAACGTAATCTCCTTTTTAAAACAATTTGAGTAACATATGCCTTATGTGTGAGTAGGTTATTCTTGTTTATAACAATCTTATTAAAGCAGCCATGATCTAGGAAATGTAATACAATTTTGTCTTATCTTAGCTTCTATGCAGATATAGGTTTCTACTGGTTTTAATAATACTTAATTAGTCAATACATTTTCCTTTATTAGCGCTGCAGTGGTTTGTTCGATACTTATTCTCATTTCCGAAATCAATATAAGGCTTTCATAAACAATTAAGTAAACCGTTCCTTTTATCTCTCTTAAGTCGTTATACCTAATTTCCCATAAAGCTAGTATAACACTTAAGCTTTTAAAACCAAGTATTACTCTTCTTTCAAAAACGATTCTTAATTCTTTTGAAATACTTCAAGATTCTTATTATTTAAAACTCAAGTCAAAAGACATCGAAGTAAAACCACGTTCAATAACACACGACGCTCACCGCACTATATATATATTCTTTTAAAATATCATGCTCAAGAGGATAGGAAGAATCACATACCTCCCTGGCGAAATCCACCGCCAAGTCGAATATGTCGCTGCAGAGTATCAACCTATAATAGTCAAATACGCCTATCAACGCCTAGACTATCTTGTAGAATTTCTAAGCAGAGGGTTCTCTATTCTACGGAAAATTGGGCAAAACTTCCTACCCACAAACTACACAAGTTCATCAGAATACAGTCCTATGTAAGTACAGTTCAATTCTCTTCTTTTATACCATCCTTCTAGTTATCTTATACTCATTTCTATACTACTACAGTATGTAATCTCCAATTACAATAGAAGGACAAGATATTTACCTCGGTAAGCCCAAAATTATCCAAGTTTAAATGTCGATCCTGAACAACGTTTAGCTCCTAATTGCACGCTCCGAAAGCTCCAAGAAACCCTTAGAAGATTCCAAACAACTTCTACTTAGCACTTCAACCAACTATGAAGATTTTCCTTAGGGTTTCGTTTTGTGACTAAAAGGATGTAGTAGTATTTCCGGCTCTAAGTATAGAGGTAACTTAGGAATACTACAAGGTATTTGGGCTAAGGTATTTTGGAATAGTAACAATACTTGGAGAGTATTTTTCTACCAAGGGGGGGGGGGGTATTTCACGAGACCTATCAAGAGGGGTACTTGGTAGGGCCTTCTTAAGGGGAGGGTGGTTTGACTGAGCTTCAAGAGGGAGGGGGAAGGATTTTAAGACTTAGAATTTATTTTGTGGATGAAGAAGTCTTCAACTAAGGGGGGTATTTATAGGCCCTTCAAAGGCCAAGATCAAAGAAAGTGGATGGTGGGGATTTGGGCAAGTGTAACCGTATCCATCTACTCCATAAATATCACAAAATATCCTACCTAACCTTGACCAATGCTCAAGGCCTTAAAAACGTGCACCCAATTCGTCCCCTATACCGCCCACTTGAGGGTGACACTTGTCGCCCTCTCGTTGGTCCAAAATATTTCATCTCTCGGAAAAATCCGCAAAAATAATAAATGTCGCAATCGTAATTTTCCCTTCGCAAGGTCCGGAAAACTTTTCGTCGGAAAACAATTCTTTTCGCTAGTTGTGCACAATTTCGTCCCTTATGCCTACTTAAGGCTTGAACTTATGTACGTACGTCCTCACATACATACTCTGGAAATACGGGGTATAACACCCGGGCCCGTGACTGGTGCCTTACCCGGGCACCCAAGTAGATATACGTCAGAGTAACCAGCGGAATATAAAAACAAAGACATGAGATAAAGAGTAAAATGAGAAACAGTCTATCCCAGAAAAAGTTGCCTTACGACATGTATATACATATCAAGTCTGACAGTTACATCCAAAAATTTACAACAGGACTACAGACCTCTAAGAAGCAAACAACTATGGCGGGACAGGGCCCCGCCATACCCTGAATGTACATAAAGCTACAATGACAGGGAGATCATACCCAAAAGATAAGCCTCCGGAGAAATGGGGCTTTCCCAAAAGCAGAAACGGTGATCCTAGGAGCGGGGATCAACAACAGGAGTACCTCTACCTGCGGCATGAACGTAGCCCCCCGAAGGAGGTCAATACAACAAGTACCAAGTATGTGAAACTGTAAATTACTGAAATGAAATCATAGCATTGTAAAACCAATTACAAATACGTATGAACAACCAATTTAACCGCACATAGTGCCACAACATAAACAAGAGCAAAATAGATATAACGTAACTGGTCTTTTCTAGGCCGCTAATGATCGAAGCAAGGTCAATCGCCCATAGTATCATTATGCGAGCCTAATCCTGGAACTCCCGTAGTCCGCAAAGACCACTGTAACGACCCGTTCCGGGGCCCGTTACTGGTGCCTTATCCCGGGCACCCTAGTGATACAATCATCAGAGAAAACCAGCGGAAAATAAAACTTTAACAAGAAACAAGATATATGAACATAAAACAGGCCAACCCAACGGTTACCTTCCAATAACATAAATAAATACAACTCTTTCAAAACGAACAGTTTAATCCTTTTTACAACCACCCGCCACAACGATTACTGCACTTAAGATTTACAACAACTATGACGGGACAGGGCCCCGCCATACCCCTGAATCTACAAGAACCTACAACTCAGGGAACACATACCAAAAGATAAGCCTCCGGAGAAACGGAGCTTCCCAAAATGGCCCGGGATCCTAAGAGCGAGGATCCACGACGATGTACCTCTACTGCGGCGTGAACGCAGCCCGAAGGAGGTCAAGCAACAGTACCAAGTATGTGAATCAGTAAAAATCGTAATGAAATCATACTAGTCTATATAAAGCAGGAGACATGTATGATAACCAAACTACAGTTCACAACATAAAAGCAGTCATGTCCAGTCAGGGACTCACGCCCTCAAGTCATCACTCAAATATAACTATGGGTCTCACGCCCACAACATCAATCATGTTCGCATCATGGCCGCATGCCCCCGGGATTCTGCATCGGTGTAGACATGTCCATGATGCAACAATAATACCAATGCCCCATGGCCACATGCCCCCGGAATTCTACCTCGGTGTAGACACGTCCATGTGACATCAACAATAATATACTGGGTGATCATCCCCGCGCACGCCACATGCCCCCGGAATTCTACCTCGGTGTAGACATGTCCATGTAACCACAATAACAATATATCGGGTAATCAACCCGACCGCATGGCCGCATGCCCCCGGAATTCTGCATCGGTGTAGACATGTCCATGTGACATCAACAACAAGACAGTAATCAAAATGGAAACATACCCGTGGAATTCTCCATCACTGCCAGCACGTCCAAGTAAGTTCTCAACAAGTCGACCGGCCCTCTATCGAGACGCGGTACACGTAAATACCACACTTGCACAACAAAGGCTATCATCACAAGCATAGGCAAGTTTCACAACAACAAGCATAGGCAAGTTTCACAACAACAAGCATAGGCAAGTTTCACACAACTCAAAGTACTTTCATTTTTATGCCAAAGTCCGGGTTTTTAACCCCAAAGTACTACATACGTTAAGTTCTTTTAAAAGAGATCCATTACTTTTATAAAAGTCACCCTATACCCGTAGTATTAGAATGACCAACCCACATTCCTTTTCAAAATCAAGTAACAACATTCTTTTCCTAAGTTCCAGTTTGCCTAGTTTCAATTACTCAAGCTTCTCATTTTCAAATGATTTCATAGTTCCCAAACTTAATCCCTTGATTCCTTTTTAGAACAATTGAGTAACATATGTCATATATGTGAGTAGTTTATTCTTGTTTATAACGATCTTATTACAGCAGCCATGATCTAGAAAATGTAATATCATTTTGTCTCATCTTAGCTTCTATGCAGATGGAGGTTTCAACTGGTTATAATACAACACATCATTATTCAATACATAATCCTTTATTAACGCCGCAGGTGGTCTGTCGATACACATTCTGATTTCCGGAATCAGTAAAACATTATCCCTTTAAAAACCAAGTACTCATTACTCACGAATGAGGTTTCACACAACATCCACATTAAAACAAATAAGTTAAGTCTCTTATCTTATAAGATCAAGTCTCTTAACTTCTAACATCAGTAAACCATTTTCACCTACATAAGGTCGTTATAACTAACTTCCCATAAAGCTATTATAACACCCTATGTTTTAAACCAACCAAATCACTTAGCACATGTACGTCTACCGTACTACATAGTTCACAACAATCATGCTAGAAAAGATAGGAAGAGGTTCACATACCTCGCGACGATTTATCGACAATAAGCAAAATGCTCCAAGTACTACAACCTTGCTAGCCCTTTCCACTCCTCGAGTAGAATACGCTACTCTTAGTACTTTCACCTATAAAGGTCACAAACGTCTATTAACCCCAAAACACAAGTTTCTAACTTTCTACAGAAAATTCGGCAGCACCTCCCCCCCCCCGCAACAGCGTAAATCTCCTCCTCTATCGAGGCCGGCTACCAAGCCAACCAGGGGGGTTTACACGCCTAACCTGACGTGTACAATTCTACTCGAATACTACACAAGTCTCACGCAATACACCCATGTAAATACATGATTCGATTCGTTATTCTTCAGCTTAAGTCACAAGACATTGCCGCATACTAAGTATAGTTCCATCTCTAGTATACGGCAACTAGATATTCTAACAACCAGGTAATTTCCACTTACAATAGAGGGACAAGATAATTACCTCGATAAGCCCATAATTATCCAAGTTATAATGTCGATCCCGAGCAAGGTTTAGCTCCTACTCGTGCGCTCCAAACAACCCTTAGAAGTTCTAACTAACTTCTACTCAAATACTTCAACCAACTATGAAGATTTCCTTAGGGTTTGGTTTGAGACTAAAAGGACAAAAGGTAGTATTTCCTGCTCTACGATAGAGGTATCTTTGGAATACTACAAGGTACAAGGCTAAGGTATTTTGGGCATTATAACAATACTAGGGAGTATTTCTATACCACAACAAGGGTATTATACGAAACAACTAGGCTAGGGGTACCCCACGGCGAGGCACCACAGGGGAGGAGGAGGCCTCGGCCAAGACTCTCAAAAGAGGGGATGAGTTGGACGAACTCAACACTAGAGGAGGAGGATTTTAGGCTTGGAAGGTTTCATTTGTGGATGAAGAGTTCATCAACATAAGGGTATTTATAGAAAAACAAAAGGCCAACCAATGTCAAAGATAAAGACAAGAGCAAGGCAATTGTAAGGCCAAGATCAAGCCAACTCCACCCTAGACCGTCCTCCTTAAAAACCTCACAAATATCTACACAAATATCTACCACCACTTGCCCCCTCAATCGGCCAAGTGTCGCCCCACTTGTTTCATTGTGAGGTGACACATGTCACCCTCCCGTTGGTCCGAATGTTTCGCCTCTCGGAAAAATCCGCAAAAATACAAAACGACATAGCCGAATTTTCCTTCGCAAGTTATGTAAAACGTTTCGTCAAAAACGACTTAACCAGTGTTGTGCACAAATGTCATTCGGCAAGCCACTGGCGGGGTGACACGTGTCACCCTCCTATTGGCCCTCAAAAAACGTCCTCCAAAAAAAATATCCACAATGGCCAAAATCTCGAAAACAAAGTGGGCCCCACAAAACCGTAAATTTCTCCCGTGGGCCCCACGTGACCATTTCCGAAAATAAAATCTCAAAATTCTAATATAATCTATGAAGTCCAAATACCAAATCTGGGAATCCAATTCCCATTAACGAACCTTTTTCTTCACAAATAACCGGAAACTTTTCCACTAAAACTCACATCTTTCTTTCTTTTCAAAATTTCGTGCACTCGTACGTACGTCCTCACATACATACCCTGCAACTACGGGGTATAACATTCTCCCCTCCTTAGAAACATTCGTCCCGAATGTTCCTTCTCAAGTCGGATAACGATAAAGTTCCTCTAACAAGTTGCCAACGCCACAGCTTGGCCACGAAATAACACACGTCCTCTTCTTTCCTTACTCGTCGTGCCCTTCTCGAACACTTGAACTCTCCCAGTACGTACCATACTTCAGTCATTACTTCCGTTCCCGAAAATCTCTGGAGTCACTACCTCCAAACTTGGTCATCTTACTAACCTCAAACTTCCTTAAGGCCATTCCCGGCCTTTACGAACCGCTTCTGGTCGAACGCGTCCACGAACTCATACGATGATCATACAAACTTGGGCCTAGCATCCTCGTGACCCTACCACCTGGCGGGACCACCCAGAACTGACCCCACCCCAAACCGGTTACGTTGACCCGCAAATGGTCCTCAACCCGACCCCACAACCGCGCCAAACTCTTGTTCCCCGATCCGGAACAATCTTACTAATTCACATCATGAAAGCTACCACTTCCATCTCACACTACCCACAGACTTATCACACAAATAAATCCCACGTATACTACTACTCTGATAAGGGTCAAAAATAAATCTTTAACTCAAGACGACCTTACCCCTAAGGTCTCAGTCGTGACATAGTCTAAGGTTCACACTTACCATGCCCCCATACGTATCCTCCCAACTAAGCATGTTTTCTAACTCATAATTAACACAACGCTATTCGCACATAGCACATAATAATGAGACCATCATAACAAGCATACCAAAACTCTAGAGGGTTAAGGATATACCTGAAGCTACCGCTCCACTCTAATCATAGGCCTGCCCTGCAGGGCGCATAACTGTAGAAGGCGATGAACCAGCCACTGATCCGGTAGGCTGAGTCGTAACATCCGTGCTACCCTTGGTCGGACAGTTCCTCGCAAAATGGCCCTGCTGGCCGCAAAAATAACAAGCTCCCCTGGCACCACGACACTCCCCGAAATGCGGTCTACCACATCGACCACACCGAGGTAGGGGTGACCGTGATCCGCCAACACCCTTACTTCCGAAACTCAACCTCGAGCCACGACTGCTCCGAATACTCAAGGTTGTGGAGGACCACTCTGCCGGGCGGAGGTACAAAGCTAGTATCTTTGAGGCGGTCCGCCTCGAAAGTCACCAAAGGACCTGTTGTTCGGCCTCTTCGCGATCTTGGTCTTTCCGTCGACCTCTCGTGCCTCACATCCGGTCGTGAGCTCGCATGCGGGCAATGTCCATGCGGTGAAGAGCTACTCTGAACATGCCTCGACATGTAATCATCGAGCCTCAGAACATATCGGTGCACTCGATCCTCCATACTAGCTACCAACGCCGGACGTCACGCCAATGAGTCGAACTCCACATTGTACTCCCGAACCGTCGCCGCTCTGTCTAAGCATCAAAAATCTGTCGTGCCCTCCTCATGCGGAGGCAAGAAGTGCGTGAGAAAGCCCCGAAAACTCATCCCATACCGCGGAGGTGCATGCTCTCCCGGAAAGCTCCCGTGAATCAAACCAATCGATCGCGGTATCACGCGCGGCCGATCGAACAAGGTCACAGACTCGGTCTCTGAAGCCTTGATCACCCGCGTGATCCGTCAATCGCTGAATGAACTCCTGCGGATCATCCTCGTGCCTCGACCCATAAAACTCGCGGGCTACAACTCGTAAAGTCCGCACCTCAAACTATCTGCTTCGGGTGCACCACGGTCGCTGAATCGAACTGCTGCATCCGGCCTATCCTCATATCTGCCACGACCACGGCGGCCAAGAATCGCCATCTCGCGTAACCCATCTCCTGCGCCCGGTGTGGGATCGAGGCTCGTGCTTGTGGTCTCAGCAGCCTGCTGCGGCTCTAAACTCTCTTTGAAGGCGGCGTCCACAAAACCGCCGTCTCAAGCACAACTCGAGTCTTTGCCGGACTGCGCCCTCGTACTCTCTCAGATCTCACTAGCGGCACTCTCGGCGCCTTGCCCTTCGCTCTGGTTGCCTTGCGCGGAGGCATAACCGTAAAAACGAGATACGTCGGAGGGTCCAACTTACAACACGCCTCTAAGGCACGATCTCGGAATGAGAAGAATGGAAACTAATCCTAAATGTCTGCAGACCTCACGATTATAGATGTGGTGCACAACACATCGATAATCAAGACTCTACTAGACACGGTCGTAGACACTTTCCGAGGATTAATCGCTCGATACCACTTTTGTAACGACTGCCCGGGCCCGATTCGTGCCTTATCCCGCACCCTAGTGATACAATCATCGAGAAAACCAGCGGAAAATAAAACTTTAACAAGAAACAAGATATATGAACATAAAACAAAGCCAACCCAACTGTTACCTTCCAATAACATAAATAAATACAACTCTTTCAAAACGAATGCTTTAATCCTTTTACAACCACCGCCACAACAAGATTTCATGCACTCTAAGATTTACAACAACTATGACGGACAGGCCCCGCCATACCCCGAATCTACAAGAACCTACAACTCGTGGAACACATACCAAAAGATAAGCCTCGAGAAACGGAGCTTCCCAAAACTGGCCGGGATCCTAAGAGCGAGGATCCACGACCCATGTACCTCTACCTGCGGCATGAACGCGGCCGAAGGAGTCAAGACAACAGTACCAAGTATGTGAAATCAGTAAAAATCAGAATGAAATCATACTAGTCTATATAAAGCGAGAGACATGTATGATAACCAAACTACTGATTCACAACATAAAGCGATCATGTCGATCGGGACTCACGCCCTCAAGTCATCACTCAAATATAACTATGGGTCTCACGCCCACAACATCAATCATGTGCGCATCATGGCCGCATGCCCCCGGAATTCTGCATCGGTGTAGACATATCCATGATGCAACAATAATACCAATGCCTCATGGCCACATGCCCCCGGAATTCTACCTCGGTGTAGACACGTCCATGTGACATCAACAATAATATCTTTGGGTGATCAACCTGCGCGTAACGCCACATGCCCCGAAATTCTACCTCGGTGTAGACATGTCCATGTAACCACAATAACAATATATCGGGTAATCAACCCGACCGCACGGCCGTGCCCGGAATTCTGCATCGGTGTAGACATGTCCATGTGACATCAACAACAAGACAGTAATCAAAATGGAAACATACCCGTGGAATTCTCCATCACTGCCAGCACGTCCAAGTAAGTTCTCAACAAGTCGACCGCCCCTCTATCGAGAGACGCGGTAACACAGAAATACCACACTTGCACAACAAAGGCTATCATCACAAGCATAGGCAAGTTTCACAACAACAAGCATAGGCAAGTTTCACAACAACAAGCATAGTGTCACGACCCGAAACTGGGCCCGTGACTGGTGCCTTACCCCGGGCACCCTAGTGACACAACATCAGAGTAATCAGCGGAACATAAAACACATACATGAAACAAGTGAAGTACAAAACAGAAATCTGAGGAAAACTTGCCTTTCGGCATATATAAATAACCACTTTTACAAAAGAACAGTTTAATCCTTTTTAAATAAACCAAAACACTTACCTTTGTAAAATCAAGTAACAACATTCTTTTCCTAAGTTCCCGTTTTCCTAGTTTCAATTACTCAAGCTTCTCATTTTCAAATGGTTTCATAGTTCCCAAACTTAATCACTTGATTCCTTTTTAGGACAATTGAGTAATATTTGTCTCACGTGAGAGTAGGTTATTCTTGTTTACAACATTCTTATTACAAAGACCATGATCTAGAAAATGTAATATCATTTTGTCTCATCTTAGTTTCTATGCAGATGGAGGTTTCTACTGGTTTTAATACGATACATCATTATTCAATACATTTTCCTTTATTAACGCTGCAGTGGTTTGTCGATACATTCGATTTCAAATCAAGAAACATTCTTAAGCCGTTATACCTAACTTCCCATAAAGCTAGTATAACCCTTAAGTTTTTCAAAACCAAGTATTACTTCTTCTTTCAAAATGATTCAAAATCTTTTGAAATACTTCAAGTTCTTTATTAACACATAACAAGCCGCTTATAGTTCAAATCGCTTACCTTTTAAAGACCACAAGTATTTTCTTACCAACATAAAGTCGTTATAACCAACTTCCCATAAAGCCGTTATAACACTTTATGTTTTAAACAATCAAATATGTTTAGCACGTATGCGTCACCGTACTACATAGTTCACACATATCATGCTAGAAGAGATAGGAAGAGGTTCACATACCTCGCGACGAGTATCGACTAATAGCAAAACGCTCCAAGTGCTTCCAAACGTCGGCTACTCCTTAAGCCAAGTAGATCGCGCCACACGTAGTACTTCAACCTATAAGGCCACAAGGCGCTTATTAACATCTAGATCTTATCGTAGAACATTCTACAGAAAATTCGGCAGCACCTCCCCCCCCCCGCAACAACGTAAATCTCCTCCTCTTTCGAGGCCTACTGCCAACCGGGGGTTATCGTCTAACCCTAGCGTACAATTCTACTCCACGGTACTACTACAAGTCTCATGTAATACACCCTATGTAATTCTGATTCGGTGATTCTTCTTTAAATTCAGCTTAAGTCGCAAGACATTGCGTAAGTATTATTCGGGCTTAAGTCAAAAGACATTGCCGATAACTATGTTCGATGACTATATATAGCATACTTCAACTATATAATCTAACAACAAGTAATTTCCAATTACAATAGAGGGACAAGATAATTACCTCGATAAGCCCATAATTATCCTAGCTTAAAGTCGATCCTGGGCAATCGTTTAGCTCCAACTCCGAGCGCTCCAACCCGCTCTAAACCGCCCTTAGAAGTTCTAACCAACTTCTACACAATACTCCAACGGACTATGGAGATTTTCCTAGGGTTTCGGTTTTGTGGTATGGAAAGTATAATAGTATTTCTGGGCTTTTCGTATAGGTATATCCTTAGAATACTACAAGGTATAAGGCTACGGTATTTTGGGCATTATAACAATACTTTTGAGAGTATTTCTACACCACAAAGGGGGGGTATTATACGAAAGCAACTAGGCTAGGGGGGGGTACCCCACGGCCACACTACTAGGAGGGGGAGGGGGTTCTCGGCCGAGAGCCACTAGGCAAGGGGGAGGGACATCTCTCGGCCAAGAGGCCTCACGAAAAGGGGGAGGGGGAAGGCTCTCAAGACTTAGGCATTTTGGATGAAGAAGTCTTCAACCTTAGAGGGGTATTTATAGGTCAAGGGATGGCCAACCAAAGGCCAAGATCAATCCATGTGTTAGGCAAGTGTAGGGCTAGGATTTACCAAACACAAATATCCTACCTACCCTTGACTTTGTCAAGGCACAAAAAACGTGCCTTACCTTGTCCATTTCGTCCAAATGGACGATTTGAAGTCCACCAATGAGAGGGTGCCAAGTGGCGCCCTCTTGTTGGTCCAACACGTTTTGTCTCTCGGAAAAATCCGCAAAAATTAGAAATGACATAGCCGGAAATTCCCCTACGAAAGCTGTGAAAACGTTTCGTCGAAAAACGACTCTAAACGGGTGTTGTGAACAAAATTAATTCGGCCAAGCCTTACTTGAAGTTCGAAATTTCCTACGTACGTCCTTACGTACATACTCTGAAAAAATACGGGGTATAACATTCTCCCCTCCTTAGAAACATTCGTCCCGAATGTTCCTTCTAAGTCTCAAAAACAAACGCGCGCCAGTATAGTCTTCACTACTATACTTACGAGAACAATCCTGCCACATCTGGCCACAGAAGCACCTGCGTAAAATACTTATATCCAAGTCCACGAGGAAACACCTCTAACATCACCACAACCACCTCTCTCCAGGGTCTAAAATATACTTCCTTCGTACCTTCTCTTAAAAAGAAATGATACCACTTTTGTCACCTTGCCTGAGGCATTAACCTTCTCAGGCGACCCAACAAATGGTACCGGACTGCATGCGATCACTGAGGCTGTCGTACACTCGAACTCTTTCCACATTTCGACATCGCCGGTTTCCAAAACTCGGTTACTATCTCTAACGTGGTCATCATAATCGAACACTCGATGGATCTTCGATACTTCCCCGAACATCACAATACGAAAGACCGGACGCACTGCCTCCTACGTCGGACGGCAAATGCTAACATATAGGCAACCTGGCCTATCCTTCACATGAACTCACAAAGGCCCAAAGTAACTCGGGCTAAGTTCCCTCTGTTCCAAAACTCGTCGCACCCAAACCGGGGTGGTACCTTCAAGACCGACCGTCAACTCAACTCTAAGCGTCGCCGATTATCCGCACGATTCCTCCGAGCGTAACTTCTTCTAGACAAGCTTCACTATCCATCGTCTGTGGAACAAGCTCAACCAACTATCGAACCCCGCCAACATCGAACCAATCGACCGACAACTTACACTTCCGCCCGCAAGCTTCATAAGGCGACATCCGAACACTGAAATGGTAGCCCAAACGCTCCCTCCATAGGAGACAACAATCCTCACAACTACCCCTGAAATCCACGCACTGGCCCGAGGGCGAATGCGATTCTGAGACTCACCTGAGTTCCTAACCCTGCCTGGTAAAACTTTTAGAAAACGAAAATAGCCACAACCTGGGCTTCACTATCTGACATAAGGTGAAGGTAGGCACCTCGTGCAGCCTTACAACCTTTCTGATAACTCAACACAGCCGAGTAAACGGTCCTGACCGAAGAACACGATGGGCTGCCCCCATCGGCCCGACCACTGGTCGAACGCATCCATGAGTTCGTACGCTGGTTAACTAAACTTGGGCCTAACACCCTCACAACCCTAACACAAGGCGGGACCACCACAACCTGACCCCACCACCAAACCTACCGCGGGTTGACCCGCAACGTGGCCTCAACCCGACCCGGCAACGCGCAAAACACTAGCTTCCCGGGGGAAAACTCTCACTATTCACGTTACGAAAACCTAGCGGTCTTCTTAGCTCAACTACCCTCTCTCAGATTACGCTACTCGGGGACTTATCCCAAAAACATAACTCACGTGCACTATGCACTCCGATAAGGGTCAAACATAACACTACACCTTTTTCTCGAGATGGCCTCACCTCTAAGGTCTCTACGTATAAAGCTCTAAGGCTCACATTTTCTCTATCCCCCAAAATCTTACTCGGTTAAACAACCATGATTTCAAATCACAACTAACACACTGCTATCAGAACATAGCACCTAAGGTATACTCACCTTATCACACATACAGATCTCTGAGGTTAAAGATATATCTATATCTCGCTTCACTCCCTTAGTCGTTCTAACCAAACCTGCCGTGAGCGCATAGCTAAGGAAGATGACGAACTACCCACCAATCCAGCAGGCTAAGTCCTCCGACAAGGACACTCTCTCGAAACATGGCCCTGAAGGCCGCATGTAAAAAAACTACCAACTAAAAGCCGACATTCCCCGGGATGACGTGCATTACACCGAACGGAAGCCCGGAGTTCGACCAACTCCTGCATACTCGAACGCCCCGATATCCGTGGAAGACCACTCTGCGGGCGGAGGTGCATATCAAATCTGCCGTGAGGCGACTCGCCTCGAAAGTTACCAAAGGACGACCTTGCCGCTCGCCTCTTCTCGTCGCCCGTTAACCCGTCGATCTCTACGTTTCGGCTGCGCATAAGCCCGCATACGTGCCATGCCAAGCCTAATCAAGAATTACTCTTGCACAACCTTCTTAGGTAGTCATCAAGACTTGCGATACATCGGTATACTCTCGTAGCCAAATCTATAGCTAATGTGGTCGCCTCTTTGCAATCCATAATCTCTTCTCGCCGTGGGCGAAGGTTCAAATATCATGGCCGCAGCAGAACCGCCGCCACCGTGCTAAACTCGGGCTAGTGGCGCCGCAGAAATCCCCGAATGAAGCACTACCCTAGGTAAAGATTGGGCCTGTGCCCTCGCAACCCTCTGAACTCTACTCGCAGCTCCCTCGGCTGCCTTGCCCTCCTGGGCCCGGGTTGCCCTACGCGGAGGCATAACGGTAAGGGAAAGAAATACGTTAGAGGGTCCAACTTACAACACAGCTCTAAGGCACGATCTCAGAGTGAGAAGAATAGAAACCAATCCTAGATACCCTATAGCCTCCTGATTATTGGTGTGGTGCACAACACACCGATAATCAAGACTCTACTGGATACGGTCTGTAGACACTTTCCGAGGATTAACTGCTCTGATACCACTTTTGTCACGACCATCGGGCGTGGTCGTGCCTACCCGGGCACCCTAGTGACACAACATCAGAGTAATCAGCGGAACATAAAACACATACATGAAACAAGTGAAGTACAAAACAGAAATCTGAGGAAAACTTGCCTTTCGGCATATATAAATAACCACTTTTACAAAAGAACAGTTTAATCCTTTTTAAATAAACCAAAACACTTACCTTTGTAAAATCAAGTAACAACATTCTTTTCCTAAGTTCCCGTTTGCCTAGTTTCAATTACTCAAGCTTCTCATTTTCAAATGGTTTCATAGTTCCCAAACTTAATCACTTGATTCCTTTTTAGGACAATTGAGTAATATTTGTCTCACGTGAGAGTAGGTTATTCTTGTTTACAACATTCTTATTACAGCAGCCATGATCTAGAAAATGTAATATCATTTTGTCTCATCTTAGTTTCTATGCAGATGGAGGTTTCTATTGGTTTTAATACGATACATCATTATTCAATACATTTTCCTTTATTAACGCTGCAGTGGTTTGTCGATACACATTCTAATTTCCGAAATCAGTAAAACATTCTTAAGCCGTTATACCTAACTTCCCATAAAGCTAGTATAACCCTTAAGTTTTTCAAAAACCAAGTATTACTTCTTCTTTCAAAATGATTCAAAAATCTTTTGAAATACTTCAAGTTCTTTATTAACACATAACAAACCAGTTATAGTTCAAATCAGTTACCTTTTAAAGACCACAAGTATTTTCTTACCAACATAAAGCTGTTATAACCAACTTCCCATAAAGCCGTTATAACACTTTATGTTTTAAACCAATCAAATACGTTTAGCACGTACGCGTCACCGCACTACATAGTTCACACATATCATGCTAGAAGAGATAGGAAGAGGTTCACATACCTCGCGACGAGTATCGACTAATAGCAAAACGCTCAAGTACTTCCAAACGCGTCGGCTACTCCTTTAAGCCAAGTAGATCGCGCCACACGTAGTACTTCAACTTATAAGGCCACAAGGCGCTTATTAACATCTAGATCTTATCGTAGAACATTCTACGTAAAACTTCGAAGACCTCCCCGCAACAGCGTAAATCTCTCTCTATCGAGTGGCTACCAAGCCAACCAGGGGGTTATACGCCTAACCTGGTACAATTCTACTCCACGGTACTACTACACAAGTCTCATGTCTGACCCTATGTAATTACGATTCGGATTCTTCTTTAAATTCGGGCTTAAGTCGCAAGACATTTCAGTAAGTATTATTCAGGCTTAAGTCAAAAGACATTGCCGATAACTATGTTCAGTACTATATATAGCATACTTCAACTATATAATCTAACAACAAGTAATTTCCAATTACAATAGAGGGACAAGATAATTACCTCGATAAGCCCATAATTATCCTAGCTTAAAGTCGATCCTGGGCAATCGTTTAGCTCCAACTCCGAGCGCTCCAACCCGCTCTAAACCGCCCTTAGAAGTTCTAACCAACTTCTACACAATACTCCAACGGACTATGGAGATTTTCCTAGGGTTTCGGTTTTGTGACTGACGGAAAGTATAATAGTATTTCTGGGCTTTTCGTATAGGTATATCCTTAGAATACTACAAGGTATAAGGCTACGGTATTTTGGGCATTATAACAATACTTTTGAGAGTATTTCTACACCACAAAGGGGGGGTATTATACGAAAGCAACTAGGCTAGGGGGGGGTACCCCACGGCCACACTACTAGGAGGGGGAGGGGGTTCTCGGCCGAGAGCCACTAGGCAAGGGGGAGGGACATCTCTCGGCCAAGAGGCCTCACGAAAAGGGGGAGGGGGAAGGCTCTCAAGACTTAGGCATTTTGGATGAAGAAGTCTTCAACCTTAGAGGGGTATTTATAGGTCAAGGGATGGCCAACCAAAGGCCAAGATCAATCCATGTGTTAGGCAAGTGTAGGGCTAGGATTTACCAAACACAAATATCCTACCTACCCTTGACTTTGTCAAGGCACAAAAAACGTGCCTTACCTTGTCCATTTCGTCCAAATGGACGATTTGAAGTCCACCAATGAGAGGGTGCCAAGTGGCGCCCTCTTGTTGGTCCAACACGCTTGTCTCGGAAAAATCCGCAAAAATTAGAAATGACATAGCCGGAAATTCCCCTACGAAAGCTGTGAAAACGTTTCGTCGAAAAACGACTCTAAACGGGTGTTGTGAACAAAATTAATTCGGCCAAGCCTTACTTGAAGTTCGAAATTTCCTACGTACGTCCTTACGTACATACTCTGAAAAAATACGGGGTATAACACATAGGCAAGTTTCACACAACTCAAAGTACTTTCATTTTTATGCCAAAGTCCGGGTTTTTAACCCCAAAGTACTACATACGTTAAGTTCTTTTAAAAGAGATCCATTACTTTTATAAAAGTCACCCTATACCCGTAGTATTAGAATGACCAACCCACATTCCTTTTCAAAATCAAGTAACAACATTCTTTTCCTAAGTTCCAGTTTGCCTAGTTTCAATTACTCAAGCTTCTCATTTTCAAATGATTTCATAGTTCTCAAACTTAATCCCTTGATTCCTTTTTAGAACAATTGAGTAACATATGTCATATATGTGAGTAGTTTATTCTTGTTTATAACGATCTTATTACAAAGACCATGATCTAGAAAATGTAATATCATTTTGTCTCATCTTAGCTTCTATGCGGATGGAGGTTTCTCTTGGTTTTAATACAACACATCATTATTCAATACATTTTCCTTTATTAACGCCGCGGTGGTGTCGATACACATTCGATTTCCTAATCGGAAACATTATCCCTTTAAAACCAAGTACTCATTACTCACGAATGAGGTTTCACACAACATCCACATTAAAACAAATAAGTTAAGTCTCTTATCTTACAAGATCAAGTCTCTTAACTTCTAACATCAGTAAACCATTTTCACCTACATAAGGTCGTTATAACTAACTTCCCATAAAGCTATTATAACACCCTATGTTTTAAACCAACCAAATCATTTAGCACGTATGCGCTCACCGCACTACATAGTTCACAACAATCATGCTAGAAAAGATAGGAAGAGGTTCACATACCTCGCGACGATTTATCGACAATAAGCAAAATGCTCCAAGTACTACAACCTTGCTAGCCCTTTCCACTCCTCGAGTAGAATACGCTACTCTTAGTACTTTCACCTATAAAGGTCACAAACGTCTATTAACCCCAAAACACAAGTTTCTAACTTTCTACGTAAAATTCGGCACCTCCCGCAACAACGTAAATCTCCTCTATCGAGGCCGCTACCAAGCCAACCGGGGTTTACACGCCTAACGGACGTGTACAATTCTACTCGATATCTTACACAAGTCTACTGCAATACACCCTATGTAAATACAATTCGATTCGATTCATTATTCTTGTGCTTAAGTCAAAAGACATTGCGAATACTAAGTATAGTTCCATATATAGTATACTCCAACTATATATTCTAACAAACATGTAATTTCCAATTACAATAGAGGGACAAGATAATTACCTCGATAAGCCCATAATTATCCAAGTTATAATGTCGATCCTGAGCAAGGTTTAGCTCCTACTCATGCGCTCCAAACAACCCTTAGAAGTTCTAACCAACTTCTACTCAAATACTTCAACCAACTATGAAGATTTCTTTAGGGTTTCGGTTTGAGACTAAAAAGGACAAAAGGTAGTATTTCCGGGCTCTACGTATAGAGGTATCTTTGGAATACTACAAGGTACAAGGCTAAGGTATTTTGGGCATTATAACAATACTAGGGGAGTATTTCTATACCACAACAAGGGGTATTATACGAAAACAACTAGGCTAGGGGTACCCACGGCCAAGGCACCACAAAGGGGAGGAGGAGGCCTCGGCCAAGACTCTCAAAAGAGGGGATGAGTTGGACGAACTCAACACTAGAGGAGGAGGATTTTAGGCTTGGAAGGTTTCATTTGTGGATGAAGAGTTCATCAACATAAGGGGGGTATTTATAGCAAAACCAAAGGCCAACCAATGGCCAAGATCAAGCCATGTGCAAGGCAAGTGTAAGGCCAAGATCAAGCCAAGTGCACCCTAGACCCTACTCCTTAAAACCCTCACAAATATCTACACAAATATCTACCACCACTTGCCCCCTCAATCGGCCCAAGTGCGCCCACTTGTTTCCATTGTGAGGGTTACAATTGTCACCATCCCTTTGGTCCAGAATGTTTCGTCTCTCGTAAAAATCCGAAAAAATACAAAACGACATAGCCGGAATTTGCCCTTCGAATGTTATGTAAAAGGTTTCGTCTAAAAACGACTCTAACCGGGTGTTGTGCACAAATGTCATTCGGCCAAGCCACCTAGGCGGGGGTGACACGTGTCACCCTACTATTGGCCCTCATAAAACATCTTCCGAAAAAAATCCACAATGGCCAAAATCTCGAAAACAAAGTGGGCCCAAAATCAGTAAATTTCTCCGTGGGCCCACGTGACCATTTCCAAAATAAAATCTCAAAATTCTAATATAATCTATGAAGTCCAAATACCAAATCAGAATCAATTCCCATTAACGAACCTTTTTCTTCACAAATAACCGGAAACTTTTCCGCCGAAAACTCACATCTTTCTTTCTTTTCAAAATTTCTGCCGTACTCTCGTACGTACGTCCTCACATACATACCCTGCAACTACGGGGTATAACAACCACCTAGGTGTTACACCCCGTATTTGCAGGACATGTTTTAAGAACGTACGTAATAATCCCAAATGTTAAGATTAGAGACTTGTAAAAATTTATCGGAATTATGGAATTTGTCGGAAAACGTAATATTGTGACGAATGGGAGGGCGACACGTGTCACCCCCCCTTATTGGATGTCTTGGACGAAATTACATGGGCACAAGGGTCATTTGACCCTTGTTAGGAAGACAAGTCTTGCAAGTAGTAAAGCTTGACATAATTGACTTAGTCAATGGGTCCACAAGCTTGATATTTAAGAGAACCTCATCCTAGCCTCCCATTTGTGCACATCTTAACCCTCCATGTTACTATATAATACTACTAGTAGTGAGACAAGTCCACACTTAGCCAAATTTTCAAGAGAATTTGAAGAACAAGAGCAATGTGCTCTCGGGTTCTAGCAATTAGAAAAGGAAAAAAATTTGTTTGTTGTCCAATAATCTTCCCACTTTAAACCAAGGTTCCTAAGTGTATTGTAAGGGTATCTCAATAGAAAAATCCCGGAAAAAGATAATTTGCGTATTAGTCGCAAGATGAAAACCTAGTTGCTTTTCTAGGTTTTGATTGGAAGTTTTAAGGGAAGTGGTTTGTGATATTCTAAGGGTCTCAAGTGGTGGATTGAAGTTTCTAGAAGAAGCTCTAAGTGCTAGGGAGCGACTTCGGAATTGGAGTTGGACTAAGAATCGTTGAGGTAATAATCTTGGCTCTTAAGTGTTACAAGATTATGTATTGTTGTTAGCTTTATATTTTTTGCTAGCATGAAGTACAGGTGTTGAAGTCTTATAAGTGTTATGGATTGTTGTAGCCTAAAATCCGAAATGACATGTTATTCATTTGAAGTTGGATTACAATTTGGTCGTATTTAGAATCGTCGCATGTTACTTACTTGAAGATTATAGTAGTTATAATCGATTGCGACTTAATATCATGTTATGCTAACAACTTGGTTTGAAAAGGAAATTGGATAAGAATTGGTAGTGTTGTATCTCATTGTTGCCGAATTTGGCCTAGTAGTTTGTATTAGTTGATATCAATTGTGGGGCGGAATTTTACACGTCTAGTAGGCGTGTAATTCCCTATTGATTAATTGTGTTGATTGGGCCTTAAATGTGGCGTGTTTGGTTATTGAATTCGTCCTTGAAAAAGGTGGCAAAGTAAGTAGAAACAAAGGAGGTGCTGTCCCATTTTCCGTAGAATATAGTGACTTAGCACTTAGAATATTCTACGTTTGAAGTAAGAGGTTAATGGACGTATTGTGACCATTTTAGGTTGAAGTACTAAGTATAGCGTACCCTACTTGAAGGACGGAATAGCTATCAAGGTTGAAGTACTTTGGAGCATTTTGCTACTTGTCGATAATCGTCGCGAGGTATGTGAACCTCTTCCTTCCTTTGGCATGATTCTATGTATGGAATATACATGTGGTATTATTTCATGTTTCCTTCTACTCTTAGAAGTTAAGAGGTATGTGTGTGATTTACTCTATGTAAAGTTTATATCAAGGTTATCCTAAGTCTTTACCGAGTCTTATGGGGGATGTTGGTAAGAGTCGTTAGGAGGTACTTTGGAGCCAAGTTGACTTGGCTAATTTATGGCACGAATGAGAATAAGTATCGAGCAAGCCATTGCAGCGTTAATAAAGGAAAATGTAATGACAATCAATTATGTTAAAATGAGTAGAATTCTCCATCTGCATAGAAGCTAAGATAAGACAAAATTGTATTACATTTTCTAGATCATGGCTACTTGAATAAGATCGTTATAAATAAGTATAACTTATTCACAACGCACCTAAGTATATGTTACTTAACTTATAAGAATTTACGTATGAAGTTTTAAGGCTATGGAGCTCAAATTTTTTAAAGTTAAGAGACTTTATTTTTCAAGTTAGGAGACTTGATTCTTAAAGGATGAAATGAATTGATTTACAAGTATAGAATACTCGATTTGGAAAGACTTGATTTCTAAAGTTAAGAAACTTGTTTTCTTGAAAGTTAAGAGACTAATTGTATTTTAAAGGTTAAGAGAATTGATTTGAAAGTATTTAATACTTGGTTTTAAAAAGTATAAGTCTTTTGGTTATAAAAGGAATGAGTTTGTCTAAAACCATAAAGGGTTATAACGGCTTTATGGGAAGTTGGTTATAACGGCTTTATGGAAGGTTAAGAGAATGGTTTTCTCTAATAAGGTAAGCAAAGAAATAACTTGATTTAAGGAAGGGCAATTTGATTTAAGGGTATCACTTGTTTAAAGCTTTAAAGTAAGGGTCACTTGATTTAGAAGCCGAGAAATGTATTTCTAAAGTATAGTGACTTATGTGAAATGTACACAAGCCTTGATAATACGGGTGTTAGTATCTTGGGGTTTTATATAAAAAGGAATCTTTTGAAAAGAATGGAAGTACGTAGTACTTGGGGTTAAATTCTCGGATTTTTATGTGTGAAACGAAAGTGTCATGAGTTTATAAAAATGGAAGTCTAAATGTCACGACCCGAACCCGGGCCCGTGACTGGTGCCTTACCCCGAGCACCCTAGTGATACAACATCAGAGAAAATCAGCGGAAATAAAACATAAACATGAAACAAGAGATATGATAAATAAACAGGCTAACCAAAACAGTTGCCTTCTGTATATATACATAAAAACCCGAACAGTTATCCTTTTTACAAACTCTGCCCACAACAGTACTACAGACCTCTAAGAGTTTTTATACAACATGACGGGACAGGGCCCCGCCATACCCCTGAATGTACAAGTACCTACAACTCAGGGAAACATACCAAAGATAAGCCTCGGAGGAGCTTCCAATGAGACTGCGATCCTAAGAGCGAGGATCAACAACGATGTACCTCTACCGTGGCATGAACGCAGCCCCGAAGGAGTCGATAACAGTACCAAGTATGTGGCCCGAAAATCACGTAGTTAAATCATAACAGTCTATATAAAGCAGGAGACATATATGATAACCAAAATACAGTACGCAATCATAAACGCAGTTAAGTCAGGGACTCACGCCCTCAAAGTCATCACTCAAATATAACTATGGGTCTCACGCCCACAACATCAATCATGTTCGCATCTTGGCCACATGCCCCCGGAATTCTCCATCGGTGCAGACATGTCCAGGATGCAACAATAATAACAAGGTACCGGGTAATCAACCCTGCCGCATGGCCACATGCCCCCGGAATTCTGCATCGGTGCAGACATGTCCATGTAACAATAATACCAATACACCGGGTGATCAACCCTGCCGCATGGCCACATGCCCCCGGAATTCTGCATCGGTGCAGACATGTCCATGTAACAACAATAACAATATATCGGGTGATTAACCCGCCGCATGGCCGCATGCCCCCGGAATTCTGCATCGGTGCAGACATGTCCATGTAACAACATCACACTCCTAATGGAAGCATACCCGTGGGCCACCCATCGTGTCAGTATGTCCATCAATCAGTCAGATAGTCGGCCCTCCAACGAGAGACGCGGTAGCACAGAAATACAACACTTGCACAACAAAGGCTATTACCACAAACATAGGCAAGTTCAACATACTTATAGACTCTTATTTTATTACAACAAATCCGGGTTTTAACCCCAAAGTACTACATACATTAATCCTTTCAAAAAGACCTCTTTTTACGTAAAAACAACTCGATACTATTATCCGTAGTGCCAAATACGTTCATGTTTTAAAATCAAGTACTTTACACTGTTTTAACCAAGTGGCTTACACTTTCTAGAACAACGTCAAGTAACAACATTCTTTTCCAAAAGTTCAAGTTTGCCTAATTTCAGATACTCACGTCTTTTAGTTTGGAAAGATTTCATAGTTTATAGTCTTAATCAAATAACGTACTCCCCTTTAAAACAATAAGCCTTATGTGTGAGTAGGTTATTCTTTGTTTATAACAATCTTATAAAAGCAGCCATGATCTAGGAAATGTAATATCATTTTGTCTCATCTTAGCTTCTATGCAGATGGAGGTTTCTCCGCTTTTAATAATACTTAATTATTCAATACATTTCCTTTATTAGCGCTGCGATGGTTTGTTCGATACTTATTCGATTTTGAAATCAAGAAACATTATTCCTTTTAAAACCAAGTACTCATTACTCACGAATGAGGTTTCACACTTTTTAACAAAATTCATATTAATTCAATTAAGTCAAGTCTCTTATCTTTTAAGATCAAGTCTCTTAACTTCTTAAAATCAATAAACCATTCTTTTTATCTCTCTTAAGTCGTTATACCTAACTTCCCATAAAGCTAGTATAACTCTTAAGCTTTCAAACCAAGTATTATTCTTCTTTCAAAAAGGATTCTCAATTCTTTTGAAATACTTCAAGATTCTTATTATTCAGGCTTAAGTCAAAAGACATTGCCGTAAAACTACATTCAGTTAACACACGTACGTCTACCGTACTATATATATATTCTTTTGAAATACTTCCAGATTCTTATTATTCAGGCTTAAGTCAAAAGACATTGCCGTAAAACTACATTCAGTTAACACACGTACGTCTACCGTACTATATATATATTCTTTTAAAATATCATGCTCAAGAGGATAGGAGAATCACATACCTCGCGACGATTATCGACTATTAGCAATACACTCCACGGCTATAACCCGGCTAGCCTTGTCCACCTTCCAAGTAGTACATGCTACTCGCAGAACATTCAACCAATAAAGGTTATAAGTCTAGTGTAAATACAGTCCTATGTAAGTACAGTTTAATATTCTACTTTAATATTCTTCTGATGTGATTTCATTTCAATATTCTTCTGTAATATCCTTCTATTACAGTTCAATTCTCTTCCATGTATCTTATATACATTTCTATACTACTACAGTATGTAATTTCCAATTACACTAGAAGCATGGGATTATATACCTCGATAAGCCCAAAATTATCCAAGATTAAATGTCGATCCTGAGCAACGTTTAGCTCCGATTCTGAACGCTCCAAGAAACCCTTAGAAGTTCTACACAACTTCTACTTAACACTTCAACCAACTATGAAGATTTCTCTTAGGGTTTCGTTTAGTGGCTAAAGGAAGTATAATAGTATTTCTGGGCTTTTAGTATAGGTGTAACCTTGGAATACTACAAGGTATTTGGGCCAAGATATTTTGGAATAGTAACAACACTTGGAGAATACTTTTCTACCAAGGGGGGGTATTTTTCGAAAACTACAAGGAAAGGGGGTATTCGGTGAGGGCCTCTAAGGGGAGGGTGCTCTTGGGCCGAATACTACACTTAAGGGAGGATTTTCAATACTTGGAAAATGATTTGTGGATGAAGAAATGTCTTGCATTAGAGGGGTATTTATAGGCCAACCTATGGCCAAGATTAAGACAAGTGGTAGGCAAGTGTAGGGTGGGGATTTGGACATGTGTTTGTGGGTCCCACTTGCTCATCAACTACACAAAATATCCTACCAACTCCTTGACAAAAAAAGAGCTAAAAAACGTGCCAAGAAATTCCTTGGATTGCCGTCCACTTGGGTGACAAGTGTCACCCTCTCGTTGGTCCAAAATATTTCATCTCTCGGAAAAATCCGCAAAAATTATAAATGACATAGCCGGAATTTTCCCTTCGCAAAGTTTGGAAAACGTTTCGTCGGAAAACGACTCTTTTCGCTAGGTGTGCACAAATTTCGCCACTTTGCCTACTTAAGGCTTAAACTTTTGTACGTACGCCCTCACGTACATACTCTGGAAAATACGGGGTATAACATTCTCCCCTCCTTAGAAACATTCGTCCCGAATGTTCCTTCTCAAGACGGATAACGATAAAGTTCCTCTAACAAGTTGCCAACGCCGCACCTGGCCACAAAATAACACACGCGCAAATATTCTTCCCAAGTTCCTGAGAAATCATTCCTACATCACAAAAGCTTTCACCCTGGTCTAAAGGATACTCCCTTCGCACCTTCACTTCACAACAAAATGATCTCTTTTATTCTGCTAACCCACGTTCACTTCTTTCCTTACTCATCGTACTCTTCTTGAACACTTGAACTCTCCCAGTATACGTACCATACTTCAGTCATTACTTCAGTTCCCAAAATTTCTGGAGCCACTACCTCCAAACTTGGTCATCTTACTAGCCTCGATCTTCTTCAAGGCCATCCCCGGCCTTCACGAACCGCTTCTGGTCGAACATATCCACTAACTCATACGATGGTCATCTAAACTTGGGCCTAGCACCCTCGTGACCCCACCACCTGGCGGGACCACCCAGAACTGACCCCACCTTAATCTGGTCTACGGGTTGACCCGCAATACGGCCTCAACCCGACCCTCTATCGCCAAACACTTGTTCTCCCGACCCGGAACAATCTTACCTATTCAAGTCCAGAAAGCTACCACTTTCATCTTACACAACCCACATAATTATCCCACAATACATTTATACGCAAACCAAGTATTTCGACAAAGACTAACCGTAAAATCTTTTATTCAAGCCGGGCTTACATCTAAGGTCTCAACGTGTAATATTCTAAGGTTCATACCTTCCCTGTCCCCACACTTATTCTTTCAACTATCCATGTCTCTAAACCACAATTAACACAACACTATCCGTACAAAGCACACAATAAGATTATCATAACAAGCATACAAAACTCTAGAGGGTTAAAGATATACATGAATCTACCGTTTTACTCTAATCACAGTCCTGCCCTGCAGGGCGCATAACTAGTGAAGGTGATGAACCAGCCACTGATCCTGAAGGCTGAGTCGTAACATTCGTGCTACCCCTGGTCGGGCAGTTCCTCGCAAAATGGCCCTGCTGGCCGCAAAAATAACAAGCTCCCTTGGCACCACGACACTCCCCGAAATGCGGTCTACCACATCGACCACACCGAGGTAGGGTGATCGTGCATCGCCAACACCCTATTCCTCGAAACTGAACCCGTGGAGCTCGACCGCCTCGAATACCTGAACGCATACGAAGGTTGTGGAGGACCACTCTGTACTGGCGAAGGTGCATAACTAGCCTGCTGCTGAGGCGGTCCACCTCGAAAGTCGCCAAAGACCTGCTGTTACGGCCTCTTCGCGATCTCGGTCATTCCGTCGACCTCTCCGCTCCTCACACTCAAGTGCATAAGCCTGCATGCGGGCAATGTCCATGCCCGGCTGAAGAGCTACACCCGAACAAGCCTCTGCCAAGTAGTCATCTAGCCCGGTGACGTAGCGGTGTACTCTGTCCTCCATATCAGATACTACGGGGACGCACGAGCAAATGAGTCGAACTCCACATTGTACTCCCGGAATGCGCGGATTCGCCTCAACATCAAAAATCTGTCGGCCCGAGCCCTCCTCATCTGTGGCGGCAAGAAGTGTGCAAGAAATGCCCCTAAGAACTCATCCCAAACGGCCGGAAGTGCATACTCTCCCGGGACGGCTCGCGAATCAAACCGATCATTGCGGATCACGCGCGGCCGATGCGAACCTAAGACCACCGACTCGGTCTCCAAGCCTTGATTACCCTCATTATCCCAGAATCGCCGGATGAACTCCTGCGGATCATCCTCGTGCCTCGACCGTAGAACTCGGCGGGCTACAACTCGAAGTCCGTAGCCTCAAACTATCCGATCTTGGGTGAACCATGGGTACTCTTTGGGCTACTGCGTCGGCTATCCTCATGTCTGGCCATAATCCTGGCTAGCAACTGTGCCATCTCCTTGTAACTCATCTCCTCTGCCCCAGGCTGTGGGACTGGAGGCTCAGGTATTGTTGTCTCATCAGCCACTGATGCGGCTCTAAACTCTGCTGGGGCCGGCGGCGTCGCAAAACTCGCCGTCTGAAGCACAATCTCAGGTACTGACCGGGCCTGCGCCCTCATACTCCTTTGTATCCTACTAGCAGCTCCCTCGGCTGCCTTGCCCATCTGTTGCCTTGCGCGGAGGCATAACTGGTAAAAACGAGATACGTCAGAGGGGTCCAACTTACAACACAGCTCTAAGGCACGATCTCAGAATGAGAAGAATGGAAACCAATCCTAAATGTCCTGCAGCCTCCTGATTATAGATGTGGTGTACAACACATCGATAATCAAGACTCTACTAGACACGGTCTGTAGACACTTTCCGAGGATTAACTGCTCTGATACCACTTTTGTCACGACCCGATCCCGGGCGTGGTCGTGCCTACCGGGCACCCTAGTGATACAACATCAGAGAAAATCAGCGGAAATAAAACATAAACATGAAACAAGAGATATGATAAATAAACAGGCTAACCAAAACAGTTGCCTTCTGTATATATACATAAAAACCCGAACAGTTATCCTTTTTACAAACTCTGCCCACAACAGTACTACAGACCTCTAAGAGTTTTTATACAACATGACGGGACAGGGCCCCGCCATACCCCTGAATGTACAAGAACCTACAACTCAGGGTAACATACCAAAAGATAAGCCTCCGGAGGAACGGAGCTTCCCAACGCTGAACTGCGATCCTAAGAGCGAGGATCAACAACCGATGTACCTCTACCTGCGGCATGAACGCAGCCCGAGAGGTCGATACAACAGTACAGTATGTGGCGAAAATACTGTAGTTAAATCATAACAGTCTATATAAAGCAGAAGACATATATGATAACCAAAATACAGTACGCAATCATTAACGCAGTTAAGTCAGGGACTCACGCCCTCAAAGTCATCACTCAAATATAACTATGGGTCTCACGCCCAGAATATCAATCATGTTCGCATCTTGGCCACATGCCCCCGGAATTCTCTATCGGTGCAGACATGTCCAGGATGCAACAATAATAACAAGGTACCGGGTAATCAACCCTGCCGCATGGCCACATGCCCCCGGAATTTTGCATCGGTGCAGACATGTCCATTTAACAATAATACCAATACACCGGGTGATCAACCCTGCCGCATGGCCACATGCCCCCGGAATTCTGCATCGGTGCAGACATGTCCATGTAACAACAATAACAATATATGGGGTGATTAACCCGCCGCATGGCCGCATGCCCCCGGAATTCTGCATCGGTGCAGACATGTCCATGTAACAACATCACACTCCTAATGGAAACATACCCGTGGTCCACCCATCGTATCAGTATGTCCATCAATCAGTCAGATAGCCGGCCCTCCAACGAGAGACGCGGTAGCACAGAAATACAACACTTGCACAACAAAGGCTATTACCACAAACATAGGCAAGTTCAACATACTTATAGACTCTTATTTTATTACAACAAATCCGGGTTTTAACCCCAAAGTACTACATACATTAATCCTTTCAAAAAGACCTCTTTTTACGTAAAAACAACTCGATACTATTATCCGTAGTGCCACAAAAGTTCTTGTTTTAAAATCAAGTACTTTACACTGTTTTAACCAAGTGGCTTACACTTTCTAGAACAACGTCAAGTAACAACATTCTTTTCCAAAAGTTCAAGTTTGCCTAATTTCAGATACTCACGTCTTTTAGTTTGGAAAGATTTCATAGTTTATAGTCTTAATCAAATAACGTACTCCCCTTTAAAACAATAAGCCTTATGTGTGAGTAGGTTATTCTTTGTTTATAACAATCTTATAAAAGAAGCCATGATCTAGGAAATGTAATATCATTTTATCTCATCTTAGCTTCTATGCAGATGGAGGTTTCTACTGGTTTTAATAATACTTAATTATTCAATACCTTTCCCTTTATTAAGCTATGATGGTTTGTTCGATACTTATTCGATTTCCAAATCAAGAAACATTATTCCTTTTTAAAAACCAAGTACTCATTACTCACGAATGAGGTTTCACACTTTTTAACAAAATTCATATTAATTCAATTAAGTCAAGTCTCTTATCTTTTAAGATCAAGTCTCTTAACTTCTTAAAATCATTAAACCATTCTTTTTATCTCTCTTAAGTCGTTATACCTAACTTCCCATAAAGCTAGTATAACTCTTAAGCTTTCAAACCAAGTATTATTCTTCTTTCAAAAAGGATTCTCAATTCTTTTGAAATACTTCAAGATTCTTATTATTCAGGCTTAAGTCAAAAGACATTGCCGTAAAACTACATTCAGTTAACACACGTACGTCTACCGTACTATATATATATTCTTTTGAAATACTTCCAGATTCTTATTATTCAGGCTTAAGTCAAAAGACATTGCCGTAAAACTACATTCAGTTAACACATGTGCGTCTACCGTACTATATATATATTCTTTTAAAATATCATGCTCAAGAGGATAGGAGAATCACATACCTCGCGACGATTATCGACTATTACCAAAACGCTCCACGGCTATAACCCGGCTAGACTTGTCCACCTTCCAAGTAGTACATGCTACTCGCAGAACATTCAACCAATAAAGGTTATAAGTCTACTGTAAATACAGTCCTATGTAAGTACAGTTTAATATTCTACTTTAATATTCTTCTGATGTGATTTCATTTCAATATTCTTCTGTAATATCCTTCTATTACAGTTCAATTCTCTTCCATGTATCTTATATACATTTCTATACTACTACAGTATGTAATTTCCAATTACACTAGAAGGATAGGATTATTTACCTCGATAAGCCCAAAATTATCCAAGATTAAATGTCGATCCTGAGCAACGTTTAGCTCCGATTCTGAACGCTCCAAGAAACCCTTAGAAGTTCTACACAACTTCTACTTAATACTTCAACCGACTATGAAGATTTCTCTTAGGGTTTCGTTTAGTGGCTAAAGGAAGTATAATAGTATTTATGGGCTTTTAGTATAGGTGTAACCTTGGAATACTACAAGGTATTTGGGCCAAGGTATTTTGGAATAGTAACAACACTTGGAGAATACTTTTCTACCAAGGGGGGGTATTTTTCGAAAACTACAAGGCAAGGGGGGGGGGGGTATTCGGCTGAGGGCTTCTCTAAGGGGGGAGGGGTGCTCTTGGACGAATACTACACTTAATGGGGAGGGATTTTCAAGACTTGGAAAATGATTTGTGGATGAAGAAATGTCTTGCATTAGAGGGGTATTTATAGGCCAACCAATGGCCAAGATTAAGACAAGTGGTAGGCAAGTGTAGGGTGGGGATTTGGAAATGTGTTTGTGGGTCCCACTTGCTCATCAACTACACAAAATATCCTACCAACTCCTTGACAAAAAAAGAGCTAAAAAACGTGCCAAGAAATCCCTTGGATTGCCGTCCACTTGGGTGACAAGTGTCACCCTCTCGTTGGTCCAAAATATTTCATCTCTCAGAAAAATCCGCAAAAATTATAAATGACATAGCCGGAATTTTCCCTTCGCAAAGTTTGGAAAACGTTTCGTCGGAAAATGACTCTTTTCGCTAGTTGTGCACAAATTTCGCCACTTTGCCTACTTAAGGCTTAAACTTTTGTACGTACGCCCTCACGTACATACTCTGGAAAATACGGGGTATAACACTAAAGGTTTAATGAACTTGCCTATGTTTTCTTGTGATAGCTTTGAGTGCAAGTATTATATGTTTACGTTGTCGTGACTCTCAGTTGGAGGGTCGGCTGTCTTGATGTAAGTTTACTTGGACGTACCGACAGTGATGTGAGATTCCACGGGTATTCTTCCATTATGATTGATCCTTGGACATGCTTATACGATGTGGGATTCCGGGGCATGTGACCAGGAGGCGGGTTAGATTCCCGAATTTGTTTTATTACCCATGGCCATGCTTATACGATGAGGGATTCCGGGGCATGCGACCATGCTATGTACGATTATTACTCCATGGGCTAGCTCCCCATGAAGACATGTACCCACGATGAGAGATTCCAGGGGCATGTTATATTATTACTCCATGGGCTAGCTCCCCATGAAGACCTGCACCTACGATGAGGGATGTCGAGGGCACGTTATGGCCATGCTTATACGATGAGGGATTCCGGGGCATGCGGCCACGTTATATATATATATATATATATATGTTGTGTATGTGTACGCCGACAGTGAGGTGGGATGCCACGGGCGCGTCACATGGTTATATGTTACACCTACGGCTGTCGGCAGTGATGTGGGATTCCACGGGCAGGAGATATATATATATATATGTATTGTGTATGTGTACGCCGACAGTGAGGTGGGATGCCACGGGCGCGTCACATGGTTATATTTTACACTTATAGCTGTCGGCAGTGATGGGGGATTCCACGGGCACGCTTTGATATTTGTGTGATTTGATCGCGTCCCAGATAGGTAGGGTAGTATATGCGTCCCTCCATAAAGGGTCGGATTATGTTATGAAAGATAAGTAAGTTATATGGTAATGAACTTGACGATTTTTCCCAAACATGTACGTAAGAAAGTGACTATAACTTTTATTGAAAATGGGAAAAGATAATAAGGTACGATTAAGTTCATAAGTGGTAACGACACGGCAAGATCTGGTATGTACTTCTTTTATACTTGCCCTGTCATTCTTTTGTACAGTTATGATCATTTCTTGTACTTTATTTACATTCCATATTCAAATTTTTGTTATGCGGCCCCGCCAGGCTGCGTTCATGCCCGCAGGTATTAGGTGCACAGGTTGGTCATCCTTGCTCTTAGGATCTCGGTTCAGTTTTGGGAAAAGCTCTATTTGCTCCGGAGGCTTATCTCTTTGTACGGTTTCCCCTGAGGTTGTAGATTCATGTATATTCAGGGGTATGGCGGGGCCCTGTCCCGCCACAATTGTTATGTTAAAACTCTTAGAGTGCGTAGTCACATATTGTCACGACCGAACCGGGCGTGATCGTGCCTTACCGGGCACCTGGTGATACAACATCAGTGTCAATGGAACATAAAACAAGACATGAAAATATTAAGAAGTAAGAAAGCGATGTCGGAGAAAACTTGCCTTTCGGCATATATCTAAATCAATTTTAAACCGAACGATTACATCCCATTACAACTCGCCCACAGCGATTACTCTGCACCTCTAAGAATGATACGACAATAATGGCGGGACGGGGCCCGCCATACCACGAATGTAAATACCTACAACGACAGGACTATACCATCGATAAGCCTCCGAGAAACGGAGCTTCCCATCTGTTGACTGTGACCCGAGAACTAGGATCAACGATCGGGTGTACCTCAACTGCGGCATGAACGCGGCCCGGCGAGGTCGATAACAGTACCAAGTATGTGAAACTGTAAAGTACTTAAATGAAAACATATCATTTTAAGATCAGTTTTGCAAGTATGTATGAAACAACCAAGGTAACCGCACATAATGCCATATCATAAACGAAGCAACAATAGGTAAAGCGTAATGTGTCTTTTCTAGGCCGCGAATGATCGAGCGGGGCCAATTGCGTAGTATCACCATGCAAGCCTAATCTCGACTCCGTAGTCGCATAGGCCACTCATATAGGCCCGCATAGGGTATGTAACCCCGCATCGAGGGTAGCTACTCCTCGGCATCGTCCTGGACCCGCGATCGCGCACGCGAGACGCGTGACCACAGGCCGCAAACTAACCGGAACTCCGTAGTTCCGCATGGATCCTCGACCCGCGTAGGTATTCTCGAATCATGGTCCTGCATCACTGAGTCTACCCGCGTCGGAGGCGCCAACCTCGGAAATAAGTCAAGGTGAGTGGTACAATACCAACATAACGGTGATAGTCAAACAACTTTAAGCGCGATCGAGGAAAACCCCTTTACACTAACATCACAAGATACTAACACACGTAGCATCCTAGCATGTTTACTTATCAATCAACAAGAAAGTATTACAAGGCTATCACAAACCAACACAATCAAGTTATACACACAAGGTACTTTCTACTATATGTCAACAAGTTCGGTTTTATCCCCAAAGTATTTCATACATTAACTCTTTAAAAGATACGTTATGTTTACAAAAGTCACACAATACCCGTAGTATATGAAAATAGAGTGATTATCTTTTGAAGTAAATCAAAACACTTCTCTTAGTAAAATCAAGTAACAACATTCTTTTCCAAATGTTTCAAGTTTGCCTAATTTCAATTACTCAAGTTTCTCATTTTCGAAAGGTTTCGTAGTTCATATTTTAATCACTTAATTATATAATTCTCCTTAAAAGCAATTTGAGAAACATATACGTCGTGAGTAGGTTATTCTTGTTTATAACAATCTTATTTAAGCGATACGATCTAGGAAATGTAACATCATTTTGTCTCATCTTAGTTTCTATGCGGATGGAAGTTTCTCTGGTTTTACTAATACATTATTAGTCAAAACATTTCCCTTTATTAGCGCCATTGTGGTTTGTTCGATACTTATTCGATTTTGAAATCGGAAACATTATTGCTTTTAAAATCAAGTACTCATTACTCGCGAATGAGGTTTTACAACATTTTTAACAAAATGTTAATTACCAAGTAAAACAAGTTAAGTCTCTTATCCTTTAAGATCAAGTCTCTTAACTTTTAAAATCAATAAACCATTCATTTTACCATTCTTAAGACGTTATACCTAACTTCCCATAAAGCTAGTATAACTCTTATGTTTTCAAAACCAAGTATTATTCTTCATTAAAAATGATTCAAGATTCTTTTGAAATACTTCAAGATTCTTTATTATTACACATTAAGTCGCTTATAAGTCAAATCGCTACCTTTTAAAACCATAAAGCATTTTCTTACTTACATAAAGTTGTTATAACCAACTTCCCATAAAGCCGTTATAACACTTTATGTTTCAAACCAATCAAATACGTTTAACACGTATGCGTCTACCGCACTACATAGTTATACACATATCATGCTAGAAAAGGTAGGAAGAGGTTCACATACCTCGCGACGATTATCGACTAATAGCAAAACGCTCCAGTACCTCAAACCGCGGCTACTCCTTAAGCCAAGTAGATCGTACACGCGCATAGTACTTCAACCTATAAGGCCACAAGGCGCTTATTAACATCTAGGTCTAATCGTAGAACATTCTACGTAAAATTCGCGACTCTCCCCGCATGGCGTAAATCTCCTCTCTATCGGTAGGCTACCAAGCCAACCAGGGGGTTTATACGTCTAACCGGACGTGCACAATTCTACCCACGTAAAAGCTACACAAGCCTCATCGTAATACATCCTATGTAATTACTGAAAGACTCTTCTTTCGAAAAGGTTTCTTATTATTCAGGCTTAAGTCCAAAGACATTGCCGATAACAACGTTCAGTTCTATATATAGTATACTTCAACTATATAGTCTAACAATCATGTAATTTCCAATTACAATAGAGGGACAAGATATTTACCTCGATAAGCCCATAATTATCCAAGTATAAAGTCGATCCTGGGCAACGTTTAGCTCGACTCGCTGCGTTCAACCCGCTCTAAACCACCCTTAGAAGTTCTAACCAACTTCTACATACTACTCCAACTAACTATGGAGATTTTCCTTAGGGTTTCGGTTTTGTGACTGAAGGGAAGTATAATAGTATTTCTGGGCTTTTCGTATAAGTATAACCTTAGAATACTACAAGGTATACGGCTAAGGTAATTTGGGTATAGTAACAATACTTTTGAGAGTATTTCTACCAAGAGGAGGGTATTTATACAAAAACAACTAGGCTAGGGGGGGGTACCCCACGGCTAGCACCACAAGGAGGGGGGGTGTATACCCCTCGGCCTACCCCACTAGGGGGGGTACTCTCGGCCAAGGGGGGGGGAGAGGGGCTCTCGGCCGAACTCAACACAAAGGGGAGGGAGGAGGATTTTAACACTTAGGAAATATTTGGAATGGATGAAGAAGTCTTCCAAAGGGGGGGTATTTATAGGTCTAGCAAAGGCCAACCAATGGCCAAGATCATGCCAAGTGCATAGCAAGTGTAGGGCCAAGATCATGCCAAGTGCACCTTATCCATCTACCACCAAAATATCCTACCTACTACTTGACAAAAACTCACCCAATTCGTCCACCCTTGACCGCCCAAGCCTATCCAATGAGAGGGTGACAAGTGTCGCCCTCTTGTTGGTCCAAAATGTTTCGTCTCTCGGAAAAATCCGCAAAAATTAGAAATGACATAGCCGGAATTTTCCCTACGAAAGCTGTGGAAACGTTTCGTCGAAAAACGACTCTAACCGGGGGTTGTGCACAAAGAATAATTCGGCCAAGCCTATTCTCAAGTTCAAATTTTTCTACGTACGTCCTTACGTACATACTCTGGAAATACGGGGTATAACATTCTCCCCTCCTTAGAAACATTCGTCCCGAATGTTCCTTCTAAGTCTCAAACCAAACGTGCGCCAGTATAGTCTTCACTACTATACTTACCTGAACAATCCTGCCACAACTGGCCACAACAACACCTGCGCAAAATACTTACGTCCAAGTCCACGAGGAAACACCTCTAACATCACCACAAACACCTCTAACATCACAACGCTCCCATCCAAGGGTCTAAAATATAATTCCTTCGCACTTCCTCCATACAAAAGAAATGGTCACATCTCTGCTCGCAATACATGCTCGCTTCTCCCTTTACTCGTCGTGATACCACTTTTGTCACTTTGCCGCGAGGTTCTAGTGTCACTCGGCGACTAACAAATGGTACCGGCTGCGTCGACCCACGAGGTTGTCGTGACACTCGAACTCTTACCACATTTCACATCGCTTGATTTCAAAACTCGGGTTACTATCTCTAATGTGGTCATCATTAACGGGAACACTCGATGGATCTCGATACTTTCCGATCATAACAATACGAAGGCCGGACGTCTCGCCTCTAAGTCGGACGGCAAATGCTAACATATAGGCAACGGCCTATTCTTCACATGAACTCAAAGGGCCCAAGTAACTCGGGCTAAGTTCCCTCTGTTTTCCAAAACTCGCCACACCCAACCCGGGGTGGTACTTTCAAGAAGACCGACCGTCAATCCTGAACTCTAAGCGTCGTCGCCGATTATCCGCACGATTTCTCGAGCCGCGTAACCTCTTCTAGACAAGCGTTACCCTATCCACAGTCTGTTGGAACAAGCCTGAACCAACTATCTGAATCTTGCCAACATCGAACCAATCGACCGGCGACTTACACTTCCGCCCTGCAAGGCGTCATAAAGCGACATCCCAATACTGAAATGATAGCTACTAAAACACTCCCTCAACAGGAGACAACAATCCTCGCAACTATCCCTGAAATCCAAACGCTGGCCCGAGGGCGAATGTGATTCTGAGACTCACCTGAGTTCCTAACCTTGCCTGGTAAAACCTCCAGAAAAAAAGCGATCGTACCACGGGATCCATGCGTCATAAGGTAAAGGTAGGCACCCCGTGCAGCCTTACAACCTTTCTGATATAACGCCTCGCAACATACCACTGAGTGCACGGTTTGGATTAAAAGATAAGACGGGCTGACCTCATCGGCCCGACTACTGATTGAACGCATCCACGAACTCGTACGCTGGTTAACTAAACTTGGGCCTAACACCCTCATGACCCTACCACAAGGCGGGACCACCACAAACTGACCCCACCACCATACATGCCGCGGGCTGACCCGCAACGTGGCCTCAACCCGACCCGGCAACGTGCGAAACGCTAGCTCCCCGATCCGGAACAATCTCACTAATCACTTTACGAAAACCTAGCGGTCTTCTTAGCTCAACTACCCTCTTTCATTCCACACTTCTCAGGGACTTATCCCACAAACATAACTCACGTGCACTATGCACTCCTATAAGGGTCAAACATAAACAATACATCTTTTACTCGGGATGGCCTTACCTCTAAGGTCTCTACGTATAACACTCTAAGGCTCACACTTTCTCTATCCCCCAATCTTCCCCGGTTACTGAACCATGATTTCTAATCACAAATTACACACTGCTATCAGAACATAGCACTTAAGATATACTCATCTCATCATACGCTACTAATCTCTAGAGGGTTAAGGATAAACCTGTATCTACTGCTTCACTCTCCTTAGTCGTTCTAAACAAACCTACCAGTAAGGCACATACTGGGAGATGACGAACTACCCACCGATCCTGAAGGTTAAGTCCTCCTACTAGGACATCCTTTCGACACATGGCCCTGACGGCCGCAGGTAAAACAAGTACCAACTAAAAGATGACATTCCCCGGGATGACGTCTGTCACACTGTGAACCGGAAACCCTGGAGTTCTGACCAACTCCTGCATACCCCGAACGTCCTGAAATCCGTGGAAGACCACTCTGCACTGGCGGAGGTGCATATCTAATCTGCTGGTGAGGCGACTTGCCTCGAAAGTTACCAAAGGACCTTCTTTGCTCCGCCCTCTTCGCGTCGCCGTTAACCCGTCGATCTCTACGTTTCTTGGCTCGCCGCGCATAAGCCCGCATACGTGCCATGCTCGCTTAATCAAGAATTACTCTTGCACAACCTCTCTTAGATAGTCTTCAAGACTCGCGGTACATCGGTATACTCTCGGGTAGCCAAATCCATAGCTCGTAACAGGGTCGCCTCTTTGCAATCTATATTCTGTTCTCGGTCGTGGGCGAAGGTTCATATATCATGGCGCGATGGAACTACTGCCGCCGTACTAAACTCTTCTGGGGCTAGTGACGTAGCATAACTTCCCGAACGAAGCACCTAACTCAGGTGATGGTTGGGCCTGTGCCCTCGAAACCCTGCATTTACTCTGTCGCAGCTCCTCGTGCCGCCTCCCGGGCGGGTTTGCCCTACGCGGAGGCATAACGATAAGGAAAGAATTACGTTAGAGGTCCAACTTACAACACACTCTAAGGCACGATCTCGAGTGAGAAGAATAGAAACCAACCCTAAATATCCTATAGCCTCCGATTATTGGTGTGGTGCACAACACACCGATAATCAAGACTCATCGGATACGATGCGTAGACACTTTCCGAGGATTAATCGCTCACGATACCACTTTTGTCACGACCGAACCGGGCCGTGGTCGTGCCTTACCGGGCACCCTAGTGATACAACATCGAGTAATCGGAACATAAAACAAGACATGAAAATATTAAGAAGTAAGAAGCGATGTCGGAGAAAACTTGCCTTGGCGTATATATAAATCAATTTTAAAACCGAGCGATTTACATCCCATTACAACTCGCCCACAACAAGATTACGCACTTCTAAGAATGATACGACAATAATGGCGGGACGGGGCCGCCATACCCCAATGTAAATACCTACAACGACGGGGACTATACCACCGATAAGCCTCCGAGAAACGGAGCTTCCATCTGATCAGTGACCCCGAGAACTAGGATCAACGGCGGTGTACCTCAACTTGCGGCATTGAACGCGGCCCGAAGGAGGTCGATAACAATGGTACCAAATATGTGAAATCAGAAAGTACTTAAATTAAAACATATCATTTTAAAATCAGTTTTGCAAGTATGTATGAAACAACCAAGGTACCGCATAGTGCCATATCATAAACCAGAGCAACAATAGGTAAGCGTAACATGTCTTTTCTAGGCCGCGAATGATCGAGCGGGGCCATTGCGTAGTATCACCATGCAAGCCAAATCACGGACTCCGTAGTCGCGTAGGCCACTCATATAGGCGCGTAGGGTATGTAACCCGCATCGAGCGTAGCTACTCCTCGGCATCTTCCTCGACCCGCGATCCGCGCATGGCCACGAGACGCGTGACCACAAGGGCGCAAACTAACTGGAACTCCGTAGTTCCGCATGGATCACCTGGAACCTCATGATGTATTGTCGAATCATGGTCCTGCATCACCGAAGTCTACCCGCGTGGAGGCGCCAACCTCCTAAATAAGTCAAGGTGAGTGGTACAATACCAACATAACGGTGATAGTCAAACAACTTTAAGCGCAGTCGAGGGGAAAACCCCTTTACACTAACATCACAAGATACTAACACACGTAGCATCCTAGCATGTTTACTTATCAATCAACAAGAAAGTATTACAAGGCTATCACAAACCAACACAATCAAGTTATACACACAAGGTATTTTCTACTATATGTCAACAAGTTCGGGTTTTTATCCCCAATGTATTTCATACATTAACTCTTTAAAAGATACGTTACGTTTACAAAAGTCACACAATACCCGTAGTATATGAAAATAGAGTGATTATCTTTTGAAGTAAATCAAAACACTTCTCTTCGTAAAATCAAGTAACAACATTCTTTTCCAAATGTTTCAAGTTTGCCTAATTTCAATTACTCAAGTTTCTCATTTTCGAAAGGTTCTGTAGTTCATAATTTTAATCACTTAATGATATAATTCTCCCTTAAAAGCAATTTGAGAAACATATATACGTCATTGAGTAGGTTATTCTTGTTTATAACAATCTTATTTAAGCGATACGATCTAGGAAATGTAACATCATTTTGTCTCATCTTAGTTTCTATGCAGATGGAAGTTTCTACTGGTTTTACTAATACATTATTAGTCAAAACATTTCCCTTTATTAGCGCTGCTGTGGTTTGTTCGATACTTATTCTGATTTTCGAAATCGGTAAAACATTATTGCTTTTAAAATCAAGTACTCATTACTCGCGAATGAGGTTTTACAACATTTTTTAACAAAATGTTAATTACTAAATAAAACAAGTTAAGTCTCTTATCCTTTAAGATCAAGTCTCTTACCTTTTAAAATCAATAAACCATTCATTTTACCATTCTTAAGACGTTATACCTAACTTTCCATAAAGCTAGTATAACTCTTATGTTTTCAAAACCAAGTATTATTCTTACATTAAAAATGATTGAGATTCTTTTGAAATACTTCAAGATTCTTTATTATTACACATTAAGTCGCTTATAAGTCAAATCAATTACCTTTTAAAACCATAAAGCATTTTCTTACTTACATAAAGTCGTTATAACCAACTTCCCATAAAGCGTTATAACACTTTATGTTTCAAACCAATCAAATACGTTTAACACGTATGCGTCTACCGTACTACATAGTTATACACATATCATGCTAGAAAAGGTAGGAAGAGGTTCAAATACCTCGCGACGAGTATCTACTAATAGAAAAAAGCTCCAAGTACCTCAAACCTCCTGCTACTCCTTAAGCCAAGTAGATCGTGCCACGCATAGTACTTCAACCTATAAGGCCACAAGGCGCTTATTAACATCTAGGTCTAATCATAGAACATTCTACGAAAATTCGGCGACTTCCCGCAACAGCGTAAATCTCCTCTCTATCGGGTAGCTACCAAGCCAACGGGGGTTATACGTCTAACCGGACGTGCACAATTCTACCTCACGAAAAGCTACACAAGCCTCATGTAATACGGTCTATGTAATTACTGATTCGGACTCTTCTTTCAAAAGGTTTCTTATTATTCGGGCTTAAGTCCAAAGACATTGCCGATAACAACGTTCGATTCTATATATAGTATACTTCAACTATATAGTCTAACAATCATGTAATTTCCAATTACAATAGAGGACAAGATATTTACCTCGATAAGCCCATAATTATCCAAGTATAAAGTCGATCCCGCAACGTTTAGCTCGACTCGCTGCGTTCCAACCCGCTCTAAACCACCCTTAGAAGTTCTAACCAACTTCTACATACTACTCCAACTAACTATGGAGATTTTCCTTAGGGTTTCGGTTTTGTGACTGAAGGGAAGTATAATAGTATTTCGGGCTTTTCAGATAAGTATAACCTTAGAATACTACAAGGTATACGGCTAAGGTAATTTGGGTATAAGTAATACTTTTGAGAGTATTTCTACCAAGAGGAGGGTATTTATACAAAAACAACTAGGCTAGGGAGGGGGTACCCATGACTAGCACCATGAGAGGGGGTGTATACCCGCCGGCTACCACTAAGGGGTACTCTCGAGGAGGGGAGAGGGGCTCTCGGCCGAACTCAACACAAAGGGGAGGGAGGAGGATTTTAACACTTAGGAAATATTTGGAATGGATGAAGAAGTCTTCCAAAGGGGGGGTATTTATAGGTCTAGCAAAGGCCAACCAATGGCCAAGATCATGCCAAGTGCATAGCAAGTGTAGGGCCAAGATCATGCCAAGTGCACCTTATCCATCTACCACCAAAATATCCTACCTACTACTTGACAAAAACTCACCCAATTCGTCCACCCTTGACCGCCCAAGCCTATCCAATGAGAGGGTGACAAGTGTCGCCCTCTTGTTGGTCCAAAATGTTTCGTCTCTCGGAAAAATCCGCAAAAAATAGAAATGACATAGCCGGAATTTTCCCTACGAAAGCTGTGGAAACGTTTCGTCGAAGAACGACTCTAACCGGGGGTTGTGCACAAAGAATAATTCGGCCAAGCCTATTCTCAAGTTCAAATTTTTCTACGCACGCCCTACGTATATACTGAAATACGGTATAACACATATTGTGGGTCGATGCAGAAGGAAGGAGGCAACTGCTTCAGTTGTATATATATGTCCAGGAAGGTAGCCCTATCGGCTAACCTGTTGTTTTACTTCTGTTGTTTTATTTTATTAGTTTCATGTATGTTCCGCTGATTTTCTCTGATGTATGCATGTAAGGGTGCCCAGGTAGGGCACCAGTCGCGGGCCCGGGGTCGGGTCGTGACACTAGGTCCGCATGAGGTATTCCTCGCATCGGGGGTAGCTAACCCTCGGCATCAACCTGGACTCCCGCAGTCCGCATAGTCACCTGGACCGCATGAGGTATTCCTCGCATCGGCGTAACACACCCGGAGTGATCATCCTGGAGCTCCCGCAGCTCCGCATAGGTCACATAGACCCACATGAGGTATTCCTCGCATCGAGGGTGGCTAGCTCTCGGCTCGTAACAAGTCAGGGGGGTAAGTGATATAATATCAGCACAACTTCTTATCGCTAAACAACATAAGCACAACAAGGAAACCCCCTTTACACAAACGGTATAAGACACTAACACACGTAGCATCATAATATGTCTACTTATCAAACCAACTTACCACACCTTCAGAAATCATTTATAAGGCTTTTATAAACAAATAAGTAAACCGTTTCATCTTATCTTTCTTAAGTCGTTATACCTAACTTCCCATAAAGTCAGTATAACACTTAAGCTTTTCTTTTGAAAAACCAAGTATTACTTTTCTTTCAAAAATGATTCATAACTCTTTTGAAATACTTCAAGATTCTTATTATTTAAAACTCAAGTCAAAAGACATCAGAGTAAAACCAAATTTAGTTAACACACGTACGTCTACCGTACTATATATATATTTCACAATCATGCTCAAGAGGATAGGAAGAATCACATACCTCCTCGGCTCAATCCACCTGCCAAGTCGAATATGTCGCGCGCAGAGTATCAACCTATAATAGTTAAATACGTCTATCAACGTGTTACACCCCGTAGTTCCCGGGTATGTATGTGAGGACGTACGTATGAGAATACGACAGAAAAATCGGAAAGGAAGAAAGATGTGATTTTTCGACGGAAAAGTTTCCGGTTTTGTGAAGGAAAAATGTTCGTTGATGGGAATTGGATTCCAAGATTTGGTATTTGGGCTTCTCGGATTATATTAGAATTATGAGATTTTATTTTCGGAAATGGTCACGTGGGACCCACGGGAGAAATTTACGGTTTTGTGGGGCCCACTTTGTTTTTGAGATTTTCGGTATTTTGGATATTTTCGGAAGACGAAATATTTTGGATGAGTCGGGGGCGACACGTGTCACCCCATGTGGCGCTTGGCGAAATGGTGGGACAGTGGCTGACACTGTCCTTGGCGAAATGGCCTTACAAGTGGCAAGCCTATTGTCTTCTGCTTGCGTTTGCCTTGTGGTGTGGTGGGACACACACACATATGGCCCAATCTTGACCACCCACTTGATATGATCTTAACCCTTGAATTATCTATAAATACCCCCTTAAGTTGAAGACTAAATTCATCCCACACTTGAATACTTTCCAAATCAAATACTCCCTCCCTTTAGCCATGTTTTTCGTCCCTCCCCCCACATGTGTAGAAAATAATTTGAGTATTGGTGTATAATCCCAAATACCTTAGCCTAGTATCTCTAGTTGTACTCCAAAGTTATTTCAATACTAGGAGCCCGGAAATACTATTTTATTCCAATAGTCGCAAAATAAAACCCTAGAGAAATCTTCCTAGCTTGGTTGAAGTGTTAAGAGAAGTTGTTTAGAAACTTCTAAGGGTCGCTTGGAGCGGGTTGGAGAATAAGGAATTGGAGCTAAGCGTTGCTCAGGATCGACTTATAATCTTGGATAAATTTTGGGCTTATCGAGGTAATGATCTATGTCCCCCTATTGTAATTGGATATTACATGTTGTAGTAGTTATACTTGAGTATGTTATATGAGGATAGAAGTGATAGAATTGAACGTATTTACATTGGTGTAATTACGAGACTTGTAGTATTATTGTGGGGCGATGTTGTACACGTCAGGTTAGGCGTGTAACCCTCAAGTTGTTGGCTTGGTAGCGAGGCCTTGATAGAGGAGAGATTTATGTGGTTGCGGGGAGGTCTTTGCGAATTTTCCGTAGAATATGGAGCCTTGTTCTTAGAAATGTTCTACGAAGAGATCGAGAAATTGATAGACGTTTTGTGGCCTTTATAGGGTGAAGTACTGCGAGTAGTGTATTCTACTTGAAGGGTGGAAAAGGCTAGCAGGGTTACAGTACTTTGGAGCTATTTGCTAATTGTCGATAATCGTCGCGAGGTATGTGAACCTCTTCCTATCTTTTCTAGCATGATTGTTGTGAACTATGTAGTACGGTAGACGTACGTGTGCTAAACGAGTTTTGGTTGGTTTAAAACATAAGGTGTTATAATAGCTTTATGGGAAGTTAGTTATAACGACTTTTTGTAGGTAAAAGAATGGTTTATTGATTTTAGAAGTTAAGAGACTTGATCTTAAAAGATAAGAGACTTAACTTATAAAGGACGTTTTATGAAATGTTAAGGACTTGAATTTTGTTAAAAAGTGTGAAACCTCATTCGTGAGTAATGAGTACTTGGTTTTTAAAGAATAATGTTTTACTGATTTCGGAAATGAGAATAAGTATCGGACAAACCACTGCAGCGTTAATAAAGGAAAATGCATTGACAAATAATTAATTATATTAAAACCAGTAGAAACCTCCATCTGCATAGAAGCTAAGATAAGACAAAATTGTATTACATTTCCTAGATCATGGCTGCTATATTAAAATTGTTATAAACAAGAATAAACTACTCACACATAAGGCATATGTTACTCAATTGTTTTAAAAAGAGATTACGTTATTTGATTAAGACTATGAACTATGAAATCTTTCGAAAATAAGAGACTTGAGTATTTGAAATTAGGCAACTTGAACTTTTGGAAAAGAATGTTGTTACTTGACCTTAAAAGGGAAAATGTGTTGGTTTAAAATGAAGGCATGGTATTGTCTTAATCTGTCTTAAAAGAGGGTTTAAATGTTATGGACGATTCTTTATCGAGTCCCATGAGATGGGCCGAGACATGTATTCCATACGATTCTTTATCGTGTCCCATGAGATGGGCCGAGACATGTATTCCATACGATTCTTTATCGAGTCCCATGAGATGGGCCGAGACATATATTCCATACAATTCTTTATCGAGTCCCATGAGATGGGCCGAGACATGTATTCCATACGATTCTTTATCGAGTCCCATGAGATGGGCCGAGACATGTATTCCATACGATTCTTTATCGAGTCCCATGAGATGGTCCGAGACATGTATTCCATACGATTCTTTATCGAGTCCCATGAGATGGGCCGAGACATGTATTCCACCCGATTCCACCTCGAGTCCCATGGGATGGGTCGAGACATGTTATATGTATCATACGATTTATACCTAGACTGCCGGCAGTGATGAAGGAGTAGCACAGGCATGAGGGATGACTTTGAGGGCGTGAGTCCCTGACTTGACATGACTACTTTTATGTTGTGAATTGTAGTTTAGTTATCATACATGTCTCCTGTTTTGTATAGACTGTTATGATTTCATTTACAGTATTTTCAGTTTCACATACTTGGTACCTGTTGTACTGACCTCCTTCGGGGGGCTGCGTTCATGCCGCAGGTAGAGGTACATCGGTTGTGGATCCTCGCTCATAGGATCACAGTTCAGCGGTTTGGGAAGCTCCGTTTCTCCGGAGGCTTATCTTTTGGTATAGTCCCCTGTCATTGTAGGTACTTGTACATTCAGGGGTATGGCGGCCACATCCGTCATAGTTGTGGTTACATTCTTAGAGGTCTGTAGTACTGTTGTGGGCAGGGTTTGTAAAAGGATTTAACTGTTCGGTTTGATATATATACATGAAGGTGACCGTTTTTGGGTTAGCCTGTTTTCTTATGTTATATCTTGTTTCCTGTTTAAGTTTTTATTTCCGCTGATTTTCTCTGATGTTGTATCACTAGGGTGCCCGGGGTAAGGCACCAGTCACGGGCCCGAAGTCGGGTCGTGACAAAAGTGGTATCAGAGCAGTTAATCCTCGGAAAGTGTCTACAGACCGTATCTAGTAGAGTCCTGATTATCGGCGTGTTGTGCACCACACCTATAATCAGGAGGCTGCAGGATATTTAGGATTGGTTTCCATTCTTCTCACTCTGAGATTGTTCCTTAGAGCTGTGTTATAAGTTGGACTCCCTCTGGTGTATTCTTATGTACCAGTTATGCCTCCGCGCAAGGCAACCAGGGCCTAGATGGGCAAAGCGGCGAGAGGAGGCGAGTAGAACACGAGAGGGTTCTGAGGCATAGGCCTGGTCATTACCTTAGATAGTACTTGACGAAGAGTTTTATGGCGCCGCTAGCCCAGTGAGTTTAGAGCGGCGGCGATTTCTCACGAGGCCACGATACGAGCCTCGGTGCCACGGCGGCGAGCCGAGGATATGAGTTCAAGGAGATGGCCCGATTACTAGCTAGGTGGTGGTGAGAATGAGGACGGACGGGAGCCGGTGGTTCCGGCAGTGCCAGTGATTCACCCTAGATCCGATAGTCTGAGACTTCGGGATTTCTTGAGTTGCAGTTCGCCAGAGTTCTATGGATAGAGAGCTGATGATGATCCTCAAGGTGTCATGCTAGTTTGGGAGATTGTTATGCTTGCGGCCAGCAGGGCCATTTGGTGAGAGTTTGTCCGACCAGAGGTAGAGCAGATGTTAAGACTCATCCTTCAGGATCGGTGGCGGGTCATCGCCTTCTATAGCTAGGCGCCCTGCAGGGCAGGATTATGATTAGAGCGACAAAGGGAAAGTGAGGCAGTAGTTACAGAGATATCTTCAGCCCTTAAGAGACTTGTTTAGGTTGTCATGGTAGATACGTGTGGAGTGCTATACGGATAGCATTGTGTTAAGAGTGATTTAGAAAACATGGGTAGTTGAAAGGGGTAAGTCTAGGGGCGAGACTATTGTGAGCCTTAGAGTTGATAAACAGTTAGGACCTTGGATTCAAGGCCGTCTTGAGTGGATGATTTTACGGTTGGTCTTTGTCGAAGTACTTGGTATGCATGTTATATATTTTGGGGTAATTCCTTGGGTTGTGTAAGATGAAAGTGGTAGCTTTCATGACTTGAATAGGTAAGATTGTTCCGGATCGGGGAACAAGAGATTGGCGCGATTATGGGTCGAGTTGAGGACCATTCGCGGGTCAACCCGCAGCCCGGATTGAAGTAAGTAAAATTTGTGGTGGTCCCGCTATGTGATAGGGTCACGAGGGTGCTAAGGCCAAGTTTAGGTAACCATCGTACGGGTTAGTGAAGGTGTTCGACTAGAATCAGATCGTAAAGGCCGGGAATGGCCTAGAGGAATTTGAGGCTAGTAAAATGACCAAGTTTGGAGGTAGTGATGACTGAAGGGTGGTACGTGTACTGGAAAGAGTTCGGGTGTTCGAGAAGTGTACGACGAGTAAGGAAAGAAGTGAACGTGTGCTAAGAGATGGAAGTGATCATTTTTTTTTTGTGAAGTGAAGGTGCGAAGGAAGTATCCTTTGGACTAGGAGCGAGCGTTGGTGTTGTTTTACATCTTCGAGGTGATTCCTCGATTGGCTTGGATTTGAGTTTTGCGCGTATGTTATATTATGGCCATGTGTGGCATAATTGGTTTCGTAAGTATGGTAGTGGAGACTATACCGGCGCAGGTATGTTTGGAGACTTAGAAGGAACATTCGGGACGAATGTTTCTAAGGGGGGAAGAATGTTACACCCCGTAGTTCCCGGGTATGTATGTGAGGACGTACGTACGAGAATACGACGGAAAAATCGGAAAGGAAGAAAGATGTGATTTTTCGACGGAAAAGTTTCCGGTTTTGTGAAGGAAAAATGTTCGTTGATGGGAATTGGATTCCAAGATTTGGTATTTGGGCTTCTCGGATTATATTAGAATTATGAGATTTTATTTTCGGAAATGGTCACGTGGGACCCACGAGAGAAATTTACGGTTTTGTGGGGCCCACTTTGTTTTTGAGATTTTCGGTATTTTGGATATTTTCGGAAGACGAAATATTTTGGATGAGTCGGGGGAGACACGTGTCACCCCCATGTGGCCACCTTGGCCGAAATGGTGGGACAAGTGGCTAGACACTTGTCCCTTGGCCGAAATGGCCTTACAAGTGGCAAGCCATTTGTCTTGTGCTTTCGTTGGCCATGTGGTGTGGTGGGACCCACACACATATGGCCCAATCTTGACCACCCACTTGATATGATCTTAACCCTTGAATTATCTATAAATACCCCCTTAAGTTGAAGACTAAATTCATCCCACACTTGAATACTTTCCAAATCAAATACTCCCTCCCTTTAGCCATGTTTTTCGTCCCTCCCCCCACATGTGTAGAAAATAATTTGAGTATTGGTGTATAATCCCAAATACCTTAGCCTAGTATCTCTAGTTGTACTCCAAAGTTATTTCAATACTAGGAGCCCGGAAATACTATTTTATTCCAATAGTCGCAAAATAAAACCCTAGAGAAATCTTCCTAGCTTGGTTGAAGTGTTAAGAGAAGTTGTTTAGAAACTTCTAAGGGTCGCTTGGAGCGGGTTGGAGAATAAGGAATTGGAGCTAAGCGTTGCTCAGGATCGACTTATAATCTTGGATAAATTTTGGGCTTATCGAGGTAATGATCTATGTCCCCCTATTGTAATTGGATATTACATGTTGTAGTAGTTATACTTGAGTATGTTATATGAGGATAGAAGATTGATAGAATTGAACTGTATTTACATTGGACTGTAATTACAGTAGACTTGTAGTATTATTGTGGGGCAGTGTTGTACACGTCCGGTTAGACGTGTAACCCCCTTGGAGTTGTTGGCTTGGTAGCAGGCCTTGATAGAGGAGGAGATTTATGTGGTTGCGGGGAGGTCTTTGCGAATTTTCCGTAGAATATGGAGCCTTGTTCTTAGAAATGTTCTCTGAAGAGATCGAGAAATTGATAGGCGTTTGTGGCCTTTATAGGGTGAAATCGCGAGTAGCGTATTCTACTTGAAGGGTGGAAAAGGCTAGCAGGGTTATAGTACTTTGGAGCTATTTGCTAATTGTCGATAATCGTCGCGAGGTATGTGAACCTCTTCCTATCTTTTCTAGCATGATTGTTGTGAACTATGTAGTACGGTAGACGTACGTGTGCTAAACGAGTTTTGGTTGGTTTAAAACATAAGGTGTTATAATAGATTTATGGGAAGTTAGTTATAACGACTTTATGTAGGTAAAAGAATGGTTTATTGATTTTAGAAGTTAAGAGACTTGATCTTAAAAGATAAGAGACTTAACTTATAAAGGACGTTTTATGAAATGTTAAGGACTTGAATTTTGTTAAAAAGTGTGAAACCTCATTCGTGAATAATGAGTACTTGGTTTTTAAAGAATAATGTTTTACTGATTTCGGAAATGAGAATAAGTATCGGACAAACCACTGCAGCGTTAATAAAGGAAAATGTATTGACAAATAATTAATTATATTAAAACCAGTAGAAACCTCCATCTGCATAGAAGCTAAGATAAGACAAAATTGTATTACATTTCCTAGATCATGACTGCTTTATTAAGATTGTTATAAACAAGAATAAACTACTCACACATAAGGCATATGTTACTCAATTGTTTTAAAAAGAGATTACGTTATTTGATTAAGACTATGAACTATGAAATCTTTCGAAAATAAGAGACTTGAGTATTTGAAATTAGGCAACTTGAACTTTTGGAAAAGAATGTTGTTACTTGACCTTAAAAGGGAAAATGTGTTGGTTTAAAATGAAGGCATGGTATTGTCTTAATCTGTCTTAAAAGAGGGTTTAAATGTTATGGACGATTCTTTATCGAGTCCCATGAGATGGGCTGAGACATGTATTCCATACGATTCTTTATCGAGTCCCATGAGATGGGCCGAGACATGTATTCCATACGATTCTTTTTCGAGTCCCATGAGATGGGCCGAGACATGTATTCCATACGATTCTTTATCGAGTCCCATGAGATGGGCCGAGACATGTATTCCATACGATTCTTTATCGAGTCCCATGAGATGGGCCGAGACATATATTCCATACGATTCTTTATCGAGTCCCATGAGATGGGCCGAGACATGTATTCCACCCGATTCCACCTCGAGTCCCATGGGATGGGCCCAGACATGTTATACGTATCATACGATTTATACCTAGACTGCCGGCAGTGAGGAAGGAGTACCACGGGCATGAGGGATGACTTTGAGGGCGTGAGTCCCTGACTTGACATGACTACTTTTATGTTGTGAACTGTAGTTTGGTTATCATACATGTCTCCTGTTTTGTATAGACTGTTATGATTTCATTCTGATATTTTGATTTCACATACTTGGTACTGTTATCGACCTCCTTGAAGCTGCGTTCATCTGCGAGTAGAGGTACATCGGTTGTGGATCCTCGCTCATAGGATCACAGTTCAGCGGTTTGGGAAGCTCCGTTTCTCCGGAGGCTTATCTTTTGGTATAGTCCCCTGTCATTGTAGGTACTTGTACATTCAGGGGTATGGCGGGGCCCTGTCCCATCATAGTTGTGGTTACATTCTTAGAGGTCTGTAGTACTGTTGTGGGCAGGGTTTGTAAAATGATTTAACTGTTCGATTTGATATATATACATGAAGGTGACCGTTTTTGGGTTAGCCTGTTTTCTTATGTTATATCTTGTTTCCTGTTTAAGTTTTTATTTCCGCTGATTTTCTATGATGTTGTATCACTAGGGTGCCCGGGGTGAGGCACCAGTCACGGGCCCGAAGTCGGGTCGTGACACAACGTCTAGACTACTCTGTAGAATATTCTAAGCAGAAGGTTCTTTATTCTACGGAAAATTGGGCAGCACTTCCCTACCCGTAACACTACACAAGTCTACTGTAAATACAACCCATTGTAATTACAGTTCAATTCCCTTCTTTAACATCCTTCTATATATCTTATACTTAATTCTAAACTACTACAATATGTAATCTCCAATTACAATAGAAGGACAAAGATTATTACCTCGATAAGCCCAAAATTATCCAAGATTATAAGTCGATCCTGAGCAACGTTTAGCTCTATGCATGCGCTCCAATTCGCTCCAAGAAACCCTTAGAAGTTTCTAAACAACTTCTCCTAATACTTCATCCAACCATGAAGATTTTCCTAGGGTTTCGTTTTGTGACTAAAGGAAATAAAGTAGTATTTCCGGGCTCTTAGTATAGAGGTAACTTGGGAATACTACAAGGGATTTAGGCTAAGGTATTTTGGGATAGTAACAATACTTGAAGACAATTTTTCTACCAAGGGGGGGGGGGGGTGTTTCGGACGAGAGCTTCACAAAGGGGGGAGGGAGATTTTGACGAGACTTTTAACAAGGGGGAAGGATTTTTGAGACTTGGAAATTGTTTAAGTGGATGAATAAGTCTTGCACTTAAGGGGGGTATTTATAGGACATTCAAGGTTCAAGATTCAAACATGTGTAAGGTGAAGATTTGGTTGCTTGTGTGAGTGGAGTCTTCCAACCAAGTGTCCACCACAACTTTGGGACATATGTCCACCACAAAAATGAGACATGTGGCTAGCCACTTGCTCCAAAAAAAACGTCCAAGGCCTTCCCACTTGCTCCACAAAAATATCTTCCAAGACTTGACTAATTGACTTGGCCACTTGCCCACAATTTCGTCCAACATGTGCCAACTAAGGGTGACACATGTCGCCCTCCTATTGGTCCAAAATATTTCATCTCTCGGAAAAATCCGTAATTGGTTAAAATATTAAAAACGTAAAATTTCCTTCACAAGGTTCGGAATCTTTTCCGTTGAAAGTTCACAATTTCATCCTTAACCTAATTAGGGCTTATACATTTGTACGTACGTCCTCACATACATACTCTGGAACTACGGGGTATAACATTCTCCCCCCCCTTAGAAACATTCGTCCCGAATATTCCTGATAGATTCAATTAAAACAGAAACGACATAGTTCTTCATAACTCAAACAATTTGCAAATGCCACACATGGCCACAATACAACACTTAAGTACAAATGATAATTAAAAATCAAGTAGGAAAGTGAGTTACCTGGAGGTGTGGGGAATAAGTGAGGATACTTCTGCCTCATGTCCTCCTCTGCTTCCCACGTCATCTCCTCTCTGTTCTCGTTCCGCTATAAGACTTTGACGGAAGCCACATCCTTTGTCCGCAGTCGCCTAACCTGACGATCGAGTATCGCTATGGGACTCTCCTCATACGATAACCCCTCCGTCACATGGACATCGTCAATCGGGTGCACTCTAGATGGATCCCCGATACATCTCCTCAGCATAGAAACATGAAAAACCGGATGCACTGCCTCCAGATCGGACGGCAGATTCAACTCATAGGCAACCTTGCCTACCTTGCGGACAATCTGATAAGGCCCAATGTACCTTGGGCTGAGTTTCCCCTTCTTCCCAAACCTCATCACACCCTTCATGGGTGACACCTTCAGGAAAACCCAATCATCAACCTCAAACTCCAGATGCCGACAACGATGATCTGTATACGACTTCTGTCGACTCTGAGCTGTCAACAATCGCTCCTGGATAAGCTTCACCTTATCCACCGCCTGCTGTATCAAGTCCGGCCCAACCAACTGAACCTCGCCCACATCAAACCAGCCTATCGGCGACCTGCACTTCCTCCCATACAAGGCCTCATAAGGCGCCATCTGGATACTGGAATGGTAGTTGTTATTATATGAAAACTCTACTAGCGGTAAATGATCCTCCCAGCTACCCCTGAAATCAATAACACAGGCTCGCAGCATATCCTCAAGTGTCTGGATAGTACGCTCTGCCTGTCAGTGCATGCGAGGATGGAATGCGATCACGAGGCTCACCTGCGTCCCTAATCCCTTCTGGAAAGACCTCCAGAATTTAGCCGTAAACTGGGCTCCTCTATCCGATATGATAGAAATAGGGACCCCATGCAGTCTCACGATCTCTCGGATGTAAAGTCTAGCATAATCCTCAGCCGAAAAAGTCGTCCTGACGGGAAGAAAGTGGGCGGATTTCGTCAGCCTATCGACGATAACCCAGATAGAATCATGCTTCCTCTGAGTGCGAGGTAACCATGTGATAAAGTCCTGTTGATCACCTCCCACTTCCACTTCGGAATCTCTATCATCTGCAACAACCCACCAGGCCTCTGGTGCACTACCTTGACCTGCTGACAACTCGGGCACTGAGCAACAAACTCTGCAATGTCCCTCTTCAGGCCATCCCACCAATACACAGATCTGAGGTCGTGGTACACCGTTGTCGACCCCGGATGGATAGAGTAACGCGCGCTGTGTGCTTCCCCAAGAACCTGCTGTCGAAGTCATGCAATATCTGGAACACACAATCTGCCCTCGAACCTTAGCACCCCATCAGGTGCTACCTCAAATTGTTACACCCCGTAGTTCCAGGGTATGTATATGAGGACGTACGTGCGAGAATACGACATTAAAATTGGAAAGGAAGAAAGATGTGATTTTTTTTCGACGGAAAAGTTTCCGAACTTCGTGAAGGAAAAAGGTTTATTATTGAGAATTGGATTCTCAACTTTGGAATTTAAGACTTTAAGAACTTATAAGAATTATGGAATTTTTTTTTTTATGGATTTGGTCACGTGGGGCCCACTCGGGGAATTTTACGTTTTGTGGGGCCCACGAGGGTTACAGAATTTTTATGGACGAATGGGAGGGAGACACATGACACCCCCCCCCCCCACATGGTCTTGGACGTTTTATGCAAGGGTATTATGGTCTTTGACCATTGAAGATGATAAGTCTTGCTAGTTTGATATTTTTGACCAAGTCAACTTGCCACTTGTGTGTGATCCAAGTGCTCTTCATCCTAGCCACCCATTTGTGTTTATCTTGACCCTCCATTGTTTTATATATACCCAACTAGTGCAAGACTTGCTATTCAACACTTAGAATTATTTCACACTTTCTTGTTCTTCATTTTAGGGGCTCTCGGGTTTGGTCCCTCTCTCACACAAAAAAAATTTAGTTTGTTGTCCAATATTCACAAGACTTAATCCCAAGGTCCCTAAGAGTATTGTAAGGTTATCTTAATAGAAATATCCCAGAAAAGTGGCATTTTCGTATTAGTCGCAAGGCGGAAACTTAAGGAGTTCTTCAACTTTGAAGTTGGAACTTCAAGATGAGTTCTTCATAGGCTTCTAAGGAGTGCTTGGAGCGGATTGGAACATAAGGAAAGGAGCTAAGAATTGCTAAGGAGCGACTTTGAAACTTGGAAATATTAAGGGCTTGTAAAGGTATAATTCTTGTCGTTTTAGTAATTAAGATTACTTATTGTTGTAGCTTTGGATATTAGCAAGCATGAGGTGTTTATATTATGAAGTTGATAAGTGTTATGGATATTGGAACCCTAACCCGAAAACTAATATGTTAGCCCTTAAGATTGTAATTCAAGTTGGTTACTAGTTTAGTCGTCACATGTTATATAAAGAATGAATTATAATTGTTAAGTTGTTTTTGACTAAATAACATGTTTGACCCAAGAACTTGGATTGGAAAAGAATTGGAAGACTTTATGTTGTTGCACCTATTAGCCGAGAATGACATTGTATAATTGGATTGTATTGTGGACTAGTTGGTAGTAATTGTGGGGCAGAATTTTACACGTATTGTAAGGCGTGTAATCCCATTTGTATTTGCTGAATTGTTGAGCCTTAAATGTGGCGTTTGGTTATTGAATTCGGCCTTGAAAAAGGTGGCAAAGTATGTAGAAACAAAGGAAGTGCTGCCCGATTTTCCGTAGAATTTAGTGACCTTGTACTTAGAATATTCTACATTCGAAGCTAGAGGTTAATAGACGTTTTATGACCATCATAGGTTGAAGTACTACGAGTAGCGTATTCTACTTGAAGGGTGGAAAAGGCTAGCAAGGGTATAGTACTTTGGAGCTTTTTGCTTATTGTCGATAATCGTCGCGAGGTATGTGAACCTCTTCCTATATTTTCTAGCATGATTGTTGTGAACTATGTAGTACGGTGAGCGTCGTGTGCTAAACGAATTTTGGTTGGTTTAAAACATAAAGTGTTATAATAGCTTTATGGGAAGTTAGTTATAACGACTTTATGTAGGTAAAAGAATGGTTTGTTGTTTTTAAAAAAGATAAGAGAATTGACTTATATTTGACTTGATATGAAATGTGAAGAACTTTAATTGTGTTAAAAAGTGGTGAAACCTCATTCGTGAGAAATGAGTACTTTGTCTAAAGAAAAGGAAAAGGAATAAGTTATATTGATTTCGGAAAAAGGGAATAAGTATCGAACAAGCCATTGCAGCGTTAATAAAGGAAAAAGTAACGACAATTAATTATATTAAAACAAGTAGAAACCTCCATCTGCATAGAAGCTAAGATAAGACAAAATTGTATTACATTTCCTAGATCATGGTTGCTTTAATAAGATTATTATAAACAAGTACAAATTTTCTTAAATTCCAAAGTAAGGAACTTGATTTATAAAAGAGAGAGACTTGAGGAATTGAAGTGTTTTTGGTTTAAAAAGAAGGCATGGTTTTGTCTTAAAATTGGTTTAAAAAGAAGGCATGGTTTTGTCTTAAAATTGGTTTAAAAAGAAAGGCATGGTTTCGTCTTAAATTGGTTTAAAACATAAAGTGTTCTAATAGCTTTATGGGAAGTTAGTTATAACGACTTTATGAAAACAAAAGAATGGTTTTATTATTGGATTTAAAAGGGGTAACTTGGCTTTAAAAGGAGAAGTGATTTGGTTTAAAAAGAAGGCACGGTATTGTCTTGGTTTATTCAAAAAGAAGGTATGGAAATTGTTTTGGTTTCCTTAAAATAATAGTCACTCTATTTTGATACTACGGGTATCGTGTGACCTCTGTAAAAGAAATTGATCTTTTGAAAGAATTTAATGTACGTAGTACTTTAGGGTTAAAACCCGAATTGTTGGCATATAATGGGAGTACTTGAGTTATATAAATGGTGAATCTATTTACGTGTTAATGAAAGTCTAAGAGTATGTTAATTTGCCTATGCTAGTTGTGATAGCCTTTGGTGGTATTGCTATGTTACCGCGTCTCTCGGTTGGAGGGTCGGCTGACTTGTTGTGAATTTGTTGGACGTCTGCGTGTGGAGGATTCCACGGGTATGCTTCCATTTTGTTTGATCTTGGCCATGCTTATACGATGAGGGATGCCGGGGCATGCGACCAGGATGCGGGTTAGATGCCCGGACGTTTCATGGGACGTACCGGCAGTGACGTAGGATTCCACGGGTATGCTTCCATTGTTATTATCACATGTACATGTCTACACCGATGAGGGATTCCGGGGGCATGCGGCCATGCAGCGGGTTAAACTCCCGGTATATTATTATTGTCACATGGGCATGTCTACACCGATGAGGGATTTCGGGGCATGTGACCATTACTATTATTCCATAGGCTAGCTCCCCATGAAGACCTGTCTACACCGATGAGGGATTCCGGGGGCATGGTATATACGATTATTACTCCATGGGCTAGCTCCCCATGAAGACCTGCACCTACGATGAGGGATGCCGAGGGCACGTTATGGCCATGCTACACCGATGAGGGATTCCGGGGCATGCGACCGCATATTATATATATATATATATATATATATATATATATATATATTGTATATGTGTACGCCGAAAGTGAGGTAGGATGCCACTGGCGGGTCACATGGTTATATGTTACACCTACAGTAGCGTGTGACGGAGGATTCCACGAGCGAGAGATATATATATGTATTGTATGTGTATGCCGGACGGTGAGGTAGGATGCCAGGCGCATCACATGATTATGATTTATGTCATGACCGCTATGGCGATGAGGAAGGAGTTCCGCGGGCACGATGACTTTGAGGGCGTAAGTCCCTGACTTAACATGACTGCTTATACATTGCGTACTGTAGTTTGGTTATCATACATGTCTCCTGTTTTATATAGACTATTATGATTTCATTACAGTATTTTCAGTTTCACATACTTGGTACCTGTTGTACTGACCACGTTCATGCCGCAGGTAGAGGTACACCAGTTGTTGATCCTCGCTCATAGGATCACAGTTCAGCGTTTGGGAAGCTCCGTTTCTCCGGAGGCTTATCTTTTGGTATATTTCCCTGAGTTGTAGGTCCTTTGTCACGACCCGAACCCGGGCCCTTGACTGGTGCCTTACCCCGGGCACCCAAGTAGACATACATCAGAGTAATCAGTGGAACATAAAACAAGACATGAAATAATATGAAGTGTAAAACAGTAATCTGAGAAAAGTTGCCTTTCAACATATATATATAAAAACTTAAATCCGAACAGTTACATCCCATTTACAAACTCTGCCCACATCAGTACTACAGACCTCTAAGAATGATATAACGACAATGGCGGGACAGGGCCCCGCCATACCCCTGAATGTAAGTACCTACAACGACAGGGGACTATACGCGAATAAGCCTCCGAGAAACGGAGCTTCCCAACGCAATGACGATGATCCTAAGAGCGAGGATCGACGACTGGTGTACCTCTACCTGCGGCATGAACGCAGCCCCCGGAAGGAGGTCAGTACAACAGGTACCAAGTATGTGAAACTGAAAATACTGTAAATGAAATCATAGTAGTCTATATAAAGCAGGAGACATGTATGATAACCAAACTACAGTTCATAATAAATAAGCAGTCATGTCAAGTCAGGGACTCACGCCCTCAAAGTCAACACTCAAATATAATTATGGGTCTCACGCCCACAACATCAATCATGCCCGTGGAATACCTTCCTCACTGCCGGCATTCTATGATATAAAAGCACCAAGGAATACACATGAACACCAGGTCCCACCTGTGTCATACTAAAACCGTACGGGGTAAGTATGAAGGCATAACCGACTACTAAAACCCACAGTACCAACAAGGTCATAAACTGTATCACGAGGTCTAGACCGCCACATGATCGGCCGCCACTGCGCCATAGATCAAATGTCTTGCGTCTAATCTCGAACTTCCGCACTCGCGCATAGGCCACTCGCATAGGCCCGTATGAGGTATAACCCGCATCGAGGGTAGCTACTCCGGCGTAAGATCACGGACTCGCGATCGCGTAGCCACATAGACCGCATGACCACAAAGGCCGCACACTAACCTGGAACTCTCGTAGCTCCGCATACGTCCCCTGGACCCGCATGAGGTATTCTCGAATCATGGTCCCAGACCGCCTGAGTCTACCCCGCATCGGAGGGCAGCTTAACCCCCGGTATTGTTATACCCCGTATTTCCAGAGTATGTACGTGAGGACGTACGTATAAAAGTTTAAGCCTTAAGTTTGGCAAGGACCGAAAATTTTGTGCACAACACACGAAAGGAATCGTTTTCCGACGAAACGTTTTCCAAACTTTGCGAAGGGAAAAATACGGCTATGTCATTTATTATTTTTGCGGATTTTTCCGAGAGATGAAATATTTTGGACCAACGAGAGGGTGACACTTGTCCCTCAAGTGGACGGCATTGGGAGGGCATTCCTTGCACGTTTTTTGTGCTTTCTTTTGGTCAAGGGTTAGGTAGGATATTTTGTGTAGTAGATGGATAAGGACACATGGATAAATCCTCACCCTACACTTGCACCCCACTTGTCTTGATCTTGGCCATTGGTTGGCCTATAAATACCCCCTTAGTTGATGAACTTCTTCATCCACAAAATGTTTTCTAATTCTTGAAATCCCTTCCCTCTCTGAAAGCTCTGGCCAGAGCACCTCCTTCCCCTTCCTAGTTAAGCTAGCCGAAACCTCCCCTTTGTGAGCCTTGGCCGAAACCTACCCCCCTCCTAGTAGTGTTGTTCTCGTAAATACCCCCCTTGGTAGAAAATTACTCTCCAAGTATTGTTACTATTCCCAAATACCTTGGCCCTAATACCTTGTAGTATTCCAAGGTTACACCTATACTAAAAGCCCAGAAATACTATTATACTTCCTTTAGCCACAAAACGAAACCCTAAGGAAAATCTTCATAGTCGGTTGAAGTGTTAAGTAGAAGTTGTGTAGAACTTCTAAGGGTTTCTGGGAGCGAATTGGAGCGTTCAGAATAGGAGCTAAACGTTGCTCAGGATCGACATTAACTTGGATAATTTTGGGCTTATCGAGGTAAATACTACTGACCTTCTATTGTAATTGGAAATTACATACTGTAGTTGTATAGAAATGAATATAAGATTCATAGAAGAGAATTGAACTGTAATAGAAGGATATTACAGAAAAGACTTGAACTGAAATCGCATCAGAAGAATTTTAAGAAGAAGATTAAACTGTACTTACATAGGACTGTATTTACAGTAGACTTGTGTAGCTTAACGGGTAGGGAAGTGCTGCCCGACTTTCCGTAAAATAGAGAACCTACTGCTTAGAATATTCTACAGAGTAGTCTAGACGTTGATAGACGTGTATAACCTTTATAGGTTGAATGTTCTGCGAGTAGCATGTACTACTTGAAAGGTGGACAAGGCTAGTCGGGTTATAGCTGTGGAGCGTTTTGCTAATAGTCGATAATCGTCGCGAGGTATGTGATCCTTCCTATCCTCTTGAGCATGATATTTTAAAAGAATATATATATAGTACGGTAGACGTACGAGTGTTAACTGAACGTAGTTGTACGGCAATGTCTTTTGACTTAAGCCTGAATAATAAAAATCTTGAAGTATTTCAAAAGAATTAAGAAACCTTTTTGAAAGAGAAGTAATACTTGGTTTTAAAAGCTTAAGAGTTATACTAGCTTTATGGGAAGTTAGGTATAACGACTTAAGAGAGATAAAAAGAATGGTTTATTAATTTTATAAGTTAAGAGACTTGATCTTAAAAGATAAGAGACTTGACTTAATTGAATTAATATGAATTTTGTTAATAAGTGTGATACCTCATTCGTGAGTAATGAGTACTTGGTTTTTAAAAAAAAGGGATAATGTTTCTTGATTTGAAATCGAATAAGTATCGAAAAAACCCATCGCAACGCTAATAAAAGGAAATGTATTGAATAATTAAGTATTATTAAAACCAGTAGAAACCTCCATCTGCATAGAAGCTAAGATGAGACAAAATGATATTACATTTCCTAGATCATGGCTGCTTTAATAAGATTGTTATAAACAAGAATAACCTACTCACATATAAGGCCTATGTATCTCAAATTGTTTTAAAGGAGAATTATATCATTAAGTGATTAAAACTATGAACTACGAAACCTTTCGAAAATGAGAAACTTCAGCATTTGAAATTAGGCAAACTTGAACGTTTGGAAAATAAGGTTGTTAATTGATTTTACAAAAGGAAGTGTTTTGGTTTACTTAAAAAGATAGTCACTCTATTTTTATACTACGGGTATTGTGTGACTTTTGTGAAAGAAACGGATCTTTTAAAGAGTTAATGTATGAAGTACTTTGGGGATAAAAACCCGAAATTGTTAGCATAAAGTAGAAAGTACCTTGTGTGAATAACTTGATTGTGTTGGTTTGTGATAGCCTTGTAATACTTTCTTGTTGATTTGATAAGTAAACATGTTAGGATGCTACGTGTGTTAGTATCTGGTGATGTTTGTGTAAAGGGGTTTCCCTTGTTGTGCTTATGTTGTTTAACGATAATCTGTTATGTTATTATATCCCATACCCCCTTGACTTATTATACCGAGGGCTTTCCACCCTTGATGCGGGTCTATACGGCCTATGCGGTCTATGTGACTATGCGGAGCAGCGGTATGCTCCAGGATTGATCATTCTGGGTGTTTTATCCGTCACGGGGATGCCCTATGCGGTGCAATGTGACTATGCGGTCTATCGAGACTATGCGACTGCGGGAGTCGAGGAGAATGCCGGTGTTAGCTACCCCGATGCGAGGAATACCTACGCGGTGCGTGTGTGACTATGCGGGCTGCGGAAGTCAAGATTAGGCACGCATAATGATACTATGGGCGATTGGCCTTGCCGATCATTCGCGGCCTAGAAAAGACATTCTGATTTATCTACCTTCTTTGTTGTTTATGTTGTGGCACTATGTGCGATTGAACCTGGTTGTATTTGCAAATGGTTTTAAATACTTTGATTTTACTTGATGCTACGATTTCACATACTTGGTACTGTTATGCGACCCCCTTCGAGGCTGCGTTCATGCTGCGGTAGAGTACACCGATCGTTGATCCTAGCTCTCGGTCACGATTCGGCGTTTGGGAAGCTCCGTTTCTTAGGAGGCTTATCGGTGGTATAGTCCTGTCGTTGTAGGTGCTTACATTCGGGGTATGGCGGGGCCCGTCCCGCCATTGTTGTCATATCACTCTTAGAGTGCATGTAATCTGTTGTGGGCAGAATTGTAAAAGGGATATGTATTCTAGTTGATATATATATATATGCATGAAGACAAGTTTTTCTCGAGATAAGCATTTTCACTTCACTTTATTCATGTCTTGTTTTATATTCCGATTACTACGATGTATGGCTACTTGGGTGCCCGGTAAGGCACGATCACGGGCAGGTTCGGTCGTGACAAAAGTGGTATCGAGCGATTAATCCTCGGAAAGTGTCTACGACCGTATCTAGTAAGTCTTGATTATCGGTGTGTTGTGCACCACCAATAATCGTGAGGCTATAGGATATTTAGGATTGGTTTCCATTCTTCTCACTCCGAGATCGTGCCTTAGAGGCGTGTTATAAGTTGGACCTCTAACGTATTTCTTTCCCTACCGTTATGCCTCGCGTAAGGCAACCGCCCAGAAGGGCAAAGCGGTAGGAGGCTGCGAGTAAATCTGAGAGGGTTACGAGGCACAGCCCAACCATCACCGAGGTGGTGCTTCATTCGGGGATTACTGCGGCGTCGCCACCCGATGAGAGTTTAGCAATGGCGGCGATTCCTCTGCGGCCATGATGTATGAGCCTTGGTTCGGCACGGAACAAAGAATATGGATTAAAAGGAATGGACACATTACTAGCTAGGATTTTAGCAACTGCAGAATATAGAGTGCACCGATATATCGCGGGTCTTGATGATTATCTAAAGAAAGGATGTGCAAGAGTAGCTCTTGATCGAGCTTGAGCATGGCACGTATGCGGGCTTATGCGCGGCGAGAAACGTAGGGATCAACGGGTTAACCAAAATCAGCGAGAAGGGCGGATCGGCAGGTCGCTGGTAACTTTCGGCGAATCGCCTCGGCCGAGATCGATATGCGCCTCCGCGAGCAGTGGTCCTCGCGGGGTTCGGGGCGTTCGAGTATGCGGAGTTGGTGAGCTCCGTGGCTTCGGTTTCTGAATACGAAGGTTTTCCCCAATGTTCGCAGTGTGGCAGACGTCACCTCGGGGAATGCCGTCTTTTTGTTGGAGCTTGTTATACTTACGGCCAGCAGGGCCATTTTGCGAGGAGTTGTCCGACTAGAGGTGGCGCGGATGTAGAGACTCAGCCTTCAGGATCAGTGGCTAGTTAATCACCTTCCCTAGCTATGCGCCCCACGGGGCAGGATTGATTAGAACGACAAAGGGGAAGTGAAGCGGTAGATACATGTATATCCTTGAACCCTCTAGAGATTGTAGGTGTGATAAGATAAGCGTATCTTAAGTGTTATGTTCAGATAACATAAGTGTTAATTGTGATTAGAATCATGGTTAATTAACCGGGTAAGATTGGGGGGCAGAGAAAGTGTGAGCCTTAGAGTTTTATACGTAGGGACCTTAGAGGTAAGGCCATCTCGAGTAAAAGATGTATTTTTTTTTGTGTGTTTGACCCTTATCGGAGTGCATAGTGCACGTGAGATATAGTTGTATAATAAGTCCCTGAGTAGTGTGGAATGAAAGAGGGTAGTTGAACTAAGAAGACCACTAGGTTTTCGTGACTTGATTAGTGAGATCGTTCCGGATGGGGGAACAAGAGTTTTTGCGCGATAGCGGGTCGGGTTGAGGACCGATCGCGGGTCAACCCGCGACCTGTTTTGTGGTGGGGTCAGTTCGGGGTGGTCCCGCCAGGTGGTAGGGTCACGAGGGTGTTAGGCCCAAGTTTAGTAAACCAGCGTACGAGTTCGTGGATGCGTTCGACCAGTAGTCGGGCCGATGAGGTCAGCCCATCTTGTCCTTCAGTCAGGACCGTTCACTCGGCAGAGGGTTATGCGAGATGTTACATCAGGAAGGTTGTAAGGCTGCACGAGGTGCCTACTTTCCCTTATGACAGACAGTGAAGCCCAGGTTATGGCTATTTCTTTTTCTGGAAGTTTTACCAGGCAGGGTTAGGAACTCAGGTGAGTCTCAGTATCGCATTCGCCCTCGGGCCAGTGTTTGGATTTCAGGGGTAGCTGTGAGGATGGTTGCCTCCTGTTGAGGGAGTGTTTTAATAGCTACCATTTCAGTATTCGAATGTCGCTCTATGACGCCTTGTAAGGGCGGAAGTGTAAGTTGCCGGTCGATTGGTTCGAGGTTGGCAAGGTTCAGATAGTTGGTTCATACTTATTTCGGCAGGATGTGGATAGGGTGAAGCTTATCCAGAAGAGGTTATTGGCAGCTCAGAGTCAACAGAAGTCGTGCGGATAATCGGCGACGATGCTTGGAGTTCAGGTTGACGGTGGTCTTCTTGAAGGTACCACCCCGGAAAGGGTGTGACGAGTTTTGGAAAGCGAGAAACTTAGCCCGAGTTACTTTGGGCCTTTTCAGGTTATGTGAAGAATAGGCCAGGTTGCCTATAAGTTGGCATTGCCATCTGACGTAGGGAGCAGTACGTCCGGTCTTGCATCTTGCTATGTTCGGAAGAGTATCGGAGATCCATCCAGAGTATTCTCAGTTAATGATGACCAAGTTGGAGGTAGTAACCCAGAGTTTTGGAAGCGAAGCGATGGCGAGGAATGTGGTAAGTTATGAGAAAGAGTTCGAGTGTACGAGAAGGGTACGACGAGTAAGGGAAGAAGCGAGCATGTGTTAAGAACGTAGATGTGATCTTTTCTTTTGTAAAGTGAAGGTGCGAAGGGAGTATCTTTTAGCCCTTGGGTGGGAGTTTTTGTAATGATAGAGGTGATTCCTCGTGGACTTGGATGTAAGTATTTGCGCGGGTGTTTTCTGTGGCCATGTGTGGCATTTGCAAACTGGTTAAGCTATGAGGAACTTGATCGTTATCTGTCTTGAGAAGGAACATTCGGGACGAATGTTTCTAAGGAGGGGAGAATGTTATACCCCGTATTTCCAGAGTATGTACGTGAGGGCGTACGTATAAAAGTTTAAGCCTTAAGTTAGGCAAGGACCGAAAATTTTGTGCACAACACACGAAAGGAATCGTTTTCCGACGAAACGTTTTCCAAACTTTGCGAAGGGAAAAATACGGCTATGTCATTTATTATTTTTGCGGATTTTTCCGAGAGATGAAATATTTTGGACCAACGAGAGGGTGACACTTGTCCCTCAAGTGGACGACATTGGGAGGGCATTCCTTGCACGTTTTTTTGTGCTTTCTTTTGGTCAAGGGTTAGGTAGGATATTTTGTGTAGTAGATGGATAAGGACACATGGATAAATCCTCACCCTACACTTGCACCCCACTTGTCTTGATCTTGGCCATTGGTTGGCCTATAAATACCCCCTTAGTTGATGAACTTCTTCATCCATAAAATGTTTTCTAAGTCTTGAAATCCCTTCCCCCCCTCTCTTGAAAGCTCTAGCCGAGAGCACCTCCTCCCCCTTCCTAGTTAAGCTAGCCGAAACCCCTCCCCCTTTGTGAGCCTTGGTCGAAACCTACCCCCCTCCTAGTAGTGTTGTTCTCGTAAATACCCCCCCCCCCCTTGGTAGAAAAATACTCTCCAAGTATTGTTACTATTCCCAAATACCTTGGCCCTAATACCTTGTAGTATTCCAAGGTTACACCTATACTAAAAGCTCAGAAATACTATTATACTTCCTTTAGCCACAAAACGAAACCCTAAGGAAAATATTCATAGTCGGTTGAAGTGTTAAGTAGAAGTTGTGTAGAACTTCTAAGGGTTTCTGGGAGCGAATTGGAGCGTTCAGAATAGGAGCTAAACGTTGCTCAGGATCGACATTAACTTGGATAATTTTGGGCTTATCGAGGTAAATACTATTGACCTTCTATTGTAATTGGAAATTACATACTGTAGTTGTATAGAAATGAATATAAGATTCATAGAAGAGAATTGAACTGTAATAGAAGGATATTACAAAAAAGACTTGAACTGAAATCACATCAGAAGAATTTTAAGAAGAAGATTAAATCAGACTTACATGGAATTTGTATTCTGATGAACTTGTGTAGCTTAACGGGTAGGGAAGTGTTGCCCGACTTTCCGTAAAATAGAGAACCTACTGCTTAGAATATTCTACAGAGTAGTCTAGACGTTGATAGACGTGTATAACCTTTATAGGTTGAATGTTCTGCGAGTAGCATGTACTACTTGAAAGGTGGACAAGGCTAGCCGGGTTATAGTTGTGGAGCGTTTTGCTAATAGTCGATAATCGTCGCGAGGTATGTGATCCTACCTATCCTCTTGAGCATGATATTTTAAAAGAATATATATATAGTACGGTAGACGTACGTGTGTTAACTGAACGTAGTTGTACAACAATGTCTTTTGACTTAAGCCTGAATAATAAGAATCTTGAAGTATTTCAAAAGAATTAAGAAACCTTTTTGAAAGAAGAGTTATACTTGGTTTTAAAAGCTTAAGAGTTATACTAGCTTTATGGGAAGTTAGGTATAACGACTTAAGAGAGATAAAAAGAATGGTTTATTAATTTTAGAAGTTAAGAGACTTGATCTTAAAAGATAAGAGACTTGACTTAATTGAATTAATATGAATTTTGTTAATAAGTGTGATACCTCATTCGTGAGTAATGAGTACTTGGTTTTTAAAAAAGGGATAATGTTTTACTGATTTCAGAAATCAGAATAAGTATCGAACAAACCACTGCAGCGCTAATAAAAGGAAATGTATTGAATAATTAAGTATTATTAAAACCAGTAGAAACCTCCATCTGCATAGAAGCTAAGATGAGACAAAATGATATTACATTTCCTAGATCATGGCTGCTTTAATAAGATTGTTATAAACAAGAATAACCTACTCACATATAAGGCCTATGTATCTCAAATTGTTTTAAAGGAGAATTATATCATTAAGTGATTAAAACTATGAACTACGAAACCTTTCGAAAATGAGAAACTTGAGCATTTGAAATTAGGCAAACTTGAACGTTTGGAAAATAAGGTTGTTAATTGATTTTACAAAAGGAAGTGTTTTGGTTTACTTAAAAAGATAGTCACTCTATTTTTATACTACGGGTATTGTGTGACTTTTGTGAAAGAAACGGATCTTTTAAAGAGTTAATGTATGAAGTACTTTGGGGATAAAAACCCGAAATTGTTAACATAAAGTAGAAAGTACCTTGTGTGAATAACTTGATTGTGTTGGTTTGTGATAGCCTTGTAATACTTTCTTGTTGATTTGATAAGTAAACATGTTAGGATGCTACGTGTGTTAGTATCTGGTGATGTTTGTGTAAAGGGGTTTCCCTTGTTGTGCTTATGTTGTTTAACGATAAGCTGTTATGTTATTATATCACATACCCCCTTGACTTGTTATACCGAGGGCTTGCCACCCTTGATGCGGGTCTATACGGCCTATGCGGTCTATGTGACTATGCGGAGCAGCGGTATGCTCCAGGATTGATCATTCCGTGTTTTATCCCGACGCGGGGATGCCTATGCGGTGCAATGTGACTATGCGGTCTATTGAGACTATGCGGCTGCGGGAGTCGAGGAGAATGCAGGGTTAGCTACCCCGATCGAGAATACCTCACGCGGTGCGTGTGTGACCTATGTGGGCTGCGGAAGTCGTGATTAGGCCGCATAATGATACTATGGGCGATTGGCCTTGCTTCGATCATTCGCGGCCTAGAAAAGACCTGTTACAGTTTATCTACCTTGCTCTTGTTTATGTTGCGGCACTATGTGCAGTTGAACTGGTTGTATTTGCAAATAGTTTTAAATACTTTGATTTTACTTCAGTACTTTACAGTTTCACATACTTGGTACCTGTTATCGACCCCGCCGGGTGCGTTCATGCCGCAGTAGAGGTACACCGATCGTTGATCCTAGCTCTCGTGGTCACGATTCGGCATTTGGGAAGCTCCGCTTCTTCGGAGGCTTATCGATGGTATAGTCCCTGCCGTTGTAGGTGCTTACATTCGAGGTATGGCGGGCCCGTCCGCCATTGTTGTCATATCACTCTTAGAGTGCAGTAATCGTTGTGGCAGAATTGTAAAAAGGGATGTAATCGTTTCTAGTTGATATATATATATATATCCGAGGCAAGTTTTCTCGAATAAGCTTTTTCACTTCACTTTATTCATGTCTTGTTTTATATTCCGCTGATTACTCTGATGTATGGCTACTTGGCTGCCCGGGGTAAGACACCAGTCACGGGCCCGGTTTCGGGTCGTGACAGGTATCATGTCAAGAGGTGAGTGATATAATACTAACACAACAACTTATCGTTAAACAACATAAGCACAACAAGGGAAACCCCTTTACACAAACATCACAAGATACTAACACACGTAGCATCCTAACATGTTTACTTATCAAATCAACAAGAAAGTATTTCATTGCTATCACAAACCAACACAATCAAGTTATTCACACAAGGTACTTTCTACTTTATGTTAACAAGTTCGGGTTTTTATCCCCAAAGTACTTCATACATTAACTCTTTAAAAGATCCGTTTCTTTCACAGAAGTCACACAATACCCGTAGTATAAAAATAGAGTGACTATCTTTTTAAGTAAACCAAAACACTTCTCTTTGTAAAATCAAGTAACAACATTCTTTTCCAAACGTTCAAGTTTGCCTAAATTCAAATACTCAAGTTTCTCATTTTCGAAAGGTTTCGTAGTTCATAGTCTTAATCACGTAATAAGATAATTCTCTTTTAAACACTTTGAGAAACATATGCCTTATGTGTGAGTAGGTTATTCTTGTTTATAACAATCTTATTAAAGCAGTCATGATCTAGGAAATGTAATATCATTTTGTCTCATCTTAGCTTCTATGCAGATGGAGGTTTCTACTGGTTTTAATAATACTTAATTAGTCAATACATTTCCCTTTATTAACGCTGCAGTGGTTCGTTCGATACTTATTCGATTTCAAATCAAGAAACATTATCCCTTTAAAAACCAAGTACTCATTACTCACGAATGAGGTTTCACACTTTTTAACAAAATTCATATTAATTTAATTAAGTCAAGTCTCTTATCTTTTAAGATCAAGTCTCTTAACTTCTAAAATCAATAAACCATTCTTTTTATTTCTCTTAAGTCGTTATACCTAACTTCCCATAAAGCTAGTATAACTCTTAAGCTTTTAAAACCAAGTATTACTCTTCTTTCAAAAAGGTTTCTTAACTCTTTTGAAATACTTCAAGATTCTTATTATTTAAAACTCAAGTCTAAAGACATCGGAGTAAAACCACGTTCAGTTAACACACGTACGTCTACCGTACTATATATACATTCTTTTAAAATATCATGCTCAAGAGGATAGGAAGAATCACATACCTCGCGACGATTTATCAACTATTAGCAAATAACTCCAAAGTACTGTAATCCTGCTAGCTTTTTCCACCCTTCGAGTAGAATACGCTACTCGCAGTACTTCAACCTATAACGGTTATACAAGTCTATCAATGTCTAGACTACTCGGTAGAATAAATCTAGATACAAGATTCTACGGAAAATTGAGCAGCACTTCCCTACCCGTCAAACTACACAAGTTGTCACGACCCGAACCCGGGCCCGTGACTGGTGCTTTACCCCGGGCACCCAAGTAGACATACATCAGAGTAATCAGCGGAATATAAGACAAGACATGAAATAACATGAAGTGTGAAACAGTTATCTGAGAAAAGTTGTCTTTCGGCATATATATATAAAAACTTAAATCCGAACAGTTACATCCCTTTTACAAACTCGCCCACAACAAAGATACAGCACCTCTAAGAAAGATATAACAACAATGGCGGGACGGGGCCGCCATACCCTGAATGTAAGTACCTACAACGACAGGACTATACCCGAATAAGACTCGGAGAACCGGAGCTTCCCAACCGAATCGTGACCACATGGCGAGGATCAACAACGGTGTACCTCTACTGCGGCATGAACGCAGCCCGAAGGAGGTCGAGACAAGTACCAAGTATGTAAATCGAAAATCAGTAAATGAAATCATAGTAGTCTATATAAAGCGGGAGACATATATGATAACCAAACTACGATTCATGATAAATAAGCGATATGTCAAGTCGGGACTCACGCCTCAAAGTCATCACTCAAATATAACTATGGGTCTCACGCCACAACATCAATCATGCGTGGAATACCTTCCTCACCGCCATCTATGATATAAAAGCACCAAAGAATACATGAACACCGTGTCCCACGGTGTCATAATAAAACCGTCACGGTATGTATGCGAAGGCATAGCCGACTACTAAAACCACAGATCGACAAGGTCATAAATCGTATCATGAGATCTGTCTGCACCGCCACATGATCGGGCCGCCACTCGCGCGATATCTAATGTGCGCGTCTAGTCCTGGAACTTCCGCGACTCGCGCATAGGCCACTCACATAGGCGCGCAGGTATTCCCCGCATCGGGTAGCTACTCCCGGCATCGCCCCGACTCGCGATCCGCATTGCCACATAGACCGCATGACCATATAGGCCGCACACTAACCAGGAACTCTCGTAGCTCCGCATAGGTCCCCTGGACCCGCATGAGGTATTCTCGAATCATGGTCCCAGACCGCCTGAGTCTACCCCGCATCGGAGGGCAGCGATATAATACTAACATAACAGCTTATCGTTAAACAACATAAGCACAATCAAGGGAAACCCCCTTACACAACATTACAAGACACTAACACACGTAGCATCCTAACATGTTTATTTATCAAACCAACAAGAAAGTATTACAAGGCTATCACAAACCAACATAGTCAAGTTATTCACACAAGGTACTTTCTATTCTATGTCAATAAGTTCGGGCTTTCAAACCCCCAAGTACTACGTACGTTAATTCTTTAAAAGATCTGTTTCTTTCACAAAAGTCACACAATACCCGTAGTATAAAAAAATGAGTGACTATCTTTTTAAGTAAACCAAAACACTTCCCTTTGTAAAATCAAGTAACAACATTATTTTCCAAACGTTCAAGTTTGCCTAATTTCAAATGCTCAAGTTTCTCATTTTCGAAAGGGTTTGTAGTTCATAGTCTTAATCATTTGATAATAAAATTCTCTTTTTAAAACAATCTGAGAAACATATACCTTATGTGTGAGTAGGTTATTCTTGTTCATAACAATCTTATTAAAGCAGCCATGATCAAGGAAATGTAATATCATTTTGTCTTATCGTAGCTTTCATGCGGATGGAGGTTTCTCTTGGTTTTAATAATACTTAATTAGTCAATACATTTCCCTTTATTAATGCCGCGGTGGTTCGCTCGATACTTATTCGATTTCCAAATCGGAAACATTATTCCTTTGAAAAACCAAGTACTCATTACTCACGAATGAGGTTTCACACTTTTTAACAAAATTCATATTAATTGATTAAGTCAAGTCTCTTGTCTTTTAAGATCAAGTCTCTTAACTTCTAAAATCAATAAACCATTCTTTTATCTCTCTTAAGTCGTTATACCTAACTTCCCATAAAGCTAGTATAACTCTTAAGCTTTTAAAACCAAGTATTACTCTTCTTTCAAAAACGGTTCTTAATTCTTTTGAAATACTTCAAGATTCTTATCATTTAGACTCAAGTAAAAAGACATCGCAGTAAAAACCACGTTCAGTTAACACACGTACGTCTACCGTACTATATATATTCTTTTAAAATATCATGCTCAAGAGGATAGGAAGAATCACATACCTCGCGACGATTATCGACTATTAGCAAAATGCTCCACCGCTATAACCCGGCTAGCCTTGTCCACCTTTCAAGTAGAACACGCTACTCGCAGAACATTCAACCTATAAAGGTCATATACGTCTATCAACGTCTAGACTACTCTATAGAATATTCTAAGCAGGGGGGTTCTCTATTCTACGGAAAATCGGGAAGCACTTCCCTACCCGTTAAGCTACACAAGTCTCATAAATCAAATCCTATGTAAGTCTGATTTAATTCTTCTTCTGAATATCCTTCTATGTATCTTATATACAATTCTATACTACTACAGTATGTAATTTCCAATTACAATATAAGGACAAGAGTATTTACCTCGGTAAGCCCAAAATTATCCAAGTTTAAATGTCGATCCCGAGCAACGTTTAGCTCCTACTCTGGGCGCTCCAACCCGCTCCAAAAAACCCTTAGAAGTTCCCAAACAACTTCTACTTAGCACTTCAACCAACTATGAAGATTTACCTTAGGGTTTCGTTTTTGTGACTGAAGGGAAGTATAATAGTATTTCTGGGCTTTTAGTATAGGGGTAACCTTGGAATACTACAAGGTATTTGGGCCAAGGTATTTTGGAATAGTAACAATACTTGGAGAATACTTTTCTACCAAGGGGGGGGGGGGGTATTTTGGACGAAAGCTTCAAGGAAGGGGGGGGGGTATTTTCGACCAAGGCTTCTCAAAGGGAGAGGGGTGGCTTGGACGAGAACTATACTACAAGGGAGGGAGGGATTTTTAAGACTTAGAAGTCATTTGAGGGATGAAGAAATCCTTCAACTAAGGGGGGGTATTTATAGGCCAACCAATGGCCAAGATTGAGACAAGTGGTAGGCAAGTGTAGGGTGAAGATTTGGACAAGTGTTGTGTGGGTCCCACTTTCTCATCTACCACAGAAATATCCTACCAACCATTGACCAAATGTTTAAGGCCACAAAAATTCCAAAAACGTGCAAGACAAGGCCCTCCAATTCGTCCACTTTGAGGGTGACACATGTCACCCTTCCATTGGTCCAAAATATTTCATCTCTCGGAAAAATTCGCAAAAATTATAAATGACATAGCCGTAATTTTCCCTTCGCAAAGTTTCGAAAACGTTTCGTCGGAAAACAATTCTTTTTGGTAGTTGTGCACAAATATTTTCGTCCCTTGCCTAATCTTAAGGCTTAAACTTTCGTATGTACGTCCTCACATATATACTCTGGAAATACGGGGTATAACACAAGTCTACTGTAAATACAGTCCTATGTAAGTACAGTTTAATCTTCTTCTTTAATATTCTTCTGATGTGATTTCAGTTCAATTCTCTTCTCTTATACCATCCTTCTATATCTTATACTCATTTCTATACTACTATAGTATGTAATTTCCAATTACAATAGAAGGACAAGAGTATTTACCTCGGTAAGCCCAAAATTATCCAAGTTTTAATGTCGATCCTGAGCAACGTTTAGCTCCTACTCTGGGCGCTCCAACCCGCTCCAAACAACCCTTAGAAGTTCTACGCAACTTCTTCTTAATACTTCAACCGACTATGAAGATTTTCCTTAGGGTTTCGTTTTTGTGACTGAAGGGAAGTATAATAGTATTTCTGGGCTTTTAGTATAGGGGTAACCTTGGAATACTACAAGGTATTTGGGCCAAGGTATTTTGGAATAGTAACAATACTTAGAGAATACTTTTCTACCAAGGGGGGGAGGTATTTATAGGGAAACCAATGGACAAGACCAAGACAAGTGAGGGCAAGTGGAGGGTGAGGATTTGCCCAAGTGCCCCCTAGACATCTACTCCACAAATCACTCCAAACATTGACCCATGTTTTAGGCCCCAAAACAAGCCAAGAACGTGCAACCCTTCGGCCAACATGACCGCCCACTCGAGGGTGACAAGTGTCGCCCTCTCGTTGGTCCAAAATATTTCATCTCTCAGAAAAATCCGCAAAAATTATAAATGACATAGCCGTAATTTTCCCTACGCAAGTTTTGGAAAATGTTTCGTCGGAAAACAATTCGTTTTGGTAGTTGTGCACAAATATTTTCGTCCCTTGCCTAATCTAAAGGCTTAAACTTTCGTACGTACGTCCTCACGTACATACTCTGGATATACGGGGTATAACATTCTCCCCTCCTTAGAAACATTCGTCCCGAATGTTCCTTCTCGATACAGATAATAATAAGTTCCTCTTAACATAACAAGTTGCCAATGCCACACCTGGCCACAAAATAACACACGCGCAATTACTTACATCCAAGTCCACGAGGAATCACCTCTAACATCACAAAAGTTCCCACCCAAGGTCTAAAAGATACTCCCTTCACACCTTTTCTTTACAAACGAAATGATCACTCCTATGTTTTTAACACATGCTCGCTTCTTCCCTTACTCGTCGTACTCGCATACACTCGAACTCTTTCTCATAACTTACCACATTTCTGTTACTGCTTCAGTTTCCAAAATCTCTGGGTTACCACCTCCAACTTGGTCATCATTAACTGGGAACACTCTGGATGGATCTCCGATACTTTTCCGAACATAACAACATGAAAGACCGGACGTACTGCCTCCTACGTCGGACGGCAATGCCAACTTATAGGCAACCTGGCCTATTCTACAAACAATCTGAAAATGCCCAAAAGCACTTTGGGTTAAGTTTCCTCTGTTTTCCAAAACTCGTCACACCCTTTCCGGGGTGGTACCTTCAAGAAGACCCACCGTCAACCTGAACTCCAAGCGTCGTCGCCGATTATCCGCACGACTTCGCTGACTCGAAATGCCGATAACCTCTCCTGGATAGGCTTCACCCTATCCACATCCTGCTGAAACAAGAATGAACCAGTTATCTGAACCTTGCCAACATCGAACCAATCGACCGGCAACTTATACTTTCGCCCCTACAAGGCGTCATAAGGCGATATCCGAATACTAATATGGTAGCTATTAAACACTCCCTCAACATGAGACAACAATCCTCACAGCTACCCCTGAAATCTAAACACCGGCGAGGCGAATCGATCTCGAGACTCACTGAGTTCCTAACCCCACGGTAAAACATCCGAGAAAAAGCGACCATAAAGCGGGCTCACTCCCTGCCATAAGGTGAAAGTAGGCACCTCGTGCAGCCTTACAACCTTCCTGATATAACATCTCGCATAACCCTCTGCCGAGTAAACGGTATTGGCTAAAAGATAAGATGGGCTGACCCTATCAGCCCGACTACTGGTCGAACGCATCCACGAACTCGTACGATGGTTAACTAAACCTGGGCCTAACACCCTCGTGACCCCACCATCTGGCGGGACCACCTCGAACTGACCCCACCACAATGCAGGTTTCACGACCCGACTCCGGGGCCGCGACTAAAGTGGTATCAGAGCAGTTAGTCCTCGAAAGGTGTCTACAGACCGTGTCTAGTAGAGTCTTGATTATCGGTGTGTTGTGCACCACATCTATAATCAGGAGGCTGCGGGACATTTAGGATTGGTTTCCATTCTTCTCTCTGAGATCGTGCGGTGAAGTCATCTACTAGGTTGAATCTCGGCCGACCTCTTCTTATGTACCGATTATGCCTCCACGGAAGGCGGCGAGCCCGAAGGGCAAAGCGGCGAGAGCTTCTAGTGGTACGCAGAGAGTTACCAGGACTCGGGCACAGACTATGCCTGAAGGAGTAGGCGGGTCGGCGAGTTCAGCTACGCCGACAATATTAGAGGCGAGGCGGTAGCTCCAGAGGTTTGGCACCGAGCCTCCGATTCGCGGCAGGCGGTATAGGGATTACGGAGAAGCGGTCAGGTTGTTGACTAGCATCGTGGCGAGCGGCACCTCCAGCGTGGCTAACCCTAGGGCCGACAGTTTAAGGATTCGGGACTTTCTGAGTTGTAATCCACCCGAGTTCTATGGTTCGAGGTCTGAGGAGGATCCTCAGGAGTTTATTCGACAGGTGCGGCGGACTACGCAGATGCTTAGGGCCTCGGAGACGGAGTCCATTGTGTTAGCTTCTTATCGGTTACGCGATATTGCGTTGAACTGGTTTGAGTCATGGGAATTGTCTAGAGGGGAGGGTGCTCTTCCAGCGGTTTGGGAGGAGTTCACAGAGGCCTTCCTGGATCACTTCTTGCCTCATGAGTTGAGGAGAGCCCGCATGGATAGATTCTTGACCTTGAGGCAGAATGGGAGGACCATCAGAGAGTACAGCCTGGAGTTTGACTCTTTGGCCAGGTATGCGCACACTATTGTAGCCGACATGGCAGACAGAGTTCATCGCTATGTGATGGGGCTAGACCATCATATGATTACTGCGTGCTTGTGAGTGGCTCTTGACGGTATGGATATCGCCGGAGATCTGAGCATATGCGCGAGGATAGAGAGGGCGAAGAAAGGAGGGTCGGCTTGGCTCGAGCCAGCCCGAAGGCGGGGCAGCGAGACCTCGTGGCGCTTCGGCGGACCGCCTCGGCGGTAAACTAGTTATGCGCCTCGGCCCGATGCGGAGTACTCCACGCGATCTTGGGGCGTTGGAGGTCGGGAGCGGGGCGGGGCTCGAGGTTGAGTTTTGGAGTAGGGGTGTTAGTCTGAGGAAGCCACCTCTACCTCGGTGTAGCCGATGTGGTAACACCCATTATGAGGAGTGTCGTGCTAGTTTGGGTAATTGCTATGCATGCGTCCAGCAGGGCCATTATGCGAGGAACTGTCCGACCAGAGATAGTACGGATGTAGAGATTCAACCTTCGGGATCAGTGGTTGGTTCATCGCCTTCTTTTGTTATGCGCCGTGCAGGGCAGGATCATGATTAGAACGACAAGGGGAATGTGAAGCAATAATTACAGGTATATCTTTGACCCTTTAAAGATTAGTATGCATGATAGGATTGTTGTATGATTTAGTGTTATGAACAGAGGATATTGAGACTGTGTACATGTGATAGAATGAGTGGTAAATACGAACGGGAAATTCTGTTAGGCCGTGAACGGGGGTAAGTAGTAATGGTTCATATGTTGGGTTCTTTTTTCTGTTTGACTTACGGTGAATAGGTATGCGTGTGCGATATCTTAGGGTCATAGGTGGCATAATGAAGTTCCATTAGTATATAGTACGAGGATGTACCGAGGAATAGTAGATTGGCTCCAAAAGAACATTCGGGGATGAATGTTTATAAGGGGGGATAATGTTACACCCCGTAGTTCAGGTCATGCGCATGAGAGCGTACGAAAGGGAGTAAGACTTAAAATTTACAAGAGATAGGTTGACGGATTATTCCGGATGGGTTTTGGTCAACTTTGAGGCGTGTTATGACCCGGTACATTGAGAGTTCCTAAGTATTTCAAAGTCCTAGTGCGTAGTTCGTTGAGTCTAGTTTCCAACGCAACCAACCGTTCGTCGATAGGACGTCGGAGTAGAAAGTTATGGGAGTTACAAGTTCAGTGCGCAGTCGGACAGAAATGTGTTTCGGACAAGGGCGACAGGGCCGCGGCGCCGGATGCAGGGCCGCGGAAGTCTTGAGGGTCGCTGAAGTTACAATGCGCTGGCCGGGAAGCGAGCGCGGCGGGAAGTTCAGAGAAGTCGCGGAGGTTTCAGCACCTGGCGGAAGCGGCGCGCCGAGGCGGATTCAGGCGGAAAAACTTAGGAAAAGTCAGATTTTTCTTTTAAAAGACCTTGGGAGGGTGACAAGTGTCCCCCCCCCCCCATCTGATTTTTGCATGCATTATATTTCAAGACTTGGTCATACTTCATCTCTCTCTCTTAGACAAAAGCTCTTCCTTCTCTCTTAAAAGTTCAAGCTCCTCCTTCTCTCTAAAATCCCAAGAGACATTCTAGCCTTAGGAAAAATCTGAAAAAGTAAAAGCAAGAGGGAAGTTTGTGGCTAGCTTGTGAAGGTTGTTGTGGTGGTGTTCTTGAAAAGGAAACTAGCAAGTGGTTGGAAAGATTTGGCTAAAGCTTTAAGGTAACATTTCTTCCTTTAGAACTAGTTTCTAGTGTTGCATGTTAAAAAGGAAGAACTTGTGGTGGTAGATAATGCTCTTAGAGTCATTTCATGCAAGAAATCTGGTTTGGATATAAAAGAATTGGTTAAAAAGATATATATGAGCATGTTGTAGCCTAAAAACTACCTTAGAATTATTTAGTGAATTGTTGTACCTAATGGGGCAGAATCTTACACACCCAAGTTTGGAGGTGTAATCCCCTTTAAAATGTTGTATTGTTGAGCCTTAAATGTGGCATTTGGATGTTGAATTCGGCCTTGAGAAAGGTGGCAAAGTATGTAGAAACAAAGGAAATGCTGCCCAATTTGCCATAGAATTTAGTGACTTTGAACTTAGATTATTTCTACATTGAAATTAGAGGTTAATAAATGTATCATGGTTATTTTAGGTTGACATATTACTTGCGGTAGTTTGAGCTTAGCAAGTGGATTGACCGAAGAGGTATGTGGAAACTTTCTTATCTCTTGAGCATGAGTAGTTATAACTATATAGTACGGTAGACGTACGTGTTTTTGAATGAAGTAAATCCTTTTGTTATACTTGACTTGTTTTAAGAAAATGTCTAAGTTGGTTGGGTTAAGAAGTTAACCCGCTTGTTCTTAAGGAGTGGTTTATCCTCAATAAGGTAGACAAGGATTTCTTGACATAATGAAGTATAGAGTACTTGGTGTGAAAGTATTGAGTATTGAATTATTCTAAAAGATAAGAGACTTAAATTTTTGAGGTAAGAAACTTGTTTTCTAAAAGATAAGAAGCTTGAAGTATTTTTGAAAATTGTATGAATTTGTTTGAAGTATAAGTCTCTTGGTTAGTAAAAGAACGAAATGGTTTATAAGGAGTTATAACGGCTTTATGGGAAGTTAGTTATAACGGCCTTATGAAAGGATAAGGATGTCTTAAATTTCTAAAGCATAAAGTTAGTATAACGGCTTTATGGGAAGTTGGTTATAATAACTTTATGGAAGGTTATGAAAGTTGTCTATGTTGATTAATGAGCATAAGTTGTCTAGATTGAGAAAAATTGAAGTTACTTGGTTTCAAGCTTTGAAACGAGTTTTCTAAAGGTGTAGTAACTTGCTTTGAAAAATAGATACGCCTTGATACTACGGGTGTTAGTATCTTGGATTTTATATAAAAAGGAGGCTTTCGAAAAGAATGTACGTACATAATACTTTGGCTTGTTTAATTGAGAATTATTCTATGTGTGCCTTGATAAGTACTTTGGCTTGCTTAAATAAGAATTCTCTTGGTTTTTGTGAAAAGAAGGCATGGTAATTGTCTTGGTTTATGTAAAGGCATGGTATTGCAATTCGAATTAAAAGCATGTAGTTATGAGTCTATTTGGGCGTACCGTCAGTGATGGAGGATTCCACGGGTATGCGGCCATGATGAGGTTCGTTTCCTGATGTGATATTATTCCATGGATTAGCTCTCCATGAGGTCTACTGATGCACGGTGGATCTAGTAGTCAGCCCTCGTACTTGCCCCGGTCAGAGACGTGACGCAGGGTGGATCTGGTAGTTGGCTTTCGTACTTACCCCGGTCAGGGTTAGGGCGAAGTGGTGTGATCTGAGGTGGATCGGTGGTTAGCTCGCGTACTTGCCCGGTGATGTGGCGAGGTGGATCTGGTAGAGGCTATCGCACTTGCCCGGCCACTTCGTGATTCGTATAGTATTGTTGATGCGGGTGGATCGGTAGGCGGCTTTAAATTGCCGTCGGTTGAGGATGCGAGGTGGATCGGTAGATATGCGCTTCGCATTTGCCTCGTGCAGTTACGATGACACAGGTGGGATCTAGTGTTCATGTGTACTCCTTAGTGTTGTTATATCATAGACTGCCGGCAGTGAGGAAGGAATTCCACGAGCATGATTGATGTTATGGGCATGAGACCTATGGTTATATTTGAGTGATGACTTAGAGGGCGTGAGTCCCTGACTTGACATGGCTGTGTATATGTTGTGTCTTGTAGTTTGGGTGTCATACATGTCTCCGCTTTATATATGCTATATGATTTCATTCTGATATTTTGATTTCACATACTTGGTACTGTTATCGACCTCGCCCGAAGTGCGTTCACGCCGCAGTCGAGATCGTAACTGGCGATCCGCACTCTTAGGATCACTGTTCATTTCTTGGAAAGCTCCATCTCTCCGGAGGCTTTGTCTTTTGGTATGATTCCCTGAGGTTATAGACTTTTGTACATTCGGGGTATGGCGGGCCACTGTCCACGCTTGTTATTCCTAGAGGTCTGTAGTCACGTTTGTGGTTTGGGGATGTAAGAATAAGTTGAACTTCTGATTAAGTATGTTTTTTTTTTGAAGGCAGCCTTATCGGCTGGCCACTGATGTTTACCATTTTTATAAGTTATGTGTTGTGTATGTGTCACGACCGAACGGAGCGTGATCGTGCCTTACCGGGCACCTAGTGATACAACATCGAGTAATCAGGAACATAAAACAAGACATGAAAATATTATGAAGTAAGAAACGATGTCGGAGAAAACTTGCCTTACGGCATATATATATAAATCAATTTTAAAACCGAACGATTTACATCCATTACAACTCGCCACAACAAAGACTACGGACCTCTAAGAATGATACGACAACAATGGCGGGACGGGGCCCGCCATACCACGAATGTAAATACCTACAACGGCGGACTATACCACCGATAAGCCTCGGAGAAACGGAGCTTCCATACGCTGAATCGTGACCCGAGAACTAGGATCAACGGCGGTGTACCTCAACTGCGGCATGAACGCGGCCCAAGGAGGCGATCTGGCAGTACCAAGTATGTGGCGAAAATACGTAAATGAAATCATAGTAGTCTATATAAAGCGGGAGACATGTATGATAACCAAAACTACGATTCACACTAAATAAGCGATCATATCAAGTCGTGACTCACGCCTCAAAGTCATCATAAACCGTGCGGGGTAAGTGCGAGGGCATAGCCGACTACTAAAACCCACAATACAACAAGGTCGTAAATCAGATCATGAGATCTGTCTAGGCCGTCATGATCAAAGCCGCCACTCGCGCGCAGATATCTAATGTGCGCGTCTAGCCCGAACTTCCCATAGCTCGCGTGGGCCACTCCAATGGCCGCATGAGGTATTCCCGCATCGAGGGTAGCTACTCCCGGCAGCGTCACGGACTCGCCGTCCGCGTAGCGCCAAGACCGCGTGACCACAAGGCGCAAACTAACACGGAACTCGTAGCTCGCATAGGCCATACTGACTGCATAAGGTATTCTCGAATCATAGGTCACTAGACGCTGAGTCTACCGCGTCGGAGGCGCTTAACCCCCGGAATCATGAGTGATATAATATCAACATGACAGCTTATCGTTAAACAACCTAAGCACAACAAGGGAAAACCCCTTTACACAAACATCACAAGATACTAACTCACGTAGCATCCTAACATGTTTACTTATCAAATCAACAAGAAAGTATTACAAGGCTATCACAAACCAGAACAATCAAGTTATACACACAAGGTACATTCTAATATATGATTAACAAGATCGGTTTTATCCCCAAAGTACTTCATATATTAACTCTTTAAAAGATACGTTACTTTCACAAAACCACACAATACGTAGTATATGAAAATAGAGTGATTATCTTTTGAAGTAAATCAAAACACTTACCTTTGTAAAATCAAGTAACAACATTATTTTCCAAACGTCCAAGTTTGCCTAATTTCAAAAGTTCACGTTTCTTATTTTAGAAAGGTTTCGTAGTTCATAGTCTTATTCATTTAAGAATATAATTCTCTTTTAAACCATCTGAGAAACATAAGCCTTATATGTGAGTAGGATATTCTTGTTTATAACAATCTTATTACAGCAGCCATGATCTAGGAAATATCATTTTGTCTCATCTTAGCTTCTATGCAGATGGAAGTTTCTACCGGTTTTAATAATAATTAATCTGTCAAAACATTTCCTTTTTATTAACGCTGCAGTGGTTTGTCGATACACATTCTGATTTCCGAAACCAGTAAAACATTCTTAAGTCGTTATACCTAACTTCCCATAAAGCTAGTATAACTCTTAAGTTTTCAAAAACCAAGTATTACTCTCCTTTCAAAATGATTCAAAAATCTTTTGAAATACTTCAAGTTCTTTATTATCCCATAACAGCCAGTTATAGTTCAAATCAGTTACCTTTTAAAAACCACAAGTATCTTCTTACATACATAAAGCTGTTATAACCAACTTCCCATAAAGCCGTTATAACACTTTATGTTTTAGACCAATCAAATACATTTAACACATGTACGTCTACCGTACTACATAGTTACACACATATCATGCTAGAAGAGATAGGAAGAGGTTCACATACCTCGCGACGATTATCGACTAATAGCAAAACGCTCCAAGTACCTCAAACCGCCGACTACTCCTTAAGCCAAGTAGATCGCGCCACGCATAGTACTTCCACCTATAAGGCCACAAGGCGCTTATTAACATTTAGGTCTCTTCGTAGAACATCCTACAGAAAATTCGGCAAAGACTCTCCCCGCACAGCGTAAAACTCCTCCTCTATCGGGGCCGCTACCAAGCCAACTGCGGGGTTATACATCTAATCCGGACGTGCACAATTCTATCTCACAGAAAAGCTACACAAGTCTACTGTAATACAGTCCTATGTAATTACAGTTCAGCACTCTTCTTTCGAAAAGGTTTCTTATTATTCAGGCTTAAGTCGCGAGACATTGCCGTAAGTATTATTCAGGCTTAAGTCCAAAGACATTGCCGATAACAACGTTCAGTTCTATATATAGTATACTTCAACTATATAGTCTAACAATCATGTAATTTCCAATTACAATAGAGGGACAAGATATTTACCTCGATAAGCCCATAATTATCCAAGTAATAAAGTCGATCCTGGGCAACGTTTAGCTCGACTCCGCGCTCAACCCGCTCCAAACTACCCTTAGAAGTTCTAACCAACTTCTACATACTACTCCAACTAACCATGGAGATTTTCCTTAGGGTTTCGGTTTGGTGACTGACGGGAAGTATAATAGTATAACTGGGTTTTTCGTATAGGTATAACCTTAGAATACGACAAGGTATAGGGCTAAGGTAATTTGGGAATTATAACAATACTTTTGAGAGTATCACTATACCACAAAAAAGGGGGGTATTATCTGAAACAACTAGGTGGGGGTACCCACTACTAGCACCACAAGAGGGGGTGTGTACCCGCCGGTCAACCCAGTGGGAAACTCTCGGCCAAGGGGGGGAAGGGGTGCTCTCGGCCAAAGGCACTACACTAAGGGGGGAGGAAGAAGCTTTCAAGACTTAGAGATTTTTGGATGAAGAAGTTCATCAAAGGGGAGGGGTATTTATAGGTCAAGTAAAGGCCAACCAATGGCCAAGATTTAGCCAAGTGCTAGGCAAGTGTAAGGCCAAGATTAGGGCAAGTGTACCTAGCCAACTTGCACACAAAATATCCTACCTACTACTTGACAAAAATGTCAAGAAAATCGTCCAAGGGACGCCCACCAAATCCGCCAATGAGAGGGTGCCAAGTGGCGCCCTCTTGTTGGTCCAACACGTCTCGTCTCTCGAAAAAATCCGCAAAAATTAGAAATGACATAGCAGTAATTTACCCTACGCGAGTTGTGTAAAACGTTTCGTTGAAAAACGACTCTAACCGGGTGTTGTGCACAAAAAAAAATTCGGCCAAGCCAACTTTAAAGTTCAAATTTTTCTACGTACGTCCTTACGTACATACTCTGAAAATACGGGGTATAACATTCTCCCCTCCTTAGAAACATTCGTCCCGAATGTTCCTTCTAAGTCTCAAAACAAACATGCGCCAGTAGTCTTCACTACTATACTTACCTGAACAATCCTGCCACAACTGGCCACAACAACACCTGCGCAAAATACTTACATCCAAGTCCACGAGGAAACACCTCTAACATCACAAACGCTCCCATCCAAAGGTCTAAAATATAATTCCTTCGCACTTTCTCCATACAAAAGAAATGGTCACATCTCTGCTCGCAATACATGCTCGCTTCTCCCTTTACTCGTCGTGATACCACTTTTGTCACTTTGCCGCGAGGTTCTAGTGTCACTTCGGCGACCCAACAAATGGTACCGGGCTGCATGCGATCCCTGAGGCTGTCGTACACTCGAACTCTTACCACATTTCTGATACTGCTTCAGTTTCCAAAACTCGGGGTTACTATCTCTAACGTGATCATCATTAACTGGGAACACTCTGGATGGATCTCCGATACTTTCCCGATCATAACAATACGAAAGACCGGACGTACTGCCTCCTAAGTCGGACGGCAAAAGCTAACATATAGGCAACCTGGCCTATTCTTCACATGAACTCAAAAGGGCCCAAAGTAACTCGGGCTAAGTTCCCTCTGTTTTCCAAAACTCGTCACACCCAACCCGGGGTGGTACTTTCAAGAAGACCGTCAACCTGAACTCTAAGCGTCGTCGCCGATTATCCGCACGATTTCTCTGAGCTGCCAGAACCTCTTCTAGACAAGCTTTACCCTATCCACAGTCTGCTGGAACAAGCCTGAACCAACTATCTGAATCTTGCCAACATCGAACCAATCGACTGGCGACTTACACATCCGCCCCTACAAGGCTTCATAAGGCGACATCCGAACACCGAAATGGTAGCTTAAACACTCCCTCCACAGGAGACAACAGTCCCCACTACCCCCAAATCCACACCGGCCCGGGCGAATGCGGTCGAGACTCACTGCGTTCTTAACCCCCTTGGTAAAACTTCCAGAAACAAAAAGCAGTGCACTGGCTCCATGCGTCATAAGGTGAAGGTAGGCACCGTGCGCCTTTACAACCTTTACGATAAATCAACACCGCGAGTAAACGGTATTTGCTAGAAGACAAGGCGGTGACCTCGCCGGCCCGACTCATGGTCGAATCGTCCACGAACTCGTACGCTGGTTAACTAAACTTGGGCCTAACACCCTCATAACCCTAACCCAAAGCGGGACCACCACAAACTGACCCCACCACCATACAGGTCGTGGGTTGACCCGCAACGTGGCCTCGACCCGACCCGGCAACGCGCAAGACACTAGCTCCCCGAACCGAAAAACTCTCACTAATCACGTTACGAAAACCTAGCGGTCTTCTTAGCTCAACTACCCTCTTTCATTCCACACTACTCAGGGACTTATCCCACAAACATAGCTCACGTGCACTATGCACTCCGACAAGGGTCAAACATAAAATACTTCTCTACTCGAGATGGCCTTACCTCTAAGGTCTCTACGTATAAGGCTCTAAGGCTCACACTTTCCCTTATGTCCAATCTTACCCTCATACTAACCATGATTTCTAATCACTAATTACACACTGCTATCAGAACATAGCACTTATGATATACCCATCTTATCATACATCGATCTCTGAGGGTTAAGGATATATCTATATCTACTGCTTCACTCCCCTTAGTCGTTCTAATCAAACCTGCCCCGTAGGGCGCATAGCTAAGGAAGATGACGAACTACCCACCGATCCTGAAGGTTGAGTCCTCCTACTAGGACATCCTTTCGACACATGGCCCTGACGGCTTACCCCGAACGTTCTGAACCCTTTGGAGGAACACTCTGCACTGGCGGATGTGCATATCTAATCTGCTGCTGAGGTGATTCGCCTCGAAAGTTACTAAAGGACCTTGCTGTTCTGGCCCTCTCCTGCTGTCCTTCGTTAACCCGTCGATCTCTACGTCTCTCGGCCTGCTGCGCATAAGTCCGTACCAAGGCTATGCTCAAGCCTAACTGAAGAATTACTCTTGCACAACCCTCTCTTAGATATTCATCAAGACTCGCGGTACATCGGTATACTCTCTGGTAGCCAAATCCATAGCTAATGCGAGGTTGTCTCTTCGAAATCTATATTCTCTGTTTCCGGTCGTGGAACTGAAGGTTCAAATGTCATGGCCGCAGTAGGAACTGCTGCCGCCGTGCTAAACTCTGCTGGGGCTGGTGACGTAGCATAACTCCCCGAACGAAGCACCTAACTCAGGTGATGGTTGGGCCTGTGCCCTCGTAACCCTCTGAACTCTACTCGCAGCTCCCTTGGCTGCCTTGCCCTCCTGGGCCCGGGTTTGCCCTACGCGGAGGCATAACGGTAAGGGAAAGAAATACGTTAGAGGGTCCAACTTACAACACAGCTCTAAGGCACGATCTCAGAGTGAGAAGAATAGAAACCAATCCTAAATATCCTATAGCCTCCTGATTATTGGTGTGGTGCACAACACCGATAATCAAGACTCATCGGATACGGCGTAGACACTTTCCGAGGATTAATCGCTCGATACCACTTTTGTCACGACCGAACCGGGCGTGGTCGTGCCTACCGGGCACCATTGTGATACAACATCAGTGTAATCAGCGTTACATAAAACATGACATGAAAATTTTATGAAGTAAGCGATGTCGGAGAAAACTTCCCTTACGTCATATATATATAAATCAATTTTAAAACCGAACAGTTACATCCCATTACAACTCTGCCCACAACAGTACTACAGACCTCTAAGAATGATACAACAATAATGGCGGGACAGGGCCCCGCCATACCCCTGAATGTAAATACCTACAACGACAGGGGACTATACCACTGATAAGCCTCGGAGAAACGGAGCTTCCCATCTGTTGACGTGACCCGAGAACTAGGATCAACGATCGTGTACCTCAACTGCGGCATGAACGCAGCCCGAGGAGGTCGATACTGGTACCAAGTATGTGATGCGAAAATCAGTAAATGAAATCATAGTAGTCTATATAAAGCGGGAGACATGTATGATAACCAAAACTACGATTCACACTAAATAGCGATCATATCAAGTCGTGACTCACGCCCTCAAAGTCATCATAAACCGTGCGGGGTAAATGCGAGGCATAGCCGACTACTAAAACCCACGATGACAAGGTCGTAAATCAGATCATGAGATCTGTCTGACCATCGCATGATCAAAGGCGGCCACTCGCGCGATGTATCTAATGTGCGCGTCTAGCCTTGAAACTTCCCATAGCTCGCATGGGCCACTCGATGGCCCGCGTGAGGTATTCCGCGTCGGTAGCTACTCCCGGCGGCGTCTGGACTCGCCGTCCGCGTAGCCCACAATGACCGCGTGACCACAAGGCGCAAACTAACTCGAACTCTCGTAGCTCCGCGTAGGCCATCTGCACTGCATAAGGTATTCTCGAATCATAGGTCACTAGACCGCTGAGTCTACCCGCGTCGGAGGCGACTTAACCCGGAATCATGAGTGATATAATATCAACATGACGACATCGTTAAACAACCTAAGCACAACAAGGAAAACCCCTTTACACAAACATCACAAGATACTAACTCACGTAGCATCCTAACATGTTTACTTATCAAATCAACAAGAAAGTATTACAAGGCTATCACAAACCAGACAATCAAGTTATACACACAAGGTACATTCTAATATATGATTAACAAGATCGGGTTTTATCCCCAAAGTACTTCATATATTAACTCTTTAAAAGATCGTTACTTTCACAAAACCACACAATACGTAGTATATGAAAATAGAGTGATTATCTTTTGAAGTAAATCAAAACACTTACCTTTGTAAAATCAAGTAACAACATTATTTTCCAAACGTCCAAGTTTGCCTAATTTCAAAAGTTCACGTTTCTTATTTTAGAAAGGTTTCGTAGTTCATAGTCTTATTCATTTAAGAATATAATTCTCTTTTAAACCATCTGAGAAACATAAGCCTTATATGTGAGTAGGATATTCTTGTTTATAACAATCTTATTACAGCAGCCATGATCTAGGAAATATCATTTTGTCTCATCTTAGCTTCTATGCAGATGGAAGTTTCTACCGGTTTTAATAATAATTAATCTGTCAAAAAATTTCCTTTTTATTAACGCTGCAGTGGTTTGTCGATACACATTACGATTTAGAAACCAAGAAACATTCTTAAGCCGTTATACCTAACTTCCCATAAAGCTAGTATAACTCTTAAGTTTTCAAAAACCAAGTATTACTCTCCTTTCAAAATGATTCAAAAATCTTTTGAAATACTTCAAGTTCTTTATTATCCCATAACCAGCCAGTTATAGTTCAAATCAGTTACCTTTTAAAAACCACAAGTATCTTCTTACATACATAAAGCTGTTATGTAACGACCCGTTCCGGGGCCCGTTACTGGTGCCTTACCCTGGGCACCCTAGTGATACATACATCAGAGAAAATCAGCGGAACATAAAACATGAGGCATTTAACAAGAGATATAATAAATAAACAGGCCAACCAAAACAGTTGCCTTCAGTATATACATAAAACCTGAACAGTTTAATCCTTTTACAACCCTGCCCACAACAGTACTACAGACCTCTAAGATATACAATGACTATGACGGGACAGGGCCCCGCCATACCCCTGAATGTACAAGAACCTACAACTCAGGGAACACCTACCAAAAGATAAGCCTCCGGAGAAACGGAGCTTGAATCTGTTGGCTTGTGATCCTATGGCGAGGATCTACGGCCGATGTACCTACTGCGGCATGAACGCGGCCCCGAAGGAGGTCAAGCACAACAGTACCAAGTATGTGAGCATGCAATCAGAAATGAAATCATACTAGTCTATATAAAGCGGAGACATGTATGATAACCAAACTACGATTCACAACATAAAACGATCATCACTCGATATAACTATGGGTCTCACGCCCACAACATCAATCGAGTTCGCATTATGGCGCGTGCCGGAATCTTGCGCCGGTGTAGACACGTCCATGATGCAACAATAATACCAATGTCCCATGGCCACATGCCCGGAATTACGCATCGGTGTAGACATGTCCATGTGACCTCAACAACAAGACAATCCAGATGGAAGCATACCCGTGCGCTACGCATCGTGTCAGTATGTCCAAAGAAACAATAAGACAACTTTCCAAATGGACGCATACGTGCGCTACGCGTCGTGTCGGTATGTCCAAAAGGAAATCACTGGCGATAATCGAAATGAAACATACCCGTGCGCTACGCGTCGTGTCGATATATCCAAAGCGATTAACCACAAGACCTTAACCAAAATGGAAGCATACCCGTGCGCTACGCATCGTGTCAGTATGTCCAAAGCGATTAGCAACAACAATAATACTATCAACAGGAACGTACCCGTGGAATTTCTCCGTCACTGCCGGCACATCCAATTAAGTTCTCAACCAGTCAACCGACCCTCTATCGAGAGACGCGGTAACACAGAAACACAACGATTGTACAATAAAGGCTATCATCACGAGCATAGGCAAGTTTCACAACAACAAGCATAGGCAAGTTTCACACAACTCAAAGTACTTTCATTTTATGCCAAAGTCCGGGTTTTTAACCCCAAAGTTCTACATACGTTAAGTTCTTTTAAAGAGATCCATTACTTTTATAAAAGTCACGATACAGTAGTATTAGAATGACCAACCCACTTTCCTTTTCAAAACCAAGTAACAACATTCTTTTCCTAAGTTCGGTTTGCCTAGTTTGATTACTCAAGCTTTTCATTTTCAAATGGTTTCATAGTTCCCAAACTTAATCACTTGATTCCTTTTAGAACAATTGAGTAACATATGTCATATATGTGAGTAGTTTATTCTTGTTTATAACGATCTTATTACAATGACCATGATCTAGAAAATGTAATATCATTTTGTCTCATCTTAGCTTATGCAGATGGAGGTTTCTCGGTTTTAATACAACACATCATTATTCAATACATTTTCCTTTATTAACGCTGCGGTGGTGCAGCCGATACATTCGATTTCAAATCGGTAAAACATTATTCCTTTAAAAACCAAGTACTCATTACTCACGAATGAGGTTTCACACAACATTCACATTAAAACAAATAAGTTAAGTCTCTTATCTTATAAGATCAAGTCTCTTAACTTCTAACATCGATGAACCATTTTCACTACATAAGGTCGTTATAACTAACTTCCCATAAAGCTATTATAACACCCTATGTTTTAAACCAACCAAATCACTTAGCACATGCGTCTACCGTACTACATAGTTCACACATATCATGCTAGAAGAGATAGGAAGAGGTTCACATACCTCGCGACGATTTATCGACAATAAGCAAAATGCTCCAAGTACTACAACGCACTAGCCACTTTCCACTCCTCGAGTAGAATACGCTACTCTTGTACTTTCACCTATAAAGGTCACAAACGTCTATTAACCCCAAAACACAAGTTTTCTATCTTTCTATAGAAAATTTGGCACCTCCCATGACAGCGTAAATCTCCTCTCGATCGAGGCCGGCTACCAAGCCAACCAGGGGGTTTATCGCCTAACCTGACGTGTACAATTCTACACAAGTCTCGCAATACATCCCATGTAAAAGCAGTTCGATTCGGTTCTTAATTCTTGGGCTTAAGTCAAAAGACATTGCGAATACTAAGTATAGTTCCATATATAGTACTTCAACTATATATCTAACAAACATGTAATTTCCAATTACAATAGAGGAAGATAATTACCTCGATAAGCCCAAAATTATCCGAGTTTAATGTCGCTCCCGAGCAAGGTTTAGCTCTCAGTGCGCTCCAAACCACTCCAAACAACCCTTAGAAGTTCTAACCAACTTCTACTCACATACTTCAACCAACGATGAAGATTTCCTTAGGGTTTCGGTTTGAGACTAAAAAGGACAAAAGGTAGTATTTCCGGACTCTATGTAAAGAGGTATCTTTGGAATACTACTAGGTACAAGGCTAAGGTATTTTGGGCATTATAACAATACTAGGGGAGTATTTCTATACCACAACAAGGGGTATTATACGAAAACAACTAGGCTAGGGGGGGGGTACCCCACGGCCAAGCCTCACTCAAAGGGGAGGGCTTTGGGCGATTACTCACAAAGGGAGAGATTTCAAGACTTGGAAAATGATTTTGGATGAAGAAAGTTCATCAACTAAGGGGGTATTTATAGCAAACCCAAAGGCCAACCAATGGCCAAGATCTAGCCAAGTGCAAGGCAAGTGTAAGGCCAAGATCAAGCCAAGTGCACCCTAGACCCTACTCCTTAAAACCCTCACAAATATCTACACAAATATCAAGCCCAACTTGCCCCCCCAATTCGGCCAAGTGCCGCCCCACTTGTCTCCATTGTGAGGGTGACACATGTCACCCTCCCGTTGGTCCAGAATGTTTCGTCTCTCGGAAAAATCCGCAAAAAAACAAAACGACATAGCCGGAATTTTCCGCCGCAGTTCTGAAACCGTTTCGTCGAAAAACGACTCCAACCGGGTGTTGTGTACAAATGTAAAATCGGCCAAGGGTGCCACATGGGGGTGACACGTGTCGCCCCCCGATTCGCCCAGAATATTTCGTCTTCCGAAAATATCCAATTTACCGGAAATCTCAAAAACAAAGCGGGCCCCACAAAACCGTAAATTTCTCCCGTGGGCCCCACATGACCATTTCCGAAAATAAAATCTCAAAATTCTAATATAATCTATGAAGTCCAAATACCAAATCTGGGAATCCAATTCCCATTAACGAACCTTTTTCTTCACAAATAACCGGAAACTTTTCCGTCGAAAACTCACATCTTTCTTTCTTTTCAAAATTTTCTGCCGTACTCTCGTACGTACGTCCTCACATACATACCCTGCAACTACGGGGTATAACATTCTCCCCTCCTTAGAAACATTCGTCCCGAATGTTCCTTCTCAAGACGGATATCGATGAAGTTCCTCTAACAAGTTGCCAACGCCACAGCTTGGCCACGAAATAACACACGTCCTCTTCTTTCCTTACTCGTCGTGCCCTTCTCGAACACTTGAACTCTCCCAGTACGTACCATACTTCAGTCATTACTTCCGTTCCCGAAAATCTCTGGAGTCACTACCTCCAAACTTGGTCATCTTACTAACCTCAAACTTCCTTAAGGCCATTCCCGGCCTTTACGAACAGCTTCTGGTCGAATGCGTCCACGAACTCATACGATGGTCACTCAAACTTGGGCCTAGCATGCTCGTGACCATAACTCCTGGCGTGACCTCCCAGAACTGACCCCACCCCAAACCGTGTTACGGGTTGACCCGTGTACGTCCTCAACCCGACCACAATCGCGCCAAACTCTTGTTCCCGATCCGAACAATCTTACTAATTCACATCATGAAAGCTACCACTTCCATCTCACACTACCCACGGACTTATCACACAAATAAAACCCGTATACTACTACTACGATAAAGGTCAACAATAAATCTTTAACTCAAGACGACGCACCCTAAGGTCTCGGTCGTGACATAGTCTAAGGTTCATACTTACCATGCCCCATCGTATCCTCCCAACTAACCATGCATTCTAACTCACACATATCACAATGCTATCCGCACATAGCACACAATAATGAGATCATCATAACAAGCATACCAAAACTCTAGAGGTTAAGGATATACCGAAGCTACCGCTCACTCTAATCATAGGCACACTGCCTGCAGTATGCGTATGAAGGTGATAAACCGACCCACGGATCACGAAGGTGAGTCGTAACATCCGCGCTTCCGTGGTCGGACAGTTCCTCGCAAAATGGCCTGCTGTCGCATGCAAAACAAACTCCCAATCTAGCACGACACTCTCCAAAATGGAGTCTACCACAATGGTCACAACGAGGTAGGGGTGGCTTGGTGGTTAACACCCGCTCTGCCGAAAATCTGAACCTCGAGCCACGACTGCTCACGAAGGCGGTGGAGGACCACTGCATGCGGTGGGGGTATATAACTAGCTTTCTTCTTGGCGGTCCGCCTCGAAAGCCACAAAGGACCTGCCGTCACGGCCTCTTCTGGCGATCCGGTCGTTCCGTCGACCCTCCGTGCCTCGCATCCTAGTGCATGAGCTGCATGCGGGCAATGTCCATGCCGGTGAAGAAACACCGCGCAAGACTCGACCATATAATCATCAAGCCGGTGGCGTGGCGATGCACCCTATCCTCCATATCTGCAACTAAGCGCGAGGGACATATCGAGCAAAGAATCGAACTCGACATTGTACTCACGACGGTCGCCTGCCTCAGTAACAAAAATCTGTCGGCCCGTGCCCTCCTCATCTGCGGAGGCAAGAAGTGCGTGAGGAAAGCCCCCGAAAACTCATCCCATACTGCTGGAGGTGCATGCTCTCCCCGGGAAAGCTCCCATGAATCAAACCAATCGACTGCGGTATCACGCAGCCGATGCGAACCAAAGGTCACAGACTCGGTCTCTGAAGCCTTGATCACCCGCATGATCCGCTGTAACTGCCGGATGAACTCCTGCGGATCATCCTCAGGCCTCGACCCATAAAACTCTGGCGGGCTACAACTCAGAAAGTCCCGTAGCCTCAAACTATCTGCTCGGGGTGAACCACGGTGCTCTTTGGGCCCTGGGCTGCTGCGTCCAGCCTATCCTCATATCTGGCCACAACCCTGGCCAATAACTGGGCCATCTCCTTGTGACCCATCTCCTGCTCGGTGTGGGATGGAGGCTCAGTATGCGGTCTCGGCGGCCATTCTTTGCGGCTCTAACCTCTGCTGGGGCTGGCGGCGTCGCGAAACCCGCCGTCTGAAGCACAACCTCAGGTACTGTCTGGGCCTGCGCCCTCGTACTCCTCTGTATCTCACTAGCAGCACCCTCGGCTGCCTTGCCACAGGCTCTGGTTGCCTTGCGCGGAGGCATAACTGTAAAAACGAGATACGTCAGAGGGGTACAACTTACAACACAGCTCTAAGGCACGATCTCGGAATGAGAAGAATGGAAACCAATCCTAAATGTCCTATAGCCTCCTGATTATAGATGTGGTGCACAACACACCGATAATCAAGACTCTACTAGACACGGTCTGTAGACACTTTCCGAGGATTAACTGCTCTGATACCACTTTTGTAACGACCCGTTCCGGGGCCCGTTACTGGTGCCTTACCCCGGGCACCCTAGTGATACATACATCAGAGAAAATCAGCGGAACATAAAACATGAGTCATTTAACAAGAGATATAATAAATAAACAGGCCAACCAAAAACAGTTGCCTTCAGTATATACATAAAACCTGAACAGTTTAATCCTTTTACAACCCTGCCCACAACAGTACTACAGACCTCTAAGATATACAATGACTATGACGGGACAGGGCCCCGCCATACCCCTGAATGTACAAGAACCTACAACTCGAGAACACCTACTAAAAGATAAGCCTCGGAGAAAGCGGAGCTTGAATCTGTTGGCTTGTGATCCTATGCGCGAGGATCTACGACCGATGTACCTCTACCTGCGGCATGAACGCAGCCCCCCGAAGGAGGTCGATAACAGTACCAAGTATGTGGCATGCAATCGTAAATGAAATCATACTTGTATATATAAAGCAGGAGACATGTATGATAACCAAACTACAGTTCACAACATAAAGCGATCATCACTCGATATAACTATGGGTCTCACGCCCACAACATCAATCGAGTTCGCATTATGGCGCGTGCCGGAATCGCGCCGGTGTGAACACGTCCATGATGCAACAATAATACCAATGTCCCATGGCCACATGCCCCCGGAATTCTGCATCGGTGTAGACATGTCCATGTGACCTCAACAACAAGACAGCAATCCAAATGGAAGCATACCCGTGCGCTACGCATCGTGTCAGTATGTCCAAAGGGAAACAATAAGACAACTTTCCAAATGGACGCATACCCGTGCGCTACGCATCGTGTCAGTATGTCCAAAAGGAAATCACAAGGCGATAATCGAAATGGAAACATACCCGTGCGCTACGCATCGTGTCAGTATATCCAAAGCGATTAACCACAAGACCTTAACCAAAATGGAAGCATACCCGTGCGCTACGCATCGTGTCAGTATGTCCAAAGCGATTAGCAACAACAATAATACTATCAACAGGAACGTACCCGTGGAATTTCTCCGTCACTGCCGGCACATCCAATTAAGTTCTCAACCAGTCAACCGACCCTCTATCGAGAGACGCGGTAACACAGAAACACAACGATTGTACAATAAAGGCTATCATCACGAGCATAGGCAAGTTTCACAACAACAAGCATAGGCAAGTTTCACACAACTCAAAGTACTTTCATTTTATGCCAAAGTCCGGGTTTTTAACCCCAAAGTACTACATACGTTAAGTTCTTTTAAAAGAGATCCATTACTTTTATAAAAGTCACCCGATACGTAGTATTAGAATGACCAACCCACTTTCCTTTTCAAAACCAAGTAACAACATTCTTTTCCTAAGTTCGGTTTGCCTAGTTTCAATTACTCAAGCTTTTCATTTTCAAATGGTTTCATAGTTCCCAAACTTAATCACTTGATTCCTTTTAGAACAATTGAGTAACATATGTCATATATGTGAGTAGTTTATTCTTGTTTATAACGATCTTATTACGTGACCATGATCTAGAAAATGTAATATCATTTTGTCTCATCTTAGCTTATGCGGATGGAGGTTTCTCTTGGTTTTAATACAACACATCATTATTCAATACATTTTCCTTTATTAACGCCGCGGTGGTGCATCGATACACATTCGATTTCCAAATCGGTAAAACATTATTCCTTTAAAACCAAGTACTCATTACTCACGAATGAGGTTTCACACAACATTCACATTAAAACAAATAAGTTAAGTCTCTTATCTTATAAGATCAAGTCTCTTAACTTCTAACATCGATGACCATTTTCACTACATAAGGTCGTTATAACTAACTTCCCATAAAGCTATTATAACACCCTATGTTTTAAACCAACCAAATCACTTAGCACGTATGCGTCTGCCGTACTACATAGTTCACACATATCATGCTAGAAGAGATAGGAAGAGGTTCACATACCTCGCGACGATTTATCGACAATAAGCAAAATGCTCCAAGTACTACAACCTTGCTAGCCCTTTCCACTCCTCGAGTAGAATACGCTACTCTTAGTACTTTCACCTATAAAGGTCACAAACGTCTATTAACCCCAAAACACAAGTTTTCTATCTTTCTATAGAAAATTTGGCGGCCTCCCCCACATGGCAGCGTAAATCTCCTCTCGATCGAGGCCGGCTGGCTTGACCAGGGGGTTTATACGTCTAACCGGGCGTGTACAATTCTACACAAGTCTCTTTATACGATCCTATGTAAAATGATTCGATTCGGTTCTTAATTCTTCAGCTTAAGTCAAAAGACATTGCGAATACTAAGTATAGTTCCATATATAGTACTTCAACTATATATCCTAACAAACATGTAATTTCCAATTACAATAGAGACAAGATAATTACCTCGATAAGCCCAAAATTATCCGAGTTTAATGTCGCTGCTGAGCAAGGTTTAGCTCCACTCCGTGCGCTCCAATCCACTCCAAACAACCCTTAGAAGTTCTCACCAACTTCTACTCACATACTTCAACCAACGATGAAGATTTCCTTAGGGTTTCGGTTTGAGACTAAAGGACAAAAGGTAGTATTCTGACTCTATGTAAAGAGGTATCTTTGGAATACTACTAGGTACAAGGCTAAGGTATTTTGGGCATTATAACAATACTAGGGAGTATTTCTATACCACAACAAGGGTATTATCACGAAACAACTAGGCTAGGGGTACCCACGGCCAAGCCTCACTCAAAGGGGAGGGCTTTGGGCGATTACAACTCATGAGGGAGAGATTTCAAGACTTGGAAAATGATTTTGGATGAAGAAAGTTCATCAACTAAGGGTATTTATAGCAAACCCAAAGGCCAACCAATGGCCAAGATCTAGCCAAGTGCAAGGCAAGTGTAAGGCCAAGATCAAGCCAAGTGCACCCTAGACCCTACTCCTTAAAACCCTGCAAATATCTACACAAATATCAAGCCCAACTTGCCCGCCAATTCGGCCAAGTGCGCCCACTTGTCTCCATTGTGAGGGTGACACATGTCACCCTCCCGTTGGTCGAATGTTTCGTCTCTCGGAAAAATCCGCAAAATACAAAAGCGACATGGCGAATTTTCCGCCATGAGTTACGCAAAGCGTTTAGTCGAAAACGACTCAATAGGGTGTTGTGTACAAATGTAAAATCGGCCAAGGGTGCCACATGGGGTGACACGTGTCGCCCCGATTCGCCTGAATATTTCATCTTCCGAAAATATCCAATTTACCGGAAATTTCAAAAACAAAGCGGGCCCCACAAAACCGTAAATTTCTCCCGTGGGCCCCACATGACCATTTCCGAAAATAAAATCTCAAAATTCTAATATAATCTATGAAGTCCAAATACCAAATCTGGGAATCCAATTCCCATTAACGAACCTTTTTCTTCACAAATAACCGGAAACTTTTCCGTCGAAAACTCACATCTTTCTTTCTTTTCAAAATTTTCTGCCGTACTCTCGTACGTACGTCCTCACATACATACCCTGCAACTACGGGGTTTAACATGTTATAACCAACTTCCCATAAAGCCGTTATAACACTTTATGTTTTAGACCAATCAAATACATTTAACACATGTACGTCTACCGTACTACATAGTTACACACATATCATGCTAGAAGAGATAGGAAGAGGTTCACATACCTCGCGACGATTATCGACTAATAGCAAAACGCTCCAAGTACCTCAAACCGCCGGCTACTCCTTAAGCCAAGTAGATCGCGCCACGCATAGTACTTCCACCTATAAGGCCACAAGGGGCTTATTAACATTTTGGTCTCTTCGTATAAAATTCTACATAAAATTCGGCAGCACCTCCCCCCCCCCCCCCCCCGCAACAGCGTAAATCTCCTCCTCTATCGGGGCCGGCTACCAAGCCAACCAGGGGGGGGGGGGTTATACGTCTAATCCGGACGTGCACAATTCTACCTCACAGAAAAGCTACACAAGTCTGCATGTAATACGATCTATGTAATTCTGATTCGAAAAGGTTTCTTATTATTCAGGCTTAAGTCGCGAGACATTGCCGTAAGTATTATTCAGGCTTAAGTCCAAAGACATTGCCGATAACAACGTTCAGTTCTATATATAGTATACTTCAACTATATAGTCTAACAATCATGTAATTTCCAATTACAATAGAGGGACAAGATATTTACCTCGATAAGCCCATAATTATCCAAGTAATAAAGTCGATCCTGGGCAACGTTTAGCTCCAACTCCGCGCGCTCCAACCCGCTCCAAACTACCCTTAGAAGTTCTAACCAACTTCTACATACTACTCCAACTAACCATGGAGATTTTCCTTAGGGTTTCGGTTTGGTGACTGACGGGAAGTATAATAGTATAACTGGGTTTTTCGTATAGGTATAACCTTAGAATACTACAAGGTATACGGCTAAGGTAATTTGGGCATTATAACAATACTTTTGAGAGTATCACTATACCACAAAAAAAGGGGGGGTATTATACGAAAACAACTAGGCTAGGGGGGGTGTGTACCCCTCGGCCAACCCCACTAGGGGGGGGGGGAAACTCTCGGCCAATGGGGGGAAGGGGTGCTCTCGGCCTAAGGCACTACACTAAGGGGGGAGGAAGAAACTTTCAAGACTTAGAGATTTTTGGATGAAGAAGTTCATCAAAGGGGAGGGGTATTTATAGGTCAAGTAAAGGCCAACCAATGGCCAAGATTTAGCCAAGTGCTAGGCAAGTGTAAGTCCAAGATTAGGGCAAGTGTACCTAGCCAACTTGCACACAAAATATCCTACCTACTACTTGACAAAAATGTCAAGAAAATCGTCTAAGGGACGCCCACCAAATCCGCCAATGAGAGGGTGCCAAGTGGCGCCCTCTTGTTGGTCCAACACGTCTCGTCTCTCGAAAAAATCCGCAAAAATTAGAAATGACATAGCAGTAATTTACCCTACGCGAGTTGTGTAAAACGTTTCGTCGAAAAACGACTCTAACCGGGTGTTTTGCACAAAAAAAAATTCGGCCAAGCCAACTTTAAAGTTCAAATTTTTCTACGTACGTCCTTACGTACATACTCTGAAAATACGGGGTATAACAGTATGTTCCGCTGCTATTCTCTGATACGAAAACCTAGTGGTCTTCTTAGATCAACTACCCTCTTTCATTTCATACCACTCCGGGACTTATCACACAGACATATCTCACGTGTACTATGCACTCTGATAAGGGTCAAACGTAAAATAAATCTTTTACTCGAGATGGCCTTGCCTCTAAGGTCTCTACGTATAACATTCTAAGGCTCACACTTTTCCTATCCCCAATCTTACCCTTTTAACTAACCATGATTTCTAATCACCATTAACACAATGGTATCAGAACACAACACTTAAGATACCCTTATCTTATCACACATACAATCTCTAGAGGGTTAAGGATATACCTGTATCTACCGCTTCACTCCCCTTTGTCGTTCTAATCAATCCTGCCCTGTTGGGCGCATAGCTAGGGAAGATGATGAACTGGTCACTGATCCTGAAGGCTGAGTCCTCCTACTTGCATCCCTCCTACTAGGACATCCTTTCGACACATGGCCCCGACGGCCGCAGGTAAAACAAGTACCAACAAAAAAACGACATTCTCCGGGATGACGCCTGTCACACTGTGAACACTGAGGAAAAACTGAATCCGACTGGCTAGAACCTACGTGTATCTGTAAATCGGAAGCCCTGGAGCTCTGACCAACTCCGGCATACCTCGAACGTCCTGAAGTCTGTGGAGGACCACTCTGCACTGGCGGAGGTGCATAACCAGTCTGCTGCTGAGAAGGTCCGCCTCGAAAGTTACCAAAGGACCCTGCCGATCGGCCCTCTTCTGCTGTCCTTGATTAATCTGTCGATCTCTACGTTTTCTCGGCCTGCTGCACATAAGCCCGTACGCAGGCCATGCTCATGCCTGACTGGAGAGCTACTCTTGCACAACCCTCTCTTAGATACTCATCAAGACCCGTGATAAATCGGTACATAATATACTTTCTGGTTGCTAAATCCATAGCTAGTAACAGGGTCGTCTCTTTGTAGTCCATACTTTACGCTCGGTCGTGGTGGGCGAAGGTTCAAATATCAAGGCCGATGGAGCTGCCGCTGTGCTAAACTCTGCTGGGGCTGGCGACGTCGCAGAACTCCCCGAATGAAGCACCACCCCAGGTGATGATTGGGCCTGTGCCCTTGTAACCCTCTGTGCTCTACTCGCAGCTCCCTCGGCTGCCTTGCCCTTCTGGGCCCGGGTTGCCTTACGCGGAGGCATAACTGGTAGGGGAATGAAATACGTTAGAGGGGTCCAACTTATAACACAACTCTAAGGCACGATCTCAGAGTGAGAAGAATGGAAACCAATCCTAAATATCCTATAGCCTCCTGATTATTGGTGTGGTGCACAACACACCGATAATCAAGACTCTACTAGATACGGTCTGTAGACACTTTCCGAGGATTAACTGCTCTGATACCACTTTTGTCACGACCCGAACCGGGCGTGGATCGTGCCTACCGGGCACCCAGTAGACATCATCAGTAATCGTGAACATAAAACAAGACATGAAATAATATGAAGTGTAAAACAGTTATCTGAGAAAAGGTGCCTTTCAACATATATATATAAAAACTTAAATCCGAACAGTTACATCCCATTTACAAACTCGCCACAACGATGTCTGAGACCTCTAAGAATGATATACGACAATGGCGGGACGGGGCCGCCATACCACGAATGTAAGTACTACAACGACGGAGACTATACCACCGATAAGCCTCGGAAATCGAGCTTCCCAAAACGCGAATCGTGATCCTAAGAGCGAGGATCGACGATCGCGGTGTACCTCTGCGGCGTGAACGCGGCCGAAGGAGGTCGATGCAACAGTACCAAGTATGTGGCCCGAAAATACTGTAAATGAAATCATAGTAGTCTATATAAAGCAGGAGACATGTATGATAACCAAACTACAGTTCACAATAAATAAGCAGTCATGTCAAGTCAGGGACTCACGCCCTCAAAGTCAACACTCAAATATAACTATGGGTCTCACGCCCACAACATCAATCATGCCCGTGGAATACCTTCCTCACTGCCGGCAGTCTATGATATAAAAGCACCAAGGAATACACATGAACACCAGGTCCCACCTGTGTCATACTAAAACCGTACGGGGTAAGTACGAAGGCATAGCCGACTACTAAAACCCACAGTACCAACAAGGTCATAAACTGTATCACGAGGTCTGTCTAGACCGCCACATGATCGAAGCTGGCCACTCGCCCGCAGTATCAAATGTGCGCGTCTAATCCTGGAACTTCCCGCAGCTCCGCATATGCCACTCACACAGGCCCGTATGAGGTATAACCCCGAATCGAGGGTAGCTACTCCACGGTATCGTCCTGGACTCGCAGTCCGCATGGCCACATAGACCGCATGACCACAAAGGCCGCACACTAACCTGGAACTCTCGTAGCTCCGCATAGGTCCCCTGGACCCGCATGAGGTATTCTCGAATCATGGTCCCAGACCGCCTGAGTCTACCCCGCATCGGAGGGCAGCTTAACCCCCGGTATCATGTCAAGAGGTGAGTGATATAATACTAACACAACAGCTTATCGTTAAACAACATAAGCACAACAAGGGAAACCCCTTTACACAAATATCACAAGATACTAACACACGTAGCATCCTAACATGTTTACTTATCAAATCAACAAGAAAGTATTTCAAGGCTATCACAAACCAACACAATCAAGTTATTCACACAAGGTACTTTCTACTTTATGTTAACAAGTTCGGGTTTTTTTCCCCAAAGTACTTCATACATTAACTCTTTAAAAGATTTGTTTCTTTCACAGAAATCACACAATACCCGTAGTATAAAAATAGAGTGACTATCTTTTTAAGTAAACCAAAACACTTCTCTTTGTAAAATCAAGTAACAACATTCTTTTCCAAACGTTCAAGTTTGCCTAATTTCAAATACTCAAGTTTCTCATTTTCGAAAGGTTTCGTAGTTCATAGTCTTAATCACGTAATAAGATAATTCTCTTTTAAACAATTTGAGAAACATATGCCTTATGTGTGAGTAGGTTATTTTTGTTTATAACAATCTTATTAAAGCAACCATGATCTAGGAAATGTAATATCATTTTGTCTCATCTTAGCTTCTATGCATATGGAGGTAAATACAGTCCTATGTAAGTACAGTTTAATCTTCTTCTTTAATATTCTTCTGATGTGATTTCAGTTCAATTCTCTTCTCTTATACCATCCTTCTATATCTTATACTCATTTCTATACTACTACAGTATGTAATTTCCAATTACAATAGAAGGACAAGAGTATTTACATCGGTAAGCCCAAAATTATCCAAGTTTTAATGTCGATCCTGAGCAACGTTTAGCTCCTACTCTGGGCGCTCCAACCCGCTCCAAACAACCCTTAGAAGTTCTACGCAACTTCTTCTTAATACTTCAACCGACTATGAAGATTTTCCTTAGGGTTTCGTTTTTGTGACTGAAGGGAAGTATAATAGTATTTCTGGGCTTTTAGTATAGGGGTAACCTTGGAATACTACAAGGTATTTGGGCCAAGGTATTTTGGAATAGTAACAATACTTGGAGAATATTTTTCTACCAAGGGGGGGGGGGGGGTATTTATAGGGAAACCAATGGACAAGATCAAGAAAAGTGGGGGCAAGTGGAGGGTGAGGATTTGCCCAAGTGCCCCCTAGCCATCTACTCCACAAATCACTCCAAACATTGACCCATGTTTTAGGCCCCAAAACAAGCCAAGAACGTGCAACCCTTCGGCCAACTTGACCGCCCACTTGAGGGTGACAAGTGTCGCCCTCTCGTTGGTCCAAAATATTTCATCTCTCGGAAAAATCCGCAAAAATTATAAATGACATAGCCGTAATTTTCCCTACGCAAGTTTTGGAAAACGTTTCGTCGGAAAACAATTCGTTTTGGTAGTTGTGCACAAATATTTTCGTCCCTTGCCTAATCTTAAGGCTTAAACTTTCGTACGTACGTCCTCACGTACATACTCTGGAAATACGGGGTATAACATCCTTGTACATTCAGGGGTATGGCGGGGCCCTGTCCCATCGTTGTTGTCATAAAACTATTAGAGGTCTGTAGTACTGTTGTGGGCAGGGTTTTGTAAAAGGATATAACTGTTCAAGTTTTTATATATATATACAGAAAGGTGACTGTTTTGGTTAGCCTATTTTCTTATATTTCATTGTTTCATGTCTTTGAGTTTTTATTTCCGCTGGTTTTTCTCTGATGTATTATCACTAGGGTGCCCGGGGTAAAGCACCAGTCGCGGGCCCGAGGTCGGGTCGTGACAAAAGTGGTATCAGAGCAGTTAATCCTCGGAAAGTGTCTACAGACCGTATCTAGTAGAGTCTTGATTATCGGCGTGTTGTGCACCACACCTATAATCAGGAGGCTATAGGATATTTAGGATTGGTTTCCATTCTTCTCACTCTGAGATCGTGCCTTAGAGTTGTGTTGTAAGTTGGACTCCCTCTGACGTATTCTTTTGTACCAGTTATTCCTCTACGCAAGGCAACCAGAGCCCAGAAGGACAAGGCAACAGAGGGAGCTGCGAGTAGAGCACAGAGGGTTACCAGGGCAGAGGCCCAGTCTTTACCTAAGGTGGTACTTCAGATGAGGAGTTCTGCGACGCCGCTAGCTCCAGGGGAGTTTAGAGCAGCAACAGTAGCTACTGAGGCTACGATACCTGAGTCTCTAGTTCCACGACCAGGAGCCGAGGATATGAGTTACAAGGAGATGGCCCAGTTACTAGCTAGGCTTGTGGCTAGAAATGAGGACAGACGAGAGTCGGAGGTTCCGGTAGTACCAGTAGTTCACCCTAGATCCGATAGTTTGAGACTTCGAATTTCTTGAGTTGCAGTCCACCAGAGTTCTATGGATCGAGAACTGAGGAAGATCCTCAGGAGTTTATTCGACAGCTGCAGCGGATCATGAAAGTGATCAAGGCCTCAGAGACAGAATCGGTGATATTGGGTTCACATCGGCTGCGTGATACTGCAGTCGACTGGTTTGATTCATGGGAACTGTCCCGGGGAGAGCATGCGCTTCCAGCTGGTTGGGATGAGTTCTCAGAGGCATTTCTTACACACTTCTTGCCCTCGCAGATGAGGAGAGCTCGGGCAGATAGATTTATGATGTTGAGGCAGAACGGGCGGACGGTTCGGGAATACAGTATAGAGTTTGACTCGTTGGCTCGTTATGTTCCCGCTTTAGTGGCAGACATGGAGGATAGAGTGCACCGATATGTCACAGGACTTGACGATTATCTAGCAGAGAGTTGTACAGGAGTAGCTCTTCAGTCGGGCATGGACATTGCCCGAATACAGGCTTATGCACAGGGGATTGAGGAACGTAGAGACCGACGTAGGGACCAGGATCAGCATAAGAGGGCCAGGACAGCAGGGACCTTTGGAAACTTTCGAGGCGGACCGCCTCGGAAGAGCGATTATGCGCCTCCGCCAAGATAAAGTGGTCCTCCACGCGATCTTGAGGCGTTCGGGATGTTCAGAGGCGGTCGAGCTCGAGGCTTGAGTTCCGGGGGAGGAGGGGTGTTAGCCAGATGGAGCCACCCTACCTCGGTGTGGTCGATGTGGTAGACCCCATCTTGGAGAGTGTCATACTACTTCGACCGTTTGTTATGCTTGCGGCTAACAGGGCCATTTGGCGAGAGACTGTCCGACCAGAGGTGGCACTGATGGGATAGCACAGACTACGGGATCAGTTGCGGATTCTTCGCCTTCAATGGTTAGGCAGGATGTTCATACACCGGCAGGCCACGACAGGGGTCGCGGTGGAAGTTCCCAGTTTTAGCGGTCCTTTGAACCGCCTATTGGATTTTCAGGTATATCTTTAACCCTCTAGAGACTAGTATGTATTGATGATATGATGATGTGTTAAGTGTTATATGCAGATAGCTTTATGTTAAAATGTGATTTAGAGGCCTGGTTAGTAAAGGAGAAGTTGGGTACATAGAGATTGTGCGCCTTAGAATTTTGATAACAGTTGAGATCTTAGATGCGAGGTCGTCTTAAGTAGAAGATTTACGGTTAATCTTTGTCGGAGTGCATAGTATACGTGGAGTATTTGTGTGATAATTCCATGGGTAGTTTGAGATAGAAGTGGTAGCTTTCATGACGTGAATTAGTAAGATTGTTCCGGATCGGGGAACGAGAGAGTTTGACGCGATAATGGGTCGGGTTGAGGCCAGGTCGCGGGTCAACCCGCAGCCCGGAATGAGGTGGGGTCAGTTTGAGGTGGTTCCGCTATGTGGTAGGGTCACGAGGGTGCTAGGCCCAAGTTTAGATAACCATTGTACGAGTTCGTACACGCGTTCTACCAGAATCGGATCATGAAGGCCGGGATTAGCCTTAAAGGAATGTGAGGCTAGTAAGATGACCAAGGTTGGAGGTAGTAACTCCAAGGTTTTGGAAACTGAAGCAATGACGGAAGTATGGTATGTGTACTAGAAAGAGTTCGGGTGTTCGAGAAAGGTACGACGAGTAAGGGAAGAAGTGAATATGTGTTAAGAGAAGGGAAGTGATCATTTTGTGAAGAAACGAGGTGAAGAAAGTATCCTTTAGACCATGGGTAGAAGCTTTTGTGACGTTAGAGGTGATTCCTCGTTGGCTTGGATTAGAGTTTTGCGCATGTGTTATATTATGGTCAGGTGTGGCATAATTGGTTTTGTAAGTATAGTAGTGAAGACTATACCGGCGCGTGTATGTTTTGAGACATAGAAGGAACATTCTGTTATACCCCGTATTTCCAGAGTATGTATGTAAGGGCGTACGTACCAAAGTTTAAGCCTTAAGTAGGCAAAGTGGCAAAATTTGTGCACAACTAGCGAAAAGAATCGTTTTCCGACGAAACATTTTCCGGACTTTGTGAAGGGAAAATTACGGCTATGTCATTCATAATTTTTGCGGATTTTTCCGAGAGATGAAATATTTTGGACCAACGAGAGGGTGACAAGTGTCACCCTCAAGTGGACGAATTTAAGGGCCATTCTTGGCGTTTTTTTTTTTTAGTCAAGGGTTCGTAGGATATTTTGTGTGGTAGATTGATAAGGTGGGACCCACACACACATGTCCAAATCCTCACCCTACACTTGCCCACCACTTGGCTTAATCCTAGCCCTTGAAAGTCCTATAAATACCCCTCTAATGCAAGACTTATTCTTCATCCTCACTTGAAATTTCAAGGCAAAAAATCCCTCTCCCCGTTAAGTGTAGTTTCGTCCAAGTCCCCCTCCCCCTTTGTGAGCCTTGGCAAGCCAACCCCTTGAGTTGTTTTTCGTAAATACCCCCCCTGGTAGAAAAGTATTCTCCAAGTATTGTTACTATTCCAAAATACCTTGGCCCAAATACCTTGTAGTATTCCAAGGTTACCCTTATACTAAAAGCCCAGAAATACTATTATACTTCCTTTAGCCACTAAACGAAACCCTAAGGAAATCTTCATAGCGAGTTGAAGTATTAAGAAGAAGTTGTGTAGAACTTCTAAGGGTTGTTTGGAGCAGGTTGAAGCGCCCAGAGTAGGAGCTAAACGTTGCTCAGGATCGACATTAAATCTTGGATAATTTTGGGCTTACCGAGGTAAATACTCCTGTCCTTTTATTGTAATTGGAAATTACATACTGCAGTTGTATAGAAATGTATATAAGATACATAGAAGGATATTACAGAAGAGAATTGAACTGTAATAGAAGGATATTAAAGAAGAAGATTAAATCAGATTTACATAGAATTTGTATTTCTGATGAACTTGAGTAGCTTGACGGGTAGGGAAGTGCTACCCAATTTTCCGTAGAATAAAGGAACCTGTATCTTGAAGTATTTTTACAGAATAGTTTAGACGTTGATAGACTCTTATGACCGATATAGGTTGAAGTACTGCGAGTAGCATATTCTACTCGAAGGGTGGAAAAGGCTAGCAGGATTACAATACTTTGGAGCTATTTGCTAATAGTCGATAAATCGTCGCGAGGTATGTGATTCTTCCTATACCCTTGAGCATGATATTTAAAAAAAATATATATATAGTACGGTAGACGTACGTGTGTTAACTGAACGTAGTTTTACGGCAATGTCTTTTGACTTAAGCCTGAATAATAAGAATCTTGAAGTATTTCAAAAGATTTAAGAACCGTTTTTGAAAGAAGAGTAATACTTGGTTTTGAAAGCTTAAGTTATACTAGCTTTATGGGAAGTTAGGTATAATGACTTAAGAGTGATAAAATGAACGGTTGACTTAAATTGAATTGATTTAAAGTCTGTTAAAGTGTGAAACCTCATTCGTGAGTAATGAGTACCTGGTTTTTAAAGGAATAATGTTTTACAGATTTCGGAAATAAGAATAAGTTATTATATTAAAACCAGTAGAAACCTCCATCTGCATAGAAGCTTAGATAAGACGAAATTGTATTACAGTTCCTAGATCATGGCTGCTTTAATAAGAATCAGTATAAACAAGCATTGATTTTCTTAAATTTCCAAAGTAAGGAACTTGATTTCTAAAAGAAAAGATGACTTGAGGAATTGATGAGTTTTTGGTTTAAAACATAAAGTGTTATAACAGCTTTATGGGAAGTTAGTTATAACGACTTTATGAAAACAAAATAATGGTTTTATCATTGGTTTTAAAGTGATAACTTGACTTTAAAAAAGGAGAAGTGTTTTGGTCTAAAAAGAAGGCATGGTATTGTCTTAATGTGGTTTAAAAAGGAAAGTATGGAAGTTGTTTTGGTTTACTTAAAAATGTTAGTCACTCTACTTTTATAATACGGGCATCGGGTGACCTTTGTAAAAGAAATGGATCTTTTAAAAAGAATTTAACGTACGTAGTACTTTGGGGTTAAAACCTGGACTTTGGCATAAAATGAAAGTACCTTGAGTTGTGTATGTTTGCGTGTGATAGCCTTGTCGTGCTAGTATTGTATTTCTATACCGCCGCGTCTCTCAATGGAGGGCCGGCTGATTTGTTATGATATTACTTGGACGTACCGGCAGTGACGGAGAATTCCACGGGTACGCTCCTGTTGATAGTGTTATTCCATGGACTAGCTCTCCATGAGGTTTCTTACTGATTCGGCCTTGGTATCTAGTGGTCGACTTTCGTACTTGCCCCGTCTCGTGGCTGATTCGGCCTTGGTACCTGGTAGTTAGCCCTCGCGCTTGCCCGTTCGGTTTAGTGGCGAAGTCTCGTGATCTGACGCGGTATCGGTAGTTAGCCCCGTGATTGCCGTCGGCCACGTGACACGGCCTTGGTATCTGGTAGTCGTCTTTCGTACTTGCCGTGACGCCTTCGTGGCGAGTCGTGATACGACCTTGGTATCCGTAGTTAGCCTCAGTACTTGCCCGGTCACTCGTGACACGGCGCGGTATCCGTAGTCGGCCGTGCTTGCCCGTGACGCTCAGTGGTTTGGTTGTATAGTATTGTTAGTATGGCTCGTATCGGTAGTTAGCCTTTGTACTTGCCGTCACGGTTTTATGACTCGTAGGACTTGGTGTTCATATGTACTCCTTGGTGTTATTATATCATGAGGCTGGCGGTGAGGAAGGTATTCCACGCATGATTGATGTTGAGGCGTGAGACCCATAGTTATAATTGAGTGATGACTTGGAGGCGTGAGTCCACGACTTACATATCGCTATTTATTGTGGACTATAGTTTGGTTATCATACATGTCTCCCCTTTATATAGACTACTATGATTTCATTTACGATTTTCGATTTCACATACTTGTACTGTCTTGACCTCCTTGAGGGCTGCGTTCATGCCGCGGTAGAGTACACCGATCGTTGATCCTCGCCATAGGATCACGCAGTTCGAGATATCGGAAGCTCCGCTTCTCCGAGGCTTATCTTTTGGTATAGTCCTCACATCGTAGGTACTTGTACATTCGTGGTATGGCGAGAGCCACTGTCCGCCATGTTGTATAAAAACTCTTAGAGTGCAGTAGTACTATTGTGGCGGGGTTTGTAAAAAGATTAAAGCTCGGTTTGAAAGATTTGTATATATATTATTGGAAGGTGACCGTTTTGGTTATCATGTTCTTATCATATATCTTGTTTCATTTTTAAGTTTTTATTTCACGATTTTCTCTCGATGTTGTATCACTAGGGTGCCCGGTAAGGCACGATCACGGCCCGGATCGGTCGTGACAAAAGTGGTATCAAAGCGATTAATCCTCGGAAAGTGTCTACGCATCGTGTCTAGTAGAGTCTTGATTATCGGTGTGTTGTGCACCACATCTATAATCAGGAGGCTGCAGGACATTTAGGATTGGTTTCCATTCTTCTCATTCTGAGATCGTGCCTTAGAGTTGTGTTATAAGTTGGACCCCTCTGACGCATTTCATTTTTACCAGTTATGCCTCCGCGCAAGGCAACCAGATAGGCAAGCGGCGAGAAGCGCCTGGTAGGATACTGAGAGAAATGCGGCGCAGGCCCAGTCATTACCTGAGATAGTGCTTCAGACGGCGAGTTTTGCGACGCCGCCAGCCTCAGTAGAGTTTAGAGCCGCAGCAGTGGCTGCTGAGACCACAGTACCTGAGCCTCCAGTCCCACAGCCTGGAGCAGAAGAGATGGGGTACAAGGAGATGGCCCAGTTATTGGCCAGGATAGTGGCAAGGCACGAGGATAAGCTGGATGCAGCGATTCCGGTACCGGTAGTACCCGTAGTTCACCCGAGAGCAGATAGTTTGAGGATCGGGACTTTCGAGTTGCGACGCCGATGTTTTATGGATCGAGGCATGAGGATGATCCGCAGAATTCATCGACAATTACTGACGGATCATGAGAGTGATCAAGCCGTGGGCGAGTCAGTGGTCTTAGGTTCACATCGGCTGCGTGATACTGCAGTCGACTGGTTTGATTCGTGGGAGCTGTCCCGGGGGGAGCATGCGCCTCCAGCTATTTGGGACGAGTTCTCGGAGGCATTTCTTGCACATTTCTTGCCTCCACAGACGAGGAGGGCTCGGGCCGACAGATTTTTGGTGTTTAGGCAGAGCGGGCGTACGGTTTGTGAGTACAATGTGGAGTTCGACTCATTGGCTCGGTATGTCCCCGCGTTAGTAGCCAGTATGTAGGACAGAGTGTACCGTTATGTCACAGGGCTCGACGATTATTTGGCAGAGAGTTGCGCGGGTGTAGATCTTCAGCCGGGCATGGACATTGCCCGCATGCAGGCTTATGCACTTGGGTGTGAGGAGCGGAGAGGTCGACGGAATGACCAAGATCAGCAGAAGAGGGCCAGAACAGCAGGGTCCTTCTATAACTTTCGAGGCGGACCGCCTCAGCAGCAGGCTAGTTATGTACCTCCGCCAGTACAGAGTGGTCCTACACAGTCTTCGGGACGTTTGGGATATTCAGGAGCAGTCGGGCTCCTGTGTTTGTGTTTTCGAGAGTAGGAATGCTCGCCAGATAAGGTCACCCTTGTCTCAGTGTGGCCGTTGTGGAAAACTTCATAAGGGAGAATGTCGTACTAATTTGGGAGATTGTTATACTTGCGGCCAATAGGGCCATTTGGCGAGAGACTGTCCGACCAGGGGTAGCACTGGTAGGATAGCACAGGCTACGAGATCAGTTGTGGGTTCTTCACCTTCCATAGCTAGGTAGGATGCTCATACACCGGCATGCCACGGCAGAGGTCGCGATAGAAGTTCCCAGTTTTAGCGGTCCTTTGAACCGTCTATCGTTTCAGGTATATCCTTAACCCTCTAGAGTTTAGCATGCGTGATGCGATGATTATATGTTGAGTACTATGTACAGATAGCATTGTGTATATTGTGGTTTAGAGACATGGTTAGTTGAAAGAATAAGTATGGGGACAGGGAAGGTATGAACCTTAGAATATTACACGTTGAGACCTTAGATGTAAGGCCGGCTTGAATAAACGATTTTACGGTTAGTCTTTGTCAAATTACTTGGTATGCGTATAAATGTATTGTGGGATAATTCCGTGGGTTGTGTAAGATGAAAGAGGTAGCTTTCTGGACTTGGATAGGTAAGATTGTTCCGGATCAGGGAACAAGTGTTTGGCGCGATAGCGGGTCGGGTTGAGGACTAATCGCGGGTCAACCCGCGGCCTGAAATGTGGTGGGGTCAGTTCGAGGTGGTCCCGCCAGGTGGTAGGGTCACGAGGGTGCTAGGACCAAGTTTAGATGACCATCGTATGAGTTCGTGGATATGTTCGACCAGAATCGGATCGTGAAGGCCGGGAATGGCCTTAAAAGAGAGCGAGGCTAGTAAGATGACCAAGTTTGGAGGTGGTGACTCCAAAGTTTTGGAAACTGAAGTATGGTAGGTATACTAGAAGAGTTCAAGTGTTCGAGAAAAGTACGACGAATAAGGAAAGAAGTGAACATGTGCTGAGAGAATAGAAATGATCATTACTTTTGTGAAGAAAAAGTGCAAAGGGGATATCTTTTAGACCGGGGGTGGAAGCTTTTTGTAATGCTAGAGGTGATTCCTCGTTGACTTGGGATAAGTATTTGCGTATGTGTTATTTGGTGGCCAGGTGTGGCATTGGCAACTTGTTATGAGGAACTTTATCGTTATCTGTCTTGAGAAGGAACATTCGGGCGAATGTTTTTAAGGAGGGGAGAATGTTATACCTCGTATTTCCAGAGTATGTACGTAAGGGCGTACGTACCAAAGTTTAAGCCTTAAGTAGGCAAAGTGGCGAAATTTGTGCACAACTAAGGAAAAGAATCGTTTTCCGACGAAACGTTTTCCGGACTTTGCGAAGGGAAAATTACGGCTATGTCATTTATAATTTTTGCGGATTTTTCCGAGAGATGAAATATTTTGGACCAACGAGAGGGTGACAAGTGTCACCCTCAAGTGGACGAATTTAAGGGCCATTCTTGGCGTTTTTTTTTAGTCAAGGGTTGGTAGGATATTTTGTGTGGTAGATTGATAAGGTGGGACCCACACACACATGTCCAAATCCTCACCCTACACTTGCCCACCACTTGGCTTAATCCTAGCCCTTGAAAGTCCTATAAATACCCCTCTAATGCAAGACTTATTCTTCATCCTCACTTGAAATTTCAAGGCAAAAAATCCCTCTCCCCCTTAAGTGTAGTTTCGTCCAAGTCCCCCTCCCCCTTTGTGAGCCTTGGCCGAAGCCAAGTATTCTCCAAGTATTTTTACTATTTCAAAATACCTTGGCCCAAATACCTTGTAGTATTCCAAGGTTACCCTTATACTAAAAGCCCAGAAATACTATTATACTTCCTTTAGCCACTAAACGAAACCCTAAGGAAATCTTCATAGCGAGTTGAAGTATTAAGAAGAAGTTGTGTAGAACTTCTAAGGGTTGTTTGGAGCGGGTTGAAGCGCCCAGAGTAGGAGCTAAACGTTGCTCAGGATCGACATTAAATCTTGGATAATTTTGGGCTTACCGAGGTAAATACTCCTGTCCTTTTATTGTAATTGGAAATTACATACTGTAGTTGTATAGAAATGTATATAAGATACATAGAAGGATATTACAGAAGAGAATTGAACTGTAATAGAAGGATATTAAAGAAGAAGATTAAACTGTACTTACATAGGATCAGTATTCTGATGAGACTTGAGTAGCTTAGCGGGTAGGAAGTCTTTGCCCAATTTTCCGTAGAATAAAGGAACCTGTATCTTGAAGTATTTTTACAGAATAGTTTAGACGTTGATAGACTCTTATGACCGATATAGGTTGAAGTACTGCGAGTAGCATATTCTACTCGAAGGGTGGAAAAGGCTAGCAGGATTACAATACTTTGGAGCTATTTGCTAATAGTCGATAAATCGTCGCGAGGTATGTGATTCTTCCTATACCCTTGAGCATGATATTTAAAAAAAATATATATATAGTACGGTAGACGTACGTGTGTTAATCGAACGTAGTTTTACGGCAATGTCTTTTGACTTAAGCCCAATAATAAGAATCTTGAAGTATTTCAAAAGATTTAAGAACCGTTTTTGAAAGAAGAGTAATACTTGGTTTTGAAAGCTTAAGTTATACTAGCTTTATGGGAAGTTAGGTATAATGACTTAAGAGTGATAAAATGAACGGTTGACTTAAATTGAATTGATTTAAAGTCTGTTAAAGTGTGAAACCTCATTCGTGAGTAATGAGTACCTGGTTTTTAAAGGAATAATGTTTTACAGATTTCGGAAATAAGAATAAGTTAATATATTAAAACCAGTAGAAACCTCCATCTGCATAGAAGCTTAGATAAGACGAAATTGTATTACAGTTCCTAGATCATGGTTGCTTTAATAAGAATCAGTATAAACAAGCATTGATTTTCTTAAATTTCCAAAGTAAGGAACTTGATTTCTAAAAGAAAAGATGACTTGAGGAATTGATGAGTTTTTGGTTTAAAACATAAAGTGTTATAACAGCTTTATGGGAAGTTAGTTATAACGACTTTATGAAAACAAAAGAATGGTTTTATCATTGGTTTTAAAGTGATAACTTGACTTTAAAAAAGTAGAAGTGTTTTGGTCTAAAAAGAAGGCATGGTATTGTCTTAATGTTGTTTAAAAAGGAAAGTATGGAAGTTGTTTTGGTTTACTTAAAAATGTTAGTCACTCTACTTTTATAATACAGGCATCGGGTGACCTTTGTAAAAGAAATGGATCTTTTAAAAAGAATTTAACGTACGTAGTACTTTGGGGTTAAAACCTGGACTTTGGCATAAAATGAAAGTACCTTGAGTTATGTATGTTTGTGTGTGATAGCCTTGTCGTGCTAGTATTGTATTTCTATACCACCGCGTCTCTCAATGGAGGGCCGACTGATTTGTTATGATATTACTTGGACGTACCGGCAGTGACGGAGAATTCCACGGGTACGCTCCTGTTGATAGTGTTATTCCATGGACTAGCTCTCCATGAGGTTTCTTACTAATTCGGCTTTGGTATCTGGTGGTCGGCTTTCGTACTTGCCCCGTCTCGTGGCTGATTCGGCCTTGGTACCTGGTAGTTAGCCCTCGCACTTGCCCCGTTCAGTTTAGTGGCGATGTCTCGTGATACGGCCTTGGTATCTGGTAGTTAGCCCTCGTACTTGCCCCCATCAGCTACGTGACACGGCCTTGGTATCTGGTAGTCGGCTTTCGTACTTGCCCGTGACGCCTTCGTGGCGAGTCGTGATACGCCTTGGTTTCGTAGTTAGCCCTCGTACTTGCCCGGTCAACGTGACACGGCCTTGGTATCCGTAGTCGGCCAGACTTGCCGTGCGACTCCGTGGTTTGGTTGTATAGTATTGTTAGTATGGCTCGTATCCGTAGTTAGCCTTTGTACTTGCCGTCACGGTTTTATGACTCGTAGGACTTGGTGTTCATATGTACTCCTTGGTGTTATTATATCATAGGCAGCGGCGTGAGGAAGGTATTCCACGGGCATGATTGATGTTGAGGCGTGAGACCCATAGTTATAATCGAGTGATGACCGGAGGCGTGAGTCCCCGACTTACATGATCGCTTATTTATTGTGGTCGTAGTTTGGTTATCATACATGTCTCCGCTTTATATAGACTACTATGATTTCATTTACGATATTTTGATTTCACATACTTGGTACTGTTATCGACCTCCTTCGGCCGCGTTCATCTGCGCAGTAGAGGTACGCGATCGTTGATCCTCGCCATAGGATCACGATTCAAAGATATCGGGAAGCTCCGTTTCTCCGAGGCTTATCTTTTGGTATAGTCCCTGTCATCAGAGGTACTTGTACATTCGAGGGTATGGCGGCCCCGCCCGTCATGTTGTATAAAAACTCTTAGAGGTGCAGTAATCTTTGTTGTGGCGTGGTTTGTAAAAAGATTAAACTGCTCGGTTTGAAAGATTTGTATATATATTATTGGAAGGTGACCGTTTTGGTTATCCTGTTCTTATCATATATCTTGTTTCATTTTTAAGTTTTTATTTCCACGATTTTCTCGATGTTGTATCACCAGGTGCCCGGTAAGGCACGATCACTGCCGGGATCGGGTCGTGACACATTCGGGATGAATGTTTCTAAGGGGGGAATAATGTTACACCCCGTAGTTCCAGGGTATGTATATGAGGACGTACGTGCGAGAATACGACATTAAGATTGGAAAGGAAGAAAAATGTGATTTTTTTTTGACGAAAAAGTTTCCGAACTTCGTGAAGGAAAAAGGTTTATTATTGAGAATTGGATTCTCAACTTTGGAATTTAAGACTTTAAGAACTCATAAGAATTATGGAATTTATTTTTTTATGGATTTTGTCACGTGGGGCCCAACCGGGGAATTTTACGTTTTGTGGGTCCCACGAGGGTTACAGAATTTTTATGGACGAATGGGAGGGAGACAAGTGGCACCCCCCCCCCCCCCCCCACAAGGTCTTGGACGTTTTATGCAAGGGTATTATGGTCTTTGACCATTGAAGATGATAAGTCTTGCTAGCTTGATATTTTTGACCAAGTCAACTTGCCACTTGTGTGTGATCCAAGTGCTCTTCATCCTAGCCACCCATTTGTGTTTATCTTGACCCTCCATTGTTTTATATATACCCAACTAGTGCAAGACTTGCTCTTCAACACTTAGAATTATTTCACACTTTCTTGTTCTTCATTTTAGGGGCTCTCGGGTTTGGTCCCTCTCTCACACAAAAAAAATTTAGTTTGTTGTCCAATATTCACAAGACTTAAACCCAAGGTCCCTAAGAGTATTGTAAGGTTATCTCAATAGAAATATCCCAGAAAAGTGGCATTTTCGTATTAGTCGCAAGGCGGAAACTTAAGGAGTTCTTCAACTTTGAAGTTGGAACTTCAAGATGAGTTCTTCATAGGCTTCTAAGGAGTGCTTGGAGCGGATTGGAACATAAGGAAAGGAGCTAAGAATTGCTAAGGAGCGACTTTGAAACTTGGAAATATTAAGGGCTTGTAAAGGTATAATTCTTGTCGTTTTAGTAATTAAGATTACTTATTGTTGTAGCTTTGGATATTAGCAAGCATGAGGTGTTTATATTATGAAGTTGATAAGTGTTATGGATATTGGAACCCTAACCCGAAAACTAATATGTTAGCCCTTAAGATTGTAATTCAAGTTGGTTACTAGTTTAGTCGTCACATGTTATATAAAGAAGGAATTATAATTGTTAAGTTGTTTTTGACTAAATAACATGTTTGACCCAAGAACTTGGATTGGAAAAGAATTGGAAGACTTTATGTTGTTGCACCTATTAGCCGAGAATGACATTGTATAATTGGATTGTATTGTGGACTAGTTGGTAGTAATTGTGGGGCGGAATTTTACACGTATTGTAAGGCGTGTAATCCCATTTGTATTTGCTGAATTGTTGAGCCTTAAATGTGGCGTTTGGTTATTGAATTCGGCCTTGAAAAAGGTGGCAAAGTATGTAGAAACAAAGGAAGTGCTGCCCGATTTTCCGTAGAATTTAGTGACCTTGTACTTAGAATATTCTACGTTCGAAGCTAGAGGCTAATAGAAGTTTTATGACCATCAAAGGTTGAAGTACTACGAGTAGCGTTTTCTACTTGAAGGGTGGAAAAGGCTAGCAAGGGTATAGTACTTTGGAGCTTTTTGCTTATTGTCGATAATCGTCGCGAGGTATGTGAAACTCTTCCTATCTTTTCTAGCATGATTGTTGTGAACTATGTAGTACGGTAGACGTACGTGTGCTAAACGAATTTTGGTTGGTTTAAAACATAAAGTGTTATAATAGCTTTATGGGAAGTTAGTTATAACGACTTTATGTAGGTAAAATAATGGTTTGTTGTTTTTAAAAAAGATAAGAGACTTGACTTATATTTGACTTGATATGAAATGTGAAGAACTTTAATTGTGTTAAAAAGTGGTGAAACCTCATTCGTGAGAAATGAGTACTTTGTCTAAAGAAAAGGAAAAGGAAAAGGAATAAGTTATATTGATTTCGGAAAATGGGAATAAGTATCGAACAAGCCATTGCAGCGTTAATAAAGGAAAAAGTAACGACAATTAATTATATTAAAACAAGTAGATACCTCCATCTGCATAGAAGCTAAGATAAAACAAAATTGTATTACATTTCCTAGATCATGGTTGCTTTAATAAGATCATTATAAACAAGTACAAATTTTCTTAAATTCCAAAGTAAGGAACTTGATTTATAAAAGAGAGAGACTTGAGGAATTGAAGTATTTTTGGTTTAAAAAGAATGCATGGTTTTGTCTTAAAATTGGTTTAAAAAGAAGGCATGGTTTTGTCTTAAAATTGGTTTAAAAAGAAAGGCATGGTTTCATCTTAAATTGGTTTAAACCATAAAGTGTTATAATAGCTTTATGAGAAGTTAGTTATAACGACTTTATGAAAATAAAAGAATGGTTTTATTATTGGATTTAAAAGGGGTAACTTGGCTTTAAAATGAGAAGTGATTTGGTTTAAAAAGAAGGCACGGTATTGTCTTGGTTTATTCAAAAATAATGTATGGAAATTGTTTTGGTTTACTTAAAATAATAGTCACTCTATTTTGATACTACGGGTATCGTGTGACCTCTGTAAAAGAAATGGATCTTTTGAAAGAATTTAATGTACGTAGTACTTTAGGGTTAAAACCCGAATTGTTGGCATAAAATGGTAGTACTTGAGTTATATAAATGGTGAATCTATTTACATGTTAATGAAAGTCTAAGAGTATGTTAATTTGCCTATGCTAGTTGTGATAGCCTTTGGTGGTATTACTATGTTACCGCGTCTCTCGGTTGGAGGGTCGGCTGACTTGTTGTGAATTTGTTGGACGTCTGCAGCGGTGACGAGGATTCCACGTATGCTTCCATTTTGTTTGATCTTCGCCATGCTTATACGATGAGGATCCCGGCACGCGACCGAGATCGGGTTAGATGCGGACGTTTCATGGGACGCGATGTGGAGGATTCCACGTATGCTTCCATTGTTATTAACACATGGACATGTCTACACCGATGAGGATTCGAGCGTGCGTCCACGCAATGGGTTAAACTCCCAAAGATATTATTATTGTCACATGGGCATGTCTACACCGATGAGGGATTTCGGGGGCATGTGACCATTACTATTATTCCATGGGCTAGCTCCCCATGAAGACCTGTCTACACCGATGAGGGATTCCGGGGGCATGGTATATACGATTATTACTCCATGGGCTAGCTCCCCGTGAAGACCTGCACCTACGATGAAGGATGCCGAGGGCACGTTATGGTCATGCTACACCGATGAGGGATTCCGGGGCATGCTGCCGCGTATTATATATATATATATTGTATATGTGTACGCCGACAGTGAGGTAGGATGCCACTGGCGGGTCACATGGTTATATGTTACACCTACGGCTGCCGGCAGTGACAGAGGATTCCACGGGCAGGAGATATATATATGTATTGTATGTGTGTACGCCGACAGTGAGGTAGGATGCCACGGGCGCGTAACATGATTATGATTTATGTCAAAGACTGCCGGCAGTGAGGAAGGAGTTCCGCGAGCACGATGACTTTGAGGGCGTAAGTCCCTGACTTGACATATTCGCTTATCGTTGTATCGTAGTTTGGTTATCATACATGTCTCTGCTTTATATAGACTATTATGATTTCATTCTGATATTTTGATTTCACATACTTGGTACTGTTATCGACCTCCTTGCCCGGCTGCGTTAAATGCCGTGGTAGGTACACCAGTTGTTGATCATCACTCATAGGATCACAGTTCAGCGTTTGGGAAGCTCCGTTTCTCCGGAGGCTTATCTTTTGGTATGTTTCCCTGAGTTGTAGGTCCTTGTACATTCAGGGGTATGGCGGGGCCCTGTCCCGTCGTTGCTGTCATAAAACTCTTAGAGGTCTGTAGTATTGTTGTGGGCAGGGTTTTGTAAAAGGATAAAACTGTTCAAGTTTTTATGTATATATACAGAAAGGTGACCATTTTGGTTAGCCTGTTTTCTTATATTTCATTGTTTCATGTCTTTGAGTTTTTATTTCCGCTGGTTTTTCTCTGATGTATTATCACTAGGGTGCCCGGGGTAAGGCACCAGTCGCGGGCCCAAGGTCGGTGTTATACCCCGTATTTCCAGAGTATGTACGTGAGGACGTACGTAGAAAAGTTTGAACTTTAAGTAGGCTTGGACGAAAATATTTTGTGCACAACACCCGATTAGAATCGTTTTTCGACGAAACGTTTTACATAACTTGCGAAGGGAAAATTCCGGCTATGTCATTTTTAATTTTTGCGAATTTTTCCGAGAGACGAAATGTTTTGGACCAACGAGAGGGCGACACTTGTCACCCTCAAGTTGGTGGAGTGTGGGGCGGCTTTTGGACGAACACAAGTCTTGGGTTGGTAGGATATTTTGTGTGTTAGATGGATAAGGTGGGACCCAACACACTTGTCCAAATCCTCACCCTACACTTGCCTACTACTTGGCATGATCTTGGCCATTGGTTGGCCTATAAATACCCCCTTAGTTGAAGACATTTCTTCATCCACAAACCATTTTCTAAGTCTTGAAAATCCCTTCCCCCTCTTGGTAGTGTTTCGTCCAAACACCCCCCTCCCCCTTTGAGAAGGCCCCTTGGCGAGCCCTCCCTTGGCGAAAGTATCCCCTCCTAGTGGTGTTAGTGGTAGGGTACCCCCCTTGCCTAGTTGTTCTCATAAAATACACCCCCTCTTGGTAGAAAATACTCCCCAAAGTATTGTTACTATACCAAAATACCTTGGCCCAAATACCTTGTAGTATTCCAAGGTTACACTTATACGAAAAGCCCAGAAATACTATTATACTTCCCTTCAGTCACAAAAACGAAACCCTAAGGAAAAATCTTCATACTTGGTTGAAGTATTAAGTAAAAGTTGCGTAGAACTTCTAAGGGTTGTTTGGAGCGGGTTGGAGCGCCCAGAGTAGGAGCTAAACGTTGCTCAGGATCGACATTTAAACTTGGATAATTATGGGCTTATCGAGGTAAATATCTTGTCTCCCTATTGTATTAGAGTTTTCATTTTATTGAAGCATAAGAATTGAGTATAAGTTATATACAAGGAAAGTATATAAGAAGAGAATTGAACTGTAATAGAAGGATATTACAGAAAAGACTGGAACTGAAATCGCATCAGTAGAATATTAATGTAGAAGTTGATAGACTTATATAATCTTTATAGGTTGAATGTTCTGCAAGTAACATGTACTACTTGAAAGGTGGACAAGGCTAGCCGGGTTATAACCGTGGAGCGTTTTGCTAATAGTCGATAATCGTCGCGAGGTATGTGATTCTTCTTATACTCTTGAGCATGATATTTTAAAGTATATATATAGTACGGTAGACGTACGTGTGTTAACTGAATAATAATTATGGCAATGTCTTTTGACTTAAGCCTGAATAATAATTACGGCAATGTCTTTTGACTTAAGCCTGAATAATCTTGAAGTATTTCAAAGAATCTTGAATCATTTTTAATGTAAGAGTAATACTTGGTTTTAAAACTTAAGAGTTATACTAGCTTTATGGGAAGTTAGGTATAACGGCTTAAGAAAGATAAAAAGAATGGTTTATTAATTTTAGAGACTTGATCTTAAAAGATAAGAGACTTGACTTAAAGGAATTAATATGAATTTTGTTAATAAGTGTGAAACCTCATTCGTGAGTAATGAGTACGTGGTTTTTTAAATGGGATAATGTTTCTTGATTTGGAAATCGAATAAGTATCGAACAAACCATTGCAGCTAATAAAAGGAAATGTCTTGAATAATTAAGTATTATTAAAACCAAGAGAAACCTCCATCTGCATAGAAGCTAAGATGAGACAAAATGATATTACATTTCCTAGATCATGGCTGCTTTAATAAGATTGTTATAAACAAGAATAACCTACTCACATATAAGGCATATGTTTCTCAAATCGTTTTAAAGGAGAATTATATCATTAAGGGATTAAAACTATGAACTATGAAACCTTTCGAAAATGAGAAACTTGAGCATTTGAAATTAGGCAAACTTGAACGTTTGGAAAATAATGTTGTTAATTGATTTTACAAAAGGAAGTGTTTTGGTTTACTTAAAAAGATAGTCACTCTATTTTAATACTACGGGTATTGTGTGACTTTTGAAACGGATCTTTTAAAGAGTTAAGGTATGAAGTACTTTGGGGATAAAAACCCGAAAGTGTTAACATAAAGTAGAAAGTACCTTGCGTGAATAACTTGATTGTGTTGGTTTGTGATAGCTTTGTAATACTTTATTGTTGATTTGATAAGTAGACATGTTAGGATGATACGTGTGTTAGTATCTGGTGATGTTTGTGTAAAGGGGTTTCCCTTGTTGTGCTTATGTTGTTTAACGATAAGCTGTTATGTTATTATATCACATAACCCCTTGACTTATTATACCGAGGGCTTGCCACCCTTGATGCGGGTCTATACGGCCTATGCGGTCTATGTGACTATGCGGAGCAGCGGTATGCTCCAGGATTGATCATTCCGGGTGTTTTATCCCGATGCGGGGGATGCCCTATGCGGTCTGTGTGACTATGCGGTCTATTGAGACTATGCGGATTGCGGGAGTCCAGGAGGGTACCGGGGTTAGCTACCGACGCGTCTATACGACTATGCGGGTCTATATGTGACTATGCGCGGCCGCGGAAGTCGTGATTAGGCACGCATAATGATACTATGGGCGATCGGCCTTGCTTCGATCATTAGCGGCCTAGAAAAGACCAGTTACAGTATATCTATTTCACTCTTGTTTATGTTGTGGGCGTAAGACCCATAGTTATAATTGAGTGATGACTTGAGGGCGTGAGTCCCTGACTTAACATGACTGCTTATTTATTGTGAACTGTAGTTTGGTTATCATACATGTCTCCTGCTTTATATAGACTACTATGATTTCATTTACGATATTTTGATTTCACATACTTGGTACTGTTGTCGACCTCGCCCGGGCCGCGTTCATCGCGGTAGAGGTACACCAGTCGTTGATCCTCGCTCTTAGGGTCACAGTTCAGCGTTTGGGAAGCTCCGTTTCTCCGGAGGCTTATCAATGGAGGGAGACACGTGGAACCCCCCCCCCCCCCCACATGGTCTTGGACGTTTTATGCAAGGGTATTATGGTAAGTCTTGCTAGCTTGATATTCTTGACCAAGTCAACTTGCCACTTGTGTGTGATCCAAGTGCTCTTCATCCTATCCACCCATTTGTGTTTATCTTGACCCTCTATTGTTTTATATATACCTAACTAGTGCAAGACTTGCTCTTCAACACTTAGAATTATTTCACACTTTCTTGTTCTTCATTTTAGGGGCTCTCGGGTTTGGTCCCTCTCTCACACAAATTTTTTTTAGTTTGTTGTACAATATTCACAAGACTTAAACCCAAGGTCCCTAAGAGTATTGTAAGGTTATCTCAATAGAAAGATCCCGGAAAAGTGGCGTTTTCGTATTAGTCGCAAGGCGGAAACTTAAGGAGTTCTTCAACTTTGAAGTTGGAACTTGAAGATGAGTTCTTCATAGGCTTCTAAGGAGTGCTTGGAGCAGATTGGAACATAAGGAAAGGAGCTAAGAATTGCTAAGGAGCGACTTTGAAACTTGGAAATATTAAGGGCTTGTAAAGGTATAATTCTTGTCGTTTTAGTAATTAAGATTACTTTTTTTTGTAGCTTTGGATATTAGCAAGCATGAGGTGTTTATATTATGAATTTGATAAGTGTTATGGATATTGGAACCCTAACCCGAAAACTAGTATGTTAGCCCTTAAGATTGTAATTCAAGTTGGTTACTAGTTTAGTCGTCACATGTTATATAAAGAAGGAATTATAATTGTTAAGTTGTTTTTGACTAAATAACATGTTTGACCCAAGAACTTGGATTGGAAAAGAATTGGAAGACTTTATGTTGTTGCACCTATTAGCCGAGAATGACATTGTATAATTGGATTGTATTGTGGACTAGTTGGTAGTAATTGTGGGGCGGAATTTTACACGTATTGTAAGGCGTGTAATCCCATTTGTATTTGCTGAATTGTTGAGCCTTAAATGTGGCGTTTGGTTATTGAATTCGGCCTTGAAAAAGGTGGCAAAGTATGTAGAAACAAAGGAAATGCTGCCCGATTTTCCGTAGAATTTAGTGACCTTGTACTTAGAATATTCTACGTTCGAAGCTAGAGGTTAATAGACGTTTTATGACCATCATAGGTTGAAGTACTACGAGTAGCGTATTCTACTTGAAGGGTGGAAAAGGCTAGCAAGGGTATAGTACTTTGGAGCTTTTTGCTTATTGTCGATAATCGTCGCGAGGTATGTGAACCTCTTCCTATCTTTTCTAGCATGATTGTTGTGAACTATGTAGTACGGTAGACGTACGTGTGCTAAATGAATTTTGGTTGGTTTAAAACATAAAGTGTTATAATAGCTTTATGGGAAGTTAGTTATAACGACTTTATGTAGGTAAAAGAATGGTTTGTTGTTTTTAAAAAAGATAAGAGACTTGACTTATATTTGACTTGATATGAAATGTGAAGAACTTTAATTGTGTTAAAAAGTGGTGAAACCTCATTCGTGAGAAATGAGTACTTTTTCTAAATAAAAGGAAAAGGAATAAGTTATATTGATTTCGGAAAATGGGAATAAGTATCGAACAAGTCATTGCAGCGTTAATAAAGGAAAAAGTAACGACAATTAATTATATTAAAACAAGTAGAAACCTCCATCTACATAGAAGTTAAGATAAGACGAAATTGTATTACATTTCCTAGATCATGGTTGCTTTAATAAGATCATTATAAACAAGTACAAATTTTCTTAAATTCCAAAGTAAGGAGCTTGATTTATAAAAGAGAGAGACTTGAGGAATTGAAGTGTTTTTGGTTTAAAAAGAAGGCATGGTTTTGTCTTAAAATTGGTTTAAAAAGAAGGCATGGTTTTGTCTTAAAATTGGTTTAAAAAGAAAGGCATGGGTTCGTCTTAAATTGGTTTAAAACATAAAGTGTTATAATAGCTTTATGGGAAGTTAGTTATAACGACTTTATGAAAACAAAAGAATGGTTTTATTATTGGATTTAAAAGGGGTAACTTGGCTTTAAAAGGAGAAGTGATTTGGTTTAAAAAGAAGGCACGGTATTGTCTTGGTTTATTCAAAAAGAAGGTATGGAAATTGTTTTGGTTTACTTAAAATAATAGTCACTCTATTTTGATACTACGGGTATCGTGTGACCTCTGTAAAAGAAATGGATCTTTTGAAAGAATTTAATGTACGTAGTACTTTAGGGTTAAAACCCGAATTGTTGGCATAAAATGGGAGTACTTGAGTTATATAAATAGTGAATCTATTTACATGTTAATGAAAGTCTAAGAGTATGTTAATTTGCCTATGCTAGTTGTGATAGCCTTTGGTGGTATTACTATGTTACCGCGTCTCTCGGTTGGAGGGCCGGCTGACTTGTTGTGAATTTATTGGGCGTCTGGCGGTGTGGAGGATTCCACGTATGCTTCCATTTTGTTTGATCTTGGCCATGCTTATCGATGAGGATGCGGGCACGCGACCAGATCGGGTTAGATTACCGGACGTTTCATGGGACGTACCGGCAGTGACGGAGGATTCCACGGGTATGCTTCCATTGTTATTATCACATGGACATGTCTACACCGATGAGGATTAGAGGCGTGCGGCCGTGCAAGTTAAACTCGGTATATTATTATTGTCACGTAGGCATGCTACACCGATGAGGGATTTCGGGGCATGTGACCATTACTATTATTCCATGGGCTAGCTCCCGCTGAAGACTGTCTGCGATGAGGATTAGGGGCATGGTATATACGATTATTACTCCATGGGCTAGCTCCCCATGAAGACCTGCACCTACGATGAGGGATGCCGAGGGCACATTATGGCCATGCTACACCGATGAGGAATTCTGGGGCATGCGGCCGCGTATTATATATATATATATTGTATATGTATGCGCAAGCGGTGAGGTAGGATGCCATGGCGGGTCACGTGGTTATATGTTACACCTACGGTGCCGTGTGGAGGATTCCACGAGCGGGGAGATATATATATGTATTGTATGTGTGTACGCCGATAGTGAGGTAGGATGACACGGGCGCGTCACATGATTATGATTTATGTCATTGTTATACCCCGTATTTCCAGAGTATGTACGTGAGGGCGTACGTATTATAATTTAAGCCTTAAGGATTGGCTAGTTTCGAATATTGTACACAACTACCGTTAGGAGTCGTTTTTAAATAAACGTTTCCACGACTTTTGTAGGAAAATTCCGGCTATGTCATTTATAATTTTTGCGGATTTTTCCAGAGACGAACATTTTGGACCAGCGGGAGGGTGACATGTGTCACCCTGCATTGGATGAAGTGGGCGGTAATGCTTGGCCGATTGGGTCTTGTGTAGTTGGTAGGATATTTTGTGCAAGTTGTGTGGTAGATGGATAAGGTACACATGGTGGAAATCTAGCCCTACACTTGCACCACACTTGTCTTCATCTTGGCCATTGGTTGGCCTTCACTTGACCTATAAATACCCCTTAGTTGATGAACTTTCTTCATCAAAATTGAGCAATCTACCTAAGTCTCAAAATACTCCCTCCCTCTTGTGGTTCTCGTCCAAAGCCTCTCCCCTCCTCCTAGTGGCCTTTGGCGAGAGCCCCCTCCCTGTGGTGTTTGGCGTGGGGTACCCACTGCCTAGTTGTCTCGTATAAATACCCCTTGTAGTGGTATAGAAATACTCTCTAGTATTGTTGTTATGTCCAAATACCTTGGCCCAAATACCTTGTAGTATTCCCAAGGTTACACTTATACTAGCCCAGAAATACCATTATACTTTCCCTCAGTCGCTAAAACGAAACCCTAAGTAAATCTTCACCCGTAGTTGAAGTTATAAGTAGAAGTTGGTTAGAACTTCTAAGGGTTGGTTGGAGCGGGTCGGAGCGCACGGAGTAGGAGCTAAACCTTGCTCAGGATCGACATATAAACTCGGATAATTTTGGGCTTATCGAGGTAAACACTCTTGACCTTCTATTGTAATTGGGAATTACATGTTGTAGGAATATATAGTTGAAGTATACTATATATAGAACTGATTATAATTGTGGCAATGTCTTTTGACTTAAGCCTGAATACTACTTATGGCAATGTCTTGCGACTTAAGCCTGAATTTAAAGAAGTGGCTGAATCAGAATTACATGGGGTATTCAGATGAGACTTGTGTAGTATTGTTGTGAGTAGAATTGTACATGTCCGGTTAGACGTACAAACCCCCCCTGGTTGGCTTGGTAGTCGGCCTCGTTAAAGGGGGAGATTAACGCTATTGGGGAGGTCTTTGCGAATTTTACGTAGAATATGGAACGATGAGATCTAGATGTTAATAAGCGCCTTGTGGCCTTATAGGTTGAAGTACTACGTGTGGGGCGTCTACGTGGCTTAAGGAGTAAGCGGTTTGAAGTACTTGAGCGTTTTGCTATTAGTCGGCACTCGTCGCGAGGTATGTGAACCTCTTCCTATCTCTTCTAGCATGATATGTGTGAACTATGTAGTACCAGACGCATACGTGTTAACGTGTTTGATTGTTTTTAAAACATAAAGTGTTATAACGGCTTTATGGGAAGTTGGTTATAATGACTTTATGTAGGTAAGAAAATACTTTATGGTTTTAAAAGGTAATCGATGTGAATTATAAGCGGCTAGTTATAATAAAGAACTTGATGTATTTCAAAAGAGTTATAAATCGTTTTGAAGGGAGAGTAACACTTGGTTTTAAAGGTTTTAAAAAGAGTTATACTAGCTTATGGAAAGTTAGGTATAATGTCTTAAGTAAGGTAAAGAAAATGGTTTACTGATGTTAGAAGTTAAAAGACTTGATCTTATAAGATAAGAGACTTAACTTATTTGTTTTAATGTGGATGTTTGTGTGAAACCTCATTCGTGAGTAATGAGTACTTGGTTTTATTTAAAGGGATAATGTTTTACTGATTTCGGAAATCAGAATGTGTATCGACAGACCACTGCAGCGTTAATAAAGGAGAATGTATTGAATAATGAAGTATTGTATTAAAACCAGTAGAAACCTCCATGCATGAAGCTAAGATGAGACAAAATGATATTACATATCCTAGATCATGGTTGCTTAATAAGATCGATTATAAACAAGAATAAACTACTCACATATAAGGCATACGTTTCTCAAATCATTAAAGGAGAATTATGTTTTAAAGGATTAAAACTAGGAACTACGAAACCTTTTCTAAAAATGAGAAACTTGAGCATTTGAAATTAGGCAAACTTGAACGTTTGGAAAATAAGGTTGTTACTTGATTTTACAAAGGAAAGCCTTTTGTTTACTTAACAATGTTCGTCACTCTATTTTTATACTACGGACATCGGGTGACTTTTATAAAAGGAATGGATCTCTTTAAAAGGAATTTAACGTCGTAGTACTTTAGGTTAAAACCCGGACTTTGGCATAAAATGGAAGTAACTTGAGTTGTGTAACTTGCCTATGCTTGTGTTGTGTAACTTGCCTATGCTTGTTGTTGCGTAACTTGCTTATGCTTGTGGTGATAGCCTTGGTTGTGCAAGAATGGTTATTTTATGGACTAGCTCTCCATGAGGTTTCTTCTTGTTCGGCCTTGGTCCCGGTGGTGGCTCGTACTTGCCGTCTCATGGCTGATTCGGCCTTGGTACTGTAGTCGACCCTCGCGCTTGCCCGTTCGGTGTAGTGACGAAGTCTCGTGTCTGACCTTGGTCCCGGTGGTCACCCTCGTACTTGCCCGGTCACTACGTGGCCGGCCTTGGTATCCGATGTCGGCTCGCACTTGCCGTGACGGCCGTGTTTGGTTGCATTATATTATTGGTACGGTCGGATCTGGTAGTTATACTTGTCCTATACGGTTTTTATGACACAGTGGGACACGTGTTCATGTATACTCCTTGGTATTGTCATATCATAAAGCTGCCGCGGTGAGGAAGAAATTCCACGCACAGTGATAATTTGGAGCGTGAGTCACGACTTGATGTAACTAGTTATATGTTATGTCTGTAGTTTGGTCATCATACATGTCTCCGCTTTATATAGACTATTATGATTTCATTTCTGATATTCTGATTTCACATACTTGGTACTGTTATCTCGACCTCCTGGGCTGCGTTCATGCCGCAGTAGAAGTACATTCGTGCCGATCCCGCTCTTAGGATCACCTTTCGCATTGGGAAGCCCGTTCCTTCGAGGCTTATCTTTTGGTATGTGTTCCCTGAGTTGTAGGTTCTTGTACATTCGTGGTATGGCGGGCCCCGTCGTCATAGTTGTTGTAAATCTTAGAGTGCAGTAGCCTTTGTGTGGGCGGGGTTTTGTAAAAGGTTTAAACTGCTCGTTTTGAAAGAGTTGTTTATATATATTTTATTGGAAGGTAACCGTTTGGTTGCTGTTTTATTATCTTGTCTCATGTTCATGTTTAAGTTTTTATTTCCGCTGGTTTTCTCGATGTTGTATCACTAGGGTGCCCGGTAAGGCACCATCACGGCCCGGATCGGTCGTGTGATCATAGATCGCGATGAGGAAGGAGTTCCGCGGGCACGATGACTTTGAGGGCGTAAGTCCCTGACTTGACATGACTGTTTATACATTATGTACTGCAGTTTGGTTATCATACATGTCTCCTGTTTTATATAGACTATTATGATTTCATTCTGATATTTTTGATTTCACATACTTGGTACTGTTATCGACCTCGCCCGGGCTGCGTTATCTGCAGTGTAGGTACACTGATTGTTGATCCTCGCTCATAGGATCACGATTGACGTTGGAAGCTCCGTTTCTCCGGAGGCTTATCTTTTGGTATGTTTCCCTGAGTTGTAGGTCCTTGTACATTGAGGGGTATGGCGGGGCCCTGTCCCGTCGTTGTTGTCATAAAACTCTTAGAGGTCTGTAGTACTGTTGTGGGAAGGGTTTTGTAAAAGGATATAACTGTTCAAGTTTTTATGTATATATACAGAAAGGTGACCATTTTGGTTAGCCTGTTTTCTTATATTTCATTATTTCATGTCTTTGAGTTTTTATTTCCGCTGGTTTTTCTCTGATGTATTATCACTAGGGTGCCCGGGGTAAGGCACCAGTCGCGGGCCCGAGGTCGGGTCGTGACACAAATGGACCCTTCCCCTCACGAAGAGTCGTATCACGATACCGGGTCATACTCGGATCCTCAAACTGTCGCCTCTTCACCTCCTCGACGATGGAAGACTCGGCAACCTCTCGAACCCGAACCCCACTACTATCAGAATTGTCACGACCCGAACCCGGGCCCGCAACTGGTGCCTTACCCCGGGCACCCTAGTAATACAACATCAGAGAAAATCAGTGGAAATAAAAACATACACATGAAACAAGATATACAATGAAAAAAACAGGCTAACCAAAACGGTTACCTTCCTGAATATATAAATAAAAACTTGAACAATTACATCCCTTTTACAAACTCTGCCCACAACAGTACTACAGACCTCTAAGAATGTTATAACAATAACGACGGGATAGGGCCCCGCCATACCCCTGAATGTAAGTATCTACAACAACAGAGGACTATTCCAAAGATAAGCCTCCGGAGGAACGGAGCTTCCCAAAACGCTGAACTGTGATCCTAAGAGCGAGGATCGACGACTGGTGTACCTCTACCTGCGGTATGAACGCAGCCCCCCGAAAGAGGTCAGTACAACAGGTACCAAGTATGTGAAACTGAAAATACTGTAAATGAAATCATAATAGTCTATATAAAACAGAAGACATATATGATAACAAATTTACGATACACAATATGTAAGCAGTCATGTCAAGTCAGGGACTCACGCCCTTAAAGTCATTACTCAAATATAACCATGGGTCTCATGCCCACAATATCAATCATGCCCGTGGAATTCCTTCCTCACTGCAGGCAGTCCATGATATAAAAGCACCAAGGAATACTGTTATACCCCGTATTTCCAGAGTATGTACGTGAGGGCGTACGTACAAAAGTTTTTAGCCTTAAGTAGGCATTAGAGACGAAATTTGTACACAGCTACCAAAAAGAATTGTTTTCCGACGAAACGTTTTCCAAACTTTGCGAAGGGAAAAATACGGCTATGTCATTTATTATTTTTGCGGATTTTTCTGAGAGATAAAATATTTTGGACCAACGAGAGGGTGACACTGTCACCCTCAAGTGGACGGCAAATTGAGGCTCTTGGCACGTTTTTTGTGCCTTTCTTTTGGTCAAGGGTTAGGTAGGATATTTTGTGTAGTAGATGGATAAGGACACATGGATAAATCCTCACCCTACACTTGCACACCACTTGTCTTGATCTTGTCCATTGGTTGGCCTATAAATACCCCTCTAATGCAAGACATTTCTTCATCCACACTTGTAAAAATCCAAGGAAAAAATCCCTCTCCCTCCCTCTTAAACCTCTCGTCCAAATCACCCCTCCCCTTGAGGCCCGCCGAGAAGTACCCCTACCTTGAAGCTCTCGTAAAATACCCCTCCCCCCCTTGGTAGAAAAATACTCTCCAAGTATTGTTATTATTCCAAAATACCTTGGCCCATATACCTTATAGTATTCCAAGGTTACACCTATACTAAAAGCCCAGAAATACTATTATACTTCCCTTCAGTCACAAAAACGAAACCCTAAGGAAAATCTTCACAGTTGGTTGAAGTATTAAGAAGAAGTTGCGTAGAACTTCTAAGGGTTGTTTGGAGCGGGTTGGAGCGTTCAGAATAGGAGCTAAACGTTGCTCAGGATCGACATTAAAACTTGGATAATTTTGGGCTTATCGAGGTAAATACTTTTGTCCTTCTATTGTAATTGGGAATTACATACTGTAGTAGTATAGAAATGAATATTAGATTCATAGAAGGGTATTACAGAAGAGAATAGAACTGTAATAGAAGGATATTACAGAAAAGAATTGAACTGAAATCACATCAGAAGAATATTAAAGAAGAAGAAGACTTACATAGATTGTATTCTGAGAATTGGATAGTTTGACGGGTAGGGAAGTGCTGCCCAATTTTCCGTAGAATAAGGAATCTGTATCTAGAATTATTCTACAGAGTAGTCTAGACGTTGATAGACTTGTATGACCGTTATAGGTTGAAGTACTGCGAGTAGCGTATTCTACTCGAAGGGTGGAAAGGGCTAGCCAGATTACAGTACTTTGGAGCTATTTGCTAATAGTCGATAATCGTCGCGAGGTATGTGATTCTTCCTATCTTCTTGAGCATGATAGTTTAAAAGAGTATATATAGTACGGTAGACGTACGTGTGTTAACTGAGCATGGTTTTACTTGATGTCTTCTGACTTGAGTTTTAAATAATAAGAATCTTGAAGTATTTCAAAAAGAATTAAGAATCGTTTTGAAAGAAGAGTAATACTTGGTTTTAAAAGTTTAAGAGTTATACTAGCTTTATGGGAAGTTAGGTATAACGACTTAAGAGTAATAAAAAGAATGGGTTATTGATTTTAGAAGTTAAGAGACTTGATCTCAAAAGATAAGAGGCTTGACTTAATTGAATTGATATGAATTTTGTTAAAAAGTGTGAAACCTCATTCGTGAGTAATGAGTACTTGTTTTTTAAAAGAATAATGTTTTACTGATTCGGAAATGAGAATAAGTATCGAACGAACCACTGCAGCGTTAATAAAGGAAAATGTATTGACAAATAAGTAATTATATTCAAACCAGTAGAAACCTCCATCTGCATAGAAGCTAAGATGAGACAAAATGATATTACATTTCCTAGATCATGGCTGCTTTAATAAGATTGTTATAAACAAGAATAACCTACTCACACATAAGGCATTTATTACTCAACTGTTTTAAAAAGAGAATTATGTTATTAAAAGATTAAGACTATGAACTATGAAACCTTTCGAAAATAAGAAATGTGAATATTTGAAATTAGGCAAACTTGAACTTTTGGAAAAGAATGTTGTTACTTGACTTCAAGAAGGAAAGTGTTTTGGTTTAAAAAGAAGGGCATAATGTTACCTTAGTTGTTTTAAAAGGAACATATGGTATTATCTTAATCTATCTTAAAAGAGCGTTTAGATGTTAGGGCCACACGACACCGCGTTCATGGGATGAACCGGGAATGTATTTCACCTGATTCGATACCTAGTCCATGTGCGATTTCTATCGAGTCCCATGAGATGGGCCGAGACATGTGCGATTTCTATCGAGTCCCATGAGATGGGCCGAGACATGTGCGATTTCTATCGAGTCCCATGAGATGGGCCGAGACATGTGCGATTTCTATCGAGTCCCATGAGATGGGCCGAGACATGTTACACGTATCACCTAACTTATACCTAGACTGCCGGCAGTGAGGAAGGAGTTCCACGGGCATGAGGGATGACTTTAAGGGCGTGAGTCCCTGACTTGACATGACTGTTTTTATGTTGCGAACTGTAGTTTTGTTATCATACATGTCTCCTGTTTTATTTTAGACTGTTATGATTTCATTTACAGTATTTTTCAGTTTCACATACTTGGTACCTGTTGTACTGACCTCCTTCGGGGGGCTGCGTTCATGCCGCAGGTAGAGGTACACCGGTTGTTGATCCTCGCTCATAGGATCACAGTTCAGCGTATTGGGAAGCCCCGTTTCTCCGGAGGCTTATCTTTTGGTATGTTTCCCTGAGTTGTAGGTTCTTGTACATACAGGGGTATGGCGGGGCCCTGTCCCGTCATAGTTGTTGTTACATTCTTAGAGGTCTGTAGTACTGTTGTGGGCAGGGTTGTAAAGGATGTAACTGTTCAAAAAAATTATGTATATATATGCAAGAAGGCAACCGTTTTGGTTGGCCTGTTTTATTATCTTATCTCTTGTTTCATATCTGTATGTTTTATATTCCGCTGATTTCTCTGATGTATGACTACTTGGGTGCCCGGGTAAGGCACCAGTCACGGGCCCCGGAACGGGTCGTGACAAATACACATGAACACCAGGTCCCACCTGTGTCATAATAAAACCGTACGGGGTAAGTACGAAGGCATAGCCGACTACTAACACCCACAGTACCAATAATGCCATAAACTGTATCAAGAGGTCTTTCTAGACCGCGCCACATGATCGAAGCTGGCTATTCGCCCTCAGTATCAATGTGCGCGTCTAATCCTGGAACTCTCGCAGTTCCGCATAGGCCACACATAGGCCCGCATGAGGTATTCCTCGCATCGCAGGGCAGCTAACCCTCGACATCGTCCTGGACTCTCGTAGTCCGCATGGCCACATAGACCGCATGAGGTAATTACCCCGCACACTAACCTGGAACTCTCGTAGCTCCGCATAGGTCCCCTGGACCCGCATGAGGCATCCCTCGCATCGGGGGGCAGCTTAACCCCCGGTATATCATGTCAAGAGGTGAGTGATATAATACTAACATAACGGCTTATCGTTAAACAACATAAGCACAACAAGGGAAACCCCCTTACACAAACATCACAAGACACTAACACACGTAGCATCCTAACATGTTTACTTATCAAACCATCTTACTACACTTTCCAGAAATCAATACAAGACTTTCATAAACAAATAAGTAAACCGTTCCTTCTATCTTCCTTAAGTCTTTATACCGAACTTCCCATAAAGCTAGTATAACACTTAAGCTTTTGAAAGCAAGTATTTCTTTTCTTTCAAAAATGGTTAATAACTCTTTTGAAATACTTCAAGATTCTTATTATTTAAAACTCAAGTCAAAAGACATCAAAGTAAAACCAAAACAATTTCCATACCTTCTTTTAAAACAAAGGCACTTTTCCTTTAAAAGTCAAGTAGCAATATACGTTTTAAACCAAGTGTCTTACTCTTTTGAAAACAAGTAACATATCAAGTTACTTCTCCTTTCCCAAAATCAAGTTGTTTATAAGTCAAGTTATCATTTTAAATCCAATGATAAAACCGTTCTTATTTTCGAAATCAAAATAACTTTATTCTTTAAAAGACCACACACCCATTACTCACGAGTGAGGTTTTACAACTTTTTAACATAATTCAAGTCCTTAATATTTCATAACAAGTCACTTAACTTTGGAATCAAGTCAAGGACACAAAAGGAAAATCAACTTCCTTTAAACACCCGTGCGTCTACCGCACTAAATATATTTCACCAATATCATGCTAGAAAGGATAGGAAGAGGTTCACATACCTCGCGACGATTATCGACAATAAGCAAAACGCTCCAAAGTACTCTAACCTTGCTCGCCTTTTTCCACCCTTCAAGTAGAATACGCTACTCGTAGTACTTCAACCTATAAAGGCCACAAAACGTCTATCAACCTCTAGATCTCTTCGTAAAATAATTCTAGATACAAGATTCCTTATTCTATGGAAAATTCGCGACACCTCCGCAACCACATAATTCTCCTCCTCCAACGAGGCCTGTTACCAAACCAATAATCCCAGGGGGGTTACACGTCTAACCGGACGTGTACAATTATACCCAACAATAATACTACAAGTCTACTGTAAATACAGTCGTATGTAAATACAGTTCAATTCTTTTCCATAATCATTCTACATATAGTATACTCAATTATACATTACTACAACATGTAATATCCAATTACAATAGGGGGATAAAGATCATTACCTCGATAAGCCCAAAATTATCCAAGATTATATGTCGATCCTGAGCAACGTTTAGCTCCAAATCCTTACGCTCCAACCCGCTCCAAGCAACCCTTAGAAGTTTCTAAACAACTTCTCTTAACACTTCAACCAAGCTTATGAAGATTTTCTAGGGTTTCATTTTGCGACTATTGGAATAAAGTAGTATTTCCGGGCTCCTAGTATTGAAATAACTTTGGAATACTACTAGGGATACTAGGCCAAGGTATTTGGGATTATACAATAATACCCAAAGTATTTTCTACTCAAGTGGGGGAAGGGGGACGAAAACAACTACAAAGGGGAGGGGAGTATTTTGCCTTGGAAGCTTAAGTGTGGGATGAAAATTGTCTTCAACCTAAGGGGGTATATATAGAAGAATCAAGGGTCAAGATTAATGCAAGTGGGTGGTGAGGATGGGTACATGTGTGTGGGTAGTTGGCCAACCAAGTGTTCACCACAAAAATGGGACAAGTGGCTTGCCACTTGTCCCCACTAAAAAACGTCCAAGTGGCACTCTTTCGGCCATGGGGCCACATGGGGGTGACACGTGTCGCCCCCTACTCGTCCAAAATATTTCATCTTCCGAAAATATCCGCAATGCCAAAAATCCGAAAAAAAAAAAAGTGGGCCCCACAAATCGTAAATTCCTCCCGTGGGCCCCACGTGACCAATTTCGGAAATAAAATTCCATAATTCTCAAATATTCCAAAAAGTCCGAATACCTAATCTGGGAATCCAATTCCCATTAATGAACCTTTTTCCTTCACAAGATCCGAAAACTTTTCCGTCGAAAAATCACATCTTTCATCCTTTCCAATTTTAATGTCGTATTTACGTACGTACGTCCTCATATACATATTCTGGAACTACGGGGTGTAACAAGAATCAATCAACCGGACTCCAAGGCTCGCTAGCTGATGTAACTCGCGGACCATGCCCCTTCTCTCTGGCTGCACCTCTGATAGACTACCCATCGACCTACGACTAAGGCGTACGCACTACATTGGCCTTCCCTGGGTGGTATAGGATATCGACATCATAATCCTTGAGTAGCTCTAACTACCGTCTCTGTCGTAAGTTCAGCTCCCTCTGGCTGAAGATATACTGGAGGCTCTTGTGGTCTGTGTAAATATCCACATGGACTCCATACAAATAATGTCTCCAGATCTTCAAGGCGTGAATCACCGCTGCCAACTCTAAGTCATGTGTGGGGTAGTTCTTCTCATGCTTCTTGAGCTGTCGAGATGCATAAGCTATAACCTTGCCCTTCTGCATCAACACACATCCCAGCCTGATGCCCGACGCATCACAATAAACCACATAGCCGTCTGGACCCTCTGGAAGAGTAAGAACTGGGGCGGTCGTCAACCTCTTCTTCAGTAACTGGAAGCCCTCCTCACAAGCATCCGTCCACTGAAACTTAGCTGCCTTCTGAGTTAGCTTAGTCAAGGGTGCTGAAATAGAAGCAAACTTCTCTACGAACCTCCGATAATACCCTGCAAGGCCCAGGAAGCTGCGTACCTCTGTCGGTGTAGTAGGTCTAGGCCAAGTCTTGACTGCCTCGATCTTTGCCGTATCCACCCGAATACCATCGGCCCCGACAATGTGCCCTAAGAACGCCACCGAAGTCAACCAAAACTAACACTTCGAAAACTTGGCATACTGGCCGGTCCCGAGAACTCAAAGACCGTCGCCAAATGATCCGCATGCTCCTGCTCTGAGCGAGAATAAACCAAGATGTCATCAATGAATACTATCACAAACGTATCCAAAAATGGCTTGAACACTTGGTTCATCAAATCAATAAATATTGCCGGAGCATTGGTCAAGCCGAAAGACATGACCCTGAACTCATAGTGCCCGTACCGGGTCCGGAATGCAGTCCTAGGGACATCCGTCTCCCTAACTCGCACCTGATGGTAACCAGATCGCAGGTCTATCTTGGAGAAACATCTCGCACCCTGCAACTGGTCGAACAAATCGTCAATCCTAGGGAGGGGGTATCTGTTCTTAATAGTCACCTTGTTCAGCTGCCTGTAATCAACACACATACGCAGCGTCCCATCCTTCTTCTTCACGAACAATACCGGCGCTCCCCAGGGAGAAACACTAGGCCTGATGAAGCCCTTCTCCAGCAAATCTCTCAGCTGGTCCTTCAACTCTCTCAACTCTGCAGGTGCCATTCTGTATGGCGGAATGGATATAGGTCGAGTATCAGGCAGAATGTCAATGCAAAACTCTATCTCCCTCTCAGGAGGGATACCCGGGAGGTCGTCTGGAAACACATCTGGGAACTCTCTGACTACTGGAACTGAATGAAGGTCTGGTATCTCGGCCTCAGTATCAAATACCCGAATGAGATGGTAGATATACCCCTTCTGCACCATCTTCCTGGCCTTGAGGTAAGAAATAAACCTACCCCTCGGCGACACAGTGTTCCCCTCCCACTCAATAACCGGCTCCCCAAGAAACTGGAACCGTACCACTCTCTCCCTACAGTCTACATTGGCATAGCAAGAAGCTAACCAATCCATACCCATGATCACATCAAAATCGGTCATATCCAACTCTATCAAGTCGGCTAGGGTATGACGACTGCATATAGCCACCGGGCAAGCCCTATATACCCGCTCAGCTACCACCGAATCACCCACTGGCGTAACTACCTCAAAAGGGTCTATGGACTCAGGCTCTATCCATATCCTACTAGCAATAAGGGGAGATATATATGACAAGGCATACACGTCACAACAAGAAACTGATAAGGTACCTGTGACCACATCCGGTGACGCCTCCTGGTCCTGGCGGCTGGACATGACATAAATGCGGTTCTGAGGACCGCTGGAACTGGGACCCGAGCCACGACCTCTGCCGCGACCTGCTGGTCCATGAGTACCACCGCCTCGGCGAGTAATCGGGAGATGAAGACCCGGCAAAAGACCCTGTAGGCTGACCCCTACCATCTGCGATGCCCCTGGTCGGACAAACTCTCGCAAAGTGACCCGGCTGGCCGCAAGTGTAACAAGCTCCCGGAGTAGTACCGCAACTCCCGTAATGAGATCTACCGCATCGGCCACACTGAGAGGGGGTGGTATCGATCAGTTAGCACCTCTGCTACCCTGGAAGTCCGAAGTCCTGGGGCCCTGACCTTCCCCTGAATACCCTGGTTGTCCTGAAGACGGTGTAAGAGTGCTCTGAGCTAGCTGTGGTGCAAATCTAGTCTGCTGCTGAGACCGTCCGCCATGAGAGCTACCAAAAGACCCTGCCGTCCTGGCCTTCTTCTGCTGCTGATATCTGTCAACCCGTCGGCCTCTACGCTCCTCACATCCCAGTGCATAAGCCTGCATGCGGGCAATGTCCATGCCTGGCTGAAGTGCTACACCCGAGCAAGCCTCTGCCAAATAGTCATCTAGCCCCGTGACGTAGCGGTGCACTCGATCCTCTATGTCTGCTACTAACGCAGGGACATATCGAGCCAAGGAGTCGAATTCCACGTTGTACTCCCGAATCGTACGCCCTCTCTGTCTCAGCATCAAAAATCTGTCGGCCCGTGCCCTCCTCATCTGTGGCGGCAAGAAATGGTCAAGGAATGCCTCAGAGAACTCGTCCCATACTGCTGGAGGCGCATGCTCTCCCCGGGACAGCTCCCACGAATCAAACCAGTCGACTGTGGTATCACGCAGCCGATGCGAACCTAAGACTACTGACTCGGTCTCCGAAGCCTTGATCACTCTCATGATCTGCTGTAACTGTCGGATGAACTCCTGCGGATCATCCTCAGGCCTCAACCCGTAGAACTCTGGCTGGCTGCAACTCAGAAAATCCCATAGTCTCAAACTATCCGACCTCGGGTGAACCACGGGTACTATCGAATCACTGATCCGGCCTATCCTCATGTCTGGCCACGATCCTGGCTAATCGCCATCTCCTGTAACACATCTCTCTGCTCCAGTGTGGGATCGAGGCGCAGTCTTGTGGTCTCGTGAGCCTCTGCCGCGGCTCTAAATTCTGAAGTGGTGGCGTCGTGGAACTTCGCCGTCTGTAGCACCACCTCGTAAGGATCGGGCTCGTGCCTCGTGGTCCTCTCGTCCTACTAGCGACTCCTCACCGCCTTGCCTTCTGGGCCGGGTTGCCTTGCGTGGAGGCATAATCGTACATAAGAATGTGTTAGAAAGAGTCCAACTTATAACATAGCTCTAAGGCACGATCTCAGAGTGAGAAGAATGGAAACCAATCCTAAATATCCTTCAACCTCCTGATTATTGGTGTGGTGCACAACACACCGATAATCAAGACTACTAGATACGGTGCATAGACACTTTCCAGGATTAATCGCTCGATACCACTTTTGTCACGACCCGATCCGGGCGTGGCGTGCCTTATCCGACACCCAAGTAGATATACATCGAGTAACCAGGAATATAAAAACAAAGACATGAGATAAAGAGTAAAATGAAAACATCTATCCTGAGAAAAGTTGCCTTACGGCATGTATATACATATCAAGTCCGATTCTTGTTACACCCGTAGTTCGTGGTATGTATGTGAGGGCGTGCGTGCGAGAATCTGGCGGAATATTGGAAAGAAAGAAAGATGTGATTTTTCGACGGAAAAGTTTCCGGGTTTTGTGAAGGAAAAAAGTTCGTTAATGGGAATTGGATTCCCAGATTTGGTATTTGGAATTCTTGGATTATATTAGAATTTTGGGATTTTATTTTCGAAAATGGTCACGTGGGGCCCACGGGAGAAATTTACGGTTTTGTGGGGCCCACTTTGTTTTTGAGATTTTCGGTATTTTGGATATTTTCGGAAGATGAAATATTTTGGACGAGTAGGGGGGCGACACGTGTAACCCCCATGTGGCACCTTGGCCGAAATGGTGGGACAAGTGTCTTGCCACTTGTCCCCTTGGCCGAAATGGCCATGGCACTTGGCACCATTTTCGTTGGTCATGTGGTGTGGTGGGACCCACACACACATGGCCCAATCTAGACCACACACTTGCATAGATCTTGACCCTTGAATTCTCTATAAATACCCCCTTAGTGCAAGAGTAATTTCATCCCTCACTTAAGTCTTCCAAGGCAAAATATCCCCCTCCCTTTGTAGTATTTTCGTCCCCCTCCCCCACTTGTGTATAAAATACTTCAAGTATTGTAGTATAATCCCAAATACCTTAGCCTAGTATCTCTAGTTGTATTCCAAAGTTATTTCAATACTAGGAGCCCGGAAATACCACTTTATTCCAATAGTCGCAAAATGAAACCCTAGAAAATCTTCATAGCTTAGATGAAGTGTTAGAGAAGTTGTTTAGAAAATTCTAAGGGTTGCTTGGAGCGGGTTGGAGCGTAAGGAATTGGAGCTAAACGTTGCTCAGGATCGACTTATAATCTTGGATAATTTTGGACTTATCGAGGTAATGATCTATGTCCCTCTATTGTAATTGGATATTACATATTGTAGTAGTTTAGAATTGAGTATAAGATATATTGGAAGGATGATTATAAAGAATTGAATCAGACTTACATTGACCGTATTTGATGAACTTGTGTAGTATTATTGTGAGGCAGTATTGTACACGTCCGGTTAGACGTGTAATCCCCTTGGAGTTGTTGGCTTGGTAGCAGGCCTTGTTAGGGGGAGATTATTTATGTGATTGCGAGGGGGAGGTGCTGCCGAATTTTTCGTAGAATAAGGAACTGTTTACTTAGAATATGCTACGACGAGAACTAGACGTTGATAGATATATTGTGGTTATTATAGGTGGTGGATCTTCTGCGCGCGGCATACTCGACTTGGCTTGTGGTCTAAGCCGGAGAGGTATGTGATTCTTCCTATACTCTTGAGCATGATTGTTGTGAACTATATAGTACGGTAGACGTACGTGTATGAAATGAATTTTGTTTGTTTAAAACATAAAGTGTTATAATGGCTTTATGGGAAGTTAGTTATAACGACTTTATGAAGATAAAAGAAAGATTTGATTTTGAAAGCCAAACGACTTGATTTCGGAAAAGGAGAAGTAACTTGATTTAAGTATAGGTTACTTGTTTTGAAAAGAGTAAGTTATTTGGGTTTTAAAAGAATACTTGATGTTGTTTTAAAAGAAAAGCACTTGGTTTAAAAAGTATAGAGTACTTGATTTTAAAGGTCTTGTAAAGATTTTTACGAAGGTGAAGTAATTTGGTTTGAAAAGAAAACGTGTTTTTGATACTACGAGTATTGGTATCGTGTGGCTTTTACATAAAAAGAGGTCTTTTTGAAAGAATGAAAGTATGTAGTATTTTGGGGTTTAAACCCGAATTTTTGATATAAAATGAAAGTACGTTGAACTTGCCTATGCTTGTTGTGATAGCCTTTGATGTGCAAGTATTTTGTTTCTGTGCTACCGTGTCTCTCGGGGAGGGCCGGCTATCTGATTGATTGCTTGGACATACTGACACGTTGGATGGTCCACGAGTATGCGTCTACTTTGAGTATTATCTGGTTATTTCTTTTGGACATACTGACACGTTGGATGGTTCACGAGTATGCGTCCACTTTGAGTATTATCTTGTTATTTCCTTTGGACATACTAACACGATGGATGGTCCACGGGTATGCGTCCAGTAGGATGGTTTCATGGCCATGCTTATACCGAGGTAAGATGTCGGGGCATGCAGTCATTGTGAGGATTTTGTTATTAGTCCATGGACCGCTAATCCATGAAGCTTGCCGCGGTGACGAGCGATCATGGGCTTGATTTGTACATGTGGTTACAGGCACACTTTAGATACTTGTCCTGGTCATTTCTCGTGTATCGGCAGGCTCTGGTAGATAGCTTAAGATACTTGCCTCGGTCATATCTCGTGAGACGGTAGGCTAGGGTACGTTAGCTTAAGATAATTTCCTCGGCCAGTTGCGTGGCTAGCTTTTGGAACTGGTAGTTGGCTTCCGTACCTTGCCCGTGAAGTTTTATGACTAGCTTTTGGAACTGGTAGTTGGCTATTCTACTTGGCCCGATCGGTTTGATGACGCAGACAGGATCTAGTGTTCAGGTTCACATATGGGTGTGGTTTTACATCATGTACTGCCGATAGTGAGGAATGAGTTCCACGGGAATGATTGATATTATGGGCGTGAGACCCATAGTTATGTGTGAGTGATTATTCTGGGGATATGCGTCCCCTTAATTGACATAACTGTTTACTTATTGCGAAATGGTTTTATAAAATGATGAAATGTGATTTCATTACAGTATTTTCAGTTTCACATACTTGGTACCAATTGTACTGACCTCCTTCGGGGGGCTGCGTTCATGCCGCAGGTAGAGGTACACCGGTTGTTGATCCTCGCTCATAGGATCGCAGTTCAGCGTTGGAAGCTCCGTTTCTCCGGAGGCTTATCTTTTGGTATAATCCCTTGTCATTGTAGGTACTCGTACATTCAGGGGTATGGCGGGGCCCTGTCCCGTCATAGTTGTTGTTACATTCTTAGAGGTCTGTAGTACTGTTGTGTGCAGGGTTTGTAAAGGATTGTAACTGTCGGTTTTATGTATATACATGAAGGTGACCGTTTTGGTTAGCTTGTTTTCTTATGTTGTCTCTTGTTTCCTGTTTAAATTTTATTTCCGCTGATTTTCTCTGATGATGTTATCACTAGGGTTCCCGGGGTAAGGCACCAGTCGCGGGCCCGAGATCGGGTCATGACAAAAGTGGTATCAGAGCAGTTAATCCTCGGAAAGTGTCTACAGACCGTATCTAGTAGAGTCTTGATTATCGGCGTGTTGTGCACCACACCTATAATCAGGAGGCTATGGGATATTTAGGATTGGTTTCTATTCTTCTCACTCTGAGATCGTGCCTTAGAGCTGTGTTGTAAGTTGGACTCCTTCTGACGTATTCTTTTATGCCAGTCATGCCTATGCGCAAGGCAACCAGGGCCCAGAAGGGCAAGGCAGCAGAGGGAGCTGCGAGTAGAGCACGGAGGGTTACGTGGCAGGCCCAATCATCACCCGGTGGTGCTTCATTCGGGAGTTCGCGGCGTCGCCGCATCAGAGTTTAGCACAGCGGCAGCAGTTCCTACTGCGGCCATGATATTTGAACCTTCAGTTCCACGACCAGGAGCAGAAAATATGGATTGCAAAGAGACGGCCCTGTTACTAGCTAGGGATTTAGCAACCAGAGAGTATATAATGTACCGATTTATCACGGGTCTTGATGATTATCTAAAGAAGGGTTGTGCAAGAGTAGCTCTTAAGTCAGGAATGAACATGGCCTGCGTTGGGCTTATCATGCTTGTGGCGGAGCACGTGAGATCGACGGATTAACGAGTGGCGAGAAGAGGCGATCGGCGAGAGTCCTTTGGTAACTTTCAAGGCGAACCGCCTCAGCAGCAGACTAGATATGCGCCTCCGCCAGTGCAGAGTGGTCCTCCACAGGCTTCAGGACGTTCGGGGTATGCATGAGTTGGTCAGAGCTCCAGGGCTTCTGGTTCACAGATATACATAGGTTCTAGCCAGCCGGATTCAGTTTTCCCTCAGTGTTCACGATGTGGCAGGCGTCATCCCGGGGAATGTCGTCTTTTTGTTGGTGCTTGTTTTTACTGCGGTCGTCAGGGCCATGTGAGGAGAGAATGTCCTAGTAGGAGGGATACATGTAGGAGGGCTCAGCCTACCGGGTTAGTTGGGGATTCAGTGGTTCGGAGAGGAAGGGGTGTTAGCCAGAAGAGGACACCCCCACCTCGGTGTGGCCGTTGTGGTAGGTGTCATTGTGGGGAGTGTCGTACTACTTCGGCAGCTTGTTATGCATGCGGCCAGCAGGGCCATTTTGCGAGAAATTGTCCGATCGGGGGTACCACGGATGTAGAGACTCAGCCTTCAGGATCAGTGGCTAGTTCATCACCTTCTCTAGCTATGCACCCAACAGAGCAGGATTATGATTAGAGCGACTAAGGGGAAGTGAAGGAGTAGATACAGGTATATCCTTAACCCTCTAGAGATTAGTATGTGTGATAAGATGTGTATATTTTAAGTGTTATGTACAGATAGCATTGTGTTAATTGTGATTAGAAAACATGGTTAGTGAAAAGGTAAGATTGGGGACAGGGAAATTGTGAGCCTTAGAATATTATACGTGGAGACCTTAGATGCGAGGCCGTCTTGAGTAAAAGATTTTGTTTACGATTGACCTTTGTCGGAGTGCATAGTATACGTGGGGCATAATTGTGTGATAAGTCCCTGAGTGGTGTGAATTATAAGAGGGTAGTTGAGCTAAGAAGACCACTAGGTTTTCATAACTTGATTAGTGAGATTGTTCCGGATCGGGGAACAAGAGCTTGGCGCGATAAATGGGTCGGGTTGAGGCAAGGTCGCGGGTCAACCCGCATCCCGGATTGGGGTGGGGTCAATTTGTGGTGGTCCCGCTTTTTGATAGGGTCACGAGGGTGCTAGGCCCAAGTCTAGGTAGACATCATACGGGTTCGTGGATGCGTTCGACAAGAATCGGATCGTGAAGGCCGGGAATGGCCTTAGAGTAAATTGAAGCTGGTGGGAGCTTTTGTGAGATTAGAAATGATTCCTCGTTGGCTTGGATTTGAGTTTTGCGCACATGTTATATTCTGGCCATTGGTGGCATGATCGGTTTTGTAAGTGTAGTAGTGGAGATTATACCGGCGCACGTATATTTAGAGACTTAGAAGGAACATTCGGGATGAATGTTTCTAAGGGGGGAAGAATGTTACACCCCGTAGTTCCAGGGTATGTATGTGAGCACGTACGTACGAGAATACGCCAGTAATATTGGAAAGAAAGAAAGATGTGATTTTTCGACGGAAAAGTTTCCGGGTTTTGTGAAGGAAAAAGGTTCGTTAATGGGAATTGGATTCCAGATTTGGTATTTGGACTTCTTGGATTATATTAGAATTTTGGGATTTTATTTTCGAAAATGGTCACGTGGGGCCTACGGGAGAAATTTATGGTTTTGTGGGGCCCACTTTGTTTTTGAGATTTTCGGTATTTTGGATATTTTCGGAAGATGAAATATTTTGGACGAGTAGGGGGGCGACACGTGTCACCCCATGTGGCACCTTGGCCGAAATGGTGGGACAAGTGTCTTGCCACTTGTCCCCTTGGCCGAATTGGCCATGGCACTTGGCACCATTTTCGTTGGCCATGTGGTGTGGTGGGACCCACACACACATGGCCCAATCTAGACCACACACTTGCATAATCTTGACCCTTGAATTCTCTATAAATACCCCCTTAGTGCAAGAGTAATTTCATCCCTCACTTAAGTCTTCCAAGGCAAAATATCCCCCTCCCTTTGTAGTATTTTCGTCCCCCTCCCCCACTTGTGTAGAAAATACTTCAAGTATTGTAGTATAATCCCAAATACCTTAGCCTAGTATCTCTAGTTGTATTCCAAAGTTATTTCAATACTAGGAGCCCGGAAATACCACTTTATTCCAATAGTCGCAAAATGAAACCCTAGAAAATCTTCATAGCTTAGATGAAGTGTTAGAGAAGTTGTTTAGAAACTTCTAATGGTTGCTTGCAGCTGGTTGGAGCGTAAGGAATTGGAGCTAAACGTTGCTCAGGATCGACTTATAATCTTGGATAATTTTGGGCTTATCGAGGTAATGATCTATGTCCCCCTATTGTAATTGGATATTACATATTGTAGTAGTTTAGAATTGAGTATAAGATATATTGGAAGGATGATTATAAAGAATTGAACTGTACTTACATTGGACTGTATTTATAGTAGACTTGTGTAGTATTATTGTGAGGCGATGTGTACGTCAGGTTAGACGTGTAATCCCCTTGGAGTTGTTGGCTTGGTAGCAGGCCTTGTTAGGGGGAGGTTATTTATGTGATTGCGGGGGGGGGGGGGGAGGTGATGTCGAATTTTCCGTAGAATAAGGAATTGTTTACTTAGAATATGCTACGAAGAGAACTAGACGTTGATAGATATATTGTGGTTATTATAGGTGGATCTTCTGCGCGCGGCATACTCGACTTGGCTTGTGGTTTAAGCCGAAGAGGTATGTGATTCTTCCTATACTCTTGAGCATGATTGTTGTGAACTATATAGTACGGTAGACGTACGTGTATGAAATGAATTTTGTTTGTTTAAAACATAAAGTGTTATAATGGCTTTATGGGAAGTTAGTTATAACGACTTTATGAAGATAAAAGAAAGATTTGATTTTGAAAGCTAAACGACTTGATTTCGGAAAAGGAGAAGTAACTTGATTTAAGTATAGGTTACTTGTTTTGAAAAGAGTAAGTTATTTGGGTTTTAAAAGAATACTTGATGTTGTTTTAAAAGAAAAGCACTTGGTTTAAAAAGTATAGAGTACTTGATTTTAAAGGTCTTGTAAAGATTTTTACGAAGGTGAAGTAATTTGGTTTGAAAAGAAAACGTGTTTTTGATACTACGAGTATTGGTATCGTGTGGCTTTTACATAAAAAGAGGTCTTTTTGAAAGAATGAAAGTATGTAGTATTTTGGGGTTGAAATCCGGATTGTTGATATAAAATGAAAGTACGTTGAACTTGCCTATGCTTGTTGTGATAGCCTTTGATGTGCAAGTGTTTTGTTTCTGTGCTACCGTGTCTCTCGGGGAGGGCCGACTATCTGATTGATTGCTTGGACATACTGACACGTTGGATGGTCCACGAGTATGCGTCCACTTTGAGTATTATCTGGTTATTTCTTTTGTACATACTGACACGTTGGATGGTCGCGAGTATCGTCCACTTTGAGTATTATCTTGTTATTTCCTTTGGACATCACGACACGATGGATGGTCCACGGGTATGCGTCCAGTAGGATGGTTTCATGGCCATGCTTATACCGAGGTAAGATGCCGGGGCATGCGGTCATTGTGAGGATTTTGTTATTAGTCCATGGACCGCTAATCCATGAAGCTTGCCGCGGTGACGAGCGATCACGGGCTTGATTTGTACATGTGGTTACAGGCACACTTTAGATACTTGTCCTGGTCATTTCTCGTGTATCGGCAGGCTCTGGTAGATAGCTTAAGATACTTGCCTCGGTCATATCTCGTGAGACGGTAGGCTAGGGTACGTTAGCTTAAGATACTTGCCTCGGCGATTGCGTGGCTAGCTTTTTAGGCGGTAGTTGGCTTCGCACCTTGCGTGAAGTTTTATGACTAGCTTTTGGGCGGTAGTTGGCTATTCTACTTGGCCCGTCGGTTTGATAGCCTTGAGCGGATCTAGTGTTCAGGTTCACATATGGGTGTGGTTTATATCATGTACTGCCGGCAGTGAGGAATGAGTTCCACGGGCATGATTGATATTATGGGCGTGAGACCCATAGTTATGTGTGAGTGATTATTCTTGGGATATGCATCCCCTTACTTGACATAACTGTTTACTTATTGCGAAATGGTTTTATAAAATGATGAAATGTGATTTCATTACAGTATTTTCAGTTTCACATACTTGGTACCTGTTGTACTAACCTCCTTCGGGGGGCTGCGTTCATGCCGCAGGTAGAGGTACACCAGTTGTTGATCCTCGCTCATAGCATCGCAGTTCAGCGTTGGGAAGCTCCGTTTCTCCGGAGGCTTATCTTTTGGTATAGTCCCCTGTCATTGTAGGTACTTGTACATTCAGGGGTATGGCGGGGCCCTATCCCGTCATAGTTGTTGTTACATTCTTAAGTGCAGTAATCTTGTTGTGGCGAGTGTAAAGGATTGTAACTGTTTGGTTTTATGTATATACATGAAGGTGACCGTTTTGGTTAGCCTGTTTTCTTATGTAGTCTCTTGTTTCCTGTTTAAATTTTATTTCCGCTGATTTTCTCTGATGATGTTATCACTAGGGTGCCCGGGGTAAGGCACCAGTCGCGGGCCCGAGATCGGGTCATGACAGTTACATCCCAAAATTTACAACAGGACTACAGACCTCTAAGAAGTAAACAACTATGGCAGGACAGGGCCCCGCCATACCCTGAATGTACATAAAGCTACAATGACAGGGAGATCATACACAAAAGATAAGGCTCCGGAGAAACGGGGCTTTCCCAAAAGCAAAAACGGTGATCCTAGGAGCGGGGATCAACAACAGGAGTACCTCTACTGCGGCTTTGTCTTCAAGAGGTCAACAATATGTGAAACAATAAATTACTGAAATGAAATCATAGCATTTTAAAACCAATTACAAATACGTACGAACAACCAATTTAACTGCACATAGTGCCACAGCATAAACAAGAGCAAAATAGATATAACGTAACTGGTCTTTTCTAGGCCGCTAATGATCGAAGCAAGGCCAATCGCCCATAGTATCATTATGCGAGCCTAATCCTGGAACTCCCGCAGTCCGCATAGACCACCTAGGTCCGCATGAGGTATTCCTCGCATCGGGGGTAGCTAACCCTCGGCATCAACCTGGACTCCCGCAGTCCGCATAGTCACCTGGACCGCATGAGGTATTCCTCGCATCGACGTAACACACCCGGAGTGATCATCCTGGAGCTCCCGCAGCTCCGCATAGGTCACATAGACCCGCATGAGGTATTCCTCGCATCGGGGGTGGCTAGCCCTCGGCTCGTAACAAGTCACGGGGGTAAGTGATATAATATCAGCACAACTGCTTATCGCTAAACAACATAAGCACAACAAGGAAACCCCCTTTACACAAACGATACAAGACACTAACACACGTAGCATCATAATATGTCTACTTATCAAAACAACTTACCACACCTTCAGAAATCATTTATAAGGCTTTTATAAACAAATAAGTAAACCGTTTCCTCTTATATTTCTTAAGTCGTTATACCTAACTTCCCATAAAGCCAGTATAACACTTAAGCTTTTCTTTTGAAAAACCAAGTATTACTTTTCTTTCAAAAATGATTCATAACTCTTTTGAAATACTTCAAGATTCTTATTATTTAAAACTCAATTCAAAAGACATCAGAGTAAAACCAAATTTAGTTAACACACGTACGTCTACCGTACTATATATATATTTCACAAATATCATGCTCAAGAGGATAGGAAGAATCACATACCTCCTCGGCTCAATCCACCTGCCAAGTCGAATATGTCGCGCCCAGAGTATCTGTTATACCCCGTATTTCCAGAGTATGTACGTAGGGACGTACGTAGAAAAGTTGAAGCTTAAAGTATGTAAGGGCCGAATTTCACTTTGTGCACAACACCCGATTAGAGTCGTTTTTCGACGAAACGTTTTACTAAACTCGCGTAGGGTAAATTCCGGCTATGTCATTTATATTTTTTTGCGTATTTTTCCGAGAGACGAAACATTTTGGACCAACGGGAGGGTGACACTTGTCACCCTCATTGGACGGCAAATTGGCATTGTTTGGCACGTTTTTTGTGCCTTGCACAAAGTCAAGGAGTTGGTAGGATATTTTTGTGTAGTAGATAGAATGGAAACTTGCCTAAATCCTCACCCTACACTTGCCTTGCACTTGGAATCATCTTGGCCATTGGTTGGCCAATTCTTGACCTATAAATACCCCTCTATGTTGATGAACTTCTTCATCCAAATATTTTCTAAGTGTTAAAAATCCCTCCCCTCTCTTGATATGTTTTCGTCCAACACCCCCCTCCCCCTCTAGCCTTAGTGGCTTGGCCGAGAGCCCCCTCTAAAGCAAGCCCTAGCCAAACACCACCCTCCCTTGGTAGAATGTTGTCTTCCAACTATTGTTATAATGCCCAAAATACCCTAGCCCAAATCCCTTATAGTATTTAAGTAGAAGTGGTGTAGAACTTCTAAGGATTCTTGGGGCTATCGGGCGTGCACTTAGGAGCTAAGCCTTGCTCGGATCGACTTATATCTAGGATATTATTGGGCTTACCGAGGTAAATAATCCTAACTCTCTTTTGTATTAGAGAATACATCCTGTAGAAGTATAAAAATAAGTATTTATACGTAGAAGGATATTAAAGAATAGAATTGAACTGTTATCACGAGAAGGGTTTAAAGAAGAATAATCAAACCGTACTTACATGGGACTGTTTTCACGATGAACTTGAGTAGCTCAGGGTAGGGAAGTGCTGCCCAACTTTCCGTAGATATAGAACCCTCGCTTAGAGCTTTGTATGCAGACATTCTAGACGTTGATAGACGTGTTGATCATTATAGGTCGATTCTGCGCGCGACATATTCAACTTGGCGGTGGATTTCGAGAAGGTATGTGATTCTTCCTATCCTCTTTAGCATGATATTTTAAAGAATATGTATATAGTACGGTGACGTCGTGTGTTAACGAATAATAATTACGGCAATGTCTTCTGACTTAAGCTGAATAATAATTACGGCAATGTCTTGGACTTAAGCTGAATAATAATTACGGCAATGTCTTCTGACTTAAGCCCGAATAATAATTACGACAATGTCTTGATGTTATACCCGTATTTCCAGAGTATATGCGTAGGGACGTGCGTAGAAAAATTTGAACTTGTGATTTAGGCTTGGCGAATTCTTTTGTTCACAACACCCGATTAGAGTCGTTTTCGATAAACGCTTTCCACGACTTTCGTAGGGAATTTCGGCTATGTCATTTTTATTTTTGCGGATTTTTAGAGAGGCGAAACATTTTGGACCAACAAGAGGCGCCACTTGGCACCTCTCATTGGAGCACATTGTGGGCGGTTGGCTTGGACGATTGGTGACTATTTTTGTCAAGTAGTAGGTAGGATATTTTGTGTGTAGTTGGATAAGGTGCACTGGGCAAGATCTTGGCCCTACACTTGCCTTGCACTTGGCAAGATCTTGGCCATTGGTTGACCTTCACTTGACCTATAAATACCCACCCCTTTGAAGACTAATTCATCCACAAAATTGCCTAAGTCTTGAAAGCTTCTTCCTTCCCCCTTAGTGTAGTGTCTTGGCCGAGAGCCTCTCTCTCCCCCTTGGCCGAGAGTCCCCCCCCCCTAGTGGGGTAGGCCGAGGGGTAGACACCCCCCCTCCTTGGGGTGCTAGCCGTGGGGTACCCCCCCTAGCCTAGTTGTTTTCGTATAATACCCCCCCTCTTGGTAGAAATACTCTCAAAAGTATTGTTATAATGCCCAAATTACCGTAGCCGTATACCTTGGTGTATTCGAAGGGTATACTATCTGAAAAGCCGGAAATACTATGATACGTCCCGTCTGTCCCCACACCGCACCCCGAAGGTAAATCTCCATGGTTAGTTGGAGTAGTATGTAGAAGTTGGTTAAAACTTCTAAGGGTGGTTTAGAGCGGGTTGGAGCGCACGGAGTTGGAGCTAAACGATTGCCCAAGATCGACTTTATACTTGGATAATTATGGGCTTATCGAGGTAATTATCTTGTCCCTCTATTGTAATTGGAAATTACATATTGTTAGAATATATAGTTGAAGTATACTATATATAGAAGACGTAGTTAGTTGGCAATGTCTTTTGACTTAAGCTCAAGAATCGAATCGAATCGTAATTACATAGGGTGTATTCATGAGACTTGTGTAGTAGTACTGTGTAGTAGAATTGTAACCGTTCGGGTTAGATGTATGAACCCCCTGGTTGGCTTGATAGCCGGCCCCGATAGAGGAGGAGATTTACGCTGTTTGTTGCGGGAGAGTCTTTCGAATTTTCTGTAGGATGTTCTACGAAGGAATCTAAATGTTAATAAGCGCCTTGTGGCCTTATAGGTTGAAGTACTACGTATGGCGCGATCTTCTGGCTAAGGAGTAGCCGACGGTTTGAAGTACTTGGAGCGTTTTGCTATTAGTCGATACTCGTCGCGAGGTATGTGAACCTCTTCCTATCTCTTCTAGCATGATATGTGTGTAACTATGTAGTACGGTAGACGTACATGTGTTAAGTGTATTTGATTGATCTAAAACATAAAGTGTTATAACGACTTTATGGGAAGTTGGTTATAACAGCTTTATGTTGGTAAGAAAATACATGTGGTTTTTAAAAGGTAACTGGTTTGAACTATAACTGGCTTGTTATGTGTTAATAAAGAACTTGAAGTATTGCAAAAGATTTTTGAATCATTTTGAAAGAAGAAGTAATACTTGGTTTTTGAAAACTTAAGAGTTATACTAGCTTTATGGGAAGTTAGGTATAACGACTTAAGAATGTTTTACTGATTTCGGAAATCAGAATGTGTATCGACAAACCACTGCAGCGTTAATAAAAGGAAATGTTTTGACTAATTAAGTATTAATAAAACCAGTAGAAACCTCCATCTGCATAGAAGCTAAGATGAGACAAAATGATATTTCCTAGATCATGGCTGCTGTAATAAGATTGTTATAAACAAGAATATCCTACTTCCATATAAGGCTTATGTCTCCCAGATTGTTGAAAAGAGAATTATATTCTTAAATGAATAAGACTATGAACTACGAAACCTTTTTAAAATAAGAAACATGAACATTTGAAATTAGGAAAACTTGAACGTTTGGAAAATAATGTTGTTGCTTGATTTTACAAGGTAAGGGTTTTGGTTTACTTAAAAAGACAGTCACTCTATTTTATACTACGGGTATTGTGTGACTTATGTGAAAGCAATGGATCTTTTAAAAAGCTTTAATGTATGAAGTACTTTAGGGATAGATACCCGAACTTGTTAGCATAAAGTACCTTGTGTGAATAACTTGATTATGTTGGTTTGAGATAGCCTTGTAAATACTTTCTTGTTGATGTGATAAGTAAACATGTTAGGATGCTACGTGTGTTAGTATCTTGTGTGATCGTGAGGTAAGGGGGTCATTCTTGTTGTGCTTACGTTGTTAAACGTTAAGCCCGTTGTACTGTTATTGTATCACATACCCCTTTGACTTATTATACCGAGGGCTTGCCACCCTTGATGCGGTCTTTCGGCTATCACGGTCCTCGTGACTATGCGAGTCGCGGTAGCTCGAGATTGATCATTCGGTGTTTAGCCCGACGCGGGGATTCCTATGCGGTCTGCTGAGACTATGCGGTCTTTTGAGACTATGCGGGTTGCGGGAGCCTAGGCGGATACCGAGGTTAGCCGCCGATGCGGGGTATACCTCGGTGATGCAGGACCATGATTCGAGGAATACCTCATGCGGGTCGTGTGTGACCTATGCGGAGTCTGCGAGTTCGAGGATAGACGCGCATTGATATTGCGGGCGAGTGGCGGCCGATCATGTGGTGCGGTCTAGAAAGACCTCGGGATCTGATTTGTGGTATTTTTGGTGCATGGGTCTTAGTAGTCGGCTATGCGCCTTGCTTGCCCCGCACGGTTTTATTGTGATAACTTTGAGGCGTGAGTCCACGACTTGACATATCGCTTATTTGTTGTGATCGTAGTTTGCTTATCATACATGTCTCCGCTTTATAGCGTTATGATTTCATTTACGATATTTTTAGTTTCACATACTGGTTTGTTATCGACCTCGCCCTTGAAGTGCGTTCATGCGCAGTTGAGGTACACCGATCGTTGATCCTAGCTCTCGTGGTCACGATTTAGCGTTTGGGAAGCTCCGTTTCTCGGAGGCTTATCAGGTATAGTCCCCTATCGTAGTAAGTGTTTACATTCGGGGTTTGGCGGGGCCTGTCCGCCATTGTTGTCGTATCATTCTTAGAAGTGCAGTAATCTTTGTGGGCGGGGTTTGTAAAAATGATTAAAGCTGCTCATGTTGAAAAAGTTGTTATATATATATCCGAAAGCAAGTTTTCTCAGTTATTGTTTCATATTTCATAATATGTCTTGTATCGTTGTATGTTCGTGATTACTCACGATGTTGTATCACTAGGGTGCCGGTAAGGCACGATCACGCCCAGTTCGGTCGTGACAAAAGTGGTATCGAGCGATTAATCCTCGGAAAGTGTCTACTGAGCCGTATCGATAGAGTCTTGATTATCGGTGTGTTGTGCACCACCAATAATCGTGAGGCTATAGGGTATTTAGGATTGGTTTCTATTCTTCTCACTCGAGATCGTGCCTTAGAAGTGTTGTAAGTTGGACCTCCGACGAAATTATTTCCCTTATCGTTATGCCTCGCGTGAGGCAACCCGCCCGGGAGAGGGCAAAGCGGCCAGGAGGCTGCGAGTAAATCTGAGAGGTTACGTGGGCACAGCCCAATTGTCACCTTAGTGGTGCTTCATTCGGGAGTTCTGCGACGTCACTAGCCCAGAAGTTTAGCACGGCGGCGATTCCTCTGCGGCCATGGTATTTGAACCTTCAGTTCCACGACCGGGAACAGTGAATATAGATTTCAAGGAGGCGACCCTGTTACTAACTATGGATTTGACTACTAGAGAGTATACCGATGTATCGCGAGTCTTGATGACTACCTAAGAGAAGGTTGTGCAAGAGTAATCCTTCAGTTAGGCTTGAGCATGGCCTGTGTACGGGCTTATGCGCGATGAGAGAAACGTAGAGATCGACGGGTTAACGAAGGACAACGAGAAGGGCGAGCAGCAAGGTCCTTTGGTAACTTTCGAGGCGAGTCACCTCCAAGCAGATTAGATTATGCACCTCCGCCCGGTCGAGTGGTCTTCCACGAGTTCGTGACATTCGGGGTATCACGAGAGTTGGTTAGAACTCCGTGGCTTCGGTTCACGATGTGACGCCATCCCGGGAATGTCATCTTTTAGGTTGGTACTTGTTGTACTATGACCGTCAGTGGTCAGTGTCGAAGAGTGTCCTTGTAGGAGGACTTAGCCTTCAGGATCGGTGGGTAGTTTGTCATCTCCCTCAGCTTTGCGCCCTACGGGGCAGGTTTGATTAGAACGACTAAGGGCAGTGAAGCAGTAGATATAGATATATCTTTAACCCTCTAGAGTTTTGTTTATGTGATAAGGTGAGTATACCTTAAGTGCTATGTTCTGATAGCAGTGTGTTAGTTGTGATTAGAAATCTTGGTTAGTTAACCAAGTAAGATTTGGGGGGATAGAGAAGGTGTGAACCTAAGAGTTTTGTTACGTAGAGACCTTAGAGGTAAGGTCATCTAGAGTAAAAGACGTATGGTTATGTTGATCCTTATCGGGGTGCCTAGTGCACGTGAGCTATGTTTGGGATAGGTCCCTAGTAGTGTGGAATGAAAGAGGTTAGTTGAGCTAAGAAGACCGCTAGGTTTTCGAAACGTGATTAGTAAGATTGTTCCGGATCGGGGAGCTAGTATTGTGCGCGTTGCCGGGTCGGGTTGAGGCCCCGTTGCGGGTCAAACCGCGGTAGTTTTGGTGGTGGGGTCAGGTTGTGGTGGTCCCGCCTTGTGTTAGGGTTGTGAGGGTGTTAGGCTCAAGTTTAGTTAACCAGCATACGAGTTCGTGGATACGTTCGACCGGTGGTCGGGTCGATGGGGGCAGCCCATCGTGTTCTTCGGTCGGGACCATTCACTCGGCAGTTGTTATACCCCGTAGTTCCAGGGTATGTATGCGAGGACGTACGTACGAGAATACGACAGAAAGATTGGAAAGGAAGAAAGAGGTGATTTTTCCACGGAAGAGTTTCCGGTTTTTGTGAAGGAAAAAGGTTCGTTAATGGGAATTGGATTCCCAGATTTGGTATTTGGACTTCTTAGATTATATTAGAATTTTGGAATTTTATTTTCGGAAATGGTCACGTGGGGCCCACGGGAGAAATTCTGGTTTTGTAGGGCCCACTTTGTTTTGAGATTTTGGCCATTGTGGATATTTTGGAAGATGTTTTTGGGCCAATAGAAGGGTGACACGTGTCACCCCGCCTAGTGGCTTGGCCGAATGGCATTTGTGCACAACACGGTTAGAGTCGTTTTTAAATGAAACGTTTTACATAACTTGCGAGGAAAATTCCGGCTATGTCTTTTCTTATTTTTGCGGATTTTTAGAAAGCGAAACATTTGGGCCCAACGGGAGGGGGACCTGTGTCCCCCTCACATTAAACAAGTGGGCGGCTTAGGGCGATTGGTGGGCAAGTTGTTGGTAGATATTTGTGTAGATATTTGTGAGGTTTTAAGTAGGGACTAGGGGCACTTGGGCATATCTTGGCCTACACTTGCCTAGCACTTGGCTAGATCTTGGCCATTGGTTGGCCTTGGCTTGTGCTATAAATACCCTCTAAGGTTGAAGACTTCTTCATCCAAAATGCCTAAGTCTTGAGAGCCTTCCCTCCCTTTCGTGAGGCCCCCTTGGCGAGAGTTTCCCACAGTGGGGTAGGCGAGGCAGCCACCCACTCGCTGTGGTGTGGCGTGGGGTACCCCACTGCCTAGTTTGTTTTCATATAATACCCACTCTTGGTAGAAATACTCTCAAAAGTATTGTTATAATGCCCAAATTACCTTAGCCAGTATACCTTGTTGTATTTTAAGGTTATACCTATCTGAAAGCCCGTAAATACTATTATACTTCCCGTCACCACAAAACCGAAACCCTAGGAAAATCTCCATAGTCCGTTGGAGTATTGTGTAGAAGTTGGTTAGAACTTCTAAGGGTGGTTTAGAGCGGGTTGGAGCGCTCGGAGGTGGAGCTAAACGATTGCCCAGGATCGACTTTATACTTGGATAATTATGGGCTTATCGAGGTAAATATCTTGTCCCTCTATTGTAATTGGAAATTACATGTTGTAGGAAATTATAGTTGAAGTATACTATGTATATAATCAACATATCTTGTGGCAATGTCTTTGGACTTAAGCTCAAGAATCGAATCAACTGTTTTTACATAGGGCGTATTCTGATGAACTTGTGTAGTAATCTTGTGGAGTAGAATTGTACCGTTCGGGTTAGATGTATAACCCCTGGTTGGCTTGGTAGCGGCCGTGAGAGAGATTTCTGTTGTTGCGGGAGGTTTGCCGAATTTTTGGTAGAATGTTCTGCGATAAGGTCTAAATGTTAATAAGCGCCTTGTGGCCTTATAGGTTGAAGTACTACGTGTGGCGCGTTCTACTTGGCTTAAGGAGTAGCCGACAGTTGGGAGTACTTGGAGCGTTTTGCTATTAGTCGATACTCGTCGCGAGGTATGTGAACCTCTTCCTATCTCTTCTAGCATGGTATGTGTGAACTATGTAGTACGGTAGACGTACATGTACTAAATGTATTTGATTGGTGTAAAACATAAAGTGTTATAACGGCTTTATGGGAAGTTGGTTATAACGGCTTTATGTTGGTAAGAAAATACATGTGGTTTTTAAAAGGTTACTGATTTGAGCTACAACTGGCTTGTTATGTGTTAATAAAGAACTTGAAGTATTTCAAAAGAGTTTTGAATCATTTTGAGAGGAGAAGTAATACTTGATTTGTTTTGAAAACTTAAGAGTTATACTAGCTTTATGGAAAGTTAGGTATAACGTCTTAAGAATGTTTTCTTGATTTTGGAAATCGAATGTGTATCGACAAACCATCTGCAGCGTTAATAAAAGGAAATGTTTTGTGATTAAGTATTATTAAAACCAGTAGAAACTTCCATCTGCATAGAAGCTAAGATGAGACAAAATGATATTTCCTAGATCATGGCTGCTGTAATAAGATTGTTGCAAACAAGAATATCCTACTCACATATAAGACTTATGTTTCCCAGATAGTTTAAAAGAGAATTATATTCTTAAATGAATAAGACTATGAACTACGAAACCTTTCTAAATAAGAAACATGAACATTTGAAATTAGGCAAACTTGGACGTTTGGAAAATAATGTGGTTACTTGAGTCTTACAAAGAGAAGTGTTTTGATTTACTTCAAAAGATAATCACTATATTTTCATATACTACGGGTATTGTGTGACTTTTGTGAAAGTAACGTATCTTTTAAAGAGTTAATGTATGAAGTACTTTGGGGATAAAACCCCGAACTTGTTAGCATATAGTAGAAAGTACCTTGTGTGTATAACTTGATTGTGTTGGTTTGTGATAGCCTAGTAATACTTTATTGTTTATTTGATAAGTAAACATGCTAGGATGCTACGTGTGTTAGTATCTTGTGATGTTTGTGTAAAGGGGTTTTTCCTTTGTTGTGCTTATGTTGTTTAACGATAAGCTGTTATGATAGTATTATACATCACTCATCTCTTGAGATGATTCCGGGGGTTAAGCTGCCCTCCGATGCGGGGTAGACTCAGGCGGGTCGATGGACCTATGATTCGAGACTACCTCATGCGGGTCCAGGGGGCCTATGCGGAACTGCGGGAGTTCCAGGTTAGGATGCGGCCCTTGTGGTCATGCGGTCCTTGTGGCCATGCGGACGGCGAGTCGGGGCAGCTGCCGGGAGTAGCTACCCTCGATGCGGGGTTATACCTCATGCGGGCGATCTGATTGGCCTATGCGGGTGCGGAAAGTTCGGGCTAGACGCGCACATTAGATCTGCGGGCAAGTGGTCGGCTTTGATCATGTGGACGGTGCAGACAGATCTTATGATACGATTCATGACTTGTTGATGCGTAGGTGTTAGTAGTCGGCTATGCCTTCGCACTTACCACATGCGTGTTATTATGGCACAGTGGGACACGGTGTTCATGTGTTCCTTGGTGCTTTTATATCATAAAGCTGGCGATGAGGAAGGTATTCCACGGGCATGATTGATGTTGTGGGCGTGAGACCCATTGTTATATTTGAGTGATGACTTGAGGCGTGAGTCACGACTTGACATATTTGCTTATTATTGTGAATCGTAGTTTGGTTATCATACATGTCTCTGCTTTATAGACTATTATGATTTCATTTCTGATATTTTTAGTTTCACATACTAAATTTTTGTTATCGACCTCGCCTTGAAGTGCGTTCATCTGCGGTAAAGGTACACGATCGTTGATCCTCGCTCTTAGGGTCACGATTCGACGTTTGGGAAAGCTCCGTTTCTCGGAGGCTTATCTTGGTATAGTCCCTGTTGTTGTAGGTGCTTACATTCGAGGGTATGGCGAACCTGTCCGTCGTTGTTGTCATTTCATTCATGAGGTGCAGTAATGCGATGTAGGCGGGGTTGTAAAAGGATTAAACTGTTCGCTTTAAAAGATTGTTTATATATGCCGAAGGGCAAGTTTTCACAAGATTATTGTTTATACTTCTTGTTATTTCATGTTGTTGTTTATATTCCGCTGATTACTCTGATGATTGTATCACTAGGGTGCCCGGGGTAAGGCACTAGTCACGGGCCCGGGTTCGGGTCGTGACAAAAGTGGTATCGAGCGATTAATCCTCGGAAAGTGTCTCTGACCGTATCGATGGAGTCTTGATTATCGGTGTGTTGTGCACCACACCAATAATCAGGAGGCTATAGGGTATTTAGGATTGGTTTCTATTCTTCTCACTCTGAGATTGTGCCTTAGAGCTGTGTTGTAAGTTGGACCCTCTGACGCAATTATTTCCCTTATCGTTATGCCTCGCGTAGGCAACCCGCCCGGGAGGGCAAAGCGGCGGAGGCTGCGAGTAGAGTTCAGAGGGTTACGTGGGCACAGGCCCAATTATCACCTTGGATGGTGCTTCATTCGGGGATTTCTGCGACGTCACTAGCCCCAGTAAAGTTTAGCACGGCGGCGGCAGTTCCTACTGCGGCCATGATATTTTAACCTTCCACGACCAGGAACAGAGAATATGGATCGCAAAGAGGCACCACATTACTAGCTATGGATTTGGCTACGGAGAGTATACCGATGTATCGCGAGTCTTGAGGACTATCTAAAGAGGTTGTGCAAGAGTAATTCTTGATTGGGCTTGAGCATGGCACGTATGCGGGCTTATGTACAGCGGCAGCGTAGAGATCGACGGGTTAACCAAGGGCGAGGAGAGGGCGAGGCGGCGGGGTCCTTCGGTAACTTTCAAGGTGAGTATACCTTAAGTGCTATGTTCTGATAGCAGGGTTGGAGTTGTGATTAGAAATCATGGTGGGTTAACCGAGTAAGATTTTGGGGATAGAAGGTGTGAGCCTTAGAGTGTTATACGTCTGCACCTTAGAGGTAAGGCCATCTCGAGTAAAGGTGTAGTGTTATGTTTGATCCTTAGGAGTGCATAGTGCCGCGTGAGCTATGTTTGGGATAGGTCCTAAGTGGTATGAAATGAAAGAGGGTAGTTGAGCTAAGAAGACCCCTAGGTTTTCGTAACATGTTTAGTAAAATTGTTCCTTCGGGAGATAGTATTTTGCGCTTGCCGGTCGGGTTGAGGCCACGTTGCGGGTCAACTGCGGCATGTTTGGTGGTGAATCTGGTTGTGGTGGTCCCGCCTTGTGGAAGGGTCACGAGGTGTTAGGCCCAGTGTAGTTAACCAGTCTGAGTTCGTGGATGCGTTCGACCGGTGGTCGGTCGATGGGGCAGCCCATCGTGTTCTTGATCGGGACCGCTCACTCAGCGATGTTGTTTTATCGAAAGGTTGTAAGGCTGCACGGTGCCTACCTTCACCTTATGGCGACGATGGAGCCCGTGTTACGGCTGTTTTGTTTCGGAAGTTTTACAGCAGGTTAAGGACTCGGTGAGTCTCGAGAATCGCGTCGCCCTCGGGCGGTGTGTGGATTTCGGGGTAGTTGTGAGGATTGTTGTCTCTGTGGAGAGGGCGTTTAAGCTACCATTCCGGTGTTCGGATGTCGCCTTACGAAGCCTTGTAGGGGCGAAGTGTAAGTTCTTGGCCGATTGGTTCGATGATTGGCAAGGTTCGAGATAGTTGGATCGAGCTTGTTCCAGCCAGATCGTGGATAGGTAAAGCTCATCTAGAAGAAGTTACGCGGCTCGGAGGAATCGTGCGGATAATCGGCGGCGACGCTAGAGTTCAGGTTGGCCGGTCTTCTTGAAAGTACCACCGGACAGGTGTGACGAGTTGTGGAAACGAAGGAACTTAGCCCGAGTTACTGTGGGCCTTTGAGTTCATGTGAAGAATAGGCCAGGTTGCCTATATGTTAGCAATTGCCGTCCGACTTAGGAGGCAGTACGTCCGGTCTTTCGTATTGTTATGTTCGGGAAAGTATCGAAGATCCATCCAGAATGTCCCCAGTTAATGATGCCCACGTAAAGAGATAGTAACCGAGTTTTGGAAACTAAAGCGATGATCGAAATGTGGTAAGGGTTCGAGTGTCGGCGGCTTGATGATCATGCGCCGGTACCATTTGTGGGGTCGTCGGATCTAGGCTCGCGGCAAAGTGACAAAAGTGTATTTGTGGTGATGTTAGAGGTGTTTCCTCGTAGACTTGGATATAAGTATGTTCTTGCAGTACTTTACGTGGCGGTATGGCGGGATTGTTTCGTAAGTATAGAAGTGAAGACTATCTTTGGCGCGCGTATGTTTGAGACTTAGAATGAACATTCGGGACGAATGTTTCTAAGGGGAAGAATGTTATACCCGTAGTTCGTGGTATGTATGCGAGGGCGTGCGTGCGAGAATACTGACGTAAAGATTGGAAAGGAAGAAAGAGGTGATTTTTCCACGGAAGAGTTTCGGTTTTGTGAAGGAAAAAGGTTCGTTAATGGGAATTGGATTCCCAGTTTGGTATTTGGACTTCTTAGATTATATTAGAATTTTGGAATTTTATTTTGGAAATGGTCACGTGGGGCCCACGAGAAATTCTGATTTTGTAGGCCCACTTTGTTTTCGAGATTTTGGCCATTGTGGATATTTTCGAAGATGTTTTTGGGCCAATAGAAGGGTGACACGTGTCACCCCGCCTAGGTGGCTTGGCCGAATGGCATTTGTGCACAACACGGTTAAGTCGTTTTTAAATGAAGCGTTTTACATAACTTGCGAGGGAAAATTCGGCTATGTCTTTTCTTATTTTTGCGGATTTTTCAGAAACGAAACATTTTGGACCAACGGGAGGGTGGCGTGTGTCACCTCACATTGGAAACAAGTGGGCGGCTTAGGGCGATTGGTGGGCAAGTTGTTGGTAGATATTTGTGTAGATATTTGTGAGGTTTTAAGGAGTAGGGACTAGGGGGCACTTGGGCATATCTTGGCCCTACACTTGCCTAACACTTGGCTAGATCTTGGCCATTGGTTGGCCTTGGCTTGTGCTATAAATACCCCTCTAAGGTTGAAGACTTCTTCATCCAAAATGCCTAAGTCTTGAGAGCCTTCCCCTCACCGTGAGGCCCCTTGGCAGAGTTTCCCCACAGTGGGGTAGGCCGAGGTAGCCACCCCACTCCTTTGTGGTGTGGCGTGGGGTACCCACTGCCTAGTTTGTTTTCATATAATACCCTCTTGGTAGAAATACTCTCAAAAGTATTGTTATAATGCCCAAATTACCTTAGCCAGTATACCTTGTTGTATTTTAAGGTTATACCTATCTGGAAAGCCAGAAATACTATTATACTTCCGTCAGTCAAAAAACCGAAACCCTAGGAAAATCTCCATATTCAGTTGGAGTATAGTCTATAAGTTGTTTAGAACTTCTAAGGGTGGTTTAGAGAGGGTTGGAGCGCTCGGAGTTGGAGCTAAGCGATTGCCGGGATCGACTTTATACTTGGATAATTATGGGCTTATCGAGGTAAATATCTTGTCCCCTATTGTAATTGGATATTACATGTAGTAGGAAATTATATTTGAAGTATACTATGTATATAAATGAACATATATTGTGTCAATGTCTTTGGAATTAAGCTCAGAATCGAATCGAATCGTTTTACATAGGATCAGTATTCTGATGAACTTGTGTATTAGTACTGTGGAGTAGAATTGTACCCGTTCGGGTTAGATGTATAACCCCCCCCTAGTTGGCTTGGTAGCCGGCACAGTGAGGGGAGGAGATTTACGCTGTTTGTTGCGGGAGGTCTTCTAATTTTTGGTAGAATGTTCTGCGATAAGGTCTAAATGTTAATAAGCGCCTTGTGGCCTTATAGGTTGAAGTACTACGTGTGGCGCGTTCTACTTGGCTTAAGGTAGCCGACAGTTGGGAGTACTTGGGCGTTTTGCTATTAGTCGATACTCGTCGCGAGGTATGTGAACCTCTTCCTATCTCTTCTAGCATGGTATGTGTGAACTATGTAGTGCGGTGAGCGTACGTGTACTAAATGTATTTGATTGGTGTAAAACATAAAGTGTTATAACGGCTTTATGGGAAGTTGGTTATAACGGCTTTATGTTGGTAAGAAAATACATGTGGTTTTTAAAGGTTCTTGATTTGAGCTACAATGGCTTGTTATGTGTTAATAAAGAACTTGAAGTATTTCAAAAGAGTTTTGAATCATTTTGAGAGGAGAAGTAATACTTGATTTGTTTTGAAAACTTAAGAGTTATACTAGCTTTATGGAAAGTTAGGTATAACGTCTTAAGAATGTTTTACTGATTTTGGAAATCAGAATGTGTATCGACAAACCAACTGCGGCGTTAATAAAGGAAATGTTTGTGATTAAGTATTATTAAAACCAGTAGAAACTTCCATCTGCATAGAAGCTAAGATGAGACAAAATGATATTTCCTAGATCATGGCTGCTGTAATAAGATTGTTGCAAACAAGAATATCCTACTCACATATAAGACTTATGTTTCCCAGATAGTTTAAAAGAGAATTATATTCTTAAATGAATAAGACTATGAACTACGAAACCTTTCTAAATAAGAAACATGAACATTTGAAATTAGGCAAACTTGGACGTTTGGAAAATAATGTGGTTACTTGAGTCTTACAAAGAGAAGTGTTTTGATTTACTTCAAAAGATAATCACTATATTTTCATATACTACGGGTATTGTGTGACTTTTGTGAAAGTAACGTATCTTTTAAAGAGTTAATGTATGAAGTACTTTGGGGATAAAACCCGAACTTGTTAGCATATAGTAGAAAGTACCTTGTGTGTATAACTTGATTGTGTTGGTTTGTGATAGCACAGTAATACTTTCTTGTTGATTTGATAAGTAAACATGCTAGGATGCTACGTGTGTTAGTATCTTGTGATGTTTGTGTAAAGGGTTTTCCTTTGTTGTGCTTATGTTGTTTAACGATAAGTCGTTATGATAGTATTATACATCACTCATCTCTTGAGATGATTCCCGGTTAAGCGCCCTCCGATGCGGGGTAGACTTCAGCGGGTCGATGGACCTATGATTCGAGACTACCTCATGCGGGTCGAGGGCTATGCGGATCTGCGGGAGTTCGAGTTGAGATCGGCCCTTGTGGTCATGCGGTCCTTGTGGCCGTGCGGACGGCGAGTCCAGGCGCTGCGGGAGTAGCTACCCTCGATGCGCGGTTATACCTCATGCGGGCGATCTGATTGGCTATGCGGGCTGCGGAAAGTTCGGGGCTAGACGCGCGCATTAGATCTGCGGGCAAGTGGTCGGCTTTGATCATGTGGCGGTCTAGACAGATCTTATGATCTGATTCATGACCTTGTTGGTGCGTAGGTGTTAGTAGTCGGCTATGCCTTCGTGCTTACCACATGCGTGTTATTATGGCACAGTGGGACACAGTGTTCATGTGTGTTCCTTGGTGCTTTTATATCATAAATCGCTGGCGGTGAGGAAGGTATTCCACGGCATGATTGATGTTGTGGCGTGAGACCCATTGTTATATTTGAGTGATGACTTGAGGCGTGAGTCACGACTTGACATATTCGCTTATTATTGTGAATCGTAGTTTGGTTATCATACATGTCTCCGCTTTATAGACTATTATGATTTCATTTACGATATTTTTAGTTTCACATACTAAATTTGTTGTCTTGACCTCCTTGAAGGCTGCGTTCATCCGCGAGTAAAGTACACGATCGTTGATCCTCGCTCTTAGGGTCACGATTAGCGTTTGGGAAAGCTCCGTTTCTCGGAGGCTTATCTTCGTATAGTCCTGTTGTTGTAGGTGCTTACATTCGTGGTATGGCGAGCCTGTCCGTCGTTGTTGTCATTTCATTCATAAGTGCAGAGTGCGATGTAGGCGGGGTTGTAAAAAGGATTAAAGCTCGCTTTAAAAGATTGTTTATATATGCCGAAGGCAAGTTTTCTAAGATTATTGTTTATACTTCTTGTTATTTCATGTTGTTGTTTATATTCCGATTACTCGATGATTGTATCACTAGGGTGCCCGGTAAGGCACTAGTCACGGGCCCGTTCGTCGTGACAGCGGTGTTGGTGCGTCGAGAAAAGTTGTAAGCTCGCAGGGTGCCTACCTTCACCTTATGGCGCATGTGGAGCCCGTGTTACTACTGTTTTGTTTCGAAGTTTTACGTGCAAGGTTAAGAACTCAGTGAGTCTCGAATCGCATTCGCCCTCGGGCGGTGTGTGGATTTCGAGGTAGTTGTAGGGATTGTTGTCTCTGTAGAGGGCGTTTAAGCTACCATTTGGTGTTCGGATGTCGCCTTATGAAGCCTTGTAAGAGGCGGAAGTGTAAGTTGCCCGATCGATTGGTTCGATGTTGGCAAGGTTCGCACGATTGGTTCAGCTTGTTCCGGAGATCGTGGATAGTGAAGCTTGTCTAGAAGAAGTTACGCAGCTCGGGAAATCGTCACGGATAATCGGACGACGCTTAGAGTTCGGAGTTGTGGTCGGTCTTCTTAAAGGTACCACCCCGGTTTGGGTGTGACGAGTTTTGGAAAACAGAGGGAACTTAGCCCGAGTTACTTGGGCCTTTTTAAGTTCATGTGAAGAATAGGCCAGGTTGCCTATATTTTAGCTTTTGCCGTCCGACTTAGGAGGCAGTACGTCCGGTCTTTCGTATTGTTATGATTGGGAAAGTATCGGAGATCCATCCAGAGTGTTCCCTTTTAATGATGACCACGTTAGAAATAGTAACCCCGAGTTTTGGAAACTGAAGTCGTATCAGAATGTGGTAAGAGTTCGAGTGTACGACAGCCTCAGGGATCGTGATCGCCCGGTACCATTTGTTGGGTCGTCGGAGCAAGGCTCGCGACAAAGTGACAAAAGTGGTATCATTTTGGTGGTGTTAGAGGTGTGTCCTCGTGGACTTGGAAGTAAGTATTTTGCGCAAGTTGGTTCCGTGGCCATGCGTGGCAGGATTGTTTTAAATAAGTATAGCGGTGAGGACTATCTGCGTGGCGTTTCTTTTGAGACTTAGAAGGAACATTCGGGACGAATGTTTCTAAGGAGGGGAGAATGTTATACCCCGTATTTCCAGAGTATGTACGTAGGGACGTACGTAGAAAAATTTGAACTTGTGATTTAGGCTTGGCCGAATTCTTTTTGTTCACAACACCCGATTAGAGTCGTTTTTTTGAAAGCGTTTTCACAGCTTTCGTAGGGGAATTTCCGGCTATGTCATTTTTATTTTTTGCGGATTTTTCCGAGAGACGAAACATTTTGGACCAACAAGAGGGCGCCACTTGGCACCCTCTCATTGGAGCACATTGTGGGCGGTTGGCTTGGACGATTGGTGACTATTTTTGTCAAGTAGTAGGTAGGATATTTTGTGTGTAGTTGGATAAGGTGCACTTGGCAAGATCTTGGCCCTACACTTGCCTTGCACTTGGCAAGATCTTGGCCATTGGTTGGCCTTCACTTGACCTATAAATACCCACCCCTTTGAAGACTAATTCATCCACAAATTGCCTAAGTCTTGAAAGCTTCTTCCTTCCCCCTTAGTGTAGTGTCTTGGCCGAGAGCCCCTCTCCCCCTTGGCGAGAGTCCCCCTAGTGGGGTAGGCCGAGGGGTAGACACCACTCCTTGGGGTGCTAAGTGAGGTACCCCACTAGCCTAGTTGTTTTCGTATAATACCCCCCCCTCTTGGTAGAAATACTCTCAAAAGTATTGTTATAATGCCCAAATTACCTTAGCCGTATACCTTGTAGTATTCTAAGGTTATACCTATACGAAAAGCCCATAAATACTATTATACTTCCCGTCTGTCACCAAATCGAAACCCTAAGGAAAATCTCCATGGTTAGTTGGAGTAGTATGTAGAAGTTGGTTAAAACTTCTAAGGGTGGTTTAGAGCGGGTTGGAGCGCACGGAGTTGGAGCTAAACGATTGCCCAGGATCGACTTTATACTTGGATAATTATGGGCTTATCGAGGTAATTATCTTGTCCCTCTATTGTAATTGGAAATTACATATTGTTAGAATATATAGTTGAAGTATACTATATATAGAACTGAACGTAGTTAGTTGGCAATGTCTTTTGACTTAAGCCTGAAGAACTGAACTGAACTGTAATTACATAGGACTGTATTACAGTAGACTTGTGTAGTAGTACTGTGTAGTAGAATTGTAACCGTTCGGGTTAGATGTATGAACCCCCCCCTGGTTGGCTTGATAGCCGGCCAGATAGAGAGGAGATTTACGCTGTTTGCGGGGAGGTCTGCGAATTTTCTTTAGGATGTTCTAAGAAGGAATCTAAATGTTAATAAGCTCCTTGTGGACTTATAGGTTGAAGTACTACGTATGGCGCGATCTGCGGCTAAGGAGTAGCCGACGGTTTGAAGTACTTGGGCGTTTTGCTATTAGTCGATACTCGTCGCGAGGTATGTGAACCTCTTCCTATCTCTTCTAGCATGATATGTGTGTAACTATGTAGTACGGTGAGCGTACGTGTGTTAAGTGTATTTGATTGATCTAAAACATAAAGTGTTATAACGACTTTATGGGAAGTTGGTTATAACGACTTTATGTTGGTAAGAAAATACATGTGGTTTTAAAAGGTAATCGGTTTGAACTATAAGCGGCTTGTTATGTGTTAATAAAGAACTTGAAGTATTGCAAAAGATTTTTGAATCATTTTGAAAGAAGAAGTAATACTTGGTTTTTGAAAACTTAAGAGTTATACTAGCTTTATGGGAAGTTAGGTATAACGGCTTAAGAATGTTTTACTTGATTTGAAATCGGAATGTGTATCGACAAACCATTTGCGCGTTAATAAAAGGAAATGTTTTGACTAATTAAGTATTAATAAAACCAGAGAAACCTCCATCTGCATAGAAGCTAAGATGAGACAAAATGATATTTCCTAGATCATGGCTGCTGTAATAAGATTGTTATAAACAAGAATATCCTACTTCCATATAAGGCTTATGTCTCCCAGATTGTTGAAAATAGAATTATATTCTTAAATGAATAAGACTATGAACTACGAAACCTTTTTAAAATAAGAAACATGAACATTTGAAATTAGGAAAACTTGAACGTTTGGAAAATAATGTTGTTGCTTGATTTTACAAGGTAAGGGTTTTGGTTTACTTAAAAAAGATCCTCTATTTTATACTACGTATTGTGTGACTTATGTGAAAGCAATGGATCTTTTAAAAGCTTTAATGTATGAAGTACTTTAGGGATAGATACAGAACTTGTTAGCATAAAGTACCTTGTGTGAATAACTTGATTATGTTGGTTTGAGATAGCCTTGTAAATACTTTCTTGTTGATGTGATAAGTAAACATGTTAGGATGCTACGTGTGTTAGTATCTTGTGTGATCGTGAGGTAAGGGGGTCATTCTTGTTGTGCTTACGTTGTTAAGCGTTAAGCCCGTTATCTTGTTATTGTATCACATACCCTTTGACTTATTATACAGGGCTTGCCACCCGATCACGGTCTTTACGGCTATGCGGTCCTCGTGACTATGCGAGTCACGGTAGCTCGAGATTGATCATTCCGGTGTTTAGCCTGATGCGGGGATTCCTATGCGGTCTGTTGAGACTATGCGGTCTTTTGAGACTATGCGGGTTGCGGGAGCCTGGCGGATACGAGGTTAGCCGCCGATGCGGGGTATACCTCGGCGATGCAGGACCATGATTCGAGGAATACCTCATGCGGGTCCGTGTGTGACCTATGCGGGCTGCGAGAGTTCGAGGATAGACGCGCATTGATATTGCGGGCGAGTGGCGGCCGATCATGTGGTGCGGTCTAGAAAGACCTCGGGATACGATTTGTGGTATTTTTGGTGCGTGGGTCTTAGTAGTCGGCTATGCCTTCGTACTTGCCCGTGCGGTTTTATTGTGATAACTTTGAGGCGTGAGTCCACGACTTGACATATTGCTTATTTGTTGTGAATCGTAGTTTGCTTATCATACATGTCTCTGCTTTATAGCATTATGATTTCATTTCTGATATTTTTAGTTTCACATACTCGGTACTGTTGTCTTGACCTCGCCCGAGGCTGCGTTCATGCCGCGAGTTGAGGTACACGATCGTTGATCCTAGCTCTCGAGTCCAGATTTGATTTGGGAAGCTCCGTTTCTCGGAGGCTTATCGATGGTATAGTCCCTGTCGTAGTAAGTGTTTACATTCGGGGTTTGGCGGGGCCCATCCGCCCATTGTTGTCGTATCATTCTTAAGTGCATGAAATCTTGTTGTGGCGGGGTTTGTAAAAAGGATTAAAAGCTATTCATGTTGAAAAAGTTGTTATATATATATCTTGAAAGGCAAGTTTTCTCAGTTATTGTTTCATATTTCATAATATGTCTTGTATCGTTGTATGTTCAGATTACTCGATGTTGTATCACTAGGGTGCGGGGTAAGGCACGATCCACGGAGCCGAGTTGGTCGTGACATTGGACTTAAGCTGAATAATAATTACGGCAATGTCTTTTGACTTAAGCTGAATAAAAGAATCGAAATAGTTCAAAAGAATTAAGAAACCTTTTTGAAAGAAGAGTAACACTTGGTTTTAAAAGCTTAAGAGTTATACTAGCTTTATGGGAAGTTAGGTATAACGGCTTAAGAGTGATAAAAAGAATGATTTATTGATTTAAGAAAATAAGAGACTTGACTTAATTAAATTAATGTGAATTTTGTTAAAAAGTGTGAAACCTCATTCGTGAGTAATGAGTATTTTTGGTTTTCAAAAGGAATGATGTTTTACCGATCAGAATGAATGTCGAACAAACCACAATGGCGCTAATAAAGGGAAATGTTTTGACTAATAAAGTATTATTAAAACCAGAGAAACTTCCATCTGCATAGGAGCTAAGATGAGACAAAATGATATTACATTTCCTAGATCATGGTCTTTGTAATAAGATTGTTATGAACAATAATAACCTACTCACACATAAGGTATATGTTTCTCAAATTGTTTTAAAGGATTAAAACTATGAACTACGAAACCTTTCGAAAATGAGAAACTTGAGTAATTGAAATTAGGCAAACTTGAACGTTGGGAAAAGAATGTTGTTACTTGATTTTACAAAGAAGTGTTTTGATTTACTTCAAGATAATCACTCTATTTTTATACTACGTATTGTGTGACCTTTGTGAAAAGCAGATCTTTTAAAAGAGTAATACATGAAGTACTTTGGTGCTAAACCCGAACTTGTTAACATAATGTAGAAACTACCTTGTGTGAATAACTTAATTGTATTGATTTGTGATAGTCTTGTAATACTTTCTTGTTGACTTGATAAGTAAACATGTTAGGATGCTACGTGAGTTAGTATCTTGAGATGTTTGTGTAAAGGGTTTTCCACTTGTTGTGCTTAGGTTGTTTAACGATAAGTCGTTATGTTAGTATTATATCACTCATGATTCGGGGTTAAGGCGCCTCCGTCGCGGTACACTCGGGAGGTATGTGTGACCTATGATTCGAGAATACCTTATGCGGTGCAGATGGCCTATGCGAGGCTGCGGAGTTCCGTGTTAGTATCACGGCCGCGTGGTCATGCGGTCTTTGTGGCCATGCGGACGGCGAGTCCAGGGGCGGCTGCGGAGTAGCTACCCTCGATGCGGGAATACCTCATGCGGGCCATTGGGTGGCCCGTGCGGGCTACGGGAAGTTCGGGGCTGACGCGCGCATTAGATCTGCGGCGAGTGGCGGCTTTGATCATGTGACGATGCAGGCGGATCTCATGATCTGATTCTGACCTTGTTTGTCTTGTAGGTTTTAGTAGTCGGCTATGCCTTCGTACTTACCGTGCGGTTTTATGATGACATAGGTAGGACCTGGTGTTCATGTATATTCCTTGGTATTTTTATATCATAGACTGCCGGCAGTGAGGAAGGTATTCCACGGGCATGATTGATGTTGTGGACGTGAGACCCATTGCTACATTTGAGTGATGACTTTGAGGGCGTGAGTCCCTGACTTGACATATCGCTTATTTATTGTGGAACGTAGTTTTGGTTATCATACATGTCTCACGATTTATATAGACTACTATGATTTCATTTCTGATATTTTGATTTCACATACTTGGTACTGTTATCTTGACCTCCTTGAGTGCGTTCATCTGCGCAGTAATGGTACTCCTACCGCTGATCCGTTCTTAGGATCACCGTTTGACGTTGGAAAAGCTCCGTTTCTCGGAGGCTTAGCATTTTAGTATGGTCCCCTCGTTGTAGATATTTGCATTCGGGGTATGGCGGGGCCCTGTCCGCCATTGTTGTTTTAAACTCTTAGAGGTCTGGAGACTGTTGTAAGGTTGGGATATCGTTCATTTTGGGGTATTTATATGCATATATGCGAAAGGCAACTTTTCCCAGAAGCGTGTCTTATTTATACTATTTCATATCTTGGTTGTTTTATATTCCACGATTTCTCGATGTATGACTACTTGGGTGCCGGGTAAGGCACGATCCACGCCACAGGCAGTCGTGACAAAAGTGGTATCGAAGCGATTAATCCTCGGAAAGTGTCTACAGACCGTATCTAGTAAGTCTTGATTATCGGTGTGTTGTGCACCACACCAATAATCGAGGAGGCTATAGGATATTTAGGATTGGTTTCCATTCTTCTCACTCGAGATCATGCTTTAGAGGCGTGTTATAAGTTGGACCTCTAACGTATTCCTTTCCTTTACGGTGATGCCTCGCGCCAGTAACCTTCGGGCCCGAGAAGCAAAGCGGTAGGAGGCTGCAGTGGAGTTGAGAGAGTTAGAAGAGCACAGACCCAATCATCACAGAGGTGATGCTTAAATGCGAGGGATTACGAGGCGTCGCGGCCGGCGAGTTTAGCGCGGCAGCGATTCCTCTGCGGCCATGACATCTGGACCTTCGGTTCCACTACCGGGAAAATATGGATTGGAAGGAGACGGCCTTGTTACTAGCAAGGACTTGGCGGCGAGAGAGTATTTTATGTGCCGGTATACCAAGGATATTGATGATTATCTAAAGAAGGGTTGTGAGAAGTAACTCTTGATCGAGGAATGAGCGAGCTTGCGTTAGATTATGTGCGTGGTGAGAGATGTAAGATCGGCAGTTAACAAGATCGCGAAGAGGCCCGATTGGTAGGATCATTTGGTAACTCTCGGCGAACCGCCTCGGCAGCCGAATTAGACATGCGCCTCCGCCCGGTCAGTGTCCTCTACGAGTTGATTTTCCTCGGTGTTCACAGGTGTAGCGGCGTCATCCGAAATGTCGTCTTTCTGCGGTGCTTGTTTTACTTGCGGCCGTCGAGGGCCATATGGCGAGGAATGTTCTATGAGGAAGGATGCAAGTAGGAAGACTCACCTACGGTCAGTGCGGATTGGTGGTGCGGAGAGGAAGGGTGTTAGCGAGAGGCCACCCCACCGGTGTGGCGTTGTGGTCGATGTCATTTTGGGAGTGTCGTTCTTCTGCGGCGACTTGTTATGTTTGCGGCCAGCGGGGCCATTTGCGAGAAATTGTCAACGAGTTGGCGGGGATGTAGGGACTCGACGCCGGGATCGATGGATAGTTCATCACCTTCCCGGTATGCGCCCGGCGGGATTGATTAGAACGACCTAGGGAAGTGCGGCGTAGATCTGGTATATCTTAACCCTTTAGAGATTTATATGTGTAGCGAATATCTTAAGTATTGTTTTGGTTAGCATGGTGTTAGTGTGATTAGAATTTTTGATTAGTTAACCAGGGTAAGATTGGGGATAGAGAGTGGGAGCCTTAGAATATTATACGTAGAGACCTTAGGCGAGGCCATCTTTGGTAAAAGAATTATTTCATGTTTGACCACTTATCGAGGTGCATAGTATCGTGAGATATTTTTGTGGGATGAATCCCTGAGTGATGTGAAATGAAAGAGGGTAGTTGAGCTTAGAAGACCGCTAGGTATACGTAACATGATTAGTAAGATTGTTCCGGATCCGGGAGCTAGTGTTTTGCGCGTTGCCGGTGGGTTGAGGCCGTGTGGTAGTCGACCACGACTGTTTGGTGGTGGGTCAGTTTGTGGTGGTCGCTTTGTGTTAGGATCACGAGGGTGTTAGGCCCAAGTTTAGTTAACCATCGTCTGCGAGTTCGTGGATGCGTTCGACCGATGGTCGGGCGATGAGGTCAACCCGACTTATCTTTTAATCAAACCGTGTTCTCGGTAGTAAGTTGCGAGATGATTATTTCAGGAAGGTTGTAAGGCTGCACGAGGTGCCTACCTTCACCTTATGGCAGACAGTGGAGCCCCAAGTTACGGCTGTTTCTTTTCTGGAAGTTTTACCAGGCAAGGTTAGGAACTCAGGTGAGTCTCAGTGTCGCATTCACCCTCGGGCCAGCGTTTGGATTTCGGGGGTAGCTGTAAGGACTCTTCGCCTCTTGTTGAGTATGTATTATATAGCTACCGTTTCAGTATTCGGGTGTCGCCGTTTGGAGCCTTTTTATAAGCGCTAGTGTAAGATTGCCGATCGATTGATTCGATGTAAGCAAGGTGCAGATAGTTGGTTCGTACTTGTTCAGCAGGGCGTGGATAGGGTGGAGCTTATCCAGAAGAGGTTATTGGCAGCTCAGAGTCAGTGGGAAGCAGTACCAGAAACATGGTAAGTTATGAGAAAGAGTTCGAGTGTACGAGAAGGGTACGACGAGTAAGGGAAGAGGCGAGCATGTGTAAGGACATAGATGTGATCATTTCGTTTGTAAAGAGTAGGTGCGATGGGAAGTATCTTTTAGACCCCTGGAGGGGAGCTTTTGTGATGATAGAGGTGATTCCTCGCGGAAATGGATGTATGTTTTTCTTGCGGTGTTAGTGGCAGTGTGGCATGGTTGTTTTCGTAAGTATAGCAGTGAGGACTATATTGGTGCCTGTTAGTTTTGAGACTTAGAAGGAACATTCGGGACGAATGTTTCTAAGGAGGTGAGAATGTTATACCCCGTATTTCCAGAGTATGTACGTAGGGACGTACGTAGAAAAGTTGAAGCTTAAAGTATGTAAGGGCCGAATTTCACTTTGTGCACAACACCGATTAGAGTCGTTTTTTAAACGTTTTACTAAACTCGCGTAAGGTAAATTCGGCTATGTCATTTATATTTTTGCGGATTTTTCCGAGAAGGCGAAACATTTTGGACCAAAGGAGGGTGACACTTGTCACCCTCATTGGGCAACAAATTGGCATTGTTTGCACGTTTTTGTGCCTTGCACAAAGTCAAGGAGTTGGTAGGATATTTTGATGTAGTATATAGAATGTACACTTGCCTAAATCCTCACCCTACACTTGCCTTGCACTTGGCATCATCTTGGCCATTGGTTGGCCAATGCTTGACCTATAAATACCCCTCTATGTTGATGAACTTCTTCATCCAAATATTTTCTAAGTGTTAAAAATCCCTCCCCTCTCTTGATATGTTTTCGTCCAACACCCCCCTCCCCCTCTAGCCTTAGTGGCTTGGCCGAGAGCCCCCCCCCCCCTCTAAAGCAAGCCCTGGCCAGAAACACCACCCCTCCTTGGTAAGAATGTTGTCTTCCAAGTATTGTTATAATGCCCAAAATACCCTAGCCCAAATCCCTTATAGTATTTAAGTAGAAGTGGTGTAGAACTTCTAAGGATTCTTGGGGCTATCGGAGCGTGCACTTAGGAGCTAAGCCTTGCTCCGGATCGACTTATATCTAGGATATTATTGGGCTTACCGAGGTAAATAATCCTAACTCTCTTTTGTATTAGAGAATACATACTGTAGAAGTATAATAATAAGTATTTATACTTAGAAGGATATTAAAGTATAGAATTTAACTGTAATCACGGTAGAAGGGTTTAAAGAAGAATAATCAAAGCGTACTTACATAGAATTTGTTTTCACTGATGAACTTGAGTAGCTCACCGGGTAGGGAAGTGCTGCCCAACTTTCCGTAGGATATAGAACCCTCTGCTTAGAGCTTTGTACAGTACAGTCTAGACGTTGATAGACGTATTTGACTGTTATAGGTCGATTCTCTGCGCGCGACATATTCAACTTGGCAGGTGGATTTCGCCGAGAAGGTATGTGATTCTTCCTATCCTCTTGAGCATGATATTTTAAAGAATATGTATATAGTACGGTAGACGTACGTGTGTTAACTGAATAATAATTACGGCAATGTCTTCGGACTTAAGCATGAATAATAATTACGGCAATGTCTTCGGACTTAACCATGAATAATAATTACGGCAATGTCTTCGGACTTAAGCCTGAATAATAATTACGGCAATGTCTTCGGACTTAAGCCTGAATAATAATTACGGCAATGTCTTCGGACTTAAGCCTGAATAATAATTACGGCAATGTCTTTTGACTTAAGCCTGAATAAAAAGAATCTGAAATAGTTCAAAAGAATTAAGAAACCTTTTTGAAAGAAGAGTAACACTTGGTTTTAAAAGCTTAAGAGTTATACTAGCTTTATGGGAAGTTAGGTATAACGGCTTAAGAGTGATAAAAAGAATGATTTATTGATTTAAGAAAATAAGAGACTTGACTTAATTATACTAATGTGAATTTTGTTAAAAAGTGTGAAACCTCATTCGTGAGTAATGAGTATTTTTGGTTTTCAAAAGGAATGATGTTTTACCGATAAGAATGAATGTCGAACAAACCACAGCAGCGCTAATAAAGGGAAATGTTTTGACTAATAAAGTATTATTAAAACCAGTAGAAACTTCCATCTGCATAGGAGCTAAGATGAGACAAAATGATATTACATTTCCTAGATCATGGCTGCTGTAATAAGATTGTTATGAACAATAATAACCTACTCACACATAAGGTATATGTTTCTCAAATTGTTTTAAAGGATTAAAACTATGAACTACGAAACCTTTCGAAAATGAGAAACTTTTTAGGTAAATGCAAATATTATTACTAATAACGAAAAAAGGAAGTGGCTACAATCAATCATTGAGGTATCTCAAGATAACGAAAATGAGAAACTTGAGTAATTGAAATTAGGCAAACTTGAACGTTGGGAAAAGAATGTTGTTACTTGATTTTACAAAGAGAAGTGTTTTGATTTACTTCAATATAATCACTCTATTTTTATACTACGGGTATTGTGTGACCTTTGTGAAAGAAACGGATCTTTTAAAAGAGTAATACATGAAGTACTTTGGGGCTAAAAACCCGAACTTGTTAACATAATGTAGAAAGTACCTTGTATGAATAACTTAATTGTATTGATTTGTGATAGTCTTGTAATACTTTCTTGTTGACTTGATAAGTAAACATGTTAGGATGCTACGTGAGTTAGTATCTTGAGATGTGTCACGACCCGACCGGGCATCGTGCCCTACACAGGCACCATCGGTATACATCGAGAGAATAGCGTGGAACATACACAACATACAAAAACTTAGACGAGAACCAGCAGGCTAGCCGATAAGGCCACCTTCCGTAAAATATACTCAATCGAGAAATAGAAACGGTACATTTTTCTTTTCTTTCTGACCCAATCCACAATGTGACTCTGGACCTCTAAGAATAACAACTCTGGCGGGACGGGGCCCGCCATACCACGAATGTACAACAACCAGAAAATACGAGGATAAGCCTCCGAAATGAAGGAGCTTCTCAACGGTGACAGTGATCCTAAGAGCGAGGATCAAGAACTTTGTACTTACTGCGGCGTGACGCGGCCCGAAGGTCGATCTAACATGTACCAAATATGTGGCCGAAATGCGTAATGAAATCATAAGTCTAAAATAAAACTGGAGACATGTATGATTACTCAATTAACAGTACACTGTGCCTTACTAACAATGAGAGTAAATAGGTGAATACTTACAATATCTAAAGTAGGAGGCTCACGATCAAAACAGGACCACCCGCCCGGAGTATCATTAAGCAATCCTATTCCTGGGACTATTTCACCCGCATAGATCGCGTGGACCCGCATGAGGTATTCCTCGCATAGGCTGTACCCGCCCGCATGGGACTATTTCACCCGCATAAGCCCAAAGGACTCGCATGAGGTATTCCTCGCATCATGGGTAGCAAATCCACGGAAACAGGTGGTATAACGTCTTGGGGGTTTACCCCTCATTTATACTCTTACCACAGGCGGTGGTATAACGTCTTGGGGGTTTACCCCTCATTTATACTCTTACCCTAGCTCAACCGGCCATCATACATAACATAAGCCCTACCGGCTTATCATACAATAAATAAGCAAGTTAAGAAATCCCCCTAACTTCTTATTAGCCTTATTCATATACATCCTCATTTTAGTTTACTTAAGACACTAACATGTCATTATAAAATCCGGGAATTTAACCCAAAGTACTACGTACTTCTATTCTTTTAAAATGACTCTTTTTCATATATAACTTCCAAGATACTAATAACCGTAGTATCAAGTCATAACTACTTTTCAAGACAAGTCACGATACCTTTTAGAAATACATTTAGGCTTCTAAATCAAGTGACTTCTTTCTTTTTAAAACCTTAGGCAATTGATGCCTTAAATCAAATTGCCTTTCAATAAATCAAGCCATTTATCTTTCCATAAAGCCAATATAACCAACTCCCCATAAAGTCGTTATATTCACTTTATGCATTAGTCAAGTACAATTTCCTATCCAAGGGACTTATACGTTTAAAACGAAACAAGTATCGCATACTTTAAAACTCTTGAGTCCCTTAACATACTTAAATTACTTAGAGTAAACCACTCTTTAAACTTTCCATAAAAACAAGTATCAAAATACTTTCAACATACTTAAAGTCTCTTAACTTTGAAAACCAAGATATCCTTAACATTTAAACAAGTGAGTTAATTCCCTAACTCAATCAACTTGGACATTCCTAAAATAAGCCAAGGATGTCAAATTGACTAGATTGTCAAAATCTTGTACGTCTACCGTACTATATACGTGAAACTAGTCATGCTCAAAAGATAGGAAAAGTTCCACATACCTCTTCGGGTCAAACCACTTGTCAAGTACAAATTCCCGCCCGTAGTATGTCAACCTATAATATTCACAATACGTCCATTAAGGCCTTACTTCAAACGTAGAATATTATAAGTGTTAAGTCTCTAAATTCTACGGAAAATCGGACAACACCTCCTTTGTTTTTACTAACTTTGTCACCTTTTCCAAGGTCGAAATACAATAACCAAACAGCCCCAATTGGCTCATAACAATATAGAAGGTAATCCAACGCAAATGAATAACCAAACAGCCCCAATTGGCTCACAATAATACAGAAGGTAATCCAATGCAAATGAATAACCAAACAGCCCCAATTGGCTCACAATAATATAACAATACCAATTCTTATTCAATTTCCATTTCAATACAAATTGGTAGCATAATAAGATATCAAGCCGCAATTGATTCTAGCTACTACATTCTCCAAGTAGGTAACATGCGACAAATCAATTTATCGATCAAATTGGATTTCAATTTCAAATGGCTAAATATGACATTTTCGGATTTTTAGCTTCCAATTCCATAACACTTAACAAACTTCATAACACATATCACATGACCACTTATAACTTATCATAACATGAAATCTTCAATTACAAAAGTAAAACGAAGATTATACCTCAATTAGCCCAAATATGCTCCAAGAGTACAAGTCGATCCCTAGCACCTTTAGCTCCTCCTTCCGACATTCCAATCCACCCCAAGCCACCCTTAGAAGCTTATGAAAAACTCATCTTCATGTTTCAACTTCAAAGTTGAATAACCCTTTAGGTTTTCGCCTTGCGACTAACACGAAAACACCATTTTTCCGGGATCTTTCTATTGAGAAACACTTATAATACCCTTAGGTACCTTGGTTTAAAGTGGGGGAATTATTGGACAAAAATTGGAAATTTTTCTTTCTTGAAAAACCTCTTAGCCGTGAGCTCCCCTAAAGAGCAAGAACAAGTTCTTGAAAAATAATTCTAAGTGTGGAGAATGACAAGGTCTTGCACCTACTAGTGTACATATATAACACAAGGAAGGGTATAGATTAGAACACTTGGGTGGTTTGGATGAGATTCACTAAATATCAAGCTTATGTGGGGTCATTGACTTGGTCAAAGTTGTCAAGCTCTAAGCTTTGCAAGACTTCATCATAAATTATGGTCAATTGACCATTCCACCCTTGCACATTTCGTCCATGTCCATAAAGGGGGGTGACATGTGTCGCCCTCCCGTTAAATCGCAATATTTCATTTTCCGACAAGTCCATAATTCCGATAAATTTTTACTCGTCTCAAACCTTAATATTTGAGTTCTTACGTACGTTCTTAGAAACATATCCTGAAATATTTCCGGGGTGTAACATTCTTCCCCCCTTAGAAACATTCGTCCCCGAATGTTCTCTCGGGAGTCCAACTTAAAGATAGCGACATAGTCTTCTTTTACAACCACTACATACCAATAATACCACGAGGCCACAACGGTACTCATACTAAAATGTCAAATTTGAACCCCATGTCAACGTCGGTTATCAGTATGAAGCTTGGTGACTCTAAGCTTACTAATAATCTTTCCGGATAAGCTTCGCTTATCCACGGCCGTGAATCAAGTCTGGACCAAATCTTGAACCTCGCCTATGTGAAGCATCCAACCGGCGATCTACACTTTCTTACATACAAGGCCTCATACAGGGCCATCTGAATACTGGAAAGGTATCTGTTATTGTACGCAACACATAAAGAGACAATTAACCCTCCCGGCTATATCTGAAATCAAGAACATAGGCCCGCATCCTATCCTCAAGTGCCTGGATAGTACGCTCTGCCTGTCCGTCGGTCTGAGGGTGTAATGCAACACTGAGACTCACCTGTGTCCCTAATCCCTCCTGAAAAACCTCCAGAAGTTATCAAGTAGAGCTCATCTGCCGGTCATCATAAACGTAGGAACCCGTGCGATCTCACAATCTCTCTGCTATACAAGCAAGCATAATCCTCGGTAGAGTAAATGGCCCTAACGGAAGAACACAGTGGTTTCGCCCACTTACCATGACCCCGGGTCGCACTTCCTCAGTCGATGCCACCTGTAACAAGATCTATATTAATTACCTCTCATATCTAGGTTGGGATTTCAATCGCCTGCAATAGCCCACTGGGCTTCTGGTGCTCAACCATGACCTGCTACTATCTCGGACACTAAGCAGTAACTCCGCTATGTCCCTTTTCCGGTCATCTTACCCATACATACTTCTGAGGTCACGACACGACTTAGTCGGCCCCAAACAATTAGGGCAATAAGCACTGCGTGCCTCCCCTAAAACCTGCTGACTAGTCCTGCAGCACCGGGTACACGCAATCTATCCTCATCTCACAGCACCCCATTCGACGCTACTCAAACAGGCTCTTCTCTTCCCGGAGAGCCGTATCTGATCTGCGTATCATAAGCGGATCCTCATCGTCGCCTCCTTACCTCCTCAACGATGGAAGACTCGGCAACCTCTCGGATCTGAACTTCATTAACCTTGGAAACAAATAATCGAACCCCTAGGCTCGGTAACTGAAGGATCTCACGGACCACATCCTGTCTATCTGGCTGCCCAACTGGCAGACTACCCTTAGGTCCACGACAAAGAGTATCTGTAACTGTCTTGGCTTTCCCCGGATGGTATAGGATATCAATATCACGATCCTTGAGTAACTCTAACCACCATCGTTGTCGCAAATTCCACTGCCTCAGTCTGCAGATATACCGGAGGCTTTTTGGGTCTGCACAATTATCCACACGAAGTCTATATATACGTCAGGCCCCCAAATCTTCAAGGCATGATTTAACTTCCGCCAGCACTAAATCGTGAGTGGCGCAATTTCCTTCCTGCTTCCCTAACTACCGGGAAAACACAGGCTCTATCCTTATCGGGTTGCGTCGGCACACAACCTAGCCCAACACCCAACGTGTTATCAATATAACCTAACTCTCTAGTCTCGTGAGGGTTAGAACTGTAGTCGTGGTCAACTTATCTCCCAATAACTAAAAGCCTTTCTCATTCCTGCGAAATATTCGGGTATCCTTAATCTCACTTATGGTTCCTGTTTCCCTTTTTTTTTTTTGCAACCAAACTTGGTCACTAAACTTAGACTTAATTCCTTTGCTCGCCTCATGTCTAAGACTTACTGTCAATCACATTTTTGGGGGGAAGGTTTTCTTGATCTCGTCAAGTAATAACCCGGTTTTCCTTTCCCAGTTTGTAAAGCCTATAACTAGGTGTTACCACATTTTCTCGAAATGTTCTTACTTCCCATTAATTACTAATGGTCTTTACACTAGTGCAGGGTAAACATACCTCGTGCAACCTACATTTATATCTTTACGCTACTTCGCCGACCAATTAAATGCGTCGTTCTTAATTACTGACACAACACTTTTCCCATGGTTATCTACAACTGTAACCTATGGCATGACGATACCGAAGAACTAACAGTCTTATATCCTTCGTCTAACAACATGGGTACACGCGACCCCGATAATACATAAAGCGTCCCTTTTAGTGGGAAGAGGACTTATCTCCTTTTCTTAAACTTTCCTTGGAGTCACAACCCTAATCACGGGGTCCTCTTGCGGTCGATGGTAGCTAATCATCACGCACCGCCTTTAAGTTCGTGTAGATTTTCCAACCTACCAAAGATGCCCTCGACTTTCCGCCGACGACGTGTACTTATTTTTTTATTCTTGCCTTGCGTTTTCTGAAATTATCAGGAAGGTCGTGGCCTGACGCCACCAAACCAACTCCAGTACCTCGAGGGCACTCAAAATAACTTCCTCCAAATTCAATTATTACATACTTCTGCGTCAATTTACCCCAGTGAACAAGTCACATGGACTTAAAAAGAAAACAATGCCAAAGAAGGAAGGATAATTCACTGGTTACCACCACTTCTCTTCCTTTCCACTCGATAACCGGCTTACTGGGAAACTGGTACCGAATCATCTCTCTTATGTAGTCCACGTTGGCATAACAAGAGGCCAACTAGCCCGAACTCATAATGACCTCAATGTCTGTCATAACAGCTCTGCTGGGTCCAACGACTTTATCGTTACCGTCAATTATTATCTAACCGCTCAGCTACCACCCAACACTCACGGGTGTAGTCACCTTGAAAGGTCCTCATGGATTCAGGTTCCATTTCCTTACTCTTGGTTGCTCTCTTTCTTACTGGTCGTACTCCTTTCCGTACTCCCAAACTTATTCTAGCTTACATACATAAATTCCATACTAACTCTGGCCTCCACTCCTTGGAGTTACTAAATTAAACAACATAAGGCCAGTTCCGGCTCTCACAACCTGGTTCCGGTGGAACACGTCCACGAACCCATAAAATGATTAACTAAATTTGGGCCTTGCACCCTCGTGACCCTGTCACGTAGCGGGACTACTACCAACTGATCCCATTTCCTTTCAAGTTATGGGGCGACCCTAAATAGATCCCCAACCCGACTCGGCGTCGTGTAACTCTTTTCCTAGGTGCTGTCTTAACTTTTACTACGAGAAGGCCTTATATACCTATGGTCTCGGTGGTTATCAACATTTTTAGGCTCAATTTCCATGCTCCAAGCCTATCTTATCACCCGTGGCAAGGTACAAGAACTTCTCGTAATATCATAATCGTGTTGTCTTGACCACAACAACCATACTTTCTTCGTTCGGATCTCGCCCGTACAATTCCCTTAAGCATACCACGTAGCTTAAGTTACTATCATAGTCTTCCACTTAGTCTCTTAATAATAACTTCTTAAGGGTCCATTACCTTTTCCGATAACTCATCATTTCCTAATTATCTCAAATTAGCACGTAAAACCTTGATGAGAATTCATTTAACTGTTTCATACCTTCCCGGTATTTATTTAGTCCCTTCCAAATCCTGGTAATCTAAATCATTCTAGGCAACACGCGTCTGACCCTCATACATAAATTCGCATAGTTGTATGTCACAATACCAACTACAACCATTACCAACCTGGATACGCAATCCACGTAATCCTTCATGGGTCACTGCTGCCTTTCTCGTAGCTGCAAACAATCATAACTTGTTAGGGAGAGACGACCCTAACCATACAGCTCTATCGCACGATCTTAGAGTGAGAAGAATGGAAACCAATCCTAAATGTCCTGACCTCACGATTATAGATGTGGTGCACAACACACGATAATCAAGACTACTTAGACACGGTGCAGTAGACACTTTCCGAGGACTAAGCGCTCGATACCACTTTTGTCACGACCCAGGCCGGGCATCGTGCCCTACACAGGCACCGCAGCCGAGTATATATCAGAGAATAGCAGCGGAACATACACAATATACAAAAAAATTTAGACGAATAACCAACAACAGGCTAGCCGATAAGGCCACCTTCCGTAAAATATACTCAATCCAGAAATAGAAACGATACATTTTCTTTTCTTTCTGCCCAATCCACACTGTGACTACAGACCTCTAAGAATAACAACTCTGGCGGGACAGGGCCCCGCCATACCCCTGAATGTACAACAACCGACAATACCAGTGATAAGCCTCCGAAATGAAGAAGCTTCTCAACAGCTGAACAGTGATCCTAAGAGCGAGGATCGACACATGCACTTTACTGCGGCATGAACGCGGCCCGAAGGAGGTCGAGACAACATGTACCAAATATGTGAAACAGAAATCAGAATGAAATCATAAGTCTAAAATAAAGCGGAGACATGTATGATTACTCAATTAACGATTCTGCGTGCCTTACTAACAATGAGTAAATAGGTGAATACTTACAATATCTAAAGTAGGAGGCTCATGATCAAAAGCAGACCACCCGCGGAGTATCATTAAGCAATCCTATTCACGGGACTATTTCACCGCATAGATCGCGTGGACCCGCATGAGGTATTCCTCGCATAGGTCATACCGCTGCGTGGGACTATTTCACCGCGTAAGCCCAAAGGACTCGCATGAGGTATTCCTCGCATCATGGGTAGCAAATCCACGGAAGCGGTGGTATAACGTCTTGGGGTTTACCGCCATTTATACTCTTACCACAAGCGGTGGTATAACGTCTTGGGGTTTACCCTCATTTATACTCTTACCTAGCTCAACCGGCCATCATACATAACATAAGCCCTACCCTTATCATACAATAAATAAGCAAGTTAAGAAATCCCTAACTTATTAGCCTTATTCATATACATCCTCATTTTAGTTTACTTAAGGCACTAACATGTCATTATAAAATCCGGGAATTTAACCCAAAGTACTACGTACTTCTATTCTTTTAAAATGACTCTTTTTCATATATAACTTCCAAGATACTAATAACCGTAGTATCAAGTCATAACTACTTTTCAAGACAAGTCACGATACCTTTTAGAAATACATTTAGGCTTCTAAATCAAGTGACTTCTTTCTTTTAAAACCTTAGGCAATTGATGCCTTAAATCAAATTGCCTTTCAATAAATCAAGCCATTTATCTTTCCATAAAGCCAATATAACCAACTCCCCATAAAGTCGTTATATTCACTTTATGCATTAGTCAAGTACAATTTCCTATCCAAGGGACTTATACGTTTAAAACAAAACAAGTATCGCATACTTTAAAACTCTTCAAGTCCCTTAACATACTTAAATTACTTAGAGTAAACCACTCTTTAAACTTTCCATAAAAACAAGTATCAAAATACTTTCAACATACTTAAAGTCTCTTAACTTTGAAAACCAAGATATCCTTAACATTTAAACAAGTGAGTTAATTCCCTAACTCAATCAACTTGGACATTCCTAAAATAAGCCAAGGATGTCAAATTGACTAGATTGTCAAAATATTCTACGTCTACCGTACTATATACGTGAAACTAGTCATGCTCAAAAGATAGGAAAAGTTCCACATACCTCTTCGGGTCAAACCACTTGTCAAGTACAAATTCCCGCCCGTAGTATGTCAACCTATAATATTCACAATACGTCCATTAAGGCCTTTCTTCAAACGTAGAATATTATAAGTGTTAAGTCTCTAAATTCTACGGAAAATCGGACAGCACCTCCTTTGTTTTTACTAACTTTGTCACCTTTTCCAAGGTCGAAATACAATAACCAAACAGCCCCAATTGGCTCATAACAATATAGAAGGTAATCCAACGCAAATGAATAACCAAACAGCCCCAATTGGCTCATAATAATACAGAAGGTAATCCAATGCAAATGAATAACCAAACAGCCCCAATTGGCTCACAATAATATAACAATACCAATTCTTATTCAATTTCCATTTCAATCCAAATTGGTAGCATAATAAGATATCAAGCCGCAATTGATTCTAGCTACTACATTCTCAAGTAGGTAACATCGACAAATCAATTTATCGATCAAATTGGATTTCAATTTCAAATGGCTAAATATGACATTTTCGGATTTTTAGCTTCCAATTCCATAACACTTAACAAACTTCATAACACATATCACATGACCACTTATAACTTATCATAACATGAAATCTTCAATTACAAAAGTAAAACGAAGATTATACCTCAATTAGCCCAAATATGCTCCAAGAGTACAAGTCGATCCCTAGCACCTTTAGCTCCTCCTTCCGACATTCCAATCCACCCCAAGCCACCCTTAGAAGCTTATGAAAAACTCATCTTCAAGTTTCAACTTCAAAGTTGAATAACCCTTTAGGTTTTCGCCTTGCGACTAACACGAAAACACCATTTTCCGGGATCTTTCTATTGAGAAACACTTATAATACCCTTAGGTACCTTGGTTTAAAGTGGGGGAATTATTGGACAAAAATTGGAAATTTTTCCTTCTTGAAAAACCTCTTAGCCGTGAGCTCCCCTAAAGAGCAAGAACAAGTTCTTGAAAAATAATTCTAAGTGTGGAGAATGACAAGGTCTTGCACCTACTAGTGTACATATATAACACAAGGAAGGGTATAGATTAGAACACTTGGATGGTTTGGATGAGATTCACTAAATATCAAGCTTATGTGGGGTCATTGACTTGGTCAAAGTTGTCAAGCTCTAAGCTTTGCAAGACTTCATCATAAATTATGGTCAATTGACCATTCCACCCTTGCATATTTCGTCCATGTCCATAAAGGTGGGTGACACGTGTCGCCCTCCCGTTCGTTGCAATATTTCATTTTCCGACAATTCCATAATTCCGATAAATTTTTACTCATCTCAAACCTTAACATTTGAGTTCTTACGTACGTTCTTAGAAACATATCCTGAAATATTTCCGGGGTGTAACAAGATGTTTGTGTAAAGGGGTTTTCCCTTGTTGTGCTTAGGTTGTTTAACGATAAGCTGTTATGTTAGTATTATATCACTCATGATTCCGGGGGTTAAGCTGCCCTCCGATGCGGGGTAGACTCAGGCGGGTCTGTGTGACCTATGATTCGAGAATACCTTATGCGGTGCAGATGGCCTATGCGGGCTGCGGGAGTTCGAGTTAGTATGCGGCCCTTGTGGTCATGCGGTCTTTGTGGCCATGCGGACGGCGAGTCCAGGACGCTGCCGGGGAGTAGCTACCCTCGATGCGGGGAATACCTCATGCGGGCCATTGGAGTGGCCCATGCGGCTATGGGAAGTTCGGGGCTGAAGCGCGCACATTAGATCTGCGGGCGAGTGGCGGCTTTGATCATGTGACGGTGCAGACAGATCTCATGATACTGATTCTGACCTTGTTTGTACTGTTGATTTTAGTAGTCGGCTATGCCTTCATACTTACCCCGTACGGTTTTATGATGACATAGGTAGGACCTGGTGTTCATGTATATTCCTTGGTGTTTTTATATCATAGACTGCCGGCAGTGAGGAAGGTATTCCACGGGCGTGATTGATGTTGTGGGCGTGAGACCCATTGCTACATTTGAGTGATGACTTTGAGGGCGTGAGTCCCTGACTTGACATGACTGCTTATTTATTGTGAACTGTAGTTTTGGTTATCATATATGTCTCCTGCTTTATATAGACTACTATGATTTCATTTCTGATTTTCGGTTTCACATACTTGGTACTGTTGTCTTGACCTCGCCCTTGAAGTGCGTTCATGCCGCAGTAAAGGTACTCCTACGTTGATCCGTTCTTAGGATCACCGTTTCAGCGTTGGAAAAGCTCCGTTTCTCCGGAGGCTTAACATTTTGGTATGGTCCCCTGTCGTTGTAGATATTTGCATTCAGGGGTATGGAGGGGCCCTGTCCCGCCATTGTTGTTTTAAACTCTTAGAGTGCATGAGACTGTTGTAAGGTTGGGATGTGCTGTTCATTTTGGGGTATTTATATACATATATGCCGAAGGCAACTTTTTCCCAAGCGTGTCTTATTTATACTGTTTCATATCTTGATTGTTTTATATTCCGCTGATTTCTCTGATGTATGACTACTTGGGTGCCCGGGTAAGGCACGATCACGAGCCACTGGGCGAAGTCGTGACGATGATCAACCTATAATAGTTAAATACGTCTATCAACGTCTAGACTACTCGTAGAATATTCTAAGCGAAGGTTCTTTATTCTACGGAAAATTGGCGACACTTCCCTACCCGTAACACTACACAAGTCTACTGTAAATACAACCCAATGTAATTACAGTTCAATTCCCTTCTTTAACATCCTTCTATATATCTTATACTTAATTCTAAACTACTACAATATTTAATCTCCAATTACAATAGAAGGACAAAGATTATTACCTCGATAAGCCCAAAATTATCCAAGATTATAAGTCGATCCTGAGCAACGTTTAGCTCCTATTGCATGCGCTCCAATTCGCTCCAAGAAACCCTTAGAAGTTTCTAAACAACTTCTCCTAATACTTCATCCAACCATGAAGATTTTCCTAGGGTTTCGTTTTGTGACTAAAGGAAATAAAGTAGTATTTCTGGGCTCTTAGTATAGAGGTAACTTGGGAATACTACAAGGGATTTAGGCTAAGGTATTTTGGGATAGTAACAATACTTGAAGACAATTTTTCTACCAAGGGGGGGGGGGGTGTTTCGGACGAGAGCTTCACAAAGGGGGGAGGGAGTTTTGGACGAGACTTTTAACAAGGGGGGAGGATTTTTGAGACTTGGAAATTGTTTAAGTGGATGAAGAAGTCTTGCACTTAAGGGGGTATTTATAGGACATTCAAGGGTCAAGATTCAAACATGTGTAAGGTGAAGATTTGGTTGCTTGTGTGAGTGGAGTCTTCCAACCAAGTGTCCACCACAACTTTGGGACATATGTCCACCACAACTTTGGGACATATGTCCACCACAAAAATGAGACATGTGGCTAGCCACTTGCTCCAAAAAAATGTCCAAGGCCTTCCCACTTGCTCCACAAAAATATCTTCCAAGACTTGACTAATTGACTTGGCCACTTGCCCACAATTTCGTCCAATATGTGCCACCTAAGGGTGACACATGTCTCCCTCCTATTGGTCCAAAATATTTCATCTCTCGGAAAAATCCGTAATTGGTTAAAATATTAAAAACGTAAAATTTCCTTCTGAGTTCTAATCTTGTCCGTTGAAAGTTCACAATTTCATCCTTAACCTAATTAGGGCTTATACATTTTTACGTACATCCTCATATACATACTCTGAAACTACGGGGTATAACACACCTCCCCCCTCCCCCCCCCCCCCCCCGTAACCATGTAAATATCATCCTATATCAAGGCCCGCTACCAAGCCAACAACTCCAAGGGGATTATACGTCTAACCGGACGTGTACAAAACTGCCCCACAGTAATACTACATAAGTCTACTGTAAAAACAGTCCAATGTAAATACAGTTCAATTCTTTTTAATCATCCTTCCATAAATCTTAAACTCATTTATAAATTACTACAATATGTAATCTCCAATTACAATAGAAGGACAAAGATATTACCTCGATAAGCCCAAAATTATCCAAGATTATAAGTCGATCCTGAGCAATGTTTAGCTCCTACTCCTTACGCTCCAATCCGCTCCAAGAAACCCTTAGAAGTTTCTAAACAACTTCTTCTAACACTTCATCCAACTATGAAGATTTTCCTAGGGTTTCGTTTTGCCACTAAAGAAATAAAGTAGTATTTCCGGGCTCTTATTGTTATACCCCGTATTTCCAGAGTATGTACGTGAGGGCGTACGTACAAAATTTTAAGCCTTAAGTAGGCAAAGGGACGAAATTTGTTCACAACTAGCGAAAAGAATTGTTTTCCGACGAAACGTTTTCCGGACTTTGCGAAGAGAAAATTACGGTTGCAACATTTATATTTTTTGCGGATTTTTCCGAGAGATGAAATATTTTGGACCAACGAGAGGGCGACACTTGTCCCTCAAGTGGACGGCAATCAAGGGGAATGGTTGGCACATTTTTGTCATTTTTTTGCCTAAAACATTTGGTCAATGTTTGCTAGATATTTGTGTGGTAGATAGATAAGGTGGGACCGACACAACACTTGTCCAAATCTCATCCATCCACTTGCTTTGATCTTGGCCATTGGTTTCCCTATAAATACCCCTCAAGTGCAAGACTTATTCTTCATCCTCACTTGTGAAATTCGAAGGCAAAATCCCTCTCCCCCTTAGTGAAACTCTCGTCCAAACCTCCCCCTCCCCCTTTGAGAGGCCCTCGGCCGAAACCCCCCCCCCCCCCTTGGTAGAAAAGTATTCTCCAAGTGTTGTTACTATTCCAAAATACCTTGGCCCAAATACCTTGTAGTATTCCCAAAGTTACCTATATACTAAAAGCCCGGAAAATATTACTATACTTCCTTTAGTCACTAAAAGAAACCCTAGGGAAAATCTTCATAGTTGGTTAAAGTATTTAGTAGAAGTTGTGTAGAACTTCTAAGGGTTTCTAGGAGCGAATTGGAGCGTACAGAATAGGAGCTAAACCTTGCTCAGGATCGACTTTTAAACTTGGATAATTTTGGGCTTATCGAGGTAAATACTCTTACCCTTCTATTGTAATTGGAAATTACATATTGTAGTAGTATAGAATTGAGTATAAGACGTATATAAGGATGGTATAAAAGAAGAGAACTGAACTGTACTTACATAGGACTGTATTTACAGTAGACTTGTGTAGTTTGGCGGGTAGGGAAGTGCTGCCCAATTTTCCATAAAATAAGGAATCTTGTATCTAGAATTATTCTACAGAGTAGTCTAGACGTTGATAGACTTGTATGACCGTTATAGGTTGAAGTGCTGCAAGTAGCGTATTCTACTCGAAGGGTGGAAAAGGCTAGCAGGATTACAGTACTTTGGAGCGTTTTGCTAATTGTCGGTAATCGTCGCGAGGTATGTGATTCTTCCTATCCTCTTGAGCATGATATTTTAAAAGAATATATATAGTACGGTAGACGTACGTGTGTTAACTGAACGTGGTTTTACTTCGATGTCTTTTGACTTGAGTCTTAAATAATAAAGAATCTTGAAGTAATTCAAAAGAATTAAGAATCGTTTTTGAAAGAAGAGTAATACTTGGTTTTGAAAGTTTAAGAGTTATACTAGCTTTATGGGAAGTTAGGTATAACGACTTAAGAGAGATAAAAAGAATGGTTTATTGATTTTAGAAGTTAAGAGACTTGTTCTTAAAAGATACGAGACTTGACTTAATTGAATTGAGAGAAATGTTGTTAAAAAGTGTGAAACCTCATTCGTGAGTAATGGGTACTTGGTTTTTAAAGAATAATGCTTTACTGATTTCGGAAATGAGAATAAGTATCGAACGAACCACTGCAGCGTTAATAAAGGAAAATGTATTGACAAATAATTATTATATTAAAACCAGTAGAAACCTCCATCTGCATAGAAGCTGAGATAAGACAAAATTGTATTACATTTCCTAGATCATGGCTGCTTTAATAAGATTGTTATAAACAAGAATAACCTACTCACACGTAAGGCATATGTTACTCAAATTGTTTTAAAAGAGAATTACGTTAATAAGTGATTAAGACTATGAACTATGAAATCTTTCGAAAATAAGAGACGTGAATATTTGAAATTAGGCAAACTTGAACTTTGGAAAAGAATGTTGTTACTTGATTTTAAAAAAAGGAAAGTATGGAAGTTGTTTTGATCTACTTGAAGTGTTAGTCACTCTATTTTTATAATACGGGCATCGGGTGACCTTTGAAAAAGAAATGGATCTTTTAAAAAGAAGTTAACGTACGTAGTACTTTGGGGTTAAAACCTGGACTTTGGCATAAAATGAAAGTACCTTGAGTTGTGTGTAACTTGCCTATGTTTGCGTGTGATAGCCTTGTCGTGCTAGTATTGTATTTCTATACCACCGCCTCTCTCAATGAAGGGTCGGCTGATTTGTTATGATCTTACTTGGACGTACCGGCAGTGACGGAGGATTCCACGGGTACGCTTCTGTTGATAGTGTTATTCCATGGACTAGCTCTGCATGAGGTTTTACTGATTCGACTTTGGTATCTGGTAGTTGGCTCTCGTACTTGCCCCGAAGTCGTGGCTGATTCGGCTTTGGTATCTGGTAGTTAGCCTTCGTACTTGCCCCGTTCAGTTTAGTGGCGAAGTCTCGTGATGCGGCCTTGGTATCTGGTAGTTAGCCCTCGTACTTGCCCCGGTCAGCTACGTGACACGGCTTTGGTATCTGGTAGTTGGCTTTCGTACTTGCCCCGTATCAGCTTCGTGGTTTGGTTGTATAGTATTGTTAGTACGGCTTTGGTATCTGGTAGTTGGCTTTCGTACTTGCCCCGGTCAGTTGATGATGCGGCTTTGGTATCTGGTAGTTAGCCTTCGTACTTGCCCCGTACGGTTTTATGACTCAGGTGGGACCTGGTGTTTATGTGTACTCCTTGGTGTTATTATATCATAGACTGCCGGCAGTGAGGAAGGTATTCCACGGGCATGATTGATGTTGAGGGCGTGAGACCCATAGTTATATTTGAGTGATGACTTTGAGGGCGTGAGTCCCTGACTTGACATGACTGCTTATTTATTGTGGACTGTAGTTTGGTTATCATACATGTCTCCTGCTTTATATAGACTACTATGATTTCATTCTGATATTTTCGATTTCACATACTTGGTACTGTTGTCGACCTCTACGGGGCTGCGTTCATGCCGCAGGTAGAAGTACACCGATTGTTGATCCTCGCCATGGATCACGATTCAGCGTATTGGAAGCTCTGTTTCTCCGAGGCTTATCTTTTGGTATAGTCCATCACTTTGTAGGTACTTGTACATTCAGGGATATGGCGGGGCCCTGTCCCGTCATGTTGTATAAAATTCTTAGAGGTCTGTAGTACTGTTGTGGGCAGGGTTTGTAAGGATGTAACTGTTCAAGTTTTAGTTATATATATGTAAGAAGGTAACCGTTTGGTTGGCCTGTTTTATTATCATATCTCTTGTTTCATGTTTAAGCTTTTATTTCCGCTGATTTTCTCTGATGTTGTATCACTAGGGTGCCCGGGGTAAGACACCAGTCACGGGCCCAGGATCGGGTCGTGACAAAAGTGGTATCAGAGCAGTTAATCCTCGGAAAGTGTCTACAGACCGTGTCTAGTAGAGTCTTGATTATCGATGTGTTGTGCACCACATCTATAATCAGGAGGCTGCAGGACATTTAGGATTGGTTTCCATTCTTCTCATTCTGAGATCGTGCCTTAGAGCTGTGTTATAAGTTGGACCCCTCTGACGTATTTCATTTTCACCAGTTATGCCTCCGCGCAAGGCAACCCGGGCCCAGATGGGCAAGGCAGCCGAGGAAGCTGCTAGTATGATATAGAGGAGTACGAGGGCGCAGGCCCGGTCATTACCTGAGATAGCACTTCAGACGGCGAATTTTGCGACGCCGCCAGCCCCAGCAGAGTTTAGAGCCGCAGCAGTGGCTGCTGAGACCACAAGACACGAGCCTCCGGTCCACTGGAGCGAGAGGAGTTGGGGTATAAAGAGATGGCCCAGTTATTGGCCAGGATAGTGGCAAGGCACGAGGATAATTTGGATCGACAATTCGTCTGGTAGTACCCGTAGTTCACCCGAGAGCGGATAATTTGAGACTGCGGGACTTTCTGAGTTGCAGCCCGCCAGTGTTTTATGGATCGAGGCCTGAGGATGATCCGCAGGAGTTCATCCGACAGTTACAGCGGATCATGAGAGTAATCAAGGCTTCGGAGACCGAGTCAGTGGTCTTAGGTTCACATCGGCTGCGTGATACCGCAATCGACTGGTTTGATTCGTGGGAGCTGTCCTGGGGGGAGCATGCGCCTCCAGCTATTTGGGACGAGTTCTCGGAGGCATTTCTTGCACATTTCTTTCCTCCACAGATGAGGAGGGCTCGGGCTGACAAATTTTTGATATTGAGGCAGGACGGGCGTACGGTTCGGGAGTACAATGTGGAGTTTGGCTCACTAGCTCGGTACGTCCCCGCATTAGTAGCCGACATGGGGGACAGAGTGCACCGCTACGTCACCGAGCTCGATGACTACTTGGCAGAGGCTTGTTCGGGTGAAGCTCTTCAGTCGGGCATGGACATTTCCCGCATGCAGGCTGGTGTGAGGAGCGGAGAGGTCGACGGAATGACCAAGATCAACAGAAGAGGGCCAGGACAGCAGGGTCTTTTGGCAACTTTCGAGGCGGACCGCCTCAGCAGCAGGCTAGTTATGCGCCTCCGCCAGTGCAGAGCGGTCCTCCACAGTCTTCGGGATATTCAGGCGGTCGTGGCTCCTGTGTTTCAAATTTTCAGGGGAGTAGGAGTGCTCGCCGGATGAGGCTACCCTTGTCTCAGTGTGGCCGTTGTGGAAAAATTCATAAGGGAGAGTGTCGTACTAATTTGGGAGATTATTATTGTTATACCCCGTAGTTGCAGGGTATGTATGTGAGGACGTACGTACGAGAGTACGGCAGAAATTTTGAAAAGAAAGAAAGATGTGAGTTTTGGACGGAAAAGTTTCCGGTTATTTGTGAAGAAAAAGGTTCGTTAATGAGAATTGGTTTCCCAGATTTGGTATATGGGCTTCTTAAATTATATTAGAATTTTGAGATTTTATTTTCGGAAATGGTCACGTGGGGCCCACGGGAGAAATTTACGGTTTTGTGGGGCCCGCTTTGTTTTCGAGATTTCCGGTATTGTGGATATTTTTCGAGAGACGTTTTATGAGGGCCAATAGGAGGGTGACACGTGTCACCCCGCCTAGGTTGTCACGACCGTTCGGGGCGTGGCGGTGCCTTACCGGCACCCAGTAGTCATACATCAGAGTAACCAGCGGAAATATAAAGCAAGACATGAAACAGTTTATAAAATAGGACACAGTTTATGTGAGAAAACATCGCCTTTCGGCATACATATATAAACATGGTTTAGCAGTTACATCCGACACTGTACAACATGACTACAGACCTCTAAGGAAATATACAACTATGGCGGGACAGGGCCCCGCCATACCCTGACTGCACAAAACTATCTACAACAGGGAGATCATACCCAAAAGTAGAGCCTCGGAAAGATGGAGCTCAGACACCAACGTAGAGATCCTAAGAATGTGGATCTAGCACTGCTGCCCTTACTGCGGCGAACGCAGCCCGAAGGAGGTCGATCTAACAGTACTAAGTATATGAAATCAGAAATACTTAAATGAAACATATCATTTTAAAAACAGTTTTGCAAGTATGTATGAAACAACAAAGGAACCCGCACATAGTGCACATCACAAACAAGAGCAACAATAGGTAAAGCGTAATAGGTCTTTTCTAGGCTGCGAATGATTGAGCGAGGCCACTCGCCGTATTATCACTCTGCAAGCCTAATCACGGACTCCGAGTCCGCATAGGCCACTCACGTGGGCCCGCGTGAGGTATAACCCGCGTCGAGGGTAGCTACTCCTCGAAGATCGCCCCGACTCGTTGTCCGCATGGCCACATAGACCGCGTAGGCATAACCCGCATACTAACACGGAACTCGTAGCTCGCGCAGGCCCCTGGACCCGCGTGAGGTATTCTCGAATCATGGTCCTGCATCGCTGAGTCTACCCGCGTCGGAGGCGACAACCTCCGGTATCATCTCAAGAGGTGAGTGATGGTACACTAACATAACAGCTTATCTTTAAACAACATAATCACAACAAGAATACTCTTTTTCACAAACGTTACAAGACACTAACACACATAGCATCATATCATGTCTACTTATCAAACCATCTTATTATTCTTTTCACCATTCAATTTAAGTCTGTTTATACACACATAGTCAAACTTGTTTCTTTTATCAATCTTAAGTGGTTATACTCAACTTCCCATAAGGCTAGTATAACTCTTAAGCCTCTGTTTTAAAAACCAGTTAGTTCTCTTCTGTTAAAAAATGATTCAGTATTCTTTTGAAATGCTTTCAGATCTTTATTATTCAGGCTTAAGCCGTGAGGCATTGCCGTAAGTGTTATTCAGGCTTAAGCCGTGAGGCATTGCCGTAAGTATTATTCAGGCTTAAGTCAAAGACATTGCCGTAGTTATTATTCAGTTAACACATGTACGTCTACCGTACTTATATATATATTGTAAAATATCATGCTTTAGGAAGAATCACATACCTTCTCAGCGAAAACCACCTGCCAAGTTGAATATGTCGCGCGCAGAGAGTCAACCTATAATAGTCACAGATATCTATCAAAGACTACTCTGAAGGTCATTCTAAACAGAGGGTTCATAATTCTATGGTAAGTCGGGCAGCACTTCCCTACCCGGTGAGCTATATAAGTCTACTGTGAAAACAGTCCTATGTAAGTACAGTTTGATTATTCTTCTTTTAAACCCTTCTACTGTGGTAACAGTTCAATTCTATTCTGTGATATTCTTCTAAGTATTTGATACTTATTCTAATACTACTACAGTAAGTATTCTCTAATTCAAAAGAGGGTTAGGATTAGTTACCTCGGTAAGCCCAATAGTATCCTAGATAAAGTCGCGCCTGAGCAAGGTTTAGCTCCTAAGTTGTATGCGCTCAGGTAGCTCAAGAAACCTTAGAAGTTCTTTACAACTTCTACAAAGGACTAAGGGATTTGGGCTAGGTATTTTGGGCATTATAACAATACTAGAAGACAACTTTTCTACCAAGGGAGGGGGTAGATTTCGGCTAGGGGGGGTAGGCCCTCGGCCAAACTCACTCAAAGGGGGGGGGGGAGGTGTTGGACGAAAGGCTAAGGGAGAGGAGAGGATTTTTAGACTTGGAAGACAACTTTGTGGATGAAGAATTCTTCATCTAAAGGGGGGTATTTATAGCTCAAGCCTTGGCCAACCAATGGCCAAGATGAAGACAAGTGCAAGGCAAGTGTAGGGTGAGGATTAACTAAACACAAATATCCTACCAACTCCTTGACTTTGTGCAAGGCACAAAAAACGTGCCCAACCTTCTCCATTTTCGTCCAATGGACGATTCAAGTCCATCAATGGGAGGGTGCCAAGTGTCGCCCTCCCGTTGGTCCAAAATGTTTCGTCTCTCGGAAAAATCCGCAAAAATTAGAAATGGCATAGCCGGAATTTACCCTACGAAAGCTGTGGAAACGTTTCGTCGGAAAACGATTCTTTAAGCGAGTTGTGCACAATTTCGAACTTGGCCTAATCTTTAAGGCTAAACTTTTGTACGTATTCCCTTACGTACATACTCTGGAATATACGGGGTATAACATTCTCCCCCACTTAGAAACATTCGTCCCGAATGTTCCTTCCCAAGACAGTTAACGATAAGATTCTTCATAACTTAAACAGTTTGCAAATGCCACACGCGGCCACAAAACAACACTTAGGCATAAACGATAACGAAAATTTACAAGTAGGAAAGTGAATTACCTGGAGGTGTGGGGAATAGGTGAGGATACTTCTGCCTCATGTCCTCCTCGGCTTCCCACGTCATCTCCTCTCTGAGCTCGTTCCGCCACAAGACTTTGACGGAAGCCACGTCCTTCGTCCGCAGACGCCTAACCTGACGATCGACTATCGCTATGGGAATCTCCTCATACGATAACCCCTCGGTCACCTGGACATCGTCAATCGGGTGTACCCTAGATGGATCCCCGATACATCTCCTCAAAGATAGATACGTGAAAAACGGATGCACCGCCTCGGATCGGACGGCAGATCAACTCATAGGCAACCTTGCCTACCTGCGACAATCGAAACGCCCAATGTACCTGGCTGAGTTTCCTTCTTCCCGAATCTCATCACACCTTCATGGGTGACACCTTTAGGAAAACCCAATCATGAACCTCGAACTCAAGATGCGACGGCGATGATCTGCATCGACTGCCGACTCGGTGTCGATAAGCGCTCGGATAAGCTTCACCTTATCCATCTGCTGTACCAAATCTGGTCCCACTAGCTGCACCTCGCCCACATCGAACCAACCTATAGGCGATCTGCACTTCCTCCCATACAAGGCCTCATAAGGCGCCATCTGAATACTGGAGTGGTAGCTATTATTATACGCGAACTCAACTAGAGGCAAATGATCCTCCAAACTACCACTGAAGTCAATAACACAGGCTCGCAGCATATCCTCAAGAGTCTGGATAGTGCGCTCTGCCTGTCCGTCTGCATGCGTGGATGAAATGCGATTTCGTGCTCACTGCGTCCTAAACCCCTCGGAAGGACCTCCGGAAGTTAGCGTGAACCGGGCTCCACATGCGATATGATCGAAGTAGGGACTCCATGCGATCGACGATCTCTCGGATGTAAAGTCCGCATAATCCTCGGTAGAAAAAGTCATCCTGACGGGTAGAAAGTGGTCTGATTTAGTCAGCCTGTCGACGATATCCATTATAGAATCATGTATCCTCTGAGTTCGAGGTAATCCTGTGATGAAGTCCATGTTGATTACCTCCCACTTCCGTGTCGGGATCTCAATCGTGCGTAACAAACCACGGGCCTCGGTGCTCTACATTCACCGCGACAACACGGGCGAGCTACGAACTCGCAACGTCTCTTCGCCATCCCACCAATACACGGATCTAAGGTCGTGGTACATCTTGAGTCGACCCGGATGGATAGAGTAACGCGCTACCGTGCTTCCCCAGAACTCTGCGAAGTCCTGAAATATCTGGAACACGATGCGCCCTCAAACCTTAGCACCCATCAGTGCTACCTCAAAGGACCGCGCCTCACGAAGAGTCAGATCACGATATCGAATCAAAATTGGATCCTCGAATCGTTGCCTCTTCACCTCGCCGACGATGGAAGACTCGGCAACCTCACGAACTCTAACCCCATCGCTATCGTAATCAATCAAACGGACACCAAGGCTCGCTAACTGATGCAAATCACGAACCATGTCCCTCCTCTCTAGCTGCACATCTGATAGGCTTCCCATCGACCTACGACTAAGAGCATCTGCCACAACATTGGCCTTCCCCGGGTGGTACAGGATATCAACATCGTAATCCTTAAGCAACTCTAACCACCGTCTCTGTCGTAAGTTCAGCTCCTCTGGTGAAGATATACCGAGGCTCTTGTGGTCTGTATAAATATCCACGTGAACCCCATACAAATAGTGCCTCGGATCTTCAAAGCGTGAATCACGGTGCAACTCCAAATCATGGGTGGGGTAGTTCCTCTCGTGTTTCTTCAGCTGTCGGGATGCATATGCTATAACTCTGCCATGCTGCATCAACACACATCCCAACCCGATGCCTGACGCATCACAATACACAACATAACCGTCTGGACCCTCTGGAAGAGTAAGAACGGGGGCGGTCGTCAATCTCTCTTCAAGAATCGAAACCCCGCCACAAGCATCAGTCCATCGAATTTGGCCGCCACGAGTCGGCTAGTCAATGGTGCGAGATAGAAGCAAACTTCTCTACGAACCGCCGATAATATCCTGCAAGGCCCGAAAATCGCGAACCTCTGCCGGAGTAGTAGGTCTAGGCAAGTCTGTGCCTCGATCTTGGCGTATCCACTCGAATGCCATCACCCGACAATATGCCCAAGAAACGCCATCAAGTCAACCAAAACTCACATTTGGAAAACTTGGCGTAACCGCGTCTGGAGAATCGGCCAGACAATTTCAAATGCTCCGCATGCTCTGCTCTGGCGAGAATAAACCAAGATATCATCAATGAACACTATCACAAACGTGTCCAAAATGGTTTGAACACTCGGTTCATCAAATCCATGAATCTGCACGAGCATTGGTCAACCAAAGACATGACCACGAACTCATAATGCCCGTCTGGGTCTGAATGCAGTCCTAGGGACATCCACCTCTCTGACTCGCACCTGATGATAGCCCAATCGCAGATCAATCTTGGAGAAACATCTCGCACCCTGCAATTGGTCGAACAAATCATCAATCCTGGGAAGGGGGTATCTGTTCTTAATGGTCACCTTGTTCACCGTCAGTAATCAACACACGCGCGGCGTCGTCCTTCTTCTTCACGAACAATACGGCGCTCCCGGGGAGAAACACTAGGCTGATGAAGCCGCTTCTCAAGAAATCTCTAAGCTGATCCTTCAACTCTCTCAACTCGGCAGCGCCATTCACGTATGGCGGAATGGAAATAGGCAGTGTGCCGCAATATGTCAATACAAAACTCGATCTCCTCTCGGGAGGATACCCGGAGGTCATCCGAAACACGTGCGGGAACTCGTGACTCGAACCGGTCAAAATCTGGTACCGCGGCTTGATTATCAAACACCCGACGAGATGGTAGATATACCCTTCTGCACCATCTTCCTAGCCTTGGTAGGAAATAAACCTACCCTCGGCGATACCGTGCTCCTCCCACTCAACAACCGGCTCGTGAAAGCTGGAACCGTACTACTCTCTCTGCGGTCTACATTGGCGTAGCAAGAAGCTAGCCAATCCATCCCCATAATCACGTCGGTCAATCATCTCCAACTCTATCAAGTCGGCTGGTCGACGACGTAAATGGTCACAGACAAGCTCTATATACCCGAGCTACCACCGAATCACCCAGGCGTAGCTACCTCGAAAGGGTCTATGGACTCGTGCTCTATCCTCATCCTACTAGCAACAAGGGAGATATATAGGGACAGTAGAACCGGATCTATCAAAGCATACACATCAAACCCGACCGATAAGGTACTGGCGACATCGGTGAGGCCTCCCGATCTGTCGGTGGACAAAGCATAGATGCGGTTCGAGGACCGCTAGGCGGGACCGAGCCACGACCTCTGCGCGACCTGCGACCCATGTGTACCACGCCTCGGCGAGTAATCTAGGAGATGATGAAGCGGCAATGAACCAAGGTGAGCCTACCACCGCGCCCCGGTCGGACAGTCCTCGCAAAGTGACCTGCGGCCAATCGTAACAAGCTCCAAAACCGTACCACACTTCCCGTAATGGGATCTACGCATCGGCCACCGGCGGGTGGTCCGTCGGCGATACCTCTGCTACTCGGGCGTCCCGAAGCCACAGGGCCACAGTACGCCCTCGAAAACTCGGGTCGAGGGCGGTGCAGGAGTGCTCTGAGCTGGCTGTGGTGCGAATCTAGGCTGCCGAGGCCGCCACCACGATAACCCCAGAAGACCCTCCGTCCCGGCCTTCCTCGCTGCTGTCGGCTCGTCGACCTCTGCGCTCGCCGCATCCAAGAGCGTGAGCTGCATGCGGGTAATGTCCATACGGTGAAGAGAAACACGCACGACTTCGGCCATATAGTCGTCTGGCGGTGACATAGCGGTGCACCCTATCCTCCATATCTGCTACCAAAGCTGGGACATATCGAGCCAATGAATCAAACTCGACATTGTACTCACGACGGTCGTCCTCTGCCTCGATGGTAAAAATCTATCCGCCCGCGCCCTCCTCATCTGTGGAGGCAAGAAGTGAGTGAGGAAAGCCTCTGAGAACTCATCCCAAGTAGCTGGGGACGCGTGCTCTCCTCGGTATAACTCCCATGAATCAAACCAATCGACTGCGGTATCACGCAGCCGATGCGAACCGAAGGTCACAGACTCTGTCTCTGAGGCCTTGATCACCCTCATGATCCTCTGAAGCTGACGGATGAACTCCTGCGGATCATCCTCCGGCCTCGACCCGTAAAACTCTGGCGGGCTACAACTCAGAAAGTCCCGTAGCCTCAAACTATACGCCTGGGTGTACCACGGTGCGGCCGAGTGGGGAGCTGAGCTGCGCATCCGGCCTCTCGCCGTGTCGGGCCACAACTTTAGCCAAAGGTCGGGCCATCTCCTTGTACCTAACTCCTCCGCCCGGTGTGGGACGGGAGGTGTGGAGTGCGTGGTCTGTCTTTGGTGGCGGCGTCATAGAACTCGCCGTCTGGTATAGGCGGGCACGAGCCCTCGTGACTCTGGGTGTCTGCTAGCGCCTCCGCCATTGCCTTGCCTACGGGCGGGTTGCCTTACGTGGAGGCATAAGCATTACGAGAAAGGAATACGTTAGAGGTCCAACCTATAACACGACTCTAAAGCACGATCTCAGAATGAAAAGAATGGAAACCAATCCTAAATATCCTATAGCCTCGTGATTATTGGCGTGGTGCACAACACACCGATAATCAAGACTCTACTAGATACGGTCTGTAGACACTTTCCGAGGATTAATCGCTCGATACAACTTTTGTCACGACCGTTCAAGGCGTGGATCGTGCCTTACCGGGGCACCCAAGTAGTCATACATCAGAGTAACCAGCGGAAATATAAAGCAAGACATGAAACAGTTTATAAAATAGGACACAGTTTATGTGAGAAAACATCGCCTTTCGGCATACATATATAAACATGGTTTAGCAGTTACATCCGAAACTTGTACAACATGACTACAGCACTTCTGAAATATACAACTATGGCGGGACGGGGCCCGCCATACCCTGTACAAAACTATCTACAACGGAGATCATACCCAAAAGTAGAGCCTCGGAAAAGATGGAGCTCAGCGCAACGTAGAGATCCTAAGAATGTGGATCTAGCACTCTTGCCACCTGCGGCATGAGCGGCCCGAAGGAGGTCGATAACAGTACTAAGTATATGAAATCAGAAATACTTAAATGAAACATATCATTTTAAAAGCAGTTTTGCAAGTATGTATGAAACAACCAGGAACGCGCATAGTGCCACATCACAAACAAGAGCAACAATAGGTAAGCGTAATAGGTCTTTTCTAGGCTGCGAATGATTGAAGCAGGCCACTCGCGTATTATCACTCTGCAAGCCTAATCACGGACTCCGAGTCCGCATAGGCCACTCACGTGGGCCCGCATGAGGTATAACCCGCATCGAGGGTAGCTACTCCTCGGCGATCACCGACTCGTTGTCGCGCCACATAGACCGCGTGAGGCATAACCCGCATACTAACACGGAACTCTCGTAGCTCGCGCATAGGCCCTGGACCCGCGTAGGTATTCTCGAATCATGGTCCTGCATCACGCTGAGTCTACCGCGTCGGAGGCGACTTAACCCCGTATCATCTCAAGAGGTGAGTGATGGTACACTAACATAACAAACATCTTTAAACAACATAATCACAACAAGAATACTCTTTTTTCACAAACGTTACAAGACACTAACACACATAGCATCATATCATGTCTACTTATCAAACCATCTTATTATTCTTTTCACCATTCAATTTAAGTCTGTTTATACACACATAGTCAAACTTGTTTCTTTTATCAATCTTAAGTGGTTATACTCAACTTCCCATAAGGCTAGTATAACTCTTAAGCCTCTGTTTTAAAAACCAGTTAGTTCTCTTCTGTTAAAAAATGATTCAGTATTCTTTTGAAATGCTTTCAGATCTTTATTATTCAGGCTTAAGCCGTGAGGCATTGCCGTAAGTGTTATTCGAGCTTAAGCGTGAGGCATTGCCGTAAGTATTATTCAGCTTAAGTCAAAGACATTGTCGTAGTTATTATTCGATTAACACGTATGCGTCTACCGTACTTATATATATATTGTAAAATATCATGCTTTAGGAAGAATCACATACCTTCTCAGCGAAAACCACCTGCCAAGTTGAATATGTCGCGCGCAGAGAGTCAACCTATAATAGTCACAGATATCTATCAAAGACTACTCTGAAGGTCATTCTAAACAGAGGGTTCATAATTCTACGGTAAGTCGGGCAGCACTTCCCTACCCGGTGAGCTATATAAGTCTCATCAGAAAGCAGTCCTATGTAAGTCTGATTTGATTATTCTTCTTTAAACCCTTCTCCGTGGTAGCAGTTCAATTCTATTCGTGATATTCTTCTAAGTATTTGATACTTATTCTAATACTACTACAAAGAAGTATTCTCTAATTCAAAGAGGGTTAGGATTAGTTACCTCGGTAAGCCCAATAGTATCCTAGATAAAGTCGCGCTGAGCAAGGTTTAGCTCTAAGTTATGCGCTCAGGTAGCTCAGAAACCTTAGAAGTTCTTTACAACTTCTACAAAGGACTAAGGGATTTGGGCTAGGGTATTTTGGGCATTATAACAATACTAGAAGACAACTTTTCTACCAAGGGAGGGGGTAGATTTCGGCTAGGGGGGGTAGGCCCTCGGCCAAACTCACTCAAGGGGGGGGGGGGGAGGTGTTGGACGAAAGGCTAAGGGAGAGGAGAGGATTTTTAGACTTGGAAGACAACTTTGTGGATGAAGAATTCTTCATCTAAAGGGGGGTATTTATAGCTCAAGCCTTGGCCAACCAATGGCCAAGATGAAGACAAGTGCAAGGCAAGTGTAGGGTGAGGATTAACTAAACACAAATATCCTACCAACTCCTTGACTTTGTGCAAGGCACAAAAACGTGCCCAACCTTCTCCATTTTCGTCCAATGGACGATTCAAGTCCATCAATGGGAGGGTGCCAAGTGTCGCCCTCCCGTTGGTCCAAAATGTTTCGTCTCTCGGAAAAATCCGCAAAAATTAGAAATGGCATAGCCGGAATTTACCCTACGAAAGCTGTGGAAACGTTTCGTCGGAAAACGATTCTTTAAGCGAGTTGTGCACAATTTCGAACTTGGCCTAATCTTTAAGGCTAAACTTTTGTACGTATTCCCTTACGTACATACTCTGGAATATACGGGGTATAACATAGGTGGCTTGGCCGAAGTTACCTTTGTGCACAACACCCGGTTAGAGTCGTTTTTCGACGAAACGTTTTGCGTAACTTGCGAAGGGAAAATTCCGGCTATGTCGTTTTGTATTTTTGCGGATTTTTCCGAGAGACGAAACCTTTTGGACCAACGGGAGGGTGACACTTGTCACCCTCATTGGACGGTTTGGAGGGGACGGTCAAGGTGGGTTGGCCTTGGCCGATTGGCCCCTTGAAGTGTGCCTTGCTTTGTGGCTTGTTTTGTGGAGTGTTTTGTGGAGTAGGGTTTAGGGTGCACTTGGCTTAATCTTGCCCTTACACTTGCTATACACTTGGAAGGATCTTGGCCCTTGGTTGGCCTTTGGTTTTGCTATAAATACCCCCCTAAGCTTGAAGACTTCATTCATCCAAAACTTCCAAGTCTTGAAACCCTCTCCTCCCCCTTTGTGAGCTCTTAGCCGAGAGCCTTCCCCCTCCCCCTTTTCGTGTGGCCTTTGGCCGAGGGGTTCCCCTTCCCCCCTTTGTGGTGCTAGCCGTGGGGTACCCCCCCCCCTAGCCTAGTTGTTTTCGTATAATACCCCTCCCTTGTGGTATTGAAATACTTCTCCTAGTATTGTTATAATGCCCAAAATACCTTAGCCTTGTACCTTGTAGTATTCCAAAGATACCTCTATACGTAGAGTCCGGAAATACTACCTTTTGTCCTTTTTAGTCTCAAACCGAAACCCTAAGGAAATCTTCATAGTTGGTTGAAGTATTTGAGTAGAAGTTGGTTAGAACTTCTAAGGGATTGTTTGGAGCGGATTGGAGCGCACGGAGTAGGAGCTAAACCTTGCTCAGGATCGACATTATAACTTGGATAATTTTGGGCTTATCGAGGTAATTATCTTGTCCCTCTATTGTAATTGGAAATTACATGTTTGTTAGAATATATAGTTGAAGTATACTATATATGGAACTATACTTAGTATTCGGCAATGTCTTTTGACTTAAGCCTGAAGAATAAAGAACTGAACTGAACTGTATTTACATAGGACTGTATTGCAGTAGACTTGTGTAGAGTTACTGAGTAGAATTGTACACGTCCGGTTAGACGTATAAACCCCCCCCCCTGGTTGGCTTGGTAGCCGGCCTCGATAGAGGAGGAGATTTACGCTGTGTGAGGGAGGTCTTTAATTTTCTGTAGAACATGGAACCTTGTGTTTTGAAGTTAATAGACGTTTGTGACCTTTTTAGGTGAAAGTACTAAGAGTAGCGTATTCTACTTGAGGAGTGGAAAGGGCTAGCAAGGTTGTAGTACTTGGAGCATTTTGCTTATTGTCGATACTCGTCGCGAGGTATGTGAACCTCTTCCTATCTTTTCTAGCATGATTATTGTGAACTATGTAGTACGGTAGACGTACATGTGCTAAGTGATTTGGTGGGTTTAAAACATAGGGTGTTATAATGGCTTTATGGGAAGTTAGTTATAACGACCTTATGTAGGTGAAAATGGTTTACTGATGTTAGAAGTTAAGAGACTTGATCTTATAAGATAAGAGACTTAACTTATTTGTTTTAATGTGGATGTTTGTGTGAAACCTCATTCGTGAGTAATGAGTACTTGATTTTACAAAAGGGGAAGTGTCTTGTTTACTTAAAAAGATAGTCACGATTTTTATACTACGGGTATTGTGTGGCTTATGTGAAAGTACTTTGAGTTGTGTGAAACTTGCCTATGCTTGTGATGATAGCCTTTGTTGTACAAGTGTTGTATTTACGTATTCTGGCGTCTCGATAGAGGGTCGGTTGACTTGTTGAGAACTTACTTGGACATGCCGGCAGTGATGGAGAAATTCCACGGGTACGTTCCTGTTGATTGTGTTACTTTTGCTAATCGCTTTGGACATACTGACACGATGCGTAGCGCACGGGTATGCTTCCATGTTGATACTGCTTTATTGTTTCCCTTTGGGCATACTGACACGATGCGTAGCGCACGGGTATGTTTCCATTTGGAATGTTGTCTTATTGTTTCCTTTTGGACATATCGACACGATCGTAGCGCCGCGGTATGCTTCCATTTGGATTCTTTGTCTTGTGGTTCCCTTTTGGACATACTGACACGATGCGTAGCGCACGGGTATGCTTCCATTTGAATTGTTAATACAGCTTTGGCATCAGGTAGGACTTGGTGTGCTGGTGTACTTCTTGGTGTTATCATATCATAGACTGCCGGCAGTGAGGAAGGCATTCCACGGGCATGATTGATGTGGAGGGCGTGAGACCCTGACTTGATATAACTGATATATGTGTGTACTGTAGTTTGGTTATCATTCATGTCTCCTGCTTTATATAGCGCTATGATTTCATTACATATTTTTACGCTTTACATACTTGGTACTGTTATGCGACCTCGCCTTTCTGCGTTCATCTGCCGAGTAGAGGTACAGCGGGCGTGGATCCTCGCTCTTAGGATCTCGATTCGGCGTTTTGGGAAGCTCCGTTTCTCCGGAGGCTTATCTTTTGGTATGTGTTCCCTGAGTTGTAGGTTCTTGTACATTCAGGGGTATGGCGGGGCCCTGTCCCGTCATAGTTGTTGTAAATCTTAGAGGTCTGTAGTACTGTTGTGGGCAGGGTTTGTAAAAAGGATTAAACTGTTCGTTTTGAAAGAGTTGTATTTATTTATGTTATTGGAAGGTAACCGTTGGGTTGACCTGTTTTATGTTCATATATCTTGTTTCTTGTTTAAAGTTTTATTTTCCGCTGGTTTTCTCTGATGATTGTATCACTAGGGTGCCCGGGATAAGGCACGATATGAGGGCCGGGCAGTCGTTACAAAAGTGGTATCAGAGCAGTTAATCCTCGGAAAGTGTCTACAGACCGTGTCTAGTAGAGTCTTGATTATCGGTGTGTTGTGCACCACATCTATAATCAGGAGGCTATAGGACATTTAGGATTGGTTTCCATTCTTCTCATTCTGAGATCGTGCCTTAGAGCTGTGTTGTAAGTTGGACCCCTCTGACGTATCTCGTTTTTACCAGTTATGCCTCCGCGCAAGGCAACCAGAGCCCAGAAGGGCAAGGCGAGGAGGCGCTAGTGAGATACTGAGAGTACGAGGCACAGCCCGATGCATGACTGAGATTGTGCTTGACGGCGAGTTTTGCGACGCCGCCAGGCCAGAGTTTAGAGCGGCGGTGGCTGCTGAGACCACGATACACGAGCCTCGGTCGCGGCTGGAGCGAGATGAGATGGGGTATAAGAGATGGCCCGATTGCTTGGCGAGTCGTGGCGAGCATGAGATAGGCCGATCGGCAGATTCCAGTTCTAATGCACCTGGTTCACCCCGAGCGAATAGTTTGAGGCTACGGGACTTTCGAGTTGTAGCCCGCCGAGTTTTATGGGTCGAGGCACGAGGATGATCCGCGAGTTCATCCGGCGATTCTGGTCGTGAGTGATCAAGGCGGAGACCGAGTCGGTGGTCTTATGTTCGCATCGGCCGCGTGATACCGCGATCGGGTTTGATTCGTGGGAGTTGTCGGAGAGAGCATGCGCTTCCAGCGATATGGGACGAGTTCTCGAGGCATTCTCACTCACTTCTTGCCTCGCGGATGAGGAGGGCGCGGTAAACAGTTTATGATCTTGGCGAAGCGAGCGTCTGATTCGAGTACAACGTGGAGTTTGACTCGTTGGCTCGGTATGTGTCACGACCATCGGGCCGTGGCGGTGCCTTACCCGGGCACCTAGTGACACAACATCGAGTAATCAGGAACATAAAACAACAACGTGAGATAACGAAATATAAAACAATAATCAGGAAAACTTGCCTTTCGGCATATATATAACCATCAACTCTTTTACAAATGAAGCGGCAATCCTTTTTACCAACCCCGCCCACAAGATTCTGCACCTCTAAGAATGATATACGACCACAATGGCGGGACAGGGCCCGCCAAACCCCGAATGTAAACACTTACTACGACGGGGACTATACCATCGATAAGCCTCGAGAAAGCGGAGCTTCCCAAACGACTGTGACCACGAGAGCTAGCATCAACGACTGATGTACCTCAACCTGCGGCATGAACGCAGCCCCCCGAAGGAGGTCAGTACAACAGGTACCGAGTATGTGAAACTAAAAATAAATACTGTAAATGAAATCATAGTAGTCTATACAAAGCAGGAGACATGTATGATAACCAAACTACAGTTCACCTCATGACCCTAACACAAAGAGGGACCACCACAAACTGACCCCACCACCATACCTGCCGCGGGTTGACCCGCAACATGGCCTCAACCCGACCCGGCATTGCGCAAAACACTAGCTCCCCGAAGGAATAATTTCACAAATCATATTACGAAAACCTAGCGGTCTTCCTAGCTCGACTACCTTCTTTCAAATCACGCTACTCAGGGACTTATCCCACGAACATAGCTCACGTGCACTATGCACTCCTATAAGGGTCAAACATAACACTACACCTTTCTCGAGATGGCCTTACCTCTAAGGTCTTTACGTATAACACTCTAAGGCTCACACCTTCTCTATCCCCCAAAATCTTACTCGGTTAACCCACCATGATTCTAATCACAACTAACACACTGCTATCAGAACATAGCACTTAAGGTATACTCACCTTGAAAGTTACCAAAGGACCTTGCTGCTCTGGCCCTCTTCTGTTGTCCTTCGTTAACCCGTCGATCTCTACGTTTCTCGGCCTGCTGCGCATAAGCCCGTACACAGGCCATGCTCAAGCCTAACTGAAGGATTACTCTTGCACAACCTTCTCTTAGGTAGTCATCAAGACTCGCGATACATCGGTATACTCTCTGGTAGCCAAATCCATAGCTAGTAACAAGGTTGTCTCTTGGCAATCTATATTCTCTGTTCCCGGTCGTGGAACTGAAGGTTCAAATATTATGGTCATTGTAGGCACTGCTGCCGCCGTGCTAAACTCTGCTGGGGCTAGTGACGTCGCAAAACTCCCCGAATGAAGCACTACCCTAGGTAATGATTGGGCCTGTGCCCTCGCCACCCTCTGAACTCTACTCGCAGCTCTCTCGGCTGCCTTGCCCTCCTGGGCCCGGGTTGCCCTACGCGGAGGCATAATGATAAGGGAAATAATTTCGTCAGAGGGTCCAACTTACAACACAGCTCTAAGGCACGATCTCAGAGTGAGAAGAATAGAAACCAATCCTAAATATCCTATAGCCTCCTGATTATTGGTGTGGTGCACAACACTCCGATAATCAAGACTCTACTGGATACGGTCTGTAGACACTTTCCGAGGATTAACTGCTCTGATACCACTTTTGTCACGACTACCGGCTGGGCGTGGTGGTACCCTGCACCCTAGTGACACAACATCAGAGTAATCAGCGGAACATAAAACAACAACATGAGATAACAGAAATATAAAACAATAATCTGTGAAAACTTGCCTTTCGGCATATATATAACCATCAACTCTTTTACAAATGAACAGCTTAATCCTTTTTACCAACCCTGCCCACAACAGTACTACAGACCTCTAAGAATGATACGACCACAATGGCGGACGGGGCCCGCCAAACCCACGAATGTAAACACTTACTACGGGGACTATACCACCGATAAGCCTCCGAGAAACGGAGCTTCCCAAACGCCGAATCGTGACCACGAGCTAGGATCAACGATCGATGTACCTCAACTGCGGCATGAACGCGGCCCCGGAGGTCGGCACAACAGTACAGTATGTGAAACTAAAAATAAATCGTAAATGAAATCATAGTAGTCTATACAAAGCGGGAGACATGTATGATAACCAAACTACGATTCACCATAAATAGCGATCATGTCAAGTCGTGACTCACGCCTCAAGTCATCACTTAATTTAACAATGGGTCTCACGCCACAACATCAATCGTGCGTGGAATACCTTCCTCACCGCCAGCTTTATGATATACAAGCACCAAGGAATACACATGAACACGAGTCCCACGTGTCCTAATAAAGCGCATGCGGTAAATGCGAAGGCCTAGCCGACTACTAACACCCACAGTACCAACAAGGTCATAAACTGTATCATAAGATCTGTCTAGACCGTCACATGATCAAAGCTGCCACTTGCCCGCAGTATCTAATGTCGCGCGTCTAGTCCTGGAACTTCGCAGACTCGCGTAGGCCAATCTCATCGGCCGCGTGAGGTATTCCCGCATCGAGGGTAGCTACTCCGGCGTCGCCCCGACTTTCGAGTCCGCATGGCCACAAGGACCGCGTGCCCATAGAGGACGCACACTAACACGGAACTCTCGTAGCTCCGCATAGGCCCCGTGACCCGCGTGAGGTATTCTCGAATCATGGTCCTGCATCACCGCTGAGTCTACCCCGCATCGGAGGGCAGCTTAACCCCCCGGAATCATCTCAAGAGATGAATGCCACCATACTATCATAACGACTGATAGTTAATAAGCACAATCAAGGGAAACCCCTTTACACAAACCTCACAAGATACTAACACACGTAGCATCCTAACACGTTTACTTATCACAAAGAACAAGAAAGTATTACAAGGCTATCACAAACCAATACAATCAAGTTATTCACACAAGGTACTTTCTACTAACAAGTTCGCATCTATCCCCAAAGTACTTCACACATTAAAATCTTAAAAAGATCTGTTTCTTTCACATAAGTCACACAATACCGTAGTATAAAATAGAGTGGTATCCTTTTAAGAAAACCAAAACTCTTACCTTTGTAAAATCAAGTAACAACATTATTTTTCAAACGTCCAAGTTTGCCTAATTTCAAATGTTCACGTTTCTTATTTTTAGAAAGGTTTCGTAGTTCATAGTCTTATTCATTTAAGAATATAATTCTCTTTTAAACAATCTGAGAAACATAAGCCTTATATGTGAGTAGGATATTCTTGTTTATAACAATCTTATTACAGCAGCCATGATCTAGGAAATATCATTTTGTCTCATCTTAGCTTCTATGCGGATGGAAGTTTCTACTGGTTTTCATAATACTTAATTATTCAAAACATTTCCTTTTATTAACGCTCGATGGTTTGTCGATACACATTCTGATTTCCGAAATCAGTAAAGCATTCTTAAGCCGTTATACCTAACTTCCCATAAAGCTAGTATAACTCTTAAGTTTTCAAACACCAAGTATTACTTCTCCTTTCAAAATGATTCAAAAATCTTTTGAAAATACTTCAAGTTCTTTCTTATCATATAACAAGCCAGTTATAGTTCAAATCAGTTACCTTTTAAAAACCACATGTATTTTCTTACTAACATAAAGCTGTTATAACCAACTTCCCATAAAGCCGTTATAACACTTTATGTTTTAAACCATTCAAACACATTTAGCACGTATGCGTCACCGTGCTACATAGTTCACACATATCATGCTAGAGAGATAGGAAGAGGTTCACATACCTCGCGGCAGTATCGACTCATAGCAAAACGCTCAAGTACTTCCAAACGTCGGCTACCCTTAAGCCACGTGATCGCGCCACACGTAGTACATCCACCTATAAGGCCACAGCGCTTATTAACATTTAGGTCTCATCGTAGAACTTTCTCTGAGAAATTTCGAAGACTCCCCATGACAGCGTAAATCTCCTCTCTAGTAGGCTACCAAGCCAACCAGGGGGTTATACATCTAACCTAACGGGTACAATTCTACTCACGGTACTACTACACAAGTCTCATGTCTGATCCTATGTAATTACAGTTCGATTCGATTCTTGGGCTTAAGTCAAAAGACATTGCGCGATGCTAAGCTTAGTTCTATATATAGTATACTTCAACTATATAATCTAACAACATGTAATTTCCAATTACAATAGAGGACAAGATATTTACCTCGATAAGCCCATAATTATCCAAGTATAAAGTCGATCTGGGCAATCGTTTAGCTCAACTCAGCGCTCCAACCCGCCTAAACCACCCTTAGAAGTTCTAACCAACTTCTACACAATACTCCAACGGACTATGGAGATTTTCCTAGGGTTTCGGTTTTGTGACTGACGGGAAGTATAATAGTATAACTGGGCTTTTTGTAAAGGTATAACCTTAGAATACTACAAGGTATATGGCTAAGGTAATTTGGGCATTATAACAATACTTGGAGTATTTCTATACCACAGGGGGTATTAAACGAAGCAACTAGGCTAGGGGTACCCCACGGCTAGCACCTCACCGGAGGGGGGGGTGTCTACCCGCCGGCCTACCACTGGGGGGACTCGGCGAGGGGAGAGAGGGCTCTCGGCAAGACACACACTAAGGGGAAGGAAGAAGCTTTCAAGACTTAGGCAATTTGTGAATGAATTAGTCTTCAAGGGAGGGAGGTATTTATAGGTCAGTGAAAGCCAACCAATGGCCAAGATTACACCAAGTGTTAGGCAAGTGTAGGGCCAAGATTCACCCGTGTGTACCTAGCCAACTTGCACACAAAATATCTACCAAAAATATCTCCCACTTGCCTTCCCAAAATCGTCCGTGTGCGCCCACTTTGCCCACCAATGAGAGGGTGCCAAGTGCCCTCTCGTTGGTCCAAAATGTTCCGCCTCTCGGAAAAATCCGCAAAAATACTAAATGACATAGCCGTAATTTACCGCCCGAAGTTAGGTAGAGCGTTTAGTCGAAAACGACTCTAACCAAGGGTGTTGTGCACAAACATATTTCGCCCAAAGGTGCCACATGGGGTGACACGTGTCGCCCCGATTAAATCAAAATATTTCGTCTTCCGAAAATATCCAAAACGCCAAAATCTCAAAATCAAAGCGGGCCCCAAAGCAGTAAATTTCTCCGTGGGCCCACGTGACCATTTTCGAAATAAAATTCCATAATTCTCTAATATTCGAAGTCCGAATACCGTCTGGGAATCAATTCCATAAACGAACCTTTTTCCTTCACAAAAACCGGAAACTTTTCCGTGGAAAAATCGCCTCTTTCTTCCTTTCCAATCTTTCTGTCGTATTCTCGTACGTACGTCCTCGCATACATACCCTGGAACTACGGGGTATAACATTCTTCCCCCCTTAGAAACATTCGTCCCGAATGTTCCTTCTAAGTCTCAAAACAAACGTGCGCCAACATAGTCTTCACTACTATACTTACGAGAACAATCCTGCCATACCTGGCCATGGAAACACCTGCGCAAAACTTACATCTAAGTCCACGAGGAAACACCTCTACATCACCACAAATAATGCTACTTTGCCACTTTGCCTGAGATACCACTTTGTCACTTTGCCGCGAGCCTTGCTCCAACGACCCAACAAATGGTACCGGCGTCGTCACGATCAGGTATCGTACACTCGGATTCTTATCACATTTCTGATACTGCTTTAGTATCCAAACTCGGGGTTACTATCTCTAACGTGGTCATCATTAACTGGGAACATTCTGGATGGATCTTCGATACTTTCCCGAACATAACAATACGAAAGACCGGACGTCCTTCTTCCTAAGTCGGACGGCAAATGCTAACATATAGGCAACCTGGCCTATTCTTCACATGAACTCACAAAGGCCCAAAGTAACTCGGGCTAAGTTCCTTCTGTTTCCAAAACTCGTCACACCTAACGGGTGGTACTTTCAAGAAGACCGACCGTCAACTCAACTCTAAGCGTCGTCGCCGATTATCCGCACAATTCCTCCGAAATGCCGCGAACTTCTTCTGACAAGCTTCACTATCCACGATCTGTGGAACAAGCTGAACCAACTATCTCAACCACCCAACATCTAACAAATCGACCGGCAACTTGCATTTCTTCCACTAAAATGCGTCACAAGACGACATACTAACACTGAAATGGTAGATTAAACAATCCCCCGAGACAACGATCTCACGGCTACCCTCGAAATCAAAACATCGGCGAGGCGAATGCGTCTGAGGAGACTCACCGAGTTCTAGCCCGCTGGTACAAACTCGAGAAGAGAAACAGCCGTACCACTGGCTCCATCATCGTCATAAGGTGAAGGTAGGCACCGTGCAACCTCACAACCTTTTCGATAACATCAACAACCGCCGAGGAACGACCCGACCAAGAACACGATAGGCTGCCCCCATCGGCCCGACCACTGGTCGAACGCATCCACGAACTTGCACGCTGGCTAACTAAACATGGGCCTAACACCCTCATGACCCTAACACAAAGAGGGACCACCACAAACTGACCCCACCACCATACCTGCCGCGGGTTGACCCGCAACATGGCCTCAACCCGACCCGGCATTGCGCAAAACACTAGCTCCCCGAAGGAATAATTTCACAAATCATATTACGAAAACCTAGCGGTCTTCCTAGCTCGACTACCTTCTTTCAAATCACGCTACTCTGGGACTTATCCCACGAACATAGCTCACGTGCACTATGCACTCCTATAAGGGTCAAACATAACACTACACCTTTCTCGAGATGGCCTTACCTCTAAGGTCTTTACGTATAACACTCTAAGGCTCACACCTTCTCTATCCCCCAAAATCTTACTCGGTTAACCCACCATGATTCTAATCACAACTAACACACTGCTATCAGAACATAGCACTTAAGGTATACTCACCTTGAAAGTTACCAAAGGACCTTGCTGCTCTGGCCCTCTTCTGTTGTCCTTCGTTAACCCGTCGATCTCTACGTTTCTCGGCCTGCTGCGCATAAGCCCGTACACAGGCCATGCTCAAGCCTAACTGAAGGATTACTCTTGCACAACCTTCTCTTAGGTAGTCATCAAGACTCGCGATACATCGGTATACTCTCTGTAGCCAAATCCATAGCTAGTAACAAGGTTGTCTCTTGGCAATCTATATTCTCTGTTCGATGCGTGGGCGAAGGTTCAAATATTATGGTCATTGTAGGCACTGCTGCCGCCGTGCTAAACTCTGCTGGGGCTAGTGACGTCGCAAAACTCCCCGAATGAAGCACTACCCTAGGTAATGATTGGGCCTGTGCCCTCGCCACCCTCTGAACTCTACTCGCGACTCTGCCGCTTTGCCCTCCCGGGCCGGGTTGCCTACGCGGAGCATAATGATAAGGAAATAATTTCGTCGGAGGGTCCAACTTACAACACGGCTCTAAGGCACGATCTCGAGTGAGAAGAATAGAAACTAATCCTAAATATCCTATAGCCTCACGATTATTGGTGTGGTGCACAACTCCGATAATCAAGACTTCATCGATACGGTGCGTAGACACTTTCAGGATTAATCGCTTCGATACCACTTTTGTCACGACCGGCGGGCGTGGTGGTGCCTTACCGGGCACCCTAGTGACACAACATCAGTGTCAGTGGAACATAAAACAACAACATGAGATAATGAAATATAAAACAATAATCAGGAAAACTTGCCTTTCGCATATATATAACCATCAACTCTTTTACAAATGAGCGACAATCCTTTTTACCAACCCCGCCTACAAGATTACTACGCACCTCTAAGAATGATACGACCACAATGGCGGGACGGGGCCGCCAAACCCCGAATGTAAACACTTACTACGACGGGGACTATACACCGATAAGCCTCGAGAAACGGAGCTTCCCAAACGAATGACGTGACCACGAGCTAGGATCAACGATCGATGTACCTCAACTGCGGCATGAACGCAGCCTCAAGAGGTCGATCTGGCAGTGCAGTATGTGAAACTAAAAATAAATCAGTAAATGAAATCATAGTAGTCTATACAAAGCGGGAGACATGTATGATAACCAAACTACGATTCACCATAAATAGCGGTCATGTCAAGTCGTGACTCACGCCTCAAGTCATCACTTAATTTAACAATGGGTCTCACGCCCACAACATCAATCGTGCGTGGAATACCTTCCTCACCGCCAGCTTTATGATATACAAGCACCAAGGAATACACATGAACACGTGTCCCACTGTGTCCTAATAAAGCTGTGCGGGGTAAGTGCGAAGGCATAGCCGACTACTAACACCACAGTACCAACAAGGTCATAAATCGTATCATAAGATCTGTCTAGGCGTCACATGATCAAAGGCCGCCACTTGCCCGCAGATCTAATGTGCGCGTCTAGTCCTCGAACTTCCCGCACTCGCGTAGGCCAATCTCATCGGCCCGCATGAGGTATTCCGCATCGGTAGCTACTCCCGGCATCGCCCCGACTTTCGAGTCGCGTAGCCAAGGACCGCATGCCCATAGAGGACGACACTAACTCGGAACTCTCGTAGCTCGCATAGGCCCCGGGACCGCATGAGGTATTCTCGAATCATGGTCCTGCATCGCCGAGTCTACCCGCGTCGGAGGCGCCAACCCGGAATCATCTCAAGAGATGAATGCCACCATACTATCATAACGACGATAGTTAATAAGCACAATCAAGAAACCCCTTTACACAAACATCACAAGATACTAACACGTAGCATCCTAACACGTTTACTTATCACAAGAACAAGAAAGTATTACAAGGCTATCACAAACCAATACAATCAAGTTATTCACACAAGGTACTTTCTACTAACAAGTTCGTATCTATCCCCAAAGTACTTCACACATTAAAATCTTAAAAAGATCTGCTTCTTTCACATAAGTCACACAATACGTAGTATAAAATAGAGTGGTGTCCTTTTAAGAAAACCAAAACTCTTACCTTTGTAAAATCAAGTAACAACATTATTTTTCAAACGCCCAAGTTTGCCTAATTTCAAATGTTCACGTTTCTTATTTTTAGAAAGGTTTCAGTAGTTCATAGTCTTATTCATTTAAGAATATAATTCTCTTTTAAACAATCGAGAAACATAAGCCTTATATGTGAGTAGGATATTCTTGTTTATAACAATCTTATTACAATGACCATGATCTAGGAAATATCATTTTGTCTCATCTTAGCTTCTATGCAGATGGAAGTTTCTCTTGGTTTTCATAATACTTAATTATTCAAAACATTTCCTTTTATTAACGCCGCAGATGGTTTGTCGATACACATTCGATTTCAAATCGATAAAGCATTCTTAAGCGTTATACCTAACTTCCCATAAAGCTAGTATAACTCTTAAGTTTTCAAACACCAAGTATTACTTCTCCTTTCAAAATGATTCAAAAATCTTTTGAAAATACTTCAAGTTCTTTCTTATCATATAACAAGCGCTTATAGTTCAAATCGATTACCTTTTAAAAACCACATGTATTTTCTTACTAACATAAAGTCGTTATAACCAACTTCCCATAAAGCGTTATAACACTTTATGTTTTAAACCATTCAAACACATTTAGCACGTATGCGTCTCAGACTACATAGTTCACACATATCATGCTAGAGAGATAGGAAGAGGTTCACATACCTCGCGACGAGTATCGACTCATAGCAAAACGCCCAAGTACTTCCAAACGTCGGCTACCCCTTAGCCACGTGGATCGCGCCACACGTAGTACATCCACCTATAAGGCCACAGGCGCTTATTAACATTTAGGTCTCATCGTAGAACTTTCTCTGAAATTTCGGAAGACCTCCCCAGCCAGCGTAAATCTCCTCTCTATCGAGGCGGCTACCAAGCCAACCAGGGGTTATACATCTAACCTAACTGTACAATTCTACTCCACGGTACTACTACACAAGTCTCTTGTAATACAGTCTATGTAATTACAGTCGATTCGATTCTTGGGCTTAAGTCAAAAGACATTGCAGCGATTAAGCTTAGTTCTATATATAGTATACTTCAACTATATAATCTAACAACATGTAATTTCCAATTACAATAGAGGACAAGATATTTACCTCGATAAGCCCATAATTATCCAAGTATAAAGTCGATCTGGGCAATCGCTTAGCTCCAACTCAGCGCCCAACCCGCTCTAAACCACCCTTAGAAGTTCTAACCAACTTCTACACAATACTCCAACTGACTATGGAGATTTTCCTAGGGTTTCGGTTTTGTACTGACGGAAGTATAATAGTATAACTGGCTTTTTGTAAGGTATAACCTTAGAATACTACAAGGTATATGGCTAAGGTAATTTGGGCATTATAACAATACTTGGAGAGTATTTCTATACCACAGGGGGTATTAAACGAAAGCAACTAGGCTAGGGGTACCCACGCTAGCACCTCAAAGGAGGGGGGGGTGTCTACCCCTCGTCCTACCCCACTGGGGACTCTCGACGAGGGGAGAGAGGTCTCTCGGCCAAGACACTACACTAAGGGGGAAGGAAGAAGCTTTCAAGACTTAGGCAATTTGTGAATGAATTAGTCTTCAAAGGGAGGGGTATTTATAGGTCAAGTGAAAGCCAACCAATGGCCAAGATTACACCAAGTGTTAGGCAAGTGTAGGGCCAAGATTCACCCATGTGTACCTAGCCAACTTGCACACAAAATATCTACCAAAAATATCTCCCACTTGCCTTCCCAAAATCGTCCATGTGCCGCCCACTTTGCCCACCAATGAGAGGGTGCCAAGTGCCGCCCTCTCGTTGGTCCAAAATGTTCCGTCTCTCGGAAAAATCCGCAAAAATACTAAATGACATAGCCGTAATTTACCCTTCGCAAGTTAGGTAGAACGTTTCGTCGAAAAACGACTCTAACCGGGTGTTGTGCACAAACATATTTCGGCCCAAAGGTGCCACATGGGGGTGACACGTGTCGCCCCCCGATTCGTCCAAAATATTTCGTCTTCCGAAAATATCCAAAACGGCCAAAATCTCAAAATCAAAGCGGGCCCCACAAAACCGTAAATTTCTCCCGTGGGCCCCACGTGACCATTTTCGAAAATAAAATTCCATAATTCTCTAATATTCCAGGAAGTCCGAATACCAAATCTGGGAATCCAATTCCCATAAACGAACCTTTTTCCTTCACAAAAACCGGAAACTTTTCCGTGGAAAAATCGCCTCTTTCTTCCTTTCCAATCTTTCTGTCGTATTCTCGTACGTACGTCCTCGCATACATACCCTGGAACTACGGGGTATAACAGTATGTCCCCGCTTTAGTGGCAACCATGGAGGATAGAGTGCACCGCTACGTCACCGGGCTAGATGATTACTTGACAGAGGCTTGTTCGGGTGTAGCTCTTCAACCGGGCATGGACATTGCCCGCATGCAGGCTCATGCACTGGGATGTGAGGCACGGAGAGATCGACGGAATGACCGGGTCGGCAAAGAGGGCGAGCAGCGGGGTCCTTTGGTGACTTTCGAGGCGATCGCCGGCCAGCAGACTAGTTATGCGCCTCCGCCATCATAGTGGTCCTCCACAATCTTCAAGGCATCCAGTATTCGGAGCGGTCGTGGCTCAAGGGTTCAGATTTCGGGAGAGCAGGGTGTTAGCCAACCAAGCCACCCCTACCTCGTTGTGGCCGTGTGGTAGACTCACGGTGGGAGTGTCGTGCTAGTCCGGGAGTTTGTTTTACATGCGGCCAGCAGGGCCATTTTGGGAGAAACTGTCCGACCAGGGGTAGCACTGGTAGGTTAGCACAGGCTACGAGATCAGTTGCGGGTTCTTCACCTTCCACAGCTAGGCAGGATGTTCATACAACGGCGGGCCACGGTAGAGGTCGCGGTGGAAGTTCCCAGTCTTAGCGGTCCTTTGAACCGCCTATTTTCAGGTATATCTTTAACCCTCTAGAGACTTGTATGTATTGATGTTAAGATAATGTGTTAAGTGTTATGTTCGGATAGCTTTGTGCTAATATGTGATTGAGAAACCTGGTGAGTGTAGAAGGGTAAGCCTGGGGGGGCATGGAAGTGTGAACCTTAGACTATTTCACGATTGAGACCTTAGAGGTAGGGTCGTCATGAGTAAAAGATTTATTTTATGTTTGACCTTTATCAGAGTGCGTAGTATACGTGGGATTTATTTGTGTGATAAGTCCATGGGTAGTGCGAGATGGAAGTGTTAGCTTTCATGACGTGTGTTGGTTAGATTGTTCCGTATCGGGGAACAAGAATGTGGCGCGGTTGTGGGGTCGGGTTGAGGACCATTTGAGGGTCAACCCGCGGCCCGGTTTGTGGTGGGGTCAGTTCGAGGTGGTTCCGCCAGGTGGTAGGGTCACGAGGATGCTAGGCCCCAGTTTAGGTGACCATCGTATGAGTTCGTGGATACGTTCTACCAGAATCGGTTCGTGAAGGCCGGGAATGGCCTTAAGGGAGATCGAAGTTAGTAAGATAACCAAGTTTGTGGGTAGTAACTCCAAAGGTTGGAAAGCGAAGCATTGTGGAAGTGTGATACGGATCTTTGGAAAGAGTTCGAGTGTTCGAAGGATACAACGAGTTAGGAGAAGAGAACGCGTGTTAGTTCGTGGCGGCGTGGCGTCGGCAACTTGTTAGAGGAACTTTATCGTTATCCGATTGAGAAGGAACATTCGGACGAATGTTTCTAAGGAGAGGAGAATGTTATACCCGTAGTTGCGTGGTATGTATGTGAGGACGTGCGTGCGAGAGTCTGGCGAAATTTTGAAAAGAAAGAAAGATGTGAGTTTTCGGAAAAGTTTCCGTTATTTGTGAAGAAAAGGTTCGTTAATGAGAATTGGTTTCCCAGTTTGGTATATGGGCTTCTTAAATTATATTAGAATTTTGAGATTTTATTTTGGAAATGGTCACGTGGGGCCCACGGAGAAATTCTGATTTTGTGGGCCCGCTTTGTTTTTGAGATTTCGGTATTGTGGATATTTTTCAAAGACGTTTTATGAGGGCCAATAGGAGGTGACACGTGTCACCCCGCCTAGGTGGCTTGGCGGTTACCTTTGTCACAACACCTTGCTAGAGTCGTTTTTCGACGAAACGTTTTGCGTAACTTGCGAAGGGAAAATTCCGGCTATGTCGTTTTGTATTTTTGCGGATTTTTCCGAGAGATGAAACCTTTTGGACCAACGGGAGGGTGACACTTGTCACCCTCATTGGACGGTTTGGAGGGGACGGTCAAGGTGGGTTGGCTTTGGCCGATTGGCCCCTTGAAGTGTGCCTTGCTTTGTGGCTTGTTTTGTGGAGTGTTTTGTGGAGTAGGGTTTAGGGTGCACTTGGCTTAATCTTGCCCTTACACTTTCTATACACTTGGAAGGATCTTGGCCCTTGGTTGGCCTTTGGTTTTGCTATAAATACCCCCCTAAGCTTGAAGACTTCATTCATCCAAAACTTCCAAGTCTTGAAACCCTCTCCTCCCCCTTTGTGAGCTCTTAGCCGAGAGCCTTCCCCCTCCCCCTTTTCGTGTGGCCTTTGGCCGAGGGGTTCCCCTTCCCCCCTTTGTGGTGCTAGCCGTGGGGTACCCCCCCCCTAGCCTAGTTGTTTTCGTATAATACCCCTCCCTTGTGGTATTGAAATACTTCTCCTAGTATTGTTATAATGCCCAAAATACCTTAGCCTTGTACCTTGTAGTATTCCAAAGATACCTCTATACGTAGAGTCCGGAAATACTACCTTTTGTCCTTTTTAGTCTCAAACCGAAACCCTAAGGAAATCTTCATAGTTGGTTGAAGTATTTGAGTAAGTTAGTTAGAACTTCTAAGGGATTGTTGGAGCGGATTGGGCGCGGAGTAGGAGCTAAACCTTGCTCAGGATCGACATTATAACTTGGATAATTTTGGGCTTATCGAGGTAATTATCTTGTCCCTCTATTGTAATTGGAAATTACATGTTTGTTAGAATATATAGTTGAAGTATACTATATATGGAACTATACTTAGTATTCGGCAATGTCTTTTGACTTAAGCCTGAAGAATAAAGAACTGAACTGAACTGTATTTACATAGGACTGTATTGCAGTAGACTTGTGTAGAGTTACTGAGTAGAATTGTACACGTCCGGTTAGACGTATAAACCCCCCCCCCCCCCGGGTTGGCTTGGTAGCCGGCCTCGATAGAGGAGGAGATTTACGCTGTGGCGGGGGGGGGGAGGTGCTGCCGAATTTTCTGTAGAACATGGAACCTTGTGTTTTGAAGTTAATAGACGTTTGTGACCTTTTTAGGTGAAAGTACTAAGAGTAGCGTATTCTACTTGAGGAGTGGAAAGGGCTAGCAAGGTTGTAGTACTTGGAGCATTTTGCTTATTGTCGATACTCGTCGCGAGGTATGTGAACCTCTTCCTATCTTTTCTAGCATGATTGTTGTGAACTATGTAGTACGGTAGACGTACATGTGCTAAGTGATTTGGTGGGTTTAAAACATAGGGTGTTAGAATGGCTTTATGGGAAGTTAGTTATAACGACCTTATGTAGGTGAAAATGGTTTACTGATGTTAGAAGTTAAGAGACTTGATCTTATAAGATAAGAGACTTAACTTATTTGTTTTAATGTGGATGTTTGTGTGAAACCTCATTCGTGAGTAATGAGTACTTGATTTTACAAAAGGGGAAGTGTCTTGTTTACTTAAAAAGATAGTCACGATTTTTATACTACGGGTATTGTGTGGCTTATGTGAAAGTACTTTGAGTTGTGTGAAACTTGCCTATGCTTGTGATGATAGCCTTTGTTGTACAAGTGTTGTATTTACGTGTTCCGCTCTCGATAGAGTCGGTTGACTTGTTGAGAACTTACTTGGACATGCCGGTGATGGAGAAATTCCGCAGTGCGTTCGCTGATTGTGTTACTTTGCTAATCGCTTTGGACATCACCGCGATGCGTAGCGCACGGGTATGCTTCCATGTTGATACTGCTTTATTGTTTCCCTTTGGGCATACTGACACGATGCGTAGCGCACGGGTATGTTTCCATTTGGAATGCTGTCTTATTGTTTCCTTTTGGACATACTGACACGATGCGTAGCGCACGGGTATGCTTCCATTTTGATTGCTGTCTTGTGGTTCCCTTTTGGACATACTGACACGATGCGTAGCGCACGGGTATGCTTCCATTTGAATTGTTAATACAACTTTGGCATCAGGTAGGACTTGGTGTGCTGGTGTACTTCTTGGTGTTATCATATCATAGACTGCCGGCAGTGAGGAAGGCATTCCACGGGCATGATTGATGTGGAGGGCGTGAGTCCCTGACTGGACATGACTGCTTTTATGTTGTGAACTGTAGTTTGGTTATCATACATGTCTCCTGCTTTATATAGACTAGTATGATTTCATTCTGATATTTTCTGATTTCACATACTTGGTACTGTTATCGACCTCGCCCGGGGCTGCGTTCAATCCGCAGTAGGTACATCGGTCGTGGATCCTCGCTCTTAGGATCTCAGTTCAGCGTTTTGGGAAGCTCCGTTTCTCCGGAGGCTTATCTTTCGGTATGTGTTCCCTGAGTTGTAGGTTCTTGTACATTCAGGGGTATGGCGGGGCCCTGTCCCGTCATAGTTGTTGTAAATCTTAGAGGTCTGTAGTACTGTTGTGGGCAGGGTTGTAAAAAGGATTAAACTGTTCGTTTTGAAAGAGTTGTATTTATTTATGTTATTGGAAGGTAACCGTTGGGTTGGCCTGTTTTATGTTCATATATCTTGTTTCTTGTTAAAGTTTTATTTTCCGCTGGTTTTCTCTGATGATTGTATCACTAGGGTGCCCGGGATAAGGCACCAGTAACGGGGCCCGGAACGGGTCGTTACAATTATGCTTGCGGCCAACAGGGCCATTTGGCGAGAGACTGTCCGACCAGAGGTAGCACTGGTGGGATAGCACAGACTACGAGATCATTTGCGGGTTATTCACCTTCCATAGCTAGGCAGGATGTTCATACACCGGCAGGCCACGGCAGAGGTCGCGGTGGAAGTTCCCAGTTTTAGCGGTCCTTTGAACCGCCTTTTTTCCAGGTATATCCTTAACCCTCTAGAGATTAGCATGCGTGATACGATGATTATATGTTGTGTACTATGTACAGATAGTGTTGTGTATATTTGTCACGACCCGACCTCGGGCCCGTGACTGGTGCCTTACCTCGGGCACCCTAGTGATACAACATCAGAGAAAAACCAGCGGAAATAAAAACTCATGAAAGAAAACAGTGAAATAAGAAAACAAAGCTAACTGACGGTTACCTTTTTGTACATAAATGAAAACTTGAGCAGTTACATCCCTTACAAACTCTACCCACAAATCTCTGCACTCTAAGAATTTTAAAACCACAACGACGGGACAGGGCCCCGCCATGCCCCTGAATATACAAAAGTCTACTACTTCAGGGAACCGTACCACAGGACAAGCTTCCGGAGATATGGAGCTTTCCGAGAACCGAACAATGATCCTAAGAGTGCGGATCAGCAAGCTATGTACCTCAACCTGCGGCATGAACGCAACCCCCGAAGGAGGTCAGTACAACAGGTACCAAGTATGTGAAACTGAAAAATACTGTAAATGAAATCAAAATTGTAACGCCCCGAACCCGGGCCCGTTACTGGTGCCTTACCCCGGGCACCCTAGTGATACAACATCAGAGAAAACCAGCGGAAAATAAAACACGAGTCATGAAACAAGAGATATAATAAATAAACAGGCCAACCAAAACAGTTGCCTTCAGTATATACATAAAACCCGAACAGTTATCCTTTTTACAAACCCTGCCCACAACAGTGCTACAGACCTCTAAGATTTACAACAACTATGACGGGACAGGGCCCCGCCATACCCCTGAATGTACAAGAACCTACAACTCAGGGAAACATACCAAAGATAAGCCTCCGAAGGAACAGAGCTTTCCAACACGCTGAAATGAGATCCTAAGAGCGGGGATCCACGACCGATGTACCTCTACCTGCGGCATGAACGCAGCCCCCCGAAGGAGGTCAGTACAACAGGTACCAAGTATGTGAAACTGTAAAATACTGTAAATGAAATCATACTAGTCTATAAAAGCAGGAGACATGTATGATAACCAAACTTACGATTCCACAACATAAAAGCAATATGTCAAGTCGTGACTCACGCCTAAAGTCACCACTCAAATATAACTATGGGTCTCGCGCCCACAACATCCATCATGTTCGCATCATGGCGCGTGCCCCGGAATCGCATCGGTGTAGACATGTCCATGATGCAACAATAATAACAAGGCGCGTGGCCACGCCCCGGAATCGCGCCGGTGTAGACATGCCCATGTAACCTCAATAACAATATCTGGGTGGTCAACCCCGCGCGTAGCCACATGTCCCGAATCAGCGTCGGTGTAGACACGCCCATGTTGCGAGAATAACCATATATCGGGTAATCAACTCGCCGCATGGCCGCGTGCCCCGGAATCTGCGACGGTGTAGACATGTCCATGTGATATCAACAACAAGACAAGAATCAAAATGGAAACATACCCGTGGAATTCTCCATCACCGCCAAGACGCCCCGATAAGTTCTCAACAAGTCAACCGCCTCTATCGAGAGAGCGGTAACACGTAAATACCACACTTGCACAACAAAGGCTATCATCACAAGCATAGGCAAGTTTCACAACAACAAGCATAGGCAAGTTTCACAACAACAAGCATAGGCAAGTTTCACAACAACTCAAAGTACTTCCATTTATACCAAAGTCCGGGTTTTAAACCCCAAAGTACTACATACGTTAAGTTCTTTTAAAAGAGATCCATTACTTCTATAAAAGTCACCCGATACAGTAGTATTAGAATGACCAACCCACATTCCTTTTCAAAATCAAGTAATGACATTCTTTTCCTAAGTTCCAGTTGCCTAGTTTCAATTACTCAAGCTTCTCATCTTCAAATGGTTTCATAGTTCCCAAACTTAATCACTTGATTCCTTTTAGAACAATTGAGTAATATATGTCTCACGTGAGTAGGTTATTCTTGTTTACAACATTCTTATTACGCGACCATGATCTAGAAAATGTATATCATTTTGTCTCATCTTAGTTTCTATGCAGATGGAGGTTTCTACCGGTTTTAATACAATTCATCATTATTCAATACATTTTCCTTTATTAACGCTGCAGTCCGTCGATACACATTCGATTTCAAATCAAGAAACATTATCCCTTTAAATAAAACCAAGTACTCATTACTCACGAATGAGGTTTCACAAACATTCACATTAAAACAAATAAGTTAAGTCTCTTATCTTATAAGATCAAGTCTCTTAACTTCTAACATCAAGAAACCATTTTCTTTACCTCTCTTAAGACATTATACCTAACTCCCATAAAACTTAGTATAACTCTTTTTAAAACCTTTTAAAACCAAGTGTTACTCTCCTTCAAAACGATTTATAAATCTTTTGAAATACATCAAGTCCTTTATTATAACAAGCGCTATAATTCTCATCGATTACCTTTTAAAACCACAAAGTATTTTCTTACCTACATAAAGTCGTTATAACCAACTTCCCATAAAGCCGTTATAACACTTTATGTTTTAAGAACAATCAAACACGCTTAACACGTATCGTCTACCGTGCTACATAGTTCACACATATCATGCTAGAAGAGATAGGAAGAGGTTCACATACCTCGCGACGATTATCGACAATAATCAAAAAGCTCCAAGTACTACAACCTTGCTAGCCTTTCCACTCGAGTAGAATACGCTACTCTTAGTACTTTCACCTATAAAGGTCACAAACGTCTATTAACCCCAAAACACAAGTTTCTATCTTTCTACAGAAAATTCAGAAGACCTCCCCATGCAAGCGTAAATCTCCTCCTCTATCGAGGCCGGCTACCAAGCCAACCAGGGGGTTTACACGCCTAACCTGACGCGTACAATTCTACCACACAAGACACAAGTCTCATGTCTGATTCTATGTAATTACAGCCTGATTCAGATTCTTCAAAGCTTAAGTCAAAAGACATTGCCAACTAACTACGTTCAGTACTATATATAGTATACTTCAACTATATAATCAACAACATGTAATTTCCAATCACAATAGAAGGACAGTAGTGTTTACCTCGATAAGCCCAAAATTATCCAAGTAAAAAGTCGATCCTGAGCAACGCTTAGCTCCTACTCCGAGTGCTCCAAACAACCCTTAGAAGTTCTAACCAACTTCTACTCCAAAACTTCAACCAACAATGAAGATTTTCCTTAGGGTTTCGGTTTGAGACTAAAAAAGGACAAAAGGTAGTATTTCCGTACACTACGCAAAGAGGTAACTTTTGGAATACTACAAGGTATAAGGCTAAGGTATTTTGGGCATTATAACAATACTAGGAGAGTATTTCTATACCACAACAAGGGGTATTATACGAAAGTAACTAGGCTAGGGGGGGGGTACCCCACGGCTAGACACCACAAGGGGGAGGGGGAGACCTCTCGGCCAAAGGCCACTAGGAGGGGGAAGGGGAGAGGCTTAGGACGAGAGCCACAAGAGGGAGGGGAGGGATTTCAAGACTTGGAAACATTTGTGGATGAATGAAGTCTTCACAAAGGGGGGGGTATTTATAGCAAAACCAAAGGCCAACCAATGGCCAAGATCTAGCCAGTGCAAGGCAAGTGTAAGGCCAAGATCAAGCCAAGTGCACCCTAACCCTACTCCACAAAACACTCCACAAAACAAGCCACAAAGCAAGGCACAAAAGAGGAGCCAATCGGCGAGGCCAACAAGGCTCTTGGGCGCCCAATCGTCAAGCCAATCCATTTGCTTCCAATGCGAGGTGACACATGTCACCCTCCGGTTGGTCCAAAATGTTTCGTCACCCGGAAAAATCCGAAAAAATATAAAGCACATAGCCGGAATTTTCTCTACGAAAAGCTGGAAAGCGTTTCGCCGTAAACGACTCTGTCGGCACTTGTGCCCAAATTTCGAATCCAATGCCTACCTTAAGGCTCAAATTTAGACGTGCGTCCATACGCATACTACCGAAAAAGCGGTATAACATTCTCCCTTAGAAACATTCGTCGAATGTTCCTTCTAGGTCTCAAAACAAGCAGTGCAATATAGTCTTCACCGCTATACTTACGAAACAATCATGCCATAATCGCCACAAAACACACATTCACTTCTCCCTTCTCGTAGTACTGCCTCGAACACCGAACTCGTTCTAGTATCCGTACCACACTTCACAACGCTCGCTTTCCACCCTTGGAATCACTACCTCGAACTTGGTCATCTCACTAATCTCGATTTCCCTAAGGCCATTCCGCCTTCACGAATCGATTCGGTCGAACGTATCCACGAACTCATCGATGGTCATCTAAACTTGGGCCTAGCACCCTCGTGACCACGCCACCGCGACCACCCAGAGCTGACCCTTCCTCGAAACGGGACGCGGGTTGGCCCGCAACATGGCCCCAACCCGACCCACCGTAGCGCCAACTTCCGCTCCTCGACACGGAACACATCATGGAAGCTACCACTTCCATCTCACACTAACCAGATTTTTAAATCACACTATAGCACAAAGCTATCCGAACATAACACTTAACACATCATTAACATCAATACATACAAGTATCTACAGGGTTAAGGATATACCTGAAACTAGGCGGTTCAAGGACCGCTAAAACTGGGAACTTCCACCGCGACCTCTACCGTGGCCCGCAACTGCTCTAGTAGTCTGTGCTGTCCTACCAGCGCTACCCCTGGTCGGACAGTCTCTCGTCATATGGCCCTGTTGGCCGCAAGAGTAACAAGCTCCCTTGGTACTACGACACTCCCCGAAATGCGGTCTACCACATCGACCACACCGAGGTAGGGGTGACTGCATCTGGCCAACACCCCTACTCCCCTGAACATCTCAAACACAGGAGCCACGACTGCTCTGAATATCCCGAGGGTCCCGCCGGCTGCGGAGGACCACTCTGCAATGGCGGAGGTACATAACTAGTCTGCTGCTGAGGCGGTCCGCCTCGAAAGTCGCCAAAATATCCGGCCGTCTTGGCCTTCTTCTGCTGAAAGCGGTCCACCCGTCGATCTCTGCGCTCCTCGCACTTCAGGTCATGAGCACGAATGCTGGCAATGTCCATTGCCGGCTGAAGAGAAACACCCTCACATCTCTATGCTAGGTAATCATCGAGCGGTGGCGTGGCGATGCACCTATCTTCCATATCTGCAACTAGTGCGGGGACATATCGAGCCAAAGAATCGAACTCGACATTGTACTCCCGACGGTCGCCCTCTCTCGTAACAAAAATTTGTCGGCGTGCCCTCAGCTGCGGAGGCAAGAAGGGCGTGAGAAAAGCCCCCGAAAACTCATCCCATACCGCTGGAGGTGCATGCTCTCCCCGGGAAAGCTCCCACGAATCAAACCAATCGACTGCGGTATCACGCAGCCGATGCGAACCGAAGGTCACAGACTCGGTCTCTGAAGCCTTGATCACCCGCATGATCCTCTGTAACTGACGGATGAACTCCTGCGGATCATCCTCAGGCCTCGACCCGTAAAACTCTGGCGGGCTACAACTCAGAAAGTCCCGTAGCCTCAAACTATCGCTCGGGTGCACCAGTCTGCTGGAGCCAGGCTGCCGCATCGGCTGTCCTCATATCGCCACAACCTCGCCAATAATCGGGCCATCTCTTGTGACCCATCTCCCGCTCCATCGTGGGACTGGAGGCTCAGTCTTGTAGTCTCATCGACCACGCTGCGGCTCTAAACTCGCTGGTCTTTGGCGTCGAAACTTCGCCGTCGGGCATCATCTCGTCTTGGCCGGGCATGTGCCCTCGTACTCCTCTGTATCTCACTAGCAGCTCCCTCGGCTGCCTTGCCCACCTGGGCCCGGGTCGCCGTGCGCGGAGGCATAACTGGTAACAGACAGGAATACGTCAGAGGGATCCAACTCATAACTCAGCTCTAAGGCACGATCTCGTAATGAGAAGAATAGAAACCAATCCTAAATGTCCTATAGCCTCACGATTATAGATGTGGTGCACAACACATCGATAATCAAGACTCTACTAGACACTGCGTAGACACTTTCGAGGACTAATCGCTCGATACCACTTTGTAATCGTGCTAAGTCGCTCGAGGCATTAACCTTCTCAGGCGACCCTACAAAGTGTACCGGGCTGCTTGCGATCCCTCAGGCATGCCCAATGGCCCTTCTCAGGATGTGCCATACGGAGAGCCACTGTTGGCTCGTTTCCGAGTGAGAGGCTCGCCTCTTTATACGCTCGGCCGAAGGAGAGTCCGAACGATTATCCTTTTTACAAACCCCGCCACAAAACATTACTCTGCACTCTAAGATTTACAACAACTATGACGGGACAGGGCCGCCATACCACGAATGTACAAGAACCTACAACTCGGAAACATACCAAAGATAAGCCTCGAAGGAACGGAGCTTTCAACACGCTGAAATGAGATCCTAGAGCGGGGATCCACGGCCGATGTACCTCTACTGCGGCGTGAACGCAGCCCCGAAGGAGGTCGATAACAATGTACCAAGTATGTGAAATCAGAAAAAATCAGAAATGAAATCATACTAGTCTATAAAAGCGAGACATGTATGATAACCAAACTTACGATTCCACAACATAAAAATCATATCAAGTCGTGACTCACGCCTCAAGTCACCACTCAAATATAACTATGGGTCTCGCCCACAACATCCATCATGTTCGCATCATGGCGCGTGCCCCGGAATCTGCGACGGTGTAGACATGTCCATGATGCAACAATAATAACAAGGCCGCGTGGCCACATGCCGGAATCTGCGCCGGTGTAGACATGCCCATGTAACCTCAATAACAATATCTTTGGGTGGTCAACCCGCCGCGTGGCCACATGTCCCGAATCTGCGTCGGTGTAGACACGCCCATGTTGCGGTAATAACCATATATCGGGTAATCAACCCGGCGCGTGGCGCGTACCGGAATCTTTGCATCGGTGTAGACATGTCCATGTGATATCAACAACAAGACAGTAATCAAAATGGAAACATACCCGTGGAATTCTCCATCACTGCCAGCACGTCCCAGTAAGTTCTCAACAAGTCAACCGGCCCTCTATCGAGAGACGCGGTAACACAGAAATACCACACTTGCACAACAAAGGCTATCATCACAAGCAAGTTTCACAACAACAAGCATAGGCAAGTTTCACAACAACTCAAAGTACTTCCATTTATACCAAAGTCCGGTTTTAACCCCAAAGTACTACATACGTTAAGTTCTTTTAAAAGAGATCCATTACTTCTATAAAAGTCACCCGATACCCGTAGTATTAGAATGACCAACCCACATTCCTTTTCAAAATCAAGTAACAGCATTCTTTTCCTAAGTTCCAGTTTGCCTAGTTTCAATTACTCAAGCTTCTCATCTTCAAATGGTTTCATAGTTCCCAAACTTAATCACTTGATTCCTTTTTAGAACAATTGAGTAATATATGTCTCACGTGAGAGTAGGTTATTCTTGTTTACAACATTCTTATTACATGACCATGATCTAGAAAATGTATATCATTTTGTCTCATCTTAGTTTCTATGCAGATGGAGGTTTCTACTGGTTTTAATACAATTCATCATTATTCAATACATTTTCCTTTATTAACGCTGCAGTGGTCCTGTCGATACATTCCGATTTCCAAATCGGAAACATTATCCCTTTAAATAAAACCAAGTACTCATTACTCACGAATGAGGTTTCACACAAACATTCACATTAAAACAAATAAGTTAAGTCTCTTATCTTATAAGATCAAGTCTCTTAACTTCTAACATCAAGAAACCATTTTCTTTACCTCTCTTAAGACATTATACCTAACTCCCATAAAACTTAGTATAACTCTTTTAAAACCTTTTAAAACCAAGTGTTACTCTCCTTCAAAACGATTTATAAATCTTTTGAAATACATCAAGTCCTTTATTATAACAAGCCGCTTATAATTCTCATGATTACCTTTTAAAACCACAAAGTATTTTCTTACCTACATAAAGTCGTTATAACCAACTTCCCATAAAGCCGTTATAACACTTTATGTTTTAAGAACAATCAAACACGATAACACACGTATGCGTCACCGCACTTACATAGTTCACACATATCATGCTAGAAGAGATAGGAAGAGGTTCACATACCTCGCGACGATTATCGACAATAAACAAAAAGCTCCAAGTACTACAACCTGCTAGCCCTTTCCACTCCTCGGTAGAATACGCTACTCTTAGTACTTTCACCTATAAAGGTCACAAACGTCTATTAACCCCAAAACACAAGTTTCTATCTTTCTACAGAAAATTCGGCAGCACCTCCCCCCCCCGCAACAGCGTAAATCTCCTCCTCTATCGAGGCCGGCTACCAAGCCCACCAGTGGGGTTTACACGCCTAACCGGACGCTGCGTAATTCTACCACACAAGACACAAGTCTCATCAGAATACGATTCTATGTAATTACTGATTCGATTCAGATTCTTCAGGCTTAAGTCCAAAGACATTGCCAACTAACTACGGTCACTACTATATAGAGTATACTTCAACTATATAATCAACACCATGTAATTTCCAATCACAATAGAAGGACGATGAGTGTTTACCTCGATAAGCCCAAAATTATCCAAGTAAAAGTCGATCCCGAGCAACGCTTAGCTCCTACTCCGAGTGCTCCAAACAACCCTTAGAAGTTCTAACTAACTTCTACTCCAAAACTTCAACCAACAATGAAGATTTTCCTTAGGTTTCGGTTTGAGACTAAAAAGGACAAAAGGTAGTATTTCCGCACACTACGCAAAGAGGTAACTTTGGAATACTACAAGGTATAAGGCTAAGGTATTTTGGGCATTATAACAATACTAGGAGAGTATTTCTATACCACAACAAGTGGGTATTATACGAAAGTAACTAGGCTAGGGGTACCCCACTGGCTAGACACCACAAGTGGGAGTGGAGACCTCTCGCCAAAGGCCACTAGGAGGAGGGGAGAGGCTTAGGACGAGAGCCACAAGAGGGAGGGGAGGGCTTTCGAGACGTGGATACAGTTGTGGCTCAATGAAGTCTTCACAAAGGGGGGGGTATTTATAGCAAAACCAAAGGCCAACCAATGGCCAAGATCTAGCCAAGTGCAAGGCAAGTGTAAGGCCAAGATCAAGCCAAGTGCACCCTAACCCTACTCCACAAAACACTCCACAAAACAAGCCACAAAGCAAGAGGGAGCCAATCGGCCAAGGCCAACCAAGGCTCTTGGACGCCCAAATCGTCCAAGCCAATCCATTTGCTTCCAATGTGAGGGTGACACATGTCACCCTCCCGTTGGTCCAAAATGTTTCGTCACCCGGAAAAATCCGCAAAAAATATAAATGACATAGCCGGAATTTTCTCTACGAAAGCTGTGGAAACGTTTCGTCAGAAAACGACTCTAATCGGCACTTGTGCCCAAATTTCGAATCCAATGCCTACCTTAAGGCTCAAATTTCGTACGTACGTCCATACGTACATACTCTGGAAAAACGGGGTATAACAAAAATAGTCTATATAAAGCAGGAGACATGTATGATAACCAAACTACAGTACACAACATATAAGCAGTCATGTCAAGTCGGGGACTCATGCCCGTGAAATCATCACTCAAATACAACCCGGGAATTTAACCCGCACAATGGCCGTATGCCCCGGCATCTCACCTCGGTATAAGCATGGCCCTGGAACAGTCCTAGTGGGCCCATACCCGTGGACCATCCAACGTGTCGGTATGCCCAAAGGAGATAACAAAATAACAATCCCTGTGGAAGCATACCCGTGGGCCACCCAAAGTGTCGGTATGTCCAAACAACTAACAAGATAATACTCACTGTGGAAGCATACCCGTGGGCTACCCAACGTGTCAGTATGTCCAAACAAATAACAAGAGAATACTCACTGTGGAAGCATACCCGTGGGCTACCCAACATGTCAGTATGTCCAAACAAATAACAAGAGAATACTCACTGTGGAAGCATACCCGTGGGCTACCCAACGTGTCAGTATGTCCAAAAATATAACCAATAGATAGCCGGCCCTCCATCGAGAGACTCGGTAGCACAAATCACACCCTTGCACAACAAGGCTATATCAACCAAGCATAGGCAAGTTACACACCACTCAAGGTACTTTACACACTTCTTAACACAACGTCAAGTATACCATTAAAACCCAAGTATCTAACCCCTTTAAGATCAAGGTACTCCTACCTTTTATAACCAAGCCACTTATGTTTTCCCATCACAAAGAGTTCAATATTTGAAAACAAGTTACTTCTCTTTTCCCAAAAACAAGTTACCATTTTAAATCCAATAATGAATCCATTCTTTTATTTTCCATAAAGTCATTATAACTAACTTCCCATAAAGCTATTATAACACTTTATGTTTTAAAATAAGTCAAGACAAAACCATGCCTTTCTTTTAGACCAAAACACTTCAAATTCTTAAGTCTCTTTTCTTTTAGAAATCGAGTTCCTTACTTTGGAATTTATAAGAAGATCAAAACTTGATTACAATAATTCTTATTAGAGCAGTCATGACCTAGGAAATGTAACACAATTTTGTCTTATCTTAGCTTCTATGCAGATGGAGGTTTCTTCTGGTTTTAATATGATTAATTGTCATTACTTTTTCCTTTATTAACGTTGCATTGGCTTGTTCGATTCTTATTCCCATTTCCGAAATTTATATAACATTATTCTTTTAAAAAAACCAAGTACTCATTTCTCACGAATGAGGTTTCACACTTTTCAACACCATTTAGGTCAATTATAAGTCAAGTCTCTTATCTTTTGAAATCAACAAACCATTCTTTTACCTACATAAAGTGGTTATTACAAACTTCCCATAAAGCCTTTATAACACTTTATGCTTTAAACCAACCAATTACAACTATAAGCCCTTATGAGACCAAGAGGGCTTATTCTTTAACCACCGAGTACCCATTACTAACGAATAAGATTTTCCTACTTTTTCAAACAATCAAGACCTTTACACTTCATATCAAGTCAAGGCACAACAAGGGAAATCAAATTCCTTTAACACACGTGCATCTACTGCACTATATATTTCACAAATAATCATGCTGAAGAGGATAGGAAGAATCACATACCTCGCGACGATTATCGACGGTTAGCAAAATGCTCCACAGTACTATCTCCCTTAAGTAGAATATGCTACTCGTAGTACTTCAATCCTATAAGGGTCATAAAACGTCTATCAAACTCTAGCTTCGAACGTAGAATAACTAAGTGCAAGGTCCCTACATTTTACGGAAATTTGGACGGCACTTCCTTTGTTTCTACTTACAATACCACCTTTTTCAAGGCCGAATTCAATAACCAAACGCCACATTTAAGGCTCAATTGATCCAGCAAATACAAGGGGATTACACGCCTAACAATACGTGTAAAATTCCGCCCCACAATAATACAAAATAACCCAATAATTTCCATGCCATTCTTGGCCAACAATATACCCAATCCTAACCCCTTTCAACTCTTTTCCAATCCAAGTCCTTAGGTCTAACATGATATCTAGCCCTAGATATCTTCAATAACTACAATCCCCCTCTACAACATGTGACGACTAAATTAGTAACCAAATTGAAGCTACAATCTTAAGGCTAATATGCCCATTTCGGTTTTCAACAAGACAACAAGATCCAAATCTATTCAAACATAAATATAACAGCCTCAGGCTCATTTCTAAACTACTATAACAAGTATTAACTCATATCCAAGAGAAGGGGAAACTTTTACCTTTCGGAAAAGCCCACAAAAGCCCTTTTTCTTCCACTTCTTTCCCGTCAACTATGCCCACCAGCGCTTCCCACAAGTTCACCCACACTTTGCCTTCTTGCCGCCGCTCCAACAATTTTCCCTTTAGGCTAGGCTTTCTTCAAAATCTAGAGAGAAGGGAGAGGAGTTCTTGGGAGGGTTTCCAAAATGAAATGGCCAAGTCTCCCAAGACTTGGCCCTAAAATAGGACCCTATTCTGGTCAAAAGGATGGGAGGGACACTTGTCACCATCCCATAGGCTTTTAACAAAATATCCCCTGATTTTCGCCCTTTATCGCAGAAAAATCCCGCCTTGGCGCCGCGGCCCCGCGGCGCTTCCACTCCAGAGAATAATTACCCGCATTCCGGCGCCGCGGCCCTGCATTCTGGCGCCGTGGCGCTTCAACCTCTGCGAACCCCAAGATAACCAGCGCGGCTGTACTGTCAACCGAAACCATCGCTTTGCTCGATCAAGCACCAAACTTGAAACTTCCATAACTTTTGACTCTGATGTCCTATCGACGAACGGTTTGTTGCGTTGGGAACTAGATTTAACGGACTACACACTAGGCTTTTTTAAACACCTCGAAATTCTTAACAACGGGGGTACAACACTCCAAGGTAGACTCAAAATCAGTCCAACACATGTTTGTCCACTTATCTTTCCACTTTCAAATCTTAAATTCCTTGGTATGTTCTTATCTTATCTTCTTGAATTTACGGGGTGTAACATTCTTCCCCCCTTAGAAATATTCGTCCCGAATGTTCCTTCTAAGTCTCCAAAACGCAGACGCCGGTATAGTTTTCACCACTGCACTTACAAAAGAATCAGTTATGCCACTCATGGACTTATCACCCGAATATACTCCCCGTATACTATGTACTCCGACAAGGATCACCGTAAAATCTTTTACTCTAGCCGGCCTTACCTCTAAGGTCTCGATTGTTATAAATCCTAAGGTTCAAAATTTCTCATCCCCAGACTTTCCCTTTTTCAAAAGCCAAGCTTCTAAATGACATTTTTAACACAAAGCTATCCGAACATAACACTTAACACATCACCATGACATCAAAGTCTACTAGTCTCTAGAGGGTTAAGAATATACCTGTAACTATTGCTTCACTTTCCCTTTTTGTCGTTCTACTCATGTTCCTTCCCTGCACGGCGCACAAAAGAAGGAGATGAACCAGCCACTGATCCCGAAGGCTGAGTCTCTACATCCGCGCTACCTCTGGTTGGACAATTTCGCAAATGGCCCTGCCTGGCCGCATGCAAAACAAACTCCCATTCCAAAGACAACACTCCCATCATGGAGCCTACCACAACGCCACAACGAGGTAGGGTGGTCTCATCGACTAACGCCCCGCTCGCCAAAAACTCAAACTGGAGCCCACGACCGCCCGGAATCTCCCGAACGCCCCAAGATCGTGGCGAGCACTCCGTACTGGCGGAGGCGCATAACTAGTCTCGCCGCTGAGGTTGCACGCTCGAAGGTCACCAGAGGACCTGCTGCCCTCGACTTCTGCTGATCTTGGTTAATCCGTCGACCTCTACGCTCCTCACACCCAAGTGCATAAGCCTGCATGCGGGCAATATCCATGCCCGACTGAAGAGCTACTCCCGTGCAACTCTCTGCTAAGTAGTCATCGAGTCCTGTGACATAACGGTGCACTCTATCCTCTATGTCTACCACCAAAGCGGGGACATACCGGGCCAACCAGTCAAACTCTACATTGTACTCCCGACCAGCGCCTCTTTGTCTCAAAGATCAAAATCATTTACCGCGCCCTCCTCATCCGCGAGGCAAGAAATGGCCAAGGAAAGCCTCTGAGAACTCGCCCCAACCAGCTGGAGGTGCATGCTCCCCCCGGGACAGCTCCCACAAATCAAACTACCGATCGGCGGTATCACGCAGCGATGCGAACCAAGACCACCGACTCGGTCTCCAAGCCTTGATCACTCTACGATCCGCAGAATCGTCGGATGAACTCCTGCGGATCATCCTCAGGCCTCGACCCGTAGAACTCAGGTGGGCTGCAACTCAAAAAATCCCGTAGTCTCAAACTATCTGACCTCGGGTGAACTATGGGTGCTACCGGTACCGGAACTGCTGCATCCAGCCTATCCTCATTCCTAGCCACGATCCTGGCCAATAACTGGGCCATCTTCTTGTAACCCATCTCCTCTCGCCGGTGCCGTGGATCGAGGCTCAGTGTCGTGGTCTCGAGAGACCGCCGTTGTTGCTACTTCGCAGCCTCCTCTCGCCGCTTTGCCCTTCCGGGCTCGTTGCCTTGCGCGAGGCATCACCGTATACAAAGAATACGCTGCAGGGGTCCAACTTATAACACAGCTCTAAGGCACGATCTCAGAGTGAGAAGAATGGAAACTAATCCTAAATATCCTATAGCCTCCTGATTATAGATGTGGTGCACAACACACCGATAATCAGGACTCTACTAGATACGGTCTGTAAACACTTTCCGAGGATTAACTGCTCTGATACCACTTTTGTCACGACCTCGGCCCGTGGATCGTGCCTTACCGGGCACCCTAGTGATACAACATCGAGAAAACCAGCGGAAATAAAAACTCATGAAAGAAAACAGTGAAATAAGAAAACAGGCTAACCCAAACAGTTACCTTTTTGTACATAAATGAAAACTTGAACAGTTACATCCCTTACAAACTCTACCCACAACAGTGCTACAGACCTCTAAAAATTTTAAAACCATAATGACGGGACAGGGCCCCGCCATGCCCCTGAATATACAAAAGTCTACAACTTGAGGAACCGTACCACGTGACAAGCTTAGGAGATATGGAGCTTTCGAGAACCGAACGGCGATCCTAAGAGTGCGGATCGCCAAGCTATGTACCTCAACTCGCGCATGAACGTAGCCCCCCGAAGGAGGTCAGTACAACAGGTACCAAGTATGTGAAACTGAAAAATACTGTAAATGAAATCATAATAGTCTATATAAAGCAGGAGAGATGTATGATAACCAAACTACAGTACACAACATATAAGCAGTCATGTCAAGTCGGGGACTCATGCCCGTGAAATCATCACTCAAATACAACCCGAATTTAACTCGCACAATGGACGCGTGCCCCGTCTCACTCGGTATAAGCATGGCCCCGAACCGCCCTAGTGGGCCCATACCCGTGGACCATCCAACGTGTCGGTATGCCCAAAGGAGATAACAAGATAACAATCCCTGTGGAAGCATACCCGTGGGCCACCCAACGTGTCGGTATGTCCAAACAACTAACAAGATAATAATCACTGTGGAAGCATACCCGTGGGCTACCCAACGTGTCAGTATGTCCAAACAAATAACAAGAGAATACTCACTGTGGAAGAATACCCGTGGGCTACCCAACGTGTCAGTATGTCCAAACAAATAACAAGAGAATACTCACTGTGGAAGCATATCCGTGGGCTACCCAACGTGTCAGTATGTCCAAACAAATAACCAATAGATAGTCGGCCCTCTATCGAGAGACTCGGTAGCACAAATCACACCCTTGCACAACAAGGTTATATCAACCAAGCATAGGCAAGTTACACACCACTCAAGGTACTTTACACACTTCTTAACACAACGTCAAGTATACCATTAAAACCCAAGTATCTAACCCCTTTAAGATCAAGGTACTCCTACCTTTTATAACCAAGCCACTTATGTTTTCCCATCACAAAGAGTTCAATATTTGAAAACAAGTTACTTCTCTTTTCCCAAAATCAAGTTACCATTTTAAATCCAATAATGAATCCATTCTTTTATTTTCCATAAAGTCGTTATAACTAACTTCCCATAAAGCTATTATAACACTTTATGTTTTAAAATAAGTCAAGACAAAACCATGCCTTTCTTTTAGACCAAAACACTTCAAATTCTTAAGTCTCTTTTCTTTTAGAAATCGAGTTCCTTACTTTGGAATTTATAAGAAGATCAAAACTTGATTACAATAATTCTTATTAGAGCAGTCATGACCTAGGAAATGTAACACAATTTTGTCTTATCTTAGCTTCTATGCAGATGGAGGTTTCTACTGGTTTTAATATGATTAATTGTCATTACTTTTTCCTTTATTAACGCTGCATTGGCTTGTTCGATTCTTATTCCCATTTCCGAAATTTATATAACATTATTCTTTTAAAAAAACCAAGTACTCATTTCTCACGAATGAGGTTTCACACTTTTCAACACCATTTAGGTCAATTATAAGTCAAGTCTCTTATCTTTTGAAATCAACAAACCATTCTTTTACCTACATAAAGTAGTTATAACAAACTTCTCATAAAGCCGTTATAACACTTTATGTTTTAAACCAACCAATTACAACTATAAGCCCTTATGAGACCAAGAGGGCTTATTCTTTAACCACCGAGTACCCATTACTAACGAATAAGATTTTCCTACTTTTTCAAACAATCAAGACCTTTACACTTCATATCAAGTCAAGGCACAACAAGGGAAATCAAATTCCTTTAACACACGTGCATCTACTGCACTATATATTTCACAAATAATCATGCTGAAGAGGATAGGAAGATTCACATACCTCGCGACGATTATCGACGGTTAGCAAAATGCTCCACAGTACTATCTCCCTTAAGTAGAATATGCTACTCGTAGTACTTCAATCATATAAGGGTCATAAAACGTCTATCAAACTCTAGCTTCGAACGTAGAATAACTAAGTGCAAGGTCCCTACATTCTACGGAAATTTGGACGGCACTTCCTTTGTTTCTACTTACAATGCCACCTTTTTCAAGGCCGAATTCAATAACAAAACGCCACATTTAAGGCTCAATTCATCCAGCAAATACAAGGGGATTACACGCCTAACAATACGTGTAAAATTCCGCCCCACAATAATACAAAATAACCCAATAATTTCCATGCCATTCTTGGCCAACAATATACCCAATCCTAACCCCTTTCAACTCTTTTCCAATCCAAGTCCTTAGGTCTAACATGATATCTAGCCCTAGACATCTTCAACAACTACAATCCCCCTCTACAACATGTGACGACTAAATTAGTAACCAAATTGAAGCTACAATCGTAAGGCTAACATGCCCATTTCGGTTGTCAACAAGACAATAAGATCCAAATCTATTCAAACTTAAATATAACAGCCTCAGGCTCATTTCTAAACTACTATAACAAGTATTAACTCATATCCAAGAGAAGGGGAAACTTTTACCTTTCGGAAAAGCTCACAAAAGCCCTTTTTCTTCCACTTCTTTCCCGTCAACTACGCCCACCAGCGTTTCCCACAAGTTCACCCACACTTTGCCTTCTTGCCGCCGCTCCAACAATTTTCCCTTTAGGCTAGGCTTTCTTCAAAATCTAGAGAGAAGGGAGAGGAGTTCTTGGGAGGGTTTCCAAAATGAAATGGCCAAGTCTCCCAAGACTTGGCCCTAAATAGGACCCTATTCTGGTCAAAAGGATGGGAGGGACACTTGTCACCCTCCCATAGGCTTTTAACAAAATATCCCCTGATTTTCGCCCTTTACCGTAGAAAAATCCCGCCTTGGCGTCGCGGCCCCGCGGCGCTTCCACTCCAGAGAATAATTACCCGCATTCCGGCGCCGCGGCCCTGCATTCTGGCGCCGCAGCGCTTCAACCTCTGCGAACCCCAAGATAACCGCTGCCTCAGATTCCGGCCACGTTGTACACTGAACCGAAACCACTGTTTTGCCTGACTGCGCACCAAACTTGAAACTTCCATAACTTTTGACTCTGATGTTCTATCGACGAACGGTTTGTTGCGTTGGGAACTAGATTTAACGGACTACACACTAGGATTTTTTAAACACCTCGAAATTCTTAACAACGGGGGTACAACACTCCAAGGTAGACTCAAAATCCGTCCAACACATGTTTGTCCACTTATCTTTCCACTTTCAAATCTTAAATTCCTTGGTATGTTCTTATCTTATCTTCTTGAATTTACGGGGTGTAACAATATTGTGGTTTAGAGACATGGTTAGTTGAAAGGTTAAGTATGGGGACAGGGAAGGTATGAACCTTAGGATACTACACGTTGAGACCTTAGATGTAAGGCCGTCTTGAATAAAAGATTTTTTGGTTAGTCTTTGTCAAAATACTTGGTATGCGTAAAAATGTATTGTGGGACAATTCCATGGATTGTGTAAGATGAAAGTGGTAGCTTTCAGGACTTGAATAGGTAAGATTGTTCCGGATCGGGGAGCAAGAGTTTGGCGCGATTATGGGTCGGGTTGAGGACCATTCGCGGTCGACCGCAGCCGGTTTGGGGGTCGGTTCGAGTGGTCCCACGCGGTAGAGTCACGAGGGTGCTAGGCCCAGGTTTAGATAACCATCGTATGAGTTCGTGGATATGTTCGACCAGAATAGGATCGTGAAGGCCGGGAATGGCCTTAAAAGAGGTTGAGGCTAGTAAGGTGACCAAGTTTGGAGGTAGTGACTCCAAAGTTTTGGAAACTGAAGCGATGACTGGAGTATGGAAGGTGTACTAGGGAGAGAGTTCGGGTGTACGAGAAGGGTACGACGAGTAAGGAAAGAAGTAAACGTGTGTTAGCAGAATAAAAGAGATCATTTTGTTATGAAGTGAAGATGCGAATGGAGTATCCTTTAGACCTGGGTGGAAGCTTTTGTAATGCTAGAGGTGATTCCTCGTTGACTTGGGTTAAGTATTGCGCGTGTGTTATTTTGTGGCCAGGTGTGGCATTGGAAACTTGTTTAAGTTAAGAGGAACTTTATCGTTATCCGTCTTGAGAAGGAATATTCGGGACGAATGTTTCTAAGGAGGGGAGAATGTTATACCCCGTATTTCCAGAGTATGTACGTGAGGGCGTACGTACAAAAGTTTAAGCCTTAAGTAGGCAAAGGGACGAAATTGTAACGCCCCGAACCCGGGCCCGTTACTGGTGCCTTACCCCGGGCACCCTAGTGATACAACATCAGAGAAAACCAGCGGAAAATAAAACACGAGTCATGAAACAAGAGATATAATAAATAAACAGGCCAACCAAAACAGTTGCCTTCAGTATATACATAAAAACCCGAACAGTTATCCTCTTTACAAACCCTGCCCACAACAATGCTACAGACCTCTAAGATTTACAACAACTATGACGGGACAGGGCCCCGCCATACCCCTGAATGTACAAGAACCTACAACTCAGGGAAACATACCAAAGATAAGCCTCCAAGGAACGGAGCTTTCCAACACGAAATGAGATCCTAAGAGCGGGGATCCACGATCGATGTACCTCTACTGCGGCATGAACGCACTTCAAGGAGGTCGATAACAGTACCAAGTATGTGAAATCAGTAAATATCAGAAATGAAATCATACTAGTCTATAAAAGCCGAGACATGTATGATAACCAAACTTACGATTCGCAACATAAAAACAAATATGTCAAGTCGGGACTCACGCCTCAAAGTCACCACTAAATATAACTATGGGTCTCACGCCCACAACATCCATCATGTTCGTGATCATGGCCGCGTGCCCCGAATCTCGCGCCGGTGTAGACATGTCCATGATGCAACAATAATAAGCGCCGCACGCCACATGCCCCGGAATCGCGCCGGTAGACATGCCCATGTAACCTCAATAACAATATATGGGTGGTCAACCGCCGCAGCCACATGTCCCGGAATCTGCGTCGTGCGGACACGTCCATGTTGCGAATAACCATATATCGGTAATCAACCCGCCGCGTGGCCGCGTGCCCCGAATCTGCGACGGTGTAGACATGTCCATGTGATATCAACAACAAGGCGAGTAATCAAAATGGAAACATACCCGGAATTCTCCATCACCGCCAAAGACGCCCGATGAAGTTCAACAAGTCAACCGCCTCTATCGAGACGCCGGTATACGTAAATACCACACTTGTACAACAAAGGCTATCATCACAAGCATAGGCAAGTTTCACAACAACAAGCATAGGCAAGTTTCACAACAACAAGCATAGGCAAGTTTCACAACAACTCAAAGTACTTCCATTTATACCAAAGTCCGGTTTTTAACCCCAAAGTACTACATCGTTAAGTTCTTTTAAAAGAGATCCATTACTCCTATAAAAGTCACCCGATACCCGTAGTATTAGAATGACCAACCCACATTCCTTTTCAAAATCAAGTAACAGCCTTCTTTTCCTAAGGTCCTGGTTGCCTAGTTTCAATTACTCAAGCTTCTCATTTTCAAATGGTTTCATAGTTCCCAAACTTAATCACTTGATTCCTTTTAGAACAATTGAGTAATATATGTCTCACGCGAGAGTAGGTTATTCTTGTTTACAACATTCTTATTACAAAGACCATGATCTAGAAAATGTAATATCATTTTGTCTCATCTTAGCTTCTATGCAGATGGAGGTTTCTACTGGTTTTAATACAACACATCATTATTCAATATATTTTCCTTTATTAACGCTGCAGTGGTCTGTCGATACACATTCTGATTCCCGAAATCAAGAAACATTATCCCTTTAAAACCAAGTACTCATTACTCACGAATGAGGTTTCACACAAACATCCACATTAAAACAAATAAGTTAAGTCTCTTATCTTATAAGATCAAGTCTCTTAACTTCTAACATCAGTAAACCATTTTCACTTACATAAGGTCGTTATAACTAACTTCCCATAAAGCTATTATAACACCCTATGTTTTAAACCAACCAAATCACTTAGCACATGTACGTCTACCGTACTACATAGTTCACAACAATCATGCTAGAAAAGATAGGAAGAGGTTCACATACCTCGCGACGATTTATCGACAATAAGCAAAATGCTCCAAGTACTACAACCTTGCTAGCCCTTTCCACTCCTCGAGTAGAATACGCTACTCTTAGTACTTTCACCTATAAAGGTCACAAACGTCTATTAACCCCAAAACACAAGTTTCTATCTTTCTATAGAAAATTCGGCTGCACCTCCCCCCCCCCGCAACAGCGTAAAACTCCTTCTCTATCGAGGCCGGCTACCAATCCAACCAGGGGGGGGTTTACACGTCTAACCGGACGTGTACAATTCTACACAAGTCTCATCGCAATACTGACCCTATGTAAATCTGATTCGATTCGGGCTTTATTCTTGAGCTTAAGTCAAAAGACATTGCCGAATACTAAGTATAGTTCCATATATAGTATACTTCAACTATATATTCTAACAAACATGTAATTTCCAATTACAATAGAGGGACAAGATAATTACCTTGATAAGCCCAAAATTATCCAAGTTATAATGTCGATCCTGAGCAAGGTTTAGCTCCAATCCGTGTGCTCCAAACCACTCCAAACAACCCTTAGAAGTTCTAACCAACTTCTACTCAAATACTTCAACCAACTATGAAGATTTCCTTAGGGTTTCGGTTTGAGACTAAAAAGGACAAAAGGTAGTATTTCCGGACTCTACGTAAAGAGGTATCTTTGAAATACTACAAGGTACAAGGCTAAGGTATTTTGGGCATTATAACAATACTAGGGGAGTATTTCTATACCACAACAAGGGGTATTATACGAAAACAACTAGGCTAGGGGTACCTGGCTAGACACCACAAGGGGAGGGAGACCTCTCGCCAAAGGCCACTAGGAGGAGGGAGAGGCTTAGGGCGAGCCACAAGAGGAGGGAGGATTTCAAGACTTGGAAACATTTGTGGATGAATGAAGTCTTCACAAAGGGGTATTTATAGCAAAACCAAAGGCCAACCAATGGCCAAGATCTAGCCAAGTGCAAGGCAAGTGTAAGGCCAAGATCAAGCCAAGTGCACCCTAACCCTACTCCACAAAACACTCCACAAAACAAGCCACAAAGCAAGGCACAAAAGAGGGAGCCAATCGGCCAAGGCCAACCAAGGCTCTTGGACGCCCAAATCGTCCAAGCCAAACCATTTGCTTCCAATGTGAGGGTGACACATGTCACCCTCCCGTTGGTCCAGAATGTTTCGTCACCCGGAAAAATCCGCAAAAATAATAAATGACATAGCCGAATTTTCTACGAAAAGTGGAAACGCTTTCGTCAAAACGACTTAATCGGGTGTTGTGCACAAAGGTAAATTCGCCAAGGGTGCCATACGGGGTGACACGTGTCTCCCCGATTCGCCTGAATATTTCGTCTTCAAAATATCCAAAATACCAAATCTCAAAACAAAGCGGGCCCAAAATCAGTAAATCTCTCCCCGGCCCCACGTGACCATTTCCAAAATAAAATCTCAAAATTCTAATATAATCTATGAAGTCCAAATACCCAACTGGGAATCCATCCCATTTACGAACCTTTTTCTTCACAAATAACCGCAAACTTTTCCAAAAAACTCACATCTTTCTTTCTTTTCTAAATTTCTGCCGTACTGTCGTACGTACGTCCTCACATACTTACCCTGCTACTTCGGGGTATAAGATTCTCCCCTCCTTAGTATCATTCGTGCCGAATGTTCCTTCTCAAGACGGATAACGATAAAGTTCCTCTAACAAGTTGCCAACGCCATACCGCCAATGCGAAATAACATCGCCCTCTTCTTTCCTTACTCGTCGTGCCCTTCTCGAGCGCTTGAACTCTCCCAAGACGTACCATACTTCATCATTACTCTGCCTCGAAAATCTGCGGAGCCACTACCTCCAAACTTGGTCATCTTACTAACCTCAAACTTCCTTAAGGCCATTCCCGCCTTTACGAACCGCTCTGGTCGAACGCGTCCACGAACTCATACGATGATCATACAAACTTGGGCCTAGCATCCTCGTGACCCTATCACCTGGCGGGACCACCCAGAACTGACCCCACCCCAAACCGGGTTACGTTGACCCGCAAATGGTCCTCAACCCGACCCAATCGCGCTAAACTCTTGTTCCCGATCCGAACAATCTTACTAATTCACATCATGAAAGCTACCACTTCCATCTCACACTACCCACGGACTTGTCACACAAATAAATCCCACGTATACTACTACTCGATAAGGGTCAAAATAAATCTTTAACTCAAGACGACCTTACCCCTAAGGTCTCGCCGTGACATAGTCTAAGGTTCACACTTACCATGCCCCCATCGTATCCTCCCAACTAAGCATGTTTTCTAACTCATAATTAACACAACGCTATTCGTACATAGCACATAATAATGAGACCATCATAACAAGCATACCAATACTCTAGAGGTTAAGGATATACGAAACTAGGCGGTTCAAGGACCGCTAAAATCGAACTTCCACCGCGACCTACCGTGGCCCGCAATCGCCTAGTAGTCAGGCTGGCCCTACCACACTACCGTCGGACAGTCTCGTCATATGGCCTGTTGGCCGCAAGAGTAACAAGCTCCTGGTACTACGACACTTCCCAAATGCGGTCTACCACATCGACCACACCGAGGTAGGGGTGACCGTGCATCGCCAACACCCTACTCTCGAACATTCAAACACAGGAGCCCCGACCGCCTCGAATATCCCAAGGGTCCCGGCGTCGGAGGACCACTCTGCAATGGCGAGGTACATAACTAGTCTGCTTTGAGGCGGTCCGCCTCGAAAGTCGCCAAAATATCCGTACTGCTCGCCTTCTTCGGAAAGCGGTCCACCTGCCGATCTGCGCTCCTCGCACTGTGCATGAGCACGAATGCGGCAATATCCATGCCCTGAAGAGAAACACCCAACAACTCTCTCGCTAGGTAATCATCGAGCGGTGGCGTGGCGATGCACCCTATCTTCCATATCTCGCAACTAGTGCGAGGACATATCGAGCCAAAGAATCGAACTCGACATTGTACTCCCGACGGTCGCCTCTCTCGTCTCAAGAACAAAAATTTGTCGGCCGCGTCTCCTCATCTGCGGAGGCAAGAAGTGCGTGAGAAAAGCCCGAAAACTCATCCCATACCGGAGGTGCATGCTCTCCCGGAAAGCTCCCACGAATCAAACCAATCGATCGCGGTATCACGCACCGACGCGAACCGGTCACGACTCGGTCTCCGAAGCCTTGATCACTCTCATGATCCGCTGTAACTGCCGGATGAACTCCTGCAGATCATCCTCAGGCCTCGACCCATAAAACTCTGGCGGGCTACAACTCAGGAAGTCCCGTAGCCTCAAACTATCTGCTCGGGGTGAACGGCATCTGTGCTCGAACTGAATCGCCAGATCCAAATTATCCTCATATTCGCCATGACCAAGCCAAGAATCGCCATCTCCTTGTAACCCATCTCCTCCGCCTCTGCATCGGATCGAGGCTCAGTATCATGGTCTCGGCAGCCATTGCCGCGCTTCTAACTCTCTGGGCCGGGCGGCGCTACAAAACCCGCTGTCAAGCACAACCTCAGTCATGCGGGCTGCGCGCTCGTACTCTCAGATCTCACTAGCAAGACTCGCTGCCTTGCCCTCCCTGGCTCGCTGCTTTGCGCGCGAGGCATAATCGTAAAACGAGATACGTCGAGGGTCCAACTTACAACACATTTCTAAGGCACGATCTCGAATGAGAAGAATGGAAACCAATCCTAAATGTCCTATAGCCTCGATTATAGATGTGGTGCACAACACACCGATAATCAAGACTCTACTAGACACTGGCCCAGACACTTTCCGAGGATTAAGCGCTCGATACCACTTTTGTAACTTTGTCGCGAGCCTTGCTCCGACGACCCAACAAATGGTACCGGCTGCTGCGATCCATGAGGCATGCCCTACGGCCTTCTCGGGATGTGCCATACACGAGAGCCACGGTTGGTCTGTTTCGTGGTAGAGGCTCGCCTCTTTATACGCCACCGAAGGAGGTCAAGACAACAGTACCAAGTATGTGAAATCAGTAAAATATCAGAAATGAAATCATACTAGTCTATAAAGCCGAGACATGTATGATAACCAAACTTACGATTCACAACATAAAAACAAATATGTCAAGTCGTGACTCACGCCTCAAAGTCACCACTCAAATATAACTATGGGTCTCACGCCCACAACATCCATCATGTTCGCATCATGGCCGCGTGCCCCGGAATCAGACGGTGTAGACATGTCCATGATGCAACAATAATAACAAGGCCGCACGCCACATGCCCCGAATCTGCGCCGGTACATGCCCATGTAACCTCAATAACAATATACTGGGTGGTCAACCCCGCCGCGTAGCCACATGTCCCCGGAATCTCAGACGGTGCAGACCGCCCATGTTGCGAATAACCATATATCGGGTAATCAACCCGCCGCGTGGCCGCACGCCTCTTCAGACGGTTTAGACATGTCCATGTGATATCAACAACAAGACAAGAATCAAAATGGAAACATACCCGTGGAATTCTCCATCACCGCCAAGACGCCCCAAGAAGTTCTCAACAAGTCAACCGCCTCTATCGAGACGCCAGAATACGTAAATACCACACTTGTACAACAAAGGCTATCATCACAAGCATAGGCAAGTTTCACAACAACAAGCATAGGCAAGTTTCACAACAACAAGCATAGGCAAGTTTCACAACAACTCAAAGTACTTCCATTTATACCAAAGTCCGGTTTTAACCCCAAAGTACTACATACGTTAAGTTCTTTTAAAAGAGATCCATTACTTCTATAAAAGTCACCCGATACCGTAGTATTAGAATGACCAACCCACATTCCTTTTCAAAATCAAGTAACAACATTCTTTCCTAAGTTCCGGTTTGCCTAGTTTCAATTACTCAAGCTTCTCATTTTCAAATGGTTTCATAGTTCCCAAACTTAATCACTTGATTCCTTTAGAACAATTGAGTAATATATGTCTCACGTGAGAGTAGGTTATTCTTGTTTACAACATTCTTATTACAAAGACCATGATCTAGAAAATGTAATATCATTTTGTCTCATCTTAGTTTCTATGTGATGGAGGTTTCTACTGGTTTTAATACAACACATCATTATTCAATACATTTTCCTTTATTAACGCGGCAGTCTGTCGATACACATTCGATTCCCAAATCAAGAAACATTATCCCTTTAAAACCAAGTACTCATTACTCACGAATGAGGTTTCACACAAACATCCACATTAAAACAAATAAGTTAAGTCTCTTATCTTATAAGATCAAGTCTCTTAACTTCTAACATCGATAAACCATTTTCACTTACATGGTCGTTATAACTAACTTCCCATAAAGCTATTATAACACCCTATGTTTTAAACCAACCAAATCACTTAGCACATGTACGTCTACCGCACTACATAGTTCACAACAATCATGCTAGAAAAGATAGGAAGAGGTTCACATACCTCGCGACGATTTATCGACAATAAGCAAAATGCTCCAAGTACTACAACCTTGCTAGCCCTTTCCACTCCTCGAGTAGAATACGCTACTCTTAGTACTTTCACCTATAAAGGTCACAAACGTCTATTAACCCCAAAACACAAGTTTCTATCTTTCTATAGAAAATTCGCAAAGACTCTCCCGCAACAACAGAAACTCCTCCTCTATCGAGGCCGGCTACCAAGCCAACCAGGGGGGGGGGTTTACACGTCTAACCGGACGTTTACAATTCTACACATGTCTACTGCAATACAGTCCTATGTATATAGAGTTCAGTTCATTTGATTTCTTTATTCTTCAGGCTTAAGTCAAAAGACATTGCCGAATACTAAGTATAGTTCCATATATAGTATACTTCAACTATATATTCTAACAAACATGTAATTTCCAATTACAATAGAGGGACAAGATAATTACCTTGATAAGCCCAAAATTATCCAAGTTATAATGTCGATCCTGAGCAAGGTTTAGCTCCACTCCGTGCGCTCCAAACCACTCCAAACAACCCTTAGAAGTTCTAACCAACTTCTACTCAAATACTTCAACCAACTATGAAGATTTCCTTAGGGTTTCGGTTTGAGACTAAAAATGTTATACCCCGTAGTTCTAGGGTATGTATGCGAGGACGTACGTACGAGAATACGACAGAAAGATTGGAAAGGAAGAAAGAGGCGATTTTTCCACGGAAAAGTTTCCGGTTTTTGTGAAGGAAAAAGGTTCGTTAATGGGAATTGGATTCCCAGATTTGGTATTCGGACTTCCTGGAATATTAGAGAATTATGGAATTTTATTTTCGAAAATGGTCACGTGGGGCCCACGGGAGAAATTTACGGTTTTGTGGGGCCCACTTTGTTTTCGAGATTTTGGCCATTATGGATATTTTCGGAAGATGTTTTATTATGGGCCAATAGGAGGGTGACACGTGTCACCCCCGCCTAGGTGGCTTGGCCGAATGGCATTTGTGCACAACACCCGGTTAGAGTCGTTTTTCGACGAAACGTTTTACATAACTTGCGAGGGGAAAATTCCGGCTATGTCTTTTCTTATTTTTGCGGATTTTTCCGAGAAACGAAACATTTTGGACCAACGGGAGGGTGACATGTGTCACCCTCACATTGGAAGCAAGTGGGGCGGCTTAGGGCCGATTGGTGGGCAAGTTGTGGGTAGATATTTGTGTAGATATTTGTGAGGGTTTTAAGGAGTAGGGACTAGGGGGCACTTGGGCATATCTTGGCCCTACACTTGCCTAGCACTTGGCTAGATCTTGGCCATTGGTTGGCCTTGGCTTGTGCTATAAATACCCCTCTAAGGTTGAAGACTTCTTCATCCAAAATGCCTAAGTCTTGAGAGCCTTCCTCCCCTTTTCGCAGGCCCCTTGGCCGAGAGTTCCCCAGTGGGTAGGCGAGGGTAGCCACCCTCCTTTGTGGTGTGGCCGTGGTACCCCTGCCTAGTTTGTTTTCTTATAATACCCCCCTCTTGGTAGAAATACTCTCAAAAGTATTGTTATAATGCCCAAATTACCTTAGCCGTATACCTTGTTGTATTCTAAGGTTATACCTATACGAAAAGCCCAGAAATACTATTATACTTCCCGTCAGTCATAAAAACCGAAACCCTAGGAAAATATCCATAGTCCGTTGGAGTATTGTGAAGAAGTTGGTTAGAACTTCTAAGGGTGGTTTAGAGCGGGTTGGAGCGCTCGGAGTTGAGCTAAACGATTGCCAGATCGACTTTATATTTGGATAATTATGGGCTTAGCGAGGTAAATATCTTGTCCCCTATTGTAATTGGATATTACATGTCAGAGGAAAATATAGTTAAAGTATACTATATATATATAATCGAACATAGCTTGTGGCAATGTCCTTGGACTTAAGCTGAAGAATCGAATCTGTTTTACATAGATCAGACATAAGAGACTTGTGTAATCTTGTGGAGTAGAATTATACCCGTACGGGTTAGATGTATAAACCCCCCCTGGTTGGCTTGATAGCCTCCCCCGATAGAGGAGGAGATTTACGCTGTCATGGGGAGGTCTTTGTCGAATTTTCTAGAATGTTCTACGATAAGATCTAGATGTTAATAAGCGCCTTGTGGCCTTATAGGTTGAAGTACTACGTGTGGCGCGTTCTACTTGGCTTAAGGAGTAGCCACGACTTGAGGTACTGAGCATTTTGCTATTAGTCGATAATCGTCGCGAGGTATGTGAACCTCTTCCTATCTCTTCTAGCATGATATGTGTGAACTATGTAGTGCGGTGACGTATACGTGCTAAATGTATTCGATGGGTTTAAAACATAAAGTGTTATAACGGCTTTATGGGAAGTTGTTATAACGACTTTATGTAGATAAGAAAACACTTTGTGGTTTTTAAAAGGTAAATGATTTGTTTATAAATGTCTTGACGTGTGATTATAAAGAACTTGAAGTATTTCAAAAGATTTCTGACATCGTTTTGAAAGAGAAGTAATACTTGGTTTTGAGAACTTAAGAGTTATACTAGCTTTATGGGAAGTTAGGTATAACGGCTTAAGAACGCTTTTCTTGATTTTGGAAATCGGGATGTGTATCGACAAACCACCGCTACGTTAAAAGGAAATGTTTTGAATAATTAAGTATTATTAAACCGGAGAAACTTCCATCCGCATGAAGCTAAGATGACAAAATGATATTTCCTAGATCATGGTCATTGTAATAAGATTGTTATAAACAAGAATATCCTACTCACATATAAGGCTTATGTTTCTCAGTTGTTTAAAAGAGAATTATATTCTTAAATGAATAAGACTATGAACTACGAAACCTTTCTAAAATAAGAAACGTGAACATTTGAAATTAGGCAAACTTGGGCGTTTGGAAAATAATGTTGTTACTTGATTTTACAAAGGTAAGAGTTTTAGTTTTCTTAAAAGGATACCACTCTATTTTTATACTACTGTATTGTGTGACTTATGTGAAAGAAACAGATCTTTTTTAGATTTTAATGTGAAGTACTTTGGGGATAGATACCGAACTTGTTAGTAGAAAGTACCTTGTGTGAATAACTTGATTGTATTGGTTTGTGATAGCCTTGTAATACTTTCTTGTTGCTTTGATAAGTAAACGTGTTAGGATGCTACGTGTGTTAGTATCTTGTGATGTTTGTGTAAGGGGTTTCCTTGATTATGCTTATTAACTATCGATCGTTATGATAGTATTGTGGCATTCATCTCTTGAGATGATTCCGGGTTAAGCCGCCTCCGACGCGGGTAGACTCGGTGATGCAGGACCGTGATTCGAGAATACCTCATGCGGGTCCTGGGGCCTATGCGAGCTACGAGAGTTCCGAGTTAGTGTCGCGCTTTATGGGCATGCGGTCGCAGGCCATGCGGACTCGAAAGTCCGGGGCGATGCCGGAGTAGCTACCCTCGATGCGGGAATACCTCATGCGGCCGATGAGATTGGCCTATGCGAGTCGCGGAGTTCCAGGACTAGACGCGCGACATTAGATCTGCGGGCAAGTGGCCGGCTTTGATCATGTGACGCCTAGACAGATCTTATGATACGATTTATGACCTTGTTGATACTGTAGGTGTTAGTAGTCGGCTATGCCTTCGTGATTTACCCTGCATGCTTTATTAGGACACAAGTGGGACCGGTGTTCATATGTATTCCTTGGTGCTTGTATATCATAAACCTGCAGCGGTGAGGAAGGTATTCCACGCACGATTGATGTTGTGGGCGTGAGACCCATTGTTAAATTGAGTGATGACTTGAGGTGTGAGTCCACGACTTGACACGATCGCTTATTTATGGTGAATCAGTAGTTGGTTATCATACATGTCTCCCGCTTTGTATAGACTACTATGATTTCATTTACGATTTATTTTTAGTTTCACATACTGCAGTATCGACTCCTTGGGCCGAGCGTTCATGCCGCAGTTGAGGTACATCGCCGTTGATCCTAGCTCGTGGTCACATTCAGCGTTTGGGAAGCTCCGTTTCTCCGAGGCTTATCGGTGGTATAGTCCCCGTCGTAGTAAGTATTTACATTCGTGGTTTGGCGGGCCCCGTCCCGCCATTGTGGTCGTATCATTCTTAGAGGTCCGTAGTACTATCAGGCGTGGTTGGTAAAAAGGATTGCCGCTCATTTGTAAAAGAGTTGATGGTTATATATATGCCGATGCAAGTTTTCACAGATTATTGTTTTATATTTCGTTATCTCATGTTGTTGTTTTATGTTCCACGATTACTACGATGTTGTGTCACTAGGGTGCCCGGTAAGGCACGATCACGCCCGCCGGTCGTGACAAAAGTGGTATCGAGCGATTAATCCTCGGAAAGTGTCTACGCATCGTATCCAAGAGAGTCTTGATTATCGGTGTTGTGCACCACACCAATAATCGTGAGGCTATAGGATATTTAGGATTGGTTTCTATTCTTCTCACTCGAGATCGTGCCTTAGAGCATGTTGTAAGTTGGACCCTCCGACGAAATTATTTCCTTATCGTTATGCCTCCGCGTAGGCAACCCGCCCAGAGGCGCAAGCGGCCGGGAGCCGCGAGTAGAGTTCGTGAGGTGGCGAGGGCAAAGCCAAATCATTACCTAGGGTAGTGCTTCATTCGGGATTTCGCGACGCCACTAGCCCCAGAGTTTAAGTATGGCGACGGCGCTCCATCGCGGCCATGATATGTGAACCTTCGCCCACGAGCGAACCGAATATAGATTGCAAGAGACAACCTTGTTACTAGCTATGGATTTGGCTACCAGAGTATACCGATGTATCGCAAGTCTTGATGACTACCTAAGAGAAGGTTGTGCAAGAGTAATCCTTCAGTTAGGCTTGAGCATGGCCTGTGTACGGGCTTATGCGCAGCAGGCCGAGAAACGTAGAGATCGACGGGTTAACCAAGCGAGAAGAGGCGGGCGCAGCGTCCTTCGGTGACTTTCAAGGTGAGTATACCTTAAGTGCTATGTTCTGATAGCAGTGTGTTAGTTGTGATTAGAAATCATGGTGGGTTAACCGAGTAAGATTTTGGAGGATAGAGAAAGTGTGAGCCTCAGAGCTTTATACGCAAAGACCTTTGAGGTAAGGCCATCTCTGTAGAGACGTATGTTTATGTTTGACCCTTATAGGAGTCATAGTGCACGTGAGCTGTGTTTGGGATAAGTCCCTATGTAGTATGAAATGAAAGAGGGTAGTTGAGCTAAGAAGACCGCTAGGTTTTCGTAACGTGTTTAGTAAGATTGTTCCTTCGGGGAGATGGTATTTTTGCGCCTTGCCGGGTCGGGTTGAGGCTACGTGCGGGTCAACCCGCGGTAGGTTTGGTGGTGGGGTCAGTTTGTGGTGGTCCTCTTTGTGTTAGGGTCATGAGGGTGTTAGGCCCATGTTTAGTTAGCCATGCAAGTTCGTGGACGTTCGACCGATGGTCGGGCCGATGGGGCAAATATCGTGTTCTTCGTGCGTCGCTCTGGCGGTGTTGATATTATCCGAAAGGTTGTGAGGTTGCACGGTGCCTACCTTCACCTTATGACGATGGAGCCAGTGGTACGCTGTTTCTCTTCCGAGTTTGTACGAGCGGGGCTAGGAACTCAGTGAGTCTCCAGACGCATTCGCCTCGCCGCCGGTGTTTTGATTTCGAGGGTAAATGTGAGGATCGTTGTCTCCGGTTGGGAGTGTTTAAGCTACCATTTCGGTGTTCGGATGTCGCCTTGTGACGCCTTGTAGGCGAAATGCAAGTTGCCGGCCGATTGGTTCGATGTTGGCGGGGTTCGGATAGTTGGTTCAGCTTGTTCCACAGATCGTGGATAGTGAGAAGCTTGTCTAGAAGAAGTTCGCACTCGAGGAATCGTGCGGATAATCACGACGACGCCAGAGTTCGTGCCGACGGTCGGTCTTCTTGAAAGTACCACCGGATTGGTGTGACGAGTTTTGGAAACAGAAGGAACTTAGCCCGAGTTACCTTGGGCCTTTGTGAGTTCATGTGAAGAATAGGCCAGGTTGCCTATATGTTAGCATTTGCCGTCCGACTTAGGAGGAAGGACGTCCGGTCTTTCGTATTGTTATGATCGGGAAAGTATCGAAGATCCATCCAGAATGTCCCCAGTTAATGATGACCACGTTAGAGATAGTAACCCCGAGTTTTGGAAACTGAAGCCGTATCAGAATGTGGTAAGAGTTCGAGTGTACGAGATCCTCCGGGATCGCAAGCAGCCCGGTACCATTTGTTGGGTCGTCGGAGCAAGGCTCGCGACAAAGTGACAAAAGTGGTATCAGTGACTAAGGAAGTATATTTTGACCCCGGGAAGAGGTATTTGTGGTGATGTAGAGGTGTTTCCTCGTGGACTTAGATGTAAGTTTTGCGCAGGTGTTTCCATGGCCAGGTATGGCAGGATTGTTCTCGTAAGTATAGTAGTGAAGACTATATTGGCGCACGTTTGTTTTGAGACTTAGAAGGAACATTCGGGACGAATGTTTCTAAGGAGGGGAGAATGTTATACCCCGTAGTTCTAGGGTATGTATGCGAGGACGTACGTACGAGAATACGACAGAAAGATTGGAAAGGAAGAAAGAGGCGATTTTTCCACGGAAAAGTTTCCGGTTTTTGTGAAGGAAAAAGGTTCGTTAATGGGAATTGGATTCCCAGATTTGGTATTCGGACTTCCTGGAATATTAGAGAATTATGGAATTTTATTTTCGAAAATGGTCACGTGGGGCCCACGGGAGAAATTTACGGTTTTGTGGGGCCCACTTTGTTTTCGAGATTTTGGCCATTATGGATATTTTCGGAAGATGTTTTATTTTGGGCCAATAGGAGGGTGACACGTGTCACCCCCGCCTAGGTGGCTTGGCCGAATGGCATTTGTGCACAACACCCGGTTAGAGTCGTTTTCGACTAAACGCTTTACATAACTTGCAGGGAAAATTCCGCTATGTCTTTTCTTATTTTTGCGGATTTTTCCGAGAAACGAACATTTTGGACCAACGGGAGGTGACATGTGTCACCCTCACATTGGAAAGTGGGCGCTTAGGCCGATTGGTGGGCAAGTGGTTGGTAGAGATTTGGGTAGATATTTGTGAGGGTTTTAAGGAGTAGGGACTAGGGGCACTTGGGCATATCTGCCCTACACTTGCCTAGCACTTGGCTAGATCTTGGCCATTGGTTGGCCTTGGCTTGTGCTATAAATACCCTCTAAGGTGAAGACTTCTTCATCCAAAATGCCTAAGTCTTGAGCTTCCCCTTTCGCAGAGGCCCCTGGCCGAGAGTTCCCCAGTGGGGTAGGCCGAGGGTAGCCACCCCCTCCTTTGTGGTGCCGCAAGTACCCCAGCCTAGTTTGTTTTCATATAATACCCCCCCTCTTGGTAGAAATACTCTCAAAAGTATTGTTATAATGCCCAAATTACCTTAGCCGTATACCTTGTTGTATTCTAAGGTTATACCTATACGAAAAGCCCAGAAATACTATTATACTTCCCACAACAAAAACCAAACCCTAGGAAAATCTCCATAGTCAGTTGAGTATTGTGAAGAAGTTGGTTAGAACTTCTAAGGGTGGTTTAGAGCGGGTTGGAGCGCTCGAGTCGAGCTAAACGATTGCCCAGGATCGACTTTATATTTGGATAATTATGGGCTTAGCGAGGTAAATATCTTGTCCCCCTATTGTAATTGGATATTACATGTTGTAGGAAAATATAGTTAAAGTATACTATATATATATAACTGAACATAGCTTGTGGCAATGTCCTTGGACTTAAGCCTGAAGAACTGAACTGTTTTTACATAGGACTGTATTCTGATGAGACTTGTGTAATCTTGTGGAGTAGAATTATACCCGTCGGGTTAGATGTATAACCCCTCGTTGGCTTGATGGCGGCCGATAGAGGAGGAGATTTCTGTTGTTGCGGGAGATCTTTGTCGAATTTTCGGTAGAATGTTCTACGATAAGATCTAGATGTTAATAAGCGCCTTGTGGCCTTATAGGTTGAAGTACTACGTGTGGCGCGTTCTACTTGGCTTAAGGAGTAGCCGACGGCTTGAGGTACTCGGAGCATTTTGCTATTAGTCGATAATCGTCGCGAGGTATGTGAACCTCTTCCTATCTCTTCTAGCATGATATGTGTGAACTATGTAGTACGGTAGACGTACATGTGCTAAATGTATTCGATGGGTTTAAAACATAAAGTGTTATAACGGCTTTATGGGAAGTTGGTTATAACAGCTTTATGTAGATAAGAAAACACTTTGTGGTTTTTAAAAGGTAAATGATTTGTTTATAAGCGGCAGCGTGTGATTATAAAGAACTTGAAGTATTTCAAAAGATTTCTGAAATCGTTTTGAAAGAGAAGTAATACTTGGTTTTTGAGAACTTAAGAGTTATACTAGCTTTATGGGAAGTTAGGTATAACGGCTTAAGAACGTTTTACTGATTTTGGAAATCAGGATGTGTATCGACAAACCACTGCAGCGTTAATAAAAGGAAATGTTTTGAATAATTAAGTATTATTAAAACCAGTAGAAACTTCCATCTGCATAGAAGCTAAGATGAGACAAAATGATATTTCCTAGATCATGGCTGCTGTAATAAGATTGTTATAAACAAGAATATCCTACTCACATATAAGGCTTATGTTTCTCAGATTGTTTAAAAGAGAATTATATTCTTAAATGAATAAGACTATGAACTACGAAACCTTTCTAAAATAAGAAACGTGAACATTTGAAATTAGGCAAACTTGGACGTTTGGAAAATAATGTTGTTACTTGATTTTACAAAGGTAAGAGTTTTGGTTTTCTTAAAAGGACAGTCACTCTATTTTTATACTACGGGTATTGTGTGACTTATGTGAAAGAAACAGATCTTTTTTTTTAGATTTTAATGTGTGAAGTACTTTGGGGATAGATACCCGAACTTGTTAGTAGAAAGTACCTTGTGTGAATAACTTGATTGTATTGGTTTGTGATAGCCTTGTAATACTTTCTTGTTGCTTTGATAAGTAAACGTGTTAGGATGCTACGTGTGTTAGTATCTTGTGATGTTTGTGTAAGGGGGTTTCCCTTGATTATGCTTATTAACTATCAGTCGTTATGATAGTATTGTGGCATTCATCTCTTGAGATGATTCCGGGGGTTAAGCTGCCCTCCGATGCGGGGTAGACTCGGTGATGCAGGACCATGATTCGAGAATACCTCATGCGGGTCTGAGGGCCTATCGCGAGCTACGAGAGTTCGAGTTAGTGTCGTCCTTTATGGGCACGCGGTCGCGTGGCGTGCGGACTCGAAAGTCGGGGCGATGCGGGAGTAGCTACCCTCGATGCGGGAATACCTCATGCGGGCGATGAGATTGGCCTATGCGAGCTGCGGGAAGTTCGGGACTAGACGCGCGCATTAGATCTGCGGGCAAGTGGCGGCTTTGATCATGTAACGATGCAGACAGATCTTATGATACGATTTATGACCTTGTTGGTGCGTAGGTGTTAGTAGTCGGCTATGCCTTCGTACTTACCTGCAGATTTTATTAGGACACAGTGGGACACCGTGTTCATATGTATTCCTTGGTGCTTGTATATCATAAAGCTGGCGGTGAGGAAGGTATTCCACGGGCACGATTGATGTTGTGGCGTGAGACCCATTGTTAAATTGAGTGATGACTTGAGGTGTGAGTCCTCGACTTGACATGACCTTATTTATGGTGAATCGTAGTTTGGTTATCATACATGTCTCTGCTTTGTATAGACTACTATGATTTCATTTACGATATTTATTTTTAGTTTCACATACTGCATTTTTGTTATCGACCTCCTTGGGGCTGCGTTCATCCGCGAGTTGAGGTACATCGATCGTTGATCCTAGCTCTCGTGGTCACATTCGGCGTTTGGGAAGCTCCGTTTCTCCGAGGCTTATCGGTGGTATAGTCCCGTCGTAGTAAGTATTTACATTCGGGGTTTGGCGGGCCCTGTCCGCCATTGTGGTCGTATCATTCTTAGAGTGCAGTAGTACTATTGTGGCGGGGTTGGTAAAAGGATTAAGTCGTTCATTTGTAAAAGAGTTGATGGTTATATATATGCCGGCTGACAAGTTTTCACATTATTGTTTTATATTTCTGTTATCTCATGTTGTTGTTTTATGTTCCTCTTATAACTCTGATGTTGTGTCACTAGGGTGCCCGGTAAGGCACCGATCCAGAGCCGTTTGGTCGTGACAAAAAGGACAAAAGGTAGTATTTCCTGACTCTACGTAAGAGGTATCTTTGGAATACTACAAGGTACAAGGCTAAGGTATTTTGGGCATTATAACAATACTAGGGAGTATTTCTATACCACAACAAAGGGTATTATACGAAAACAACTAGGCTAGGGGTACCCACTGGCTAGACACCACAAGGGAGGAGACCTCTCGGCCAAAGGCCACTAGGAGGGGGAGAGGCTTAGGACGAGAGCCACAAGAGGGAGGGGAGGGATTTCAAGACTTGGAAACATTTGTGGATGAATGAAGTCTTCACAAAGGGGGGGGGGGGGGTATTTATAGCAAAACCAAAGGCCAACCAATGGCCAAGATCTAGCCAAGTGCAAGGCAAGTGTAAGGCCAAGATCAAGCCAAGTGCACCCTAACCCTACTCCACAAAACACTCCACAAAACAAGCCACAAAGCAAGGCACAAAAGAGGGAGCCAATCGGCGAGGCCAACCAAGGCTCTTGGGCGCCCAATCGTCAAGCCAAACCATTTGCTTCCAATGTGAGGGTGACACATGTCACCCTCCCGTTGGTCCAGAATGTTTCGTCACCCGGAAAAATCCGGAAAAATAATAAATGACATAGCCGGAATTTTCTCTACGAAAAGCCGTGGAAAGCGTTCGCCGTAAAACGACTCTGTCGGGTGTTGTGCACAAAGGTAAATTCGGCCAAGGGTGCCACATGGGGTGACACGTGTCCCCCCGATTCGCCCAGAATATTTCGTCTTCCGAAAATATCCAAAATACCGGAATCTCAAAAACAAAGCGGGCCACAAAACCGTAAATCTCTCCGTGGGCCCACGTGACCATTCAGAAAATAAAATCTCAAAATTCTAATATAATCTATGAAGTCCAAATACCTAACTGGGAATCCAATTCCCATTCTTAACCTTTTCTTCTAAATAACGCAAACTTTTCCGTCGAAAACTCACATCTTTCTTTCTTTTCAAAATTTCTGCACTCTCAGACGTGCGTCTCACATACATACCACGCAACTACGGGTATAACGTAAATTTGTTCACAACTAGCGAAAAGAATTGTTTTCCGCGAAACGTTTCGGACTTTGCGAAGAGAAAATTACTGATTCAACATTTATTTTTTGCGGATTTTTCCGAGAGATGAAATATTTTGGACCAACGAGAGGGTGACACTTGTCCCTCAAGTGGACGGCAATCAAGGGGAATGGTTGGCACGTTTTTGTCATTTTTTTTGCCTAAAACATTTGGTCAATGTTTGCTAGATATTTGTGTGGTAGATAGATAAGGTGGGACCCACACAACATTTGTCCAAATCTCATCCATCCACTTGCTTTGATCTTGGCCATTGGTTTCCCTATAAATACCCCTCAAGTGCAAGACTTATTCTTCATCCTCACTTGTGAAATTCAAGGCAAAATCCTCTCCCCAGTGAAACTCTCGTCCAAACCTCCACTCCCCACAGAGGCCTCGGCCAAACCCACCTTGGTAGAAAAGTATTCTCCAAGTGTTGTTACTATTCCAAAATACCTTGGCCCAAATACCATGTAGTATTCCCAAAGTTACCTCTATACTAAAAGCCCGGAAAATATTACTATACTTCCTTTAGTCACTAAACGAAACCCTAGGGAAAATCTTCATAGTTGGTTAAAGTATTTAGTAGAAGTTGTGTAGAACTTCTAAGGGTTTCTAGGAGCGAATTGGAGCGTCTGCATAGAGCTAAACCTTGCTCAGGATCGACTTTTAAACTTGGATAATTTTGGGCTTATCGAGGTAAATACTCTTACCCTTCTATTGTAATTGGAAATTACATACTGTAGTAGTATATAATTGAGTATAAGACATATATAAGGATGATATAAATGAAGAGAACTGAACTGTACTTACATAGGACTGTATTTACAGTAGACTTGTGTAGTTTGGCGGGTAGGGAAGTGCTGCCCAATTTTCCATAAAATAAGGAATCTTGTATCTAGAATTATTCTACAGAGTAGTCTAGACGTTGATAGACTTGTATGACCGTTATAGGTTGAAGTACTGCAAGTAGCGTATTCTACTCGAAGGGTGGAAAAGGCTAGCAGGATTACAGTACTTTGGAGCGTTTTGCTAATTGTCGGTAATCGTCGCGAGGTATGTGATTCTTCCTATCCTCTTGAGCATGATATTTTAAAAGAATATATATAGTACGGTAGACGTACGTGTGTTAACTGAACGTGGTTTTACTTCGATGTCTTTTGACTTGAGTCTTAAATAATAAAGAATCTTGAAGTAATTCAAAAGAATTAAGAATCGTTTTTGAAAGAAGAGTAATACTTGGTTTTGAAAGTTTAAGAGTTATACTAGCTTTATGGGAAGTTAGGTATAACGACTTAAGAGAGATAAAAAGAATGGTTTATTGATTTTAGAAGTTAAGAGACTTGTTCTTAAAAGATACGAGACTTGACTTAATTGAATTGAGAGAAATGTTGTTAAAAAGTGTGAAACCTCATTCGTGAGTAATGGGTACTTGGTTTTAAAGAATAATGCTTTCTTGATTTGAAATGAGAATAAGTATCGAACTAACCATGCGGTGTTAATAAAGGAAAATGTATTGACAAATAATTATTATATTAAAACCGGTAGAAACCTCCATCCGCATGTGAGATAAGACAAAATTGTATTACATTTCCTAGATCATGGCTGCTTTAATAAGATTGTTATAAACAAGAATAACCTACTCACACGTAAGGCATATGTTACTCAAATTGTTTTAAAAGAGAATTACGTTAATAAGTGATTAAGACTATGAACTATGAAATCTTTCGAAAATAAGAGACGTGAATATTTGAAATTAGGCAAACTTGAACTTTGGAAAAGAATGTTGTTACTTGATTTAAAAAAAAGGAAAGTATGGAAGTTGTTTTGATCTACTTGAAGTGTTAGTCACTCTATTTTTATAATACGGGCATCGGGTGACCTTTGTAAAAGAAATGGATCTTTTAAAAAGAAGTTAACGTACGTAGTACTTTGGGGTTAAAACCTGGACTTTGGCATAAAATGAAAGTACCTTGAGTTGTGTGTAACTTGCCTATGTTTGCGTGTGATAGCCTTGTCGTGCTAGTATTGTATTTCTATACCACCGCGTCTCTCAATGGAGGGCCGGCTGATTTGTTATGATCTTACTTGGACGTACCGGCAGTGACGGAGGATTCCACGGGTACGCTTCTGTTGATAGTGTTATTCCATGGACTAGCTCTCCATGAGGTTTTACTGATTCGGCTTTGGTATCTGGTAGTTGGCTCTCGTACTTGCCCCGAAGTCGTGGCTGATTCGGCTTTGGTATCTGGTAGTTAGCCTTCGTCTTCGCCGCTCGGTTTAGTGGCGAAGTCTCGTGACGCGCCTTCGTATCCGTAGTTAGCCCTCGTACTTGCCGATCAGCTACGTGACACGGCTTTGGTATCCGTAGTTGGCTTTCGTACTTGCCGTGACGCCGTGGTTTGGTTGTATAGTATTGTTAGTACGGCTTTGGTATCCGTAGTTGGCTTTCGTGCTTGCCGTCGATTGATGATCACGGCTTTGGTATCCGTAGTTAGCCTTCGTACTTGCCCCGTCACGGTTTTATGACTCAGTGGGACACTCGTGTTTATGTGTACTCCTTGGTGTTATTATATCATATCTTCGGCGGTGAGGAAGGTATTCCACGCATGATTGATGTTGAGGCGTGAGACCCATAGTTATATTTGAGTGATGACTTTGAGGCGTGAGTCACGACTTGACATATTCGCTATTTATTGTGGACTGTAGTTTGGTTATCATACATGTCTCCTGCTTTATATAGACTACTATGATTTCATTTACAGTATTTTCAGTTTCACATACTTGGTACCTGTTGTATTGACCTCCTACGGGGAGCTGCGTTCATGCCGCAGGTAGAAGTACACCAGTTGTTGATCCTCGCTCATAGGATCACAGTTCAGCGTATTGGGAAGCTCCGTTTCTCCGGAGGCTTATCTTTTGGTATAGTCCCCTGTCACTGTAGGTACTTGTACATTCAGGGGTATGGCGGGGCCCTGTCCCGTCATGTTGTATAAAATTCTTAGAGGTCTATAGTACTGTTGTGGGCAGGGTTTGTAAGGATGTAATTGTTCAAGTTTTAGTTATATATATGCAAGAAGGTAACCGTTTGGTTGGCCTGTTTTATTATCATATCTCTTGTTTCATGTTTAAGCTTTTATTTCCGCTGATTTTCTCTGATGTTGTATCACTAGGGTGCCCGGGGTAAGGCACCAGTCACGGGCCCGGGATCGGGTCGTGACACTTATGTTGGGATTACTTTGGAATACTACTAGGGATACTAGGCTAAGGTATTTGGGATTATACAACAACAATTGAAGTATTTTTATACACAAAGGGGGGGGGGGGGGGTTGGACGAAAGCACACAAAGGGAGGGAGTATATTTTTTTTTGCCTTGGAAACTCTTAAGTGTGGATGAAATAAGTCTTGCAACTTAAGGGATATTTATAGGACAATCAATGGCTAAGATTAAAGCAAGTGTGTGGTGTAGATTGGGGACATGTGTGTAAGGGTTCTACCAACCATATGTCCACCACAAAATTGAGACATGTAGCTAGCCACATGTCTCCAAGAGAACGTCCAAGGGACACTTGTCCATCAATATTCGACCAACATGGCCACATGGGGTGACACGTGTCGCCCCCCTACTCGTCCAAAATATTTCATCTTCCGAAAATATCCGTAATGCAAAATATCCGAAAACAAAGTGGGCCTCACAAAACCGTAAATTTCTCCCGTGGGCCCCACGTGACCAATTCCGGAAATAAAATTCCATAATTCTAAAATAATCCCAGAAGTCTGAATACCAAATCTGGGAATCCAATTCCCATTAACGAACCTTTTTCCTTCACAAAAATCCGGAACTTTTCTAGTCGAAAAATCACATCTTTCTTCCTTCCCAATTTTAATGTTGTATTCTCGTACGTACGTCCTCACATACATACCCTGGAACTACGGGGTGTAACATAAGCTATGTTGTATGCTTAAGTGAGATGCACGAATAATATTTTTATGGAGTTAATATGGTTGTTGTGATTAGGACAACATGATATTGAGATTATGAGAAACTATCTTACCCGTATGAGGGGAGAGATAATGTAAGATTGGGACATGGAATAATCGAGAATCGGGGAATACTAGCTTTGAGACCTTAGATGAACATTCGAGGAAGAATGTTTTTAAGGGGGGAAGAATGTTACACCCCGTAATACCAGGGCTACTAATTGAGAACGTGATTAAGGATTTAAGATTTGAATTTTGGAAGGAAAGAATAATTACATTTTTCTTAAGGAAAATTTCGGAAAAAAACTGTGATGACGGAAAAATTATTAACTCGGAGTATAATACTTCTAATTGTATTTATGGACTTAGTATTGGATTATAAGGTGTTGGAATTGATAATATGGGGTCCGCCGAGAATTTCACAATTTCGCGGAGACCTTCGAAAAATTATAATATTTTGGACCAATTGGAGGGCGACACGTGGCACCCCTCCACTTTTCTTGCTAAGATGACAACAAATTAGATATTTTGAGAGGGGACAAGTGGACATGGGTCCCACTCCACTTGGCTATACATATCCAAGTCTTGCAAGACTTGGATCACTTTACACTTAGACCAAAAAATAAGCTCTCATCTTCTCCCCTTTAGCTCCATAATTTCGAGAGCCCCTTGGCTAAGAACAACCATTGTTGATCAATTTATTTCTCCAAGATTAAGCCCTTAAACCAAGTGCTAAGCCTGTATTAATATTCTACATGTTTTTACTTGTCTTGGCCGAAAGTTGATGCCAAAACCCTAGGGGTTCCGTCGACTTTTTGGAAGTGAGATTCAAAGAGAAGTTCTCCTAAGGTTGTAGGGGGTACATATATGTGATTGGAACTTGAAGAAGTGGAGCGAAACGAAAACTGCGCACCAATAAAGACCGGACTGTTTTGGGGCGTTTTTGGGCAAAAAATGAGGTAAAAGTCTTTTTTTTTAAAGTAATTGGATATTACTTATTGTTATTTGGGACAGATTTGGTGCAAATGGAATTCGTTGGTTATTGTCGTTGTTATATTCACCTATTGAATGTTATAATGCATTAATATTGTTGTTAATAAGTTGTTATAACTTATGTAAAAGTTTTGGAACTCGAATTGGAATAAAATGGATTAAGGAAGGAGTTATCGGGTTGTAGTTGTTGTGGCCGAGAAACTGCCCAAAACTGTTAGACGTTGTTGTGTCGTTTAGTGGATTGTCTTGAGGTATTAAATGCTGGAAATTTAGTTGGTGTTATGCATGTTTAAGTGTAGTAGTTGCTAATGAAAGTCCTAAGGGAATAAGGGTGTGGAAAGGCGTTAAAAGGTCTCACATTTTACCCTCGTTATGGTTGGATTGCGGATTGTTTTTATGGGCTGATTTGTGGACTGTTTTGTATAACTGTGGGGCAGAATTTTACACGTCCAGTTAGGCGTGTAATCCCCTTTGGCTAACTGTTGGTTGTGCCTTAAATGTGGCTTGTTGGTTGATGAATACGGGCCTTGGAAAAGGTGGAAAAGTACGTAGAAACAAAGGAAGTTGTCACGACCCGACCCCGGGCCCGCGACTGGTGCCCTACCTGGGCACCCTTACAGGTATACATCAGAGATAATCAGCGGAACATACATGAAACTTATAAATTAAAACAACAGAAGTAAAACAACAGGTTAGCCGATAGGGCTACCTTCCTGGACATATATATATACAACCGAAGCAGTTGCCTCCTTTCCTTTACAAACTGACCCACAATATGTGACTACAGACCTCTAAGAGTTTTAACATAACAACAGTGGCGGGACAGGGCCCCACTATACCCCTGAATATACATGAATCTACAACCTCAGGGAAAACCGTACCAAGAGATAAGCCTCCGGAGCTAATGGAGCTTTTTCCCAAAAACTGAACCGAGATCCTAAGAGCAAGGATCACCAACTTGTGTACCTAAAACCTGCGGGCATGAACGGCCCCGAAGGGTCGATAACAGGTACCGAATATGGAACGGAAATAAGGTACAGTAAACAAAACACATCTGTATAAAAGCATGACAGGGGTAAGTATAAAAAGGGTAAATACCTGAACCTACCATGTCATTACCATCTCGTGAACTTAATCGTACCTTATTATCTTTTCCCATTTTTTTTCAATAAAAGTTATAGTCACTTTCTTACGTACATACTTAGGAAAATCATCAAGTTCATTACAATATAACGTACTTACCTTACATAACATAATCCGGCCCTTTATGGAGGGACGCCTATACTGCCCGGCCCAATCTGGGACGCGATAAAGTCACATAGTCTGCCCATAAAGGTATCTTGCCCGCCCAACTGGGGCGGTAAGGTCACATAGTCTGCCCATAAAGGTATACTGCCCGGCCCAATCTGGGACGCGGTAAGGTCACATAGTCTGCCCATAAAGGTATACTTCCCGGCCCAATCTGGGACGCGGTAAAGTCATATAAAATCCGTGGAATTTAACCCAACGTACTACGCACCTCTACTCCTTTAGAAAGACTCTTTTTCAAATAAAACTTCCAAGATACTAACAACCGTAGTATCAAGTCATATCTACCTTTCAAGACAAGTCACAATACCTTTTTAGAAATACATTTACTGGCTACTAAATCAAGTGACTTCTTTCTTAAAAACCTTAAGCAATTGGTACCTTTAAAACAATTTGCCCTTCTTTATTTATCATTTCTTTGCTTACATTACTGAAGAAACCCATTCTTTTAATCTTCCATAAAGTTGTTATAACCAACTTCCCATAAAGTCGTTATAACTCTTTATGTCTTAGATAAATACATTCCTTTTATAACCAAAAGGCTTATACTTTCAAATCAAATCACATAGCTTTCAAAATACTTCAAGTCTCTTAACTTTTAAGAAAACAAGTTTCTTAACTTTAGAAATCAAGTCTTTCCAAATCGAGTATTCTATACTTGTAAATCAATTCATTTCTTCCTTTAAGAATCAAGTCTCATAACTTGAAAAATAAAGTCTCTTAACTTTTAAGAATTTGAGATCCATAGCCTTAAAACTTCATACGTAAATTCTTATAAGTTAAGTAACATATACTTTGGTGCGTTGTGAATAAGTTATACTTATTTATAACGATCTTATTCAAGTAGCCATGATCTAGAAAATGTAATACAATTTTGTCTCATCTTAGTTTCTATGCAGATGGAGAATTCTACTCATTTTAATATAATCAATTGTCATTACATTTTCCTTTATTAACGATGCAATGGCTTGTTCGATACTTATTCTCATTTGTGCCGTAAAATTTTCCAAGTCAACTTGGCTCCAAATACCTCCTAATGACTCTTACCAACATCCCCCATAAGACTTGGTAAGAACTTAGGATAACCTAGACATAACCTTTTCATAGAGTAAATCACATACATACCTCTTAACTTCTAAGAGTAGAAGGGAACATGAAATATTACTACATGTATATTCCATACATAGAATCATGCCAAAAGAAGGAAGAGGTTCACATACCTCGCGACGATTATCGACAAGTATCAAAATGCTCCAAAGTACTTCCACCTTGATAGCTATTCCATCCTTCAAGTAGAATACGCTATACTTAGTACTTCAACCTATAATGGCCATAATACGTCCATTAACTTCTTACTTCAAACGTAGAATATTCTAGGTGCTAAGTCACTAAATTCTACGGAAAATCGGACAGCACTTCCTTTGTTTCTACATACTTTGCCACCTTTTTCAAGGACAAATTCAATAACCAAACACGCCACATTTAAGGCCCAACAATGCAATTAACAATAGGGGATTACACGCCTACTAGACTGTCACGACCCGACCTCGGGCGACCGTGCCTTACCCTGCACCCTGGTGATACAACATCGAGAAAATCAGCGGAAATAAAAACTAAAACATGAGACAAGACATAAAGTATGAAACAAAGCAACCAAACGGTCACCTTCCGAATATATACATATATATATCAAATCGAACAGTTAAATCCTTTTACAAACCCCGCCACAACAAGATTACTGCACTCTAAGAATGTAACCATAACTATGACGGGGCAGGGCCCCGCCATACCCCTGAATGTACAAGTAACTACACTGACAGGGGACTATACCAAAGATGAGCCTCCAGAGAAACGGAGCTTCCCAAAACGCTGAACTATGATCCTATGAGCGAGGATCCACAACCAATGTACCTCTACCTGCGGCATAAACGCAGCCGGCGAGGTCAAGATCGCCACGACCGAACCCGGGCCCGTGACTGGTGCCTTACCCCGTTCACCCTAGTGATACAACATAATATAAAATCATCGGAAATAAAAACATGAACATGAATTTAGAGACAAAATAAAAAAACAGGCCAACCAAAACATTTGCCTTCATCATATATACATAAATAGCCGAACAGTTATCCTTTTTACAAACCACCCTTACGGTGTTACAGACCTCTACGATTTACAACAACTATGACGGACGGGCCCCGCCATACCACGAATATACGGACCTACTGCACTCGTGGTAACATACCAAAGATAAGCCTCGAAGGAACGGAGCTTCCCAACACGCGAAAGGTGATCCTAAAAGCGGGGATCGACACCGATGTACCTCACCGCGGCGTGAACGCAGCCCCGAAGGAGGTCGATAACAGTACTAAGTATGTGAATCGTAAAATCATGGCGAAATCATAATAGTCTATAAAAGCAGGAGACAGTATGATAACCAAACTACGAGACATACACATAATGATTATATCAATTCGGTCTCACGCCCACAACATCAATCCCGCGTGAGTACCTTCCTCATCACGGCGATCATGATATGATAACAACAAGATAGAAATCCAAATGGGAGCATACGTGCGCTACGATCGTGTCGGTATGTCCAAAGGAACAAATAAGACAACATTCCAAATGGAAGCATACGTGCGCCACGATCGTGTCGATGAGTCTAAAGGAAACAATAAGACAAAGATTCCAAATGGAAGCATACCCGCAGCTACGCGCGTCGTGTCGATGAGTCCAAGGAAACAATAAGACAAAGATTCCAAATGGAAGCATACGTGCGCTACGCGTCGTGTCGAGATGTCCAAGGGAAACAATAAGACAACAAGGCGGTAATCAAAGTGGAAGCATACCCGCGCGCCACGTGTGTAAGTATGTCCAAAGTGATTTAACAAAAGTAACACTATCAACGAACGCATCTGCGGAATTTCTCCGTCACCGCACGCCCAAGTAAGTTCTCAACAAGTCAACCACCCTCCATCGAGACGTGGTAGTATAGAAACACAATCTTTGCACAACAAAGGCTATCACAACAAGCATAGGCAAGTTTCACAACAACAAGCATAGGCAAGTTTCACATCAACAAGCATAGGCAAGTTTCACAACAACAAGCATAGGCAAGTTATACACAACTCAAAGTACTTTCATTTTATGCCAAAGTCCGGTTTTAACCTAAAGTACTACGTACGTTAAATTCCTTTTAAAGAGATCAAATCCTTTTCTAAAAGTCACCCGATACCCGTAGTATAAAAATATAGTGACTTATATCTTTTAAGTAGACCAAAACAACTTCCATACTTTCCTTTTTAAAACCAAATTAAGGCAACACCATGCCTTCTTTTTTTGACCAAAACACTTTTCTTTTTAAAGTCAAGTTACCACATTAAAACCAATGATAAAACCTTTCTTTTGTTTTCATAAGGTCGTTATAACCAACTTCCCATAAAGTTGTTATACACCTTATGTTTTAAACCATTTTAAGACAACACAATGCCTTTCTTTTTCCTAAAGTTCCAGTTTGCCTAATTTCAAATACACAAGTCTCTTTTTTGAAAAGTTCATAGTTCAATGTCTTAATCTCTTTTAAAACAATTGAGTAACATATGCCTTAGGCGAGTAGGTTATCCTTGTTCATAATCAATCTTCTTAGCAGCCATGATCTAGAAATGTAATATCATTTTGTCTCATCTTAGCTTCTATGCAGATGGAGGTTTCTACTGGTTTTAATAATACTTAATTAATCAATACATTTCCCTTTATTAACGCTGCAGTGGTTTGTCGATACACATTTTGATTTCCGAAATCAGTAAAACATTATTCCTTCCAAAAACCAAGTACTCATTACTCACGAATGAGGTTTCACACAAACATCCATATTAAGTCAAGTCTCTTATCTTTAAGAATAAGTCTCTTAACTTCTAAACCATTAAACCATTCTTTTTATCTCTCTTAAGGCGTTACACCTAACTTCTCATAAAGTCGTATAACTTTTATGTTTTCAAACCAAGTATACACTTCTTTCAAAAAGGTTTCTTAATCTTTTAGAATACTTCAGGTTCTTTTACATCAAGTCGGTTATAAGTCAAATCGCTTATCTTTTAAAAACCACAAAGCATTTCTCATTTACATGAAGTCGTTATAACCAACTTCTCATAAAGCCGTTATAACACTTTATGTTTAAAGACAATCAAATACATTTAACACGTATGCGTCTACCGCACTACATAGTTATACACATATCATGCTAGAACAGATAGGAAGAGGTTCACATACCTCGCGGCAGTATCGACTAATAGCAAAACGCCCAAGTACCTCAAACCGTCTGCTACACTCGGTCAAGCGGATCACTCCACATGTAGTACTACAACCTATAGAGGCCACAAAGAGCCTATTAATATCTTTAGATCTCAATGTAGAATATTACGTAAAATTCGACACCTCCCCATAACAGCGTAAAACTCCTCCTCTATCGAGGCCGCTACCAAGCCAACCGAGGGGTTAACACGCCTAACCTGACGTGTACAATTCTACTACAAGAATGCTACACAAGTCTCATCTGATACCTATGTAATTACGATTCGATTCTCTTCTTAAAATTCAGCTTAAGTCGCAAGACATTGTCGTAAGTATTATTCAGCTTAAGTCAAAAGACATTGCCGCACAACTAAGTTCAGTTCTATATATAGTATACTTAACTATATACTCCTACAACATGTAATTTCCAATTACAATGTAGGTCACGAGTGTTTACCTCGATAAGCCCAAAATTATCCAAGTTATATGTCGATCTGAGCAAGGTTTAGCTCTACTCCGTGCGCTCAACCCGCTCCAACCAACCCTTAGAAGTTCTAACCAACTTCTACTTATAACTTCAACTACGGTGAAGATTTACTTAGGGTTTCGTTTTTGTGGTGAGGAAGTATAATAGTATTTTCTGGGCTTTTGTATAAGTGTAACCTTGGGAATACTACAAGGTATTTGGGCCAAGGTATTTGGGCATTATAACAATACTAGGAGAGTATTTCTATACCACAAAAGGGGGTATTATATGAAAACAACTAGGCTAGGGGGGGGGGTACCCCACGGCTAGAACACTACAAAGGGGAGGGGGGGAGGTTTCGGCCAAGGGCCTTTCTCAAAGGGGGAGGGTTTGGGCGATTTTAACTCACAAAGAGGGAGAGATTTCAAGACTTGGAAAATGATTTTTGGATGAAGAAAGTTCATCAACTAAGGGGGTATTTATAGGTCAAGCAAAGGCCAACCAATGGCCAAGATCAAGCCAAGTGTTAGGCAAGTGTAGGGCTAGGATTAAGCCATGTGCACCTTATCCATCTACCACACAACTTGCACAAAATATCCTACCAACTCCCCTTGACCCTTTCGTCCAATCCGCCCAAAACGCGTGCTCCAATTAGAGGGTGACAAGTGTCGCCTCTCGTTGGTCCAAAATGTTTTCTCTCGGAAAAATCCGCAAAAATTTTAAATGACATAGCGGAATTTTCCCTCGAAAATGGAAACGTTTCGTCGAAAACGACTCCTTTTGGTAGTTATGCACAAATTCGAACCTATGCCTACTTTAAGGCTCAAATTGTATACGTACGCCCCACGTACATACTCTGGAAATACGGGGTATAACATTCTCCCCTCCTTAGAAACATTCGTCCCGAATGTTCCTTCTCGAAACAGATAACGAAGAAGTTCCTTCTAACAAGTTGTCAACGCCACACCTGGCCACGTAATAACACGTTCTCTTCCCTCCTTACTCGTCGTGCCGCTTTGAACACTTGAACTCTTACGGTATCGTACCACACTTGATCATCGCTTGGTTCCCAACACTTTGGAGTCACAACCTCAAACTTGGTCATCTTACTAGCTTCACTCTCCCAGGCCATTCCGGCCTTCACGATCCGCTCGGTCGAACATATCCACGAACTCATCGATGGTTATCTAATCATGGGCCTAGCGCCCTCGTGACCTACCACTGGCGGGACCACCCAGAGCTGACCCCACTTTGAAACCGGCCGCGGGTTGGCCCTCAACATGGCCCCAACCCGACCCACTTACGCATCACGCTCTTGTTCCCCGATCCGGAACAATCTTACCTCTACAGGTCATGAAAGCTACCACTTCCATTTTTACACTACCCAAGGAAATTTCCCCACAATTACTCTACGTATGATTATACATTCTGACAAAGATCACCCGCAAGATCTTGTACTCAAGACGGCCTTACATCTAAGGTCTCAATCAGTAATATTCTAAGGTTCATCATTTCTACCCTGTGCTTACCCTTTTCACTAACGTTGTTTCTAAATCACATTTTAGCACAAAGCTATCCGAACATAACACTAAACACATCATCACAACATCAATACATACAAAACTCCAGAGGGTTAAGGATATACCTGAAAATAGGCGATTCAGAGGACCGCTAAAACTGGGAACTTCCACCGCGACCTCTATCGTGGCCCGCCGGTGTATGAACATCCTGCCTGACTATGGGAGGTGAAGAACCCATGAATCGATCCGTAGTCGTGCTATCTACCAGCGCTACCACAGTCGGACAATTTCTCCCAAAATGGCCTGCTGCCGCATGTAAAACAAACTCCCGGACTAGCACGACACTCCCACCGTGGAGTCTACCACGGCCATCCAACGAGGTAGGGGTGGCTTGGTGGCTAACACCCTGCTCTCTCGAAAATCAACCCTTGGAGCCCCGACCGCTCCCGAATACTCTGGATGCTCAAGATTGTGGAGGACCACTCATCGGGCGGGCGCATAACTAGTCTGCTGGCGAGGCGGTCCGCCTCGAAAGTCACCAAAGGACCTGCTGCTCGGCCCTCTTCTGCGACCTTGGTTATTTCGTCGATTTCTCCGCCTCACCTCCAGTGCATAAGCTGCGTGCGGGCAATGTCCATGCCGGTGAAGAGCTACACGAACAACTCTCTCGCTAGGTAATCATCGAGCCTGTAACATATCGGTGCACTCGATCCTCCATACTAGCTACTAATGCGGGGGGCGTCGCCAATGAGTCGAACTCCACATTGTACTCCCGAACCGCGCGGCTTACGCAACACCAAAAATCTGTCGCCCGAGCCCTCCTCATCCGTGGAGGTAAGAAATGTGCAAGAAAGGCCTCCGAGAACTCGCCCCATAAAGTGGAAGTCATGCTCTCCCGGGGCAGCTCCACGAATCAAACCCGATCATTGCGGTATCACGCGCGGCCGATGCGAACCTAGGACCACCGACTCGGTCTCCGATGCCTTGATCACTCTCATGATCGCTGCAATCGCCGGATGAACTCCTGCGGATCATCCTCGTGCCTCGACCCGTAAAACTCGCGGGTTACACCTCGAAAATCCGTAATCTCAAATCATGCGCTCGGGGGTGAACTACGGGCGCTACTGGGCTGAATCTGCATCGATCTATCTCAAGTCTGCCTGACCACGGCCATTAATCGGGCCATCTCTTGTAACCCGTCTCTGCGCGGCTGTAGGATCGAGGCTCGTGTATCGCGGTCTCTGTAGATCGCTGCCGCATTCTACTCGTATCTCTCCGCTTTGCCTTCCGCCCGGGCGGGTTGCCTTGCGCGGAGGCATAATCGTAAAAGCGAGATACGTCGGAGGGTCCAACTTACAACACGACTCTAAGGCACGATCTCGTAATGAGAAGAATGGAAACCAATCCTAAATGTCCTATAGCCTCTCGATTATAGATGTGGTGCACAACACACCGATAATCAAGACTCTACTAGACACGATGCAGAGACACTTTCCGAGGACTAATCGCTCGATACCACTTTTGTCACGACCGAACGGGCGTGGATCGTGCCTACCGGGCACCCTAGTGATACAACATCGAGAAAATCAGCGGAAATAAAAACATGAACATGAATTTAGAGACAAAATAAATAAAAGCAACCAAAAAGCGATTGCCTTCATCATATATACATAAATACCCGACAGCTTATCCTTTTTACAAACCCCGCCACAACGATTATTCTGCACTCTACGATTTACACAACAACTATGACGGACAGGCCCCGCCATACCACGAATGTACACGGACCTGCTGCACTCGTGGTAACATACCAAAGATAAGCCTCGAAGAACGGAGCTTCCCAACACGAAAGGTGATCCTAAAAGCGGGGATCGACAACCGATGTACCTCTACCTACGGCGTGAACGGCTTCCGAAGGAGGTCGATCAACAGTACCAAGTATGTGAATCAGAAAAATCATGCGAAATCATAATAGTCTATAAGCGGGAAGCGGTATGATAACCAAACTACGAGACATACACATATGATTATATCAATTCGGTCTCACGCCACACATCAATCCCGCGTGGAGTACCTTCCGCCATGCCGCGATATGATATGATAACAACAAGATAGAAATCCAAATGGGAGCATACTGCGTGCGCGCGTCGTGTCGGTATGTCCAAAGGAACAAATAAGACAACATTCCAAATGGAAGCATACCCGCGCCACGCATCGTGTCGATGAGTCCAAAGGAAACAATAAGACAAGATTCCAAATGGAAGCATACGTGCGCTACGCGTCGTGTCGGTATGTCCAAAGGAAACAATAAGACAAAGATTCCAAATGGAAGCATACGTGCGCCACGCGTCGTGTCGGTATGTCCAAAGGAAACAATAAGACAACAAGGCGGTAATCAAAGTGGAAGCATACCCGCAGCGCCACGCGTCGTGTCGGTATGTCAAAGTGATTTAACAAAAGTAACACTATCAGCGAACGCGTGCTGTGGAATTTCTCCGTCACTGCCGGCACGTCCAAATAAGTTCTCAACAAGTCAACCGACCCTCCATCGAGAGACGCGGTAGTATAGAAACACGATCTTTGCACAACAAATGCTATCACAACAAGCATAGGCAAGTTTCACAACAACAAGCATAGGCAAGTTTCACATCAACAAGCATAGGCAAGTTTCACAACAACAAGCATAGGCAAGTTATACACAACTCAAAGTACTTTCATTTTATGCCAAAGTCCGGGTTTTAACCCTAAAGTACTACGTACGTTAAATTCCTTTTAAAGAGATCAAATCCTTTTCTAAAAGTCACCCGATACCCGTAGTATAAAAATAGAGTGACTTATATCTTTTAAGTAGACCAAAACAACTTCCATACTTTCCTTTTTAAAACCAATTAAGGCAACACCATGCCTTCTTTTTTTTGACCAAAACACTTTTCTTTTTAAAGTCAAGTTACCACATTAAAACCAATGATAAAACCTTTCTTTTGTTTTCATAAGGTCGTTATAACCAACTTCCCATAAAGTTGTTATACACCTTATGTTTTAAACCATTTTAAGACAACACAATGCCTTTCTTTTTCCTAAAGTTCGGTTTGCCTAATTTCAAATACACAAGTCTCTTTTTTGAAAAGTTCATAGTTCAATGTCTTAATCTCTTTTAAAACAATTGAGTAACATATGCCTTAGGCGAGTAGGTTATCCTTGTTCATAATCAATCTTCTTAGCAGCCATGATCTAGAAATGTAATATCATTTTGTCTCATCTTAGCTTCTATGCAGATGGAGGTTTCTACTGGTTTTAATAATACTTAATTAATCAATACATTTCCCTTTATTAACGCTGCAGTGGTTTGTCGATACACATTTTGATTTCCGAAATCAGTAAAACATTATTCCTTCCAAAAACCAAGTACTCATTACTCACGAATGAGGTTTCACACAAACATCCATATTAAGTCAAGTCTCTTATCTTTAAGAATAAGTCTCTTAACTTCTAAACCATTAAACCATTCTTTTTATCTCTCTTAAGGCGTTACACCTAACTTCTCATAAAGCTGGTATAACTTTTATGTTTTCAAACCAAGTATACACTTCTTTCAAAAAGGTTTCTTAATCTTTTAGAATACTTCAAGGTTCTTTTACATCAAGTCGGTTATAAGTCAAATCAGTTATCTTTTAAAAACCACAAAGCATTTCTCATTTACATAGAGTCATTATAACGACTTCCCATAAAGCCGTTATAACACTTTATGTTTAAAGACAATCAAATACATTTAACACGTATGCGTCACCGTACTACATAGTTATACACATATCATGCTAGAACAGATAGGAAGAGGTTCACATACCTCGCGGCAGTATCGACTAATAGCAAAACGCTCCAAGTACCTCAAACCGTCTGCTACACTCTCAGTCAAGCAGATCACTCCACACGTAGTACTACAACCTATAGAGGCCACAAAGCGCCTATTAATATCTTTAGATCTCAATGTAGAATATTCTACGTAAAATTCGGAGACCTCCCCGCATGTGACAGTAAAACTCTCCTCTATCGAGGCCGCTACCAAGCCAACCAGGGGTTAACACGCCTAACCTGACGTACAATTCTACTACACAAGAATGCTTTACACAAGTCTATGTCTGATCTATGTAATTACGATTCGCTTCTCTTCTTAAAATTCAGGCTTAAGTCGCAAGACATTGCCGTAAGTATTATTCAGGCTTAAGTCAAAAGACATTGCCGCACAACTAAGTTCAGTTCTATATATAGTATACTTAACTATATACTCCTACAACATGTAATTTCCAATTACAACAGAAGGTCATGAGTGTTTACCTCGATAAGCCCAAAATTATCCTAGTTATATGTCGATCCTGAGCAAGGTTTAGCTCTACTCAGTGCGCTCGACCGCTCAACCAACCCTTAGAAGTTCTAACCAACTTCTACTTATAACTTCAACTACGGGTGAAGATTTACTTAGGGTTTCGCTTTTGTGGTGAGGAAGTATAATAGTATTTTCTGGCTATTGTATCAGTGTAACTTTGGGAAAACTCCAAGGGATTTGGGCCAAGGTATTTGGGCATTATAACAATACTAGGAGAGTATTTCTATACCACAAAAGGGGGGTATTATATGAAAACAACTAGGCTAGGGGGGGTACCCCACGGCTAGAACACTACAAAGGGGAGGGGGGGAGCTTTCGGCCAAGGGCCTTTCTCAAAGGGGGAAGGTTTGGACGATTTTAACTCACAAAGGGCGAGATTTCAAGACTTGGAAAATGATTTTGGGATGAAGAAAGTTCATCAACTAAGGGGGTATTTATAGGTCAAGCAAAGGCCAACCAATGGCCAAGATCAAGCCAAGTGTTAGGCAAGTGTAGGGCTAGGATTAAGCCATGTGCACCTTATCCATCTACCACACAACTTGCACAAAATATCCTACCAACTCCCCTTGACCCTTTCGTCCAATCCGCCCAACGTGCTCCAATTGAGGGTGACAAGTGTCGCCTCTCGTTGGTCCAAAATGTTTCGCCTCTCGGAAAAATCCAAAAATTTTAAATGACATAGCCGAATTTTCCTACGAAAGTCAGGAAACGTTTCGTCAAAAAACGACTCCTTTTGGTAGTTATGCACAAATTCGAACCTATGCCTACTTTAAGGCTCAAATTGTATACGTACGCCCTCACGTACATACTCTGGAAATACGGGGTATAACAAGTACAACAGGTACCAAGTATGTGAAACTGAAAATACTGTAAATGAAATCATAGTAGTCTATAAAAAATAGGAGACATATATGATAACCAAACTACAGTACATAATATGTAAGCAGTCACGTCAAGTCAGGGACTCACGACCTCAAAGTCATCACTCAAATATAACTATGGGTCTCACGCCCACAACATCAATCATGCCCGTGGAATACCTTCCCTACTACCAGTCTATGATATAATAACACCGAAGTACACATGAACACCAGTCCCACCTGTCATAAAACCGTCTGGGGCAATCTGAGGCTAACTACCAGATACCAAAGCCGCATCATCAACTGACCGGGGCAAGTACGAAAGCCAACTACCAGATACCAAAGTCGTACCAACAAATCTACATAACCATACCACGGGCCGACCCGTGGCAAGTACGAAGCCAACTACGGATACTAAGCTGCGCGCGTAGGCTGGCGGGGCAAGTACGAAGACTAACTACCAGATACCAAACCGGAATCACGAGACTTCGTCACAAAACTGAACGGGGCAGTACGAAGGCTAACTACCAGATACCAAGCCAAATCAGCCATGACTTCGGGGCAAGTACGTGAGCCAACTACCAGATACCAAGCCGAATTAGTAAAACCTCATGGAGAGCTAGTCCATGGAATAATCCTAATGCAAGCATACCCGTGGGCCACCCATAGTGTCAGTATGTCCAAAGAAAATAACAAAGTAACAATCAAAGTGGAAACATACTCGTGGGCCACCCATCGTGTCAGTATGTCCATCAATCAACTGGATAGCCTACTCCAACGAGGACGCAGAGTATGAAATACAACACTTGCACAACAAAGGCTATCACCACAAGCATAGGCAAGTTCAACATACTTTTAGACATTCTTTTTATTACAACAAAACCGGATTTTAACCCCAAGGTACTACGTATTTTAACTCTTTTCAAAAAGATCTCTTTTTACGTAAAAACAACTCGATACTATTATCCGTAGTACCAAACACGTTCATGTTTAAATCAAGTACTTTATACTTTTTAAACCAAGTGGCTTACACTTTTAAAACAACGTCAAGTATACATTTAAAAACCCAAGTAACCAACTCTTTTAAGATCAAGGTATTCCTACCTTTTAAAACCAAGTCACTTATATTTTCTCATCAAGAAAAGTTTGATATTTGAAAATAAGTTACTTATACTTTTAAACTCAAGTTACTTCTCTTTTCCCAAAATCAAGTTACCATTTTAAATCCAATAATAAAACCATTCTTTTGTTTCCATAAAGTCGTTATAACTAACTTCCCATAAAGCTATTATAACACTTTATGTTTTAAACCAATTTAAGACAAAACCATGCCTTTCTTTTAAACCAAAACACTTCAAATTCTCAAGTCTCTTTTCTTTTAGAAATCAAGTTCCTTACTTTGGAACTTTAAGAAAATCAAAACTTGATTATAATAATTCTTATTAGAGCAGCCATGATCTAGGAAATGTAATACAATTTTGTCTTATCTTAGCTTCTATGCAGATGGAGGTTTCTACTGGTTTTAATATAATTAATTATTTGTCAATACATTTTCCTTTATTAACGCTGCAGTGGTTGTTCGATACTTTCTCATTTCCAAAATCAGTAAAACATTATTCCTTAAAAGCCAAGTACTCATTACTCACGAATGAGGTTTCACCACTTTTTAACACAATTAAAGTTCTTCACATTTCATATTAAGTCAAGTCTCTTATCTTTTAAAAACTCAACAAACCATTCTTTTACCTACATAAAGTTGTTATAACTAACTTCCCATAAAGCTATTATAACACTTTATGTTTTAAATCAACCAAAATTTGTTTAGCACACGTACGTCTACCGTACTACATAGTTCACAACATCATGCTAGAAAAGATAGGAAGAGGTTCACATACCTCGCGACGATTATCGACAATTAGAAAATAGCTCCAAAGTACTGTAACCCTGCTAGCCTTTTCCGCCCTTCCAGTAGAATACGCTACTCGTAGTACTTCAACCTATAAAGGCCACAAAACGTCTATCAACCTCTAGATCTCTTCGTAGAATAATTCTAAGTACAAGGTTCCTTATTCTACGGAAAATTCGGTAGCACCTCCCACCCCCCCCCCCCCCCGCAACCACATAAATCTCCTCCTCCACCAAGGCCCGCTACCAAGCGAATAACTCCAAGGGGGGGTTACACGTCTAACCGGACGTGTACAACATCGCCCACAATAATACTACAAGTCTCATCAGAATACACCAATGTAAATACAGTTCAATTCTATCAATCTTCTTTCCTCAAATAATATACTCAAGTATAACTACTACAATATGTAATACCCAATTACAATATGGGGACATAGATCATTACCTCGATAAGCCCAAAATTATCCAAGATTATAAGTCGATCCTGAGCAACGTTTAGCTCCAATTCCTTACGCTCCAACCCGCTCCAAGCAACCCTTAGAAGTTTCTAAACAACTTCTCTTCAAGATCCAACTCCAAAAAGTGAAGAACACTTAGGCTCAAACTATGGCAAGTTTCGGCCAAGGCAAGGTTTCTAGGCTAGGGGTGTGAAATCTTTTCCAACTCTTGGTACACAATCTTCCTAACACCCTAAGGAAGAACACTTAAAAGTTTAAGAATTTTTGGACAACATTAGCTCCTAAAATCAGCCCATGACCGAGAGCTACACTCAAGAGGGAGGGAGTATTTTTGTCTTGGAAATTATCTCAAGAATGGATGAAGAAGTCTTGCAAGCTTAAGGGTCTATTTATAGAGAAATAAATGGCCAAGATCAAGGCAAGTGTGTGGGGAGATCTTGGGACATGTGTGTATGGATTTAACCAACCATATGTCTACCACAAAAAGTGGACAAGTGGCTTGCCACTTGTCCACCACAAAAACGCCCAGTGGCCCCTAATTTCGCCATAGGGCCACATGGGGTGCCATGTGTCGCCTCCTACTCGCCCAAAATATTTCATCTTCCAAAATATCCAAATGCCAAAAATCCAAAATAAAGTGGGCCCACAAAACCAGAATTTTCCCGTGGGCCCCACGTGACCAATTCCGGAAATAAAATTCCATAATTCTTAAATATTCCAAAAAGTCAAAATACCAAATCTGGGAATCCAATTCCCTTTAACGAACATTTTTCCTTCACAAAATTCAGAAACTTTTCCGTCGAAAAAAATCACATCTTTCTTCTTTTTATTTTAAATGTCGTAATCTCGTACGTACGTCCCCACATACATACCCTGGAACTACGGGGTGTAACATTCTTCCCCCCTTAGAAACATTCGTCCCGAATGTTCCTTCTAAGTCTCAAAACATACATGCGCCGGTATAGCCTTCACTACTATACTTACCAAACCAAACATGCCACCAATGGCCATAGTATAACATACACGCAAAACTCAATCCAAGCCAACGAGGAATCACCTCTAACGTGTATAACAACACAAAAGCTTCCACCCATGGTCTAAAGGATACTCCCTTCACATCTTCACTTCACCACAAAATGATCTCTTTTATTCTGTTAACACATGTTCCTTCTTTCCTTACTCGTTGTACCCTTCTCGTACACCCGAACTCTCTCTAGTACACGCACCATACTCCAGTCATCGCTTCAGTTTCCAAAACCTTGGAGTCACTACCTCCAAACTTGGTCATCTACAAGCCTCTCATTCCCTTAAGGCCATTCCCGACGTTCACGACCCGATTCTGGTCATACACATCCACGAACTCATGCGATGGTTACCTAAACTTAGGCCTAGCACCCTCGTGACCCTACCACCTGGCGGGACCACCTCAAACTGACCCCACATCATTCCGGGCTGTGGGTTGACCCGCGATCTGGCCTTAACCCGACCCGTTATCGCACCAAACTCTCTCGTTCCCCGATACGGAACAATCTTACTAATTCACGTCATGGAAGCTACCACTTCTATCTCACACTACCCATGGAATTATCCCACAATATATTTCACGCATACCAAGTACTTCGACAAAGACCAACCGTAAAATCATCCACTCAAGAGGGCCTTGCACCCAAGGTCCTAACTGTTATAAATTCTAAGGCTCACAATCGTCTCGTCTCCAGACTTACCATTTTCAACTAACCCATGTTTTCTAATTCACACTTAACACAATGCTATCCGTACCTAGCACTTAACATGTATCCACCATAGCAACATAAACCCGTCTCCTAAGGGCTGAAGATATCTGTGCAACTACTGCCTCACTTTCCCTTTGTCGCACTAATCATAATCCTTCCCTGCAGGGCGCCTAGCTATATAAGGCGGTGAACCAGCCACCGATCCCGAAGGCTGAGCCTCTACATCTGTGCTACCTCTGGTCGGACAAACTATCACCAAATGGCCCTGTTGGCCGCAAGCATACAAGCTGTCAAAGTAGTACGACACTCCCTATAATGGAGTCTATCACGACGGCCACAACGAGGTAGGGGTGACCTCATCTGACTAACACCCCTTCTCCCGAACAACTGAACCTGCAACTGACCCGGTAGGCTGAGTCATCCCTCTTGTATCCCTCCTACTTGGACATCCTCCCATCCCATGGCCCTGACGGCCACAGGTATAACAATCTCCCAAACTAGCACGACACCCTGAGGATCATCCTCAGCTCTCTATCCATAGAACTTTGGCGAACTGCAACTCAAGAAATCCCGAAGTCTCAGACTAACGGATCTAGGGTGAATCACTGGTACTGCCGGAACCACCGGCTCCCGTCCGTCCTCATTCACAGCCACCAGCCTAGCTAGTAACTGGGCCATCTCCTTCTAACTCATATCTGTTATACCCCGTAGTTGCAGGGTATGTATGTGAGTACGTACGTACGAGAGTACGGCAGAAATTTTGAAAAGAAAGAAAGATGTGAGTTTTCGACGGAAAAGTTTCCGGTTATTTGTGAAGAAAAAGGTTCGTTAATGGGAATTGGATTCCCAGATTTGGTATTTGGACTTCTTAGATTATATTAGAATTTTGAGATTTTATTTTCGGAAATGGTCACGTGGGCCCACTGAGAAATTTACTGGTTTTGTGGGGCCCACTTTGTTTTGAGATTTTGGCCATTGTGGATATTTTTCAAAGACGTTTTATGAGGGCCGATAGGAGGGTGACACGTGTCACCCCGCCTGGCTTGGCCGGTTACCTCAGGCACAACACCGGTTAGAGTCGTTTTTAAAAAGCGCTTTCGCGTAACTGCGAAGGAAAATTCGCTATGTCGTTTTGTATTTTTGCGGATTTTCCAAGCGGCGGAACATTTTGGGCCAACAAGAGGTGACACTTGTCACCTGCCGTGGCCTTAGGGTCGCTTGGCCTTGGCCGATGGTGCCTTGTTGTGGCATTGTTTTGTGCAATGTTTTGTGCAATGTTTTGTGGCATGTTTTGTGGAGTAGGGGTTAGGGTGCACTTGGCTTGATCTTGGCCTTACACTTGCCTTACACTTGGAAGGATCTTGGCCTTGGTTGGCCTTTGGTTTTGCTATAAATACCTAAGTGTGAAGACTTCATCCATTCCAAAACTTCCAAGTCTTGAAACCCTCTCCTCCCCTTTGTGAGCTCTTGGCGAGCCTCCCCTTCCCCTTTCGTGTGGCCTTTGGCCGAGGGTTCTCCTCCTCCCCTTTGTGGTGCCTTGGCATGGGTACCCCTAGCCTAGTTGTTTCGTATAATACCCTCGTGGTATTGAAATACTTCTCCTAGTATTGTTATAATGCCCAAAATACCTTAGCCTTTACCTTGTTGTATTCCAAAAGTTACCTCTATACGTAGAGCCCGGAAATACTACCTTTTGTCCTTTTAGTCTCAAACCAAAACCCTAAGGAAATCTTCATAGTTGGTTGAAGTATTTGAGTAGAAGTTGGGTAGAACTTCTAAGGGTTGTTTGGAGTGGTTTGGAGCGCACGGAGTAGGAGCTAAACCTTGCTCAGGATCGACATTATAACTTGGATAATTTTGGGCTTATCGAGGTGAAAGTACTAAGAGTAGCGTATTCTACTCGAGGAGTGGAAAGGGCTAGCAAGGTTGTAGTACTTGGAGCATTTTGCTTATTGTCGATAAATCGTCGCGAGGTATGTGAACCTCTTCCTATCTTTTCTAGCATGATTGTTGTGAACTATGTAGTACGGTAGACGTACATGTGCTAAGTGATTTGGTTGGTTTAAAACATAGGGTGTTATAATAGCTTTATGGGAAGTTAGTTATAACGACCTTATGTAGGTGAAAATGGTTTACTGATGTTAGAAGTTAAGAGACTTGATCTTATAAGATAAGAGACTTAACTTATTTGTTTTAATGTGGATGTTTGTGTGAAACCTCATTCGTGAGTAATGAGTACTTGGTTTTAAAGGGATAATGTTTCTTGATTTGAAATCGTAAGGTGTATCGACAGACCCGCAGCGTTAATAAAGGAAAATGTATTGAATAATGATGTGTTGTATTAAAACGGTAGAAACCTCATCCGCATGAAGCTAAGATGAGACAAAATGATATTACATTTTCTAGATCATGGTCATTGTAATAAGATCGTTATAAACAAGAATAACTACTTTGTCACGACCGGCGGGCGTGATCGTGCCTACCCGGCACCCTAGTGACACAACATCGAGTAATCAATGGAACATAAAACACATACATGAAATGCAAGTACAAAACAAGATGTCGAGAAAACTCGCTTTTCGGCATATATAAATAACAACATTACAAATGAACAGTTTAATCCTTTTTACAAACCCCGCCACAATAAAGATTACTACAGACCTAAGAATGATACGACAACAATGGCGGGACGGGGCCCCAAACCCTCGAATGTAAACACCTATACGATAGGACTTTACCATCGATAAGCCTCCGAGAAACGGAGTTTCCATACGCTGTTGTGACCACGAGGCTAGGATCAACGATCGCTGTACCTCAACTGCGGCATGAACGCAGCCCGAAGGAGGTCGATACAGTGTCGAGTATATGAAACTAAAAATCGTAAATGAAATCATAATAGTCTATAAAGCGGGAGACATGTATGATAAGCAAACTACATCCACAACAAATAGCGATCATGTCAAGTCGGGACTCACGCCTCAAAGTTATCACAATAAACCGTGCAGGGGCAAGTGCGAAGGCATAGCCGACTACTAAGACCAGCGACCAAAATACCACAAACCGTATCCGAGGTCTTTCTAGACCGCACTACATGATCGAAGGCCACCGCCCGCAATATCAATGTGCGCGTCTATTCCTGGAACTCTCGCAGCTTCGCATAGGTCACACACGGACCCGCATGAGGTATTCCTCGAATCATGGTCCCAGACCGCCTGAGGTATACCCCGCATCGAAGGCAGCCAACCCTCGGTATCTGCCTAGGCTCCCGCAACCCGCATAGTCTCAAAAGACCGCATAGTCTCAACAGACCGCATAGGGAATCCCCCGCATCAGGCTAAACACCCGGAATGATCAAATCCTGGAGCTACCGCACTCCGCATAGTCACGAGGACCGCATAGGCCGTAAAGACCCGCATCAAGGGTGGCAAGCCCTCGGTATAATAAGTCAAGGGGGTATGTGATACAATAACAGTACAACGGGCTTAACGTTTAACAACGTAAGCACAACAGGAGTGACCCCCTCACATAATAATCACAAGATACTAACACACGTAGCATCCTAACATGCTTACTTATCAAGTCAACAAGAAAGTATTACAAGGCTATCACAAACCAATACAATCAAGTTATTCACACAAGGTACTTTCTACTAACAAGTTCGGGTACCTATCCCCAAAGTACTTCATACATTAAATCTTTAAAAGATACGTTACTTCCCAAAAAAACCACACAATACCCGTAGTATATGAACATAGAGTGATTATCTTTTTAAAGTAAATCAATTACTTCTCTTTGTAAAATCTAGTATCAAAATTCTTTTCCAATGTTCAAGTTTGCCTTATTTTAGAAAGTTTTAGTAGTTGATAGTCTTATTCATTTATGAATATAATTCTCCTTTAAACAACTGAAGCCTAAGCTTTATATGTGAGTAGGATATTCTTGTTTATAACAATCTTATTACAATGACCATGATCTAGGAAATATCATTTTGTCTCATCTTAGTTTCTATGCAGATGGAAGTTTCTCGGTTTTAATAATGCTTAATTAGTCAAAACATTTCCTTTTATTAACGCTGCAGTTGGTTTGTCGATACATTCCGATTTCCAAATCAAGAAACATTCTTAAGCCGTTATACCTAACTTCCCATAAAGCTAGTATAACTCTTAAGTTTTCAAAACCAAATATTACTTCTTCTTTCAAAATGATTCAAAAATCTTTTGAAATACTTCAAGTTCTTTCTTTATTAACACATAACAAGCGCTTATAGTTCAAATCGATTACCTTTTTAAAACCACATGTATTTTCTAACCAACATAAAGTCATTATAACCAACTTCCCATAAAGCCGTTATAACACTTTATGTTTACACCAATCAAATACATTTAGCACGTATGCTCACCGTACTACATAGTTCACACATATCATGCTAGAAGAGATAGGAAGAGGTTCACATACCTCGCGACGAGTATCGACTAATAGCAAAACGCTCAAGTACTTCCAACCGCCGCTACTCCTTGCCACGTAGATCGCACCACACGTAGTACTTCAACCTATAAGGCCACAAGGCGCTTATTAACATTAGGTCTCTTCGTAGAACATTCTACGTAAAATTCGCAAAGACTCTCCCCGCAATGACAGAAATCTCTCCTCTATCGAGGCTACCAAGCCAACCGGGGGTTATATATCTAACCCAAACGGTACAATTCTACTCCACGGTACTACTACACAAGTCTCATGTCTGACCCTATGTAATTACGATTCGAACTCTTCTTTAAATTCAGCTTAAGTCGCAAGACATTGCCGTAAGTATTATTCAGGCTTAAGTCAAAAGACATTGCCGATAACTACGTTCAGTTCCATTATATAGTATACTTCAACTATATATTCAAGCAATTATGTAATTTCCAATTACAATAGAGGGACAAGATAATTACCTCGATAAGCCCATAATTATCCTAGCTTAAAGTCGATCCCGGCAATCGTTTAGCTCAACTCCGAGCGCTCAACCCGCTCTAAACCACCCTTAGAAGTTCTAACCAACTTCTACACAATACTCCAACGGACTATGGAGATTTCCCTAGGGTTTCGGTTTTGTGACTGACGGGAAGTATAATAGTATTTTTGGGCTTTTTGTACAAGTATAACCTTAGAATACTACAAGGTATAGGCTAAGGTAATTTGGGCATTATAACAATACTTTTGAGAGTATTCTACCAAAAGAGGGGGGGTATTATACGAAGCAACTAGGCTAGTGGGTACCACGGCCACACAACTAGGAGGGGGTGTACCCACCGGCCAGCCTCTAGGAGAGGGGGAGGCCTCTTGGCCGAACTCAACACAAAGTGGAGGGAGAAGGAGAGCTTTCAAGACATAGGCAAATGTGGGGATGAATACGGTCATCACAGGGGGGGGTATTTATAGGCCAAGTGAAAGCCAACCAATGGCCAAGATCAATCCATGTGTTAGGCAAGTGTAGGGCTAGGATTTACCAAACACAAATATCCTACCTACCCTTGACTTTGTCAAGGCAACAAAACGTGCCTTTGCTTATCCATTTCGTCCAAATGGACGATTGAAGTCCACCAATGAGAGGGTGCCAAGTGGCGCCTCTTGTTGGTCCAACACGTTCGCCTCTCGGAAAAATCCGCAAAAATTAGAAAGGACATAGCCGAAATTCCCTACGAAGTCGTGAAAACGTTTGTAGAAAAACGACTTCTAACCGTGTTGTGCACAAAATTAAATCGGCCAAGCCTATTTGAAGTTCAAAATTTCCTCGTCGTCCTCGCGTACATACTCTGGAAATACGGGGTATAACATTCTCCCCTCCTTAGAAACATTCGTCCCGAATGTTCCTTCAAGTCTCAAAACAACCGCGCCCAGTATAGTCTTTACTACCACACTTACGAAACAATCCTGCCACAATGGCCACAGAAACAACTGCGCAAAATACTTACATCCAAGTCCACGAGGAATCACCTCTAACATCACCACAAACACCTCTCTCCGGGGTCTAAAATATACTCCCTCCACACTTTTTCCAAACAAAAGAAATGGTCACATCTATGCTCGCCATACATGCTCGCTTCTTCCCGACACCACTTTTGTCACCTTGCCGCGAGGTTCTAGTGTCACTCCGGCGACCCAACAAATGGTACCGGACTACATGCGATCCCTGAGGCTGTCGTACACTCGAACTCTTACCACATTTCTGATACTGCTTCAGTCTCCAAAACTCGGGGTTATCATCTTCAACTTGGTCATCATTAACTGGGAATACTCTGGATGGATCCTCCGATACTTTCCCGATCATAACAATACGAAAGACCGGACGTACTGCCTCCTAGGTCGGACGGCAAATGCTAACATATAGGCAACCTGACCTATTCTTCACATGAACTCAAAAGGGCCCAAAGTAACTCGGGCTAAGTTCCCTCTGTATTCCAAAACTCGTCACACCCACCCCGGGGTGGTACTTTCAAGAAGACCGACCGTCAACCTGAACTCTAAGCGTCGTCGCCGATTATCCGCACAATTCCTCTGAGCTGCCAGAACTTCTTCTAGACAAGCTTCGCACTATCCACAGTCTGCTGGAACAAGCCTGAACCAACTATCTGAATCTTGCCAACATCGAACCAATCGACCGGCGACTTACACTTCCGCCCCTACAAGGCTTCAAAAGGTGACGTCCGAACACTGAAATGGTAGCTTAAACACTCCCTCCACAGGAGACAACAATCTCCACAACTACCCCTGAAATCCACACCCTGGCCCGAGGGCGAATGCGATTCTGAGACTCACCTGAGTTCTTAACACATGCTTGGCAAAACCTCCAGAAACAACAACAGCCCTACCCTGGGCTCCACTGTCTGTCATAAGGTGAAGGTAGGCACCCCGTGCAGCCTTACAACCTTTCTGATAATTCAACACTGCCGAGTGAACGGTCCCGAACGAAGAACACGATGGGCTGCCCCCATCGGCCCGACCACTGGTCGAACGTATCCACGAACTCGTACGCTGGTTAACTAAACTTGGGCCTAACACCCTCACGACCCTAACACAAGTCGGGACCACCACTGACCCACACCCAAATGTACCGCGGGTTGACCGCAACGAGGCCTCAACCCGACCCGCAACGCGCGATACTAGCTCCCGATCCTAACAATCTCACTAATCATGTTTCGAAAACCTAGCGGTCTTCTTAGCTCAACTACCCCCTTTCATTCCACACTACTAGGGACCTATCCCAAACATAACTCACGTGCACTATGCACTTCCGATAAGGGTCAAACATATCAATACACCTTTTCTCGAGATGGCCTCACCTCTAAGGTCTCAACGTAAAACATTCTAAGGTTCACACCTTATCTATCCCCCAAAATCTTACTCGGTTAAACAACCATGATCTCTAAACACAACTAACACACCGCTATCGGAACATAGCACCTAAGGTATACTCACCTTATCACACATACTGATCTCTAGAGGGTTAAAGATATATCTATACCCACTGCTTCACTCCCCTTAGTCGTTCTAATCAAACCTGCCCCGTAGGGCGCATAGCTAGGGAAGATGACGAACTACCCACCGATCCTGAAGGCTAAGTCCTCTTACAAGGACACTCTATCGACATCAGACCCTGACGGTCGTAGGTACAACAAGTACCAACTAAAAGACGACATTCCCCGGGATGACGTCATCGCCTGATGAACGGAAGCCACGAGTTCGACCAACTCCTGCGTACTCGAACGCCCGAACCGTGGAAGACCACTGCCGGCGGAGGTGCATATCAAATCTCGGTGAGGCGACTCGCCTCGAAAGTTACTAAAGGACTCTGCTCGCCTCTTACGTTGTCCTTCGTTAACGCCGATCTCTATGTTTTCTCGGCTGCTGCGCATAAGCCCGCATACGTGCCATGCTCAAGCCCAACTGAAGAATTACTCGGGCACAACCCTCTGTTAGAGAGTCCTCAAGATTCGCGGTACATCGGTATACTCTGTAGCCAAATCTATAGCTAATGTGGTCGCCTCTTTGCAATCTAAATTCTCTGTTCCGCCGTGGGCGAAGGTTCAAATGTCATGGCGCGATGAATCGCCGCCGCCGTGCTAAACTCTGCGGGCTAGTGATGTCGCAGAACTCCCGAATGAAGCACTACCCTAGGTAATGATTGGGCACAGGCTCTCGCCACCCGGAACTCTACTCGCGCCTCCGCCGCTGCGCCTCCCTGGGCTCGGGTTGCCCTACGCGGAGGCATAACGATAAGGGAAAGAATTTCGTCAGAGGGTCCAACTTACAACACAGCTCTAAGGCACGATCTCAGAGTGAGAAGAATAGAAACCACTCCTAAATATCCTATAGCCTCCTGATTATTGGTGTGGTGCACAACACACCGATAATCAAGACTCTACTGGATACGGTCTGTAGACACTTTCCGAGGATTAACTGCTCTGATACCACTTTTGTCACGACCGGCGGGCGTGGATCGTGCCTTACCGGGCACCCTAGTGACCTGACATCAGTGTAGTAATCATCGAACATAAAACACATACATGAAATGCGTATACAAAACAAGATGTCGAGTAAAACTCGCCTTTCGGCATATATAAATAACAACATTACAAATGAACAGTTTAATCCTTTTTACAAACCCTGCCCACAACAGTACTACAGACCTCTAAGAATGATACGACAACAATGGCGGGACAGGGCCCCGCCAAACCCCTGAATGTAAACACCTATACGACAGGGGACTTTACCACTGATAAGCCTCCGGAGAAACGGAGCTTTCCATCTGTTGGCCGTGACCACGAGAGCTAGGATCAACGATCGCTGTACCTCAACTGCGGCATGAACGCGGCCCGAAGGAGGTCGATAACAGTGCACCGAGTATGTGAAACTAAAAATACTGTAAATGAAATCATAATAGTCTATAAAGCAGGAGACATGTATGATAAGCAAACTACAGTCCACAACAAATAAGCAGTCATGTCAAGTCAGGGACTCACGCACTCACAGTTATCACAATAAACCCGTACGGGGCAAGTACGAAGGCATAGCCGGCTACTAAGACCAGCGATGCCAAAATACCACAAATCGTATCCGAGGTCTTTCTAGACCGCACTACATGATCGAAGGCCGCCACCGCCGCAATATCAATGTCGCGTCTATTCTCGAACTCTCGCAGCTCGCATAGGTCACACGGACCGCGTGAGGTATTCCTCGAATCATGGTCCTGCATCACCGAGGTATACCCGCATCGGGCGCGCCCAACCCTCGGTATCTGCCAGGCTCCGCAACCCGCATAGTCTCAAAAGACCGCATAGTCTCAACAGACCGCATAGGAATCCCGCGTCGGGCTAAACACCGGAATGATCAAATCCTCGAGCTACCGCGCTCGCATAGTCACGAGGACCGCGTAGCCGTAAAGACCGCGTCAGGGTGGCAAGCCCTCGGTATAATAAGTCGAGGGTATGTGATACAATAACGATAACGGGCTTAACGCTTAACAACGTAAGCACAACGAGTGACCACTCACATAATAATCACAAGATACTAACACACGTAGCATCCTAACATGCTTACTTATCAAGTCAACAAGAAAGTATTACAAGGCTATCACAAACCAATACAATCAAGTTATTCACACAAGGTACTTTCTACTAACAAGTTCGGGTACCTATCCCCAAAGTACTTCATACATTAAATCTTTAAAAGATACGTTACTTCCCAAAAAAACCACACAATACCCGTAGTATATGAACATAGAGTGATTATCTTTTTAAAGTAAATCAATTACTTCTCTTTGTAAAATCAAGTAGCAACATTCTTTTCCAATGTTCAAGTTTGCCTAATTTTAGAAAGGTTTCGTAGTTCATAGTCTTATTCATTTAGGAATATAATTCTCCTTTAAACAATCTGAGAAGCCTAAGCTTTATATGTGAGTAGGATATTCTTGTTTATAACAATCTTATTACAGCAGCCATGATCTAGGAAATATCATTTTGTCTCATCTTAGTTTCTATGCAGATGGAAGTTTCTACTGGTTTTAATAATGCTTAATTAGTCAAAACATTTCCTTTTATTAACGCCGCGTTGGTTTGTCGATACACATTCGATTTCCAAATCGGAAACATTCTTAAGCCGTTATACCTAACTTCCCATAAAGCTAGTATAACTCTTAAGTTTTCAAAAACCAAATATTACTTCTTCTTTCAAAATGATTCAAAAATCTTTTGAAATACTTCAAGTTCTTTCTTTATTAACACATAACAAGCCAGTTATAGTTCAAATCAGTTACCTTTTTAAAACCACATGTATTTTCTAACCAACATAAAGCTGTTATAACCAACTTCCCATAAAGCCGTTATAACACTTTATGTTTACACCAATCAAATACATTTAGCACATGTACGTCTACCGTACTACATAGTTCACACATATCATGCTAGAAGAGATAGGAAGAGGTTCACATACCTCGCGACGAGTATCGACTAATAGCAAAACGCTCCAAGTACTTCCAACTGTCGGCTACTCCTTAAGCCACGTAGATCGCACCACACGTAGTACTTCAACCTATAAGGCCACAAGCGCTTATTAACATTAGGTCTCTTCGTAGAACATTCTACGTAAAATTCGGACCTCCCCATGACAGCGTAAATCTCTCCTCTCTATCGAGGCCGCTACCAAGCCAACCAGGGGTTATATATCTAACCCAAACGGTACAATTCTACTCCACGGTACTACTACACAAGTCTCATGTAATACAACCCTATGTAATTACAATTCGAACTCTTCTTTAAATTCGTGCTTAAGTCGCAAGACATCATTGTAAGTATTATTCGTGCTTAAGTCAAAAGACATTGCCGATAACTACGTTCGATTCCATTATATAGTATACTTCAACTATATATTCAAGCAATTATGTAATTTCCAATTACAATAGAGGACAAGATAATTACCTCGATAAGCCCATAATTATCCTAGCTTAAAGTCGATCCTGCAATCGTTTAGCTCAACTCCGAGCGCTCCAACCGCTCTAAACCACCCTTAGAAGTTCTAACCAACTTCTACACAATACTCCAACGGACTATGGAGATTTCCCTAGGGTTTCGGTTTTGTACTGACGGAAGTATAATAGTATTTCGGGCTTTTTGTACAAGTATAACCTTAGAATACTACAAGGTATAGGCTAAGGTAATTTGGGCATTATAACAATACTTTTGAGAGTATTCTACCAAAGAGGGGTATTATACGAAAGCAACTAGGCTAGGGGTACCCACGGCCACACAACTAGGAGGGGTGTACCTCGGCCAAGGCCTCTAGGAGAGGAGGCCTCTTGGCCGAACTCAACACAAAGGGAGGAGAAGGAGAGCTTTCAAGACTTAGGCAAATTTGTGGATGAATAAGTTCATCAAAGGGGTGGGTATTTATAGGCCAAGTGAAAGCCAACCAATGGCCAAGATCAATCCATGTGTTAGGCAAGTGTAGGGCTAGGATTTACCAAACACAAATATCCTACCTACCCTTGACTTTGTCAAGGCAACAAAAACGTGCCTTTGCCTATCCATTTCGTCCAAATGGACGATTGAAGTCCACCAATGAGAGGGTGCCAAGTGGCGCCCTCTTGTTGGTCCAACACGTTTCGTCTCTCGGAAAAATCCGCAAAAATTAGAAAGGACATAGCCGGAAATTCCCCTACGAAGTGTGAAAACGTTTGTAGAAAAACGACTCTAACCGGGTGTTGTGCACAAAATTAAATCGGCCAAGCCTATTTGAAGTTCAAAATTTCCTACGTACGTCCTCGCGTACATACTCTGGAAATACGGGGTATAACACTCACATATATGACATATGTTACTCAATTGTTTTAAAAGAGATTAAGACTATGAGTTATGAAACCTTTCTAAAATAAGTGACTTGAGCATTTGAAAATGAGAAGCTTGAGTAATTGAAACTAGGCAAACTGGAACTTAGGAAAAGAATGTTGTTACTTGATTTTGAAAAGGAATGTGGGTTGGTCATTCTAATACTACGGGTATCGGGTGACTTTATAAAAGTAATGGATCTCTTTTAAAAGAACTTAACGTATGTAGTACTTTGGGGTTAAAAACCCGGACTTTGGCATAAAATGAAAGTACTTTGAGTTGTGTGAAACTTGCCTATGCTTGTTGTTGTGAAACTTGCCTATGCTTGTGATGATAGCCTTTGTTGTGCAAGTGTGGTATTTCTGTGTTACCGCGTCTCTCGATAGAGGGCCGGTCGACTTGTTGAGAACTTACTTGGACGTCGGCGGTGATGGAGAATTCCACGGTATGTTTCCATTTTTGATTCTTGTCTTGTTGTTGATGTCACATGGACATGTCTACACCGAGGTAGAATTCGGCGCGGCCATGCGGTCGGGTTGATTACGATATATTGTTATTGTGGTTACATGGACATGTCTACAGAGGTAGAATTCGGGGCATGTGGCCACGCGGCGGGGTTGATCACCAAGATATTATTGTTGATGTCACATGGACGTGTCTACCGAGGTAGAATTCCGGCATGTGGCCATGGGGCATTGGTATTATTGTTGCATCATGGACATGTACACCGGCTGCAGTCCGGCATGCGCCATGATGCGAACATGATTGATGTTGTGGGCGTGAGACCCATAGTTATATTTGAGTGATGACTTGAGGCGTGAGTCCTCGATCGACATGATCGCTTATGTTGTGAATCGTAGTTTGGTTATCATACATGTCTCTGCTTTATATAGACTAGTATGATTTCATTCTGATATTTTTCTGATTTCACATACTTGGTACCTGTTGTACTGACCTCCTTCGGGGGGGCTGGGTTCATGCCGCAGGTAGAGGTACATCGGTCGTGGATCCTCGCTCTTAGGATCTCAGTTCAGCGTTTTGGGAAGCTCCGTTTCTCCGGAGGCTTATCTTTCGGTATGTGTTCCCTGAGTTATAGGTTCTTGTACATTCAGGGGTATGGCGGGGCCCTGTCCCGTCATAGTTGTTGTAAATCTTAGAGGTGCAGAATCTTGTTGTGGCGGGGTTGTAAAAGGATTAAAATGTTCGTTTTGAAAGAGTTGTATTTATTTATGTTATTGGAAGGTAACCGTTGGGTTGGCCTGTTTTATGTTCATATATCTTGTTTCTTGTTAAAGTTTTATTTTCCGCTGGTTTTCTCTGATGATTGTATCACTAGGGTGCCCGGGATAAGGCACGATACGGGCCGGGCAGTCGTTACAAAAGTGGTATCGAGCGATTAATCCTCGGAAAGTGTCTACGCAGTGTCTAGTAGAGTCTTGATTATCGATGTGTTGTGCACCACATCTATAATCGAGGAGTCAGGACATTTAGGATTGGTTTCCATTCTTCTCATTCCAAGATCGTGCCTTAGAGTCATGTTGTAAGTTGGACCCTCCGACGTATCTCGTTTTTACCGGATTATGCCTCGCGCAGGCAACGAGCCAGAAGGGCAAGGCAGCCGTGGTGCCGCTAGTGAGATACTGAGGAGAGTGCGAGCGCAGTCGGACAGCACTGAGGTTGTGCTTGACGGCGGGTTTTGTGGCGCCGCCAAATCAGCGAGTTTAGCCGCAGCGATGCTGCCGAGACCACGATACTGAGCCTCGGTCCACGATGCAGGCGGAGGAAATGGGTTACAAGGAGATGGCCCGATTCTTTGGCGGTCGTGGCCGATATGAGATAGGTTGGATCTGCGATTCGATTCAGCGGCGCTTTGTGGTGCACCGAGCAGAATAGTTTGAGGCTACGGGACTTTCGAGTTGTAGCCCGCGAGTTTTATGGGTCGAGGCACGAGGATGATCGCGAGAATTCATCCGGCGATTCTGACGGATCATGCGGGTGATCAAGGCTTGAGACCGAGTCTGTGACCTTTGGTTCGCGTCGGCCGCGTGATACCGCGATCGATTGGTTTGATTCATGGGAGCTTTCGGGAGAGCATGCACCTCAGCGATATGGGATGAGTTTTGGGGCTTTCTCACGCACTTCTTGCCTCCGCAGATGAGGAGGCGCAGGCCAGATTTTTGATGCTTAGACGAGGCGGGCGTGCGGTTCGGGAGTACAATGTGAGTTCGACTCATTGGCGTGCGTCCGGCGTTATTAGCTAGTATGGAGGATCGAGTGCACCGATATGTTACTGAGGCTCGATGATTACATGTCGAGGCATGTTCGGAGTAGCTCTTCAGCCGGCATGGACATTGCCGCATGCGAGCTCATGCGGCGGGATGTGAGGCACGGAGAGGTCGACCGGAATGACGAGATCGGCGAGAAGGGCGAACAACGAGTCCTTTGGTGACTTTGGCGGACCGCCTCGAAGATACTAGTTTTGTACCTCCGCCCGGTCAGAGTGGTCCTCCACAACCTTCGAGTATTGGGAGCGGTCGGGGCTCGAGGTTGTGTTTCGAGGAAGTAAGGGTGTTGGCGGATCGGTCACCCCTACATCGGTGTGGTCGATGTGGTAGACCGAATTTCGGGGAGTGTCGTGGTGCGAGGAGCTTGTTATTTTTGCGGCAGCGGGGCCATTTGCGAGGAATCCGACCAAGGGTAGCACGGATGTTACGACTCACCTCTACGGATCGATGGTGGTTCATCGCGCCTACGATTATGCCTGCAGGTGGCCTATGATTAGAGTGGAGCGGTAGCTTCAGGTTTATCCTTAACCCTCTAGAGTTTTGGTATGCTTGTTATGATGGTCTCATTATTATGTGCTATGTACGAATAGCGTTGTGTTAATTGTGAGTTAGAAAACATGCCTAGTTGGGAGGATACGTATGGGGGCATGGTAAGTGTGAACCTTAGACTATGTCACGACTGAGACCTTAGGGGTAAGGTCGTCTTGAGTTAAAGATTTATTTTATGTTTGACCCTTATCATAGTAGTGGTATACGTGGGATTTATTTGTGTGATAAGTCCGTGGGTAGTTTGAGATGGAAGTGGTAGCTTTCATGATGTGAATTAGTAAGATTGTTCCGGATCGGGGAACAAGAGTTTGGCGCGGTTGGGGGTCGGGTTGAGGACCATTTGCGGGTCAACCCGTAACCCGGTTTGGAGTGGGGTCAGTTCTGGGTGGTCCCGCCAGGTGGTAGGGTCACGAGGATGCTAGGCCCAAGTTTGTGTGACCATCGTATGAGTTCGTGGACGCGTTCGACCAGAAGCGGTTCGTAAAGGCCGGGAATGGCCTTAAGGAAGTTTGAGGTTAGTAAGATGACCAAGTTTGGAGGTAGTGACTCCAGAGATTTTCGGGAATGGAAGTAATGACTGAAGTATGGTACGTACTGGGAGAGTTCAAGTGTTCGAGAAGGGCACGACGAGTAAGGAAAGAAGAGGACGTGTGTTATTTCGTGGCCAAGCTGTGGCGTTGGCAACTTGTTAGAGGAACTTTATCGTTGTCCGACTTGAGAAGGAACATTCGGGACGAATGTTTCTAAGGAGGGGAGAATGTTATACCCCATAGTTGCAGGGTATGTATGTGAGGACGTACGTACGAGAGTACGGCAGAAATTTTGAAAAGAAAGAAAGATGTGAGTTTTCGACGGAAAAGTTTCCGGTTATTTGTGAAGAAAAAGGTTCGTTAATGGGAATTGGATTCCCAGATTTGGTATTTGGACTTCTTAGATTATATTAGAATTTTGAGATTTTATTTTCGGAAATGGTCACGTGGGGCCCAGGAGAAATTCTGATTTTGTAGAGCCCACTTTGTTTTGAGATTTTGGCCATTGTGGATATTTTTGAAGACGTTTTATGAGGGCCAATAGGAGGGTGACACGTGTCACCCCGCCTAGGTGGCTTGGCGAAGTTACCCTTGCACAACACGGTTAGAGTCGTTTTTGACGAAGCGTTTTCGTAACTTGCGAAGGAAAATTCCGGCTATGTCGTTTTGTATTTTTGCGGATTTTTCGGCGGGAACATTTTGGGCCAACAAGAGGTGACACTTGTCACCTCAGTGACGCCTTAAGTCGGTTTGGCCTTGGCCGATTGGTGCCTTGTTGTGGCATTGTTTTGTGCAATGTTTTGTGCAATGTTTTGTGGCATGTTTTGTGGAGTAGGGGTTAGGGTGCACTTGGCTTGATCTTGGCCTTACACTTGCCTTACACTTGGAAGGATCTTGGCCCTTGGTTGGCCTTTGGTTTTGCTATAAATACCCCCCTAAGTGTGAAGACTTCATCCATTCCAAAAACTTCCAAGTCTTGAAACCCTCTCCTCCCCCTTTGTGAGCTCTTAGCCGAGCCTCCCCCTCCCCCCGTGTGGCCTTTGGCGAGGGTTCTCCTCCTCCCGCTTTGTGGTGCCTTGGCGTGGGTACCCCACTGCTAGTTGTTTTCGTATAATACCACTCCGTGGTATTGAAATACTTCTCTAGTATTGTTATAATGCCCAAAATACCTTAGCCTTTACCTTGTTGTATTCCAAAAGTTACCTCTATCGTAGAGCAGGAAATACTACCTTTTGTCCTTTTTAGTCTCAAACCGAAACCCTAAGGAAATCTTCATAGTTGGTTGAAGTATTTGAGTAGAAGTTGGGTAGAACTTCTAAGGGTTGTTTGGAGTGGTTTGGAGCGCACGGAGTAGGAGCTAAACCTTGCTCAGGATCGACATTATAACTTGGATAATTATGGGCTTATCGAGGTGAAAGTACTAAGAGTAGCGTATTTTACTCGAGGAGTGGAAAGGGCTAGCAAGGTTGTAGTACTTGGAGCATTTTGCTTATTGTCGATAAATCGTCGCGAGGTATGTGAACCTCTTCCTATCTTTTCTAGCATGATTGTTGTGAACTATGTAGTACGGTGAGCGTACATGTGCTAAGTGATTTGGTTGGTTTAAAACATAGGGTGTTATAATAGCTTTATGGGAAGTTAGTTATAACGACCTTATGTAGGTGAAAATGGTTTACTGATGTTAGAAGTTAAGAGACTTGATCTTATAAGATAAGAGACTTAACTTATTTGTTTTAATGTGGATGTTTGTGTGAAACCTCATTCGTGAGTAATGAGTACTTGGTTTTAAAGGGATAATGTTTCTTGATTTGGAAATCGGAAGGTGTATCGACAGGACCAACTGCGGCGTTAATAAAGGAAAATGTATTGAATAATGATGTGTTGTATTAAAACCGGTAGAAACCTCCATCTGCATAGAAGCTAAGATGAGACAAAATGATATTACATTTTCTAGATCATGGCTGCTGTAATAAGATCGTTATAAACAAGAATAACTACTCACATATATGACATATGTTACTCAATTGTTTTAAAAGAGATTAAGACTATGAGTTATGAAACCTTTCTAAAATAAGTGACTTGAGCATTTGACAATGAGAAGCTTGAGTAATTGAAACTAGGCAAAGCTGGAACTTAGGAAAGAATGTTGTTACTTGATTTTGAAAAGGAATGTGGGTTGGTCATTCTAATACTACGGGTATCGGGTGACTTTATAAAAGTAATGGATCTCTTTTAAAAGAACTTAACGTATGTAGTACTTTGGGGTTAAAACCCGACTTTGGCATAAAATGAAAGTACTTTGAGTTGTGTGAAACTTGCCTATGCTTGTTGTTGTGAAACTTGCCTATGCTTGTTGTTGTGAAACTTGCCTATGCTTGTGATGATAGCCTTTGTTGTGCAAGTGTGGTATTTACGTATTCTGCGTCTCTCGATAGAGGCGGTCGACTTATTGAGAACTTACTTGGGCGTCTTTGGCGGTGATGGAGAATTCCACGGGTATGTTTCCATTTTTGATTCTTGTCTTGTTGTTGATGTCACATGGACATGTCTACAGAGGTAGAATTCGGGGCATGCGGCCGTGCGGTCGGGTTGATTACGATATATTGTTATTGTGGTTACATGGACATGTCTACACCGGTAGAATTCGGGGCATGTGGCCGTGCGGCGGGGTTGATCACCCAAGATATTATTGTTGATGTCACATGGGCGTGTCTACAGAGGTAGAATTCGGCATGTGGCCATGGGGCATTGGTATTATTGTTGCATCATGGACATGTCTACACCGATCACGAGAATTCGAGGGCATGCGGCCATGATCACGAACATGATTGATGTTGTGGGCGTGAGACCCATAGTTATATTTGAGTGATGACTTGAGCGTGAGTCCACATGGACATGTCGCTTTTATGTTGTGAATCGTAGTTTGGTTATCATACATGTCTCTGCTTTATATAGACTAGTATGATTTCATTCTGATATTTTCTGATTTCACATACTTGGTACTGTTATCGACCTCGCCCGAGGCTGCGTTCATCTGCGCGAGTAGAGGTACATCGGTCGTGGATCCTCGCTCTTAGGATCTCGGTTCAGCGTTTTGGGAAGCTCCGTTTCTCCGAGGCTTATCTTTCGGTATGTGTTCCCACGAGTTGTAGGTTCTTGTACATTCGAGGGTATGGCGGGCCTGTCCGTCATAGTTATTGTAAATCTTAGAAGTGCAGAAATCTTGTTGTGGCGGGGTTGTAAAAGGATTAAACTGTTCGTTTTGAAAGAGTTGTATTTATTTATGTTATTGGAAGGTAACCGTTGGGTTGGCCTGTTTTATGTTCATATATCTTGTTTCTTGTTAAAGTTTTATTTTCCGCTGGTTTTCTCTGATGATTGTATCACTAGGGTGCCCGGGATAAGGCACCAGTAACGGGCCCCGGAACGGGCCGTTACAATATCCTCGGCTCCTGGCCATGGCACTGGAGGCTCAGGTATCGTGGCCTCAGTAGAAACTGCTGCCGCTCTAAACTCTGCTGGGGCTAGCGGCGTCATAAAACTCGTCGTCTGAAGTACTATCTCAGGTAATGACCAGGCCTGTGCCCTCGTAACCCTCTGTGCTCTACTCGCATCTCCTTCTGCTGCCTTGCCCATCTGGGCCCTGGTTGCCTTGCGTAGAGGCATAACGGGTACATAAGAATACGCCAGAGGGAGTCCAACTTATAACACAGCTCTAAGGCACGATCTCAGAGTGAGAAGAATGGAAACCAATCCTAAATATCCTGTAGCCTCCTGATTATAGATGTGGTGCACAACACACCGATAATCAAGACTCTACTAGACACGGTCTGTAGACACTTTCCGAGGATTAACTGCTCTGATACCACTTTTGTCACGACCCGACCTCGGGCCCGCGACTGGTGCCTTACCCCGGGCACCCTAGTGATACAACATCAGAGAAAATCAGCGGAAATAAAAACTAAAACATGAGACAAGACATAAAGTATGAAACAGGCTAACCAAAACGGTCACCTTCCTGAATATATACATATATATATATCAAACTGAACAGTTAAATCCTTTTACAAACCCCGCCACACTTGTGATTACTCTGGACCTCTAAGAATGTAACCATAACTATAATGGGACGGGCCGCCATACCACGAATGTACAAGTAACTACACCGAGGGACTATACCAAAGATAAGCCTGCGAGAAATGGAGCTTCCCAAAGCTGATCGTGATCCACATGGCGAGGATCCAACCGATGTACCTCTACTGCGGCGTGACGCGGCCCCAAGGAGGTCACTACAGTACCAAGTATGTGGCCCGAAAATCGTAAATGAAATCATAGTAGTCTATAAAAATAGGAGACATATATGATAACCAAACTACGATTACATAATATGGATCGCGTCAAGTCGGGACTCGCGCTCAAAGTCATCACTCAAATATAACTATGGGTCTCACGCCCACAACATCAATCATGCCCGTGGAATACCTTCCTCACCGCGATCTATGATATAATAACACCAAGAAGTACACATGAACACGAGTCCACGTGTCATAAAAACCGTCTGACGGCAAGTACAAAGGTTAACTACGGATACCAAAGCCGCATCAATCGGCCAAGGCAAGTCGAAAGCCAACTACCGGATACCAAAGTCGTACCAACAAATCTACATAACCATACCACGGCGACCGGGCAAGTCGAAGCCAACTACGGATACCAAGCTGCGCGCGTAGGCGGCGGGCAAATCTGAAGACTAACTACCGGATACCAAGTGGAATCACGAGACTTCGTCCACAAAACTGAGCGGGCAAGTCTGAAGGCTAACTACCATATACCAAGCCAAATCAGCCACGACTTGGGCAAGTACGAGCAACTACGGATACCAAGCGAATCGGTAAAACCTCATGGAGAGCTAGTCCATGGAATAATCCTAATGGAAGCATACGTGGGCCACCCATCGTGTCGGTATGTCCAAAGGAAATAACAAAGTAACAATCAAAGTGGAAGCATACTCGTGGGCCACCCATCGTGTCGATATGTCCATCAATCAACGGATAGCCTCCTCGGCGAGGCGCGGTATGAAATACAACACTTGCACAACAAAGGCTATCACCACAAGCATAGGCAAGTTCAACATACTTTTAGACATTCTTTTTATTACAACAAACCGGTTTTAACCCCAAGGTACTACGTATTTTAACTCTTTTCAAAAGATCTCTTTTACGTAAAAACAACTCGATACTATTATCCGTAGTACCAAACACGTTCATGTTTAAATCAAGTACTTTATACTTTTTAAACCAAGTGGCTTACACTTTTAAAACAACGTCAAGTATACATTTAAAAACCCAAGTAACCAACTCTTTTAAGATTAAGGTATTCCTACCTTTTAAAACCAAGTCACTTATATTTTCTCATCAAGAAAAGTTCGATATTTGAAAATAAGTTACTTATACTTTTAAACTCAAGTTACTTCTTTTTTCCCAAAATCAAGTTACCATTTTAAATCCAATAATAAAACCATTCTTTTATTTCCATAAAGTCGTTATAACTAACTTCCCATAAAGCTATTATAACACTTTATGTTTTAAACCAATTTAAGACAAAACCATGCCTTTCTTTTAAACCAAAACACTTCAAATTCTCAAGTCTCTTTTCTTTTAGAAATCAAGTTCCTTACTTTGGAACTTTAAGAAAATCAAAACTTGATTATAATAATTCTTATTAGAGCAGCCATGATCTAGGAAATGTAATACAATTTTGTCTTATCTTAGCTTCTATGCAGATGGAAGTTTCTACTGGTTTTAATATAATTAATTATTTGTCAATACATTTTCCTTTATTAACGCTGCAGTGGTTGTTCGATACTTTCTCATTTCCGAAATCAGTAAAACATTATTCCTTAAAAGCCAAGTACTCATTACTCACGAATGAGGTTTCACCACTTTTTAACACAATTAAAGTTCTTCACATTTCATATTAAGTCAAGTCTCTTATCTTTTAAAAACTCAACAAACCATTCTTTTACCTACATAAAGTTGTTATAACTAACTTCCCATAAAGCTATTATAACACTTTATGTTTTAAATCAACCAAAATTCGTTTAGCACACGTACGTCTACCGTACTACATAGTTCACAACATCATGCTAGAAAAGATAGGAAGAGGTTCACATACCTCGCGACGATTATCGACAATTAGCAAATAGCTCAAAATCAGAACCTGCTAGCCTTTTCCGCCCTTCCAGTAGAATACGCTACTCGTAGTACTTCAACCTATAAAGGCCACAAAACGTCTATCAACCTCTAGATCTCTTCGTAGAATAATTCTAAGTACAAGGTTCCTTATTCTACGGAAAATTCGGCAGCACCTCTCCCCCCCGCAACCACATAAATCTCCTCCTCCACCAAGGCCCGCTACCAAGCCAACAACTCCAAGGGGGGGTTACACGTCTAACCGGACGTGTACAACACTGCCCCACAATAATACTACAAGTCTACTGTAAATACAGTCCAATGTAAATACAGTTCAATTCTATCAATCTTCTTTCCTCAAATAATATACTCAAGTATAACTACTACAACATGTAATATCCAATTACAATAGGGGGACATAGATCATTACCTCGATAAGCCCAAAATTATCCAAGATTATAAGTCGATCCTGAGCAACGTTTAGCTCCAATTCCTTACGCTCCAACCCGCTCCAAGCAACCCTTAGAAGTTTCTAAACAACTTCTCTTCAAGATCCAACTCCAAAAGTAAAGAACACTTAGGCTCAAACTATGGCAAGTTTCGGCCAAGGCAAGGTTTCTAGGCTAGGGGTGTGAAATCTTTTCCAACTCTTGGTACACAATCTTCCTAACACCCTAAGGAAGAACACTTAAAAGTTTAAGAATTTTTGGACAACATTAGCTCCTAAAATCAGCCCATGGCCGAGAGCTACACTCAAGAGGGAGGGAGTATTTTTGTCTTGGAAATTATCTCAAGAATGGATGAAGAAGTCTTGCAAGCTTAAGGGTCTATTTATAGATAAATAAATGGCCAAGATCAAGGCAAGTGTGGGGGGAGATCTGGGGACATGTGTGTATGGATTTAACCAACCATATGTCCACCACAAAAAACGTCCAAGTGGCTCCTAATTTCGGCCATAGGGCCATATGGGGGTGCCATGTGTCGCCCTCCTACTCGTCCAAAATATTTCATCTTCCGAAAATATCCGGAATGCCAAAAATCCGAAAATAAAGTGGGCCCCACAAAACCGTAAATTTTCCCCGTGGGCCCCACGTGACCAATTCCGGAAATAAAATTCCATAATTCTTAAATATTCCAAAAAGTCCAAATACCAAATCTGGGAATCCAATTCCCTTTAACGAACATTTTTCCTTCACAAAATTCGGAAACTTTTCCGTCGAAAAAAATCACATCTTTCTTCTTTTTATTTTAAATGTCGTAATCTCGTACGTACGTCCCCACATACATACCCTGGAACTACGGGGTGTAACATAGACGTGTAAAATTCCGCCCCACAATTGATATCAAACTAATACAACAACAAGTGTAAATCCGGCAATCTTGGGATACAACAATACCAATTCTTATCCAATTTCCTTTTCAATCCAAGTTGTTAGCATAACATGATATTAAGTCGCAATCGATTATAACTACTATAATCTTCAAGTAATAACATGCGACTATTCTAAATACGACCAAATTGTACTCCAACTTCAAATGACTAATATGTCATTTCGGATTTTAGGCTACAACAATCCATAACACTTATAAAACTTCAACACATATACTTCATGCTAGTAAAATGCAAGGCTAACAACAATACATCATCTTGTAACACTTTAAGAAAACAAGATTGTTACCTCAACGAGTCTTAATCCAACTTCAAATCCAAAGTCACTCCTTAGCACTTAGAGCCTCTTCTTGACACTTCAATCCACCACTTGAGACCCTTAGAATATCACAAACCACTTCCCTTAAATCTTCCAATCAAAACCTAGAAAAGTAACTAGGTTTTCACCTTGCGACTAATATGAAAACGCTAATTTTCCGGGTTCTTTCTATTGAGATACACTTACAACACACTCATGAACCTTGGTTTAAAGTGTGGAGCTTAATGGACAAGAAACAAAAAAAAAAATCCTTTTTGATGTAGTGAACCCGAGAGCTTGCTCTTGGAGTTCTTGAAATTGTTGAAAAATTTGGCTAAGTGTTGAGCTTGTCTTGCTACTAGTACTACTATATAGTCCAATGGAGGGTCAAGATGTGAACAAATGTGAGGCTTGGATGAGTTCCAATTAAATATCAAGACTTGTGGACCCTTTGACTAAGTCAATTTTCTCAAGCTCACAACTTGCAAGACTTGTCATCTTAAGACTATGGTCAATGACCATTTTGGCCATGTCCAATTCGCCCAAGCTCACTTAAGGGGGGGTGACACGTGTCTCCCTCCCATTCGACACAATATTACTTTTTCCGACAATTCCATAATTCCGATAAATTTTTACAAGTCTCTAATCTTAACATTTGGGATTCTCACGTACGTTCTTAAAACCTGTCCTGCAAACACGGGGTGTAACATTCTTCCCCCCTTAGAAACATTCGTCCTCGAATGTTCTTTCGGAGTTCACTTTATCATTTCTCGGCATAATCTCGTACAGCTACACTCAATGAAACCTAATTATGCCACTTACGGCCCTAATACTTTGCACACACATATCCATCTATCATAAGCCCAAAAAGGGATTATATTTTCGTACTTCCAACCCCGTCTAGCATATACATAGTCTCAATATAATTTGTTCATGACACTTAGACATACCACAGCTTTATCATGCATACAAGTCTCTAAAGGGTCAAAGACATACCTGAAATCATATAGGCGGTTCAAAGGACCGCTAAAACTGGGAACTTCCACCACGACCTCTGCCACGGCCTGTCGGTGCATGAACATCCTGCCTAGCTATTGAAGGCGAAGAACCCGCAACTGATCCAGTAGACTGTGTTGTCCCACCAGGACCCCCTCTATAAGGACACTCTCTTAACATATGGCCTAGACGACCACAAGAAAAACAAGCACCCGTACCGGCGCGACATACCCCAGAATGGAACCTACCACACTGGGCGCATTGAGGCAAAGGTGGCCTCGACTGACTGGAACCCCCATCTCCCTGAGACTCTGAAGCTCTAGAGACCTGACCGGCCCCTGCATTCCCGGGGTTGTAAAACCCCCCGCCGGAAAACTGTGGAGGAGCACTCGGTGCTGGCTGCAATGTAGACCTAGTCTGCTGCTGAGGCTGTCCGCCTCGAAAACTGCCCTGAGACCCTGCTGTCCTGGCCCTCTTGGGCTGGCCTGAGTCAATCTGATCCTCCCTCTCTCTATCCTCTATCCCCTGCGCATACGCCTGCATCCTGGCAATATCCATACCTGGCTGAAGGGCCACCCCCAAGCATGCAGTAATCATATGACGGTCTAGCCCCATCACATAACGATGAACTCTATCCGCCATGTCAGCTACAATGGTGTGCGCATACCTGGCCAAGGAGTCAAACTCCAGGTTGTACTCTCTGATAGTCCTCCCATTCTGCCTCAATGACAAGAACCTATCAACACGGGCTCTCCTCATTTCAGGAGGCAAAAAGTGATCAAGAAAGGCCTCCGTGAACTCATCCCAAACTGCTGGACGAGCACCCACACCTCTCGACAGCTCCCAAGACTCAAACCAGTTCAACGCAATATCGCGTAACCGGTAAGAAGCTAACACAACTGACTCTGTCTCCGAGGCCCTAAGCACCTGCATAGTCCGCTGTAATTGCCGAATAAACTCCTGCGGATCCTCCTCAGACCTCGAACCATAGAACTCGGGTGGACTACAACCCAGAAAATCCCGAATCCTCAAACTGTCGGCTCTAGGGTTAGCTACCTGCTCCTGTCGGCGCTGCCCTGCTACTATACTGGTCAATAACCGGATCTGCTCCCCATAGTCTCTATACTCAGCTCACGTGTGGGGTGGAGGCTCGTGCAGGAACCTCTGGAGCTCCGCGCTCTCGACTCTCTAATCTGGCGTGGTGAACTCGCCGACCCGCCTACTACTTCAGGCATAGTATGTGCCTGAGTCCGAGAAACCCTCTGAGTACCGCTAGCAGCTCCTGCTGCTACCTTACCCTTCGGGCCTGGTCGCTTCCGGTGGGCATAATCATTTCATAAGAATAGGTCAGAGAGGATTCAACCTAATAAGACAGCTCTACTGCACGATCTCAGAGAGAGAATAATGGAAACCAATCCTAAATGTCCTGCAGCCTCCTGATTATAGATGTGGTGCATAACATACCGATAATCAATACTCTACTAGACACGGTCTGTAGACACTTCCCGAGGACTAACTGCTCTGATACCACTTTTGTCACGACCAAGCCGGGCGATCGGTGCCCTACAGGCACCCTTACAGTATACATCGGAGATAATCAATAAACATACATGAAACTTATAAATTAAAACAACAGAAGTAAAACAACAGGTTAGCCGATAGGGCTACCTTCCTGGACATATATATACAACCGAAGCAGTTGCCTCCTTTCCTTTACAAACTGACCCACAATATGTGACTACAGACCTCTAAGAGTTTTAACATAACAACTGTGGCGGGACAGGGCCCCGCCATACCCCTGAATATACATGAATCTACAACCTCAGGAAAAACCGTACCAAGAGATAAGCCTCCGGAGCTAATGGAGCATTTTCCCAAAAACTGAACCGAGATCCTAAGAGCAAGGATCACCAACCTGTGTACCTAAAACCTGCGGGCATGAACGCAGCCCCCCGAAGGGGGTCAGTACAACATGTACCGAATATGGAACGAAAATAAGGTACAGTAAACAAAACACATCTGTATAAAAGCATGACAGGGTAAGTATAAAAAGGGTAAATACCTGAACCTACCATGTCATTACCATCTCGTGAACTTAATCGTACCTTATTATCTTTTCCCATTTTTTTTCAATAAAAGTTATAGTCACTTTCTTACGTACATACTTAGGAAAATCATCAAGTTCATTACAATATAACTTACTTACCTTACATAACATAATCCGGCCCTTTATGGAGGGACGCCTATATCGCCTTACCAATTGGACGCGATTGTCACGACGAGACCGGGCGCGATCGTGCCCTACCAGGCACCCTTATGTATACATCAGAGAAAATCAGCGGAACATACATGAAACTTACAAAATAAAACAACAGAAGTAAAACAACAGGTTAGCCGATAGGGCTACCTTCCTGGACATACATATATACAACCGAAGCAGTTGCCTCCTTTCCTTTACAAACTGACCCACAATATGTGACTACAGACCTCTAAGAGTTTTAACATAACAACTGTGGTGGGACAGGGCCGCGCCATACCACTGAATATACATGTATCTACAACCTCAGGGGAAACCGTACCAAGAGATAAGCCTCCGGAGCAAATGGAGCTTTTTCCCAAAACTGAACCGAGATCCTAAGAGCAAGGATCACCAACCTGTGCACCTAATACCTGCGGTCTGTACAACAGGTTCCGAATATGGAATATAAATAAAGTACAAGAAATGTGATCATAATCATAAAAGAATGACAGGCAAGTATAAAAAGTACATACGCATCTCGTAGTGTCATTACCACTTATGAACTTAATCGTACCTTATTATCTTTTCCCATTTTCAATAAAAGTTATAGTCACTTTCTTACGTACATACTTGGAAAAAAATCGTCAAGTTCATTACCATTTAATTTACTTATCTTTCATAACATAATCCGGCCCTTTATGGAGGGACGCATATACTACCCGGCCCAATCTGGGACGCGATCAAATCACACAAAAATCAAAGCGTGCTCGTGGAATCCCCCATCACTGCCAACAGTCATAAGTGTAACATATAACCATGTGACGCGCCCGTGGCATCCTGCCTCACTGTCGGCGTACACATACACAATACATATATATATCTCCTGCCCGTGGAATCCCACATCACTGCCGACAACCGTAGGTGTAACATATAACCATGTGACGCGCCTGGCATCTCACCGCATCGGCGTACATACATACACAACATATATATATATATATATATATATATATATATATATATATATATAACGTGGCCGCATGCCCCGAAATCCCTCATCGTATAATCATGGCCATAACGTGCCCTCTGCATCCCTCATCGTAGGTGCAGGTCTTTATGTGGAGCTAGCCCATGGAGTAATAATATAACATCCCCCCGGAATCCCTCATCGTGGGTACATGTCTTCATGGGGAGCTAGCCCATGGAGTAATAATCGTGCATAGCATGGTCGCATGCCCCGGAATCCCTCATCGTATAAGCATGGCCATGGGTAATAAAACAAATCCGGGAATCTAACCCGCCTCCTGGTCACATGCCCCAGAATCCCACATCGTATAAGCATGTCCAAGGATCAATCATAATGGAAGCATACCCGTGGAATCCCACATCACTGTCGGTACGTCCAAGTAAACTTACAACAAGATAGCCGACCATTCAACTGAGAGTCACGACAACGTAAACATATAATACTTGCACTCAAAGCTATCACAAGCAAACATAGGCAAGTTCATTAAACCTTTAGACTTCCATTTTTATAAAATCATGGCACTTTCGTTTCACACATAAAAATCCGGGAATTTAACCCCAAGTACTACGCACCTCTACTCCTTTAGAAAGACACTTTTTCAAATAAAACTTCCAAGATACTATCAACCGTAGTATCAAGTTATATCTACTTTCAAGACAAGTCACAATACCTTTTTAGAAATACATTTACCGGCTTCTAAATCAAGTGACTTCTTTCTTAAAAACTTTAAGCAATTGATACCCTTAAAACAGTTTGCCCTTCTTTATTTCAAATCATTGCTTTGCTTACATTACTGAAGAAAGCCATTCTTTTAATCTTCCATAAAGTTGTTATAACCAACTTCCCATAAAGCCGTTATAACTCTTTATGTTTTGGACAAATTCATTCCTTTTATAACCAAGAGACTTATATTTTAAAAATACTTCAAGTCTCTTAACTTTTAAGAAAACAAGTTTCTTAACTTTAGAAGTAAAGTCTTTCCAAATCGAATATTCTATACTTGTAAATCAATTCATTTCTTCCTTTAAGAATCAAGTCTCCTAACTTGAAAAATAAAGTCTCTTAACCTTTAAGAATTTGAGATCCATAGCCTTAAAACTTCATATGTAAATTCTTATAAGTTAAGTAACATATACTTTGGTGCGTTGTGAATAAGTTATACTTATTTATAACGATCTTATTTAAGTAGCCATGATCTAGAAAATGTAATACAATTTTGTCTTATCTTAGCTTCTATGCAGATGGAGAATTCTACTGATTTTAACATAATCTGATTGTCATTACATTTCCCTTTATTAACGCTGCAATGGCTTGCTCGATACTTATTCTCATTCGTGCCATAAATTAGCCAAGTCAACTTGTCTCCAAAGTACCTCCTAACGACTCTTACCAACATCCCCCATAAGACTCGATAAGGACTTAGGATAACTTTGACATAAACTTTACATAGAGTAAATCACACACATACCTCTTAACTTCTAAGAGTAGAAGGAAATATGAAATAATACCACATGTATATTCCATACATAGAATCATGTTAAAGGAAGGAAGAGGTTCATATACCTCGCGACGATTATCGACAAGTAGAAAAATGCTCCAAAGTACTTCAACCTTGATAGATATTCCATCCTTCAAGTAGGATACGCTATACTTAGTACTTCAACCTATAATGGCCACAATACGTCCATTAACCTCTTACTTCAAACGTAGAATATTCTAAGTGCTAAGTCACTAAATTCTACGGAAAATCGGACAGCACTTCCTTTGTTTCTACATACTTTTCCACCTTTTTCAAGGCTGAATTCAATAACCAAACACGCCACATTTAAGGCCCAATCAATGCAATTAACAATAGGGGATTGCACGCCTACTAGACGTGTAAAATTCCGCCCCACAAAAGATATCAAACTAATACAAACTACTAGTCCAATTCGGCCACATTGAGTACAATAACACCAATTCTTATCCAATTTCTATTTCAAAACAAGTTGTTAGCATAACATGATATCAAGTCGCAATCGATTATAACCACTATAATCTTCAAGTAATTAACATGCGGCGATTCTAATAAACGACCAAATTGTAATCCAACTTCACAAGGCTTAAATGACATTTCAGATTTAAGGCTACAATCAATCCATAATACTTAAGAAACTTCAACACATATACTTCATGCTAGCAAACATGTGAAGCTAACAACAATATATAATCTTGTAACACTTAAGAGACAAGATTATTACCTCAACGATTTTTAGTCCAACTTCAAATCCAAAGTCGCTCCCTAGAAACTTAGAGCCCCTCCTTGACACACCAATCCACTACTTGAGACCCTTAGAACAACACCAACAAATTTCCTTCAATCTTCCAACCAAAACCTAGAAAGGCAACTAGGTTTTCATCTTGCGACTAATACGAAAACTATCTTTTTCCGGGATTTTTCTATTGAGATACATTTACAATACCCTCATGAACTTTGGTTTAAAGTGTGGAGCTTATTGGACAAGAAACAAAAAAAATTCTTTTCTCCAAGGGGTGAACCCGAGAGCACTATGTGATGTTCTTCCAATTTCTTGAAATATTTTCTAAGTGTTGGACTTAGTCTTGCTACTAGTAGTATTATATAGTAACATGGAGGGTAAAGATGTGAACAAATGGGTGGCTAGGATGAGGTTCTCTTAAATATCAAGCCTTGTGGACCCATTGACCAAGTCAATTTTCTCAAGCTCTACAAGTTGCAAGACTTATCTTCCTAACAAGGGTCAAATGACCCTTGTGCCCATGCTACATTTCGTCCAAGACAAACATAAAGGGGGTGACACGTGTTGCCCTCCCATTCGTCACAATATTCGTTTTCTGACAATTCCATAATTCCGATAAATTTTTACTAGTCTCAAATCTTAACATTTGGAATTCTCACGTACGTTCTTAAAACATGTCTTGTAAATACGGGGTGTAACATTCTTCCCCCCTTAGAAACATTCGTCCTTGAATGTTCTTTCGGAGTTCAGTTTATCATTTCTCGGCATAATCTCATACAACTACACTTAAAGAAACCTAATTATGCCATTTATGGCCCTAATACCTCGCACGCGCATATCCGTCCATCATAAGCCCAAAAGAGATTATCTTTTCGTACTTCCAACTCCTTCTAACATATACATAGTCTCAATATAATCTGTTCATGACACTTAAACATACCACAACTTTATCATGCATACAAGTTTCTAAAGGGCCGAAGACATACCTGAAATCATATAGGCGGTTCAAAGGACCTCTAAAATCGAACTTCCACCACGACCTGTCACGATGCGGTGCATAAACATCTGTCTAGCTATGGAAGGCGAAGAACCCGTGAATCGATCCAAAGATGGATGCGCTATCCCACGGTGCCACCTCTGGTGGACGATCTCTCACGAAATAGCCTCGCGGCCGCAGCATAACAAGTCGTCAAGTAGTACGACACTCCCTAAAATGGAATCTACTCAGTGACCACACCGGGGCAAAGGTGGCTTCCCCTGGCTACTATCCTCGGACATCCGCAACTCAGAGCCTCGAGCCACGACCTGCTCCCGAATATTCCCGGCGACCAAACCTCCGGCCAGAAGACCGGGAAGGAGCACTCTGTGTCGGCTGAAATGTGGACCTACTCTGCTGCTGAGGCTGTCCGCCTCGCGAATTGCCCTGGAACCCTGCTGTCCTGGCCCTCTTGGGCTGGCCTGAGTCTAGCTGACCCTCTCTCTCTCTGTCCTCTATCCCCTGCGCATAAGCCTGCATCCTGGCAATATCCATACCGGGCTGAAGGGCCACTCCCAGGCATGCAGTAATCATATAATGGTCTAGCCCCATCACATAGCGGTGAACTCTGTCCGCCATATCAGCCACAATAGTGTGCGCATACCTGGCCAACGAGTCAAACTCCAGGTTGTATTCCCTGATGGTCCTCCCATTCTGCCTCAATGACAAGAACTTGTCAACACGGGCTCTCCTCATTTCAGGAGGCAAAAAGTGATCAAGAAAGGCCTCCGTGAACTCATCCCAAACTGCTGGACGAGCACCCACACCTCTCGACAGCTCCCAAGATTCAAACCAGTTCAACGCAATATCGCGTAACCGGTAAGAGGCTAACACCACTGACTCTGTCTCCGAGGCCCTAAGCACCTGCATAGTCCGCTGTAGCTGCCGAACGAACACTTGAGGATCATCCTCAGATCTTGAAACATAAATCTCGGGTGGACTACAACCCAGAAAATCCCGAATCCTCAAACTGTCGGCTCTAGGGTTAGCTACCTGCTCCTGTCGGCGCTGCCCTACCACTATGCTAGTCAATAGCCTGATTTGCTCCCCATAATCTCAAAACTCTGCCCCTGGCTGCGGAACTGGAGGCTCGGGTACCGGAACCTCTGGAGCTACTGCCGCTCTCGGCTCCTCTAATACCGCCGGCGTGGCTGAGCTCACCGATCCGCCTACTACTTCAGGCATAGTCTGTGCCCGAGTCCTGGTAACCCTCTGTGTACCACTAGCAGCTCCTGTTGCTGCCTTGCCCTTCTGGGCCCTGGTCTCCTTCAAAGGAGGCATAACTGTTACATAAGAATAGGTCAGAGAGGATTCAACCTACTAGGACAGCTCTACTGCACGATCTCAAAGAGAGAAGAATGGAAACCAATCCTAAATGTCCTGCAGCCTCCTGATTATAGATGTGTAGCACAACACACCGATAATCAAGACTCTACTAGACACGGTCTGTAGACACTTTTCGAGGACTAACTGCTCTGATACCAATTTTGTCATGACCCGACCCCGGACCCGCGACTGGTGCCCTACCTGGGCACCCTTACAGGTATACATCAGAGAAAATCAGCGGAACATACATGAAACTTACAAAATAAAACAACAAAAGTAAAACAACAGGTTAGCCGATAGGGCTACCTTCCTGGACATACATATATACAAGCGGTTGCCTCTCCTTTCCTTTACAAATCGACCCACAATATGTGACTACAGACCTCAAGAGTTTTAACATAACAATCGTGGCGGGACAGGCCCCGCCATACCACCAATATACATGAATCTACAACCTCGGGAAACTGTACCAAGAGATAAGCCTCCGAGCAAATGGAGCTTTTTCCCAAATCAATCGAGATCCTAAGAGCAAGGATCACCAACTCGCGCACCTAATACTGCGGCATGAATGCGGCTCCCGAAGGGGTCGATAACAGTGCAGAATATGGAATAGAAATAAAGTCTGATAAATGCATCATAACTGTGCAAAAGAATGACAGGGGCAAGTATAAAAAAAGTACATACCAGATCCTGCCGTGTCATTACCACTTATGAACTTAATCGTACCTTATTATCTTTTCCCATTTTCAATAAAAGTTATAGTCACTTTCTTACGTACATACTTGGAAAAAAATCGTCAAGTTCATTACCATTTAACTTACTTATCTTTCATAACATAATCCGGCCCTTTATGGAGGGACGCATATACTACCCGGCCCAATCTGGGACGCGATCAAATCACACAAAAATCAAAGCGTGCCCATGGAATCCCCCATCACTGCCGATAGTCATATGTGTAACATATAACCATGTGACGCGCCTGCGGCATCTCGCCTCACCGCACATACACAATACATATATATATCTCCTGCCCGTGGAATCCCACATCACTGCCGACAGTCGTAGGTGTAACATATAACCATGTGACGCCGCCCGTGGCATCCTGCCTCACTGCTGGCGTACACATATACAACACACACATATATATATACATATACAACGTGGCCGCATGCCCCGGAATCCCTCATCGTATAAGCATGGCCATAACGTGCCCTCGGAATCCCTCATCGTAGGTGCAGGTCTTCATGGGGAGCTATCCCATGGAGTAATAATATAACATGCCCCCGGAATCCCTCATCGTGGGTACATGTCTTCATGGGGAGCTAGCCCATGGAGTAATAATCGTGCATAGCATGGTTGCATGCCCCGGAATCCCTCATCGTATAAGCATGGCCATGGGTAATAAAACAAATTCGGGAATCTAATCCGCCTCCTGGTCACATGCCCCGGAATCCCACATCGTATAAGCATGTCCAAGGATCAATCATAATGGAAGCATACCCGTGGAATCCCACATCACCGCTTCGACGCCCAAGTAAACTTACAACAAGACAGCCGGCCCTCCAACTGAGAGTCACGACAACGTAAACATATAATACTTGCACTCAAAGCTATCAGAAGCAAACATAGGCAAGTTCATTAAAACTTTAGACTTCCATTTTTATAAACTCATGGCACTTTCGTTTCACACATAAAAATCCGGGAATTTAACCCCAAGTACTACGCACCTCTACTCCTTTAGAAAGACTCTTTTTCAAATAAAACTTCCAAGATACTATCAACCGTAGTATCAAGTCATATCTACTTTCAAGACAAGTCACAATACCTTTTTAGAAATACATTTACCGGCTTCTAAATCAAGTGACTTCTTTCTTAAAAACTTTTAGCAATTGGTACCCTTAAAACAGTTTGCCCTTCTTTATTTCAAATCATTTCTTTGCTTACATTACTGAAGAAAGCCATTCTTTTAATCTTCCATAAAGTTGTTATAACCAACTTCCCATAAAGCCGTTATAACTCTTTATGTTTTGGACAAATTCATTCCTTTTATAACCAAGAGACTTATATTTTCAAAATACTTCAAGTCTCTTAACTTTTAAGAAAACAAATTTCTTAACTTTAGAAGTCAAGTCTTTCCAAATCGAGTATTCTATACTTGTAAATCAATTCATTTCTTCCTTTAAGAATCAAGTCTCCTAACTTGAAAAATAAAGTCTCTTAACCTTTAAGAATTTGAGATCCATAGCCTTAAAACTTCATACGTAAATTCTTATAAGTTAAGTAACATATACTTTGGTGCGTTGTGAATAAGTTATACTTATTTATAACGATCTTATTCAAGTAGCCATGATCTAGAAAATGTAATACAATTTTGTCTTATCTTAGCTTCTATGCAGATGGAGAATTCTACTCATTTTAACATAATTTGATTGTCATTACATTTCCCTTTATTAACGCTGCAATGGCTTGCTCGATACTTATTCTCATTCGTGCCATAAATTAGCCAAGTCAACTTGGCTCCAAAGTACCTTCTAACGACTCTTACCAACATCCCCCATAAGACTCGGTAAGGACTTAGGATAACTTTGACATAAACTTTACATAGAGTAAATCACACACATACCTCTTAACTTCTAAGAGTAGAAGGAAATATGAAATAATACCACATGTATATTCCATACATAGAATCATGCCCAAGGAAGGAAGAGGTTCACATACCTCGCGACGATTATCGACAAGTAGCAAAATGCTCCAAAGTACTTCAACCTTGATAGATATTCCATCCTTCAAGTAGGATACGCTATACTTAGTACTTCAACCTATAATGGCCACAATACGTCCATTAACCTCTTACTTCAAACGTAGAATATTCTAAGTGCCAAGTCACTAAATTCTACGGAAAATAGGACAGCACTTCCTCTGTTTCTACATACTTTTCCACCTTTTTCAAGGCCGAATTCAATAACCAAACACGCCACATTTAAGGCCCAATCCAAGCAATTAACAATAGGGGATTACACGCCTACTAGACGTGTAAAATTCCGCCCCAAAAAAGATATCAAACTAATACAAACTACTAGTCCAATTCGGCCACATTGAGTACAATAACACCAATTCTTATCCAATTTCTATTTCAATCCAAGTTGTTAGCATAACATGATATCAAGTCGCAATCGATTATAACCACTATAATCTTCAAGTAATTAACATGCGACGATTCTAATAAACGACCAAATTGTAATCCAACTTCACAAGGCTTAAATGACATTTCGGATTTAAGGCTACAATCAATCCATAATACTTAAGAAACTTCAACACATATACTTCATGCTAGCAAACATGTAAAGCTAACAACAATATATAATCTTGTAACACTTAAGACACAAGATTATTACCTCAACGATTCTTAGTCCAACTTCAAATCCAAAGTCGCTCCCTAGAAACTTAGAGCCCCTCCTTGACACACCAATCCGCTACTTGATACCCTTAGAACAACACCAACAAATTTCCTTCAATCTTCCAACCAAAACCTAGAAAGGCAACTAGGTTTTCATCTTGCGACTAATACGAAAACTATTTTTTTCCGGGATTTTTCTATTGAGATACACTTACAATACCCTCATGAACCTTGGTTTAAAGTGTGGAGCTTATTGGACAAGAAACAAAAAAATTTCTTTTCTCCAAGGGGTGAACCCGAGAGCACTATGTGATGTTCTTCCAATTTCTTGAAATTTTTTCTAAGTGTTGGACTTAGTCTTGCTACTAGTAGTATTATATAGTACCATGGAGGGTCAAGATGTGAACAAATGGGTGGCTAGGATGAGGTTCTCTTAAATATCAAGCCTTGTGGACCCATTGACCAAGTCAATTTTCTCAAGCTCTACAAGTTGCAAGATTTGTCTTCCTAACAAGGGTCAAATGACCCTTGTGCCCATGCTACATTTCGTCCAAGACAAACATAAGGGGGGGTGACACGTGTCGCCCTCCCATTCGTCACAATATTCGTTTTCCGACAATTCCATAATTCCGATAAATTTTTACTAGTCTCAAATCTTAATATTTGGAATTCTCACGTACGTTCTTTAAACATGTCTTGTAAATACGGGGTGTAACAGAGATAAAGTCACATAGTCTGCCCATAAAGGTATACTGCCCGGCCCAATCTGGGACGCGGTAAGGTCACATAGTCTTCCCATAAAGGTATACTGCCCGGCCCAATCTGGGACGCGGTAAGGTCACATAGTCTGCCCATAAAGGTATACTGCCTGGCCCAATCTAGGATGCGGTAAAGTCATATAAAATCCGGGAATTTAACCCAACGTACTACGCACCTCTACTCATTTAGAAAGACTCTTTTTCAAATAAAACTTCCAAGATACTAACAACCGTAGTATCAAGTCATATCTACCTTTCAAGACAAGTCACAATACCTTTTTAGAAATACATTTACCGGCTACTAAATCAAGTGACTTCTTTCTTAAAAACCTTAAGCAATTGGTACCTTTAAAACAATTTGCCCTTCTTTATTTCAAATCATTTCTTTGCTTACATTACTGAAGAAACCCATTCTTTTAATCTTCCATAAAGTTGTTATAACCAACTTCCCATAAAGCCGTTATAACTCTTTATGTCTTAGATAAATTCATTCCTTTTATAACGAAGAGGCTTATACTTTCAAATCAAATCACATAGCTTTCAAAATACTTCAAGTCTCTTAACTTTTAAGAAAACAAGTTTCTTAACTTTAGAAATCAAGTCTTTCCAAATCGAGTATTCTATACTTGTAAATCAATTCATTTCTTCCTTTAAGAATCAAGTCTCATAACTTGAAAAATAAAGTCTCTTAACTTTTAAGAATTTGAGATCCATATCCTTAAAACTTCATACGTAAATTCTTATAAGTTAAGTAACATATACTTTGGTGCGTTGTGAATAAGTTATACTTATTTATAACGATCTTATTCAAGTAGCCATGATCTAGAAAATGTAATACAATTTTGTCTCATCTTAGTTTCTATGCAGATGGAGAATTCTACTCATTTTAATATAATCAATTGTCATTACATTTTCCTTTATTAACGCTACAATGGCTTGTTCGATACTTATTCTCATTTGTGCCGAAAAATTTGCCAAGTCAACTTGGCTCCAAATACCTCCTAACGACTCTTACCAACATCCCCCATAAGACTTGGTAAGAACTTAGGATAACCTAGACATAACCTTTACATAGAGTAAATCACATACATACCTCTTAACTTCTAAGAGTAGAAGGGAACATGAAATATTACTACATGTATATTCCATACATAGAATCATGCCAAAAGAAGGAAGAGGTTCACATACCTCGCGACGATTATCGACAAGTAGCAAAATGCTCCAAAGTACTTCCACCTTGATAGATGTTCCATCCTTCAAGTAGAATAGGCTATACTTAGTACTTCAATCTATAATGTCCATAATACGTCCATTAACTTCTTACTTCAAACGTAGAATATTCTAGGTGCTAAGTCACTAAATTCTACGGAAAATCGGACAGCACTTCCTTTGTTTCTACATACTTTGCCACCTTTTTCAAGGACGAATTCAATAACCAAACACGCCACATTTAAGGCCCAACAATGCAATTAACAATAGGGGATTACACGTCTACTAGACGTGTAAAATTCCGCCCCACAATTGATATCAAACTAATACAACAACAAGTGTAAATCCGGCAATCTTGGGATACAACAATACCAATTCTTATCCAATTTTCTTTTCAATCCAAGTTGTTAGCATAACATGATATTAAGTCGCAATCGATTATAACTACTATAATCTTCAAGTAAGTAACATGCGACTATTCTAAATACGACCAAATTGTACTCCAACTTCAAATGGCTAATATGTCATTTCGGATTTTAGGCTACAACAATCCATAACACTTATAAAACTTCAACACATATACTTCATGCTAGTAAAATGCAAGGCTAAAAACAATACATAATCTTGTAACACTTTAAGAAAACAAGATTGTTACCTCAACGAGTCTTAATCCAACTTCAAATCCAAAGTCACTCCTTAGCACTTAGAGCCTCTTCTTGACACTTCAATCCACCACTTGAGACCCTTAGAATATCACAAACCACTTCCCTTAAATCTTCCAATCAAAACCTAGAAAAGTAACTATATTTTCACCTTGCGACTAATACGAAAATGCTAATTTTCCGGGATCTTTCTATTGAGATACACTTACAATACACTCATGAACCTTGGTTTAAAGTGTGGAGCTTAATGGACAAGAAACAAAAAAAAATTCCTTTTTGATGTAGTGAACCCGAGAGCTTGCTCTTGGAGTTCTTCAAATTCTTGAAAAATTTGGCTAAGTGTTAAGCTTGTCTTGCTAATATAATAGTCCAATGGAGGGTCAAGATGTGAACAAATGCGAGGCTTGGATGAGTTCCAATTAAATATCAAGACTTGTGGACCCTTTGACTAAGTCAATTTTCTCAAGCTCACAACTTGCAAGACTAGTCATCTTAAGACTATGGTCAATGACCATTTTGGCCATGTCCAATTCGCCCAAGCTCACTTAAGAGGGGGTGACACGTGTCGCCCTCCCATTCGACAAATCCATAATTCCGATAAATTTTTACAAGTCTCTAATCTTAACATTTGGGATTCTCACGTACGTTCTTAAAACATGTCCTGCAAACACGGGGTGTAACAGAAGTGCTGCCCAATTTTTCGTAGAATTAGAGGGCCATTATTTGGTATAAGTCCTACACTTGATAGCTTGTAGTTGATAGAAGTGCTATTGTCATTTTAGGTTGAAGTACTACGTGTAGCACATTCTACTTGGCTTGTGGAATAGCCAATAAGGTTGAAGTACATTGGAGCGTAATGCTACTTGTCATTTGGGTTAGTCTCCAACGAGGTATGTGAACTTCTTCCTTCCTTTGACATGATTATTTGGTAAGTCTATGTGACTAAATTTTAGTGAGTCTATGTGACTTGATTTGGTAAGTCTATGCGACTTAATTCATTTGAAGTAAGTAAGTCAATTTTGGAAATATATGAGTCTTGATTATGAAAGTATGAGTGGCTTAGTCAAAATTGTATAAGTTACGTGAAGTACTTTAAAGTTAAGAGATTTGATTTAAAGTTATGAGACTTGATTTCTTTACAAGTTATGAGACTTTATTTTTCAAGATATGGGACTTGATTTCTAAAGTTAAGAGATTTGATTTAAAGTTATGAGACTTGATTTCTTTACAAGTTATGAGACTTTATTTTTCAAGATATGGGACTTGATTTCTAAAGTTAAGAGATTTGATTTAAAGTTATGAGACTTGATTTCTTTACAAGTTATGAGACTTTATTTTTCAAGATATGGGACTTGATTTCTAAAGTTAAGAGATTTGATTTAAATTTATGAGACTTGATTTCTTTACAAGTTATGAGACTTTATTTTTCAAGATATGGGACTTGATTTCTAAAGTTAAGAGATTTGATTTAAAGTTATGAGACTTGATTTCTTTACAAGTTATGAGACTTTATTTTTCAAGATATGGGACTTTATTTTTCAAGATATGGGTTACTTGATTTACTTCTAAATTTAAGAGGCTTGATTTCGAAAGAGTACGTCACTTGAGTTTTAAAAGTATACGTTTATTGATTTAAAGAGAAGGAGTTTTATGATTCTTTTTAAGTATGTATGTACGTAGTATTTTTGGGTTTAGTTTCCCTAATGTTGCAAGAATAAAAGTGCCTTAAGTTCTCTAAAATGAAAGGTTGTTATAATAGCTTTATGGGAAGTTGTTATAACGACTTAAGAAGAAGTGAAAAGATGGTTTAAAAATATTATGTAAGGAAAATCACACCGAGCCTACAAATAGGACGGATTATGTTATGAGATACACCGAGCCTACAAATAAGTCGGATTATGTTATGAGATACACCGAGCCTACACATAGGTCGGATTACGCCATATTACCCCGAGCCTACACATAGGCCGGTGTCACGACCCGAACCCGGGCCCGTGACTGGTGCCTTACCCCGGGCACCCTAGTGATACAACATCAGAGAAAATCAGCGGAAATAAAAACATGAACATGAATTTAGAGACAAAATAAATAAACAGGCCAACCAAAACAGTTGCCTTCATCATATATACATAAATACCCGAACAATTATCCTTTTTACAAACCCCGCCACAACAAAGGTTCTGCACTCTAAGATTTACACAACAACTATGACGGGACAGGGCCCCGCCATACCCCTGAATGTACACGGACCTACAGACTCAGGGTAACATACCAAAGATAAGCCTCCGAAGGAACGGAGCTTCCCAACACGCTGAAAGGTGATCCTAAAAGCGGGGATCGACAGCCGATGTACCTCTACCTGCGGCATGAACGCAGCCCCCCGAAGGAGGTCGATAACAGTACCAAGTATGTGAAATCAGAAATATCAGAATCAAATCATAATAGTCTATAAAAGCAGGAGACAGGTATGATAACCAAACTACAGTACATACACATAACAGTTATATCAATTCAGGGTCTCACGCCCACAACATCAATCCTGCCCGTGGAGTACCTTCCTCACTGCCGGCAGTCTATGATATGATAACAACAAGATAGAAATCCAAATGGGAGCATACCCGTGCGCTACGCATCGTGTCAGTATGTCCAAAGGGAACAAATAAGACAACATTCCAAATGGAAGCATACCCGTGCGCTACGCATCGTGTCGATGAGTCCAAAGGGAAACAATAAGACAAAGATTCCAAATGGAAGCATACCCGCGCTACGCATCGTGTCGTGATGTCCAAAGGGAAACAATAAGACAACAAGGCGGTAATCAAAGTGGAAGCATACCCGCGCGCCACGATCGTGTCGAGATGTCCAAAGTGATTTAACAAAAGTAACACTATCAACAGAACGCACTGCGGAATTTCTCCGCCACCGCCGCACGCCCAAGTAAGTTCTCAACAAGTCAACCGACCTCCATCGAGACGCGGTTGTTATACCGTATTTCCGCAGTATGCACGCGGGACGTACGTACGAAATTTGAGCCTTAAGTTAGGCATAGGACCGAAATTTGGGCACAAGTGCCGATTAGAGTCGTTTTTCGACGAAACGTTTCCACAGCTTTCGTAGGGAAAATTCCGGCTATGTCATTTATAATTTTTGCGGATTTTTCCGAGAGACGAAACATTTTGGACCAACGGGAGGGTGACATGTGTCACCCTCACATTGGAAGCAAGTGGGGTGGCTTGGACGATTGGGCGTCCAAGAGGGACGGTTGGCCTTGGCCGATTGGTCCCTTGATTTGTGCCTTGCTTTGTGGCTTGTTTTGTGGCTTGTTTTGTGGAGTGTTTTGTGGAGTAGGGTTAGGGTGCACTTGGCTTGATCTTGGCCATTGGTTGGCTTTTGGTTTTGCTATAAATACCCCCCTTGGCTTGAAGACTTCATTCATCCAAATATGTTCCAAGTCTTGCTATCCTTCCCCTCTCCTCTTGTTTGACTCTCGTCCAAGAGCCCCCCCTCCCTAGTAAAGGCCCTTGTGGCCGAGAGCCTCCTCCCCTTTGTGGTGCTAGCGTGGGTACCCCCCCAGAGCCTAGTTGTTTTCGTATAATACACCCCCCCTCTTGGTAGAAATACTTCTCCAAGTATTGTTATAATGCCCAAAATACCTTAGCCTTTACCTTGTTGTATTCCAAAAGTTACCTCCATACGTAGAGCCCGGAAATACTACCTTTTGTCCTTTTAGTCGCAAACCGAAACCCTAAGGAAATCTTCATTATTGGTTGAAGTATTTAAGTAGAAGTTGGTTAGAACTTCTAAGGGTTGTTTGGAGCGGATTGGAGCGCACGGAGTAGGAGCTAAACCTTGCTCAGGATCGACATTATAACTTGGATAATTTTGGGCTTATCGAGGTAAATATCTTGACCTTCTATTGTAATTGGAAATTATATGTTGTAGGAATATATAGTTAAAGTATACTATATATAGAATTGAACATAGTTGTGCGGCAATGTCTTTTGACTTAAGCCTGAATTTAAAGAAGAGAACTGAACTGTAATTACATAGGACTGTATTACAGTAGACTTGTGTAGCATTACTGTATAGTAGAATTGTACACGTCCGGTTAGACGTGTTAACCCCCCCCCCTGGTTGGCTTGATAGCCGGCCTCGATAAAGGAGGAGATTTACGCTGGGGGGAGGTGCTGCCGAATTTTCTGTAGAATATGGAACGATGAGATCTAGATGTTAATAAGTGCCTTGTGGCCTTATAGGTTGAAGTACTACGTGTGGTGCAATCTACGTGGCTTAAGGAGTAGCCGACGGTTTGAAGTACTTGGAGCGTTTTGCTATTAGTCGATACTCGTCGCGAGGTATGTGAACCTCTTCCTATCTGTTCTAGCATGATATGTGTATAACTATGTAGTACGGTAGACGTACATGTGTTTAATGTATTTGATTGGTTTGAAACATAAAGTGTTATAACGGCTTTATGGGTAGTTGGTTATAACAGCTTTATGTAGGTAAGAAAATGCTTTGTGGTTTCAAAGGGTAGCTGATTTGACTTATAACGGATTTGATGTGTAGTAATAAAGAACTTGAAGTGTTTCAAAAAGACCTTTTTGAAAGGAGAGTAATACTTGGCTTTGAAAACATAAGAGTTGTACTAGCTTTTTGGGAAGTTAGGTATAACGTCTTAAGAGTGATAAAAATAATGTTTTACTGATTTCGGAAATCAGAATGAGTATCGACAAACCACTGCAGCGTTAATAAAGGAAAATGTATTGAATAATGAAGTATGGTATTAAAACCAATAGAAACCTCCATCTGCATAGAAGCTAAGATAAGACAAAATGATATTACATTTCCTAGATCATGGCTGCTTAATAAGATTAATTATAAACAAGAATAACCTACTCACATATAAGACATAGGTTTCTCAAAACGTTTAAAGGAGAATTATGTTTTAAAGGATTTAAAACTATGAACTACGAAACCTTTTCTAAAATGAGAAACTTGAGCTTTTGAAATTAGGCAAACTTGAACGTTTGGAAAATAAGGTTGTTACTTGATTTTACAAAGGAAAGCATTTTTGGTTTACTTAACAATGTTAGTCACTCTATTTTTATACTACGGGTATCGGGTGACCTTCGTAAAAGAAATGGATCTTTAAAAGGAATTTAACGTACGTAATACTTTAGGGTTAAAATCCGGACTTTGACATAAAATGAAAGTACCTTGAGTTGTGTGTAACTTGCTTATGCTTGTTGTTATGAAACTTGACCATGTTACGTGTGATAGCCTTGTTGTGCAAGTACTGTGTTCTACTCGACTACCGGTTCATCCGGGAATGTATTTCACTTGATTACCGGTTCATCCGGGAATGTATTTCACTTGATTACGGCTCATCCGGAATGTATTTCACTTGATTCTTGGTTCATCCGAATGTATTTCACTTGATTACCGGCTCATCCGAATGTATTTCACTTGATTACCGGTTCATCCGAATGTATTTCACTCGACTACGGTTCATCCGAATGTATTCCACTCGACTCTAGGTTCATGGGATGGACCGGAAATGTATTCCACACGTTTCTATATTAGGTCCATAAGATGGGCCGAGACCTGTTTTACGTATCACATGATTTGTACCTAGACTGCCGGCAGTGAGGAAGGAGTTCCACGGGCATGAGGGATGACTTTGAGGGCGTGAGTCCCTGACTTGACATGACTGTTTTATGTTGTGAATCGTAGTTTGGTTATCATACATGTCTCTGCTTTATATAGACTATTATGATTGCATTCTGATTTTCTGATTTCACATACTTGGTACTGTTATCTTGACCTCCTTCGGGGCCGCGTTCATCCGCAGTAAAGGTATATCGATCCGATCCGCTTATAGGATCACATTTCAGCGTGTTGGGAAGCTCCGTTCCTTGGAGGCTTATCTTTTGGTATGTTACCCGAGTCCGTAGAGCCTTATACATTCGGGGTATGGCGGGGCCTGTCGTCATAGCGTTGTAAATCTTAGAGTGCATGCTTTGTTGTAGGCGGGGTTTGTAAAAGGATGATTGTTCGGTATTTATGTACATATGATGAAGGCAACTGCTTTGGTTGCTTTGTTTATTTATCCTTTCTCTTAATTCATGTTCATGTTTTTATTTCCGCTGATTTTCTCGATGTTGTATCACTAGGGTGCCCGGTAAGGCACGATCACGGGCCGGTTCGGTCGTGACAAAAGTGGTATCGAGCGATTAGTCCTCGGAAAGTGTCTGCACCGTGTCTAGTAGAGTCTTGATTATCGGTGTGTTGTGCACCACATCTATAATCGTGAGGCTGCAGGACATTTAGGATTGGTTTCCATTCTTCTCATTACGAGATCGTGCCTTAGAAGTGTGTGATAAATTGGACCCTCGACGTATTCCTTTCCTTTACGATTATGCCTCGCGTAAAACCCAGCCGGATGGGCAAGGCGATCGAGGCATTAGCGAGATGCGAGGAGAATGCGAGCGCAGCCCTGGTCGATACACGAGCAGTGCCCGGCGGGTTTCGCAACGCCGCCAAGACCAGCGAGTTTAGAGCGCAGCGGTGGCTGCGAGACTCTGATACTGAGCCTCGGTCCCCACACTGAGCCGATGAGATAGGTACAAGGAGATGGCGATTCTTGGCGAGTCGTGGCAGATATGAGATAGGCTGGATCAGCGATTCCGGCCCAGTAGCACCCGTATTTCACCCCCGAGCAGACAGTTTGAGGCTACGTGACTTTCTGAGTTGTAGCCCTCCAGTGTTCTATGGATCGAGCCGAGGCGACCTCGTGAGTTTATCCGACAGCCTACACGATCATGAGAGTGATCAGAGCCTCAGAGGCAGAGTCGGTGGTATTGGGTTCGCATCAGCTGCGTGATACTGCAGTTGACTGGTTTGATTCGTGGGAGTTGTCCCGGGAAGAGCATGCACTTCCAGCAGTTTGGGACGAGTTCTCGAGGGCATTTCTTGCACATTTCTTGCCTCCACAGATGAGGAGGGCTCGGGCCGACAGATTTTTGACGTTGAGGCAGGACGGGCGGACGGTTAGAGAGTACAATGTGGAGTTCGACTCATTAGCTCGGTATGTTCCCGCTGTGGTAGCTGATATGGAGGACAGAGTACACCGCTACGTCACCGGGCTGGACGATTACTTGGCAGAGGCTTGTACGGGTGTAGCTCTTCAGCCGGGCATGGACATTGCCCGCATGCAAGCTCATGCACTAGGATGTGAGGCACGGAGAGGTCGACGGAATGACCGAGATCGGCGAAGAGGCGAGCAGCAGGTCCTTTGGTAACTTTCGAGGCGGACCGCCGCCAGCGATCTAGTTATGTACCTCCGCCAAGATGCAGTGGTCCTCCCGCCTTGGGACGTTCAGGGTATTCGGGAGCTGGTCAGAGCTCCAGGGCTTCTGGTTCACAGGTATACGTGAGTGCTAGCCAGCCGGATTCATGTCCCCCTCAGTGTGCACGATGTGGCAAACATCATCCCGGGGAATGTCGTCTTTTTACTGGTGCTTGTTTCACCTGCGGCCGTCAGGGCCATGTGACGAGAGACTGTGCTTATAGGAGAGGTACCGGCAGCTTGGCGCAGCCTACCGGATCAGTGGCAGGTTCATCGCCTTCTACAGTTATGCGCCCTGCAGGGCAGACTTACGATTAGAGTGGAGCGGTGGCTTCAGGTATATCCTTAACCCTCTAGAGGCTTGTATGTTTTGATGTTATGTTAATGTGTTAAGTGTTATGTTCGGATAGCTTTGTGCTGAAATGTGATTTAGGAACCTGGTTGGGGAAAAGGGTAAGCACAAGGTGAGGAAATGATGAACCTTAGAATATTACAGTTGAGACCTTAGATGTAAGGCCGTCTTGAGTACAAGATTTTGCGAGTGATCCTTGTCAGAGTGCATTTTATGCCTAGAAGGTATTGTGTGATAAGTCCCTGGGTTGGGTAAATGGAAGTGGTATCTTTCATGATGTGATTTAGCAAGATTGTTCCGTGTCGAGGAGCAAGAGTTGGCGCGACAGTGGGTATGGTTGGGGCCATGTTGCGGGCCAACCCGCAGTCTGTTTCGAGGTGGGGTCAGCTCTGGGTGGTCCCGCCAGGTGGTAGGGTCACGAGGGTGCTAGGCCCAAGTTTAGTTGACCATCGTATAAGTTCGTGGGTGTGTTCGACCAGAAGAAGATCGTGAAGGCCGGGAATGGCCTTAAGGAAGATTGAGGCTAGTAAGATAACCAAGTTGGAGGTGGTGACTCCCAGGGCTGGAAAACAGAAACGTTGACTGAAGTATGGTACGTACTGGGAGAGTTCAAGTGTTCAAGAAGGGCACGACGAGTAAGGAAGGAAGAGAACGTGTGTTATTTCGTGGCCAGGCTGTGGCGTTGGCAACTTGTTAAAGGAACTTCATCGATATCCGTTTTGAGAATGAACATTCGGGACGAATGTTTCTAAGGAGGGGAGAATGTTATACCCCGTATTTCCAGAGTATATACGTGTGGACGTACGTACGAAATTTGAGCCTTAAGTTAGGCATAGGACCGAAATTTGGGCACAAGTGCCGATTAGAGTCGTTTTTCGACGAAACGTTTCCACAGCTTTCGTAGGGAAAATTCCGGCTATGTCATTTATAATTTTTGCGGATTTTTCCGAGAGACGAAACATTTTGGACCAACGGGAGGGTGACATGTGTCACCCTCACATTGGAAGCAAGTGGGGTGGCTTGGACGATTGGGCGTCCAAGAGGGACGGTTGGCCTTGGCCGATTGGTCCCTTGATTTGTGCCTTGCTTTGTGGCTTGTTTTGTGGCTTGTTTTGTGGAGTGTTTTGTGGAGTAGGGTTAGGGTGCACTTGGCTTGATCTTGGCCATTGGTTGGCTTTTGGTTTTGCTATAAATACCCCCCCTTGGCTTGAAGACTTCATTCATCCAAATATGTTCCAAGTCTTGCTATCCTTCCCCTCTCCTCTTGTTTGACTCTCGTCCAAGAGCCCTCCCTAGTAAAGGCCCTTGTGGCGAGCCTCCCCTCTTTGTGGTGCTAGCCGTGGTACCCCTAGCCTAGTTGTTTTCTTATAATACACCCCCCCTCTTGGTAGAAATACTTCTCCCAGTATTGTTATAATGCCCAAAATACCTTAGCCTTTACCTTGTTGTATTCCAAAAGTTACCTCCATACGTAGAGCCCGGAAATACTACCTTTTGTCCTTTTAGTCGCAAACCGAAACCCTAAGGAAATCTTCATTATTGGTTGAAGTATTTAAGTAGAAGTTGGTTAGAACTTCTAAGGGTTGTTTGGAGCGGATTGGGCGCCGCAGTAGGAGCTAAACCTTGCTCAGGATCGACATTATAACTTGGATAATTTTGGGCTTATCGAGGTAAATATCTTGACCTTCTATTGTAATTGGAAATTACATGTTGTAGGAATATATAGTTAAAGTATACTATATATAGAATTGAACATAGTTGTGCGGCAATGTCTTTTGACTTAAGCCTGAATTTAAAGAAAGAATCGTAATTACATAGGTGTATTACAGTAGACTTGTGTAGCATTACTGTATAGTAGAATTGTACACGTCCGGTTAGACGTGTTAACCCCCCCCCCCCCCGGGTTGGCGTGATAGCCGGCCGCGATAAAGGAGGGGATTTACGCTGCCATTGCGGGAGAATCTTCTGCAATTTTTACGTAGAATATGGAACGATGAGATCTAGATGTTAATAAGTGCCTTGTGGCCTTATAGGTTGAAGTACTACGTGTGGTGCAATCTACGTGGCTTAAGGAGTAGCCGACGGTTTGAAGTACTTGGAGCGTTTTGCTATTAGTCGATACTCGTCGCGAGGTATGTGAACCTCTTCCTATCTGTTCTAGCATGATATGTGTATAACTATGTAGTACGGTAGACGTACATGTGTTTAATGTATTTGATTGGTTTGAAACATAAAGTGTTATAACGGCTTTATGGGTAGTTGGTTATAACAGCTTTATGTAGGTAAGAAAATGCTTTGTGGTTTCAAAGGGTAGCTGATTTGACTTATAACGGATTTGATGTGTAGTAATAAAGAACTTGAAGTGTTTCAAAAAGACCTTTTTGAAAGGAGAGTAATACTTGGCTTTGAAAACATAAGAGTTGTACTAGCTTTTTGGGAAGTTAGGTATAACGTCTTAAGAGTGATAAAAATAATGTTTTACTGATTTCGGAAATCAGAATGAGTATCGACAAACCACTGCAGCGTTAATAAAGGAAAATGTATTGAATAATGAAGTATGGTATTAAAACCAATAGAAACCTCCATCTGCATAGAAGCTAAGATAAGACAAAATGATCTTACATTTCCTAGATCATGGCTGCTTAATAAGATTAATTATAAACAAGAATAACCTACTCACATATAAGACATAGGTTTCTCAAAACGTTTAAAGGAGAATTATGTTTTAAAGGATTTAAAACTATGAACTACGAAACCTTTTCTAAAATGAGAAACTTGAGCTTTTGAAATTAGGCAAACTTGAACGTTTGGAAAATAAGGTTGTTACTTGATTTTACAAAGGAAAGCATTTTTGGTTTACTTTACAATGTTAGTAACTATATTTTTATACTACTTGTATCGGGTGACCTTCGTAAAAGAAATGGATCTTTAAAAGGAATTTAACGTACGTAATACTTTAGGGTTAAAATCCGGACTTTGACATAAAATGAAAGTACCTTGAGTTGTGTGTAACTTGCTTATGCTTGTTGTTATGAAACTTGACCATGTTACGTGTGATAGCCTTGTTGTGCAAGTACTGTGTTCTACTCGACTACCGGTTCATCCGGGAATGTATTTCACTTGATTACCGGTTCATCCGGGAATGTATTTCACTTGATTACCGGTTCATCCGGGAATGTATTTCACTTGATTACCGGTTCATCCGGGAATGTATTTCACTTGATTACGGTTCATCCGAATGTATTTCACTTGATTATCGGTTCATCCGAATGTATTTCACTCGACTACGGTTCATCCGAATGTATTCCACTCGACTAGGTTCACGGGATGGACCGGAAAGGTATTCCACACGTTTCTATATTAGGTCCATAAGATGGGACGAGACCTGTTTTACGTATCACATGATTTGTACCTAGACTGCCGGCAGTGAGGAAGGAGTTCCACGGGCATGAGGGATGACTTTGAGGCGTGAGTCACGACTTGACATGATCGCTTTTATGTTGTGAATCGTAGTTTGGTTATCATACATGTCTCCGCTTTATATAGACTATTATGATTGCATTTACGATATTTCTGATTTCACATACTTGGTACTGTTGTCTTGACCTCCTTCGGGCTGCGTTCATGCCGCGTAAACGCATCGATCGCCGATCCCCGCTTATAGGATCACATTTCAGCGTGTTGGAAGCTCCGTTCCTTCGAGGCTTATCTTTTGGTATGTTACCACAGTGCAGAGATTCTTATACATTCGTGGTATGGCGGGCCTGTCCGTCATAGCCGTTGTAAATCTTAGAGTGCAGAGCCTTTGTTGTGGGCAGGGTTTGTAAAAAGGATGATTGTTCGGGTATTTATGTACATATGATGAAGGCAACTGTTTTGGTTGGCCTGTTTATTTATCCTTTCTCTTAATTCATGTTCATGTTTTTATTTCCGCTGATTTTCTCTGATGTTGTATCACTAGGGTGCCCGGGGTAAGGCACCAGTCACGGGCCCGGGTTCGGGTCGTGACAGCGGTAGTATAGAAACACAATCTTTGCACAACAAAGGCTATCACAACAAGCATAGGCAAGTTTCACAACAACAAGCATAGGCAAATTTCACATCAACAAGCATAGGCAAGTTATACACAACTCAAAGTACTTTCATTTTATGCCAAAGTCCGGGTTTTAACCCTAAAGTACTACGTACGTTAAATTCCTTTTAAAGAGATCAAATCCTTTTCTAAAAGTCACCCGGTACCCGTAGTATAAAAAATAGAGTGACTTATATTTTTTAAGTAGACCAAAACAACTTCCATACTTTCCTTTTTAAAAACCAAATTAAGGCAACACCATGCCTTCTTTTTTTGACCAAAACACTTTTCTTTTTAAAGTCAAGTTACCACATTAAAACCAATGATAAAACCTTTCTTTTGTTTTCATAAGGTCGTTATAACCAACTTCCCATAAAGTTGTTATACACCTTATGTTTTAAACCATTTTAAGACAACACAATGCCTTTCTTTTTCCTAAAGTTCCAGTTTGCCTAATTTCAAATACACAAGTCTCTTTTTTGAAAAGTTCATAGTTCAATGTCTTAATCTCTTTTAAAACAATTGAGTAACATATGCCTTAGGCGAGTAGGTTATCCTTGTTCATAATCAATCTTCTTAGCAGCCATGATCTAGAAATGTAATATCATTTTGTCTCATCTTAGCTTCTATGCAGATAGAGGTTTCTCCGGTTTTAATAATACTTAATTATTCAATACATTTCCCTTTATTAACGCCGCAGTGGTTTGTCGATACACATTCGATTTCGAAATCAAGAAACATTATTCCTTCCAAAAACCAAGTACTCATTACTCACGAATGAGGTTTCACACAAACATCCATATTAAGTCAAGTCTCTTATCTTTTAAGAATAAGTCTCTTAACTTCTAAACCATTAAACCATTCTTTTTATCTCTCTTAAGGCGTTACACCTAACTTCTCATAAAGCTGGTATAACTTTTATGTTTTCAAACCAAGTATACACTTCTTTCAAAAAGGTTTCTTAATCTTTTAGAATACTTCAAGGTTCTTTTACATCAAGTCGGTTATAAGTCAAATCAGTTATCTTTTAAAAACCACAAAGCATTTCTCATTTACATAGAGCTGTTATAACCAACTTCCCATAAAGCCGTTATAACACTTTATGTTTAAAGACAATCAAATACATTTAACACATGTACGTCTACCGTACTACATAGTTATACACATATCATGCTAGAACAGATAGGAAGAGGTTCACATACCTCGCGACGAGTATCGACTAATAGCAAACGCTCCAAGTACCTCAAAACCGCTACACTCTCACCAAGCGGATCACTCCACGTAGTACTACAACCTATAGAGGCCACAAAGCGCCTATTAATATCTTTAGATCTCAATGTAGAATATTCTACGTAAAATTCGCGACACCTCCCCACATGACAGCGTAAATCTCTCCTCTATCGAGGCTACCAAGCCAACCGTGGGGTTAACACGTCTAACCGGGCGTGTACAATTCTACTACACAGGAATGCTACACAAGTCTACTGTAATACAGTCCTATGTAATTACAGTTCAGTTCTCTTCTTAAAATTCAGGCTTAAGTCGCAAGACATTGCCGTAAGTATTATTCAGCTTAAGTCAAAAGACATTGCCGCAACTAAGTTCAGTTCTATATATAGTATACTTAACTATATACTCCTACAACATGTAATTTCCAATTACAACAGAAGGTCATGAGTGTTTACCTCGATAAGCCCAAAATTATCCAAGTTATATGTCGATCCTGAGCAAGGTTTAGCTCTACTCAGTGCGCTCAGACCAGCTCCAACCAACCCTTAGAAGTTCTAACCAACTTCTACTTATAACTTCAACTACGGGTGAAGATTTACTTAGGGTTTCGTTTTTGTGACTGAGGGAAGTATAATAGTATTTTCTGGGCTTTTGTATAAGTGTAACTTTGGGAATACTACAAGGTATTTGGGCCAAGGTATTTGGGCATTATAACAATACTAGGAGAGTATTTCTATACCACAAAAGGGGGGTATTATACGAAAACAACTAGGCTAGGGGGGGGGGTACCCCACGGCTAGAACACTACAAAGGGGAGGGGGGGAGCTTTCGGCCAAGGGCCTTTCTCAAAGGGGGAGGGTTTGGACGATTTTAACTCACAAAGGGGGAGAGATTTCAAGACTTGGAAAATGATTTTTGGATGAAGAAAGTTCATCAACTAAGGGGGTATTTATAGGTCAAGCAAAGGCCAACCAATGGCCAAGATCAAGCCAAGTGTTAGGCAAGTGTAGGGCTAGGATTAAGCCATGTGCACCTTATCCATCTACCACACAACTTGCACAAAATATCCTACCAACTCCCCTTGACCCTTTCGTCCAATCCGCCCAAAAACGTGCTCCAATTAGAGGGTGACAAGTGTCGCCCTCTCGTTGGTCCAAAATGTTTCGTCTCTCGGAAAAATCCGCAAAAATTTTAAATGACATAGCCGGAATTTTCCCTACGAAAGCTGTGGAAACGTTTCGTCGAAAAACGACTCCTTTTGGTAGTTATGCACAAATTCGAACCTATGCCTACTTTAAGGCTCAAATTGTATACGTACGCCCTCACGTACATACTCTGGAAATACGGGGTATAACATTCTCCCCTCCTTAGAAACATTCGTCCCGAATGTTCCTTCTCGAAACAGATAACGAAGAAGTTCCTTCTAACAAGTTGTCAACGCCACACCTGGCCACGTAATAACACACGTTCTCTTCCCTCCTTACTCGTCGTGCCCTTTTTGAACACTTGAACTCTTCTAGTATACGTACCACACTTCAGTCATCGCTTCAGTTCCCAACACTTTGGAGTCACAACCTCCAAACTTGGTCATCTTACTAGCTTCACTCTCCCTTAAGGCCATTCCCGGCCTTCACGATCCGCTTCTGGTCGAACATATCCACGAACTCATACGATGGTTATCTAATCATGGGCCTAGCGCCCTCGTGACCCTACCACCTGGCGGGACCACCCAGAGCTGACCCCACTTTGAAACCGGCCGCGGGTTGGCCCTCAACATGGCCCCAACCCGACCCACTTACGCATCACGCTCTTGTTCCCCGATCCGGAACAATCTTACCTCTACAGGTCATGAAAGCTACCACTTCCATTTTTACACTACCCAAGGAAATTTCCCCACAATTACTCTACGTATGATTATACATTCTGACAAAGATCACCCGCAAGATCTTGTACTCAAGACGGCCTTACATCTAAGGTCTCAACTGTAATATTCTAAGGTTCATCATTTCTCACCCCCAGGCTTACCCTTTTTCACTAACCAGGTTTCTAAATCACATTTTAGCACAAAGCTATCCGAACATAACACTAAACACATCATCACAACATCAATACATACAAAACTCTAGAGGGTTAAGGATATACCTGAAAATAGGCGATTCAGAGGACCGCTAAAACTGGGAACTTCCACCGCGACCTCTACCGTGGCCCGCCGGTGTATGAACATCCTGCCTGACTATGGGAGGTGAAGAACCCGCCCGATCCCGTGATGCTGTGCTATCCTACCAGCGCTACCACCTGGTGGACAATTTCTCCCAAAATGGCCTGGCCGCATGTAAAACAAACTCGGGACTAGCACGACACTCCCACCGTGGAGTCTACCACAGCCAGTCACGAGGTAGGGGGCTTGGTGGCTAACACCCTGCTCTCTCGAAAATCAACCCTTGGAGCCCCGACCTGCTCACGAATACTCGATGCTCAAGATTGTGGAGGACCACTCAGATCGGGCGAGGCGCATAACTAGTCTCGCTGAGGTGGTCCGCCTCGAAAGTCACCAAAGGACCTCTGTTCGCCCTCTTCACGACCTTGGTTATTTCGCCGATTTCTCCGCTCCTCACCTCAAGTGCATAAGCTGCATGCGGGCAATGTCCATGCCCGGTGAAGAGCTACACCGAACAACTCTCGCTAGGTAATCATCGAGCCACGTAACATATCGGTGAACTAGATCCTCCATACTAGCTACTAATGCGGGACGTCTGGGCCAATGAGTCGAACTCCACATTGTACTCTGAACCGCACGCGCTCACGCAACACCAAAAATCTGTCTGCCCGAGCCCTCCTCATCTGTGGAGGTAAGAAATGTGCAAGAAAGGCCTCTGAGAACTCGTCCCATAAAGCTGGAAGTGCATGCTCTCCCCGGGACAGCTCCCACGAATCAAACCAGTCGACTGCGGTATCACGCAGCCGATGCGAACCTAGGACCACCGACTCGGTCTCCGATGCCTTGATCACTCTCATGATCCGCTGCAACTGCCGGATGAACTCCTGCGGATCATCCTCAGGCCTCGACCCATAAAACTCTGGCGGGTTACACCTCAGAAAATCCCGTAATCTCAAACTGTCTGCTCGGGGGTGAACTACGGGTGCTACTGGGGCTGGAACTGCTGCATCCAGTCTATCCTCAAGTCTGGCCACAACCCTGGCCATTAACTGGGCCATCTCCTTGTAACCCATCTCCTCTGCCCCAGCCTGTAGGACTGGAGGCTCAGGTACTGCGGTCTCTGTAGAGACTGCCGCTGCTCTACTCGTATCTCCCTCTGCTGCCTTGCCCTTCTGGGCCCGGGTTGCCTTGCGCGGAGGCATAACTGGTAAAAACGAGATACGTCAGAGGGGTCCAACTTACAACACAGCTCTAAGGCACGATCTCAGAATGAGAAGAATGGAAACCAATCCTAAATGTCCTATAGCCTCCTGATTATAGATGTGGTGCACAACACACCGATAATCAAGACTCTACTAGACACGGTCTGTAGACACTTTCCGAGGACTAACTGCTCTGATACCACTTTTGTCACGACCCGAACCCGGGCCCGTGACTGGTGCCTTACCCCGGGCACCCTAGTGATACAACATCAGAGAAAATCAGCGGAAATTGTTATACCCCGTATTTCCAGAGTATGTACGTGAGGGCGTACGTATACAATTTGAGCCTTAAAGTAGGCATAGATTCGAAATTTGTACACAACACCCGGTTAGAGTCGTTTTTCGACGAAACGTTTCCACAGCTTTCGTAGGGAAAATTCCGGCTATGTCATTTATAATTTTTGCGGATTTTTCCGAGAGATGTAACATTTTGGACCAACGGGAGGGTGACATGTGTCACCCTCACATTGGAAGAGGTTGGACGGCAATTGGCCATTCTTGGCACGTTTTTTGTTGCCCAATTTTGGTCAAGGGTTAGGTAGGATATTTTTGTGTAGATGGATAAGGTTGCACATGGCTTAATCTTGGCCTTACACTTGCCTTGCACTTGGCACCATCTTGGCCATTGGTTGGCCTTCACTTGACCTATAAATACCCCCTTAGTTGATGAACTTTCTTCATCCAAAAATTGAGCAATCTACCTAAGTCTCAAAATACTCCCTCCCTCTTGTAGTTCTCGTCCAAAGCCTCTCCCCCTCCCCCTCCTAGTGGCCTTTGGCCGAGAGTTTCCCCCTCCCCCTTTGTAGTGGTTAGCCGTGGGGTACCCCCCCCCTAGCCTAGTTGTCTCGTATAAATACCCCTTGTAGTGGTATAGAAATACTCTCCTAGTATTGTTATAATGTCCAAATACCTTGGCCCAAATACCTTGTAGTATTCCCAAGGTTACACTTATACTAGCCCAGAAAATACCATTATACTTTCCCTCAGTCGCTAAAACGAAACCCTAAGTAAATCTTCACCCGTAGTTGAAGTTATAAGTAGAAGTTGGTTAGAACTTCTAAGGGTTGTTTGGAGCGGATTGGAGCACTCGGAGTAGGAGCTAAACCTTGCTCAGGATCGACATATAAACTCGGATAATTTTGGGCTTATCGAGGTAAACATTCTTGACCTTCTGTTGTAATTGGAAATTACATGTTGTAGGAGTATATAGTTAAAGTATACTATATATAGAATTGAACATAGGTAATGCGGCAATGTCTTTGACTTAAGCTGAATAATACTTACGGCCATGTATTTCGAGTTAAGCATGAATTTAAATAAGAGAATCAGTAATTACATAGATTCAGATGAGACTTGGGTAGTATTCTGTGAGTAAAATTGTACACGTCCGGTTAGACGTGCAAACCCCCCCCCCCTGGTTGGCTTGGTAGCCGGCCTCGGTAAAGGAGGAGATTAACGCATTTGTGCGGGGAAAATCTTGCCAATTTTCTGTAGAATATGGAACGATGTTAATAAGCGCCTTGTGGCCTTATAGGTTGAAGTACTACGTGTGGTGCGATCTACGTGGCTTAAGGAGTAGCCGACGGTTTGAAGTACTTGGAGCGTTTTGCTATTAGTCGGCACTCGTCGCGAGGTATGTGAACCTCTTCCTATCTCTTCTAGCATGATATGTGTGAACTATGTAGTACGGTAGACGTACATGTGTTAACTGTGTTTGATTGTTCTTAAAACATAAAGTGTTATAACGGCTTTATGGGAAGTTGGTTATAACAGCTTTATGTAGGTAAGAAAATACTTTGCGGTCTTAAAAGGTAACTGATGTGAATTATAACTGGCTAGTTATAATAAAGAACTTGATGTATTTCAAAAGATTTATAAATCGTTTTGAAGGGAGAGTAACACTTGGTTTTAAAGGTTTTAAAAAGAGTTATACTAGCTTTATGGGGAGTTAGGTATAATGTCTTAAGAGAGGTAAAGAAAATGGTTTACTGATGTTAGAAGTTAAGAGACTTGATCTTATAAGATAAGAGACTTAACTTATTTGTTTAATGTGAATGTTTGTGTGAAACCTCATTCGTGAGTAATGAGTACTTGGTTTTATTTAAAGGGATAATGTTTCTTGATTTGGAAATCGAATGTGTATCGACAGCACCACCGCGGCGTAATAAAGGAAAATGTATTGAATAATGATGTATCGTATTAAAACCAAGAGAAACCTCCATCCGCATGAAGCTAAGATGAGACAAAATGATATTACATATCCTAGATCATGGTGCTTAATAAGATCGATTATAAACAAGAATAACCTACTCACATATAAGGCATATGTTTCTCAAATCATTAAAGGAGAATTATGTTTTAAAGGATTAAAACTATGAACTACGAGACCTTTTCTAAAAATGAGAAACTTGAGCATTTGAAATTAGGCAAACTTGAGCGTTTGGAAAATAAGGTTGTTACTTGATTTTTACAAAGGAAAGCATTTTTGTTTACTTAACAATGTTCGTCACTCTATTTTTATACTACGGACATCGGGTGACTTTTATAAAGGAATGGATCTCTTTAAAAGGAATTTAACGTCGTAGTACTTTAGGTTAAAACCCGACTTTGGCATAAAATGAAAGTAACTTGAGTTGTGTAACTTGCCTATGCTTGTGTTGTGTAACTTGCCTATACTGGTTGTTGTGTAACTTGCCTATGCTTGTGTTGTGTAACTTGCCTATGCTTGTTGTTGCGTAACTTGCTTATGCTTGTGGTGATAGCCTTGGTTGTGCAAGAATTGTTATTTTTTTTATTGACTATCTCTCAATGAGGTTTCTTCGTTCGCCTTGGTCCCTGGTGGTCGGCTCTCGTACTTGCCCCGTCTCATGACTGATTCGGCCTTGGTACGCGGTAGTCAGCCCTCGCACTTGCCCCGTTCAGTGTAGTGACGAAGTCTCGTGATACGGCCTTGGTCCCTGGTGGTCAGCCCTCGTACTTGCCCGGCCGACTACGTGGCCGGCCTTGGTATCCGATGAGTCGGCTCGCACTTGCGTATCGGCCGTGTTTTGGTTGCATTATATTATTGGTACGGTCGGATCTGGTAGTTATACTTGTCCTATACGGTTTTTATGACACAGGTGGGACCTGGTGTTCATGTATACTCCTTGGTATTGTCATATCATAAACTGCCGGCAGTGAGGAAGAAACTCCACGGGCACGAGTGATAATTTGGAGGGCGTGAGTCCCTGACTCGATGTAACTAGTTATATGTTATGTCGTAGCTTGGTCATCATACATGTCTCCGCTTTATATAGACTATTATGATTTCATTTACTGATTTTCTGATTTCACATACTTGGTACTGTTATCGACCTCGCCGGAAGTGCGTTCACGCCGCAGTAGAAGTACATTGGTGTCGATCCCGCTCTTAGGATCACCTTCAGCGCATTGGGAAGCTCCGTTCCTTGGAGGCTTATCTTTTGGTATGTGTTCCACAGTTGTAGGTTCTTGTACATTCGTGGTATGGCGGGGCCTGTCGTCATAGTTGTTGTAAATCTTAGAGTGCAGCCTTTGTGTGGGCGGGGTTTTGTAAAAGGATTAAAGCTCGTTTTGAAAGAGTTGTTTATATATATTTTATTGGAAGGTAACCGTTTGGTTGGCTTTGTTTTATTATCTTGTCTCATGTTCATGTTTAAGTTTTTATTTCCATTGGTTTTCTACGATGTTGTATCACTAGGGTGCCCGGGGTAAGGCACCAGTCACGGGCCGGTTCGGGTCGTGACAAAAGTGGTATCAGAGCAGTTAGTCCTCGGAAAGTGTCTACAGATCGTGTCTAGTAGAGTCTTGATTATCGATGTGTTGTGCACCACATCTATAATCAGGAGGTCGCAGGACATTTAGGATTGGTTTCCATTCTTCTCATTCCGAGATCGTGCCTTAGAGTCGTGTGATAAGATCGACCCTCGACGTGCCGTTTTACGCTTATGCCTCGCGTAAGGTAACCGGGCCCGGAAGGCAAAGCGGCGAGGAGTCTGCGAGTAGAGCGTGGCGAGACCACGATACTGAGCCTCCGATCCGCGATGCAGGCGAGGAGATGAGTTACAAAGTGGGCCCGATTAATGGCGGGTTGTGGCGAACTTGAGGATAAGTGGGCCAGCGGCGGTTCGAGCACCGATGGTTCACCCTAGATCGGATAGTTCGAGGCTACGGATTTTTACGAGTTGTAGGCCGCGAGTTTTATGGGTCGAGGCACGAGGATGATCGCAGGAGTTCATCCGAAGCGATTCTGGATCGTGAGTGATCAAGGCATCGGAGACCGAGTCGGTGGTCTAGGTTCGCATCACCGCGTGATACCGCATGATCGGTTTGATTCGTGGGAGCTGTCCCGGGGAGAGCATTCACTTCCAGCTTTATGGGACGAGTTCTCAGAGGCCTTTCTTGCACATTTCTTGCCTCCACTGATGAGGAGGGCTCGGGCAGACAGATTTTTGGTGTTACGATAGAACGGGCGTCTGATTCGGAGTACAATGTGAGTTCGACTCATTGGCGTCGTCCAGCGTTGGTAGCTAGTATGGAGGATCGAGTGCACCGATTTGTTCTGAGGCTCGATGATCACCTGGCGAGAGTTGTTCGTGTAGCTCTTCACGGCATGGACATTGCCGCATGCAGCTTATGCCGGATGTGAGGAGGATAAATCGACGGAATGACTGAGTCGGCAGAAGAGGCGTAACAGCAGGTCCTTTGGTGACTTCGAGGCGGACCGCCTCGGAAGCGAGCGATTATGCGCCTCCACCAGATCTGAGTGGTCCTCCACGCCGGGACGCCGAGATATTCGTGAGGCGGTCGTGGCTCCTGTGTTTCAGATTTTCGCGAAGCGGGAATGCTCACGGATGAGTGCCCTTGTCTCGGTGTGGCGCTGTGGAAAGCTTCATAAAGGAGAGTGTCGTACTAACTCGGGGATTGTTATTTTGCGCCAACAGGCCATCGGCAAGAAGCTGTCCGACCGAGTAGCACTGGCGAGATAGCATGGACTACTAAGCGATTGCGGGTTCTTCACCTTCCATATGAGCAGATGTTCGTACCGTGAGCCCCTGAGGTCGCGGTGGAAGTTCCCGATTTTAGCGGTCCTTTGAACCGCCTATTTTCGTGTATATCCTTAACCCTTTAAAGATTTGTATGCATGATATGCCGACCTTATTATTGTGTGCTACGTTCGGATAAGCGTTATGATGGTTATGAGTTAGAAAGCTTGGCTAGTTGAAAGGATTTGTATGGGGCATGGAAAGTGTGAACTTTAGAATATTTCATGTTGAGACCTTAGATGTAAGGTCGTCTTGAGTACCAGTTTTGCAAGTGATCCTTGTTAATACATTTTATGCCTAGAATGTGTTGTGTGATAATTTCTTGAGTAGTGTTAAATGGAAGTGGTAGCTTTCATGACTGTTGAGGTAAGATTGTTCCGGTCGGGAACAAGAGCGTGATGCGTTAGTGGATCGGGTTGGGGCCATGTTGAGGGCCAACCGCGGCGGTTTCAAAGTGGGGTCGATTAGGTGGTCGCCCGGTGGTAGGTCACGAGGTGCTAGGCGTGTTTAGATGACCATCGTATGAGTTCGTGGGTATGTTCGACCAGAATCGGTTCGTGAAGGCCGGGAATGGCCTTAGTAAAGAAGTGAAGCTAGTACGATGACCCAGTTTGGAGGTAGTGGCTCGAGGTTGGAAACGAGCGTTGACTAAAGTGTGAATACGTATACTAGAAGAGTTCAAGTGTGCGAGAAATACGACGAGTAAGGGTAAAGCGAGCATGTATTGCGAGCATAGATATGATCATTTCTTGTGACGGGAGAAGGTGCGAAGGATGTATATTTTAGACCTCAGGAATCGCATGCAGTCCGGTACCATTTGTTGGGTCGCCGGAGTGACACTAGAACCTCGCGGCAAGGTGACAAAAGTTTGTGATGTTAGAGGTGTTTCCTCGTGGACTTGGATGTAAGTATTTACGCGGGTGTTTCGTGGCCAGTTGTGGCGTTGGCAACTTTTTAGAAGAACTCTATCGTTATCTGTCTCGAGAAGGAACATTCGGGACGAATGTTTCTAAGGAGGGGAGAATGTTATACCCTGTATTTCCAGTATATGCGTGAGGCGTGCATACAATTTGAGCCTTAAAGTAGGCATAGATTCGAAATTTGTACACAACACGGTTAGAGTCGTTTTTTTCGAAAACGTTTCCACGACTTTCGTAGGAAAATTCCGGCTATGTCATTTATAATTTTTGCGGATTTTTTAGAGGCGTAACATTTTGGACCAACGGGAGGGTGACATGTGTCACCTCACATCGGAAGAGGTTGGGCGACAATTGGCCATTCTTGCACGTTTTGTTGCCCAATTTTGGTCAAGGGTTAGGTAGGATATTTTTGTGTAGATGGATAAGGTTGCACATGGCTTAATCTTGGCCTTACACTTGCCTTGCACTTGGCACCATCTTGGCCATTGGTTGGCCTTCACTTGACCTATAAATACCCCTTAGTTGATGAACTTTCTTCATCCAAAAATTGAGCAATCTACCTAAGTCTCAAAATACTCCTCCCTCTTGTAGTTCTCGTCCAAAGCCTCTCCCCCTCCTAGTGGCCTTTGGCCGAGAGTTTCCCCCTCCCCCTTTGTAGTGGTTAGCCGTGGGGTACCCCCCCCCTAGCCTAGTTGTCTCGTATAAATACCCCTTGTAGTGGTATAGAAATACTCTCCTAGTATTGTTATAATGTCCAAATACCTTGGCCCAAATACCTTGTAGTATTCCCAAGGTTACACTTATACTAGCCCAGAAAATACCATTATACTTTCCCTCAGTCGCTAAAACGAAACCCTAAGTAAATCTTCACCCGTAGTTGAAGTTATAAGTAGAAGTTGGTTAGAACTTCTAAGGGTTGTTTGGAGCGGATTGGAGCACTCGGAGTAGGAGCTAAACCTTGCTCAGGATCGACATATAAACTCGGATAATTTTGGGCTTATCGAGGTAAACATTCTTGACCTTCTGTTGTAATTGGAAATTACATGTTGTAGGAGTATATAGTTAAAGTATACTATATATAGAATTGAACATAGCTGTGCGGCAATGTCTTTTGACTTAAGCCTGAATAATACTTACGGCAATGTCTTGCGACTTAAGCCTGAATTTAAATAAGAGAACTGAACTGTAATTACATAGATGTATTACATGAGACTTGTAGTATTCGTGAGTAAAATTGTACACGTCAGGTTAGGCGTGCAAACCCCCGGTTGGCTTGGTAGCGGCCTCGGTAAAAGGAGATTAACGCCGTTGCGGGGAGGTCTTTGAATTTTCGTAGAATATGCAACGATGTTAATAACCGCCGTGTGGCCTTATAGGTTGAAGTACTACGGGAGGTGCGATCGACGTGGCTTAAGGAGTAGCCCACGGATTGAAGAACTTGGGCGTTTTGCTATTAGTCGGCACTCGTCGCGAGGTATGTGAACCTCTTCCTATCTCTTCTAGCATGATATGTGTGAACTATGTAGTATGCGGTAGACGTACGTGTTAATCGTGTTTGATTGTTCTTAACATAAAGTGTTATAACGGCTTTATGGGAAGTTGGTTATAATGACTTTATGTAGGTAAGAAAATACTTTGTGGTCTTAAAAGGTAATCGATGTGAATTATAAGCGGCTAGTTATAATAAAGAACTTGATGTATTTCAAAAGATTTATAAATCGTTTTGAAGGAGAGTAACACTTGGTTTTAAAGGTTTTAAAAAGAGTTATACTAGCTTTATGGGAGTTAGGTATAATGTCTTAAGAGAGGTAAAGAAAATGGTTTCTTGATGTTAGAAGTTAAGAGACTTGATCTTATAAGATAAGAGACTTAACTTATTTGTTTAATGTGAATGTTTGTGTGAAACCTCATTCGTGAGTAATGAGTACTTGGTTTTATTTAAAGGGATAATGTTTCTTGATTTGGAAATCGAATGTGTATCGACAGCACCACTTCAAGTAATAAAGGAAAATGTATTGAATAATGATGTATCGTATTAAAACCCAGTAGAAACCTCCATCCGCATGAAGCTAAGATGAGACAAAATGATATTACATATCCTAGATCATGGTCGCTTAATAAGATCGATTATAAACAAGAATAACCTACTCACATATAAGGCATATGTTTCTCAAATCATTAAAGGAGAATTATGTTTTAAAGGATTAAAACTATGAACTACGACCTTTTCTAAAAATGAGAAACTTGAGCATTTGAAATTAGGCAAACTTGAACGTTTGGAAAATAAGGTTGTTACTTGATTTTTACAAAGGAAAGCATTTTTGTTTACTTAACAATATTCGTCACTCTATTTTTATACTACGGACATCGGGTGACTTTTATAAAAGGAATGGATCTCTTTAAAAGGAATTTAACGTCGTAGTACTTTAGGGTTAAAACCCGACTTTGGCATAAAATGAAAGTAACTTGAGTTGTGTAACTTGCCTATGCTTGTGTTGTGTAACTTGCCTATCTTGGTTGTTGTGTAACTTGCCTATGCTTGTGTTGTGTAACTTGCCTATGCTTGTTGTTGCGTAACTTGCTTATGCTTGTGGTGATAGCCTTGGTTGTGCAAGAATTGTTATTTTTTTATGGACTAGCTCTCCATGAGGTTTCTTCTTGTTCGCCTTGGTCCCGGTGGTCGGCTCTGCGTACTTGCCCGTCATGGTGATTCGGCCTTGGTACGGTGAGTCACCCTCGCACTTGCCCGTTCATTGTAGTTACGAAATCTCGTGATCTGACCTTGGTCCCCGTGGTCACCCTCGTACTTGCCGGTCGGCTCGTGGCCGGCCTTGGTATCCGATAGTCGGCTCGCACTTGCCCCGTACGCTTCGTGTTTGGTTGCATTATATTATTGGTACGGTCGGATCTGGTAGTTATACTTGTCCTATACGGTTTTTATGACACATGTGGGACCTGGTGTTCATGTATACTCCTTGGTATTGTCATATCATAAACTGCCGGCAGTGAGGAAGAAACTCCACGGGCACGAGTGATAATTTGGAGGGTGTGAGTCCCTGACTCGATGTAACTAGTTATATGTTATGTACTGTAGCTTGGTCATCATACATGTCTCCTGCTTTATATAGACTATTATGATTTCATTTCTGATATTCTGATTTCACATACTTGGTACTGTTATCGACCTCCTTGAGAAGTGCGTTAATCTGCAGTAAGTACATTAGTCGCCGATCCGCTCTTAGGATCACCTTTCAGCGTTGGGAAGCTCCGTTCCTTGGAGGCTTATCTTTTGGTATGTGTTCCACGAGTTGTAGGTTCTTGTACATTCGGGGTATGGCGGGGCCACTGTCCGTCATAGTTGTTGTAAATCTTAAGTGCAGCCTTTGTGTGGCGGGGTTTTGTAAAAGGATTAAAGCTGCTCGTTTTGAAAGAGTTGTTTATATATATTTTATTGGAAGGTAACCGTTTGGTTGGCTGTTTTATTATCTTGTCTCATGTTCATGTTTAAGTTTTTATTTCCATTTGGTTTTCTCCGATGTAGTATCACTAGGGTGCAGTGGTAGGCACTAGTCACGGGCCGGATCGGTCGTGTGAAATAAAAACATGAACATGAATTTAGACAAAATAAATAAACAGTCAACCAAAACATTGCCTTCACCATATATACATAAATACGACGGTTATCCTTTTACAAACCCCGCCACAACAAAGCATGTACATTTCTAAGATTTACACAACAACTATAACGAGGCGGGCCACCATACCACGAATGTACGGACCTGCTGCACTGTGGTAACATACCAAAGATAAGCCTCCAAGGAACGAGCTTCCCACGTGAAAGGTGATCCTAAGCGAGGATCGACTGCGATGTACCTACCTGCGATGAACGCAGCCCAAGAGGATGCAACAGTACTAAGTATGTGAAATCAGAATCGAAATCATAATAGTCTATAAGCGAGGCGTATGATAACCAAACTACGATGCATACACATAATGATTATATCAATTGGTCTCACGCCCACAACATCAATCCCGCGTGGAGTACCTTCCTCACCGCGATCATGATATGATAACAACAAGATAGAAATCCAAATGGGAGCATACGTGCGCTACGCATCGTGTCGGTATGTCCAAAGGGAACAAATAAGACAACATTCCAAATGGAAGCATACGTGCGCTACGCGTCGTGTCGATGAGTCGAGGAAACAATAAAAAGATTCCAAATGGAAGCATACGTGCGCTACGCATCGTGTCGATATGTCCAAAGGAAACAATAAGACAACAGCGGTAATCAAAGTGGAAGCATACCCGTGCGCTACGCGTCGTGTCGAGATGTCCAAAATGATTTAACAAAAGTAACACTATCAGCGAGGCGTGCTGTGGAATTTCTCGTCACGCTGACGTCCAAGTAAGTTCTCAACAAGTCAACCGACCCTCCATCGAGAGACGCGGTAGTATAGAAACACAATCTTTGCACAACAAAGGCTATCACAACAAGCATAGGCAAGTTTCACAACAACAAGCATAGGCAAGTTTCACATCAACAAGCATAGGCAAGTTATACACAACTCAAAGTACTTTCATTGTATGCCAAAGTCCGGTTTTAACCCTAAAGTACTACGTACGTTAAATTCCTTTTAAAGAGATCAAATCCTTTTCTAAAAGTCACCCGATACCCGTAGTATAAAAATAGAGTGACTTATATCTTTTAAGTAGACCAAAACAACTTCCATACTTTCCTTTTTAAAACCAAATTAAGGCAACACCATGCCTTCTTTTTTGACAAAACACTTTTCTTTTTAAAGTCAAGTTACCACATTAAAACCAATGATAAAACCTTTCTTTTGTTTTCATAAGGTCGTTATAACCAACTTCCCATAAAGTTGTTATACACCTTATGTTTTAAACCATTTTAAGACAACACAATGCCTTTCTTTTTCCTAAAGTTCCGGTTGCCTAATTTCAAATACACAAGTCTCTTTTTGAAAAGTTCATAGTTCAATGTCTTAATCTCTTTTAAAACAATTGAGTAACATATGCCTTAGGCGAGTAGGTTATCCTTGTTCATAATCAATCTTCTTAGCGACCATGATCTAGAAATGTAATATCATTTTGTCTCATCTTAGCTTCTATGCAGATAGAGGTTTCTCTTGGTTTTAATAATACTTAATTATTCAATACATTTCCCTTTATTAACGCTGCGTTGGTTTGTCGATACACATTCGATTTCCAAATCGATAAAACATTATTCCTTCCAAAACCAAGTACTCATTACTCACGAATGAGGTTTCACACAAACATCCATATTAAGTCAAGTCTCTTATCTTTTAAGAATAAGTCTCTTAACTTCTAAACCATTAAACCATTCTTTTATCTCTCTTAAGGCGTTACACCTAACTTCTCATAAAGTGGTATAACTTTTATGTTTTCAAACCAAGTATACACTTCTTTCAAAAGGTTTCTTAATCTTTTAGAATACTTCAGTTCTTTTACATCAAGTCGGTTATAAGTCAAATCAGTTATCTTTTAAAAACCACAAAGCATTTCTCATTTACATAGAGATGTTATAACCAACTTCCCATAAAGCCGTTATAACACTTTATGTTTAAAGACAATCAAATACATTTAACACATGTACGTCTACCGTACTACATAGTTATCCACATATCATGCTAGAACAGATAGGAAGAGGTTCACATACCTCGCGACGAGTATCGACTACTAGCAAAAGCGCTCAAGTACCTCAAACCGCCGTCGCTACACTCTCGGTCAAGCGGATCACTCCACACGTAGTACTACAACCTATAGAGGCCACAAAGCGCCTATTAATATCTTTAGATCTCAATGTAGAATATTCTCTAGAAAATTCGGCTCTCCCCACATGACAGCGTAAATCTCCTCCTCTATCGAGGCCGCTACCAAGCCAACCAGGGGTTAACACGCCTACGGACGTGTACAATTCTACTACACAAGTAATGCTACACAAGTCTCATGTCTGATCTATGTAATTACTGATTCGGTTCTCTTCTTAAAATTCAGGCTTAAGTCGCAAGACATTGTCGTAAGTATTTTTCAGGCTTAAGTCAAAAGACATTGCCGCACAACTAAGTTCAGTTCTATATATAGTATACTTAACTATATACTCCTACAACATGTAATTTCCAATTACAACAGAAGGTCATGAGTGTTTACCTCGATAAGCCCAAAATTATCCAAGTTATATGTCGATCTGAGCAAGGTTTAGCTCTACTCAGTGCGCTCAGGCCGCTCCAACCAACCCTTAGAAGTTCTAACCAACTTCTACTTATAACTTCAACTACGTGTGAAGATTTACTTAGGGTTTCGTTTTTGTGACTGAGGGAAGTATAATAGTATTTTCTGGGCTTTTGTATAAGTGTAACTTTGGGAATACTACAAGGTATTTGGGCCAAGGTATTTGGGCATTATAACAATACTAGGAGAGTATTTCTATACCACAAAAGGGGGGTATTATACGAAAACAACTAGGCTAGGGGGGGGTACCCCACGGCTAGAACACTACAAAGGGGAGGGGGGGAGCTTTCGGCCAAGGGCCTTTCTCAAAGGGGGAGGGTTTGGACGATTTTAACTCACAAAGGGGGAGAGATTTCAAGACTTGGAAAATGATTTTTGGATGAAGAAAGTTCATCAACTAAGGGGGTATTTATAGGTCAAGCAAAGGCCAACCAATGGCCAAGATCAAGCCAAGTGTTAGGCAAGTGTAGGGCTAGGATTAAGCCATGTGCACCTTATCCATCTACCACACAACTTGCACAAAATATCCTACCAACTCCCCTTGACCCTTTCGTCCAATCCGCCCAAAAACGTGCTCCAATTAGAGGGTGACAAGTGTCGCCCTCTCGTTGGTCCAAAATGTTTCGTCTCTCGGAAAAATCCGCAAAAATTTTAAATGACATAGCCGTAATTTTCCCTACGAAAGCTGTGGAAACGTTTCGTCTAAAAACGACTCCTTTTGGTAGTTATGCACAAATTCGAACCTATGCCTACTTTAAGGCTCAAATTGTATCGTCGCCTCACGTACATACTGCGGAAATACGGGTATAACGGTAGGATTCGTCATCTTACACCGAGCCCCAGCGGGCGGATTATGCTATATGATTCCACGAACACCGAGGCCACAGCGGGCGGATTATGCTACATGATCCCACAAGACACCGAGCCCACAGCGGGCGGATTATGCTACATGATTCCACGACACCGAGCCCACAGCGGGCGGATTATGCCACATGATTAATCAAGACACCGTGTTCGCCAAATGGGTGGACACGTTATCACGTATGAATAATCAAAGTAAGCTCCCAAATAAGAAGTCCCTCTATAAAGGGTCGGATTATGTTATGTAAGATATGTAAGTTATGTGGAAAAACTTGATTGAATTCTTAAGTATGTATGTAAGAATGTGATGTTAATTCTTATTGAAAGAAGGAAAAGAATGATTAATGTACGATTGATTTCATGAGTTAAAATGGCACGGTAGGATCTAGTATTTTAATTTTTATACTTGCCCCTGTCATTCTTTTGTACAGTTATGATCTTGTTTAATGTACTTTATTTCCGTTCCATACTTAGTACTTGTTGTACTGACCCCCTTAGGGGGGCTGCGTTCAAATCTGCAAGTCTAGGTACACAGTTGTGGATCCGTGAGCTTAGGATCCTTATTCAGCATTTTGAGATGGCTCCAAGTTCCGGAGTTTGTCATTATGGCTAGGTATATTCAGGGGTACGGCGGGGCCTTATCCCGTCATAGTTGTTGTATGGGTAGAAGGGTGCCAAGGTAGGGGCACCAGTCACGGGCCTGGGATTTAGGGCGTGACAGAGTGGTATCAGAGCAGTTAGTCCTCGGCATGTCTACAGACCGTGTATAGTAGAGTCTTGTTTATCGATGTGTTGTGCACCACATCTATAAACAGGAGGATATAGTACATTTAGGATTGGTTTCCCTTCTTCTCACTCTGAGATCGTGCGATAGAGCTGTGTTGTTAGGGTAGTCTCTCCCTAACGTGTTATTTTGATTGTAGATATGAGAAAGGCAACAGTGACCCAGAAAGGATTATATGGACTTCGTATCCAGGTTGGTAAAACTATTGTATAGTTGGTATAATGATGATGTGTATCTGTACGAGCGTATTTATTTGGGGTCATATGTGCGTTGCCTAGAATGATTATGAGTTACCATGAGTTGGTTAAGCCTTAATAATTACTTGGAAGGTGTGAAACAGTTTATTGAATCCACACCTAGGCTTTATATATGTACATATTTGGAATAGTCAAGAGGTAATGAACTGACTAAGATTGTGATAGACTCTTGAAAGATCAGGTTTAATTGACTTATGGACATACCATGTTATTAGATTAAGCTATGTTGTATGCTTAAGTGAGATGCACGAATAATATTTTTATGGAGTAAATATGGTTGTTGTGATTAGGACAACATGATATTGAGATTATGAGAAACTATCTTACCCGTATGAGGGGAGAGATAATGTAAGATTGGGACATGAAATAATCGAGAATCGTGGAATACTAGCTAACTATTGAGACCTTAGATGAACATTCGAGGACGAATGTTTCTAAGGGGGGAAGGATGTTACACCCCGTAATACCAGAGCTACTAATTGAGAACGCAGTTAAGGATTTAAGATTTGAATTTTGGAAGGAAAGAATAATTACATTTTCTTAAGGAAAATTTCGGAAAAAAACTGTGACGACGGAAATTTTTTAACTTGGAGTATAATACTTCTAATTGGATTTATGGACTTAGTATTGGATTATAAGGTGTTGGAATTGAAAATATGGGGTCCGCCGAGAATTGCGGATCTTTTCATCACCTAACAACCCTAAAGAGGGGAGAACGTTGGTGGCATTTTCACTGATATTCCTGGTTTTATTACTATTATGGCGGAATCTTAGGTAATAACTTATCAGTAGTATACTAACAAGTAGTACTAGCAAGCTCATATGGGGTTTTATGTCCATTTTTTCATTTAAATCAGTCTATAACCTTTTTTGAGATTTACTAATACCATAGCTTCAGATTTTCTACTTAAGAAACATAAGCATAAAAATCAATAATATCATAATCTAAGAATTTCTACTTCGTCAGAAGCATAAGCACAAAAAATAACTTATCTGGAATATAATTAAAACATATAAGTACAGGAATCGTACCTCTTGTCGTAAATCTCAGATCACCGGAAATGTCCTCACCGTCGCTTCCCGCCTTCGCTTCCTCGCTGTGCGGGTACTAATTTGCCTAGTGCTTGGGACAGTCTCAACAGTTCTTTCCGAGCATTCCAACAAGAGTCAAGGTTCCTAGACTTAACATGCGTTTAACTATATATCCTTCAAAGTTAATTCTTAGTTCTTATGATTCTTTTTAGTAGATCTTTTTTTGGATTACGATACGTTGATTCCTTGTTCTTATGGTTTCTTTTAGTAGATCTTCTTCTTCTACGATATTACTCTGCTTAAGATTATAGACTGATAGAAGGGTTTTAGCTAAACATGATTGTTATGCTAATAGAATGTTATGCTAATAGAAGACTAATATTTCTTTTCTTGGAAGAAAGGGTTTCAGAAGAGAGATTATAGAGAGAGATTATCTTGAAGATTGAAGTTGTATTCCAAAAATTGTTATCCTTTTCTGATACAATGAGGCTCTTTATATAGATAACCTCGGGGTGCTACAGTACTTGACTCTTACTGTGCGACCTTTACTGTGCGACCTCTACTGTGCGACCTTTACTATTTGCTACAGTATCCCGCGGCTTTACTATTCCTGCTACAGTGACTTGTCTCTTACTGTGTGACCTTTACTGTATTGCTACAGTTTTCGGCGGCTTTACTATTCCTGCTACAGTGAAAATTACTATTCATGCTACAGTAAAGCTGATAAATTACATTTCATTCGTTGAAATTGCTGATATTTTATCTGTGTCTTTGTTTGCTTGGATGTTTTCTTGGCGTTGTTGTCTTGTCCTTCTGGATGTTTTTGCTGATATTTTCTTGCTTTCTTCGTGTTTTCCTTGATCTTTGCTGGTACTCGTGCTTTCTTTGTTGATATTGTTGAGTCCTCCTTTGTTCTTTTATTGGGATCTCGCCTTTTTCCTTGATTTCTGCTGATATTCTGCTTGGTGTTGTTTTTCTGGATGTTTTGATGTCTCGGCTGATATTTTCTTCTTCTCTACTGATATTCTTGCCTTCATTTGATTTTTGTTGGTATTGATGGATTTTTTGTCCTTCTGCTATTATTGGGATTTTTGTCTTTTTCCACAAAGCTGATATGTTTGGTATCTGTTTTGTTGATTTCTTCATCTTTTCGCTGCTGTCCTTGTCTTGCTTCTTTCTTTCTTTTATCTTTTTTCATCTTTTTCTTTTTCATATTTTTTCTTTTCTTTTTCTTTCTTTCTTTTGCATTTTTTCTTTCATATTTTTTCTTTCTTTTGCATTTTTTCTTTCATATTTTTTCTTTCTTTTGCATTTTTTCTTACATATTTTTTCTTTCTTTTGCATTTTTTCTTTCATATTTTTTCTTTTCTTTTTCTTGTTTGCGATAAATCGCTCTGGGCTAGTCTGTTATCTCATATTTTTGGGCTTTTTTGTGATAAATCACATTGGGCCTGTTGTTATCTTGTATCTCATATTTTTCGGCTTATATGATAAATCATATTGGGCCTGCTGATATCTCATATGATGGGTGTCATGTAATGAAATTACATTATCCCCACGGGCTATTATTCCGTTTTCTGGGTTTCATGTAATAAAATTACATTATCCCCATGGATCAGAAGATCCTTCTTCTTTTGTGCTCATATTTAGTATTAGATGAGTTGTTTCTTTTGAATAATCCTTTTGCTTGGTTGTTTTGTTGTTGGCGTTACAGGTCTTCATCTGCCACTGTATCTGTTATCTTTTTAACTGGTATCATGATATCTGATTAGAAAGTCAGCTAGAAGATTCTTATTCCCAGATATATTTTTCACAATGAAATCGTAACAATAAAAAAATGATTGTCATTTTCTTCTTTTATTTAACTCTGGTAATGGGTCAATTTTATTGGTGATAAATGCTCTTACCTGTTTGTTATCAGTTCTTACAACAAACTTTGTTGGTAATAAATGGTAATGAAACCTTTTTATTCCAAATTTTACGGCTAGTAGTTCTTTCTCATTAATATGATAATTTTTTTTCATTTGGTTTCCAAGTTCCTCCTCCGTATCCACATATCAAAGGTTTTTCTTTATCTATATCTTCTTGGTCATATGATATGAGCACTGCTCCCCAACCTATGTCGCTGGCATCTGTGAAGAGTTCTAATTGATCTTTGTCTGTTGGTATCTTATGTTTTGGTAGATTTTTACTCTTTCCTTGGTATTTTTTATGGCTTTGTCATGCTCTTCTTTCCATTCAAATTCTTTATTTTTTCCTTTTATTAGATCTTGTAATGGTTTCCTCAGTGCTGGTAGATCCTTTATGTGATCTGAGGCATAATTTATTATTCCTAGAAACTGTTGTACTTCTTTTTTAGTTTCTAATTTATCTCTGAAGTTTTTTATCTTTGTTACTATATGTTCTTGTAGCTGGAATCCTTCTTCGTCTATGATATATCCTAAATATTCTATATTATCTTTAAAAATTTCAGACTTCTTTTCTGATAATAAAATTCCATGTTGTTTTATAGTTATTATGAATTCTTCCAGGTGTTTGATATGGTCTCCTAGACTATCACTATATATTAATATATCATCGACATATACTATGCAGTAATCTGCCAATTTTTTAAATACCTGATCCATTCTCCTTTGAAATATCTGAGGTGCATTTTTTAATCCAAATGGTAATACATTCCACTCATAATGTCCCTGAGGTGTACTAAAAGTTGTTAGAGGTTTTGATTCTTTGGTTAGTTTTATCTGCCAAAATCCACTTTTACAATCAAACTTGCTAAACCATTTTTTATCTCCTAGTATGTTAATAAGATTTCTTTTATATGGTAAAAAGTATCCATCAAATATAGTCTTCTTATTTATTTCCCTATAGTCTACTACCATTCTAGCTTTACCTCTTTTTTGTTCACTGTGTTTTCTTACTAGGAAAGCTGGGCTACTATGTGGACTCTTACTTTCTTGTATCAATTTTAAATCTATTAACTCTTTTAATTGGATTTCGAACTCCTTCTGGTCCGTCGGACTATATCTAATAGGTTTACACCTGATAATGTCATTTGGGGTTATTAACCTTATTTCAGCGTAAATTTTTTCTTTTTCCCACAACTGTATCAGATTTTCTCCAAAGTTTACTTTTAGCATTCCAATGTATTTTTCCTTTAATTCTTGTAAATTGTTATATCGGTTAATTTTATTACATAACTTTACCATTTGTACTGGTAGTATTCTTTTTAATATAATCCATTTGTCACTGTAACACCCCATTTTAACCTGAGTCGAAACGGGAGTACCACGTGTGGTTGATTCCTAGAATGTATTTTAAGGAGTCGCCACCTAATTATTATAGTGAATTAGGACACTTGATTTATTGCAGTAAATACTGCAATTAATGATCTCCATTTAAAGGTCTGTGAAACTATGTGAGATTCTAGGTAAGGGTTCTTTATTATCCTAAAGGGAAGGGGTTAGGCATCCTAAAGGATCCGCTAACTCGCGGTTGTCCGTTCAAACTTAGGTTTAATATTATTGTGCTAACATGTAATCTATAATTCTAAAAGTGTTTTAATTATTAAACTAGCCAAGAGATATTTGAACTATGCATGCAAATATTTAAAATAGATACATATTTAACAAGATGGTAATAACAACAAATAATCATAGAAGATGTAATGAGAAGAAATTAACAACATTTCGCTTTTATTTTATTTTTTATGCGAATGCTTTAACTTTGAGGTGCGCCTCCGGGTACCTGCAAAGACACTTAGTGGAAGAGTTAATAAATAATAAATAAAAGCAAATAATCATAAAAGGTGTAATGAAGAGAAATTAGCAACATTTCGCTTTTATCTTATGCGAATGCTTTAACTCTGAGGTGCGCCTCCGGGTACGCGAATGCTTTAACTTTGAGTGCGTCTCGCATTTGCAAAGACACTTAGTAGAAGAGTTAGTAAATAATTAATAAATTACCAAACAGACACAATGCATGTATATATATAGATATATATGTAGAAGATAATGTAAAAATATATTTTTTATATAGTGTGGGCTCAGCTAGTGTTATGCCAAGGATACTAAGACATGAGAAGCCAATATCGTCACGGTGGCGGTCGACTACTCTGGTGAACGATATTGTGCATTCTCGTCCAATCTTTTCACTTTCCTCCTTGCCCACATATTCCGTCTTGCTTACCATGGAGGCCTCCAGATCGACGGATAAATCCTTCTTTGGCCAATGTAGTATCAAGTTCAAAATCAGTAAAATACCAAGTGTAGTAACTTGTTCAAAAATCAGTAAATAAAATAAAATATCAAGTGTAGCATTTGTTCTTTTTCAGTTTAATAAAGTGCAGTATGGTTCGATCAGTTTAACAAAAAAACAAGGGGCACAATGGTCAAAACAGTCCACAAACACAGCAAAATATGTCTCGAAGAAACCAAAAAAAACATCAAAACAGTCCAAACAAAAATTCAACAGAATAAGGCCCGAAATTTCAGTGATATCAACATCACCCGAATGACCAAAGCGGCGAGGCGGTTCGTTGAAAACCGAGACGCACGGAGTTTAAAGACCTCCGGCAAAACACAAGAAATCTTTCCAAATCAAACCAACAATAGGAATAGTAACCAACGACCGCCGGAGTTACTCAAACTCCGGCGAGATTCAAAAATAAAGGAAATCAGTCCAAATGACAAATATGCCAATAAACCTAAAAATGGAACCAAACCCAGGCAGCGATGGTGATGGTCGACGGGTTCGCTGGCGAACAGTGGGTGTGTAGTGGTGGTTCGCGTAGTGGTGGTCGACGGGAGATGGGTGTTCGACAGTGGTTCGTCGGCGGGCAGTGGGGTTCGATCGTTATGGCGATCAGTGTGTGTTCGCCGGTGATGACGGGAAAGGGTGATAGTGGAGAGGGCGACGGGGGTGTGACGGGATTGGGGGTGTTCGACGGTAACTGGTGTGAGGGATTTTGTTTTAAGGGATGTGCGACTAGGGTTAATGTGTTGTGAGGCTGAGGGAGAAGATGAGTGAGGATGTGAGGGCTGGGCAGGGTGTGTGTCGGCTGAAGGTGGTGTTGAGGCTGAGAGGGATGATGGGTGTAAAGGGAATGATAGTTTAGGGCGGCTGGGAGGTAGAAAATAGGGGGGGTCAACGTTGCTGAAGAGGAGAAGTCCCCTGACCTGGGGCTGATAAGTATAATAGAAATAAGGTGAGATTAGGGTTTAGGGGTATTGGGCTTTGGGTATTGGGCTGGGTGATTAATTAGGGTATTAGTGTTTAGGAGTTAATTTAGGTGTATTAATTAATTAGTGGTAAATTAAATTAATAAGTTGTGATTAAATTATCTAGGTGTTTTATTAGCCTAAGCTTGAGTTTTGAAATTACTACCATAATAAATGCGGGTGTGCTATTTAATTAGTGCTTAATGTTTTAGAATGCGGCGCTATTATTAAAACTTATTTATTATGCGTATTTTATTGTTATTTGAGCTAAGATTAAACTATCTTAATATGACTCTAGGTGCTTTATTAATTATGAAATTGCTTTGCGTATTAATAAATGTGACTATGCTATCTAACACGACGTCATTGTCAAATTATTTATTTTATGTATTTATTATCAGTTAAGAATCATGACAGGGCTTAAATTAATATGGGCGCGAGACTCTAAGTGCGTAATTTTCTACGTGAGACGCGGTGCCATTATTAAATTGTTTTTTTATGCATGTATTAATGTTTTATTGTTGCATTTTATTATGAAAATTATTAGAATTATTATTGAAAATTAGTCTAATTTTATAGTTAATGACTGGACGGGAGGGTCAAAATTGGGTGTCAACAGTTGTCCCTCTTTGTATGGAGATGATGGAAGAATCTTCGGACAAAGACGTTGACTCATAGCCAATTTTGTCTCGACCCTCAGAATTAACATGTTGGGCAGTTAGGCAAGGCTGACGCGGACTCAAAAATTGTCCCAGTGTCGAGTTATGATGACACTGGGCTATGGTGCAAAAAGTAAAGAAATAAAATAACTGGCTTGAACCTGGGGTGTACTGCTATGGTTTATGGTGCTGTGGAATGAGTGGACCGACGCTTGAGGCTGCTTCTGCCATTCATTGTGAAGGTTGGCCCCCCAACAAATTGCCCCGGTTCGCTGTCAGAGAAAATCCACGTTATGCTCCATCTTGTGCAGTTCCTGTAGATTGAAGCTAAGATAGAAGCATTAGTGCATAACTGTCAAAATAATGTAAGAATGTAAATTTTGTGTTGTGGTTGTAGTCAAATCGTATACGGAATGATGTGATGATACGCCGTCTTGTATAGACGAGATGCAGATGACGCCCTGTGTGGGCGTTATCGTCTTGTATGGACGAAATGCAAAGGTCGCCTTGTATGGGCGGAATCGTCTTGTATGGACGGAATGCAAATGGCGCCTTGTAGGGGCGTTGTCGTCTTGTATGGACGAAATGCAAATGACGCCTTGTATGGGCGTTATCGTCTTGTAAGGGACGAAATGTAAATGACGTCTTGTATGGATGTTATCGTCTTGTATGGACGAAATGCAAATGACGCCTTGTATGGACGAAATGCAACTGACGCCTTGTATGGGCGTTATCGTCTTGTATGGACGAAATGCAAATGACGCCTTGTATGGGCGTTATCGTCTTGTATGGACGAAATGCAAATGACGCCTTGTATGGGCGTTATCGTCTTGTATGGACGAAATGCAAGTGACGCCTTGTATGGGCGTTATCGTCTTGTATGGACGACATGCAAATGACGCCTTGTATGGGCGTTATCGTCTTGTATGGACGAGATGCAAATGACGCCTTGTATGGGCGTATTCGTCTTGTATGGACGAAATGCAAATGACGCCTTGTATGGGCGTTATCGTCTTGTATGGACGAAATGCAAATGACGCCTTGTATGGGCGGAATCGTCTTGCAAATGACGCCTTGTATGGGCGTATTCGTCTTGCAAATGACGCCTTGTATGGGCGTATTCGTCTTGTATGGACGAAATGCAAATGACGCCTTGTATGGGCGTTATCATCTTGTATGGACGAAATGCGAATGACGCCTTGTATGGGCGTTATCGTCTTGTATGGACGAAATGCAAATGACGCCTTGTATGGGCGTTATCGTCTTGTATGGACGAAATGCAAATGACGCCTTGTATGGGCGTTATCGTCTTGTATGGACGAAATGCAAATGACGCCTTGTATGGGCGTTATCGTCTTGTATGGACGAAATGCATAAAACGCCTTGTGTGGGCGTTATCGTCTTGTATGGACGAAATGCAAATCATGTCTCCTAAGGTTTAGATAAAAATTATTCTATATGTGGAGTTGTGTCGTAATTCATGCGTAATCAAAACTAGATGAAATAATTAAAGTGTAAATGATGTAGCCTGTGCTTTTTTGCAAGATGTATTTGATGTAGACTTGTTGCAGTGAGCGAATCTGTTGTATTGGAATGTTGCTATTGGCGTCGTTTTCGGACTTGACGTCGTTTTGGACTTGTCGTCGTTTTTGGACTTGTTGTGTTGATGACGTCGTTGTGTTGCTGCTGCCCCTGTAGACTAAAGCTCAAGAAAGAGTTAGTGCATAACTGCTAAGACAGAATAATAATAAAGCATAAAATGAGAAAAAATGCAATTTTGAGAAGAGAAAATCGTCCTGCGTAGATGTGATATGTTGATGATGGCGTTGTTTTGGACTTGGCGTCGCTTTCGACTTAGCGTCGTTTTGGACTTAGCGTCGTTTTGGACGTGGCGTCGTTTTGGACTCGAGTCGTTTGGACTGAGTCGTTTGACCGGCGCCGTTTTTGGGCGTGGTGTCGCTTTCGACTCGGCGCCGTTTTTGGGCGTGGTCGTTTTTGACGAAATGCGATGTTGTATGCTCGTTGTATGGACGAAATCACGGATGTTAAATGCGTTGTATGGACGAAATGCGATGTTCGTCGTTGTATGGACGAAATGTAGATGTTAAATGCGTTGTATGGACGAAATGTAGATGTTGTTTTGGAATGTTATTGTCCTCTCCTCGCTCCTCGCAACATTCACTCAAAGAAAATTGTGAGTTCGGGAGGGTCGCGATTTGTTGGCTCTTGATATTTGCACGCGTTGTCTTGTGCGGACCATGTAACCCGCTGCGATTCGAGTCTCGATCGAAAACATTTGTTGAAAATATTCTATCTTGAGAAAATACTAGTAAGAAATTATGTCGATTTTTGAATAGCGACATGTTATGAAACAGAGCGAGCATCCTTATCTGAAATCGGCGGTATATTCTCTCATACTCTCGGTGCTCCGCCAAGCTTTCTTTTAAAATTTTGTCGATTTTGGGACATGGAACCTTCGCAGCGTAAATTGACCATGTCCATTGATGTCATTTGTAGTAAAGTCCTTAAAATTGTCCCAGTTTGTGTCGATCTTTCAAGCATATGGGATCATATTTGTCAATGTCCTTTCGTGGCGAAGTCCTTAAAAATTGTCCCAGTTTTGACTGACGAAACTGAGTCGGATATATATCGTCGCCTGGACATAATGCTGATAACGTCGTTGTCTGGACGTGCTGCTGCTGTTCCTGTAGAATAAATGCTCCTGCAAGCTAAGCTTGAGAAGACGTTAGTGTATACCTGTTTAAACAAAATGATAAATATATATATGAGAAGTGCAATTTTATGGGTAGAGATGTCGTCCCTGATATGCCGGATGAATACTGAGATGTTGTCCTTACACGGACTGACGAATTGCCATAGTGTCCTTGTTGTGTGTGTGGGTTGCAACTTTGACTTTATGTCCGAGCTGATGCGCTATAATTTGCGAGGATTTGAACTCTGATTGTTGATGTTTGTCTGCTTCTGCTATTTCTGAAGAATTTTGTTGTATTTTCTGCTTCTGCTAGTATGCCTTTGTTGTACCTTCTGCTAATATGAAGGACCTGCGCTCAAAGAAAAATTTGTGAGTTTGAGGCGGTTGATTCGTTGACTTTGTAGTTTTGACTCTTGATGTCGGACGTCTGCGCCCGCTTTGGGACTCATAACCCCGCCTGGTTTCCTACCTTGTCCCGTTTTGAAAAGGGTGTTTGCTTTGAGGGAGTTGCTTGTATGTTATGTGCATTCTTGTTATTTGAGCGAAGGAAAGTTTCCTAATGGTGTGACCGAAGCCGATTTAGGCCGCCTACGTATCCCCATGAGGGAATCAGGTCATGACGTAGTTCATTACAAGCGAATATTGGGTAAAATTAAAAATTTCTAAATGTGGGACCGAGGCCGATGTGGCCGCCTACGTATCCGCCAAGGGAATCAGGTCGAACGTAGTTCCAATTACATATAAAGGGCAAAATGCATTAAACTAACTATCTCAGGACTCGGCGGGACGAGGCAGGGGCGCGAGTCCACTTCTCTGTGTCTTAGAGGGCAGGGTCTTCATACTCTGTTTTTGCTTAGTCAAATACAAATCGACCTTTGGGGAAGGTGATAAATCCTTTTTAGACAAAATGTAGCAAACTGCGTTAGTGTAAAACACGTGATTTTGCAAGAGTGTAAAAACATTTAGCAAGTACATGTTGCATATAAATTGTCACATCAAAGTAGTCCTAGCATGCGTGGGGACCCTTTGATGCCAGGGGTAGGCCTAAACGTCACATATGCGAGGTCATGATAGATTTGTCCAAGTCGTCCAACTATAATGCCTTTGTTGAAAATGGCGACCAAATGACGGTGCACTTTTTCCAATTTCAGCATGACATGATTAGGTTAGGATTTGTCTATCATTGTCACACATAATATCTTGATTGGTCGTTGGGTCGTGAAAAACCCGTCGACAAGTTTGGTGTTTTCCTAATTGTGGTGTCGATGCCAAGCGACCCACCTAAGGTAAATGCATGCCCTAAAATAAGGGTGGTATAGCTCTATCTTAAGTTTCTAAGATTTGGCTTTTCTAGACGCAAGGTCCCCGAGCGACAACTCGAGTGAGAAGGCTACGCGACCGGTTGGACCATTCTCCGCAAAATACCAACTCTCTTAAATGTGGGTGTTTGAAAGAAATTTGCAGGTCTTGCACACACGCGTGTTGTGTGTGATAGTGTGAATTTTCCATAAGAGATGAAGTATGCGGAATGCGGTTTAAGGAAAGCAGTAAAGCACATAGCAATTAAAACAGTTAAGCATATAAAATTAAAGTAAGTAATTTTAAGGCATTTAAAACAAATAAAGCAAATAAAGCCAAACAATAATAAACCTAGGTTTGCTATGGTTAAGAACCTGTCTGTCCCCAGCAGAGTCGCCATCTGTAACACCCCATTTTAACCTGGGTCGAAACGGGAGTACCACGTGTGGTTGATTCCTAGAATGTATTTTAAGGAGTCGCCACCTAATTATTATAGTGAATTAGGACACTTGATTTATTGCGAAATACGCAATTAATGATCTCCATTTAAAGGTCCGTGAAACTATGTGAGATTCTAGGTAAGGTTCTTTATTATCCTAAAGGAAGGTTAGGCATCCTAAAGGATCCGCTAACTCGCGGTTGTCCGTTCAAACTTAGGTTTAATATTATTGTGCTAACATGTAATCTATAATTCTAAAAGTGTTTTAATTATTAAACTAGCCAAGAGATATTTGAACTATGCATGCAAATATTTAAAATAGATACATATTTAACAAGATGGTAATAACAACAAATAATCATAGAAGATGTAATGAGAAGAAATTAACAACATTTCGCTTTTATTTTATTTTTATCACGAATGCTTTAACTTTGAGGTGCGCCTCCGGGTACCTGCAAAGACACTTAGTGGAAGAGTTAATAAATAATAAATAAAAGCAAATAATCATAAAAGGTGTAATGAAGAGAAATTAGCAACATTTCGCTTTTATCTTATGCGAATGCTTTAACTCTGAGGTGCGCCTCCGGGTACGCGAATGCTTTAACTTTGAGGTGCGTCTCCGGGTACCTGCAAAGACACTTAGTAGAAGAGTTAGTAAATAATTAATAAATTACCAAACAGACACAATGCATGTATATATATAGATATATATGTAGAAGATAATGTAAAAATATATTTTTTATATAGTGTGGGCTCAGCTAGTGTTATGCCAAGGATACTAAGACATGAGAAGCCAATATCGTCACGGTGGCGGTCGACTCGCCTCCTGGTGAACGATATTGTGCATTCTCGTCCAATCTTTTCACTTTCCTCCTTGCCCACATATTCCGTCTTGCTTACCATGGAGGCCTCCAGATCGACGGATAAATCCTTCTTTGGCCAATGTAGTATCAAGTTCAAAATCAGTAAAATACCAAGTGTAGTAACTTGTTCAAAAATCAGTAAATAAAATAAAATATCAAGTGTAGCATTTGTTCTTTTTCAGTTTAATAAAGTGCAGTATGGTTCGATCAGTTTAACAAAAAAACAAGGGGCACAATGGTCAAAACAGTCCACAAACACAGCAAAATATGTCTCGAAGAAACCAAAAAAAACATCAAAACAGTCCAAACAAAAATTCAACAGAATAAGGCCAGAAATTTCAGTGATATCAACATCAGTCCAGGAACAGCCAAAGCAGCAGGGGGCAGTTCGTCGGAAAACCAGAGACCCGCCGGAGTTTAAAGACCTCCGGCAAAACACAAGAAATCTTTCCAAATCAAACCAACAATAGGAATAGTAACCAACGACCGCCGGAGTTACTCAAACTCCGGCGAGATTCAAAAATAAAGGAAATCAGTCCAAATGACAAATATGCCAATAAACCTAAAAATGGAACCAAACCCAGGCAGCGATGGTGATGGTCGACGGGTTCGCTGGCGAACAGTGGGTGTGTAGTGGTGGTTCGCGTAGTGGTGGTCGACGGGAGATGGGTGTTCGACAGTGGTTCGTCGTGGCGATGGGGTTCGGCCCGGTTATGACTGTAGTGTGTGTTCGCCGGTGATGACGGGAAAGGGTGATAGTGGAGAGGGCGACGGGGGTGTGACGGGATTGGGGGTGTTCGACGGTAACTGGTGTGAGGGATTTTGTTTTAAGGGATGTGCGACTAGGGTTAATGTGTTGTGAGGCTGAGGGAGAAGATGAGTGAGGATGTGAGGGCTGGGCAGGGTGTGTGTCGGCTGAAGGTGGTGTTGAGGCTGAGAGGGATGATGGGTGTAAAGGGAATGATAGTTTAGGGCGGCTGGGAGGTAGAAAATAGGGGGGGTCAACGTTGCTGAAGAGGAGAAGTCCCCTGACCTGGGGCTGATAAGTATAATAGAAATAAGGTGAGATTAGGGTTTAGGGGTATTGGGCTTTGGGTATTGGGCTGGGTGATTAATTAGGGTATTAGTGTTTAGGAGTTAATTTAGGTGTATTAATTAATTAGTGGTAAATTAAATTAATAAGTTGTGATTAAATTATCTAGGTGTTTTATTAGCCTAAGCTTGAGTTTTGAAATTACTACCATAATAAATGCGGGTGTGCTATTTAATTAGTGCTTAATGTTTTAGAATGCGGCGCTATTATTAAAACTTATTTATTATGCGTATTTTATTGTTATTTGAGCTAAGATTAAACTATCTTAATATGACTCTAGGTGCTTTATTAATTATGAAATTGCTTTGCGTATTAATAAATGTGACTATGCTATCTAACACGACGTCATTGTCAAATTATTTATTTTATGTATTTATTATCAGTTAAGAATCATGACAGGGCTTAAATTAATATGGGCGCGAGACTCTAAGTGCGTAATTTTCTACGTGAGACGCGGTGCCATTATTAAATTGTTTTTTTATGCATGTATTAATGTTTTATTGTTGCATTTTATTATGAAAATTATTAGAATTATTATTGAAAATTAGTCTAATTTTATAGTTAATGACTGGACGGGAGGGTCAAAATTGGGTGTCAACAGTCACATGGTGTTTGTAGGTTTATGGTGCTATTATTTATAACTTGTGTTTTGAAGTAATCTAGAAAGTTATTTCCTAATAGTACTTTTTGGCTCATATTATTATCTTGATATATTATTGGTAATCTGAATATTGTTTTATTTAACATTATCTTTACATTTTCCGCTACTATTCCCAATTCTTTAGACTGTTGGTCAAATCCTGTTACTTTTGTTTTATGCGTTCTAGATCTTTTCCATTTTTGCGTTTCTAAAACTTCCTTTCTTGCTAGCATATATCTGCTCCACTATCAATAAAGATTTTATGTTCTATCATTTTATTGGGTTTGTATTTTACATGAGCTTCTATGTATATTGCTACCATTTATTCTGACTCACTTCCTGAATAGTCTTATGTCATATAGTTGTCATTTCTACTGTTATTTTCTTCTTCACTGATATAAAATTGTTCTTCGTTATGCCATTTAGTATTCTCTTCTTTTATTTTTTCTAGACTCATGATAAAATGTGTTGTATTAATATACTTTACTCCTTGTTTTTCTAATTTTGGGCACTTGTTAGCATAGTGTCCTTTTTCATTAAAATTCCAGCATTTACAATCCTTAGGTGCTTCTTTTGCTTCTAGCGGTTTTACGTATTTTTTCCTAAATTTTCGTTTATCCTTAAATTTTTTCCTATTATCTGCAGTATTATTATATCTTCTGAATCTTTTATATTGCTTTCTTTTGTAAGGTTTATACGGTCTATTATCATTCTTTTTGTAATATTGTTGGTCATACCGTTCTCTGTAATCTTTATTACTATAAGCTTTATTTTTATATTTCGTAGATCTATTTTCGTACTTTTCATTTCTGTGTTCTTTCTCTTGGCTTTCACATCCAAATCTTAGCTTTTTTTCTGTAAATCCACATATTTCTTTTAATCCTAATTTTTTATCTTTCTTGATTTCCTGTTGTAATCTATATTCTCCGCATTTTCTCATTAAATATGCTCTTAGGACCCTTATTTTTTCTCCTAAAGTATTTTCTTTTGGCTCTAATAGCTTGTATTCTTTCGTAATTTCCGTATTATATGGTTCGGGTAGGTGGTCATAATAGAGTTGTTGGTATATTATTCCTTCCTCTTGTAAGAATCTTGCTTCATAATAGAATTTAGTAAAGCTTATGGTATATTCTGGTAATTTATTGATTTTACAACACTTCATATTATTTAGATTCATTATTATTTCACATTTTCTTTCTGCTAATACGCTTTCTCTTGCTACCAGCCATTTTTCTCCTAGGAATTCTCTTTTTAGTACCATATCGAATAACATTAGTATTCTTTTCCAATCTTTAACATGATGAAATATTTCTCCTTTCATTTGATAAGCTATGGTTTCGAACCAAAATGCTACTTTTCCTATCATTGTTTTAGAAATTAATTCAAACATATAATCTAAATCACTAGTATGTGTTGAGTTCATTAATGCTAAAGACATTCCTACATTCCAATCGTTTATCCTTCTGCTTAGTTCTTGTTCATCATAGACGTTATCTAAGTCTAAAAAATATCCATTTATATTTATTCCTTGTGTCATTGATCCTACAAATTCACTAAATTCTGCTTGATGTCCTACTGGTATATGTGGTGGTAACTTAGTAGGTTTCTTGTTATAACTTCTACGTTTGGGTCTATCATTTCTTCTTCTGGGTAGTCATTAGTATCTTCATTTACTATGTTGTCTGATTCTATTTCTGTTTCAAATGGTTCATTATACCCATCTTCTATATCACTTTCTTGTTCTTCTTCTATTATTGCATTTACTCTCTGCATCTTATGTAATGCTTCTAATATTTGGTTATTTTCTTGTATTATTTCAGAATTGTTTTCCTCTTCTATCTCTTCTGTGATCTTTGCTACTTGTATTTCCTGGTCTGAGCTATTTTCTTCTTTATCTGTATTTTTTTCCCCTTTATCTGTACTACTTCTTTTGTCGTTATCGCTATTACCATTATTGTTATTAGTATCATGTATCCTTTTTACTTTTTGTTTGCCTTTTAATCTTACTAGTTGTTGTTTCATAATATGTAACTCTTCTCTTAATTCACTCATCTCTTGTTTATGTTCTTCTTTTAAGACACTTATTTCTTGCTTAACTGACTCTAATTCCTTTTTTGCTTCTTTTAATATTACTTTTGTTTTGTTTAGCTCATGTTTTGTATCTTTGTACTTGGTCTTGTACATTTTATATTTGTCAAACCATTCTTCGTTAATAGACAATTTTAGTTTTATATTTTCTTTTTCTTACTCTGTTATTTTTTCCTTTTGGGCTTTACTTTCAAGTTCTAAATTAACACAAACATTTTTTTCTTTCAATTTTTCGTTATTTTTTATTGGGGTTTCTTTAGGATCTTTCGGATCCTGTTTTTTCATAGGTTCGTATTTATACCTTTCTTGTTCTAATATTTCTTTGGCATGATTTCTAAGAAACGTAATTATGCTGTATTCAGTGTCTTTATTCATTAGAATTGTCCTTTTTTACTTAAAGCTTTTAAGCCGTCTAATGTTTTTTCTACTTCTTTTGGTATTTTTGGTTTTATTCGACTAATATCTACCATTATCGGGCTTTTGCTTCTTCTCCATGCATCTATTGGTACTATTTCAGGTGGTGTGGTTCTTGTTTCAACTGTATTTCCTATTGTTATTTCTGGGTAACTGGATTCTCCTTCGTTTACTTGTTTTTTACTTTTATCCTTGTTTATGTGTGTCACTATCGTATTAAGTTGTTCTAATATTAATTTTAGTGTTGGTACTTCAGATATATTCCATAATTTTGTTAGTTCTTCTCTTATCAGTTCTCTTGTCCTATCTTGACTTTCTTTTATTTCATCCATTTTTTAAAAAAGATTGTTTAATTTTTCTTTTATTATTAATTCTGTCCATAACTCATCTATTTTTTCGTTAAAATTACTCAGTGTTACTTATTTTGTCTCAATCTTCTTTTTGTTATTAGGTTTATACTTGTTTTCATAAATTCTGCTTGGTTCAAAGGATGAGTTTATTTAATAGTGGCTTGTCTCAAATCGTAGATCTGCTTCTAAATCTCTTATCGAGTAATCTTGCATATTTATTTCTGTGTTTATCTCCACTAGCTTACTATATACTCTTATGCCTTTTTGTTGTATTCGTTTTCTTTTGACTTTCCTATTTTTCTTTTGTTTTTGGTCCAACCAGTTATTTATTTCTTTTAATAACTTTTCAGTTTCTATTCTTGTTTCTATTAACCGTCTTCTAATTTCTTTGCATCTCCATATTATTTTATTATACTCTATTATCCTTTTGAAAGATAGAATTGTTCTCAACCTAACTGTTGTGTATATCTTTTATTTTCTTGTTTTAAATATTTTATGTATTCCCTAATATAATATAAGTCGGCATCTAATTGTTCCAAATGTTGCTTGTACCTCGTGATATCTTCATTTTGGTCTAATTCTTTCTGTTCTTCTGGGGGTGTTACTTCATAATGTTTTTCTATTAGTCGGTTAGTCTCGATTTTGCTGAATATCAACTGATTTATTGAACTCGTATGTTTCCATACTGATTCATTTAGACTTCTTATGATGTCGAATGATTGGTTTTTCTTCATTTTATTTTTCAATTTTTTGTAGATATTAGTTTATTCCTATTTCTGAATTGTATTCATAATTTTTGTTTATATCTAGATTTGTTATTGTTCTATATAAATAGAACAATTCGATATAGAAAATTGGAATTCAGAATGAAAACAATTCAATCTTTTGAAAGAATAATAAAATATAATAGAATGATATGGAGATGTCGAGAAATTAAACACACGTTAATAAAGACAAGAATAAAAGCTGAAGAATTATTGAAAACATAGAATGAATGGTTGACCCAGAGAAAAGAAGATAACAAATTTCATAACAGTGAAGAATTACAAAAGATACATGAGATATATTTTGATGCCCAAGAAACAAGAAATAAAATATACACAATGAATAGAGAAATAGAAGTACATGAACTTATAATAAGAGATTTACTAATAGATTTACGTTTTGAAATAAGCCAATATTAATAATAAAATGAGTGAAGAAATGATGAGAGGACGACAGAATATGTTAAGACAATTAGAACACATAGCAGAAAAAAGATTAATATATAACAAAGATATAAATGAACACATAATAAGTTGTAAAATGAGTATAGATCTAATAACAAAAGCAAATAATACCATAGCAGAAAAGTCCAAACGAATTACTGAACAAGAAAATATCATGAGGAACTTGAAGCTTAGGCTAACAATAAAAGAAGAACAGCTAAGGCAAAAAGATGAAGAAATCGGAATGATAACGGAGGAAAAGATAGGACAAATAATTAAGCAAGATCGTGAAATAAAATATTTAAATGATGTCATAAAAGAACAATATAAGTTTATAAATCAGCTAACTCATGGATAAAGGAAAAGAAATAGCGACAGATCTACATAAAACATACTATCAGATGGATGAATACGAAGGAGGAACAACACAAACATTAAGTTTTAAACCAGAAACATACCAAAAGATACAAGATGAACAAGAAGAATTATCAATAAAAAAGATATTTAAAACAAAATGGTTTGAAAGAAATAAAGAAGTACGGTATATAATACAAAAACATGAGAATATAATAGATACCACAAGTATAAATGGAAAAGCTAGAATAAATTTGATAACTGATGATATAATAAAAAGAGAATTATCTAAAATATCAACAAAAGAAGCTAAAAAATACAGAAACATATATTTAGGAGGAGTAGAGTTTACCATAAAAGCGTATTTTCAATGGAATATAGATACACCCATACAGATATACATATTAGATGATAGAATATTAGAAAATCTACAAGACGCGTTAATATCAGTGGTAAAAGGAAACTTGATATATCAAAAATTAAAGTTTACAGTACAACCAGATTTTAGTGTCTCGTTAAAAGATGAACATAAAGATTTAGCGTTAACATTATACTATAAACTAGATGGAATAAAAATGCCACCAGGAAGTAAAGTTATAAGTATAGAAACAAAAATGGTGTATGCCTTAACAGGTAACCATCATGTAAAGAAACAACATGAAATGAATATTCTAGTGCCGAAAATGTATCAAGACATACTAGAAAAAATAGAACATAAGGAAAACTCTAAAATAACAATACCCGAAGAAATACAAATGGATTTTAATAAAAGAATCACAACAGTAGTACAAAAGATAAAACCCCAGATAGAAGGATCCAGAGTAAGTATAAAAAGGGAAATACTAATAAAACAAGGAAGTTTAGGAATACCAAGAACATTGGATTTAATAAATATGCCAAGTAATAGGTTACGCATTAGAGTAATTATATTCAATGGAATTACAACAACCGATTGTGTCACGACCCGATCTCGGGCCCGTGACTGGTGCCTTACCCCGGGCACCCTAGTGATAACAACATCAGAGAAAATCAGCGGAAATAAAAACTTAACCAGGAAACAAGAGACAACATAAGAAAACAGGCTAACCAAAATGGTCACCTTCATGTATATACATATAACTGAACAGTTAAAATCCTTTACAAACCCTGCCCACAACAGTACTACAGACCTCTAAGAATGTAACAACATCTATGACGGGACAGGGCCCCGCCATACCCCTGAATGTACAAGTATCTACAATGACAGGGGACTATACCAAAAAGATAAGCCTCCGGAGAAACGGAGCTTCCCAACGCTGAACTGCGATCCTATGAGCGAGGATCAACAACTGGTGTACCTCTACCTGCGGCATGAACGCAGCCCCCCTGTCACGACCCGTTCCGGGGCCCGTGACTGGTGCCTTACCCGGGCACCCAAGTAGTCATACATCAGAGTAATCAGCGGAACATAAAAACAAGACATGAAGCAACTGTAAAAATGAAACACATTTTCTGAGAGAAAGTCGCCTTTCGGCATATATATAAATACAAAGTTTGAACAGTTTAATCCTTTTTACAAACCCTGCCCACACAGTACTACAGACCTCTAAGAATGTAACGACAACTATGGCGGGACAGGGCCCCGCCATACCCCTGAATGTACAAGAACCTACAGACTCAGGGTAACATACCAAAAGATAAGCCTCCGGAGAAACGGAGCTTCCCAATACGCTGATTTGTGATCCTAGAAGCGGGGATCGACGACCGATGTACCTCTACCTGCGGCATGAACGCAGCCCCCCGAAGGAGGTCAGTACAACAGGTACCAAGTATGTGAAACTGAAAATACTGTAAATGAAATCATAGTAGTCTAAAACAAAACAGGAGACATGTATGATAACAAAACTACAGTTCACAATATAAAAGCAGTCATGTCAAGTCAGGGACTCACGCCCTCAAAGTCATCACTCAAATATAACCCGCACAACGGCCGCATGCCCCGGCATCTTACCTCGGTATAAGCATGGCCATGGAACCATCCTAATGGAAGCATACCCGTGGGCCACCCATCGTGTCAGTATGTCCAAAGGAAATAACAAGATAACCATCAGAATGGAAGCATACTCGTGGGCCACCCATCGTGTCAGTATGTCCAAGCCGATAACAAGATAACTCTCCTAATGGAAGCATACCCGTGGGCCACCCATCGTGTCAGTATGTCCAAAAGGAAATAACAAGATAACCATCAGAATGGAAGCATACTCGTGGGCCACCCATCGTGTCAGTATGTCCAAGCCGATAACAAGATAACTCTCCTAATGGAAGCATACCGGTGGGCCATCGTGTGTCGGTATGTCCAAAAGGAAATAACAAGATAACCATCAGAATGGAAGCATACTCGTGGGCCACCCATCGTGTCAGTATGTCAAAACCGATACTAAGATAACTCTCCTAATGAAAGCATACCCGTGGGCCACCCATCGTGTCAGTATGTCCAAAAGGAAATAACAAGATAACCATCAGAATGGAAGCATACTCGTGGGCCACCCATCGTGTCAGTATGTCCAAGCCGATAACAAGATAACTCTCCTAATGGAAGCATACCCGTGGGCCACCCATCGTGTCAGTATGTCCAAAAGGATCGATTAGTGGAAGCATACTCGTGGGTCACCCATCGTGTCAGTATGTCCATCAATCAATCAGATAGCCGGCCCTCCAACGAGAGACGCGGTAGCACAGAAATACAACACTTGCACAACAAAGGCTAATCACCACAAGCATAGGCAAGTTTAATCATACTCTCAGACATTTATTTTATTACAACCAATCCGGGTTTTAACCCCAAAGTACTACATACATTTATCCTTTCAAAAAGACCTCTTTTTACGTAAAAACAACTCGATACTATTATCCGTAGTACCAAATATGTTCATGTTTTAAAATCAAGTAACAACATTCTTTTCCGAAAGTTCCAGTTTGCCTAATTTCAGATACTCGAGTCTTTTAGTTTCGAAAGATTTCATAGTTCATAGTCATAATCAAATAACGTACTCTCTTTTAAACAATTGAGTAATGTATGCCTTATGTGTGAGTAGGTTGTTCTTGTTTATAACAATCTTATTAAAGCAGCCATGATCTAGGAAATGTAATATCATTTTGTCTCATCTTCGCTTCTATGCAGATGGAGGTTTCTACTGGTTTTAATAATACTTAATTATTCAATACATTTCCCTTTATTAGCGCTGCAGTGGTTTGTTCGATACTTATTCTGATTTCCGAAATCAGTAAACATATTCCTTTTAAAAACCAAGTACTCATTTCTCACGAAATGAGGTTTTACACTTTTTAACAAAATTCATATTAATTCAATTAAGTCAAGTCTCTTATCTTCTACAATCAATAAACCATTATTTTTATCTCTCTTAAGTCGTTATACCTAACTTCCCATAAAGCTAGTATAACTCTTAAGCTTTCAAAACCAAGTATTACTCTTTTCAAAACGATTCTTAATTCTTTGGAAATACTTCAAGATTCTTATTATTCAGGCTTAAGTCAAAGACATTGCCGTAGAACTACGTTCAGTTAACACACGTACGTCTACCGTACTATATATATATATTCTTTTAAAATATCATGCTCAAGAGGATAGGAAGAATCACATACCTCGCGACGATTATCGACTATTAGCAAATAGCTCCAAAGTACTGTAATCCTGCTAGCCTTCTTCACTTCTTCGAGTAGAATACGCTACTCGCAGTACTTCACCCTATAATGGTCATACAAGTCTATCAACGTCTAGACTACTCTGTAAAATAATTCTAGATACAGATTCCTTTATTCTACGGAAAATTGGGCAGCACTTCCCTACCCACCAAACTACACAAGTCTACTGTAAATACAGTCCTATGTAAGTACAGTTCAGTCTTCTTCTTTAATATTCTTCTGATGTGATATCAATTCAAATATCTTCTTTACTATCCTTCTATGTATCTTATATTCATTTCTATACTACTACAGTATGTAATTTCCAATTACAATAGAAGGACAGTAGTATTTACCTCGATAAGCCCAAAATTATCCAAGTTTAATGTCGATCCTGAGCAACGTTTAGCTCCTATTCTGAACGCTCCAATTCGCTCCCAGAAACCCTTAGAAGTTCTACACAACTTCTACCTAACACTTCAACCGACTATGAAGATTTTCCTTAGGGTTTCGTTTAGTGGCTAAAGGAAGTATAATAGTATTTCTGGGCTTTTAGTATAGGTATAACCTTGGAATACTACAAGGTATTTGCCCCAAGGTATTTGCGAATAGTAACAATACTTGGAGAGTATTTTTCTACCAAGGGGGGGGAGTATTATACGAAAACAACTAGGTAAGGGGGTAGTTTCGCCAAGGCTCACAAAGGGGAGGGTTTGCTAGCATAACTAGGAAGGGGAGAGGTGCTCTGCCAGAGCTCTCAAGAGAGGGGAAGGGATTTTAAGACTTAGAAATGTCTAAGTGTGGATGAAGAAGTTCATCAACTAAGGGGGTATTTATAGGCCAACCAATGGCCAAGATCAAGACAAGTGTGGTGCAAGTGTAGGGTGAGGATTTATCCATGTGTCCTTATCCATCTACTACACAAAATATCCTACCTAACCCTTGACCAAAAATCAACACAAAAAACGTGCCAAGACTCCCATGGCTTTGCCGTCAACTTGAGGGCCAAGTGTCGCCCTCTCGTTGGTCCAAAATATTACGTCTCTCGGAAAAATCCGCAAAAATAATAAATGACATAGCCGTATTTTTCCCTTCGCAAAGTTTGGAAAATGTTTCGTCGGAAAATGATTCTTTTCGTGTGTTGTGCACAAAATTTTCGGTCCTTGCCTAACTTAAGGCTTAAACTTTTATATGTACGCCCTCACGTACATACTCTGGAAATACGGGGTATAACATTCTCCCCTCCTTAGAAACATTCGTCCCGAATGTTCCTTCCACGACGGATAACGATAAAGTTTCTCTTAACAAGTTGCCAATGCCACACCTGGCCAAAAATAACACAGGCGCAATTACTTAACCCAAGTCAACGAGGAATCACCTCTAGCATTACAAAAGCTTCCACCCCCGGTCTAAAAGATATTCCCTTCGCACCTTTAATTCACAAAAGTAATGATCATTTCTATTCTCTCAGCACATGTTCACTTCTTTCGTTACTCATCGTACTCTTCTTGAACACTTGAACTCTTCTAGTATACGTACCATACTTCAGTCATTACTTCAGTTCCCAAAATATCTGGAGTCACTACCTCCAAACTTGGTCATCTTACTAGCCTCGATCTTCTTTAAGGCCATTCCCGGCCTCCACGATCCGATTCTGGTCGAACATATCCACGAACTCATACGATGGTCATCTAAACTTGGGCCTAGCACCCTCGTGACCGTACCACCCGGCGGGACCACCCAGAACTGACCCCACCACAATACAGGCCACGGGTTGACTCGCGATCGGTACTCAACCCGACCCGCTATCGCGCCAACACTTGTTCCCTGATACGGAACAATCTTACTAATTCACGTCATGAAAGCTACCACTTCCATCTCACACTACCCAAATACTTATCATGCTAATACACCCTAGGCATATAGAGCACTCCGACAAGGATTATTTGCAAAATCCTTTACTCGAGACGACCTTACATCTAAGGTCTCAACATGCAATATTCTAAGGTTCATACCTTCCCTGTCCCCATACTTATCCCTTTCAACTAACCATGTTTTCTAACCCACAATTAACACAACGTTATCCGTACATAGCACACAATAAGATTATCATAACAAGCATACAAAACTCTAGAGGGTTAAGGATATACCTGTATCTACCGATTTACTCTAATCACAGTCCTGCCCTGCAGGGCGCATAGCTGTAGAAGGTGATGAACCAGCCATAGATCCCGTAGTCTGTCTTTGCCCACCAGCTACCTCGGTCGGACGGTTTCTGAAATGGCCCTGCTGGCCGCATGTAAAACAAACTCCCGAACTAGCACGACACTCCCCAAAATGGAGTCTACCACATCGGCCACAACGAGGTAGGGGTGGGTTCATCTGGCTAACACCCCTGCTCTCTCGAAAATCTGAACCCTTGGAGCCCTGACCTGCTCCTGAATACTCTGGATGCCCTGAAGATTGTGGAGGACCACTCTGTACTGGCGGAGGCGCATAACTAGTCTGCTTCTGAGGCGGTCCGTCTCGAAAGTCGCCAAAAGACCCTGCTGTCCTAGCCCTCTTCTGCTGATCTCGGTCATTCCGTCTACCTCTCCGCTCCTAACATCCCAGTGCGTAAGCCTGTATGCGGGCAATGTCCATGCCCGGCTGAAGAGCTACACCCGAACAAGCCTCTGCCAAGTAGTCATCAAGCCCAGTGACGTAGCGGTGCACTCTGTCCTCCATGTCGGCTACCAATGAGGGGACGTACCGAGCTAATGAGTCAAACTCCACATTGTACTCCCGAACCGTACGCCCGGCCTTCCTCAACGTCAAGAATCTGTCGGCCCGAGCCCTTCTCATCTGTGGAGGTAAGAAATGTGCAAGAAATGCCCCTGAGAACTCGTCTCAAACTACTGGAAGTGCATACTCTCCCCGGGACAGCTCCCACGAATCAAACCAGTCGACTGCAGTATCACGCAGCCGATGCGAACCTATGACCACCGACTCGGTCTCTGAAGCCTTGATCACTCTCATGATCCGCTATAACTGTCGGATGAACTCCTGCGGATCATCCTCAGGCCTCGACCCGTAGAACTCTGGCGGGCTACAACTCAGAAAGTCCCGTAGCCTCAAACTATCCGATCTCGGGTGAACCACGGGTGCTATCGGGCTGCTGCGTCCAAATTTATCCTCATGTATGCCACGATCCCGCCAGAATCGGGCCATCTCTTTGTAACCCATCTCCTGCTCCGTGCCGTGGGATGGAGGCTCGTGTTGTGGTCTCAGCAGCCACCGCGGCTCTAAACTCAATCGCCCGGGCGGCGCAAAACTCGCCGTCAAGCACTATCTCGTAAAGACAGGGCTGCGCCCCGTGCTCCTCAGATCGTACTAGCACCGCCTCATCGTCTTGCCCATCTGGGCGGGTTGCCTTGCGCGGAGGTATAATCGTAAGAACGCATACGCCGGAGGGTCCAACTTATAACACAGCTCTAAGGCACGATCTCATAATGAGAAGAATGGAAACCAATCCTAAATGTCCTGCAGCCTCCTGATTATAGATGTGGTGCACAACACACCGATAATCAAGACTCTACTAGACACGGTCTGTAGACACTTTCCGAGGATTAACTGCTCTGATACCACTTTTGTCACGACCCGTTCCGGGGCCCGTGACTGGTGCCTTACCCGGGCACCCAAGTAGTCATACATCAGAGTAATCATGAACATAAAACAAGACATGAAACAATCAGAAATGAAACACATTTTCTGAGAGAAAGTCGCCTTTCGGCATATATATAAATACAAAGTTTGAACAGTTTAATCCTTTTTACAAACCCTGCCCACACAGTACTACAGACCTCTAAGAATGTAACGACAACTATGGCGGGACAGGGCCCCGCCATACCCCTGAATGTACAAGAACCCACAGACTCAGGGTAACATACCAAAAGATAAGCCTCCGGAGAAACGGAGCTTCCCAATACGCTGATTTGTGATCCTAGAAGCGGGGATCGACGATCGATGTACCTCTACCTGCGGCATGAACGCAGCCCCCCGAAGGAGGTCAGTACAACAGGTACCAAGTATGTGAAACTGAAAATACTGTAAATGAATTAATGATTGATTGTTTGGTTTATAACTAAGAATTATTAAAGATAAGTAAATATAAAGAATTATTTCAGTGGTGATGAGAATAGGGCTTCCATGTATCCTTACTATCCGCTTATGCTACTTACTAATGCATTAACTTATGGTATTCTTCTTTTGGAGAAAGCAGGTTTACGAAATCGTTTTATACTCCCGTTAGGGTTATATAAACACTCAACCCCAGTATCGCACCTTACCTACCTTTCGGTGATAAGGATAACTCTATAGGAGGATTAAGAACAAAAACCTAGTTGACCGTCACGCACAATGCGCAAAATTAGAGTTGTTAAGCCTCTCATCAACGCTACATAAATAATTGAGGTATTTTCATCCCCAATCCAAGAATGTCTACCCAACTTACAGCATATTCACAATCCCCCCCTTTCGGAATCTGATTAGAAATCATATAGTGATAATTAGTTGTCAATTAATTACCAAGAATTCAACTCAAATATTGGATAGATCTCACAATAAGAAAAATAACCATAAGCATGCATTAACTCATAACAAAAGTTTCTAGAGATTTAACATGGAAAGCCCTATAGAGGAATTAGTTCCTAGCCATTGACATGACAAGAACTAATCTCATGTTCATCATACAAAAACTGAAATAAAGTAAAGAAAAGGAAAAGAAAATTACTTAAGAACGAGTCTCCAAGCCAAGCATCCAAGGGTTGTGTTGTGGAATATTTACAAGATGGATTGGTGGAAGGATGGATGTAGAATGGTGAATGGTGGAATGGAGAATGAATAATTCTTCTAATGATGTAGAGTATTTATAGCCAAAGAATCCTTTAGGTGAAGGGTTAGGGATTTTGTAGGTAGGAAAAGTTATTAGAATCCTTTTAGGTAAGGGTTTTAAGGTAGGAAAAGTTATCCCTTTAGGTAGGAAAAGTTATCCCTTTAGGATTCTGAAAACATGTCAAATTCGGCCCAGCACTTCATAATTCCCGCGTCGGCGCCGCGGCGCCTGAAATTCAGCAACTCTCGGGACTTTCAGCACTTTGGGCGCCGCGGCTCCGGTGACGTTTTTCTGGCAGATTCCGTCTCGTTGCCCTTTTTTCGTCCGGACTTCGTCTGAACTCCTCTATAATTTCCGGAACTTCTTAGACTTCATTTCGTGGCCCTTTTGTGTGCAATTCCATCTCATTGATGCTCATTTTCTCTTCTTTTCGTCATTTCTCCATTTCTGACCGCTGTGACACAAAAGAAAGGAAAATGACCCTAATACTATACTAAACATAAACAAAATGAGTAAAATACTAACTAAAAATGACTCAAAAAGTGTATATAAATACACCGATCAAATACCCCCAAACTTAACCTTTGCTCGCCCTCGAGCAAAGATAGAAAGAAAGAAATAAAGGACTCAAGAAAATGGAAAAACAAAAGACTCACTGACATTGATCACTTTAGCTGCATTGATGTTATCTAGAAAAACATGAAGGTTAGCAGAATAATATGCAGGAACATATAGCATGAAGTTTTAGCACACTAAACACACTAAGCTAGATATTTCGCAAACTCATGTCTATCATGCTTAATGGAAGTCAACATACTGAATCATGCTTGTAAAATTCAAAAATCCTATTGCATGTTTACTTGCTATTCTCCACTAATCCTGGGTATGCATAAAAGAGATCTTCAGGACTTTAAGGGTTTTAATGTAGGCTTAGGTATAGGTAGGTAAAAATAGGCATTTTAGGCTCATTCTGTGTACCATAAGCTCTTTAGCTTTTCCATTTTTCCCTTTTTCTTTTGGTTCTTTTCTTCACTTCAATTCTATTTTTTCCCTCTTTTGTTTTGGGAGAGTGAGAAATATTATAATAACAAGCACCCCCAAACTTAGGCTTTTGCCTATTTCTTATTACTTATCTTTTTATTGGGGTGCAACAGGCTCATTCACTCTTTTTGTCTCTTTTTTAACACAATTTATTCCCCTACTTCACATTTTTACTTATGGCACAATTTGTGGGAATATAGGGTGTAAAAGAAGAAGTTTTAATTTTTTTTTTTTTGCTCAATGGGGCTGACTAGGGATACTTTTAAAGTACGGGATAAAAAAGAGTGGTAAGAATTGGCTATCAAAGAAATGTCTGAGTCATCTCCCTAGCATGCATATCCTAACTATTTCGCCTCAAATAACAAGCAATCATAACACATAAGTTTTCATTATTTAGCATGCACAATTCAAGTAAGAAACTCCAAATAGACAGATTTTGTGAGTTTTTGGCATATCTAACCTAGGTGTTTAGATAGTTGCTTCAATTCCATTACATTATTCCACTTTACTTCACTAGGTGTTTCTAGCAACTACAGCATACATGATCTTTTGACAGACAATTATGACTCAAAAAGAAAAAAATTTGTGACTCAAAAATACATAAAAACAATAAAAAGACTTAAATAAAACATAACATGACACAAATAAAACACCCCCAAACTTAAATCACACATTGTCCTCAATGTGTGTAGACTCAAAGAAAATAAAAGAAAAAGGACAACTTACTGACACAACACAGCGGTCATAACGGAGGTCTAGGAGGAAAAATTCTGGAATTTGCACGGAAATATGGCTCTCTGAAGTTCGGGCGCCGCGGCGCTGCTAGTACTGTGGCTCTTCTGAAGTTACGGCGCCGCGGCGCTGACGACTGCTTTTCCTTTTTTCAGCGTTTTTGCTCCTTTTTCCTCGGTTTTAGCTTTCAGTCCACCTGTCATCCAACAACACAAAACAAGAACCCTAGACCGTGAGACTGTTCAAGACAAAATAAAATAAAATAAAGACAGAAATTAAAATAACATAATTAAAAATATTGGGTTGCCTCCCAACAAGCGCTGTCTTTAACGTCTTTTAGCCGGACGCAATTAACCTTTTCGAGTGCCCATTGGATCCTTCTGCGAACTGCTTGCAATCCGCAGAGTTATTGTTGTAGGTCTCAATTTCCCTACGACCATTTGTTCAAACAAGAGCCTTACATATACAATTATCCCCCAAGTAGGCTTGTCTTTTATGCTTTCTATAATGTAGGAATCCGTGAACTTCTCTACATCTCTCAACTCTAGGGGGTACCCTTGATGGTATGGGCTTCCTAATTGGGAATCAGCCGTGATAGCTAGTGGTGTTTCTTCTGTAATAGGTGCAAGAAAAAGAATTTCCACAGAATCCAAGAAGGTAAATAATTGGATCTCTGCAATCTTTTCCTTCTCTACACCAACTATCTCACCAGATTCCTCAATAGTTGGGTGTGGTTCAGGCTCCTCAATCTGCTGTTCGCTATTCAAAATCACCTCGATTTCTGTATTTTGGGCGTCGCGACCCTGCTCATCGGCGCCGCGGCGCTGCTGCTGCTGCGAACTCTCTATCTCCCATGATTCGGCATCCTTCAGGTCAATTGCCTGACATTGTGTTTCCTTATTGCCTACCCCAGGTGCAGATTGCTCTTCTTGTGTTTCACTGTTGAATATGATCGCGAGCTCTGCTATTTGCGTTTCCAACTTCTTCATGGCTATTCTCGTTTCGTCTATGAACTGATTTTCGTACCTTGTGAGACTGAGTATAGCTTCTCGTAATTCCTCCCTCTCTTCCTCTATGGTTGGAGCTCGATCATATTGACAGTAGAAATCCATGTCTTAAGGATCCCTGAGATGAATCAAAACCAACAACGAATCACGGCACACTTGTTTTTTTTTGTTTTTTTTTTAAAGAAAATAAAATAAATAATTTAAAGAATAAAAATTAAAACCAAATTAGAAATTAAAAATAGATAAATTTGATATTGAACTATGCCTAATCCCCGGCAACGGCGCCAAAAACTTGATGCGCGTTAAGATGCACACACTCAAACGCAAGTGCACGTTATCGTATCAAGTAGTATAGTCTTAGATAAGACCGAATATCGTCCTCTGGGATTAGGGTTCAAGTACCAACTATCTATTTTCTAGTATCTATTTGGCGAATTGATAATTGATTTGGTTGTTTATAACTACGAACTATAAAAGCTATTCAATTATAAAGGTTTACTTCAGTTGTGATGAGAATAGGGCTTCTATGTATCCTCACTATCCACTTATGCTACTTGCTAATGCATTACTTATGGTGTTCTTCTTTTGGAGAAAACAGGTTTACAAAATCGTTTTATACTCCCGTTAGGGTTATATAAACACTCAACCCCAGTATTGTTCCTTACCTACCTTTCGGTGATAAGGGTAACTCTATAGGAGGATTAAGAACAAAAACCTAGTTGACCGTCACACACAATACACAAAATTAGGGTTGTTAAGCCTCTCATCAACGCTACAAAACTAATTGAGGTATTTTCATCCCCAATTCAAGAATGTCTACCCAACGTACAGCATATTCACAATCCCCCCCTTTCGGAATCTGATTAGAAATCATATAGTGATAATTAGTTGTCAATTAATTACCAAGAATTCAACTTAAATATTGGATAGATCTCACAATAAGAAAAATAACCATAAGCATGCATTAACTCATAACAAAAGTTTCTAGAGATTTAACATGGAAAGCCCTATAGAGGAATTAGTTCCTAGCCATTGACATGACAAGAACTAATCTCATGTTCATCATACAAAAACTGAAATAAAGTAAAGAAAAGGAAAAGAAAATTACTTAAGAACGATAATGAATAATTCTTCTAATGATGTAGAGTATTTATAGCCAAAAAATCCTTTAGGTGAAGGGTTAGGGATTTTGTAGGTAGGAAAAGTTATTAGAATCCTTTTAGGTAAGGGTTTTAAGGTAGAAAAAGTTATCCCTTTAGGTAGGAAAAGTTATCCCTTTAGGATTCTGAAAACATGTCAAATTCGGCCCAGAACTTCATAATTCCCGCGTCGGCGCCGCGGCGCCTGAAATTCAGCAACTCTCGGGACTTTCAGCACTTTTGGCGCCGCGGCGCTGCTGCCAGGCGCTGCGGCTCCGGTGACGTTTTTCTGGAAGATTCCGTCTCGTTGCCCTTTTTCGTCCGGACTTCGTCTGAAATCCTCTATAATTTCCGGAACTTCTTAGACTTCATTTCGTGGCCCTTTTGTGTGCAATTCCATCTCATTTATGCCCATTTTCTCTTCTTTTCGTCATTTCTCCATTTCTGACCGCTGTGACACAAAAGAAAGGAAAACGACCCTAATACTATACTAAACATAAACAAAATGAGTAAAATACTAACTAAAAATGACTAAAAAAGTGTATATAAAATACACCGATCATCAAGTCAGGGACTCACGCCCTCAAAGTCATCACTCAAATATAACCTGCACAACGGCCGCATGCCCCGGCATCTTACCTCGGTATAAGAATGGCCATGGAACCATCCTAATGGAAGCATACCCGTGGGCCACCCATCGTGTCAGTATGTCCAAAGGAAATAAAAAGATAACCATCAGAATGGAAGCATACTCGTGGGCCACCCATCGTGTCAGTATGTCCAAGCCGATAACAAGATAACTCTCCTAATGGAAGCATACCCGTGGGCCACCCATCGTGTCAGTATGTCCAAAAGGAAATAACAAGATAACCATCAGAATGGAAACATACTCGTGGGCCACCCATCGTGTCAGTATGTCCAAGCCGATAACAAGATAACTCTACTAATGGAAGCATACCCGTGGGCCATCGTGTCGGTATGTCCAAAAGGAAATAACAAGATAACCATCGAATGGAAGCATACTCGTGGGCCACCCATCGTGTCGGTATGTCAAGCCGATAACAAGATAACTCTCTAATGGAAGCATACCCGTGGGCCACCCATCGTGTCAGTATGTCCAAAAGGAAATAACAAGATAACCATCAGAATGGAATCATACTCGTGGGCCACCCATCGTCGTGTCGGTATGTCCAAGCCGATAACAAGATAACTCTCCTAATCAAGCATACGTGGGCCACCCATCGTGTCGGTATGTCAAAAGGATCGACAGTGGAAGCATACTCGTGGGCCACCCATCGTGTCGGCATGTCCATCAATCAATCGGATAACCGCCTCCAACGAGACGCGGTAGTACGTAAATACAACACTTGCACAACAAAGGCTAATCACCACAAGCATAGGCAAGTTTAATCATACTACGACATTTATTTGATTACAACCAATCCGGGTTTTAACCCCAAAGTACTACATGCATTTATCCTTTCAAAAAGACCTCTTTTTACGTAAAAACAACTCGATACTATTATCCGTAGTACCAAATATGTTCATGTTTTAAAATCAAGTAACAACATTTTTTTCCGAAAGTTCCAGTTTGCCTAATTTCAGATACTCGAGTCTTTTAGTTTCGAAAGATTTCATAGTTCATAGTCTTAATCAAATAACGTACTCTCTTTTAAACAATTGAGTAATGTATGCCTTATGTGTGAGTAGGTTGTTCTTGTTTATAACAATCTTATTAAAGCAGCCATGATCTAGGAAATGTAATATCATTTTGTTTCATCTTAGCTTCTATGCAGATGGAGGTTTCTACTGGTTTTAATAATACTTAATTATTCAATACATTTCCCTTTATTAGCGCCATGATGGTTTGTTCGATACTTATTCTGATTTCCGAAATCAGTAAACATATTCCTTTTAAAAACCAAGTACTCATTTCTCACGAAATGAGGTTTTACACTTTTTAACAAAATTCATATTAATTCAATTAAGTCAAGTCTCTTATCTTCTACAATCAATAAACCATTATTTTTATCTCTCTTAAGTCATTATACCTAACTTCCTATAAAGCTAGTATAACTCTTAATCTTTCAAAACCAAGTATTACTCTTTTCAAAACGATTCTTAATTCTTTGGAAATACTTCAAGATTCTTATTATTCAGGCTTAAGTCAAAGACATTGCCGTAGAACTATGTTCAGTTAACACACGTACGTCTACCGTACTATATATATATATTCTTTTAAAATATCATGCTCAAGAGGATAGGAAGAATCACATACCTCGCGACGATTATCGACTATTAGCAAATAGCTCCAAAGTACTGTAATCCTGCTAGCCTTCTTCACTTCTTCGAGTAGAATACGCTACTCGCAGTACTTCACCCTATAATGGTCATACAAGTCTATCAACGTCTAGACTACTCTGTAAAATAATTCTAGATACAGATTCCTTTATTCTACGGAAAATTGGGCAGCACTTCCCTACCCACCAAACTACACAAGTCTACTGTAAATACAGTCCTATGTAAGTACAGTTCAGTCTTCTTCTTTAATATTCTTCTGATGTGATATCAATTCAAATCTCTTCTTTACTATCCTTCTATGTATCTTATATTCATTTCTATACTACTACAGTATGTAATTTCCAATTACAATAGAAGGACAGTAGTATTTACCTCGATAAGCCCAAAATTATCCAAGTTTAATGTCTGTTATACCCCGTATTTCCAGAGTATGTACGTGAGGGCGTACGTATACAATTTGAGCCTTAAAGTAGGCATAGGTTCCAATTTGTGCATAACTACCAAAGGGAGTCGTTTTTCGACGAAACGTTTCCACAGCTTTCGTAGGGAAAATTCCGGCTATGTCAATAATAATTTTTGCGGATTTTTCCGAGAGACGTAACATTTTGGACCAACGGGAGGGTGACATGTGTCACCCTCACATTGGAAGGCTTGGACGGTAATGCTTGGACGATTGGGTCTTGTGTAGTAGGTAGGATATTTTGTGCAAGTTGTGTGGTAGATGGATAAGGTACACATGGTTGAAATCTAGCCCTACACTTGCCTTACACTTGGAGTGATCTTGGCCATTGGTTGGCCATGGCTTGACCTATAAATACCCCTCTAAGTTGATGAACTTCTTCATCCTAAATTGTTCTAAGTCTTGAAAATCCTCCTCTCCTCGAGCTTTTCGTCCAACACCCTCTCCCCCCCCCCCCCTCTAGCCTAAGTGGTTCGGCCGAGGCCCCCTCCCTAGCCTAGCCGAAAGTATCCCCCCCTCCTTAGAGGTGCTAGCCGTGGGGTACCCCCCCTAGCCTAGTTGTTTTCGTATAATACCCCTTGTTGTGGTATAGAAATACTCTCCTAGTATTGTTATAATGCCCAAATACCTTGGCCCAAATACCTTGTAGTATTCCCAAGGTTACACTTATACAAAAGCCCAGAAAATACTATTATACTTCCCTCAGTCACAAAACGAAACCCTAAGGAAAACCTTCATAGTCGGTTGAAGTGTTTAAGTAGAAGTTGCGAAGAACTTCTAAGGGTTGTTTGGAGCGGATTGGAGCGCCGGAGTAGGAGCTAAACGTTGTTCAGGATCGACATATAACTTGGATAATTTTGGGCTTATCGAGGTAAACACTCTTGACCTTCTGTTGTAATTAGGAATTACATGTTGTAGGAATATATAGTTAAAGTATACTATATATAGAAGTGAACATAGTTGTGCGGCAATGTGTTATACCCCGTATTTCCTGAGTATGTACGCGGGGACGTACGTAGAAAAGTTTGTGCCTTAAAGTGCTTGGCCGAATTTTATTTGTGCATAACACCCGGTTAGAGTCGTTTTTAGTGAAACGCTTTCCACACTTTCGTAGGGAATTTCCGCTATTTCATTTTTAATTTTTTCGGATTTTTACGAGAGACGAAACATTTTTGGCCAACGACATGGCGACACTTGTCACCTCCCATCGAGCACGTTACGGTAAAAGAGGTGGACGAATTGGCCATTGTTGGTCAAGGGGTTGGTAGGATATTTTGTGGTAGATGGATAAGGTGCACTTGGCAAGATCTTGGCCCTACACTTGCCTTGCACTTGGCAAGATCTTGGCCATTGGTTGGCCTTTGCTAGGCCTATAAATACCCACCCCTTTGGAAGACTTATTCATCCTAAAATGTTCTAAGTCTTAGAAATCCTCCCCCTCCCCTCTTGTTTGACTCTCGTCCAAGAGCCCCCCCTCCCTAGATAGGCCCTTGTGGCCGAGAGCCTCCCCCTCCCCCCTTTTTGGTGTGGTAGTGGGGTACCCCACAGCCTAGTTGTTTTCGTATAATACCCCCCCTCTTGATGGAAATACCCTCAAAAGTATTGTTATAATGCCCAAATTACCTTAGCCATATACCTTGTTGTATTCTAAGGTTATACCTATACGATAAGCCCAGAAATACTATTATACTTCCCTTCCGTCACAAAAACCGAAACCCTAGGAAAAATCTCCATAGTCCGTTGGAGTATTGTGTAGAAGTTGGTTAGAACTTCTAAGGGTGGTTTAGAGTGGGTTGGAGCGCTCGGAGTTGGAGCTAAACGATTGCCCAGGATCGACTTTATACTTGGATAATTATGGGCTTATTGAGGTAAATATCTTGTCCCTCTATTGTAATTGGAAATTACATATTGTTAGAATATATAGTTGAAGTATACTATATATAGAATCAACGTAGTTATTGGCAATGTCTTTTGACTTAAGCTTTGAATAATACTTACTGCAATGTCTTGCGACTTAAGCTGTATTTAAAGAAGATTCTTGAATGTAATTACTTAGGTTGTATTACATGAGACTTGTGAATTAGTACCGTTGAGTAGAATTGTACCCGTTAGTGTTAGTTGTATAACCCCCCCCCCCGGTTGGCTTGGTAGGCCTCGATAGAGGAAGAGATTTCTGTTTGTGCGGGGAGGTGCTGAATTTTCGTAGAATGTTCTACGAAGAGACCTTATGTTAATAAGCGCCTTGTGGCCTTATAGGTGGAAGTACTATGCGTGGCGCGATCTACTTGGCTTAGGAGTAGCCGCGGTTTGAGGTACTTGAGCGTTTTGCTATTAGTCGATAATCGTCGCGAGGTATGTGAACCTCTTCCTATCTCTTCTAGCATGATATGTGTGAACTATGTAGTACGGTGAGCGTACATGTGCTAAATGTATGTGATTGGTTTAAAACATAAAGTGTTATAACGACTTTATGGGAAGTTGGTTATATGACTTTATGTTGGTAAGAAAATACATGTGGTTTTAAAAGTACTCGCTTTGAACTATAAGCGGCTTGTTATGTGTTAATAAAGAACTTGAAGTATTTCAAAAGATTTTTGAATCATTTTGAAAGAAGTAATACTTGGTTTTGAAAAACTTAAGAGTTATACTAGCTTTATGGGAAGTTAGGTATAACGGCTTAAGAATGTTTCTTGATTTGAAATCGTAATGTGTATCGACAAACCACTGCGCGTTAATAAGAGGAAATGTTTTGACTAATTAAGTATTATTAAAACCGGAGAAACTTCCATCCGCATGAAGCTAAGATGAGACAAAATGATATTTCCTAGATCATGGTCATTGTAATAAGATTGTTATAAACAAGAATATCCTACTCACATATAAGACTTATGTTTCTCAGATAGTTTTAAGGAGAATTATATTCTCAAATGAATAAGACTATGAACTACGAAACCTTTCTAAAATGAGAAACTTGAACATTGGAAATTAGGCAAACTTGATCATTGGAAAAGAATGTTGCTACTTGATTTTACAAAGAGAAGTAATTGATTTACTTTAAAAGGATAGTCACTCTATTTTATACTACGGGTATTGTGTGACATTGTGAAAGAAACGATCTTTTAAAGAGTTAATGTATGAAGTACTTTGGGGATAAAACCCGATTTTGTTAATCATATAGTAGAAGGTACCTTGTGTGAACAACTTGATTGTATTGATTTGTGATAGCACAGTAATACTTTCTTAATTGCGTTGATAAGTAAACGTGTTGGGATGCTACGTGTGTTAGTATCTTGTGATGTTTGTGTGAAGGGGTTTCCTTGATTGTGCTTATTAACTATCAGTCGTTATGATAGTATTGTGGCATTCATCTCTTGAGATGATTCCGGGGGTTAAGCTGCCCTCCGATGCGGGGTAGACTCAGGCGGGTCGATGGACCTATGATTCGAGAATACCTCATGCAGGTCCCAGGGGCCTATGCGGAGCTACGAGTTCCGTGTTAGTGACGTCCTTTATGGGCATGCGGTCCATGTGGCCATGCGGTGCGAAGTCGGGGCGATGCGGGAGTAGCTACCGATGCGAGGAATACCTCACGCGGGCGATGAGATTGGCCTATCGCGGGCTGCGGAGTTCGGGGTTAGACGCGTACATCGACATCTGCGGGCAAGTGGCGGCTTTGATCATGTGACGGTCTAGACAGATCTTATGATACGATTCATGACCTTGTTGGTACTGTGGGTTTTTAGTAGTCGGCTATGCCTTCGCATTTACCGTCTGATTTTATTATGACACGTGGGACACGGTGTTCATGTGTTCCTTGGTGCTTTTATATCATAGGATCGCGGTGAGGAAGGTATTCCACGCATGATTGATGTTGTGGGCCCGAGACCCATTGTTATACTTGAGTGATGACTTGAGGCGTGAGTCCCTAACTTGACATGATCGCTTTGTTATAAATCGTAGTTGGTTATCATACATGTCTCTGCTTTATATGATCGCTATGATTTCATTTACGATATGTATTTTCGTTTCACATACTAAATTTTTGTTGTCGACCTCCTTGAGGCTGCGTTCATGCCGCAGTTGAGGTACACCGATCGTTGATCCTAGCTCTCGGGTCACGATTTGCGTTTGGGAAGCTCGGTTTCTCCGGAGGCGTATCAGTGGTCTAGTCCGGTGTCGTCGTCAGTGTTTAGATTCAGGGGGTTGGGGGGGCCCGGGCCCGCCATTGTGGGGGTATCATTCTTAGAGGTCTGTCTTGTTGTGGCGGGGTTTGTAAAAAGGATTAAAGCTGCGTAAAAAAATTGCTATTTATATATATACCAAGGTAACCGCTTTGGTTAGCTTTGTCTTATTTCACCGCCTTATTACACCGTTTCATGTATTGTCTTTATGTTCCGATTACTCGATGTATGTCTACTTGGGTGCCCGGTAAGGCACCGCCACGCCGGTTTCGGTCGTGACAAAAGTGGTATCGAGCGCTTAATCCTCGGAAAGTGTCTACCGTATCGATCCAAGAAGTCTTGATTATCGGTGTGTTGTGCACCACACCAATAATCAGGAGGCTATAGGATATTTTAGGATTAGTTTCTATTCTTCTCACTCTGAGATCGTGCCTTAGAGCTGTGTTGTAAGTTGGACCCTCTAACGTATTTCTTTTGTCACGACCCGTTCGGGCGGATCGTGCCTTACCGCACCCTGGTGATACAACATCGAGTAATCACGAACATAAAACACATACATGAAACAAATGAAGTACAAACGGTAATCTGAGAAAACTTGCCTTTCGGCATATATATAAATGACAACTTTTAACATGAACAGTTTAATCCTTTTTACAAACCCCGCCACAACAATTTCTGCACTCTAAGAATGATACGACAACAATGGCGGGGACAGGGCCCAAACCCCGAATGTAAACACTTACTACGACAGGACTATACCACCGATAAGCCTCGAGAAACGGAGCTTCCCAACGCGAATCGCGACTCAGAGCTAGGATCAACGATCGTGTACCTCAACTGCGGCAGAACGCACTCAAGCGAGGTCAAGATAACAGTATGTGAAGCTAAAATATAAATACTGTAAATGAAATCATAATGGTCTATATAAAGCAGGAGACATGTATGATAACCAAACTACAGTTCACAACATAAAAGCAGTCATGCCAAGTCGAGTGGAATACATTCCCGGATGAGCCGGTAGTCGAGTGAAATACATTCCCGGAATGAACCGGTAGTCAAGTGAAATACATTCCCGGATGAACCGGTAATCGAGTGAACACATTCCCGGATGAACCGGTAGTCAAGTGAAATACATTCCCGGATGAACCGGTAATTGAGTGAACACATTCCCGGATGAACCGGTAGTCAAGTGAAATACATTCCCGGATGAACCGGTAATCGAGTGAGATACATTCCCGGATGAACCGGTAATCAAGTGAGATACATTCCCGGATGAACCGGTAGTCGAGTGAGATACATTCCCGGATGAACCGGTAATCAAGTGAGATACATTCCCGGATGAACCGGTAATCAAGTGAGATACATTCCCGGATGAACCGGTAATCAAGTGAGATACATTCCGGATGAACCGTGAGTCGAGTGAGATACATTCCGGATGAACGGTGATCGAGTGAAATACATTCCTTGCACAACAAAGGCTATCACAATAAGCATAGGCAAGTTTCACAACAACATGCATAAGCAAGTTACACAACAACATGCATAAGCAAGTTACACAACAACAAACATAGGCAAGTTATACACAACTCAAGGTACTTTCATTTTATGCCAAAGTCCGGGTTTTAACCCCAAAGTACTACATACGTTAAGTTCTTTTAAAAGAGATCCATTACTTTTATAAAAGTCACCCGATACGTAGTATTAGAATGACCAACCCACATTCCTTTTCAAAATCAAGTAACAACATTCTTTCCTAAGTTCCGGTTGCCTAGTTTCAATTACTCAAGCTTCTCATTTTCAAATGGTTTCATAGTTCATAAACTTAATCACTTGATTCCTTTTAGAACAATTGAGTAATATATGTCTCACGTGAGAGTAGGTTATTCTTGTTTACAACATTCTTATTACAGCAGCCATGATCTAGAAAATGTATATCATTTTGTCTCATCTTAGTTTCTATGCAGATGGAGGTTTCTCTGGTTTTAATACAATTCATCATTATTTAATACATTTTCCTTTATTAACGCCGCAGCGGTCCTGTCGATACACATTCGATTTCCAAATCAAGAAACATTATCCCTTTAAATAAAACCAAGTCCTCATTACTCACGAATGAGGTTTCACACAAACATTCACATTAAAACAAATAAGTTAAGTCTCTTATCTTATAAGATCAAGTCTCTTAACTTCTAACATCAGTAAACCATTCTTAAGCCGTTATACCTAACTTCCCATAAAGCTAGTATAACTCTTTTTAAAACCTTTTATTACTTCTTCTTTCAAAATGATTCAAAAATCTTTTGAAATACTTCAAGTTCATTATTAACATATAACAAGCCAGTTATAGTTCAAATCAGTTACCTTTTTTAAAAACCACAAGTATTTTCTTACCAACATAAAGCTGTTATAACCAACTTCCCATAAAGCCGTTATAACACTTTATGTTTTAAACCAATCAAATACATTTAGCACATGTACGTCTACCGTACTACATAGTTCACACATATCATGCTAGAAGAGATAGGAAGAGGTTCACATACCTCGCGACGAGTATCGACTAAAAGCAAAACGCTCCAAGTACTTCCAACCGTCGGCTACTCCTGCCAAGTAGATCGCGCCACACGTAGTACTTCAACCTATAAGGCCACAAGGCGCTTATTAACATTTAGATCCCTTCGTGAACATTCTACGTAAAATTCGCAGACCTCCCGCAACAGCGTAAATCTCCTCCTCTCTATCGAGGCCTGGCCAAGCCAACCAGTGGGGTTATAATTTAACCCTAACTGCACAATTCTACTCCACGGTACTACTACACAAGTCTCATGTAATACAGCCCTATGTAATTACGATTCAAGATTCTTCTTTAAATTCGTGCTTAAGTCAAAAGACATTGCGATAACTACGTTCAAGACTATATATAGTATACTTCAACTATATAATCTAACAACATGTAATTTCCAATTACAATAGAGGCAAGATAATTACCTCGATAAGCCCATAATTATCCGAGTTTAATGTCGATCCTTAGCAAGGTTTAGCTCCAACTCCGAAGCGCTCCAACCCGCTCTAAACCACCCTTAGAAGTTCTAACCAACTTCTACACAATACTCCAACTGACTATGGAGATTTTCCTAGGGTTTTGGTTTTGTGGACGGGAAGTATAATAGTATTTACTGGCTTTTCAGATAGGTATAACCTTAGAATACTACAAGGTATCTGGCTAAGGTAATTTGGGCATTATAACAATACTTTTGAGAGTATTTCTACACCACAAAGGGGTATTATACGAAAGCAACAAGGCTAGTGGGGTATTTATAGGTCAAGTGAAAGCCAACCAATGGCCAAGATTACACCAAGTGTTAGGCAAGTGTAGGGCCAAGATTCACCCATGTGTACCTAGCCAACTTGCACACAAAATATCCTACCAACCTTGACCATTTGCACCACACTTTCGCCACCACATTTACGCCCAAGGTGTTCCAATGAGAGGTGACAAGTGTCGCCCTCTTGTTGGTCCAAAATGTTTCGCCTCTCGGAAAAATCCGCAAAAATTAAAAATGACATATTCGAAATTCCCCTACGAAAGTCGTGGAAACGTTTCGCCGAAAACGACTAATTCGGGTGTTGTGAACAAAGTTAATTCGCCAAGCCTAATTCTCAAGTTCAAATTTTCTACGCACGCCCCACGCATATACTGGAAATACGGTATAACATTCTCCTCGCCGAAACATTCGTCCGAATGTTCCTTCTAAGTCTCAAACAAACGTGCGCCAGTATAGTCTTCACTACCATACTTACGAAACAATCCTGCCACAATGGCCACAGACACAACTGCGCAAACTATTTATATCCAAGTCCACGAGGAAACACCTCTAACATCATAAAGCACTTTTGTCACTTTGACGCTAGGTTCACTCCGCGACCCAACAAATGGTACCGGCCGCATGCGATCCTCGAGGTCGACGTACACTCGAACTCTTACCATATTTCTGATACTGCTACAGTTTCCAAAACTCGGGGTTACTATCTCTAACGTGGTCATCATTAACTGGGAACATTCTGGATGGATCTTCGATACTTTCCCGAATCATAACAATACGAAAGACCGGACGCCCCGCCTCCTAAGTCGGACGGCAAATGCTAACATATAGGCAAACTGGCTTATTTTCAATATTATCTCTAAAAGGTCCCAAAGTAACTCGCTAAGTTCCTCTGTATTCCAAACTCGTCACCCAACTCGGGTGGTACTTTCAAGAAGACCGACCACGGCTCAACTCTAAGCGTCATCGCCGATTATCCGCACAATATCTCGAATGCGGAACCTCTTCTAGACAAGCTTCACTATCCACAGTCTGCTGGAACAAGCCTGAACCAACTATCTGAACCTTGCCAACATCGAACCAATCGACCGGCAACTTACACTTCCGCCCCTACAAGGCTTCATAAGGTGACATCCGAACACTAAAATGGTAGCTTAAACGCTACCTCCACAGAGACAACAATCCCCACAACTATCCTCGAAATCCAAACACCGGCCCGGTGGCAAATGCGGTCGAGACTCACCGAGTTCTTAACACCGACTTGGTAAAAACTTCCGAAACAAAAACAGTGCACTGGCTCCACTGCATCATAAGGTGAAGGTAGGCACCGTGCAGCCTTACAACCTTTCGGATAACTCAACACAATGAGTAAACGGTCCTGACCGAAGAACACGATGGGCTGCCCCCATCGGCCCGACCACTGGTCGAACGCATCCACGAACTCGTACGCTGGTTAACTAAACTTGGGCCTAACACCCTCGTGACCCTACCACAAGGCGGGACCACCACAAACTGACCCCACCACCAAAAAGGCCGCGGGTTGACCCGCATCATGGCCTCAATCCGACCCGTCAACGAGCACAACACTAGTTCCCGATCCGGAACAGTCTCACTAATCACGTTACGAAAACCTAGCGGTCTTCTTAGCTCAACTACCCCCTTTCATTCCACACTTACTAGGGACCTATCCCAAACATAACTCACGTGCACTATGCACTTCCGATAAGGATCAAACATAACACTACACCTTTACTCGAGATGGCCTTACCTCTAAGGTCTTTACGTAAAACATTCTAAGGCTCACACCTTATCTATCCCCCAAAATCTTACTCGGTTAACCCACCATGATTTCTAAACACAACTAACACACCGCTATCAGAACATAGCACTTAAGGTATACTCACCTTATCACACATACTGATCTCTAGAGGGTTAAAGATATATCTATATCTACTGCTTCACTCCCCTTAGTCGTTCTAATCAAACCTGCCCCGTAGGGCGCATAGCTAGGGAAGATGACGAACTACCCACCGATCCTGAAGGCTAAGTCCTCCTACAAGGACACTCTATCGACATCAGACCCTGACGGTCGTAGGTACAACAAGTACCAACTAAAAGACGACATTCCCCGGGATGACGTCTGTCACACTGTGAACCGGAAGCCCTGGAGTTCTGACCAACTCCTGCATACTCCGAACGTCCTGATATCCGTGGAAGACCACTCTGCACTGGCGGAGGTGCATATCTAATCTGCCGTGAGGCGACTCGCCTTGAAAGTTACTAAAGGACCTTGCTCGCCTCGCCTGTCTCGCCTTTGTTAACCCGTCGATCTCTACGTTTCTCGGCCTGCTGCGCATAAGCCCGACCACAGGCCATGCTCAAGCCTAACTGAAGAATTACTCTTGCACAACCCTTCTCTTAGATAGTCATCAAGACTTGCGGTACATCGGTATACTCTATACTTCTCGTTCGGCCGCGGGCGAAGGTTCAAATATCATGGCCGCAGTAGGAACTGCCGCCGCCGTGCTAAACTCTGCTGGGGCTAGTGACGTCGCAGAACTCCCCGAGTGAAGCACTACCCTAGGTAATGATTTGGGCCTGAGCCCTCGTGACTCTCTGAACTCTACTCGCAGCTCCCTCGGCTGCCTTGCCCTCCTGGGCCCGGGTTTGACCTACGCGGAGGCATAACGATAAGGGAAAGAATTTCGTCAGAGGGTCCAACTTACAACACAGCTCTAAGGCACGATCTCAGAGTGAGAAGAATAGAAACCAATCCTAAATATCCTATAGCCTCCTGATTATTGATGTGGTGCACAACACACCGATAATCAAGACTCTACTGGATACGGTCTGTAGACACTTTCCGAGGATTAACTGCTCTGATACCACTTTTGTCACGACCCGTTCCGGGGCCCGTGACTGGTGCCTTACCCCGGGCACCCTAGTGATACAACATCAGAGTAATCAGCGGAACATAAAACACATACATGAAACAAATGAAGTACAAACGGTAATCTGAGAAAAACTTGCCTTTCGGCATATATATAAATGACAACTTTTAACATGAACAGTTTAATCCTTTTTACAAACCCTGCCCACAACAGTACTACAGACCTCTAAGAATGATACGACAACAATGGCGGGACAGGGCCCCGCCAAACCCCTGAATGTAAACACTTACTACGACAGGGGACTATACCACTGATAAGCCTCCGGAGAAACGGAGCTTCCCAAACGCTATCGTGACCACGAGAGCTAGGATCAACGATCGTGTACCTCAACTGCGGCATGAACGCAGCCCGAAGGAGGTCGATAACAGTGCAAGGTATGTGAAGCTAAAATATAAATACTGTAAATGAAATCATAATGGTCTATATAAAGCAGGAGACATGTATGATAACCAAACTACAGTTCACAACATAAAAGCAGTCATGCCAAGTCGAGTGGAATACATTCCCGGATGAGCCGGTAGTCGAGTGAAATACATTCCCGGAATGAACCGGTAGTCAAGTGAAATACATTCCCGGATGAACCGGTAATCGAGTGAACACATTCCCGGATGAACCGGTAGTCAAGTGAAATACATTCCCGGATGAACCGGTAATCGAGTGAACACATTCCCGGATGAACCGGTAGTCAAGTGAAATACATTCCCGGATGAACCGGTAATCGAGTGAGATACATTCCCGGATGAACCGGTAATCAAGTGAGATACATTCCCGGATGAACCGGTAGTCGAGTGAGATACATTCCCGGATGAACCGGTAATCAAGTGAGATACATTCCCGGATGAACCGGTAATCAAGTGAGATACATTCCCGGATGAACCGGTAATCAAGTGAGATACATTCCCGGATGAACCGGTAGTCGAGTGAGATACATTCCCGGATGAACCGGTAGTCGAGTGAAATACATTCCTTGCACAACAAAGGCTATCACAATAAGCATAGGCAAGTTTCACAACAACATGCATAAGCAAGTTACACAACAACATGCATAAGCAAGTTACACAACAACAAACATAGGCAAGTTATACACAACTCAAGGTACTTTCATTTTATGCCAAAGTCCGGGTTTTAACCCCAAAGTACTACATACGTTAAGTTCTTTTAAAAGAGATCCATTACTTTTATAAAAGTCACCCGATACCCGTAGTATTAGAATGACCAACCCACATTCCTTTTCAAAATCAAGTAACAACATTCTTTTCCTAAGTTCCAGATTGCCTAGTTTCAATTACTCAAGCTTCTCATTTTCAAATGGTTTCATAGTTCATAAACTTAATCACTTGATTCCTTTTTAGAACAATTGAGTAATATATGTCTCACGTGAGTAGGTTATTCTTGTTTACAACATTCTTATTACAAAGACCATGATCTAGAAAATGTATATCATTTTGTCTCATCTTAGTTTCTATGCGGATGGAGGTTTCTCTGGTTTTAATACAATTCATCATTATTTAATACATTTTCCTTTATTAACGCATTTGCGGTGCTGTCGATACACATTCGATTTCCAAATCGGAAACATTATCCCTTTAAATAAAATCAAGTCCTCATTACTCACGAATGAGGTTTCACACAAACATTCACATTAAAACAAATAAGTTAAGTCTCTTATATTATAAGATCAAGTCTCTTAACTTCTAACATCAAGAAACTATTCTTAAGCCGTTATACCTAACTTCCCATAAAGCTAGTATAACTCTTTTTAAAACCTTTTATTACTTCTTCTTTCAAAATGATTCAAAATCTTTTGAAATACTTCAAGTTCATTATTAACATATAACAAGCCGCTTATAGTTCAAATCGATTACCTTTTTAAAAACCACAAGTATTTTCTTACCAACATAAAGTCGTTATAACCAACTTCCCATAAAGCCGTTATAACACTTTATGTTTTAAATCAATCAAATACATTTAGAACAAGTAAGTCTACCGTACTACATAGTTCACACATATCATGCTAGAAGAGATAGGAAGAGGTTCACATACCTCGCGACGAGTATCGACTAAAAGCAAAACGCTCCAAGTACTTCCAACCGTCGGCTACTCCTTAAGCCAAGTAGATCGCGCCACACGTAGTACTTCAACCTATAAGGCCACAAGGCGCTTATTAACATTTAGATCCCTTCAGAACATTCTACGAGAAAATTGGCAGACCTCCCCAACAGCGTAAATCTCCTCCTCTATCGAGGCCGCTACCAAGCCAACCGGGGGTTATACCTCTAACCCTAACGGGTACAATTCTACTCCACGGTACTACTACACAAGTCTACTGTAATACAGCCCTATGTAATTACAGTTCAGTATTCTTCTTTAAATTCAGGCTTAAGTCAAAAGACATTGCCGATAACTACGTTCAGTACTATATATAGTATACTTCAACTATATAATCTAACAACATGTAATTTCCAATTACAATAGAGGGGCAAGATAATTACCTCGATAAGCCCATAATTATCCGAGTTTAATGTCGATCCTTAGCAAGGTTTAGCTCACACTCCGAGCGCTCCAACCCGCTCTAAACCACCCTTAGAAGTTCTAACCAACTTCTACACAATACTCCAACGGACTATGGAGATTTTCCTAGGGTTTCGGTTTTGTGACTGACGGGAAGTATAATAGTATTTCTGGGCTTTTCGTATAGGTATAACCTTAGAATACTACAAGGTATACGGCTAAGGTAATTTGGGCATTATAACAATACTTTTGAGAGTATTTCTACACCACAAAGGGGGGTATTATACGAAAGCAACAAGGCTAGGGGTATTTATAGGTCAAGTGAAAGCCAACCAATGGCCAAGATTACACCAAGTGTTAGGCAAGTGTAGGGCCAAGATTCACCCATGTGTACCTAGCCAACTTGCACACAAAATATCCTACCAACCCTTGACCATTTGCACCACACTTTCGCCACCACATTTCCGCAAGGTGTTCCAATGAGAGGTGACAAGTGTCGCCTCTTGTTGGTCCAAAATGTTTCGTCTCTCGGAAAAATCCGCAAAAATTAAAAATGACATATTCGGAAATTCCCTACGAAGTGTGGAAACGCTTCGTCGAAAAACGACTCAATTCGGGTGTTGTGAACAAAGTTAATTCGCCAAGCCTAATTCTCAAGTTCAAATTTTCTACGCACGTCCACGCATACTCGGAAATACGGTATAACATCTTTCCCTTACCGCTATGCCTCGCGTAGGGCAACCCGCCCGGGAGGGCAAGGCGTAGGAGGCTGAGTAGAGTTCGAGAGGGTTGCGAGGGCACGAGCCCAATCCTTACCTAGGGTAGTGCTTCATTCGGGATTTCTGCGACGCCACTAGCCCAGCGAGTTTGGCACGGCAGCCTCATCGCGGCCATGATATATGAACCTTCGTTCCACGGCCAGGAAGAGAATTTAGATTGCAAAGAGGCGACCACATTACTAGCTATAGATTTGGCTACCGAGTATACCGATGTCCGCGAGTCTTGAGGACTATCTAAAAGAGGGTGGTGCAAGAGTAATTCTTCAGTTAGGGTTGAGCATGGGGTGTGTAGGGGCTTATGAGCAGCAGGCCGTGCCGTGTAGAGATCGACAGGTTAACGAAGGACACGTAAGAGGCGAGGCGGCAAGGTCCTTTAGTAACTTTTGAGGCAGTCGCCTCACCGCGGCAGATTAGATTATGCACATCCACCAGTGCAGCGAGGTCCTCCACGAATTTCAGGACGTTCGGGGTATGCGGGAGTTGGTCAGAGCTCCAGAGCTTCCGGTTCACAGCTACACGTAGGTTCCAGCCATCCGGATTCAGTTTTTCTCAGTGTTCACAATGTGGCAGGCGTCATCCCAGGGAATGTCGTCTTTTAGTTGGTACGTGTTGTACCTATGACCGTCAGGGTCTGTTGTCGAAAGAGTGTCCTTGCGGGAGGACTTAGCCTTCAGGATCGGTGGGTAGTTCGTCATCTCCCTTAGCTATGCGCCCTACGGCGTGTTTGATTAGACGACTAAGGAGTGAAGCGATGAACATAGATCTATCCTTAACCCTCTAGAGTTTTGTATAGGTGATAAGGTGAGTATACCTTAGGTGCTATGTTCTGATAGCAGTGTGTTAGTTGTGATTTGAAATCATGGTTGTTTAACCGAGTAAGATTTTGGGGGATAGAGAAAGTGTGAGCCTTAGAGCTTTATACGTAGAGACCTTAGAGGTGAGGCCATCTCGAGAAAAAGGTGTAGTGTTATGTTTGACCCTTATCGGAGTGCATAGTGCACATGAGTTATGTTGGGACAGGTCCCTAGTAGTGTGGAATGAAAGAGGGTAGTTGAGCTAAGAAGACCGCTAGGTTTTCGTAACGTGATTAGTGAGATTGTTCCGGTTCGGGGAGCTAGTATGATGCGCGTTGCCGGGTCGGGTTGAGGCCACGTTGCGGGTCAACCCGCGGCAGGTTTGGTGGTGGGGTCAGTTTGTGGTGGTCCCGCCTTGTGGTAGGGTCACGAGGGTGTTAGGCCCATGTTCAGTTAACCAGCGTACGAGTTCGTGGATGCATTCGACCGGTGGTCGGGTCGATGGGGGCAGCCCATCGTGTTCTTCGTTCGGGACCGTTTACTCGGCTGTGTTGAGTTATCTGAAGGGTTGAAAGGATGCACGGGGTGCCTACCTTCACCTTATGTCAGACAGTGAAGCCCAGGTTGTGGCTATTTTTCGTCTTCTAAAAGTTTACCAGGCAGGGTTAAGAACTCAGGTGAGTCTCAGAATCGCATTCGCCCTCGGGCCAGTGCGTGGATTTCAGAGGTAGTCGTGGGGGGATTGTTGTCTCCTATGGAGGAAGTGTTTAAGCTACCATTTCAGTGTTCGGATATCGCTTTGTGAAGCCTTGTAGGGGCGGAAGTGTAAATTGTCGGTCGATTGGTTCGATGTTGGCAAGGTTCAGTTAGTTGGTTCAGGCTTGTTCCAGCAGACTGTGGATAGTGCGAAGCTTGTCTAGAAGAAGTTCTGGCAGCTCAGAGGAATTGTGCGGATAATCGGCGACGACGCTTAGAGTTCAGGTTGACGGTCGGTCTTCTTGAAGGTACCACCCCGGGTTGGGTGTGACGAGTTTGGAATACAGAGGGAACTTAGCCCGAGTTACTTTGGGCCCTTTTGAGTTCATGTGAAGAATAGGCCAGGTTGCCTATATGTTAGCTTTTGTCGTCCGACTTAGGAGGCTGTACGTCCGGTCTTTCGTATTGTTATGATCGGGAAAAGTATCGGAGATCCATCCAGAGTGTTCCCACTTAATGATGACCACGTTAGAGATAGTAGCCCCGAGTTTTGGAAACTGAAGCAGTATCAGAAATGTGGAAAGAGTTCGAGTATACGACATCCTCAGGGATCGCATGCGATCGGTACCATTTGTTGGGTCGTCGGGAGCAAGGCTCGCGACAAAGGGACAAAAGTGGTACCATTTGTTGGGTCGCCTGAGAAGGTTAATGCCTCAGGCAAAGTGACAAAGTGGTATCTACGACGAGTAAAGAGAGAAGCGAGCATGTATGGCGAGCATAGATGTGATCATTTCTTTTGTTTGGAAAGTGTGGAAGAAGTATATTTTAGACCCCGGTGAGGAGTGTTTTGTGGTGATGATTAGAGGTGTTTCCTCGTGGACTTTGACGTAAGTATTTACGCAGGTGCAGCTGTGGCAGGATTGTTCTCGTAAGAATAGTAGTGAAGACTATATTGGCGCGCGTTTGTTTTGAGACTTATAAGGAACATTCGGGACGAATGTTTCTAAGGAGGGGAGAATGTTATACCCCGTATTTCCTGAGTATGTACGCGGGGACGTACGTAGAAAAGTTTGTGCCTTAAAGTGCTTGGCGAATTTTATTTGTGCATAACACTGTTAGAGTCGTTTTTAGTAAACGTTTTCCACGACTTTCGTAGGGAATTTCCGCTATGTCATTTTAATTTTTGCGGATTTTTCAGAGGCGAAACATTTTTGTGCGAGAGGCGACACTTGTCACCCTCCCATTGAGCACGTTAGGCGGTAAAGAGGTGGACGAATTGGCCATTGTTGGTCAAGGGTTGGTAGGATATTTTGTGGTAGATGGATAAGGTGCACTTGGCAAGATCTTGGCCTACACTTGCCTTGCACTTGGCAAGATCTTGGCCATTGGTTGGCCTTTGCTAGGCCTATAAATACCCACCCCTTTGGAAGACTTATTCATCCTAAAATGTTCTAAGTCTTAGAAATCCTCCCCCTCCCCTCTTGTTTGACTCTCGTCCAAGAGCCCCCCCTCCCTAGATAGGCCCTTGTGGCGAAGCCTCCCTTCCCCCTTTTTGGTGTGGCGTGGGGTACCCCTAGCCTAGTTGTTTCGTATAATACCCCCTCTTGATGGAAATACCTCAAAAGTATTGTTATAATGCCCAAATTACCTTAGCCATATACCTTGTTGTATTCTAAGGTTATACCTATCTGATAAGCCCGTAAATACTATTATACTTCCCTTAGTCACAAAAATCAAACCCTAGGAAAAATCTCCATAGTCCGTTGGAGTATTGTGTAGAAGTTGGTTAGAACTTCTAAGGGTGGTTTAGAGTGGGTTGGAGCGCTCGGAGTTGGAGCTAAACGATTGCCCAGGATCGACTTTATACTTGGATAATTATGGGCTTATAGAGGTAAATATCTTGTCCTTATATTGTAATTGGAAATTACATATTGTTAGAATATATAGTTGAAGTATACTATATATAGAACTGAACGTAGTTATTGGCAATGTCTTTTGACTTAAGCCTGAATAATACTTACGGCAATGTCTTGCGACTTAAGCCTGTATTTAAAGAAGATTCTTGATCAGTAATTACTTAGGTCAGTATTACAGAGACTTGTGAAGTAGTACCGTGGAGTAGAATTGTACGTTAGGGTTAGATGTATAACCCCGGTTGGCTTGGTAGGCCTCGATAGAGGAGGAGATTTCTGTTGTTGCGGGGAGGTCTTTGCGAATTTTACGTAGAATGTTCTCTGAAGAGACCTTATGTTAATAAGCGCCTTGTGGCCTTATAGGTGGAAGTACTATGCGTGGCGCGATCTACTTGGCTTAGGGAGTAGCCGGCGGTTTGAGGTACTTGGAGCGTTTTGCTATTAGTCGATAATCGTCGCGAGGTATGTGAACCTCTTCCTATCTCTTCTAGCATGATATGTGTGAACTATGTAGTACGGTAGACGTACATGTGCTAAATGTATGTGATTGGTTTAAAACATAAAGTGTTATAACGACTTTATGGGAAGTTGGTTATAACAGCTTTATGTTGGTAAGAAAATACATGTGGTTTTTAAAAGGTACTGTTTTGAACTATAACTGGCTTGTTATGTGTTAATAAAGAACTTGAAGTATTTCAAAAGATTTTTGAATCATTTTGAAAGAAGAAGTAATACTTGGTTTTTGAAAAACTTAAGAGTTATACTAGCTTTATGGGAAGTTAGGTATAACGGCTTAAGAATGTTTTACTGATTTCGGAAATCAGAATGTGTATCGACAAACCACTGCAGCGTTAATAAGAGGAAATGTTTTGACTAATTAAGTATTATTAAAACCAGTAGAAACTTCCATCTGCATAGAAGCTAAGATGAGACAAAATGATATTTCCTAGATCATGGCTGCTGTAATAAGATTGTTATAAACAAGAATATCCTACTCACATATAAGACTTATGTTTCTCAGATAGTTTTAAGGAGAATTATATTCTCAAATGAATAAGACTATGAACTACGAAACCTTTCTAAAATGAGAAACTTGAACATTGGAAATTAGGCAAACTTGATCATTGGAAAAGAATGTTGCTACTTGATTTTACAAAGAGAAGTAATTGATTTACTTTAAAAGGATAGTCACTCTATTTTATACTACGGGTATTGTGTGACATTGTGAAAGTAACGTATCTTTTAAAGAGTTAATGTATGAAGTACTTTGGGGATAAAAACCCGATTTTGTTAATCATATAGTAGAAGGTACCTTGTGTGAACAACTTGATTGTATTGATTTGTGATAGCCTGGTAATACTTTCTTGATTGCGTTGATAAGTAAACGTGTTGGGATGCTACGTGTGTTAGTATCTTGTGATGTTTGTGTGAAGGGGTTTCCCTTGATTGTGCTTATTAACTATCAGTCGTTATGATAGTATTGTGGCATTCATCTCTTGAGATGATTCCGGGTTAAGCCCTCCGTCGCGGTAGACTCAGCGGGTCGATGGACCTATGATTCGAGAATACCTCACGCAGTCCCGGGCCTATGCGAGCTCTACGAGTTCGGTTAGTGTACGTCCTTTATGGGCATGCGGTCCATGTGGCCGTGCGGTCGCGAAGTCGGGACGATGCCGGTAACGCCGAAACCGGGCATCGCGGTGCCTTACCCCGGGCACCCTAGTGATACATACATCAGAGAAAATCAGCGGAACATAAAACATGAGTCACTAAACAAGAGATATAGTAAATAAACAGGCCAACCAAAACAGTTGCCTTCAGTATATACATAAAACCTGAACAGTTTAATCCTTTTACAACCCTGCCCACAACAATTACATGCACTCTAAGATATGCAACAACTATGACGGGACAGGGCCCCGCCATACCCCTGAATGTACAAGAACCTACAACTCAGGGAAACATACCAAAGATAAGCCTCCGAAGGAACGGAGCTTTCCGACACGCTGAAGTGAGATCCTAAGAGCGGGGATCCACGACCGATGTACCTCTACCTGCGGCATGAACGCAGCCCCCCGAAGGAGGTCAGTACAACAGGTACCAAGTATGTGAAACTGTAAATACTGCAGTTAAATCATAACAGTCTATATAAAGCAGGAGACATGTATGATAACCAAAATACAGTACGCAACATAAAAGCGATCAAGTCGTGACTCACGCCCTCAAAGTCACCACTCAAAATATAACTATGGGTCTCACGCCCACCACATCCATCATGTTCGCATCATGGCCACATGCCCCCGGAATACTGCATCGGTGTAGACATGTCCATGATGCAACAATAATAACAAGGCCGCATGGCCACATGCCCGACATCGCGACGGTGTAGACATGCCCATGTAACCTCAATAACAATATATGGTGGTCAACCCGCGCGTGGCCACATGCCGGAATCGTGCATCGGTGTAGACACGCCCATGTTGCGGTAATAACCATATATCGGTAATCAACCCGCCGCATGACCGCATGCCCCGGAATCGTGACGGTGTAGACATGTCCATGTGACATCAACAACAAGACAAGAATCAAAATGGAAACATACCGTGGAATTCTCCATCATCGCCAAAGACGTCCAAGTAAGTTCTCAACAAGTCAACGGCCTGCCGAGACGCGGTAACGTAAATACCACACTTGCACAACCAAGGCTATCATCACAAGCATAGGCAAGTTTCACAACAACAAGCATAGGCGAGTTTCACAACAACAAGCATAGGCAAGTTTCACAACTCAAAGTACTTTCATTTTATGCCAAAGTCCGGGTTTGTAACCCCAAAGTACTACATACGTTAAGTTCTTTTAAAAGAGATCCATTACTTTTATAAAAGTCACCCGATACCCGTAGTATTAGAATGACCAACCCACATTCCTTTTCAAAATCAAGTAACAACATTCTTTTCCTAAGTTCCAGTTTGCCTAGTTTCAATTACTCAAGCTTCTCATTTTCAAATGGTTTCATAGTTCCCAAACTTAATCACTTGATTCCTTTTTAGAACAATTGAGTAATATATGTCTCACGTGAGAGTAGGTTATTCTTGTTTACAACATTCTTATTACAGCAGCCATGATCTAGAAAATGTAATATCATTTTGTCTCATCTTAGTTTCTATGCAGATTGAGGTTTCTACTGGTTTTAATACGATACATCATTATTCAATACATTTTCCTTTATTAACGCTGCAGTGGTCTGTCGATACACATTCTGATTTCCGAAATCAGTGAAACATTATCCCATTAAATAAAACCAAGTACTCATTACTCACGAATGAGGTTTCACACAAATATTCACATTAAAACAAATAAGTTAAGTCTCTTATCTTATAAGATCAAGTCTCTTAACTTCTTACATCAGTAAACCATTTTCTTTACCTCTCTTAAGACATTATACCTAACTCCCCATAAAGCTAGTATAACTCTTTTTAAAACCTTTAAAACCAAGTGTTACTCTCCCTTCAAAACGATTTATAAATCTTTTGAAATACATCAAGTTTCTTTATTAAACAAGCCAGTTATAATTCACATCAGTTACCTTTTTAAAACCACAAAGTATTTTCTTACCTACATAAAGCTGTTATAACCAACTTCCCATAAAGCCGTTATAACACTTTATGTTTTACAACAATCAAATACAATTCACACATGTACGTCTACCGTACTACATAGTTCACACATATCATGCTAGAAGAGATAGGAAGAGGTTCACATACCTCGCGACGATTGTCGACTAATAGCAAAACGCTCCAAGTACCTCAAACCGCCGGCTACTCCTTAAGCCAAGTGGATCACTCCACACGTAGTACTTCAACCTATAAGGCCACAAGGCGCTTATTAACATCTAGATCTCAACGTTCCATAATCTACAGAAAATTCGGCAGCACCTCCCCCCCCCCCGCCACAGCGCAAATCTCCTTCTCTATCGAGGCCGGCTACCAAGCCAACCAGGGGGGGGGTTTTACACGCCTAACCGGACGTGTACAATTCTACTACGGTAATATTACACAAGTCTCATGTCTGATCCTATGTACTTACGATTCGATTCGATTCTTAATTCTTCAGCTTAAGTCAAAGACATTGCCACAAGATTAAGTATAGTTCTATATATAGTATACTTGACTATACATTCAAACATGTAATTTCCAATTACAATAGAAGAACGATAGTGTTTACCTCGATAAGCCCAAAATTATCCAAGTATAAAGTCGATCCGAGCAACGCTTAGCTCCTACTCGGCGCTCGAACAACCCTTAGAAGTTCTAACCAACTTCTACTTACAACTTCAACAACGGGTGAAGATTTCCTTAGGGTTTCGTTTTTGTGGCTAAAGGAAGTATAATCGTATTTTCTGGGCTTTGTATAAGTGTAACCTTGGGAATACTACAAGGTATTTGGGCCAAGGTATTTGGACATTATAACAATATTAGGAGAGTATTTCTATACCACAACAAGGGGTATTATATGAAGACAACTAGGCTAGGGGGGGGGGGTACCCCACGGCCAAGGTACCACAACGGGGGGAGGGGTGTGCTCTCGGCCACAAGGCCTCACGAAACGGGGGAGGGAGGGGAAGCTCTCGGCTAGCACAACAAGAAGGGAGGAGAGGGTTTCAAGACTTGGAAGTTTTTGGAATGTATGAAGTATTCACACTTATGTGGGTATTTATAGCAAAACCAAAAGCCAACCAATGGCCAAGATCAAGCCATGTGCAAGGCAAGTGTAAGGCCAAGATCAAGCCAAGTGCACCCTAACCCTACTCCACAAAACACTCCACAAAACACTCCACAAAACAAGGCCAAAACAAGGCACAATTCAAGGGACCACTCGGCCAAGGCCAACCGATCCCTCTTGGACGCCCAATCGTCCAAGTCCCCTCCACTTGCTACCAATGTGGGGGTGACACATGTCACCCTTCCGTTGGTCCAAAATGTTTCGTCTCTCGGAAAATTCCGCAAAAATTATAAATTACATAGCCGGAATTTTCTCTCGAAAAGTTGGAAACGCTCCGTTAAAAACGACTCTAATCGGCACTTGTGCCCAAAATTTCAAACATGCCTAACTTAAGGCTCAAAATTGCACGCACGCCCACACGTATATACTGGAAATACGGTATAACATTCTTCCCCTTAGAAACATTCGTCCGAATGTTCCTTCAAGGTCTCAAAACAACAGCGCCGTGATAGTCTTCACCGCTATACGTCTTAAAACAATCATGCCACACCGTCACAAAAACACACGCCACTTCTCCTTTCGCAAAGATTGCCACGAACACTCGAACTCGTTCTAGTGTCCGCACCACCTTCCGTCAGCGCTGCTCCCAACCCTCGAGTCACTACCTCAAACTTGGTCATCTCACTAACCTCGATTTCCCTAAGGCCATTCCCGCCTTCACGATCGATTCTCGTCGAACGTATCCACGAACTCATACGATGGTCATCTAAACTTGGGCTAGCACCTCGTGACCGCCACTGGCGGGACCACGAGCTGACCCTTCCTCAAAGCGGGACGCGGGTTGGCCCGCAACATGGCCCCAACCCGACCATGTAGCGCCAACTCTCTAGTTTCTTGATCCAACAATCTTACCTCTACAGTCATGAAAGCTACCACTTCCATTTCACACTACCTGTGGACTTACCCTTTTCACTAACTGTGTTTCTAAATCACATTTTAGCACAAAGCTATCCAAACATATCATTAAACACATCAACAACATCAATACACACAAAAAACTATAGGTTTAAGGATATACCTGAAACTATTCTGTTCAAGGACCGCTAAAATCGAACTTCCACCGCGACTTACCGTGGGCTCCTAATCGCCTAGTAGTCAGGCTATCCTACCAGCTACCCAGTCGGACGCTCTCGTCATATGGCCCCGCTGGCCGCAAGAATAACAAGCTCCTCGTACTACGACACTTCTCGAAATGCGTCTACCACATCGACCACACCGAGGTAGGGTGATCAGATTCGCCAAAACCCCTACTCCTCGAACATCTCAAACTGGGAGCCCCGACCGCCTCGAATATCCCAAGGTCCCGGCGTCGGAGGACCACTCTGAACGGGCGAGGTACATAACTAGTTCACACTGGCGGTCCGCCTCGAAAGTCGCCAAAATTGTTATACCCCGTAGTTGCAGGGTATGTATGTGAGGACGTACGTACGAGAGTACGGCAGAAAATTTTGAAAAGAAAGAAAGATGTGAGTTTTCACTAAAAGTTTCCTGTTATTTGTGAAGAAGAAGGTTCGTTAATGGGAATGGATTCCCGATTTGGTATTTGGACTTCATAGATTATATTAGAATTTTGAGATTTTATTTTCGAAATGGTCACGTGGGCCCACGGAGAAATTTACGCTTTGGAGCCCGCTTTGTTTTTGAGATTTCGGATTTTGGATATTTTCTAAGACGAAATATTCTGGCGACCGGGGCGACACGTGTCACCCCCATGTGGCACCCTGGGCCGAGTTTACATTTGGACACAACACCGGCCGAGTCGTTGACTAAACGCTTTCAGAACTTGCGGCGGAAAATTCCGCTATGTCGCTTTGTATTTTTGCGGATTTTTCCGAGAGACGAAACATTCTGGACCAACGGGAGGGTGACATGTGTCACCCTCACAATGAAGACAAGTGGGGCGGCACTTGGCCGAATTGATGGGCAAGTTGGGCTTGATATGTGGGTAGATATTTGTGAGGGTTTTGGAGTAGTGGTCTAGGGTGCACTTGGCTTGATCTTGGCCTTACACTTGCCTTGCACATGGCTTGATCTTGGCCATTGGTTGGCATTTGGGTTTGCTATAAATACCCCCCCCTTTGTGAAGACTTCATTCATCCACAAATGTTTCCAAGTCTTGAATCCCTCCCCTCCCTCTTGTAGACTCGCGTCCAAGAGCTCCTCTCCCCCTTGAAAGTGGCCTTTGGCCGAGAGGTCTCCCCCTCCCCCTTGTGAGGTCTAGCCGTGGGGTACCCCCCCCCTAGCCTAGTTGTTTTCGTATAATACCCCTTGTTGTGGTATAGAAATACTCCCCTAGTATTGTTATTATGCCCAAAATACCTTAGCCTTGTACCTTGTAGTATTCCAAAGATACCTCTTTATGTAGAGTCCGGAAATACTACCTTTTGTCCTTTTTTAGTCTCAAACCGAAACCCTAAGGAAATCTTCATAGTTGGTTGAAGTATGTGAGTAGAAGTTGGTTAGAACTTCTAAGGGTTGTTTGGAGTGGTTTGGAGCGCGTGGAGTGGAGCTAAACCTTGCTCAGGAGCGACATTAAACTCGGATAATTTTGGGCTTATCGAGGTAATTATCTTGTCCCTCTATTGTAATTGGAAATTACATGTTTGTTAGAATATATAGTTGAGGTATACTATATATGGAACTATACTTAGTATTCGGCAATGTCTTTTGACTTAAGCTAAGAATAAATAATCGAATCGAATCAGATTTACATAGGATCAGTATTGCAGACTTGTGTAAGTATCGAGTAGAATTGTACACGTCCGGTAGACGTGTAAACCCCTCGGGTGGCTTCGTAGCCGCTCGTTAGAGAGGAGATTTACGCTGTCATGGGGAGGTGTCACGAATTTTCTATAGAAAGATAGAAAACTTGTGTTTTGGGGTTAATAGACGTTTGTGATCTTTATAGGTGAAAGTACTAAGAGTAGCGTATTCTACTCGAGGAGTGGAAAGGGCTAGTGCGTTGTAGTACTTGGAGCATTTTGCTTATTGTCGATAAATCGTCGCGAGGTATGTGAACCTCTTCCTATCTTTTCTAGCATGATTGTTGTGAACTATGTAGTACGGTAGACGCATACGTGCTAAGTGATTTGGTTGGTTTAAAACATAGGTGTTATAATAGCTTTATGGGAAGTTAGTTATAACGACCTTATGTAGGTGAAAATGGTTTACTGATGTTAGAAGTTAAGAGACTTGATCTTATAAGATAAGAGACTTAACTTATTTGTTTTAATGTGAATGTTGTGTGAAACCTCATTCGTGAGTAATGAGTACTTGGTTTTTAAAGGAATAATGTTTTACTGATTTGGAAATCGTAACGTATCGACGACCACTGCAGCGTTAATAAAGGAAAATGTATGAATAAATGATGTTGTATTAAAACCAGTAGAAACCTCCATCTGCATAGAAGCTAAGATGAGACAAAATGATATTACATTTTCTAGATCATGGCTGCTGTAATAAGAATGTTGTAAACAAGAATAACCTACTCTCACGTGCGACATATATTACTCAATTGTTCTAAAAAGGAATCAAGTGATTAAGTTTATGAACTATGAAACCATTTGAAAATGAGAAGCTTGAGTAATCAAACTAGGCAACCGAACTTAGGAAAAGAATGTTGTTACTTGATTTTGAAAAGGAATATGGGTTGGTCATTCTAATACTACGTATCGGGTGACTTTTATAAAAGTAATGTATCTCTTTTAAAAGAACTTAACGTATGTAGTACTTTGGGGTTAAAAACCCGGACTTTGGCATAAAATGAAAGTACTTTGAGTTGTGTGGAACTTGCCTATGCTTGTGATGATAGCCTTTATTAGCATTGTGTTTCTGTGTTACCGCGTCTCTCGATAGAGGGTCGGTTGACTGGTTGAGAACTTACTTGGACGCGCTTGCGGTGACGAGAAATTCCACCGCACGTTCGCGATTGTATTATTGTTGTTAATCGCTTGGACATACCGACACGATGCGTAGCGCACGTATGCTTCCATTTTGGTTAAGGTCTTGTAGTTAATCGCTGATATATCGACACGATGCGTAGCGCACGTATGTTTCCATTTCGATTATCGCCAGGATTTCCTTTTGGACATACCGACACGATGCGTAGCGCACGTATGCGCCCATTTGGAAAGTTGTCTTATTGTTTCCCTTTCGACATACCGACACGATGCGTAGCGCACGTATGCTTCCATTTGGATTGCCCTTGTTGTTGAGGTCACATGGACATGTCTACACCGGCGCAGAATTCCGGCATGTGGCCATGGGACATTGGTATTATTGTTGCATCATGGACATGTCTACACCGATGCAGATTCCGGCACGCCATAATGCGAACTCGATTGATGTGGCGGCGTGAGACCCATAGTTATATTGGATGATGATTTTATGTCGTGAATCGTAGTTTGGTTATCATACATGTCTCCTCGCTTTATATAGACTAGTATGATTTCATTTACGTGATTGCATTTCACATACTTGGTACTGTCTCGACTTCCTTCGGGCCGCGTTCATGCCGCAGTGTAGGTACATCGCAGTGGATCCTCGCTCTTAGGATCACAAGCCAACAGATTGAAGCTCCGCTTCTCGAGGCTTATCTTTTGGTAGGTGTTCCTCGAGTTGTAGGTTCTTGTACATTCGTGGTATGGCGGCCCGTCCGTCATAGTCATCAGATATCTTAGAGGTCCAGTATCTTGTGGGCGGTGGTTGTAAAAGGATTAAACTGTTCAGGTTTTATGTATATACTGAAGGCAACTGTTTTTGGTTGGCCTGTTTATTTATTATATTATATCTGTTGTTAAAATGACTCATGTTTTATGTTCCGCTGATTTTCTCTGATGTATGTATCACTAGGGTGCCCGGGGTAAGGCACCGCGAACGCCCCGAACGTCGTTACAAAAGTGGTATCGAGCGCTTAATCCTCGGAAAGTGTCTACGCATCCGTGTCTAGTAGTCTTGATTATCGTGTGTCAGGCACCACATCTATAATCGTGAGGCTATAGGACATTTAGGATTGGTTTCCATTCTTCTCATTCCGAGATCGTGCCTTAGAGCTATGTTGTAAGTCAGACCCTCCGACGATCTCGTTTTTACCGCTTATGCCTCCGCGCAAGGCAACCAGAGCCCGAAGGGCAAGGCAAAGTGGTACCGCTAGTGAGATACAGAGGAGTACGAGGCGCAGCCCGCAAGACTGAGGTCAGGCTTCAGACGGCGGAGCGCGACGCCGCCACACAGCAGAGTTTAGAGCCGCATCGGTGGCGATGAGACTACAAGACTGAGCCTCCAGTCCCACACCGAGCAGGGAGATGGGTCACGCGAGATGGCCCGCCATTGGCCGTGGTCAGGCCGATATGAGGACAGCCGATGCAGCAGCTCCGGCCCGTGAGCACCAGCCGTTCACCCCGAGCAGATAGTTTGAGGCTACGGACTTTCCGAGTCAGTAGCCCGCCAGAGTTTTATGGGTCGAGGCACGAGGATGATCCGCAGGAGTTCATCCGCAGCTACACGATCACGCGGTGATCAAGGCTTCGTAAACCGAGTCTGCGACCTTTGGTTCGCACGGCCGCGTGATACCGCAGCCGATTGGTTTGATTCATGGGAGCTTTCCCGGGAGAGCATGCACTCCAGCAGATGGGATGAGTTTTCGGGCTTTCTCACGCACTTCTTGCCTCCGCAGATGGCGAGGGCACGCCGACATTTTTGTTACTAAGACAGAGAGGCGCGACCGCCGTGAGTACAATGTCGAGTTCGATTCTTCGCTCGATATGTCCCGCGCTTAGTTGCAGATATGGAGGATAGGTGCATCGCTACGCCACCGGCTTGATGATTATATGGCCGAATCTTGCGCGGGTGTTTCTTCACCGCATGGACATTGCCCGCACGCAGCTCATGCACTAGGATGCGAGGCGCGGAGGGTCGACGGAATGACTGGATCAGCGAAGAGGCCGTGACTCAGGTCCTTTGGTGGCTTTCGAGGCGGACCGCCTCAAGAAGAAGCTAGTTATATACCCCCACCGATGCAGTGGTCCTCCACCGCCTTCGAGAGCAGGTCGTGGCTCCGGGTTCGATTTTCGGCAGAGCGGGTGTTAACCACCAAGCCACCCCTACCTCGCTGACCATTGTGGTAGACTCCATTTTGGAGAGTGTCGTGCTAGATTGGGAGTTTGTTTTGCATGCGGCCAGTGGCCATTTTGCGGAACCGTCTACCAAGGGAAGCGCGGATGTTACGACTCACCTTCGTGATCCGTGGCTGGTTTATCACCTTCATACCATGCTACTGCAGTATGTGCCTATGATTAGAGTGAGCGGTAGCTTCGTATATCCTTAACCTCTAGAGTTTTGGTATGCTTGTTATGATGATCTCATTATTGTGTGCTATGTACGGATAGCATTGTGATATGTGTGAGTTAGAATGCCCGGTTAGTTGGAAGGATACGTATGAGGCATGGTAAGTGTGGACCTTAGACTATTTCACGATCGAGACCTTAGAGGTAAGGTCGCTTGAGTAAAAGATTCGCTTTATGTTTGACCTTTATAAGGGTGAGTAGTATACGGGATTTATTTGTGTGATAAGTCCACGGGTAGTGTGAGATGGAAGTGGTAGCTTTCATGATGTGAATTAGTAAGATTGTTTCGGATCGGGAACAAGAGTTTGGCGCGCGTTGGGGTCGGGTTGAGGACCATTTATGGTCAACCCAGAACCCGGTTTGGGGTGGGTCAGTTGGGTGGTCCCGCCAGGTGGTAGGGTCACGAGGATGCTAGGCCCAAGTTTGTATGATCATCGTATGAGTTCGTGGACGCGTTCGACCAGAAGCGGTTCGTAAAGGCCGGGAATGGCCTTAAGGAAGTTTGAGGTTAGTAAGATGACCAAGTTTGGAGGTAGTGACTCCAGAGATTTTCGGGAACGGAAGTAATGACTGAAGTATGGTACGTACTGGGAGAGTTCTAGTGTTCAAGAAGGGTACAACGAGTAAGGGAGGAAGATAACGTGTGTTATTTCGTGGCCAAGCTGTGGCGTTGACAACTTGTTAGAGGAACTTCATCGATATCCGTCTTGAGAAGGAACATTCGGGACGAATGTTTCTAAGGAGGGGAGAATGTTATACCCCGTAGTTGCAGGGTATGTATGTGAGGACGTACGTACGAGAGTACGGCAGAAAATTTTGAAAAGAAAGAAAGATGTGAGTTTTCGACGGAAAAGTTTCCGGTTATTTGTGAAGAAGAGTTCGTTAACGGGAATTGATTCCCAGTTTGGTATTTGGACTTCATAGATTATATTAGAATTTTGAGATTTTATTTTCTGAAATGGTCACGCTGGGCCCACGAGAAATTTACTGCTTGTGGAGCCCGCTTTGTTTTTGAGATTTCCGGTATTTTGGATATTTTCGGAAGACGAAATATTCTGGGCGAATCGGGGGGCGACACGTGTCACCCCCATGTGGCACCCTTGGCCGATTTTACATTTGTACACAACACCCGGTTGGAGTCGTTTTTCGACGAAACCTTACAGAATTTGCGGCGGAAAATTCCGGCTATGTCGTTTTGTATTTTTGCGGATTTTTCCGAGAGACGAAACATTCTGGACCAACGGGAGGGTGACATGTGTCACCCTCACAATGAAGACAAGTGGGGCGGCACTTGGCCGAATTGATGGGCAAGTTGGGCTTGATATTTGTGTAGATATTTGTGAGGGTTTTAAGGAGTAGGGTCTAGGGTGCACTTGGCTTGATCTTGGCCTTACACTTGCCTTGCACATGGCTTGATCTTGGCCATTGGTTGGCATTTGGGTTTGCTATAAATACCCCCCCCTTTGTGAAGACTTCATTCATCCACAAATGTTTCCAAGTCTTGAATCCTCCTCCTCTCTTGTGACTCTCGTCCAAGAGCTCCTCTCCCTTGAAAGTGGCCTCTGGCCGAGAGGTCTCCCCCTCCCCCTTCTGAGGTCTAGCCGTGGGTACCCCTAGCCTAGTTGTTTTCAGATAATACCCTTGTCAGGTATAGAAATACTCCCTAGTATTGTTATTATGCCCAAAATACCTTAGCCTTGTACCTTGTAGTATTCCAAAGATACCTCTTTATGTAGAGTCCTAAATACTACCTTTGTCCTTTTTAGTCTCAAACCGAAACCCTAAGGAAATCTTCATAGTTGGTTGAAGTATGAGAGAAGTTGGTTAGAACTTCTGGGGTTGTTTGGAGTGGTTTGGAGCGCGTGGAGTGGAGCTAAACCTTGCTCGTGAGCGACATTAAACTCGGATAATTTTGGGCTTATCGAGGTAATTATCTTGTCCTCTATTGTAATTGGAAATTACATGTTTGTTAGAATATATAGTTGAGGTATACTATATATGGAACTATACTTAGTATTCGCAATGTCTTTTGACTTAAGCCCAAGAATAAATAATCAATCAATCAGATTTACATAGGATCAGATTGCGCAGACTTGTGTAGTATATCGAGTAGAATTGTACACGTCCGGTAGACGTGTAAACCCCTCGGGTGGCTTCAGTAGCCTCGTAGAGAGAGATTTACGCTGCGGGGAGGCCGAATTTTCTATGTAAAGATAGAAAACTTGTGTTTTGGGGTTAATAGACGCTGTGACCTTTATAGTGAAAGTACTAAGAGTAGCGTATTCTACTCGAGGAGTGGAAAGGGCTAGCAAGGTTGTAGTACTTGGAGCATTTTGCTTATTGTCGATAAATCGTCGCGAGGTATGTGAACCTCTTCCTATCTTTTCTAGCATGATTGTGGAACTATGTAGTACGGTAGACGCATACGTGCTAAGTGATTTGGTTGGTTTAAAACATGGGTGTTATAATAGCTTTATGGGAAGTTAGTTATAACGACCTTATGTAGTGAAAATGGTTTCATCATGTTAGAAGTTAAGAGACTTGATCTTATAAGATAAGAGACTTAACTTATTTGTTTTAATGTGAATGTTGTGAAACCTCATTCGTGAGTAATGAGTACTTGGTTTTTAAAGGAATAATGTTTTACCGATTTCGAAATCGAACGTGTATCGACGCATCACCGCAGCGTTAATAAAGGAAAATGTATTGAATAAATGATGTGTTGTATTAAAACCAGAGAAACCTCCATCCGCATAAGCTAAGATGAGACAAAATGATATTACATTTTCTAGATCATGGTCATTGTAATAAGAATGTTGTAAACAAGAATAACCTACTCTCACGTATATATATTACTCAATTGTTCTAAAAAGGAATCAAGTGATTAAGTTTATGAACTATGAAACCATTTGAAAATGAGAAGCTTGAGTAATCAAACTAGGCAAACCGGAACTTAGGAAAAGAATGTTGTTACTTGATTTTGAAAAGGAATATGGGTTGGTCATTCTAATACTACGTATCGGGTGACTTTTATAAAAGTAATGTATCTCTTTAAAAGAACTTAACGTATGTAGTACTTGGGGTTAAAACCCGACTTTGGCATAAAATGAAAGTACTTTGAGTTGTGTGGAACTTGCCTATGCTGTGATGATAGCCTTTATTAGCATTGTGTTTCGTTACCGCTGCCTCGATAGAGGGTCGGTTGATCGTTGAGAACTTACTCGACGCGCTTACAGCGACGGAGAAATTCCACGCACGCTCGCTGATTGTATTATTGTTGTTAATCGCTTTGGACATACCGACACGATGCGTAGCGCATCGGGTATGCTTCCATTTTGGTTAAGGTCTTGGTTAATCGCTGATATATCGACACGATCGTAGCGCACGCATGTTTCCATTTCGATTATCGCCAGTGATTTCCTTTTGGACATATCGACGCGTAGCGCACGGGTACGCGCCCATTTGGAAAGTTGTCTTATTGTTTCGCTTTGGACATACTGACACGATGCGTAGCGCACGGGTATGCTTCCATTTGGATTGCCGCTTGTTGTTGAGGTCATGGACATGCACACCGGCGCAATCGGGCATGTGGCCATGGGACATTGGTATTATTGTTGCATCATGGACATGTCTACACCGATGCAAGATTCCGGCACGCGCCATAATGCGAACTCGATTGATGCGCGCGCGAGACCCATAGTTATATCGAGCGATGATCGCTTTATGTCGTGAATCGTAGTTTGGTTATCATACATGTCTCCCGCTTTATATAGACTAGTATGATTTCATTTACGATTGCATGCCACATACTTGGTACCGTTGTCTCGACCTCCTTCGGGCCGCTCATGCCGCAGTAGAGGTACATCGCAGTGGATCCTCGCCTAGGATCACAGCCAACAGATTCAAGCTCCGCTTCTCCGAGGCTTATCTTTTGTAGGTGTTCCTCGAGTTGTAGGTTCTTGTACATTCTGTGGTATGGCGGGGCCCGTCATAGTCATCAGATATCTTGCAGGTCTGTAGTATCGTTGTGGCGTGGTTGTAAAAGGATTAAACTGCTCGTGTTTTATGTATATACCAAGGCAAATCGTTTTTGGTTGCAGCTTATTTATTATATTATATCTGTTAAAATGACTCATGTTTTATGTTCCGCTGATTTTCTCTCGATGTATGTATCACTAGGGTGCCCGGTAAGGCACTGCGAACGGCCCGAACGTCGTTAAAAATATCCGGCCGCCTTGGCCTTCTTCTCGCCGAAAGCGTACCTGCCGATCTTCGCGCCTCGCACCTAAGTGCATGAGCTCGCACGCGGCAATGTCCATGCCCTACCAAGAGAAACACCGAACAACTCTCGCTAGGTAATCATCGAGTCTCGTAACATATCGGTGCACTCGATCCTCCATACTAGCTACTAATGCGGAACATACCGCCAATGAGTCGAACTCACATTGTACTCCCGAATCAGACGCCGCTCGCCAACATCAAAAATCATTTACCGAGCCTCCTCATCCGCGAGGCAAGAAATGTGCCGAAGGCCCTCAAAACTCGCCCCAAACGGCCGGAAGTGCATTCTCTCCCCGACAGCTCCCACGAATCAAACCACGATCAGCGGTATCACGCAACCGATGCGAACCTAGACCACCGACTCGGTCTCCAAGCCTTGATCACTCATGATCCGTCAGAATCGCCGGATGAACTCCTCGCGATCATCCTCGTGCCTCGACCGTAGAACTGGCGGGCTACATCTCGTAAAGTCCTGTAGCCTCAAATCGCTCGCCGGGGTGAACTACGGTGCTATCGAGCTGGAATCGCGATCCACCTATCTCATATTCGCCACGACCGCCGAATCGCCATCTCCTTGTAACCCAACTTCTCGCCCTGCACGGGACCGGAGGCTCAGTATCAGAGTCTCGCAGCCCACCGCCGCGCTAAACTCTTTGGCCGGGCGGCGCCGCGAAACCCGCCGTCAAGCACTGCCTCGTGCATCGACCGCTCGCGCTCGCATTCTCAATCACACTAGCAGCCTCGGCCGCTTTGCCTTCTGGGCCTCGGTTGCTTCGCAGGCATAATCGTAAAAACGAAACACGCCGAGGGTCCAACTTACAACATGCTCTAAGGCACGATCTCGTAATGAGAAGAATGGAAACCAATCCTAAATGTCCTATAGCCTCGATTATAGATGTGGTGCACAACACACCGATAATCAAGACTCTACTAGACACGGTGCGTAGACACTTTCCGAGGACTAATCGCTCACGATACCACTTTGTAACGCCCAAACTCGGCCCGCCATCGTGCCTTACCCTGCACCCTAGTGATACATACATCGTAGAAAATCAGCGAACATAAAACATGAGTCACTAAACAAGAGATATAGTAAATAAACAAAGCAACCAAAACAATTGCCTTCAGATATACATAAAACTCGAATAGCTTTAATCCTTTTACAACCCCGCCCACAACAAGATTACATGCACTTAAGATATGCAACAACTATGACGGACAGTGGCTTCGCCATACCCCAATGTACAAGAACCTACAACTCAGTGGAAACATACCAAAGATAAGCCTCAAGGAACGGAGCTTTCCGACACGCCAAGTGAGATCCTAAGAGCGGATCCACGACCGATGTACTTACCGCGGCATGAACGCACTTCAAGGAGGTCAAGACAACAGTACCAAGTATGTGAAATCAGAATATCGCAGCTTAAATCATAACAGTCTATATAAAGCAGGAGACATGTATGATAACCAAAATACAGTACGCAACATAAAAGCAGTCAAGTCAGGGACTCACGCCCTCAAAGTCACCACTCAAATATAACTATGGTCTCACGCCCACCACATCCATCATGTTCGCATCATGGCCACATGCCCCGGACATCAGACGGTGTAGACATGTCCATGATGCAACATAATAACAAGGCCGCACGGCCACATGCCCCGGACATCGTGACGGTAGACATGCCCATGTAACCTCAATAACAATATATCGTGGTCAACCCCGCCGCACGCCACATGCCCCTGAATATCGTGACGGTAGACACGCCCATGTTGCGCATAACCATATATCGGGTAATCAACCCGCCGCACGGCCGCATGCCCCTAACATCAGACGGTGTAGACATGTCCATGTGACATCAACAACAAGACAAGAATCAAAATGGAAACATACCCGTGGAATTCTCCATCACCGCCAAAGACGCCCAAGTAAGTTCTCAATAAGTCAACCGCCTCTACCGAGAGACGCCAGAATACGTAAATACCACACTTGCACAACCAAGGCTATCATCACAAGCATAGGCAAGTTTCACAACAACAAGCATAGGCGAGTTTCACAACAACAAGCATAGGCAAGTCTCACACAACTCAAAGTACTTTCATTTTATGCCAAAGTCTGGGTTTGTAACCCCAAAGTACTACATACGTTAAGTTCTTTTAAAAGAGATCCATTACTTTTATAAAAGTCACCCGATACCCGTAGTATTAGAATGACCAACCCACATTCCTTTTCAAAATCAAGTAACAACATTCTTTCCTAAGTTCCGGTTGCCTAGTTTCAATTACTCAAGCTTCTCATTTTCAAATGGTTTCATAGTTCCCAAACTTAATCACTTGATTCCTTTTAGAACAATTGAGTAATATATGTCTCACGTGAGTAGGTTATTCTTGTTTACAACATTCTTATTACAAAGCCCATGATCTAGAAAATGTAATATCATTTTGTCTCATCTTAGTTTCTATGCAGATGGAGGTTTCTACGGTTTTAATACGATACATCATTATTCAATACATTTTCCTTTATTAACGCCGCAGTTGGTCCTGTCGATACACATTCTGATTTCCGAAATCAGTAAAACATTATCCCATTAAATAAAACCAAGTACTCATTACTCACGAATGAGGTTTCACACAAATATTCACATTAAAACAAATAAGTTAAGTCTCTTATCTTATAAGATCAAGTCTCTTAACTTCTTACATCAGTAAACCATTTTCTTTACCTCTCTTAAGACATTATACCTAACTCCTCATAAAGCTAGTATAACTCTTTTTAAAACCTTTAAAACCAAGTGTTACTCTCCCTTCAAAACGATTTATAAATCTTTTGAAATACATCAAGTTTCTTTATTAAACAAGCCAGTTATAATTCACATCAGTTACCTTTTAAAACCACAAAGTATTTTCTTACCTACATAAAGCTGTTATAACCAACTTCCCATAAAGACGTTATAACACTTTATGTTTTACAACAATCAAATACAATTAACACATGTACGCTCACCGCATTACATAGTTCACACATATCATGCTAGAAGAGATAGGAAGAGGTTCACATACCTCGCGACGAGTGTCGCCTACTAGCAAAACGCTCCAAGTACCTCAACCCGCCGGCTACTCCTTCAGCCACGTGGATCACTCCATACGTAGTCCTTCAACCTATCAGGCCACCAGGCGCTTTATTAACATCTAGATCTCAACGCTCCATAATCTACGTAAAATTCGCAAAGACTCTCCCGCCACACAAGAAATCTCCTTCTCTATCGAGGCCGCTACCAAGCCAACCAGTGGGGTTTTACACGCCTAACCGACGTGTACAATTCTACTACACAAGAATATTACACAAGTCTCATCAGAATACACCCTATGTACTTACAGGCCTCGATTCTTAATTCTTCAGGCTTAAGTCAAAAGACATTGCCACAGTACTAAGTATAGTTCTATATATAGTATACTTCGACTATACATTCAAACATGTAATTTCCAATTACAATAGAAGGACAGTAGTGTTTACCTCGATAAGCCCAAAATTATCCAAGTATAAAGTCGATCCTGAGCAACGCTTAGCTCCTACTCCGAGCGCTCCAAACAACCCTTAGAAGTTCTAACCAACTTCTACTTACAACTTCAACAACGGGTGAAGATTTCCTTAGTGGTTTCGCTTTTGTGGCTAAAGGAAGTATAATCGTATTTTCCTGGCTTTGTATAAGTGTAACCTTGGGAATACTACAAGGTATTTGGGCCAAGGTATTTGGACATTATAACAATATTAGGAGAGTATTTCTATACCACAACAAGGGTATTATATGAAGACAACTAGCAGTGGGTACCCCACGCCAAGGTACCACAAAGTGGGAGTGTGCTCGGCCACAAGGCCTCACGAAACGGGGGAGGGAGGGGAAGCTCGGCTAGCACAACAAGAAGGGAGGAGAGGGTTTCAAGACTTGGAAGTTTTGGAATGGATGAAGTCTTCACACTTGTGGGTATTTATAGCAAAACCAAAAGCCAACCAATGGCCAAGATCAAGCCATGTGCAAGGCAAGTGTAAGGCCAAGATCAAGCCAAGTGCACCCTAACCCTACTCCACAAAACACTCCACAAAACACTCCACAAAACAAGGCCAAAACAAGGCACAATTCAAGGGACCAATCGCCAAGGCCAACCGATCCTCTCGACGCCCAATCGCCCAAGTCCTCCACTTGCTAATAATGTGGGGTGACACATGTCACCCTCCCGCTGGTCCAAAATGTTTCGCCTCTAAAAATCCGCAAAATAATAAAAGACATAGCCGAATTTTCTACGAAAGTCGTGGAAACGCTCCGCCGTAAAACGACTTAATCGCACTGTGCCCAAAATTTCAAACATGCCTAACTTAAGGCTCAAAATTGTGACGACGCCCACACGCATATACCGGAAATACGGTATAACACCGGGAGTAGCTACCTCGATGCGGAATACCTACGCGCCGATGAGATTGGCCTACGCGAGTCGCGGAGTTCCAGTGGTTAGACGCAGCATCGATATCGCGCAAGTGGCCGCCTTTGATCATGTGACGGCCTAGACAGATCTTATGATACGCTTCATGACCTTGTTGGTACTGTGGTTTTTAGTAGTCGGCTATGCCTTCGCATTTACCCCGCATGCTTTATTATGACACGGGACCTCGTGTTCATGTGTGTTCTTGGTGCTTTTATATCATAGATCACGGCGGTGAGAAGGTATTCCACGCATGATTGATGTTGTGGGCCCGAGACCCATTGTTATACTTGAGTGATGACTTGAGGCGTGAGTCCCTAACTTGACACGATCGCTTGTTATAAATCGTAGTTGGTTATCATACATGTCTCCCGCTTTATATGATCGCTATGATTTCATTTACGTGATGTATTTTCGCCACATACTTGCACTGTCAGATCGACCTCCTTCGGGCTGCGCTCATGCCGCAGTCGAGGTACACCACCGTTGATCCTAGCTCGTGGTCACAAGCGTTTGGGAAGCTCCGCTTCTCCGAGGCTTATCGTGGTATAGTCCGCCGCCGTAAGTGTTTACATTCGGGGTTTGGCGGGCCCCGTCCCGCCATTGTTGTCGATCATTCTTAGAGGTCCGTAGTATCGCTGGGCGTGGTTTGTAAAAAGGATTAAACTGCTCATGTAAAAAAATTGCTATTTATATATATACCGGCGTAACCGCTTTGGTTAGCTCGTTTTCTTATTTCACCGCCTAATTACACGGTTTCATGTATTGTCTTTATGTTCCGCTGATTACTCGATGTATGTCTACTGGGTGCCGGTAGGCACCGGCCACGCCCGTTCGGTCGTGACATAATGTCTTTTGACTTAAGCTCAATAATACTTACGGAATGTCTCGCGACTTAAGCTGAATTTTAAGAAGAGAATCGAATCAGAATTACATAGTGATCAGACATGAGACTTGTGTAGCATTTCGTAGTAGAATTGTACACGCCCCGTTAGAGTTAACCCCTCTGTTGGCTTGCAGTAGCCTCGATAGAGTGGAGATTTACGCCGCATGGGGGGAGGTGTCCGAATTTTCTCAGAGAATATTCTACATTGAGATCTAAGATGTTAATAGGCGCCTTGTGGCCTCTATAGGTCAAGTACTACGTGTGGCGTGATCCGCCGCTTAAGGTGTGGCCGACGGCTGAGGTACTTGGAGCGCTTTGCTATTAGTCGATAATCGTCGCGAGGTATGTGAACCTCTTCCTATCTTTCTAGCATGATATGTGTATAACTATGTAGTACGGTAGACGCATACGTGTTAAATGTATTTGATTGGTTTAAAACATAAAGGGTTATAACGGCTTTATGGGAAGTTGGTTATAACAGCTTTATGTATATAAGAAAATGCTTTGTGATTGTTAAAAGGCAACTGATTTGACTTATAATTGACTTGATGTGTAATAATAAAGAACTTGAAGTCTTTTCTTAAGAAACCCTTTTTTTTTTAAGAAGAGTAATACTTGGTTTTGAGAACTTAAGAGTTATACTAGCTTTATGGGAAGTTAGGTATAACGTCTAAAAAAGATAAAAAGAATGGCTATTTGATCTTAGAAGTTAAGAGACTTGATCTTATAAGATAAGAGACTTAACTTAATTAATTTGATTTGAAAGTTGTAAGATGTATGAAACCTCATTCGTGAGTAATGAGTACTTGGTTTCTAAAGAATAATGTTTTACTGATGTCGGAAGTGATAATGAGTATCGACAATCCACTGCAGCGCTAATAAAGGGAAATGTATTGAATAATGAAGTATTATTAAAACCAGTAGAAACCTCCATCTGCATAAAAGCTAAGATGAGACAAAATGATATTACATTTCCTAGATCATGGCTGCTTAATAAGATTTATTATGAACAAGAATAACCTACTCGCCTATGGCATATGTTACTCAATTGTTTTAAAAAGAGATTAAGACATTGAACTATGAAACTTTTCTAAAAAGAGACTTCATGTAATTGAAATTAGGCAAACCGAACTTTAGGGAAAAGAAAGGCATTGTGTTGTCTTAAATTGTTTAAAACATAAAGTATTATAACAGCTTTTTAGGAAGATAGTTATAACGACTTTATGAAAACAAAAGGAGGGTTTTATCATTGGTTTTAATGTGGTAACGTGACTTTAAAAAGAGAAGTGTTTTGGTCTAAAAAGAAGGCATATTGTTGCCTTAATTTGGTTTTAAAAAGGAAAGTATGGAAGTTGTTTTGGTCTACTTAAAAGATATAAGTCACTCTATTTTATACTACGTATCGTGACTTTTATAGAAGGAATGGATCTTTAAAAGGAATTTAACGACGTAGTACTTTAGGATTAAAACCCGACTTTGACATAAAATGAAAGTACTCGAGTCAGGATAACTTGCCTATGCCAGGTTGTGAAACTTGTCTATGCTTGTTGTTGTGAAACTTGCCTATGCTTGTTGTTGTGAAACTTGCCTATGCTTGTGTGATAGCCTTTGTTGTGCAAGAATTGTGTTTCTATACTACCGCGTCTCTCGATGGAGGGTCGGTTGACTTGTTGAGAACTTACTGGACGGACCGCAAAGTGACGGATAAATTCCACAGCACGTTCGCTGATAGTGTTACTTTGTTAATCGCTTTGGACATACCGACACGACGCGTAGCGCACGTATGCTTCCACTTTGATTACCGCTTGTTGTCTTATTGTTTCCCTTTGGACATATCGACACGATGCGTAGCGCACGCATGCTTCCATTTGGAATGCCGTCTTATTGTTTCCCTTCGACATACTGACACGATGCGTAGCGCACGGGCATGCTTCCATTTGGAATGTTGTCTTATTTGTTCCTTTGGACATACTGACACGATGCGTAGCGCACGGGTATGCTCCCATTTGGATTATTGTCTTGTTGTTATCATATCATAGACTGCCGGCAGTGAAGAAGGTACTCCACGCGTGATTGATGTTGTGCGCGAGACCCGAATTGATATAATCATATGTGTGTAATCGTAGTTTGCTATCATACCGCCTCCCCGCTTTATAGACTATTATGATTTCATTTACGATTTTACGATTCACATACTTGGTACTGTTGATCGACCTCCTTCGGGGCCGCGCTCATGCCGCAGTAGAAGTACATCTACCGCCGATCCCCGCGCTTAGGATCTCATTTCAGCTGGGAAGCTCCGCTTCGCGGAGGCTTATCTTTGGTATGTTACCCGAGTCCGTAAGTTCTTGTACGCTCAGGGTATGGCGGCCCCGTCCCGTCATAATTGTGGTATAAATCTTAGAGGTCCAGAAAGACCGCTGTGGGCGGTGGTGTAAGGATTGTAATCGCTCAAATGTTTATATATATATGCTGGAAGGCAACCGCTTTGGTTGGCCTATCCGCTTATTTATCATGTCTCTTGTTTCATAATTATGCTTTATGTTCCGCTGATTTTCTCGATGTTGTATCACTAGGGTGCCCGGTAAGGCACCACCACGCCCCGTTTGGGTCGTGACAAAAGTGGTATCGAGCGCTTAGTCTCTGAAAGTGTCTACGCATCGTGTCTAGTAGAGTCTTGATTATCGGTGTGTTGTGCACCACATCTATAATCGTGAGGCTATAGGACATTTAGGATTGGTTTCCATTTCTTCTCATTCCGAGATCGTGCCTTAGAGTCGTGTTGTAAGTTGGACCCTCCGACGATCTCGTTTTACCGCTATGCCTCCGCAAGTGCAACCCGCCCGTGGCGAGGCAGGCAGAGGAGCCGCGAGTAGAGCAATGCAGAGACCACAAGACTGAGCCTCCACCCCACACCGGAGCAGATGAGATGGGGTACAAGGAGATGGTCGCCATCGCCGTGGTCGTGGGATATGAGGTAGGCCGACGCAGCAGCCTCAGCCCCAAGAGCACCCGTAGTTCACCCCGAGCGCATACTTGAGACTACGGATTTTCCGAGATGTAACCCGCCGAGTTTTATGGGTCGAGGCCCGAGGATGATCCGCAGGAGTTCATCCGAGCGATTCGCCGATCATGAGAGTGATCAAGGCATCGGAGACCGAGTCGGTGGTCCTAGGTTCGCATCGATCGCGTGATACCACGATCGGTTTGATTCGCGAGCCGCCCCGGGAGAGAATGCACTTCCACCGTTTGGGACGAGTTCTCGCGGCATTTCTTGCACATTTCGCCTCCACAGATGAGAGGCTCGCCGACAGATTTTTGGTGTTGCGCGTAACCGCGCATTCGGGAGTACAATGTGGAGTTCGACTATCGTCTTGCGACGTCCCGCATTAGTAGCTAGTATGGAGGATCGAGTGCACCGATATGTTACAGGCTCGATGATTACCTAGCAGAGAGTTGTTCGTGTAGCTCTTCACCGCATGGACATTGCCCGCACGCAGCTTATGCACTTAGAGGTGAGGAGCGAGAAATCGACGGAATGACCAAGGTCGCAGAAGAGGGCGAACAGCAGGTCCTTTGGTGACTTTCGAGGCGGACCGCCTCAAAGATCGACTAGTTATGCGCCCGCCAAGACAGAGTGATCCTCCACACTCTTTAGAGCATCCAGAGTATTCGTGAGCAGTCGTCTCCAAGGGTTCGTGTTTTCGAGAGCAGGGTGTTAGCCACCAAGCCACCCCTACCTCGACTGGCCGCGTGGTAGACTCCACATGGGAGTGTCGTGCTAGTCCGGAGTTTGTTTTACATGCGACAGCAGGCCATTTTGGGAGAAACTGTCCACTGTGGTAGCACTGCAGGATAGCACGCACTACGAGATCGGGCCATGGTTCTTCACCTTCCACATCTAGGCAGACGCTCATACACCGCGGGCAACGGTAGAGGTCGCGTGGAAGTTCCCGCTTTAGCGGTCCTCCAATCGCCTATTTTCAGTATATCCTTAACCTCTAGAGTTTTGTATTTATTGATGTTGTGATGATGTGTTTAGTGTTATGTTCGATAGCTTTGTGCTAAAACGTGATGTAGAACTCGGTTAGTGAGAAGGGTAAGCTTGGTGAAAATGATGAACCTTAGAATATTACAGAGACCTTAGATGTAAGTGCCTTTGAGTAAAAGATCTGGGTGATCTTTGTCGAATGTATAATCATACGTAGAGTAATTGTGGGAAATTTCTCGGGTAGTGTAAAATGGAAGTGGTAGCTTTCATGACTCAGAGGTAAGATTGTTCCGGATCGGGAACAAGAGCGTGATGCGTAAGTGGGTCGGGTCAGCCATGTTGAGGGCCAACCCGCGCCGGTTTCAAAGTGGGTCAGCCGGGTGGTCCCGCCAGTGGTAGGGTCACGAGGGTGCTAGGCCCATGATTAGATAACCATCGATGAGTTCGTGGATATGTTCGACCGAGCGGATCGTGAAGGCCGGAATGGCCTTAAGGGAGATCGCTAGTAAGATGACCAAGTTTGGAGGTGGTGACTCAAAGTTTTGGGAAAGCAATGACCAAGTGGTACGATACTAGAGGAGTTCAAGTGTCCGGAAGACACGACGAGTAAGGAAGGAAGAGAACGTGTGATATTTCGTGGCGGTGTGGCGTTGGCAACTTGTTAGAAGAACTTCATCGTTATCCGCTTGAGAAGGAACATTCGACGAATGTTTCTAAGGGGAGAATGTTATACCCGTATTTCCAGTATGTACGTGAGGCGACGATACAATTTGAGCCTTAAAGTAGGCATAGGTTCGAATTTGTGCATAACTACCAAAGGGAGTCGTTTTTAGACGAAACGTTTACACAGCTTTCCTATGGAAAATTACGGCTATTTCAATAATAATTTTTGCGGATTTTTCCGAGAGACGGAAAATTTTGGATCAACGGAGGGTGACATGTGTCACCTCACATTGAAGGCTTGACGGTAATGCTTGGACGATTGGGTCTTGTGTAGTAGGTAGGATATTTTGTGCAAGTTGTGTGGTAGATAGATAAGGTACACATGGTTGAAATCTAGCCCTACACTTGCCTTACACTTGGAGTGATCTTGGCCATTGGTTGGCCATGGCTTGACCTATAAATACCCCTCTAAGTTGATGAACTTCTTCATCCTAAATTGTTCCAAGTCTTGAAAAATCCTCCCCTCTCCCTTGAGCTTTTCGTCCAACACCCTCTCCCCCCCCTCTAGCCTAAGTGGTTCGGCCGAGGCCCCCTCCCTAGCCTAGCCAAAAGTATCCCCCCCCCCTCCTTAGAGGTGCTAGCCGTGGGGTACCCCCCCCCTAGCCTAGTTGTTTTCGTATAATACCCCTTGTTGTGGCATAGAAATACTCTCCTAGTATTGTTAAAATGCCCAAATACCTTGGCCCAAATACCTTGTATTATTCCCAAGGTTACACTTATACAAAAGCCCAGAAAATACTATTATACTTCCTCACTACAAAACGAAACCCAAGGAAAATCTTCATAGTCGGTTGAAGTGTTTAAGTAGAAGCGAAGAACTTCTAAGGGTTGTTTGGAGCGGATCGAGCGCCGAGTAGGAGCTAAACGTTGTTCAGATCGACATATAACTTGGATAATTTTGGGCTTATCGAGGTTAACACTCTTGACCTTCATTTGTAATTGGGAATTACATGTCAGTAGGAATATATAGTTAAAGTATACTATATATAGAAGTGAATATAGTTGTGCGGCAATGTCTTTTGACTTAAGCTCGAATAATACTTACGGCAATGTCTTGCGACTTAAGCTGAATTTTAAGAAGAGAATCGAATCAGAATTACATGTGATCAGACATGAGACTTGTGTAGCATTTCTGTGTAGTAGAATTGTACACGTCCGGTTAGACGTGTTAACCCCCGTTCGCTTGGTAGCGGCCTCGATAGAGTGGAGATTTACGCCATTGCGGGGAGGTGCCGAATTTTCCGTAGAATATTCTACATTGAGATCTAAGATGTTAATAGGCGCCTTGTGGCCTCTATAGGTTCAAGTACTACGTGTGGCGTGATCTGCTTGGCTTAAGGTGTAGCCGACGGTTTGAGGTACTTGGAGCGTTTTGCTATTAGTCGATAATCGTCGCGAGGTATGTGAACCTCTTCCTATCTTTCTAGCATGATATGTGTATAACTATGTAGTACGGTAGACGTACATGTGTTAAATGTATTTGATTGGTTTAAAACATAAAGGGTTATAACGGCTTTATGGGAAGTTGGTTATAACAGCTTTATGTATATAATAAAATGCTTTGTGATTGTTAAAAGGCAACTGATTTGACTTATAACTGACTTGATGTGTAATAATAAAGAACTTGAAGTCTTTCCTTAAGAAACCCTTTTTTTTTTTAAGAAGAGTAATACTTGGTTTTGAGAACTTAAGAGTTATACTAGCTTTATGGGAAGTTAGGTATAACGTCTAAAAAAGATAAAAAGAATGGCTATTTGATCTTAGAAGTTAAGAGACTTGATCTTATAAGATAAGAGACTTAACTTAATTAATTTGATTTGAAAGTCAGAAGATGTATGAAACCTCATTCGTGAGTAATGAGTACTTGGTTTCTAAATAATAATGTTTTACATGTCAAGTGATAATGAGTATCGATAATCCATCGCAGCTTAATAAAGGGAAATGTATTGAATAATGAAGTATTATTAAAACCAGAGAAACCTCCATCCGCATAAAAGCTAAGATGAGACAAAATGATATTACATTTCCTAGATCATGGTCGCTTAATAAGATTTATTATGAACAAGAATAACCTACTACCATGGCATATGTTACTCAATTGTTTTAAAAGAGATTAAGACATTGAACTATGAAACTTTTCTAAAAAGAGACTTGCGTAATTGAAATTAGGCAAACCGAACTTTAGGGAAAAGAAAGGCATTGTGTTGTCTTAAATTGGTTTAAAACATAAAGTATTATAACAGCTTTTTAGGAAGATAGTTATAACGACTTTATGAAAACAAAAGGAGGGTTTTATCATTGGTTTTAATGTGGTAACGTGACTTTAAAAAGAGAAGTGTTTTGGTCTAAAAAGAAGGCATATTGTTGCCTTAATTTGGTTTTAAAAAGGAAAGTATGGAAGTTGTTTTGGTCTACTTAAAAGATATAAGTCACTCTATTTTATACTACGGGTATCGGGTGACTTTTATAGAAGGGAATGGATCTTTAAAAGGAATTTAACGTACGTAGTACTTTAGGATTAAAACCCGGACTTTGACATAAAATGAAAGTACCTGAGTCAGGATAACTTGTCTATGCTTGTGGTTGTGAAACTTGCCTATGCTTGTTGTTGTGAAACTTGCCTATGCTTGTTGTTGTGAAACTTGCCTATGCTTGTGTGATAGCCTTTGTTGTGCAAGAATTGTGTTTCTATACTACCGCGTCTCTCGATGGAGGGTCGGTTGACTTGTTGAGAACTTACTTGGACGTGACCGCAGCGACGATAAATTCCACCGCACGCCTCGCTGATAGTGTTACTTTGTTAATCGCTTTGGACATATCGACACGATCGTAGCGCACGGGTATGCTTCCACTTTGATTACCGCTTGTTGTCTTATTGTTTCCTTGACATATCGACACGATGCGCGAGCGCACGTATGTTTCCATTTGGAATGTCGTCTTATTGTTTCCTTCGACATACCGACACGACGCGTAGCGCACGTATGCTTCCATTTGGAATGTTGTCTTATTTGTTCCTTTGGACATACCGACACGATGCGTAGCGCACGGTATGCTCCCATTTGGATTGTCTTGTTGTTATCATATCATGCATCGCCGGCAAAGAAAGGTACTCCACGCGTGATTGATGTGGCGTGAGACCGAATTGATATAATCATATGTGTGTACATCGTAGTTTGTTATCATACCGCCTCTCGCTTATAGACTATTATGATTTCATTTACGATTTTTTACGCCACATACTGGTACTGCATCGACCTCCTTCGGGCCGCTCATGCCGCAGAAGTACATCTACCGCCGATCCCCGCGTTTAGGATCTCATTTCAGCGTTTTGGGAAGCTCCATTTCGTCGGAGGCTTATCTTTGGTATGTTACCCTGAGTCTGTAAGTTCTTGTACGTTCAGGGGTATGGCGGGGCCCTGTCCCGTCATAATTGTGGTATAAATCTTAGAGGTCTATAGCACTGTTGTGGGCAGGGTGTAAGGATTGTAACTGTTCAAATGTTTATATATATATGTTGGAAGGCAACCGTTTTGGTTGGCCTATCTGCTTTTATTTATCATGTCTCTTGTTTCATAATTATGCTTTATGTTCCGCTGATTTTCTCTGATGTTGTATCACTAGGGTGCCCGGGGTAAGGCACCAGTCACGGGCCCCGGTTCGGGTCGTGACAATGTCGATCCTGAGCAACGTTTAGCTCCTATTCTGAACGCTCCAATTCGCTCCCAGAAACACTTAGAAGTTCTACACAACTTCTACCTAACACTTCAACCGACTATGAAGATTTTCCTTAGGGTTTTGTTTAGTGGCTAAAGGAAGTATAATAGTATTTATGGGCTTTTAGTATAGGTATAACCTTGGAATACTACAAGGTATTTGGGCCAAGGTATTTGGGAATAGTAACAATACTTGGAGAGTATTTTTCTACCAAGTGTGGAGTATTATACGAAAACAACTAGGCAAGTGGTATCACACGACCGACTCTCCGCGATCGTGCCCTACCCAGGCACCCTGCCTGTATACATCGAGAATAGCAATGAACATACACAACAGAAACACATGTGTAAACAATATAACAACACAAAGCAGCCGATAAGGCCGCTTTCCATAATATAAACAAAGTCAAAAGTACAACTTTACAACTCATTTATAGCCCAACCACATATGTGAATACGCACTTAGAATAACAAATCGTGGCGGGACAGGTTCGCCATACCTGAATGTACATAAATCTACAACATCAGGGAAAGACTGTACCAAAAGAAAGACAAGCCTCCGGAGAATGGAGCTTCCGACGTCTGATAAGCGATCCTAAGAGTGCGGATCCGCTACCGCTACTCTTCCTCGCAGATGAATGCACTTCGAGGAAGGGGTCAGACACAATATGTACTAAGTATGTAAATCGAAAGTAATCAGAATTACAATATAAGTTTAAAACAAAGCCGAGACATGTATGATAACAAAATTACAAAGACAAGGCCTTACTAACAATGAGAGTACATCAAGAGAATACGTATAACATCACAATAGCAGTCTCCCGATCATATCATGGGTAGCGAACCCATAAAAACAGGTGGTATAACGTCTTGGGGTTCCTACCCCTCATTTATACTCCAACCCTGAAGTAGGTGGTATAACGTCTTGGGGGTTTGCCCCTCATTCATACTCTTACCCTGAAGAAGATAGTAACACAGGTGGTATAACGGCTTGGGGGCTTACCCCTCATTTATACTCTTATCCTGGAGAAGGCAGATAGCGCCTTGGGGCCTCGCCTCACCGATACTCTTACCCTGTCTCAAAACCGGCCATCATATAATAGATAAGCAAGTTAGAATTCCCCCTAACTTCTTATTAGTCTTTTCCATCTATGCTCATTTTAGTTTACTTAAGGGACTTATATGTCTTTTATAAGAATCCGGGAATTTAACCCAAAGTACTACGTACTTCTACTCTTTAAAACAAATGACTCTTTTTAAAAGAAAGCTTCCACGACACTATTAACCATAGCATCAAGTCCAAATTACATTTCAAGGCAAGTCACAATACCTTTAGAATTAAAGTAGGTTTCTAAATCAAGTGACTCATTTTCTTATTAAAACCTTACGCAGTTGATACCTTAAAATCAATTTGCCTTTCATTAACACAAGCCATTTACCTTTGCATAAAGTCAATATAACCAACTCCCCATAAAGTCGTTATATTCACTTTATACCTTAGTCAAGTACATTTTCCTATCCAAGGGACTTATACGATTGAAACGACATAAGTATCACATACTTTAAATCCCTTCAAGTCCCTTAACTTTACTAAGACTTAAGACATCCTTAATATTTTCAAAGAAGTGAGTTAACTTCCTAACTCACCCGACTTGGCATTTTATAAGGCTAGTAAGGAATGTCAAAGTCTTGTACGTCTACCGTACTATATACGCGAAACTAGTCATGCTCAAAAGATAGGAAAAAGTTCTACATACCTCGTCGGGTCAAACCACTTGCCAAGTACAAAGTCCCGCCCGTAGTATGTCAACCTATAATATTCACAATACATCTATTAAATTCTTACTTCAATCGTAGAATATTATAAGTGTTAAGTCTCTATATTCTACGGAAAATCGGACAGCACCTCCTTTGTTTTTACTTACTTTGCCACCTTTTTCAAGGCCGAAATACAATAACTAAACAGCCCCAATTAGCTCACAACAATATAGAAGGTAGTCCAATACAAATGAATAACCAAACAGCCCCAATTGGCTCACAATTTAGAAGGTAGTCCAATACAAATGAATAACCAAACAAATTCCAATTGGCTCACAATTTAGAAGGTAGTCCAAATTCGGCCACCTTGAGTTCAACAATACCAATTCTTATCCAATTTCCATTTCAATCCAAATTGGTAGAATAACATGATATCAAGTCGCATTTGATTATAAAAACCATAATCTTTAAGTAAGTAACATGCGACGATTCTAAAAACGACCAATTAGTAATCCAATTTTCAAGTGGCTTGTATAACATTTCGGATTTAGCTACAAGCAATCCATAATACTTATAACTTCAACATATCAACTTCATGCTAGAAACAAGTAAAGCTAACAACAACAATATAAATATATAATCTTGTAACACCTTTAAAAGACAAGATTATACCTTAACGATTTTTAATCCAATTTCAAATCCGAAGTCGCTCCTAGTAGTTTAGAGCCTCTCCAAGATACTTCAATCCGCTTGTTGAGACCTTAGAACAACACCAACAATTATCCTTCAAAACTCCAAACAAAACCTAGAAAGACCATTAGGTTTTCGTTTTGCGACTAACCCGTAAACAACCTTTTTCCAAGATTTTTCTATTGAGATATGTTTACAATACACCTAAGAACCTTGGTTTAAAGTGTGGAATCAAATGGACAAGAAACGAAAATTCTTTCTTTTTTTCCTTAGTGAACCCGAGACCTCTCTAATGAGTTCTTCAAATTTGTGTAATTTTTCTAAGTGTTAAGTCCTCTCTTGCTACTAGTATAATATAAAGGGTCATGGAGTGTTAAGATGCATCCAAATGGTTGGCTTGGATAAACTCTTAGCAAATATCAAGACTTATTGACCATTTGACTTAGTCAAGGTTGTCAAGCCACAACTTGCAAGGCTTTAGTCATCCAAGACTTATGGTAAATGACCATATTGGCCATGCCATTTCGTCCACGACATTGCTAAGGGGGGGGGGTGACACGGGTCGCCCTCTCATTCGTCACAATAAAACGTTTTCCGACAATTTCATAATTCCGATAAATTTTTACAAGTCTCAAATCTTAACACTTGTGCGTTCTTAAAACATGTCCTGAAATTACGGGGTGTAACATTCTTCCCCCCTTAGAAACATTCGTCCCCGAATGTTCTTTCGGAGTCAAACTTATAATTAGTGACCTAGCTTCCTTTCACAACCCCGACATACCAACACTGCCACACATGGCCACATAGTAGTATTTAAGCAAAGGAAAAATACTTCAATTCAAAACTTGATAAGTAAGGGAAGATGAATTACCTGAAGGTATAGGAAATAAGTGAGGATACTTCCTCAACATGTCCTCCTCCGCCTCCCAAGTCATCTTCTCTCGGTTATCATTCCTCCACAGGACTTTGACGGAAGCTACATCTTTGGTCCGCATTCGCCTGACCTGGAGATCGAGTATCGCTATAAGACTCTCCTCATACGATAACCCCTCAGTTACCTGGACCTCACTAGTAGGAAAAACTCTCGCTGGATCACCGATACACTTCCGCAACATAGAAACATGGAAGACCGAATGTACCGCCTCTAACTCTGATGGCAGATCCAACTCATAGGCAACCTTTCCCACTCTACGGACGATCTGGTAGGGCCCAATGTACCTTGGGCCAGTTTCTTCTTACCGAATCTCATCACACCCTTCATGGGTGACACCTTCAAGAAGACCCAATCGCTTCACCAAACTCCAAATGCCGACGCCGAATATCCGTGATATGACTTCGCCGACTCGAGCCGCTAGCGCCTCCCGGATAAGCTTCACCTTATCCACACCGCTGTACCAAGTCCGCCAACTAATCGCACTCGCCCACGCCGAACCAACCAATCGGCGATCTACATTTCCGCCATATAAAGCCTCGTATGGCGCCATCTCAGATATCGGAATGGTAGCCGTATTATAAGCAAACTCCACAAGAGGCAAATGGTCCTCCCACCACCATCGAAATCAATCACGCAGCTCGCAGATATCCTCGCGTCTGGATAGTACGCCCGCTCGCTGTCACCGAGGATGAAATGTCAGACCGAGACTCACCTGTGTCCCCAAACCCTTCTCGAAAGACCTCCGTGTTAGCCGAAACTAGGCTCCCTATCGTAAATAATCGACACCGACACCGTGCGCCTCACAATCTCTCGATGTACAATCTGCATAGTCCTCACCAAAACGCCGCCCGATCGGAAGGAAATTGGCTGATTTCACACCACAACAATAACCCAAATGGAGTCGCATTTCCTCCGAGTATGAGGTAACCTCAGAACAAAGTCCATGTTGATTATCTCCCACTTCCAAGTCGAATCTCAATAGATCGCAATAATCCACCGGGCCTCTCGTGCTCGACCTAACTCGCCGCAATTAGGACATCAGGCAACAAAACTCGCCATGTCCTCTTCGTGCCATCCCACCAATACAAACATCCGAGGTCATGGTACATCTTAGTCGACCGATGAATAGAATATCGAGCGCCGCGTGCCTCCTGCATCTGACGAAGTCCTCGACACATCGGGAACACACAACCGCCCTCGAATCTCAAGACTTCATCAGCGCTACTCAATAGACTCTTCTCCTCCCAAGAGCTGCATCACGATACCGCACCAACATCGGGTCCTCAAACTGCCGCATCTTCACATCATCAACGATGGAAGACTCGCAACCTCACGAACCCGCACTTACTATCGCTCGGTAGCGATCAATCGAACCCCAAGGCTCGCTAATCGGTGGATCTCGACGGACCATGTCCCGCCTCCGCCGTACTCCGATGTGCTCCCATCGATCTACGACTCAAGGCATCAAGAACTACGCTGGCTTTCCCGATGGTATGTAATATCAACATCATAGTCTTTCAAAGAACTCTAACCACCGCTCTGCCTCAAGTTCACTCCCTCTCGCTCAAGATATACCGAGGCTCTGTGGTCGTGATAAATATCCACATGAACCCCGCATAAATAATGTCTCCAAATCTTCAAGGCATGTATAACCGCGCCAACTCTAAGTCATGGGTAGGTAATTCCTCTCATGCTTCCAGAATCGCCGAAGCATAGGCTATAACCTTGCCGTGCTACATCAAAACACACCCTAGCCCGATACCCGAGGCATCACAATAGATCACGTACCCGTCTAACCCCTCAGGAAGAGTAAGAACTGGGGCTGTAGTCAACCTCTCCTTCAAGAATCAAAACCCCGCCGCAAGCTTCGCCCATCGAACTTGGCCGCCTTCTCGAGTCACCCTAGTCAACCTGAAATCAAGCAATCGCTTCCACAAACCTACGATAATACCGCCACCCTAAGAAATCGCGCACTCGGCCGTAGTAGGTCTCGGCCAAGACTTGACTGCCTCAATCTTTGCCGTATCTACTCGAACACCATCAGCCCCAATAATATGCCCTAGGAATGCCACTGAGGCCAACCAAAACTCACACTTGGAGAACTTGGCGAATAACTGTCGGCTCCGGAGGACCCCAAGTACCGTCCTCAAGTGATGTGCATGCTCCTGCTCTGTCCGCGAATAAACCAGGATTTCGTCGATGAACACTATCACGAATGTATCCAAAAATGGCTTGAACACCCGGTTCATCAAATCCATAAATACCGCTGGAGAGTTGGTCAAACCGAAAGACATAACCCTGAACTCATAGTGCCCATACCGAGTCCTGAATGCAGTCTTTGGGATGTCTGCCTCTCGAACTCGAACTCGATGATAACTGCATCGCAGTCTATCTTTGAGAAACACCTCGCACTCGCAATCGTCAAACAAATCATCAATCCTGGGGATGGGGTACCTATTCTTAATTGTTACCTTATTCACCGCTCAGAGTCAACACACATACGCAGCTGGCCCCATCCTTCTTCTTCAAAAACAACACCGCGCTTCCCTGGGAGATACACTAGGCCTGATAAAGCCTTTATCCAGCAAATCTTTCAGCTGGTCCTTCAGCTCCCTCAACTCAGCAGGTGCCATCCTGTATGGCGGAATGGAAATAGGTCGAGTGTCTGGAAACGTGTCAATACAAAACTCAATCTCCCTCTCAGGAGGGATACCCGGAAGATCGTCTGGGAACACATCTGGAAAATCCTAACCACCGACATCGATCAAGAATCGACACCTCACCTCAGACAAATACCCGCACTGCATGATAGATGTACCCTTTCTCGCACCATCTTCCTAGCCTTGAGGTAAGAAATAAACCTACCGGCCGACGCTGCTTCTCCACTGGATAATCGCTCGCCAGAAATCGAACCAACCCACTGCCCTACAATAACGTTGGCATAACAAGAAGCCAACCACCATACCCATAATGACATCAAAATCGCCATCTCTAACTCTATCAAGTTCCGCAAGGTCCGACGATCAGAATGAATACCGACAACCTCTATACACCCGCCGCCTAACACCGAATCACCCATCGCGTAGCTACCTCAAACGGCTCTATCGACATCGCTCTATCCCGATTCTACCCGCACAAGAGGGGACACATAGGACAAGGTAGAACTCGATCTATCAAAGCATAAACATCACACCAAATCGCATGTACCGTGGACGACGCTGTGGAAGCCTCCCGTCCCGGGCGGTCAAGCACGAACAGATGCGGTTCTGAGGACCGCTAGAACTAGAACCACCACCTCGACCTCTACCGCGGCCTGCCGGTCCGTGAGTACCCTGCCCTCCGGGGCGCATAACCACAGAAGGAGAAGAAGACCCAGCAACTGATCTCGTCGGCTGTACCACCCATGCTGCCTCTAGACGGACAATCTCTCTTCAAATGGCCCTGCTGGCCACACGAGTAACAAGCTCCCGAAGCTCTGCGACACTCGCCCTGGTGGAACCTACCGCATCGAGCACACTGAGGTGTGGGTGGTCCCGATCGTGACGGTTCTCGCCTCCGAAATCTCAGAGTCCCGAGCCCCGACCGCCCCGATCGACTGGCTGATCGGACCTCTGCCGTAAAACCGTGACGAGCACTCAGGCCGGGCCGAATGTGGACCTACTTCGCCGAGGCCGCCCGCCTAAAATTGCCCCGATACCTCGATGTCCCGCCTCTGGCCGGGCTCAATCAAATCGGTCCTCCTCTCTATCCTCTATCCTCGCGATAGGCTCGCATCCGGCGATGTCCATACCGGTCAAGAGCCACCCCAAGCATGTCAGAATCATATGACGGTCTAGCCCCATCACATAACGATGAACTCTATCTGCCATGCTAGCTACAATAGTATGCGCGTGTCTGGCCAAGGAGTCAAACTCTAAGCTATACTCCCTGACAGCCTCCGCTCGCCTCAAGGTCAAGAATCATCTACCCGGCTCTCTCATCTCGTGAGGCAAAAAGTGATCCATGAAGGCCTCTCGTAAACTCCTCCCAAACAGCGGAAGAGCAAGATCACCTCTCGAAAGAAACCACGACTCAAACTAGTTCAACGCGATATCGCGCAACCGTAAGAGGCTAGTGTAATGACTCTGTCTGAAGCCCTAAGAACCTGCATGGTCCGTTGTAGCTGTCGAACGAACTCCTGCGGATCCTCATCAGACCTCGAACCATAAAACTCAGGTGGATGACGTCCCAGAAAATCCCTAATCCGCAAACTGTCGGCTCTAGGGTGGGTGCTGCTCGCTCATGCCGCTACCCGACTACTATACTGGTCAACAATCGGATCTGCTCCCCGTAGTCTCTATACTCGGCGGTGGTGAGGTGGAGGGTGCACGGAACCTCTGGAGCTACTGCCGCCTTGGCTCTCTAAAGCTGCAGCGTGGTGAACTCGCCGACCGCCTACTACCTCGGCATATTCTCGTGCTCGAGCCCGTGTAACCCTCTGAGTACCGCTAGCAGCTCCTGCTGCTGCCTTGCCCTTCTGGGCCCTGGTAGCCTTCCGTGGAGGCATAGTTGTTTCATAAGAAGAGGTCAGAGAGGGTTCAACCTAATAAGACAGCTCTAATGCACGATCTCAGAGAGAGAATAATAGAAACCAATCCTAAATGTCCTGCAACCTCCTGATTATAGATGTGGTGCACAACACACCGATAATCAAGACTCTACTAGACACGGTCTGTAGACACTTTCCGAGGACTAAATGCTCTGATACCACTTTTGTCACGACCCGACCCCGGGCCGCGACTGGTGCCCTACCTGGGCACCCCGTTCAGGTATACATCAGAGAATAGCAGCGGAACATACACAACATAAACACATGTGTAAACAATATAACAACACAGGCTAGCCGATAAGGCCGCCTTCCATAATATAAACAAAGTCAAAAGTACAACTTTACAACTCCGTTCTTATAGCCCAACCACATATGTGAATACAGACCTCTAGGAATAACAAACTGTGGCAGGACAGGGCCCCTCCATACCCCTGAATGTACATAAATCTACAACATCAGGGAAAAACTGTACCAAAAGAAAGACAAGCCTCCGGAGAATGGAGCTTCCGACGTCTGATAAGCGATCCTAAGAGTGAGGATCCGCTACCTGCTTACCCTTCCTTGCGGCATGAACACAGCCCCCGAGGAAGGAGGTCAGTACACAATATGTACTAAGTATGTAAAACTGGAAAGTACTGTAATTACAATATAAGTTTAAAACAAAGCCGGAGACATGTATGATAACAAAATTACTGTACACAGTGCCTTACTAACAATGAGAGTACATCAAGAGAATACGCACAACATCACAATAGCATTCTCCCGATCATATCATGGGTAGCGAACCCATAAAAACAGGTGGTATAACGTCTTGGGGTTCCTACCCCTCATTTATACTCCTACCCTGAAGCAGGTGGTATAACGTCTTGGGGGTTTGCCCCTCATTTATACTCTTACCCTGAAGAAGATAGTAACGCAGGTGGTATAACGTCTTGGGGGCTTACCCCTCATTTATACTCTTATCCTGGAGAAGGCGGTATAGCGTCTTGGGGGCCTGCCCCTCACCGATACTCTTACCTGCCTCAAAACCGCCATCATATAATAGATAAGCAAGTTAGAATTCCCCCTAACTTCTTATTAGTCTTTTCCATCTATGCTCATTTTAGTTTACTTAAGGCACTTATATGTCTTTTATAAGAATCCGGGAATTTAACCCAAAGTACTACGTACTTCTACTCTTTAAAACAAATGAATCTTTTTAAAAGAAAGCTTCCACGACACTATTAACCATAGCATCAAGTCCAAATTACATTTCAAGGCAAGTCACAATACCTTTAGAATTAAAGTAGGTTTCTAAATCAAGTGACTCATTTTCTTATTAAAACCTTAGGCAGTTGATACCTTAAAATCAATTTGCCATTCATTAACACAAGCCATTTACCTTTGCATAAAGTCAATATAACCAACTCCCCATAAAGTCGTTATATTCACTTTATACCTTAGTCAAGTACATTTTCCTATCCAAGGGACTTATACGATTGAAACGACACAAGTATCACATACTTTAAATCCCTTCAAGTCCCTTAACTTTACTAAGACTTAAGACATCCTTAATATTTTCAAAGAAGTGAGTTAACTTCCTAACTCACCCGACTTGGCATTTTATAAGGCTAGTAAGGAATGTCAAAGTCTTGTACGTCTACCGTACTATATACGCGAAACTAGTCATGCTCAAAAGATAGGAAAAAGTTCTACATACCTCGTCGGGTCAAACCACTTGCCAAGTACAAAGTCCCGCCCGTAGTATGTCAACCTATAATATTCACAATACGTCTATTAAAGCCTTACTTCAATCGTAGAATATTATAAGTGTTAAGTCTCTATATTCTACGGAAAATCGGGATGACCTCCTTTGTTTTTACTTACTTTGCCACCTTTTTCAAGGCCGAAATACAATAACCAAACAGCCCCAATTGGCTCACAACAATATAGAAGGTAGTCCAATACAAATGAATAACCAAACAACCCCAATTGGCTCACAATTTAGAAGGTAGTCCAATACAAATGAATAACCAAACAGCCCCAATTGGCTCACAATTTAGAAGGTAGTCCAAATTCGGCCACCTTGAGTTCAACAATACCAATTCTTATCCAATTTCCATTTCAATACAAATTGGTAGCATAACATGATATCAAGTCGCATTTGATTATAAAAACCATAATCTTTAAGTAAGTAACATGCGACGATTCTAAAAACGACCAATTAGTAATCCAATTTTCAAGTGGCTTGTATAACATTTCGGATTTAGCTACAAGCAATCCATAATACTTATAACTTCAACATATCAACTTCATGCTAGCAAAAAGTAAAGCTAACAACAACAATATAAATATATAATCTTGTAACACCTTTAAAAGACAAGATTATACCTTAACGATTTTTAATCCAATTTCAAATCCGAAGTCGCTCCTAGTAGTTTAGAGCCTCTCCAAGATACTTAAATCCGCTTGTTGAGACCTTAGAACAACACCAACAATTATCCTTCAAAACTCCAAACAAAACCTAGAAAGACCATTAGGTTTTCGTTTTGCGACTAACCCGTAAACAACCTTTTTCCAAGATTTTTCTATTGAGATATGTTTACAATACACCTAAGAATCTTGGTTTAAAGTGTGGAATCAAATGGACAAGAAATGAAAATTCTTTCTTTTTTTCCTTAGTGAACCCGAGACCTCTCTAATGAGTTCTTCAAATTTGTGTAATTTTTCTAAGTGTTAAGTCCTCTCTTGCTACTAGTATAATATAAAGGGTCATGGAGGGTTAAGATGCATCCAAATGGTTGGCTTGGATAAACTCTTAGCAAATATCAAGACTTATTGACCATTTGACTTAGTCAAGGTTGTCAAGCCACAACTTGCAAGGCTTTAGTCATCCAAGACTTATGGTAAATGACCATATTGGCCATGCCATTTCGTCCACGGCATTGCTAAGGGGGGGGGGGGGTGACACGGGTCGCCCTCTCATTCGTCACAATAAAAAGTTTTCCGACAATTTTATAATTCCGATAAATTTTTACAAGTCTCAAATCTTAACACTTGTGCGTTCTTAAAACATGTCCTGAAATTACGGGGTGTAACAGGTAGTTTCGGCCAAGGCTCACAAAGGGGGAGGGGTTTCGGCTAGCATAACTAGGAAGGGGAGAGGTGCTCTCGCCAGAGCTCTCTCGAGAGGCAGGATTTTAAGACTTAGAAATGTCTAAGTGTGGATGAAGAAGTTCATCAACTAAGGGGGTATTTATAGGCCAACCAATGGCCAAGATCAATGTCACGACCCAGCCCCGGGGCCATGACTGGTACCCTACCGGGGTACCCTGTCAGGTATATGTCAGAGAATAGCAACGGAACATACATAACACCTAGCTTAGAGAAAAGGGTAAACATTACTGGCCAGCCGATAAGGCTGCCTTCTATAAAACATACTTAAACAAAAGTATAGTAATACAACTGGTTCTTATAGCCCAAAACACACATGTGACCACAGACCTCTAAAGATAACAACTGTGGCGGGACAGGGCCCCGCCATACCCCTGAATGTACAAAATACCTATAGCATCAGGGAATATCCGTACCAATAGACAAGCTTCCGGAGGGATGGAGCTTCTGACACTGGAGTAGTGATCCTAAGAACGAGGATCCTCAATCTGCTTACCCTTACCTGCGGCATGAACGCAAGCCAGGAAGGGGTCGATTACCATATGTACCAAGTATGTAAAGCTGGAAAAATCTGTAATAATGATATCATAAGTCCAGTAAGTGAGTCATGGAAGTCAATAAAATACCTTTTACTGTGCCTTACTAACAATGAGAGTGACAAGTATATATATATACTATACTGCATAAAATAGGGGCCTTAGGATCAAAACAGGGTACCTCGCCCGTAGTATCAATAAGCACCCCTACTCCTGGGACTATTTCACCCGCATAGGTCCTGTGGACCCGCATGAGGTATTCCTCGCATAGGCTGTACCCGCCCGCATGGGACTATTTCACCCGCATAAGCCCATAAGGACTCGCATGAGGTATTCCTCGCATCATGGGTAGCAAATCCACGGAACAGGTGGTATAACGATCTTGGGGACTTACCCCTCAGATATACTCTTACCCCGAAGCAGATGGTATAATGATCTTGGGGACTTTCCCCTCAGATATACTCTTACACTGAAGCAGCTGGTATAACGATCTTGGGGCTTGCCCCTCAGATATACTCTTACACTGAAGAAGGTGGTATGACGATCTTGGGACTGACCCCTCAGACATACTCTTACCCTGGAGAAGGTGGTATAACGATCTTGGGGCTTGCCCCTCAGATATACTCTTACCCTAGCTCAATCTGTCATCATATCATAATCATATATAAGTTAAGAAAACTTATAACTTCTTATTAGTCTTGTTCATATACCCTCTCATTTTAGTTTACTTAAGGCACTTAATCATATCTTTAATAAAAGAAACCGGGAATTTAACCCAAGTACTACATACTTCAACTCTTTTAAAAATGACTCTTTATACATAAAACTCTTGGGCAATTGCTGCCTTAAACCAAATTGCCTCTTCATATACTTATCTTACTTTTAGAGTAAATCTCTTCTCATTAACCTTTTCTGAAGCTAATAAACCAACTTCCCATAAAGTTGTTATATTAACTCTATACTTTAGTAAAATCATACTTTTTCCCTAACCAAGGGATTTATACATTCTTAAAACGAAACAAGTCATTATATACTCAAACAAGTAAGAATACCAAATCTTGTACGTCTACCGTACTACATAGTTTCATCTATTCATGCTCAAGAGATAGGAAAGCTTCACTGTTATACCCCGTATTTCCAGAGTATGTACGCAGGGACGTACGTAGGAAATTTCGAACTTGAGAATAGGCTTGGCCGAATTATTTTTGTACACAACACCCGATTAGAGTCGTTTTTCGGCGAAACGTTTTCACAGCTTTCGTAGGGGAATTTCCGGCTATGTCATTTTTATTTTTTGCGGATTTTTCCGAGAGACGAAACATTTTTGGACCAACGGGAGGGTGACACTTGTCACCCTCATTGGACGGTAAAGAGGAGGCTTGGCCTTGGCCGATTGGTTCATGGTTTTGTGCCTTGTTTTGGCCTTGTTTTGTGGCTTGTTTTGTGCCATGTTTTGTGGAGTAGGGGTTAGGGTGCACTTGGCTTGATCTTGGTCTTACACTTGCCTTGCACTTGGCTAGATCTTGGCCATTGGTTGGCCTTTGGTTTTGCTATAAATACCCCCCTTATGTTGATGAACTCTTCATCCACAAATGAAACCTTCCAAGCCTAAAATCCCTCCCTCCTCTTGTGTTGTGTTCGGCCAACACCCCTCCCCTTTGAGTGGCCTTGTGGCGAGAGCCTCCCTCCCTTTGTGGTGCCTTGGCGTGGTACCCACTAGCCTAGTTGTTTTCGTATAATACCCCTTGTTGTGGTATAGAAATACTCTTCTAGTATTGTTATAATGTCCAAATACCTTGTAGTATTCCCAAGGTTACACTTATACAAAAGCCGGAAAATACGATTATACTTCCTTTAGCCACAAAACCGAAACCCTAAGGAAAACCTCCATAGTTAGATGGAGTACTATGTAGAAGTTCGTTAGAACTTCTAAGGGTTGTTTGGAGCGGGTTGGAGCACCGGAGTAGAGCAAAACTTTGCTAAGGATCGACATTAAACTCGGATAATTATGGGCTTATCGAGGTAAATATCTTGTCCTCTATTGTAATTGGAAATTACATGTTGTTAGAATATATAGTTGAAGTATACTATATATAGAATCGAACGTGGTTAGTTGGCAATGTCTTTTGACTTAAGCTGAAGAATCGAATCGTATTCAGACATGGAGACTTGTGTAGTAATCGTGGAGTAGAATTGTACCGTTCGGGTTAGATGTATAACCCCCTGGTTGGCTTGGTAGCCGCCCGTTAGAGGAGGAGATTTACGCTGTTGTGCGGGGAGGTCTTGCGAATTTTACGTAGAATGTTCTACGATAAGATCTTGATGTTAATAAGCGCGCGTGGCCTTATAGGTTGAAGTACTACGTGTGGCGCGTTCTACTTGGCTTAAGGAGTAGCCGGTTGGAAGTACTTGAGCGTTTGGCTATTAGTCGATACTGCCGCGAGGTATGTGAACCTCTTCCTATCTCTTCTAGCATGATATGTGTGAACTATGTAGTCGTTAGACGTCATGTGCTAAACGTATTTGATTTATTTAAAACATAAAGTGTTATAACGACTTTATGGGAAGTTGGTTATAACAGCTTTATGTTGGTAAGAAAATACTTGTGGTCTTTAAAAGGTAACTGATTTGAACTATAACTGGCTTGTTATGTGTTAATAAAGAACTTGAAGTATTTCAAAAGATTTTTGAATCATTTTGAAAGAAGAAGTAATACTTGGTTTTGAAAAACTTAAGAGTTATACTAGCTTTATGAAGTTAGGTATAACGGCTTAAGAATGTTTCTTGATTTCGAAATCGAATGTGTATCGACAAACCAACTGCGGATTAATGAAAGGAAATGTTTTGACTAATTAAGTATTATTAAAACCAGTAGAAACTTCCATCTGCATAGAAGCTAAGATGAGACAAAATGATATTTCCTAGATCACGGCTGCTGTAATAAGATTGTTATAAACAAGAATATCCTACTCACATATAAGACTTATGTTTCTCAGATCGTTTAAAAGAGAATTATATTCTTAAATGAATAAGACTATGAACTACGAAACCTTTCTAAAATAAGAAACGTGAACATTTGAAATTAGGCAAACTTGGACGTTTGGAAAATAATGTTGTTACTTGATTTTACAAAGGTAAGTGTTTTGGTTTATTTAAAAAGACAGTCACTCTATTTTATACTACGGGTATTGGGTGACTTATGTGAAAGCAACAGATCTTTTAAAAGATTTAATGTATGAAGTACTTTAGGGGAAGATACCCGAACTTGTTAGCTTAAAGTACCTTGTGTGAATAACTTGATTGTGTTGGTTTGAGATAGCCTTGTAAATACTTTCTTGTTGATGTGATAAGTGAAAATGTTAGGATGCTACGTGTGTTAGTATCTTGTGTGATCGTGATGTAAGGGGTCATTCTTGTTGTGCTTACGTTGTTAAACGTTAAGCGTTGTACTATTATTGTATCACATACCCTTTGACTTATTATACCGAGGGCTTGCCACCCTTGAGGCGGGTCTTTACGGCCTATGCGGTCCTCGTGACTATGCGGAGTGCGGTAGCTCCAGGATTGATCATTCCGGGTGTTTAGCCTGATGCGGGGATTCCATGCGGTCCGCTGAGACTGCGGTCTTTTGAGACTATGCGGGTTGCGGGAGCCTAGGCGGATACCGAGGGTTAGCCGCCCGATGCGGGTATACCTCGGTGATGCAGGACCATGATTCGAGGAATACCTCATGCGGGTCGTGTGTGACCTATGCGGGCTGCGAGAGTTCGAGGATAGACACGCGCATTGATATTGCGGGCGATTGGCGCCTTCGATCATGTGGTGCGGTCTAGAAAGACCTCGGATACACGTGGTATTTTGGTGCTGTGGGTCTTAGTAGTCGGCTATGCCTTCGTATTTGCCGTAGGTTTTATTGTGATAACTTTGAGGCGTGAGTCCACGACTTGACATATTTGCTTATTTGTTGTGATCGTAGTTTGCTTATCATACATGTCTCTGCTTTATGATCGTTATGATTTCATTTCTGATATTTTTAGTTTCACATACTGCAATTTGTGCTTGACCTCCGGGGCTGCGTTCATGCCGCAGTTGAGGTACACCGATCGTTGATCCTAGCTCTCGGTCTCGGTTTGGCGTTTGGGAAGCTCCGTTTCTCGGAGGCTTATCGGTGGTATAGTCCTGTCGTAGTAAGTGTTTGCATTCGGGGTTTGGCGGGGCCCGTCCCGCCATTGTTGTCATATCATTCTTAAGTGCAGTAATCTGTTGTGGGCGTGGTTTGTAAAAAGGATTAAAGCTCATGTTGAAAAAGTTGTCATTTATATATACGCCAAGGCAAGTTTTTCTTAGATTATTGTTTCATATTTCATAATATGTCTTGTATCGTTTTATGTTCCGCTGATTACTCTGATGTTGTATCACTAGGGTGCCCGGGGTAAGGCACCAGTCACGGGCCCGGAATCGGGTCGTGACAAAAGTGGTATCAGAGCAGTTAATCCTCGGAAAGGGTCTACGCAGTATCCGATGAAGTCTTGATTATCGGTGTGTTGTGCACCACATCAATAATCAGGAGGCTATAGGATATTTAGGATTGGTTTCTATTCTTCTCACTCTGAGATCGTGCCTTAGAGCTGTGTTGTAAGTTAGACCCTCTGACGTATTTCTTTCCCTTATCGTTATGCCTCCGCGTAGGGCAACCCGGGCCCAGGAGGGCAAGGCAGCCGAGGGAGCTGCGAGTAGAGTTCAGAGGGTTACGTGGGCACAGGCCAATCATTACCTAGGGTAATGCTTCATTCGGGGATTTCTGCGACGTCACTAGCCCCAGTAAAGTTTAGCACGGCGGCGGTTCCTCTGCGGCCGTGATATTTGAACGCCCGGTTCGCGACGAGAGCAGAGAATATGGATTGCAAAGCGACCTATTACTAGCTATGGATTTGGCTACCGAGAGTATACCGATGTATCGCGAGTCTTGATGAATATCAACGAGAAGGTTGTGCAAGAGTAAGTTCTTGATTGAAGCTTGAGCATGGCACGTATGCGGGCTTATGCACATCGGTAGAAATATAGAGATCGACGGGTTAACAAAGGACGCGAGAAGAGGGCGAGCGGCAGGTCCTTTGGTAACTTTCGGCGAGTCGCCTCGCGTGACAGATTATGCACCTCGCGGTCAGAGTGGTCTTCCACGGAGTTCGGGGCGTTCGGTATGCAGGAGTTGGTCGAACTCCGTGACTTCCGTTCACGATGTGTGAGACGCCGTCGGGAATGTCGTTTTTGTTGGTACTTGTTGTACCTATGACCGTCGAGTGCAGTGTCGAAAAGTGTCCTTGTAGGAGGACTTAGCCTTCGTGATCGGTGGGTAGTGTGTCATCTCCTCGGCTATGCCTACTGGGCGAGTTTGATTAGAACGACTAAGGGAGTGAAGCGATGAATATAGATATATCTCTAACCCTCTAGAGTTCAGTATGTGTAATAAGAAGGGTATATCATAAGTGCTATGTTTTGATAGCAGTATGTTAATATTGTGATTAGAAATCTTGGTTAGTTAACCAAGTAAGTTTTGGGGATAGAAGGTGTGAGCCTTAGAGTTTTATACGTAGAGACCTTAGAGGTAAGGCCATCTCGAGTAAAGGTGTAGTGTTATGTTGATCCTTATCGGAGTGCATAGTGCACGTGAGCTATGTTTGGGATAGGTCCTAAGTAGTGTGAAATGAAAGGGGTAGTTGAGCTAAGAAGACCGCTAGGTTTTCAAACGTGATTGGTGAGATTGTTCCGATCGGGAGCTAGTATTGTGCGCGTTGCGGGTCGGGTTGAGGCCACGATTGCGGGTCAACCCGCGGCATGTATGGCGGTGGGGTCAGGTTTTGGTGGTCCCGCCTTGTGTTAGGGTTGTGAGGGTGTTAGGCCCAAGTTTAGTTAACCAGTCTGAGTTCGTGGATGCGTTCGACGATGGTCGGGCGATGAAGCGACCCATCGTGTTCTTGATCGGGACCGTTTACTCGGCCGTGTTGAGTTATCCGAAGGTTGTAAGGCTGCAGGTGCCTACCTTCACCTTATAATGACGATGGAGCCAGTTTACGGCTATTTTGTTCTGGAAGTTTTACCAAGCATGTGTTAAGAACTTCGGGTGAGTCTCGAATCGCATTCGCCTCGGGCGGTGTTTGGATTTGGGGATAGTTGTGGGATTGTTGTCTCTGTGGAGGTAGTGTTTAAGCTACCATTTCGGTGTTCGGATGTCACCTTGAAGCCTTGTAGGGCGGAAGTGTAAAGTTGCGGTCGATTGGTTCGATGTTGGCAAGGTTGACGATTAGTTCAGCTTGTTCCGCCAGACTATGGATAGTGAAGCTTGTCTAGAAGAAGTTACGGCGGCTCGGAGGAATCGTGCGGATAATCGCAACGACGCTTAGAGTTCAGTTGACGGTCGGTCTTCTTGAAAGTACCACCCGGTTAGGGTGTGACGAGTTTTGGAAAGCGAGGAAACTTAGCGAGTTACTTTGGGCTTTTGAGTTCATATGAAGGATAGGCGGGTTGCCTATATGTTAGCATTTGCCGTCCGACTTAGGAGGCGAGACGTCCGGTCTTCGTATTGTTATATTCGGAAAGTATCGGAGAGCCATCCAGAGTGTTCCCAGTTAATGATGACCACGTTAGAAATAGTAACCCCGAGTTTTGGAAACTGAAGCAGTATCAGAAATGTGGTAAGAGTTCGAGTGTACGACAGCCTCAGGGATCATGGCGGCCGGTACCATTTGTTGGGTCGTCGGACAAGGCTCACGACAAAGTGACAAAAGTGGTACCATTTGTTGGGTCGCCTGAGAAGGTTAATGCCTCAGGCAAAGTGACAAAGCGGTATCTACGACGAGTAAAGAGAGAAGCGAGCATGTATGGCGAGCATAGATGTGATCATTTCTTTTGTAAAGAGAAGGTGTGAAGGAAGTATATTTTAGACCCGGTGAGAAGTGTTTTGTGGTGATGATTAGAGGTGTTTCCTCGTGGACTTGGATGTAAGCATTTTTGCGCAAGTTGTTTCTGTGGCCAGGTGTGGCAGGATTGATTCTCGTAAGTATAGTAGTAAAGACTATACTGGCGCACGTTTGTTTGAGACTTAGAAGGAACATTCGGGACGAATGTTTCTAAGGAGGGGAGAATGTTATACCCCGTATTTCCAGAGTATGTACGCAGGGACGTACGTAGGAAATTTCGAACTTGAGAATAGGCTTGGCCGAATTATTTTTGTACACAACACCCGATTAGAGTCGTGTTTCGGCGAAACGTTTTCACAGCTTTCGTAGGGGAATTTCCGGCGATGTCATTTTTAATTTTTGCGGATTTTTCCGAGAGACGAAACATTTTTGGACCAACGGGAGGGTGACACTTGTCACCCTCATTGGACGGTAAAGAGGAGGCTTGGCCTTGGCCGATTGGTTCATGGTTTTGTGCCTTGTTTTGGCCTTGTTTTGTGGCTTGTTTTGTGCCATGTTTTGTGGAGTAGGGGTTAGGGTGCACTTGGCTTGATCTTGGCCTTACACTTGCCTTGCACTTGGCTAGATCTTGGCCATTGGTTGGCCTTTGGTTTTGCTATAAATACCCCCCTTATGTTGATGAACTCTTCATCCACAAATGAAACCTTCCAAGCCTAAAATCCCTCCCTCCTCTTGTGTTGTGTTCGTCCAACACCCCTCCCTTTGAGTGGCCTTGTGGCGAGAGCCTCCCCCTCCCCTTTGTGGTGCCTTGGCCGTGGGGTACCCCCCCCTAGCCTAGTTGTTTTCGTATAATACCCCTTGTTGTGGTATAGAAATACTCTTCTAGTATTGTTATAATGTCCAAATACCTTGTAGTATTCCCAAGGTTACACTTATACAAAAGCCCAAAAAATACGATTATACTTCCTTTAGCCACAAAAACCGAAACCCTAAGGAAAACCTCCATAGTTAGTTGGAGTACTATGTAGAAGTTGGTTAGAACTTCTAAGGGTTGTTTGGAGCGGGTTGGAGCACCCGGAGTAGGAGCAAAACTTTGCTAAGGATCGACATTAAACTCGGATAATTATGGGCTTATCGAGGTAAATATCTTGTCCCTCTATTGTAATTGGAAATTACATGTTGTTAGAATATATAGTTGAAGTATACTATATATAGAATCAACGTGGTTAGTTGGCAATGTCTTTTGACTTAAGCTCAAGAATCAATCAATCAGTATTCTGATGGCGTGTAGTAATCTTGTGGAGTAGAATTGTACCCGTTCGGGTTAGATGTATAACCCCCCCCTGGTTGGCTTGGTAGCCGGCCCCGTTAGAGGAGGAGATTTACGCTGTTGCGGGGGGGGAGGTGCTGCCGAATTTTCTGTAGAATGTTCTACGATAAGATCTTGATGTTAATAAGCGCCTTGTGGCCTTATAGGTTGAAGTACTACGTGTGGCGCGTTCTACTTGGCAGGAGTAGCGGCGGTTGGAAGTACTTGGAGCGTTTTGCTATTAGTCGATACTCGTCGCGAGGTATGTGAACCTCTTCCTATCTCTTCTAGCATGATATGTGTGAACTATGTAGTACGTTAGACGTACATGTGCTAAACGTATTTGATTGATTTAAAACATAAAGTGTTATAACGACTTTATGGGAAGTTGGTTATAACAGCTTTATGTTGGTAAGAAAATACTTGTGGTCTTTAAAAGGTAACTGATTTGAACTATAACTGGCTTGTTATGTGTTAATAAAGAACTTGAAGTATTTCAAAAGATTTTTGAATCATTTTGAAAGAAGAAGTAATACTTGGTTTTGAAAAACTTAAGAGTTATACTAGCTTTATGAGAAGTTAGGTATAACGGCTTAAGAATGTTTCTTGATTTGAAATCGAATGTGTATCGACAAACCATCTGCGGCATTAATGAAAGGAAATGTTTTGACTAATTAAGTATTATTAAAACCAGAGAAACTTCCATCCGCATGAAGCTAAGATGAGACAAAATGATATTTCCTAGATCACTATTTGCGTAATAAGATTGTTATAAACAAGAATATCCTACTCACCTATAAGACTTATGTTTCTCGGAGCGTTTAAAAGAGAATTATATTCTTAAATGAATAAGACTATGAACTACGAAACCTTTCTAAAATAAGAAACGTGAACATTTGAAATTAGGCAAACTTGGGCGTTTGGAAAATAATGTTGTTACTTGATTTTACAAAGGTAAGTGTTTTAGTTTATTTAAAAAGCAGTCACTCTATTTTATACTACGTATTGGGTGACTTATGTAAAGCAACGGATCTTTTAAAAGATTTAATGTATGAAGTACTTTAGGGAAGATACGAACTTGTTAGCTTAAAGTACCTTGTGTGAATAACTTGATTGTGTTGGTTTGAGATAGCCTTGTAAATACTTTCTTGTTGATGTGATAAGTGAAAATGTTAGGATGCTACGTGTGTTAGTATCTTGTGTGATCGTGATGTAAGGTGGTCATTCTTGTTGTGCTTACGTTGTTAAACGTTAAGCCCGTTGTACTATTATTGTATCACATACCCCTTTGACTTATTATACCGAGGGCTTGCCACCCTTGATGCGGGTCTTTACGGCCTATGCGGTCCTCGTGACTATGCGGAGTGCGGTAGCTCCAGGATTGATCATTCCGGGTGTTTAGCCTGATGCGGGGGATTCCCTATGCGGTCTGTTGAGACTATGCGGTCTTTTGAGACTATGCGGGTTGCGGGAGCCTAGGCGGATACCGAGGGTTAGCTGCGCCGATCACGGGGTATACCTCAGCGATGCAGGACCATGATTCGAGAATACCTCGGTGCGGGTCCGTGTGTGACCTATGCGGAGCTGCGAGAGTTCCAGGGATAGACACGCACATTGATATTGCGGGCGAGTGGCCAGCTTCGATCATGTGGTGCGGTCTAGAAAGACCTCGGGATACAGCTTGTGGTATTTTGGTACTGTGGGTCTTAGTAGTCGGCTATGCCTTCGTACTTGCCCCGTACGGTTTTATTGTGATAACTTTGAGGGCGTGAGTCCCTGACTTGACATATTTGCTTATTTGTTGTGAGCGTAGTTTGCTTATCATACATGTCTCTGCTTTATAAGTTTTGATTTCATTTCTGATATTTTTAGTTTCACATACTGCACTTTGTGTCTTGACCTCGCCCGAAGCTGCGTTCATGCCGCAGTTGAGGTACACGATCGTTGATCCTAGCTCTCGGTCACGATTTGACGTTTGGGAAGCTCCGTTTCTCGGAGGCTTATCGGTGGTATAGTCCTGTCGTAGTAAGTGTTTGCATTCGTGGGTTTGGCGGGGCCACTGTCGCCATTGTTGTCATATCATTCTTAGAAGTGCAGTAATCTTGTTGTGGCGGGGTTTGTAAAAAGGATTAAAGCGTTCATGTTGAAAAAGTTGTCATTTATATATATCTTAAAGGCAAGTTTTTCTCAGATTATTGTTTCATATTTCATAATATGTCTTGTATCGTTTTATGTTCCGCTGATTACTCTGATGTTGTATCACTAGGGTGCCCGGGGTAAGGCACCAGTCACGGGCCCGGAATCGGGTCGTGACATTCACATACCTCTTTGGTCAATCCACTTGCTAAGTCCAAACTACCGCAAGTAATATGTCAACCTAAAACAACCATGATACGTTTATTAACTTCTAATCTTAATGTAGAACAATCCAAGTTCAAAGTCACTAAATTCTATGGAAAATTGGGCAGCATTTCCTTTGTTTCTACTCACTATGCCACATTTCTCAAGGCCGAATTTATCATCCAATTGCCACATTTAAGGCTCAATCAATCCAACAATTCAAAGGGGATTACACACCCAAAATTCTGCCCCATAAGTTTACAACAATTCACTTAACAATTCTAAAGTAGTTTTTAGGCTACAACATGCTCATAATCTCTTCTTAACCCATTCTTCATATCCAAACCACATTTTCCAGCATGCAATGACTCTAAGAGCATTATTTCACTACCACAAGTTCTTTCTTCTAAGCATGCAACACTAGAACTAATTCTAAAGGAAGAAATGTTACCTTAAAGTTTTAGCCAAACTTATTTCCAAAGATTTTGCTAGCTTCCTAGCCAAGAACACCACCACAAGCTAGCCACAAGCTTCCTTTTCTTGTTCTTAATTTTTCAGATTTTCTTAGGCTAGAATCTTCTTGGAGTTTTAGAATATTTTAAGAGAGAAGGAAGAGGTTTTTCAAAGAGAGAGATGACAAATGACCAAGTCTTTAAGACTTGATCAATATATTGCATGTAAAAAATCAGATGGGGGGGGGACACTTGTCCCCAGTGCCCTTCCAAAGAAAAATCGACTTTTTTAAGTTTTTCGCTGATTTCCGCCTCGGCGCGCACAGCCGGCGCGCGAACTCCTGCGGACCTCGGATCTTCGACCGCGGCCTCGCTTCTGGCGCGGCGCTGGCTTCAGCGATCTCACATGTACTTTAGGCGCGCGGCGCCTCCGGCGCGCGGCCTGTCGCCGCCTTGCGAAACACATTTCGGACCATCGCGCCCGAACTTGTAATTCTCATATCTTTCTACTCCGACGTCCTATCGATGAACGATTGGTTGCGTTGGAATCTAGACTCAACGAACTACGCCTTAGGCCTTTGAAGCACTTAGGAACTCTCAATATGCGGGTCATAACCCGCTTAAAGTTGACTAAAGCACACGACCGAACCGGGCCCGTGGCGGTGCCTACCGGGCACCCTAGTGATACAACATCGAGAGAAAATCGGAAATAAAAACATGAACATGAATTAAGAGAAAAGATAAATAAGCAGCCAACCAAAACAGTTGCCTTCATCATATATACATAAATACCGACAGTTATCCTTTTTACAAACCACACTTGTAGCGATTACTCTGGACCTCTATGATTTTACAATGGCTATGGCGGGACAGGCCCCGCCATACCCTCGAATGTATAAGAATCTACAGCACTGTGGTAACATACCAAAAGATAAGCCTCCAAGAACGGAGCTTCCCAATCTGTTGAAAGGTGATCCTAAGCGGGGATCGACAGCCGATGTACCTTTTACTGCGGCGTGAACGCGGCCCAGAAGGAGTCGATCTGGCAGTACCAAGTATGTGAAACTGTAAAATACTGTAAATGAAATCATAATAGTCTATAAAGCAGGAGACATATATGATAACCAAACTACAGTTCACAACATAAGAGCAGTCATGTCAAGTCAGGGACTCACGCCCTAAAAGTCATCCCTCATGCCCGTGGAACTCCTTCCTCACTGCCGGCAGTCTAGGTACAAATCATGTGATACGTATAACAGGTCTCGGCCCATCTTATGGACCCAATATAGAAAAGGGTGGAATACATTCCCGGATGAACCGGTAGTCAAGTGAAATACATTCCCGGATGAACCGGTCCTCAAGTGAAATACATTCCCGGATGAACCGGTCCTCAAGTGAAATACATTCCCGGATGAACCGGTAATCAAGTGAAACACATTCCCGGATGAACCGGTAGTCGAGTGAAATACATTCCCGGATGACCCGGTAGTTGAGTGAAATACATTCCCGGATGACCCGGTAGTCAAGTGATATACATTCCCGGATGAACCGGTAGTCGAGTAGGACACAGTACTTACACAACAAGGCTATCACACGTAACATGGTCAAGTTTCATAACAAGTATAAGCAAGTTACACACGACTCAAGGTACTTTCATTTTATATCAAAGTCCGGATTTTAACCTTAAAGTACTACGTCCGTTAAATTCCTTTTAAGCTCCATTTCTTTTACAAAGGTCACCCGATACCCGTAGTATAAAATTTGAGTGACTAACATTGTTAAGTAAACCAAAATGCTTTCCTTTGTAAAATCAAGTGACAACCTTATTTTCCAAACGTTCAAGTTTGCCTAATTTCGAATGCTCAAGTTTCTCATTTTAGAAAAAGGTTTCGTAGTTCATAGTTTTAAATCCTTTAAAACATAATTCTCCTTTAAACGTTTTGAGAAACCTATGTCTTATAAGTGAGTAGGTTATTCTTGTTTATAATCAATCTTATTAAGCGACCATGATCTAGGAAATGTAATATCATTTTGTCTCATCTTAGCTTATACGGATGGAGGTTTCTCTGGTTTTAATAATACTTCTTTAGTCAATACATTTTCCTTTTATTAACTGCGATGGTTTGTCGATACACATTACGATTTCGAAATCGATAAAACATTCTTAAGCGTTATACCTAACTTCCCATAAAGCTAGTATAACTCTTAAGCTTTCAAAACCAGTAATACTCATTCTTTCAAAGCGATTCATAAATCTTTTGAAATGCTTCAAGTTCTTTATTAACACATATCAAGCGGTTATTATTCAAATCGATTTACCTTTTAAAAACCACAAAGTATGTGCTTATCCACATAAAGCTATTATAACCAACTTCCCATAAAGCCGTTATAACACTTTATGTTTTAAATCAATCAAATACATTTAGCACGTATGCGTCTGCCGTACTACATAGTTCACACATATCATGCTAGAAGAGATAGGAAGAGGTTCACATACCTCGCGATGATTATCGACTAATAGCAAAACGCTCAAGTACCTCAAACCGTCGGCTACACTCTCGATCAGCGGTCACTCCACGTAGTACTACAACCTATAGAGGCCACTGGCGCCTATTAATATCTTTAGATCGGCGTAGAATATTCTACGAGAAAATTCGGCACCTCCCCACATGGCGTAAATCTCTCTCTATCGGTACTGCAAGCCAACCAGGGGGTTAACACGCCTAACGGGCGTGTACAATTCTACTACGGTAAAGTTACACAAGTCTCATGTCTGATCTATGTAATTACGATTCGATTCTCTTCTTTAAATTGAGCTTAAGTCGCAAGACATTGCGTAAGTATTATCGGGCTTAAGTCAAAAGACATTGCCGCACTATATTCAGTTCTATATATAGTATACTTAACTATATACTCTACAACATGTAATTTCCAATTACAAATGAAGGTCAAGAATGTTTACCTCGATAAGCCCAAAATTATCCGAGTTTATATGTCGTTTGAACAAGGTTTAGCTCCTACTCGTGCGCTCCAAAATGCTCCAAGAAACCCTTAGAAGTGTCTACACAACTTCTACTTAATACTTCAACTACGGGTGAAGATTTTTCCTTAGGGGTTCGTTTAGTGGCTAAAGGAAAGTATAATAGTATTTTAGGGCCGTATAAAGGTACTTTGGAAAGTACTACAAGGTATTTGGCTAAAGTATTTTGGGCATTATAACGATACTTGTAGAATACATTTCTACCAAGGGGTAGTATTTTGACTAGCACAACTAGGCTAGGGGGTTGCTCTCGGCTAGAGCCACTAGGCAAGGGAGCTCGGTAGGGCCTTGAGAGGGGAGAGGGTGGTGTTTGGGCGAGAACAAGGTTGAGGAGAGGAGGGATTTTCAAGACTTAGACAATTTTTGGATGAAGAAGTTCATCAACTAAGGGGTATTTATAGGTCAAGTGAAGGCCAACCAATGGCCAAGATGAAGACAAGTGTGGTGCAAGTGTAGGGCTAGATTTAAGCCAAGTGCACCTTATCCATCTACCACAACAACTTGCACAAAATATCCTACCTAACCCCACTCACCAATTCGTCCAAATTGCCGTCACTCCGTCGATGTGAGGTGACACTTGTCACCCTCCGTTGGTCCCAAAATGTTTCGTCTCTCGGAAAAATCCGCAAAAATTATAAGCGACATAGCGGAAATTCCCTACGAAAGGTGAAAGCGTTTCGTCGAACGACTCTAGCAAGGGTGTTGTGCACAAAAGAATTGCCAAGCCTAAAGAAGTTCGAAAATTTCTACGTCGTCCCACGTGCATACTGCGGAAAATACGGTATAACATTCTCCTCGCCTTAGAAACATTCGTCGAATGTTCCTTCTCAAGACGGATAACGATAAAGTTCTTCTAATAAGTTGCCAACGCCACAACTGCCACGAAACAACATATGCGCGCAAATACTTATATCCAAGTCCACGAAAACACCTCTAATCATCACAAACTTTTGTCACTTTGCGCGAGGTTCTAGTGTCACTCCGTGACCCAACAAATGGTGCCGGATTGCATGCGATTCTGAGGTCTAAAGTATACATCCTTCGCACCTTCTCCCGTACAAGAAATGATCGTATCTATGCTCACAATACATGCTCGCCTCTACCCTTACTCGTCGTACTCTTCTCGAACTCTTGAACTCTTTTAGCATACGTACCACACTTTAGTTCCGAAACTTGGAGTCACTACCTCCCAACTTGGTCATCCTATTAGCCTCGATCTTCCTTAAGGCTATTCCGGCCTTCACGATCTACTGGTCGAGCGTATCCACGAACTCATACGATGGTCATCAAAACTTGGGCCTAGCACCTGGTGACCTACCACTGGCGGGACCACCTGAGCTGACCCACTCATTCGACTCACGAGTTGACACGCAACACGCCCTCAACCCGACCTCGTCACGCCCAACACTCTTGTTTCTCGATCCGAACAACCTTGCTCCATCACAGCATGACAGATACCACTTTCATTTACCCAACCCAGAGACTTATCACACAATATTTTCTAGGCATAAAATGCACTCTGACAAGGATCACTCGCAAAATCTTGTACTCAAGACGGCCTTACATCTAAGGTCTCAACTGTAATATTCATAGGTTCATCATTTTCTCACCCTGTGCTTACCCTTTTTCCCAACGGGTTCTCAATCACATTTTAGCACAAAGCTATCCGAACATAACACTTAACACATTAACATAACATCAAAACATACAAGCCTCTAGATGGTTAAGGATATACCTGAAGCTACCGCTCCACTCTAATCATAAGTGCGCCTGCGTAGCATGCTATGAAGGCGATGAACACGCGCCCGATCCGATGGCTGCGCTAAGCCGGTACCTCTCTTATAAGCCGCGATCTCTCGTCCACGTGGCCGACGGCGCGGGTGAAACAAGCACCGATGAAAAGACGACATTCCGGGATGATGTTTGGCACATCGTGCACGGAGGGACATGAATCCGTGGCTAGCACTCACGTATACCAGTGAACGAAGCCACGAGTTCGACCGGCTCCGAATACCACAGGCGTCCGAAGGCGAGGGGACCACTCTGTACTGGTGGAGGTACATAACTAGACTCCTGCTGAGGCGGTCCGCCTCGAAAGTTACCAAAGGACCTGCTTGCGGCCTCTTCTGCGATCTCGGTCATTCCGTCGACCTCTCGTGCCTCGCATCCTGGTGCATGAGCTTGCATGCGGGCAATGTCCATGCGGTGAAGAGCTACACCGTACAAGCCTCGCGATGTCGTCGGCCGGTGGCGTAGCGGTGTACTCTGTCCTCCATATCGGCTACCACGGCGGGAACATACCGAGCTAATGAGTCGAACTCCACATTGTACTCTGGCCGTCCGCGTCTGTCTCAACGTCAAAAATCTGCCCGAGCCCTCCTCATCTGTGGGGCAAGAAATGTGCAAGAAATGCCCTCGAGAACTTCGTCCCAAAGCTGGAAGTGCATGCTCTTCCGGGACAGCTCACGAATCAAACGATCAAGCTGCAGATCACGCGGTGATGCGAACCAATACCACCGACTGCCTCGAGGCTCGATCACACCTCATAATCCGTGTTTGTCGGATAAACTCACGAGGTCGTCCTCGGCTCTCGATCCATGGAACACGGCGGGCTACAACTCGAGAAAAGTCACGTAGCCTCAGTATGCGCTCGGGGTGTACTACGGGTGCTCTTGAAGTGGGCTGCTGCGTCGGCCTATCCTCATATCGCCACGACCGCGGCGATGGCGGGCCATCTCCTTGTACCCCGTCATCGGCTCAGTGTGGGGTGGAGGCTCGGTCTTGTAGTCTCGGCCACCACTGCTGCGGCTCTAAACTCTGCTGGTCTTTGGCGGCGTCGCGAAACCGCCGTCGGAATCTTGTCTCAGTCTTGGCCGGGCTGCGCCCTCGTACTCCTCAGTATCTCACTAACGACTCCTCATTGCCTTGCCCATACGGGCTGGGTTGCTACGGAGGCATAGCGGTAAAGGAAAGGAATACGTCGGAGGGTCGATTTATCACACGACTCTAAGGCACGATCTCGGAATGAGAAGGATGGAAACCAATCCTAAATGTCCTGCGACCTCACGATTATAGATGTGGTGCAAAACACACCGATAATCAAGACTCTACTAGACACGGTGCGTAGACACTTTCCGAGGACTAAGCGCTCGATACCACTTTTGTCACGACCGAACCGGGCGTGGCGGTGCCTACCCGGCACCCTAGTGATACAACATCGAGAAAATCGCGGAAATAAAAACATGAACATGAATTAAGAAAAGATAAATAAGCAAAGCAACCAAAGCTTGCCTTCATCATATATACATAAATACGAGCAGTTATCCTTTTACAAACCACGCCTTACAATTACTCTGGACCTCTAAGATTTTACAACGGCTATGACGGACAGGGCCCGCCATACCACGAATGTATAAGAATCTACGGACTGTGGTAACATACCAAAAGATAAGCCTCAAGGAACGGAGCTTCAATCTGTGAAAGGTGATCCTAAGCGGGGATCGACCGATGTACCTTTTACTGCGGCATGAACGCGGCCCGAAGGAGGTCGATCTGCAATTACAGTATGTGAAATCGTAAAATCGTAAATGAAATCATAATAGTCTATAAAGCGGGAGACATATATGATAACCAAACTACGATTCCACAACATAAAGCGATCATGTCAAGTCGGGGACTCACGCCTAAAAGTCATCCCTCATGCGTGGAACTCCTTCACCACCGCCGATCTAGGTACAAATCATGTGATACGTATAACAGGTCTCGGCCCATCTTATGGACCCAATATAGAAAAGGGTGGAATACATTCCCGGATGAACCGGTAGTCAAGTGAAATACATTCGGATGAACCGGTCCTCAGTGAAATACATTCCCGGATGAACCGGTCCTCAAGTGAAATACATTCCCGGATGAACCGGTAATCAAGTGAAACACATTCCCGGATGAACCGGTAGTCGAGTGAAATACATTCCCGGATGACCCGGTAGTTGAGTGAAATACATTCCCGGATGACCCGGTAGTCAAGTGATATACATTCCCGGATGAACCGGTAGTCGAGTAGGACCACGATCTTTACAACAAGGCTATCACACGTAACATGGTCAAGTTTCATAACAAGTATAAGCAAGTTACACACGACTCAAGGTACTTTCATTTTATATCAAAGTCCGGATTTTAACCTTAAAGTACTACGTCCGTTAAATTCCTTTTAAGCTCCATTTCTTTTACAAAGGTCACCCGATACCCGTAGTATAAAATTTGAGTGACTAACATTGTTAAGTAAACCAAAATGCTTTCCTTTGTAAAATCAAGTGACAACCTTATTTTCCAAACGTTCAAGTTTGCCTAATTTCGAATGCTCAAGTTTCTCATTTTAGAAAAAGGGTTTCGTAGTTCATAGTTTTAAATCCTTTAAAACATAATTCTCCTTTAAACGTTTTGAGAAACCTATGTCTTATAAGTGAGTAGGTTATTCTTGTTTATAATCAATCTTATTAAGCAGCCATGATCTAGGAAATGTAATATCATTTTGTCTCATCTTAGCTTCTATACAGATGGAGGTTTCTACTGGTTTTAATAATACTTCTTTAGTCAATACATTTTCCTTTTATTAACGCTGCAGTGGTTTGTCGATACACATTCTGATTTCCGAAATCAGTAAAACATTCTTAAGCCGTTATACCTAACTTCCCATAAAGCTAGTATAACTCTTAAGCTTTCTAAGACCAAGTAATACTCATTCTTTCAAAACGATTCATAAATCTTTTGAAATGCTTCAAGTTCTTTATTAACACATATCAAGCCAGTTATTATTCAAATCAGTTACCTTTTAAAAACCACAAAGTATGTGCTTATCCACATAAAGCTATTATAACCAACTTCCCATAAAGCCGTTATAACACTTTATGTTTTAAATCAATCAAATACATTTAGCACGTATCGTCTGCGTACTACATAGTTCACACATATCATGCTAGAAGAGATAGGAAGAGGTTCACATACCTCGCGATGATTATCGACTAATAGCAAAGCGCTCCAAGTACCTCAAACCGTCGGCTACACTCTCGGATCAAGCGGATCACTCCACACGTAGTACTACAACCTATACAGCCACTGGCGCTATTAATATCTTTAGATCCCGGCGTAGAATATTCTACGGAAAATTTGGCGACCTCCCCCATGACAGCGTAAATCTCTCCTCTATCGAGGCTACCGAAGCCAACGAGGGTTAACACGTCTAACGGGCGTGTACAATTCTACTACAAGAAAGTTACACAAGTCTCTTATGTCTGATCCTATGTAATTCTGATTCGATTCTCTTCTTTAAATTGGGCTTAAGTCGCAAGACATTCTGTAAGTATTATTCGGGCTTAAGTCAAAAGACATTGCCGCACAACTATATTCAGTTCTATATATAGTATACTTAACTATATACTCCTACAACATGTAATTTCCAATTACAACAGAAGGTCAATAATGTTTACCTCGATAAGCCCAAAATTATCCGAGTTTATATGTCGTTCCTGAACAAGGTTTAGCTCTACTCAAGTGCGCTCCAAATGCTCCAAGAAACCCTTAGAAGTGTCTACACAACTTCTACTTAATACTTCAACTACGGGTGAAGATTTTCCTTAGGGTTTCGTTTAGTAGCTAAAGGAAAGTATAATAGTATTTTCGGGCCGTATAAAGTGGTACTTTGGAAAGTACTACAAGGTATTTGGCTAAAGTATTTTGGGCATTATAACGATACTTGTAGAATACATTTCTACCAAGGGGGTAGTATTTTGACTAGCACAACTAGGCTAGGGGTTGCTCTCGGCTGAGCCACTAGGCAGGGGGCTCGTGAGGGCCTTGAGAGAGGAGAGGGGTGGTGTTTGGACGAGAACAAGGTCGAGGAGAGGGAGGGATTTTCAAGACTTAGACAATTTTTGGATGAAGAAGTTCATCAACTAAGGGGTATTTATAGGTCAAGTGAAGGCCAACCAATGGCCAAGATGAAGACAAGTGTGGTGCAAGTGTAGGGCTAGATTTAAGCCAAGTGCACCTTATCCATCTACCACAACAACTTGCACAAAATATCCTACCTAACCCCACTCACCATTCGTCCAAATTGCCGTCCCACTCCATCGATGTGAGGTGACACTTGTCACCCTCCGTTGGTCCAAAATGTTTGTCTCTCGGAAAAATCCATAAAAATTATAAGCGACATAGCGGAAATTCCCTACGAAAGCGTGAAAGCGTTTCGTCGAAAACGACTCTAGCAGGGTGTTGTGCACAAAAAGAATTCGGCCAAGCCTAAAGAAGTTCGAAAATTTCTCGTCGTCCCACGTACATACTCTGGAAAATACGGTATAACAAAAACCGTCGGAATAATCCGTCAACCTATCCTTTGAAAATTTTAAGTCTTACATGCTTTAAATGCGCTCTGCATCGTAGGGTCGAACTACGGGTATAACATTCTCCTCCTCGTAGAAACATTCGTCGAATGTTCCTTCTAAACTTACTCAAATCACAACATCGACATAGACCCTCTTAACTATCATTTTGCAAATAAAGGAAGCTCACGAGCCACAACATCTTGAAGCGTAAATGCCAAGTCAAAACTAACAAGCGGGAAAGTGGGTTACACGGAGTACAGAAATAGGTGAGGTACTTCTTCATCATGTCATTCTCTGCTTCCCCGTCATTTCCTCCACTGTTCTCGTTCGCCATAGGACGCTTGGAAGCCACGTCTTTCGTCCGAAGTCGTCTAACCTGACGATCGAGTATCGCTATGGGACTCTCCTCATACAATAACTCCTCTGTCACTTGGACATCATGAACCGGGTGCACTCTAGAAGGATCTCCAATACATCTCCGCAACATGGACACATGGAAGACTGGATGTACCACCTCCAAATCGGACGACAGATCTAACTCATGGCAACCACGCCTGCCTACGGACAATCCGATACGGCCCAATGTATCTTGGGCTAAGCTTCCCCTTCCTTCCAAATCTCATCACGCCCTTCATGGGCGATACCTTTAGAAAAACCCAATCATCTATCTCAAATTCCAAGTGTCGACGCCGATGATCTGCATACGACTTCTGCGACTGACGGCCAACAACCGCTCTGGATAAGCTTCACTTATCCATCGCACTGTGAACTAAGTCGGCCCGACTAATCGAACTTCTCCACCTCGAACCAGCCTATCGGTGACCTGCACTTCCTCCCATATAAGGCCTCATAAGGCGCCATCTGAATACTGGAATGGTAGATGTTGTTGTAAGCAAACTCCACAAGAGGCAAATGATCCTCCCAGCTACCTCTGAAATCAATAACACAAGCCCGCAGCATATCCTCGAGTGCGGATAGTGCGCTCGGCTGTCCGTCGATGCGAGGATGAAGCGCGTGTGAGACTCACTGCGTCCCTAATCCTTACGGAAAGACCTCCGAGTTAGCGAAGCGGGCTCTTCTATCGATATAATCAACACCGACTCGTGCGGTCTCACAATCTCTCTAATATATAATCGCATAGTCCTCGGTGAACGTCGTTACGACCGGAAGAAAATGGGTGATTTAAATCGACCGTCGACAATCACCCAAATGGAATCATGCTTCCTCTGAGTGGTAGGTAGCCTTGTAATAAAATTCATATTTATCACCTCCCACTTCCAAGTCGGAATATCAATAGCCTGCAACAGCCCACCGGGCTTCTGGTGCTCAATCTTAACCTGCTGACAATTCGGGCACTGTGCCACGAACTCCGCAACGTCCCTCTTTAGGCCATCCCACCAATACACGCATCTGAGGTCATGATACATCTTAGTCGACCCCGGATGAATAGAATAACGAGCACTGTGTGCCTCCCCCAGAATCTGCTGACGAAGTCCTGTCACATCGGGAACACACAACCGGCCCTCGAATCTTAGCACCCCATCAGGCGCTACCTCAAATAGACTCTTCTCCTTCTGGAGAGCTGCATCTCGGTACCGTACCAAAACCGGATCCTCATACTGTTGCCTCTTCACCTCCTCGACGATGGAAGACTCGGCAACCTCTCGAATCCGAATTCCGTCACTATCAGAATCAACCAAACGAACCCCAAGGCTCGCTAGCTGATGTAACTCTCGGACCATAGAACTCGGGTGGGTGACAACCCCAGAAATCCCGAATCAAGTAAGCCCATCGGCTCTGGGGTTGGCGCTGCTCTGTCTGTTACGCCACTGCCACTATCTTTGGTCGATGCCGAATCTGTTCCCGTAATCTCGTACTCAGGCCACGATGGGATGGAGGCTCGTCTGCAGCGGTCTCGATGGCGCCTGCGCCTCAAAATCTGCCGAAATTTGGCGGCGACGTGGAACTTCGCCGCCCTAAACATCATCTGGTAAGGATCGGGCACTGTGCCTCGTGACTCTCGCGTCCACTAGCGGCGCACCCTCGGTTGCCTTGCCGCCACGGCCGCGGTTGCCTTGCGTGGAGGCATAACTGATACATAAAGGAAAACATCAGAGGAGGTTCAACCTATAACTCAGCTCTATTGCACGATCTTAGAGTGAAAGAATGGAAACCAATCCTAAATATCCTGCAGCCTCCTGATTATAGATGTGGTGCACGACACACCGATAATCAAGACTCTACTAGACACGGTCTGTGGACACTTTCCGAGGACTAACTGCTCTGATACCACTTTTGTCACGACCCAGCCCCGGGGCCATGACTGGTACCCTACCGGGGTACCCTGTCAGGTATATGTCAGAGAATAGCAGCGGAACATACATAACACCTAGCTTAGAGAAAAGGGTAAACATTACTGGCCAGCCGATAAGGCTGCCTTCTATAAAACATACTTAAACAAAAGTATAGTAATACAACTGGTTCTTATATCCCAAAACACACATGTGACCACAGACCTCTAAAGATAACAACTGTGGCGGGACATGGCCCCGCCATACCCATGAATGTACAAAATACCTATAGCATCAGGGAATATCCGTACCAATAGACAAGCTTCCGGAGGGATGGAGCTTCTGACACTGGAGTAGTGATCCTAAGAACGAGGATCCTCGACACCTTACCGCCTGCGGCATGACGCAGCCCAGGAAGGGGTCGATTACCAATATGTACCAAGTATGTAAAGCTGGAAAAATACTGTAATAATGATATCATAAGTCTGAAAGTCAGCTGGAGTCATGGAAGTCAATAAAATACCTTTTACTGTGTCTTACTAACAATGAGAGTGACAAGTATATATATATATACTATACTGCATAAAATAGGGGCTTTAGGATCAAAACAGGGTACCTCGCCCGTAGTATCAATAAGCACCCCTACTCCTGGGACAATTTCACCCGCATAGGTCCTGTGGACCCGCATGAGGTATTCCTCGCATAGGCTGTACCCGCCCGCATGGGACTATTTCACCCGCATAAGCCCATAAGGACACGCATGAGGTATTCCTCGCATCATGGGTAGCAAATCCACATAACAGGTGGTATAACGATCTTGGGGACTTACCTCTCAGATACACTCTTACCCCGAAGCAGATGGTATAACGATCTTGGGGACTTTCCCCTCAGATATACTCTTTGCATCAAGCGGTGGTATAACGATCTTGGGGCTTGCCCCTCAGATATACTCTTACACTGAAGAAGGTGGTATGACGATCTTGGGGCTGGCCCCTCAGACATACTTTTACCCTGGAGAAGGTGGTATAACGATCTTGGGGCTTGCCCCTCAGATATACTCTTACCCTAGCTCAATCTGTCATCATATCATAATCATATATAAGTTAAGAAAACTTATAACTTCTTATTAGTCTTGTTCATATACCCTCTCATTTTAGTTTACTTAAGGCACATAATCATATCTTTAATAAAAGAAAACCGGGAATTTAACCCAAGTACTACATACTTCAACTCTTTTAAAAATGACTCTTTATACATAAAACTCTTGGGCAATTGCTGCCTTAAACCAAATTGCCTCTTCATATACTTATCTTACTTTTAGAGTAAATCTCTTCTCATTAACCTTTTCTGAAGCTAATAAACCAACTTCCCATAAAGTTGTTATATTAACTCTATACTTTAGTAAAATCATACTTTTTCCCTAACCAAGGGATTTATACATTCTTAAAACGAAACAAGTCATTATATACTCAAACAAGTAAGAATACCAAATCTTGTCGTCTCTGGTACTACATAGTTTCATCTATTCATGCTCAAGAGATAGGAAAGCTTCACATACCTCTTTGGTCAATCCACTTGCTAAGTCCAAACTACCGCAAGTAATATGTCAACCTAAAACAACCATGATACGTTTATTAACTTCTAATCTTAATGTAGAACAATCCAAGTTCAAAGTCACTAAATTCTATGGAAAATTGGGCAGCATTTCCTTTGTTTCTACTCACTATGCCACATTTCTCAAGGCCAAATTTATCATCCAATTGCCACATTTAAGGCTCAATCAATCCAACAATTCAAAGGGGATTACACACCCAAAATTCTGCCCCATAAGTTTACAAGAATTCACTTAACAATTCTAAGGTAGTTTTTAGGCTACAACATGCTCATAATCTCTTCTTAACGCATTCTTCATATCCAAACCACATTTTCTAGCATGCAATGACTCTAAGAGCATTATTTCACTACCACAAGTTCTTTCTTCTAAGCATGCAACACTAGAACTAATTCTAAAGGAAGAAATGTTACCTTAAAGTTTTAGCCAAACTTATTTCCAAAGATTTTGCTAGCTTCCTAGCCAAGAACACCACCACAAGCTAGCCACAAGCTTCCTTTTATTGTTCTTAATTTTTCAGATTTTCTTAGGCTAGAATCTTCTTGGAGTTTTAGAATATTTTAAGAGAGAAGGAAGAGGTTTTTCAAAGAGAGAGATGACAAATGACCCAGTCGTTAAGACTTGGTCACTATATTGCATGTAAAATCGGATGGGGACACTTGTCCCCCTTTCCTTCAAAAGAAAAATCTGACTTTTTCTAAGTTTTTCCGCCTGATTTCCCGCCTCGGCGCGCCTTCTTCGCAGCGCCGCTGAAACTTCAGCGATCTACTGATTGCTTTAGGCGCGCGGCCTGCCGCCTTGTCCGAAACACATTTTTGACCGACTGCACACTGAACTTGTAATTCTCATATCTTTCTACTCCGACGTCCTATCGACGAACGGTTGGTTGCGTTGGAATCTAGACTCAACGAACTATGCCTTAGGCCTTTGAAGCACTTAGGAAATCTCAATGTACCGGGTCATAACCCGCCTTAAAGTTGACTAAAACCCGTCCGGAATAATCCGTCAACCTATCATTTGAAAATTTTAAGTCTTACATGCTTTCGTACGCTCTCATACGTAGGGTCAGAACTACGGGGTATAACAATCAAGACAAGTGTGGTGCAAGTGTAGGGTGAGGATTTATCCATGTGTCCTTATCCATCTACTACACAAAATATCCTACCTAACCCTTGACCAAAAATCAACACAAAAAACGTGCCAAGACTCCCATGGCTGCCGTCCACTGAGGGCCAAGTGTCGCCTCTCGTTGGTCCAAAATATTACGCCTCTCGGAAAAATCCGCAAAAATAATAAATGACATAGCCGTATTTTTCCCTTCGCAAAGTTTGGAAAAGCGTTTAGTCGGAAAATGATTCTTTTCGTGTGTTGTGCACAAAATTTTCATCCTTGCCTAACTTAAGGCTTAAACTTTTATCGTGCGCCCTCGTACATACTCTGGAAATACGGTATAACACCCCGAAGGAGTCGATCTGACAGTACCAGTATGTGGCGAAAATCGTAATGAAATCACATTTCCTCATTTTATAAAACCATTTCGCAATAAGTAAACAGTTAGGTCAAGTAAGGGGACGCATATCCCCAGAATAATCACTCACACATAACTATGGGTCTCACGCCCATAATATCAATCATGCCCATGGAACTCATTCCTTACTGCCGGCAGTACATGATGTGAAACAACACCCATATGTGAACCTGAACACTCTATCCTGCCTGCGTCATCAAACCGATCGGGCCAAGTAGAATAGCCAACTACTAGTCCAAAATCTAGTCATATCCCTTCACGGGCAAGGTACGGAAGCCAACTACCAGTCCAAAAGCTAGCCACGCAACTGGCCGAGGCAAGTATCTTAAGCTAACGTACCCTAGCCTACCGTCTCACGAGATATGACCGAGGCAAGTATCTTAAGCTATCTACCAGAGCCTTCCGATACACGAGAAATGACCAGGACAAGTATCTAAAGTGTGCCTGAACCACATGTACAAATCAAGCCCGTGATCGCTCGTCACCGCGGCAAGCTTCATGGATTAGCGGTCCATGGACAAATAACATAATCCTCACGATGACGCATGCCCGGCATCTTACCTCGAAGCATGGCCGTGAAACCATCCTACGGGCGCGTGCGTGGACCATCCATCGTGTCGGTATGTCAAAGGAAATAACAAGATAATACTCAAAGTGGACGCATACTCGTGGACCATCCAACGTGTCAGTATGTCCAAGCAATCAATCAGATAGCCGGCCCTCCCAGAGAGTCACGGTAGCACAGAAACAAAACACTTTCCCATCAAAGGCTATCACAACAAGCATAGGCAAGTTCAACGTACTTTCATTTTATATCAACAATCCGGGTTTCAACCCCAAAATACTACATACTTTCATTCTTTCAAAAAGACCTCTTTCTACGTAAAAGCCACACGATACTAATACTCGTAGTATTAAAACACGTTTTCTTTTCAAACCAAATTACTTCACTTTCGTAAAAATCTTTACAAGACTTTTAAAATCAAGTACTCTATACTTTTTAAACCAAATGCTTTTCTTGTAAAACAACATCAAGTATACTCTTTAAAACCCAAAACTTACTCTTTTCAAAACAAGTAACCTATACTTAAATCAAGTTACTTCTCCTTTTTCCGAAATCAAGTCGTTTATAAGTCAAGTCTCTTATCTTTCAAGATCAAGTCTCTTAACTTTCAAAATCAAGTCGTTTATCTTTCAAATCAAATCTTTCTTTTATCTTCATAAAGTCGTTATAACTAACTTCCCATAAAGCCATTATAACACTTTATGTTTTAAACAAAATTCATTTCACGTATGCGTCTGGTACTATATAGTTCACAACAATCATGCTCAAGAGTATAGGAAGAATCATATACCTCTTCGGCTTAATCCACAAGCCAAGTCAAGTATGCCGCGCGTAGAAGATCCACCTATAATAACCACAATATATCTGTCACGACCCGTTCCGGGGCCCGTGACTGGTGCCTTACCCCGGGCACCCTAGTGATACAACATCAGAGAAAACCAGCGGAAATAAAAATTTAAACATGCAAAAATAGACATGGATCATGATGAAATAAAATAGGCCAACCCAAACGGTTGCCTTTCAACATATATATATAAAGACGTTTGAACAGTTACAATCCTTACAACCCCGCCTAACGATTACTGGACCTCTAAGATTTTTACAACAACTATGACGGGACAGGGCCCCGCCATACCCCTGAATGTACGAGAACTTACAGACTCAGGGTAACATACCAAAGATAAGCCTCCGAAGGAACGAAGCTTCCCAATACGCTGAAATGAGATCCTAAACGCGGGGATCGACAACCGATGTACTTCTACCTGCGGTATGAACGCAACCCCCCGAAGGAGGTCGATCTGACAGTACCAAGTATGTGAAATCGTAAAATCAGTAAATGAAATCATAGCGATCTATATAAAGCAGAGACATGTATGATAACCAAACTACGATACCTGACATATAAACAAATATATCAAGTCGTGACTCACGCCTCCAAATCATCACTCGTGCGTGGAATTCCTTCCTCACCGCGATCATGATATGATAACAACAAGACAACAATCCAAATGGGAGCATACCCGTGTGCTACGCATCGTGTCAATATGTACAAAGGGAAACACTAAGACAACATTCCAAATGGAAGCATACCTGTGCGCTACGCATCGTGTCAGTATGTCCAAAGGGGAACAATAAAACAGCATTCCAAATGGAAGCATACCCGTGCGCTACGCATCATGTCAGTATGTCCAAATGGAAACAACAAGGCGGCAATCAAAATGGAAGCATACCCGTGCGCTACGCATCGTGTCAGTATGTCCAAAGTGATTTTAGCAAAAGTAATACTATCAACAGGAACATACCCGTGGAATTTCTCCGTCACTGAAGCGCGTCAAGTAAGTTCTCAACAAGTCAACCGACCCTCCATCGAGAGACGCGGTAGTATAGAAACACAATTCTTGCTCAACAAAGGCTATCACAACAAGCATAGGCAAGTTTCACAACAACAAGCATAGGCAAGTTTCACAACAACAAGCATAGTCAAGTTTCACAACAACAAAGTACTTTCATTTTATGCCAAAGCCCGGGTTTTAACCCTAAAGTACTACGTACGTTAAATTCCTTTTAAAGAGATCCATTCCTTTTATAAAAGTCGCCCGATACCTGTAGTATAAAAATAGAGTGACTTACATCTTTTAAGTAAACCCAAAACAACTTCCATACTTTCCTTTTCAAAACCAATTAAGGCAATACCATGCCTTCTTTTTAGACCAAAACACTTCTCTTTTTAAAGTCCAGTTTGCCTAATTTCAATTACGCAAGTCTCTTTTTAGAAAGTTTCCTAGTTCAATGTCTTAATCTCTTTAAAACAATTGAGTAACATATGCCATAGGCGAGTAGGTTATTCTTGTTCATAATCAATCTTATTAAGCAGCCATGATCTAGAAAATGTAATATCATTTTGTCTCATCTTAGCTTCTATGCAGATGGAGGTTTCTACTGGTTTTAATAATACTTCATTATTCAATACATTTTCCTTTATTAACGCTGTAGTGGTTTGTCGATACACATTCTGATTTTCGAAATCAGTAAAACATTATTCCTTTTAAAAAACCACGTACTCATTACTCACGAATGAGGTTTCACATTGTTAACAAACTTCATATCAAAACAATTAAGTCAAGTCTCTTATCTTTTGATTAAGTCTCTTAACTTCTAAAAATCGAGAAACCATTCTTTTTATCTCTCTTAAGACGTTATACCTACCCTCCCATAAAGCTAGTATAACTCTTTATTTTTTTTAAAACCGAGTATTACTCTTCTTTCAAAAAGGTCCCTTAATTCTTTTGAAATACTTTAAGACTCTTTATTATTCAGGCTTAAGTAAAAAGACATTGCCGTAACGCTACATTCAGTTAATACACGTACGTCTGTCATCACGACCGACGGGCGTGGATCGTGCCTTACCGGGCACCTAGTGATACAACATCGGAGAAAATCACGGAACATAAAGCATAAATATGAAACAAGAGACATGATAAATAAAGCAAATAGGCAACCAAAGCGGTTGCCTTCAACATATATATATAAACATTTGAGCGATTACAATCCTTACACCACTGCTCACGGTTACTCTGCACCTCTAAGATTTATACAACAACTATGACGGGACGGGGCCCCGCCATACCCACGAGCGTAAGAACTTACGGACTGGGGTAACATACCAAAGATAAGCCTCGACGAAGCGGAGCTTCCCAAACGCTGAAATGAGATCCTAAACGGGGATCGACGGTAGATGCTTCACTGCGGCGTGAACGCACTTCGAAGGAGTCGATAACAGTACCAAGTATGTGAAAGCGTAAAATCAGTAAATGAAATCATAATAGTCTATAAGCGGGAGAGCGGTATGATAATCAAACTACGATACACACATAACGATTATATCAATTCGGTCATGCCCACAACATCAATCCTGCGCGAGTACCTTCGCATCACTGGCGATGCATGATATGATAACAACAAGACAGCAATCCAAATGGGAGCATACCCGTGCGCTACGCATCGTGTCAGTATGTCAAAGGGAACAAATAAGACAACATTCCAAATGGAAGCATACCCGTGAGCTACGCATCGTGTCAGCATGTCCAAAGGGAAACAATAAGACAAAGTTCCAAATGGAAGCATACGTGCGCTACGCGTCGTGTCGGTATGTCCAAAGGGAAACAATAAGACAACAAGCGGTAATCAAAGTGGAAGCATACCCGATGCGCTACGCGTCGTGTCGATATGTCCAAAGCGATTAACAAAAGTAACACTATCAGCGAACGTGCGGTGGAATTTATCCGTCACTGCCGGTCCCATCCAAGTAAGTTCTCAACAAGTCAACCGACCCTCCATCGAGAGACACGGTAGTATAGAAACACAATTCTTGCACAACAAAGGCTATCACAACAAACATAGGCAAGTTTCACAACAACAAGCATAGGCAAGTTTCACAACAACAAGCATAGGCAAGTTTCACAACAACAAGCATAGGCAAGTTTCACAACAACTCGAAGTACTTTCATTTTATGCCAAAGTCCGGGTTTTAACCCTAAGGTACTACGTACGTTAAATTACTTTTAAAGATCCATTTCTTTTACAAAGGTCACCCGATACCCGTAGTATAAAATGGAGTGACTAACATTGTTAAGTAAACCAAAATGCTTTCCTTTGTAAAATCAAGTAACAACCTTATTTTCCAAACGTTCAAGTTTGCCTAATTTCAAATGCTCAAGTTCCTCATTTTAGAAAAGGTTTCGTAGTTCATAGTTTTAATCCTTTAAACATAATTCTCCTTTAAACGTTTTGAGAAACATAGGCCTTATAGGTGAGTAGGTTATTCTTGTTTATAAACAATCTTATTAAGCAGTCATGATCTAGGAAATGTAATATCATTTTGTCTCATCTTAGCTTCTATGCAGATGGAGGTTTCTACTGGTTTTAATACCATACTTCATTATTCAATATATTTTCCTTTATTAATCTTTGCGATGGTTTGTCGATACTTATTCTGATTTCCGAAATCAGTAAAACATTATTCCTTTTAAAACCAAGTACTCATTACTCACGAATGAGGTTTCACACTTTTAACAAAATTCATATTAATACCATTAAGTCAAGTCTCTTATCTTAAAAATCAAGAAACCATTCTTTTATCACTTCTTAAGACGTTATACCTAACTTCCCATAAAGCTAGTACAACTCTTATGTTTTCAAAGCCAAGTATTACTCTTCTTTAAAAGGGTCTTTTGGAACACTTCAAGTTCTTTGTTACTACACATCAAATCCGTTATAAGTCAAATCAGTTATCCTTTGAAACCACAAAGCATTTTCTTACCTACATAAAGCTGTTATAACCAACTTCCCATAAAGCCGTTATAACACTTTATGTTTCAAACCAATCAAATACATTAAACACATGTACGTCTACCGTACTACATAGTTATACACATATCATGCTAGAACAGATAGGAAGAGGTTCACATACCTCGCGACGATTATCGACTAATAGCAAAACGCTCCCAGTACCTCAAACCGTCGGCTACACTCTAAGCCAAGCAGATCACTCCACACGTAGTACTACAACCTATAGAGGCCCTGGCGCTATTAAAATTCAGAACACCTCCCGCAATGGCGTAATTCTCCTCCTCATCGAGTCGGCCATCAAGCCAACCAGTGGGGTTTACGCTTAACCGGGCGTGTACAATTCTACTTCACGAGAATACTACAAGTCTCGTAATGTCTGATCTATGTAATTACGGATCAGTTCACTTCTTAAAATTCAGGCTTAAGTCGCAAGACATTGCCGTAAGTATTATTCAGGCTTAAGTCAAAAGACATTGCCGCACAACTATGTTCGGTTCTATATATAGTATACTTAACTATATACTCCTACAATATGTAATTTCCAATTACAACAGAAGGTCAAGAATGTTTACCTCGATAAGCCCAAAATTATCCGAGTTTATATGTCGATCCTGAGCAAGGTTTAGCTCCTACTCCGTGCGCTCCAACCCGCTCCAAACAACCCTTAGAAGTTCTAACCAACTTCTACTTAACACTTCAACCGACTATGAAGGAAAGTATAATCGTATTTTTCCGGGTTTTTCGTATAAAGGGGTACTTTGGAAAGTACTACAAGGTATTTGGCTAAAGTATTTTGGGCATTATAACAATACTTGTAGAATACATTTCTACCAAGGAGGGGTAGTATTTCGACTAGCACAACTAGGCTAGGGGGAGGGGGTTCTCGGCTAGAACCACTAGGCAAGGGGTTCGGTAGGGCCTTGAGAGGGGCGAGGGGTGGTGTTTGGACGAGAACAAGGTTGAGGGAGAGGGATTTTTGAGACTTAGATAGATTGCTCAAGTTTGGATGAAATAACTCTTCAACTTAGAGGGGTATTTATAGGTCAAGGAATGGCCAACCAATGGCCAAGATCCATCCAAGTGTTAGGCAAGTGTAAGGCCAAGATTAAGCCATGTGCTACCTTATCCATCTACACAAAATATCCTACCTAACCCTTGACCAAAATTTCAACACAAAAAACGTGCAAGACTAGCCCATTTGCCGTCAACCTCTTCGATGTGAGGTGACACATGTCACCCTCCCGTTGGTCCAAAATGTTACGTCTCTCGGAAAAATCCGCAAAAATTAAAAATGCCATAGCCGGAATTTTCCCTACGAAAGCTGTGGAAACGTTTCGTCGAAAAACGACTCCTTTCGGCACTTGTGCCCAAATTTCGAAACTTGTCAATTCTTAAGGCAAAAAATTTAATACGTACGCCCTCACGTACATACTCTGGAAATACGGGGTATAACATCTACCGTATTGTATCTATATTCCTTTTAAAATATTTCAAGGTTCTAATTATTCAGGCTTAAGTCAAAAGACATTGCCACACAACTATATTCAGTTAGCACACGTACATCTACCATATAATATATACATATTATTCAGGCTTAAGTCAAAAGACATTGCCACACGTACGTCTACCGTACTATATGTATTCTGTTAAAATACTTCATGCTCAAGAGTATAGGAAGAATCACATACCTCGCGACGATTATCGACTATAAGCAAAACGCTCCACGGCTATAACCCGGCTAGCCTTGCCCACCTTCTAAGTAGCACATGCTACTTGCAAAACATTCAACCAATAAAGGTTATCAGTCTACTGTAATACCGTCCTATGTGTAAATCTGATTTAACTTCTACTTATATTCTTACGAAGTGATTTGATTCAATCCTTTTTACGTAATATCCTTCTATTACGGTCAAGTCTCTTCTTATGAATCTTATATTCATTTATATACTACTACGCATGTAATTTCCAATTACAATAGAAGGGCGATAGTATTTACCTCGATGAGCCCATAAATTATCCAAGTATAAAGTCGCTCCGAGCAACGTTAAGCTCTACTCCGAGTGCTCAATCCGCTCCAAACAACCCTTAGAAGTTCTAACCAACTACTACTTAAATACTTCAACTAGCAATGAAGAGTTTCCTGAGGGTTTCGGTTAGTGGCTAAAGAAAGTATACTAGTATTTTCGGGGCTGTGTATAAGTGTAACCTTTGGAATACTACAAGGTATTTGGGCCAAGGTATTTGGGCATTATAACAATACTAGAAGAGTATTTCTATACCACAACAAGGGGTATTATACGAAAACAACTAGGCTAGGGGGGGTACCCCACGGCCAAGGCTTCACAAGGGGGAGGGTGTGGTGGCTCTCGGCCAAGCACAACTAGGAGGGGGGGAGAGGGACGAAAAGCTCACACTAAGAGGGGGGAGGATTTTTAACACTTAGAACAATTTTGGATGAAGAAGTTCATCAACTTAGAGGGGTATTTATAGGTCAAGAAATGGCCAACCAATGGCCAAGATTCATCCAAGTGTTAGGCAAGTGTAGGGCTAGGATCAAGCCATGTGCACCTTATCCATCTACCACACCAACTTGCACAAAATATCCTACCAACTACAAGCCACCTATTTCGTCCATAATGCCGCCCAAGCCTTCCAATGTGAGGGTGACACTTGTCACCATCCGGTTGGTCCAAAATGTTTCGTCTCTCGGAAAAATCCGCAAAAATTAGAAATGACATAGCCGGAATTTTCCCTTCGCAAGTTTAGTAAAACGTTTCGTCGAAAAACGACTCTATTCGGCACTTGTGCACAAAATTCGCCACTTGCCTACTTTAAGGCTCAAACTCTTCTACGTATGCCCACACGTACATACTCTGGAAATACGGGGTATAACATTCTCCCCTCCTTAGAAACATTCGTCCCGAATGTTCCTTCTCAAGACGGATTACGATGAAGATCTTCTAACATGTTGCCAACGCCACGCCTGGCCACGAAATAACACACGTTCTCATCCTTCCTTACTCGTTGTGCCCTTCGCGAACACTTGAACTCTTCTAGTATACGTACCATACTTCAGTCATCACTTCAGTTCCCAAAACTTTGGAGTCACCACCTCCAAACTTGGTCATCTACTAGCCTCAACCTCCCTTAAGGCCATTCCCGGCCTTCACGATCCGCTTCTGGTCGAACATATCCACGAACTCATACGATGGTTGTCTAAACTTGGGCCTAGCACCCTCGTGACCCTACCACCTGGCGAAACCACCCAGAGCTGACCCCACCTCGAAACAGGCCGCGGGTTGGCCCTCAACATGGCCCTAACCCGACCTACTTAACGCATCACGCTCTTGTTCCCCGATCCGTAACAATCTTACCTCTACAGGTCATGAAAGCTACCACTTCCATTTCACGCTACCCAAGGACTTATTACACAATACATTCCAGGCATAAAATGCACTCCGTCAAGGATCACTTGCAAAGTCTGGTACTCAAGACGGCCTTACATCTAAGGTCTCAACTGTAATATTCTAAGGTTCATCATTTTCTCACCCCCAGGCTTACCCTTTTCACTAACCAGGCTTCTAAATCACATTTTAGCACAAAGCTATCCGAACATAACACTAAACACATCATATACACATTAATACATACAAAACTCTAGGGGGTTAAGAATATACCTGAAAGTAGGCGGTTCAAAGGACCGCTAAAACTGGGAACTTCCACCGCGACCTCTACCGTGGCCCGCCGGTGTATGAACATCTGCTGGCTATGGAAGGTGAAGAACATGGCCCGATCCGTGATGCATGCTATCCTACCGGGGCTACCTGGTCGGACAATTTCTCCCAAAATGGCCTGCTGCCGCATGTAAAACAAACTCCCTGACTAGCACGACACTCCCACATGGAGTCTACCACAGCGGTCACAACGAGGTAGGGGTGGCTTCAGCTGGCTAACACCCCTGCTCTCCCGAAAATCTGAACCCTTGGAGCCCTGACCTGCTCCTGAATACTCTGGATGCTCTAAAGAGTGTGGAGGATCACTCTGTACTGGCGGAGGCGCATAACTAGTCTGCTGCTGAGGCGGTCCTCCTCGAAAGTCACCAAAGGACCCTGCTCGCCCTCTTCGCGACCTTGGTCATTCCGTCGATTTCTCCGCTCCTCACCTCCAAGTGCATAAGCCTGCATGCGGGCAATGTCCATGCCCGGCTGAAGAGCTACACCCGAACAACTCTCTGCTAGGTAATCATCGAGCCCTGTAACATATCGGTGCACTCGATCCTCCATACTAGCTACTAATGCGGGACGTCTGGGCCAATGAGTCGAACTTCACATTGTACTCGAACCGTCGCGGATTCTGCGCAACACCAAAAATCTGTCGGCCCGAGCCCTCCTCATCTGTGGAGGCAAGAAATGTGCAAGAAATGCCCTTGAGAACTCGTCCCCAACAGCTGGAAGTGCATTCTCTCCCGGGGCGGCTCACGAATCAAACGATCATTGCGGTATCACGCGATCGTCGAACTCTAGGACCACCGACTCGGTCTCCGATGCCTTGATCACTCTCATGATCCGTCAGAATCGCTTCGGATGAACTCCTGCGGATCATCCTCGTGCCTCGACCCATAAAACTCGCGGGTTACATCTCGTAAAATCCGTAGTCTCAAATCGTCTACTCGGGGTGAACTACGGGTGCTCGGGGCTGGGCTGCTGCGTCGGCCTACCTCATATCGCCACGACCACGGCGATGGCGCCATCTCCTTGTACCCCATCTCATGCTCCGGTGTGGGGATCGAGGCTCAGTATCGTGGTCTCTGCATTTGCTCTGCTCGCGACTCCGCCTCTGCCTCGCCCTTCTGGGCCCGGGTTGCCTTACGCGGAGGCATAACTGGTAAAAACGAAGTACGTCAGAGGGGTCCAACTTATCACACAGCTCTAAGGCACGATCTCAAAATGAGAAGAATAGAAACCAATCCTAAACGTCCTGCAGCCTCCTGATTATAGATGTGGTGCACAACATCGATAATCGGGACTCTGTACACGGTGCGTAGACACTTTCCGAGGACTAATCGCTGCTGTACCACTTTTGTCACGACCCGCTCGGGGCGTGGTCGTGCCTACCGGGCACCCTAGTGATACAACATCAGAGAAAACCAGCGGAAATAAAAACTTAAACATGCAAAAATAGACATGGATCATGATGAAATAAAATAGGACAACCCAAACGGTTGCCTTTCAACATATATATATAAAGACGTTTGAACAGTTACAATCCTTACAACCCTGCCCACAACAGTGCTACAGACCTCTAAGATTTTTACAACAACTATGACGGGACAGGGCCCCGCCATACCCCTGAATGTACGAGAACTTACAGACTCAGGGTAACATACCAAAGATAAGCCTCCGAAGGAACGGAGCTTCCCAATATGCTGAAATGAGATCCTAAACGCGGGGATCGACAGCCGATGTACTTCTACCTGCGGCATGAACGCAGCCCCCCGAAGGAGGTCAGTACAACAGGTACCAAGTATGTGAAACTGTAAAATCAGAAATGAAATCATAGCGATCTATATAAAGCGGGAGACATGTATGATAGCAAACTACGATTACACAACATATAAACAAATATATCAAGTCGTGACTCACGCCTCCAAATCATCACTCGTGCGTGGAATTCCTTCCTCACGCGTGGCGATCTATGATATGATAACAACAAGACAGCAATCCAAATGGGAGCATACCCGTGCGCTACGCATCGTGTCAGTATGTCCAAAGGGAAACACTAAGACAACATTCCAAATGGAAGCATACCCGTGCGCTACGCATCGTGTCAGTATGTCCAAAAGGAAAAAATAAGACAGCATTCCAAATGGAAGCATACCCGCGCCACGCATCGTGTCGAGATGTCCAAAGGAAACAACAAAGGCGGCAATCAAAATGGAAGCATACCCGTGCGCTACGCATCGTGTCAGTATGTCCAAAGTGATTTTAGAAAAAGTAATACTATCAACGCGAACGCATGCGCGGAATTTCTCCACACGCCGCGACGTCCAAGTAAGTTCTCAACAAGTCAACCGACCCTCCATCGAGAGACGCGGTAGTATAGAAACACAATTCTTGCTCAACAAAGGCTATCACAACAAGCATAGGCAAGTTTCACAACAACAAGCATAGGCAAGTTTCACAACAACAAGCATAGGCAAGTTTCACAACAACAAGCATAGGCAAGTTTCACAACAACAAAGTACTTTCATTTTATGCCAAAGCCCGGGTTTTAACCCTAAAGTACTACGTACGTTAAATTCCTTTTAAAGAGATCCATTCCTTTTATAAAAGTCGCCCGATACCTGTAGTATAAAAATAGAGTGACTTACATCTTTTAAGTAAACCCAAAACAACTTCCATACTTTCCTTTTCAAAACTGTTATACCCCGTAGTTGCAGGGTATGTATGTGAGGACGTACGTACGAGAGTACGGCAGAAATTTTGAAAAGAAAGAAAGATGTGAGTTTTCGACGGAAAAGTTTCCGGTTATTTGTGAAGAAAAAGGTTCGTTAATGGGAATTGGATTCCCAGATTTGGTATTTGGACTTCATAGATTATATTAGAATTTTGAGATTTTATTTTCGGAAATGGTCACGTGGGCCCACTGAGAAATTTACTGTTTTGTGGCCCACTTTGTTTTCGAGATTTTGGCCATTGTGGATATTTTTCGGAAGACGTTTTTTGAGGGCCAATAGGAGGGTGACACGTGTCACCCCCGCCTAGGTGGCTTGGCCGAATGACATTTGTGCACAACACCCGGTTAGAGTCGTGTTTCGACGAAACGTTTTACATAACATGCGATGGGAAAATTCGCTATGTCCTTTTTAAATTTTTGCGGATTTTTCCGAGACGAAACATTTTGGACCAACGGGAGGGTGACATGTGTCACCCTCACATTGGAAGCAAGTGGGCGTCCAAGTGCACGAAGTGGTTCACGTTTTGGCTTGATCTTTTGGCTCACGTTTTGTGTCCTATTGGTGCCTTGTTTTGTGCCTTGTTTTGTGCCTTGTTTTGTGCCTTGTTTTGGCCTTGTTTTGTGGCTTGTTTGGTGCAATGTTTTGTGGAGTAGGGGTTAGGGTGCACTTGGCTTGATTTTGGCCTTACACTTGCCTTGCACTTGGCTAGATCTTGGCCATTGGTTGGCCTTTGGTTTTGCTATAAATACCCCCCCCTATGTTGATGAACTCTTCATCCACAAATGAAACCTTCCAAGCCTAAAATCCCTCCCTTCTCTAGTGTTGAGTTCGTCCAACTCATCCCCTCTTTGAGAGTCTCGCCGAGGCCTCCTCCCTCCCCTCATGAGCTCGCCGTGGGTACCCCTAGCCTAGTTGTTTTCAGATAATACCCCTTTGTGGTATAGAAATACTCCCTAGTATTGTTATAATGCCCAAAATACCTTAGCCTTGTACCTTGTAGTATTCCAAAGATACCTCTATACGTAGAGCCTGAAATACTACCTTTTGTCCTTTTAGTCTCAAACCGAAACCCTAAGGAAATCTTCATAGTTGGTCAAGTATTTGAGTAGAAGTTGGTTAGAACTTCTAAGGGTTGTTTGAGCGCACGAGTAGGAGCTAAACCTTGCTCAGATCGACATTATAACTTGGATAATTTTGGGCTTATCGAGGTAATTATCTTGTCCTCTATTGTAATTGGAAATTACATGTTTGTTAGAATATATAGTTGAAGTATACTATATATGGAACTATACTTAGTATTCGCAATGTCTTTTGACTTAAGCCTGAAGAATAAAGAATCGAATCAATCAGATTTACATAGATCAGTATTGCAGAGACTTGTGTAGTATTCGAGTAGAATTGTACACGTCCGGTTAGGCGTGTAAACCCCCGTTGGCTTGGTAGCGCCTCGATAGAGGAGGAGATTTACGCTGCGTGGGGAGTCTGCCAAATTTTCGTAGAAAGATAGAAACTTGTGTTTTGGGGTTAATAGACGTTTGTGACCTTTATAGTGAAAGTACTAAGAGTAGCGTATTCTACTCGAGGAGTGGAAAGGGCTAGTGCGTTGTAGTACTTGGAGCATTTTGCTTATTGTCGATAAATCGTCGCGAGGTATGTGAACCTCTTCCTATCTTTTCTAGCATGATTGTTGTGAACTATGTAGTACGGTAGACGCATACGTGCTAAGTGATTTGGTTGGTTTAAAACATAGGGTGTTATAATAGCTTTATGGGAAGTTAGTTATAACGACCTTATGTAGTGAAAATGGTTTATCGATGTTAGAAGTTAAGAGACTTGATCTTATAAGATAAGAGACTTAACTTATTTGTTTTAATGTGGATGTTGTGAAACCTCATTCGTGAGTAATGAGTACTTGGTTTTTAAAGGGATAATGTTTCTTGATTTGAAAATCGAACGTATCGTATGCATCACCGCAACTGCGGCGTTAATAAAGGAAAATGTATTGAATAATGATGTGTTGTATTAAAACCGGTAGAAACCTCCATCTGCATGAAGCTAAGATGAAACAAAATGATATTACATTTTCTAGATCATGGTCACGTAATAAGATCGTTATAAACAAGAATAAACTACTCACATATATGACATATGTTACTCAATTGTTCTAAAAAGGAATCAAGTGATTAAGTTTGGGAACTATGAAATCATTTGAAAATGAGAAGCTTGAGTAATCAAACTAGGCAACCGAACTTAGGAAAAGAATGTTGTTACTTGATTTTGAAAAGGAATGTGGGTTGGTCATTCTAATACTACGTATAGGGTGACTTTTATAAAAGTAATGGATCTCTTTAAAAGAACTTAACGATGTAGTACTTTGGGGTTAAAACCCGACTTTGGCATAAAATGAGAGTACTTTGAGTTGTGTGAAACTTGCCTATGCTTGTTGTTGTGAAACTTGCCTATGCTTGTTGTTGTGAAACTTGCCTATGCTTGTTGTTGTGAAACTTGCCTATGCTTGTGATGATAGCCTTTGTTGTGCAAGTGTGGTATTTCTGTGTTACCGCGTCTATCGATAGAGGCCTACGACTTGTCGAGAACTTACTTGACGCGTCCGGTGATGGAGAATTCCACGTATGTTTCCATTTTGATTATCGTCTTGTTGTTGATGTCACATGGACATGTCTACACCGACGCAGATTCCGGCACGCGGCCACGCGGTCGGGTTGATTACCCGATATATTGTTATTGTGGTTACATGGACATGTCTACACCGAGGTAGAATTCGGGGCATGTGGCCACGCGCGTGGTTGATCACCCAAGATATTATTGTTGATGTCACACGGACGCGTTCACACCGAGGTAGAATTCCGGCACGTGGCCGGGGCATTGGTATTATTGTTGCATCATGGACATGTCTACACCGATGCGTAATTCCGGCATGCGACCGTGATGCGAACATGATTGATGTTGTGGGCGTGAGACCCATAGTTATATTTGAGTGATGACTTGAGGCGTGAATCCTCGATCGACATGATCGCTTTTATGTCAGGAATCGTAGTTTGGTTATCATACATGTCTCCCGCTTTATATAGACTAGTATGATTTCATTCTGATTTTACGCTTCACATACTTGGTACTGTTAGATCGACCTCCTTTGTGGCCGTTCATGCCGCAGTAGAGGTACATCGGCCGTGGATCCTCGCCTAGGATCTCGGGCCGTTTTGGGAAGCTCCGTTTCTCCGAGGCTTATCTTTTGGTATGTGTTCCCGAGTTGTAGGTTCTTGTACATTCGTGGTATGGCGAGCCCCGTCCGTCATAGTTGTTGTAAATCTTAGAGGTCTGTAGTACCGCAAGCGTGGTTTGTAAAAAAAGGATTAAACTGTTCGTTTTGAAAGAGTTGTATTTATATATGTTATTGGAAGGTAACCGTTGGGTTGGCCTGTTTTATGATCATATATCTTGTTTCTTGTTTAAAGTTTTATTTTCCGCTGGTTTTCTCTGATGTTGTGTCACTAGGGTGCCCGGGATAAGGCACCAGTAACGGGCCCCGGGACGGGTCGTTACAAAAGTGGTATCAGAGCAGTTAATCCTCGGAAAGTGTTTACAGACCGTGTCTAGTAGAGTCTTGGTTATCGATGTGTTGTGCACCACATCTATAATCAGGAGGCTGCAGGACATTTAGGATTGGTTTCCATTCTTCTCATTCTGAGATCGTGCCTTAGAGCTGTGTTGTAAGTTGGACCCCTCTGACGTATCTCGTTTTTACCAGTTATGCCTCCGCGCAAGGCAACCAGAGCCCTGAAGGGCAAGACAGCCGAGGGAACCGCTAGTGAGGTACAGAGGAGTACGAGGGCGCAGCCCGCATGCACTGAGGTCAGGCTTGACGGCGGGTTTTGTGACGCCGCCAAACAAAGAGGTTAGAGCCGCAGAATGGCCGCCGAGACCGCAGCACCGAGCCTCCAGTCCCACACCGCGTGCAGGAGATGGGTTACAAGGAGATGGCGATTCTGGCCGCCGTGGTCGTGGCCGATATGAGATAGGCCGACGCCGCAGCCCAGCCCAGAGCACCGCGGTTCACCCCGAGCAGATAGTTTGAGGCTACGGACTTTCCGAGTTGTAGCCCGCCGAGTTTTATGGGTCGAGGCACGAGGATGATCCGCAGGAGTTCATCCGCAGCTACTGACGATCACGCGGTGATCAAGGCTTGAGACCGAGTTGCGTGACCTTTGGTTCGCATCGGCCGCGTGATACCGCAGCCGATTGGTTTGATTCATGAGCTTTCCCGGGAGAGCATGCACTCCGCAGATATGGGATGAGTTTTCGGGCTTTCTCACGCACTTCTTGCCTCCGCAGATGAGGAGGGCACGCCGGCAGATTTTTGATGCTTAGACAGAGCGCGACGGTTCGAGTACAATGTGGAGTTCGACTCATTGGCCCAGACGTCCCGGCGTTGGTAGCTAGTATGGAGGATCGAGTGCACCGATATGTTACGTGGCTCGATGATTACATGTCGAGGCATGTTCAGAGTAGCTCTTCACCGCATGGACATTGCCCGCACGCAGCTCACGACCGGATGTGAGGCACGGAGAGGTCGACGGAATGACCAAGATCAGCGAAGAGGCGAACAACAGGTCCTTTGGTGACTTTCGAGGCGGACCGCCTCAAGAAGATACTAGTTTTGTACCTCCGCCAGCAGAGTGGTCCTCCACAACCTTCGTGAGTATTCGGAGCGGTCGTGGCTCCGGGTTCGTGTTTCCGGAAGTAAGGGTGTTGGCGGATGCGGTCACCCCTACCTCGGTGTGGTCGATGTGGTAGACCGCATTTCGGGAGTGTCGTGGTGCGAGGAGCTTGTTATTTTGCGGCAGCAGGCCATTTTGCGAGGAACTGTCCACCAAGGGTAGCACGGATGTTACGACTCACCACGGATCGTGGGTGGTTCATCGCTTTCTATACATGCGCCTGCAGGTGCCTATGATTAGAGTGAGCGGTAGCTTCGGTATATCCTTAACCTCTAGAGTTTTGGTATGCTTGTTATGATGGTCTCATTATTATGTGCTATGTACGAATAGCGTTGTGTTAATTATGAGTTAGAAAACATGCTTAGTTGGGAGGATACGTATGGGGCATGGTAAGTGTGAACCTTAGACTATGTCACGACCGAGACCTTAGGTAAGGTCGTCTTGAGTTAAAGATTTATTTTTGACCTTATCGAGTAGTAGTATACGTGGGATTTATTTGTGTGATAAGTCCGTGGGTAGTGTGAGATGGAAGTGGTAGCTTTCATGATGTGAATTAGTAAGATTGTTCCGGATCGGGAACAAGAGTTTGGCGCGTTGGGGTCGGGTTGAGGACTTTTGCGGGTCAACCCATAGCCCGGATAAGGTGGGGTCAGTTAGGTGGTCCCGGTGGTAGGGTCACGAGGATGCTAGGCCCAAGTTTGTGTGACCATCGTATGAGTTCGTGGACGCGTTCGACCGGAAGCGGTTCGTAAAGGCCGGGACTGGCCTTAAGGAAGTTTGAGGTTAGTAAGATGACCAAGTTTGGAGGTAGTGACTCCGAGATTTTCGGAACGGAAGTAATGACAAGTATGGTACGTCTTCGAGAGTTCAAGTGTTCGAGAAGCGGCACGGCGAGTAAGGAAAGAAGAGGGCGTGTGTTATTTCGCGGCCCGTGGCGTTGGCAACTTGTTAGAGGAACTTTATCGTTATCCGATTGAGAAGGAACATTCGGACGAATGTTTCTAAGGAGGGAGAATGTTATACCCGTAGTTGCGGGGTATGTATGTGAGGACGCACGCATTTGCAGTACGGCATAAATTTTGAAAAGAAAGAAAGATGTGAGTTTTCGACGGAAAAGTTTCCGGTTATTTGTGAAGAAAAAGGTTCGTTAATGGGAATTGGATTCCCAGATTTGGTATTTGGACTTCATAGATTATATTAGAATTTTGAGATTTTATTTTCGGAAATGGTCACGTGGGGCCCACGGGAGAAATTTACGGTTTTGTGGGGCCCACTTTGTTTTCGAGATTTTGGCCATTGTGGATATTTTTTCGGAAGACGTTTTTTGAGGGCCAATAGGAGGGTGACACGTGTCACCCCCGCCTAGGTGGCTTGGCCGAATGACATTTGTGCACAACACCCGGTTAGAGTCGTTTTTCGACGAAACGTTTTACATAACTTGCGAGGGGAAAATTCCGGCTATGTCCTTTTTAAATTTTGCGGATTTTTCCGAGAGACGAAACATTTTGGACCAACGGGAGGGTGACATGTGTCACCCTCACATTGGAAGCAAGTGGGCGTCCAAGTGCACGAAGTGGTTCACGTTTTGGCTTGATCTTTTGGCTCACGTTTTGTGTCCTATTGGTGCCTTGTTTTGTGCCTTGTTTTGTGCCTTGTTTTGTGCCTTGTTTTGTGCCTTGTTTTGGCCTTGTTTTGTGGCTTGTTTGGTGCAATGTTTTGTGGAGTAGGGGTTAGGGTGCACTTGGCTTGATCTTGGCCTTACACTTGCCTTGCACTTGGCTAGATCTTGGCCATTGGTTGGCCTTTGGTTTTGCTATAAATACCCCCCCTTATGTTGATGAACTCTTCATCCACAAATGAAACCTTCCAAGCCTAAAATCCCTCCCTCCTCTAGTGTTGAGTTCGTCCAACTCATCCCCTCTTTGAGAGTCTTGCCGAGGCCTCCTCCTCCCCTCATGGTGCCTCGCCGTGGGTACCCCTAGCCTAGTTGTTTTCGTATAATACCCTTGTTGTGGTATAGAAATACTCCTAGTATTGTTATAATGCCCAAAATACCTTAGCCTTGTACCTTGTAGTATTCCAAAGATACCTCTATACGTAGAGCCCTAAATACTACCTTTTGTCCTTTAGTCTCAAACCAAACCCTAAGGAAATCTTCATAGTTGGTGAAGTATTTGAGTAGAAGTTAGTTAGAACTTCTAAGGGTTGTTTAGCGCACGGAGTAGGAGCTAAACCTTGCTCAGATCGACATTATAACTTGGATAATTTTGGGCTTATCGAGGTAATTATCTTGTCCTCTATTGTAATTGGAAATTACATGTTTGTTAGAATATATAGTTGAAGTATACTATATATGGAACTATACTTAGTATTCGGCAATGTCTTTTGACTTAAGCTGAAGAATAAAGAACTGAATCAATTGTATTTACATAGATCAGATTTGTTATACCCGTAGTTCCGTGGTATGTATGCGAGGACGCACGCGTGCGAGAATACGTGAAAGATCGGAAAGGAAGAAAGAGGCGATTTTTCCACGGAAAAGTTTCCGGTTTTGTGAAGGAAAAAGGTTCGTTAATGGGAATTGATTCCCGTTTGGTATTCGGACTTCCTGGAATATTAGAGAATTATGGAATTTTATTTTCGGAAATGGTCACGTGGGGCCCACGGGAGAAATTTACGGTTTTTGTGGGGCCCACTTTGTTTTCGAGATTTTGGCCATTGTGGATATTTTCGGAAGATGTTTTATTTTGGGCCAATAGGAGGGTGACCTTGGCCGAATGGCATTTGTGCACAACACCCGGTTAGAGTCGTTTTTCGACGAAACGTTTTTCATAACTTGCGAAGGGAAAATTCCGGCTATGTCTTTTCTTATTTTTGCGGATTTTTCCGAGAGACGGAACATTTTGGACCAACGAGAGGGCGGCACTTGGCACCCTCTCATTGGTGGGCAAGGTGGGCGGCACATGGGACGAATTGGGGAGGTCAAGTGGTAGATATTTTGGTAGATATTTGTGAGGGTTTTAAGGAGTAGGGACTAGGGGGCACTTGGGCATATCTTGGCCCTACACTTGGGTAGCACTTGGCTCAATCTTGGCCATTGGTTGGCCTTGGCTTGTGCTAGAACTACCCCTCTCCCTTTGAGGAATTCTTCATCCTTTCCTAAATGTTTCTAAGTGTTAAATCTTCTCCTCCTTGAGTGTTGAGTTCGGCCAAGAGGCCTCCTCTCCTGAGGCCTTGGCCGAGGTACACCCCCTAAGTGTAGTAGTAGTGTGGCCCCTGCCAAGTTGCTTTCGTATAATACCCCTTTGTGGTGTAGAAATACTCTCAAAGTATTGTTATAATGCCCAAATTACCTTAGCAGTATACCTTGTAGTATTCTAAGGTTATACCTATCTAAAGCCCGAAATACTATTATACTTCCCGTCGATCCAAAACCGAAACCCTAGGAAAATCTCCATAGTCCGTTGAGTATTGTGTAAGTTGGTTAGAACTTCTAAGGGTGGTTTAGATGGGTTGGGCGCCGGAGTTGGAGCTAAACGATTGCGCAGATCGACTTTATACTTGGATAATTATGGGCTTATCGAGGTGAAGTACTACGTGTGGCGCGTTTCTACTTGGCTTTAGGAGTAGCCGATTGGGAGTACTTGAGCGTTTTGCTATTAGTCGATACTCGCCGCGAGGTATGTGAACCTCTTCCTATCTCTTCTAGCATGATATGTGTGAACTATGTAGTGCGGTAGACGTACGTGTACTAAATGTATTTGATTGGTGTAAAACATAAAGTGTTATAACGCTTTATGGGAAGTTGGTTATAACGGCTTTATGTTGGTAAGAAAATACATGTGGTTTTTAAAAGGTAATCGATTTGAACTATAAGCGGCTTGTTATGTGTTAATAAAGAACTTGAAGTATTTCAAAAGAGTTTTGAATCATTTTGAGAGAAGAAGTAATACTTGATTTGTTTTGAAAACTTAAGAGTTATACTAGCTTTATGGAAAGTTAGGTATAACGTCTTAAGAATGTTTTACCGATTTTGGAAATCGAATGTGTATCGACAAACCATCGCGGCGTTAATAAAAGGAAATGTTTTGACAGATTAAGTATTATTAAAACCAAGAGAAACTTCCATCCGCATGAAGCTAAGATGAGACAAAATGATATTTCCTAGACCATGGTCACGTAATAAGATCGTTATAAACAAGAATAAACTACTCACGTATATGACATATGTTACTCAATTGTTCTAAAAAGGAATCAAGGGATTAAGTTGGGGACCTATGAAACCATGTGAACATGAGAAGCTTGAGTAATGAAACTAGGCAACCGAACTTAGGAAAGAATGTTGTTACTTGATTTTGAAAAGGAAGGTGGGTTGGTCATTCTAATACTACGGGTATCGGGTGACTTTTATAAAAGTAATGGATCTCTTTAAAAGAACTTAACGATGTAGTACTTGGGGTTAAAACCCGACTTTGGCATAAAATGAAAGTACTTTGAGTTGTGTGCAACTTGCCTATGCTTGTTGTTGTGAAACTTGCCTATGCTTGTTGTTGTGAAACTTGCCTATGCTTGTTGTTGTGAAACTTGCCTATGCTTGTGATGATAGCCTTTATTATACAAGCGTTGTGTTTCGTGTTACCGCGTCTCGATAGAGGTCGGTTGATAGTTGAGAACTTACTTGGACGCGTCTGGCGACGGAGAAATTCCACGCACGTTCGCTGATAGTATTATTGTTGTTAATCGCTTTGGACATACTGACACGATGCGTAGCGCACGGGTATGCTTCCATTTTGGTTAAGGTCTTGTGGTTAATCGCTTTGGATATACTGACACGATGCGTAGCGCACGGGTATGTTTCCATTTTGATTATCGCCTTGTGATTTCCTTTTGGACATACTGACACGATGCGTAGCGCATCGTATCGTCCATTTGGAATGCTGTCTATTGTTTCCTTGGACATACCGACACGATGCGTAGCGCACGGGTATCGTCCATTTGGAATGCTGTCCTATTGTTTCCCTTTGACATATCGACACGATGCGTAGCGCACGCGGGTATCGTGCGCCCATTTGGAAAGTTGTCTTATTGTTTCCTGGACATACCGACACGATGCGTAGCGCACGTATGCTTCCATTTGGATTGTTGTCTTGTTGTTATCATATCATCGATCACGTGGCGAAGGTATTCCACGCATGATTGATGTTGTGGCGTGAGACCCATTGTTATATTTGAGTGATGACTTGAGGCGTGAGTCCCCGACTTGACATGATCGCTTATAATTGTGAATCGTAGTTTGGTTATCATACATGTCTCCCGCTTTATAGACTATTATGATTTCATTTACTGATTTTTAGTTTCACATACTCTGCACTGTTATCTGACCTTCGGGGCTGCGCGTCATGCCGCAGTAAAGGTACACCGCCATTGATCCTCGCTCTAGGGTCACGAGTTACATGGGAAAGCTCCGTTTCTCCGAGGCTTATCGGTGGTATAGTCCTCGTTGTTGTAGGTGTTTACATTCGTGGTATGGCGGGCCCCGTCCCCGCCATTGTTGTCGTATCATTTCTTAGAGGTGCAGAAGGTCTTGTTGTGGGTAGGGTTTGTAAAAAGGATTAAAACTGCTCATGTTGGAAAAAGTTGTTATTTATATATACGCCGAAAGGCAAGTTTTTCTCAGTTATTGTTTCATATTTCATAATATGTCTTGTATTGTTTTATGTTCACTGATTACTCGATGTTGTATCACTAGGGTGCCCGGTAAGGCACGATCCGACCGGAATCGGTCGTGATGATTGCGATAGACTTGTGTAGACATCGAGTAGAATTGTACACGCCCGTTAGGCGTGTAAACCCCTGGTTGGCTTGGTGGCGGCCTCGATAGAGGAGAGATTTACGCTATGTGAGGCCGAATTTTCGTAGAAAGATAGAAACTTGTGTTTTGGGGTTAATAGACGTTTGTGACCTTTATAGGTGAAAGTACTAAGAGTAGCGTATTCTACTCGAGGAGTGGAAAGGGCTAGCAAGGTTGTAGTACTTGGAGCATTTTGCTTATCGATAAATCGTCGCGAGGTATGTGAACCTCTTCCTATCTTTTCTAGCATGATTGTTGTGAACTATGTAGTGCGGTAGACGCATACGTGCTAAGTGATTTGGTTGGTTTAAAACGTAGGTGTTATAATAGCTTTATGGGAAGTTAGTTATAACGACCTTATGTAGTGAAAATGGTTTCTTGATGTCAGAAGTTAAGAGACTTGATCTTATAAGATAAGAGACTTAACTTATTTGTTTTAATGTGGATGTTGTGTGAAACCTCATTCGTGAGTAATGAGTACTTGGTTTTTAAAGGGATAATGTTTTACTGATTTCGGAAATCAGAATGTGTATCGACAGACCACTGCAGCGTTAATAAAGGAAAATGTATTGAATAATGATGTGTTGTATTAAAACCATAAGAAACCTCCATCTGCATATAAGCTAAGATGAGACAAAATGATATTACAATATATAGATCATGGCTGATGTAATAAGATCGTTATAAACAAGAATAAACTACTCACATATATGACATATGTTACTCAATTGTTCTAAAAAGGAATCAAGTGATTAAGTTTGGGAACTATGAAATCATTTGAAAATGAGAAGCTTGAGTAATTGAAACTAGGCAAACTGGAACTTAGGAAAAGAATGTTACTTGATTTTGAAAAGGAATGTGGGTTGGTCATTCTAATACTACGGGTATAGGGTGACTTTTATAAAAGTAATGGATCTCTTTTAAAGAACTTAACGATGTAGTACTTTGGGGTTAAAACCCGACTTTGGCATAAAATGAAAGTACTTTGAGTTGTGTGAAACTTGTCTATGCTTGTTGTTGTGAAACTTGCCTATGCTTGTTGTTGTGAAACTTGCCTATGCTTGTTGTGAAACTTGCCTATGCTTGTGATGATAGCCTTTGTTGTGCAAGTGTGGTATTTACGTGTTACCGCTCTCGATAGAGGCGGTCGACTTGTTGAGAACTTACTTGACGCGTCTTGGCAGTGATGAAGAATTCCATGGGTAGGTTTCCATTTTGATTCTTGTCTTGTTGTTGATGTCACATGGACATGTCTACACCGATGCAGTATTCCGGGGGCATGCGGCCATGCGGCCGGGTTGATTACCCGATATATTGTTATTGTGGCTACATGGACATGTCTACACCGATGCAGTATTCCGGGGGCATGTGGCCATGCGGCAGGGTTGATCACCCAGTATATTGTTGTTGATGTCACATGGGCGTGTCTACACCGAGGTAGAATTCCGGCATGTGGGCCGGGCATTGGTATTATTGTTGCATCATGGACATGTCTACACCGGCGCAATTCCGGCATGCGCCATGATGCGAACATGATTGATGTTGTGGGCGTGAGACCCATAGTTATATTTGAGTGATGACTTGAGGCGTGAGTCCCCGATCGACATGATCGCTTTATGTTGTGAATCAGTAGTTTGGTTATCATACATGTCTCCCGCTTTATATAGACTAGTATGATTTCATTACTGATTTACGCTTTCACATACTTGGTACTGTTATCGACTCTCCTTGGGCTGCGTTCATGCCGCGGTAGAGGTACATCGGCCGTGGATCCTCGCCTAGGATCTCGGCCAGCTTGGGAAGCTCCGTTTCTCCGAGGCTTATCTTTTGTATGTGTTCCCTGAGTTGTAGGTTCTTGTACATTCAGGGGTATGGCGGGGCCCTGTCCCGTCATAGTTGTTGTAAATCTTAGAGGTCTGTAGTACTGTTGTGGGCAGGGTTTGTAAAAAAAAAGGATTAAACTGTTCGTTTTGAAAGAGTTGTATTTATTTATGTTATTGGAAGGTAACCGTTGGGTTGGCCTGTTTTATGATCATATATCTTGTTTCTTGTTTAAAGTTTTATTTTCCGCTGGTTTTCTCTGATGTTGTGTCACTAGGGTGCCCGGGATAAGGCACCAGTAACGGGCCCCGGGACGGGTCGTTACAAAAACCAATTAAGGCAATACCATGCCTTCTTTTTAGACCAAAACACTTCTCTTTTTAAAGTCCAGTTTGCCTAATTTCAATTACGCAAGTCTCTTTTTAGAAAGTTTCCTAGTTCAATGTCTTAATCTCTTTAAAACAATTGAGTAACATATGCCATAGGCGAGTAGGTTATTCTTGTTCATAATCAATCTTATTAAGCAGCCATGATCTAGAAAATGTAATATCATTTTGTCTCATCTTAGCTTCTATGCAGATGGAGGTTTCTACTGGTTTTAATAATACTTCATTATTCAATACATTTTCCTTTATTAACGCTGTAGTGGTTTGTCGATACACATTCTGATTTTCGAAATCAGTAAAACATTATTCCTTTTAAAAAAACCACGTACTCATTACTCACGAATGAGGTTTCACATTGTTAACAAACTTCATATCAAAACAATTAAGTCAAGTCTCTTATCTTTTCAGATTAAGTCTCTTAACTTCTAAAAATCAGTAAACCATTCTTTTTATCTCTCTTAAGACGTTATACCTACCCTCCCATAAAGCTAGTATAACTCTTTATTTTTTTTAAAACCGAGTATTACTCTTCTTTCAAAAAGGTCCCTTAATTCTTTTGAAATACTTTAAGACTCTTTATTATTCAGGCTTAAGTCAAAAGACATTGCCGTAATGCTACATTCAGTTAATACACGTACGTCTACCGTATTGTATCTATATTCCTTTTAAAATATTTCAAGGTTCTTATTATTCAGGCTTAAGTCAAAAGACATTGCCACACAACTATATTCAGTTAGCACACGTACATCTACCATATAATATATACATATTATTCAGGCTTAAGTCAAAAGACATTGCCACACGTCGCTCACCGTACTATATGTATTCTGTTAAAATACTTCATGCTCAAGAGTATAGGAAGAATCACATACCTCGCGACGATTATCGACTATAAGCAAAACGCTCCACGGCTATAACCCGGCTAGCCTTGCCCACCTTCTAAGTAGCACATGCTACTTGCAAAACATTCAACCAATAAAGGTTATCAGTCTACTGTAATACCGTCCTATGTAAGTACAGTTTAACTTCTACTTATATTCTTCTGAAGTGATTTCAGTTCAATCCTTTTTCTGTAATATCCTTCTATTACAGTCCAAGTCTCTTCTTATGAATCTTATATTCATTTATATACTACTAAAGTATGTAATTTCCAATTACAATAGAAGGACAGTAGTATTTACCTCGATGAGCCCATAAATTATCCAAGTATAAAGTCGCTCCTGAGCAACGTTAAGCTCCTACTCCGAGTGCTCCAATCTGCTCCAAACAACCCTTAGAAGTTCTAACCAACTTCTACTTAAATACTTCAACTATCAATGAAGATTTTCCTTAGGGTTTCGTTTAGTGGCTAAAGAAAGTATAGTAGTATTTTCTGGGCTTTGTATAAGTGTAACCTTGGGAATACTACAAGGTATTTGGGCCAAGGTATTTGGGCATTATAACAATACTAGAAGAGTATTTCTATACCACAACAAGGGTATTATACGAAACAACTAGGCTAGGGGTACCCCACGCCAAGGCTTCACCGGGGAGGTGTGGTGGCTCTCGGCCAAGCACAACTAGGAGGGGGGGAGAGGGACGAAAAGCTCACACTAAGAGGGGGGAGGATTTTTAACACTTAGAACAATTTTGGATGAAGAAGTTCATCAACTTAGAGGGGTATTTATAGGGCAAGAAATGGCCAACCAATGGCCAAGATTCATCCAAGTGTTAGGCAAGTGTAGGGCTAGGATCAAGCCATGTGCACCTTATCCATCTACCACACCAACTTGCACAAAATATCCTACCAACTACAAGCCACCTATTTCGTCCATAATGCCGCCCAAGCCTTCCAATGTGAGGGTGACACTTGTCACCCTCCCGTTGGTCCAAAATGTTTCGTCTCTCGGAAAAATCCGCAAAAATTAGAAATGACATAGCCGGAATTTTCCCTTCGCAAGTTTAGTAAAACGTTTCGTCGAAAAACGACTCTATTCGGCACTTGTGCACAAAATTCGCCACTTGCCTACTTTAAGGCTCAAACTCTTCTACGTATGCCCACACGTACATACTCTGGAAATACGGGGTATAACAATATCTATCAATCTCTAGTTCTCTTCGTAGCATAATCTAAGAAAACAGTTCCCTATTCTACGGAAAATTCGGCAGCACCTCCCCCCCCGCAATCACATAAATAACCTCCCCCTAACAAGGCCTGCTACCAAGCCAACAACTCCAAGGGGATTACACGTCTAACCGGACGTGCACAATTCTGCCTAACAATAATACTACACAAGTCTAATGTAAATACAATCCAATGTAAATACAGTTCAAACCTTTATAATATCCTTCCAATATATCTTATACTCAAATCTAAACTACTACAATATGTAATATCCAATTACAATAGGGGGACATAGATCATTACCTCGATAAGCCCAAAAATTATCCAAGATTATAAGTCGATCCTGAGAAACGTTTAGCTCCAAATCCTTACGCTCCAAACCGCTCCAAGCGACCCTTAGAAGTTTCTAAACAACTTCTCTAAACACTTCAACCAAGCTATGAAGATTTTTCTAGGGTTTCGTTTTGCGACTATTGGAATAAAGTAGTATTTCCGGGCTCCTAGTATTGAAATAACTTTGGAATACAACTAGGGATACTAGGCTAAGGTATTTGGGATTATACCACAATACTTAGAGTATTTTCTACACAAGTGGGGGGAGGGACGAAAATACAAGCTAAAGGGAGGGAATATTTTGCTTGGAAAAGCTTTAAGTGTGGAATGAATTTAGTCATCAACTAAGGGGGTATTTATAGAGAATTCAAGGGTCAAGATTAATGCAAGTGGGTGGTCAAGATTGGGCCATGTGTGTGTGGGTCCCACCACACCACATGGCCAACAAAAAACAAGACAAGTGGCTTGCCACTTGTAAGGCCATTTCGGCCAAGGGACAAGTGGCTAGACACTTGTCCCTCCAATTCGGCCAAGGTGCCACATGGGGGTGACACGTGTCGCCCCCCTACTCGTCCAAAATATTTCGTCTTCCGAAAATATCCAAAATACCGAAAATCTCAAAAACAAAGTGGGCCCCACAAAACCGTAAATTTCTCCCGTGGGTCCCACGTGACCATTTCCGAAAATAAAATCTCATAATTCTAATATAATCCAAGAAGTCCAAATACCAAATCTGGGAATCCAATTCCCACTAACGAACCTTTTTCCTTCACAAAACCCGGAAACTTTTCCGTCGAAAAATCACATCTTTCTTTCTTTCCAAAATTTCTGTCGTATTCTCGTACGTACGTCCTCACATACATACCCTGGAACTACGGGGTATAACATTCTTCCCCCCTTAGAAACATTCGTCCCGAATGTTCCTTCTAAGTCTCCAAACGTACCTGCGCCGGTATAGTCTCCACTACTACACTTACAAAACCGATCATGCCACCAATGGCCAGAATATAACATGTGCGCAAAACTCAAATCCAAGCCAACGAGGAATCATTTCTAATCTCACAAAAGCTCCCACTAGCTTCAATTTCCTCTAAGGCCATCCCCGGCCTTCACGATCCGATTCTGGTCGAACGTATCCACGAACCCGTACGATGGTTACCTAAACTTGGGCCTAGCACCCTCGTGACCCTATCACAAAGCGGGACCACCACAAATCGACCCCACCTTAATCCGGGCTGCGGGTTGACCCGCGATCTTGCCTCAACCCGACCCATTTACCGCGCCAAGCTCTTGTTCCCCGATCCGGAACAATCTCACTAATCAAGTCACGAAAAAAAACTAGTGGTCTTCTTAGCTCAACTACCCTCTTACATTTCACACCACTCAGGGACTTATCACACAAATATACCCCACGTATACTATGCACTCCGACAAAGGTCAATCGTAAACAAAATCTTTTACTCAAGACGGCCTCGCATCTAAGGTCTCCACGTATAATATTCTAAGGCTCACAATTTCCCTGTCCCCAATCTTACCTTTTCAACTACCCATGTTTTCAAATCACAATTAACACAATGCCATCAGAACATAATACTTTAAAATATCCTCATCTTATCACACATACTAATCTCTAGAGGGTTAAGGATATACCTGAAATCAAAATAGGCGGTTCCAAGGACCGCTATAACTGGGAACTTCCACCACGACCCCTGCCATGGCCTGCCGGTGCATGAACACCTTGCCTAGCTATCGAAGGCGAAGAACCCGCAACAGATCCCGAAGGCCGAGTCTCTACATCCGCGCTACCTCTGGTTGGACAATTCCTCGCAAAATGGCCCTGCTGGCCGCATGTAAAACAAATTTTCTGAATACCGTGACACTCCCCCACATGGGGTTTACCACACTGGCCACACCGAGGTTGGGGTGGCTTCATCCAGCCAACACTCCCACTCCCCTGAAAACTCAACCTGGAGCCACGACCGCCTCGAATACACCGGATGTCTGAAGACTATAGAGGACCACTCAGATCGGGCGAGGCGCATAACTAGTCTCACTGAGGCGGTCCGCCTTGAAAGTTACCAGGACCTGCCGCCCCGCCTTCTTCGCTGGTATTGGTCAATCCGTCGGCCTCTTCGCCTCACACCTGCGCATAAGCTCGTCACGCGGCAATGTCCATGCCCGGCTGAAGAGCTACACCCGAGCAACTCTCTGCTAAGTAATCGTCCAGCCCTGTGAAATAGTGGTGCACTCTGTCCTCCATGTCTGCCACTAACGCAGGGACATATCGAGCCAATGAGTCGAACTCCACGTTGTACTCCCGAACCGTACGCCCTCGCCTCAAAGATAAAAATCGTTACCGCGTTTCCTCATCTGCGGAGGCAAGAAATGGCTGAGAAATGCCTCCGAGAACTCGTCCCACACAGCTGGAGGCGCATGCTCCCCCCGGGACAGCTCCCATGAATCAAACCAATCGACTGCAGTATCACGCAGCCGATGCGAACCTAGGACCACCGACTCGGTCTCCGAAGCCTTGATCACCCTCATGATTCGCTGTAACTGTCGGATGAACTCCTGCGGATCATCCTCAGGCCTTGACCCATAGAACTCAGGTGGGCTACAGCTCAAAAAGTCCCGTAGTCTCAAACTATCTGCTCTGGGGTGAACTATGGGTGCTGCCGGAACCTCTGACTCTCGTCTGTCCTCGTTTCTAGCCACAATCCTAGCTAGTAACTGGGCCATCTCCTTATAACCCATATCCTCTGCTCTCGCCGTGGGACCGAGGCTCGTGTATGTGGCCTCGGTAGAGACCGTTCTTTATCGCAGCCTCCTCTCGATGCCTTGCCCTTCTGGGCTCTGGTTGCCTTGCGTGGAGGCATAACTGGCATAAAAGAATACGTCAGAAGGAGTCCAACTTACAACACAGCTCTAAGGCACGATCTCAGAGTGAGAAGGAATAGAAACCAATCCTAGATATCCCATAGCCTCCTGATTATAGGTGTGGTGCACAACACGCCGATAATCAAGACTCTACTAGATACGGTCTGTAGACACTTTCCGAGGATTAACTGCTCTGATACCACTTTTGTCACGACCCGATCTCGGGCCCGTGACTGGTGCCTTACCCCGGGCACCCTAGTGATAACAACATCAGAGAAAATCAGCGGAAATAAAAACTTAACCAGGAAACAAGAGACAACATAAGAAAACAGGCTAACCAAAACGGTCACCTTCATGTATATACATATAACTGAACAGTTAAAATCTTTTACAAACCCAAATTTCACAACAAGATTACTGCACTTAAGAATGTAACAACATCTATGACGGGATAGGGCCCCACCATACCCCTTAATGTACAAGTATCTACAATGACAGGGGACTATACCAAAAAAGATAAGCCTCCGGAGAAACGGAGCTTCCCAACGCTGAACTGCGATCCTATGAGCGAGGATCAACAACTGGTGTACCTACCGCTGCATGAACGCAGCCCGGGCGAGGTCGATAACAGTACCAAGTATGTGAAACTGAAAATATCAGTAATGAAATCACATTTCTCATTTTATAAAACCATTTCGCAATAAGTAAACAATAGGCAAGGGGACGATATCCCTGAATAATCACTCACACATAACTATGGGTCTCACGCCCATAATATCAATCATGCCCGTGGAACTCATTCTCATCGGCAGAGCATGATGTGAAACAACACCCATATGTGAACACGAACACTAGATCCTCGCCGTCTATCAAACCGACGCCGAGTAGAATAGCCAACTACCACCCAAAAGCTAGTCATATCCCTTCACGCAAGGTACAAGCCAACTACTACCCAAAAGCTAGCCACGAATCGCCGAGGCAAGTATCTTAAGCTAACGTGCTAGCCTACCGCTCTCATGAGATATGGCCGAGGCAAGTATCTTAAGCTATCTACCGAGCCCGCCGATACACGAAATGACCAGACAAGTATCTAAAGTGTGCACGAACCACATGTACAAATCAAGCCCGTGATCGCCACACCGCGCAAGCTTCATGGATTAGCGGTCCATGGACAAATAACATAATCCTCACAATGACCGCGTGCCCCGCATCTTACTCCTCGAAAGCATGGCCATGAAACCATCCCATCGACGCATACCCGGACCATCCATCGTGTCAGTATGTCCAAAGGAAATAACAAGATAATACTCAAAGTGGACGCATACTCATGGACCATCCAACGTGTCAGTATGTTCAAGCAATCAATCAGATAGTCGGCCCTCCTGCAGAGTCACCAGAGCACGAAACAAAACACTTGCCCATCAAAGGCTATCACAACAAGCATAGGCAAGTTCAACGTACTTTCATTTTATATCAACAATCCGGGTTTCAACCCCAAAATACTACATACTTTCATTCTTTCAAAAAGACCTCTTTCTACGTAAAAGCCACACGATACTAATACTCGTAGTATTAAAACACGTTTTCTTTTCAAACCAAATTACTTCACTTTCGTAAAAATCTTTACAAGACTTTTAAAATCAAGTACTCTATACTTTTTAAACCAAATGCTTTTCTTGTAAAACAACATCAAGTATACTCTTTAAAACCCAAAAACTTACTCTTTTCAAAACAAGTAACCTATACTTAAATCAAGTTACTTCTCCTTTTTCCGAAATCAAGTCGTTTATAAGTCAAGTCTCTTATCTTTCAAGATCAAGTCTCTTAACTTTCAAAATCAAGTCGTTTATCTTTCAAAATCAAATCTTTCTTTTATCTTCATAAAGTCGTTATAACTAACTTCCCATAAAGCCATTATAATACTTTATGTTTTAAACAAAATTCATTTCACACATGTACGTCTACCGTACTATATAGTTCACAACAATCATGCTCAAGAGTATAGGAAGAATCACATACCTCTTCTGGCAATCCACAAGCCAAGTCAAGTATGCCGCGTAGAAGATCCACCTATAATAACCACAATATATCTATCAATCTCTAGTTCTCTTGTAGCATAATCTAAGCAAACAATTCCTATTCTACGGAAAATTCGCAGACCTCCCCCCCCGCAATCACATAAATAACCTCCCCCTAACAAGGCCTGCTACCAAGCCAACAACTCCAAGGGGATTACACGTCTAACCGGACGTGCACAATTCTGCCTAACAATAATACTACACAAGTCTACTGTAAATACAGTCCAATGTAAATACAGTTCAAACCTTTATAATCATTCTTTCAATATATCTTATACTCAAATCTAAACTACTACAATATGTAATATCCAATTACAATAGGGGGACATAGATCATTACCTCGATAAGCCCAAAAATTATCCAAGATTATAAGTCGATCCTGAGCAACGTTTAGCTCCAAATCCTTACGCTCCAACCCACTCCAAGCGACCCTTAGAAGTTTCTAAACAACTTCTCTAAACACTTCAACCAAGCTATGAAGATTTTTCTAGGGTTTCGTTTTGCGACTATTGGAATAAAGTAGTATTTCCGGGCTCCTAGTATTGAAATAACTTTGGAATACAACTAGGGATACTAGGCTAAGGTATTTGGGATTATACCACAATACTTAGAGTATTTTCTACACAAGTGGGGGGAGGGACGAAAATACAAGCTAAAGGGAGGGAATATTTTGCTTGGAAAAGCTTTAAGTGTGGAATGAATTTAGTCATCAACTAAGGGGGTATTTATAAGAATTCAAGGGTCAAGATTAATGCAAGTGGGTGGTCAAGATAGGGCCATGTGTGTGTGGGTCCCACCACACCACATGGCCAACAAAAAAACAAGACAAGTGGCTTGCCACTTGTAAGGCCATTTCGGCCAAGGGACAAGTGGCTAGACAACGTCCTCCACCCGCCAAGGTGCCACATGGGGGTGACACGTGTCGCCCCCCTACTCGTCCAAAATATTTCGTCTTCCGAAAATATCCAAAATACCGAAAATCTCAAAAACAAAGTGGGCCCCACAAAACCGTAAATTTCTTCCGTGGGTCCCACGTGACCATTTCCGAAAATAAAATCTCATAATTCTAATATAATCCAAGAAGTCCAAATACCAAATCTGGGAATCCAATTCCCACTAACGAACCTTTTTCCTTCACAAAACCCGGAAACTTTTCCGTCGAAAAATCACATCTTTCTTTCTTTCCAAAATTTCTTTCGTATTCTCGTACGTACGTCCTCACATACATACCCTGGAACTACGGGGTATAACAAATTGCATAACGGAAATAAATACAGGAGTTGTAAAAAGCTTTGTACATGTAAGTAAGATAAATGAAAAGGATTGTCAGTTAATTCCACCAGAGACTTTCCATTACCCTGAAAATGAAAGAGAAATAATAGTTACCAGAAGCGTTAATCTGAGGTTTAAGATTCAGGATTTAGAGTATAAAATAAACATAGCAGTCGTAGAATACGATAGCTTTAATGAATTACAATTAGGAAGTGATTTTTTAACCATGATAGATTATAAAATTAATAATAACGGAATAGAAATTAATGACCAAGGTAAAACAAGATTTATTAATAAAATATGAATATCCAAGATAAAGTTGATAAAAAAGAAAGAGAATTAAAAGTAATAAAACGAATATTACTAGAAGAAGTTATTAATTCACAACTTAAGTATCTCGAATATAGTGCTAGAGAAATAGAACTAGAAAATGAGATAAAACAATTAAGAGATTTGGTAAATAATAAACCCAATAAGGAATGGATAAACATATGAGACGGTTGGATAAAAAGGATAAGAAAATAATGGTAAATATTAGTCAAATAAAATACCAAGAAAGTAGCAAAAGCATTAGTACAACTTAAAGACTTTAAATAAAAATGAATAAAAACACCGAATATAGCGTGGTTACATTTCTAAGAAATCATGCGAAAGAAATATTAAAACAAAAAGAGTATAAATATAAACCTATGGAAAAACAGGATCCGAAAGATCCTAAAGAAAACCCAATTAAAAATACAGATAATTTAAAAGAAAGAAACATTTGTGTTAAATTATTAAAACTTGAAAATAAAGAATTGGAAGAAGAAAATAAGAGCTTATTAGCAAAGTATAAAATGTACAAAACCAAGTATAAAGATATGAAACACAAGCTCTACAAGACAAAAGTAATAGTAAAAGAAACCTCAACAAAAAAAGCCTCAACAAACGAAAGATTAAAAGAAAGAAATATTGGTATTAGCCCATTAGAGACCATGCAAGAAATGATCACAAGATTAGAAAAAGAAAACAAAAAAATAAAATTATCTAATGAAGAATGGTTTACAAAATACAGAAAATATAAGACTATGTATAAAAATATGAAACACGAATTAAAACCTAACGCAATATTAAGATAAACAAAGAAGGAATTAAAGTCAGAAATGAGTGAATTTAAAGAGGAATTATGTATTATGGAACAACAAATGACAGGTTTGGAAAGAAAACAAAGAATAAAAAGAATACACAACACTAGTAACGATAATATCAAAAATAGTGATTTAGAAAAGAGCAATAGTACAGATAAAGAAGAAAAAGATGCTGATAAAGAAAATAATAGTCCGGAAGAAATAGAAAAAAATTATTCTGAAATAATATGAGAACACAATCAAAGTTCAGAAGAACTACATAAGACGCAAAAAGTAAAGGCAATAATAGAAAAAAAAGCCTGAAAGTGATATAGAAAACAAGCATAATGAACCTCTTAAAATAGAAATATTAAGACCAACTTTAGAAGTAATAACAAAAGAACCTACCAATTTACCACCACATATACTAGTAGAACACTAAACAAAACCTAGCCAATCTGTAGGATCAATAAGAATAAATATGAATGAATATTTTCTAAATCCCGATAAACAAGAACTAAGCAGAGAAATAAAAGATTGGAAAGGAATGCTAATACCGTTCAACATAATATTAAAAAGAGAATTTCTAAGAGAAAAACGGCTAGTAGCAAGGGAAAACATATTAGCAGAAAGAAAATGTGAAATGATAATGAGTATGAAGAATATAAAATATTGTAACATCAATAATATAGAAGTAACTCAAAAACACAAACAATCAGAACCAACGAAAAATACCTTAAGAGAAAAGATAAGAATCCTAAAATCATGCCTAGCTAAAAGATACAGAAAATATAAGTTGCAAAAAGAAATCAAGGAGGATAATGACCCCCCAGATAAAAGGAAAAAACCTAAATTTGGGAGAAAATACGTAAGGAAAAGAAAGGAGCACAACTAGACTAACAAGCGCCCAAAATTAAAATATTAACCCTATTTCCGAATAAATGAATTTACAGGAAGAAAAAAGAAAGTTAATAGACGAAAGAAATTATTGGATACAATATGAAGAGTATACCCGTCATAAGATTATTACAGTTACTAACAAAACAGGAAGAAAATATTATCATGACAGATACAAAAAGCTTGCAAAAAACCTTAACAAAATAAGACGAAGGTTAGCTGAAATAAATACGCAAGAGTTACAAGAACTAATACAAAGTTCAGGATTAGAAGAAGAAGTCAAAGAATATGAACAAGACAAGGAACTTAACCAAGAGATAAATAGAAGAAATCCATAAGGGGTATGAACCAACATGCTGTATTAGCCAACAAAACTGGAATAAAGAAATGCAGATACAATCACTTCTTATTATTATCTAAAAAATTCCTAACCTATATTGAAAACAGATACCAAGATGTCAGTTAACAGCGACAGCTTCGACGATTATATCAACAATATAATAAGCAAAGTTATCAGCAGCAACCAAGCCATGGAATCCAAGATACAAGAACTGGAAGGAATACTCAAGGAAAATAATAGTCTGATCAGTCAGTTGAAAGAATGCTTCACCGACACAAACATACAAGAACCTGAGAGAATCTCCAAAAAATACCATAGAAACAACAGACTTTCCTACCCTCAACTCAAGACTACTAAAAATGCCATCAACATCCCAAATACCAACATCCCAGATAACATCAATGGCCGAAAGGTTAACATTTTCCCCAGATACCATCACAGCTTATGAAACCATCGCAAAGTACTACACTTATAAATCCAATCCTAACATATTAAGAGCCTCAATATTCAGCAAATACCCAAGGTACCTATGTCTTGAAAAAACCGATCCAAAGGTAGTCCATAAACTTTTTAAGTATGGATTCCTAGATAAAGTCATGACAGATGATACCCTCAGCAGCATATCAGAATTACCAAACAACATAATACAATCCGTCCAATCTATGAGAGACACATTTGGACCAGGAACATACAGAATACAAGTGTTTGATGCTTCATCAGACTTAATAGGAAAACCCATTATATTGTGTCAACTTTTTAAATCAGGCAGGAATAGTACCATTACAGGAGAAAACACAGATTCAAAAAAGGAAATGCCAAGCAAAATAAACCAGTTTCAAGAATGGCTAAGCAACAAAAGAGCCATTGGACTAACAACCCTAGCAGGAAGATTAGAAGATATGATCAGGATGGGAAAGGCAAACATTATTGGAAACACTAGAGGAGGAGAAGTAGAAGAACTAGTCACCATATACTACAACCATGAAATAATAGTCCAAGATACAGTCGAACTTACTAACATGATGAACAGGATAATAAATTTGAAATACAAACATGCCAAGGAGACGATAGAGCAATATCAGGCTATAACAAAACAAAGAAGAAAGCCAATGACTTTCAGAGATAGCATCGGAGGCAGCAAAAAAGTTATGAGCATAAAAGACGAAGGATCTTCTGATCCATGGGGATAATGTAATTTTATTACATGAAACCCAAAAATGGAATAATAGCCCGTGGGGATAATGTAATTTTATTACATGACACCCATCATATGAGATATCAGCAGGCCCAATATGATTTATCATATAAGCCGAAAACTATAAGATACAAGATAACAGCAGGCCCAATGTGATTTATCACAAAAAAGCCCAAAAAATATGAGATAACAGACTAGCCCAGAGCGATTTATCGCAAAGAAAGAAATATGAAAAAAGAAAAAGATATGAAAAAAAAAGCAAAAGAAAAAAAAGAAAAAGATATGAAAACATCAGCGGTAGAAAAATGCCATCAAAGAAAAGAAAAGAAAAAGCAGCAAAGGCAAAGACAACAGCAAGACCAGGACAGCAGCGAAAAAGTGAAGAAATCAACAAAACAGATACCAAACATATCAGCTTTGTGGAAAAAGACAACGCGGAAGAAGCCAAAAAGAAAAGCAGCAAAGGTCAAAGGAAGGCAAGAATATCAGCAGAAAAGAAGAAAATATCAGCCAAGACATCAACAAAACATCCAGAAAAGCAACACCAAGCATAATATCAACAAAAATCAAGGAAAATCCCAATAAAAGAACAAAGAAACAAATGAGGCACGAGTACCAGCAAAGATCAAGGAAAATACTGACAAAGCAAGAAAATATCAGCAAAAATATCCAAGCAAACAAAGACACAGATAAAATATCAGCAACTTCGACGAATGAAATGTAATTTACTAGCTTTACTGTAGCATGAATAGTAATTTTCACTGTAGCAGGAATAGTAAAGCCGCCGAAAACTGTAGCAATACAGTAAAGGTCGCACAGTAAGAGACAAGTCACTGTAGCAGGAATAGTAAAGCCGCCAGATACTGTAGCAAATAGTAAAGGTCGCACAGTAAGAGCCGCACAGTAAGAGTCAAGTACTGTAGCACCCCGAGGTTATCTAGATAAAGAGCCTCATTGTATCAGAAGAAGAGAACAATTTTTGGAATACAACTTCAATCTTCAAGATAATCTCTCTCTATAATATCTCTTCCGAAACTCTTTCTTTCAAGAAAAGAAATATTAGTCTTCTATTAGCATAACAATCTTCTATTAGCATAACAATCATGTTTAGCTAAAACCCTTCTATCAGTCTATAATCTTAAGCGAGTAATATCGTAGAATAAGAAGATCTACTAAAAGAAACCATAAGAACAAGGAATCAACGTATCGTAATCCAAAAGAAGATCTACTAAAAAGAATCATAAGAACTAGGAATTAACTTTGAAGGATATATAGTTAAACGCATGTTAAGTCTAGGAACCTTGACTCTTGTTGGAATGCTCGGAAAGAACTGTTGAGACTGTCCCAAGCACTAGGCAAATTAGTACCCGCACAGCGAGGAAGCGACGAAGGGGAAGCAGCCAGGTGAGGATATTTCCGGTGATCTGAGATTTACGACAAGAGGTACGACTCCTGTACTTATATGTTTTAATTATATTTCAGATAAGTTATTTTCTGTACTTATGCTTCTGATAAAGTAGAAATTCTTAGGTTATGATATTATTGATTTTTATGCTTATGTTTCTTAAAGTAGAAAATCTGAAGCTATGATATTAGCAAATCTGAAAAAAGATTATAGACTGATTTAAATGAAAAAATGGACATAAAACCCCATATAAGTTTGTTAGTACTACTTGCTAGTATACTACTGATAAGTTATTACTTAAAATTCCGCAATAATAATAGTAAAACCAGAAATATCAGCCAAATTACCACCAACGTTCTCCCCTCTTTAGGGTTGTTAGGTGATGAAAAGATCCACCCAGAAATTGGTATCAGCCTTCGAAAAATTATAATATTTTGGACCAATCGGAGGGCGACACGTGACACCCCTCCACTTGTCTTGCTAAGATGACAACAAATTAGATATTTTGAGAGGGGACAAGTAGACATGGGTCCCACTCCACTTGGCTATACATATCCAAGTCTTGCAAGACTTGGATCACTTTACACCTAGACAAAAAAATAAGCTCTCATCTTCTCCCATTTAGCTCCATAATTTCGAGAGCCCCTTGGCTAAGAACAACCATTGTTGATCAATTTATTTATCCAAGATTAAGCCCTTAAACCAAGTGCTAATCCTAGATTAAAATTCTACATATTTTTACTTGTCTTGGCCGAAAGTTGATGCCAAAACCCTAGGGGTTCCGTAGACTTTTTGGAAGTGAGATTCAAAGAGAAATTGCTCCTAAGGTTGTAGGGGGTACATATATGTGATTGGAACTTGAAGAAGTGGAGCGAAACGAAAACTGCGCACCAATAAAGACCGGACTGTTTTGGGGCGATTTTGGGCAAAAGATGAGGTAAAAGTCCTTCTTATTTTAAAGTAATTGGATATTACTTATTGTTATTATGTATGGATGAATTTTTGTTAGAAAAGAATGAAGAATAAAAAACGTTTGAGCCATTTTTGGGGCTAAAACCGATTTGGGACAGATTTGGTGCAAATGGAATTCGTTGGTTATTGTCGTTGTTATATTCACCTATTGCATGTTATAATGCATTAATATTGTTGTTAATAAGTTGTTATAACTTATGTAAAAGTTTTAGAACTCGAATTGGAATAAAATGGATTAAGGAAGGAGTTATCGGATTGTAGTTGTTGTGGCCGAGAAACTGCCCAAAATTGTTAGACGTTGTTGTGTCGTTTATGTTATACCCCGTATTTCCAGAGTATATACGTGAGGACGTACATAGAGAATTTAAGCCTTAAGGATTGACAAGAATCGAAATTTGTACACAAGTGCCGAAAAGAATCGTTTTTCGACGAAACGTTTTACTAAACTCGCGAGGGGAAAAATACGGCTATGTCATTTATAATTTTTGCGGATTTTTCCGAGAGACGAAATATTTTGGACCAACGGGAGGGTGACACTTGTCACCCTCATTGGACGGCAAAGAGGGCTTCCCTTTGGCACGTTTTTTGTGTTTTTTTTGGTCAAGGGTTAGGTAGGATATTTTGTGTAGTAGATGGATAAGGACACATGGGTAAATCCTAGCCCTACACTTGCACCACACTTGTCTTCATCTTGGCCATTGGTTGGCCTTTGCTTGACCTATAAATACCCCTCTAAGTTGATGAACTTCTTCATCCTAAATTCATTTTCCAAGTCTAAAAATCCCTCCCCCTTTGAGAAGTTGTGTTCGTCCAAAGCCCCTCCCCCCCTTGTGAAGCTTTGGCCGAGAGGGTCCCCCCCCTTTGTAGTGTGCTAGCCGAGGGGTACCCCCCCTAGCCTAGTTGTTTTCGTATAATACCCCCCTTTGTGGTATAGAAATACTCTCCAAGTATTGTTATTATGCCCAAATACCTTAGCCCATATACCTTGTAGTACTTTCCAAAGTTACCTCTATACGTAGAGCCCGGAAATACTATTATACTTTCCTTTAGCCACTAAACGACACCCTAAGGAAAACCTTCATAGTCGGTTGAAGTGTTAAGTCGAAGTTGCGTAGAACTTCTAAGGGTTGTTTGGAGCGGATTGGAGCACTCGGAGTAGGAGCTAAACATTGCTCAGGATCGACTTTAAACTTGGATAATTTTGGGCTTACCGAGCATATACTACTTGGAAGGTGGACGAGGCTAGCCGGGTTATAGCCGTGGAGCGTTTTGCTTATAGTCGATAATAGTCACGAGGTATGTGATTCTTCCTATACTCTTGAGCATGAAGTATTTTTAAAAGAATATATATACAGTACGGTAGACGTACGTGTGGCAATGTCTTTTGACTTAAGCCTGAATAATATATATATATAGTACGGTAGACGTACGTGTGTTAACTGAATGTAGTGTTACGACAATGTCTTTTGACTTAAGCCTGAATAATAAGGACCTTGAAATATTTTAAAAAGGATATATATATAGTACGGTAGACGTACGTGTGTTAACTGAATGTAGTGTTACGGCAATGTCTTTTGACTTAAGCCTGAATAATAAAGAATCTTGAAGTATTTCAAAAGATTAATAAACCGTTTTGAAAGAAGAGTAATACTTGGTTTTTAAAAGGGAATAATGTTTTACTGATTTCGGAAATCAGAATGAGTACCAACAAACCACTGCAACGTTAATAAAAGAAAATGTAATGAATAATGAAGTATTATTAAAACCAGTAGAAACCTCCATCTGCATAGAAGCTAAGATGAGACAAAATGATATTACATTCCCTAGATCATGGCTGCTTAATAAGATTGATTATGAACAAGAATAACCTACACTCATAAGGCATATGTTTCTCAGATTGTTTAAAAGGGAATTATATTCTTAAAGGATTAAGACTATGAACTATGGAACTTTTCTAAAATAAAGAGACCTGAGTAATTGAAATTAGGCAAACTGGAACTTTAGGGGAAAGAATGTTGTTGAAAAAGGAAAGTGTTTTGGTTTACCTAAAAATGTGAGTCACTCTATTTTTATACTACGGGTATCGGGTGACCTTTATAAAAGGAATGGATCTCTTTAAAAGGAATTTAACGTACGTAGTACTTTAGGGTTAAAACCCGGACTTGATATAAAATGGAAGTACCTTAAGTTGTGTATAACTTGCCTATGCTTGTTGTTGTATAACTTGCATATGCTTGTTGTTGTGTAACTCGCCTATGCTTGTTGTGATAGCCTTTGTTGTGCAAGAATTGTGTTTCTATACTACCGCGTCTCTCGATGGAGGGTCGGTTGACTTGTGGAGAGCTTACTTGACGCGTCGGCGATGACGGAAGATTCCACGTATGCTTCCATTATTATTGTTACATGGGCATGTCTACACCGATGCAGACTCGGCATGTGGCTACGCAGGGTTGATTACCCGATATATGGTTATTATTGTTACATGGGCATGTCTGCACCGATGCAGAATTCCGGCATGCGTACGCGCAGGTTGATTACCCGATATATGGTTATTATTGTTACATGGACGGTTCGCACCGATGTAGAATTCGGGCATGTAGTTACGCGTGGTTGACCACCCCGTATATTGTTGTTGATGTTACATGGACATGTCGCACCGGCAGAATTCGGGCATGTGGCCACGCGGCATTGTTATTATTGTTGCATCATGGACATGCTCGCACCGGCGCACTCCGGCATGCGCCATGATGCGAACATGATTGATGTTGTGGCGTGAGACCCATAGTTATATATTGAGTGATGACTTTGAGGCGTGAGTCCGGACTTGATCGCTTATGTATGTGCATCGTATTTTGGTTATCATACATATCTCCCGCTTTATATAGATCGTTATGATTTAACCGCAGATATCGCCACATACTTGGTACCGTTGCCATCGACTCTTCGGGCTGCGTTCATGCCGCAGGTAGGAGTACACCGGTAGTTGATCCTCGCTCATAGGATCACAGTTCAGCGTATTGGGAAGCTCCGTTTCTCCGGAGGCTTATTATTTCGGTATGTGTTCCCTGAGTTGTAGGTTCTTGTACATTCAGGGGTATGGCGGGGCCCTGTCCCGTCATGGTTGTTGTAAATCTTAGAGGTCTGTAGTACTATTGTGGGCAGGTTTGTAAAAAGGATTAAACTGTTCGGGTTTTTATGTATTTATATACAGAAGGCAACTGTTTTGGTTGACCTGTTTATATATAATATCTCTTTCTTCATGTCGTGTTTTTATGTTCCGCTGATTTTCTCTGATGTATGACTACTTGGGTGCCCGGGTAAGACACCAGTCACGGGCCCCGGAACGGGTCGTGACAAAAGTGGTATCAGAGCAGTTAATCCTCGGAAAGTGTCTACGCATCGTGTCAGTAGAGTCTTGATTATCGGTGTGTTGTGCACCACATCTATAATCAGGAGGCTGCAAGACATTTAGGATTGGTTTCCATTCTTCTCATTCTGAGATCGTGCCTTAGAGCTGTGTTGTAAGTTAGACCCCTCTGACATATTTCGTTTTCACCAGTTATGCCTCCGCGCAAGGCAACCCGGGCCAGGTGGGCAAGGCAGCCGAGGGAGCTGCTAGTGAGATACATAGGAGTACGAGGGCACAGGCCCGGTCATTACCTGAGACAGTGCTTCAGACGATGAGTTTTGCGACGCCGCCACTTCAAAGCAGAAGCTAGAGTCAGCGGTGGGTCGATGAGACCACGCACCGTGACCTTCACCCCACACCGGGCAGGAGTTGGGGTACAAATAGATGGCCCAGTTACTGGCCAGGATCGTGGCCAGACATGAGGATAGGCTGGACGCAGCAGTTCCGGTAGCACCCGTGGTTCACCCAAGATCGGATAGTTTGAGGCTACGGGACTTTCTGAGATGTAGCCCGCCAGAGTTCTACGGGTCGAGGCCTGAGGATGATCCGCAGAAGTTCATCCGACGATACACGGATCATAGAGTGATCAAGGCTTCGAGACCGAGTCGGTGGTCCTAGGTTCGCATCGGCCGCGCGTGATACCGCAATGATCGGTTTGATTCGTGGATCCGTCCCGGAGAGAATGCACTTCCACCGCTTGGGGACGAAGTTTTGGGAATTTCTTGCACTTCTTGCCTCCACGATGAGGAGGGCTCGCCGGCGCATTTTTGATGTTGAGGCGTAATCCGCGCACTGCTCGAGTACAATGTGGAGTTCGACTCATTGGCTCGGTATGCCCCGTAGTAGCCGATATGGAGGATGAGTACACCGCCACGCACGTTAGATCACTATTTGGCGAGGCTTGTTCGGGTAGCTCTTCACCGGGCATGGACATTGCCCGCATGCGCACTTTTGCACTGGGTGTGAGGCACGGAGAGGTCGACGGAATGACCAAGATCGCCAGAAGAGGCCGAACAACAGGTCCTTTGGTGACTTTCGAGGCGACCGCCAAGAAGATACTAGTTTTGTACCTCCGCCCGCAGAGTGGTCCTCCACAACCTTCGTGGCATCCGGAGATTCAGAGCAGTCGAGCTCGTGGGTTCAGATTTCGGGAGAGTAGGGTGTGGCTGGGATGCACCACCCCTACCTCGGTGGTCGATGTGGTAGACCGCATTTCGGGAGTGTCGTGGTACCAAGGAGCTTGTTATTTTTGCGCCAACAGGCCATCTAGCGAGAGATCGTCCGACTGTGGGTAGCGCTGGTAGGATAGCACAGACTACGGATCGGGCCATGGTTCTTCACCTTCCATAGCTAGGCAGATGTTCATACACCGGCAGCCATGGCAGAGGTCGCGCGAAGTCCCCAGTTTTAGCGGTCCTTTGAACCGCCTACTTTCAGGTATATCCTTAACCCTCTAGAGACTTGTATGTATTGATGTGATGATGATGTGTTTAGTGTTATGTTCGGATAGCTTTGTGCTAAAGTGTGATTTAGAAACCTGGTTAGTGTAAAAGGGTAAGCTCAAAGTGAGAAAATGATGAACCTTAGAATATTACAATTGAGACCTTAAATGTAAGGCCGTCTTGAGTACAAGATTTTGCGGGTGATCTTTGTCAGAATGTATAAGTATACGTGGAGTAATTGTAGGCAAATTCCTTGGGTGGTGTAAAATGGAAGTGGTAGCTTTCATGACCGGTATAGGTAAGATTGTTCCGGATCGGGAGACAAGAACTTGATGAGTTAAGTGGGTCGGGTTGGGGCCATGTTGCGGGCCAACCCGCGGCCTGTTTCAATGTGGGGTCAGCTCTGGGTGGTCCCGCCAGGTGGTAGGGTCACGATGGTGCTGGGCCCAAGTTTAGTTGACCATCGTATGAGTTCGTGGGTGTGTTCGACCAGAAGCGGATCGTGAAGGCCGGGAATGGCCTTAAGGAAGATTGAGGCTAGTAAGATGACCAAGTTTGGAGGTGGTGACTCCAAAGTTTTGGGAACGGAAGCGATGACTGAAGTGTGGTACGTATACTAGAAGAGTTCAAATATTCGAGAAGGGCACAACGAGTAAGGAAGGAAGAGGACGTGTGTTATTACATGGCCATATGTGGCATTGACAACTTGTTTAAGTTAAGAAGAACTTTATCGTTATCCGTCTTGAGAAGGAACATTCGGGACGAATGTTTCTAAGGAGGGGAGAATGTTATACCCCGTATTTCCAGAGTATGTACGTGAGGACGTACATAGAGAATTTAAGCCTTAAGGATTGACAAGAATCGAAATTTGTACACAAGTGCCGAAAAGAATCGTTTTTCGACGAAACGTTTTACTAAACTCGCAAGGGGAAAAATACGGCTATGTCATTTATAATTTTTGCGGATTTTTCTGAGAGACGAAATATTTTGGACCAACGGGAGGGTGACACTTGTCACCCTCATTGGACGGCAAAGAGGGCTTCCCTTTGGCACGTTTTTTGTGTTTTTTTTGGTCAAGGGTTAGGCAGGATATTTTGTGTAGTAGATGGATAAGGACACATGGGTAAATCCTAGCCCTACACTTGCACCACACTTGTCTTCATCTTGGCCATTGGTTGGCCTTTGCTTGACCTATAAATACCCCTCTAAGTTGATGAACTTCTTCATCCTAAATTCATTTTCCAAGTCTAAAAATCCCTCCCCCTTTGAGAAGTTGTGTTCGTCCAAAGCCCCTCCCACCCCTTGTGAAGCTTTGGCCAGAGGTCCCCTTTGTAGTGTTCTAGCCCAGGGTACCCCTAGCCTAGTTGTTTTCGTATAATACCCCCCTTTGTGGTATAGAAATACTCTCCAAGTATTGTTATTATGCCCAAATACCTTAGCCCATATACCTTGTAGTACTTTCCAAAGTTACCTCTATACGTAGAGCCCGAAAATACTATTATACTTTCCTTTAGCCACTAAACGAAACCATAAGGAAAACCTTCATAGTCGGTTGAAGTGTTAAGTAGAAGTTGCGTAGAACTTCTAAGGGTTGTTTGGAGCGGATTGGAGCACTCGGAGTAGGAGCTAAACATTGCTCAGGATCGACTTTAAACTTGGATAATTTTGGGCTTACCGAGCATATACTACTTGGAAGGTGGACGAGGCTAGCCGGGTTATAGCCGTGGAGCGTTTTGCTTATAGTCGATAATCGTCGCGAGGTATGTGATTCTTCCTATACTCTTGAGCATGAAGTATTTTTAAAAGAATATATATACAGTACGGTAGACGTACGTGTGGCAATGTCTTTTGACTTAAGCCTGAATAATATATATATATAGTACGGTAGACGTACGTGTGTTAACTGAATGTAGTGTTACGGCAATGTATGTTATACCCCGTATTCTCAGGGTATGTATGCGAGGACGTACGTACGAGAGCACGACAGAAAAATTGGAAAGGAAGAAAGAGGTGATTCTTCCACGGAAAAAGTTTCCGGTTTTTGTAAGGAAAAATGTTCGTTGAAGGGAATTGGGTTCCCAGATTTGGAATTTGGGCTTCTTAGATTATATTAGAATTTTGAGATTTTATTTTCTGAATGGTCACGCTGGGCCCACGGAGAAATTTACTGCTGGGCCCACTTTGTTTTCGAGATTTTGGCCATTGTGGATATTTTTTCTGAAGACGCTTTATGAGGGCCAATAGGAGGGTGACACGTGTCACCCCGCCAGTGGCTCGCCGAATGACATTTGTGCACAACACCCTGCTAGAGTCGTTTTCGACTAAACGCTTTACATAACTTGCAGGGAAAATTCCGCTAAGTCGTTTTGTATTTTTGCGGATTTTTCCGGCGACGGAACATTTTGGGCCAACGAGAGGTGACACTTGTCACCCTCAAGTGACGATTTAGGTAAGCGTGGGACGCCTTTCCTCCCTTATTTCAGGCCTAGTTTTGGCCTTGTTTGGTGCATTGTTTTGTGGCATGTTTTGTGGAGTAGGGTTAGGGTGCACTTGGCTTGATCTTGGCCCTACACTTGCCTTGCACTTGGCATGATCTTGGCCATTGATGGCCTTGGCTCAGGCTATAAATACCCCCTTAGTGATGAACTTATTCATCCACTCTCACTTTGTCTTAGCCTTGAAAACTCTCCCTCCCCTCTTGAGTGTTCTCGCCCTAAGCCTTCCCTCCCCTTGAGTGACCTTGTGGCCGAGAGCCTCCCTCCCCTTTGTGGAGCTTTGGCCGAGAGGCCACCCCTCCCCTCAGTGCTCTCGTCGTGGGTACCCCTCCTAGCCTAGTTGTTTTCAGATATACCCTTTGTCATGGTATAGAAATACTCTCCTAGTATTGTTATTATGTCCAAATACCTCGCCCAAATACCTTGTAGTATTCCCAAGGTTACACTTATACAAAAGCCCGTAAAATACGATTATACTTCCTTTAGCCACAAAAACGAAACCCTAAGGAAATCTTCACCCGTTGTTGAAGTTGTAAGTAAGTTGGTTAGAACTTCTGGGTTGTTTGGAGCGCCGAGTAGAGCTAAGCGTTGCTCGGGATCGACTTTATACTTGGATAATTTTGGGCTTATCGAGGTAAACACTATCGTTCTTCTATTGTAATTGGAAATTACATGTTAGAATATATAGTCAAGTATACTATATAGAATCAACGTAGTATTGTGGCAATGTCTTTTGACTTAAGCCCAAGAATAAAGAATCGAATCGAATCAGAATTACATAGATCAGATTGCAAGAGACTTGTGTATTATTCGAGTAGAATTGTACACGCCCAAGTTAACGTATAACCTCGTCGCTTGGTAGCCGCTCGATAGAGAGGAGATTTACGCTGTGGGCGGGAGGTGCGCCAATTTTCTCAGAGGAAGATAGAAACTTGTGTTTTGGGGTTAATAGACGTTTGTGACCTTTATAGGTGAAAGTACTAAGAGTAGCGTATTCTACTCGAGGAGTGGAAAGGGCTAGCAAGGTTGTAGTACTTGGAGCATTTTGCTTATTGTCGATAAATCGTCGCGAGGTATGTGAACCTCTCCCTATCTCTTCTAGCATGATATGTGTGAACTATGTAGTACGGTAGACGTACATGTGTTAACTGATGTGAATTATAACTGGCTAGTTATAATAAAGAACTTGATGTATTTCGAAAGATTTATAAATCGTTTTGAAGGGAGAGTAACACTTGGTTTTAAAGGTTTTAAAAAGAGTTATACTAGCTTTATGGGGAGTTAGGTATAATGTCTTAAGAGAGGTAAAGAAAATGGTACTGATGTTAGAAGTTAAGAGACTTGATCTTATAAGATAAGAGACTTAACTTATTTGTTTTAAAGTGAATGTTTGTGTGAAACCTCATTCGTGAGTAATGAGTACTTGGTTTTATTTAAAGGGATAATGTTTTACTGATTTCGGAAATCAGAATGTGTATCGGCTGCACCATCGCAGCGTTAATAAAGGAAAATGTATTGAATAATGATGTATCGTATTAAAACCAAAGAGAAACCTCCATCCGCATAGAAACTAAGACGACAAAATGATATTACATTTTCTAGATCATGGTCATTGTAATAAGAATGTTGTAAACAAGAATAACCTACTCTCACGTGAGACATATATTACTCAATTGTTCTAAAAGAAATCAAGTGATTAAGTTTGGGAACTATGAAACCATTTGAAAATGAGAAGCTTGAGTAATCAAACTAGGCAAACCGAACTTAGGAAAAGAATGTCATACTTGATTTTGAAAAGGAATGTGGGTTGGTCATTCTAATACTACTGTATCGGGTGACTTTTATAAAAGTAATGGATCTCTTTAAAGGAACTTAACGATGTAGTACTGGGGTTAAAAACCCGACTTTGGCATAAAATGAAAGTACTTTGAGTTGTGTGAAACTTGCCTACGCTTGTTGTGAAACTTGCCTATGCTTGTTGTTGTGAAACTTGCCTATGCTTGTTGTTGTGAAACTTGCCTATGCTTGTGATGATAGCCTTTGTTGTGCAAGTGTGGTATTTCGTGTTACCGCTCTCGATAGAGGTCGGTTGACTTGTCGAGAACTTACTTGGACGTCTTTGGCGGTGATGGAGAATTCCACGTATGTTTCCATTTTGATTACCGTCTTGTTGTTGATGTCACATGGACATGTCTACACCGACGCAGATTCCGGCACGCGCCACGCGGGTTGATTACCCGATATATGGTTATTATCGCAACATGGACGTGTCTACACCGACGCAAGATTCGGGGCACGTACGCGCAGGTTGACCACCCAAAGATATTGTTATTGAGGTTACATGGGCATGTCTACACCGGCGCAGATTCCGGTACGTGGGCCACGCGCCTTGTTATTATTGTTGCATCATGGACATGTCTACACCGATGCAAGATTCCGGGCATGTGGCCATGATGCGAACATGATGGATGTGGTGGGCGTGAGACCCATAGTTAGATTTGAGTGGTGACTTTGGCGTGAGTCCTCGACGGACCGCTTATGTTGCATCAGATTTTGGTTATCATACATGTCTCTCGCTTTATATAGATCGTTATGATTTAACCGCAGATTTACGCCACATACTTGGTACCAGATCGACCTCCTCGGCCGCGCTCATGCCGCAGGTAGAGGTACATCGGCCGTGGATCTCGCCATAGGATCACGCCAACAGATTGGGAAGCTCCGCTTTCTCCGAGGCTTATCTTTTGTATGTGTTTCCGAGTTGTAGGTTCTTGTACATCTGTGGTATGGCGGGCCCCGCCCGCCATAGTCGTTGTAAATCTTAGAGGTCTGTAGTATCATGTGGCGGTGGTTGTAAAAGGATTAAACTGTTCAGGTTTTATGTATATACTGAAGGCAACTGTTTTGGTTGGCCTGTTTTATGTTCATATATCTTGTTTCTTGTTTAAAGTTTTATTTTCCGCTGGTTTTCTCTGATGATTGTATCACTAGGGTGCCCGGGATAAGGCACCAGTAACGGGCCCCGGAACGGTTCGTTACAATGTATTTTGACTTAAGCATGAATAATAAGGACCTTGAAATATTTTAAAAGGGATATATATATAGTACGGTAGACGTACGTGTGTTAACTGAATGTAGTGTTACGGCAATGTCTTTTGACTTAAGCCTGAATAATAAAGAATCTTGAAGTATTTCAAAAGATTAATAAACCGTTTTGAAAGAAGAGTAATACTTGGTTTTTAAAAGGGAATAATGTTTTACTGATTTCGGAAATCAGAATGAAAATTTACAAACCATCGCAGTTAATAAAGGAAAATATAATGAATAATGAAGTATTATTAAAACCAAGAGAAACCTCCATCCGCATGTAAGCTAAGATGAGACAAAATGATATTACATTCCCTAGATCATGGCTGCTTAATAAGATTGATTATGAACAAGAATAACCTACACTCATAAGGCATATGTTTCTCAGATTGTTTAAAAGGGAATTATATTCTTAAAGGATTAAGACTATGAACTATGGAACTTTTCTAAAATAAAGAGACCTGAGTAATTGAAATTAGGCAAACTGGAACTTTAGGGGAAAGAATGTTGTTGAAAAAGGAAAGTGTTTTGGTTTACCTAAAAATGTGAGTCACTCTATTTTTATACTACGGGTATCGGGTGACCTTTATAAAAGGAATGGATCTCTTTAAAAGGAATTTAACGTACGTAGTACTTTAGGGTTAAAACCCGGACTTGATATAAAATGGAAGTACCTTAAGTTGTGTATAACTTGCCTATGCTTGTTGTTGTATAACTTGCCTATGCTTGTTGTTGTGTAACTCGCCTATGCTTGTTGTGATAGCCTTTATTGTGCAAGAATTGTGTTTCTATACTACCGCGTCTCTCGATGGAGGGCCGGTTGACTTGTGGAGAGCTTACTTGGACGTACCGGCAGTGACGGAAGATTCCACGGGTATGCTTCCATTATTATTGTTACATGGGCATGTCTACACCGATGCAGAATTCCGGGGGCATGTGGCTACGCGCAGGTTGATTACCCGATATATGGTTATTATTGTTACATGGGCATGCCCGCACGATCACTCGGGGCATGTGGGCTACGCGGCAGGTTGATTACCCGATATATGGTTATTATTGTTACATGGACGGTTCGCACCGATGTAGAATTCTGGGGCATGTAGCTACGCGCGGTGGTTGACCACCAAGATATTGTTGTTGATGTTACATGGACATGTCCGCACCGATGCGCACTCGGGCATGTGGCCATGCGGCATTGTTATTATTGTTGCATCATGGACATGCTCGCACCGGCGCATTCCGGCATGCGCCATGATGCGAACATGATTGATGTTGTGGCGTGAGACCCATAGTTATATATCGAGTGATGACTTTGAGGCGCGAGTCCCGACTTGATCGCTTTATGTCACAGCATCGTATTTTGGTTATCATACATGCTCTCGCTTTATATAGATCGTTATGATTTAATCGCAGATATCGCCACATACTTGGTACTTGCCAGATCGACTCTTCGGGGCCGCGCTCATGCCGCAGTAGGAGTACACCGTAGTTGATCCTCGCCATGGATCACGTCAGCCTTGGGAAGCTCCGTTTCTCCGGAGGCTTATTATTTCGGTATGTGTTCCCTGAGTTGTAGGTTCTTGTACATTCAGGGGTATGGCGGTGTTATACCCCGTATTTCCATAGTATGTACGTAGGGACGTACGTAGAAAAGTTGAAGCTTAAAGTATGTAAGGGCCGAATTTCACTTTGTGCACAACACCCGATTAAAGTCGTTTTTCGACGAAACATTCTACTAAACTCGCGTAGGGTAAATTCCGGCTATGTCATTTATTATTTTTGCGGATTTTTCCGAGAGACGAAACATTTTGGCCCAACGGGAGGGTGACACTTGTCACCCTCATTGGACGGCAAATTGGCATTGTTTGGCACGTTTTTTGTGCCTTGCACAAAGTCAAGGAGTTGGTAGGATATTTTTGTGTAGTAGATAGAATGGACACTTGCCTAAATCCTCACCCCACACTTGCCTTGCACTTGGCATCATCTTGGCCATTGGTTGGTCAATGCTTGACCTATAAATACCCCTCTATGTTGATGAACTTCTTCATCCAAATATTTTCTAAGTGTTAAAAATCCCTCCCCTCTCTTGATATGTTTTCGTCCAACACCCCCCTCCCCCTCTAGCCTTAGTGGCTTGGCCGAGAGCCCCCCCCCCCTCTAAAGCAAGCCCTAGCCGAAACACCACCCCCCCTCCCTTGGTAAGAATGTTGTCTTCCAAGTATTGTTATAATGCCCAAAATACCCTAGCCCAAATCCCTTATAGTATTTAAGTAGAAGTGGTGGAGAACTTCTAATGATTCTGGGGCTATCTGAGTGTGCACTTAGGAGCTAAGCCTTGCTCCGATCGACTTATATCTAGGATATTATTGGGCTTACCGAGGTAAATAATCCTAACTCTCTTTTGTATTAGAGAATACATACTGTAGAAGTATAAGAATAAGTATTTATACTTAGAAGGATATTAAAGAATAGAATTGAACTGTTATCACAGTAGAAGGGTTTAAAAGAAGAATAATCAAATCAGATTTACATGTGACTGCTTTCACAATGAGACTTGAGTAGCTCACCGGTAGGGAAGTGCTGCCCAACTTTCCGTAGATATAGAACCCTCTCGCTAGAGCTTTGTACAAGCATGCCTAGACGTTGATAGACGATTTGATCGTTATAGGTCGATTCTCTCGCGCCATATTCAACTCGGGTGGATTTCGCGAGAAGGTATGTGATTCTTCCTATCCTCGAGCATGATATTTTAAAGAATATGTATATAGTACGGTGACGACGTGTTAATCGATTAATAATTACGGCAATGTCTTCGACTTACGCTGAATAATAATTACGGCAATGTCTTCTGACTTAAGCTCGAATAATAATTACTGCAATGTCTTCAACTTAAGCCCGAATAATAATTACGGCAATGTCTTTTGACTTAAGCCCAATAAAAAGAATCAAATAGTTCAAAAGAATTAAGAAACCTTTTGAAAGAAGAGTAACACTTGGTTTTTAAAAGCTTAAGAGTTATACTAGCTTTATGGGAAGTTAGGTATAACGGCTTAAGAGTGATAAAAGAATGATTTATTGATTTAAGAAAATAAGAGACTTGACTTAATTATACTAATGTGAATTTTGTTAAAAGTGTGAAACCTCATTCGTGAGTAATGAGTATTTTTGTTTTCAAAAGGAATGATGTTTTACCGATCGTAATAAATGTCGAACAAACCACAAAGCTTAATAAAGGGAAATGTTTTGACTAATAAAGTATTATTAAAACCAAGAGAAACTTCCATCCGTGATAGGAGCTAAGATGAGACAAAATGATATTACATTTCCTAGATCATGGTCATGTAATAAGATTGTTATGAACAATAACAACCTACTCACACATAAGGTATATGTTTCTCAAAATTGTTTTAAAGGATTAAAACTATGAACTACTTAAACCTTTCAAAATGAGAAACTTGAGTAATTGAAATTAGGCAAACTTGAACGTTGGGAAAAGAATGTTGTTACTTGATTTTACAAAGAGAAGTGTTTTGATTTACTTCAAGATAATCACTCTATTTTTATACTACGGGTATTGTGTGACCTTTGTGAAAGAAACGGATCCTTTAAAAGAGTAATACATGAAGTACTTTGGAGCTAAAAACCCGAACTTGTTAACATAATGTAGAAAGTACCTTGTGTGAATAACTTAATTGTATTGATTTGTGATAGTCTTGTAATACTTTCTTGTTGACTTGATAAGTAAACATGTTAGGATGCTACGTGAGTTAGTATCTTGTGATGTTTTTGTAAAGGGGTTTTCCTTGTCAGGCTTAGGTTGTTTAACGATAAGTCGTTATGTTAGTATTATATCACCATGATTCCGGTTAAGTCGCCTCCGACGCGGTAGACTCAGCGGTCTGTGTGACCTATGATTCGAGAATACCTTATGCGGTCTCAGATGGCCTATGCGGAATCGCGAGTTCCGTGTTAGTATGCGCCTCGCGTGGTCATGCGGTCTTTGTGGCTACGCGGACGGCGAGTCCAGACGCCGCCGGGAGTAGCTACCCTCGACGCGGAATACTCATGCGGTGTCACGACCGAACCCGCCCGTGGATCGTGCCTTACCCCGCACCCTAGTGACACAACATCGAGTAATCACGGAACATAAAACCACAACATGAGATAACGAAATATATAAAACAATAATCAGGAAAACTTGCCTTTCGCATATATATAACCATCAACTCTTTTACAAATGAACAAATTAATCTTTTACCAACCCCGCCCACAACAAGATTACTGCACTTCTAAGAATGATACGACCACAATGGCGGACAGTGGCCCGCCAAACCCCCGAATGTAAACACTTACTACGCAGGACTATACCATCGATAAGCCTCCGAGAAACGGAGCTTCCCAAACGCTGAATCGGACTCGAGAGCTAGGATCAACGATCGATGTACTCAACTCGCGCAGATGAACGCACTTCGGCGAGGTCGCATAACAGTACCGAGTATGTGAAACTAAAGATAAATCAGAAATGAAATCATAGTAGTCTATACAAAGCAGAGACATGTATGATAACCAAACTACGCTTCACCATAAATAAGCCATGTCAAGTCGTGACTCACACCTCAAGTCATCACTCAATTTAACAACGGGTCTCACGCCCACAACATCAATCGTGCCTGGAATACCTTCCTCACCGCCAGCTTTATGATATACAAGCACCAAGGAATACATATGAACACCGTGTCCCACCGTGTCCTAATAAAACTGCATGCAGGTAAGTACGGGCGCCTAGCCGACTACTAACACCTACAGCATCAACAAGGTCATAAATCAGATCATAAGATCCGCCTAGACCGCCACATGATCAAAGCTGGCCACTTGCCCGCAGTATCTAATGTGAGCGTCTAGTCCTCGAACTTCCCGCAGCTCCGCATAGTCCAATCTCATCTGCCCGCATGAGGTATTCCCCGCATCGAGGGTAGCTACTCCCATCGCCCCGACTTCGCACCGCACGCCACGCGACCGCATGCCCATAAAGGACGTACACTAACCTGGAACTCTCGTAGCCCCGCATAGGCCCCCAGGACCCGCATGAGGTATTCTCGAATCATGGTCCCAGACCGCCTGAGTCTACCCCGCATCGGAGGGCAGCTTAACTCTAATCATCTCAAGAGATGAATGCCACAATACTATCATAACGATCGATAGTTAATAAGCACAATCGCGGAAACCCCTTACACAAACATCACAAGATACTAACACACGTAGCATCCTAACACGCTTACTTATCAAGGCAACAAGAAAGTATTACAAGGCTATCACAAACCAATACAATCAAGTTATTCACACAAGGTACTTTCTACTAACAAGTTCTGTATCTATCCCCAAAGTACTTCACACATTAAAATTTTAAAAAGATCTGCTTTTTCACATAAGTCACACAATACCCGTAGTATAAAATAGAGTGATCCCTTTAAGAAACCTAAAATCCTTACCTTTGTAAAATCAAGTAACAACATTATTTTCCAAACGCCCAAGTTTGCCTAATTTCAAATGTTCACGTTTCTTATTTTAGAAAGGTTCCGTAGTTCATAGTCTTATTCATTTAAGAATATAATTCTCTTTAAACAACTGAGAAACATAAGCCTTATGTGAGTAGGATATTCTTGTTTATAACAATCTTATTACAAATGACCATGATCTAGGAAATATCATTTTGTCTCATCTTAGCTTCTATGCAGATGGAAGTTTCACCGGTTTTCATAATACTTAATTATTCAAAACATTTCCTTATTAACGCCGCAGTTGGTTTGTCGATACACATTCTCGATTTCCAAATCAAGAAAGCATTCTAAGCCGTTATACCTAACTTCCCATAAAGCTAGTATAACTCTTAAGTTTTCAAACACCAAGTATTACTTCTTTCAAAATGATTCAAAATCTTTGAAAATACTTCAAGTTCTTTTCTACCATATAACAAGCCGCTTATAGTTCAAATCGCTTACCTTTTAAAACCACATGTATTTTTCACTAACATAAAGTCGTTATAACCAACTTCCCGTAAAGCCGTTATAACACTTTATGTTTTAAACCACTCAAACACATTTAGCACATGACGCTCACCGTACTACATAGTTTACACATATCATGCTAGAGAGATAGGAAGAGGTTCACATACCTCGCGACGATTATCGACTAATAGCAAAATGCTCCGAGTACTTCCAAACGTCGGCTACCCCTTAAGCCACGTAGATCGCGCCACACGTAGTACATTCACCTATAAGGCCACAAGGCGCTTATTAACATTTAGGTCTCATCGTAGAACTTTCTACATAAATTTCGCAAGACTCTCCCGCAACAACAGAAATCTCCTCCTCTATCGAGGCCGCCACCAAGCCAACCAGTGGGTTATACATCTAACCCTAACTGTACAATTCTACTCCACTGACTACTACACAAGTTCATCAGAATACACCCCATGTAATTACAGCTCATTCTGTGCTTAAGTCAAAAGACATTGCCGCAAAGATTAAGCTTAGTTCTATATATAGTATACTTCAACTATATAATCTAACAACATGAAATTTCCAATTACAAGAGAGGGACAAGATATTTACCTAGATGAGCCCATAATTATCCAAGTATAAAGTCGATCCTGGGCAATCGTTTAGCTCCAACTCCGAGCTCTCCAACCCGATCTAAACCACCCTTAGAAGTTCTAACCAACTTCTACACAATACTCCAACGGACTATGGAGATTTTCCTAGTGGTTTCGCCAGGATCGACGGGAAGTATAATAGTATAACTGGCTTTTTGTAAAGGTATAACCTTAGAATACTACAAGGTATAAGGCTAAGGTAATTGGGCATTATAACAATACTTGGAGAGTATTTCTATACCACAAAAGTGGTATTATACGAAGCAACTAGCAGTGGGCCCCACTGGCTAGCACCTCAAAGGAGGGGTGTCTACCTCGGCCTACCCCACTGGGGACTCTCGCCAAGGGGAGGAGGGGCTCTGCCAAGACACTACACTGGGGGAAGGAAGAAGCTTTCAAGACTTAGGCAATTTGGAATGAATTAGTCTTCAAAGGGAGTGGTATTTATAGTCAAGTGAAAGCCAACCAATGGCCAAGATTACACCAAGTGTTAGGCAAGTGTAGGCCAAGATTCACCCATGTGTACCTAGCCAACTTGCACACAAAATATCTACCAAAAATATCTCCCACTTGCCTTCCCAATCGCCCATACGTACGCCCACTTTGCCCACCAATGAGAGGTGCCAAGTGCCGCTCTCGCTGGTCCAAAATGTTCCGCCTCTCGGAAAAATCCGCAAAAATACTAAATGACATAGCCGAAATTCCCTACGAAAGTCGTGGAAAACGCTTCGCCGAAAACGACTTAACCGTGTCAGACAAACATATTTCGCCCAAAGGTGCCACACGGGTGACACGTGTCGCCCCGATTCGCCCAAAATATTTCGCCTTCCGAAATATCCAAACGCCAAAATCTCAAAATCAAAGCGGCCCCACAAAATCAGAATTTCTCCCGTGGCCCCACGTGACCATTTTCGAAAATAAAATTCCATAATTTCTAATATTCCAGAAGTCCGAATACCAAACTGGGAATCCAATTCCATAAACGAACCTTTTTCCTTCACAAAACCGAAACTTTTCCGTGGAAAAATCGCCTCTTTCTTCCTTTCCAATCTTTCGTCAGATTCTCGCACGCACGCCCTCGCATACATACCTCGAACTACGGTATAACATTCTCCTCCTTAGAAACATTCGTCCCGAATGTTCCTTCTAAGTCTCAAAACAAACGCGGCGCCAACATAGTCTTCACTACTATACTTACGAGAACAATCCCGCCATACCGCCGGAAACACCGCGCAAAACTTACATCTAAGTCCACGAGGAAACACCTCTACATCACCACAAATACCTCTTCCCGGTCAAAATATACTTCCTTAGTCATCGATACCACTTTTGTCACTGTCGAGCCTTGCCCGACGACTCCAACAAATGGTACCGGCCGCCATGATCCCGAGGATCTCGCACACTCGAACTCTTACCACATTCTCGACACGGCTTCGCTTCAAAACTCGGTTACTATCTCTAACGTGGTCATCATTAATCGAACACTGACGGATCTCCGATACTTTCCGATCATAACAATACGAAGACGGACGCCCTTCCTCCTAAGTCGGACGGCAAATGCTAACATATAGGCAACCCGCCTATTCTTCACATGAACTCACAAAGGCCCAAAGTAACTCGCTAAGTTCCTTCGCTTTCAAACTCGCCACACCGTCCGGTGGTACTTTCAAGAAGACCGACCGCCAACTCGAACTCTAAGCGTGCCGCCGATTATCCGCACGATTCCTCCGAGCCGCTGTAACTTCTTCTAGACAAGCTTCACTATCCACAATCACCGGAACAAGCTCAACTAACTATCTCAACCCCGCCAACATCGAACCAATCGACCGCAACTTGCATTTCTCGCTACAAGGCGCCACAAGACGACATCCGAACACCGACATGGTAGCTTAAACACTTCAACCGAGACAACGATCCTCACCTACCCTCGAAATCAAAACATCGCCCGAGGCGAATGCGACACGAGACTCACCGAAGTTCCTAGCCCCGCTCGTACAAACTCCTAGAAAGAGAAACACTGCACTGGCTCCACCGTTCATTATAAGGTGAAGGTAGGCACCCTGCAACCTCACAACCTTTTCGGATAACATCAACACCGCCGAGGAACGACCGACCGAAGAACACGATAGGTCGCTTCATCGCCCGACCACCGGTCGAACGCATCCACGAACTTGCACGCGCTAACTAAACATGGGCCTAACACCTCATGACCCTAACACAAAGAGGACCACCACAAACTGACCCCACCAACATACCGCCGGGTTGACCCGCAACACGGCCTCAACCCGACCGCATTGCGCAAGAAACACTAGCTCCCAAGGAATAATTTCACAAATCATATTACGAAAACCTAGCGGTCTTCCTAGCTCGACTACCTTCTTTCAAATCACGCTACTCGGGACTTATCCCACGAACATAGCTCACGTGCACTATGCACTCCTATAAGGGTCAAACATAACACTACACCTTTCGAGACGGCCTTACCTCTAAGGTCTTTACGTATAACACTCTAAGGCTCACACCTTCTCTATCCCCAAAATCTTACCTGCTAACCCACCACGATTCTAATCACAACTAACACACCGCTATCGTAACATAGCACTTAAGGTATACTCACCTTGAAAGTTACCAAGGACCTTGCTGCCCGCCCTCTTCTCGCCCTCGTTAACCCACAATCTACGCTTTCGCCTGTACATAAGCCCGCATACGTGCCATGCCAAGCCCAATCAAGAATTACTCTTGCACAACCTCTCTAGGTAGTCATCAAGACTCGTGGTACATCGGTATAATCTCGTAGCCAAATCTATAGCTAGTAATGTGGTCGCTTTGAAATCTATATTCACTGCTCCTGGCCGTGGAACGCGTTCAAATATCGTGGACGCAGAGGAACCGCCACATCGTTAAAACTCGGCTAGTGACGCCGCAGAAATCCCCGAACGAAGCACTACCCTAGGTAATGATTGGGCTGTGCCTCGCAACCTTCTCAACTCAACTCTCGCCTCTCACGCCTCGCCTCCCGGGCCGTTGCCTCACGCGAGGCATAACGATAAGGAATGAATTTCGCCGAGGGTCCAACTTACAACACGCCTCTCGTGCACGATCTCAGAGTGAGAAGAATAGAAACCAATCCTAAATATCCTATAGCCTCCTCGATTATCGTGTGGTGCACAACACACCGATAATCAAGACTTCATCGATACGGTGCAGAGACACTTTCCGAGGATTAATCGCTCGATACCACTTTTGTCACGACTCAACCTCGCCCGTGGATCGTGCCTTACCCCGCACCCTAGTGACACAACATCGTGAGTAATCACGAACATAAAACCACAAATACGAGATAAATGTAAATATATAAAACAATAATCAGAAAACTTGCCTTTCGCATATATATAACCATCAACTCTTTTACAAATGAACAGCTTAATCCTTTTACCAACCCCGCCACAACAAGATTTCATGCACTTAAGAATGATATCGACCACAATGGCGGACAGCCCCGCCAAACCCCCGAATGTAAACACTTACTACGATGCAGGACTATACCACCGATAAGCCTCCGAGAAACGAGCTTCCCAAACGCCGAATCGCGGACTCGAGAGCTAGGATCAACGATCGATGTACCTCAACTCGCGCATGAACGCAGCTTCAAGGAGGTCGATAACAGTACCGAGTATGTGAAACTAAAGATAACATCAGAATGAAATCATAGTAGTCTATACAAAGCAGAGACATGTATGATAACCAAACTACGCTTCACCATAAATAAGCCATATGTCAAGTCGTGACTCACACCTCAAGTCATCACTCAATTTAACAACGGGTCTCACGCCCACAACATCAATCGTGCCCGTGGAATACCTTCCTCACCGCCAGCTTATGATATACAAGCACCAAGGAATACATATGAACACCGTGTCCCACCTGTGTCCTAATAAAACTGCATGCAGGTAAGTACGAAGGCCTAGCCGACTACTAACACCTACGCACTCAACAAGGTCATAAATCAGATCATAAGATCTGCCTGCACCGCCACATGATCAAAGCCGCCACTTGCCCGCAGATCTAATGCGCGCTTCAGTCTCGAACTTCCCGCACCCGCGATAGGCCAATCTCATCGCCCGCATGAGGTATTCCCGCATCGAGGGTAGCTACTCCCAAGATCGCCCCGACTTCGCACCGCATGGCCACAAGGACCGCATGCCCATAAAGGACGACACTAACCTCGAACTCTCGTAGCCCGCATAGGCCCTCAGACCCGCATGAGGTATTCTCGAATCACGGTCCTGCATCACCGAAGTCTACCCCGCATCGGAGGGCAGCTTAACCCCCGGAATCATCTCAAGAGATGAATGCCACAATACTATCATAACGACTGATAGTTAATAAGCACAATCAAGGGAAACCCCCTTACACAAACATCACAAGATACTAACACACGTAGCATCCTAACACGCTTACTTATCAAGGCAACAAGAAAGTATTACAAGGCTATCACAAACCAATACAATCAAGTTATTCACACAAGGTACTTTCTACTAACAAGTTCGGGTATCTATCCCCAAAGTACTTCACACATTAAAATTTTAAAAAAGATCTGTTTCTTTCACATAAGTCACACAATACCCGTAGTATAAAATAGAGTGACTGTCCTTTTAAGAAACCCAAAACTCTTACCTTTGTAAAATCAAGTAACAACATTATTTTCCAAACGTCCAAGTTTGCCTAATTTCAAATGTTCACGTTTCTTATTTTAGAAAGGTTCCGTAGTTCATAGTCTTATTCATTTAAGAATATAATTCTCTTTAAACAACTGAGAAACATAAGCCTTATGTGTGAGTAGGATATTCTTGTTTATAACAATCTTATTACAAAGACCATGATCTAGGAAATATCATTTTGTCTCATCTTAGCTTCTATGCAGATGGAAGTTTCTACTGGTTTTTCATAATACTTAATTATTCAAAACATTTCCTTTTATTAACGCTGCAGTGGTTTGTCGATACACATTCTGATTTCCGAAATCAGTAAAGCATTCTTAAGCCGTTATACCTAACTTCCCATAAAGCTAGTATAACTCTTAAGTTTTCAAACACCAAGTATTACTTCTCCTTTCAAAATGATTCAAAAATCTTTTGAAAATACTTCAAGTTCTTTCTTACCATATAACAAGCCAGTTATAGTTCAAATCAGTTACCTTTTAAAAACCACATGTATTTTTCTTACTAACATAAAGTCGTTATAACCAACTTCCCGTAAAGCCGTTATAACACTTTATGTTTTAAACCACTCAAACACATTTAGCACACGTACGCTCACCGTACTACATAGTTTACACATATCATGCTAGAGAGATAGGAAGAGGTTCACATACCTCGCGACGATTATCGACTAATAGCAAAATGCTCCGAGTACTTCCAAACGTCGGCTACCCCTTAAGCCACGTAGATCGCGCCACACGTAGTACATTCACCTATAAGGCCACAAGGCGCTTTATTAACATTTAGGTCTCATCGTAGAACTTTCTACGTAAATTTCTGCAAAGACTCTCCCGCAACAACAGAAATCTCCTCTCTATCGAGGCCGGCTACCAAGCCAACCAGTGGGTTATACATCTAACCCTAACGTACAATTCTACTCCACGGTACTACTACACAAGTCTATCAGAATACACCCCATGTAATTACAGCCTGGGCTTCTTCAGCTTAAGTCAAAAGACATTGCCGCAAAGATTAAGCTTAGTTCTATATATAGTATACTTCAACTATATAATCTAACAACATGAAATTTCCAATTACAATAGAGGACAAGATATTTACCTCGATAAGCCCATAATTATCCAAGTATAAAGTCGATCCCGTCAATCGCTTAGCTCCAACTCCGAGCGCCCAACCCGCTCTAAACCACCCTTAGAAGTTCTAACCAACTTCTACACAATACTCCAAATCTGACTACGGAGATTTTCCTGTGGTTTCTTGTGGACCGACGGAAGTATAATAGTATAACTGGCTTTTTGTAAAGGTATAACCTTAGAATACTACAAGGTATAAGGCTAAGGTAATTGGGCATTATAACAATACTTGGAGAGTATTTCTATACCACAAAAGGGTATTATACTAAAGCAACTAGGCAGTGGTACCCCACTGGCTAGCACCTCAGGAGTGGGGTGTCTACCCTCGCCTACCCCACTGTGGGGACTCTCGCCAAGGAGGGAGGGGCTCGCCAAGACACTACACTAAGGGGAAGGAAGAAGCTTTCAAGACTTAGGCAATTTGTGAATGAATTAGTCTTCAAAGGAGGGGTATTTATAGTCAAGTGAAAGCCAACCAATGGCCAAGATTACACCAAGTGTTAGGCAAGTGTAGGCCAAGATTCACCCATGTGTACCTAGCCAACTTGCACACAAAATATCTACCAAAAATATCTCCCACTTGCCTTCCCAATCGCCCACGTACGCCCACTTTGCCCACCAACAGAGGTGCCAAGTGCCGCCTCTCGTTGGTCCAAAATGTTCCGCCTCTCGAAAAATCCGCAAAAATACTAAATGACATAGCCGGAAATTCCCTACGAAAGTCGTGGAAAACGCTTCGCCGAAAACGACTCTAACCGTGTTGTGCACAAACATATTTCGCCCAAAGGTGCCACACGGGGTGACACGTGTCGCCCCGATTCGGCCCAAAATATTTCGCCTTCCAAAATATCCAAAACGCCAAAATCTCAAAATCAAAGCGGCCCCACAAAATCAGAATTTCTCCCGTGGCCCCACGTGACCATTTTCAAAATAAAATTCCATAATTCTCTAATATTCCAGAAGTCCGAATACCAAACTGGGAATCCAATTCCCATAAACGAACCTTTTTCCTTCACAAAACCGAAACTTTTCCGTGGAAAATCGCCTCTTTCTTCCTTTCCAATCTTTCGTCAGATTCTCGCACGCACGCCCTCGCATACATACCTCGAACTACGGGTATAACATGCGGCCATGGAGTGGCTCATGCGAGCTACGGAAGTTCGTGGCTAGACGCGCACATTAGATACATCGCGCGAAAGGCCGCCTTTGATCATGCGACGGTCTGACAGATCTCATGATACGCTTTACGACCTTGTTTGTACTGGGTTTTAGTAGTCGGCTATGCCTTCGCATTTACCCCGCACGGTTTTATGATGACATAGGTAGGACTCGTGTTCATGTATATTCCTTGGTGTTTTTATATCATGATCGCCAGCGGTGAGGAAAGTATTCCACGCATGATTGATGTTGTGGGCGAGACCCATTGCTACATTTGAGTGATGACTTTGAGGGCGTGAGTCCTCGACTTGACATGATCGCTATTTATTGTGAATCGTAGTTTTGGTTATCATACATGTCTTCTCGCTTTATATAGACTACTATGATTTCATTTACGATTTTCGGGCCACATACTGCAATTGGTACCAGATCGACCTCCTTCGGGGCCGCGTTCATGCCGCAGTAAAGGTACTCCTACCGTTGATCCTCGCTCTAGGATCACCGCTTTCAGCTGGAAAAGCCCGCTTCTCCGAGGCTTAGCATTGTGGTATGGTCCCCGCCGCTGCGTATATTTGCATTCAGGTATGGCCCCGCCCCGCCATTGTTGTTTTAAACTCTAGAGGTCCGTAGACTGCTGTATGGTTGGGATGTAATCGCTCATTTTGGGGTATTTATATACATATATGCCGAAAGACAACTTTTTCCCGTAAACCGTGTCTTATTTATACTGCTTTCATATCTTCGTTGTTTTATATTCCGCCGATTTCTCCGATGTATGACTACTGGGTGCCCGGCACGCACTACCACGCCCCTGAACGGTCGTGACAAAAGTGGTATCGCAGCGCTAATCTCTGAAAGTGTCTACGCATCGTATTGGTAGTTCGATTATCGGTGTGTTGCGCACCACACCAATAATCGTGAGGCTATAGGATATTTAGGATTGGTTTCATTCTTCTCACTCCGAGATCGTGCTTTAGAGTCAGGTTATAAGTTGGACCCCTCTAACGTATTCCTTTCCTTTACCAGTGATACCTCCGCGCCAGTAACTCGCCTGAGTGGGCAAGGCACCGACTGAGTCGCGAGTGGAGTTCGTAGAGTTAGGCGGCACAGCCCAATCATAACCTCGTGATGCTTCATGCGGGAGTTCTCGAGACGCCGCCAAGAAGCAGCAGAGTTTGGCACACGGCAGCTCCATCGCGCCATGACATCCGACCTTCGCCCACGACTGGAGCGTAAAATATGGATTGGAAGGAGACGACCACATTAGCAGCGGACTCGCACCAGAGAGTATTTTATGTACCAGATACCAAGGATATTGATGATTATCTAAAGAAAGGTTAGGAAGTAGCTCTTCACCGAATGAGCCAAAGCCATGCTCAGATTATGTGCAATGGTCGAGAGATGTAGATATCGACAGATTAACCAAGATCGCCAGAAGAGGCCCGATTTGCGTGATCGCTTGGTAACTCTCGGCGAACCGCCTCGCCAGCAGACAGACATGCGCCTCCGCCAAAGGCAGAGTGTCCTCTACAAGGTTCAATTTTTCCTCGTTGTTCACAGCGGCAGCGCCATCCCGAAATGTCGCTTTTTTATCGCGCTTGTTTTACTTGCGCCGTGCCATATGGCGAGGAATGTTCTATGAGGAAGGATGCAAGTAGGAAGACTCACCTACCGATCGCCATGGATTCAGCAGCGAGAGGAAGGGTGTTAGCTGCAGGAGGCCACCCCACCTCGCGCGCCATGGTCGATGTCATTTCGGGAGGTCGCGTGCTCGCGCATTGTTATGTTTGCGACAGCAGGCCATTTTATGAGAAATTGTCCAACCGAGTTGGCGGGATGTAGGACTCATCCTTCGGATCGCTGATAGTTCATCACCTTCCCAATGCATACACAGAGGCGGGATTGATTAGAACGACCTAGGGAAGTGCCAGAGATACTGTGTATATCCTTAACCCTTTAGAGATTTATATGTGTAGCGAATATCTTAAGTATTGTTTTCGGTTAGCATGGTGTTAGTGTGATTAGAATTTTTGATTAGTTAACCTGTAAGATTGGGGATAGAGAGAGGGAGCCTTAGAATATTATACGTAGAGACCTTAGAGGCGAGACCATCTTTCGTAAAAGAATTATTTCATGTTTGACCCTTATCGAGGTGCATAGTATACGTGAGATATTTTGTGGGATGAATCTCGAGTGATGTGAAATGAAAGAGGGTAGTTGAGCTTAGAAGACCGCTAGGTTTTCGTGAATATGATTAGTAAGATTGTTCCGATCGTGAGCTAGTGTTTTGCGCGCTGCCGTCCGGCCGAGGCCATGTGGGTCGACCCGCCGCCCGCTTCGGTGGGTCGGTTTGTGGTGGTCCCGCTTTGTGTTAGGATCACGAGGTGTTAGGCCCAAGTTTAGTTAACCATCGACGAGTTCGTGGACGATTCGACCAAAGAGTCGGGCCGCTGAGGTCAACCCGCCTTATCTTTTAATCAAACCGCGGTTCTCGTGAGTAAGTTGCGAGATGATTATTTCAGAAGGTTGTAAGGCTGCACGAGGTGCCTACCTTCACCTTATGGCGCATGTGGAGCCCCAAGTTACTACTGCTTTTCTCGGAAGTTTTACCTGTGCAAGGTTAGGAACTCAAAGTAGTCTCGTGTCGATTCACCCTGCCGCCGTTGATTTCGGGGTAGTCAGAAGGACTCTTCGCCTCTTGTTGAGTATGTATTATATAGCTACCGCTTCAGTATTCGTGTCGCCGCTTGGAGCCTTTTATAAGCGCTAGTGTAAGATTGCCGATCGATTGATTCGATGTAAGCAAGGTGCAGATAGTTGGTTCACTTGTTCAAGAGGCGTGGATAGGTGGAGCTTATCCGTAAAAGGTTATTGGCACTGAGTCGGTGGAAGCGCATCGTAAACATGGTAAGTTATGAGAAAGAGTTCGAGTGTACGAGAAGGGTACGACGAGTAAGGGAAGAGGCGAGCATGTGTAAGGACATAGATGTGATCATTTCGTTTGTAAAGAGTAGGTGTGATGGGAAGTATCTTTTAGACCCCTGGGGGGAACTTTTGTGATGATAGAGGTGATTCCTCGCGGAATTGGATGTAAGTTTTTGCGCAGGTGTTCCGTGGCCAGGTGTGGCATGGTTGTTTTCGTAAGTATAGCAGTGAGGACTATATCGTGCTCGCTTGTTTTGAGACTTAGAAGGAACATTCGGGATGAATGTTTCTAAGGAGGGGAGAATGTTATACCCCGTATTTCCATAGTATGTACGTAGGGATGTACGTAGAAAAGTTGAAGCTTAATGTATGTAAGGGCCGAATTTCACTTTGTGCACAACACCCGATTAGAGTCGTTTTTCGACGAAACGTTCTACTAAACTCGCGTAGGGTAAATTCCGGCTATGTCATTTATTATTTTTGCGGATTTTTCCGAGAGACGAAACATTTTGGACCAACAGGAGGGTGACACTTGTCACCCTCATTGGACGGCAAATTGGCATTGTTTGGCACGTTTTTTGTGCCTTGCACAAAGTCAAGGAGTTGGTAGGATATTTTTGTGTAGTAGATAGAATGGACACTTGCCTAAATCCTCACCCTACACTTGCCTTGCACTTGGCATCATCTTGGCCATTGGTTGGCCAATGCTTGACCTATAAATACCCCTCTATGTTGATGAACTTCTTCATCCAAATATTTTCTAAGTGTTAAAAATCCCTCCCCTCTCTTGATATGTTTTCGTCCAACACCCCTTCCCCCTCTAGCCTTAGTGGATCGCCGAGAGCCCCCTCTAAAGCAAGCCCTAGCCAAACACCACCCTCCCTTGGTAAGAATGTTGTCTTCCAAGTATTGTTATAATGCCCAAAATACCCTAGCCCAAATCCCTTATAGTATTTAAGTAGAAGTGGTGTAGAACTTCTAAGGATTCTTGGGCTATCTGAGCAGCACTTGTGAGCTAAGCCTGCTCTGATCGACTTATATCTAGGATATTATCAGCTTACCGAGGTAAGTAATCCTAACTCTCTTTGTATTAGAGAATACATACCGTAGAAGTATAAGAATAAGTATTTATACTTAGAAGGATATTAAATAATAGAATTGAATCAAGTATCACCGTAGAAGGGTTTAAAAGAAGAATAATCAAACTGCATTTACATAGGATTGTTTTCACAAGAGACTCGAGTAGCTCACCGGCAGGGAAGTGCTGCCCAACTTTCCGTAGGATATAGAACCCTCTCGCTTAGAGCTTTGTACAAGATACCAGACGCTGATAAACGATTTGATCATATAGTCGATTCTCCGCGCGCCATATTCAACTCGCGGTGGATTTCACGAGAAGGTATGTGATTCTTCCTATCCTCTCGAGCATGATATTTTAAAGAATATGTATATAGTACTAGACGACGCGTGTGTTAATCGATTAATAATTACGGCAATGTCTTCTGACTTAAGCCCAATAATAATTACGGCAATGTCTTCTGACTTAAGCCCGAATAATAATTACGCAATGTCTTCTGACTTAAGCCCGATAATAATTACGCAATGTCTTTTGACTTAAGCCCTAATAAAAGAATCAAATAGTTCAAAAGAATTAAGAAACCTTTTGAAAGAAGAGTAACACTTGGTTTTAAAAAGCTAAGAGTTATACTAGCTTTACGGGAAGTTAGGTATAACGGCCAAGAGTGATAAAAGAATGATTTATTGATTTAAGAAAATAAGAGACTTGACTTAATTATACTAATGTGAATTTTGTTAAAAAGTGTGAAACCTCATTCGTGAGTAATGAGTATTTTTTGTTTTCAAAAGGAATGATGTTTTACCGATCGTAATAAATGTCAAACAAACCACAAGAATACTTAATAAAGGGAAATGTTTTGACTAATAAAGTATTATTAAAACCAAAGAGAAACTTCCATCCGCATAGAGCTAAGACGAGACAAAATGATATTACATTTCCTAGATCATGGTCTGTAATAAGATTGTTATGAACAATAACAACCTACTCACACATAAGGTATATGTTTCTCAAAATTGTTTTAAAGGATTAAAACTATGAACTACGAAACCTTTCGAAAATGAGAAACTTGAGTAATTGAAATTAGGCAAACTTGAACGTTGGGAAAAGAATGTTGTTACTTTATTTTACAAAGAGAAGTTTTTTTATTTACTTCTAGATAATCAATCTATTTTTATACTTAGTTTTTTGTGTGACCTTTTTGAAAGAAACGGATCTTTTAAAAGAGTAATACATGAAGTACTTTGGGGCTAAAAACCCGAACTTGTTAACATAATGTAGAAAGTACCTTGTGTGAATAACTTAATTGTATTGATTTGTGATAGTCTTGTAATACTTTCTTGTTGACTTGATAAGTAAACATGTTAGGATGCTACGTGAGTTAGTATCTTGTGATGTTTGTGTAAAGGGTTTTCCTTGTTGCGCTTAGGTTGTTTAACGATAAGTCGTTATGTTAGTATTATATCACTCATGATTCCGGCTTAAGCCGCCTCCGACGCGGGTAGACTCAAAGTGGTCCGGTGACCTATGATTCGAGAATACCTTATGCGGTCTCAGATGGCGCGGAATCGCGGAGTTCCGTGTTAGTACGCGCCTTGTGGTCACGCGGTTTGTGGCTACGCGGACGGGCGAGTCCGTGACGCCGCCGGGAGTAGCTACCCTCGATGCGCGGAATACTCACGCGGCCATCGAGTGGCCCATGCGAGCTACTGAAGTTCCGTGGCTAGACGCGCACATTAGATATCATGCGCGAGTGGCCGCTTTGATCATGTGACGGCCAGACAGATCTCATGATACGCTTTACGACCTTGGTCAGACTGGGTTTTAGTAGTCGCTATGCCTTCGCATTTACCCCGCACGGTTTGATGATGACATAGGTAGGACTCGTGTTCATGTATATTCCTTGGTGTTTTTATATCATAGATCGCCACATGGCGAAGGTATTCCACGCATGATTGATGTTGTGGGCGTGATACCCATTGCTACATTTGAGTGATGACTTGAGGCGTGAGTCCTCGACTTGACATGACCGCTATTTATCAGGAATCGTAGTTTTGGTTATCATACATGTCTCCCGCTTTATATAGACTACTATGATTTCATTTACGATTTTCGCCACATACTTGTACTGTCAGACCGACTTCCTTCGGGCCGCGTTTATGCCGCAGTAAAGGTACTCCTACCGTTGATCCTCGCTTAGGATCACCGCTTTCAGCTGGAAAAGCTCCGCTTCTCCGAGGCTTAGCATTTTGGTATGGTCCCCGTCGTTGTAGATATTTGCATTCAGGTATGGCGGGCCCCGCCCGCCATTGTTGTTTTAAACTCTTAGAGGTCCAGACCTGTAAGGTTGGGATGTAATCGCTCATTTTGGGGTATTTATATACATATATGCCGAAGGCAACTTTTTCCTAAACCGTGTCTTATTTATACTGTTTCATATCTTGGTTGTTTTATATTCCGCTGATTTCTCTGATGTATGACTACTTGGGTGCCCGGGTAAGGCACCGCCACGGCCTCGAACGGTCGTGACAAAGTGGCCCCGCCCCGCCATGGTTGTTGTAAATCTTAGAGGTCCGTAGTACTATTGCGGCGTGTTTGTAAAAAGGATTAAACTGTCGGTTTTTATGTATTTATATACGTAAGGCAATCGCTTTGTTGGCTCGCTTATATATAATATCTCTTGCTTCATGTCGTGTTTTTATGTTCCGCTGATTTTCTCTGATGTATGACTACTTGGGTGCCCGGGTAAGGCACCAGTCACGGGCCCCGGAACGGGTCGTGACAGTTTAGTGGACTGTCTTGAGGTATTAAATGCTGGAAATTTAGTTGTTGTTATGCATGTTTAAATGTAGTAGTTGCTAATGAAAGTCCTAAGGGAATAAGGGTGTGAAAAGGCGTTAAAAGGTCTCACATTTTACCCTCGTTATGGTTGGATTGCGGACTATTTTTATGGGCTGATTTGTGGACTGTTTTGTATAATGTGGGGCAGAATTTTACACGTCCAGTTAGGCGTGTAATCCCCTTTGTCTAACTGTTGGTTGTGCCTTAAATGTGGCTTGTTGGTTGATGAATACGGGCCTTGAAAAAGGTGGAAAAGTACGTAGAAACAAAGGAAGTGCTGCCCAATTTTCCGTAGAATTAGAGGGCCATTATTTGGTATAAGTCCTACACTTGATAGTTTGTAGTTGATAGAAGTGCTATTGTCATTTTAGGTTGAAGTACTACGTGTAGCACATTCTACTTGGCTTGTGGAATAGCCAATAAGGTTGAAGTACATTCGAGCGTATTGCTACTGTCGTTTGGGTTAGTCGCCAACGAGGTATGTGAACTTCTTCCTTCCTTTGACATGATTATTTGGTAAGTCTATGTGACTATATTTTAGTGAGTCTATGTGACTTGATTTGGTAAGTCTATGCGACTTAATTCTGTCACGACCCGTTCCGGGGCCCGTGACTGGTGCCTTACCCGGACACCCAAGTAGTCATACATCAGAGAAAATCAGCGGAACATAAAACAATAACATGAAGCCAATGCAATAAGACAGTGAAATAAGAAGACAAAGCACCAAAACGGTTACTTCGTGATATATAAATAACAATTTGAAGCTATATCCCATTACAACCCCGCCACAACAAGATTTACATGCACTTCTACGAATGATATGACAACAACGACGGACAGGTTCGCCATACCTCGAATGTAAGCACCTACAACAACAGGACTATACTAAGATAAGCCTCCGAGAAACGGAGCTTTCCCAAACGCCGAATCATGACTCCTAAGAGCGAGGATCAACGATCGTGTACCTTTACTCGCAGATGAACGCAGCCCCGGGCGAGGTCGCATAACAACAGTACCAAGTATGTGAAATCAAAATATCAGAAATGAAATCATAGTAGTCTATATAAAGCAGAGACACGTATGATAACCAACTACATTCACAATAAATAGCAAGCATGCTGCCGTGGACTCACGCCTCCAAGTCATCACTCAAATATAACAACGGGTCTCACGCCCACAACATCAATCATGCCCGTGGAATACCTTCCTCACCGGCAGCCTATGATATGAAAGCACCAAGGAATACATGAACAAATGTGTCCCACTGTCATCATAAAACCGCACGGTAAGTACGGCGCATAGCCGACTACTAAAACCCGCAGTACAACAAGGTCATAAACTGTATCATGATATGTCTAGACCGTCACATGATCAAAGCTGGCCACTCGCCCGCAGTATCTAATGTGCGCGTCTAGCCCTGGAACTTCCCGCAGCTCCGCATAAGCCACTCCGATGGCCCGCATGAGGTATTCCCCGCATCGAGGGTAGCTACTCCCCGGCAGCGTCCTGGACTCGCTGTCCGCATGGCCACATAGACCGCATGACCACAAAGGCCGCACACTAACCTGGAACTCCCGCAGTTCCGCATAGGCCACACAGACCCGCATAAGGTATTCTCGAATCATAGGTCACACAGACCCGCCTGAGTCTACCCCGCATCGGAGGACAGCTTAACCCCCGGAATCATGAGTGATACAATACTAACATAACGGCTTATCGTTTAAACAACACAAGCACAATCAAGGGAAACCCCTTTACACAAACATCACAAGATACTAACACACGTAGCATCCTAGCATGTTTACTTAACAAATCAACAAGAAAGTATTACAAGGCTATCACAAACCAACACAATCAAGTTATACACACAAGGTACTTTCTACTATATGATTAACAAGATCGGGTTTTTATCCCCAAAGTACTTGATACATTAACTCTTTAAAAGATACGTTACTTTCACAAAAGTCACACAATACCCGTAGTATATAAAAAATAGAGCGATTATCTTTTGAAGTAATTCAAAAACACTTCTCTTTGTAAAATCAAGTAACATTATTTTTCAAACGTTCAAGTTTGCCTAATTTCAATTACTCAAGTTTCTCATTTTCGAAATGTCACGCCCCGAATTCCGGGCCCGTGACTGGTGCCTTACCCCGGGCACCCTAGTGATACAACATCAGAGAAAACCAGCGGAAAATAAAACACGAGTCATGAAACAAGAGATATAATAAATAAACAGCAACTAAAACAAATGCTTTCAAAGATATACATAAAAACCCGAACAGCTTATCCTTTTACAAACCCCGCCACAACAAGGCATGCACTCTAAGATTTACAACAACTATGACGGACAGGGCTCGCCATACCCCGAATGTACAAGAACCTACAACTCGTGGAAACATACCAAAGATAAGCCTCCAAAGAACGGAGCTTTCCAACACGCCAAATGAGATCCTAAGAGCGGATCCACGACCGATGTACTTCTACCGCAGATTTAACGCAGCTTCAAGGAGGTCAAGACAACAGTACCAAGTATGTGAAATCACAACATCAGAATGAAATCATAATAGCTTAAAAAGGTGAGACATGTATGATAACCAAAATACAAGACGCAACATAAAAGCGATCAAGTCGTGACTCACGCCTCAAAGTCACCACTAAATATAACTATGGGTCTCACGCCCACAACATCCATCATGTTCGCATCATGGCCGCATGCCCTGCATCGACGTGTAGACATGTCCATGATGCAACAATAATAAGGCCGCATGGCCACATGCCCCGGAATCAGACGGTGTAGACATGCCCATGTAACCTCAATAACAATATATCGGTGGTCAACTCGCCGCGTGGCCACATGCCCCCGGAATCTCGTGACGGTAGACACGCCCATGTTGCGTGAATAACCATATATCGGTAATCAACCCGCCGCACGGGCCGCATGCTCCGAATATCGCAGACGTAGACATGTCCATGTGACATCAACAACAAGACAAGAATCAAAATGGAAACATACCCGTGGAATTCTCCATCACCGCCAAAGACGCCCAAGTAAGTTCTCATTAAGTCAACCGCCTCTATCGAGAGACGCCAGAACACGTAAATACCACACTTGCACAACAAAGGCTATCATCACAAGCATAGGCAAGTTTCACAACAACAAGCATAGGCAAGTTTCACAACAACAAGCAAAGGCAAGTTTCACAACAACTCAAAGTACTTTCATTTTATGCCAAAGTCCGGTTTAACCCCAAAGTACTACATACGTTAAGTTCTTTAAAAGAGATCCATTACCTTTATAAAAGTCACCCGATACGTAGTATTAGAATGACCAACCCACATTCCCTTTTCAAAATCAAGTAACAACATTCTTTTCCTAAGTTCCAGGTTTGCCTAGTTTGATTACTCAAGCTTCTCATTTTCAAATGGTTTCATAGTTTCCAAACTTAATCACTTGATTCCTTTTAGAACAATTGAGTAATATATGTCTCACGTGAGAGTAGGTTATTCTTGTTTACAACATTCTTATTACAGACCATGATCTAGAAAATGTATATCATTTTGTCTCATCTTAGTTTCTATGCGGATGGAGGTTTCTCCGGTTTTAATACAATTCATCATTATTCAATACATTTTCCTTTATTAACGCTGCGGTGGTGCTGTCGATACACATTCGATTTCCAAATCAGAAACATTATCCCTTTAAATAAAACCAAGTACTCATTACTCACGAATGAGGTTTCACACATACATTCACATTAAAACAAATAAGTTAAGTCTCTTATCTTATAAGATCAAGTCTCTTAACTTCTAACATCAGTAAACCATTTTCTTTACCTCTCTTAAGACATTATACCTAACTCCCCATAAAGCTAGTATAACTCTTTTTAAAACCTTTTAAAACCAAGTGTTACTCTCCCTTCCAAAAGCGATTTATAAATCTTTTGAAATACATCAGTTCTTTATTATAACTAGCCGCTTATAATTCACATCGATTACCTTTTAAAACCACAAAGTATTTTCTTACCTACATAAAGTTTATAACCAACTTCCCATAAAGCCGTTATAACACTTTATGTTTTAAGAACAATCAAACACGATTAACACACGTATCGTCACCGTACTACATAGTTCACATATCATGCTAGAAGAGATAGGAAGAGGTTCACATACCTCGCGACGATTATCGACAATAAGCAAAAAGCTCCAAGTACTACAACCTTGCTAGCCCTTTCCACTCCTCGAGTAGAATACGCTACTCTTAGTACTTTCACCTATAAAGGTCACAAACGTCTATTAACCCCAAAACACAAGTTTCTATCTTTCTACAGAAAATTCAAAGACTCTCCCCGCAACAGCGTAAATCTCCTCCTTTATCGAGGTCGGCTACCAAGCCAACCAGGGGGGGGGGGTTTATACATCTAACCGGACGTGTACAATTCTACTCAGTAATGCTACATAAGTCTCATGTCTGACACCTAGGTAATTCTGATTCGATTCTTCTCTTTATTATCCTTCTATGTGATTACTGTTCAATTCTTTATTCTTCAGGCTTAAGTCAAAAGACATTGCCACAATACTAAGTTCAGTTCTATATATAGTATACAACAACTATATATTCAACACTTATGTAATTTCCAATTACAATAGAAGGACAGTAGTGTTTACCTCGATAAGCCCAAAATTATCCAAGTAAAAAGTCGATCCTGAGCAACGCTTAGCTCCTACTCCGAGCGCTCCAAACAACCCTTACAAGTTCTAACCAACTTCTACTTACAACTTCAACAACGGGTGAATATTTCCTTAGGGTTTCGTTTTTGTGGCTAAAGGAAGTATAATCGTATTTTCTGGGCTTTTGTATACGTGTAACCTTGGGAATACTACAAGGTATTTGGGCCAAGGTATTTGGGCATTATAACAATACTAGGAGAGTATTTCTATACCACAACAAGGGGTATTTATACGAGACAACTAGGCTAGGGGGGGGGTACCCCACGGCTAGCACCACTAGGAGGGGGGTGGTGCTCTCGGCTAGTACTCACAAAGGGGTAGGGGTTTCTCGGCCACAAGGCCTCACAAGGGGAAGAGGGGGGTGGTGGAAGAACTACACAAGGGAGGGAGGAAGAGAACTTCAAGACTTAGGAAGATTTTTGGATGAAGAAGTCTTCCAAAGGGTGGGGTATTTATAGGTCAAGAAATGGCCAACCAATGGCCAAGATTCAACCAAGTGTAAGGCAAGTGTAGGGCTAGATTTCAACCATGTGGACCTTATCCATCTACCACACAACTTGCACAAAATATCCTACCAACTAAAGTGGTCCAAATCGTCCAAGTCAAGCCATGGTTGCCGTCGAAGCCTTCGATGTGAGGGTGACACATGTCACCCTCCCGTTGGTCCAAAATGTTTCGTCTCTCGGAAAAATCCGCAAAAATTATAAATGACATAGCCGGAAATTCCCCTACGAAAGCTGTGAAAACGTTTCGTCGAAAAACGACTCTAACCGGGTGTTGTGCACAAAAAGAATTCGGCCAAGCCTAAAGAAGTTCGAAAATTTCTACGTACGTCCCCCACGTACATACTCTGGAAATACAGGGTATAACATTCTCCCCTCCTTAGAAACATTCGTCCCGAATGTTCCTTCTAAGTCTCAAAACAAACGTGCGTCAGTATAGTCTTCACTACTATACTTACGAGAATCAAACATGCCACACCTGGCCACAAAATAACATGCGCGCAAAACCCAAATCCACGCCAACGAGGAACCACCTCAGTTAGCACAAAAGTCCCCACCAAGGTCTAAAATATACTCCCTTCGCACCTACATTTCACAAAAGAAACGATCACACACGTTCACTTCTCCCCTATCTCGTCGTACCCTTCTCGAACACTCGAGCTCTTTCTAGTATCCGTACCACACTTCCGTCAACGTTTCTGTTTCCAACCCTTGGAGTTACTACCTCCAAACTTGGTCATCTTACTACCCTCGATTTCCTCTAAGGCCATTCTCGGCCTTCACGAACTGATTCTGGTCGAACATATCTATGAACTCATACGATGGTCATCAAAACTTGGGCCTAGCACCCTCGTGACCCTGCCACCCGGCGGGACCACCCGGAGCTGACCCTTCCTCGAAACGGGACGCGGGTTGGCCCGCAACATGGCCCCAACCCGACCCACTGTAGCGCCAACTTCCGCTCCTCGACACGGAACACATCATGGAAGCTACCACTTCCATCTCACACTAACCAGATTTTTTTTAATCACACTATAGCACAAAGCTATCCGAACATAACACTTAACACATCATTAACATCAATACATACAAGTATCTACAGGGTTAAGGATATACCTGAAACTAGGCGGTTCAAGGACCGCTAAAACTGGGAACTTCCACCGCGACCTCTACCGTGGCCCGCTGCTCTAAGTAGTGTGCTATCCTACAGCGCTACCACAGTCGGACGGTCTCGTCATATGGCCCTGTTGGCGCAAGAATAACAAGCTCCTTGGTACTACGACACTCCCAAATGCGGTCTACCACATCGACCACACCGAGGTAGGTGGCTGCATCCGCCAACACCCTACTCCTGAACATCCGAAACACAGGAGCCACGACCGCTCGAATATCCCGAAGGTCCCGAAGGCTGTGGAGGACCACTCTGCAATGGCGGAGGTACATAACTAGTCTGCTGCTGAGGCGGTCCACCTCGAAAGTCGCCAAAATATCCGGCCGTCTTGGCCTTCTTCTGCTGAAAGCGGTCCACCCGTCGATCTCTGCGCTCCTCGCACCCAAGTGCATGAGCACGAATGCGGGCAATGTCCATGCGGTGAAGAGAAACACCGAACAACTCTGCTAGGTAATCATCGAGCCAGTAACATATCGGTGCACTCGATCCTCCATACTAGCTACTAATGCGGGAACATACCGCCAATGAGTCGAACTCCATATTGTACTCGGACTGCGCGGTTCGCCTCAACATCAAAAATCATCGGCCCGAGCCCTCCTCATTTGTGGAGGCAAGAAATGTGCCGGAAGGCCCCAAAACTTCGTCCCAAAGCGGTGGAAGTGCATGCTCTCCCGGAAAGCTCCACGAGTCAAACCAATCGATGCGGTATCACGCGGCCGATGCGAACTAAATGTCACGCACTCGGTCTCAAGCCTTGATCACCGCGTGATCTCTGCATCGACGGATGAACTCCTGCGGATCATCCTCCGGCCTCGACCGTAAAACTCAGCGGGCTACAACTAAAAATCCGTAGCCTCAAATGCGCCGGGTGCACTACAGTCTTCTTTGGGCTAGGCTGCTGCGTCGGCCTATCCTCATATCGGCCTGACCACGGCCAATAATCGGGCCATCTCTTGTGACCCATCTCCCCGCTCGGTCGTGGGGAGGCTCGTGTGTAGTCTCATCGCCCACGCTGCGGCTCTAAACCTCTTTGGTCTTTGGCGGCGTCGCGAAACTCGCCGTCGGAAGCACTGTCTCAGGTATTGACCGGGCTTGCGCCCTCGTACTCCTCAGATCCCACTAGCGCTCCCTCGCTGCCTTGCCCTTCAGCACTGGTCGCACTGCGGAGGCATAATCGGTAAAATGAAACACATGAGAGGGTCAACTTACAACTCATCTCTAAGGCACGATCTCAGAATGAGAAGAATAGAAACCAATCCTACATGTCCTATAGCCTCCTGATTATAGATGTGGTGCACAACACACCGATAATCAAGACTCTACTAGACACGGTGCGTAGACACTTTCCGAGGACTAATCGCTCGATACCACTTTGTCACGCCCGACTCGGGCGTGGTCGTGCCTTACCCCGGGCACCCTAGTGATACAACATCAGAGAAAACCAGCGGAAAATAAAACACGAGTCATGAAACAAGAGATATAATAAATAAACAGGCCAACCAAAACAGTTGCCTTGGATATACATAAAAACCCGACAGTTATCCTTTACAAACCCCGCCCACATTACTCTGCACTCTAAGATTTACAACAACTATGACGGACGGGGCCCGCCATACCACAGATGTACAAGAACCTACAACTCGTGGAAACATACCAAAGATAAGCCTCCAAAGAACGGAGCTTTCCCACACGCTGAACTGAGATCCTAAGAGCGGGGATCCACGACCGATGTACCTCTACCTGCGGCATGAACGCAGCCCCCCGAAGGAGGTCAGTACAACAGGTACCAAGTATGTGAAACTGTCAAATACTGTAAATGAAATCATAATAGCTTAAGAAGCAGGAGACATGTATGATAACCAAAATACAGTACGCAACATAAAAGCAGTCAAGTCAGGGACTCACGCCCTCAAAGTCACCACTCAAATATAACTATGGGTCTCACGCCCACAACATCCATCATGTTCGCATCATGGCCGCATGCCCCCGGAATACTGCATCGGTGTAGACATGTCCATGATGCAACAATAATAACAAGGCCGCATGGCCACATGCCCCGAATCGCGCCGGTGTAGACATGCACATGTAACCTCAATAACAATATCCTGGGTGGTCAACCAGGCCGCATGGCCACATGCCCCCGGAATACTGCATCGGTGTAGACACGTCCATGTTGCAGTAATAACCATATATCGGGTAATCAACGGCGTGGCTGCGTGCCGGAATCTGCGTCGGTGTAGACATGTCCATGTGACATCAACAACAAGACAGTAATCAAAATGGAAAGATACGCGTGGATTTCTCCATCACCGCCAAAGACGTCAAGTAAGTTCTCGATAAGTCAACCGCCTCTATCGAGACGCGGTAACGTAAATACCACACTTGCACAACAAAGGCTATCATCACAAGCATAGGCAAGTTTCACAACAACAAGCATAGGCAAGTTTCACAACAACAAGCAAAGGCAAGTTTCACAACAACTCAAAGTACTTTCATTTTATGCCAAAGTCCGGGTTTTAACCCCAAAGTACTACATACGTTAAGTTCTTTTAAAAGAGATCCATTACCTTTATAAAAGTCACCCGATACCCGTAGTATTAGAATGACCAACCCACATTCCCTTTTCAAAATCAAGTAACAACATTCTTTTCCTAAGTTCCAGTTTGCCTAGTTTCAATTACTCAAGCTTCTCATTTTCAAATGGTTTCATAGTTTCCAAACTTAATCACTTGATTCCTTTTTAGAACAATTGAGTAATATATGTCTCACGTGAGAGTAGGTTATTCTTGTTTACAACATTCTTATTACAAATGACCATGATCTAGAAAATGTATATCATTTTGTCTCATCTTAGTTTCTATGCGGATGGAGGTTTCTCTGGTTTTAATACAATTCATCATTATTCAATACATTTTCCTTTATTAACGCTGCGGTGGTGCGTCGATACACATTCGATTTCCAAATCGGAAACATTATCCCTTTAAATAAAACCAAGAACTCATTACTCACGAATGAGGTTTCACACAAACATTCACATTAAAACAAATAAGTTAAGTCTCTTATCTTATAAGATCAAGTCTCTTAACTTCTAACATCAGTAAACCATTTTCTTTACCTCTAAGACATTATACCTAACTCCCCATAAAGCTAGTATAACTCTTTTTAAAACCTTTTAAAACCAAGTGTTACTCTCCCTTCCAAAACGATTTATAAATCTTTTGAAATACATCAAGTTCTTTATTATAACTAGCGCTTATAATTCACATCGATTACCTTTTAAAACCACAAAGTATTTTCTTACCTACATAAAGTCATTATAACCAACTTCCCATAAAGCCGTTATAACACTTTATGTTTTAAGAACAATCAAACACAGCTAACACGTATGCGTCTACCGTACTACATAGTTCACACATATCATGCTAGAAGAGATAGGAAGAGGTTCACATACCTCGCGACGATTATCGACAATAAGCAAAAGCTCCAAGTACTACAACCTTGCTAGCCCTTTCCACTCCTCGAGTAGAATACGCTACTCTTAGTACTTTCACCTATAAAGGTCACAAACGTCTATTAACCCCAAAACACAAGTTTCTATCTTTCTACGTAAAATTCAGGCGACCTCCACAACAGCGTAAATCTCCTCCTTTATCGAGGTCGGCTACCAAGCCAACCGGGGGGGGTTTATACATCTAACCGGGCGTGTACAATTCTACTCAAGAATGCTACATAAGTCTCTTGTAATACAGCCACAGGTAATTACAGATTCGCTTCTTCTCTTTATTATCCTTCTATGTGATTACTGCTCAATTCTTTATTCTTCAGCTTAAGTCAAAAGACATTGCCACAATACTAAGTTCAGTTCTATATATAGTATACAACAACTATATATTCAACACTTATGTAATTTCCAATTACAATAGAAGGACAAGAGTGTTTACCTCGATAAGCCCAAAATTATCCAAGTAAAAGTCGATCCTGAGCAACGCTTAGCTCCTACTCCGGCGCTCAAACAACCCTTAGAAGTTCTAACCAACTTCTACTTACAACTTCAACAACGGGTGAAGTTTTCATTAGGGTTTCGTTTTTGTGGCTAAAGGAAGTATAATCGTATTTTCTGGGCTTTTGTATACGTGTAACCTTGGGAATACTACAAGGTATTTGGGCCAAGGTATTTGGGCATTATAACAATACTAGGAGAGTATTTCTATACCACAACAAGGGGTATTTATACGAGACAACTAGGCTAGTGGGGTACTCCCACTAGCACCACTAGGAGGGGGGTGGTGCTCTCGGCTAGTACTCACAAAGGGGTAGGGGTTTCTCGGCCACAAGGCCTCACAAGGGGAAGAGGTGGGTGGTGGACGAACTACACAAGGGAGGGAGGAAGAGAACTTCAAGACTTAGGAAGATTTTTGGATGAAGAAGTCTTCCAAAGGGTGGGGTATTTATAGGTCAAGAAATGGCCAACCAATGGCCAAGATTCAACCAAGTGTAAGGCAAGTGTAGGGCTAGATTTCAACCATGTGGACCTTTTCCATCTACCACACAACTTGCACAAAATATCCTACCAACTAAAGTGGTCCAAATCGTCCAAGTCAAGCCATGGTTGCCGTCCAAGCCTTCCAATGTGAGGGTGACACATGTCACCCTCCCGTTGGTCCAAAATGTTTCGTCTCTCGGAAAAATCCGCAAAAATTATAAATGACATAGCCGGAAATTCCCCTACGAAAGATGTGAAAACGTTTCGTCGAAAAACGACTCTAACCGGGTGTTGTGCACAAAAAGAATTCGGCCAAGCCTAAAGAAGTTCGAAAATTTCTACGTACGTCCCCCACGTACATACTCTGGAAATACGGGGTATAACACGAAAGGTTTCGTAGTTCATAGTTTTAATCCTTTAAAACAATTTGAGAAACATATACCTTATGTGTGAGTAGGTTATTCTTGTTCATAACAATCGTATTACAGCAGCCATGATCTAGGAAATGTAATATCATTTTGTCTCATCTTAGCTTCTATGCAGATGGAAGTTTCTACTGGTTTTAATAATACTTTATTAGTCAAAACATTTCCCTTTATTAGCGCTGCTGTGGTTTGCTCGATACTTATTCTGACTTCCGAAATCAGTAAAACATTATTCCTTTTTAAAACCAAGTACTCATTACTCACGAATGAGGTTTCACACGAAATTCATATCAATTCATTTAAGTCAAGTCTCTTATCTTTTAAGATTAAGTCTCTTAACTTTTATAATCAATAAATCATTCATTTTATCATTCTTAAGACGTTATACCTAACTTCCCATAAAGCTAGTATAACTCTTATGTTTTCAAAACCAAGTGTTACTCTTCTTTCAAAAACAATTCTTAATACTTTTTGAAATACTTCAAAGTTCTTATCATTCATGCTTAAGTCAAAAGACATTGCCGTACAACTACGTTCAGTTAACACGCGTACGTCTACCGTACTATATATACTTCTTTAAAATATCATGCTCAAGCGTATAGGAAGAATCACATACCTCGCGACGATTATCGACTATTAGCAAATCGCTCCACGGCTATAACCCGGCTAGCCTGGTCCACCTTCTCAAGTAGCACATGCTACTCGCAGAACATTCAACCTATACAGGTTATACAAGTCTATCAAAGTCTAGACTACTCGGTAGAATAAATCTAGATACAAGATCCTACGGAAAATCGGGCAGCACTTCCCTATCCACAAACTACAAGTCTCATGTCAATACCTACGTAATTACGATTCGATTCTCTTCTTTAGATTGGGCTTAAGTCCAAAGACATTGCCGCAAAACTATGTTCAGTTCTATATATAGTATACTTCAACTATATACTCCTACAACATGTATTTTCCAATCACAATAGGGGGACAAGATAATTACCTCGATAAGCCCAAAATTATCCAAGTATAGATGTTGATCCTTAGCAACGCTTAGCTCCTACTCCGGGTGCTCCAACCCGCTCCAAACAACCCTTAGAAGTTCTACGCAACTTCTTCTTAATACTCCAACCAACTATGGAGATTTTCCTTAGGGTTTCGGTTTGAGACAAAAAGGACATTTAGTTAGTATTTCCGGGCTCTACGTATAGAGGTATCTTTGGAATACTACAAGGTATACGGCTAAGGTAATTTTGGGTATAACAACAATACTTTTGAGAGTATTTCTACCAAGAGGGGGGTATTTATACGAGACAACACCACAAGGGGGGGGGTGTATACCCCTCGGCCAACCCCACTAGGGGGGGTACTCTCGGCCAAGGGGAGGGGGGGGAGGGGCTCTTGGCCAAAGCCTCACAAAGGGGAGGGAACGAGAACACCACAAGAGAGGGGGGAGGATTTCTAAGACTTAGAACATTTTAGGATGAATAAGTCTTCAAAGGGGAGGGGTATTTATAGGTCAAGTAAAGGCCAACCAATGGCCAAGATCTAGCCAAGTGTGGTGCAAGTGTAGGGCCAAGATATGCCCAAGTGCCCCCTAGCCCCTACTCCTTAAAACCCTCACAAATATCTACCAAAAATATCTACCCACTTGACACCCCAAACGTCCAAGTTACCGCCCCCACTTGCTTCCAATGTGAGGGTGACACATGTCACCCTCCCGTTGGTCCAAAATGTTTCGTCTCTCGAAAAAATCCGCAAAAATAAGAAAAGACATAGCCGGAATTTTCCCCTCGCAAGTTATGTAAAACGTTTCGTCGAAAAACGACTCTAACCGGGTGTTGTGCACAAAGATAATTCGGCCAAGCCACCTGGGGGGGGGGTGACACGTGTCGCCCTCCTATTTGTCCAAAAATAATTCATCTTCCGAAAATATCCATAACGGCCAAAATCTCAAAATCAAAGCGGGCCCCACAAAACCGTAAATTTCTCCCGTGGGCCCCACGTGACCATTTCCGAAAATAAAATCTCAAAATTCTAATATAATTTAAGAAGCCCATATTCCAAATCTGGGAATCCAATTCCCATCAACGAACATTTTTCTTTACAAAAACCGGAAACTCTTTCCGTGGAAAAATCACCTCTTTCTTCCTTTCCAATTTTTCTGTCGTGCTCTCGTACGTACGTCCTCGCATACATACCCTGGAACTACGGGGTATAACATTCTTCCCCCCTTAGAAACATTCGTCCCGAATGTTCCTTCTAAGTCTCCAACCAAACGTGCGCCAGTATAGTCTTCACTACTATACTTACGAAACAAACCTGCCATACCTGGCCACAGAAACACCCGCACAAATACCTCCATCCAAGTCCACGAGGAAACACCTCTAACATCACAAAAGCCCTTACCCGGGGTCTAAAATATACTTCCTTCACACCTTCTTCTTACAAAAGGAATGATCACATCTATGCTCGCCATACATGCTCGCTTCTTCCCTTACGTGTCGTACCCTTCTTGAACACTCGAACTCTTTCTCATAACCTACCACATTTCTGTTGAACAAGTATAAACCAACTATCTGAATCCTTGCCAACATCGAACCCATCGACCGGCAACTTACACTTCCGCCCCTTAAGGCTTCATAAGGCAAAAACCGAATACTGAAATGGTAGCTATAAAACACTCCCTCCACAGGAGACAACAAACCTCACAACTACCCCTGAAATCCAAACACTGGCCCGAGGATGAATACGATACAGAGACTCACCTGAGTTCCTAACCCTGCCTGGTAAAACTTCCAGAAAAAGAAACAGCCGTACCTTGGGCCCCACTGTCTGCCATAAGGTGAAGGTAGGCACCCCGTGCAGCCTTACAACCTTTCTGATATCTCAACACCGCCGAGTAAATGGTCCTGACCGAAGAACACGATGGGCTGACCCCATCGGCCCGACTACTGGTTGAACGCACCCACGAACTCGTACGCTGGTTAACCAAACCTGGGCCTAACACCCTCATGATCCTATCACAAGGCGGGACCACCACAAACTGACCCCACTATCATACAGGCCGCGGGTTGACCCGCAACGTGGCCTCAACCCGACCCGGCAACGCGCAAAACACTAGCTCCCCGATCCGGAAAACTCTCACTAATCACGTTACGAAAAACCTAGCGGTCTTCTTAGCTCAACTACCCTCTTTCATTTCACACTACTCAGGGACTTATTATACAAACATGGCTCACGTGCACTATGCACTCCGATAAGGATCAAACATAACAATACATCTTTACCCGAGATGGCCTTACCTCTAAGGTCTCTACGTATAAGGCTCTATGGTTCACACTTCCTCTATCCCCCAAATCTTACTCGGTTAACTAACCATGATATCTAATCACAATTAACACACTGCTATCAGAACATAGCACTTATGATATACTCGTCTTATCACACATACTGATCTCTAGAGGGTTAAGGATATACCTTTTTCTACTGCTTCACTCCCCTGAGTCGTTCTAATAAAACCTGCCCCGTAGGGCGCATAGCTAGGGAAGGTAACGAACTACCCACCGATCCTGAAGGCTGAGTCCTCCTACTTGGACATTCTTTCGACACCTGGCCCTGACGGCCGCAGGTACAACAAGTATCAACAAAAAGACGACATTCCCCGGGATGACGTCTGCCACACTGTGAACCGGAAGATCTGGAGCTCTGACCAACTCCTGCATACCCCGAACGTCCTGAACCCTGTGGAGGACCACTCTGCACTGGTGGATGTGCATAATCTAATCCGCTGGTGAGGTGACTCGCCTCGAAAGTTACCAAAGGACCTTGCTGTTCTGGCCCTCTTCTGCTGTCCTTGGTTAACCCGTCTCTATGTTTCTCGGCCTGCTGTGCATAAGCCCGTACACAGGCCATGCTCAAGCCTAACTGAAGAACTACTCTTGCACAACCCTCTCGTTGATATTCATCAAGACTCGCGGTACATCGGTATACTCTCTGGTAGCCAAATCCATAGCTAGTAGCAGGGTCGCCTTCTTGCAATCTAAATTCACTGTTCCCGGTCGTGGAACTGAAGGTTCAAATATCATGGCCGCAGTAGGAACTGCCGCCGCCGTGCTAAACTCTGCTGGGGCTAGTGACGTCGCAGAACTCCCCGAAGGAAGCACTACCCTAGGTAATGATTGGGCCTGTGCCCTCGTAACCCTCTGCACTCTACTCGCAGCTCCCTCGGCTGCCTTGCCCTCCTGGGCTCGGGTTGCCTTACACGGAGGCATAACGGTAAGGGAAAGAAATACGTTAGAGGGGTCCAACTTATCACACAGCTCTAAGGCACGATCTCAGAATGAGAAGAATGGAAACCACTCCTAAATATCCTATAGCCTCCTGATTATTGGTGTGGTGCACAACACACCGATAATCAAGACTCTACTGGATACGGTCTGTAGACACTTTCCGAGGATTAACTGCTCTGATACCACTTTTGTCACGACCCGTTCCGGGGCCCGTGACTGGTGCCTTACCCGGGCACCCAAGTAGTCATACATCAGAGAAAATCAGCGGAACATAAAACAATAACATGAAGCCAATGCAATAAGACAGTGAAATAAGAAGACAGGCTAACCAAAACGGTTACCTTCAGTATATATAAATAACAATTTGAACAGTTACATCCCATTACAACCCTGCCCACAACAGTACTACAGACCTCTACGAATGATATGACAACAACGACGGGACAGGGCCCCGTCATACCCCTGAATGTAAGCACCTACAACAACAGGGGACTATACCAAGATAAGCCTCCGGAGAAACGGAGCTTTCCCAACGCCGACTGTGACCCTAAGAGCGAGGATCAACGGCGGTGTACCTTTACTGCGGCGTGACGCAGCCCCGAAGGAGGTCGATAACAGTACCAAGAATGTGGCGAAAATCAGTAAATGAAATCATAGTAGTCTATATAAAGCGAGACACGTATGATAACCAACGATTCACAATAAATAGCGATTATGTCAAGCCGTGGACTCACGCCCTCCAAGTCATCACTAAAATATAACACTGAGTCTCACGCACACAACATCAATCATGCCCGTGGAATACCTTAATCACTGCCGTCTGTCTATGATAAGAAAGCACCAATGAATACACATGAAAACCAGTCCCACTGTGTCATCATAAAACCGTGCACGGTAAGTACGAAGGCATAGCCGACTACTAAAACCCACGAGACAACAAGGTCATAAAGCGTATCATGATCTGTCTGCACCGTCACATGATCAAAGCCGCCACTCGCGCGGATATCTAATGTGCGCGTCTAGCCCGAACTTCCCGCACTCCGCATAAGCCACTCCGATGGCCCGCATGAGGTATTCCCGCATCGAGGGTAGCTACTCCCGGCAGGCGTCCCGACTCGTCGTCGCGTGGCCACATAGACCGCATGACCACAAAGGCCGCACACTAACACGAACTTCCGCATTCCGCATAGGCCTGCACCGCATAAGGTATTCTCGAATCATAGGTCACACAGACCCGCCTGAGTCTACCCCGCATCGGAGGACAGCTTAACCCCCAGAATCATGAGTGATACAATACTAACATAACGGCTTATCGTTTAAACAACACAAGCACAATCAAGGGAAACCCCTTTACACAAACATCACAAGATACTAACACACGTAGCATCCTAGCATGTTTACTGTTATACCCCGTATTTTCCAGAGTATGTACGTGGGGGACGTACGTAGAAATTTTCGAACTTCTTTAGGCTTGGCCGAATTCTTTTTGTGCACAACACCCGGTTAGAGTCGTTTTTCGACGAAACGTTTTAACAGCTTTCGTAGGGGAATTTCCGGCTATGTCATTTATAATTTTTGCGGATTTTTCCGAGAGACGAAACATTTTGGACCAACGAGAGGGCGACACTTGTCACCCTCTAATTGGAAGGAGTGGACGGCAACTTTGGGCTAGCTTGGACGATTTTGTGCCTTTCCCTTGGTCAAGGGTTAGGTAGGATATTTTGTGGTAGATGGATAAGGTAGCACATGGCTAAATCTTGGCCTTACACTTGCTATGCACTTGTCTTCATCTTGGCCATTGGTTGGCCTTCACTTGACCTATAAATACCCCTCTAGTTGAAGACATTCTTCATCCTAAACTTGAGCAATCTATCTAAGTCTCAAACTACTCCCTCCCTCTTGAGTTTCGTCCACCACACCCCCTCCCCCCCCTTTGGCCGAGAGCTTCCCCCTCCCCTTTGTAGTGGTTAGCCGTGGGGTACCCCCCCCTAGCCTAGTTGTTTTCGTATAATACCCCTTGTTGTGGTATAGAAATACTCTCCTAGTATTGTTGTTATGTCCAAATACCTTGGCCCAAATACCTTGTAGTATTCCCAAGGTTACACTTTTACAAAAGCCCAGAAAATACGATTATACTTCCTTTAGCCACAAAAACGAAACCCTAAGGAAATCTTCACCCGTTGTTGAAGTTGTAAGTAGAAGTTGGTTAGGACTTCTAAGGGTGGTTTGGAGCGCTCGGAGTAGGAGCTAAGCGTTGCTCAGGATCGACTTTATACTTGGATAATTTTGGGCTTATCGAGGTAAACACTACTGTCCTTCTATTGTAATTGGAAATTACATGTTATAGGAATATATAGTTGAAGTATACTATATATAGAACTGAACATTATAATTGTGCGGCAATGTCTTTTGACTTAAGCCTGAATAATACTTACGGCAATGTCTTGCGACTTAAGCTGAATTTAAAAGAGAATCGAATCAGTAATTACATAGGGGTGTATCAGACTTGTGTAGCATTACTGTGTAGTAGAATTGTACACGTCCGGTTAGACGTGTTAACCCCCCCCCCCCCTGGTTGGCTTGGTAGCCGGCCTCGATAGAGGAGGAGATTTACGCTGTTGCGGGGAGGTCTTAAATTTTCGTAGAATATTCTACATTGAGATCTAAAGATATTAATAGGCGCTTTGTGGCCTCTATAGGTTGTAGTACTACGTGTGGAGTGATCTGCTTGACTGAGAGTGTAGCAGACGGTTTGAGGTACTTGGAGCGTTTTACTATTAGTCGATACTCGTCGCGAGGTATGTGAACCTCTTCCTATCTCTTCTAGCATGATATGTGTGAACTATGTAGTACGGTAGACGTACATGTGTTAACTGTGTTTGATTGTTTTTAAAACATAAAGTGTTATAACGGTTTTATGGGAAGTTGGTTATAACAGCTTTATGTAGGTAAGAAAATACTTTGTGGTTTTAAAAGGTAACTGATGTGAATTATAACTGGCTTGTTATAATAAAGAACTTCTTTGTATTTCAAAAGATTTATAAATCGCTTTGAAGGAGTAACACTTGGTTTTAAAGGTTTTAAAAAGAGTTATACTAGCTTTATGGGGAGTTAGGTATAATGTCTTAAGAGAGGTAAAGAAAATGGTTTACTGATGTTAGAAGTTAAGAGACTTGATCTTATAAGATAAGAGACTTAACTTATTTGTTTTAATGTGAATGTTTGTGTGAAACCTCATTCGTGAGTAATGAGTACTTGGTTTTATGTAAAGGGATAATGTTTTACTGATTTCGGAAATCAGAATGTGTATCGACAGACCACTGCAGCGTTAATAAAGGAAAATGTATTGAATAATGATGAATTGTATTAAAACCAGTAGAAACCTCCATCTGCATAGAAACTAAGATAAGACAAAATGATATTACATTTTCTAGATCATGGCTGTTGTAATAAGAATGTTGTAAACAAGAATAACATACTCTCACGTGAGACATATATTACTCAATTGTTCTAAAAAGGAATCAAGTGATTAAGTTTGGGAACTATGAAACCATTTGAAAATGAGAAGCTTGAGTAATTGAAACTAGGCAAACTGGAACTTAGGAAAAGAATGTTGTTACTTGATTTTGAAAAGGAATGTGGGTTGGTCATTCTAATACTACGGGTATCGGGTGACTTTGATAAAAGTAATGGATCTCTTTTAAAGAATTTAACGTCGTAGTACTATAGGAGTTAAAACCCTGACTTTGGTATAAATTGAAAGTACTTTGATTTGTTGAGAAACTTGCATATGCTTGTTTTTGTTATACTTTACTATGCTTGTTGTTTTGAACATTGACTATGATTGTTGTTGTGAAACTTGCCTATGCTTGTTGTTGTGAAACTTGCCTATGCCTGTTGTTGTGAAACTTGCCTATGCTTGTTGTTGTGAAACTTGCCTATGCTTGTTGTTGTGAAACTTACCTATGCTTGTGATGATAGCCTTTGTTGTGCAAATGTGGTATTTACGTATTCCGCGTCTCGATAGAGTAGGTTGACTTGTGAGAACTTACTTGGACGTCTTTGGCGGTGATGGAGAATTCCACGGGTATGTTTCCATTTTGATTCTCGTCTTGTTGTTGATGTCACATGGACATGTCTACACCGATCTGAGATTCGGGGCATGCGGCCACGCGGCGGGTTGATTACCGATATATGGTTATTACGCAACATGGACGTGTCTACCGATCAAGATTCCGGGGCATGTGGCCATGCGGCAGGTTGACCACCCAAAGATATTGTTATTGAGGTTACATGGGCATGTCTACACCGTCACGATTCCGGGGCGTGGCCACGCGGCCTTGTTATTATTGTTGCATCATGGACATGTCTACACCGTCACGATATTCGGGCACGCGCCATGATGCGAACATGATGGATGTTGTGGGCGTGAGACCCATAGTTATATTTGAGTGGTGACTTTGAGGGCGTGAGTCCCTGACTTGACTGCTTTTATGTTGCGTTCTGTATTTTGGTTATCATACATGTCTCGCCTTTTTAGGCTATTATGATTTCATTTCTGATGTTGTGATTTCACATACTTGGTACTGTTATGCTGACCTCCTTGAGGCTGCGTTCATCTGCGCAGTAGAGGTATCGGTCGTGGATCCCCGCTCTTAGGATCTCATTTCAGCGGGTTGGAATGCTCCGTTCCTTCGGAGGCTTATATTTGGTATGTTTCCCTGAGTTGTAGGTTCTTGTACATTCAGGGGTATGGCGGGGCCCTGTCCCGTCATAGTTGTTGTAAATCTTAAGTGCAGCCTTTGTTGTGGCGGGGTTTGTAAAGGATAAGCTGCCGGGTTTTTGTGTATATCTTGAAGGCAACTGTTTTGGTTGCTTTGTTTATTTATTATATCTCTTGTTTCATGACTGTGTTTTATTTTCCGCCGGTTTTCTCGATGTTGTATCACTAGGGTGCCGGTAAGGCACGATGGGCCCGGTTCGGGCGTTACAAAGTGGTATCGAGCGATTAGTCCTCGGAAAGTGTCTACGATCGTGTCTAGTAGAGTCTTGATTATCGGTGTGTTGTGCACCACATCTATAATCAGGAGGCTATAGGACATGTAGGATTGGTTTCTATTCTTCTCATTCTGAGATCGTGCCTTAGAGCTGAGTTGTAAGTTGGACCCCTCTGATGTGCTTCATTTTACCAGTTATGCCTCCGCGCAAGGCGACCAGTGCCCAGAAGGAAAAGCGGCGAGGAGCTTAGTGGGATACAGAGAGTACGAGGCGCAGCGGTCGATACACGAGACAGTGCTTCCGACGGCGAGTTTCGCGGCGCCGCCCGGCACCAGCGGGTTTAGAGTCGCGGCCGTGGCGATGAGACTACGATGCACGAGCCTCGGTCCACGATGCGGAGCGGGAGATGGGTCACAAGAGATGGCCCGATTATTGGCGTGGTTGTGGCGAATATGAGGCAGTGGATCTGGCGATTCGGTTCAAAGCGACTTTGTGTGCGCGAGAGCGAATAGTTTGAGGCTACTGGACTTTATTAGTTGTAGCCAGCCAGAGTTTTATTGGTCGAGGCATGAGTATGATCCGCAGGAGTTCATCAGTCAGTTACAAAGGATAATGCGGGTGATCAAGGCTTGAGACCGAGTGTGACCTTCGGTTCGCATCGGCTGCGTGATACCGCATGATCGATTGGTTTGATTCGTGAGCTTTCGGGAGAGCATGCACCTCAGCAGTATGGGATGAGTTTTTGGGGCTTTCTCACGCACTTCTTGCCTCCGCAGATGAGGAGGGCACGGCGACAAATTTTGTTCTTGCGAGACAGAGGCGACCGTCGTGGAGTACAATGTCGAGTTCGATTCTTTGGCTCGATATGTCCACTGCGCTTGTTGCGAATATGGAGGATAGGGTGCATCGCTACGTCACCGCTAGATGATTATATGGCGAAGTCTTGTGCGGGTGTTTCTCTTTAGCCGCATGGACATTGCCCGCATTCGTGCTCATGCACTTGGGTGCGAGGCGCAGATCGGCAGGTGGACGCTTTGCCACAGGAAGGCCAAGACGGCGGATATTTTGGCGACTTTCGGCGGACCGCCTCGGCCGGACTAGTTATGTACCTCCGCCATTGCAGTGGTCCTCCGCAGCCTTCGGGACCCAGGATATTCGAGAGCGGTCGGGGCTCCTGTGTTTGAATGTTCGGGAGTAGGGGTGTTGGCGGATCGATCACCCCCTACCGGTGTGGTCGATGTGGTAGACCGCATTTCGGGAGTGTCGTAGTACGAGGAGCTTGTTATTCTTGCGGCCAACAGGCCATATGACGAAGACTGCTCGACGGGGTAGCGCGGTAGGATAGCACAGACTACTAGAGCGATTGCGGGCCACGGTAGGTCGCGGTGGAAGTTCCGATTTTAGCGGTCCTTGAACCGCCTAGTTTCAGGTATATCCTTAACCCTGTAGATACTTGTATGTATTGATGTTAATGATGTGTTAAGTGTTATGTTCGGATAGCTTTGTGCTATAGTGTGATTTGAAAATCTGGTTAGTGTGAGATGGAAGTGGTAGCTTCCATGATGTGTTCCGTGTCGGAGGCGGAGGTTGGCACTCTGATGGGTCGGGTTGGGGCCATGTTGCGGGCCAACCCGCGTCGTTCGAGGAAGGGTCAGCTGCAGGTGGTCGCCAGTGGCGGTCACGAGGGTGCTAGGCCCAAGTTTAGATGACCATCGTATGAGTTCATAGATATGTTCGACTGAATCGGTTCGTGAAGGCGAGACTGGCCTTAGAGGAAATCGAGGGTAGTAAGATGACCAAGTTTGGAGGTAGTAACTCCAAGGGTTGGAAACAAAAACGTTGACGGAAGTGTGGTACGGATACTAGAAAGAGCTCGAGTGTTCGAGAAGGGTACGGCGAGATAGGGGAGAAGTGAACGTGTGTGATCGTTTCTTTTGTGAAATGTAGGTGCGAAGGGAGTATATTTTAGACCTTGGTGGGGACTTTTGTGCTAACTGAGGTGGTTCCTCGTTGGCGTGGATTTGGGTTTTGCGCGCATGTTATTTTGTGGCGGTGTGGCATGTTTGATTTTCGTAAGTATAGTAGTGAAGACTATCTTGGACGCGACGCTTGTTTGAGACTTAGAAGGAACATTCGACGAATGTTTCTAAGGAGAGGAGAATGTTATACCGTATTTTCCGTAGTATGCGTGGGGACGTACGTAGAAATTTTCGAACTTCTTTAGGCTTGGCCGAATTCTTTTTGTGCACAACACCCGTTAGGAGTCGTTTTTCGACGAAACGTTTCCACAGCTTTCGTAGGGAAAATTCCGGCTATGTCATTTTTAATTTTTGCGGATTTTTCCGAGAGACGAAACATTTTGGACCAACGAGAGGGCGACACTTGTCACCCTCTAATTGGAAGGAGTGGACGGCAACTTTGGGCTAGCTTGGACGATTTTGTGCCTTTCCCTTGGTCAAGGGTTAGGTAGGATATTTTGTGGTAGATGGATAAGGTAGCACATGGCTAAATCTTGGCCTTACACTTGCTATGCACTTGTCTTCATCTTGGCCATTGGTTGGCCTTCACTTGACCTATAAATACCCCTCTAGTTGAAGACATTCTTCATCCTAAACTTGAGCAATCTATCTAAGTCTCAAACTACTCCCTCCCTCTTGAGTTTAGTCCCACCACACCCCTCCCCCTTTGGCGAGAGCTTCCCCCTCAGGTAGTGGTTAGCGTGGGGTACCCCTAGCCTAGTTGTTTTCGTATAATACCCCTTGTTGTGGTATAGAAATACTCTCCTAGTATTGTTGTTATGTCCAAATACCTTGGCCCAAATACCTTGTAGTATTCCCAAGGTTACACTTTTACAAAAGCCCAGAAAATACGATCATACTTCCTTTAGCCACAAAAACGAAACCCTAAGGAAATCTTCACCCGTTGTTGAAGTTGTAAGTAGAAGTTGGTTAGGACTTCTAAGGGTGGTTTGGAGCGCTCGGAGTAGGAGCTAAGCGTTGCTCAGGATCGACTTTATACTTGGATAATTTTGGGCTTATCGAGGTAAACACTACTGTCCTTCTATTGTAATTGGAAATTACATGTTATAGGAATATATAGTTGAAGTATACTATATATAGAACTGAACATTATAATTGTGCGGCAATGTCTTTTGACTTAAGCCTGAATAATACTTACGTGATGTCTTGCGACTTAAGCCTGAATTTAAAAAGAAGCGACTGTAATTACATAGGGTGTATTACGAGACTTGTGTAGCATTCTTGTGTAGTAGAATGGTAAACTTCCGGTTATACGTGTTAACCCCGCGGTTGGCTTGGTAGCGGCCTCGATAGAGGAGGAGATTTACGCTGTTGTTGCGGGGAGAGTCTTTGCCAATTTTATTTAGAATATTATACATTGAAATAGAAAGATAATAATATGGGCTTTGTGGCCGCTAAAGGTTTTAGTACTACGTGTGGAGAGATGCTTGGTGAGTGTAGCGACGGTTTGAGGTACTTGGGCGTTTTGCTATTAGTCGATACTCGTCGCGAGGTATGTGAACCTCTTCCTATCTCTTCTAGCATGATATGTGTGAACTATGTAGTGCGGTGACGTACGTGTTAATCGTGTTTGATTGTTTTAAAACATAAAGTGTTATAACGGTTTTATGGGAAGTTGGTTATAACGCTTTATATAGGTAAGAAAATACTTTGTGGTTTTAAAAGGTAATCGATGTGAATTATAAGCGGCTTGTTATAATAAAGAACTTCTTTGTATTTCAAAAGATTTATAAATCGTTTTGAAGGGAGAGTAACACTTGGTTTTAAAGGTTTTAAAAAGAGTTATACTAGCTTTATGGGGAGTTAGGTATAATGTCTTAAGAGAGGTAAAGAAAATGGTTTACTGATGTTAGAAGTTAAGAGACTTGATCTTATAAGATAAGAGACTTAACTTATTTGTTTTAATGTGAATGTTTGTGTGAAACCTCATTCGTGAGTAATGAGTACTTGGTTTTATGTAAAGGGATAATGTTTCTTGATTTGAAATCGAGAATGTGTATCGACAGGACCACTGCAGCGTTAATAAAGGAAAATGTATTGAATAATGATGAATTGTATTAAAACCAGTAGAAACCTCCATCTGCATAGAAACTAAGATAAGACAAAATGATATTACATTTTCTAGATCATGGTTGCTGTAATAAGAATGTTGTAAACAAGAATAACCTACTCTCGTGAGACATATATTACTCAATTGTTCTAAAAGGAATCAAGTGATTAAGTTTGGGAACTATGAAACCATTTGAAAATGAGAAGCTTGAGTAATTGAAACTAGGCAAAGCCGAACTTAGGAAAGAATGTTGTTACTTGATTTTGAAAAGGAATGTGGGTTGGTCATTCTAATACTACGTATCGGGTGACTTTGATAAAAGTAATGGATCTCTTTTAAAGAATTTAACGTCACGTAGTACTATAGGAGTTAAAACCCGGACTTTGGCATAAAATGAAAGTACTTTGTGTTGTTGTGAAACTTGCCTATGCCTGTTGTTGTGAAACTTGCCTATGCCTATTGTTGTGAAACTTGCCTATGCTTGTTGTTGTGAAACTTGCCTATGCTTGTTGTTGTGAAACTTGCCTATGCTTGTTGTTGTGAAACTTGCCTATGCTTGTGATGATAGCCTTTGTTGTGCAAATGTGGTATTTACGTATTCTGGCGTCTCTCGATAGAGGCGGTTGACTTGTTGAGAACTTACTTGGAGCGTCTTTGGCGGTGATGGAGAATTCCACGTATGTTTCCATTTTGATTCTTGTCTTGTTGTTGATGTCACATGGACATGTCTACACCGTCACGATTCCGGCACGCGGCCACGCGGCGGGTTGATTACCGATATATGGTTATTCGCAACATGGGCGTGTCTACACCGTCTGATTCCGGGGCATGTGGCCGTGCGGCGTGGTTGACCACCCGATATTGTTATTGAGGTTACATGGGCATGTCTACACCGTCGCGATTCGGCATGTGGCCACGCGGCCTTGTTATTGTTGCATCATGGACATGTCTACACCGTCACGATTCCGGGCATGCGCCATGATGCGAACATGATGGATGTTGTGGGCGTGAGACCCATAGTTATATTTAGTGGTGACTTTGAGGCGTGAGTCCACGACTTGGCTGCTTTTATGTTGCGTCTTGTATTTTGGTTATCATACATGTCTCCGCTTTTAGGCTATTATGATTTCATTTCTGATGTTGTGATTTCACATACTTGGTACTGTTGTCTTGACCTCCTTCAAGCTGCGTTCATCTGCAGTAAGTACATCGGCCGTGGATCCGCTCTTAGGATCTCATTTCATGGGTTGAAAGCTCTGTTCCTTGGAGGCTTATATTTGGTATGTTTCCACTGAGTTGTAGGTTCTTGTACATTCGGGGTATGGCGGCCCTGTCCGTCATAGTTGTTGTAAATCTTAGAGTGCATGCTTTGTTGTGGCGGGGTTTGTAAAAAGGATAAGCGTTGGGTTTTTGTGTATATCTTGAAAGGCATTGTTTTGGTTGCTTATTTATTATATCTCTTGTTTCATGACACTGTGTTTTATTTTCATTGGTTTTCTCGATGTTGTATCACTAGGGTGCCGGTAAGGCACGATGCTTGAACCGGTTGGGCGTTACATTTACTTAACAAATCAACAAGAAAGTATTACAAGGCTATCACAAACCAACACAATCAAGTTATACACACAAGGTACTTTCTACTATATGATTAACAAGATCGGGTTTTTATCCCCAAAGTACTTCATACATTAATTCTTTAAAAGATACGTTACTTTCACAAAAGTCACACAATACCCGTAGTATATAAAAATAGAGCGATTATCTTTTGAAGTAATTCAAAAACACTTCTCTTTGTAAAATCAAGTAACATTCTTTTTCAAACGTTCAAGTTTGCCTAATTTCAATTACTCAAGTTTCTCATTTTCGAAAGGTTTCGTAGTTCATAGTTTTAATCCTTTAAAATAATTTGAGAAACATATACCTTATGTGTGAGTAGGTTATTCTTGTTCATAACAATCTTATTACAGCAGCCATGATCTAGGAAATGTAATATCATTTTGTCTCATCTTAGCTTCTATGCAGATGGAAGTTTCTTGTTATACCCCGTATTTCCAGAGTATGTACGTAAGGACGTACGTAGAAAAGTTTGGGCTTTTAAAGTGGCTTGGCCGAATTATTTGGTGCACAACACCCGGTTAGAGTCGTTTTTCGACGAAACGTTTCCACAGCTTTTGTAGGGAAAATTCCGGCTATGTCATTTTTAATTTTTGCGGATTTTTCCGAGAGACGAAACATTTTGGACCAACAAGAGGGCGACACTTGTCACCCTCTCATTGGAGCACGTTGTGGGGCGATGAAGTGGGACGAATTGGCCTTGTTTGGTCAAGGGTTGGTAGGATATTTTTGTGGTAGATGGATAAGGTGCACTTGGCAAGATCTTGGCCTACACTTGCCTTGCACTTGGCAAGATCTTGGCCATTGGTTGGCCTTGGCTTGTCCTATAAATACCCCCTTTGGAAGACTTCTTCATCCATTCCTAAATTTCCTAAAGTGTTAAAATCCTCCTCCCCTGTGGTGTTTCGTCCAACACCCCCTCCCCTTTGAGAAGGCCCTTTGGTAGAGTCCCCTTGGTCGAGAGTACCCCCAGTGGGGTAGGCCGAGGGTATACACCCACTTGTGGTGTTGTCTCGTATAAATACCCACTCTTGGTAGAAATACTCTCAAAGTATTGTTATAATGCCCAATTACCTTAGCCGTATACCTTGTAGTATTCTAAGGTTATACATATACTAAAAGCCAGTTATACTATTATACTTCCGTCGATCCACGTAAACGAAACCACAGAAAAATCTCCATAGTTAGTTGGAGTAGTTTGTAGAAGTTGGTTAGAACTTCTAAGGGTGGTTTAGGCGGGTTGGGCGCACGAGTTGGAGCTAAACGTTGCCGGGATCGACTTTATACTTGGATAATTATGGGCTTATCGAGGTAATTATCTTGTCCTCTATTGTAATTGGAAATTACATGATTGTTAGACTATATAGTTGAAGTATACTATATATAGAAATGAGCGTTGTTATCGGCAATGTCTTTGGACTTAAGCTGAATAATAAGAAACCTTTTGAAAGAAGAGTCTTTGACGTAATTACATAGGGTGTATTCTGATGGACTTGTGTAGCTTTTACGTGAGGTAGAATTGTGCACGTCGGATTAGGCGTATAACCCCGGTTGGCTTGGTAGCCCCAATAGAGGAGGAGATTTACTGCCATTGCGGGAGAGTCTTTGAATTTTACGTAGAATGTTCTCTGAAGAGATCTAAATGTTAATAAGCGCGCGTGGCCTTATAGGTGGAATTACTATGCGTGGCGCGATCTACTTGGCTTAAGGAGTAGCCGGCGGTTTGAGGTACTTGGAGCGTTTTGCTATTAGTCGATAATCGTCGCGAGGTATGTGAACCTCTTCCTATCTCTTCTAGCATGATACGTGTGTAACTATGTAGTACGGTAGACGTACATGTGTTAAATGTATTTGATTGGTCTAAAACATAAAGTGTTATAACGGCTTTATGGGAAGTTGGTTATAACGACTTTATGTATGTAAGAAAATACTTGTGGTTTTAAAAGGTAATCGATTCAACTATAACCGGTTGGTTATGTGATAATAAAGAACTTGAAGTATTTCAAAAGATTTTGAATCATTTTGAAAGAAGAGTAATACTTGGTTTTGAAAACTTAAGAGTTATACTAGCTTTATGGGAAGTTAGGTATAACGGCTTAAGAATGTTTCTTGATTTGGAAATCGAATGTGTATCGACAAACCAACTGCGGCGTTAATAAAAGGAAATGTTTTGTGATTAAAACCGGAGAAACTTCCATCTGCATAGAAGCTAAGATGAGACAAAATGATATTTCCTAGATCATGGCTGCTGTAATAAGATTGTTATAAACAAGAATATCCTACTCACATATAAGGCTTATGTTTTCTCAGATGGTTTAAAAGAGAATTATATTCTTAAATGAATAAGACAATGAACTACTAAACCTATATAAAATAAGAACAGAGAACATTTGAAATTGGGCAAACTTGGACGTTTGGAAAATAATGTTGTTACTTGATTTTACAAAGGTAAGTGTTTTGATTTACTTCAAGAGATAATCACTCTATTTTCATATACTACGGGTATTGTGTGACTTTTGTAAACGTAACGTATCTTTTAAAAGATAATGTATGAAGTACTTTGGGAATAGATACCCGATCTTGTTAATCATATATTAGAATGTACCTTGTGTGTATAACATGATTGTGTTGGTTTGTGATAGCCTTGAAATACTTTCTTGTTGATTTGATAAGTAAACATGCTAGGATGCTACGTGTGTTAGTATCTTATGATGTTTTGTGTAAAGGGGGTTTTCCCTCGACTGCGCTTAAAGTTGTTTGACTCTCAACCGTTATGTTGGTATTGTACCACTCACCTTGACTTGTCTCCGGAGGTTAAGCGCCTCCGTCGGGGTAGACTCGGTGATGCAGGACCGTGATTCGAGAATACCTCATGCGGGTCCGAGGATCCATGCGGAACTACGGAGTTCGTGTTAGTTTGCGGCCGCTTGTGGTCATGCGGTCTTTGTGGCCATGCGGTGCGAGTCGGGGCGATCTTGGGAGTAGCTACCCTCGCGAGGAATACCTCATGCGGGCTATGAGGTTGGCCTATGCGAGCTACGGAGATTCGAGGCTAGACGCGCACATTTGATATTGCGGGCGAGTGACCAGCTTTGATCATGTGACGGTCTAGACAGATATCATGATACAGTTTATGACCCTGTTAAGTACTATGGGTGTTAGTAGTCGGTTATGCCTTCGTACTTACCCTGTACTGTTTTATTAGGACACAGGTGGGACCTGGTGTTCATGTGTATTTCTTGGTGCTTTTATATCATAAACTGTCGGCAGTGAGGAAGGTATTCCACGGGCATGATTGATGTTATGGGCGTGAGACCCATAGTTACATTTGAGTGATGACTTTGAGGGCGTGAGTCCCTGACTTGACATATTTGCTATTTATTGTGAGCTGTAGTTTGGTTATCATACATGTCTCTGCTTTCTGACTATTATGATTTCATTCTGATATTTTGATTTCACATACTTGGTACTGTTATCGACCTCCTTCGGGGCTGCGTTCATGCCGCGAGTTGAGGTACACGATCGTTGATCCTCGCTCTTAGGGTCACAGTTCAGCGTTTGGGAAAGCTCCGTTTCTCCGGAGGCTTATCTTGGTATAGTCCCCTGTTGTTGTAGGTGCTTACATTCAGGGGTATGACGGGGCCCTGTCCCGTCGTTGTTGTCATATCATTCGTAGAGGTCTGTAGTACTGTTGTGGGCAGGGTTTGTAAAAAGGATTAAACTGTTCATTTTGAAAGAGTTGTTATTTATATATATGCCGAGAGGCCACTTTTCTTCAGATAAACATGTGTCTTCTTTACATTGTATCATGTATTGTGTTTTATGTTCCGCTGATTACTCTGATGTTGTATCACTAGGGTGCCCGGGGTAAGGCACCAGTCACGGGCCCGGGTTCGGGTCGTGACAAAAGTGGTATCAGAGCAGTTAATCCTCGGAAAGTGTCTGAACCATATCGATGAAGTCTTGATTATCGGTGTGTTGTGCACCACACCAATAATCAGGAGGCTATAGGATATTTAGGATTGGTTTCTATTCTTCTCACTCTGAGATCGTGCCTTAGAGCTGTGTTGTAAGTTGGACCCTCTAACGTATTTCTTTCCCTTACCATTATGCCTCGCGTAGAGGCAAAACCCGGAGAGGCAGCGGCGAAGGAGCGCAAGTTGAGTACAGAGGGTTACGAGGGCACGGGCCCAATCTTTACCTAGAGTAGTGCTTCATTCGGGGAGTTCTGCGACGTCACTAGCCCCAGCAGAGTTTAGCACGGCGGCGGCAGTTCCTACTGCGGCCATGACATTTGAACCTTCAGTTGCACGACCAGGGACAGAGAATATAGATTGCAAAGAGGCGACCCTGTTACTAGCTATGGATTTGGCTACGAGAGCATACCGATGTCTGCGCGAGTCTTGATGACTATCTAAGAGGTTGTGCAAGAGTAATTCTTGATTAGGCTTGAGCATGGCACGTATGCGGGCTTATGCGCGTGAGAAGCGTAGAGATCGACGGGTTAACCAAGGACAGCAGAAGAGGGCCAGAACAGCAAGGTCCTTTGGTAACTTTCGAGGCGAGTCACCTCACCAGCGGATTAGATTTGCACATCCACCAGTGCAGAGAGGTCCTCCACGGATTTCAGGACGTTCGGGGTATGCAGGAGTTGGTCAGAACTCCAGGGCTTCCGGTTCACGATCGGCGAGCGTCATCGGGGATGTCGTCTTTTAGTTGGTACTTGTTTTACCTACGACCGTCAGGGTCTGATGTCGAAAGAGTGTCCTTGTAGGAGGACTTAGCCTTCAGGATCGGTGGGTAGTTCGTCATCTTCCCTAGCTATGCGCCCTACGGGGCAGGTTTGACTAGAACGACTAAGGGGAGTGAAGCAGTAGATATAGATATATCCTTAACCCTCTAGGGGTTAGTATGTGAGATAAGGTGAGTACACCTTAAGTGCTATGTTCTGATAGCAGTGTGTAAGTTGTGATTAGAAATCATGGTTAGTAACCGGGGAAGATTGGGGGATAGAGAAAGTGTGAGCCTTAGAGTGTTATACGTGGAGACCTTAGAGGTAAGGCCATCTCGAGTAAAAGATGTATTGTTTATGGTTGACCCTTATAGGAGTGCATAGTGCACGTGAGTTATGTTTGTGGGATAAGTCACGAGTAGTGTGGAATGAAAAAGGGTAGTTGAGCTAAGAAGACGCTAGGTTTTAAATAGCGTGATTAGTGAGAGTTTTCCTTGGGAGCTAGCGTTTTGCGGCGTTGCGGGTCGGGTTGAGGCCACGTTGCGGGTCAACCGCGGCATGTATGGTGGTGGGTCGTTTGTGGTGGTCTGCCTTGTGGTAGGTCACGAGGTGTTAGGCCCAGTTTAGTTAACCAGTCTGAACTCGTGGATGCATTCGACCGATGGTCGGGCGAGAGGTCACCGCCTTGTCTTCTAGCAAACCGTTTACTCGGCGGTGTTGATTTTATCGTAAAGGTTGTAAGGCTGCACGGGTGCCTACCTTCACCTTATGACGCAGTGGAGCCAGTGCACGCTGTTTTTGTTTGGAAGTTTTACCAGCGAGGTTAAGGACTCAAGTGAGTCTCAGAATCGCATTCGCCCTCGGGCCAGTGTGTGGATTTCAGGGGTAGTTGTGGGGATTGTTGTCTCCTGTGGAGGGAGTGTTTAAGCTACCATTTCAGTGTTCGGATGTCACCTTATGAAGCCTTGTAGGGGCGGATGTGTAAGTCGCCGGTCGATTGGTTCGATGTTGGCAAGATTCAGATAGTTGGTTCAGGCTTGATCCAGCAGACTGTGGATATGGTAAAGCTTGTCTAGAAGAGGTTCGGCGGCTCGGAGAAATCGTGCGGATAATCGGCGACGCTTAGAGTTCGAGTTGACGGTCGGTCTTCTTGAAAGTACCACCGGGTTGGGTGTGACGAGTTTTGGAAAGCGAGAGGAACTTAGCGAGTTACTTTGGGCCCTTTGAGTTCATGTGAAGAATAGGCGGGTTGCCTATATGTTAGCTTTTGCCGTCCGACTTAGGAGGCGATGCGTCCGATCTTTTCGTATTGTTATGATCGGAAAGTATCGGAGATCCATCCAGAGTGTTTCGGTTGATGATGACCACGTTAGAGATAGTAACCGAGTTTTGAAGCGACGATGTCGAAATGTGGTAAGAGTTCGAGTGTACGACAGCCTCAGGGATCGCATGCAGCCCGGTACCATTTGTTGGGTCGCCGGAGTGACACTAGAACCTCGCGGCAAAGTGACAAAAGTGGTATCACGACGAGTAAAGGGAGAAGCGAGCATGCATGGCAAGCATAGATGTGATCATTTCTTTTGTAAAGAGAAGGTGCGAAGGAAGTATATTTTAGACCCCGGAGATAGGTGTTTGTGGTAATGTTAGAGGTGTTTCCTCGTGGACTTGGATGGAGGTATTTGCGCGGGTGTTTCTGTGGCCATGTGTGGCAGGATTGTTCTCGTAAGTATAGTAGTGAAGACTATACTGGCTCACGTTTGTTTTGAGACTTAGAAGGAACATTCGGGACGAATGTTTCTAAGGAGGGGAGAATGTTATTGTCACGACCCGAACCGGGGCCCGTGACTGGTGCCTTACCCCGGGCACCCTCGTGATACAACATCAGAGAAAATCAGCGGAAATAAAAACATAAACATGAAACAAGAGACATGATAAATAAACAGGCCAACCAAAGCGATTTGTGTACAGATATACATAAAAACCCGAACAGTTATCCTTTTACAAACTCGCCACAGCGATTACTCTGCACCTGCAGAAGTGACAACAACTATGACGGGACAGGGCCCGCCATACCACGAATGTACAAGAACCTCTGCACTCGGGTAACATACAAAAGATAAGCCTCCGAATAAGCGGGGCTTCCCAATACGCTGATCGTGATCCTATGGTGAGGATCCACAACCGATGTACCTCTCTACTGCGGCATGACGCGGCCAAGGAGGTCGAGACAACATGTACCAAGTATGTGAAACTGAAAAATACTGTAAATGAAATCATAACAGTCTATATAAAACAGGAGACATGTATGATAACCAAACTACAGCTCATAACATAAAAGCAGTCATGTCAAGTCAGGGACTCACGCCCTCAAAGTCATCCCTCATGCCCGTGGAACTCCTTCTCCTTGGCGATCTAGGTACAAACCATGTGATACGTATAACATGTCTCGGCCCATCTCATGGACCCAGTATAGAAACGTGTGGAATACATTCCCGGTTCATCTCATGAACTCGGTAGTCGGATGGAATACATTCCCGGTCCATCCCATGGACGCGGTAGTCGAGTGAAATACATTCCCGGTTCATCCCATGAACGCGGTAGTCGAGTGAAATACATTCCCGGTTCATCCCATGAACGCGGTAGTCGAGTGAAATACATTCGGTTCATCCCATGAACGGTAGTCGGGTGAAATACATTCGGTTCATCCCATGAACCGTGTCGAGTAAAATACAAGATTTGCACAACAAGGCTATCACGCAAACATAGGCAAGTTACACACAACTTAAGGTACTATCATTTTATGCCAAAATCCGGTTCGACCTAAAGTATTACATACATTAACTCTTTTAAAAAGTGCGTTTCTTTCACAAAAGTCACACAATGTTCGTAGTATAAAATAGAGTGACTATCTTTTAAGTAAACCAAAACACTTCCCTTGTAAAATCAAGTAACACATTATTTTCCAAACGTTCAAGTTTGCCTAATTTCAAATGCTCGCGTTTCTCATTTTAGAAAGGTTTAAGAGTTCATAGTTTTAATCACTTAAGAATATAATTCTCCTTTAAAACAAATTTGAGAAACATATGCCTTATGTGTGAGTAGGTTGTTCTTGTCTATTACAATCTTATAAAAGCGACCATGATCTAGGAAATGTAATATCATTTTGTCTCATCTTAGCTTATGCGGATGGAGGTTTCTCGGTTTTAATAACAATTAGTCAATACATTTCCTTTATTAACGCAATGGTTTGTTCGATACTTAATCTCATTTCAAATCAAGAAACATTATTCTTTTAAAACCAACTACTCATTACTCGCGAATGAGGTTTTACAACATTTTAACAAAATTCATAACAAGTCAAACTAAGTCAAGTCTCTTAAATTTCAAGATCAAGTCTCTTAACTTTCAAAATCAAGTCGTGTATAAGTCAAGTCTCTTATCTTTCAAGATCAAGTCTCTTAACTTTCTACAATCAATAAACCATTATTTTACCTACATAAAGTCGTTATAACTAACTTCCCATAAAACTATTATAACACCCTATGTTTTAAACCAACCAAATCACTTAGCACGTATGCGTCTACCGTACTACATAGTTCACAACAATCATGCTAGAAAAGATAGGAAGAGGTTCACATACCTCGCGACGATTATCGACGAATAGCAAAACGGCAAGTACTTCAGACGTCGGCTACTCCTTAAGCCAAGTAGATCACGCCACACGTAGTACTCCACTCCTAAAACGGTCATAGTACTTTTATCAAACCTTTCTCACCATTGAAGACTTATACCAATAAAAAGCCCTCTAAATCTACGGAAATTTGTGACTTCCCGTTTTACTCACTTTTCCATCTTTTACCAAGGCGAATAACCGTAATATATATACCATATATATATATAGGCGTAATAATTAAACAACATAAAGAAGGATTACACGCCCAAACGGTAACGCGTTTACTATCACGCCCATAATAACAACAAGTAAAAGAAGGGGATTACGCGCCCCAAACGGTAACGGTTTACTATCACGCCATAACAATACAATAATTAAAAAGGGGATCACACGCCCAAGCGGAACGCGATTGAACAATCTTCCTTAATGTAAATGTAAATATAGTCCAAAGTAAATACGGTCAAAGTAAATACTGTCCAAAGTAAATACAGTCCAAAGTAAATACTGTCCAAAGTAAATACAGTCCTTAAGTTGGGGTCCTTGGCCAACTTTGTCCATTTTACTTATCCAATTACTTCATTAGTCATCCAACTTATATTCCATCTTAATATAAGTTATAGTTACTTTGTTAATTACTTCTTCACAAGTAAGATACGTTTACCATTTTAATGGCAAACGGCCAATCCTTTCTTTTAACAAGTTAACAAGATCCAACTCTTCCAAACTTTACTCCATATATTATATACTCCATAATATACTTATAATATATGTATAATGACCAATTCACAAAGAGGTTAAGGTTTACTACCTCAAATAGCCCAAAATTATCCAAGAACTTAATGTCTCTCCAAGAAAGTCTTAGCTCCAAATCTTTACGTTCCAATCCGCTACAAGCAACCCATGAAGCTCTAACCAACTTCTCTTCAAGAACCAACTCCAAAAAGTGAAGAACACTTAGGGTTTCCAACTAGTAAGTTTCGGCCAAGGCATGAACAATAGGTTAGGGGTGTGAAATCTTTTCCAACTCTTGGTATACAATCTTCCTAACACCTTAGGGAAGAACACTTGAGAGTTTAAGAATTTTTGGACAAATTTAGGTCAAGAAATGGGCTCAAAAACGAGAGCAAGGTCAAGGGAGAAAGGAGGGAATTTCTTGTCTTGAAATGGTTAAGTGTGGAAGTTTTCATCAACTAAGGGTGCATATATAGGACAACCAAGGGCTAGGATGAAGGCAAGTGTGTGGTTGAGATTGGGGACAAGTGTGTGTGGGTCCCACAAGCCACTTGTCCACACAAAATATCTAGCAAGACTTGGCCACTTGTCCACAAAATATCTAGCAAGACAAGGACAACTTGTCTTGCCACTGTTAGCAAATTTCGGCCATGAGGCCACCTAGGGGGTGACACGTGTCGCCTCCTACTCGTCCAAAATATTTCATCTTCCAGAAATATCCATAAAGGCCAAAATCTCAAAACAAAGTGGGCCCACAAAAGCAGTAAATTCCTCCGTGGGCCCCACGTGACCAATTCGAAATAAAATTCCATAATTCTCTAATATTCCACGAAGTCCAAATACCAAATCGGAATCCAATTCCCATTAACGAACCTTTTTCTTCACAAAACCGGAAACTTTTCCGTGAAAAATCACATCTTTCTTTCTTTCCAAAATTTACGTATTATTCGCATGCGTACATCCTCACATATATATCCACGGAACTACGGGTATAACGATTTATACCGTATTTCAGTATGTGCGTGGGACGTGCGTAGAAAAGTTTGGGCTTTTAAAGTGGCTTGGCGAATTATTTGGTCTGCAACACGGTTGAGTCGTTTTCCGGCGAAAGCGTTTCCACGACTTTCGTAGGAAAATTCCGACTATGTCATTTTTAATTTTGCGGATTTTTCCGAGAGACGAAACATTTTGGACCAACAAGAGGCGACACTTGTCACCTCTCATTGGAGCACGTTGTGGCGATGAGTGGGGCCAATTGGCCTTGTTTGGTCAAGGGGTTGGTAGGATATTTTTGTGGTAGATGGATAAGGTGCACTTGGCAAGATCTTGGCCCTACACTTGCCTTGCACTTGGCAAGATCTTGGCCATTGGTTGTCCTTGGCTTTTCCTATAAATACCCCCCTTTGGAAGACTTCTTCATCCATTCCTAAATTTCCTAAAGTGTTAAAATCCTCCCTCCCCTTGTGTGGTGTTTCGTCCAACACCCCCCCTCCCCCTTTGAGAAGGCCCTTTGGCCGAGAGTCCTCCCCCCCTTGGCCGAGAGTACCCCCCCTAGTGGGGTAGGCCGAGGGGTATACACCCCCCCTTGTGGTGTTGTCTCGTATAAATACCCCCCTCTTGGTAGAAATACTCTCAAAAGTATTGTTATAATGCCCAAATTACCTTAGCCGTATACCTTGTAGTATTCTAAGGTTATACCTATACTAAAAGCCCAGTTATACTATTATACTTCCCGTCAGTCACAGAAACGAAACCCTAAGAAAAATCTCCATAGTTAGTTGGAGTAGTTTGTAGAAGTTGGTTAGAACTTCTAAGGGTGGTTTAGAGCGGGTTGGAGCGCACGGAGTTGGAGCTAAACGTTGCCCAGGATCGACTTTATACTTGGATAATTATGGGCTTATCGAGGTAAATATCTTGTCCCTCTATTGTAATTGGAAATTACATGATTGTTAGACTATATAGTTGAAGTATACTATATATAGAACTGAACGTTGTTATCGGCAATGTCTTTGGACTTAAGCCTGAATAATAAGAAACCTTTTCGAAAGAAGAGTGTTGAACTGTAATTACATAGGACTGTATTACAGTAGACTTGTGTAGCTTTTCTGTGAGGTAGAATTGTGCACGTCCGGATTAGACGTATAACCCCCCCCGGTTGGCTTGGTAGCCGGCCCCAATAGAGGAGGAGATTTACGCTGTTGCGGGGGGGGGAGGTGCTGCCGAATTTTCTGTAGAATGTTCTATGAAGAGATCTAAATGTTAATAAGCGCCTTGTGGCCTTATAGGTGGAAGTACTATGCGTGGCGCGATCTACTTGGCTTAAGGAATAGCCGGCGGTTTGAGGTACTTGGAGCGTTTTGCTATTAGTCGATAATCGTCGCGAGGTATGTGAACCTCTTCCTATCTCTTCTATCATGATACGTGTGTAACTATGTAGTACGGTAGACGTACATGTGTTAAATGTATTTGATTGGTCTAAAACATAAAGTGTTGTAACGGCTTTATGGGAAGTTGGTTATAACAGCTTTATGTATGTAAGAAAATACTTGTGGTTTTTAAAAGGTAACTGATTCGAACTATAACTGGTTGGTTATGTGATAATAAAGAACTTGAAGTATTTCAAAAGATTTTTGAATCATTTTGAAAGAAGAGTAATACTTGGTTTTTGAAAACTTAAGAGTTATACTAGCTTTATGGGAAGTTAGGTATAACGGCTTAAGAATGTTTTACTGATTTCGGAAATCAGAATGTGTATCGACAAACCACAGCAGCGTTAATAAAAGGAAATGTTTGTGATTAAAACCAAGAGAAACTTCCATCTGCATAGAAGCTAAGATGAGACAAAATGATATTTCTAGATCATGGTCATTGTAATAAGATTGTTATAAACAAGAATATCCTACTCACATATAAGGCTTATGTTTTCTCAGATGGTTTAAAAGAGAATTATATTCTTAAATGAATAAGACTATGAACTACGAAACCTTTCTAAAATAAGAACCGTTAACATTTGAAATTGGGCAAACTTGGACGTTTGGAAAATAATGTTGTTACTTGATTTTACAAAGGTAAGTGTTTTGATTTACTTCAAGAGATAATCACTCTATTTTCATATACTACGGGTATTGTGTGACTTTTGTAAACGTAACGTATCTTTTAAAAGATAATGTATGAAGTACTTTGGGAATAGATACCCGATCTTGTTAATCATATATTAGAATGTACCTTGTGTGTATAACATGATTGTGTTGGTTTGTGATAGCCTTGAAATACTTTCTTGTTGATTTGATAAGTAAACATGCTAGGATGCTACGTGTGTTAGTATCTTGTGATGTTTTGTGTAAAGGGGGTTTTCCCTCGACTGCGCTTAAAGTTGTTTGACTCTCAGCCGTTATGTTGGTATTGTACCACTCACCTTGACTTGTCTCGGAGGTTGTCGCCTCCGATGCGGGGTAGACTTCAGCGATGCAGGACCGTGATTCGAGAATACCTCATGCGGGTCGAGGATCCATGCGGAACTACGGAGTTCGAGTTAGTTTGCGGCCCTTGTGGTCACGCGGTCTTTGTGGCCATGCGGATCGCGAGTCGGGGCGATGCCGGAGTAGCTACCCTCGATGCGAGGAATACCTCATGCGGGCCTATGAGGTTGGCCTATCGCGAGCTACGGAGTTCGGGGCTAGACGCACATTTGATCTTCGCGGGCAGTGACCGGCTTTGATCATGTGATGGTGCAGGCAGATATCATGATCTGATTTATGACCACATTAAGTACTATGGGTGTTAGTAGTCGGTTATGCCTTCGCACTTACCCTGTCATCGCTTTATTAGGACACGTGGGACCCGTGTTCATGTGTATTTCTTGGTGCTTTTATATCATAAGCGCGCGGTGAGGAAGGTATTCCACGGGCATGATTGATGTTATGGGCGTGAGACCCATAGTTACATTTGAGTGATGACTTTGAGGCGTGAGTCCTCGACTTGACATATTTGCCTATTTATTGTGAATCGTAGTTTGGTTATCATACATGTCTCTGCTTTCTGTACTATTATGATTTCATTTACTGATTTTCGTTCACATACTTGGTACTGTTATCGACCTCCTTGGGGCTGCGTTCATGCCGCAGGTTGAGGTACACCAGTCGTTGATCCTCGCTCTTAGGGTCACAATTCAGCGTTTGGGAAAGCTCCGTTTCTCGAAGGCTTATCTTCGTATAGTCCCTGTTGTTGTAGGTGCTTACATTCGGGGTATGGCGAGCCACTGTCGTCGTTGTTGTCATATCATTCGTAAGTGCAGTAGTACTCTTGTGGCGTGGTTTGTAAAAGGATTAAACTGTTCATTTTGAAAGAGTTGTTATCTATATATATGCCGAGAGGCCACTTTTCTTCAGATAAACATGTGTCTTCTTTACATTGTATCATGTATTATGTTTTATGTTCCGCTGATTACTCTGATGTTGTATCACTAGGGTGCCCGGGGTAAGGCACTAGTCACGGGCCCGGGTTCGGGTCGTGACATTTCTACTGGTTTTAATAATACTTTATTAGTCAAAACATTTCCCTTTATTAGCGCTGCTGTGGTTTGTTCGATACTTATTCTGACTTCCGAAATCAGTAAAACATTATTCCTTTTTAAAACCAAGTACTCATTACTCACGAATGAGGTTTCACACGAAATTCATATCAATTCATTTAAGTCAAGTCTCTTATCTTTTAAGATCAAGTCTCTTAACTTTTATTATCAATAAATCATTCATTTTATCATTCTTAAGACGTTATACCTAACTTCCCATAAAGCTAGTATAACTCTTATGTTTTCAAAACCAAGTGTTACTCTTCTTTCAAAAACAATTCTTAATACTTTTTGAAATACTTCAAAGTTCTTATCATTCAGGCTTAAGTCAAAAGACATTGCCGTACAACTACGTTCAGTTAACACGCGTACGTCTACCGTACTATATATACTTCTTTAAAATATCATGTTCAAGCGTATAGGAAGAATCACATACCTCGCGACGATTATCGACTATTAGCAAATCGCTCACGGCTATAACCCGCTTAGCTGGTCCACCTTCTCAAGTAGCACATGCTACTCGAGAACATTCAACCTATACAGTTATACAAGTCTATCAAAGTCTAGACTACTCGGTAGAATAAATCTAGATACAAGATCCTACGGAAAATCGGGCGACTTCCCAGTCAAACTACACAAGTCTCTTTGTGTCTGATCCTACGTAATTACGATTCGATTCTCTTCTTTAGATTGGGCTTAAGTCCAAAGACATTGCCGCAAAACTATGTTCAGTTCTATATATAGTATACTTCAACTATATACTCCTACAACATGTATTTTCCAATCACAATAGGGGGACAAGATAATTACCTCGATAAGCCCATAATTATCCAAGTATAGATGTCGATCCTTAGCAACGCTTAGCTCCTACTCCGGGTGCTCCAACTCGCTCCAAACAACCCTTAGAAGTTCTACGCAACTTCTTCTTAATACTCCAACCAACTATGGAGATTTTCCTTAGGGTTTCGGTTTGAGACAAAAAGGACATTTAGTTAGTATTTCCGGGCTCTACGTATAGAGGTATCTTTGGAATACTACAAGGTATCTGACTAAGGTAATTTTGGGTATAACAACAATACTTTTGAGAGTATTTCTACCAAGAGGGGTATTTATACGAGACAACACCACAAGGGGGTGTATACCCTCACTAACCACTGGGGTACTCTCGACAAGGGGAGGGCTCTCGGCCAAAGCCTCACAAAGGGGAGGGAACGAGAACACCACAAGAGAGGGGGGGAGGATTTCTAAGACTTAGAACATTTTAGGATGAATAAGTCTTCAAAGGGGAGGGGTATTTATAGGTCAAGTAAAGGCCAACAAATGGCCAAGATCTAGCCAAGTGTGGTGCAAGTTGTTATACCCCGTATTTCCAGAGTATGTACGTGAGGGCGTACATATAATAATTTGAGCCTTAAGTTAGGCAAGTTTTGAAATTTGCACACAACACCCGATAGGAGTCGTTTTTCGACGAAACGTTTCCACAGCTTTCGTAGGGAAAATTCCGGCTATGGCATTTTTAATTTTTGCGGATTTTTCCGAAAGACGAAACATTTTGGACCAACGGGAGGGTGACATGTGTCACCCTCACATTGGGAGCAAGTGGACGGCAAGGGCAAGTCAAGGGCACGTTTTTTGTGCCTTTGGTTAGGTAGGATATTTGTGCAAGTTGGTGTGGTAGATGGATAAGGTCCACATGGTTGAAATCTAGCCCTACACTTGCACCACACTTGTCTTCATCTTGGCCATTGGTTGGCCTTTACTTGACCTATAAATACCCCTCTAAGTTGAAGACTTTCTTCATCCAAAAACTTGAGCAATCTTTCTAAGTCTCAAATACTCCCTCCCTCTTGTTTGATCTCGTCCAAAAGCCCCCCTCCCCCTTTGAGAAGGCCCTTTGGCCGAGAGCTTCCCCCTCCCCCTTTGTAGTGGTTAGTGGGGTACCCCTAGCCTAGTTGTTTTCGTATAATACCCCCCTTTTTGTGGTATAGAAATACTCTCCTAGTATTGTTATAATGCCCAAATACCTTGGCCCAAATACCTTGTAGTATTCCCAAGGTTACACTTTTACAAAAGCCCAGAAAATACTATTATACTTCCCTCAGTCACAAAAACAAAACCCTAAGTAAATCTTCACCCGTAGTTGAAGTTATAAGTAGAAGTTGGTTAGAACTTCTAAGGGTTGGTTGGAGCGGGTCGGAGCGCACGGAGTAGGAGCTAAACCTTGCTCAGGATCGACATATAAACTCGGATAATTTTGGGCTTATCGAGGTAAACATTCTTAACCTTCTGTGGTAATTGGAAATTACATGTTGTAGGAGTATATAGTTAAGTATACTATATATAGAATTGAACATAGTTGTGCGACAATGTCTTTTGACTTAAGCCTGAATAATACTTACGACAATGTCTTTTGACTTAAGCCTGAATTTAAAGAAAGCGAATGTAATTACATAGACTGTATTCTGATGGACTTGTGGAGTATGACTGTGAGTAGAATTGTACACGGCCGGTTAGACGGTCAACCCCCCCCCCCCCCTGGTTGGCTTGGTAGCCGGCCTCGTCTGAGGAGGAGATTTACGCTGTTGCATTGCGGGGAGTCTTTGCGAATTTTTACGTAGAATATTCTACATTGAGATATAGGATGTTAATAGGCGCCTTGTGGCCTCTATAGGTTGAATCTGCGTATGGCGTGATCTACTTGGCTTAAGGAGTAGCCGACGGTTTGAGGTACTTGGAGCACTTTGCTATTAGTCGATAATCGTCGTGAGGTATGTGAACCTCTTCCTATCTGTTCTAGCATGATATGTGTATAACTATGTAGTACGGTAGACGTACATGTGTTTAATGTATTTGATTGGTTTGAAACATAAAGTGTTATATCGGCTTTATGGGAAGTTGGTTATAACAGCTTTATGTAGGTAAGAAAATGCTTTGTGGTTTCAAAGGGTAACTGATTTGACTTATAATGGATTTGATGTGTAGTAATAAAGAACTTGAAGTGTTTCAAAAAAACCTTTTTGAAAGAAAAGTAATACTTGGCTTTGAAAACATAAGAGTTGTACTAGCTTTATGGGAAGTTAGGTATAACGTCTTAAGAGTGATAAAAAAAGAATGGTTTACTGATTTTTTTAAAAGATAAGAGACTTGACTTAATGGTATTGATATGAATTTTGTTAAAGGTGTGAAACCTCATTCGTGAGTAATGAGTACCGGGTTTTAAAAGGAATAATGTTTTACTGATTTTGGAAATCAGAATGAGTATCGACAAACCATTGCAGCGTTAATAAAGGAAAATGTATTGAATAATGAAGTATGGTATTAAAACCAGTAGAAACCTCCATCTGCATAGAAGCTAAGATAAGACAAAATGATATTACATTTCCTAGATCATGGCTGCTTAATAAGATTGATTATAAACAAGAATAACCTACTCACATATAAGACATATGTTTCTCAAAACGTTTAAAGGAGAATTATGTTTTAAAGGATTTAAAACTATGAACTACGAAACCTTTTCTAAAATGAGAAACTTGAGCATTTGAAATTAGGCAAACTTGAACGTTTGGAAAATAAGGTTGTTATTTTTTTTTTTTTTTTTTTTTAGGTAAATGCAAATATTATTACTAGAAACTGAAAGAAAAGTGGCTACAATCAATCATTGAGGGTTCTCAGTCCTCAACGTAATTTAAAGAAAGCGGGGGTAAGGAGTTGTCACCGAAGGTGCCATTACAAGAAGGGATAAAATCATAGAGTACTCTATAGGATGTTGTTTTAATCTTGGTAATGACCTCTTACATCGGTGAGTTTGTGCCTTCAAGCGGTGTGTTCCTTGTCCTCCAAATCTCACATACCATGTCTGAAGGCAATTAAGGTTGCTTTTGCTCGGATGCACATTCATGGTAGTCTTTTTAATCCATTTGAGAGAACTTTCAACGTGGTCATTTCTCTCTTAATTCCCAACCAGTCTCTTATGCTTTTCCAAATCAAGCGGGTGTATGGGCATGTGAAGAAGAGGTGCTCTCTTGTTTCATTTGCTTGCTTGCAGAACCCACAAGACTTATCCTCCGTTGAGATAGGAAAGGGTGTCCTTTGTAGCTAACCGCTTTCTACAATTTATCCACATGGTGAACGAGAACTTAGGGGATGAATCCTCTCAGTTGTGACATCGAGGCTTTTATCTTGCTTAGAGCGCAAGATCTCATATCTGAGCTTGAATCAAATTTCTGGTTGGTACAACACTTTGCTAATCCTGAATTGCAACTCCTTGCTACCAAAGATGGAAACAAGTTTGTCGCGTATCCATGAGATCTTTACGAATAGGGGAGTCTCTGGGGCGTGCCTCATAGTCCCAAAAGAAGCGCCTCTCAAATAAAAGTGTTGATCCATTGGACCCAGTGAGTCTTACGTGTGGGTTTGCCATATAGGCCAGGATAGCAGGCATGGTTCCAATCCTTGATATTCATAAGGCCCAAACCTCCTTCCGATTGAGGCGGGCAAATGGTCTCCCAAGCAACTCTTGGTGGTTTCCACCCCATAAGAACTGGATATCTGAGCGGACCTTACCTTGTTAGTCTGATGGCGGAATAGGAAGGGCCGGAACCAAAACTCTCAACCCTTGGATGGTGACCTAATAAGCTCTAGCTTGCGCATAGGAAAGAGTGTGGTGTCCCCATTTCTGAATGTAATTCGAAATAGCATTAGTGAAAGAGCAAATTGTTCCACCGAGACTGAAATTGGGGACAAAGGGATCCCCACTGCATCTTAGGAAAGCTACAATGCGAATCAACCACGGCCAAGATCAAATCACGTACCTCATCATGTACTCCTGCTAAGTAGACGGAGGATTTGGATGGATTAAGAGTTAACCCAGAGACATCCTCCAACTCCTCTAGACAGTTCATAAGAATCTCAACCGAAGAAATATCACCTTTGGCAAAGAGCATGAGGTCATCCGCAAAGGCAAGATGAGTAATACCCATCCTTTTACATTTTGGATAATAAGAGAAAGCTCTAGCCTCAGTCCTCATTTTAAGCATCCTCGAAAGGTAATCCATACACAAGATAAAGAGCGTTGGGGACATAGGATCACCTTGTCTAAGTCCGCGCTTACCCTTGAAGTAACCATGCAACTCACCGTTGATAGAAAGAGAGAAGGACGTTGAGCAAACACACTCCATGATCCACCTGACAAATAAGGTTGTTACTTGATTTTACAAAGGAAAGCATTTTGGTTTACTTAACAATGTTAGTCACTCTATTTTTATACTACGGGTATCGGGTGACCTTCGTAAAAGAAATGGATCTTTAAAAGGAATTTAACGTACGTAGTACTTTAGGGTTAAAACCCAGACTTTGGCATAAAATGAAAGTACTTTGAGTTGTGTATAACTTGCCTATGCTTGTTGTTGTGAAGCTTGCCTATGCTTGTTGTTGTGAAGCTTGCCTATGCTTGTTGTTGTGAAGCTTGCCTATGCTTGTTGTTGTGAAACTGTCTATGCTTGTTGTGATAGCCTTTGTTGTATACATGCCGCGTCTCGATGGGTAGGTTGATTTGTTATGAGCGATTATACGAGTCCCGAGATGGCGGTCGCGTATTTCATCGATTTTACACCGAGTCCCGAGATGGCGAGTCACGTATTTCATCGATTTTACGAGTCCCACGAGATGGCGAGTCACGTATTCCATCTGATTTTACACCGAGTCCCATGAGATGGCGGGGACACGTATTTCACGATTTTACCGAGTCACGAGATGGCGAGACACGTATTTCATCGGTTATCATACATGTCTCTGCTTTATATAGACTATTATGATTTCATTCTGATCTTTTCTGATTTCACATACTTGGTACTGTTATCTTGACCTCGCCCGGGGCTGCGTTCATCTGCAGTTGAGGTACATCGGTGGTGGATCCTCGCTCATGGATCACGATTCGTGTCGGAAGCCCCATTTCTTGAGGCTTATCTTTTGGTATGTTACCACAGTGCATGGATTCTTATACATTCGAGTATGGCGGGGCCACTGTCCGTCATAGGCATTGTAAAAATCTTAGAGTGCATGCTTTGTTGTGGCGGGGTTTGTAAAAAGGATAAGCTGTTCGGGTATTTATGTATATATGATGAAGGCAAGCTGCTTTGGTTGACTGTTTATTTATCTTGTCTCTTAATTCATGTTCATGTTTTTATTTCGCTGATTTTCTCGATGTTGTATCACTAGGGTGCCCGGTAAGGCACGATCACGGGCAGGTTGGGTCGTGACAAAAGTGGTATCGAGGCGATTAATCCTCGGAAAGTGTCTGACCGTGTCTAGTAGAGTCTTGATTATCGGTGTGTTGTGCACCACATCTATAATCGAGGAGGCTATAGGACATTTAGGATTGGTTTCCATTCTTCTCATTACGAGATCGTGCCACAGGCTGTGTGATAAGTTGGACCCTCAGCGTATTCCTTTCCTTTACGATTATGCCTCGCGTAAGGCAACCGAGCCCAGATGGGCAAGGCGATCGAGGAGGCTGTTAGTGAGATATAGAAATGCGAGCGCGAGCGATCGATTACCTAAAACGATGCTTCAAGCGAGTTTCGCGGCCGCCAGACACCAGCGAGTTTAAGCGCGGCGATGGCTGCTGAGACTCTGATACTGAGCCTCGGTCCCACAACTGGAAGCGGATGAGATGGGGTACAAGGAGATGGCCCGATTCTTGGCGAGTCGTGGCGAATATGAGATAGGCTAGATCACGTGATTCCGGCCCAGTAGCACCGTAGTTCACCCCAGAGCAAGCGGTTTGAGGCTACGTGACTTTCTCGAGTTGTAGCGCGATGTTCTATGGATCGAGGCGAGGATGACCCTCGGGAGTTTATCAAGCGGCTCTGACGGATCGTGAGTGATCGAGTCTCGCAGCGGTCGGTGGCATTGGGTTCGCATCACCGCGTGATCTGCGATTGGTAGTTTGATTCGTGGGAGTTGTCCCGGGAAGAGCATGCACTCCCGTATGGGGCCGAGTTCTCAAGAGCTTTTCTTGCACATTTCTTGCCCCCACGGATGAGAGGGCTCGGGCCGACATATTTTTGACGTTGAGGCGGGGCGGGCGGGCGGTTAGAAGTACAATGTGAGTTCGACTCATTAGCTCGGTATGTGCCGGCTGTGGTAGGCGATATGGAGGGCCAGTACACCGCTACGTCGCGGGTGGATGATTACTTAGCGAGAGGCTTGCGGGTGTAGCTCTTGGTAGGGCATGGACATTGCCGCGTGCAAGCTCATGCACTAGGATGTGAGGCACGGAGAAGGTCGGCGGAATGGCGAGATCGAGAAGAGGCGAGCAGCGGGGCCCTTTGGTAACTTCGAGGCGGACCGCCTCGGCCGATCTAGTTATGTACCTCCGCGATGCAGTGGTCCCCGCGATCGTCGGGGCGTTCGAGTATTCGAGGCCGAGTCGAGCTCGAGGGCTTAGTTCTGACATCGTACATGGGTTACAGCGATCGGGTTGAGTTTTCCTCGGTGTAGCGATGTGGCGAGCGTCGTCGAGAATGTCGTCTTTTAATGGTGCTTGTTTTCTGCGGCCGTCGAGAGCCATGTGATGCGTCTAGTAGGAAGGATGCAAGCGAATGACTCGACTATCGGTCGATGGCGGGTTCATCGCCTTCTGGTATCGCCTGCGAGCGAGCTTATGATTAGAGTGGAGCGGTAGATTCAGGTATATCCTTAACCCTCTAGAGATTTGTATGCATGATATAATGACCTTCTTATTGTGTGCTACGTTCGGATAGCGTTATGTTGGTTATGAGTTAGAAAGCATGGTTAGTTGAAAGGTTATGTATGGGGGCATGGAAAGTGTGAACCTTAGAATATTTCGTGTTGAGACCTTAGAGGTAAGGTCATCTTGAATAAAAGATTTTACGGTTAGTCTTTGTTGAAATACTTGGTTTGCGTATAAATGTGTTCTGGGATAATTCCTTGGGTAGTGTAAAATGGAAGTGGTAGCTTTCATGACTTGTATAGGTAAGATCGTTCCGGATCGGGAAACAAGGCGTGATGCGTTAAGTGGGTCGGGTTGGGGCCGTGTTGCGGGCCAACCGCGGCTGTTCGAGGTGGGGTCGACTCTGGGTGGTCCCGCCGGTGGTAGGTCACGAGGGTGCTAGGCCCAAGTTTAGATGACCATCGTATGAGTTCGTGGATATGTTCGACGAAGCGGATCGTGAAGGCGGGAATGGCCTTAAGGAAGATCGAGGCTAGTAAGATGACCAAGTTGGAGGTAGTGACTCGAAGTGTTTGGAAGCGAAGTATGGTGCGTATACTAGAAGAATTCAAGTGTTCGAGAAAGTCTGACGAGTAAGGGTAGGCGAGCATGTATTGCGAGCATAGATATGATCATTTCTTGTGAAGAGAGAAGGTGCGAAGGATGTATATTTTAGGCATCGGGGATCGCATGCGATCGGTACCATTTGTTGGGTCGCGGTGACACGAACCTCGTGGCAAAGTGACAAAAGATTGTGATGTTAGAGGTGTTTCCTCGTGGACTTGGATTTGGGTTTTCGCGCGTGTTATTTTTGTGGCGGTGTGGCATGTTTGTTTTAAGTAAGTATAGTAGTGAAGGCTCTGCGCGCGTGTTTGTTTTGAGGCGAGAAGGAACATTCGGGACGAATGTTTCTAAGGGGAAGAATGTTATACCCGTATTTCCAGTATATGCGTGAGGGCACGTATAATAATTTGAGCCTTAAGTTAGGCAAGTTTCGAAATTTGCACACAACAGGATAGAGTCGTTTTTCGACGAAACGTTTCCACGACTTTCGTAGGAAAATTCGGCTATGGCATTTTTAATTTTTGAGGATTTTTAGAGAGGCGAAACATTTTGGACCAGCGGGAGGGTGACATGTGTCACCTCACATTGGGAAGCAAGTGGGCGGCAAGAGGCAAGTCGAGGCACATTTTTGTGCCTTTGGTTAGGTAGGATATTTGTGCAAGTTGGTGTGGTAGATGGATAAGGTCCACATGGTTGAAATCTAGCCCTACACTTGCACCACACTTGTCTTCATCTTGGCCATTGGTTGGCCTTTACTTGACCTATAAATACCATAAGTTGAAGACTTTCTTCATCAAAAACTTGAGCAATCTTTCTAAGTCTCAAATACTCCTCCCTCTTGTTTGATCTCGTCCAAAGCCCCCTCCCCCTTTGAGAAGGCCCTTTGGCGAGAGTTTCCCCTCCTTTGTAGTGGTTGGCAGTAGGGTACCCCACTAGCCTAGTTGTTTTCGTATAATACCCCTTTTTGTGGTATAGAAATACTCTCTAGTATTGTTATAATGCCCAAATACCTTGGCCCAAATACCTTGTAGTATTCCCAGGTTACACTTTTACAAAAGCCAGAAAATACTATTATACTTCCTCGATCCACAAAACAAAACCCTAAGTAAATCTTCACGTAGTTGAAGTTATAAGTAGAAGTTGGTTAGAACTTCTAAGGGTTGGTTGGAGGCGGGTCGGGCGCATGGAGTAGGAGCTAAACCTTGCTCGGGATCGACATATAAACTCGGATAATTTTGGGCTTATCGAGGTAAACATTCTTAACATACGTGGTAATTGGAAATTACATGTTGTAGGAGTATATAGTTAAGTATACTATATATAGAATTGAACATAGTTGTGCGGCAATGTCTTTTGACTTAAGCCTGAATAATACTTACGGCAATGTCTGTTGACTTAAGCCTGAATTTAAAGAAGAGAATGAGCTGTAATTACATAGGGTGTATTACTGATGAACTTGTGTAGTATTCTTGTGAGTAGAATTGTACGTCCAGGTTAGGCGTGCAAACCCCGGTTGGCTTGGTGGCGGCCTCGATAGAGGAGGAGATTTCTGTTGTTGCGGGGAGAGTCTTTGCCAATTTTCGTAGAATATTCTACTTTGAGATATATGATTTTAAAAGGCGCCTTGTGGCCACTAAAGGTTAAATTACTGCGTATGGCGTGATCTACTTGGCTTAAGGAGTAGCCGACGGTTTGAGGTACTTGGATCACTTTGCTATTAGTCGATAATCGTCGCGAGGTATGTGAACCTCTTCCTATCTGTTCTAGCATGATATGTGTATAACTATGTAGTACGGTAGACGTACATGTGTTTAATGTATTTGATTGGTTTGAAACATAAAGTGTTATATCGGCTTTATGGGAAGTTGGTTATAACAGCTTTATGTAGGTAAGAAAATGCTTTGTGATTTCAAAGATGTGATTTGACTTATAACGGATTTGATGTGTAGTAATAAAGAACTTGAAGTGTTTCAAAAAAACCTTTTTGAAAGAAAAGTAATACTTGGCTTTGAAAACATAAGAGTTGTACTAGCTTTATGGGAAGTTAGGTATAACGTCTTAAGAGTGATAAAAAAAGAATGGTTTACTGATTTTTTTAAAAGATAAGAGACTTGACTTAATGGTATTGATATGAATTTTGTTAAAGGTGTGAAACCTCATTCGTGAGTAATGAGTACCGGGTTTTAAAAGGAATAATGTTTCTTGATTTTGGAAATCGAGAATGAGTATCGACAAACCAACTGCGGCGTTAATAGAGGAAAATGTATTGAATAATGAAGTATGGTATTAAAACCAGTAGAAACCTCCATCTGCATAGAAGCTAAGATAAGACAAAATGATATTACATTTCCTAGATCATGGCTGCTTAATAAGATTGATTATAAACAAGAATAACCTACTCACATATAAGACATATGTTTCTCAAAACGTTTAAAGGAGAATTATGTTTTAAAGGATTTAAAACTATGAACTACGAAACCTTTTCTAAAATGAGAAACTTGAGCATTTGAAATTAGGCAAACTTGAACGTTTGGAAAATAAGGTTGTTACTTGATTTTACAAAGGAAAGCATTTTGGTTTACTTAACAATGTTAGTCACTCTATTTTTATACTACGGGTATCGGGTGACCTTCGTAAAAGAAATGGATCTTTAAAAGGAATTTAACGTCGTAGTACTTTAGGTTAAAACCCGGACTTTGGCATAAAATGAAAGTACTTTGAGTTGTGTATAACTTGCCTATGCTTGTTGTTGTGAAGCTTGCCTATGCTTGTTGTTGTGAAGCTTGCCTATGCTTGTTGTTGTGAAGCTTGCCTATGCTTGTTGTTGTGAAGCTTGCCTATGCTTGTTGTTGTGAAACTGTCTATGCTTGTTGTGATAGCCTTTGTTGTATACATGCCCCGCATCTCGATGGAGGGTCGGTTGATTTGTTATGAGCGATTATACAGAGTCCGAGATGGGCGAATCGCGTATTCATCCGATTTTACACCGAGTCCCGAGATGGCGAGTCACGTATTTCATCCGATTTTACACCGAGTCCCACGAGATGGCGAGTCACGTATTCCATCGATTTTACACCGAGTCCCACGAGATGGCGAGGACACGTATTTCACGATTTTACAGAGTCACGAGATGGCGAGGACACGTATTTCATCGGTTATCATACATGTCTCCTTTATATAGACTATTATGATTTCATTTACGATCTTTTCTGATTTCACATACTTGGTACTGTTATCTTGACCTCCTTGGGTGCGTTCATGCCGCGAGTTGAGGTACATCGGTGGTGGATCCTCGCTCATAGGATCACGATTCAGCGTGTCGGAAGCCCATTTCTTGAGGCTTATCTTTTGGTATGTTACCACAGTCTGTAGATTCTTATACATTCGAGGTATGGCGGGGCCACTGTCCGTCATAGCCGTTGTAAAAATCTTAAGTGCAGCCTTTATTGTAGGCGGGGTTTGTAAAAAGGATAATTGTTCGGTATTTATGTATATATGATGAAGGCAATATTTTGGTTGCTTTGTTTATTTATCTTGTCTCTTAATTCATGTTCATGTTTTTTTATTTCCGCTGATTTTTCTCTGATGTTGTATCACTAGGGTGCCCGGGGTAAGGAACCAGTCACGGGCCCGGGTTCGGGTCGTGACACAAGTGTAGGGCCAAGATATGCCCAAGTGCCCCCTAGCCCCTACTCCTTAAAACCCTCACAAATATCTACCAAAAATATCTACCCACTTGACACCCCAAACGTCAAGTTCAGCTCACTTGCTTCAATGTGAGGTGACACATGTCACCCTCCGTTGGTCCAAAATGTTTCGTCTCTCGGAAAAATCATAAAAATAAGAAATGACATAGCCGGATTTTCCCTCGCAAGTTATGTAAACCGTTGAGTCAACGACTCTAACCGGGTGTTGTGCACAAAGATAATTCGGCCAAGCCACCTAGGGGGGGGGGTGACACGTGTCGCCCTCCTATTTGTCCAAAAATAATTCATCTTCCGAAAATATCCATAACGGCCAAAATCTCAAAATCAAAGCGGGCCCCACAAAACTGTAAATTTCTCCCGTGGCCCCACGTGACCATTTCCGAAAATAAAATCTCAAAATTCTAATATAATTTAAGAAGCCCATATTCCAAATCTGGGAATCCAATTCCCATCAACGAACATTTTTCTTTACAAAAACCGGAAACTCTTTCCGTGGAAAAATCACCTCTTTCTTCCTTTCCAATTTTTCTGTCGTGCTCTCGTACGTACGTCCTCGCATACATACCCAGGAACTACGGGGTATAACAAATTCATTTGAAGTAAGTAAGTCGATTTTGGAAATATATGAGTCTTGATTATGAAAGTATGAGTGGCTTAGTTAAAATTGTATAAGTTACGTGAAGTACTTTAAAGTTAAGAGATTTGATTTAAAGTTATGAGACTTGATTTCTTTACAAGTTATGAAACTTTATTTTTCAAGATATGAGACTTGATTTCTAAAGTTAAGAGATTTGATTTAAAGTTATGAAACTTGATTTCTTTACAAGTTATGAGACTATTTTTCAAGATATGGGACTTGATTTCTAAAGTTAAGAGATTTGATTTAAAGTTATGAGACTTGATTTCTTTACAAGTTATGAGACTTTATTTTTCAAGATATGGGACTTGATTTCTAAAGTTAAGAGATTTGATTTAAAGTTATGAGACTTGATTTCTTTACAAGTTATGAGACTTTATTTTTCAAGATATGGGTTACTAGATTTACTTCTAAAGTAAAGAGGCTTGATTTCGAAAGAGTATGTGACTTGAGTTTTAAAAGTATACGTTTATTGATTTAAAGAGAAGGAGTTTTATGATTCTTTTTAAGTATGTATGTACGTAGTATTTTTGGGTTTAGTTTCCCTAATGTTGCAAGAATAAAAGTGCCTTAAGTTCTCTAAAATGAAAGGTTGTTATAATAGCTTTATGGGAAGTTGTTATAACGACTTAAGAAGAAGTGAAAAGATGGTTTAGAAATGTTATGTAAGGAAAATCACACCGAGCCTACAAATAGGCCGGATTATGTTATGAGATTGTTATACCCCGTAGTTCCAGGGTATGTATGCGAGGACGTACGTACGAGAATACGACATTGAAATTGGAATGGAAGAAAGAGGTGATTTTTCCACGGAAAAGTTTCCGGTTTTTGTGAAGGAAAAAGGTTCGTTAATGGGGTGGATTCCCAGTTTGGTGTCGGACTTCTTGGAATATTAGAGAATTATGGAATTTTATTTTTGGAAATGGTCACGTGGGCCCACGGGAGAAAATTCTGATTTTGTAGGGCCACTTTGTTTTCGAGATTTTGGCCATTGTGGATATTTTTCGGAAGATGAAATATTTTGGGCGTGTAGGAGGGCGACACGTGTCACCCCCCCCTAGTTGGCTTGAACGAATTCCACTTTGTACACAACACCCGTTTAGAGTCGTTTTTCGACGAAACGTTTTACACAACTCGCGTAGGATAAATTCCGGCTATGCCATTTCTAATTTTTGCGGATTTTTCCGAGAGACGCAACACGTTGGACCAACGAGAGGGCGACACTTTGTCACGACCCGATTCCGGGCCCGTGACTGGTGCCTTACCCCGGGCACCCTAGTGATACAACATCAGAGTAATCAGCGGAACATAAAACAATACAAGACATATTATGAAATATGAAACAATAATCTGAGAAAAACTTGCCTTTCGGCATATATATAAATAACAACTTTTTCCAACATGAACAGTTTTAATCCTTTTTACAAACCACGCTTACAACGATTACTACGGACCTAAGAAATGATACGACAACAATGGCGGGGCGGGGCCGCCATACCACGAATGTAAACACCTACAACAACGGGGACTATACCACTGATAAGCCTCGGAGAAACGGAGCTTTCCACACGCTGAATCGTGACCCTAGAGCGAGGATCAATGATCGTGTACCTTTACTGCGGCATGAACGGCCCGAAGGAGGTCGATCTGGCAGTGCACGAGTATGTGAAACTAAAAATACTGTAAATGAAATCATAATAGTCTATAAAGCAGGAGACATGTATGATAACCAAACTACAGTTCACAATAATAAGCAGTCATGTCAAGTCAGGGACTCACGCCCTCAAGTCATCACTCAAATATAACAATGGGTCTCACGCCCACAACATCAATCATGCCCGTGGAATACCTTCCGCCATTGGCGATTTATGATATAACGCACAAGGAACACACACGAACACGGGTCCCACTGCCGTAATAACACGCGTCTGTGGTAAGTACGAAGGCATAGCCGACTACTAACACCCACAGTACCAACAAGGTCATGAACTGTATCATAAGATCTGTCTAGACCGCCACATGATCAAAGCTGACCACTTGCCCGCAGTATCTAATGTGCGCGTCTAGCCCTGGAACTTTCGCGACTCGCGTAGGCCAATCAGATCGGCGCGTGAGGTATAACCCGCGTCGGTAGCTACTCCCGGCAGCATCTGGACTCGCCGTCCGCGTAGCCACGGACGCATGACCACAAGGCGTATCTAACACGGAACTTCGCGATTCGCGCATAGGCCCCTGGACCGCGTAGGGTAGTCTCGAATCATAGGTCCATCGACGCTGAGTCTACCGCGTCGGAGGCGACTTAACCCGGAATCATCTCGAGATGAGTGATGTATAATACTATCATAACAGCTTATCGTTAAACAACATAAGCACAACAAAGGAAAAACCCCTTTACACAAACATCACAAGATACTAACACACGTAGCATCCTAGCATGTTTACTTATCAAATCAACAAGAAGGTATTACAAGGCTATCACAAACCAACACAATCAAGTTATACACACCAGGTACCTTCTACTATATGCTAACAAGTTCGGGTTTTATCCCCAAGTACTTCATACATTAACTCTTTAAAAGATACGTTACTTTCACAAAGTCACACAATACCGGAGTATATGAAAATATAGTGATTATCTTTTGAAGTAAATCAAAACACTTCTCTTTGTAAAAATCAAGTAACAACATTATTTTCCAAACGTCCAAGTTTGCCTAATTTCAAATGTTCATGTTTCTTATTTATAAAGGTTTAGTATTTCATAGTCTTATTCATTTAAGAATATAATTCTCTTTAAAACTATCTGAGAAACATAAGTCTTATATGTGAGTAGGATATTCTTGTTTACAACAATCTTATTACAGCAGCCATGATCTAGGAAATATCATTTTGTCTCATCTTAGCTTCTATGCAGATGGAAGTTTCTACTGGTTTTAATAATACTTAATCTGTCAAAACATTTCCTTTTATTAACGCTGCGGTGGTTTGTCGATACATTCGATTTCCAAAATCGATAAAACATTCTTAAGACGTTATACCTAACTTTCCATAAAGCTAGTATAACTCTTAAGTTTTCAAAACAAATCAAGTATTACTTCTCTCAAAATGATTCAAAACTCTTTTGAAATACTTCAAGTTCTTTATTAACACATAACAAGCCAGTTATAGTTCAAATCGGTTACCTTTTAAAAACCACATGTATTTTCTTACCAACATAAAGCCGTTATAACCAACTTCCCATAAAGCCGTTATAACACTTTATGTTTTACACCAATCAAATACATTTAGTACATGTCGTCTCCGTACTACATAGTTCACACATATCATGCTAGAAGAGATAGGAAGAGGTTCACATACCTCGCGGCAGTATCGACTAATAGCAAAACGCTCAAGTACTCCCAACCGGCTACTCCTAAAGCCAAGTAGACGCGCCACACGTAGTACTTCAACCTCTACGGCCACAGGCGCTTATTAACATTAAGATCTTATCGTAGAACATTCTACAGAAAATTGGCGACCTCACATGCAGCGTAAATCTCCTCCTCTCACGGGGCGGCTACCAAGCCAACCAGGGGTTATACATCTTACCCGAGCGGGTACAATTCTACTCACAAGATTACTACACAAGTCTCATGTCTGATTGATTCGATTCTTGGGCTTAAGTCAAAAGACATTGCCAACTAACCACGTTGATTCTATATATAGTATACTTTAACTATATATTCTAACAACATGTAATTTCCAATTACAATAGAGGACAAGATATTTACCTCGATAAGCCCATAATTATCCAAGTATAAAGTCGATCTGGGCAATCGTTTAGCTCGACTCCGAGCGCTCAACCCGCTCTAAACCACCCAGAAGTTCTAACCAACTTCTACACAATACTCAACGGACTATGGAGATTTTCCTAGGGTTTGGTTTTGTGGACGGGAAGTATAATAGTATTTAGGGCTTTTCGATAGGTATAACCTTAGAATACTACAAGGTATCTGGCTAAGGTAATTTGGGCATTATAACAATACTTTGAGAGTATTTCTACACCACAAAGGGGTATTATACTAAAGCAACTTGGCTGGGGTACCCCGGCCACACTACTAGGAGGGGGTGTACCTCGGCCAAGGCCTCTAGGAGAGGAGGCCTCTTGGCCGAACTCAACACTAAGGGAGGAGAAGATTTAACACTTAGAAACATTTAGGAAAGGATGAAGAATTCATCAAAGGGAGAGGGTATTTATAGCACAAGCGAGGCCAACCAATGGCCAAGATTGAGCCAAGTGCTACACAAGTGTAGGGCGAGATATGCCCAAGTGCCCCTAGTCCCTACTCGCCCAAAACCTCACAAATATCTACCAAAATATCTACCACTGACCTCCCGATTCGTCCCGTATGCGCCCGCCTGCCCGCTGATGAGAGGGTGCCAAGTGCGCCCTCTCGTTGGTCCAAAATGTTCGTCTCTCGGAAAAATCCATAAAAATAAGAAAAGACATAGCCGAATTTTCCCGCCAAGTTATGTAAAGCGTTTAGTCGAAAACGACTCTAGCAAGGTGTTGTGCACAAATGCCATTCGGCGAGCCACCTAGGCGGGGTGACACGTGTCACCTCTATTGGCCCAAATAAAACATCTAACGAAAAAATCCACAATGGCAAAAAACTAGAAAACAAAGTGGGCCCCACAAAAGCAGTAAATTTCTCCGTGGGCCCACGTGACCATTTCCGAAAATAAAATTCCATAATTCTCTAATATTCCAGGAAGTCCGAATACCAAATCTGGGAATCCAATTCCCATTAACGAACCTTTTTCCTTCACAAAAACCGGAAACTTTTCCGTGGAAAAATCGCCTCTTTCTTCCTTTCCAATCTTTCTGTCGTATTCTCGTACGTACGTCCTCGCATACATACCCTGGAACTACGGGGTATAACACACTTGTCACCCTCTCATTGGTGGATGTCACACGGCAATAGGGCCGATTGGGTTGGCTTATTTTTGTCTTGGAGTTGGTAGGATATTTTGTGTGCAAGTTGGCCAAGGACACTTGCCTAAATCCTCACCCTACACTTGCCTTGCACTTGGCATAATCTTGGCCATTGGTTGGCCATGTCTTGACCTATAAATACCCCCCTTGGTTGAAGAGTTATTTCATCCTAAATTGAGCAATCTATCTAAGTCTCAAATCCCTCCCTCTCCCTCTTGTTGTTTTCGTCCAAACACACCCCTCCCTTTTGAAGCCACTGGCAGAGCAACCCCATAAAGCTAGCCTAGCCAAACACTACCCCCTCCCTTGGTAGAAAAGTTGCCTTCTAGTATTGTTATAATGCCCAAATTACCTAGCCCAAATCCCTTAGTCCTTAGTAGAAGTTGTGAAGAACTTAAGGTTTTCTTGGAGCTAGCGGGCCTTATGACAGGAGCTAAACCTTGCTCAGCGACTTTTATCTAGGATATTATTGGGCTTACAGGTAAATAACCTTATCCCCTTTTGTAATTAGAATATATATCTGTAGAAGTATAGGAGTAAGTATTAAATATTTAGAAGGATATTAAAGAATAGAATTGAATCGTTATCACAGTAGAAGGGTTTAAAAGATGAATAATAGCAGTACTTACATGGGAATTTGTTTTCACGATGAACTTGAGTAGCTCACCGGTAGGAAGTCTTTGCCCAAATGTCCATAGAATAACGAACCCTCTGCTTAGAGCTTTGTACGATCTGATGCGGGCGTTGATAGGCGTGTTGGTATTATAGGTCGATTCTCTGCGCGCGACATATTCAACTTGGCAGGTGGATTTCGCCGAGAAGGTATGTGATTCTTCCTATCCTCTTGAGCATGATATTTTAAAGAATATGTATATAGTACGGTAGACGTACGTGTGTTAACTGAATAATAATTACGGCAATGTCTTCGGACTTAAGCCTGAATAATAATTACGACAATGTCTTCAGACTTAAGCCTGAATAATAACTACGGCAATGTCTTCTGACTTAAGCCTGAATAAAAAGAATCTGAAGTAGTTCAAAAGAATTAAGAAACCTTTTTGAAAGAAGAGTAACACTTGGTTTTAAAAGCTTAAGAGTTATACTAGATTTATGGGAAGTTAGGTATAACGGCTTAAGAGTGATAAAAAGAATGATTTTAATGTTTTAATGAAAATAAGAGACTTGACTTAATTATACCAATGTGAAAAAGTGTGAAACCTCATTCGTGAGTAAATAGTATTTTTGGTTTTCAAAAGGAATGATGTTTCTGATCGAGAATGAATGTCGAACAAACCACAGTATTAATAAAAAGAAATGTTTTGACTAATAATGTATTATTAAAACGGTAGAAACTTCCATCTGCATAGGAGCTAAGATGAGACAAAATGATATTACATTTCCTAGATCACGATCACTTTATGTCAGTTGTTATGAACAATAATAACCTACTCACACATAAGGTATATGTTTCTCAAATTGTTTTAAAGGATTAAAACTATGAACTACGGAACCTTTCGAAAATGAGAAACTTGAGTAATTGAAACTAGGCAAACTTGAACGTTAGGAAAAGAATGTTGTTACTTGATTTTACAAAGAGAAGTGTTTTTGATTTACTTCAAAAGGAAATTACTCTATTTTTTTTTATACTACGGGTATTGTGTGACTTTTGCGAAAGAAACGGATCTTTTAAAAGAATAATAAATAAAGTACTTTGGGGCTAAAAACCCGAACTTGTTAGCATAATGTAGAAAGTACCTTGTGTGAATAACTTGATTGTATTGATTTGTGGTAGTCTTGTAATACTTTCTTGTTGGCTTGATAAGTAAACATGTTAGGATGCTACGTGAGTTAGTATCTTGTGATGTTCGTGTAGAGGGGTTTTTCCCTTATTGTGCTTAGGTTGTTTAACGATAAAACTGTCAAGTTGATATTATATCACTCATGATTCCGGGGGTTAAGCTGCCCTCCGATGCGGGGTAGACTCAGGCGGGTCTAGTGACCTATGATTCGAGAATACCTTATGCAGGTCTGTATGGCCTATGCAGAGCTACGAGAGTTCCAGGTTAGTATGCGGCCCTTGTGGTCATGCGGTCTTTGTGGCCATGCGGACGACGAGTCCAGGAAGCTGCCGGGGAGTAGCTACCCTCGATGCGGGGAATACCTCATGCGGGCCATTGGAGTGGCCCATGCGGAGCTACGGAAAGTTCCAGGGCTAGACGCGCACATTAGATACTGCGGGCGAGTGGCCAGCTTTGATCATGTGGACGGTGCAGACAGATCTCATGATCTGATTTCGTCACTTGTTGTCAGGGTTGTTAGTAGTCGGCTATGCCCTCGCATTTACCGTGCGGTTTTATGATGACTTTGAGGCGTGAGTCCACGACTTGACATAATGTTTATTTATTGTGAATCGTAGTTTTGGTTATCATACATGTCTCCGCTTTATATAGACTACTATGATTTCATTTCTGATATTTTGATTTCACATACTTGGTACTGTTGTCGACTTCCTTCGAGGCTGCGTTCATGCCGCAGTAAAGGTACTCTCGTTGATCCGTTCTTAGGATCACCGTTTGACGTTGGGAAAGCTCCGTTTCTCGGAAGCTTAGCATTTTGGTATGGTCCACTGTCATTGTAGATATTTGTATTGAGGTATGGCGGGGCCACTGTCCGCCATTGTTGTTTTAAACTCTTAGAGTCTGTAGACTGTTGTAAGGTTGGGATGTAGCTGTTCATTTTGGGGTACTTATGTACATATATGCGAAAGGCAACTTTTCCCGAAGCGTGTCTTATTTATCTTGTTTCATATTGTGGTTGTTTTATTTTCCGCTGATTTTCTCGATGTATGACTACTTGGGTGCGGGTAAGGCACGATCCACGCCCCGGGCGGTCGTGACAAAAGTGGTATCGAGCGATTAATCCTCGGAAAGTGTCTGAACCGTATCTAGTAGAGTCTTGATTATCGGTGTGTTGTGCACCACAATAATCGAGGAGGCTATAGGATATTTAGGATTGGTTTCCATTCTTCTCACTCACGAGATCGTGCTTTAGAAATTTGTTTTATAAGTTGGACCCCTCTAACGTATTCCTTTCCTTTACCGGTGATGCCTCGCGCCAGACTCGGGCCCGAAGAGCGAAGCGGTAGGAAGGCGTGAGTGGAGTTCGGAGAGTTAGAAGACAGGCCCAATCATCACAGGGTGATGCTTAAATGCGAGGGAGTTTTGAGGCGTCGCGGCGAGAAGAGTTTGGCACGCGGCATCGGTTCCTCTGCGGCCATGACATCTGGACCTTCGCCCACGACTTGGAGCGAGAAAATATGGATTGGAAGGAAGCGGCCACTGTTGCTAGCAAGGATTTAGCGGCGAGTATTTTATGTACCGGTATACAAGGATATTGATGCTTATCTAAAGAAGGGTTGTGAGAAGTAGCTCTTGATCGAGAGCAGGCGAGCGAGCTTGCGTTCAGATCATGTGCGTGGTGAGAGATGTAGAGATCGGCGAGTAATCGAGATCGCGAGAAGAGGGCCCGATTGGCGGGATCATTTGGTAACTCTCGGCGAACCGCCTCGGCCAGATTAGACATGCGCCTCCGCCCGATATAGAGTGCCCTCCACGGGGTTGATTTTCCTCGGTGTTCACAGGTGTAGCGTCATCGGGAAGTGCGTCTTTTTGGTGCTTGTTTTTCTTGCGGCCGTCGAGCCGTATATGGCGAGAATGTTCTATGAGGAAGGATGCAAGTAGGAGGACTCGGCTACTAGACCGATTGTGGATGCGATGGTTCGGAGAGGAGGGTGTTAGCGAGAGGCCACCCGCCGGTGTGGCCGTTGTGGTCGATGTCATCGTGGGGAGTGTCGTGCTTCCGCGTCAGCTTGTTATGTTTGCGGCCAGCAGGGCCATTTTGCGAGAAATTGTCCAACCAGAGTTGGCGGGGATGTAGGGACTCAGCCTTTGGGATCAGTGGATAGTTCATCACCTTCCCCAGCTATGCGCCCATCAGGGCGGGTTTGATTAGAACGGCCTAGGGGAAGTGCCGCGTAAATACAGGTATATCCTTAACCCTTTAGAGATTTATATGTGTAGTAAGATGCGAATATTTTAAGTATTGTTTTCAGTTAGCATGGTGTTAGTGTGATTAGAATTATTTTAGTTAACCGGGTAAGATTGGGGGATAGAGAAAGTGGGAGCCTTAGAATATTATACGTAGAGACCTTAGAGGCGAGGCCATCTTTGGTAAAAGAATTATTTCGTGTTTGACCCTTATCGAGGTGCATAGTTTACGTGAGATATTTTTATGGGATGAATCCCTGAGTGTTGTGAAATGAAAGAGGGTAGTTGAGCTTAGAAGACCGCTAGGTTTTCGTAACGTGATTAGTGAGATTGTTCCCCGGGTGGCGTATAAAGAGGCGAGCCTACCACGAGCAGACCGAACCGTGGCTCTCCGTATGGCACGTCCGCTGTGTGTGGGATCGCAAGCAGCCCGGTACCATTTGTTAGGTCCTCGGAGTGGGACTCGCGTTAAAATGACAAAAGTGGAGCTAGTGTTTTGCGCGTTGCCGGGTCGGGTTGAGGCCATGTTGCGGGTCGACCCACGCCCTGTTTGGTGATGGGGTCAGTTTGTGGTGGTCCCGCTTTGTGTTAGGGTCACGAGGGTGTTAGGCCCAGGTTTAGTTAACCATTGTACGAGTTCGTGGATGCGTTCGATCGATGGTCGGGCCGATGAGGTCAGCCCGTCTTATCTTTTAGTCAAACCGTGTACTCGGTAGTAAGTTGCGAGATGATTATTTCAAGAAGGTTGTAAGGCTGCACGGGGTGCCTACCTTCACCTTATGGCTGACAGGGGAGTCCAAGTTACGGCTGTTTCTTTTCTGGAAGAGTTACCAGGCAAGGTTAGGAACTCAGGTGAATCTCAGTGTCGCATTCACCCGCGGGCAAGTGGTTGGATTTCGGGAGTAGCTGTAAGGACTCTTCGCCTCTTGTTGAGTATATATTATAGCTACCATTTCAGTATTCGGGTGTCACCGTTTGGAGCCTTTTTATAAGCACTAGTGTAAGATTGCCGATCGATTGATTCGATGTAAGCAAGGTGCAGACAGTTGGTTCGTACTTGTTCAGCAGGGCGTGGATAGGGTGGAGCTTATCCAGAAGAGGTTATTGGCAGCTCAGAGTCAGTGGGAAGCAGTACCAGAAGCATGGTAAGTGATAAGGAAGAGTTCGAGTGTACGAGAAGGGTACGACGAGTAAGGCAAAGTGACAAAAGTGGTATGAAAAGAAGCGGGCATGTATTACAGGCATAGGTGTGATCTTTTCGTTTGTAAAGAGTAGGTGCGAAGGGAGTATCTTTTTAGACCTCTAGTAGGAGCTTTCGTGATAGAGGTGTTTTCCTCGTGGACTTGGAGATAAGTATGTGCGCTAGTTGTGTTGTGGCCAGGTGTGGCATGGATGTTTCCGTAAGTATAGCAGTAAGGACTATACTGGCGCCTGTTCGTTTTTGAGACTTAAAAGGAACATTCGGGACGAATGTTTCTAAGGAGGGGAGAATGTTATACCCCGTAGTTCCAGGGTATGTATGCGAGGACGTACGTACGAGAATATGACATTGAAATTGGAATGGAAGAAAGAGGTGATTTTTCCACGGAAAAGTTTAGGTTTTGTGAAGAAAAAGGTTCGTTAATGGGAATTGGATTCCCAGTTTGGTATTCGGACTTCTTGGAATATTAGAGAATTATGGAATTTTATTTTTGGAAATGGTCACGTGGGGCCACGGGAGAAAATTCTGATTTTGTAGGCCCACTTTTTTTTCGAGATTTTGGCCATTGTGGATATTTTTCGGAAGATGAAATATTTTGGGCGTGTAGGAGGGCGACACGTGTCACCCCCCCCCCCCTAGTTGGCTTGAACGAATTCCACTTTGTACACAACACCCGTTTAGAGTCGTTTTTCGACGAAACGTTTTACACAACTCGCGTAGGATAAATTCCGGCTATGTCATTTCTAATTTTTGCGGATTTTTAGAGGCGCAACACGTTGGACCAACGAGAGGCGACACTTGTCACCTCTCATTGGTGGATGTCACCTGCAATAGGCCGATTGGGTTGGCTTATTTTTGTCTTGGAGTTGGTAGGATATTTTGTGTGCAAGTTGGCCAAGGACACTTGCCTAAATCCTCACCCTACACTTGCCTTGCACTTGGCATAATCTTGGCCATTGGTTGGCCATGTCTTGACCTATAAATACCCCCCTTGGTTGAAGAGTTATTTCATCCTAAATTGAGCAATCTATCTAAGTCTCAAATCCTCCTCTCCTCTTGTTGTTTCGTCCAAACACACCCTCCCTTTTGAAGCCCTGGCGAGAGCAACCCCCATAAAGCTAGCCTAGCGAAACACTACCCACTCCTTGGTAGAAAAGTTGCCTTCTAGTATTGTTATAATGCCCAAATTACCTAGCCCAAATCCTTAGTCCTTAGTAGAAGTTGTGAAGAACTTCTAAGGTTTTCTTAGACTCTGAGCGCATGACTTAGAGCTAAACCTTGCTCGGTGCGACTTTTATCTAGGATATTATTGGGCTTACCGAGGTAAATAACCTTATCCCCTTTTGTAATTAGAATATATATCTTTGTAGAAGTATAGGAGTAAGTATTAAATACTTAGAAGGATATTAAAGAATAGAATTGAAGCTGTTATCACGATGAAGGGTTTAAAAGATGAATAATAGAAGCGTACTTACATAGAATTTGTTTTCACGATGAACTTGAGTAGCTCACCTGTAGGGAAGTGCTGCCCAAATGTCCATAGAATAACGAACCCTCTGCTAGAGCTTTGTGCGATCTGATGCGGGCGTTGATAGGCGTGTTGGTATTATAGGTCGATTCTCTGCGCGCGACATATTCAACTTGGCAGGTGGATTTCGCCGAGAAGGTATGTGATTTTTCCTATCCTCTTGAGCATGATATTTTAAAGAATATGTATATAGTACGGTAGACGTACGTGTGTTAACTGAATAATAATTATGGCAATGTCTTCGGACTTAAGCCTGAATAAAAAGAATCTGAAGTAGTTCAAAAGAATTAAGAAACCTTTTTGAAAGAAGAGTAACACTTGGTTTTAAAAGCTTAAGAGTTATACTAGCTTTATGGGAAGTTAGGTATAACGGCTTAAGAGTGATAAAAAGAATGATTTTAATGTTTTAATGAAAATAAGAGACTTGACTTAATTATACCAATGTGAAAAAGTGTGAAACCTCATTCGTGAGTAAATAGTATTTTTGGTTTTCAAAAGGAATGATGTTTTACCGATCAGAATGAATGTCGAACAAACCACAGCAGCGCTAATAAAAAGAAATGTTTTGACTAATAATGTATTATTAAAACCAGTAGAAACTTCCATCTGCATAGGAGCTAAGATGAGACAAAATGATATTACATTTCCTAGATCACGGCTGCTGTAATCAGATTGTTATGAACAATAATAACCTACTCACACATAAGGTATATGTTTCTCATATTGTTTTAAAGGATTAAAACTATGAACTACGGAACCTTTCGAAAATGAGAAACTTGAGTAATTGAAACTAGGCAAACTTGAACGTTAGGAAAAGAATGTTGTTACTTGATTTTACAAAGAGAAGTGTTTTTGATTTACTTCAAAAGGAAATTACTCTATTTTTTTTTATACTACGGGTATTGTGTGACTTTTGCGAAAGAAACGGATCTTTTAAAAGAATAATACATAAAGTACTTTGGGGCTAAAATCCCGAACTTGTTAGCATAATGTAGAAAGTACCTTGTGTGAATAACTTAATTGTATTGATTTGTGGTAGTCTTGTAATACCTTCTTGTTGACTTGATAAGTAAACATGTTAGGATGCTACGTGAGTTAGTATCTTGTGATGTTCGTGTAGAGGGGTTTTTCCCTTATTGTGCTTAGGTTGTTTAACGATAAAACTGTCATGTTGATATTATATCACTCATGATTAGGGGTTAAAGCGCCTCCGTGCGGGGTAGACTCAGCGGGTCTAGTGACCTATGATTCGAGAATACCTTATGCAGGTCTGTATGGCCTATGCGGAGCTACGAGAGTTCCAGGTTAGTATGCGGCCCTTGTGGTCATGCGGTCTTTGTGGCAATGCGGACGACGAGTCTAGGACGCTGTCGGGGAGTAGCTACCCTCGATGCGGGGAATACCTCATGCGGGCCATTGGAGTGGCCCATGCGGAGCTACGGAAAGTTCCAGGGCTAGACGCGCACATTAGATTAGATACAGGCGAGTGGCGGCTTTGATCATGTGACGGTGCAGACAGATCTCATGATAATCTGATTTACGTCCTTGTTATCTTGGGGTTGTTAGTAGTCGGCTATGCCTCGTACTTACCGTGCGGTTTTATGATGACTTTGAGGCGTGAGTCACGACTTGACATAATTGTTTATTTATTGTGAATCGTAGTTTTGGTTATCATACATGTCTCTGCTTTATATAGACTACTATGATTTCATTTCTGATATTTTGATTTCACATACTTGGTACTGTTGTCTTGACCTCCTTGGGGCTGCGTTCATGCCGCAGTAAAGGTACTCCTCTTGTTGATCCGTTCTTAGGATCACCGTTTTGAGCGTTGGGAAAGCTCCGTTTCTCGGAAGCTTAGCATTTTGGTATGGTCCCTGTCAGTAGATATTTGTATTCAGGTATGGCGGGGCCTGTCCCGCCATTGTTGTTTTAAACTCTTAGAGTGCAGTAGACTGTTGTAAGGTTGGGATGTAGCTTGTTCATTTTGGGGTACTTATGTACATATATGCCGAAAGGCAACTTTTCCCAGCGTGTCTTATTTATCTTGTTTCATATTGTGGTTGTTTATTTTCGTGATTTTCTCTCGATGTATGACTACTTGGGTGCGGGTAGGTGTCACGACCCGATCCGGGCCGTGATCGTGCCTTACCGGGCACCCTAGTGATACTACATCGAGAAAACCAGGAAATAAAACTTAAACATGAACATGAGACAAGATAATAAAACCGGCCCACCAAACGGTTACCTTCCAATAAAATATATATAAACAACTCTTTCAAAACTAACAGTTTAATCCTTTTTACAAAACACTGCCCACACATTGCTACAGACCTCTAAGATTTACAACAACTATGACGGGACAGGGCCCAGCCATACCACTGAATTTACAAGAACCTACAACTCGGGAACACATACAAAGATAAGCCTCGAAGGAACGGAGCTTCCAATGCGCTGAAAGGTGATCCTAAGCGGGGATCGGCAAACGATGTACTTACTGCGGCATGAACGCAGCCCGAAGAGGTCGATCTGACAGTACCAAGTATGTGAAATCATCGTAAATGAAATCATAATAGTCTATATAAAGCGGGAGACATGTATGATGACCAAGCTACGATATAACATATAACTAGTTACATCAAGTCGTGACTCACGCTCCAAATTATCACTCGTGCGTGGAATTTCTTCCTCATGGCGGATTTATGATATGACAATACCAAGGAGTATACATGAACACGAGTCCCTGTGTCATAAAAACCGTATAGGACAAGTATAACTACAGATCCGACCGTACCAATAATATAATGCAACAAAACACGAAGCCGTCTGGGGCAAGTGCGGCGAGCTCACAGGATACCAAGGCGGTCACGTAGCTGACCGGCAAGTACTGGCTGACCACGGGGACAAGGTCGTATCACGAGACTTCGTCACTGGCTGAGCAGGGCAAGTGCGAGGTGACTCACGGTACCAAGGCGAATCGGTCATGAGGCAGGGCAAGTCACGAGCCGACCACCGGGGACAAGGCGAGCGAAGAAACCTCATGGAGAGCTAGTCCATAAAAATAACAATTCTTGCACAACCAAGGCTATCACCACAAGCATAAGCAAGTTACGCAACAACAAGCATGGCAAGTTACACAAAACAAGCATAGGCAAGTTACACAACAACAAGTATAGGCAAGTTACACAACACAAACATATTCAAGATACACAACTCAAGTTAATTTAATTTTATGCCAAAGTCGGGTTTTAACCTAAAGTACTACGTCGTTAAATTCCTTTTAAAGAGATCCATTCCTTTTATAAAGTCACCCGATGTCCGTAGTATAAAAATAGAGTGACGAACATTGTTAAGTAAACAAAAATGCTTTCCTTTGTAAAAATCAAGTAACAACCTTATTTTCCAAGCGTTGAGTTTGCCTAATTTCAAATGCTCAAGTTTCTCATTTTTAGAAAAGGTCTCGTAGTTCATAGTTTTAATCCTTTAAAACATAATTCTCCTTTAATGATTTGAGAAACATATGCCTTATATGTGAGTAGGTTATTCTTGTTTATCATCGATCTTATTAAGCGACCATGATCTAGGATATGTAATATCATTTTGTCTCATCTTAGCTTACATGCGGATGGAGGTTTCTCTTGGTTTTAATACGATACATCATTATTCAATACATTTTCCTTTATTACGCTGCGATGGTGCTGTCGATACACATTCGATTTCAAATCGGAAACATTATCCCTTTAAATAAAACCAAGTACTCATTACTCACTAATGAGGTTTCACACAAACATTCACATTAAACAAATAAGTTAAGTCTCTTATCTTATAAGATCAAGTCTCTTAACTTCTAACATCAGTAAACCATTTTCTTTACCTCTCTTAAGACATTATACCTAACTCCCCATAAAGCTAGTATAACTCTTTTTAAAACCTTTAAAACCAAGTGTTACTCTCCCTTCAAAACGATTTATAAATCTTTTGAAATACATCAAGTTCTTTATTATAACTAGCCAGTTATAATTCACATCAGTTACCTTTTAAAACCACAAAGTATTTTCTTACCTACATAAAGCTGTTATAACAACTTCCCATAAAGCCGTTATAACACTTTATGTTTTAAAACAATCAAACCACGATTAACACGTATGCGTCACCGTACTACATAGTTCACACATATCATGCTATAATAGATAGGAAGAGGTTCACATACCTCGCGGCGAGTCTTGACTAATAGCAAAACGCTCAAGTACTTCAAACCGTCGGCTACTCCTTAAGCCACGTAGATCGCACCACACGTAGTACTTGACCTATAAGGCCACAAGGCGCTTATTCACATCGTTCCATATTCTGAGAAAATTCGGCACCTCCCCGCAATGCGTTAATCTCCTCCTTTCCGAGTAGGCTACCAAGCCAACCGGGGGTTTGCACGCCTAACCGGGCGTGTACAATTTACTCGCGAGAATACTACAAGTCTCTTTATGTCTGATCCCATGTAATTACGATTCGATTCTCTTATTTAAATTCGGGCTTAAGTCGCAAGACATTCTTTGTAAGTATTATTCAGCTTAAGTCAAAGACATTGCCGCATTATGTTCAATTCTATATATAGTATACTTTAACTATATACTCCTGACATGTAATTTCCAATTACAACGGAAGGTCGAGAATGTTTACCTCGATAAGCCCAAAATTATCCGAGTTTATATGTCGATCTGAGCAAGGTTTAGCTCTACTCAGTGCTCGATCCGCTCAAACAACCCTTAGAAGTTCTAACCAACTTCTACTTATAACTTCAACTACGGGTGAAGATTTACTTAGGGTTTCGTTTTAGCGTGAGGAAAGTATAATGGTATTTTCCAGGCTAGTATAAGTGTAACCTTGGGAATACTACAAGGTATTTAGGCCAAGGTATTTGGACATTATAACAATACTAGGAGAGTATTTCTATACCACTACAAGGGGTATTTATACGAGACAACTAGGCTGGGGGTACCCGGCTAACCACTACTGAGGGGAGGAAACTCTCGGCCAAAGGCCACTAGGAGGAGGAGGAGAGGCTTTGGATGAGAACTACAAGAGGGAGGAGTATTTTGAGACTTAGGTAGATTGCTCAATTTTTGGATGAAGAAAGTTCATCAACTAAGGGGTATTTATAGGTCAAGTGAAGGCCAACCAATGGCAAGATGGTGCCAAGTGCAAGGCAAGTGTAAGGCCAAGATTAAGCCATGTGCAACCTTATCCATCTACACAAAAATATCCTACCTAACCCTTGACCAAAATTGGGCAACAAAAACGTGCCAAGAATGGCCAATTGTCGTCCAACCTCTTCCAATGTGAGGGTGACACATGTCACCCTCCCGTTGGTCCAAAATGTTACGTCTCTCGGAAAAATCCGCAAAAATTATAAATGACATAGCCGGAATTTTCCCTCGAAAGTGTGGAAAGCGTTTAGTCGAAAAACGACTCTAGCAGGGTGTTGTGTACAAATTTCGAATCTATGCCTACTTTAAGGCTCAAATTGTATCGTGCGCCCTCGTGCATACTCTGGAAATACGGGTATAACATTCTCCCCTCGCTAGAAACATTCGTCCGAATGTTCCTTCTCGAACGGATAACGATAGAGTTCTTCTAAAAGTTGCCAACGCCACAACCGCCACGAAACACGCGTAAATACTTACATCCAAGTCCACGAGGAAACACCTCTAACATCACAAACTTTTGTCACCTTGCCGCGAGGTTCTAGTGTCACTCGCGACCCAACAAATGGTACCGGATCGCGTCACGATTCACGAGGTCTAAAATATACATCCTTCACCTTCTCCGTCACGAAATGATAATATCTATGCTCGCAATACATGCTCGCCTTTACCCTTACTCGTCGTACTCTTCTCGAACACTTGAACTCTTCTAGTATACGTACCACACTTTAGTCAACGCTTCTGTTTCCAACCCTTGGAGCCACTACCTCCAAACTTGGTCATCATACTAGCTTCTTCTTTACTAAGGCCATTCGGCCTTCACGAACCGATTCAGTCGAACATACCCACGAACTCATACGATGGTCATCTAAACACGGGCCTAGCACCCTCGTGACCTACCACTGGCGGGACCACCAGGCTGACCCCACTTTGAAACCGGCGCGGGTTGGCCCTCAACATGGCCCCAACCCGATCCACTAACGCCTCACGCTCTTGTTCCCCGACCCGGAACAATCTTACCTCAACAGGTCATGAAAGCTACCACTTCCATTTAACACTACTCAAGGAAATTATCACACAACAAATTCTAGGCATAAAATGTATTCCGACAAGGATCACTTGCAAAATCTGGTACTCAAGACGACCTTACATCTAAGGTCTCAACATGAAATATTCTAAAGTTCACACTTTCCATGCCCCATACAAATCCTTTCAACTAGCCAAGCTTTCTAACTCATAACCATCATAACGCTTATCCGAACGTAGCACACAATAATAAGGTCATCATATCATGCATACAAATCTTTAAAGGGTTAAGGATATACTGAAAATAGGCGGTTCAAAGGACCGCTAAATCGAACTTCCACCGCGACCTACCGGGGCTGTAGGTGTCTACGAACATCTGCTGGCTATGGAAGGTGAAGAACCCGCAACTGCTCTAGTAGTCCATGCTATCCTGCCAGTGCTACCTGGTCGGACGATCTCTTGCGGATAGCCTGTTGGCGCAAAAATAACAATCCCAGAGTTAGTACGACACTCTCCTATGAAGCTTTCCACTGGCAGCCTGCTGAGACAAGGGCAACCTCATCCGGCGAGCATTCCTGCTCCCCTGAAAAACTGAAACCTGGGAGCCCTGACCTGCTCATGAATATCTCGAAGGTCCGAAGGCGTGGAGGACCACTCAGTCTTGGTGGAGGCGCATCGCGCTCTTCTTTGAGGCGGTCGCCTCGAAAGTCACCAAAGGACCTGCTGTTCGCCTCTTCTGCGACCACGGTCATTCCGTCGATTTATCCTCTCTCACATCCTGGTCATAAGCTGCGTGCGGGCAATGTCCATGCGGTGAAGAGCTACACGAACAACTCTCGGCTAGGTGATCATCGAGCCACGTAATAAATCGGTGCACTCGATCCTCCATACTAGCTACCAACGAGGGCGTCTGGCCAATGAGTCGAACTCCACATTGTACTCCCGAATCAGATGCGCGGATTACGTAACACCAAAAATCTGTGCGCGAGCCCTCCTCATGGTGGAGGCAAGAAATGTGCAAGAAAGGCCTCGAGAACTCGTCCCATAAAGCTGGAAGTACATGCTCTCCCGGGACGGCTCCACGAATCAAACGATCGGCTGCGGTATCACGCGGTGATGCGAACCTAGGACCACCGACTCGGTCTCCGATGCCTTGATCACTCTCGCGATCCAGAATCGCCGGATGAACTCCTGCGGATCATCCTCGTGCCTCGACCCATAAAACTCTGGCGGCTCTGACTCGGAAAATCCGTAGCCTCGAACTATCGATCTAGGGTGAACCACTGGTGCTCTCGGGCTGCTGCGTCGGCTTTATCCTCAAGTCAGCCTGACCACGGCCATTAATCGGGCCCACTCGCGTAACTCATCTCTCTCGCTCGATCGCGGGCGGAGGCTCGTGTGCGTGGTCTCTGCCACGCTCTACTCGCGACTCCTCGCTGCCTTGCCGCCACGGGCGGGTTGCCTTTACGCGGAGGCATAGCGGTAAAAGCGAAGTGCGTCGGAGGGTCAATCTTATCACACGACTCTAAGGCACGATCTCGTAATGAGAAGAATGGAAACCAATCCTAAATGTCCTGCGACCTCACGATTATAGATGTGGTGCACAACACATCGATAATCAAGACTCTACTGAACACGATGCGTAGACACTTTCCGAGGACTAACTGCTCTGATACCACTTTTGTCACGACCCGATCCCGGGCCCGTGACTGGTGCCTTACCCCGGGCACCCTAGTGATACTACATCAGAGAAAACCAGCGGAAATAAAAACTTAAACATGAACATGAGACAAGATAATAAAACAGGCCAACCAAACGGTTACCTTCCAATAAAATATATATAAACAACTCTTTCAAAACGAACAGTTTAATCCTTTTTACACAACCACCCTTGCGATTACTCAAGGACCTCTAAGATTTACAACAACTATGACGGGACAGGGCCCAGCCATACCACTGAATGTACAAGAACCTACAACTCAGGGAACACATACCAAAACATAAGCCTCCGAAGGAACGGAGCTTGCGTTTGCGCTGAAAGGTGATCCTAAGCGGGGATCGACGACGATGTACTTACTGCGGCGTGAACGCGGCCCGAAGGAGGTCGATCAGTACCAAGTATGTGAAATCAGAAAATCAGTAAATGAAATCATAATATTCTATATATAGCTTGAGACTTGTATGATGACCAAGCTACAAAGATATAACATATAACTAGTTACATCAAGTCAGGGACTCACGCCCTCCAAATTATCACTCGTGCCCGTGGAATTTCTTCCTCACTGCCGGCAGTTTATGATATGACAGTACCAAGGAGTATACATGAACACCAGGTCCCACCTGTGTCATAAAAACCGTATAGGACAAGTATAACTACCAGATCCGACCGTACCAATAATATAATGCAACCAAAACACGGCCGTCACGGGGCAAGTGCGAGCCGACTCAGGATACCAAGGCGGTCACGTAGGCGGCGGGGCAAGTCTGGTGACCACGGGGACGAGGCGTATCACGAGACTTCGTCACTACACCGAAGCAGGGCAAGTCACGGTGACTCACCGGTACCAAGGCCGAATCGATCATGAGGCAGGGCAAGTACGAGAGCCACCGTGACCAAGGACGAACAAGAAGAAACCTCATGGAGAGCTAGTCCATAAAAATAACAATTCTTGCACAACCAAGGCTATCACCACAAGCATAAGCAAGTTACGCAACAACAAGCATAGGCAAGTTACACAACACAAGCATAGGCAAGTTACACAACAACCAAGGTATAGGCAAGTTACACAACACAAGCATAGGCAAGTTACACAACTCAAGTTACTTTCATTTTATGCCAAAGTCCGGTTTTAACCTAAAGTACTACGTGCGTTAAATTCCTTTTAAAGAGATCCATTCCTTTTATAAAAGTCACCCGATGTCCGTAGTATAAAAATAGAGTGTGAACATTGTTAAGTAAACAAAAATGCTTTCCTTTGTAAAAATCAAGTAACAACCTTATTTTCCAAGCGTCAAGTTTGCCTAATTTCAAATGCTCAAGTTTCTCATTTTTAGAAAAGGTCTCGTAGTTCATAGTTTTAATCCTTTAAAACATAATTCTCCTTTAATGATTTGAGAAACATATGCCTTATATGTGAGTAGGTTATTCTTGTTTATAATCGATCTTATTAAGCAGCCATGATCTAGGATATGTAATATCATTTTGTCTCATCTTAGCTTCTATGCGGATGGAGGTTTCTCTTGGTTTTAATACGATACATCATTATTCAATACATTTTCCTTTATTACGCCGCGATTGGTGCTGCCGATACACATTCGATTTCCAAATCGGAAACATTATCCCTTTAAATAAAACCAAGTACTCATTACTCACTAATGAGGTTTCACACAAACATTCACATTAAACAAATAAGTTAAGTCTCTTATCTTATAAGATCAAGTCTCTTAACTTCTAACATCAGTAAACCATTTTCTTTACCTCTCTTAAGACATTATACCTAACTCCCATAAAGCTAGTATAACTCTTTTTAAAACCTTTAAAACCAAGTGTTACTCTCCTTCAAAACGATTTATAAATCTTTTGAAATACATCAAGTTCTTTATTATAACTAGCCAATTATAATTCACATCGCTACCTTTTAAAACCACAAAGTATTTTCTTACCTACATAAAGTTTATAACAACTTCCCATAAAGCCGTTATAACACTTTATGTTTTAAAAACAATCAAACACGCTTAACACGTATGCGTCACCGCACTACATAGTTCACACATATCATGCTATAAGAGATAGGAAGAGGTTCACATACCTCGCGACGAGTGCCGACTAATAGCAAACGCTCCAAGTACTTCAAACCGGCTACTCCTTAAGCCACGTAGATCGCACCACGTAGTACTTCAACCTATAAGGCCACGGCGCTTATTAACATCGTTCCATATTCTACGTAAAATTGGCGACCTCCCCATGACAGCGTTAATCTCCTCGCTACGAGGTGGCTACCAAGCCAACCGAGGGTTTGCACGCCTAACCGGGCGTGTACAATTTACTCACGCGAATACTACACAAGTCTCATGTCTGATACACCATGTAATTACGATTCGATTCTCTTATTTAAATTGGGCTTAAGTCGCAAGACATTGCGTAAGTATTATCGGGCTTAAGTCAAAAGACATTGCCGCATGGTATGTTCAATTCTATATATAGTATACTTTAACTATATACTCCTACAACATGTAATTTCCAATTACAACAGAAGGTCAAGAATGTTTACCTCGATAAGCCCAAAATTATCCGAGTTTATATGTCGATCCTGAGAAAGGTTTAGCTCTACTCCGAGTGCTCGATCCGCTCCAAACAACCCTTAGAAGTTCTAACCAACTTCTACTTATAACTTCAACTACGGGTGAAGATTTACTTAGGGTTTCGTTTTAGCGACTGAGGGAAAGTATAATGGTATTTTCTGGGCTAGTATAAGTGTAACCTTGGGAATACTACAAGGTATTTGGGCCAAGGTATTTGGACATTATAACAATACTAGGAGAGTATTTATATACCACTACAAGGGGTATTTATACGAGACAACTAGGCTAGGGGGGGGTACCCCACGGCTAACCACTACAAAGGGGGAGCGGTAAACTCTCGGCCAAACGCCACTAGGAGGGGCCTGGGGAGAGGCATTGCACGAGAACTACAAGAGGGAGGGAGTATTTTGAGACTTAGGTAGATTGCTCAATTTTTGGATGAAGAAAGTTCATCAACTAAGGGGGTATTTATAGGTCAAGTGAAGGCCAACCAATGGCCAAGATGGTGCCAAGTGCAAGGCAAGTGTAAGGCCAAGATTAAGCCATGTGCAACCTTATCCATCTACACAAAAATATCCTACCTAACCCTTGACCAAAATTGGGCAACAAAAACGTGCCAAGAATGGCCAATTGCCGTCCAACCTCTTCCAATGTGAGGGTGACACATGTCACCCTCCCTTTGGTCAAAAATTTTACGTCTCTCGTAAAAATCCGAAAAAATTATAAATGACATCGCCGTATTTTTCCCTACTAAAGCTGTGTAAAGTTTTCGTCGAAAAACGACTCTAACCGGGTGTTGTGTACAAATTTCGAATCTATGCCTACTTTAAGGCTCAAATTGTATCGTCGCCTCGCATATACTGGAAATACGGGTATAACATAAGGCACCGATCCACGGGCCGGGCGGGTCGTGGCGAAGATACACCGAGCCTACACATAGGCCGGATTACGCCATATTACCCCGAGCCTACACATAGGCCGGGTTACGTCATCTTACACCGAGCCCCACAGGCGGGCCAGATTATGCTACATGATTCCACAGTACACCGAGCCCCACAGGTGGGCCGGATTATGCTACATGATCCCACAATACATTGAGCCCCACAGGCGGGCTGGATTATGCTACATGATTCCACAGTACACCGAGCCCCACAGGCGGGCCGGATTATGCCACATGATTCATCAGTACACCGTGTCCCGCAAATGGGCCGGATTACGTTATCACGTATGGATAATCAAAGTAAGCTCCCAAATAAGAATTCCCTCCATAAAGAGACGGATTATGTTATGTAAGATATGTAAGTTATGTGGAAAAACTTGATTGAATTCTTAAGTATGTATGTAAGAATATGATGTTAATTCTTATTGAAAGAAGAAAAAGAATGATTAATGTACGATTGATTTCATGAGTTAAAATGGCACGGTAGGATCTGGTATTTTAATTTTTATACTTGCCCCTGTCATTCTTTTGTATAGTTATGATCTTGTTTAATGTACTTTATTTCCGTTCCATACTTAGTACTTGTTATCGACCCGCAGAAAGCTGCGTTCATGTCCGCAGGTCTAGGTACACAGTTGTGGATCCGCGAGCTTAGGATCCTTGTTCAGCATTTTGAGATGGCTCCAAGTTCCGGAGTTTGTCATTATGGCTAGGTATATTCAGGGGTACGGCGGGGCCTTATCCCGTCATAGTTGTTGTATGGGTAGAAGGGTGCCCAGGTAGGGGCACCAGTCACGGGCCCGGGATTTGGGGCGTGACACGTACGATCCTCTTACGCATACCATGTAGCTTAATCTATCCACATAGTCTTCCATCAAGCACCTTAACATGACTCCTTAAGGGTTCATTACCCTATCAGACATCTCATCATTTCCTAATTATAACAAATTAGCACATAAATCTTGATGAGAATTCATTAAACTGTTTTATACCTTTCTGGTATCTAATTAGTCCTTACCAATTCCTGGTAATCTAAAATCATTCTAGGCAACCCATATATGACCCTCATACATAAATACGTATAGTTGTACGCCATTATACAAACTATACAACAATTACAACCAACCTGGATACGCAATCCACATAATCCTTCCTGGGTCACTACTGCCTTTCTCGTAGCTGCAACCAACATAACTCGTTAGGGAGAGATGACCCTAACAACACAACTCTATTGCACGATCTCAGAGTGAGAAAAATGGAAACCAATCCTAAATGTCCTGCAGCCTCCTGATTATAGATGTGGTGCACAACACACCGATAATCAAGACTCTACTAGACACGGTTTGTAGAAACTTTCCGAGGACTAACTGCTCTGATACCACTTTTGTCACGACCCGAACCTGGGCCCGCTACTGGTGCCCTACCTGGGCACCCCTTTCAGGTATACATCAGAGAATAGCAGCGGAACATACACAACTCATAAAAATACTTAGACAATAAAAATCAACAGGCTAGCCGATAATGCCACCTTCCTTAAAATATACATAACCAAAGAAACATAAGTTACACCTCTGTTCTTACAACCCAATCCACAAATGTGACTACATACCTCTAAGAATAACAACTGTGGCAGGACAGGGCCCCGCCATACCCCTGAATGTACAACAACCGACCATACCAGGGATCTGAACCAAGGATAAGCCTCCGGAGTAATGGAGCTTCCCAACAGCTGAACAGTGATCCTAAGAGTGAGGATCAGCAACTTTTATACTCTTCCTGCGGCATGAACGCAGCCCTCCCACGCCGAAGGAGGTCGACAACATGTACCATGTATGTGGGAAATCTTGTAATGAAATCATAAAGTCTAAAAATAAAGCTGGAGACATATATGATAACTCAAATAACAGTACACTGTGCCTTACTAACAATGAGAGTAAACAAGAGTATACTTTACTGCATAAAAATAGAAGGCTCATGATCAAAGTAGGGCCACCCGCCCGTAGTATCATCAAACAATCCTACTCCTGGGACTATTTCACCCGCAAAGGCCGTATGGACACGCATGAGGTAACTTCCTCGCATAGACTGTATCCGCCCGCATAGGTCGTGTGGACCCGCATGAGGTATTCCTCGCATAGGTGGTCCGCCCGTAGGACTATTTCACCGCATAAGCCCTACAGACTGCGTGAGGTATTCCTCGCGTCATGGGTAGCAAATTCACGGAATATGCAATGCCACAAACCCGGAATGACCGTAATGAACAACATATCACTAGCAACCGGCTATCTGTCACGACCGGGCGCATCGGTGCCTACACAGGTACCCGCCAGATACATTAGAGAATAGCAATGAACATACACAATCGATAAAATGCTTAAACATAAAATAACAACAGGCTAGCCGATAAGGCCACCTTCCGTAAACTATATAAATAAAGCGAGACATTTTCTTTTACAACCCAATCCACAATGTGACTACAGACCTCTAAGAATAACAATCTGTGTGACACAGGCCCCGCCATACCACGAATAAACAACAACCAACCATACGAGGATAGGCCTCGAGTAATGAAGATTCCCAACGGTGAGCAGGTGATCCTAAAAGTGAGGATCACCACGTATACTCTACTGCGACATGACGCAGCCGAAGGAGGTCAAGACAACATGTACCAAATATGTGGCGAAAATCAGTAATGAAATCATAAGTTCATAATAAAACTGGAGACAAGTATGATAACTCAAATAACAGTACACTGTGCCTTACTAACAATGAGAGTAATCAAGAGTATACTTATAACATAAAAATAGGAAGCTCACGATCAAAGCAGACCACGCGCCGCGATGTCATTAAGCAATCCTACTCGAACTATTTCACTGCATGATAGTCGTGTGGACCCGCGTGAGGTATTCTCGCATAGGACTACCGCGCGTGAGACTATTTCACCGCATAAGCCCATAAGGACTCGCATGAGGTATTCCTCGCGTCATGGGTAGCAAATCCACGGAATGTGGTATAACGTCTTGGGGTTTACCTCATTTATACACTGACCCTGAAGCACGTGGTATAACGTCTTGGGGGTTTACCCCTCATTTATACTCTTACCCTGGAGAAGGTGGTATAACGTCTTGGGGGTTTACCCCTCATTTATACTCTTACCCTAACTCAACTGGCCATCATACATAACATAAGCCCTACCGACTTATCATACATAACATAAGCCCTACCGGCTTATCATACATAACATAAGCACTACCGGCTTATCATACAATAATGAGCAAGTTAAGAAATCCCCCTAACTTCTTGTTATACCCCGTAGTTCCAGAGTATGTATACGAGGACGTACGTTCGAGAATACGACATTTAAATTGGAAAGGAAGAAAGATGTGATTTTTCGACGGAAAAGTTTCCGGATTTTGTGAAGGAAAAATGTTCGTTAAAGGGAATGGATTCCCAGTTTGGTATTTGGACTTTTGGAATATTTGAGAATTATGAAATTTTATTTCGAAATTGGTCACGTGGGGCCACGGAAAATTCTGATTTTGTAGGCCCACTTTATTTTGGATTTGGAATTACGGATATTTTGGAAGATGAAATATTTTGGACGAGTAGGGAGGCGACACGTGTCACCCCGTGTGGCCATGTTGGCGGTGGAGAGAGACAAGTGGGGCGTTTTTAGGTGGACAAGTGGCCCATTTTTGTGGTGGCCACTTTCCCATTTTTGTGGTGAACAAATGGTTGGCCAACTACCCACACACATGTGCCCAATATTCACCATCCACTTGCCTAGATGTTGGCCATTGTTTTCCCTATAAATACCCCTTGTGTGAAAGACTTTATTTCATCCACATTAGAAAGTTTCCAAGGCAAAAATTCCCCTCCCTCCCTTAGTGAGTTCTCGTCCAAACACCCCACCTTAACTAGAATTCTTCAAGTATTGTTGTTATTCCAAATACTTTAGCCTAAATCCCTTGTGGTATTCCAAAGAAATCCCAACATAAGAGCCCGGAAATACTACTTTATTCCATAGTCGCAAAATGAAGCCCTAGAAAAATCTTCATAGCTTAGATGAAGTGTTAAGAGAAGTTGCTTGGAAACTTCTAAGGGTTGCTTGGAGCGGGTTGGAGCGTCAGGAATTGGAGCTAAACATTGCTCAGGATCGACTTATAACTTGGATAATTTTGGGCTTATCGAGGTAATGATCTTTGTCCCCCTATTGTAATTGGATATTACATGTTGTAGTAATGTATAGTTGAGTATACTATATGTAGAATGAATATGGATAATAATTGAACTGTATTTACATAGGACTGTATTTACAGTAGACTTGTAGTATTATTGTGGAGTAGAATTGTACACGTCCGGTTAGACGTGTAACCCCCCTGGGATTGTTGGTTTGGTAGCAGGCCTCGTTAGAGGAGGAGATTTATGTGGTTGCGGGGGGGGGGGGGGAGGTGCTGCCGAATTTTCCGTAGAATAAGGAATCTTGTATCTAGAATTATTCTACGAAGAGATCTAGAGGTTGATAGACATTTTATGGCCATTATAGGTTGAAGTACTGCGAGTAGCGTATTCTACTTGAGGGGTGGAAAAAGCGAGCAAGGTTAGAGTACTTTGGAGCGTTTTGCTAATTGTCGATAATCGTCGCGAGGTATGTGAACCTCTTCCTATCCTTTCTAGCATGATATTTGTGAAATATATTTAGTGCGGTAGACGCACGTGTGTTTAAAGGAATTTGATTTTCCTTTTGTGTCCTTGACTTGATTCCAAAGTTACGTGACTTGTTATGAAATATAAAGGACTTGAATTATGTTAAAAAGTTGTAAAACCTCACTCATGAGTAATGTGTGTGTGGTCTTTTAAAGAATAAAGTTATCTGGATTTCGAAAATAAGAATGGTTTTATCATTGGATTTAAAATGATAACTTGACTTATAAACAACTTGATTTTGGGAAAGGAGAAGTAACTTGATTTAAAGGTATAGGTTACTTGTTTTTAAAAGAGTGAGACACTTGGTTTAAAAAGTATATTGCTACTTGGCTTTTAAAGGAAAAAGTGCCTTGGTTTTAAAAAGGAAGGCATGCTTTTGTCTTAAGGCTGGTTTAAAAAGAAGGTATGAAAATTGTTTTGGTTTTACTTTGATCTCTTTTGACTTGAGTTTTAAAAAAAAATAAGAATCTTGAAGTATTTCAAAAGAGTTATGAATCATTTTTGAAAGAAAAGAAATACTTGGTTTTAAAAGCTTAAGTGTTATACTAGCTTTATGGGAAGTTAGGTATAACGACTTAAGGAAGATAGAAGGAACAATTTACTTATTTGTTTATGAAAGTCTTGTATTGATTTATGGAAAGTGTAGTAAGATGGTTTGATAAGTAAACATGTTATGATGCTACGTGTGTTAGTGTTTTGTGATGTTGTGTAAGGGGGTTATTCTTGTTGTGCTTACGTTGTTAAACGTTAAGACCGTTGTACTGTTATTATATCACATACCCCCCTGACTTGTTATGATGCCGAGGACTTGCCACCCTCGATGCGAGGAATACCTCATGCGATGCGTGTGACTATGATTCGAGAATACCTCATGCGATGCGTGTGACCATGCGGGCTGCGGGAGTTCGGGATGATCACTCGGGTGTGTTACGATCACGAGGTATACCTCATGCGGTGCGTGTGACTATGATTCGAGGAATACCTCATGCGGTGCAGTGTGACTATGCGGTGCGGAGTCGAGAGGATGTCGCGGTTAGCGCCCCGTCACGAGGAATACCTCATGCGGTGCATGTGACCTATGCGGACTGCGGAGTTCGAGATTAGGCACGCATAATGATACTATGGGCGATTGGCCTTGCTTGATCATTAGCGGCCTAGAAAAGACGATTCGTTATATCTATTTTGCTCTTGTTTATCTTTGTGGCTCATATGCGATTAAATTGGTTGTTAAATGCGTATTTGTAATTGGTTTTAAAATGTTATGATTTGATATCGATACTTCTGATTTCACATACTTGGTACTGTTGTCTTGACCTCGCCGGGTGCGTTCATCTGCAGTAGAAATACGCGATCGTCGATCTTCGCTCTTAGGATCACGATTCGTTTTGGGAAGCTCGCGTTTCTCCGGAGGCTTATCTTTGGTATAGTCCCCTGTCGTTGTAGGTACTTACATTCAGGGTATGGCGGGGCCCTGTCCCGTCATTGTTGTTATAACATTCGTAGAGGTTTGTAGTAATGTTGTGGGCTGAGTTTGTAAGGGATGTATCGTCGCGTTAAGTTTTATTTATATATTCGAGAAAGGTAACCGTTTTGGTTAGTCTTTTCTTATTTCATTATTGTATATCTTGTTTCATGTGTATGTTTTTGTCACGACCGAACCGGGCCGTGATGGTGCCTACCCGCACCCAGTAGATAACATCGAGTAATCAATGAACATAAACAAGACATGAAATAATATGAAGTGTAAAAGCAGTTTTTTCTGCGAAAAGTTGTCTTACGACATATATATATATAACTTGAATCCGGCAGTTACATCCCTTTTACAAACTCGCCTACAACAAGATTTCATGCACTTAAGAATGATATAACAACAATGGCGGCGAGGCTCGCCATACCCCGAATGTAAGTCTACAACGGCAGGACTATACCACCGATAAGCCTCCGAGAAACGAGCTTCCCAAAACGCAATCTGATCCTAAGAGCGAGGATCGACGATCGCGTCTACCTCTGCGGCATGAACGCAGCCCGAAGAGGCATAACAGTACCAAGTATGTGAAATCAAAAATCTGTAAATGAAATCATAGTAGTCTATATAAAGCAGAGACATGTATGATAACCAAACTACGATTCCTGATAAATAAGCGATCATGTCAAGTCGAGGACTCACGCCTCAAAGACATCACTCAAATATAACTATGGGTCTCACGCCCACAATATCAATCATGCAGGAATACCTTCCTCACCGCCAGCGATGCATGATATAAAAGCACTAAGGAATACACATGAACACGTGTCCCACTGTGTCATACTAAAACCGTATGGGGTAAATGCGAAGGCATAGCCGACTACTAAAACCCGGTGCCAACAAAGTCATAAATCGTATCACGAGGTCTGCATCTGACCGCCACATGATCGAGCGGCCACTCGCGCGATATCAAATGTGCGCGTCTAGTCCTGGAACTTCCCGCAGCTCCGTATAGGCCACTCACATAGGCCCGCATGAGGTATTCCCCGCATCGAGGGTAGTGTTATACCCCGTATTTCCAGAGTATGTACGCAGGAACGTACGTAGGAAATTTCGAACTTCAAGTAGGCTTGGCCGATTTAATTTTGTGCACAACACCCGGTTAGAGTCGTTTTTAGTGAAACGTTTTCCACGACTTCGTAGGGAATTTCCGGCTATGTCATTTTAATTTTTGCAGATTTTTCCGAGAGACGAAACATTTGGACCAACAAGAGGCGCGCCACTTGGCACCCTCCAATTGGTGGCTGAAATCGTCAACTTGGACGAAATGGACAAGGTAAGGCACGCGTTTTTGTGCCTTGACAAAGTCAAGGGTAGGTAGGATATTTGTGGTTGGTAAATCCTAGCCCTACACTTGCCTAACACATGGATTGATCTTGGCCTTTGGTTGGCCATCCTCGACCTATAAATACCCTCTCCCTTTGATGAATTCTTCATCCTTTCCACAAATCTTTAAGTGTTAAACTCTGCCCCTCCTCCTTGTTGTGTTTCGTCCCCCCCTTTGTGAGGCTTAGCGAGAGCACCCTTCCCCTTGGCCGAGAGTACCCCACAGTGGGGTGGTAGAGGTATACACCCCCCTCCTTGGGGTGCTAGCCGTGGGTACCACTAGCCTAGTTGTTTTCATATAATACCCCCCTCTCTTGGTAGAAATACTCTCAAAAGTATTGTTATAATGCCCAAATTACCTTAGCCATATACCTTGTAGTATTCTAAGGATATACCTATACGAAAAGCCCAGAAAATACTATTATACTTCCGTCAGTCACAAAACCGAAACCCTAGGAAAATCTCCATAGTCCGTTGGAGTATTGTGTAGAAGTTGGTTAGAACTTCTAAGGGTGGTTTAGAGCGGGTTGGAGCGCTCGGAGTTGGAGCTAAACGATTGCCCAGGATCGACTTTATACTTGGATAATTATGGGCTTATCGAGGTAAATATCTTGTCCCTCTATTGTAATTGGAAATTACATATTGTTAGAATATATAGTTGAAGTATACTATATATAGAACTGAACGTAGTTATTGGCAATGTCTTTTGACTTAAGCCTGAATAATACTTACGGCAATGTCTTGCGACTTAAGCCTGAATAATACTTACGGCAATGTCTTGCGACTTAAGCCTGAATTTAAAGAAGAATCTTGGTGATCAGTAATTACATAGGGTGTATTCTGAGACTTGTGTAGTAATCTTGTGGAGTAGAATTGTACCGTTTGGGTTAGATGTATAACCCACGGTTGGCTTCGTAGCCGCCTCGTTAGAGGAGGAGATTTCTGTTGTTGCGGGGAGGTCTTTGCGAATTTTACGTAGAATGTTCTACGAAGGGATCTAAATGTTAATAAGCGCCTTGTGGCCTTATAGGTTGAAGTACTACGTGTATGGCGCGATCTCGGCTAAGGAGTAGCCGAAGCGGTTTGAAGTACTTGGGCGTTTTGCTATTAGTCGATACTCGTCGCGGTATGTGAACCTCTTCCTATCTCTTCTAGCATGATATGTGTGAACTATGTAGTACGGTGACGTCGTGTGCTAAATGTATTTGATTGGTTTAAAACATAAAGTGTTATAACGACTTTATGGGAAGTTGGTTATAACGACTTTATGTTGGTAAGAAAATACTTGTGGTTTTTAAAAGGTAATCGATTTGAACTATAATCGGCGTGTTATGTGTTAATAAAGAACTTGAAGTATTTCAAAAGATTTTTGAATCATTTGAAAGAAGAAGTAATACTTGATTTGTTTTGAAAACTTAAGAGTTATGCTAGCTTTATGGAAAGTTAGGTATAACGTCTTAAGAATGTTTCTTGATTTTGGAAATCGAATGTGTATCGACAAACCAACTGCGGCGTTTATAAGAGGAAATGTTTTAATAATTAAGTATTATTAAAACCGGTAGAAACTTCCATCTGCATGAAGCTAAGATGAGACAAAATGATATTTCCTAGATCATGGCTGCTGTAATAAGATTGTTATAAACAAGAATATCCTACTCACATATAAGACTTATGTTTCTCAGATAGTTTAAAGGAGAATTATATTCTTAAATGAATAAGACTATGAACTACGAAACCTTTCTAAAATGAGAAACTTGAACATTGGAAATTAGGCAAACTTGATCATTGGAAAAGAATGTTGCTACTTGATTTTACAAAGAGAAGTAATTGATTTACTTTAAAGGATAGTCACTCTATTTTATACTACGGGTATTGTGTGACATTGTGAAAGTAACGTATCTTTTAAAGAGTTAATGTATGAAGTACTTTGGGAATAAAACCCCGAACTTGTTGGCATATAGTAGAAAGTACCTTGTGTGTATAACTTGATTGTGTTGGTTTGTGATAGCCTGGTAATACTTTCTTGTTGATTGATAAGTAAACATGCTAGGATGCTACGTGTGTTAGTATCTTATGATGTTGTGTAAAGGGGTTACCTTTGTTGTGTTTGTGTTGCTTAACGATAAGCTGTTGTGTTAGTATTTTACATCACTCGTCTCTTGAGATGATTAGGGGTTGTCGCCTCCGTGCGGGGTAGACTCAGCGGGTCGATGGACCTATGATTCGAGAATACCTCATGCAGTCCCGGGCTATGCGAGCTACGAGTTCGTGTTAGTGTCGTCCTTTATGGGCATGCGGTCCACGTGGCCATGCGGATGCGAAGTCGGGGCGATGCGGGAGTAGCTACCCTCGATGCGGGAATACCTCATGCGGGCGATGAGATTGGCCTATGCGGGCTGCGGGAGTTCGGGGTTAGGCAGCGTACATTGATCTGCGGGCAAGTGGCGGCTTTGATCATGTGACGGTCTAGACAGATCTTATGATACGATTCATGACCTTGTTGGTGCGTGGGTTTTTAGTAGTCGGCTATGCCTTCGTGCTTACCGTCTGATTTTATTATGACAGGTGGGACCCGTGTTCATGTGTGTTCCTTCGTGCTTTTATATCATAGGCTGCCGTGATGAGAAGGTATTCCACGCATGATTGATGTTGTGGGCACGAGACCCATTGTTATACTTGAGTGATGACTTGAGGCGTGAGTCCACGACTTGACATGATTGCTTTGTTGTAAATCGTAGTTTGGTTATCATACATGTCTCTCGCTTTATATATCGCTATGATTTCATTTCTGATATGTATTTTGATTTCACATACTCATTTTTGTTATCTTGACCTCGCCGAAGTGCGTTCATGCCGCGAGTTGAGGTACACCGATCGTTGATCCTAGCTCTCGGTCACGATTTGGCGTTTGGGAAGCTCCGTTTCTCGGAGGCTTATCGATGGTATAGTCCTGCCGTCGTAAGTGTTTGCATTCGGGGTTTGGCGGGAATCCGCCATTGTTGTCGTATCATTCTTAAGTGCATGTAATCGCTGTGGCGGGGTTTGTAAAAAGGATTAAACTGCTCATGTTGAAAAAGTTGCTATTTATATATATCTTGAAGGTAACCGTTTTTGGTTGCTTTGTCTTCTTATTTCACCGTCTTATTACATGGTTTCATGTATTGTCTTTATGTTCGTGATTACTCGATGTATGTCTACTTGGGTGCCCGGTAAGGCACGATCCGCCGGGTTCGGTCGTGACAAAAGTGGTATCGAGCGATTAATCCTCGGAAAGTGTCTCTGACGATATCGATGAAGTCTTGATTATCGGTGTGTTGTGCACCACAATGTCGAGGCTATAGGGTATTTAGGATTGGTTTCTATTCTTCTCACTCTGAGATCGTGCCTTAGAGTGTGTTGTAAGTTGGACCCTCGACGTATTTCTTTCCACCGCTATGCCTCGCGTGAGGCAACCCCGCCCGGGAGGGCAAGCGGCCGAGGAGGCTGCGAGTAAATCTGAGAGGGTTACGTGGGCACAGCCCAATTATCACCGTGGTGCTTCATTCGGGAGTTCTGCGACGTCACTAGCCCAGCGAGTTTAGCACGCGGCGGCAGATTCTCTGCGGCCATGACATTTGAACCTTCGCGGCCATCGAACAGAGAATTTAGATTGCAAAGCGACCCATTACTAGCTATAGATTTGGCTACCAGAGTATACCGATGTACCGCGAGTCTTGAGGACTATCTAAGGAGGTTGTGCAAGAGTAATTCTTGATTGGCGTGAGCATGGCACGTATGCGGGCTTATGCGCGGCGAGAAAGCGTAGAGATCGACGGGTTAACGAAGGGCGAGAGAGGGCGAGCGGCAAGGTCCTGGTAACTTTCGAGGCAAGTCGCCTCGCGTGATTTGATATGCACCTCGCCCGATGCAGTGGTCTTCCACGGATATCGGGGCGTTCGGTGCACGCGAGAGTTAGTCGAACTCCGGATCTTCCGGTTCATCATGTGTGACACGTCATCCGGGAATGTCGTCTTTAGTTGGTACTTGTTGTACTATGACCGTCGAGTGCATTGTCGATAGAGTGTCCTTGTAGGAGGACTTTGCCTTCAGATCTGGTGGGTAGTTCGTCACCTCCCAGCTATCGCCTACAGGCGGGTTTGATTAGAACGACTAAGGGAGTGAAGCGATGAACATAGATCTATCCTTAACCTCTAGAGTTTTGTATAGGTGATAAGGTGAGTATACCTTAGGTGCTATGTTCGATAGCGATGTGTTAGTTGTGATTTGAAATCATGGTTGTTTAACCGAGTAAGATTTTGGGGGATAGAGAAAGTGTGAGCCTTAGAGCTTTTTGCGTAGAGACCTTAGAGGTGAGGCCATCTCGAGAAAAGGTGTAGTGTTATGTTTGACCCTTATCGGAAGTGCATAGTGCACGTGAGTTATGTTTGGGATAGGTCCCTAGTAGTGTGGAATGAAAGGGGGTAGTTGAGCTAAGAAGACCGCTAGGTTTTCGAAACGTGATTTGTGAGATTGTTCCGAATCGGGGAGCTAGTATTGTGCGCGTTGCCCGGTCGGGTTGAGGCCACGTTGCGGGTCAACCCGCGGCAGTTTTGGTGGTGGGGTCAGTTTGTGGTGGTCCCGCCTTGTGGTAGGGTCACGAGGGTGTTAGGCCCATGTTCGCAATTAACAGACTGAGTTCGTGGATCGTTCGGCCGGTGGTCGTCGATGGGGGCAGCCCATCGTGTTCTTCGCTCGGGACCGTTTACTCGTTGTGTTGAGTTATCCGAAGGGTTGAAAGGCTGCGCGGTGCCTACCTTCACCGTATGTCGACAGTGAAGCCCGTGTTGTGGCTATTTTCGTTTTCTAAAAGTTTACCAGCGGGGTTAGGAACTTGGTGAGTCTCGAGATCGCATTCGCCCTCGGGCGGTGTTTGGATTTCGTGAATAGTTGTGGGATTGATGTCTCTGTGGAGGTAGTGTTTGATCTACCATTTCAATGTTCGGATGTCGCCTTTGAAGCCCGGTAGGGCGGAAGTGTAAGTTGCGGTCGAATGGTTCGATGTTGGCAAGGTTCGGCATTGGTTGAGCTTGTTCCACAGATGTGGATAGTGAAGCTTGTCTAGAAGAGGTTACGGCAGCTCGGAGGAATCGTGCGGATAATCGGCGACGCCAGAGTTGAGTTGACGGTCGGTCTTCTTGAAAGTACCACCGGGTTTGGGTGCGGCGAGTTTTGGAAAAGCAGAGGAACTTAGCCCGAGTTACTTTGGGCCTTTGTGAGTTCATGAAGGATAGGCGAGTTGCCTTTATGTTAGCATTTGCCGTCCGACGTAGGAAGCAAGGTCGTCGATCTTCGTATTGTGATGTTCGGGAAGTATCGAAGATCCATCAGTGTTCCCGATTAATGATGACCACGTTAGAGATAGTAACCCGAGTTTTGAATCTGGCCGTGTCGAATGTGGTAAGAGTTCGAGTGTCGACATCCTCGGGATCGCATGGCGGCCGGTACCATTTGTTAGGTCGTCGGAGCAAGGCTCGCGACAAAGTGACAAAGTGGTATCTCTGACGAGTAAAGAGAGAAGCGAGCATGTATGGCGAGCATAGATGTGATCATTTCTTTTGTAGAGAGAGAAGGTCGAAGGAAGTATATTTTAGACCACGGAGAGAGGTGGTTGTGGTGATGTTAGAGGTGTTTCCTCGTGGACTTGGATATAAGTATTTTGCTTGATTGTTTACGTGGCCATGTGTGGCGTGTTTGTTCTCGTAAGTATAGTAGTGAAGACTATCTTGGCGCGCTTGTTTGAGACTTAGAAGGAACATTCGGATGAATGTTTCTAAGGAGGAGAATGTTATACCCGTATTTCAGTATGTACGCGAGGCGTCGTAGGAAATTTCGAACTTCAAGTAGGCTTGGCGATTTAATTTTGTGCACAACACGGTTAGAGTCGTTTTTAGTGAAACGTTTTCTGACTTTCGTAGTGGAATTTCCGCTATGTCATTTTTAATTTTTGCGGATTTTTCCGAGAGACGAAACATTTTGGACCAACAAGAGGCGCCACTTGGCACCTCCAATTGGTGGCGAAATCGTCAACTTGGACGAAATGGACAAGGTAAGGCACGTTTTTGTGCCTTGACAAAGTCAAGGGTAGGTAGGATATTTGTGTTTGGTAAATCCTAGCCTACACTTGCCTAACACATGGATTGATCTTGGCCTTTGGTTGGCCATCCCTTGACCTATAAATACCCTCTCCCTTTGATGAATTCTTCATCCTTTCCACAAATCTTTAAGTGTTAAACTCTCCTCCCTTGTTGTGTTTCGTCCCACTTTGTGAGGCTTAGCCGAGAGCACCCTTCCCCTCGTGAGTACCCCACAGTGGGGTAGTAGAAGGTATACACCTCCCTCCTCAGGGTGCTAGTGGGTACCCACAGCCTAGTTATTTTCATATAATACACCCCCTCTCTTGGTAGAAATACTCTCAAAAGTATTGTTATAATGCCCAAATTACCTTAGCCATATACCTTGTAGTATTCTAAGGATATACCTATACGAAAAGCCAGAAAATACTATTATACTTAGTCGGTCCACAAACCGAAACCCTAGGAACCTCTCCATAGTCCGTTGGAGTATTGTGTAGAAGTTGGTTAGAACTTCTAAGGGTGGTTTAGAGCGGGTTGGAGCACTCGGAGTTGGAGCTAAACGATTGCCCAGGATCGACTTTATACTTGGATAATTATGGGCTTATCGAGGTAAATATCTTGTCCCTCTATTGTAATTGGAAATTACATATTGTTAGAATATATAGTTGAAGTATCCTATATATAGAACTGAACGTAGTTATTGGCAGGGTCTTTTGACTTAAGCCGGAAGAATCCTTACGGCCATGTCTTGCGACTTAAGCTGAATAATACTTACGGCGGAATGTCTTGCGACTTAAGCCTGAATTTAAAGAAGAATCTTGGCTGTAATTACATAGGACTATATTACAGAGACTTGTGTAGTAATCTTGTGGAGTAGAATTGTACCCGTTAGGGTTAGATGTATAACCCCCCCCGGTTGGCTTGGTAGCCGGCCTCGTTAGAGGAGGAGATTTACGCTGTTGCGGGGGGGGGAGGTGCTGCCGAATTTTCTGTAGAATGTTCTACGAAGGGATCTAAATGTTAATAAGCGCCTTGTGGCCTTATAGGTTGAAGTACTACGTATGGCGCGATCTCGGCTAGGAGTAGCCAGCGGTTTGAAGTACTTGGAGCGTTTTGCTATTAGTCGATACTCGTCGCGAGGTATGTGAACCTCTTCCTATCTCTTCTAGCATGATATGTGTGAACTATGTAGTACGGTGACGTCGTGTGCTAAATGTATTTGATTGGTTTAAAACATAAAGTGTTATAACAACTTTATGGGAAGTTGGTTATAACGACTTTATGTTGGTAAGAAAATACTTGTGGTTTTAAAAGGTAATCGATTTGAACTATAAGCGGCGTGTTATGTGTTAATAAAGAACTTGAAGTATTTCAAAGATTTTGAATCATTTGAAAGAAGAAGTAATACTTGATTTGTTTTGAAAACTTAAGAGTTATGCTAGCTTTATGGAAAGTTAGGTATAACGTCTTAAGAATGTTTCTTGATTTTGGAAATCGAATGTGTATCGACAAACCAACTGCGGCGTTTATAAGAGGAAATGTTTTTAATAATTAAGTATTATTAAAACCAGAGAAACTTCCATCTGCATAGAAGCTAAGATGAGACAAAATGATATTTCCTAGATCATGGTCTTTGTAATAAGATTGTTATAAACAAGAATATCCTACTCACATATAAGACTTATGTTTCTCAGATAGTTTAAAGGAGAATTATATTCTTAAATGAATAAGACTATGAACTACGAAACCTTTCTAAAATGAGAAACTTGAACATTGGAAATTAGGCAAACTTGATCATTGGAAAAGAATGTTGCTACTTGATTTTACAAAGAGAAGTAATTGATTTACTTTAAAAGGATAGTCACTCTATTTTATACTACGGGTATTGTGTGACATTGTGAAAGTAACGTATCTTTTAAAGAGTTAATGTATGAAGTACTTTGGGAATAAAACCCCGAACTTGTTGGCATATAGTAGAAAGTACCTTGTGTGTATAACTTGATTGTGTTGGTTTGTGATAGCCTGGTAATACTTTCTTGTTGATTGATAAGTAAACATGCTAGGATGCTACGTGTGTTAGTATCTTATGATGTTGTGTAAAGGGGTTACCTTTGTTGTGCTTGTGTTGCTTAACGATAAGCTGTTGTGTTAGTATTTTACATCACTCATCTCTTGAGATGATTCCGGGGGTTAAGCTGCCCTCCGATGCGGGGTAGACTTCGGGCGGTCGATGGACCTATGATTCGAGAATACCTCATGCAGTCCGGGCCTATCGCGAGCTACGAGTTCGTGTTAGTGTGCGTCCTTTACGGGCATGCGGTCCATGTTGCCATGCGGATGCGAAGTCGGGGCGATCTTGGGAGTAGCTACCCTCGATGCGAGAATACCTCATGCGGGCAATGAGATTGGCCTACGCGGAGCTGCGGAGTTCCGGAGTTAGGCAGCGTACATCGATCTGCGGGCAAGTGGCGGCTTTGATCATGTGACGGTCTGAAGCGAGATCTTATGATCTGATTCATGACCTTGTTGGTGCGTGGGTTTTTAGTAGTCGGCTATGCCTTCGTACTTACCGTCAGTTTATTATGACACAGTGGGACACGGTGTTCATGTGTGTTCCTTGGTGCTTTTATATCATGAGGCTGGCGGTGAGGAAGGTATTCCACGGGCATGATTGATGTTGTGGGCACGAGACCCATTGTTATACTTGAGTGATGACTTGGCGTGAGTCACGACTTGACATGATTGCTTTGTTGTAAATCGTAGTTTGGTTATCATACATGTCTCTGCTTTATATATCGCTATGATTTCATTCTGATATGTATTTTGATTTCACATACTTTTTGTTATGCGACCTCGCCCGTGCGTTCATGCCGCAGTTGAGGTACACCCGATCGTTGATCCTAGCTCGTGGTCACGATTTCAGCGTTTGGGAAGCTCCGTTTCTCGGAGGCTTATCGATGGTATAGTCCCTGCCGTCGTAAGTGTTTGCATTCAGGGGTTTGGCGGGGCCCTGTCCCGCCCTTGTTGTCATATCCTTCTTAGAGGTCTGTAGTACTGTTGTGGGCAGGGTTTGTAAAAAGGATTAAACTGTTCATGTTGAAATAGTTGTCATTTATATATATCTGAAGGTAACCGCTTTTTAGTTGCTTTGTCTTATTTCCCGTCTTATTACCTTTGGTTTCATGTATTGTCTTTATGTTCCGATTACTGATGTATGTCTACTTGGGTGCGGGGTAAGGCACGATCCGCACGGGCGGTTCGGTCGTGAGAAGCTACTCCGGCATCGCCCCGACTCGCGATCCGCATGGCCACATAGACCGCATGACCACAAAGGCGCGCACTAACACCGAACTCGTAGCTCGCGCATAGGTCCCCTGACCCGCGTGAGGTATTCTCGAATCATGGTCCTGCACCGCGAGTCTACCTCGCGTCGGAGGCGAGCTTAACCCCGTGATCATGTCAAGAGGTGAGTGATATAATACTAACATAACAACTTATCGTTAAACAACATAAGCATAACAAGGAAACCCTTTACACAAACATCACAAGATACTAACACACGTAAGATCCTAGCATGTTTACTTATCAAAGCAACAAGAAAGTATTACAAGGCTATCACAAACCAACACAATCAAGTTATTCACACAAGGTACTTTCTACTTTATGTTAACAAGTTCGGGTTTTTATCCCCAAAGTACTTCATACATTAACTCTTTAAAAGATCAGTTTCTTTCACTAAAGTCACACAATACCCGTAGTATAAAAATAGAGTGACTATCTTTTTAAGTAAACCAAAACGCTTTCCTTTGTAAAATCAAGTAACAACATTCTTTTCAAACGTTCAAGTTTGCCTTATTTCAATTACTCAAGTTTCTCATTTTCGAAAGGTTTCGTAGTTCATAGTCTTAATCACTTAAGAATATAAATCTCTTTTAAAAACAATTTGAGAAACATATGCCTTATGTGTGAGTAGGTTATTCTTGTTCATAACAATCTTATTAAAGCAAACATGATCTAGAAATGTAATCATTTTTTGTCTCATCTAGCTTCTATGCATGGATTTCTTACGGTTTTTATAAATAATTATAATTAACATTTCCTTCCTTATTAACGCGGTTCGCTGTCTTCGCTCGATACGCAAATTTCCAAATCGCAAGACATTATTCCTTTGAAAAGCCAGTACTCATACCCGTATTTCCCGTATGCACGTATGCGTGAATACGTGCGAAAGTCTTGCCTTAAAGATAAGCCTTGGACGTTTTATTTTGTACACAACTCACTAAAAGAATCGCTTTTCAAAAAGCGTTTCCACAACTTTCGTAGAGTAAATTCGGCTATGCCATTTCTTATTTTTGCGGATTTTTCCGAGAGACGAACATTTTGGACCAACGGGAGGTGATATGTCACCACCTCACATTGGAAGCAAGTGGGGTGGCTTTGGACGATTGGCGTCAAAGAGGGTGTTGGCCTTGGCGATTGGGTCCTTGTTTAGGCCTTGTTTTGTGGAGTGTTTTGTGGAGTGTTTTGTGGAGTGTTTTGTGGAGTAGGAGTTAGGGTGCACTTGGCTTGATCTTGGCCTTACACTTGCCTTGCACTTGTCTTCATCTTGGCCATTGGTTGGCCAAGGCTTGAGCTATAAATACCCCCTTAGAGATGAAGAGTTATTCATCCACAAAGTTATCTTCCAAGTCTAAAAAGCCTCTCCGCTCCCAAGCTTTTCGTCAAACACCTCTTCCCTCCCTTGTGTTGTATGGCGAGAGCCTACCCCTAGCCTAGAAATCTAAGCCCCTCCCTTGGTTGAAATGTTACCTTCTTGTCTAGTTATAATGCCCATTTTACGCTAGCCCAAATACCTTAGTTCTTAGTAGAAGTTGTGAAGAACTTCTAGGGTTCTTGGAGCATACATCTTAGGACCAAAACCTTGCTCAGGCGCGACTTTTCTAGGATATTATTGGGCTTACCGAGGTAACTAATCCTAACCCTCTTTTGAATCATATATATATACTGTTGTAGTATAAGAATAAGTATAAATACTTAGAAGTATATCACGTAATAGAATTGAAGTATTAATCACTTAGAAAGGTTTAAAGAAGAATAATCAAACTGATTTACATAGGACTGTTTTCACATGAACTTATATAGCTCACCGGTAGGGAAGTGCTGCCCGACTTACCGTAGAATTATGAACCCCTGTTTAGAATGACCTTGAGTAGTCTTTGATAGATATCTGTGACTATTATAGTGACTCTCTGTACGACATATTCACTTCGCGGTGGTTTTATTTGAGAAGGTATGTGATTCTTCCTAAAGCATGATATTTTACAATATATATATAGTACGGTGACGTCATGTGTTAATCGAATAATAACTACGGCAATGTCTTTGACTTAAGCTGAATAATACTTACGGCAATGCCTCACGCTTAAGCTGAATAATAAAGAATCAAAACATTTCAAAGACTACCGAATCATATTATCGTAAGAGAACTAATTGGTTTTAAAGCGAAGCTTAAGAGTTATACTAGCTTTATGGGAAGTAAGTATAACCACTTAAGATTTATAAAAGAAACAAGTTTGCCTATGTGTTTATAACAGACTTGTATTGTGAAAAGAATAATAAAGATGGTTTGATAAATAGACATGATATGATGCTATGTGTGTTAGTATCTTGTAACGTTTGTATAGGTGAGTATCCTTGTTGTGCTTATGTTGTTTAAAGATAAGTTGTTATGTTAGTATACTATCACTCACCTCTTGAGATGATCTGGGGTTGTCCCTCCGTCACGCGGTAGACTCAGCGATGCAGGACCATGATTCGAGAATACCTCATGCGGGTCGGGGGCCTATGCGGAGCTACGGAGTTCAGTTAGTATGCGGGGTTATGCCTCATGCGGTGCAGTGGCCATGCGACAATGAGTCGGGGCGATGCAGGAGTAGCTACCCTCGATGCGGGTTATACCTCTGCGGGCCCGTGAGTGGCCTATCGCGGACTCGGGAGTCGAGATTAGGCTTGCGGAATGATGATGGGGCGAGTGGCCTGTTTCGATCATTCGCGGCCTAGACAAGACTATTACGATTACCTATTGTTGCTCTTGTTTGTGATGTGGCACTACGTGCGTTTCCTCGTTGTTTCACACATATTTGTAAACTGGTTTTAAATGATATGTTTTCATTTAAGTATTTTGATTTCGCATACTTAGTACCCATGTTATGACCTCGCCCGGGGCTGCGTTCATGCCGCGGTAAGGGCAAGCAGTGCTAGATCCACATCCTTAGGATCTTTGCGTTGGTGTCGTGAGCTCCATCTTCTCCGAGGCTCTACTTTTAGGTATGATCTCCTGTATTGTAGATAGTTTTGTGCTGATCGGTATGGCGGGGCCTGTCCGCCATAGTTGTTTACTTCCTTAGAGGTCTGAGTACTATTGTGCAGTTGGGATGTATCGCAAAACTTGAGTTATTTATATTATCTTAAAGGCAAGCTTTTCTTGAGATAAACCGTGTCTTATTTTATAAAGCTGTTTCTGTCTTGTTTTATATTCCGTGGTTACTCGATGTATGACTACTTGGGTGCCGGTGAGGCACGATCCACGAACGGGCGAATTCGTGACAAAAGTGGTATCAGTATTAATCCTCGGAAAGTGTCTGCAACCGTATCTAGTAAGTCTTGATTATCGGTGTGTTGTGCACCACACCAATAATCGTGAGGCTATAGGATATTTAGGATTGGTTTCCATTCTTCTCATTCCGAGATCGTGCTTTAGAGCCGTGTTATAGGTTGGACCTCTAACGTATTCCTTTCCGCAATGATTATGCCTCCACGTAAGGCAACCGGGCCCGTAGGGCAAGGCGGAGGCGCTAGCGAGACACCCAGTCACGAGGCTCGTGCCCGGCCTATACGAGACAGCGAGTTCTATGACGCCAGCCCAGCGAGACCACAGCACCACACCTCCCGTCCCACGGCTGGCGGAGGAGTTAGGGTCTGAAGGAGATGGCCCACTTTTGGCTAAAGTTGTGGCGTCACGAGAGAGATTGGATCGCGGCGGTTCGGCTCAGCTCGGCCGCACCGTGGTACACCCGAGGCGTATAGTTTGAGGCTACGAGATTTCTTGAGTTGCCGCCGGAGTTTTATGGGTCGAGGCCGAGGATGATCCGCGGGAGTTCATCCGTCGCCTTGAGGATTTTGAGTGATCGGGCGTCGGAGACCGAGTCCGTGATCTTTGGTTCACATAGGCCGCGTGATACCGCAATCGATTGGTTTGATTCATGGGAGTTATCGGAGAGCACGCGTCCCGGTACATGGGACGAGTTCTCGAGGCTTTCCTCACTCACTTGCCTCACAGATGAGGAGGCGCGGCCGATAGATTTTCTTCTTGAGGCGAGAGGACCGCCGTCGGGAGTACAATGTCGAGTTTGATTCTTTGGCTCGATATGTCCCAGATTGGTAGCGAATATGGAGGATAGGGTGCACCGCTATGTCACCGGGCTGACGACTATATGGCGAGTCATGTGCGGGGTTTCTCTCGGCCGGGTATGGACATTACCGCATGCAGCTCACGCCCTTGGATGCGAGGCGCGGTCGGCGAGTGGGCGGACATCCAGAAGAAGGCGGGACGGGAGGTTTTCGTGGTTATCGTGGTGGCGGCCTCGGCAGCCGATCTGATTCGCACCACGGCCGGCTCGAGCACTCTGCACCGCCCTCGCACACCCGAGTTTTCGAGGCGCACTGGGGCCCGTGGCTTGACGCGTCGAGTAGCGAAGTGCGGCGATCGGGACCACCCGGTGTGGCCGTCGCGGTAGATCCCATTACGGGAAGTGTGGTACTACTTATGGATCTTGTTACGCTTGTGGCAGCAGGTCACTTTGCGGTGTCCGGCCGACCGGGGCAACCGGTGGTAGGGCCCGACGCCGTGTTACGTGGCGGCTTCATCTCCTACGCTTACTCGCCGGGCGTGGTGCTCGTGGGTCGCCAGGTCGCGGCAGGTCGTGGCTCGGTCGGCCTAGCGGTCCTCGAACCGCATATATGCTTTGTCCGGCCAGCGGGATCGTGAGGCCTCACCGATGTCGCCAGTACCTTATCGGTTCTGGGTTTGATGTGTATGCTTTGATAGATCCGGTTCTACTGTCTATATATCTCCCTTGTTGCTAGTAGGATAGGGATAGAGCACGAGTCCATAGACCCTTTCGAGGTAGCTACGCGATGGGTGATTCGGTGGTAGCTCGGCGGTATAGAGCTTGTCTGTGACCATTTGATCGTCGGACCACTGGCCGACTTGATAGAGTTGGAGATGATTGACTTCGACGTGATTATGGGGATGGATTGGCTAGCTTCTTGCTATGCCAATGTAGACTGCGAGAGAGTAGTAATGCAGTTCGATTTCTGAGGCGGTTGTTGAGTGGGAGGGAGCACGGTATCGCCGAGGGTAGGTTTATTTCCTACCTCAAGGCTAGGAAGATGGTGCGAGAAGGGTATATCTACCATCTAGTTCGGGTGTTTGATATCGAGGTGCGGTACCAGATTTTCATCGCCTCCGTAGTCGAAGTTCCCAGACGTGTTCCCGCATGACCTCCCTGTATCCTCCCGAGAGGGAGATTGAGTTTTGTATTGACATATTGCGGATACTCGGCTATTTCCATTCCGCCATACGTAATGGCACCGCCGAGTTGAGAGAGTCAAGGATCAGCAGGGATTTGCTAGAGAAGGGTTTCATTAGGCCCGTGTTTCTCCACAGAAGCGGTATTGTTCGTGAAGAAGAAGGGCGGGGCCGCTGCGCATGTGTTGATTCTGAGCGGTGAACAAGGTGACCATTAAGAACGAATACCCCTCCCGTGATTGATGATTTGTTCGACCGATTGCGAGTGCGAGATGTTTCTCAAGATTGATCTGCGATCGGGCTATCATCAGTAGTCGAGAGGTGGATGTCCCTAGATCGCATTCGGACGTGCGGGCATTATGAGTTCAGTGGTCATGTCTTTTGGGTTGACCAATGCTCCGCGGTATTCATGGATTTGATGAACCGAGTGTTCAAACCATTTTTGGACACGCTTGTGATAGTGTTCATTGATGATATCTTGGTTTATTCGCTCGAGCGAGGAGCACGCGGAGCATTTGAGGCTATCTTGTGATTCTCGGGACCGGCATTTATACGCCAAGTTTTCCAAATGCGAGTTTTGGTTGACTTCATGGCGTTTCTTGGGCATATTGTGCCGGGTGATGGCATTCGAGTTGATACGCCAAGATCGGCGATCGGGACTTGGCGAGACCTACTACTCCGGCTGAGGTTCGCATTTTAGGCCTTGCGAGTTATTATCGGCGGTTCGTGGAGAAGTTTGCTTCTATCTCGCACCATTGACTAGGTGACTCGTAAGCGGCCAAGTTTGATGGATGATGCTTGTGGCGTGGTTTCGATTCTTTGAAAGAGATCGACGCCCGTTCTTACTCTTCCGGAGGTCGGATGGTTATGTCGTGTATTGTGATCGTCGGCATCGGGTTGGGATGTGTATTGATGCAGCATGGCGGGGTTATAGCATATGCATCCCGACGGTGAAGAAACACGAGAGGAACTACCCCACCCATGATTTGGAGTTGGCGGTAGTGATTCACGCTTTGAAGATCTGGAGGCACTATTTGTATGGGGTTCACGTGGATATTTATACGCACCACAAGAGCCTCGGATATCTTCACCGGAGGAGTGAACTTACGACGAGACGGTGGTTAGAGTTGCTTAAGGATTACGATGTTGATATCCTATACCACGGGAAGGCCAATGTTGTGGCGTATGCTCTTAGTCGTAGGTCGATGGGAGCCTATCGGATGTGCGGCTAGAGAGGAGGACATGGTTCGTGATTTGCATCGCTTAGCGAGCCTTGGTGTCCGCTTGATTGATTCGATAGCGGTGGGGTTAGAGTTCGTGAGGTTGCCGAGTCTTCCATCGCCGAGGAGGTGAAGAGGCAACGATTCGAGATCCACTTTGATTCGATATCGTGATCTGACTCTTCGTGAGGGCAAGGGTCCTTTTGAGGTAGCACCGATGGGGTGCTAAGGTTTGGCGGTGTGTGTTCCGGATGTTTGTGACTTCTGGCAGAGTTCTTGGGGAAGCACACAGCGCGTTACTCTATCCATCCGGTCGACCAAGATGTACCACGACCTTAGATCCGTATTGGTGGGATGGCTTGAAGAGGGACGTTGCAGAGTTCGTAGCTCAATGACCGTGTTGTCAGCAGGTAAAGGTAGAGCACCAGAGGCCTGGTGGTTTGTTACAGACGATTGAGATCCCGACCTGGAAGTGGGAGGTAATCAACATGGACTTCATCACAGGATTACCTCGCACTCAGAGGAGACATGATTCCATATGGGTTATCGTCGACAGGCTGACGAAATCAGCCCACTTTCTTCCCGTCAGGACGACTTTTTCGGCTGAGGATTATGCCAGACTTTACATCCGAGAGATCGTCGGTGCATGGAGTCCCTACTGATCATATCGCATGCGAGAGCCCGGTTCACGGCTAACTGGAGGTCCTTCCAGAGGGTTTAGGGGCCTTGGTGAGCACGAATCGCATTTCATCCACGATGCACGGGCGAGGCTGAGCGCACTATCCAGACTCTTGAGGATATGCTGCGAGCCTGTGTTATTGACTTCAGTGGTAGTTGGGAGGATCATTTGCCTCTAGTTGAGTTCGCGTATAATAATAGCTACCACTCAAGCATTCAGATGGCGCCTTATGAGGCCTTGTATGGGAGGAAGTGCAGATCGCCTATAGGTTGGTTCGATGTGGGCGGCGGCTAGTGGGACCAGATTTGGTACAGCAGCGATGGATAAGGTGAAGCTTATCCGAAGGCGGTACGACATTTCGTAGTCGGCAGTCGTATCTGAGATCATCGTCGTCGGCATCTTGAGTTCGAGGTTCATGATTGGGTTTTCCTAAAGGTGTCACCCATGGAAGGTGTGATGAGATTCGGGAAGAAGGGAAGCTCACCCAGGTACATCGGGCGTTTCAGATTGTCGCGAGGTAGGCAAGGTTGCTATGAGTTGGATCTGCCGTCCGATCTGGAGGCGCTGCATCCGGTTTTTCACGTATCTATCTGAGGAGATGTATCGGATCCATCTAGGTACACCCGATTGACGATGTCAGTGACCGGGGTTATCGTATGAGAGATTCCCATAGCGATAGTCGATCGTCGTTAGCGTCTGCGGACGAAGGGCGTGGCCACAAAGTCTTGTGGCGGAGCAGCTCGGGAGGAGATGACATGGGAAGCCGAGGAGGACATGAGGCGGAAGTATCCTCACCTATTCCCACACCTCCGGGTAATTCACTTTCCTACTTGTAAATTTTCGTTATCGCTTACGCCATGTGTTGCTCTGTGGCGTGTGTGGCATTTACTCTTTGTTTAAGCTTCTTCTAACCGTCTTGGGAAGGAACATTCGGGACGAATGTTTCTAAGGAGGGGAGAATGTTATACCCCGTATTTCCAGAGTATGTACGTAAGGGAATACGTACGAAAGTCTTGCCTTAAAGATAAGCCTTGGACGTTTTATTTTGTACACAACTCACTAAAAGAATCGCTTTCACGCAAACGCTTCCCACGACTTTAAATAGAGTAAATTCCGCTATGCCATTTCTTATTTTTCGGATTTTTCCGAGAGACGAAACATTTTGGACCAACGGGAGGGTGATATGTGTCACCTCACATTGGAAGCAAGTGGGGTGGCTTTGGACGATCAAGGCCCAAAGAGGGGTGTTGGCCTTGGCCGATTGGGTCCTTGTTTAGGCCTTGTTTTGTGGAGTGTTTTGTGGAGTGTTTTGTGGAGTGTTTTGTGGAGTAGGAGTTAGGGTGCACTTGGCTTGATCTTGGCCTTACACTTGCCTTGCACTTGTCTTCATCTTGGCCATTGGTTGGCCAAGGCTTGAGCTATAAATACCCCAGAGATGAAGAGTTATTCATCCACAAAGTTATCTTCCAAGTCTAAAAATCCTCTCCTCTCCTTAAGCTTTTCATCCAAACACCTCTTCCCTCCCCTTGTGTTGTATGGCGAGAGCCTACCCCTAGCCTAGCCGAAATCTACCCCCCTCCCTTGGTAGAAAAGTTACCTTCTTGTATCGTTATAATGCCCAAAATACCCTAGCCCAAATACCTTAGTACTTAGTAGAAGTTGTGAAGAACTTCTAGGGTTCTTGGAGCATACAACTTAGGAGCAAAACCTTGCTCAGGCGCGACTTTTTCTAGGATATTATTGGGCTTACCGAGGTAACTAATCCTAACCCTCTTTTGAATCATATATATATACTGTTGTAGTATAAGAATAAGTATAAATACTTAGAAGTATATCACAGAATAGAATTGAAGTATTAATCACTTAGAAAGGTTTAAAGAAGAATAATCAAACTGTATTTACATAGGACTGCTTTCACAGATGAACTTATATAGCTCACCGGTAGGGAAGTGCTGCCCGACTTACGTAGAATTATGAACCCCTGTTTAGAATGACCTTCAGAGTAGTCTTTGATAGATATCTGTGACTATTATAGGCTGACTCTCTGCGCGCGACATATTCAACTTGGCAGGTGGTTTTCGCTGAGAAGGTATGTGATTCTTCCTAAAGCATGATATTTTACAATATATATATAGTACGGTAGACGTACATGTGTTAACTGAATAATAACTACGGCAATGTCTTTGACTTAAGCCTGAATAATACTTACGGCAATGCCTCACGGCTTAAGCTGAATAATAAGAATCAAAACATTTCAAAAGACTACATCAATCATATTATCGTAAGAGAACTAATTGGTTTTAAAGCGAAGCTTAAGAGTTATACTAGCTTTATGAGAAGTAAGTATAACCACTTAAGATTTATAAAAGAAACAAGTTTGCCTATGTGTTTATAACAGACTTGTATTGTGAAAAGAATAATAAAGATGGTTTGATAAATAGACATGATATGATGCTATGTGTGTTAGTATCTTGTAACGTTTGTATAGGTGAGTATCCTTGTTGTGCTTATGTTGTTTAAAGATAAGTTGTTATGTTAGTATACTATCACTCACCTCTTGAGATGATCTGGGGTTGCGCCTCCGTCGGGGTAGACTCAGCGGTCCAGGACCATGATTCGAGAATACCTCATGCGGGTCCAGGGCCTATGCGAGCTACTGGAGTTCGTGTTAGTATGCGGGGTTATGCCTCACGCGGTGCGTGTGGCGTGCGGACAGCGAGTCGGGGCGATGCCGGAGTAGCTACCTCGATGCGGGGTTATACCTGCGGGCCCACGTGAGTGGCCTATGCGGACTCGGGAGTCGAGATTAGGCTTGCGAATGATGATGGGGCGAGTGGCCTGTTTTCGATCATTCGCAGCCTGAACAAGACCTATTACGATTACCTATTGTTGCTCTTGTTTGTGATGTGGCACTACGTGCGGTTTCTCGTTGTTTCACACATATTTGTAAACTGGTTTTTAAATGATATGTTTTCATTTAAGTATTTTCTGATTCGCATACTTAGTACTGTATCGACCTCCTTCGGGGGCTGCGTTCATGCCGCGGTAAGGGCAAGGTGTGCTAGATCCACATCCTTAGGATCTTTGCGTTGGTGTCGTGAGCTCCATCTTCTCCGAGGCTCTACTTTTGGGTATGATCTCCTGTATTGTAGATAGTTTTGTACAATCGAGTATGGCGGGCCCCGTCCGCCATAGTTGTTTACTTCCTTAGGTGCAGTAGTACTATTGTACAGTTGGGATGTAACTGCAAAACTTGAGTTATTTATATTATGCCGAAAGGCAAGCTTTTCTTCAGATAAACTGTGTCTTATTTTATAAACTGTTTCCTGTCTTGTTTTATATTCCGCTGGTTACTCTGATGTATGACTACTTGGGTGCCCCGGTAAGGCACCAGTCACGGGCCCCGGAACGGGTCGTGACATACTCATTACTCACGAATGAGGTTTCACACTTTTTAACAAAATTCATATTAAATTAATTAAGTCAAGTCTCTTATCTTTTAAGATCAAGTATTACTCTTAAGCTTTTAAAACCAAGCATTACTCTTCTTTCAAAAAGGTTTCTTAATTCTTTTGAAATATTTCAAGATTCTTATTATTTAGACTCCAGTCAAAAGACATCGCAGTAAAAACCACGTTCAGTTAACACACGTACGTCTACCATACTATATATATTCTTTTAAAATATCATGCTCAAGAGGATAGGAAGAATCACATACCTCGCGACGATTTATCGACTATTAGCAAATAGCTCCAAAGTATTATAATCCTGCTAGCCTTCCACCCTTCGAGTAGAATACGCTACTCGCAGTACTTCAACCTATAACGGTTTATACAAGTCTATCAATGTCTAGACTACTCAGTAGAATAAATCTAGATACAAGATTCTATGGAAAATTGGGCAGCACTTCCCTACCCGACAAATTTCACAAGTCTACTGTAAATACAGTCCTATGCAAGTACAATTCAATCTTCTTCTTTAATATCCTTCTATGTATCTTATATTCATCTCTATATTACTACAGTATGTAATTTCCAATTACAATATAAGGACAAGAGTATTTACCTCGATAAGCCCAAAATTATCCAAGTTTAAATGTCGATCCTGAGCAACGTTTAGCTCCTTCTCTGGGCGCTCCAACCCGCTCCAAACAACCCTTAGAAGTTCTACGCAACTTCTTCTTAATACTTCAACCAACTATGAAGATTTTCCTAAGGGTTTCGTTTTGAGACTAAAAGGACATAAGGTAGTATTTCCGGGCTCTACGTATAGAGGTAACTTTGGAATACTACAAGGTATAAGGCTAAGGTATTTTGGAATAGTAACAATACTTGGAGAGTATTTCTCTACCAAAAGGGGGGGTATTTTCACGAGAACTATCAAGAGAGGGGTATGTTTCGCTAGCACCACTAGGAGGGGTATCTCTCGGCCAGGGCCTCACAAGGGGAGGGAGAGGCTTGGACGAAAGCCTTACAAAGGGGGAGAGGGATTTCAAGACTAGGAAAGTTGTGTTGTGGATGAAGAAGTCTTCAACAAAGGGGGGTATTTATAGGGAAACCAATGGCCAAGATCAAGACAAGTGGGGGGGCAAGTGGAGGGTGAGGATTTGCCCAAGTGCCCCCTAGCCATCTACTCCTCAATTCACTCCAAACATTGACCCATGGTTTAGGCAACAAAATATGGCACAAAACGTGCCCCCTTTCGGCCACCAATCCGCCAACTTGAGGGTGACAAGTGTCGCCCTCTCGTTGGTCCAAAATATTTCATCTCTCGGAAAAATCCGCAAAAATAATCAATGTCACAACCGTAATTTTCCCTTCGCAAAGTTTGGAAAACGTTTCGTCGGAAAACAACTCTTTTCGGGGGTTGTGCACAAATTTCGACCCTTGCCTATCTTAAGGCTCAAACTTTCGTACGTACGTCCTTACGTACATACTCTGGAAATACGGGGTATAACATTCTCCCTTCTTAGAAACATTTGTCCCGAATGTTCATTCTCGATACATATAATGACCAGTTCCTCATAAAAAGTTGCCAATGCCACACCTGGCCACAAAATAACACACGCGCAATTACTAAATCCAAGTCCACAAGGAATCACCTCTATTACCACAAAAGCTTCCACCCAAGGGCTAAAAGATACTCCCTTCGCATCTTCATTTCACAAAAGAAATGATCACTTCTATTCCTTTAACACATGTTCACTTCTTCCCTTACTGTCGTTCCTCGCCATTACACTCGAACTCTTTCTCATAACTTACCACATTTACATTCTTGCTTTCCAAATCTACGGGTTACTATCTCCAACTTGGTCATCATTAACTGGGAACACTCTGGATGGATCTCCGATACTTTTCCGAACATAACAACACGAAAGACCGGACGTACTGCCTCCCACGTCGGACGGCAAAGCTAACTTATAGGCAACCTGGCCTATCCTCCAAAGGATCTGAAAATGCTCCAAGTACCTCAGGCTAAGTTTCCTCTGTTTTCCAAAACTCGTCACACCCTTTCCGGGGTGGTACCTTCAAGAAGACCCACCGTCAACCTGAACTCCAAGCGTCGTCGTCGATTATCCGCACGACTTTTGTTGACTCTGAGCTGCCAATAACCTCTTCTGGATAAGCTCCACCTTATCCACATCCTGCTGAAACAAGTATGAACCAACTATCTGAACATTGCCAACATCGAACCAATCGACCGGCAACTTACACTTCCGCCCCTTCAGGGCGTTATAAGGTGATATCCGATTACTGAAATTATAGCTATAAAACACTCCCTCACCAGGAGGCAACAATCCTCACAAATACCTCGAATCAAACACCGGCGGGGCGAATCGATCGAGACCCGCGAGTTTAACCTGCTCGTAATACTTCCAGAAACGAAATAAGCGTAACACTGGCTCTCGCGTCATAAGGTGAAAGTAGGCACCTCGTGCAACCTTACAACCTTCCTGATATAATCATCTCACATAACCCTCTGCCGAGTAAACGGTCTTGACTAAAAGACAAGATGGGCTGACCTCATCGGCCCGACTACTGGTCGAACGCATCCACGAACTCGTACGATGGTTAACTAAACTTGGGCCTAACACCCTCGTGACCCACCACCGCGGGACCACTCGAACAGACCCCACCACATTGCAGGCGCGGGTTGACCGCGATCGGTCCTCAACCCGACCCGTATCGCGAAACTCTTGTTCCCGGTCGAACAATCTCACTAATCAAGTTACGAAAACCTAGTGGTCTTCTTAGCTCAACTACCCTCTTTCATTCCACACTACTCAGGGACTTATCACACAAATATATCTCACGTGCACTATACACTCCGATAAAGGTTAACATAACAATAAATCTTTTACTCAAGATGGCCTTACCTCTAAGGTCTCCACGTATAAAACTCTAAGGCTCACACTTTCCCTATCCCCAATCTTACCTTTTTAACTAACCATGATTTCTAATCACAATTAGTACAATGCTATCTGACCAAAACACTTAAGATATACTCATCTTATCACACATACTAATCTCTAGAGGGTTAAAGATATACCTGTATCTACTGCTTCACTTCCCCTTTGTCGTTCTAATCAATCTGTAGACGCATTTGCTGTAGGAAAGTGACGAACTAGCCACCGATCCCGAAGGTGAGTCTTTACATCCGCGCCACTGCAGTGGACAATTTCGCAAATGGCCGCCGGCGCCGCATAACAAATGTCGAAGAATCGACACTCACAATGACACTTACCACAACATCCACCGAGGTGGGGTGGCCTCATCAGCTAACACCCTCCTCTCCGAGCCATCGAATCATGGCCCGATATGGTAGGTGAGTCCTCCTACTTGCATCCACAAAAACGACATTCCGGGATGGCGCCGCCATCGTGAATCGAGGAAAATCGAATCCGTGCGGAACTCGTGTATCTGTGAATCAGAAGCCCTGGAGCTCTGACCATCTCCGGCATACCTCGAACGTCCTGAACCCTGTGGAGGACCACTCCGCACTGGCGGAGGTGCGTATCCAGTCTGCTGCTGAGGCGATTTGCCTCGAAAGTTACCAAAGGACCCTGCTGTTCTGGCCCTCTTTTGCTGATTTTGGTTAACCCGTCGATCTCTACGTTTCTCGGCCTGTTGCGCATAAACCCGTACGCAGGCCATGCTCATGCCTGACTGAAGAGCTACTCTTTCACAACCCTCTCTTAGATAGTCATCAAGACCCGTGATAAATCGGTACATCATATACTCTCTGGTAGCTACATCCTTAGCTAGTAACAGGGTCGTCTCTTTGCAATCTATACTTTCTGCTACTGGTCGTGGAACTGAAGGTTCAACTATCATGGCCGCAGTAGGAACTGCTGCCGCTGTGCTGGGTCTCTTTGGGATCGCGTCGTCGCAGAACTCCCAAATGAAGCACCCGGTGATGATTGGGCTGTGCCCTCGTAACCCTCTGCTCTACTCGCGGCTCCACTTGTTTGCCTTATACAGGCGGGTTGCCTTTACGGAGGCATAACTGGTAGGGGAAAGAAATACGTTAGAGGGGTCCAACTTATAACACAGCTCTAAGGCACGATCTTAGAGTGAGAAGAATGGAAACTAATCCTAAATATCCTATAGCCTCCTGATTATTGGTGTGGTGCACAACACACCGATAATCAATACTCTACTAGATACGGTCTGTAGACACTTTCCGAGGATTAACTGCTCTGATACCACTTTTGTCACGACCCGAACCCGGGCCCGTGACTGGTGCCTTACCCCGGGCACCCAAGTAGACAACATCAGAGTAATCAGCGGAACATAAAACAAGACATGAAATAATATGAAGTGTAAAACAGTTTTTTTTCTGCGAAAAGTTGCCTTACGGTGTATATATATATATAACTTGAATCCGAACAGTTACATCCCTTTTACAAACTCTGCCCACAATAGTACTACAGACCTCTAAGAATGATATAACAACAATGGCGGGACAGGGCCCCGCCATACCCCTGAATGTAAGTACCTACAACGACAGGGGACTATACCACCGATAAGCCTCCGGAGAAACCGAGCTTCCCAAAATGCTGAACTGTGATCCTAAGAGCGAGGATCGACGACTGGTGTACCTCTACCTGCGGCATGAACGCAGCCCCCCCGAAGGAGTCGATAACAGTACCAAGTATGTGGCGAAAATCGTAAATGAAATCATAGTAGTCTATATAAAGCAGAGACATGTATGATAACCAAACTACATTTCACAATAAATAGCGATCGTGTCAAGTCGGGGACTCGCCTCAAAGTCATCACTCAAATATAACTATGGGTCTCACGCCCACAATATCAATCATGCGTGGAATACCTTCCCGCCGGCGATCTATGATATAAAAGCACCAAGGAATACACATGAACACGTGTCCCACCAAAGGTCATACTAAAACCGTGACGGTAAGTACGAAGGCATAGCGACTACTAAAACCCACAGCACCAACAAAGTCATAAATCGTATCACGAGGTCTGCTCTGACCGCCACATGATCGGCGGCCACTCGCGCGCATATCAAATGCGCGTCTAGTCCTCGAACTTCCGCACTCCGCATAGGCCACTCACATAGGCCCGCATGAGGTATTCCCGCGTCGAGGGTAGCTACTCCCCGGCGTCGCCCCGACTCGCGATCGCGTGGCCACATGACCGCATGACCACAAAGGCCGCACACTAACGGAACTCTCGTAGCTCCGCGATAGGTCCCTTGAACCCGCGTAGGTATTCTCGAATCATGGTCCTGCATCACTTTGAGTCTACCTCGCGGAGGGGCTTAACCCCGTATCATGTCAAGAGGTGAGTGATATAATACTAAAATAACAAATTATCGTTAAACAACATAAGCACAACAAGGGAAACCCCTTTACACAAACATCACAAGATACTAACACACGTAGCATCCTAACATATTTACTTATCAAAGCAACAAGAAAGTATTACAAGGCTATCACAAACCAACACAATCAAGTTATTCACACAAGGTACTTTCTACTTTATGTTAACAAGTTCGGGTTTTTATCCCCAAAGTACTTCATACATTAACTCTTTAAAAGATCTGTTTCTTTCACTAAAGTCACACAATACCCGTAGTATAAAAATAGAGTGACTATATTTTTAAGTAAACCAAAATGCTTTCCTTTGTAAAATCAAGTAACAACATTCTTTTCAAACGTTCAAGTTTGCCTAATTTCAATTACTCAAGTTTCTCATTTTCGAAAGGTTTCGTAGTTCATAGTCTTAATCACTTAAGAATATAAATCTCTTTTAAAAACAATTTGAGAAACATATGCCTTATGTGTGAGTAGATTATTCTTGTTCATAACAATCTTATTAAAGCAGCCATGATCTAGGAAATGTAATATCATTTTGTCTCATCTTAGCTTCTATGCAGATGGAGGTTTCTACTGGTTTTAATAATACTTAATTAGTCAATACATTTCCCTTTATTAACGCTGCAGTGGTTCGTTCGATACTTATTCGATTTCCAAATCGAAGACATTATTCCTTTGAAAAACCAAGTACTCATTACTCACGAATGAGGTTTCACACTTTTTAACAAAATTCATATTAAATTAATTAAGTCAAGTCTCTTATCTTTTAAGATCAAGTCTCTTAACTTCTAAAATCAATAAACCATCCTTTTTATCTCTCTTAAGTCGTTATACCTAACTTCCCATAAAGCTAGTATAACTCTTAAGCTTTTAAAACCAAGCATTACTCTTCTTTCAAAAAGGTTTCTTAATTCTTTTGAAATACTTCAAGATTCTTATTATTTAGACTCCAGTCAAAAGACATCGCAGTAAAAACCACGTTCAGTTAACACACGTACGTCTACCGTACTATATATATTCTTTTAAAATATCATGCTCAAGAGGATAGGAAGAATCACATACCTCGCGACGATTTATCGACTATTAGCAAATAGCTCCAAAGTATTATAATCCTGCTAGCCTTCCACCCTTCGAGTATAATATGCTACTCGCAGTACTTCAACCTATAACGGTTTATACAAGTCTATCAATGTCTAGACTACTCAGTAGAATAAATCTAGATACAAGATTCTATGGAAAATTGGGCAGCACTTCCCTACCCGACAAACTTCATAAGTCTACTGTAAATACAGTCCTATGCAAGTACAGTTCAATCTTCTTCTTTAATATCCTTCTATGTATCTTATATTCATCTCTATACTACTACAGTATGTAATTTCCAATTACAATATAAGGACAAGAGTATTTACCTCGATAAGCCCAAAATTATCCAAGTTTAAATGTCGATCCTGAGCAACGTTTAGCTCCTACTTTGGGCGCTCCAACCCGCTCCAAACAACCCTTAGAAGTTCTACGCAACTTCTTCTTAATACTTCAACCAACTATGAAGATTTTCCTAAGGGTTTCGTTTTGAGACTAAAAGGACATAAGGTAGTATTTTCGGGCTCTACGTATAGAGGTAACTTTGGAATACTACAAGGTATAAGGCTAAGGTATTTTGGAATAGTAACAATACTTGGAGAGTATTTCTCTACCAAAAGGGGGGGTATTTTCACGAGAACTATCAAGAGAGGGGGGGGTATGTTTCGGCTAGCACCACTAGGAGGGGGGGTATCTCTCGGCCAAGGGGCCTCACAAAGGGGGAGGGAGAGGCTTGGACGAAAGCCTTACAAAGGGGGAGAGGGATTTCAAGACTAGGAAAGTTGTGTTGTGGATGAAGAAGTCTTCAACAAAGGGGGGTATTTATAGGGAAACCAATGGCCAAGATCAAGACAAGTGGGGGGGCAAGTGGAGGGTGAGGATTTGCCCAAGTGCCCCCTAGCCATCTACTCCTCAATTCACTCCAAACATTGACCCATGGTTTAGGCAACAAAACATGGCACAAAACGTGCCCCCTTTTGGCCACCAATCCGCCAACTTGAGGGTGACAAGTGTCGCCCTCTCGTTGGTCCAAAATATTTCATCTCTCGGAAAAATCCGCAAAAATAATCAATGTCACAACCGTAATTTTCCCTTCGCAAAGTTTGGAAAACGTTTCGTCGGAAAACAACTCTTTTCGGGGGTTGTGCACAAATTTCGACCCTTGCCTATCTTAAGGCTCAAACTTTCGTACGTACGTCCTTACGTACATACTCTGGAAATACGGGGTATAACAGTTTTTATTTCCGCTGATTTTCTCTGATGTTGTATCACTAGGGTGCCCGGGGTAAGGAACCAGTCGCGGGCCTGGGGTCGGGTCGTGACACTTCTTATTAGTCTTATTCATATACACTCTCATTTTAGTTTACTTAAGGCACTAACATGTCATTATAAATCCGGGAATTTAACCCAAAGTACTACGTACTTCTATTCTTTTAAAATGACTCCTTTTCATATAAAACTTCCAAGATACTAATAACCGTAGTATCAAGTCATAACTACATTTTAAGACAAGTCACAATACCTTTTTAGAAAATACATTTTCAGGCTTCTAAATCAAGTGACTTCTTTCTTTTAAAACCTTAAGCAATTGATGCCTTTAAATCAATTTGCCTTTCATTATTTCAAGTCATTTAACATACTTAAATTACTTAGAGTAAACCACTCTTTTAACTTTCCATAAAGCTATTATAACCAACTTCCCATAAAGCCGTTATACTAGCTGTATACTTTAGAAACTTACATACTTCTTTATAACCAAGAGACTTAAACTTTCCAACAAAACAAGTATCAACAATACTTCCAACATACTTAAAGTCTCTTAACTTTTGAAAACCAAGATATCCTTAATATTTAAACAAGTGAGTTAATTCCCTAACTCAATCAACTTGGACATTCTTAAAATAAGCCAAGGATATCAAATGGACCTAGATTGTCAAAATCTTGTACGTCTACCGTACTATACATTTACAACTTATTCATGCTCAAGAGATAAGAAAGTTCCACATACCTCTTCGGTTTAATCCACTTGCTAAGTCCAATTCGCCGTACGTAGTATGTCAACCTATAATGACCATAATATGTCTATTAACTTCTTACTTCAAACGTAGAATATTCCAAGTGCAAAGTCACTAAATTCTACGGAAAATCGGACAACACTTCCTTTGTTTCTACATACTTTGCCACCTTTTTCAAGGCCGAATTCAATAACCAAACACGCCACATATAAGGCTCAACAAAGTAGTTAACAATAGGGGATTACACGCTTAATCAAGATATGTAAAATTCCGCCCCACAATAAATATCAAACTAGTCCAACATATAATGTCCATTCGGCAAAATAGGGACAACAATACAAAGTCGTTTCCAATCCCTTTTCAATCCAAGTGGTTTAATATAACATGTTATCTAGCCACAATTGATTATAACTACTACAATCCTCAAGTAGGTGAACATGCGACGATTCGAATTATCGACCAAATTGTATTTCAATTCCAAATGGCTTAACATGTCATTTTCGGATTTGAGCTTCCAAATTTCCATAACACTTATCAATCTTCATAACACATATCACATGATTATTTCTAACTTATAATAACATGGAATCTTCAATTACAAAAGTAAGACGAAGATTATTACCTCAATTAGCCCAATTATGATCCAAGATTACAAGTCGATCCTTAGCAACTTTAGCTCCTCCTTTCGACATTCCAATCCACTCTAAGCAACCTTTATAAGCCTATGAAGAACTCCTCTTCAAGTTCCATCTTCAAAGTTGAATAACTCCTTAGGTTTTCGCCTTGCGACTAATATGAAAACACCATTTTTCCGGGATCATTCTATTGAGATACACTTACAATACCCTTAGGTACCTTTGTTTAAAGTATGGAGCTTATTGAACAACAAACAAATTTGTTTTCTTCTTATGGAACCCTAAACCCGAGAGCTATCCCATGAGTCTTCAAAGTTTCTTGAAATTTTCTAAGTGTTAAGAGACTTGTCTTGCTACTAGCAAGCTTTTATAAATAAATGGAAGGTCTAGATTAAAACAAATGGGTGGTTTGGATGAGTTTCACAAGGATCAAGCCAAGTGGCCCTTTGACAAGTCAACAATGTCAATCTCTTTGTCTTTGCAAGACTTGGTCATTTAAATTATGGTCAAATGACCATTTTGTCCATGCCATTTTCGTCCAAGACCACTAAGGGGGGGTGACACGTGTCGCCCTCCCGTTCGTCGTAATATTTCATTTTCCGACAATTCCATAATTCCGATAAATTTGTACTCGTATCCAACCTTAACACCTTTGAGTTCTTACGTACGTTCTTATAAACATATCCTGAAATTCCGGGGTGTAACATTCTTCCCCCTTAGAAACATTCGTCCCCGAATGTTCTTTTGGGAGTCAAACTTAAAGATAGCGACATAGTCTCCTTACAACCCCTACATACCAATAATACCACACGAGGCCACATAACAATAATCATACTAAAATGTCAACCTGAACCCCATGTGTCAACGTCAGTTATCTGCATAAGCTTCTGCTGACTCTGAGCTTACTAATAATCTTTCCCGGATAAGCTTCGCCTTATCCTCAGCCCGCTGAATCAAGTCTGGACCAAATAGCTGAACCTCGCCTACGTCGAACCAACCAACCGGCGATCTACACATCTTTACATACAAGGCCTCATACAGGGCCATCTGAATACTGGAAGGGTATCTGTTATCGTACGAAACTCAACAAGAGGCAAACAACCCTCCCAGCTATCTCTGAAATCAAGAAAACAGGCCCGCCACCGATCCCCAAGTGCCTGGATAGTACGCTCTGCCTGTCCATCGGTCTGAGGGTGTAATGCAACACTGAGACTCACCTAAGTCCCTAATCCCTTCTGAAAACCCTCCAGAAGTTATCCGCAACCCAGCTCATCTGGTTGACATCATAAACGTAGGAACCCCGTGCAGTCTCACAGTCTCCCTTCTATACAAGCTAGCATAATCCTTAGCCGAGTACGTGGTCATAACCGGAAGAACACGGCTGGTTTCGCCAGCCTATTTACCATGACCCCCAGGGAGTCGCACTTCCTCCGAGTACGATGCCACCCTGTAACAAAATCCATATTAATTACCTTCCATAACTAAGTCGGGATCTAAATCGCCTGCAATAGCCCACTGGGCTTCTGGTGCTCAACCATGACCTGCTACTAACTCGGACACTAAGCAGTAAACTCCGCTATGTCCCTTTTCCGGTCATCTTACTCATACATACATCTGAGGTCACGACACAACTTAGTCTGCCCCGAACAATTAGCGCAATAAGCACTGCGTGCCTCCCCTAAAACCTGCTGACTAGTCCTGCAGCACCGGGTACACACGATTTATCCTCATATCACAGCACCCCATCCGGTGCTACTCAAACAGGCTCTTCTCTTCTCGGAGAGCCGTATCATAACTGGATCCTCATACTGTCGCCTCTTTACATCCACAACGACGGAAGACCCGACAACCTCCCGGATCCAAACTTCATTCACCCATGGAAACCAATAGTCGACCCCCCCGGCTCGGTAGCTGATGAATCTCACGGACCACGTCCCGTCTATCTGGCTGCCCATCTGGCAGACTACCCATAAATCCACGACTAAGAGCGTCTGTAACCATCTCGGCTTTCCCCGAGCGGTACAAGATATCAACATCGCAACTTCAGTAACTTTAACCACCGTCTCTGTCGCAAATTCAACTGCCTCTGTCTGAAGATATACCGGAGGCTCTTGTGGACTACACAAATATCCACATGAAGTCTATATATACGTCATGCCTCCAAATATTCAAGGCACGATTAACTGCCGCCAGCTCTAAATCGTGAGTGGCGTAATTTCCTTTCCTGCTTCCCTAACTGCCGGGAAACATAGGTTCTATCCTTATCGGGTTGCGTCAGCACACAACCTAGCCCAACACCCAACGTGTTATCATAATAACCTAACCCTCTAGTCTCACATGAGGGGTTAGAACTGTAGTCGTGGTTAACTTATCTTCCAATAACTGAAAGCCTTTCTCATTCCTGCAAAATATTCGGGTATCCTTAATCTCACTTATGGTTCCTGTTTCCCTTTCTCTGTTGCAACCAAACTTGGTCACTAACTTAGATTTAATTCTTTTGCTTGCCTCCTAGCCAAGACTTCCTGTCAACCACAATTTAGGGGGGGAGAGATTTCCTTGATCTCGTCAAGTAGTAACCCGATTTTCCTTTCCCAGTTTGTAGAGCCTATAGTCAGGTGTTCAACCTCCATTCATGGTATTACATAATCCAAAGACTTGTCAAAATTTCTTATCGTTCGAGTGTCTACTCGTCTTTCCTTTATAAGTCATTTCAAGTTGTCATGGGGTCCCTTACCCCTCCGTATTTTCTTACAATCTTTCTCGTCAGTACAAATGCTACCACCTTTTCTCGAGGTGTTCTTACTGCCCATTATCTACTAATGGTCTTACACTAGTCTGGGGTAATCATATCTCGTGCAACTTACATAACCATAGTCGTATTCTCTTTTATCATTCTGGTCATAACCTTACCTTATGCTTATTATCAGCAAAAATATTTCTATCTTGATTCATAATCGTACAGTTTCATACATGCGTACAACCTGCATTTATATCTTTACGATACTTCCTCGACCAATTAAATGCGTCGTTCTTAATTACCCCAACACAACACTTTTTCCACGGTTATCTACAACTGTAACCTATGGCATGACGATACCGAAGACCTTACCAGTCTCATATCCTTCGTCTAACAACATGGGTACACGCAACCCCATAATACGTAAAACTGTCCTTTTACGGGGAAGAACTTATCTCCTTTCTTAAACTTTCCTTGGAGTCACAACCTTATTCTTAGGGTCCTCTGGGGGTCAAGTAAATATCTAATCATCACGCACCGCCTTAAAGTCATGTAGATTTTCAAAACCTACCAAAGATGCCCTCGACTTTCATGGCGGCACTTCGTGCTTATTTTATTCTTGCCTTGCACATTTCTTTGAAATTATCCGGAAGGTCGTGGCCCTGACCGCCACACCAAACCAACTCCAAGTACATCCAAGGGCACTTAGCATAAACTCCTTCAACCTCGAGTATTACTTACTTTCTGCGTCAATTTACCTCAAATGAACAAGTCACACAGACTTATTAAAAACAATGATGCCAAAGAATGAAGGATAATTCACTGGTTACCACCACTTCTCTTCCTTTTCACTCGATAACTGGCTTACCGGGAAACTGGTACCGAATCAATCTCTCCATGTAGTCCATGTTGGCATAACAAGAGGCCAACTAGCCCATACTCATAATGTCACGACCCGACCCCGGGCCCGTGACTGGTGTCTTACCCCAGACACCCTAGTGATACAACATCAGAGAAAATCAGCGGAAATAAAAACTTACACATGAAACAAGTTATACAATAAGAAAAATAGGCTAACCAAACGGTCACCTTTCTGCATATATATAAAAAGATTAAACCTGAACAGTTACATCCCTTTTACAAACCCTGCCCACAACAGTACTACAGACCTCTAAGAATGTTATAACAACAACGACGGGACGGGGTTCGCCATACCCCTGAATGTAAGTACCTACAATGACAGGGGACTATACCAAAGATAAGCCTCCGGAGAAACGGAGCTTCCCAAAATGCTGAACTGTGATCCTATGAGCGAGGATCAACAACTGGTGTACCTCTACCTACGGCATGAACGAAGCCCCCCGAAGGAGGTCAGTACAACAGGTACCAAGTATGTGAAACTGTAAAGTACTGAAATAAAATCATAACATTTTAAAATCAATTACAAATACGTACGAATAACCAATTTAACCGCACATAGTGCCACAGCATAAACAAGAGCAAAATAGATATAACGTAACTGGTCTTTTCTAGGCCGCTAATGATCGAAGCAAGGCCAATCGCCCATAGTATCATTATGCGAGCCTAATCCTAGAACTCCCGCACCGCATAGACGCTAGGTCCGCATGAGGTATTCCTCGCATCGGGGTAGCTAACCTCGGCATCAACTCGACTCTCGCGATCGCATAGTCACCTGGACCGCATGAGGTATTTCTCGCATCGGCGTAACACACCCGGAGTGATCATCCTGGAACTCCCGCAGTTCCACATAGGTCACATAGACCCGTATGAGGTATTCCTCGCATCGGGGGCGGCTAACCGTCGGCATAACAAGTCAGGGGGGTAAGTGATATAATATCAGCATAACTGCTTATCGTTAAACAACATAAGCACAACAAGAAAACCCCCTTACACAAACGTCACAAGACACTAACACACGTAGCGTCATAACATGTTTACTTATCAAACCAACAAGAAAGTATTACAAGGCTATCACAAGCCAACATAGTCAAGTTACTCACACAAAAGTCACACGATACCCGTAGTATAAAAATAGAGTAACTATCTTTTAAGTAAACCAAAACAATTTTCATACCTTCTTTTTAAACCAATCTTAAGACAAAAGCATGCCTTCCTTTTTAAACCATTTTAAGACAAAACCATGCCTTCCTTTAAAACAAAGACACTTTTTCCTTTTTAAAGTCAAGTAGCAATATACTTTTTAAACCAAGTGTCTTACCCTTTAAAAAACAAGTAACCTATACATTTAAATCAAGTTACTTCTCCTTTCCCAAAATCAAGTTGTTTATAAGTCAAGTCTCTTTACTTAAGCAAGAGGAGTTAGAGAGATGTTTCTCTCACTAGGCGAAAATGCTCTCAACATTTTTTCCTAGTTGCTCTTCTACTTCTTCCTTCTACCAGGATTTTCATCAACTAATTTGCTACAGATTGTTCTTTAATCTAATCTATCCTAAGAAGAAGTTTGTGTGTTCATTTCATGTTCACTCTAATTGATTTGTTATAGAGTAAAGTATCTTCCTTCTAGCCATGAGAAAGAATACAAAGATTTCAGCCAAAAGAATGAAAGAAATTATTCTGATTGTTCAAGATTACAAGATTCAAGATATGAATTTGAAGTTTGCATTTAAGGCGACTTAGCGGTGGCCAGTTTGCTTCTCTGAATATTGTTTCACCCGGGACTAATGCGGGTAAGGTGGGTGGTCACGGGTTACAGGAGGGTTGTGATGGTGTTATGGGGTTGTGGTTGAAACCCATGGGTCACCGTTCATTTGTCTTTGTGTCCAAAGGGGCTTTTCCGGCAGGCACCTTGGAAGTCGGAAGGGCTGCTGCGTTTCCGGTAGACACTCCTGACTCTGAGGAGATTGCGGATCTTGATAGTGATCCCGGGTCGAAAGTGGGTATGGAGGGTGGACCTGGGTTGCAAGAGGGTGGTGTTTATGTTCAGGGTTTGTGGCTTGAACCCTTGGGTCTCCGATCCTTGGTTTCTGAGTGCAAAGAGATTTTTCTGGCGGCCACTTTGGATGCCAAGGTGTCAGCGGGTCTCGAGGTTAGTCTGTTACACCCTGTAAGTCCAGGACATGTAAAAGAGAATGTACGAAAGGAAACAAGACTAGGAATTGGGTACGAAAGGAAGAATTGTTTTTCCGACGGAAAATGTTCCGAACGCCGGAAAGGAAAAATGTTCGTTGTTGAGAATTGGATTCTCAAAATGTATTATTTGAAGATTATGGAACTTATTAACATTATGGAAATTTATTTTACGGATTTGGTCATGTGGGGCCCACCCGAGGAATTTTACATTTTTTGTGGGGCCCACGAGGGTTACGGAAATTTTATGGACGAATGAGAGGGCGAAACGTGGCGCCCCACACAAGGTCTTGGTCGAATTTTATGCAAGGGTAAAATGGTCATTGACCACCTTGGAAGATTAGTCTTGCTAGCATGACATTGTTGACTTGTCAACTTATCCACATAGGCTTAATCCAAGTGAAATTCATCTTAGCCACCCATTTGTTTAAGTCTAAGCCCTCCATTATGTGTTATATACTAAGTTAGTGCAAGACAAGGTCTTTTACACTTAGAAATTATTAGAGAACACCTTGTTCTTGAGAGTGAGCTCTCGGCTTTAGTGTCCCTTCCACACAAAAATTTTTGTAGTTTTGATCCATTAGCCACAAGACTTTAACCCAATGTCCCCAAGGGTATTGTAAGGTTATCTCAATAGAAAGATTTGGAAAAACGCATTTTTACGTTAGTCGCAGGCGGAAACTAAGGAGTTCTTCAACTTTGAAGTTGGAACTTGAAGATGGGTTCTTCATAGGCCTCTAGGAGTGCTTGAGCGGATTGGAACCTAAGGAAAGGAGCTAAGAATTGCTAAGGCGCGACTTTGAAATCTTGGAAATTTTAAGGGCTTATAAAGGTATATTCTTGTCGTTTTAGCAATTAAGGTTTACTTATCATTGTAGCTATGGTTATTAGCAAGCATGAGTTATATAGTATGAAGTTTGATAAGTATTTGGACTATTGGAACCCTAATCCGAAATCTAGCATGTTTAGCTTTAAGATTTCAATTCAAGTCGATTATTAGTTAAGTCGTCATATGTTGTATAAAGAAGGAAATTGTAGTTGTTGAAGTTGTTTATGACTAAATAACATGTTGACCTAAGAACTTGTAATTGGTAAAGGATTGGAAAAGACGTAGTGTTGTTGATTATATGTTGGCCGAGATTGGCTAGTGTAGTATTATACTATTTGGTATGAATTGTGGGGCGGAATTTTACACGTATTGTAAGGCGTATAATCCCCTTTGTTTGGTTGTTGTTTGGAGCCTTAAATGTGGTGTGTTGGTTATTGTATTCGGCCTTGAAAAAGGTGGCAAAGTGAGTAGAAACAAAGGAAGTGCTGCCCGATTTTTCGTAGAATTAGAGACCGTATACTTAGTTTTATTCTACGTTGAGACTAGAAGTTGATAGTCTTGTTGTGACCATTATAGGTTGACACTTCTACGTGCGACGTATTCGGCTTAGCTTGTGGATTTAGCCGAAAAGGTATGTGAACTATCTCCTCTTCTAGCATGATTCCTTAAGATTAAGAAAGTATGTTCTACTCCTTAAATGATCCATTCCTTGGGTGTATTTGGATTGCCTAGAATAGAATTTGTTCTATGTACTTCCTTGATTGTACTTTGATGTTTAAATTGTAAGTTGTAAAATCCATTTTCTTAGTGAAGTTTGGATTCTTAAAAGTGAAAGTATTTACTTAAAGTACATAGAGTCTTGAAAAGGAAGTGGTTTTCAAATCTTTTGGGCTAGTGCCTTAGTCCCAAAATCCTAAAGGTCATTATAATGACTTTAGGGGAGTTAAATGAGTGATTTACTTAATTGTTTTAAAAGAGGAGAAATGACATGATTTAAGAGAAGTAACTTGTTTTAAAGGAGTGAGTTACTTGAGGTTTAAAAGTAGAAGAAACTTGTTTTCTATATATTAAGAGACTTGAAGTGTTTTGAAAGTTAAGAACTTGATTTGTAAGTATGTGATACTTGATTTTTAAAAGTATAAGTCTCTTGGTTATAAAAAGGAATGGATATGTCTAAAACCATAAAGGGTTATAACGGCTTTATGGGAAGTTGGTTATAACGGCTTTATGGAAGGTTTAGAAAGTTGTCTATTTTGATTAATCGACATAAGTTGCCTATTTTGTGAAAATTTGAAGTTACTTGGTTTCAAGCTTCGAAATGAGTTTCAAAAAGTATAGTAACTTACTTTGAAGAATAGACACGCCTTGATACTACGGGTGTTAGTATCTTGGGATTTTACATAAAAAGGAGTCTTTTGAAAAGAATGTACGTACGTAGTACTTTGGCCTATTAATTGAGAATAATTCTATGTGATGCCTTGATTAGTACTTTGGCTTGATAAATTGAGAATTTGTCTAAGTGTGCCTTGATTAGTACTTTGGCTTGATAAATTGAGAATTTGTCTAAGTGTGCCTTGATTAGTACTTTGGCTTGATAAATTGAGAATTTGTCTAAGTGTGCCTTGATTAGTACTTTGGCTTGATAAATTGAGAATTTGTCTAAGTGTGCATTGATTAGTACTTTGGCTTGATAAATTGAGAATTTGTCTAAGTGTGCCTTGACTAGTACTTTGGCTTGATAAATTGAGAATTTGTCTAAGTGTGCCTTGATTAGTACTTTGGCTTGATAAATTGAGAATTTGTCTAAGAGTGCCCTGATAAGTACTTTGGCTTGTTAAATGAGAATTATTCTATTTGTGCCCTGATAAGTACTTTGGCTTGTTAAATGAGAATTATTCTAAGAGTGCCCTGATAAGTACTTTGACTTGTTAAATGAGAATTATTCTATTTGTGCCCTGATAAGTACTTTGGCTTGTTAAATGAGAATTATTCTATTTGTGCCCTGATAAGTACTTTGGCTTGTTAAATGAGAATTATTCTAAGAGTGCCCTGATAAGTACTTTGGCTTGTTAAATGAGAATTATTCTATTTGTGCCCTGATAAGTACTTTGGCTTGTTAAATGAGAATTATTCTATTTGTGCCCTGATAAGTACTTTGGCTTGTCAAATGAGAATTTTTCTATTTGTGCCTTGATAAGTACTTTGGCTTGGTTAATTGAGAATTATTTCCATGTGTGCCTTGATAAGTACTTGGCCTGATTAGTTGAGAATTGCCTATGTGTACTGGAAATAGCCGGTTGTGTGCTATTGGTATATCAGTCGTTTCGGGGTCATTCCCCGGGTTTGTGGCATTTGCAGATTCCGTGGAATTGCTACCCACGATGCGAGGAATACCTCATGCGGGTCCGTAAGGACTTATGCGGGTGAAATAGTCTCATGCGGGCGGGTCCAGCCTATGCGAGGAATACCTCATGCGAGTCCGTACGGGCTTATGCGGGTGAAATAGTCCCATGCGAGGAATACCTCACGCGGGTCCACGCGGCCTATGCGAGTGAAATAGTCCCAGAAGTAGGATGGTTAAATGATACTGCGGGCGGATGGTCCTGTTTTGATCATGAGCTTCCTATTTCATATTTTAAGGATACTACTGTTTACTCTCATTGTTAGTAAGGCACAATGTGTTGTAATTTGATTATCATATATGTCCCCGGATTTGATTGTGTTACCATATGGTCATGCTTTTACGATGTGGGATTCCGGGGCATGAGACCACGAGGCATTCAGGACACAGGGGGGACTGGGTGTTCATGTATCCTTATTAGTTTTATTACATCATGGACTGCCGGCAGTGAGGAAGGATTCCACGGGCATGATTGATATTATGGGCGTGAGACCCATAGTTATATTTGAGTAGTGACTTTGAGGGCCTGCGTCCCTGACTTGATATGACTGCTTATGTGTTATGTACTGTAGGTTGTCTATCATACATGTCTCCTGTTTTGTTTAGATCATATGATTTTATTACGCATTTTAATGTTCACATACTTGGTATATTCTTCATCGACCTCCTTTTGCGTTCATGCCGCAGTTTAGGTACGCATTTGGTGATCGGCAGTGTAGGACCGCCTTTCGAGTTTTGGATAGCTCCTTCATCGTGAGTTTATCATTTTGGTATAGTTCCTTCAGATGTGCTTTTGTGATTATGGGTACGGCGGGGCCTTGTCCGTCATAGTTCGAGATAACTCTTAAGTGCTGTATTCATATGTGGGATTGGACTCATGTAAGATGTTGTGTCTTTGGTCTATGTATATTATATGGCAGCCTTGTCGGCTTTGCCTTGCACGTGCGTTGGTTTAAAAAAAAAAAAGAGGTGTTATTAATTTTCCGCAGTTTACTTGTGTTGTTAAGGTAGCAGGGTGCCCAGGTAGGGCACCGATCCACGACCCGGGTTCGGTCGTGTGAGTGGTATCGAGCGATCGATCCTCGGAATGTCTACAGAACGTGTCTAGTAGAGTCTTGATTATCGGTGTGTTGCGCGCCACACCCATAAACAGGAGGCTACAGGACGTTTAGGAGTTGGTTTCTATTCTTCTCACTCTAAGATCGTGCCATAGAGTTGTGTTAGTAAGATAATTCCTCTCTGACGTGTTGTTGTGTTACAGTTATGCCTACAAGGAGGGCAACAGCCGCCCAGAAGGGCAAAGGAGTAGCAGGAGCTACTAGTCTGACTCAGAGAGTTGATAGGGCTTATGCCCAGGGCATACCGGATGTGGTTCCTGTAACGACCCGTTCCGGGGCCCGTTACTGGTGCCTTACCCTGGACACCCTAGTGATACAAACATCAGAGAAAATCAGCGGAACACAAAACAAGAGTCATTTAACAAGAGATAAATGAATAAACAGGCCAACCAAAACAGTTGCCTTCAGTATATACATAAAACTCGAGCGCTTTAATCCTTTTACAACCACGCCACAACATTACTGCACTTAAGATATATTAATGACTATGACGGACGGGGCCGCCATACCCCGAATGTACAAGAACCTACAACTCAGGGAACACCTACCAAAAGATAAGCCTCCGGAGAAACGGAGCTTCAAATGCGCTGAACTGTGATCCTATGAGCGAGGAACCACGACCGATGTACTTCTACCTGCGGCATGAACGCAGCCCCCCGAAGGAGGTCAGTACAACAGGTACCAAGTATGTGAAACTGTAAAATACTGTAAATGAAATCATACTAGTCTATATAAAGCGGGAGACATGTATGATAACCAAACTACAGTTCACAACATAAAAATACCATCACTCCAATATAACTATGGGTCTCACGCCCACAACATCAATCAGGTTCGCATTATGGCCGCATGCCCCCGGAATACTGCATCGGTGTAGACATGTCCATGATGCAACAATAATACCAATGTCCCATGGCCACATGCCCCCGGAATTCTGCATCGGTGTAGACATGTCCATGTGACCTCAACAACAAGACAACAATCCAAATGGAAGCATACCCGTGCGCTACGCATCGTGTCAGTATGTCGAAGGAAAAATAAGACAACATTCCAAATGGACGATACCCGCGCCACGCGTCGTGTCGGTATGTCCAAAAAGGTAAATCATAAGGCGATAATCAAAATGGAAACATACCCGTGCGCTACGCATCGTGTCAGTATATCCAAAGCGATTAACCACAAGACCTTAACCAAAATGGAAGCATACCCGTGCGCTACGCATCGTGTCAGTATGTCCAAAGCGATTAACAACAATAATACTATCAACGACGCATGCGTGGAATTTCTCCGTCACGCCGCGTCAAGTAAGTTCTCAACTACCAACCGACCTCTATCGAGAGACGCGGTAACCGTAAACACAACGATTGTACAATAAAGGCTATCATCACAAGCATAGGCAAGTTTCACAACAACAAGCATAGCAAGTTTCACACAACTCAAAGTACTTTCATTTTATGCCAAAGTCGGTTTTTAACCCCAAAGTACTACATACGTTAAGTTCTTTTAAAAGAGATCCATTACTTTTATAAAAGTCACCCGATACGTAGTATTAGAATGACCAACCCACCTTCCTTTTCAAAATCAAGTAACAACATTCTTTTCCTAAGTTCGGTTTGCCTAGTTTCAATTACTCAAGCTTCTCATTTTCAAATGGTTTCATAGTTCCCAAACTTAATCACTTGATTCCTTTTTAGAACAATTGAGTAACATATGTCATATACGTGAGTAGTTTATTCTTGTTTATAACGATCTTATTACAAAGAACCATGATCTAGAAAATGTAATATCATTTTGTCTCATCTTAGCTTATGCAGATGGAGGTTTCTACCGGTTTTAATACACCACATCATTATACAATACATTTCCTTTATTAACGCGGTGGTGCTGTCGATACACATTCGATTCCCAAATCAGAAACATTATCCCTTTAAAACCAAGTACTCATTACTCACGAATGAGGTTTCACACAAACATCCACATTAAAACAAATAAGTTAAGTCTCTTATCTTATAAGATCAAGTCTCTTAACTTCTAACATCAGTAAACCATTTTCACTTACATAAGGTCGTTATAACTAACTTCCCATAAAGCTATTATATCACCCTATGTTTTAAACCAACCAAATCACTTAGCACATGTACGTCTACCGTACTACATAGTTCACAACAATCATGCTAGAAAAGATAGGAAGAGGTTCACATACCTCGCGACGATTTATCGACAATAAGCAAAATGCTCCAAGTACTACAACCTTGCTAGCCCTTTCCACTCCTCGAGTAGAATACGCTACTCTTAGTACTTTCACCTATAAAGGTCAAAACGTCTATTAACCCCAAAACACAAGTTTCTATCTTTCTATAGAAAATTCTAAGACTCTCCCCACAAACGTAAATCTCCTCTCTATCGAGGCTACTAAGCCAACCGGGGTTTACACGTCTACCGGACGTGTACAATTCTACACAAGTCTCATCGCTGATACACTATGTAAATACTGATTCGATTCGATTCTTTATTCTTCAGCTTAAGTCAAAAGACATTGCGAATACTAAGTAGTTCCATATATAGTATACTTCAACTATATATTCAACCAAACATGTAATTTCCAATTACAATAGAGGACAAGATAATTACCTCGATAAGCCCAAAATTATCCAAGTTATAATGTCGATCACGAGCAAGGTTTAGCTCCACTGCGCTCAAACCACTCCAAACAACCCTTAGAAGTTCTAACCTACTTCTACTAATATACGTCAACCAAATATGAAGATTTCCTTATGGGTTCGTTTTGAGACTAAAAAGGACAAAAGTTATTATTTCAGTACTCTAAGTAAAGAGTTATCATAGGAATACTACAAGTTACAAGGCTAAGGTATTTTGGGCATTATAACAATACTAGGAGTATTTCTATACCACAACACGGGGTATTAGACGAACTCAACTAGGCGAGGGGGGGGAGTCACCCACGGCCAAGCCTCACTCAAAGGGGGCCTCTACCAAAGCTCCACAAAGGGGGGGGGAGGGCTTTGGACGATTTCAACTCACAAAGGGGGAGAGATTTCAAGACTTGGAAAATGATTTTGGATGAAGAAAGTTCATCAACTAAGGGGGTATTTATAGCAAACCCAAAGGCCAACCAATGGCCAAGATCTAGCCAAGTGCAAGGCAAGTGTAAGGCCAAGATCAAGCCAAGTGCACCCTAGCCCCTACTCCTTAAAACCCTCACAAATATCTACACAAATATCTAGCACCACAAGCCCCCTCAATTCGGCCAAGTGCCGCCCCACTTGTCTCCATTGTGAGGGTGACATGTGTCACCCTCCGTTGGTCCGAATGTTTCGTCTCTCGGAAAAATCCGCAAAAATACAAAACGACATAGCCGGAATTTTCCCTTCGCAAGTTACGCAAAACGTTTCGTCGAAAAACGACTCTAACCGGGTGTTGTGCACAAAGGTCATTTCGGCCAAGCCACTCAGGCGGGGTGACACGTGTCACCTCTTGGCCCTCAAAAACGTCTTTCAAAAATCCACAATGGCCAAAATCTCAAAACAAAGTGGGCCTACAAAACCGTAAATTTCTCCCGTGGCCCCACGTGACCATTTCCAAAATAAAATTCCATAATTCTCTAATATTCCAGAAGTCCGAATACCATCACGGGAATCCAATTCCCATTAACGAACCTTTTCCTTCACAAAACCGGAAACTTTTCCGTGGAAAAATCACCTCTTTCTTCCTTTCCAATCTTTCTCACGTATTCTCGCACGTCGTCCTCGCATACATACTCTGGAAATACGGTATAACATTCTCCTCGCCGAAACATTCGTCCGAATGTTCCTTCACAAGACGGATATCGATGAAGCTCTTCTAACAAATTGCCAACGCCACGGCTTGGTCACGAAATAACACGTTATCTTCCTTCCTTTCGTCGTGCCCTTCTCGAACACTTGAACTCTTCTAGTATCATTACCACACTTCATCATCGCCGGTTCCCAAAACCTTCGAGTCACCACCTCCAAACTTGGTCATCTTACTAGCCGTAATATCCCCTAAGGCCATTCACCGCCACGAACGATTCGGTCGAACACATCCACAAACTCATACGATGGTCGGCTAAACTCGGGCCTAGCACCCTCGTGACCCTACCACCTGGCGGGACCACCCGGAACTGACCCTCCCCACAACCGGGGTACGGGTTGACCCGCCAATGGTCCTAACCCCGACCCCCCACCGTGCCAAACTCTTGTTCCCCGAGTCGGAACAATCTTACTAATTCACATCATGAAAGCTACCACTTCCATCTCACACTACCCACGGACTGATCACACAAATAAATCCGCGTATACTACTCACCCTTAAAAAGGTCAAACATAAAACGAATCTTTTACTCAAGACGACCTTACCTCTAAGGTCTCAGTCGTGAAATAGTCTAAGGTTCACACTTACCATGCCTCCATACGTATCCTTCCAACTAACCATGCATTCTAACTCACACATATCACAATGCTATCCGTACATAGCACACAATAATGAGATCATCATAACAAGCATACCAAAACTCTAGAGGGTTAAGGATATACCTGAAGCTACCGCCCACTCTAATCATAGGCACATACTGCAGTAGCATATGTAGAAGGTGATGAACCAGCCACGATCTGAAGGTGAGTCGTAACATCCGCGCTTCCCTTGGTCGGACAGTTCCTGCAAATGGCCTGCTGTCGCATGCAAAACAAACTACCAATATAGCACGACACTCTCCAAAATGGATTCTACCACAATGGTCAAAACGAGTTAGGGGTGGCTTCACCGTTAACACCCGCTCTGCCAAAATCTGAACCTCGAGCCCCGACTGCTCACGAAGACGGTGGAGGACCACTGCATCGGTGGGGGTATATAACTAGCTCGCTTGGCGATGCGCCTCGAAAGCCACCAAAGGACCTGCCGCCCGGCCTCTTCCTGATCCAGGTCATTCCGTCGACCCCTCCGTGCCTCACATCCTAGGGCATGAGCCTGCATGCGGGCAATGTCCATGCCCGGCTGAAGAGAAACACCCGCACAAGACTCAGCCATATAATCATCTAGCCCGGTGACGTAGCGATGCACCTATCCTCCATATCTGCAACTAGCGCGAGGACATATCGAGCCAAAGAATCGAACTCGACATTGTACTCACGACAAGGCGCCCTCTGTCACGACCGAACTGGGCGTGGCGGTGCCTTACCCCGGGCACCCTAGTGACACAACATCAGAGTAATCAGCGGAACATAAAACCACAACAAGAAGTAACAAGAAACGTACAACAGTTATCTTTAGAAAACTTTGCCTTTCGGCATATATAAATAACAACTTTACAATGAACAGTTTAATCCTTTTTACAACCCTGCCCACAACAGTACTACAGACCTCTAAGAATGATACGACAACAATGGCGGGACAGGGCCCCGCCAAACCCCTGAATGTAAACACTTACTACGACAGGGGACTATACGTGATAAGCCTCCGAGAAACGGAGCTTCCCAAGCCGAATCGTGACCACGAGGCTAGGATCAACGATCGTGTACCTCAACTGCGGCATGAACGCGGCCCCGAAGGGGTCGATGCAACAGTGCAGAGTATGTGAAACTAAAAATACTGTAAATGAAATCATAATAGTCTATAAAGCAGGAGACATGTATGATAACCAAACTACAGTTCACAATAAATAGCGATCATGTCAAGTCGTGACTCACGCCTCAAAGTCATCACTCAAATATAACTATGGGTCTCGGCCCATAACATCAATCATGCCGTGGAATACCTTCCCACCGGCGATCTATGATAGAAAAGCACCAAGGAATACACGATCACGTGTCCCACTGTGTCCAAATAAAACCGCATGGTAAAATGCGAAGGCATAGCCGACTACTAACACCTACAGTACCAACAAGGTCATGAATCAGATCATAAGATCTGTCTGAACCGTCACATGATCAAAGCCGCCACTTGCCCGCAGATGCTCGATGTCGCGTCTAGTCACGAACTTCCCGACTCGCGTAGGCCAATCTCATCGCCCGCATGAGGCATTCCCGCGCATCGAGGGTAGCTACTCCGGCATCGCACGGACTTTCGAGTCCGCGTAGCCAAGGACCGCATGCCCATAAAGGACGATACTAACACGGAACTCGTAGCTCGCGCATAGGCCCCGGGACCGCGTAGGTATCTCGAATCATAGGTCCATCGACCGCTGAGTCTACCCCGCGACGGAGGCGGCTTAACCGGAATCATCTCAAGAGATGAATGCCATAATACTATCATAACGATGATAGTTAATAAGCACAATCAAGAAACCCCTTTACACAACCATCACAAGATACTAACACACGTAGCGTCCTAACACGTTTACTTATCAAAGCAAGCAACAAGAAAGTATTACAAGACTATCACAAACCAACACAATCAAGTTGTTCACACAAGGTACTTTCTACCATACGATTAACAAGATCGGGTTTTTATCCCCAGAGTACTTTATACATTAAATCTTTAAAAGATACGTTACTCCACAAAGAAACCATCAATACCCGTAGTTTATGAACATAGAGTGATTATCTTTTTAAGTAAATCAATTAATTCTCTTTGTAAAATCAAGTAGTAACATTCTTTTCCAATGTTCAAGTTTGCCTAATTTCCAATGTTCAAGTTTCTCATTTTAGAACGGTTTCGTAGTTCATAGTCTTATTCATTTAAGAATATAGTTCTCCTTTAAACAATCTGAGAAACCTAAGCCTTATATGTGAGTAGGATATTCTTGTTTATAATAATCTTATTACAGCAGCCATGATCTAGGAAATATCATTTTGTCTCATCTTAGCTTCTATGCAGATGGAAGTTTCTACTGGTTTTAATAATATTTAATTAGTCAAAACATTTCCTTTTATTAACGCTGCAGTGGTTTGTCGATACACATTCTGATTTCCGAAATCAGTAAAACATTCTTAAGCCGTTATACCTAACTTCCCATAAAGCTAGTATAACTCTTAAGTTTTCAACACCAAGTATTACTTCTCCTTTCAAAATGATTCAAGAATCTTTTGAAATACTTCAAGTTCTTTATTAACATAACAAGCTAGTTATAGTTCAAATCAGTTACCTTTTTAAAAACCACATGTATTTTCTAACCAACATAAAGCTGTTATAACCAACTTCCCATAAAGCCGTTATAACACTTTATGTTTACACCAGTCAAATACATTTAGCACATGTACGTCTACCGTACTACATAGTTCACACATATCATGCTAGAAGAGATAGGAAGAGGTTCACATACCTCGCGACGAGTATCGACTAATAGCAAAACGCTCCAACCGTCGGCTACTCCTTAAGCTAAGCAGATCGCGCCATACGTAGTACTTCCACCTATAAGGCCACAAGGCGCTTATTAACATTAGGTCTCTTCGTAGAACATTCTACAGAAAATTCGGCAGCACCTCCCCCCCCCGCAACAGCGTAAAACTCCTCCTCTATCGAGGCCGGTTACCAAGCCAACCAGGGGGGGGTTATACATCTAACCCTAACGGGTACAATTCTACTCCACGGTACTACTACACAAGTCTACTGTAATACAACCCTATGTAATTACAGTTCAGTAATCTTCTTCAAATTCAGGCTTAAGTCGCAAGACATTGCCGTAAGTTTTATTCAGGCTTAAGTCAAAAGACATTGCCGATAACTACGTTCAGTATTATATACAGTATACTTCAACTATATAATCTAACAACATGTAATTTCCAATTACAATAGAGGGACAAGATATTTACCTCAATAAGCCCATAATTATCCAAGTATAAAGTCGATCCTGGGCAATCGTTTAGCTCCAACTCTGAGCGCCCCAACCCGCTCTAAACCACCCTTAGAAGTTCTAACCAACTTCTACACAATACTCCAACGGACTATGGAGATTTTCCTAGGGTTTTGGTTTTGTAGTGACGGAAGTATAATAGTATTTTATGGGCTTTTCTTATAGGTATAAACTTAGAATACAACAAGTTATATGGCTAAGGTAATTTGGGCATTATAACAATACTTTTGAGAGTATTTCTACCAAGAGCGGGGGGGGGTATTTATACGAAAACACTAGGCTAGGGGTACCCACGCCACACCCCAAAGGGAGAGGGGAGGCTCTCGGCCATAAAGGCCTATCTAGGGAGGGGGCTCTTGGGCGAGAGTCAAACAAGAGGAGAGGGAGGATTTAACACTTAGGAAATATTTGGAATGGATGAAGAAGTCATCCTGGGGGTATTTATAGTGTAAGGCCAACCAATGGCCAAGATCTTGCCAAGTGCATGCAAGTGTAGGGCCAAGATCTTGCCAAGTGCACACTAGCCAACTAACACAAAAATATCCTACCAACCCTTGACCAAAAGCCACACTTTCGGCCACACCATTTCCGCCCAAGGTGTTCAGATGAGAGGGTGACAAGTGTCACCTCTTGTTGGTCCATAATGTTTCGTCTCTCGGAAAAATCCGCAAAAATTAAAAATGACATAGCCGGAAATTCCCCTAAAGTCGTGAAAGCGTTTCGTCAAAAACGACTCTAGCAAGGGTGTTGTGCACAAATAAATTTCGCCAAGCCACTTTCTCAAGTTCAAATTTTCTACGTCGTCCTTACGTACATACTGAAATACGGGTATAACACTCTGTCGAGAACAAAAATCGCCGGCCCGTGCCCTCATCTCTGCGGAGGCAAGAAGTGCGTGAGAAAGCCCCGAAAACTCATCCCATACCTGGAGGTGCATGCTCTCCCGAGAAAGCTCATGAATCAAACCAATCGATTGCGGTATCACGCGGCGATGCGAACCAAAGGTCACGACTCGGTTTACGAAGCCTTGATCACCCGCGTGATCCAGAATCGCCGGATGAACTCCTGCGGATCATCCTCGTGCCTCGACCCATAAAACTCGCGGGCTACAACTCGTAAAGTCCGTAGCCTCAAACTATCTGCTCGGGGTGAACCATCGTGCTCTTTGGGCAGGCTGCTGCATCGGCTGTCGCCATATCGGCCTGACCACGGCCAATAAGCGCCATCTCGCGTGACCCATCTCCGCTCGGTGTGGGGGAGGCTCGTATCTTGTAGTCTCATCGCCCATGCTGCGGCTCTAAACTCTCTTTGGTCTTTGTGGCGGCGTCGCGAAACCCGCCGTCTGAAGCACAACCTCAGGTACTGTCTGGGCCTGCGCCCTCGTACTCCTCTGTATCTCACTAGCAGCACCCTCGGCTGCCTTGCCCTTCTGGGCTCTGGTTGCCTTGCGCGGAGGCATAACTGGTAAAAACGAGATACGTCAGAGGGGTACAACTTACTGACTCTAAGGCACGATCTCGGAATGAGAAGAATGGAAACCAATCCTAAATGTCCTATAGCCTCCTGATTATAGATGTGGTGCACAACACACCGATAATCAAGACTCTACTAGACACGGTCTGTAGACACTTTCCGAGGATTAACTGCTCTGATACCACTTTTGTAACGACCCGTTCCGGGGCCCGTTACTGGTGCCTTACCCTGGGCACCCTAGTGATACAAACATCAGAGAAAATCAGCGGAACACAAAACAAGAGTCATTTAACAAGAGATAAATGAATAACAAAGCAACCAAAACAGTTGCCTTCAGATATACATAAAACACAGCAGTTTAATCCTTTTACAACCCCGCCTACAACGTACTCTGCACTCTAAGATATACATGACTATGACGGGACAGGCCCGCCATACCACAGAATGTACAAGAACCTACAACTCGAGGAACACCTACTAAAAGATAAGCCTCGAGAAACGGAGCTTCAAATCTGTTGACTGTGATCCTATGGCGAGGAACCACGACCGATGTACCTACTCTGCGGCATGACGCGGCCGAAGGAGTCGATAACAGTACCAAGTATGTGAATCTGCATAATCGTAAATGAAATCATACTAGTCTATATAAAGCGAGACATGTATGATAACCAAACTGATTCACAACATAAAACGATCATCACTCGATATAACTATGGGTCTCACGCCCACAACATCAATCAGGTTCGCATTATGGCGCGTGCCGGAATCTTGCATCGGTGTAGACATGTCCATGATGCAACAATAATACCAATGTCCCATGGCCACGTACCGGAATTGCATCGGTGTAGACATGTCCATGTGACCTCAACAAGACAAGAATCCAAATGGAAGCATACGTGCGCTACGCATCGTGTCGGTATGTCCAAAGGAAAAATAAGACAACATTCCAAATGGACGATACCCGCGTGCGCTCGCGTCGTGTCGGTATGTCCGAAAGGGAAATCACAAGGCGATAATCAAAATGGAAACATACCCGTGCGCTACGCATCGTGTCAGTATATCCAAAGCGATTAACCACAAGACCTTAACCAAAATGGAAGCATACCCGTGCGCTACGCATCGTGTCAGTATGTCCAAAGCGATTAACAACAATAATACTATCAGCGAGGCGTGCGTGGAATTTCTCCGTCGGCAAGACGCGTCAGTAAGTTCTCAACTACCAACCGACTCTATCGAGACGTGGTAACACGAAACACAACGATTGTACAATAAAGGCTATCATCACAAGCATAGGCAAGTTTCACAACAACAAGCATGCAAGTTTCACACAACTCAAAGTACTTTCATTTTATGCCAAAGTCCGGTTTTTAACCCCAAAGTACTACATCGTTAAGTTCTTTTAAAAGAGATCCATTACTTTTATAAAAGTCACGATACGTAGTATTAGAATGACCAACCCACCTTCCTTTTCAAAATCAAGTAACAACATTCTTTTCCTAAGTTCCGGTTTGCCTAGTTTCAATTACTCAAGCTTCTCATTTTCAAATGGTTTCATAGTTCCCAAACTTAATCACTTGATTCCTTTTAGAACAATTGAGTAACATATGTCATATCGTGAGTAGTTTATTCTTGTTTATAACGATCTTATTACAAGACCGTGATCTAGAAAATGTAATATCATTTTGTCTCATCTTAGCTTATGCGGATGGAGGTTTCTCGGTTTTAATACAACACATCATTATTCAATACATTTCCTTTATTAACGCTGCGGTGGTCCTGTCGATACACATTACGATTCGAAATCGGAAACATTATCCCTTTAAAACCAAGTACTCATTACTCACGAATGAGGTTTCACAAACATCCACATTAAAACAAATAAGTTAAGTCTCTTATCTTATAAGATCAAGTCTCTTAACTTCTAACATCGATAAACCATTTTCACTTACATAAGGTCGTTATAACTAACTTCCCATAAAGCTATTATATCACCTATGTTTTAAACCAACCAAATCACTTAGCACGTATGCGTCTACCGCACTACATAGTTCACAACAATCATGCTAGAAAAGATAGGAAGAGGTTCACATACCTCGCGACGATTTATCGACAATAAGCAAAATGCTCCAGTACTACAACCTTGCTAGCCCTTTCCACTCCTCGAGTAGAATCGCTACTCTTAGTACTTTCACCTATAAAGGTCAAAACGTCTATTAACCCCCAAAACACAAGTTTCTATCTTCTATAGAAAATTCGCAACACCTCCCCATGCAGCGTAAATCTCCTCTCTCTATCGAGGCCGGCTACTAAGCCAACCAGGGGGTTTACACGCCTACCGGACGTGTACAATTCTACACAAGTCTCTTTGCAATACACCCATGTAAATACAGTTGATTCGATTCTTTATTCTTCAGCTTAAGTCAAAAGACATTGCGAATACTAAGTAGTTCCATATATAGTATACTTCAACTATATATTCAACCAAACATGTAATTTCCAATTACAATAGAGACAAGATAATTACCTCGATAAGCCCAAAATTATCCAAGTTATAATGTCGATCCCGAGCAAGGTTTAGCTCCATTCGTGCGCTCAAACCACTCCAAACAACCCTTAAGTTCTAACCAACTTCTACTCAAAATACTTCAACCAACTATGAAGATTTCCTTAGGGTTTCGGTTTGAGACTAAAAGGACAAAAGGTAGTATTTAGGACTCTACGTAAGAGGTATCTTTGGAATACTACAAGGTACAAGGCTAAGGTATTTTGGGCATTATAACAATACTAGGGGAGTATTTCTATACCACAACAAGGGGTATTATACGAAAACAACTAGGCTAGGGGGGGGGGTACCCCACGGCCAAGCCTCACTCAAAGGGGGGGGCCTCTCGGCCAAAGCTCCACAAGGGGGGGAGATTTCAAGACTTGGAAAATGATTTTTGGATGAAGAAAGTTCATCAACTAAGGGGGTATTTATAGCAAACCCAAAGGCCAACCAATGGCCAAGATCTAGCCAAGTGCAAGGCAAGTGTAAGGCCAAGATCAAGCCAAGTGCACCCTAGCCCCTACTCCTTAAAACCCTCACAAATATCTACACAAATATCTAGCACCACAAGCCCCCTCAATTCGGCCAAGTGCCGCCCCACTTGTCTCCATTGTGAGGGTGACACATGTCACCCTCCCGTTGGTCCAGAATGTTTCGTCTCTCGGAAAAATCCGCAAAAATACAAAACGACATAGCCGGAATTTTCCCTTCGCAAGTTACGCAAAACGTTTCGTCGAAAAACGACTCTAACCGGGTGTTGTGCACAAAGGTCATTTCGGCCAAGCCACCTAGGCGGGGGTGACACGTGTCACCCTCCTATTGGCCCTCAAAAAACGTCTTTCGAAAAAAATCCACAATGGCCAAAATCTCGAAAACAAAGTGGGCCCCACAAAACCGTAAATTTCTCCCGTGGGCCCCACGTGACCATTTCCGAAAATAAAATTCCATAATTCTCTAATATTCCAGGAAGTCCGAATACCAAATCTGGGAATCCAATTCCCATTAACGAACCTTTTTCCTTCACAAAAACCGGAAACTTTTCCGTGGAAAAATCACCTCTTTCTTCCTTTCCAATCTTTCTGTCGTATTCTCGTACGTACGTCCTCGCATACATACTCTGGAAATACGGGGTATATGATTCCACGATCGTGAAGTTCTTCTTCGCGAGTTTTGAGGCCCAGCACGAGCCTCCAGTTACTCGATTAAGGGAAGACTTTAGGGTCATGAAGGAAGCCATTATGTTATTGACCAAGATAAGCGGTCGCAGTTTCGTCAGCAGGAGGTTATTCGGCCAGTACAGACAGGTGTACAGAGGGTAGAGGACCAGCGCGGAGATCTGAGTAAGAGGGCTAGACCGGTTGGTTATTCCGGTGAGTTTTTGGACGAGGTACCTCTGCAGCGAGTGAGATATTCGTCCCAGCCTACCCAGTACATACCCCCGCAGCTCACAGGTGGGAGATTTGAACCCACAAGGTATTTAGGAGCCGGTCCAAGCTCCAGGGATCGAGGTTCTCAGAGGAGCAGAAGATTTTCTCAGTCGAGGCCACTTATTCCTCAGTGTTCCAGATGTGGTAAGTGTCATTCGGGGAAATGCCGTTATGGCACAGGTGTTTGTTTTTATTGTGTCCGTCCGGGCCATATTCTGAGGGTATGTCCTTTTAGAAAGAGCACCGGTGGGGTGGCTCAGCCTATGAGGCCGATGGTTGATTCCCTTTCCTCCACAGCTGTGCGTTCCCCAAGGCAGGGTGTACAGATGTTAGCCAGCCGTGGTGGAGGTCAGGGTGGAGTTTATAGTTCTGGCGGTCCTTCAACCGGCAGATGACGTGACTCTTCGGACAGATCGAGGAAGCGACACCGCACGGGGTTACAGGTATATTTCGATTCTTTTGAATCATACGTGCGTTGATAGATTCAGATTTTACCCTAGCGTATATGTTTTCCCTTTATTGCTAGAGTTGTAAAGTGATAGTACCCCAGAGGTGGGGATACTTTGATTAGTAAGTGAGAAGTTAAGAATATTGACAAGAATGGTAAGTGAGCTGAGACTAGAGTTGTGTAGAGTTCACACGTAGAATTGCCCCATGACAGTGTAAGACCGATAGGGAAGGATGTATAGTAGAAATATTTTGGCTTATGTGACGAACCTCTAGTGAATAGGGGATAGGGTAAGAAGTACCTTGAGATAAGAGAAAGATTATTGCAGACTAAGAATGAGAAGTTAAGTGTGACGATGAGTCGGGTTATGGACTCATTTCGGGTCGGCCGACAGTATGGAATGGGGTGATGTCAGTTAGAAATGGTCCCTCTATGTGATAGGGTCACGAGGGTGCTAGGCCCAAGTCTAGTTGATCGTTGTACGAGTTCGTGGATGCGTTCCACCGGAACTAGGTCGTAAGGACCGAGAAGAGCCTTCACGGGAATGTAAGTAACAATATGGCCAAGTTTGGTTAGTAACTCCAAGGATTGGAGAACAGAAACAAAATTTGAGATTTTGTACGTGTACTAGATGAGTTTGAAAGTACGAGAAAGTATGACAAGTAAGGAAAGAAAGGAACCTTTAAGGATCCCGTGTTTGGAAAGACTGTAACCTTCGAGTTTTGTGAGAAGGGACCACGGACGGAAGGTCCATTATTATGTTCACGTATGTTATGTGGTGGCCATGTGTGGCATCGTTGGTCTTGTGCATTTGATTGATAGGCATAGTATAGAGATTATGTCGGAGTTTGTAGATCTTGGCAACCGACTAAGAACATTCGGGGACGAATGTTTCTAAGGGGGGAAGAATGTTACACCCTGTAAGTCCAGGACATGTAAAAGAGAATGTACGAAAGGAAACAAGACTAGGAATTGGGTACGAAAGGAAGAATTGTTTTTCCGACGGAAAATGTTCCGAACGCCGGAAAGGAAAAATGTTCGTTGTTGAGAATTGGATTCTCAAAATGTATTATTTGAAGATTATGGAACTTATTAACATTATGGAAATTTATTTTACGGATTTGGTCATGTGGGGCCCACCCGAGGAATTTTACATTTTTTGTGGGGCCCACGAGGGTTACGGAAATTTTATGGACGAATGAGAGGGCGACACGTGGCGCCCCACACAAGGTCTTGGTCGAATTTTATGCAAGGGTAAAATGGTCATTGACCACCTTGGAAGATTAGTCTTGCTAGCATGACATTGTTGACTTGTCAACTTGTCCACATAGGCTTAATCCAAGTGAAATTCATCTTAGCCACCCATTTGTTTAAGTCTAAGCCCTCCATTATGTGTTATATACTAAGTTAGTGCAAGACAAGGTCTTTTACACTTAGAAATTATTAGAGAACACCTTGTTCTTGAGAGTGAGCTCTCGGCTTTAGTGTCCCTTCCACACAAAATTTTTGTAGTTTTGATCCATTAGCCACAAGACTTTAACCCAATGTCCCCAAGGGTATTGTAAGGTTATCTCAATAGAAAGATTTCGGAAAAAACGCATTTTTACGTTAGTCGCAAGGCGGAAACTAAGGGAGTTCTTCAACTTTGAAGTTGGAACTTGAAGATGGGTTCTTCATAGGCCTCTAAGGAGTGCTTGGAGCGGATTGGAACCTAAGGAAAGGAGCTAAGAATTGCTAAGGCGCGACTTTGAAATCTTGGAAATTTTAAGGGCTTATAAAGGTATATTCTTGTCGTTTTAGCAATTAAGGTTTACTTATCATTGTAGCTATGGTTATTAGCAAGCATGAGTTATATAGTATGAAGTTTGATAAGTATTTGGACTATTGGAACCCTAATCCGAAATCTAGCATGTTTAGCTTTAAGATTTCAATTCAAGTCGATTATTAGTTAAGTCGTCATATGTTGTATAAAGAAGGAAATTGTAGTTGTTGAAGTTGTTTATGACTAAATAACATGTTGACCTAAGAACTTGGAATTGGTAAAGGATTGGAAAAGACGTAGTGTTGTTGATTATATGTTGGCCGAGATTGGCTAGTGTAGTATTATACTATTTGGTATGAATTGTGGGGCGGAATTTTACACGTATTGTAAGGCGTATAATCCCCTTTGTTTGGTTGTTGTTTGGAGCCTTAAATGTGGTGTGTTGGTTATTGTATTCGGCCTTGAAAAAGGTGGCAAAGTGAGTAGAAACAAAGGAAGTCTTTGCCCGATTTTCGTAGAATTAGACCGTATACTTAGTTTTATTCTACGTTGAGACTAGAAGTTGATAGTCTTGTTGTGACCATTATAGGTTGACACTTCTACGTGCGACGTATTCGGCTTAGCTTGTGGATTTAGCCGAAAAGGTATGTGAACTATCTCCTCTTCTAGCATGATTCCTTAAGATTAAGAAAGTATGTTCTACTCAAACGATCCATTCCTTGGTTGTATTTGGATTGCCTAGAATAGAATTTGTTCTATGTACTTCCTTGATTGTACTTTGATGTTTAAATTGTAAGTTGTAAAATCCATTTTCTTAGTGAAGTTTGGATTCTTAAAAGTGAAAGTATTTACTTAAAGTACATAGAGTCTTGAAAAGGAAGTGGTTTCCAAATCTTTTGGGCTAGTGCCTTAGTCCCAAAATCCTAAAGGTCATTATAATGACTTTAGGGGAGTTAAAGGAGTGATTTACTTAATTGTTTTAAAAGAGGAGAAATGACATGATTTAAGAGAAGTAACTTGTTTTAAAGGAGTGAGTTACTTGAAGTTTAAAAGTAGAAGAAACTTGTTTTCTATATATTAAGAAACTTGAAGTGTTTTGAAAGTTAAGAACTTGATTTGTAAGTATGTGATACTTGGTTTTTAAAAGTATAAGTCTCTTGGTTATAAAAAGGAATGGATATGTCTAAAACCATAAAGGGTTATAACGGCTTTATGGGAAGTTGGTTATAACGGCTTTATGGAAGGTTTAGAAAGTTGTCTATTTTGATTAATCGACATAAGTTGCCTATTTTGTGAAAATTTGAAGTTACTTGGTTTCAAGCTTCGAAATGAGTTTCAAAAAGTATAGTAACTTACTTTGAAGAATAGACACGCCTTGATACTACGGGTGTTAGTATCTTGGGATTTTACATAAAAATGAGTCTTTTGAAAAGAATGTACGTACGTAGTACTTTGGCCTATTAATTGAGAATAATTCTATGTGATGCCTTGATTAGTACTTTGGCTTGATAAATTGAGAATTTGTCTAAGTGTGCCTTGATTAGTACTTTGGCTTGATAAATTGAGAATTTGTCTAAGTGTGCCTTGATTAGTACTTTGGCTTGATAAATTGAGAATTTGTCTAAGTGTGCCTTGATTAGTACTTTGGCTTGATAAATTGAGAATTTGTCTAAGTGTGCCTTGATTAGTACTTTGGCTTGATAAATTGAGAATTTGTCTAAGTGTGCCTTGACTAGTACTTTGGCTTGATAAATTGAGAATTTGTCTAAGTGTGCCTTGATTAGTACTTTGGCTTGATAAATTGAGAATTTGTCTAAGAGTGCCCTGATAAGTACTTTGGCTTGTTAAATGAGAATTATTCTATTTGTGCCCTGATAAGTACTTTGGCTTGTTAAATGAGAATTATTCTAAGAGTGCCCTGATAAGTACTTTGGCTTGTTAAATGAGAATTATTCTATTTGTGCCCTGATAAGTACTTTGGCTTGTTAAATGAGAATTATTCTATTTGTGCCCTGATAAGTACTTTGGCTTGTTAAATGAGAATTATTCTAAGAGTGCCCTGATAAGTACTTTGGCTTGTTAAATGAGAATTATTCTATTTGTGCCCTGATAAGTACTTTGGCTTGTTAAATGAGAATTATTCTATTTGTGCCCTGATAAGTACTTTGGCTTGTCAAATGAGAATTTTTCTATGTGTGCCTTGATAAGTACTTTGGCTTGGTTAATTGAGAATTATTTCCATGTGTGCCTTGATAAGTACTTGGCCTGATTAGTTGAGAATTGCCTATGTGTCTTGAAATAGCGGTTGTGTGCTATTGGTATATCGATCATTTCGGTCATTCCGGGTTTGTGGCATTTGCGATTCCGTGGAATTGCTACCCACGATCGAGGAATACCTCACGCGGGTCCGTAAGGACTTATGCGCGTGAAATAGTCTCGTGCGGGCGGTCCGGCCTATGCGAGAATACCTACGCGAGTCCGTGCGGGCTTATGCGGTGAAATAGTCCCATGCGAGGAATACCTCACGCGGGTCCACGCGGCTATCACGGGTGAAATAGTCCCAGGAGTAGGATGGTCAAATGATACTGCGGGCGGATGGTCCTGTTTTGATCATGAGCTTCCTATTTCATATTGTAAGGATACTACTGTTTACTCTCATTGTTAGTAAGGCACAATGTGTTGTAATTTGATTATCATATATGTCCCCGGATTTGATTGTGTTACCCTATGGTCATGCTTTTACGATGTGGGATTCCGGCATGAGACCACGAGGCATTCGTGACACGAGGGACCGTGTTCATGTATCCTTATTGGTTTTATTACATCATGGACGGCAGCGGTGAGGAAGGATTCCACGCATGATTGATATTATGGGCGTGAGACCCATAGTTATATTTGAGTAGTGACTTTGAGGGCTGCGTCCCGACTTGATATGATCGCTATGTGTTATATCGTAGGTTGGCTATCATACATGTCTCTGTTTTGTTTAGATTATGATTTTATTACGCATTTCATCGCTCACATACTTGGTACATTCTTCAGAATGACCTCCTTCGGGCCGCGTTCACGCCGCAGTTTAGGTGCCTTGATTTGGTGATCGGCAGTGTAGGACTCGCTCGTAGTTTTGGATAGCTCCTTCATTCGTGAGTTTATCATTTTGGTATAGTTCCTTCGATGCTGTGCTTTTGCGATTATGGGTACGGGGCCTTGTCCCGTCATAGTTCATTATAACTCTTAGAGGTCTGTATTCATATGTGGGATTGGACTCATGTAAGATGTTGTGTCTTTGGTCTATGTATATTATATGGCAGCCTTGTCGGCTTTGCCTTGCACGTGCGTTGGTTTAAAAAAAAAAAAAAAAGGTGTTATTAATTTTCCGCAGTTTACTTGTGTTGTTAAGGTAGCAGGGTGCCCAGGTAGGGCACCAGTCACGGCCCCGGGGTTCGGGTCGTGACATAGTCACGGGTTGATTACGGGTCAGGTGGGTGGGCATGAGTCTTGGGGTAAGTCCATGGGCCACCAGCCTTTGGTGGTTGAGTCCGAGAACTTTTCTTTTCCAATTGGCCTTGGAAATGCTAAGGTTGTGGAAGCCGAGGGGTTTTTTATCCAAAAGAGGTCTAGTAATTTGATGCATTCTATTATTGCGGATGTCATTGGCACGCCTCATTCATTATGTGCTACTTCCGAAGCTGCTCCTAATCCTCATTCATTAGGTGCTACATTCGAAGTTGAGGACGTTGGGACATCTCATTCAATGAGACATCGAAACTTGAAAAGGGTGAACCAAGAGTCAACTCTTCTAATGAATTCAAAGGTTAGGGAAACCAAAGGGGCAGCTCGTCAAAAGAGGTTTGGAAACTTGATGGCTACGGGATTCGAAGGGACTACTCTTCAAACAACTTTTGACACCGGATGGTCTGCGGATCTTGATAGAGATCCCGGGTCAAAGGTGGGTATGGTGGGGGGTCCCGGGTTGCAAGAGGGTCGTGATAGTGGTCATGGGTTGTGGATGGAATCCATGGGTCACGGTATGGAGGGTAATCTTATGAAGGATAATGGTGTGGCTTATAGTTGTTTTCCGACTGGCTACATGGAGGTCGGAGATGAAACGGGTCATGTGGATGATCCAGGGTCGTTGGCGGGTCAGGACGGTGGTCATGGGTCAGTGTTCATGTCCATGAGGCATAAGTCAAAGGTTGGTGAAGCTGTTGGGACTTCTTTTCCCACGGACATTGAGAAAGCAAATGTTGCGGTTTCCGAAGCCCCACCACTTCTCGAGGGAATGACGGGTCGCATGGGTGGGCATGGGTTGATGGAGGATCAAGAGGGTGGTTCAGGGTCGAAGGAGGGTCTGAAGGGTGGTCATGGGCTGCTGATTGGTCACGTTGGTGGTCGTGGGTCATGGCTGCAGCCTAAGGGTCCTCGGTTAAAGAATGTAGAGCCCGATGATGGTTCATTTCCCATGGTTCTTGGTAGTACAAATCGTGTGGAAGTCGAACAGCCTACCCTTCTAACGAGACTTGGTATTTTGGGGCATTTAATTGCTGAGAGAACCAAGGAAACATCTCATTCAATGGGACATCGAAAATTGATAAGGGTGAGAACCGAAGAGTCACCTACTCTAATGAATTCAAAAGTTGCGGAAACCAAAGGGGCAACTCGTCAAAAGAGGCTTGGAAACTTGATGGCTACGGGATCCGAAGGGACTACTATTCAATCAAGTCTTGGAAGATCAACTTATGTGGAAATCGAAGGGACACTCTTTTCCAATTTGCCTAAGACCTCTCATTTGGTCTCGGCCAATGGAGCATTTAATACCAAACGACTTGAGCCATTTATGGCAACCTTTCTCAATAGTGCACTTCTCTTGAATTCCCCAACGAATGCATCTAATGCACCTACTAAGCGTGCAAGGAGTTTTAATTCAACGTAGGAAACTTATGCAGGATTCTCTACAAGTCCTTGTCTAGAATCAAAATGTTATACCCCGTATTTCCAGAGTATGTACGTAAGGGAATACGTACAAAGAAGTCTAGCCTTAAAGTTTAGGCAAAACGTTTTTTTTAGGCACAACTCACAAAACGAATAGTTTTACGACGAAACGCTTCCACAACTTTCGTAGGGTAAATTCCGCTATGCCATTTCTAATTTTGCGGATTTTTCCGAGAGACGAAACATTTTGGACCAACGGGAGGCGACACTTGTCACCCTCCAATTGATGGACTTGAAATCGCCCATTGGGACGATTTGGACTAGGAGAACGCGTTTTTGTGCCTTGTGCACAAGTCAGGAGTTGGTAGGATATTTGTGTATAGTTAATCCTCACCCTACACTTGCCTTGCACTTGTCTAAATCTTGGCCATTGGTTGGCCACTTCTTGACCTATAAATACCCCCCTTAAGATGAAGAGTTCTTCATCCACAAATTACTTTCCAAGTCTTGAAAATCCTCCCTTCTCCCTTGTTAGCCATTTCGTCCAAGCCCTCTTCCCCCTCTAGCCTAAGTGGCCTTGGCGGAATACCCCTAGCCTAGCCAAAAATCTACCCCCCTCCCTTGGTAGAAAAGTTACCTTCTTATATCGTTATAATGCCCAAAATACCCTAGCCCAAATACCTTAGTACTTAGTAGAAGTTGTGAAGAACTTCTAAGGTTCTTGGAGCATACAACTTAGGAGCAAAACCTTGCTCAGGCGCGACTTTTTCTAGGATATTATTGGGCTTACCGAGGTAATAATCCTAACCCTCTTTTGTATTAGGGAATGCATCCTGTAGAAGTATAAGAATAAGTATTAATCACTTAGAAGGGTTTAAAGAAGAATAATCAAACGTACTCATAGAATTTGTTTTCACAATGAACTTATATAGCTCACCGGTAGGAAGTCTGCCCGACTTACCGTAAAATTATGAACCCCTGTTTAGAATGACCTTGAGTAGTCTTTAATAGATATTTGTGACTATTGTAGGTGACTCTGCGTGACATATTGACTTAGCGGTGGTTTTATTTGAGAAGGTATGTGATTCTTCCTAAAGCATGATATTTTACAATATAACTACGGCAATGTCTTTGACTTAAGCTGAATAATACTTACGGCAATGCCTCACGCTTAAGCTCTGAATAATACTTACGGAATGCCTCACGCTTAAGCTGAATAATAAAGAATCAAAACATTTCAAAAGACTACCGAATCATATTATGTAAGAGAACTAATTGGTTTTAAAGCGAAGCTTAAGAGTTATACTAGCTTTAGGGAAGTAAGTATAACCACTTAAGATTTATAAAAGAAACAAGTTTGCCTATGTGTGTATAATGGACTTATATTGTGAAAAGAATAATAAAGATGGTTTGATAAGTAGACATGATATGATGCTATGTGTGTTAGTATCTTGTAACGCTTGTATAGGTGAGTATCCTTGTTGTGCTTATGTTCTTTAAATATAATTTGATATTTTAGTATACTATCACTCACCTCTTGAGATGATCAGGGGTTGCGCCTCCGACGCGGGTAGACTCGGTGATGCAGGACCATGATTCGAGAATACCTCATGCGGGTCCGAGGGCCTATGCGGAGCTACGAGTTCCGTGTTAGTATGCGGGGTTATACCTCATGCGGTCTATGTGGCCATGCGACAACGAGTCGGGGCGATGCCGAGAGTAGCTACCCTCGATGCGGGGTTATACCTCATGCGGGCCCACGTGAGTGGCCTATGCGGACTCGAGTCGAGTTAGGCTTGCGGAATGATGATATGGCGAGTGGCCTGTTTCGATCATTCGCAGCCTAGACAAGACCTATTACAGTTAACTATTGTTGCTCTTGTTTGTGATGTGGAACTACGTGCGGTTTCCTTAGTTGTTTCACACATATTTGTAAACTGGTTTTAAAATGATATGTTTCATTTAAGTATTTTACAGTTTCGCATACTTAGTACTGTTATCGACCTCGCCCGGGGCTGCGTTCATGCCGCAGGTAAGGGCAGTGCTAGATCCGCATTCTTAGGATCTCTACGTTGGTGTCGGGAGCTCCATCTCTTCCGAGGCTCTACTTTTGGTATGATCTCACTGTTGTAGATAGTTTTGTCTGATCGAGGTATGGCGGGGCCACTGTCCGCCATAGTTGTATATTTCCTTAAGTGCGTAGTCATGTTTATGCGATGTCGGATGTATCGCTAAACCATGATTTTATATATATACGCGAAAGCGATGTTTTCTCACATAAAGCGTGGTCTTATTTTATAAACTGTTTCATGTCTTGCTTTATATTTCCGATTACTCTGATGTATGACTACTTGGGTGCCGGTAAGGCACGATCCACGCCCCGGGCGGTCGTGACAAAAGTGGTATCGAGCGATTAATCCTCGGAAAGTGTCTACTGACCGTATCTAGTAGAGTCTTGATTATCGGTGTGTTGTACCACGCCAATAATCGTGAGGCTATAGGATATTTAGGATTGGTTTCCATTCTTCTCATTCGAGATCGTGCTTTAGAGTGTGTTATAGGTTGGACCCTCTAACGTATTCCTTTCTGTATGGATTATGCCTCCACGAAGGCAACCGGGCCCGTAGCGGCAAGCGGTAGAGGCTGCTAGCAGACACCCAGAGTCACTGTGGCTCGGGCCCGGTCTATACGAGAGGCGGCGAGTTCTATGACGCCGCCACCCAGCGGCGACCACAGCACCCACACCTCGTCCCACGGCACCGGGCGGAGGTTAGGGCTGAGAGATGGCCCGACTTTTGGCTAAAGTTGTGGCGATACGAGAGAGGCTGGATCGCGGTTCCAGCTCGGCTCGATCGTACCGTTGTTCACCCGAGGCGAGAGTTTGAGGCTACGAGACTTCTTGAGTTGTAGCCACGGAGTTTTATGGGTCGGCGGGAGGATGATCGCGAGTTCATCCGTCGATTCGAAGGATTTTGAGAGTGATCGGGCGTCGGAGACCGAGTCGTGATCTTTGGTTCACATAGGCTGCGTGATACCGCAATCGATTGGTTTGATTCATGGGAGTTATCGGGAGAGCCGCAGCGTCCCCGACCACAGGATGAGTTCTCGCAGGCTTTCTCACTCACTTCTTGCCTCGCGGATGAGGAGGCGCGGTGATAGATTTTTCTGCGAGGCGAGAGGACGCCTTGTCGGAGTACAATGTCGAGTTTGATTCTTTGGCTCGATATGTCCCAGATTGGTAGCAGATATGGAGGATAGGGTGCACCGCTATATCAGGCTGAACGACTACATGGCGAAGTCATGTGCGGGGTTTCTCTCGGTAGGGTATGGACATTACCGCGTGCGAGCTCACGCCCTTGGTGCGAGGCGCAGGTCGGCAGTGGGCGACGAGCGGCGAGAAGAAGGCCGGGGCGGGAGGTCTTCGGTGGTTATCGTGGTGGCGGCCTCGGCGATCTGATTCGCACCACGGCCGGCTCGAGCACTCTGCGCGTCCTCGGCCGGCCCGAGTTTTCGAGGCGGGCCAGGCCCGGTGGCTTGGGCGTCGAGTAGCGAAGTGCGGCGATCGGGACCACCCCGGTGTGGCGTCGGGGATCCCATTACGGGAAGTGTGGTACTACTTTTGGAGCTTGTTACGATTGTGGCGGCGAGGTCACTTTGGCGGCTTGTCCGGCCGGCGTGGCGGTGGTAGGGCTCGGCGCCCGAGTTCATTGCGCTTCATCATCTCCTCTGATTACTCGCCGGGCGAGGTGCTCATGGGTCGAGGTCGCGGCGAGGTCGTGGCTCGGGTCGATTCTAGCGATCCTCGAACCGCATTTATGCTTTGTCGGTACCGACAGATCGGGATGCCTCACGATGTCGCAGTACCTTATCGGTTCTGGTTTGATGTTTATGCCTTGATAGATCCGGTTCTACTCTGTCCTATATATCTCCCCTTGTTGCTAGTAGGATAGGGATAGAGCACGAGTCCATAGACCTTTCGAGGTAGCTACGCGGTGGTGATTCGGTGGTAGCTCGGCGGGTATATAGGGCTTGTCTGTGACCATTTATAGTCGCGGACCACGGCCGACTTGATAGAGTTGGAGATGATTGACTTCGACGTGATTATGGGGATGGATTGGCTAGCTTCTTGCTATGCCAATGTAGACCGAGAGAGAGAGTAATGCGGTTCGGTTTCTGAGGCCGGTTGTTGAGTGGGAGAGCACGGTATCGCCAGGGTAGGTTTATTTCCTACCTCAAGGCTAGGAAGATGGTGCAGAAGGGGTATATCTACCATCTAGTTCGAGTGTTTGATACTGAGGCTGCGGTACCAGATTTTCAGTCAGTTCCCGTAGTCAGCGAGTTCCCAGACGTGTTCCCAGATGACCTCCCGGGTATCCCTCCTGAGAGGGAGATTGAGTTTTGTATTGACATATTGCCAGACACTCGGCCTATTTCCATTCCGCCATACAGAATGGCACCTGCCGAGTTGAGAGAGTTGAAGGATCAGCTTAGGGATTTGCTAGAGAAGGGCTTCATTAGGCCTAGTGTTTCTCCACGGGAGCGCGGTATTGTTCGTGAAGAAGAAGGGCGGGGCCAGCTGCGCATGTGTGTTGACTACTGAGCGGTGAACAAGGTGACCATTAAACGAATACCCGCTTCCGAGATTGATGATTTGTTCGACCGGTTGCGAGTGCGAGATGTTTCTCCAAGATTGATCTGCGTTCGCTATCATCGAGTTCGTGTCGTAGAGGTGGATGTCCCTAGGGTGCATTCGGACGATGCGGGCATTATGAGTTCAGTCATGTCTTTTGGGTTGACAATGCTCGTGGTATTCATGGATTTGATGACCGAGTGTTCAAACCATTTTGGACACGTTTGTGATAGTGTTCATTGATGATATCTTGGTTTATTCTCGATCGGGCGAGGAGCATGCGAGCATTTGAGAGGCCGTCTTGTGATTCTCGAGATCAGCGATTTATCGCCAAGTTTTCCAAATGTGAGTTTTGGTTGACTTGATGGCGTTTCTTGGGCATATTGTGGGTGATGGCATTCGAGTGGATACGCCAAGATCGGCGATCGAGGACTTGGCTGAACCTACTACTCGGCTGAGGTTCGCGATTTTACGGGCCTTGCGAGTTATTATCCGGTTCGTGGAGAAGTTTTCTTCTATCGCACCATTGACTAGGTGACTCGAGGCGGCCAAGTTCGATGGACTGATGCTTGTGGCGTGGTTTCCGATTCTTTGAAAAGAGATTGACGACCGCCCGTTCTTACTCTTCCGGAGGTCGGATGGTTATGTGCGTGTATTGTGATCGTCGGGCATCGGGTTGGGATGTGTGTTGATGCAGCATGGCGGGGTAATAGCATATGCATCCGACGGTGAGGAAACACGAGAGGAACTACCCCACCCATGATTTGGAGCTGGCAGCAGTGATTCACGCTTTGAAGATCTGGAGGCACTATTTGTATGGGGTTCACGTGGATATTTATACGCACCACAAGAGCCTCAGATATCTTCACCGGAGGAGTGAACTTCACGGCAGAGGCGGTGGTTAGAGTTGCTTAAGGATTACGATGTTGATATCTGTACCACGGGAAGGCCAATGTTGTGGCGGATGCTCTTAGTCGTAGGTCGATGGGAGCCTGTCGGATGTGCGGCTAGAGAGGAGGGACATGGTTCGTGATTTGCATCGATTAGCGAGCCTTGGTGTCCGCTTGATTGATTACGATAGCGATGGGGTTAGAGTTCGTGAGGTTGCGAGTCTTCCATCGCCGAGAGGTGAAGAGCAGCAATTCGAGGATCGGCTTTGATTCGATATCGTGATCTGACTCTTCGTGAGGCAAGGGTCCTTTTGAGGTAGCACGATGGGGTGCTAAGGTTTGAGAAGCGGTATGTGTTCCGGATGTTTGAGACTTGGCGTGAGTTCTTGGGGAAGCACACAGCGCGCGTTACTCTATCCATCGGTCGACCAAGATGTACCACGACCTTAGATCGTGTATTGGTGGGATGGCTTGAAGAGGGCGTTGCGAGTTCGTAGCTCGGTGCACGTGTTGTCGGCGGTGAAGGTAGAGCACCAGAGGCACGGTGGTTTGTTACAGCGATAGAGATCGACACGGAAGTGGGAGGTAATCAACATGGACTTCATCACGGGATTACCTCGCACTCGGAGAGACATGATTCTATATGGGTTATCGTCGGCGGTGTGAAATCAGCCCACTTTCTTCCGTCGGGGCGACTTTTCGGTGAGGATTATGCGGACTTTACATCCGAGAGATCGTCGATGCATGGAGTCCCTACTTGATCATATCGCATGCAGGAGCCCGATTTCGGCTAACTTCCGGAGGTCCTTCCAGAGGGTTTAGGGACGCAGTGAGCACGAGTCGCATTTCATCCACGCAGACGACGGACAGCGAGCGCACTATCGCACTCTTGAGGATATCTGCGAGCTGTGTTATTGACTTCGATGGTAGTTGGGAGGATCATTTGCCTCTGGTTGAGTTCGCGTATAATAATAGCTACCACTCGGCGTGGATGGCGCCTTATGAGGCCTTGTATGGGAGGAAGTGCGGATCGCCTATAGGTTGGTTCGATGTGGGCGAGGGCGGCTAGTGGGACGATTTGGTGCAGTGACGATGGATAAGGTGAAGCTTATCCGAGGCGGCTATTTGACTCGTAGTCGATCGTAAGTCACAGATCATCGTCGTCGGCATCTTGAGTTCGAGGTTCATGATTGGGTTTTCCTAAAGGTGTCACCCATGAAGGGTGTGATGAGATTCGGGAAGAAGAAACTCATCCCTAGGTACATCGGGCGTTTGATTGTCGCGAGGTAGGCAAGGTTGCCTATGAGTTGGATCTGCCGTCCGATCGGAGGCGGTGCATCCGATTTTCACGTGTCTATCTTTGAGGAGATGTATCGGGGATCCATCTAGGTACACCGATTGGCGATGTCGGTGACCGGGGGTTATCGTATGAGAGATTCCATAGCGATAGTCGATCGTCGGAGTTAGGCGTTTGCGGACGAAGGGCGTGGCCCGTCAAGTCTTGTGGCGGAACGAGCTCGAGGAGGAGATGGCGTGGGAAGCCGGGAGGACATGAGGCGAAGTATCCTCACCTATTCCCCACACCTCGGGTAATTCACTTTCCTACTTGTAAATTTTCGTTATCATTTACGCCTAAGTGTTGTTACGTGGCGTGTGTGGCATTTGCAATATGCGAGTTATGAAGAATCTTATCGTTAATCGTCTTGGGAAGGAACATTCGGGACGAATGTTTCTAAGAGGAGAATGTTATACCGTATTTCCGGAGTATATGCGTAAGGGAATACGTCTGAAAATCTAGCCTTAAAGTTTAGGCAAAGCGTTTTTAGGCACAACTCACAAAACGAATAGTTTTCGACTAAAGCGTTTCCACACTTTCGTAGGGTAAATTCCGCTATGCCATTTCTAATTTTTGCGGATTTTTCAGAGGCGAAACATTTTGGACCAGCGGGAGGCGACACTTGTCACCCTCAATTGATGGACTTGAAATCGTCCATTGGGACGATTTGGACTAGGAAGAGCACGTTTTTGTGCCTTGTGCACAAGTCGAGGAGTTGGTAGGATATTTGTGTATAGTTAATCCTCACTACACTTGCCTTGCACTTGTCTAAATCTTGGCCATTGGTTGGCCACTTCTTGACCTATAAATACCCCCTTAAGATGAAGAGTTCTTCATCCACAAATTACTTTCAAGTCTTGAAAATCCTCCCTTCTCCCTTGTTAGCCATTTCGTCCAAGCCCTCTTCCCCCTCTAGCCTAAGTGGCCTTGGCCGAATACCCCCCTAGCCTAGCCAACAATCTACCCCCCCCTCCCTTGGTAGAAAAGTTACCTTCTTGTATCGGTATAATGCCCAAAATAGCCTATCCCAAATACCTTATTACTTCGTAGAAGTTTTGAAGAACTTGTAAGGTTCTGGAGCATACAACTTAGAGCAAAACCTTGCTCAGCGACTTTTCTAGGATATTATTGGGCTTACCGAGGTAATAATCCTAACCCTCTTTTGTATTAGGGAATGCATACTGTAGAAGTATAAGAATAAGTATTAATCACTTAGAAGGGTTTAAAAGAAGAATAATCAAACTGTACTCACATAGAATTTGTTTTCACGATGAACTTATATAGCTCACCGGGTAGGAAGTCTTGCGACTTACCGTAGAATTATGAACCCCTGTTTAGAATGACCTTGAGTAGTCTTTAATAGATATTTGTGACTATTATAGGTGACTCTCTGTGACATATTGACTTGGCAGGTGGTTTTCGCTGAGAAGGTATGTGATTCTTCCTAAAGCATGATATTTTACAATATAACTACGGCAATGTCTTTGACTTAAGCCTGAATAATACTTACGGCAATGCCTCACGGCTTAAGCCTGAATAATACTTACGGCAATGCCTCACGGCTTAAGCCTGAATAATAAAGAACTGAAAACATTTCAAAAGACTACTGAATCATATTAACAGAAGAGAACTAATTGGTTTTTAAAACAGAAGCTTAAGAGTTATACTAGCTTTAGGGGAAGTAAGTATAACCACTTAAGATTTATAAAAGAAACAAGTTTGCCTATGTGTGTATAACAGACTTATATTGTGAAAAGAATAATAAAGATGGTTTGATAAGTAGACATGATATGATGCTATGTGTGTTAGTATCTTGTAACGTTTGTATAGGTGAGTATCCTTGTTGTGCTTATGTTGTTTAAAGATAAGTTGTTATGTTAGTATACTATCACTCACCTCTTGAGATGATACGGGGTTAAAGCGCCCTCCGTCGCGGGGTAGACTCGGCGATGCAGGACCATGATTCGAGAATACCTCATGCGGGTCCAGGGGGCCTATGCGGAGCTACGAGAGTTCCAGTTAGTATGCGGGGTTATACCTCATGCGGTCTACATGTGGCCATGCGGACAACGAGTCGGGGCGATGCAGGAGTAGCTACCCTCGATGCGGGGTTATACCTCATGCGGGCCCGTGAGTGGCCTATGCGGACTCGAGTCGAGATTAGGCTTGCGGAATGATGATATGGCGAGTGGCCTGTTTGATCATTCGCGGCCTAGACAAGACCTATTACGATTACCTATTGTTGCTCTTGTTTGTGATGTGGCACTACGTGCGGTTTCTTAGTTGTTTCACACATATTTGTAAAGCGGTTTTAAAATGATATGTTTCATTTAAGTATTTCTGATTTCGCATACTTAGTACTGTTATCTTGACCTCGCCCGGGGCTGCGTTCATGCACAGGTAAGGGCAAGCAGGTGCTAGATCCGCATTCTTAGGATCTCTACGTTGGTGTCGGGAGCTCCATCTCTTCCGAGGCTCTACTTTTGGTATGATCTCCTGTTGTAGATAGTTTTGTCTGATCGAGGTATGGCGGGGAACCTGTCCGCCATAGTTGTATATTTCCTTGAGGTGCAGAGTCATGTTATGCGATGTCGGATGTAGCTGCTAAACCATGATTTTATATATATACGCAAAGGCGATGTTTTCTCACATAAAGCGTTGTCTTATTTTATAAAGCTTTCATGTCTTGCTTTATATTTCCGCTGATTACTCTGATGTATGACTACTTGGGTGCCCCGGTAAGGCACCAGTCACGGGCCCCGGAACGGGTCGTGACACAAAAGGACTTAAATTTATTATGATCTTATCCCCTCTTGTAATGGCACCTTTGAGTGACCACTGCTCCCCTCCCCCATTTCTTGGTTGCATAACGTTGAGGATTGAGAACCCTCAACGACTGATTGTAGCCATCTTTATTTCTGTTATTAGTAATAATATTTGCATTTAACTAAAAAAAAAAAAGAGTCTCTTTACTTCCAAAAATCAGTCTCTTAATCTTTAAATCATATCTTTTAAGGAAACCAACCTCCAACTTTTAAAATGTCAAGTTATCATTTTAAATCCAATGATAAAACCATTCTTTTGTTTTCATAAAGTTGTTATAAATAACTTCCCATAAAGGTATTATAACACTTTATGTTTTAAACCAACCAAGGACAACTATTCTCATTTTCGAAATCAACATAACTTTATTCTTTAAAAGACCACACACCCATTACTCATGAGTGAGGTTTTACAACTTTTTAACATAATTTAAGTCCTTAATATTTCATAACAAGTCACTTAACTTTGGAATCAAGTCAAGGACACAAAAGGAAAATCAAATTCCTTTAAACACGAGTCGTCTCTTGACTATATATATTTCACAATATTCATGCTAGAAAGGATAGGAAGAGGTTCACATACCTCGCGACGATTATCGACAATAAGCAAAATACTCCAAAGTACTATAACCCTGCTAGCCTTTTCCACCCTTCAAGTAGAATACGCTACTCGTAGTACTTCAACCTATAATGGCCATAAAACGTTTATTAACTTCTAGATCCCTTCGTAGAACATTTCTAAATACACGGTTCCATATTCTACGGAAAATTCCTGCGACCTCCTCCCGTAACCACATAAATCTCCTTCCCTATCAAGGCCCGCTACCGAGCTAACAACTCCAAGGGGATTATACGTCTAACCGGACGTGTACAATTCTGCCTCACAATAATACTACAAGTCTACTGTAAATACAGTCCGATGTAAATACAGTTCAATTCTTTTTAGACATCCTTCCAATATATCTTATACTCAAATCTAAACTACTACAATATGTAATATCCAATTACAATAGGGGGACAAAGATCATTACCTCGATAAGCCCAAAATTATCCAAGATTATAAGTCGATCCTGAGCAACGTTTAGCTCCACTTCCTTACGCTCCAACCCGTTCCAAGCAACCCTTTAGAAGTTTCTAAACAACTTCTCTTAACACTTCAACCAACTATGAAGATTTTTCCTAGGGTTTCATTTTGCGACTAAAGGAATAAAGTAGTATTTCCGGGCTCTTATGTTGGGATAACTTGGAATACTACAAGGGATTTAGGCTAAGGTATTTGGGATAATAACAACACTTAAAGGATTTTTCTACCCAAAGGGGGGGGGGGGTGTTTGGACGAGAACTACAAAAGGGAGGGAGTATATTTTTTGCCTAAGAACTATCTCAAGTGTGGATGAAATTAGTCTTGCACTCAAGGGGTATTTATAGAGAAATCAATGGTCAAGATCAAAGCAAGTGTATGGTGAGGATTAGGGACAAGTGTGTGTGGGTTCTTCCAACCAAATGTCCACCACAACTTTGAGACAAGTGTCCACCACAACAATGAGACATGTGGCTAGCCACATGTCTCAAAAAAACGTCCAAGGCCCCCTACTTTTCGGCCATAGGGCCACATGGGGTGCCATGTGTCGCCCTCCTACTCGTCCAAAATATTTCATCTTCCGAAAATGCCCGTAATGCCAAGAATCTCGAAAATAAAGTGGGCCCTACAACCGTAAATTCCTCCCGCGGGCCCCACGTGACCAATTCCGGAAAAATAAAATCCAAAATTCTTAAATAATCCCAGAAGTCCGAATACCAAATCTGGGAATCCAATTCCCATTAACGAACCTTTTTCCTTCACAAAAACCGGAAACTTTTCCGTCGAAAAATCACATCTTTCTTTCTTTCCAAAATTACAGTCGTATTCTCGTACGTACGTCCTCACATACATACCCTGGAACTACGGGGTGTAACATTCTTCCCCCCTTAGAAACATTCGTCCCGAATGTTCTTTCTAAGTCTCCAAACACGCTTGTGCCGGTATAGTCTTCACTACCACACTTACAAAACCAATCATGCCACCCATGGCCATAATATAACATATGCGCAAAACTACAATCTAAGCCAACGAGGAATCACCTCTAATCGTATAACAATACTATTAGCTCCACCTATGGTCCAAAGGATACTTTCTTCACACAAGAAATGATAACTTCTATTCTCTTAACACATGTTCGCTTCTTCCCTTACTCGTCGTACCCTTCTCGTACCCAAACTCCCTATAGTATATGTACCATATTTCCGTCATCGCTATAGGACTATCCTCATACGATAAACCCCCTGTCACCCGGTCATCATTAACTTGGAACACTCTGGATGGACCTCCGATACTCTTCCGAACATAGCAACATGAAAGACCGGACGTACTGTATCCTAAGTCGGACGGCGGTGCTAACTTATAGGCAACCTGGCCTATTCTACAAACGATCTGAAAATGCCCAAAGTACCTCGAGCTAAGTTTCTCCTTCTTTCCAAATCTCGTCACACCCTTCCGGGGTGGTGTTATACCCCGTATTTCCAGAGTATGCACGTAAGGACGTACGTAGAAAAGTTTGAAGCTTAAAGTAGGCTTGGCCGATTTTATTTTGTGCACAACCCCCGATTAGAGTCGTTTTTCGACGAAACGTTTTAGACAACTTGCGAAGGGAAAATTCCGGCTATGTCATTTTTAATTTTTGCGGATTTTTCCGAGAGACGAAACATTTTGGACCAACGAGAGGGCGACACTTGGCACCCTCTAATTGGTGGACCTTGGGGCGGCATTGGGACGAATTGGTGAGTGGGAGTAGGTAGGATATTTTGTGATATTTGTGTGGTAGATGGATAAGGTACACATGGGTGAATCTTGACCCTACACTTGCCTTGCACTTGGCATGATCTTGGCCATTGGTTGGCCATGGCTTGACCTATAAATACCCTCTTAGTTGAAGACATTTCTTCATCCACAAAACTTTCCTAAGTCTTGAGAGCTCTTTCCCCCCTTTGTGTTGGTGTCTCGTCCTAGCCTCCCCCTCCCCCCTTTGTGAGGCCCCTTGGCCGAGAGTCCCCTCCCCCCTTGGCCGAGAGTAACCCCCCTCCTAGTGGGGTTGGCCGAGGGGTACACCCCCCCTCTTGTGGTGTTGTCTCGTATAAATACACCCCCCTCTTGGTAGAAATACTCTCCAAAGTATTGTTACTATACCCAAAATACATTGGCCCAAATACCTTGTAGTATTCCAAGGTTACACTTATACGAAAAGCCCAGAAATACTATCATACTTCCCTTCAGTCACAAAAACGAAATCCTAAGGAAAATCTCCATAGTTGGTTGGAGTATTAAGAAGAAGTTGCGTAGAACTTCTAAGGGTTGTTTGGAGCGGGTTGGAGCACCCGGAGTAGGAGCTAAACGTTGCTCAGGATCGACATTATAACTTGGATAATTTTGGGCTTATCGAGGTAAATACTCTTGTCCTTATATTGTAATTGGAAATTACATACTGAAGTTATATAGAAATGAATATAAGATTCATAGAAGAAAATTGAACTGTAATAGAAGGATATTACAGAAAAGACTTGAACTGGAATCACATCAGAAGAATAATCTACGGAGTAGTCTAGTCATTGATAGACTTGTATAACCTTTATAGGTTGAATGATCTGCGAGTAGCATGTTCTACTTGGAAGGTGGACAAGGCTAGCCGGGTTATAGTCGTGGAGCGTTTTGCTAATAGTCGATAATCGTCGCGAAGTATGTGATTCTTCCTATACTCTTGAGCATGATATTTTAAAGTATATATAGTACGATAGACGTACGTGTGTTAACTGAATAATAATTACGGCAATGTCTTTTGACTTAAGCCTGAATAATAATTACGGCAATGTCTTTTGACTTAAGCCTGAATAATCTTGAAGTATTTCAAAAGAATACTGAACCATTTTTAACTGAAGAGTAATACTTGGTTTTAAAAGCTTAAGAGTTATACTAGCTTTATGGGAAGTTAGGTATAACGGCTTAAGAAGGATAAAAAGAAGGGTTTATTGACTTTAAGAAGATAAGGGACTTGACTTGGTTAATTAATATGAGTTTTTGTTAATAAGTGTGAAACCTCATTCGTGAGTAATGAGTACTTGGTTTTTAAAAAGGAATAATGTTTCTTGATTTGAAATCGAATAAGTATCGAACAAACCACAGCAGCGCTAATAAAGGGAAATGTTTTGACTAATAAAGTATTATTAAAACCAGTAGAAACTTCCATCTGCATAGAAACTAAGATGAGACAAAATGATATTACATTTCCTAGATCATGGCTGCTGCAATAAGATTGTTATGAACAAGAATAACCTACTCACACATAAGGTATATGGTTCTCAAATTGTTTTAAAGGATTAAAACTATGAACTACGAAACCTTTCGAAAATGAGAAACTTGAGTAATTGAAATTAGGCAAACTTGAACGCTTGGAAAAGAATGTTGTTACTTGATTTTACAAAGAGAAGTGTTTTGGTTTACTTCAAAAGATAATTACTCTATTTTCATATACTACGGGTATTGTGTGACTTTTGTGAAAGTAACGTATCTTTTAAAGAGTTAATGTATGAAGTACCTTGGGGATAAAAACCCGATCTTGTTAATCATATAGTAGAAAGTACCTTGTGTGAATAACTTGATTATGTTGGTTTGTGATAGCCTTGTAATACTTTCTTGTTGATTTGATAAATAAACATGCTAGGATGCTACGTGTGTTATTATCTTGTGATGTTTGGGTAAAGGGGTTTTCCCTCGATTGCGCTTAAGTTGTTTAAACTATCAGCCGTTATGTTGGTATTGTACCACTCACCTTGACATCATCTCGGAGGTTAAGCTGCCCTCTGATGCGGGGTAGACTCAGGCGGGTCTGTGTGACCTATGATTCGAGAATACCTCATGCGGGTCCCGGGGGCCTATGCGGAGCTGCGGGAGCTCCAGGTTAGTGTGCGGCCTTTATGGTCATGCGGTCTATGTGGCCATGCGGACTGCGAGTCGAGCGGATCGGGAGTAGCTACCCTCGATGCGGAATACCTCATGCGGGCCATTGGAGTGGCTATCGCGAGTCTGCGGGAAGTTCGTGGCTAGACGCGCATTAGATCTGCGCGAGTGGCGGCTTTGATCATGTGACGGTCTAGACAGATCTCATGATCTGATTTATGACCTTGTTTGTCGTGGGTTTTAGTAGTCGGCTATGCCTTCGTACTTACCGTGCGGTTTTATGATGACACAGTGGGACACCGTGTTCATGTGTATTCCTTGGTCGTTATATCATAGGCTGCCGCGGTGAGGAAGGTATTCCACCGCATGATTGATGTTGTGGGCGTGAGACCCATTGTTATATTTGAGTGATGACTTTGAGGCGTGAGTCCCCGACTTGACATAATCCTTATTTATCGTGAATGTAGTTTGGTTATCATACATGTCTCCCGCTTTATATGACTACTATGATTTCATTTCTGATATTTCGATTTCACATACTTGGTACTGTTGTCTTGACCTCCTTGGGGCTGCGTTCATCTGCGCAGTTGAGGTACACCATCGTTGATCCTAGCTCTCATAGTCACGATTCGTTTGGGAAGCTCCGTTTTCCGAGGCTTATCAATGGTATAGTCCTGTCGTAGTAGGTGCTTACATTGTGGTATGGTGGGGCCCGTCGTCATAGTGGTTGTATAAATCTTAGAAGTGCAGCAACCTTTGTTGTGGGCAGGGTTGTAAGGATTAAACTGTTCAACTTTGTAATTATTTTATATATATGCCGAAAGGCGATTTTCTCTCAAGTAAAATGTGTCTCATCTCACATTTTGTTTCATGTATTATTTTTATGTTCCGCTGATTACTCTGATGTATGACTACTTGGGTGTCCGGGTAAGGCACGATCCGCGGGCGGGTTGGTCGTGGCAGTGGGACCTTCAAGAAGACCCACCGTCTACCTGAACTCCAAGTGTCGACGCCGATTATCTGTTATACCCCGTATTTCCAGAGTATGTACGTGAGGGCGTACGTATTATAATTTGAGCCTTAAAGTTGGCTAGTTTCAAAATTTGTACACAAGTGCCGAAAAGAGTCATTTTCCGACGAAACGTTTCCACAGCTTACGTAGGGAAAATTCCGGCTATGTCATTTATAATTTTTGCGGATTTTTCCGAGAGACGAAACATTTTGGACCAACGGGAGGGTGACATTTGTCACCCTCACATTGGGCGTGAAAGTGCACGGCAAAGGCAAGACTTGGCACGTTTTTTGTGCCTTGGTTAGGTAGGATATTTTTGTGCAAGTGGTTGTGGTAGATGGATAAGGTCCACATGGTTGAAATCTAGCCCTACACTTGCACCACACTTGTCTTCATCTTGGCCATTGGTTGACCTTCACTTGACCTATAAATACCCCTCTAAGTTGAAGACTTTCTTCATCCTCACTTGAGCAATCTACCTAAGTCTCAAAATACTCCCTCCCTCTTGTTCTTTCGTCCACCACACCCCCCTCCCCCTTTGAGAAGGCCCTTTGGCCGAGAGCTTCCCTCTCCCCCTTTGTAGTGGTTAGTCGTAGGTACCCCCACAGCCTAGTTGTTTTCGTATAATACCCCCCTTTTTGTGGTATAGAAATACTCTCCTAGTATTGTTATAATGCCCAAATACCTTGGCCCAAATACCTTATAGTATTCCCAAGGTTACACTTTTACAAAAGCCCAGAAAATACTATTATACTTCCCTCAGTCTCAAAAACGAAACCCTAAGTAAATCTTCACCCGTAGTTGAAGTTATAAGTAGAAGTTGGTTAGAACTTCTAAGGGTTGTTTGGAGCGGGTTGGAGCGCACGGAGTAGGAGCTAAACCTTGCTCAGGATCGACATATAACTTGGATAAATTTTGGGCTTATCGAGGTAAAAACTCATGACCTTCTGTTGTAAATGGAAATTACATGTTGTAGAAGTATATAGTTAAGTATACTATATATAGAACTGAACATAGTTGTGCGGCAATGTCTTTTGACTTAAGCCTGAATAATACTTACGGCAATGTCTTGCGACTTAAGCCTGAATTTTAAGAAGTGAACTGTAATTACATAGGTGTATTCTGATGAACTTGTGTAGTATTCTGTGAGTAGAATTGTACACGTCAGGTTAGGCGTGCAAACCCCACTGGTTGGCTTGGTAGCCGCCTCGATTGAGAGGAGATTTCTGTTGTTGCGGGAGGTCTTTGCCGAATTTTCTGTAGAATATTCTACGTTGAGATCTAGGATGTTAATAGGCGCCTTGTGGCCTCTATAGGTTGAAGTACTACGTGTGGTGCAATCTACTTGGCTTAAGGAGTAGCCGACGGTCTGAGATACTTGGAGCGTTTTGCTATTAGTCGATAATCGTCGCGAGGTATGTGAACCTCTTCCTATCTTTTCTAGCATGATATGTGTGAGCTATGTAGTACGGTAGACGTACATGTGTTAACTGTATTTGGTTGTTTTAAAACATAAGTGTTATACTAGCTTTATGGGAAGTTAGGTATAACGTCTTAAGGGTGGTAAAATGAATGGTTTATTAATTTCAAAAGTTAAGAGATTGGATCTTATAAGATAAGAGACTTAACTTAAATGAATTAATATGGATTTTGTGTGAAACCTCATTCGTGAGTAATGAGTACTTGGTTTTAAAAGGAATAATGTTTCTTGATTTGAATCAGAATGTGTATCAATAAACCACTGCAGCGTTAATAAAAGAGAATGTATTGAATAATTAAGTATTATTAAAACCAGTAGAAACCTCCATCTGCATAGAAGCTAAGATGAGACAAAATGATATTACATTTTCTAGATCATGGCTGCTTAATAAGATTGATTATGAACAAGATTAACTACTACTTTATGGCATATGTTACTCTATTGTTTTAAAAGAGGTTAAGACATTGAACTATGAAACTTTTCTAAAAAGAGACTTGCGTAATTGAAATTAGGCAAGCTGGAACTTTTAGGAAAAGAAAGGCATTGTGTTGTCTTAAAATGGTTTAAAACATAAAGTGTTACAATGACTTTATGGGAAGTTGGTTATAACGACTTTATGAAAACAAAGAAGGGTTTTATCATTTGTTTTAATGTGGTAACTTGACTTTTAAAAGAGGCGTATTTTGGTCCAAAGGAAGGCATGGTATTGCCTTAATTCGGTCTTAAAAAGGAAAGTATGAAAGTTGTTTTGGTTTACTTAAAAGATATAAGTCACACATTTTTATATACTACGGGTATCGGGTGACTTTTAGAAAAGGAATGAATCTCTTAAAAGGAATTTAACGTCGTAGTACTTTAGGGTTAAAATCGGACTTTGACATAAAATGAAAGTACCTTGAGTTGTGTATAACTTGCCTATGCTTGTTGTTATGAAACTTGACCATGTTACGTGTGATAGCCTTGTTGTGCAAGTCTTGTTCTACTCGACTCTGGTTCATCCGGAATGTATTTCACTCGACTAGGTTCATCCGGAATGTATTTCACTCGACTCACGGTTCATCCGAATGTATTTCACTCGACTACCGGTTCATCCAGAATGTATTCCACTCGACTAGGTTCATGGGATGAGCAGGAATGTATTCCACGCGTTTCTATCTTTGGGTCCATAAGATGGGCGAGACACATTATACGTATCACATGATTTGTACCTAGGCTGGCGGTGAGGAAGGAGTTCCACGGGCGTGAGGATGACCTTGAGGCGTGAGTCCACGACTTGACATGGCGCTTTTATGTTGTGAATAGTTTGGTTATCATACATGTCTCCGCTTTATATAGACTATTATGATTTCATTTCTGATATTTCTGCTTTCACATACTTGGTACTGTTATCGACCTCGCCCGGGGTTGCGTTCATCTGCGGTAGAAAGTACATCATCGTTGATCCGCTTATAGGATCACATTTCGGCGTGTTGAAGCTCCGTTCCTTGAGGCTTATCTTTGGTATGTTACCCACAGTGCATGGGTTCTTGTACATTCGTGGTATGGCGGGGCCCTGTCCGTCATAGTTGTTGTCACTTCTTAGAGTGCAAATCTTTGTGTGGCGATGCGTAAAAGGATAAGCTGTTAGGTATTTATGTATATATATTGAAGGCAACTTTTGGTTGCTTTGTTTATTTATCATGTCTCTTAATTCATGTTCATGTTTTTATTTCATTGATTTTCTCCGATGTTGTATCACTAGGGTGCCCGGTAAGGCACGATCACGGCCAGGTTGGTCGTGACAAAAGTGGTATTAAGCGATTAGTCCTCGGAAAGTGTCTGAACCGTGTCTAGTAGAGTCTTGATTATCGATGTGTTGTGCACCACATCTATAATCGAGAGGCTATAGGACATTTAGGATTGGTTTCCATTCTTCTCATTCCGAGATCGTGCCTTAGAGTGTGATAAGTTGGACCCTCGACGTATTCCTTTCTTTTACGATTATGCCTCGCGTAAGGCAGCGAGCCCGGATGGGCAAAGCGATCGAGGCTGTTAGTGAGATCTGAGAGAACGCGGCGCGAGCGGTCGATACACGAGCAGTGCTTCCGCGGCGGGTTTCGTAGCGCGCCCGGCAAAGCGAGTTTAGAAGCGCGGCGGTGGCTGCTGAGACTCTGATACACGAGCCTCCGTCCCACGGCTGAAGCGGATGAGATAAGTACAGAGATGGCCCGATTCTTGGCGGTCGTGGCAGATATGAGATAATTTGAATCTGGCTCGATCCCGATAGCACCGTAGTTCACCCCGGCGACGGTTTGAGACTACGGGATTTTACGAGTGTAACGCGAGTTTTATGGGTCGAGGCACGAGGATGATCGCAGGAGTTCATCCGGCGATTCTGGCCGTCATAGAGTGATCGAGGCATCGGATACCGAGTCGGTGGTCTAGGTTCGCATCGGCTGCGTGATACGCGATCGTGGTTTGATTCGTGAGCTGTCGGGAGAGAATGCACTTCCAGTATATGGGACGAGTTCTCAAAGGCATTTCTTGCACACTTCTTGCCTCGCGGATGAGGAGGGCTCGGGTAAACAGTTTTTGACGTTGAGCGGGGCGGGCGGACGGTTAGAGAGTACAATGTGGAGTTCGACTCATTAGCTCGGTATGTTCCTGTGGTAGCCGATATGGAGGACAGTACCTTCGCTACGTCACGGGCTAGATGATTACTTGGCGTAGCTTGTGCGGGTGTAGCTCTTGTGGGCATGGACATTGCCGCGTCTGCAACTCATGCACTAGGATGTGAGGCACGGAGAGGTCGGCGGAATGACCGAGATCGCAGAAGAGGGCGAGCAGCGAGGTCCTTTGTTAACTTCGAGCGGACCGCCTCGGCCCGATCTAGTTATGTACCTCCACCAAGATGCAGTGGTCCTCCGCCTTGGGGCGTTAGGTATTCGAGGTGATCGAGCTCGGGCTTCGGTTCATGGTATACGTGAGTGCTAGCGGCGGGATTCATGTCCTCGGTGTGCACGATGTGGCAAACATCATCCCGGAATGTCGTCTTTTCGGGTGCTTGTTTCACTGCGGCCGTCGAGGGCCATGTGAGAGCGTGCTTATAGGAGAGTACGGCGGCAGCGCAGCCTGCGGATCGATGGCGTGTTCGCCGCCTTCATGCTATCGCCTGCGTGTGCCTATGATTAGAGTGGGCGGTAGGTTCGTATATCCTTAACCCTCAGAGATTTGTATGCATGATATAATGACCTTCTTATTGTGTGCTACATAGCGTTATGTTGGTTATGAGTTAGAAAGCATGGAAAGTGTGAACTTTAGAATATTTCGTGTTGAGACCTTAGAGGTAAGGTCATTTTGAATAAAAGATTTTACGGTTAGTCTTTGTTGAAATACTTGGTTTGCGTATAAATGTGTTCTGGGATAATTCCTTGGGTAGTGTAAAATGGAAGTGGTAGCTTTCATGACTTGTATAAAGATTGTTCGGATCGAGAGCGAGAAGTCGGCGTGTGAGGCTCGGGTTGAGGACGTGTTGCGTGTCAACCGTGGCCGAATGAATGAGGGTCACTCTGGGTGGTCCCGGTGGTAGGGTCACGAGGGTGCTAGGCCCAGTTTAGATGACCATCGTATGAGTTCGTGGTTATGTTCGACTGAGCGGATCGTGAAGGCCGGAATGGCCTTAAGGAAGATCGAGGCTAGTAAGATGACCAAGTTTGGAGGTAGTGACTCCAAAGTTTTGGAAAGCTGAAGTGTGGCACGATACTAGAAGAGTTCAAGTGTTCGAGAAGAGTCTGACGAGTAAGGGTAGAGGCGAGCATGTATTGCGAGCATAGATATGACCATTTCTTGTGAAGGGAAAGGTGCGAAGGATGTATATTTTAGACCTCGGGGATCGCGCATGCGATCCGGTACTAGTTGTTGGGTCGCGGAGTGACACTAGAACCTCGCGGCAAAGTGACAAAAGTTTGTGATGTTAGAGGTGTTTCCTCGTGGACTTGGATGTAAGTATTTGCGCGGGTGTTTCGTGGCCAGTTGTGGAGTTAGCAACTTATTAGAAGAACTTTATCGTTATCCGTCTTGAGAAGGAACATTCGGGACGATTGTTTCTAAGGAGAGGAGAATGTTATACCGTATTTCCAGGTATGTGCGTGAGTGCGTCGTATTATAATTTGAGCCTTAAAGTTGGCTAGTTTGAAATTCGTACATGAAGTGCCGAAAGAGTCGTTTTCGACGAAGCGTTTCCACAACTTACGTATGGAAAATTCCGGCTATGTCATTTATAATTTTTGCGGATTATTTAGAGACGAAACATTTTGGACCAGCGGGAGGGTGACATGTGTCACCCTCACATTGGCGTGAAAGTGCGGCAAAGGCAAGACTTGCACGTTTTTGTGCCTTGGTTAGGTAGGATATTTTTGTGCAAGTGGTTGTGGTAGATGGATAAGGTCCACATGGTTGAAATCTAGCCCTACACTTGCACCACACTTGTCTTCATCTTGGCCATTGGTTGGCCTTCACTTGACCTATAAATACCCTCTAAGTTGAAGACTTTCTTCATCCTCACTTGAGCAATCTACCTAAGTCTCAAAATACTCCCTCCTCTTGTTCTTTCGTCCACCACACCCCTCCCCTTTGATAAGGCCCTTTGGCGAGAGCTTCCCCCTCAGTAGTGGTTAGTGGTAGGTACCCCAGCCTAGTTGTTTCGTATAATACCCCTTTTTGTGGTATAGAAATACTCTCCTAGTATTGTTATAATGCCCAAATACCTTGGCCCAAATACCTTATAGTATTCCCAAGGTTACACTTTTACAAAAGCCCAGAAAATACTATTATACTTCCCTCAGTCACAAAAACGAATCCCTAAGTAAATCTTCACCCGTAGTTGAAGTTATAAGTAGAAGTTGGTTAGAACTTCTAAGGGTTGTTTGGAGCGGGTTGGAGCGCACGGAGTAGGAGCTAAACCTTGCTCAGGATCGACATATAACTTGGATAAATTTTGGGCTTATCGAGGTAAAAACTCATGACCTTCTGTTGTAAATGGAAATTACATGTTGTAGGAGTATATAGTTAAGTATACTATATATAGAACTGAACATAGTTGTGCGGCAATGTCTTTTGACTTAAGCCTGAATAATACTTACGGCAATGTCTTGCGACTTAAGCCTGAATTTTAGAAGTGGTAGGCTGTAATTACATAGGGGTGTATTACTGAGACTTGTGTAGTATTCTTGTGAGTAGAATTGTACCGCGTCAGGTTAGGCGTGCAAACCCCACTGGTTGGCTTGGTAGCGGCCTCGATTGAGGAGGAGATTTACGCTGTTGCGGGGAGGAGGTCTTTGCGAATTTTTACGTAGAATATTCTACGTTGAGATCTAGGATGTTAATAGGCGCCTTGTGGCCTCTATAGGTTGAAGTACTACGTGTGGTGCAATCTCGTGGCTTAAGGAGTAGCCAAGCGGTTTGAAGTACTTGGGCGTTTTGCTATTAGTCGATAATCGTCGCGAGGTATGTGAACCTCTTCCTATCTTTTCTAGCATGATATGTGTGAGCTATGTAGTACGGTGAGCGTACGTGTGTTAATCGTATTTGGTTGTTTTAAAACATAAGTGTTATACTAGCTTTATGGGAAGTTAGGTATAACGTCTTAAGGTGGTAAAATGAATGGTTTATTAATTTCAAAAGTTAAGAGATGGATCTTATAAGATAAGAGACTTAACTTAAATGAATTAATATGGATTTTGTGTGAAACCTCATTCGTGAGTAATGAGTACTTGGTTTTAAAAGGAATAATGTTTCTTGATTTGGAAATCGTAATGTGTATCAATAAACCAACTGCAGCGTTAATAAAGAGAATGTATTGAATAATTAAGTATTATTAAAACCCGGTAGAAACCTCCATCCGCATAGAAGCTAAGATGAGACAAAATGATATTACATTTTCTAGATCAGGGCTGCTTAATAAGATTGATTATGAACAAGATTAACCTACTCACCTATGGCATATGTTACTCTATTGTTTTAAAAAGAGGTTAAGACATTGAACTATGAAACTTTTCTAAAAGAGACTTGCGTGAATTGAAATTAGGCAACTGGAACTTTTAGGGAAAAGAAAGGCATTGTGTTGTCTTAAAATGGTTTAAAACATAAAGTGTTACAACTTTATGGGAAGTTGGTTATAACGACTTTATGAAAACAAAGAAGGGTTTTATCATTTGTTTTAATGTGGTAACTTGACTTTTAAAGAGACGTATTTTGGTCCAAAGGAAGGCATGGTATTGCCTTAATTCGGTCTTAAAAGGAAAGTATGAAAGTTGTTTTGGTTTACTTAAAAGATATAAGTCACACATTTTTATATACTACGGGTATCGGGTGACTTTTAGAAAAGGAATTTAACGTACATAGTACTTTAGGGTTAAAATCCGGACTTTGACATAAAATGAAAGTACCTTGAGTTGTGTATAACTTGCCTATGCTTGTTGTTGTGAAACTTGACCATGTTACGTGTGATAGCCTTGTTGTGCAAATCGTGTTCTACTCGACTAGGTTCATCCGAATGTATTTCACTCGACTCTAGGTTCATCAGAATGTATTTCACTCGACTACGGTTCATCCGAATGTATTTCACTCGACTACCGATTCATCCGGTAATGTATTCCACTCGACTCTGGTTCATGGGATGAACCGAATGTATTCCACACGTTTCTATCTTTGGGTCCATAAGATGGGCGAGACACATTATACGTATCACATGATTTGTACCTAGGCTGGCGGTGAGGAAGGAGTTCCACGGGCGTGAGGATGACTCGGAGGCGTGAGTCACGACTTGACATGACCGCTTATGTTGTGATCGTAGTTTGGTTATCATACATGTCTCCGCTTTATATAGACTATTATGATTTCATTTCTGATTTTTCTGATTTCACATACTTGGTACTGTTATCTTGACCTCCTTCGGGGTTGCGTTCATCTGCGGTAGAGGTACATCGTGCTGATCCCCGCTTATAGGATCACATTTCAGCGTGTTGGGAAGCTCCGTTCCTTCGAGGCTTATCTTTGGTATGTTACCACAGTCAGAGGTTCTTGTACATTCGGGGTATGGCGGGCCCTGTCCGTCATAGTTGTTGTCACTTCTTAGAGTGCAGTAATCTGTTGTGGCGATGCAGTCAAAAGGATAAGCGTCGTATTTATGTATATATATTGAAGGCAACTGTTTTGGTTGGCCTGTTTATTTATCATGTCTCTTAATTCATGTTCATGTTTTTATTTCCGCTGATTTTCTCTGATGTTGTATCACTAGGGTGCCCGGGGTAAGGCACCAGTCACGGGCCCGGGTTCGGGTCGTGACATTATCCGCACTACTTCTGTTGACACTGAGCTGCTAAAAAAATCTCTTCTGGATAAGCTTCACCTTATCCACATCCTGCTGAATCAAGTATGGACCAACTATCGGAACCCTGCCAACCTCGAACCAATCGACCGGCAACCTACACTTCCGCCCATACAAGGCTTCATAAGGCGACATCCGAATACTGAAATGGTAGCTATTATAATACTCACTCAACAAGAGGCAAATAATCCTTACAGCTACCCATGAAATCAAAACACCGGCCCGTAACCTATCCTCAAATGTCTGGATAAAACGCGTTGTTTGTCCGTCGGCCCGAGGGTAAATGCAATACTGAGACTCACCTGAGTTCCTAAGGATTAAACTGTTCAACTTTGTAATTATTTTATATATATGCCGAAAGGCGATTTTCTCTCAGGTAAAATGTGTCTCATCTCACATTTTGTTTCATGTATTATTTTTATGTTCCGCTGATTACTCTGATGTATGACTACTTGGGTGTCCGGGTAAGGCACCAGTCACGGGCCCGGGTTCGGGTCGTGACAGGTGGGACCTTCAAGAAGACCCACCGTCTACCTGAACTCCAAGTGTCGACGCCGATTATCCGCACTACTTCTGTTGACACTGAGCTGCTAAAAAAATCTCTTCTGGATAAGCTTCACCTTATCCACATCCTGCTGAATCAAGTATGGACCAACTATCGGAACCCTGCCAACCTCGAACCAATCGACCGGCAACCTACACTTCCGCCCATACAAGGCTTCATAAGGCGACATCCGAATACTGAAATGGTAGCTATTATAATACTCACTCAACAAGAGGCAAATAATCCTTACAGCTACCCCTGAAATAAAAACACCGGCCCGTAACCTATCCTCAAATGTCTGGATAAAACGCGTTGTTTGTCCGTCGGCCCGAGGGTAAATGCAATACTGAGACTCACCTGAGTTCCTAACCCCGCCTGGTAAAACCTCCAGAAACAAAAGAAATAACCGAAAACTGGGCTCCACTGCCTGTCATAAAAAGTAGGAATCCCGTGCAGCCTTACAACCTTCCTGATAACATCTCGAATAACCCTCTGCCGAGTAAGCAGTCCTGACTGAAAGACAAGATGGGCTGACCTCATCGGCCCGACTACTGGTCGAACGCATCCACGAACTCGTCCGATGGTTACCTAAACTTGGGCCTAACACCCTCGTGACCCTATCATCTAGCGGGACCACCTCAAACTGACCCCACCATATTCCGGGCTGCGGGTTGACTCGCGATATGGCCTCAACCCGACCCACTTCGCGCCAACCTCTCTCGTTCCCCGATCCGGAACAATCTTACCAATTCACGTCACGAAAGCTACCACTTCCATCTCACACTACCCATGGAATTATCCCACAATATATTTCACGCATACCAAGTACTTCGACAAAGACCACCCGTAAAATCATCCACTCAAGACGGCCTTGCATCCAAGGTCTCCACGTGTAATATTGTAAGGCTCACACCTACCATGCCCCCATACTTACCTTTCCAACTACCTCTGTTTTTTTTTAATCTCAACTAACACAATGCTATCCGTACATAGCGCCCCACATGTATCTACCATAACGACATAAACAAGTCTCTTAAGGGCTGAAGATATCTCTGTAACTACTGCCTCACTTTCCCTTTGCCGCTCTAATCAAATCCTGCTCTGCTGGGCGCATAACTACAGAAGGTGATGAACCAGCCACTGATCCCGAAGGCTGAGTCGTAACATCCGCGCCACCTCTGGTCGGACAATTTCTCGCAAAATGCCCCTGCTGGCCGCAAGCATAACAAGCTGTCGAAGTAGTACGACACTCCCCATAAGAACACCTACCACAACGGCCATACCGATGTGGGGGTGGCCTCCTCTGGCTAACACCCCTTCCTCTCCGAACCACTGAATCCGCAACTTACTTGGTAGGCTAAGTCATCCCAACTGTATCCCTCCTACTAGGACATTCTCTCCTCACATGGCCCTGACGGCCGCTGGTAAAACAAGCATTAGTAAAAAGACGACATTTCCCGGGATGACGTTTACCACATAGTGAACACTGAGGAAATCGAATGGTGGCTAGAACCTATGTAAATCTGTGAACCAGAAACCCTGGAGTTATGACCAACTCCTAAATACCCCGAACGTCCTGAAGTCTGTGGAGGACCACTCTGTACTGGCGGAGGTGCATAACCAGTCTGCTGCTGAAAAGGTCCGCCTCGAAAGTTACCAATAGACCCTACTGTTTTGGCCCTCTTCTGCTGATCTTGGTTAATTCGTCGATATCTATGTTCCTCAGTCTGCTGTGCATAAGCCTGTCTGCGAACGCGTCCATGCTCGATCAAGAGTTACTCTTGTACCTCCCTTCACTAGATAATCGTCAAGTCCTGTGACATATCAGTGCACACTATCCTCCATGTCTGCCACTAAAGCGGGGACATAACGAGCCAATGAGTCAAACTCGATACTGTATTCCCGAACCGTCCGCCCGTTCTGCCTCAACATCATAAATCTATCTGCCCGAGCTCTCCTTATCTGCGAGGGCAAGAAGCGTGTAGGAAATGCCTCTAAGGTCTTGATCACTTTCATGATCTGCTACACTGTCGAATAAACTCCTGAGGATCTTCCTCAGTTCTCAATCCATAGAACTCGGGTGGACTGCAACTCAAGAAGTCCCGAAATCTCAACTATCGAATCTAGGGTGAACTACTGGTACTGCCGGAACCTCTGACTCTCCTCTGTCCTCATTCCTAGCCACAAGCCTAGCTAGTAACTGGGCCATCTCCTTGTAACTCATATCCTCGGCTCCTGGTTGTGAAACTGGAGACTCAGGTATCGTGGTCTCTGCAAATATTGTTGCTGCTCTAAACTCTCCTGGGGCTAGCGGCGTCGCAGAACTCCCCGAATGAAGCACTATCTCGTGTAATGGCGGGCTCGTGCCTCGTAACCCTCTGTATTCTACTCGCAGCTCCCTCTGCTGCCTTGCCCTTCTGGGCTCTGGTTACCTTGCGTAGAGGCATAACTAGCACATACGAATACGCCAGAGGGAGTCCAACTTATAACACAGCTCTAAGGCACGATCTCAGAGTGAGAAGAAATGGAAACCAATCCTAAATATCCTGCAGCCTCCTGATTATAGGTGTGGTGCACAACACGCCGATAATCAAGACTCTACTAGATACGGTCTATAGACACTTTCCGAGGATTAACTGCTCTGATACTACTTTTGTCACGACCCGAACCCCGGCCCGTGACTGGTGCCTTACCCCAGGCACCCTAGTGATACAACATCAGAGAAAATCAGCGAAAATAAAAACTTACACATGAAACAAGATATACAATAAGAAAAATAGGCTAACCAAACGGTCACCTTTTTGCATATATATAAAAAGATTAAACCTGAACAGTTACATCCCTTTTACAAACCCTGCCCACAACAGTACTACAGACCTCTAAGAATGTAATAACAACAACGACGGGACAGGGCCCCGCCATACCCCTGAATGTAAGTACCTACAACGACAGGGGACTATACCAAAGATAAGTCTCCGGAGAAACGGAGCTTCCCAAAATGCTGAACTGTGATCCTATGAGCGAGGATCAACAACTGGTGTACCTCTACCTGCGGCATGAACGCAACCCCCCGAAGGAGATAAGCGGTACCAAGTATGTGAATCGTAAATCTTGAAATAAAATCATAACATTTTAAAACCAATTACAAATACGCATTTAACAACCAATTTAATCGCATAGTGCCACAAAGATAAACAAGAGCAAAATAGATATAACGTCGTATTTTCTAGGCCGCTAATGATCGAAGCAAGGCCAATCGCCCATAGTATCATTATGCGAGCCTATTCACGGAACTCCATGATCCGCATAGACCACCTAGGTCCGCATGAGGTATTCCTCGCATCGGGGGTAGCTAACCCTCGGCATCAACCTAGACTCCCGCAGTCCGCATAGTCACCTGGACCGCATGAGGTATTCCTCGCATCGGCGTAACACGCCCGGAGTGATCATCCTGGAACTCCCGCAGTTCCGCATAGGTCACATAGACCCGCATGAGGTATTCCTCGCATCGGGGGCGGCTAACCCTCGGCATAACAAGTCAGGGGGGTAAGTGATATAATACCAGCATAACTGCTTATCGTTAAACAACATAAGCACAACAAGAAAACCCCCTTACACAAACGTCACAAGACACTAACACACGTAGCGTCATAACATGTTTACTTATAAAACCAACAAGAAAGTATTACAAGGCTATCACAAGCCAACATAGTCAAGTTACTCACACAAAAGTCACACGATACCCGTAGTATAAAAATAGAGTAACTATCTTTTAAGTAAACCAAAACAATTTCCATACCTTCTTTTTAAACCAATCTTAAGACAAAAGCATGCCTTCCTTTTTAAACCATTTTAAGACAAAACCATGCATTCCTTTAAAACAAAGACATTTTTTCCTTTTTAAAGTCAAGTAGCAATATACTTTTTAAACCAACTGTCTTACCCTTTTAAAAACAAGTAACCTATACCTTTAAATCAAGTTACTTCTCCTTTCCCAAAATCAAGTTGTTTATAAGTCAAGTCTCTTTACTTCCAAAAATCAGTCTCTTAATCTTTAAATCATATCTTTTAAGGAAACCAACCTCCAACTTTTAAAATATCAAGTTATCATTTTAAATCCAATGATAAAACCATTCTTTTGTTTTCATAAAGTTGTTATAAATAACTTCCCATAAAGCTATTATAACACTTTATGTTTTAAACCAACCAAGGACAACTATTCTCATTTTCGAAATCAAGATAACTTTATTCTTTAAAAGACCACACACCCATTACTCATGAGTGAGGTTTTACAACTTTTTAACATAATTTAAGTCCTTAATATTTCATAACAAGTCACTTAACTTTGGAATCAATTCAAGGACACAAAAGGAAAATCAAATTCCTTTAAACACACGTGCGTCTACCGCACTATATATATTTCACAATAATCATGCTAGAAATGATAGGAAGAGGTTCACATACCTCGCGACGATTATCGACAATAAGCAAAATGCTCCAAAGTACTATAACCCTGCTAGCCTTTTCCACCCTTCAAGTAGAATACGCTACTCGTAGTACTTCAACCTATAATGTCCATAAAACGTTTATTAACTTCTAGATCCCTTCGTAGATCATTTCTAAATACACGGTTCCATATTCTACGGAAAATTCGGCAGCACCTCCCCTCCCGTAACCACATAAATCTCCTTCCCTATCAAGGCCCGCTACCGAGCCAACAACTCCAAGGGGATTATACGTCTAACCGGACGTGTACAATTCTGCCTCACAATAATACTACAAGTCTACTGTAAATACAGTTCAATTCTTTTTAGACATCCTTCCAATATATCTTATACTCAAATCTAAACTACTACAATATGTAATATCCAATTACAATAGGGGGACAAAGATCATTACCTCGATAAGCCCAAAATTATCCAAGATTATAAGTCGATCCTGAGCAACGTTTAGCTCCACTTCCTTACGCTCCAACCCGCTCCAAGCAACCCTTTAGAAGTTTCTAAACAACTTCTCTTAACACTTCAACCAACTATGAAGATTTTTCCTAGGGTTTCATTTTGCGACTAAAGGAATAAAGTAGTATTTCCGGGCTCTTATGTTGGGATAACTTGGAGTACTACAAGGGATTTAGGCTAAGGTATTTGGGATAATAACAACACTTGAAGGATTTTTCTACCCAAAGGGGGGGGTGTGTTTGGACGAGAACTACAAAAGGGAGGGATTATATTTTTTGCCTAAGAACTATCTCAAGTGTGGATGAAATTAGTCATGCACTCAAGGGGTATTTATAGAGAAATCAATGGTCAAGATCAAAGCAAGTGTATGGTGAGGATTAGGGACAAGTGTGTGTGGGTTCTTCCAACCAAATGTCCACCACAACTTTGAGACAAGTGTCCACCACAACAATGAGACATGTGGCTAGCTACATGTCTCAAAAAAATGTCCAAGGCCCCCTACTTTTCGGCCATAGAGCCACATGGGTGCCATGTGTCGCCCTCCTACTCGTCCAAAATATTTCATCTTCTGAAAATGCCCGTAATGCCAAGAATCTCGAAAATAAAGTGGGCCCTACAACCGTAAATTCCTCCCGCGGGCCCCACGTGACCAATTCCGGAAAAATAAAATCCAAAATTCTTAAATAATCCCAGAAGTCCGAATACCAAATCTGGGAATCTAATTCCCATTAACGAACCTTTTTCCTTCACAAAAACCGGAAACTTTTCCGTCGAAAAATCACATCTTTCTTTCTTTCCAAAATTACAGTCGTATTCTCGTACGTACGTCCTCACATACATACCCTGGAACTACGGGGTGTAATACATAATGACCTCAATGTTCGTCATAACAGCTCTGCTAGGTCTGCTAGGGTCCAACGACTGTATCGTTACCGGTAATTATTGTCTACCCGCTCAGCTACCACCCAACACTCACGGGTGTAGTCACCTCGAAAGGTCCTCATGGATTCAGGCTCCATTTCTTTACACTTGGTTGCTCTCTTTCTTAATGGTCGTACTCTTCCCGTACTTCCAAACTTATTCTAGTGTACGTACATAGCCTTCATCCTGATTCGGGCCTCCAATCTTTGGAGTTACTATTCTGAACAACATAAGGCCATTTTCGGCTGTCACAACCTGGTTCTGGTGGAATGTGTCCACGAACCCGTAAAATGATTAACTAAACTTGGACCTTGCAACCTCGTGACCCTGTCACGTAGCGGGACTACTACCAACTAATCCCATTCCATTTCAAGCTATGGGGTGACCATTAATAGGTCCTCAACCCGACTCGGCGTCATACTTAACTCTTATCCTCGGTCTGACTTAACTTTTTACTACCCGAGAAGGCCTTATATACCTAAGGTCTCGGTGGTTATCAACATTCCTAGGCTCACAATTTCCGTGCTCCAAGCCTAACTTATCAGTTCCCCCGTAAACGGGTACAAAAACTTCTCGTAATACCATAATCGTGTTGTCTTGACCACAACAACCATACTTACTCCATACGGATCTCATCCGTACCATTTTCTTAATCATACTACGTAGCTCAATCTGTTAGCACAGTCTTCCATTAATTCCCTTAATAATAACTTCTTAAGGGTTCATTTCCTTCTTAGACAACGCATCATCTCCTAATTTTCTCAAATTAGCACGTAAAACCTCACTGCGAGTCCATTAATTGTTCCTACCTTCCCGGTATTTATTTAGTCCTTACCAATTCCTGGTAATCTAAAATCATCCTAGGCAACACATATGTGACCCCCCATACATAAATCCGTATAGTTGTATGTCACAATACCAACTATACTACAAACATTACCAACCTGGATACGCAATCCACATAATCTTTCCTGGGTCACTGCTGCCTTTCTCGTAGCTGCAAACAACATAACTTGTTAGGGAGAGACGACCTTAACCACACAACTCTATCGCACGATCTTAGAGTGAGAAGAATGGGAACCAATCCTAAATGTCCTGCAGCCTCCTGATTATAGATGTGGTGCACAACACACCGATAATCAAGACTACTGAACACGATCGTAGACACTTTCCGAGGACTAATCGCTCGATACCACTTTTGTCGCGACCAAGCCGGGCATGGCGGTGCCCTACGTGGGCACCCCTTCCGGTATACATCAGAGAATAGCAGCGGAACATACACAATTGATAAAATGCTTAAACATAAAAATAACAACAGGCTAGCCGATAAGGCCACCTTCTGTAAACTATATAAATAAAATAGTAGATTTTTCTTTACAACCCAATCCACAATGTGACTACAGACCTCTAAGAATAACAACTGTGACGGGACAGGGCCCCGCCATACCCCTGAATAAACAACAACCAACCATACCAGGGATAGGCCTCCGGAGTAATGGAGATTCCCAACAGCTGAACAGTGATCCTAAAAGTGAGGATCAGCTACCTGTATACTCTACCTGCGGCATGAACGCAGCCCCCCGAAGGAGGTCAGTACAACATGTACCAAATATGTGAAACTGAAAGTACTGTAATGAAATCATAAGTCTATAATAAAACTGGAGACAGGTATGATAACTCAATTAACAGTACACAGTGCCTTACTAACAATGAGAGTAATCAAGAGTATACTTACAACATAAAAATAGGAAGCTCACGATCAAAGCAGGACCACCCGCCCGCAGTATCATTAAGCAATCCTACTCCTGGGACTATTTCACCCGCATAGGTCGTGTGGACCCGCATGAGGTATTCCTCGCATAGGCTGTACCCGCCCGCATGGGACTATTTCACCCGCATAAGCCCATAAGGACTCGCATGAGGTATTCCTCGCATCATGGGTAGCAAATCCACACAACAAGTGGTATAACGTCTTGGGGGTTTACCCCTCATTTATACTCTTACCCTGAAGCAGGTGGTATAACGTCTTGGGGGTTTACCCCTCATTTATACTCTTACCCTGGAGAAGGTGGTATAACGTCTTGGGGGTTTACCCCTCATTTATACTCTTACCCTAACTCAACCGGCCATCATACATAACATAAGCCCTACCGGCTTATCATACATAACATAAGCCCTACCGGCTTATCATACAATAATGAGCAAGTTAAGAAATCCCCCTAACTTCTTATTAGTCTTATTCATATACACTCTCATTTTAGTTTACTTAAGGCATTAACATGTCATTATAAATCCGGGAATTTAACCCAAAGTACTACGTACTTCTATTCTTTTAAAATGACTCATTTTCATATAAAACTTCCAAGATACTAATAACTGTAGTATCAAGTCATAACTACATTTTAAGACAAGTCACAATACCTTTTTAGAAAATACATTTTCAGGCTTCTAAATCAAGTGACTTCTTTCTTTTAAAACCTTAAGCAATTGATGCCTTTAAATCAATTTGCATTTCGTTATTTCAAGTCATTTAACATACTTAAATTACTTAGAGTAAACCACTCTTTTAACTTTCCATAAAGCTATTATAACCAACTTCCCATAAAGCCGTTATACTAGCTGTATACTTTAGAAACTTACATACTTCTTTATAACCAAGAGACTTAAGCTTTACAACAAAACAAGTATCAACAATACTTCCAACATACTTAAAGTCTCTTAACTTTTGAAAACCAAGATATCCTTAATATTTAAACAAGTGAGTTAATTCCCTAACTCAATCAACTTGGACATTCTTAAAATAAGCCAAGGATATCAAATGGACCTAGATTGTCAAAATATTGTACGTCTACCGTGTTATACCCCGTATTTCCAGAGTATATACGTAAGGATGTACGTGCGACAATTTGAGACTTAAAGTTTGGCATAGGTTCGAAATTTGTGCACAACACCCGATTAGAGTCGTTTTTTTAAAGCGTTTCTGAGCTTGCGTAGGAAAATTCGGCTATGTCGTTTTGTATTTTGCGGATTTTCCGGACGGAACATTTTTGGGCCAACGAGAGGGTGACACTTGTCACCCTCAAGTGGACGTTGGGGTTGGCCGATGGGTCACGGATCCTTGGCCGATTGGCTCCTTGTTTTGGCCTTGTTTTGTGCCTTGTTTTATGGCTTGTTTGGTGCCTTGTTTTGTGGAGTAGGGTTAGGGTGCACTTGGCTTGATCAAGGCCTTACACTTGCCTTGCACATGGCTTGATCTTGGCCATTGGTTGGCCCTTGGCTTCCCTATAAATACCCCTCCCTTTGTTGAAGACTTCATCATCCAAAATGTGTTCTAAGTCTTGAATTCCCTCCCCTCCCTCTTGTGGCTCTCGTCCAAAGCCTCTCCCCCTCCCCCTTCTAGTGGCCTTTGGCCGAGAGGTTCCCCCCCCCTTGTGGTGTCTTGCCGAGGGTACCCACTAGCCTAGTTGTTTATTATTATATAACCCCCCTTTTTCTGGTATTGAAATAATAATAAAAGTATTGTTATAATGCCCAAAATACATTATCCTTTAAATTGTAGTATTCCAAAGTTACCTCTATCGTAGAGCAGAAAATACTACCTTTTGTCCTTTTAGTCTCAAACTGAAACCCTAAGGAAATCTTCATAGTTGGTTGAAGTATTTAAGTAGAAGTTGGTTAGAACTTCTAAGGGTTGTTGGAGCGCGGAGTAGGAGTTAAACCTTGTGCAGGACCGACATTATAACTTGGATAATTTTGGGCTTATCGAGGTAAATATTCTTGTCCCCTTATTGTAATTGGAAATTACATGTTGTAGGATTATATAGTTGAAGTATACTATATATAGAACTGAACATAGCTGCGGCAATGTCTTTTGACTTAAGCTGAATATAAAGAAGAAATGAATCGTAATTACATAGGGGTGTATGTGATGAGACTTGTGGTATTCTTGTATAGTAGAATTGTATACGTCGGTTAGACGTATAAACCCCCTGGTTGGCTTGGTAGCGGCCTCGATAGAGAGGAGATTTCTGCTGTTGCGGGGTGGGAGAATCTTCCAATTTTACGTAGAATATGGAACCGTGCGGTTAGAAGTTAATAGGCGTTTGTGGCCTTATAGGTGGAAGTACTACGAGTGGCGTATTCTACTTGAAGAGTGGAAAAGGCTAGCCAGATTCTGATCTTGTGGGCGTTTTGCTTATTATCGATAATCGTCGCGAGGTATGTGAACCTCTTCCTATCCTTCTAGCATGATGCTTGGTAAACTATGTAGTACGGTAGACGTACATGTGTTAAATGAGTTGGTTGGTTTAAAACATAGGGTGTTATAATAGCTTTATGGGAAGTTAGTTATAACGACTCTATGTAGGTAAAAGATTGGTTTATTGATTGTAGAAGTTAAGAGACTTGATCTTGAAAGATAAGAGACTTAACTTGTTTTACTTGGTAATTAACATTTTGTTAAAAGTGTTGTGAAACCTCATTCGCGAGTAATGAGTACTTGGTTTTAAAAAGAATAATGTCTTATTGATTTCGAAATGAGAATAAGTGTCGAGCAAACCACGCGAAGCTAATAAAGGAAAGTGTATTGACAAATAACTAATTGTTATTAAAACCAGTAGAAACCTCCATCTGCATAAAAGCTAAGATAAGACAAAATTGTATTACATTTCCTAGATCATGGCTGCTGTAACAAGATTGTTGTAAACAAGAATAAAACGGCTCACGTATAAGACATATGTTTCTCAGATTGTTTAAAAGAGAATTATATTCTTAATTGATTAAGACTATGAACTATGAAACTTTTCTAAAATAAAGAGACCTGAGTAATTGAAATTAGGCAAACTGGAACTTTAGGGGAAAGAATGTTGTTGAAAAGGAAAGTGTTTTGGTTTACCTAAAAATGTGAGTCACTCTATTTTTATACTACGGTATCGTGACCTTTATAAAGGAATGGATCTCTTTAAAAAGAATTTAACGTACGTAGTACTTTAGGGTTAAAACCCGGACTTTGATATAAAATGGAAGTACCTTGAGTTAAGTATAACTTGCCTATGCTTGTTATTGTATAAACTTGCCTATGCTTGTTGTTGTGTAACTCGCCTATGCTTGTTGAGATAGCCTTTGTTGTGCAAATGTTGATATCAGGTGACTTCTTGAGAAAGAGTGGATCTTTTATAAAAGTTTAGAAGTGTGGTAAATTGTTTGAGCTTGTTTGTGATAGCCTGGTTGTCCGATGTATTGTTATTGTGGTTGCATGGACATGTCTATACCGATGCAGAATTCCGGGGGCATGTGGCCATGCGGCGGGGTTGATCACCCAGTATATTGTTGTTGATGTCACATGGACATGTCTACACCGGTGAATTCGGGGCATGTGGCGTGCGGCATTGTTAGTATTGTTGCATCATGGACATGTCTGCCGTCTGAGTCGGGGCATGCGGCCATGATGCGAACATGATTGATGTTGTGGGCGTGAGACCCATAGTTATATTGAGTGATGACGTTGAGGGCGTGAGTCCCTGACTTGACTGCTTTTATGTTGCGTACTGTATTTTGTTATCATACATGTCTCCCGCTTTATGTAGACTGTTATGATTTAACTGCAGTATTTTCAGTTTCACATACTTGGTACTGTTATGCGACCTCCTTCGGGCTGCGTTCATCTTTGCGGTAGGAGTACATCGGTAGTTGATCCTCGCTCTTAGGATCACAGTTCAGCGTTGGGAAGCTCCATTCTCCGGAGGCTTATCTTTTGGTATGTTACCCTGAGTTGTAGGTTCTTGTACATTCAGGGGTATGGCTGGGCCCTGTCCCGTCATGTTGTATAAAAACTCTTAGAGGTGCATGTCTTGTTGTGGCGGGGTTTGTAAAAGGATTAAAGCGTTCGTTTTGAAAGAGTTGTTTATATATATTTTATCGGAAGTAACCGTTTGGTTGGCTTTGTTTTATGATCATATATCTTGTTTCTTGTTTAAGTTTTATTTTCCATGGTTTTCTCGATGTTGTGTCACTAGGGTGCCCGGTAAGGCACGATCCACGGGCCGGATCGGGTCGTGACAAAAGTGGTATCAGGCGATTAATCCTCGGAAAGTGTCTGACCGTGTCTAGTAGAGTCTTGATTATCGATGTGTTGTGCATCACATCTATAATCGAGAAGGCTGCGAGACATTTAGGTTTGGTTTCCATTCTTCTCCTTCGAGATCGTGCCTTAGAGGCGTGTTGTAAGTTGGACCCTCCGACGTATCTCGTTTTTACGATTATGCCTCGCGCGCAAACCGTGAGCCCGGAAGGCAAAGCGGCGAAGTCTTGCTAGTGAGATCTGAGGAGTATGCGGCGCGAGCGGTCAAGATGAGATTATGCTTGACGGCGAGGTTTGCGGCGCCCGCCCACAGCGAGTTTAGAGCGCGGCGATGGCTGCTGAGACCACAAGATGCGAGCCTCGGTCCGCGATGCAGGCGGAGAGATGGGTTACAAGAGTTGGCGATTATTGGCGAGTCGTGGCAGAACATGAGGATAAGTGGGCCAGCAGCGGTTCGATAGCGCCGAGGTTCACGAGATCGGATAGTTTGAGGCTACGGGACTTTCGAGATGTAGCCGCGAGTTCTACGGTCGAGGCACGAGGATGATCGCAGGAGTTCATCAAGCGATTCTGACGGATCATGAGTGATCAAGGCTTGGAGACCGAGTCGGTGGTCTTAGGTTCGCATCGGTGCGTGATACCAGCGATCGTTTGATCGTGGGAGCTGTCGGGAGAGAATGCACTTCCACCGTTTGGGACGAGTTCTCGGGGCATTTCTTGCACATTTCTTGCCTCGCGAGATGAGAGGGCTCGGCCAAACATTTTTGATGTTGGCGAGCAGCGTCTGATTCGGGAGTACAATGTGGAGTTCGACTCCTTGGCTCGTTATGCCCCAGTAGTAGGCGATATGGAGGGCGAGTACACCGTTACGTTACGGGTTAGATGACTACTTGGCGAGCTTGCTCGGGTGTAGCTCTTGGCCGGGCATGGACATTGCCGCATGCGAGCTTATGCACTTGGGGTGAAGAGCGGAGAGGTCGACGGAATGACCAAGATCGCGAAGAGGGCGAGCAAGTGGTCCTTTGGTGACTTCGAGGCGGACCGCCTCGGCAGAACTAGTTTTGTACCTCCGCCCGGTCGCAGTGGTCCTCCAACCTTCGGGCATCCAGAGTATTCGGAGCGGTCGGGCTCGAGGTTCAGTTTCGAGAAGTAGGGGCGTTGGCCAGACGCAGTCACCCCTACCTCGGTGTGGTCGATGTGGTAGACCGCATTTCGGGGAGTGTCGTGGTTCCAAGGGAGCTTGTTATTTTTGCGGCCAGCAGGGCCATCTTGCGAGGAACTGTTCGACCAAGGGTAGCACGGATGTTACGACTCAGCCTTCAGGATCTGTGGCTGGTTCATCACCTTCACTAGCTATGCGCCCTGCAGGGCAGGACTGTGATTAGAAAAGCGGTAAAGACATGTATATCCTTAGCCCTCTAGAGTTTTGTATGCTGATGTGTTTAGTGTTATGTTCGGATAGCTTTGTGCTAAAATGTGATTTAGAAACCTGGTTAGTGCAGAAGGGTAAGCCTGGGGGCATGGTAAGTGTGAACCTTAGACTATTTCACGATTGAGACCTTAGAGGTAAGGTCGTCTTGTGTAAAAGATTTATTCTATGTTTGACCTTTATCAGAGTGCGTAGTATACATGGGAGATATTTGTGTGATAAGTCCATGGGTTGTGTAAATGAAAGTGGTGGCTTTCATGACGTGAAATTATAAGATTTTTCCGTATCGGGGAACAAGAGTGTGGCGCGGTTGTGGGGTCGGGTTGAGGCGTGTGCGGGTCAACCGTGGCAGTTTTAGGTGGGGTCAGTTCTGGGTGGTCCCGCCAGAGGGTAGGGTCACGAGGGTGCTAGGCCCCAGTTTAGGTGACCATCGTATGAGTTCGTGGATATGTTCAACCAGAAGCGGTTCGTGAAGGCCGGGAATGGCCTTAAAGAAGATTGAGGTTAGTAAGATGACCAAGTTTGGAGGTAGTGACTCCACAGTTTTGGGAACTGAAGCGATGACTGAAGTATGGCACGTCCTGAGAGACACTAGAACCTCAGGGATCGCATGCAGTTCGGTACCATTTGTTGGGTCGCCGGAGTGACACTAGAACCTCGCGGCAAAGTGACAAAAGTGGTATCGCACGACGAGTAAGGAAGGAAGAGAACGTGTGTTATTTCGTGGCCAAGCTGTGGCGTTGGCAACTTGTTAGAGGAACTTTATCGTTATCCGACTTGAGAAGGAACATTCGGGACGAATGTTTCTAAGGAGGGGAGAATGTTATACCCCGTATTTCCAGAGTATATACGTGGGGCGTCGTCGACAATTTGAGACATAAAGTTTGGCATAGGTTCGAAATTTGTGCACAACACCCGATTAGCGTCGTTTTTCGACGAAACGTTTTACAGAGCTTGCGTAGGAAAATTCGGCTATGTCGTTTTGTATTTTTGCGGATTTTTCCGGCGACGGAACATTTTGGGCCAACGAGAGGGTGACACTTGTCACCTCGAGTGGACGTTGGGGTTGGCCCGATGGGTCACGGATCCTTGGCGATTGGCTCCTTGTTTTGGCCTTGTTTTGTGCCTTGTTTTATGGCTTGTTTGGTGCCTTGTTTTGTGGAGCAGGGTTAGGGTGCACTTGGCTTGATCAAGGCCTTACACTTGCCTTGCACATGGCTTGATCTTGGCCATTGGTTGGCCAGCTTCCTATAAATACCCTCCCTTTGTTGAAGACTTCATCATCCAAAATGTGTTCTAAGTCTTGAATTCCCTCCTCCCTCTTGTGGCTCTCGTCCAAAGCCTCTCCTCCCCCACAGTGGCCTTTGGCCGAGAGGATCCTCCCCTTGTGGTGTCTTCTTGAGGTACCCCTAGCCTAGTTGTTTCAGTATTATATACCCCTTTTTGTGGTATTGAAATACTCCTCCAAGTATTGTTATAATGCCCAAAATACCTTAGCCTTTACCTTGTAGTATTCCAAAAGTTACCTCTATCGTAGAGCAGGAAATACTAGCTTTTGTCCTGTGAGTCTCAAACCGAAACCCGAAGGAACTCTTCAGAGTTGGTGGAAGGATGGACGTCGACGTTGGTTCGCACTTCTCAGGGTTGTTTGGAGCGCACGGAGTAGGAGCTAAACCTTGCTCAGGACCGACATTATAACTTGGATAATTTTGGGCTTATCGAGGTAAATATTCTTGTCCCCTTATTGTAATTGGAAATTACATGTTTTAGGATTATATAGTTGAAGTATACTATATATAGAACTGAACATAGCTTTGCGGCAATGTCTTTTGACTTAAGCCTGAATATAAAGAAGAGAATCAGAATTACATAGGGTTGTATGTGATGAGACTTGTGGTATTACTGTATAGTAGAATTGTATACGTCCGGTTAGACGTATAAACCCCCCCCTGGTTGGCTTGGTAGCCGGCCTCGATAGAGGAGGAGATTTACGCTGTTGCGGGGGGGGAGGTGCTGCCGAATTTTCTGTAGAATATGGAACCGTGCGGTTAGAAGTTAATAGACGTTTGTGGCCTTATAGGTGGAAGTACTACGAGTAGCGTATTCTACTTGAAGAGTGGAAAAGGCTAGCCGGGTTACAGTACTGTGGAGCGTTTTGCTTATTGTCGATAATCGTCGCGAGGTATGTGAACCTCTTCCTATCCTTCTAGCATGATGCTTTGTAAACTATGTAGTACGGTAGACGTACATGTGTTAAATGAGTTGGTTGGTTTAAAACATAGGGTGTTATAATAGCTTTATGGGAAGTTAGTTATAACGACTCTATGTAGGTAAAAGATTGGTTTATTGATTGTAGAAGTTAAGAGACTTGATCTTGAAAGATAAGAGACTTAACTTGTTTTACTTGGTTATTAACATTTTGTTAAAAGTGTTGTGAAACCTCATTCGCGAGTAATGAGTACTTGGTTTTAAAAAGAATAATGTTTCTTGATTTGGAAATGAGAATAAGTGTCGAGCAAACCACAAAACGCTAATAAAGGAAAGTGTATTGACAAATAACTAATTGTTATTAAAACCAGTAGAAACCTCCATCCGCAGAAGCTAAGATAAGACAAAATTGTAATACATTTCCTAGATCATGGTTGTTGTAACAAGATTGTTGTAAACAAGAATAAAACGGCTCACGTATAAGACATATGTTTCTCAGATTGTTTAAAAGAGAATTATATTCTTAATTGATTAAGACTATGAACTATGAAACTTTTCTAAAATAAAGAGACCTGAGTAATTGAAATTAGGCAAACTGAAACTTTAGGGGAAAGAATGTTGTTGAAAAGGAAAGTGTTTTGGTTTACCTAAAAATGTGAGTCACTCTATTTTTATACTACGGGTATCGGGTGACCTTTATAAAAGGAATGGATCTCTTTAAAAAGAATTTAACGTACGTAGTACTTTAGGGTTAAAACCCGGACTTTGATATAAAATGGAAGTACCTTGAGTTAAGTATAACTTGCCTATGCTTGTTGTTGTATAAACTTGCCTATGCTTGTTGTTGTGTAACTCGCCTATGCTTGTTGAGATAGCCTTTGTTGTGCAAATGTTGATATCAGGTGACTTCTTGAGAAAGAGTGGATCTTTTATAAAAGTTTAGAAGTGTGGTAAATTGTTTGAGCTTGTTTGTGATAGCCTGGTTGTCCGATGTATTGTTATTGTGGTTGCATGGACATGTCTACACCGATGCAGAATTCCGGGGGCATGTGGCCATGCGGCGGGGTTGATCACCCAGTATATTGTTGTTGATGTCACATGGACATGTCTACACCGAGGCAGAATTCCGGGGGCATGTGGCCATGCGGCATTGTTAGTATTGTTGCATCATGGACATGTCTACACCGATGCAGAATTTCGGGGGCATGCGGCCATGATGCGAACATGATTGATGTTGTGGGCGTGAGACCCGTAGTTATATTGAGTGATGACGTTGAGGGCGTGAGTCCCTGACTTGACTGCTTTTATGTTGCGTACTGTATTTTGTTATCATACATATCTCCCGCTTTATGTAGACTGTTATGATTTAACTGCAGTATTTTCAGTTTCACATACTTGGTACCTGTTGTACTGACCTCGCCCGGGCTGCGTTCATGCCGCAGGTAGGAGTACATCGGTAGTTGATCCTCGCTCTTAGGATCACAGTTCAGCGTTGGGAAGCTCCATTCTCCGGAGGCTTATCTTTTGGTATGTTACCCTGAGTTGTAGGTTCTTGTACATTCAGGGGTATGGCGGGGCCCTGTCCCGTCATGTTGTATAAAAACTCTTAGAAGTCCAGTAATCTTGTTGTGGGCAGGGTTTGTAAAAAGGATTAAACTGTTCGTTTTGAAAGAGTTGTTTATATATATTTTATCGGAAGGTAACCGTTTGGTTGGCCTGTTTTATGATCATATATCTTGTTTCTTGTTTAAGTTTTATTTTCCGCTGGTTTTCTCTGATGTTGTGTCACTAGGGTTCCCGGGGTAAGGCACCAGTCACGGGCCCGGGATCGGGTCGTGACATACCGTACTATACATTTACAACTTATTCATGCTCAAGAGATAAGAAAGTTCCACATACCTCTCCGGTTTAATCCACTTGCTAAGTCCAATTCGCCGTACGTAGTATGTCAACCTATAATGACCATAATACATCTATTAACTTCTTACTTCAAACGTAGAATATTACAAGTGCAAAGTCACTAAATTCTACGGAAAATCGGACAGCACTTCCTTTGTTTCTGCATACTTTTCCACCTTTTTCAAGGCCGAATTCAATAACCAAACACGCCACATTTAAGACTCAACAATGTAGTTAACAATAGGGGATTACACGCTTAATCAAGACATGTAAAATTCCGCCCCACAATAAATATCAAACTAGTCCAACATATAATGTCCATTCGGCAAAATAGGGACAACAATACAAAGTCGTTTCCAATCCCTTTTCAATCCAAGTGGTTTAATATAACATGTTATCTAGCCACAATTGATTATAACTACTACAATCCTCAAGTAGGTGAACATGCGACGATTCTAATTATCGACCAAATTGTATTTCAATTCCAAATGGCTTAACATGTCATTTTCGGATTTGAGCTTCCAAATTTCCATAACACTTATCAATCTTCATAACACATATCACATGATCATTTCTAACTTATAATGACATGGAATCTTCAATTACAAAATTAAGACGAAGATTATTACCTCAATTAGCCCAATTATGATCCAAGATTACAAGTCGATCCTTAGCAACTTTAGCTCCTCCTTTCGACATTCCAATCCACTCCAAGCAACCTTTAGAAGCCTATGACGAACTCCTCTTCAAGTTCCATCTTCAAAGTTGAATAACTCCTTAGGTTTTCGCCTTGCGACTAATACGAAAACACCATTTTTCCGGGATCTTTCTATTGAGATACACTTACAATACCCTTAGGTACCTTGGTTTAAAGTATGGAGCTTATTGAACAACAAACAATTTTTTTTTCTTCTTATGGAACCCTAAACCCGAGAGCTATCCCATGAGTCTTCAAAGTTTCTTGAAATTTTCTAAGTGTTAAGAGCCTTGTCTTGCTACTAGCAAGCTTTTATAAATAAATGGAAGGTCTAGATTAAAACAAATGGGTGGTTTGGATGAGTTTCACAAGGATCAAGGCAAGTGGCCCTTTGACAAGTCAACAATGTCAAGCTCTTTGTCTTTGCAAGACTTGGTCATTTAAATTATGGTCAAATGACCATTTTGTCTATGCCATTTTTGTCCAAGACCACTAAGGGGGGGTGACACGTGTCGCCCTACCGTTCGTCGCAATATTTCATTTTCCGACAATTCCATAATTCCGATAAATTTTTACTCGTCTCCAACCTTAACACCTTTGAGTTCTTACGTACGTTCTTATAAACATATACTGGAATTCCGGGGTGTAACACTATCATACATAACATAAGCACTACCGGGTTTATCATACATAACATAAGCACTACCGGCTTATCATACATAACATGAGCACTACCGGCTTATCGTACATAACATAAGCAAGTTAAGAAATCCCCCTAACTTATTATTAGCCTTATTCATATACACTCTCATTTTAGTTTACATAAGGCACCAACATGTCATTATAACATCCGGGAATTTAACCCAAAGTACTACGTACTTCTACTCTTTTAAAATGACTCTTTTTCATATAAAACTTCCAAGATACTAATAACCGTAGTATCAAGTCATAACTACTTTTCAAGACAAGTCACAATACCTTTTAGAAATACATTTATAGGCTTCTAAATCAAGTGACTTCTTTCTTTTAAAACCTTAAGCAATTGATGACTTCAAATCAATTTGCCTTTCATTAATTCAAGTCATTTATCATTACTTACATTACTTAGAGTAAACCATTCTTTTTAACTTTCCATAAAGCTATTATAACCAACTTCCCATAAAGTCGTTATACTAGCTTTATACCTTAGATACTTACATTATTCTTTATAACCAAGAGACTTAAACTTTCCAAACAAAACAAGTATCATATACATTCAAAATACTTTAAGTCTCTTAACTTTTAGAAACTAAGATATCCTTAATATTTTTAAACAAATGAGTTAATTCTCTAACTCAACCAACTTGGACATTCTTAAAATAAGTCAAGGATATCAAATGGACTAGATTGTCAAAATCTCGTACGTCTACCGTACTATATATTTACAACTATTCATGCTCAAGAGATAAGAAAGTTCCACACACCTCTTCGGTTCAATCCACTTGCCAAGTACAATATTCCGTACGTAGTATGTCAACCTATAATGACCATAATACGTCTATTAACTTCTAACTTCAAACGTAGAATATTCTAAGTGCAAAGTCACCAAATTCTACGGAAAATCGGACAACACTTCATTTGTTTCTACATACTTTTCCAACTTTTTCAAGACCCGAATTCAATAACCAAACACGCCACATTTAAGGCCCAACAATGTAGTTAACAATAGGGGATTACACACCTAACAAGACGTGTAAAATTCCTCCCCACAATTGATATCAAACTAGTCCAAAAGACAAAGTCACATTCGGCAATTTGAGGGACAACACCACAAATTCCTTTCCAATCCCTTTTCAATCCAAGTTGTTTAGTATAACATGTAATCAAGACGCAATCGATTATAACTACTACAATCCTCAAGTAGGTAAACATGCGACGATTCTAATTATCGACCAAATTGTATTTCAATTTCAAATGGCTAGTCATGTCAATTCGGATTTTAGGCTTCTACTATCCATACCACTTATCAATCTTCAATACATATACTTCATGCTAGTTAAAATGTAAGGCTACAACAATATGTAATCTTATAACACTTAAGAGAAGAAGATTGTTACCTTAACGAGCCTTAATCCACTTAAAGATCCGAAGTCGCTCCCTAGCAACTTAGAGCCTCTCCTTGACACTCCAATCCGCCACTTGAAGCCCTTAGAAGATCACAAACAACTTTCTTTTAACTTCCAATCCAAACCTAGGAAAGTGACTAGGTTTTCACCTTGCGACTAATACGAAAATGCCATTTTTCCGGAATCTTTCTATTGAGATACCCTTACAATACCCTTAGGAACCTTGGTTTAAAGTGTGGAGCTTATTGGACAACAAACAATTTTTTTTCTTGTTGGAACCCTATGAACCTGAGAGGTCCTCAAATGTTCATCCATTTTTCTTGAAATTTTTCAAAGTGTAGAAGCGTGTCTTGCTACTAGTATACATATATAACACTATGGAGGGACAAGATGAGAACAAATGGTTGGCTTAGATACATTTTCAATAAAGATCAAGCCAAGTGGCCCTTTGACTAAGTCAATTACTTTGCAAGAATTGGTCATCTTAATTATGGTCAAATGACCATTTTAGCCATGTCCATTTCGTCCAAGACCTACTAAGGGGGGTGACACGTGTCGCCCTCCCATTCGTCGCAATATTTCGTTTTCCGACAATTCCATAATTCCGATAAATTTTTACTAGTCTCAATTCTTAATATTTTGAATTCTTACGTACGTTCTTATAAACATGTCCTGTAATAACGGGGTGTAACAACTTTGGATCCGTATATCTCCTAGTATAGTGGGAGTTTTTAGGTGTTTCAAAAGCCTAATATGAAGTTCATTGAGTCTAGTTTCCAACGCAACAAACCACTCGTCGATAGGACATCAGAGTAGAAAGTTATGGACGTTACAAGATCAGATGACAGAAGAGACAGGGTCAGGCGCCACGGCGCCGGCTGCAGGACCGCCGCACCGAGGCGGGATTTTTTGCGAAAATGGGGCAAAATTAGAAGATATTTATGTTAAGGACCTATGGGAGGGCGACAAGTGTCCCTCCCAACTTGTAGAACAAGATAAAGGCTATATATGACCAAGTCTTGCTAGATTAAAATCATTTGCAAGACTTCACCCAAAATTTGCTCTTCTCTTCTCTTCTCTTCTCTCTCAAATGGTTAAAACCCTAAGCCTAAATGAGATTTTTGGAAAGGCAACAAGAAGGAAATATATTGGAGAGCTTGTAGGGGGTTCGTAGAGGTGATTTTAGCGGGAAGAAGAAGTTTTGCGGAAAGAGGGCTAAAGTGGGCGAGATTGTTGGACTGTCTTGGGCAAAATACCAAGGTAAATTCATTCTCCTTCTTGAAATAAATTATGTCATTTGTTGTAGAAATTGGAGAAGGGTATTGTGATGAGTAAAATGGATATAAGAATTGAATGTTGTCATGTCATAAATGAAAGTATAAAGGGCAGTTTTCGAGCCTCTAGTTTGTTGGATTTATATGGCCGCTGTCTTCACTTTTATGTGGGGTTTATTGAAGTGATTTTAGTAGTTGATAATTGATCATGTGAATTATGCATTGAAGATTGATAAGTGTTATAGAATATTGGGAGCCTAAATCCGAGCATGAGCTTATTAGCTATTGAAAGTACAATACAAATTGGTGGATAGCTATAATCGTCGCATGTTATCTAAATAAGGGATTTTAGTAATTGAAATTGGTTGCGACTATATAACTGTCACGACCCACCGAACTGCGGCGGTGCCCTACAGGCACCTTTTGTGTATACATCAGAGAATAGCAGCGGAACATACACAACTCATAAAATAAAAATCATACTTAGACAGTAGACATCAACAGGCTAGCCGATAAGGCCACCTTCCGTAAAATATACATGATCCAAAATAAAATAAACCAGTACATTTCTGTTCTTAAAAACCCAATCCACAATGTGACTACAGACCTCTAAGAATAACAACTGTGACGGGACAGGACCCCACCATACCCCTGAATATACAACAACCGACCATACCAGGGATCTGAACTAGGGATAAGCCTGCGGTGTAAAGGAGTTTCCCAACAGCTGAACAGTGATCCTAAGAGTGAGGATCAGCAACCTGTATACTCTACTTGCGGCATGAACGCAGCCCCCCGAAGGAGGTCAGTACAACACGTACCAAATATGTGAAACTGAAAGTACTGTAATGAACTCTTAAGTCTAAAACAAAGCTGGAGACATGTATGATAACTCAATTAATAGTACACTGTGCCTTACTAACAATGAGAGTAAACAAGAGTATACTTTACTGCATAAAAATAGGAGGCTCATGATCAACGTAGGGCCACCCGCCCGTAGTATCATTAAGCAATCCTACTCCTGGGACTATTTCACCCGCATAGGTCCTGTGGACCCGCAATGAGGTAACTTCCTCGCATAGGCTATATTCGCCCGCATAGGTCATGTGGACCCGCATGAGGTATTCCCCTCATAGGACTATTTCACCCGCACAAGACTATTTCACCTGCTTGGGCCCGGTGGGCCCGCAATGAGTACAAACGCCGCACTGGCATCATGGGTAGAAAATCCATGGAATTAGTAGTAACCCGGGGCTTTACCCCGTAAGAATAACATAAATTAGCACAACCGACTATCATACATAACATAAGCACTACCGACTTATCATACATAACATAAGCGCTACCGGCTTATCCTAACATAACATAAGCGCTACCGGCTTATCATACATAACATAAGCAAGTTATGAAATCCCCCTAACTTCTTATTAGTCTTATTCATATACACTCTCATTTTAGTTTACTTAAGGCACTAACATGTCATTATAAAAAAAATCCGGGAATTTTACCCAAAGTACTATGTACTTCTATTTCTTTAAAATGACTCTTTTTCATATAAAACTTCCAAGATACTAATAACAGTAGTATCAAGTCATAACTACTTTTCAAGACAAGTCACAATACCTTTTAGAAATACATTTAGGCTTCTAAATCAAGTGACTTCTTTCTTTTAAAACCTTTAGCAATTGTACCTTCAAATCAATTTGCCTTAAATAATTCAAGTCATTTATCATACTTACATTACTTAGAGTAAACCACTCTTTTTAACTTTTTATAAATCTATTATAACCAACTTCCCATAAAGCCGTTATACTAGCTTTATACTTTAGACAAATACATTCTTCCTTATATCCAAGGGACTTATACTTTTAAAACGAAATAAGTATCATATACTTTTAAAATACTTCAAGTCCATTAACTTTAGTAATCAAGTTTCTTAACTTTTAGAAACTAAGATATCCTTAATATTTTTAAACAAGTGAGTTAATTCCCTAACTCAACCAACTTGAACATTCTTAAAATAAGCCAAGGATATCAAATGGACTAGATTTGTCAAAATCTCGTACGTCTACCATACTATATATTTATAACTATTCATGCTCAAGAGATAAGAAAGTTCCACATACCTCTTCGGTTCAATCCACTTGCTAAGTCCAATATGATGTACGTAGTATGCCAACCTATAATGACCATAATACGTCTATTAACTTCTAGCTTCAAATGTAGAATATTCCAAGTGCAAAGTCACTAAATTCTACGGAAAATCGGACAACACTTCCTTTGTTTCTACATACTTTTCCACCTTTTTCAAGGCCCGAATTCAATAACCAAACACGCCACATTTAAGGCTCAACAATGTAGTTATCAATAGGGTTATTCGTCCCAGCCTACCCAGTACATACCCCCGCAGCTCACAGGTGGGAGATTAGACTCCACAAGGTATTTAGGAGCCGGTCCAAGCTCCAGGGGTCGAAGTTCTCAGAGGAGCAGAGGATTTTCTCAGTCGAGGCCACCTATTCCTCAGTGTTTCCAATGTAGTAAGCGTCATTTGGGGAAATGTCGTCATGGCACAAGTGTTTGTTATTATTGTGACCGTCAGGGCCACAAGCAGTGGGAATGTCCTGTTAGAAAGAGCACCGGTAAGGTGGCTCAGCCTATGAGGTCGGTAGTTGGTTCCCTTTCCTCCACAGCTGTGCGTCCCCCAGGGCAGGGTGTTCAGATGTCAGCCAGCCGTGGTAGAGGTCAGGGTGGAGTTTATAGTTCTGGCGATCCTTCGAACCGCATAGATGACGTGACTACTGGACAGGATCAGGAGGCGACATCGCATGGGGTTACAGGTATATCTCAATTCTTTTGAATCATACGTGCATTGATAGATTCAGATTTCGCCCTAGCATATATCCCTTTGTTGCTAGCAGTTGTAAGTGATAGTACCCCCAGAGGTAGGAATACTTTGATTAGTAAAGTGAAAAGTTAAGAATGTTGACAAGAATGGTAAGTGAACTGAGACTATAGTTTTGTAGAGTTCACAAGTAGTAATTGCCCCATAACAGTGTAAGACCAATAGGGAAGATTGTACAGTTGAAATACTTTGGCCTATGTGATGAACCTCTAGTGAATAGGGGGATAAGGCGAGAAGTACCTTGAGGTAAGAGAGAATTTTATTCCAGACTAAGAATGAGAAGTTAAGTGTGACTATGGGTCGGATTATGGACTCATTTCGGGTCAGCCGGTAGTATGGAATGGGGTGATGTCAATTAGATATGGTCCCGCGATATGATAGGGTCACGAGGATGCAAGGCCCAAGTTTAGTTAATTATTGTACGAGTTTGTGGACGCGTTCCACCGGAATCAGGTCGTAAGGACCGAGAAGAGCCTTAGCGGAAATTCAAGTAGCGTAATGGCCAAGTTTGGATAGTAACTCCAAGGATTGGAGAACAAAAATAATATTTGAAATGTTGTACGTATACGAAATAAGTTTGGAAGTACGAGAAAGTATGACAAGTAAGAAAATAAAGGAACCTCTAAGGATCCCGTGTTTTAGAAGACTGTAACCTTCGAGTTTTGTGAGAAGGGGTCGCGGACGGAAGGTCCATTGATATGTTTACATATGTTATGTGGTGGCCATGTGTGGCATCGTTAGTCTTGTGGATTATTGATTGATAGGCATAGTATAGAGATTGTGTCGGAGTGTGTATAGCTTGACAACCGACTAAGAACATTCGGGGACGAATGTTTCTAAGGGGGGAAGAATGTTACACCCCGTAAGTCCAGGACATGTATAAGAGAAAGTACGTAAGGAACACAAGACTTGAAATTGGTACGAAAGGAAGAATTGTTTTTCCGACGGAAAATCTTCCGAACGTCGGAAAGGAAAAATGTTCGTTGAGGAGAATTAGATTCTCAAAATGCATTATTTGAAGAGTATGGAACTTATTAACATTATGGAAATTTATTTTTACGGATTTGGTCATGTGGGGCCCACCCGAGGAATTTTACGTTTTGTGGGGCCCACGAGGGTTACAGAATTTTATGGACGAATGGGAGGGCGACACATGGCACCTCCCCCACATGGTCTTGCACGAAAATGCAAGGGTTAGAATGGTCATTTGACCATTGTGGATGATAAGTCTTCAAGCTTGAGATTGTTGACTTGTCAACTTGTCCACTTGGTTTTTATCCAAGTGTTCTTCATCCTAGCCACTCAAGTGTTGCAATCTAATCCCTCCATTGTGTTATATATTCACTACACTAGTGCAAGACTATTCTTGAACACTTAGAAAATTAGAGAACCTTGTGTTCTTCAAGATAACCTCTCGGGTTCACCATATTTCACACAAGAATATTTTGTAGTTTTGATCCATTATTCACAAGACTTTAACCCAAGGTCCCTAAGGGTATTGTAAGGATATCTCAATAGAAATATTTCGGAAAAACGACGTTTTCACTTTAGTCGCAAGGCGAAAACCTAAGGCATTTTCATAGGTTTTGATTGGAAATTGAAGAGAAGTTGGTTGTGAACTTCTAGAGGCTTCAAATAGCGGATTGGAGCGTAAAGGAAAGGAGCTAAGAATTGCTAAGGAGCGACTTTGAATCTTGGAAATTTTAAGGGCTTGTAAAGGTATAAATCTTGTCATTTTAGCAATTAAAGTTTACTTATAATTGTAGTTATGGATATTAGAAAGCATGAGATACGTAGTATGAAGTTTGATAAGTGTATTGACTATTGGAACCCTAATCCGAAAACTAGTATGTTTAGCCCTTAAGATTACAATTCAAGTTGATTATTAGTTTAAGTCATCGCATGTTGTATAAAGAAGGAAATTGTAGTTGTTGAAGTTGTTTATGACTATATAACATGTTTGACCTTAGAACTTGGAATTGGAAAAGGATTGGAAAAGACTTTGAGTTGTTGTTTATATAGCTGAGAATGGCTTTAAATATGGAACTACTTCGTATGAATTGTGGGGCGGAATTTTACACGTATTGTAAGGCGTGTAATCCCCTTTGATTGGTTGGTATGTTGAGCCTTAAATGTGGCATGTTTGGTTATTGAATTCGGCCTTGAAAAAGGTGGCAAAGTATGTAGAAACAAAGGAAGTCTTTGCCCGATTTTCCGTAGAATAAGAGACCGTATACTTAGTATTATTCTACGTTAGAGACTAGAAGTTGATAGTCATGTTGTGACCATTATAGGTTGACACTTCTACGTGCGGCGTATTCGACTTAGCTTGTGGATTAAGCCGAAAAGGTATGTGAACTATCTCCTCTTCTAGCATGATTCCTTAAGATAAAGAAAGTATGTCCTACTCCTTAAATGATCCATTCCTTAGTTGTATTTGGATTGCCAAAAATAGAATTTGTTCTATGTACTTCCTTGATTGTACTTTGATGTTTAAATTGTAAGTTGTATAATCCATTGCCTTAGTGAAGTTTGGATTCTTAAGAGTGAAAGTATTTTACTTAAAGTACATAGAGTCTTGAAAAGAAAGTGGTTTCCAAACCTTTTGGCTAGTGCCTTAGTTCCAAAACCTAAAGGTTGTTATAATGACTTTAGGGGAGTTAAAAGAGTGATTTACTTAATTGTTTTAAAAGAGGAGAAATGACATGATTTAAGAGAAGTGACTTGATTTTGTAAGTATGTGATACTTGGTTTTAAAAGTGTAAGTCTCTTGGATATAAAAAGTGTTATACCCCGTATTTCCAGAGTATGTACGTGAGGGCGTACGTATAAAAGTTTAAGCCTTAAGTAGGCAAAGGGACGAAATTTGTGCACAACTAGCGAAAAGAATTGTTTTTCGACGAAACGTTTTCGAAACTTTGCGAAGGGAAAATTACGGTTGCAACATTAATTATTTTTGTGGATTTTTCCGAAAGATGAAATATTTTGGACCAACGGGAGGGCGACACTTGTCCCTCAAGTGGACGGCAATGGAGGAGACTTCTTGGCACGTTTTTTGCCTTTGTTTTTGGTCAATGATTATGTAGGATATTTTGTAGATATTTTGTGTAGTAGATGAGCAAGTGGGACCCACACACACTTGTCCAAATCTTCACCCTCCACTTGCCCACCACTTGTCTTAATCTTGGCCATTGATTTCCCTATAAATACCCCCCTTGAGTTGAAGACTTCTTCATCCACACTTAGAGATTTCAAGACTTGAAATACTCCCTCCCCTCTTCTTGTTGCTCTCGTCCAAGAGCACCCCTCCCCCTTTGTGAGCCTTGGCCGAAACATCCCCCCTTCTTGAGTTGTTCTCGTAAAATACCCCCCCCCCCCCCTTGGTAGAAAAGTATTCTCCAAGTATTGTTACTATTCCAAAATACCTTGGCCCAAATACCTTGTAGTATTCCAAGGTTACCCCTATACTAAAAGCCCAGAAATACTACTATACTTCCCTTAGTCACAAAACGAAACCCTAAGGAAAATCTTCATAGCCGGTTGAAGTATTAAGAAGAAGTTGCGTAGAACTTCTAAGGGTTGTTTGGAGCGGGTTGGAGCGCCAGAGTAGGAGCTAAACATTGCTCAGATCGACATTAAAACTTGGATAATTTTGGGCTTATCGAGGTAAATACTATTGTCCTTCTATTGTAATTGGAAATTACATACTGTAGTAGTATAGAAATGAATATAAGATACATAGAAGGATATTACAGAAGAGAATTGAACTGAAATCACATCAGAAGAATATTAAAGAAGAAGATTAAACTGTACTTACATAGAATTTGTATTTGCGATGAACTTGTGTAGTTTAACGGTAGGAAGTCTGCCCGATTTTCCGAAGAATAGAGAACCCCGCTTAGAATATTCTCTGAGTAGTAGTCCGGGCGTTGATAGACGTATATGGCCTTTATAGGTTGAATGTTCTGCGAGTAGCATGTTCTACTTGAAAGGTGGACAAGGCTAGCCGGGTTATAGCCGTGGAGCGTTTTGCTAATTGTCGATAATCATCACGAGGTATGTGATTCTTCCTATCCTCTTGAGCATGATATTTTAAAAGAATATATATAGTACGGTAGACGTACGTGTGTTAACTGAACGTGGTTTTATTGCGATGTCTTTTGACTTGAGTCTAAATAATAAGAATCTTGAAGTATTTCAAAAGAATTAAGAATCGTTTTTAAAGAAGAGTAATACTTGGTTTTAAGAGCTTAAGAGTTATACTAGCTTTATGGGAAGTTAGGTATAACGACTTAAGAAAGATAAAAGGAACGGTACTTAATTGTTTATGAACGCCTTATATTGATTTCGGAAATGAGAATAAGTATCGAACAAACCACAGCAGCGCTAATAAAGGGAAATGTATTGACTAATAAAGTATTATTAAAACCAGTAGAAACCTCCATCTGCATAGAAGCTAAGATGAGACAAAATGATATTACATTTCCTAGATCATGGCTGCTTTAATAAGATTGTTATAAACAAGAATAACCTACTCACACATAAGGCATATGTTTCTCAAATTGTTTTAAAGGAGAATTATATTATTAAGTGATTAAAACTATGAACTACGAAACCTTTCGAAAATGAGAAACTTGAGCATTTGAAATTAGGCAAACTTGAACGTTTGGAAAAAATGTTGTTACTTGATTTTACAAAGGGAAGTGTTTTGGTAACTTAAAAAGATAGTCACTCTATTTTTATACTACGGGTATTGTGTGACTTTTTGTGAAAGAAACGGATCTTTTAAAGAGTTAATGTATGAAGTACTTTGGGGATAAAAACCCGAACTTGTTAACATAAAGTAGAAAGTACCTTGTGTGAATAACTTGATTGTGTTGGTTTGTGATAGCCTTGTAATAATTTCTTGTTGATTTGATAAGTAAACATGTTTAGGATGCTACGTGTGTTAGTATCTTGTGATGTTTGTGCAAAGAGGTTTCCCTTGATTGTGCTTATGTTGTTTAACGATAAGCCGTTATGATAGTATTGTACCACTCACCTCTTGACATGATACCGGGGGTTAAGCTGCCCTCCGATGCGGGGTATACCTCGTGCGATGCAGGACTATGATTCGAGAATACCTCATGCGGGTCCAGGGGACCTATGCGGAGCTACGAGAGTTCCAAGTTAGTGTGCGGTCTATATGGCCATGCGGACTGCGAGTCTAGGACGATGCCGGGGAGTAGCTACCCCCGATGCGGGGAATACCTCATGCGGGCCTATGTGTGTGGCCTATGCGGAGCTGCGGGAAGTTCCAGGATTAGACGCGCACATTTGATACTGCGGGCGAGTGGCTAGCTTCGATCATGTGGCGGTATAGACAGACCTCGTGATACAGTTTATGACTTTGTTGGTACTGTGGGTTTTAGTAGTCGGCTATGCCTTCGTACTTACCGTCTGATTTTATTATGACACAGTGGGACACGGTGTTCATGTGTATTCCTTGGTGCTTTTATATCATAGATCGCGGTGAGAAAGGTATTCCACGCATGATTGATGTTGTGGGCGTGAGACCCATAGTTATATTTGAGTGATGACTTTGAGGCGTGAGTCCACGACTTGACATATTCGCTTATTTATTGTGAATCGTAGTTGGGTTATCATATATGTCTCTGCTTTATATAGACTACTATGATTTCATTTCTGATATTTTCATTTCACATACTTAGTAGCTGTTGTCTTGACCTCGCCGGGGCTGCGTTCATGCCGCAGGTAGAGGTACACCAGTCGTCGATCCTCGCTCTTAGGATCACAGTTCAGCGTTTTGGGAAGCTCCGTTTCTCCGGAGGCTTACCTTTGGTATAGTCCCCTGTTGTTGTAGGTACTTACATTCAGGGGTATGGCGGGGCCCTGTCCCGTCGTTGTTGTTATAACATTCTTAGAGGTCTGTAGTACTGTTGTGGGCAAAGTTTGTAAAAAGGATGTAACTGTTCGTGTTCAGGTTTTTATATATATTTATGCCGAAAGGCAACTTTTCCTCAGATAAACTGTGTCTCTTTTACATTGTCTCATGTTGTGTTTTATGTTCCGCTGATTACTCTGATGTATGTCTACTTGGGTGCCCGGGTAAGGCACCAGTCACGGGCCCGGGTTCGAGTCGTGACAAAAGTGGTATCAGAGCAGTTAATCCTCGGAAAGTGTCTACAGACCGTATCTAGTAGAGTCTTGATTATCGGTGTGTTGTGCACCACACCAATAATCAGGAGGCTATAGGATATTTAGGATTGGTTTCCATTCTTCTCACTCTGAGATCGTGCTTAGAGTTGTGTTATAAGTTGGACCCTACCGTATTTCTTTCCACTGCTATGCCTCGCGTGAGGCAACCCGCCCGAGAAGGCAAAGCGGAGGAGGCGAGTAGAGCCTGAGAGGGTTACGAGGCACAGCCCAATCATCACCGGGTGGTGCTTTATTCGGGAGTTACGCTCGTCACCACCCAGCGAGTTTAGCCTGGCAGCAGTTCCTACTGCGGCCATGATATTTGGACCTTCAGTTCCACGACCAGTAGCAGAAAGTATGGATGGCAAAGAGACGACCCTGTTACTAGATATGGATTTAGCAACCAGAGAGTATATTATGTACAGATTTATCACGGGTCTTGATGATTATTTAAGAGAGGGTTGTGCAAGAGTAGCTCTTCCGTCAGGCATGAGCATGGCTCACGTCTGAGCTTATGCGCAGCCGAGAAACGTAGGATCGACGTTAACAAGATCAGCGAAGAGGCGAGCAGCGAGGTCCTTTGGTAACTATCAAGGCGGACCTTCTCAGCAGCAGATTGATTATGCGCCTCCGCCAGTGCGGAGTGGTCCTTCACAGACTTCAGGACGTTCGGGGTATGCAGGAGTTGGTCAGAGCTCCAGGGCTTCTGATTCATAGATACACGTCGGTTACAGCCAGCCGGATTCAGTTTTCCCTCAGTATTCACAATGTGGCAGACGTCATCCCGGGGAATGTCGTCTTTTTGTTGGTGCTTGTTTTACCTGCGGCCATCAGGGCCATGTGTCGAAAGGGTGTCCTAGTAGGAGGGATGCAAGTAGGAGGACTCATCCTACCAGATCAGTTGCGGATTCAGTGGCTCGGAGAGGAAGGGGTGTTAACTAGAGGAGGTCACCCCCACCTCGGTGTGACCGTTGTGGTAAGTGTCATTGTGGGAAGTGTCGTACTTCTTCGACAGCTTGTTATGCTTGCGGCCAACAGGGCCATTTTGCGAGAAATTGTCCGACCAGAGGTGGCGCGGATGTAGAGACTCAACATTCAGGACCAGTGACCAGTTCATCACCTTCCCTAGCTATGCGCCCAACAAGGCAGGATTGATTAGAACAACAAAGGGGAAGTAAAGCAGTAGATACAGGTATATCCTTAACCCTCTAGAGATTAGTATGTGTGATAAGATGAGTATATCTTAAGTGTTTTATTCTGATAGCATTGTGTTAATTGTGATTATAAATAATGGTTAGTTAGAAGGGTAAGTTTGGTGATAAGAAAAGTGCGAGCCTTAGAGTTTTATACGTGGAGACCTTAGAGGCGAGGCCATCGTGAGTAAAAGATTATTTTTATGTTTGACCCTTATCGGAGTGCATAGCGCACGTGAGAAATATTTATGTGATAAGTCCCTGAGTAGTGTGAAATGAAAGAGGGTAGTTGAGCTAAGAGGACCACTAGGTTTTCGTGACTCGATAGTGATATTGTTCCGGATCGGGGAACAAGAGTTTTGTGCGATAGCGGGTCGGGTCAAGGACCGATCGCGGGTCAACCCGCGGCCTGTAATGTGGTGGGGTCAATTCGATGTGGTCCCGCCAGGTGGTGGGGTCACGAGGGTGTTAGGCCCAAGTTTAGTTAACCATCGTACGAGTTCGTAGATGTGTTCGACCAGTAGTCGGGCCGAGAGGGGTCAGTCCCTCTTGTCTTTCAGTCAGGACCGTTTACTCGGCAGAGGGTTATGCGAGATATTATATCAGGAAGGTTGTAAGGCTGCACGAGGTGCCTACTTTCACCTTATGTCAGGCAGTGGAGCCGTGGTTACGGCTATTTCTTTTCTGGAAGTTTTACCAGGAAGGGTTAGAAACTCAGGTGAGTCTCAGTATCGCATTCGCCCTCGGTCCAGTGTTTGGATTTCAGGGGTAGCTGTGAGGATTGTTGCCTCCTGTTGAGGGAGTGTTTTTATAGCTACCATTTCAATATTCGGATATCGCCTTATGACGCCTTGTAGGGGCGGAAGTGTAAGTTGCCGGTCGATTGGTTCGATGTTGGCAAGGTTCAGATAGTTGGTTCATAATTGTTTCAGCAGGATGCGGATAGGGTGAAGCTTATCCAGAAGAGGTTATTGGCAGCTCAGAGTCAACAGAAGTCGTGCGGATAATCTGCGACGACGCTTGGAGTTCAGGTTGACGGTGGGTCTTCTTGAAGGTACCACCCCGGAAAGGGTGTGACGAGTTTTGGAAAACAGAGGAAACTTAGCCCGAGGTATTTTGAGCGTTTTCAGATCAATTGGAAAGTAGGCCAGGTTGCCTATAGTTAGCATTGCCGTCCGACGTAGGAGGCAGTACGTCCGGTCTTTTATATTGCTATGTTCGGAAGAGTATCAGAGATCCATCCAGAGTGTTCCCAGTTAATGATGACCAAGTTGGAGGTAGTATCCCAGAGATTTTGGAAACTGAAGCAGTAAAAAAAATGTGTTAAGTTATGAGAAAGAGTTCGAGTGTACGAGAAGGGTACGACGAGTAAGGGAAGAAGCGAGCATGTGTTAAGGACATAGATGTGATCATTTCTTTTGTAAAATGAAGGTGCGAATGGAGTATATTTTAGACCTCGGGTGGGTGCTTTTGTGATGCTAGAGGTGATTCCTCGTGGACTTGGATTAAGTATTTGCGCGTGTGTTATTTTTTATGGCCAGGTGTGGCATGATTGTTTTCGTAAGTATAGTAGTGAAGACTATACTGGCGCATGTATGTTTTGAGGCTTAGAAGGAACATTCGGGACGAATGTTTCTAAGGAGGGGAGAATGTTATACCCCGTATTTCCAGAGTATGTACGTGAGGGCGTACGTATAAAAGTTTAAGCCTTAAGTAGGCAAAGGGACGAAATTTGTGCACAACTAGCGAAAAGAATTGTTTTCCGACGAAACGTTTTCCAAACTTTGCGAAGGGAAAATTACGGTTGCAACATTAATTATTTTTGCGGATTTTTCCGAGAGATGAAATATTTTGGACCAACGGGAGGGCGACACTTGTCCCTCAAGTGGACGGCAATGAAGGAGACTTCTTGGCACGTTTTTTGCCTTTGTTTTTGGTCAAGGATTAGGTAGGATATTTTGTAGATATTTTGTGTAGTAGATGAGCAAGTGGGACCCACACACACTTGTCCAAATCTTCACCCTCCACTTGCCCACCACTTGTCTTAATCTTGGCCATTGATTTCCCTATAAATACCCCCCTTGAGTTGAAGACTTCTTCATCCACACTTAGAGATTTCAAGACTTGAAAAATACTCCCTCCCCTCTTCTTGTTGCTCTCGTCCAAGAGCACCCCTCCCCCTTTGTGAGCCTTGGCCGAAACATTCCGCCCCCCCCTCTTGAGTTGTTCTCGTAAAATACCCCCCCCCCCCTTGGTAGAAAAGTATTCTCCAAGTATTTTTACTATTCCAAAATACCTTGGCCCAAATACCTTGTAGTATTCCAAGGTTACCCCTATACTAAAAGCCCAGAAATACTACTATACTTCCCTTAGTCACAAAACGAAACCCTAAGGAAAATCTTCATAGCCGGTTGAAGTATTAAGAAGAAGTTGCGTAGAACTTCTAAGGGTTGTTTGGAGCGGGTTGGAGCGCCAGAGTAGGAGCTAAACATTGCTCAGGATCGACATTAAAACTTGGATAATTTTGGGCTTATCGAGGTAAATACTATTGTCCTTCTATTGTAATTGGAAATTACATACTGTAGTAGTATAGAAATGAATATAAGATACATAGAAGGATATTATAGAAGAGAATTGAACTGAAATCACATCAGAAGAATATTAAAGAAGAAGATTAAACTGTACTTACATAGAATTTGTATTTGCGATGAACTTGTGTAGTTTAACGGGTAGGGAAGTGCTGCCCGATTTTCCGTAGAATAGAGAACCCCCTGCTTAGAATATTCTACAGAGTAGTCTGGACGTTGATAGACGTATATGGCCTTTATAGGTTGAATGTTCTGCGAGTAGCATGTTCTACTTGAAAGGTGGACAAGGCTAGCCGGGTTATAGCCGTGGAGCGTTTTGCTAATTGTCGATAATCATCACGAGGTATGTTTTGTGAAAGAAAAGATAGCCTCTCTTGGAGTTTCCTTGATTCAGTATTAAGAGGCCTCAACACAAAAAGTCACACAATCCTCTCACAAGCTCCTGTGTAATAATTTCTTGTTGATTTGATAAGTAAACATGTTTAGGATGCTACGTGTGTTAGTATCTTGTGATGTTTGTGTAAAGGGGTTTCCCTTGATTGTGTTTATGTTGTTTAACGATAAGCCGTTATGATAGTATTGTACCACTCACCTCTTGACATGATACCGGGGGTTAAGCTGCCCTCCGATGCGGGGTATACCTCAGGCAGTCTGTTTGAATATGATTCGAGAATACCTCATGCGGGTCCAGGGGACCTATGCGGAGCTACGAGAGTTCCAGGTTAGTGTGCGGTCTATATGGCCATGCGGACTGCGAGTCCAGGACGATGCCGGGGAGTAGCTACCTCCGATGCGGGGAATACCTCATACGGGCCTATGTGTGTGGCCTATGCGGAGCTGCGGGAAGTTCCAGGATTAGACGCGCACATTTGATACTGCAGGAGAGTGGCCAGCTTCGATCATGTGGCGGTCTAGACAGACCTCGTGATACAGTTAATGACTTTGTTGGTACTGTGGGTATTAGTAGTCGGCTATGCCTTCGTACTTACCCCGTACGGTTTTATTATGACACAGGTGGGACCTGGTGTTCATGTGTATTCCTTGGTGCTTTTATATAAGAGACTGTGGGGTGTGAGGAAGGTTTTCCACGTGTATGTTTGATGTTGTGGTCGTTTGAACCTTATTTATATTTGAGTGATGACTTTGGCGTGAGTCACGACTTGACATATTTGCTTATTTATGTGAGCAGTAGTTGGGTTATCATATATGTCTCTGCTTTATATAGACTACTATGATTTCATTTCTGATATTTTGATTTCACATACTTGGTACTGTTATCGACCTCCTTGAGGGCTGCGTTCATGCCGCGGTAGAGGTACACGATCGTCGATCCTCGCTCTTAGGATCACGATTCAGCGTTTTGGAAGCTCCGTTTCTCGAGGCTTACCTGGTATAGTCCTGTTGTTGTAGGTACTTACATTCGGGGTATGGCGGGCCCTGTCCGTCGTTGTTGTTATAACATTCTTAGAAGTGCAGTAATCTTGTTGTGGGCAAAGTTTGTAAAAAGGATGTAACTGTTCGTGTTCAGGTTTTTATATATATTTATGCCGAAAGGCAACTTTTCCTCAGATAAACTGTGTCTCTTTTACATTGTCTCATGTTGTGTTTTATGTTTCGCTGATTACTCTGATGTATGTCTACTTGGGTGCCCGGGTAAGGCACCAGTCACGGGCCCGGGTTCGGGTCGTGACAAAAAGGAATGAATTTGTCTAAAAACCATAAAGGGTTATAACGGCTTTGTGGGAAGTTGGTTATAACGGTTTTATGGAAGGATAAGAAAGTTGTCTATTTTGATTGATAGGTACGAGTTGCCTAGGTTGTGAAATTATAAGTTACTTCATTTCAAGTCTTGAAATGAATTTCTAAAGATGTAGTAACTTAGTTTGAAAAATAGACATGCCTTGATACTGCGGGTGTTAGTATCTTGGGGTTTTATATAAAAATGAGGTGTTATTTAATTTCCGCAGTTTACTTAGTTGTTAAGGTAGAAGGGTGCCCAGGTAGGACACCAGTCACGTGCCCGGGGTTCGGGGCGTGACATAAAATGTAAGGCTACAACAATATGTAATATTGTAACACTTAAGAAAACGAGATTGTTACCTTAGTGAGCCTTAATCCACTTCAAGATCCGAAGTCGCTTCTTAGCAACTTAAATCCTCTTCTTGACACTCCAATCCGCCACTTGAAGCCCTTACAAGATCACAACCAACTTTCCTTAAGTTCCCAATCCAAAACCTAGGAAAGTGACTAGGTTTTCACCTTGCGACTAATACGAAAATTCCACTTTTCCGGGATCTTTCTATTGAGATACACTTACAATACCCTTAGGTATCTTGGTTTAAAGTATGGAGCTTATTGGACAACAAAAAAAAAATCTCTCCAAATGGATGCCTAACCCGAGAGCCTCTCATTGAGTTCTTCCAATTTCTTGAAAATTTAGCTAAGTGTAGAAGCTTGTCTTGCTACTAGTACATATATATAACACTATGGAGGGTTAAGATTAGAACAAATGGGTGGCCTAGATGAGTTTCACAAGGATTCTAGCCAAGTGGCCTTGACTAAGTCAACAATATCAAGCTCTAGCTTTAGCAAGACTTGGTCATCTTCAATTATGGTCAAATGACCATTTTATCCATGTCAATTTCGTCCAAGACCACTAAGGGGGGTGACACGTGTTGCCCTCCCATTTGTCGCAATATTTCATTTTCCGACAAATTCCAAAATTCCGATAAATTTTTACTCGTCTCAAATCTTAACATTTTTGAGTTCTTACGTACGTTCTTATAAACATATCCTGGAATTCCGGGGTGTAACATTCTTCCCCCCTTAGAAACATTCGTCCCCGAATGTTCTTTTGGGAGTCAAACTTAAAAATAGCGACATAGTCTCCTTACAACCCCTACATACCAATAATGCCACATGTGGCCACATAACCATACTTATACCAGAACGTCAACCTGAACTCTAAGTGTCGACGTTGGTTAACTGCATAAAGCTTATATCGACTCTGAGCTTACTAATAATCTTTCCTGGATAAGCTTCACCTTATCCATAGCCTGCTGAATCAAGTCTGGGCCAACTAACTGTACCTCGCCCACGTCAAACCAACCAATCGATGACCTACACTTCCGCCCATACAAAACCTCATATGGCGTCATCTGAATGCAAGAATGGTAGATGTTGTTGTAAGCAAACCCAACAAGAGGGAAATGATCCTCCCGCTACCACGAATCAAAAACACGGGCCATTACCTATCCTCAAGTGCCTGGATAGTACGCTCTGCCTGTCCGTCGGTCTGAGGGTGTAATGCAACACTGAGACTCACATATGTCCCTAATCCATTCTGAAAAACCTCCAGAAGTTATCCGTAACCGAGGTCATTTGTCTGACATCATAAAAGTAGGAACCCCGTGCAGTCTCACAATCTCCCTGCTATATAAGCTAGCATAATCCTCAGTCGAGTAAGTGGTCCTGACCGGAAAAAAAAAACATGCCTGGTTCGTCAGCCTGTTTACTATGACCCCCGGGGAGTCGCACTTCCTCTGAGTACGATGCCACCCTGTAACAAGATCCACATTAATCACCTCCCATATCTAAGTCGGGATCTAAATCTCCTGTAATAGCCCACTGGGCTTCTGGTGTTCAACCTTGGCCTGCTACTAATTCGGACATTAAGCAACAACTCTGCTACGTCCCTCTTCAGGCCATCTTACCAATACAAACATCTGAGGTCACGACACAACTTAGTCGACCCCGAACAATTAGAGCAATAAGCACTGCGTGCCTCCTAAACCTGCGACTAGACTGCGATGCAGGGTACACACAATCTATCCTCATATCACAGCACCACATCCGGTGCTACTCAAACAGGCTCTTCCCTTCTCGAAGAGTCGTATCTCGATATCGTATCATAACTGGATCCTCATACTGTCGCCTCTTTACCTCCTCAACGACGGAAGACTCGGCAACCCCTCGAATCTAAACTTCATTAACCTTGGAAACAAATAATCGAACCCCTCGGCTCGGTAGCTGATGAATCTTATGGACCACGTCCCGTCTATCTGGCTGCCCATACGACAGACTACCCATAGATCCACGACTAAGAGCATCTGTAATTGTCTTGGCTTTCCCCGGATGGTATAGGATATCAATATCACAATCCTTGAGTAACTCTAACCACCGTCTCTGTCGCAAACTCAACTGCCTCTATCTGAAGATATACCGGAGGCTCTTGTGGTCTGCACAAATATCTCCATGAAGTCCATATAAGGGATGCCTCTAAATCTTCAAGATATGATTAACTGCCGTCGACTCTAAATCGTGAGTAGCGTAATTCCCTTCATGCTTCCCTAACCGCCGGGAAAACATAGGCTCTAACCTTATCGTGTTGCGTCAGCACACAACCTAGCCCAACACCTAACGTGTTACAATAATAACCTAACCCTCTAGTCTCTCAGGAGGGGTTAGAACTGTAGTCGAGTCAACTTATCTTCCAATAACTGGAAGCCTTTCTCATGCTTGCGAAATATTTGGCATCCTTAATCTCAATTATGGTTCCTGTTTCCCTTCCTCTGTCGCAACCAAACTTGGTCACTAACATAGATTTGATTCCTTTGCTTGCCTCATGGCTAATACTTACTGTCAATCACCATTTATGGGGGAGGGTTTTCCTTGATCTCGTCAAGTAATAATCCTAATATTCTCCCCCAGCTCGTAGAGTTTATATGTTATACCCCGTTTTTCCAGAGTATGTACGTGAGGGTGTACGTACGAAAGTTTAGCCTTAAAGTAGGCAATGAGACGTTTTTTTTTTGGCACAACTCATTAAAAGAATCGTTTTCTGACGAAACGTTTTACACAACTCGCGTAGGATAAATTCCGGCTATGTCATTTCTAATTTTTGCGGATTTTTCCGAGAGACGAAACACTTTGGACCAACGAGAGGGCGACACTTGTCACCCTCTCATTGATGGATGTGAGGCGGAAATGGACCGAATTGGATGGCTTATTTTGTCAAGTAGTTGGTAGGATATTTTGTGTGCAAGTTGGCTAGGTACACTTGCCCAAATCTTGACCTTACACTTGCCTTGCACTTGGCATCATCTTGGCCCTTGGTTGGCCATGGCTTGACCTATAAATACCCCCTTAAGATGAAGAGTTCTTCATCCACAAATTCCTTTCCAAGTCTTGAAAATCCTTCCCTCTCCCTTGTAGCTTTTCGTCAAACACCTCCCCGCCTTTGAGAAGCTTAGCGAGGCTATCCCCTAGCCTAGCCGAAATCTACCCCCTCCTTGGTAGAAAAGTTGCCTTCTAGTATTGTTATAATGCCCAAAATACCCTAGCCCAAATCCCTTAGTACTTAGTAGAAGTTGTGAAGAACTTCTAAGGTTTCATGGAGCTATCGGAGCGTCTAACTTAGGAGCTAAGCCTTGCTCCGGATCGACTTATATCTAGGATATTATTGGGCTTACCGAGGTAAATAATCCTAACCCTCTTTTGTATTAGAGAATACATACTGTAGAAGTATAGAATTAAGTATTGAATACTTAGAAAGATAGTACAGAATAGAATTGAACTGTTATCACAGTAGAAGGGTTTAAAAAGAAGAATAATCAAACTGTACTTACATAGGACTGTTTTCACAGTAGACTTGAGTAGCTCACCGGGTAGGGAAGTGCTGCCCAATTTTCCGTAGGATAGAGAACCCTCTGCTTAGAACTGTTTACAGAGTAGTCTGAACGTTGATAGACGTGTCTGACTATTATAGGTTGATCCTCTGCGCGCGACATATTCAACTTGGCAGGTGGATTTCGCCAAGAAGGTATGTGATTCTTCCTATACCCTTGAGCATGATATTTTAAATATATATAGTACGGTAGACGTACGTGTGTTAACTGAATAATAACTACGGCAATGTCTTTGACTTAAGCCTGAATAATACTTACGGCAATGTCTCGCGACTTAAGCCTGAATAATACTTACGGCAATGTCTCGCGACTTAAGCCTGAATAATAAGGATCTGAAAGCATTTCAAAAGAATACTGAATCATTTTTATGTAAGAGAACTAATTGGTTTTTAAGCGAAAGCTTAAGAGTTATACTAGCTTTATGGGAAGTTAGGTATAACAACTTAAGAATGATAAAAGGAAGTTTACTTATGTGTTTATAATGCACTTACATTGATTTATGGAAATAATAATAAAATGGTTTGATAAGTAGACATGATATGATGTTATGTGTGTTAGTGTCTTGTAACGTTTGTATAAAAAGGTATTCTTGTTGTGCTTATGTGTTTAACCATAAGCTGTTATGTTAGTATTATATCACTCACCTTGACATAAATCTAGGGGTTAAGCGCCTCCGTCACGGGGTATACCTCGTGCGATGCAGGTGACTATGATGCGAGGACACCTCATGCGGTGCAGTGACCTATGCGAGCTACGAGTTCGGAGTTAGTGTGCGGGGTTATACCTCATGCGGTCTATGTGGCCATGCGGACTACGAGTCGGGGCGATGCCGAGTAGCTACCCTCGATGCGGGTTATACCTATGCGGGCTATGTGAGTGGCCTATGCGGACTCTGAGAGTCCGTGATTAGGCTTGCATGGTGATACTACGAGCAATTGGCCTGCTTGATCATTCGCAGCCTAGAAAAGACCATTCTGATTTACCTATTGTTGCTCTTGTTTATGATGTGGCACTATGTGCGGTTACATTGGTTGTTTCGCATATTTATAAAATTGGTTTTAAAGTGATATGATTTCATTTAAGTACTTTCTGATTTCACATACTTAGTACTGTCTTGACCTCCTTCGGGCTGCGTTCATGCCGCGGTAAGAGCGGCAGTGCTAGATCCACATCCTTAGGATCTTTGCGTTGGTGTCGTGAGCTCCATCTTCTCGGAGGCTCTACTTTTGGTTATGAACTCCCTGGATTGTAGATAGTTATGTACATTCGAGGTATGGCGGGAGCCACTGTCCGCCATAGTTGTTATACAGTAGTCCTGTTGTACAGTTGGGATGTAACTGCAAACTATGTTTATATATATATGCCGAAAGGCAAGCTTTTCTTCAGATAAACTGTTTCTCTTTTTAAATAGTGTTTCTTTTCTTGTCTTATATTCCGCTGATTTCTCTGATGTATGACTACTTGGGTGCCCGGGTAAGGCACCAGTCACGGGCCCCGGAACGGGTTGTGACAAAAGTGGTATCAGAGCAGTTAATCCTCGGAAAGTGTCTACAGACCGTATCTAGTAGAGTCTTGATTATCGGTGTGTTGTGCACCACACCAATAATCAGGAGGCTATAGGATATTTAGGATTGGTTTCCATTCTTCTCACTCTGAGATCGTGCTTTAGAGCTGTGTGTAAGTTGGACCCCTCTAACGTATTCCTTTTACAGATTATGCCTCCACGTAAAGCGGCCGGGAAGGGCAAAGCGGCGAAGGAGGCGCGATCGGACACCGGAGTTACGAGGGCTCGTGCCCGATCTATACCCGAGGCGGCGAGTTCCATGACGCCGTCGGCCACAGCGAGACCACGATGCACCGTACCTCGCATCCCGCGGCACAGGCGGAGGAGTTAGGCATGCAAGGAGATAACTGAATTCTTGCGGGATCGTGGCTAGACATGAGGACAGTGGATCGCGATTCAGTCCAGCCCAGTTGTACCGTGGTTCACGAGGCGAGAGAGTTTGAGGCTACGAGATTTCTGATTTGTAGCCGCGAGTTTTACTGGTCGAGGCGGGAGGATGATCCGCGAGTTCATCCGTCATTCTGAAGGATTATGAGAGTGATCAGGGCGTCGGAGACCGAGTCCGTGATCTTCGGTTCACATCGGCTGCGTGATACCGCAGTCGATTGGTTTGATTCGTGGGAGTTATCCAGGGGAGAGCACGCGTCCCCAGCTACTTGGGATGTGTTCTCAGAGGCTTTCCTCACTCACTTCTTGCCTCCACAGATGAGGAGGGCGCGGTGACAGATTTTCTTCTTTGAGACAGAGGGGCGTCTGATTAGGGAGTACAATGTCGAGTTCGATTCTTTGGCTCGATATGTCCCAGCATTGGTAGCAGATATGAAGGATAGGGTGCACCGCTACGTCACCGGGCAAGATGATTATATGGCCGAGTCTTCTGCGGGTGTTTCTGTTATACCCCGTATTTCCAGAGTATGTACGTAAGGACGTACGTAGAAAAATTTGAACTTTTACATAGGCTTGGCCGAATTAACTTTGTTCACAACACCCGATTAGAGTCGTTTTTGTGAAAACGTTTCCTGACTTTCGTAGGAAAATTCGGCTATGTCATTTTTAATTTTTGCGGATTTTTCCGAGAGGCGAAACATTTTGGACCAACAAGAGGCGACACTTGTCACCTCTCATTGGAACACCTTGGCGGTAATAGTGGTGGCGAAAGTATGGCCATTGTGGTCGAGGTTGGTAGGATATTTTGTGTTAGTTGGCTAGTGTGCACTTGGCAAGATCTTGGCCCTACACTTGCTATGCACTTGGCAAGATCTTGGCCATTGGTTGGCCTTGGCTTGTCCTATAAATACCCACCCCTTTGGAAGACTAATTCATCCATAAATTTGCCTAAGTCTTGAAAGCTCTCTTTCTCCCCTTTGTGTGTTGAGTTCGGCCGAGAGGCCTCCCCCTCTCCTAGAGGCCTTGGCCGAGGGGTACCCCCCCTCCTAGTGGTGCTAGCCGTGGGGTACCCCCCCCCTAGCCTAGTTGTTTTCGTATAATACCCTCCTCTTGGTAGAAATACTCTCAAAAGTATTGTTACTATACCCAAATTACCTTAGCCGTATACCTTGTTGTATTCTAAGGTTATACTTATACGAAAAGCCGGAAATACTATTATACTTCCCTTGATCCACAAAACCGAAACCACAAGGAAAATCTCCATAGTTAGTTGGAGTAATATGTAGAAGTTGGTTAGAACTTCTAAGGGTGGTTTAGAGCGGGTTGGAGCGCACGGAGTTGGAGCTAAACGATTGCCCAGGATCGACTTTATACTTGGATAATTATGGGCTTATCGAGGTAATTATCTTGTCCCCCTATTGTAATTGGAGTTTACATGTTGTTAGAATATATAGTTGAAGTATACTATATATAGAACTGAACTTAGTGTTGTGGCAATGTCCTTGGACTTAAGCTGAAGAATAAAGAAGCTGAATGTAATTACATGGTGTATTTCGATGAACTTGTGTTGTATTCTTGTAGAGTAGTATTGTACACGTCGGTTAGGCGTGTAGAACCCCACTGGTTGGCTTGGTAGCGGCCTCGATAGAGGAGGAGATTTCTGTTGTGGCGGGAGAAGTCTTTGCCGAATTTTCTGTAGAATGTTCTACGATAAGATCTAGATGTTAATAAGCGCCTTGTGGCCTTATAGGTTGAAGTACTGCGTGTGGCGCGATCTACTTGGCTTAAGGAGTAGCCGACGGCTTGAGGTACTTGGAGCGTTTTGCTATTAGTCGATACTCGTCGCGAGGTATGTGAACCTCTTCCTATCTCTTCTAGCATGATATATGTGTAACTATGTAGTACGGTAGACGTACAGGTGTTAAATGTATTTGATTGGTCTAAAACATAAAGTGTTATAACGGCTTTATGGGAAGTTGGTTATAACAGCTTTATGTAGGTAAGAAAATACTTGTGGTTTTTTTAAAGGTAACTGATTTGAACTATAACTGGCGGGTTTTGTGATAATAAAGAACTTGAAGTATTTCAAAAGATTTTTGAATCATTTTGAAAGAAGAGTAATACTTGGTTTTTGAAAACTTAAGAGTTATACTAGCTTTATGGGAAGTTAGGTATAACGGCTTAAGAAAGGTTTCTTGATTTGAAATCGGAATGTGTATCGACAAACCAACTGCAGCGTTAATAAAGGAAATGTTTTGTGATTAAGTATTATTAAAACCGGAGAAACTTCCATCTGCATAGAAGCTAAGATGAGACAAAATGATATTTCCTAGGTCATGCTTTGTAATAAGATTGTTATAAACAAGAATATCCTACTCACATAAGGCTTATGTTTCTCGGATGGTTTAAAAGAGAATTATATTCTTAAATGAATAAGGCTAGGAACTACGAAACCTTTCTAAAATAAGAAACGTGAACATTTGAAATTTGGCAAACTTGGGCGTTTGAAAAGAATGTTGTTACTTGGTTTTACAAAGAGAAGTGTTTTGATTTACTTCAAAAGATAATCACTCTATTGTTATATACTACGTATTGTGTGACTTTTGTGAAAGTAACATATCTTTAAAGAGTTATTGTATAAAGTACTTTGGGGATAAAAACCCGATCTCGTTAATCATATAGTAGAAAGTACCTTATGTGTGAATAACTTGATTGTATTGGTTTGTGATAGCCTTGTAATACCTTCGTGTTGATTTGATAATTAATCATATTAGGATGCTACGTGTGTTAGTATTCTGTGATGTTTGTGTAAAGGGGATTTCCCTTGATTGTGCTTATGTTGTTTAAACGATAAACTGTTCTGTTGGTAGTATATCCCTCACCGTGTTTCCGGGGGTTAAGCGCCTCCGTGCGGGGTAGACTCGGTGATGCAGGACCATGATTCGAGAATACCTCATGCGGGTCCTGGGGCCTATGCGGAGCTACGAGAGTTCCAGGTTAGTGTGCGGCCTTTATGGTCATGCGGTCTATGTGGTCATGCGGTGCGAGTCGGGGCGATCTTGGGAGTAGCACCCTCGATGCGGGGTTATGTACCCTATGCGGGCCTATGTGAGTGGCCTATGCGGAGCTGCGGGGAGTTCCAGGGCTAGACGCGCACATTTGATATTGCGGTCGGCGACGGCTTTGATCATGTGGCCAGTGCAGACAGATATCATGATCTGATTTATGACCTTGTTAGTCTTGTAGGTGTTAGTAGTCGGCTATGCCTTCGTACTTACCTTATCGTTTTATTTGGACACAGTGGGACTGTTGTTCATATGTATTCCTTGGTGCTTTTCTATCATTGGCAGCGGTGAGGAAGGTATTCCACGGGCATGATTGATGTTGTGGGCGTGAGACCCATTGTTATATTGGGTGATGACTTTGAGGCGTGAGTCACGACTAGACATATTCGCTTATTTATCGTGAATCGTAGTTTGGTTATCATACATGTCTCACGCTTTCTATAGACTACTATGATTTCATTTACGATATCTTCATGTTTCACATACTTGGTACTGTTATCTTGACCTCGCTTGAGGCTGCGTTCATCTGCGCGAGTAAAGGTACACCGATCGTTGATCCTCGCTCTTAGGGTCACGATTCAGCGTTTGGGAAAGCTCCGTTTCTCGGAGGCTTATCTTGGTATAGTCCTGTCGTTGTAGGTATTTACATTCGGGGTATGGCGGCCCTGTCCCGCCATTGTTGTCATATCATTTCTTAGAGTGCAGTAATCTTTTGTGGGCGGGGTTTGTAAAAGGATTAAACTGTTCATTTGTAAGAGTTGTTATTTATATATATATGCGAAAGGCAAGTTTTCTCAGTTCTTGTTTTGTACTTCATTTGTTTCATGTATGTGTTTTATGTTCGTGATTACTCGATGTTGTATCACTAGGGTGCCCGGTAAGGCACGATCCACGGCCCAGTTCGGGTTGTGACAAAAGTGGTATCGAGCGATTAATCCTCGGAAGGTGTCTCTGACCGTATCCGATAGAGTCTTGATTATCGGTGTGTTGTGCACCACACCAATGTCGTGAGGCTATAGGATATTTAGGATTGGTTTCTATTCTTCTCACTCTGATATCGTGACTTATAGATGTGTTGAAAGATGGACCCTCTCACGTATTTCTTTCCACTTACCGTTATGCCCTGCGTAGAGGCAAACCGGGCCCAGAGGCAAAGCGTAGGAGGCTGCGAGTAGAGTTTAGAGGGTTACGAGGCACAGCCCAATCATCACCAGGGTGGTCTTTCATTCGGGAGTTATGCTATGTCACCACCCAGTGAGTTTAGCACTGGCGATTCTCTTCGCCATGATATTTGAACCTTGATTCGCGGCCGGGAGCAGTGAATGTAGATTGCAAAGCGACCACATTACTAGCTATGGATTTGGCTACCAGAGTATACCGATGTACCGCGAGTCTTGAGGACTATCTAAAAGAAGTCGTGCAGAGAAATTCTTGATTGGGCTTGAGCATGGCACGTATGCGGGCTTATGCGCGGCCAGAAACGTAGAGATCGGCGGGTTAACGAAGGGCGAGAAGAGGGCGAGCGGCAAGGTCCTTTGGTAACTTTCGGCGGATCGCCTCACTGCGTGAACGATATGCACATCCACGATCTGAAAGGTCCGCGGGGGTTCGGGGCGTTCGGGGTATGCGAGAGTTGGTCGAGCTCGAGCTTAGGTTCCACGGCTACACGTAGGTTCCGGCCAGTATTGATTTCTCCCGGTATTCACAATGTGCGACGTCATCCGGGAATGTCGTCTTTTGTTGGTACTTGTTTTACTGCGGCCGTCGAGGCCATGTGTTGAAAGGATGTCTAGTAAGAGGACTTAGCCTTCGAGATCGATGGGTAGTTAAATCTTCTTAGCTATGCGCCCTGCAGGCGAGTTTTATTAGAACGACTAAGGAGTAAAGCGATAAATCTGGATAGATCCTTAACCTACAGAGATCGGTAGGTGTGATAAGATGGGTATATCATAAGGGCTATGTTCGATAGCGATGTGTTAATTGTGATTAGAAATCATGGTTAGTAAGGAAAGATTGGGGATAGAGAAAGTGTGAGCCTTAGAGTGTTATACGTGGAGACCTTAGAGGTAAGGCCATCTCGAGTAAAAGATGTATTGTTTATGTTTGACTTTATAGGAGTGCATAGTGCACGTGAGTTATGTTGTGGGATAAGTCCCGAGTAGTGTGGAATGACTGAGGGTAGTTGAGCTACGGAGACCGGTAGGTTTTCGGAGCGTGATTAGTGAGTGTTCGCCCGGGAGCTAGCGTTTTGCGGCGTTGCGGGTCGGGTTGAGGCCGCGTTGCGGGTCAACCCGCGGCATATTTGGTGGCGAAGTCGGTTGTGGTGGTCGCCTTGTGGTAGGTCACGAGGTGTTAGGCCCGTGTTTAGTTAACGGTGTCTGAGTTCGTGGATCGTTCGACGATGGTCGGGCCGAGGAGGTCAGCCGTCTTGTCTTCTAGCAAAGACCGTTTACTCGGCAGTGTTGATTAATCAGAAAGGTTGTAAGGCTGCACGGGGTGCCTACCTTCACCTTATGGCAGACAGTGGAGCCCAGGGTACGGCTGTTTTGTTTCTGAAAGTTTTACCAGGCAGGGTTAAGAACTCAGGTGAGTCTCAGAATCGCATTCGCCCTCGGGCCAGTGTGTGGATTTCAGGGGTAGTTGTGAGGATTGTTGTCTCCTGTGGAGGGAGCGTTTAAGCTACCATTTCAGTGTTCGGATGTCGCCTTATGAAGCCTTGTAAGGGCGGAAGTGTAAGTTGCCGGTCGATTGGTTCGATGTTGGCAAGGTTCAGACAGTGTTCAGGCTTGTTCCAGCAGACTGTGGATAGTGAGAAGCTTGTCTAGAAGAGGTTCTGGCAGCTCAGAGATATCGTGCGGATAATCGGCGACGACGCTTAGAGTTCAGGTTGACGGTCGGTCTTCTTGAAGGTACCACCCCGGTTAGGGTGTGACGAGTTTTGGAAAGCGAGAAACTTAGCGAGTTACTTTGGGCCTTTTTAGTTCATGTGAAGAATAGGCGGGTTGCCTATATGTTAGCAATTGCCGTCCGACTTAGGAGGCGACGTCCGGTCTTCGTGTTGTTATGTTCGGAAAGTATCGAAATCCATCCAAAGTGTTCCCGATTAATGATGACCACGTTAGAGATAGTAAACGAGTTTTGGAAACCGACGATATCGAGAGTTCGAGTGTATGGCGACCTCGATGATCGCATGCGATCCGATTACCATTTGTTGGGTCGCTGGAAGGTTAATGCCTCGAGCAAAGTGACAAAAGTGGTATCATTTTGGTGATGTTAGAGGTGTTTCCTCGTGGACTTGGATGTAAGTATTTTGCGTGGGTGTTTCTGTGGCCAGTGGTGGCGGGTTTGTCCTCGTAAGTATAGTAGTGAAGACTATAATGGTGCGCGTTTGTTTTGAGACTTAGAAGGAACATTCGGGACGAATGTTTCTAAGGAGGAGAATGTTATACCGTATTTCCAGTATGCGTGGGGCGTGCGTAGAAAAATTGAACTTTTACATAGGCTTGGCGAATTAACTTTGTTCACAACACGATTAGAGTCGTTTTTGACGAAGCGTTTCCACGACTTTCGTAGGAAAATTCCGGCTATGTCATTTTTAATTTTTGCGGATTTTTAGAGAGGCGAAACATTTTGGACCAACAAGAGGCGACACTTGTCACCCTCTCATTGGAACACCTTGGGCGGTAATAGTGGTGGCGAAAGTATGGCCATTGTGGTCGAGGTTGGTAGGATATTTTGTGTTAGTTGGCTAGTGTGCACTTGGCAAGATCTTGGCCTACACTTGCTATGCACTTGGCAAGATCTTGGCCATTGGTTGGCCTTGGCTTGTCTATAAATACCACCACTTTGGAAGACTAATTCATCCATAAATTTGCCTAAGTCTTGAAAGCTCTCTTTCTCCCCTTTGTGTGTTGAGTTCGGTAGAGGCCTCCTCTCCAGAGGCCTTGGCCAGAGGTACCCACTCCTAGTGGTGCTAGTGGTAGGGTACCCCACTGCCTAGTTGTTTTCGTATAATACCCTCCTCTTGGTAGAAATACTCTCAAAAATATTGTTCTTATACCCAAATTACCTTAGCCGTATACCTTGTTGTATTCTAAGGTTATACTTATCTGAAAAGCCGTAAATACTATTATACTTCCCTTGATCACAAAACCCGAAACCCTAAGGAAAATCTCCATAGTTAGTTGGAGTAGTATGTAGAAGTTGGTTAGAACTTCTAAGGGTGGTTTAGAGCGGGTTGGGCGCACGGAGTTGGAGCTAAGCGATTGCCGGGATCGACTTTATACTTGGATAATTATGGGCTTATCGAGGTAATTATCTTGTACCCCTATTGTAATTGGAGTTTACATGTTGTTAGAATATATAGTTGAAGTATACTATATATAGAACTGAACTTAGTGTTGTGGCAATGTCCTTGGACTTAAGCCTGAAGAATAAAGAACTGAACTGTAATTACATAGGACTGTATTTCAGTAGACTTGTGTTGTATTACTGTAGAGTAGTATTGTACACGTCGGTTAGGCGTGTAGAACCCCGGTTGGCTTGGTAGGCGGCCTCGATAGAGGAGGAGATTTCTGTTGTGGCGGGGAGGTCTTTGCGAATTTTACGTAGAATGTTCTACGATAAGATCTAGATGTTAATAAGCGCCTTGTGGCCTTATAGGTTGAATCTTTGCGTGTGGCGCGATCTACTTGGCTTAAGGAGTAGCCGGCGACTTGAGGTACTTGGGCGTTTGCTATTAGTCGATACTCGTCGCGATGTATGTGAACATCTTCCTATCTCTTCTAGCATGATATATGTGTAACTATGTAGTACGGTAGACGTACAGGTGTTAAATGTATTTGATTGGTCTAAAACATAAAGTGTTATAACGGCTTTATGGGAAGTTGGTTATAACGACTTTATGTAGGTAAGAAAATACTTGTGGTTTTTAAAGGTAAGCGATTTGAACTATAATGGCGGGTTTGTGATAATAAAGAACTTGAAGTATTTCAAAAGATTTTTGAATCATTTTGAAAGAAGAGTAATACTTGGTTTTGAAAACTTAAGAGTTATACTAGCTTTATGGGAAGTTAGGTATAACGGCTTAAGAAAGGTTTCTTGATTTGGAAATCGGAATGTGTATCGACAAACCACTGCGGCGTTAATAAAAGGAAATGTTTGTGATTAAGTATTATTAAAACCGGTAGAAACTTCCATCTGCATAGAAGCTAAGATGAGACAAAATGATATTTCTAGGTCATGGTCTTTGTAATAAGATTGTTATAAACAAGAATATCCTACTCACACATAAGGCTTATGTTTCTCGGATGGTTTAAAAGAGAATTATATTCTTAAATGAATAAGGCTAGGAACTACGAAACCTTTCTAAAATAAGAAACGTGAACATTTGAAATTTGGCAAACTTGGGCGTTTGAAAAAGAATGTTGTTACTTGGTTTTACAAAGAAGTGTTTTGATTTACTTCAAAAGATAATCACACTAATGTTATATACTACGTCTATTGTGTGAATTTTGTGAAAGTAACATATCTTTAAAGAGTTCTTGTATAAAGTACTTTGGGGATAAAAACACGATATCGTGAATCATAGAGTATAAAGTACCTTATGTGTGAATAACTTGATTGTATTGGTTTGTGATAGCCTTGTAATACCTTCGTGTTGATTTGATAAGTAATCATATTAGGATGCTACGTGTGTTAGTATACGTGATGTTTGTGTAAAGGGATTTCCCTTGATTGTGCTTATGTTGTTTAAGCGATAAAGCTGTTATGTTGGTATTATACCACTCGCGTGTTCGGGGTTAAAGGCCCTCCGATGCGGGGTAGACTCGAGCGATGCAGTACCATGATTCGAGAATACCTCATGCGGGTCACTGGGGCCTATCGCGAGCTACGAGTTCCGTGTTAGTGTGCGGCCTTTATGGTCATGCGGTCTATGTGGCCGTGCGGTGCGAGTCGGGGCGATCTTGGGAGTAGCGCCCTCGATGCGGGGTTATACCTCATGCGGGCCTATGAGATTGGCCTATGCGGGCTGCGGGAGTTCGGGGCTAGACGCGCACATTTGATATTGCGAGCGGCGACCGGCTTTGATCATGTGATGCAGACAGATATCATGATACGATTTATGACCTTGTTAGTCTTGTAGGTGTTAGTAGTCGGCTATGCCTTCGTGCCTTACCACTGTCTTATTTTATTTGGACACGTGGGACTGCTTTGTTCATATGTATTCCTTGGTGCTTTTCTATCATTGGCTGGCGGTGAGGAAGGTATTCCACGGGCATGATTGATGTTGTGGGCGTGAGACCCGTTGTTATATTGGAGTGATGACTTTGAGGCGTGAGTCACGACTAGACATATTGCTTATTTATTGTGAGCTAGTTTGGTTATCATACATGTCTCATGCTTTATAGACTACTATGATTTCATTTACTGTATCTTCATGTTTCACATACTTGGTACTGTTATCGACCTCCTTGGCCGCGTTCATCTGCGCGAGTAAAGGTACACGATCGTTGATCCTCGCTCTTAGGGTCACGATTCGGCGTTTGGGAAAGCTCCGTTTCTCGGAGGCTTATCTTGGTATAGTCCTGTCGTTGTAGGTATTTACATTCGGGGTATGGCGGGCCCTGTCCGCCATTGTTGTCATATCATTTCTTAGAAGTGCATGTATCTTTGTTGTGGCGGGGGTTTGTAAAAAGGATTAAACTGTTCATTTGTAAGAGTTGTTATTTATATATATATGCCGAAAGGCAAGTTTTCCTCAGATTACTGTTTTGTACTTCATTCGTTTCATGTATGTGTTTTATGTTCGTGATTACTCGATGTTGTATCACTAGGGTGCCCGGTAAGGCACGATCCGCCGAGTTGGTCGTGATAGTTTCTCTTCAGGGTATGGACATTACCCGCATGCGAGCTCATGCACTAGGATGCGAGGCGTCGAGGCGGGTTGTGACAGCGAGAAGAGGACCGGGGCGGCGAGTCCTTTGGTAGTTATCAGGGTGGACGGCCTCAGCAGCGGTCTAGATTCGCACCACAGCCAGCTCAGATCACTCCTGCACCTCAGCACAGCCAGAGTATTCGGGGCGGTCGGGGCCCAGACTTGAGACTTTCAGGTGGCGAGAGTGCTGGCGGTCGGGACTACCCCGCCGGTGTGGCCGTCACGGTAGATCCCATTTCGGGAATTGTGGTGCTCCTCAGGGTTTGTTCTGATTGCGGCGACGGGTCATATTACGAGGGCTTGTCCGATCGGGCGACGGGTGGTAGGGCTCGGCTACGAGTGCATTGCGGTTCATCATCTCCTACGATTACTCGCCCGGGCGAGTACTCGTGGGCGATGGAGTCGCGGCAGAGTCGTGGCGAGGTCCCGATTCAGCGGTCCTCGAATCGCATTTATGCCTGTCGGTAGGCGGGATCGTGAGGCCTCACCGATGTAAATCACAGTACCTTATCGGTTCGGGTTTGATGTGTATGCTTTGATAGATCCGGTTCTACTCATCCTATATATCTCCCCTTGTTGCTAGTAGGATAGGGATAGAGCCTGAATCCATAGACCCTTTCGAGGTAGCTACGCCAGTGGGTGATTCGGTGGTAGCTCGGCGGGTGTATAGGGCTTTTCGGTGACCATTCTGATCGTCGGACCCTGCCGACTTGATAGAGTTGGATATGATTGATTTCGGCGTGATCATGGGTATGGATTGGCTAGCTTCTTGCTACGCCAATGTAGGCTGAGAGAGAGTAGTGCGGTTCGGTTTCACGAGGCCGGTTGTTGAGTGGGAGGAGCCTTTGTATCGCCGGGGTAGGTTTATATCCTACCTCGAGGCTAGGAAGATGGTGCGGGAGAATACATTTACCATCTCGTTCGGGTGTTTGATCACGAGGCTGCGGTACAGATTTTTGATCGATTCGATGGTCGAAGTTCCCAGACGTGTTTCCAGACGACCTCCCGGGTATCCCTCCTGAGAGGGAGATTGAGTTTTGTATAGATGTGTTGCCAGACACTCGGCCTATTTCCATTCCTCCATATAGAATGGCACCTGCCGAGTTGAGAGAGTTGAAGGATCAGCTTAGAGACTTGCTGGAGAAGGGCTTCATCAGACCTAGTGTTTCTCCCAGGAAGCGCGGTATTGTTCGTGAAGAAGAAGGGCGGGGCTGCGCGGTGTGTTGATTCTGAGCGGTGAACAAGGTGACCATTAAACGAATACCCCCTTCCGTGATTGATGATTTGTTCGACCGATTGCGAGCGCGAGATGTTTCTCAAGATTGATCTGCGATCGGGCTATCATCAGTGCGAGTCGAGAGATGTGGATGTCCACAGATCGCATTCGGACGTGCGGGCATTATGAGTTCGTGGTCATGTCTTTTGGGTTGACCAATGCTCGTGGTATTCATGGATTTGATGAACGAGTGTTCAAACCATTTTTGGACAGTTTGTGATAGTGTTCATCGATGATATCTTGGTTTATTCTCGATCGGAGCGAGGAGCATGCGGAGCATTTGAGGCTGTGCTATGATTCTCCAGACCAGCGATTATACGCCAAATTTTCCAAATGTGAGTTTTGGTTAACGGTGGCTTTTCTTGGGCATATTGTGGGTGATGGCATTCGAGTGGATCTGGCCAAGATCGAGACGATCGAGGACTTGGCCTAGACCTCTTACTCGGCGAGGTTCGCGATTTTAGGTCTTGCGAGTTATTATCGGCGGTTCGTGGAGAAGTTTGCTTCTATCTACGCACCATTGACTAGGCCGACTCGTAAGCGGCTAAGTTTCGATGGTGATGCTTGTGGCGGGGTTTCGATTCTTGAAGGAGAGGCGCGGCGCCCCGTTCTTACTCTTCCGGAGGTCAGACGGTTATGTCGTGTATTGTGATCGTCGAGCATCGGGTTGGGATGTGTGTTGATGCGGCATGGCAAGGTTATAGCGTATGCGTCCCTACGGTGAAGAAACACGAGAGGAACTACCCCCATGATTTGGAGTTAGCGGTGATTCACGCCTTGAAGATCTGGAGGCACTATTTGTATGGGGTTCATGTGGATATTTATACAGACCACAAGAGCCTCCAGTATATCTTCAGCCAGAGGGAGTTGAACTTACGATAGAGACGGTGTTTAGAGTTGCTTAAGGATTACGATGTTGATATCCTGTACCACCCGGGGAAAGCCAATGTTGTGGCAGATGCTCTTAGTCGTAGGTCGATGAGGAGCCTATCAGATGTGCAGCTAGAGAGGAGGGACATGGTTCGTGATTTGCATCAGTTAGCGAGCCTTGGTGTCCGTTTGATTGATTACGATAGCGATGGGGTTCGAGTTCGTGAGGTTGCGAGTCTTCCATCATCGAGAAGGTGAAGAAGCGGCGATTCGAGATCGATTTTGACACGTTATCGTGATCTGACTCTTCGTGAGGTCAAGGGTCCTTGAGGTAGCACTGATGGGGTGCTAAGGTTTGAGGGCGAGTTGTGTGTTCCGGATGTTTGAGACTTGGCGTGATTCTTGGGGAAGCACACGGTACGGCGTTACTCTATCCATCGGTGCGACCAAGATGTACCACGACGCCGATCTGTGTATTGGTGGGATGGCTTGAAGAGGATGTTGCGAGTTCGTAGCTCGGTGCGTGTTGTCGCAGTGAAGGTAGAGCACGGAGACACGGTGGTTTGTTGCGACGATAGAGATCCGACACGGAAGTGGGAGGTAATCAACATGGACTTTATCACGAATTACCTCGCTCGGAGGAGACATGATTCTATATGGGTTATCGTCGGCGGTGTGAAATCAGCCCACTTTCTTCCGTCGGGACGACTTTTTCGGTGAGGATTATGCGGACTTTACATCCGAGAGATCGTCGATCGCATGAGTCCCTATTTCGATCATATCGCATGAGGAGCCCGGTTCTGGCTAACTTCTCGAGGTCTTTCGAGAGGGTTTAGGGACGCAGTGAGCTCGATCGCATTCCATCCACGAGCAGACGACAGCGAGCGCACTATCGCACTCTTGAGGATATCTGCGAGCTGTGTTATTGACTTCGAGGGTGGGAGGATCATTTGCCTCTAGTTGAGTTTGCATACAATAATAGCTACCACTCCGGTATTCGGATGGCGCCTTATGAGGCCTTGTATGGGAGGAAGTGCGGATCGTCTATAGGCTGGTTCGATGTGGGCGAGTGCGATTAGTGGGACGGATTTAGTGCAGCAGGCAGTGGATAAGGTGAAGCTTATCCAGGAGAGGTTGCTGACAGCTCAGAGTCGACAAAAGTCATATACAGATCATCGTCGTCGGCATCTGGAGTTCGAGTTCATGATTGGGTTTTCCTAAAGGTGTCACCCATGAAGGTGTGATGAGATTCGGGAAGAAAGGAAACTCGGCCCAGTACATTGGGCGTATCAGTTGTCCGAGGTAGGCAAGGTTGCCTATGAGTTGGATCTGCCGTCCGATCTGGAGGCGGTGCATCCGTGTTTCATGTTTCTATCTTTGAGGAGATGTATCGGGATCCATCTAGAGTGCATCCGATTGACGATGTCGGTGACCGGGGGTTATCGTATGAGGAGGTTCCCATAGCGATAATCGATCGTCGGAGTTAGGCGTCTGCGGACGAAGGGCGTGGCTTCCGTCAAAGTTACGTGGCGGAACGAGCTCGAGGAGGAGATGACGTGGGAAGGCGAGGAGGACATGAGGCGAAGTATCCTCACCTATTCCCCACACCTCCGGGTAATTCACTTTCCTACTTGTAAATTTTCGTTATCGTTTATGCCTAAGTGTTGTTACGTGGCGTGTGTGGCTTTGCAACTGTTTAAGTTATGAAGAATCTTATCGTTAAGCGTCTTGGGAAGGAACATTCGACGAATGTTTCTAAGGAGGAGAATGTTATACCCGTTTTCCGCAGTATGTGCGTGAGGCGTGCGTCACGAAAGTTTAGCCTTAAAGTAGGCAATGGGGCGTTTTGGGCACAACTCATTAAAAGAATCGTTTTCCGACGAAACGTTTTACACAACTCGCGTAGGATAAATTCCGGCTATGTCATTTCTAATTTTTGCAGATTTTTCCGAGATACGAAACACTTTGGACCAACGAGAGGGCGACACTTGTCACCCTCTCATTGATGGATGTGAGGCGGAAATGGACCGAATTGGATGTCTTATTTTGTCAAGTAGTTGGTAGGATATTTTGTGTGCAAGTTGGCTAGGTACACTTGCCCAAATCTTGACCTTACACTTGCCTTGCACTTGGTCATCTTGGCCCTTGGTTGGCCATGGCTTGACCTATAAATACCCCTTAAGATGAAGAGTTCTTCATCCACAAATTCCTTTCAAGTATTGAAAATCCTTCCCTCTCCCTTTGTAGCTTTTAGTCCAAACACCTCCCCTTTGAGAAGCTTAGCGAGGCTATCCCCCACTGCTAGGCGAAATCTACCCCCTGGTAGAAAAGTTGCCTTCTAGTATTGTTATAATGCCCAAAATACCTAGCCCAAATCCTTAGTACTTAGTAGAAGTTGTGAAGAACTTCTAAGGTTTCTGGAGCTATCTGAGTCTGACTTAGGAGCTAAGCCTTGCTCGGATCGACTTATACCTAGGATATTATTGGGCTTACCGAGGTAAATAATCCTAACCCTCTTTTGTATTAGAGAATACATCTTGTAGAAGTATAGAATTAAGTATTGAATACTTAGAAAGATAGTACTGAGAATAGAATTGAACTGTTATCACGATGAAGGGTTTAAAGAAGAATAATCAAATCAGTACTTACATAGAATTTGTTTTCACTGATGAACTTGAGTAGCTCAGGGTAGGAAGTCGCCCAATTTTCCGTAGGATAGAGAACCCTACGCTTAGAATCATTTCTGAGTAGTTCGAGCGTTGATAGGCGTGTCGACTATTATAGGTTGATCTCTGCGCGACATATTCAACTTGGCGGTGGATTTCGCCAGAAGGTATGTGATTCTTCCTATACCGCGAGCATGATATTTTAAATATATATATATATAGTACGGTAGGCGTGCGTGTTTTAAGCGAATAATAACTACGGCAATGTCTTTGACTTAAGCTCGAATAATACTTACGGCAATGTCTCGCGACTTAAGCTGAATAATACTTACGGCAATGTCTCGCGACTTAAGCACGAATAATAAGGATCGAAAGCATTTCAAAGAATCTTGAATCATTTTTTAACAAGAGAACTAATTGGTTTTAAGCGAAAGCTTAAGAGTTATACTAGTTTTATGGGAAGTTAGGTATAACAACTTAAGAATGATAAAAGGCAGTTTACTTATGTGTTTATAATGACTTACATTGATTTATGGAAAGAATAATAAAATGGTTTGATAAGTAGACATGATATGATGTTATGTGTGTTAGTGTCTTGTAACGTTTGTATAAAAGTATTCTTGTTGTGCTTATGTGTTTAACGATAAGTTATGTTAGTATTATATCACTCACCTCTTGACATAAATAGGGGTTAAGGCGCCTCCGATGCGGTATACCTCGTGCGATGCGTGTGACTATGATGCGAGGACACCTCATGCGGTTCTGTGTGACCTATGCGGAGCTACGAGAGTTCCAGGTTAGTGTGCGGGGTTATACCTCATGCGGTCTATGTGGCCATGCGGACTACGAGTCCAGGACAATGCCGAGGAGTAGCTACCCTCGATGCGGGGTTATACCCTATGCGGGCCTCTGTGAGTGGCCTATGCGGACTACGGGAGTCCATGATTAGGCTTGCATGGTGATACTACGGGCAATTGGCCCTGCTTCGATCATTCGCAGCCTAGAAAAGACCTGTTACAGTTTACCTATTGTTGCTCTTGTTTATGATGTGGCACTATGTGCGGTTACATTGGTTGTTTCGTGCATATTTATAAAATTGGTTTTAAAGTGATATGATTTCATTTAAGTACTTTACAGTTTCACATACTTAGTACCTGTTGTACTGACCTCCTTCGGGGGGCTGCGTTCATGCCGTAGGTAAGGGCAAGCAGGTGCTAGATCCACATCCTTAGGATCTTTGCGTTGGTGTCAGGAGTTCCATCTTCTCCGGAGGCTCTACTTTTGGGTATGATCTCCCTGTATTGTAGATAGTTTTGTACATTCAGGGTATGGCGGGGCCCTGTCCCTCCATAGTTGTTTACTTCTGTAGTCCTGTTGTACAGTTGGGATGTAACTGCAAACTATGTTTATATATATATGCCGAAAGACAAGCTTTTCTTCAGATAAACTGTTTCTCTTTTTAAATAATGTTTCTTGTCTTGTCTTATATTCCGCTGATTTCTCTGATGTATGACTACTTGGGTGCCCGGGTAAGGCACCAGTCACGGGCCCCGGAACGGGTTGTGACATTATAGTCAGGTGTTCAACCTCAATTCACGGTATTACATAATCCAATGACTTGACAAGATTTCTTATTGTTCGAGTGTCTACTCGTCTTTCCTTTATAAGTTGTTTCAAGTTGTCCAGGGGTCCCTTACCCCTCCGTATTTTCTTACTATCTTTCTCGTCAGTACAGGTGTTACCACCTTTCCTCGAGGTGTTCTTACTGCCCATTATTTACTAATGGTCTTTACACTAGTCTGGGGTAATCATATCTCATGCAACTTACATAACCATAGTTGTATTCTCTTTCATCATTCTGGTCATAACCCTTCCTTATGCTTATTATTAGTAAAAGTATTTCTATCTTGATTCATAATCGTACAGTTTCATACATGCGTACTACCTGCATTTGTCCTTATGACACTTCCTCGACCATTTCATAACGTCGTTCACAGTTACCCCAACACAAAACTTCCCCACGGTTATCTAAAAGTGTAACCTATGGCATGACGATACCGAAGACCTTACCCGTCTCCTATCCTTCGTCCAACAACATGGGTACACGTAACCCAACAATACGTATGTGGGGGAGAGAACTTATCCCCCTTAAATAAACATTCCTTGGAGTCACAACCCTAATCACCGGGTCCTCTTGCGGTCCTATAAATATCTAATCATCAAGAACCGCCTTAAAGTCGTGTAGATTTTCAAAACCTACCAAAGATGTCTTCTGTTTTCTGTAGGCAGCACTCATACTTATCTTATTCTTTCTTGCGCGCTATACTGAACTTATCTGGAAGGTCGTGGCCCTGACCGCCACACCAAACCAACTCTAAGTACCTCCAAGGGCACTTAGCATAAACTCCTTCAAATTCGAGTATTACTTACTTTCTGCATTAATTCACCTCAATGAACAAGTCACACAGACTTATTAAAACAATGATGTCAAAGAAGGAAGGATAATTCACTAGTTACCACCATTTCTCTTCCTTTCCACTCGATAACCGGCTTACCGGAAAAACTGAAATCGAACCGATCTCTCTCTGCAGTCAACGTTGGCATAACAAGAGGCCAACTAGCCCGTACCCATAATGACCTCGAAGTCTGTCATAACAGCTCTGCTAGGTCTGCTAGGGTCCAACGACTGTATCGTTACCAGCAATTATTATCTACCCGCTCAACTACCACCCAACACTCACGGGTGTAGTCACCTCAAAAGGTTCTCATGGATTCAGGCTCTATTTCTTTACACTTGGTTGCTCTTTTTTTTTACTGGTCGTACTCTTTCCGTACTTCCAAACTTATACTAGCATACGTAGATAACTTCCATACTAATTTTGGCCTCCACTCTTTGGAGTTACTAAATTAAACAATATTAGGCCCTTTCCGGCTCTCACAACCTGGTTCCGGTGGAATGCGTCCACGAACCCATAAAACGATTAACTAGACTTGGGCATTGCACCCTCGTGACCCTGTCAAGTAGCGGGACTACTACCAACTGATCTCATTCCATTACAGGCTATGGGGCGACCCTTAGTAGGTCCTCAACCCGACTCGGCGTCGTACTTAACTCTTATTCTTGGTCTGACTTAAATTTTTACTACCTGAGAAAGCCTTATATACCTAAGGTCTCGGCGATTATCAATATTCTTAGGCTCTCAATTTCCATGCTCCAAGCCTACCTTATCAGTCCCCCCGTAAACGGATACAATAATTTCTCATAGTACCATAATCGTGTTGTCTTGACCACAACAACCATACTTACTCCATACAGATCTCACCCGTACCATTCTCTTAATCATACCACGTAGCTTAATCTATTAACATAGTCTTCCATCAAGTCCCTTAATTATAACTTCTTAAGGGTCCATTACCTGCTCATACAACTCATCATCTCTTAATTATCTCAAATTATTACGTAAAACCTTGATGAGAGTTCATTAAACTGTTTCATACCTTCCCGGTATTTATTTAGTCCTTACCAATTCCTGGTAATCTAAAACCATTCTAGACAACACATATGGGACCCTCATACATAAATCTGTATAGTTGTATGTCACAATACCAACTATACTACAAACATTACCAACCTGGATACGAAATCCACATAATCTTTTCTGGGTCACTGCTGCCTTTGTCGTAGCTGCAAACAACATAACTTGTTAGGTAGAGACGACCCTAACCACACAACTCTATCGCACGATCTCAGAGTGAGAAGAATGGAAACCAATCCTAAATGTCCTGCAGCATCCTGATTATAGATGTGGTGCACAACACACCGATAATCAAGACTCTACTAGACACGGTCTGTAGACACTCTCCGAGGACTAACTGCTCTGATACCACTTTTGTCACAACCCAGGCCGGGCGATCGTGCCCTACTTGGGCACCGCTTTCGTATACATCGAGAATAGCGGTGAACATACACAACTCATAAAATAAAAATCATACTTAGGCAAGAGACATCAACAAAGCTGGCGATAAGGCCACCTTCCGTAAAATATACATGATCCAAAATAAAATAAACCAGTACATTTCTGTTCTTAAAAACCCAATCCACAATGTGACTACAGACCTCTAAGAATAACAATTGTGACGGGACAGGGCCCCGCCATACCCCTGAATATACAACAACCAACCATACCAGGGATCTGAACCGAGGATAAGCCTCCGGAGTAAAGGAGTTTCCCAACAACTGAACAGTGATGCTAAGAGTGAGGATCAGAAACCTGTATACTCTACCTGCGACATGAACGCAACCCCCCGAAGGAGGTCAGTACAACACGTACCAAATATGTGAAACTGAAAGTACTGTAATGAACTCATAAGTCTAAACAAAGCTGGAGACATGTATGATAACTCAATTAACAGTACACTGTGCCTTACTAACAATGAGAGTAAACAAGAGTATACTTTACTGCATAAAAATAGGAGGCTCATGATCAACGTAGGGTCACCCGCCCGTAGTATCATTAAGTAATCCTACTCCTGGGACTATTTCACCCGCATAGGTCTTGTGGACCCGCAATAAGGTAACTTCCTCGCATAGGCTATATCCGCCCGCATAGGTCGTGTGGACCCGCATGAGGTATTCCTCGCATATGACTATTTCACCCGCACATGACTATTTCACCCGCTTGGGCCCGGTGGGCCCGCAATGAGTACAAACTCCGCACTCGCATCATGGGTAGAAAATCCATGGAATTAGTAGTAACCCGGGGCTTTACCCCGTAAGAATAACATAAACTAGCACAACCGACTATCATACATAATATAAGCACTACCGGCTTATCATACATAACATAAGCGCTACCGGCTTATCATACATAACATGAGCACTACCGGCTTATCATACATAACATAAGCAAGTTAAGAAATCCCCCTAAATTCTTATTAGTCTTATTCATATACACTCTCATTTTAGTTTACTTAAGGCACTGACATGTCATAAAAAAATCCGAGAATTTAACCCAAAGTACTACGTACTTCTATTTTTTTTAAATGACTCTTTTTCGTATAAAACTTCCAATATACTAATAACCGTAGTATCAAGTCATAACTACTTTTCAAGACAAGTCACAATACCTTTTAGAAATACATTTAGGCTTCTAAATCAAGTGACTTCTTTCTTTTAAAACCTTAAGCAATTGATACCTTCAAATCAATTTGTCTTACATAATTCAAGTCATTTATCATACTTACATTACTTAGAGTAAACCACTCTTTTTAACTTTCCATAAAGCTATTATAACCAACTTCCCATAAAGCCGTTATACTAGCTTTATACTTTAGACAAATACATTCTTCCTTATATCCAAGGGACTTATACTTTTAAAACGAAACAAGTATCATATACTTTTAAAATACTTCAAGTCCATTAACTTTAGTAATCAAGTTTCTTAACTTTTAGAAACTAAGATATCCTTAATATTTTAAACAAGTGAGTTAATTCCCTAACTCAACCAACTTGAACATTCTTAAAATAAGCCAAGGATATCAAATGGACTAGATTTGTCAAAATCTCGTACGTCTACCGTACTATATATTTACAACTATTCATGCTCAAGAGATAAGAAAGTTCCACATACCTCTTTGGTTCAATCCACTTGCTAAGTCCAATATGCCGTACGTAGTATGCCAACATATAATGACCATAATACGTCTATTAACTTCTAGCTTCAAACGTAGAATATTCCAAGTGCAAAGTCACTAAATTCTACGGAAAATCAGACAGCACTTTCTTTGTTTCTACATACTTTTCCACCTTTTTCAAGGCCCGAATTCAATAACCAAACACGCCACATTTAAGGCTCAACAATGTAGTTATCAATAGGGGATTACACGCCTACAAGACGTGTAAAATTCTGCCCCACAAATTAATATCAAACTAGTACTGTCACGACCCGACCCCGGGCCCGCGACTGGTGCCCTACCTGGGCACCCTTACAGGTATACATCAGAGATAATCAGCGGAAATATACATAAACTTAACAATGAAATAAATAATAGGTTAGCCGATAAGGCTACCTTCCTGGATATAAACGAATCCAACAGCAGTTACCTCAATTTTTTTTTTATAAAGTGACCCACAAGATATGACTACAGACCTCTAAGAGTTTACATAACAAGCGTGGACGGGACGGGGCCGCCATACCCCTGAATGTACAAAAGTCAACAACTTCAGGGAACCATACCAAAGACAAAGCCTCCGGAGAAATGGAGCTTTCAAAGAACTGAACAGTGATCCTAAGAGTGCGGATCAGCAAGCTATGTATCTCAACCTGCGGCTTGAACGCAACCCCCCGAAGGAGGTCAGTACAAAATATGTACCAAGTATGCAAAATGAAAATCTTAATTTAAATCATAATAGTCAAAATACGGTGAATACATATATGATATCCCGATTAACGATCTTGTGCCTTCAGAAGTGGAAGTAATGAAAGTCAGTTTTACCTTGTACCGCCTGTTTCAACATATGAACGATGGTCACACCAGGGCTATGAACACCATCCCTCAAATATCAAAGCGCGCCCGTGGGATTCCCCATCACTGCTGACCGTTAGGTGTAAAAATCTAACCATGTGACGCGCCCATGGCATCCTACCTCACTGTCGGCGTACACACATACAACACATATAAACCTATATATATCTCATGCCCTTGGAATCCCTCATCTCGGGTACATGACTTCATGGGGAGCTAATCCATGGAGTAGTAGTCGTATCCGGGAATTTAACCCGCATCCTGGCCGCATGCCTCGGAATCCCTCACCGTAAGCATGTCCAAGGCGCATGCCTCGGAATCCCTCATCGTAAGTATGTCCAAGGATCAACCACACTAGATGCATACCCGTGGAATCCCACATCCGCCCGATGCGTCGGGTAAGCTCATACTATGACAATGGAAGCATACCCGTGGAATCCACATCACTGCCGGTACGTCCAAGTAAACTCATCTGCGTGCCTCGGAATCCTCATCGTAAAGCGTGTCGAGGTGCGTGCCTCGGAATCCTCATCGTAAGCATGTCCAAGTCAACCACCATGGAAGCATGCGTGGAATCCCACATCCGCCAGTACATCCGTAAACTCATACTAGGACAATGGAAGCATGCGTGGAATCCATCAACTGCAGACGCGTCAAGTAAGTTCATAACAAGACAATGGAAACATACCCGTGGAATCCCACATCACTGCCGGTACGTCCAAGTAAGTTCATAACTTCTTTAGACTTCCAGTAACATACAAAATAGATCTCATTTTATGACCTTAAGGCACTTTTCATATCACTTAACAAGTCCGGGGAAAAATTCAACCCAAAGTACTATGTATTTCTACTCTTTCCAAAGATCCCTTTTCCACATAAGACCCAAGAATCAGTAACGCATCGAACCGGGCGTGGTAGTGCCTTACCCGGGCACCCTAGTGATACAACATCGGAGAAAACCAATGGAAATAAAAACTTTACACATGAAATGAGAGACATAATAAATAAGCAGCCAACCCAATGATTTGCCTTGGTATATATACATAAAACCCGACAGTTATCCTTATTACAAACCACCGCCACAACTCTGCACTCTAAGATTTACAACAACTATGACGGACAGGCCCCGCCATACCCAGAATGTACAAGAACCTACAACTCGGGAACACATACCAAAAGATAAGCCTCGAGAAACGGAGCTTCCTAATACGCTGTTCGTGATCCTAAGAGCGAGGATCCACGGCCGATGTACCTCTACTGCGGCATGAACGCAGCCGAAGGAGGTCGATCTAACAGTACTAAGTATGTAAAGCGTAAAATATCAGTAAATGAAATCATAGCGATCTATATAAAGCGGAGACATGAATGATAACCAAACTACGATACACATATATCGATTATATCAAGTCGTGGTCTCACGCCTTCACATCAATCATGCGTGGAATGCCTTCCGCCATTCGCGTTCTATGATATGATAACACCAAGAAGTACACCTGCACACCAAGTCCTACCTGATGCCAAAGCTGTATTAACAATTCAAATGGAAGCATACCCGTGCGCTACGCATCGTGTCAGTATGTCCAAAAAGGGAACCACAAGACAACAATCAAAATGGAAGCATACCCGTGCGCTACGCATCGTGTCAGTATGTCCAAAAGGAAACAATAAGACAGCATTCCAAATGGAAACATACCCGTGCGCTACGCATCGTGTCAGTATGCCCAAAGGGAAACAATAAAGCAGTATCAAAATGGAAGCATACATGTGCGCTACGCATCGTGTCAGTATGTCCAAAGCGATTAGCAAAAGTAACACAATCAGCGAACGCGTGCGTGGAATTTCTCCGTCATCGCCGCATGTCCAAGTAAGTTCTCAATAAGTCAACCGACCTCCATTGAGAGGCGCGGTAGTATAGAAACACAATTTTTGCACAACAAAGGCTATCACGACAAGCGTAGGCAAGTTTTACAACAACAAGCATAGGCAAGTTCACAACAACAAGCATAGGCAAGTTTTACAACAACTCAAAGTACTTTCATTTTATGTCAAGGTCGGGTTTTAACCCTAAAGTACCACGTACTTTAAATACCTTTTAAAGAGATCCATTCCTTTTATAAAAGTCACCCGATACCGTAGTATAAAAATAAAGTGACTTACATTTTTAGGTAAACCAAAACACTTTTCTTTTAAAGTCAAGTTATCACATTAAAATCAATGATAAACCCTTTTCATAAAGTCGTTATAACTAAACTTCCCATAAAGTCGTTATAACACTTTATGTTTTAAACCATTTTAAGACAAACAATGCCTTCCTTTTCCTAGAGTTCCAGGTTGCCTAATTTCAATTACTCCATCTCTTTTTAGAAAAGATTCATAACTCATAGTCTTAATCCCTTTTAAAACAATTGAGTAACATATGTCTTATGTGTGAGCGATTTATTCTTGTTTATAACCATCTTGTTATTCAGACCATGATCTAGGAAATGTAATACAATTTTGTCTTATCTTAGCTTCTATGCGGATGGAGGTTTCTACTTGGTTTTAATATCAATTAGTTATTTGTCAATACACTTTCCTTTATTAGCGCTATTGTGGTTTGTTCGACACTTATTCTCATTTCCAAATCGATGAAACATTATTCTTTAAAACCAAGCACTCATTACTCAAGAATGAGGTTTCACAATACTTTTAACAAAATGTTAATTACCAAGTAAAACAAGTTAAGTCTCTTATCTTTCAAGATCAAGTCTCTTAACTTCTACAATCAATGAACGATCTTTTACCTCATGAAGTCGTTATAACTAACTTCCCATAAAGCTATTATAACACCCTATGTTTGGAACCAACCAAACTCATTTAGCACGTATGCGTCTGCCGTACAACATAGTTTACAAAACATCATGCTCGAAGGATAGGAAGAGGTTCACATACCTCGCGACGATTATCGACAAGCCAACGCTCCACAAGATCAGTAACTTGGCTAGCCTTTTCCACTCTTCAAGTAGAATACGCTACTCGTAGTACTTCCACCTATAAGGCCACAAACGTCTATTAAATCTTAAACACAAGTTTCCATCTTTCTACAGAAAATTCGGCAGCACCTCCCCCCCCCCCCCCCGCCACAGCGTAAATCTCCTCCTCTATCGAGGCCGGCTACCAAGCCAACCAGGGGGTTTACGCCTAACCTGGCGTGTACAATTCTACTACACAGTAACACTACACAAGTCTACTGTAACACAGTCCTATGTAATTACAATTCAGTTCAGCTCTTTATTCTTCAGGCTTAAGTCAAAAGACATTGCCACAATACTAAGTTCAGTTCTATATATAGTATACTTCAACTATACATTCTAACATGTAATTTCCAATTACAATAGAAGGACAGTAGTGTTTACCTCGATAAGCCCAAAATTATCCAAGTATAAAGTCGATCCTGAGCAACGCTTAGCTCTACTCGAGTGCTCGATCGCTCCAAACAACCCTTAGAAGTTCTAACCAACTTCTACTCTAAAACTTCAACCAACAATGAAGATTTTCCTTAGGGTTTTGGTTTGAGACTAAAAAGGACAAAAGGTAGTATTTCCGTACTCTACGCAAAGAGGTAACTTTTGGAATACTACAAGGTATAAGGTGTCACGACCCGAACCCGGGCCCGTGACTGGTGCCTTACCCCGGGCACCCTAGTGATACAACATCAGAGAAAATCAGCGGAAATAAAAACATGAACATGAATTAAGAGAAAAGATAAATAAACAGGCCAACCAAAACAGTTGCATTCATCATATATACATAAATACGACGGTTATCCTTTTTACAAACCACCGCCTACAACTCTGGACCTCTAAGATTTTACAATGGTATGACGGGACGGGGCCGCCATACCACTGATTGTATAATCATCTACAAACTCAGGGTAACATACCAAAAGATAAGCCTCCGAAGGAACGGAGCTTCCAATACGAAAGGTGATCCTAAGCGGGGATCGGCAACCGATGTACCTTTTACTGCGGCATGAGCGGCCCCAAAGGAGGTCGATAACTGGTACCAAGTATGTGAAATCAGTAAAAATCAGTAAATGAAATCATAATAGTCTATATAAAGCGGGAGACATGTATGATAACCAAACTACGATTCCACAACCTAGAAGCGATCATGTCAAGTCGAGGACTCACGCCACAAAAGTCATCCTCACGTGCGTGGAACTCCTTCCTCACCGTGATCTAGGTACAAATCATGTGATACGTATAACAGGTCTCGGCCCATCTGATGGACCCAATATAGAAAAGGGTGGAATACATTCCTGCTCATCCCGTGAAGCCGTGAGTCGAAATGGAACACATTCCGGATGAGCCGTAGTCAAGTGAAATACATTCCGGATGAACCGGTCCTCAAGTGAAATACATTCCGGATGAACCGTAATCAAGTGAAATACATTCGGATGAACCGGTCCTCAAGTGAAATACATTCCGGATGAGCCGTAGTCGAGTGAAATACATTCGGATGAGCCGTGTCAAGTGATATACATTCGGATGACCGGTAGTCAAGTGATATACATTCGGATGAACCGGTAGTCGAGTAGAACACAATACTTACACAACAAGGCTATCACACGTAACATGGTCAAGTTTCATAACAACAAGTATAAGCAAGTTACACACGACTCAAGGTACTTTCATTTTATATCAAAGTCCGGATTTTAACCTTAAAGTACTACGTCCGTTAAATTCCTTTTAAGATCCATTTCTTTTACGAAGGTCACCCGATACCATAGTATAAAAATAGAGTGACTAACATTGTTAAGTAAACCAAAATGCTTTCCTTTGTAAAATCAAGTAACAACCTAATTTTCCAAACGTTCAAGTTTGCCTAATTTCAATGCTCAAGTTTCTCATTTTAGAAAAGGTTTAGTAGTTCATAGTATGAGTCCTATAAAACATAATTCTCCATTAACCGTTTTGAGAAACCTATGTCTTATAAGTGAGTAGGCTATTCTTGTTTATAATCAATCTTATTAAGCAGCCATGATCTAGGAAATGTAATATCATTTTGTCTCATCTTAGCTTCTATGCAGATGGAGGTTTCTACTGGTTTTAATAATACTTCTTTAGTCAATACATTTTCCTTTTATTAACGCTGCAGTGGTTTGTCGATACACATTCTGATTTCCGAAATCAGTAAAACATTCTTAAGCCGTTATACCTAACTTCCCATAAAGCTAGTATAACTCTTAAGCTTTCAAACCCAAGTAATACTCATTCTTTCAAAACGATTCATAAATCTTTTGAAATGCTTGTTCTTTATTAACACATATCAAGCGATTATTATTCAAATCGATTACCTTTTAAAAACCACAAAGTATGTGCTTATCCACATAAAGCTATTATAACCAACTTCCCATAAAGCCGTTATAACACTTTATGTTTTACATCAATCAAATACATTTAGCTTACGTATCGTCTGCGTACTACATAGTTCACACATATCATGCTAGAAGAGATAGGAAGAGGTTCACATACCTCGCGACGATTATCGACTAATAGCAAAAGCGCTCCAAGTACCTCAAACCGTCGGCGACACTCTCGATCAGCGGATCACTCCACACGCGATTACAACCTATAGAGGCCACAAAGCGCCTATTAATACCTTTAGATCCCGGCGTAGAATATTCTGAGAAAATTGGCGGCACCTCGCAATGGCGTAAATCTCCTCCTCTATCGAGGCGGCTACCAAGCCAACGAGGGTTAACACGTCGACCGGGCGTGTACAATTCTACTACACGGCAATGCTACACAAGTTTCTTATGTCTGATCCTATGTAATTACAATTCGATTCTCTTATTTAAATTGGGCTTAAGTCGCAAGACATTGCCGTAAGTATTATTCAGGCTTAAGTCAAAAGACATTGCCGCACAATTATAATGTTCAGTTCTATATATAGTATACTTCAACTATATATTCCTACAACATGTAATTTCCAATTACAACAGAAGGTCAAGAATGTTTACCTCGATAAGCCCAAAATTATCCGAGTTTATATGTTGTTCCTGAACAAGGTTTAGCTCCTACTCCGTGCGCTCCAAAACGCTCCAAGAAACCCTTAGAAGTGTCTACACAACTTCTACTTAATACTTCAACTACGGGTGAAGATTTTTCCTTAGGGTTTCGTTTAGTGGCTAAAGGAAAGTATAATAGTATTTTCCGGGCTTCGTAAAAAGGGTACTTTGGAAAGTACTACAAGGTATTTGGCTAAAGTATTTTGGGCATTATAACAATACTTGGAGAGTATTTCTATACCACAACAAGGGGTATTATACGAAAACAACTAGGCTAGGGGGGGGGGGTAGACCTCTCGGCCAAGGCTTCTCAAGGGGGGGGGGGTAGTGTGGCGGACGAAAGTAAGTAAGAGGGAGGGAGTATTTTGAGACTTAGGTAGATTGCTCAAGTTTTGGATGAAGAAAGTTCATCAACTAAGGGGGTATTTATAGGTCAAGTGAAGGCCAACCAATGGCCAAGATGAAGACAAGTGCATAGCAAGTGTAAGGCCAAGATTAAGCCATGTGCAACCTTATCCATCTACACAAAATATCCTACCTAACCCTTGACCACAATTCAACACAAAAAACGTGCCAATCCTTGCCCATTTCGTCATGACCTTCACCAATTGAGGGTGACAAGTGTCGCCCTGTTGTTGGCCAAAAATGTTACGTCTCTCGGAAAAATCCCAAAAAATTATAAATGACATAGCGGAAATTCCCTACGAAAGTCGTGAAAGCGTTTAGTCGAAACGACTCTAACAAGGTGTTGTGCACAAAAGAATTCGCCAAGCCTAAAGAAGTTCGAAAATTTCTCGTCGTCCCACGCACATACTGCGGAAATACGGTATAACATTCTCCTCGCCGAAACATTCGTCGAATGTTCCTTCTCAAGACGGATAACGATAAAGTTCTTCTAATAAGTTGCCAACGCCACTGGCCACGAAACAACACATGCACGCAAATACTTATATCCAAGTCCACGAGGAAACACCTCTAACATCACAAACTTTTGTCACTTTGCCGCGAGGTTGTTCTAGTGTCACTCCGGCGACCCAACAAATGGTGCGGATCGCATGCGATTCACGAGGTCTAAAATATACATCCCTCGCACCTTCTCCCTTTACAAGAAATGATCATATCTATGCTCGCAATACATGCTCGCCTCTACCCTTACTCGTCGTACTCTTCTCGAACTCTTGAACTCTTCCGATATCGCACCACACTTCCGATTATCGCTTGATTATCCAAACCTTGGAGTCACCACCTCAACTTGGTTATCTTACTAGCCTCAATCTTCCTTAAGGCCACTTCCGGCCTTCACGACCCGCTTCAGGTCGAACATCTCCACGAACTCATACGTTGGTCATCTAACCTTGGGCCTAGCACCCTCGTGACCCTACCGCCTGGCGGGACCACCCGTGACCCACCTCATTCGGCCACGGGTTGACACGCAACACGTCCTCAACCCGAGCCTCTGTCACGCCCGACTCTCGTTTCTCGATCCGAACAACCTTGCTAAATCACATCATGAAAGATACCACTTTCATTTACCCAACCTGCAGACTTATCACACAATATATTCTAGGCATAAAATGCACTCGACAAGGATCACTCGCAAAATCTTGTACTCAAAGCGGCTTACATCTAAGGTCTCAATCGTAATATTCTAAGGTTCATCATTTTCTCACCTCAGCTTACCCTTTTTCCCCAACTGTGTTCCTAAATCACATTTTAGCATAAAGCTATCCGAACATAACACTTAACACCTTAACATAACATCAAAACATACAAGCCTCTAGATGGTTAGGATATACCGGCTACCGCTCCACTCTAATCATAAGTCCGCCTGCAGGCATAATCGTAGAAAGCGATGAACACCGCGATCCGGTAAGGCTGCGCCAGCTGCCGTACCTCTCCTATAAGCCGCGATCTCACATACATGGCGACGCGGTGAAACAAGCACCGATAAAAACGACATTTCGGGATGATGTTTGCCACATCGTGCACACTGAGGGGGACATGAATCCTGCTGGCTAGCACTCACGTAAACACCGTGAACGAAGCCACGAGCTCGACTAGCTCGAATACCGAGCGACTGAAGGCGCGGAGGACCACTGCATCTTGGCGGAGGTACATGACTAGACTGCTGCTGAGGCGGTCCGCCTCGAAAGTTACCAAAGGACCTTGCTGTTCTGGCCCTCTTCTGCCGATCTCGGTCATTCCGTCGACCTCTCCGTGCCTCACATCCTAGTGCATGAGCTTGCATGTGGGCAATGTCCATGCCCGGCTGAAGAGCTACACCCGCATAAGCCTCGCCAAATGTCGTCCGGCCGGTGGCGTAGCGGTGTACTCGTCCTCCATATCCGCTACTCTGGCGGGAACATACCGAGCTAATGAGTCGAACTCCACATTGTACTCTCTAACCGTCGCGATCCGCCTCAACGTCAAAAATCTGCCGGCGAGCCCTCATCTGTGGAGGCAAGAAATGTGCAAGAAATGCCTCGAGAACTCGTCCCAAATCGCTGGAAGTGCATGCTCTTCCGGGACAACTCCCATGAATCAAACCGATCAAGCTGCGATATCGCGCGGTGATGCGAACCAATACCACCGACTACGCCTCGAGGCTCGATCACTCTCATGATCCAGTGTTTGTCGGATAAACTCCCGAGGGTCGTCTCGGCTCTCGATCCATAGAACACCGGGAGGCTCTGACTCGGGAAGTCCGTAGCCTCAAATGCGCTCGGGGTGAACTACGGGTCTTCTTTGGCTGGGCTGCTGCGTCCGGCCTATCCTCATATCTGCCACGACCACGGCGATGGCGCCATCTCCTTGTACCCCGTCTCATCGGCTCCGGTGTGGGGAGAGGCTCAGTATTGTAGTCTCGGCAGCCATCGCTGCGGCTCTAAACTCTCTTTGGTCTTTGGCGGCGTCGCGAAACCCGCCGTCGAATCTTGTCTCAGTCTTGGCCAGGGCTGCGCCTCGTGCTCCTCTGTATCTCACTACAGACTCCTCGATTGCCTTGCCCATCCGGGCTCAAGGTTGCACGCGGAGGCATAGCGGTAAAGGAAAGGAATACGTCGAGAGAGGTCCAATTTATCACACTCACAAGGCACGATCTCGGAATGAGAAGGATGGAAACCAATCCTAAATGTCCTGTGACCTCACGATTATAGATGTGGTGCACAACACACCGATAACCAAGACTCTACTGAACACGGTCTGTAGACATTCCGAGGACTAACTGTTCTGATACCACTTTTGTCACGACCGAACCGGGCGTGATCGTGCCTTACCGGGCACCCTAGTGATACAACATCGAGAAAATCAGCGGAAATAAAAACATGAACATGAATTAAGAGAAAAGATAAATAAACAAAGCAACCAAAGCGGTTGCCTTCATCATATATACATAAATACCCGACAGTTATCCTTTTTACAAACCACACCACAAATTACTCTGCACTTAAGATTTTACAACGGCTATGACGGGACAGGCCCGCCATACCCCGAATGTATAAGCATCTGCACTCGGGTAACATACAAAAGATAAGCCTCAGGAAACGGAGCTTCCCAATCTGTTGAAAGGTGATCCTAAAGCGGGGATCGACCGATGTACCTTTTACTGCGGCATGAGCGGCCCCAAAGGAGGTCGATAACAGTACCAAGTATGTGAAAGCGTAAAATCGTAAATGAAATCATAATAGTCTATATAAAGCGGGAGACATGTATGATAACCAAACTACGATTCACAACCTAGAAGCGATCATGTCAAGTCGGGGACTCACGCCACAAAGTCATCCTCATGCGTGGAACTCCTTCCTCACCGCCGGCGATCTAGGTACAAATCATGTGATACGTATAACGTGTCTCGGCCCATCTTATGGACCCAATATAGAAAAGGGTGGAATACATTCCGGTTCATCCTATGAACCGTAGTCGAGTGGAACACATTCGGATGAACCAGTAGTCAAGTGAAATACATTCCGGATGAACCGGTCCTCAAGTGAAATACATTCGGATGAACCGTAATCAAGTGAAATACATTCCGGATGAACCGGTCCTCAAGTGAAATACATTCGGATGAGCCGGTAGTCGAGTGAAATACATTCCGGATGAGCCGTAATCAAGTGATATACATTCGGATGACCCGGTAGTCAAGTGATATACATTCGGATGAACAAAGAGTCGAGTAGAACACAATACTTACACAACAAGGCTATCACACGTAACATGGTCAAGTTTCATAACAACAAGTATAAGCAAGTTACACACGACTCAAGGTACTTTCATTTTATATCAAAGTCCGATTTTAACCTTAAAGTACTACGTCCGTTAAATTCCTTTTAAGATCCATTTCTTTTACAAAGGTCACCCGATACGTAGTATAAAAATAGAGTGACTAACATTGTTAAGTAAACCAAAATGCTTTCCTTTGTAAAATCAAGTAACAACCTTATTTTCCAAACGCTCAAGTTTTCCTAATTTGAATGCTCAAGTTTCTCATTTTAGAAAAAGGTTTAGTAGTTCATAGTTTTAGTCCTTTAAAACATAATTCTCCTTTAAACGTTTTGAGAAACCTATGTCTTATAAGTGAGTAGGCTATTCTTGTTTATAATCAATCTTATTAAGCAGCCATGATCTAGGAAATGTAATATCATTTTGTCGCGTCTTAGCTTCATGCGGATGGAGGTTTCTTGGTTTTAATAATACTTCTTTAGTCAATACATTTTCCTTTTATTAACGCTGCGATGGTTTGTCGATACACATTCGATTTCCAAATCGGTAAAACATTCTTAAGCCGTTATACCTAACTTCCCATAAAGCTAGTATAACTCTTAAGCTTTCAAAACCAAGTAATACTCATTCTTTCAAAACGATTCATAAATCTTTTGAAATGCTTCAAGTTCTTTATTAACACATATCAAGCCAGTTATTATTCAAATCAGTTACCTTTTAAAAACCACAAAGTATGTGCTTATCCACATAAAGCTATTATAACCAACTTCCCATAAAGCCGTTATAACACTTTATGTTTTACATCAATCAAATACATTTAGCACATGTACGTCTACCGTACTACATAGTTCACACATATCATGCTAGAAGAGATAGGAAGAGGTTCACATACCTCTCGACGATTATCGACTAATAGCAAAACGCTCCAAGTACCTCAAACCGTCGGCGACACTCTCCGTCAAGCAGTTCACTCCACACGCAGATTACAACCTATAGAGGCCACAAAGCGCCTATTAATACCTTTAGATCCCGACGTAGAATATTCTACGTAAAATTGGCAAAGACTCTCCCATGGCAGAAATCTCCTCCTCTATCGAGGCCGGCTACCAAGCAAACAAGGGGGGGGTTAACACGTCTGACCGGACGTGTACAATTCTACTACACAGCAATGCTACACAAGTCTACTGTAATACAGTCCTATGTAATTACAGTTCAGTTCTCTTATTTAAATTCAGGCTTAAGTCGCAAGACATTGCCGTAAGTATTATTCAGGCTTAAGTCAAAAGACATTGCCGCACAATTATAATGTTCAGTTCTATATATAGTATACTTCAACTATATATTCCTACAACATGTAATTTCCAATTACAACAGAAGGTCAAGAATGTTTACCTCGATAAGCCCAAAATTATCCGAGTTTATATGTTGTTCCTGAACAAGGTTTAGCTCCTACTCCGTGCGCTCCAAAACGCTCCAAGAAACCCTTAGAAGTGTCTACACAACTTCTACTTAATACTTCAACTACGGGTGAAGATTTTTCCTTAGGGTTTCGTTTAGTGGCTAAAGGAAAGTATAATAGTATTTTCCGGGCTTCGTAAAAAGGGTACTTTGGAAAGTACTACAAGGTATTTGGCTAAAGTATTTTGGGCATTATAACAATACTTGGAGAGTATTTCTATACCACAAAAGGGGGTATTATACGAAAACAACTAGGCTAGGGGGGGGTAGACCTCTCGGCCAAGGCTTCTCGAGGGGGTAGTGTGGACGAAAGTAAGTAAGAGGAGGGAGTATTTTGAGACTTAGGTAGATTGCTCAAGTTTTGGATGAAGAAAGTTCATCAACTAAGGGGTATTTATAGGTCAAGTGAAGGCCAACCAATGGCCAAGATGAAGACAAGTGCATAGCAAGTGTAAGGCCAAGATTAAGCCGTATGCAACCTTATCCATCTACACAAAATATCCTACCTAACCCGACCACAATTCAACACAAAAACGTGCCAATCCTTGCCCATTTCGTCCGCCAACCTTCACCAATTAGGGTGACAAGTGTCGCCTCTTGTTGGTCCAAAATGTTACGTCTCTAAAAATCCAAAAATTATAAATGACATAGCGGAAATTCCCTACGAAAGGTGAAAACGTTTCGTCGAAAAACGACTCTAACCGGGTGTTGTGCACAAAAAGAATTCGGCCAAGCCTAAAGAAGTTCGAAAATTTCTACGTACGTCCCCCACGCACATACTCTGGAAATACGGGGTATAACATAAGGCTAAGGTATTTTGGGCATTATAACAATACTTGGAGGAGTATTTCAATACCTGAGGGTACCTCGAGAACACCCCAGGTAGGGGGTGTGCTCTCGTGAAGGCCACTAGGAAGGGAGTACCTCTCGGCCACTAGGCCTCACGAAAAGGGGAGGAAGCTCACGGCCAGAGCAAGAAAGGGAGGAAGGATTTTCAAGACTTGGTGATTTTAGGAATGGATGAAGTCTTGAGCTTAGGGGTATTTATAGAAAAACCAAAGGCCAACCAATGGCCAAGATCAAGCCATGTGCAAGGCAAGTGTAAGGCAAGATCAAGCCAAGTGCACCCTAACCCTACTCCACAAAACACTCCACAAAACAAGCCACAAAGCAAGGCACAAATCAAAGGAACCAATCGGTCAGGCCAACCATCCCTCTTGGGCCTTGATCGTCAAGCCACCCACTTGCCTCCAATGTGAGGTGACACATGTCACCCTCCGTTGGTCCAAAATGTTTCGTCTCTCGGAAAAATCCGCAAAAATTATAAATGACATAGCCGGAATTTTCCTACGAAAGCTATGAAACGCTTCGTCGAAAAATGACTCTATTCGCACTTGTGCCCAAATTTCGATCTATGCCTAACTTAAGGCTCAAATTTCGACGCGTCGTCCACACGCACATACTCCGGAAATATGGGTATAACATTCTCCCTCGCTTAGAAACATTCGTCCCGAATGTTCCTTCTAAGTCTCAAAACAAACATGCGCCAGTATAGTCTTCACTACTATACTTACTAAAACAATCATGCCACACCTGGCCACAAAAACACACGTTCACTTCTCCCCTAACTCGTTGTACCCTTCTCGAACACTCGAACTCTTTCTAGTATCCGTACCACACTTCCGTCAATGCTTCTGTTTCCAACCTTTGGAGTTACTACCTCCAAACTTGGTCATCTTACTAACTTCGATCTCCCTTAAGGCCATTCCCGGCCTTCACGAACTGATTCTGGTAGAACGTATCCACGAACTCATACGATGGTCACCTAAACTGGGGCCTAGCATCCTCGTGACCCTACCACCTGGAGGAACCACCTCGAACCCGCACAACCGGCGCGGGTTGACCCTCAAATGGTCCTCAACCCGACCCCACAACGCCACATTCTTGTTCCCGATCTGGAACAATCTTACCAACACACGTCATGAAAGCTAACACTTCCATCTCGCACTACCCATGGACTTATCACACAAATAAATCCCACGTATACTACGCACTCTGATAAAGGTCAAACATAAAATAAATCTTTTACTCATGACGATTTTACCTCTAAGGTCTCAATCGTGAAATAGTCTAAGGTTCACACTTCCATGCCCCCAGGCTTACCCTTCTACACTCACCAGGTTTCTCAATCACATATTAGCACAAAGCTATCCGAACATAACACTTAACACATTATCTTAACATCAATACATATAAGTCTCTAGAGGGTTAAGGATATACCTGAAAATAGGCGGTTCAAAGGACCGCTAAAACTGGGAACTTCCACCGCGACCTCTGGTGGCGCCGGTGTATGAACATCATGCCTAGCCGTGGAAGGTGAAGAACCATGGCCCGATCTCGTAGCACGTGCTATCTACAGTGCTACCCACAGTGAGACAGTTTCTCCCAAAATGGCCTGGCTGTCGCATGTAAAACAAACTCCGGACTAGCACGACACTCCCACGCTGTAAGTCTACCACAATGTCACAACGAGGTAGGGTGGCTTGATTGGCTAACACCCGCTCTCCGAAAATCTGAACCCTTGGAGCCCCGACCGCTCCGAATACTCTGGATGCCTTGAAGATTGTTGTGACGCCCGAACCGGGCGTCGCAGTGCCTTACCCTGCACCCTAGTGATACAACATCGAGAAAACGGCGGAAAATAAAACATGAATCATGAAACAAGAGATATAATAAATAAACAGGCCAACCAAGCAGTTGCCTTGGTATATACATATAAAGACATTTGAGCGATTCTAATCCTTACAACCACACTTGGCGATTGCTACAGACCTCTAAGATTTATACAACAACTATGGGGACGGGGCCCGCCATACCCCGAACGTACAAGAACTCACGCACTGTGGTAACATACCAAAGATAAGCCTCCACGGAACGGAGCTTCCCAAAACGCTGAAATGAGATCCTAAACGCGGGGATCGACGGTAGATGTACCTCTGCGGCATGAACGCGGCCCGAAGGAGGTCGATAACAGTACCAAGTATGTGAAATCGTAAATCTTGCAATGAAATCATAATAGTCTATAAAGCGGGAGACATGTATGATGACCAAACTACGATATATAACATATAACCCGATTCAAGACGAGGACTCACGCCTCCAAATTATCACTCGTGCGTGGAATTTCTTCCTCAGCTGTAGCGATTTATGATATAACAATACCAAGGATTATACATGAACACCATGTCCCACGTGTTATAAAAACCGTTCAGACAAGTATAACTACGGATCCGACCGTACCAATAATACAATGCAACCAAAACACGGCCGTCACGGGGCAAGTGCGAGCCGACTCACAGGATACCAAGGCCGGTCACGCGGTGGCCGGGGCAGTAATCTGGTGACCACCGAGGACCAAGGTATCACGAAACCGTCACTATCTTGAAGCGGGGCAAGTCACGGTGACTACGAATACAAGGCCGAATCGATCACGAGGCGGGGCAAGTCGAGAGCCGACCACGGATACCGGGCGAACAGTAAGAAACCTCATGGAGAGCTAGTCCATGGAATAACACTATCAGCGAGCATACCGTGGAATTCTCCATCACCGGCCATGTCCAAGTAAGTTCTCAACAAGTCGACCGGCCTGTCGAGAGGCAGAATCTGAAATACCACACTTGCACAACAAAGGCTATCATCACAAGCATAGGCAAGTTTCACAACAACAAGCATAGGCAAGTTTCACAACAACAAGCATAGGCAAGTTTCACACAACTCAAAGTACTTTCATTTTATGCCAAAGTCCGGGTTTCAACCCTAAAGTACTACGTACGTTAAGTTCTTTTTAAAAGAGATCCATTACTTATTAAAGTCACCGATACGTAGTATTAGAATGACCAACCCACATTCCTTTTCAAAATCAAGTAACAACATTCTTTTCCTAAGTTCCAGTTTGCCTAGTTTCAATTACTCAAGCTTCTCATTTTCAAATGGTTTCATAGTTCATAAACTTAATCACTTGATTCCGTTTTAGAACAATTGAGTAATATAAGTCTCACGTGAGAGTAGGTTATTCTTGTTTACAACATTCTTATTACAGCAGCCATGATCTAGAAAATGTAATATCATTTTGTCTCATCTTAGTTTCTATGCCGATGGAGGTTCTCTGGTTTTAATACAATTCATCATTATTCAATACATTTTCCTTTATTAACGCTGCAGTGGTCTGTCGATACACATTCTGATTTCCGAAATCAGTAAAACATTATCCTTTAAATAAAACCAAGTACTCATTACTCACGAATGAGGTTTCACATAAACATCCACATTAAAACAAATAAGTTAAGTCTCTTATCTTATAAGATCAAGTCTCTTAACTTCTAACATCAGTAAACCATTTTCTTTACCTCTCTTAAGACATTATACCTAACTCCCCATCAAGCTAGTATAACTCTTTTTAAAACCTTTAAAACCAAGTGTTACTCTCCCTTCAAAACGATTTAGAAATCTTTTGAAATACATCAAGTTCTTTATTATAACTAGCCAGTTATAATTCACATCAGTTACCTTTTAAAACCACAAAGTATTTTCTTACCTACATAAAGCTGTTATAACCAACTTCCCATAAAGCCGTTATAACACTTTATGTTTTAAGAACAATCAAACACAGTTAACACATGTACGTCTACCGTACTACATAGTTCACACATATCATGCTAGAAGAGATAGGAAGAGGTTCACATACCTCGCGACGATTTAACGACAACAAGCAAAATGCTCCCGGATTACAACGCACTGGCCACTTTCCACTCCTCGAGTAGAATACGCTACTCTTAGTACTTTCACCTATAAAGGTCAAAACGTCTATTAACCCCAAAACACAAGTTTCTATCTTTCTATAGAAAATTCGGCAGCACCTCCCCCCCCCGCAACAGCGTAAATCTCCTCCTCTATCGAGGTCGGCTACCAAGCCAACCAGGGGGGGGTTAACACGTCTAACCGGACGCGTACAATTCTACACAAGTCTACTGCCAATACACATGTAAATACGATTCGATTCGGTTCTTTATTCTTCAGCTTAAGTCAAAAGACATTGCCGAATACTAAGTATAGTTCCATATATAGTATACTTCAACTATATATCCTAACAACATGCAATTTCCAATTACAATAGAGGACAAGATAATTACCTCGATAAGCCCAAAAATTATCCGAGTTTAATGTCGCTCTGAGCAAGGTTTAGCTCACTCAGTGCGCTCCAAACCACCCCAAACAACCCTTAGAAGTTCTAACCAACTTCTACTCACATACCTCAACCAACGATGAAGATTTCCTTAGGGTTTCGGTTTGAGACTAAAAGGACGAAAGGTAGTATTTCCGGACTCTACGTAAAGAGGTATCTTTGGAATACTACAAGGCACAAGGCTAAGGTATTTTGGGCATTATAACAATACTAGGAGTATTTCTATACCACACAAAGGGGTATTATCTGAAAACAACTAGGCTAGGGGGCCTCTCGGCAAAGCTCCATGAGGGGAGGAGGGCTTTGGACGATTTCACCTCACAAAGGGGGAGAGATTTCAAGACTTGGAAAAATGATTTTGGATGAAGAAAGTTCATCAACTAAGGGGTATTTATAGCAAACCCAAATGCCAACCAACGGCGAGATCGAGCCATGTGCAGGCAAGTGTAAGGCCTTGATCAAGCCAAGTGCACCCTAACCCCTACTCCACAAAACATGGCCCAAGACACGCCACAAAACAAGGCCCAAACAACGCACCACACAAGGAACCAATAGGGCCAACGTGAGCCACAAAGACCAAGCCAATTCGTGAACCACTCTTCCACTGGGCGCCCACTGCTTCAATGTGAGGTGACACATGTCACCCTCCCGTTGGTCCAAAATGTTTCGTCTCTCGGAAAAATCCGCAAAAATTAAAAAGGACATAGCCGGAATTTTCCCTACGAAAGCTGTGGAAACGTTTCGTCGGAAAACGACTCTAGTCGGCACTTGTGCCCAAAGGTAACTTTGGCCAAGCCACCTAGGCGGGGGTGACACGTGTCACCCTCCTAATGGCCCTAAAAAAACGTCTTTCGAAAAATATCCACAATGGCCAAAATCTCGAAAACAAAGTGGGCCCCACAAAACCGTAAATTTCTCCCGTGGGCCCCACGTGACCATTTCCGAAAATAAAATTCCATAATTCTCTAATATTCCAGGAAGTCCGAATACCGTCTGGGAATCCAATTCCCATTAACGAACCTTTTCCTTCACAAATAACCGAAACTTTTCCAGTCGAAAACTCACATCTTTCTTTCTTTCAAAATTTACTGCGTACACTCGCAAATGCGTCCTCACATACATACCCCGCAACTACGGGTATAACATTCTCCTCCTTAGAAACATGCGTCCAGAATGTTCCTTCTCAAGACGGATATCGATGAAGTTCCTCTAACAAGTTGTCAACGCCACAGCTTGGCCACGAAATAACACACGTTATCTTCCTTCCTTACTCGTCGTGCCCTTCTCGAACACTTGAACTCTCCCCGTATGTACCATACCTCAGTCATTACTTCCGTTCCCGAAAGTTTCTGGAGTCACTACCTCCAAACTTGGTCATCTTACTAACCTCAAACTTCCTTAAGGCCATTCCCGGCCTTTACGAACCGCTTCTGGTCGAACGCGTCCACGAACTCATACGATGATCATACAAACTTGGGCCTAGCATCCTCGTGACCCTACCACCTGGCGGGACCACCCAGAACTGGTCCCACCCCAAACCGGGTTACGGTTTGACCCGCAAATGGTCCTAAACCCGACCCCAATCATGCCAACTCTTGTTCCCCGATCCGGAACAATCTTACTATGTCACATCCTGAAAGCTACCACTTCCATCTCACACTACCCAGGGACTTACCCTTTTCACTAACCAGGTTTCTAAATCACATTTTAGCACAAAGCTATCCAAACATAACATTAAACACATCAACAACATAAACAAAACTCTAGAGGGTTAAGGATATACCTGAAACTAGGCGGTTCAAGGACCGCTAAAACTGGAACTCCATCTGCGACCTCTGGGGCCTTAGGTGTACAAACATCTGCACAGCTACGGAAGGTGAAGAACCCATCGCTTCTAGTAGTCCATGCTATCCTACCGATGCTACCACAGTGGACGATCTCTTGCCGGATGGCCTGTTGGCGCAAAATAACAATCTCAGAGTTAGTACGACACCTCCCTTATGAAGCTTTCCACAACGGCCACACTGAGACAAGGGCAACCTCATCCGGCGAGCACCCCTGCTCTCCTGAAAATCTGAAACACAGGAGCCCAGGCACTGCTCTCGAATATCTGAAGGTCCGAAAGTGTGGAGGACCACTGCATCTTGTGAGGTACATAACTAGTCTGCTGAGGCGGTCCGCCTCGAAAGTCACCAAAGGACCTGCTGTTCGGCCTCTTCACGACTTTGGTCATTCCGTCGATTTATCCGCTCCTCACATCCAAGTGTATACGCTGCGTGCGAGCAATGTCCGGTGAAGAGCTACACTAACAACTCTCTGCAAGGCAATCATCGAGCCTCAGAACATATCGGTGCACTCGATCCTCCATACTAGCTACTAACGCGGGACGTCTGGGCCAATGAGTCGAACTCACATTGTACTCCCGAACCGTCGCGGATTCTGCGTAACACCAAAAATGCATCGGCGAGCCCTCCATCCGGGAGGCAAGAAATGTGCAAGAAAGGCCTCGAGAACTCGTTCCATACCGCTGGAAGTGCATGCTCTCCTGGACAGCTCGAGAATCAAACGATCGGCGCGGTATCACGCAATTGATGTGAACCTAGGGCCACCGACTCGATCTCCGATGCCTTGATCACTCTCATGATCCAGAATCGCCGGATGAACTCCTGCGGATCATCCTCGTGCCTCACCCATAAAACTCTGGCGGCCTGACTCGTAAAATCCGAAGCCTCGAACTATCGATCTAGGGTGAACCATCGTGCTCTTTCGGCTGCTGTGTCGGCCTATCCTCGTCGCCTGACAACGGCCATTAATCGCCCACTCCTTGTAACTCATCTCTCTGCTCCGGTGCGGATCGAGGCTCAGTCTTGTGGTCTCTGCCATTTGCTCTGCAGATCCTCTGTTGCCTTGCCGCCTTCGGGCGGGTTGCCTTTCGCGAGGCATAATCGGTAAAAAGCGAAACACGTCGGAGGGTCCATCTTATCACATGACTCTAAGGCACGATCTCGTAATGAGAAGAATGGAAACCAATCCTAAATGTCCTATAGCCTCACGATTATAGATGTGGTGCCAACACACCGATAATCAAGACTCTACTAGACACGGTCAGACACTTTCCGAGGATTAATCGCTCGATACCACTTGGCGCCCGAACCGGGCGTCGCAGTGCCTTACCCGGCACCTAGTGATACAACATCGTAGAAAACCAATGGAAAATAAAACATGAATCATGAAACAAGAGATATAATAAATAAGCAGGCCAACCAAAGCGATTTGCCTTGGTATATACATATAAAGACATTTGAGCGATTCTGATCCTTACAACCACTTGCAGCAATTACTCTGCACCTCTAAGATTTATACAACAACTATGACGGGACGGGGCCGCCATACCCCGAACGTCTGAGAACTTACGGACTCGTGGTAACATACCAAAGATAAGCCTCCGACGGAACGGAGCTTCCCAACGCTGAAATGAGATCCTAACGCGGGGATCGACAGCCGATGTACCTCTACCTGCGGCATGAGCGGCCCCGAAGGAGTCGATCTGGCAGTACCAAGTATGTGAAACTGTAAATACTGCAATGAAATCATAATAGTCTATAAAGCAGGAGACATGTATGATGACCAAACTACAGTATATAACATATAACCGATTCATCAAAGCGAGGACTCACGCCCTCCAAATTATCACTCGTGCCCGTGGAATTTCTTCCTCACTGCCGGCAGTTTATGATATAACAATACCAAGGATTATACATGAACACCAGGTCCCACCTGTGTTATAAAAACCGTACAGGACAAGTATAACTACAGATCCGACCGTACCAATAATACAATGCACCAAAAAACACGAAGCTGACACGGGGCAAGTACGAAAGCCGACTCACAGGATACCAAGGCGGTCCACGCGGTGGCCGGGGCAAGTCTGGTGACCACGGGGACGAGCGTATCCGCGAAACCGTCACTATAATGAGCAGGGGCAAGTCGGTGACTACGGATACAAGGCGAATCGATCACGAGGCGGGGCAAATACGAGCCGACCACGGATACCAGCCGAACAAGAAGAAACCTCATGGAGAGCTAGTCCATGGAATAACACTATCAGCGGGAGCATACCCGTGGAATTCTCCATCACCGCCCGGCGTGTCAAGTAAGTTCTCAACAAGTCGACCGCCTCTATCGAGAGGCGCGGAATACTGAAATACCACACTTGCACAACAAAGGCTATCATCACAAGCATAGGCAAGTTTCACAACAACAAGCATAGGCAAGTTTCACAACAACAAGCATAGGCAAGTTTCACACAACTCAAAGTACTTTCATTTTATGCCAAAGTCCGGGTTTCAACCCTAAAGTACTACGTACGTTAAGTTCTTTTTAAAAGAGATCCATTACTTATTAAAGTCACGATACAGTAGTATTAGAATGACCAACCCACATTCCTTTTCAAAATCAAGTAACAACATTCTTTTCCTAAGTTCCAGTTTGCCTAGTTTCAATTATTCAAGCTTCTCATTTTCAAATGGTTTCATAGTTCATAAACTTAATCACTTGATTCCGTTTTAGAACAATTGAGTAATATAAGTCTCACGTGAGAGTAGGTTATTCTTGTTTACAACATTCTTATTACAGCAGCCATGATCTAGAAAATGTAATATCATTTTGTCTCATCTTAGTTTCTATGCAGATGGAGGTTTCTACTGGTTTTAATACAATTCATCATTATTCAATACATTTTCCTTTATTAACGCTGCAGTGGTCTGTCGATACACATTCTGATTTCCGAAATCAGTAAAACATTATCCTTTAAATAAAACCAAGTACTCATTACTCACGAATGAGGTTTCACATAAACATCCACATTAAAACAAATAAGTTAAGTCTCTTATCTTATAAGATCAAGTCTCTTAACTTCTAACATCCGTAAACCATTTTCTTTACCTCTCTTAAGACATTATACCTAACTCCCCATCAAGCTAGTATAACTCTTTTTAAAACCTTTAAAACCAAGTGTTACTCTCCCTTCAAAACGATTTAGAAATCTTTTGAAATACATCAAGTTCTTTATTATAACTAGCGGTTATAATTCACATCGATTACCTTTTAAAACCACAAAGTATTTTCTTACCTACATAAAGTATTATAACCAACTTCCCATAAAGCCGTTATAACACTTTATGTTTTAAGAACAATCAAACACGATTAACACGTATGCGTCACCGTACTACATAGTTCACACATATCATGCTAGAAGAGATAGGAAGAGGTTCACATACCTCGCGACGATTTAACGACAACAAGCAAAATGCTCCCAAGATTACAACGCGCTGGCCCTTTCCACTCCTCGAGTAGAATCGCTACTCTTAGTACTTTCACCTATAAAGGTCAAAACGTCTATTAACCCCAAAACACAAGTTTCTATCTTTCTATAGAAAATTGGCGACCTCTCCACATGGCAGCGTAAATCTCTCTCTCTATCGAGGGTCGGCTACAAGCCAACCGGGGTTAACACGCCTAACCGGACGCGTACAATTCTACACAAGTCTCTTTGCAATACATCCTATGTAAATACGATTCGATTCGATTCTTTATTCTTCAGCTTAAGTCAAAAGACATTGCGAATACTAAGTATAGTTCCATATATAGTATACTTCAACTATATATCCTAACAAACATGCAATTTCCAATTACAATAGAGGACAAGATAATTACCTCGATTAGCCCAAAATTTAGCCGAGGTTATTGTCGCTCCTGAGCAAGGTGTAGCTCCACTCCGTGCGCGCCCAACCCCCCCAAACACCCCTTAGAAGTTCTAACCAACTTACTCACATACCTCAACCAACGATGAAGATTTCCTTAGGGTTTCGGTTTGAGACTAAAAGGACGAAAGGTAGTATTTCCGGACTCTACGTAAAGAGGTATCTTTGGAATACTACAAGGCACAAGGCTAAGGTATTTTGGGCATTATAACAATACTAGGGGAGTATTTCTATACCACAAAGGGTATTATCTAAAACAACTAGGCAGGGGCCTCTCGGCCAAAGCTCCACAAAAGGGGGGAGGGAGGGCTTTGGACGATTTCAACTCACAAAGGGGGAGAGATTTCAAGACTTGGAAAAATGATTTTGGATGAAGAAAGTTCATCAACTAAGGGGGTATTTATAGCAAACCCAAATGCCAACCAATGGCGAATCGAGCCATGTGCAAGGCAAGTGTAAGGCCTTGATCAAGCCAAGTGCACCCTAACACCTACTCCACAAAACATGGCACAAGACAAGCCACAAAACAAGGCCAAAACAAGGCACAAAACAAGGAACCAATAGGGCCAAAACGTGAGCCACAAAGACCAAGCCAATTCGTGAACCACCTCTTCCACTTGGACGCCCACTTGCTTCCAATGTGAGGGTGACACATGTCACCCTCCCGTTGGTCCAAAATGTTTCGTCTCTCGGAAAAATCCGCAAAAATTAAAAAGGACATAGCCGGAATTTTCCCTACGAAAGCTGTGGAAACGTTTCGTCGGAAAACGACTCTAGTCGGCACTTGTGCCCAAAGGTAACTTTGGCCAAGCCACCTAGGCGGGGGTGACACGTGTCACCCTCCTAATGGCCCTAAAAAACGTCTTTCGAAAAAATATCCACAATGGCCAAAATCTCGAAAACAAAGTGGGCCCCACAAAACCGTAAATTTCTCCCGTGGGCCCCACGTGACCATTTCCGAAAATAAAATTCCATAATTCTCTAATATTCCAGGAAGTCCGAATACCAAATCTGGGAATCCAATTCCCATTAACGAACCTTTTCCTTCACAAATAACCGGAAACTTTTCCGTCGAAAACTCACATCTTTCTTTCTTTTCAAAATTTCTGCCGTACACTCGTACGTACGTCCTCACATACATACCCTGCAACTACGGGGTATAACAATTGTGGAGGACCACTCTGCACTGGCGGAGGCGCATAACTAGTCTGCTGCTGAGGCGGTCTGCCTCGAAAGTCACCAGGACCTGCTCGCCTCTTTGTTGACCACTCGTTCCGTCGATCTCTCGTGCCTCGCATCCCGGTGCATGAGCTGCATGCGGGCAATGTCCATGCCCGGTGAAGAGCTACACCGAACAAGCCTTTGTCAAGTAATCATCTAGCGGTGGCGTGGCGGTGCACTCTATCCTCCATGGTTGCCACTAAAGCGGGACATACCGAGGCAACGAGTCAAACTCCACGTTGTACTCCCCGAGCGCGGTTACGCCTCGGCATCATAAATCGTCGGCCCGTGCCTCTGCGGAGGCAAGAAGTGAGTGAGGAATGCCTCGAGAACTTCGTCCCATCTGCTGAGCGCATGCTCTCCCGGGATAACTCACGAATCAAACCCGATCATGCGGTATCACGCGGCGTCGCGAACCTAAGACCACCGACCGGTCTCGAAGCCTTGATCACTCGCGACCAGAATCGCTGCGGATGAACTCCTGCGGATCATCCTCGTGCCTCGACCCATAAAACTCGCGGGCTCTGACTCGGAAAGTCCGTAGCCTCAAACTATTATACGCTCGGGGTGAACGGCTGTGCTACGAGGCTGAGCTGCTCCACTCACCTATCCTGCCACGCGACCGGCGCCAAGAATCGCCTCGTACTCCCGTCTCATCTGCTCCGGTGTGAGGCTCAGGAGGCTCAGGCTTGTGGTCTCAGCAACTGCATCGCGCTTCTAAATAAACTCGGCTTTGGCTCGCAAAACTCGTCGTCTCAAGCACAATGCTCGCATCGCTCGCGCCTCGCCAGACCCTCAGATCTCACTCGGCTCTGCTCCTTGCCCTTCGGCTGCTCACGCGAGGCATAACGGTAAAACAGATAACGTCGAGATAGGGGTTACAACTTACATGCAAGGCACGATCTCGGAATGAGAAGAATGGAAACCAATCCTAAATGTCCTATAGCCTCACGATTATAGATGTGGTGCAACACACCGATAATCAAGACTACTAGACACGATGCGTAGACACTTTCCGAGGATTAATCGCTCACGATACCACATAACGCCCGAACCGGGCGTGGTCGTGCCTTACCGGGCACCCTAGTGATACAACATCAGAGAAAACCAACGGAAATAAAAACTTTACACATGAAATGAGAGACATAATAAATAAATAGGCCAACCAACAGCTTGCCTTGGTATATATACATAAAACCCGACAGTTATCCTTATTACAAACCACACTTGCAATTACTCTGCACTCTAAGATTTACAACAACTATGACGGACGGGGCCGCCATACCACGAATGTACAAGAACCTACAACTCGGGAACACACCAAAAGATAAGCCTCGGAGAAAGCGGAGCTTCCTACGCTGTTGACGTGATCCTAGGCGAGGATCCACGGCCGATGTACCTCTACTGCGGCATGAACGCAGCCCCGAAGGAGGTCGATAACAGTACCAAGTATGTGAATCGTAAAATCAGTAAATGAAATCATAGCGATCTATATAAAGCGAGAGACATGAATGATAACCAAACTACGATACACATATATCGCTTATATCAAGTCGTGGTCTCACGCCCTTCACATCAATCATGCGTGGAATGCCTTCCGCCACTGGCGATCATGATATGATAACACCAAGAAGTACCGCACTGCACCAAGTCCTACACGATGCCAAAGTCGTATTAACAATTCAAATGGAAGCATACGTGCGCTACGCATCGTGTCGGTATGTCCAAAAGGAACCACAAGACAGCAATCAAAATGGAAGCATACGTGCGCTACGCGTCGTGTCGATTTACAAAGGAAACAATAAGACAGAGATTCCAAATGGAAATATACCCGCGCCACGCGTCGTGTCGATATGCCCAAAGGGAAACAATAAAGCGATATCAAAATGGAAGCATACGTGCGCTCGCATCGTGTCGGTATGTCCAAAGCGATTAGCAAAAGTAACACAATCAGCGAGAAGCGTGCGTGGAATTTCTCGTCGCTGCGGCATGTCCAAGTAAGTTCTCAACAAGTCAACCGACCTCCATTGAGGCGCGGTAGTATAGAAACACAATTTTTGCACAACAAAGGCTATCACGACAAGCATAGGCAAGTTTTACAACAACAAGCATAAGCAAGTTCACAACAACAAGCATAGGCAAGTTTTACAACAACTCAAAGTACTTTCATTTTATGTCAAGGTCCGGTTTTAACCTAAAGTACCACGTGCTTTAAATACCTTTTAAAAGAGATCCATTCCTTTTATAAAAGTCACCGATACCGTAGTATAAAAATAGAGTGACTTACATTTTTAGGTAAACCAAAACACTTTTCTTTTAAAGTCAAGTTATCACATTAAAATCAATGATAAACCCTTTTCATAAAGTCGTTATAACTAAACTTCCCATAAAGTCATATAACACTTTATGTTTTAAACCATTTTAAGACAAACAATGCCTTCCTTTTCCTAGAGTTCGGTTGCCTAATTTCAATTACTCGATCTCTTTTTAGAAAAGATTCATAACTCATAGTCTTAATCCCCTTTTAAAACAATTGAGTAACATATGTCTTATGTGTGAGCGATTTATTCTTGTTTATAACCATCTTGTTACATGACCATGATCTAGGAAATGTAATACAATTTTGTCTTATCTTAGCTTCTATGCGGATGGAGGTTTCTCTTGGTTTTAATATCAATTAGTTATTTGTCAATACACTTTCCTTTATTAAGCTTTGTGGTTTGTTCGACACTTATTCTCATTTCGAAATCGGTAAAACATTATTCTTTAAAACCAAGCACTCATTACTCACGAATGAGGTTTCACAATACTTTTAACAAAATGTTAATTACTAAGTAAAACAAGTTAAGTCTCTTATCTTTCAAGATCAAGTCTCTTAACTTCTACAATCAATGACAATCTTTTACCTACATAGAATCGTTATAACTAACTTCCCATAAAGCTATTATAACACCCTATGTTTGGAACCAACCAAACTCATTTAGCACGTATACGTCACTGGTACAACATAGTTTACAAAACATCATGCTCGAAGGATAGGAAGAGGTTCACATACCTCGCGACGATTATCGACGAAGCAAAACGCTCCACGATCAGTAACTGGCTAGCCTTTTCAACTCTTCAAGTAGAATACGCTACTCGTAGTACATCCACCTATAAGGACACAAACGTCTATTAAATATTAAACACAATTATCCATCTTTCTACATAAAATTCGGCGACCTCCCACACGCGCGTAAATCTCCTCTCTATCGGTAGGCTGCAAGCCAACCGGGAGAGGGTTTACACGCCTAACGGACGTGTACAATTCTACTACACAGTAACACTACACAAGTCTACTGTAACACAGTCCTATGTAATTACAATTCAGTTCAGCTCTTTATTCTTCAGGCTTAAGTCAAAAGACATTGCCACAATACTAAGTTCAGTTCTATATATAGTATACTTCAACTATACATTCAAACATGTAATTTCCAATTACAATAGAAGGACAGTAGTGCTTACCTCGATAAGCCCAAAATTATCCAAGTATAAAGTCGATCCTGAGCAACGCTTAGCTCACTCGAGTGCTCGATCGCTCCAAACAACCCTTAGAAGTTCTAAACAACTTCTACTCTAAAACTTCAACCAACACTGAAGATTTTCCTTAGGGTTTTGGTTTGAGACTAAAACGGACAAAAGGTAGTATTTTCGTACTCTACGCAAAGAGGTAACTTTTGGAATACTACAAGGTATAAGGCTAAGGTATTTTGGGCATTATAACAATACTTGGAGGAGTATTTCAATACCACAAAGGGGGGTACCTCACGAGAACACCCCAAGGTAGTGGGTGTGCTCTCGTGAAGGCACTAGGAAGGGAGTACCCTCTGCCACTAGGCCTCACGAAAGGGGAGGAAGCTCACGGCTAGAGCACAAGAAAGGGAGGAAGGATTTTCAAGACTTGGTGATTTTAGGAATGGATGAAGTCTTCAAGCAGGGGGTATTTATAGCAAAACCAAAGGCCAACCAATGGCAAGATCAAGCCATGTGCAAGGCAAGTGTAAGGCAAGATCAAGCCAAGTGCACCTAACCCTACTCCACAAAACACTCCACAAAACAAGCCACAAAGCAAGGCACAAATGAAGGAACCAATCGGCGAGGCCAACCATCCTCTTGGGCCTTGATCGTCCAAGCCACCCACTTGCCTCAATGTGAGGTGACACATATCACCCTCCGTTGGTCCAAAATGTTCGTCTCTCGGAAAAATCCAAAAATTATAAATGACATAGCCGGAATTTTCCTACGAAAGCTAATGAAAGCGTTTTCGAAAAATGACTCTATTCGGCACTTGTGCCCAAATTTCGGTCCTATGCCTAACTTAAGGCTCAAATTTCGTACGTACGTCCACACATACATACTCTGGAAATACGGGGTATAACAGATACCAACACCCATAGTATCAAGGCTCATCTACAATTCAAACAAGTCACTATATTATTAGAAATATACTTCGGCTTCTACATCAAGTGACCCTCATTTTAAACTTTAAGCAATTGATGCCTTTAAATCAAATTGCCCTTCTTAGTTTCAATTCTTTCCTCTAGGCTTACTTATTCGAGAAAACCCATTTCTTTAACCTTCCATAAAGTTATTATAACCAACTTTCCATAAAGCCGTTATACTAACTTTATGCTTTAGAAACTAAGACAATCCTTTCCTTTCATAAGGCCGTCATAACTAACTTCTCATAAAGCCGTTATAACTCCTTATGTCTTAGACAACTTCGTTCTTTTTTATGATCAAGAGACTTGTACTTCGAATCAAGTTACACAACTTTCAAAAACGCTTCAAGTCTCATTACTTTAGAAGACAAAATTCTTAATTTAGACAACAAGTTCTTATCTTTATAATAGTTCCAGAATCAATACTTTCAAATCAAGTATTCCATACTTTTTCACGTCAAGAAGTCCTTGTTTTCCCCATTAGAATAACCCATTCTTATAACCTTTTCTCAAGGACAAGTGAGTTAATCCTCTAACTCAACCGACTAGGCATCTTTAAAACAAGTCAAGTATATCAAATGACTTTACCTTATTTAAATCACGTACGTCTACCGTACTTATACAGTTATAACTACTCATGCTCAAGAGATAAGAAAGTTTCCACATACCTCTTTTGTTTAATCCCCTTGCCAAGTCCAATATGCCGTCCGTAGATGTCAACCTATAATGACCATAATACGTCTATTAGCTTCTAGTTTCAACGTAGAATATTCTAATGTAAAGTCCCTTGTTCTACGGGAAAAATTGGACAACATTTCCTTTGTATCTACGTACTTTTCCACCTTTTCCAAGGTCCGAATTCAATAACCAAATGCCGCATTTAAGGCACAACAATTCAGCTAACCAAAAGGGGATTACACGCCTTTACATGACGCGTAAAATTCTGCCCCACAATAATACAAATCAATCCAATAATTCCAAGCCACATTCGGCTATAATATCACAACAATTTTCAATTTCCTCTTACTCCAACTCGTTATTCCAACATGTTATATAAATCATAACCAATTATATACCCTCCTATTTATAACATGCAATAATTTTTAGCTAACAACCGAATTGATTACAACATGAGTGGCTAACATGCCCATTTTCGGTTTTCAACAAGACGACAAGATCCAAACCTTTTCAAACTTTAATATAACAGCCTCAGGCTCATTTCTTAACTACTATAACTTGAAATCTTCAATTACACAAGAAGGTGAAGGTTTTACCTCAAGAAGCCCTCTTTCCGAGATCTTCTTCACTTTAAAATCGACCACTCGAACTCTCTACAAGCTTTCCAACATTTTTCCTTCTTGAAGCCTTTCAAAAATCTCACCGGGGTTCATCAATTTGAGAGAGAGGAGGGGAATTTTTCTTAGGGAAACCCTTGCAAATGGCCAAGTCTTCACTAAAATAAGACCCTCACTTGGTCAAAAGATGGGAGGGACACTTGTCACCCTCCCATAGGCCTTCTATCAAAATATCCCCTGTTTTTCGCCCATTTCCGCGTAAAAATCGCGCCTTGGCGCCGCGGCCCTGCCGCCGGCGCCGCGGCGCCTCAACCTCAGAGGACTTTCAGAATTATCGGTAGCGCGTACTGCGGCGCTGCTGGTAAATCTGCCTCTGCGTCGACCACGTAACTTAACGCGTAACTTCCTACCAGATGTCGATCGACGAGTGGTTTGTTGCGTTGGAAACTGGACTCAACGAACTTCATACTAGTCTTTTAAAACTCCTACGGAACTAGGAGATATACCGCTCCAAAGTTGACTGAAAGTCTGTCCACAACCTTTTGCCAACCTAAGTTTTCAAATTCAAACCTTCTTTCCTTTCGTACGCTCTTAACTTATCCTCTTGAATTTACGGGGTGTCACATTCTTCCCCCCTTAGAAACATTCATCCCCGAATGTTCTTTTGGAGTCAATCTAATACTCCTCGTACTTACAATTAATGGAACTTTATTATGTCACTTATGACCCTAAGATATCGCACTCGCATACTCATCCATTCTTGTCAACCAAGAAAACAGATCCCAAGGGTGCACCAACGCTAATTACTCCCATTCAAGGCCTAAAATGCTTCTCTTATCATACTTCCCACCAACTGCTAGCATACATACATAGTCTCAATGTAATCCGTTCATGACACTTAAACATACAACAACTTTATCATGCATACAAGTCTCTAAAGGATCAAAAATATACCTGAAATCGCATAGGCGGGTAAAAGGACCGCTAAAACTGGGAACTGCTACCACGACCTCTGCCGCGGCCTGTCGGTGCATGAACATCCTGCCTAGCCGTTGAAGGCGAAGAACATACCGACCCGATAGGCGTGCTATCCCACGATGTCACCTGGTCGGACATTCCTTGCCAAATGGCCTGTTGGCGCCAGCATAACAAGTTGTCGACTGGTCAGACATTCCCAAAATGAGCTCTACCACAGTAACCACACCGAGGCAAAGGTGGCCTCCCCTAGCTACTATCCCCGGACATCGTGAACCAGCGGCCGGGCCACGACCGCTCCGAATATCCCTGGCGGTCAAGCCACCCGCCAGAAGGCCAAGAAGGAGCACTCTGCGTCGGCTGAAATGTAGACCTAACATTCTTGGCTGTCCGCCTCGAAAACTATCCTGAAACTCTGCCGTCCTGGCCCTCTTGGGCTGGACTAAATCTGGTTGGCTCTCTCTCTCCCTATCCTCAATCCCTTGTGCATAAGCCTGCATCCTGGCAATATCCATACCTGGCTGAAGAGCCACTCCCAGACATGCGGTAACCATATATCGGTCTAGTCCCATCACATAGCGGTGAACTCGCATCGCCATATCGCCTGATAGTGGGTTCATACAGCTAATGAGTCAAATTCGGGTTGTACTCTCGATGGTCCTCATTACGTCTCAATGCAAGAACCTATCCGGTGGCCTCTCGCCGTCTCGGGAGGCAAAAAGTGGTCGAGAAAGCTTAGTGAACTCATCCCAAACAGTGGAGGAGCACCACCTCTGACAACACCCATGACTCAAACGGTTCAACGCAATATCGGCGTAACGGTAAGACGCTAACACAACGGACTCCGTCTCCGAGGCCCTAAGCACCTGCATAGTCCGATGCACCTGTCGAATGAACTCTGAGGGTCCTCCTCAGACCTCGAACCATAGAATTCGGGTGCATTGCAACTCAGAAAGTCCCGAATCCTCAAACTATCGGCTCTAGGGTAAGCTACCGGCTCCTGTCGGTGCTGCCCTGCCACAATGCTAGTCAATAATCGGATCTGCTCTCCGTAATCTCTATACTCTGCCCAGGCGTGGGCTGAGGCTCAGTGCAGAAACCTCTGCGTGTTACTCGCTCTCGGCCCTCTGTCTGTGGCGTGGCTGAACTCGCCGATCCCCCCATAACCTCAGGCATAGCACAGGCACGATTCTAGAAATCCTCGTGTACCACAACTCTTCTGCTTTGCCTTGCCGCCCGGGGCCACAGTGCGCCAGTGGAGGCATAACTGATACATAAGAATAGGTCAGAGAGGATTCAGCCTAGTAGGACAGCTCTACTGCACGATCTCAGAGAGAGAAGAATGGAAACGAATCTTAAATGTCCTGCAGCCTCCTAATTATAGATGTGGTGCACAACACATCAATAATCAAGACTCTACTAGACACGGTCTGTAGACACTTTCCGAGGACTAACTGCTCTGATACCACTTTTGTCACTACCCGACCGGGCATGCGGTGCCCTGCACAGGCACCGCATAGGTATACATCAGAGATAATCAGCGGAAACATACATAAACTTAACAATGAAATAAATAATAGGTTAGCCGATAAGGCTACCTTCCTGGATATAAACGAATCCAACAGCAGTTACCTCAATTTTTTTTTAATAAAATGACCCACAAGATATGACTACAGACCTCTAAGAGTTTACATAACAAGCGTGACGGACGGGGCCCGCCATACCACGAATGTACAAAAGTCAACAACTTGAGGAACCATACCAAAGACAAAGCCTCCGAGAAATGGAGCTTTCAAGAATCGAACAGTGATCCTAAGTGCGGATCGGCAAGCTATGTATCTCAACTGCGGCATGAGCGGCCCGAAGAGGTCGGTACAAAATATGTACCAAGTATGCAAAGCGAAAATCTTGTAATTTAAATCATAATAGTAAAAATACAATTGAATACATATATGATAACTTGATTAACGATGCACTGTGCCTTCACGAAGTGGAAGTAATGAAAGTCGGTTTACCTTGTCGTCTGTTTCAACATATGAACGATGGTCACACCAGGGCTATGAACACCAGCCCTCAAATATCAAAGCGCTCCCGTGGGATTCCCCATCACTGTCGACCGCTAGGTGTAAAAATCTAACCATGTGACGCGCCCGTGGCATCCTACCTCACTGTTGGCGTACACACATACAACACATATTAACCTATATATATCTCATGGCCGTGGAATCTCTCATCTCGGGTACATGACTTCATGGGGAGCTAATCCATGGAGTAATGTCGTATCAGAATTTAACCCGCATCCTGGTCGCATGCCTCGGAATCCCTCATCGTAAGCATGTCCAAGGCGCATGCCTCGGAATCCCTCATCGTAAGCATGTCCAAGGATCAACCACACTAGATGCATACCCGTGGAATCCCACATCACTGCCGGTACGTCCAGGTAAGCTCATACTATGACAATGGAAGCATACCCGTGGAATCCCACATCACTGCCGGTACGTCCAAGTAAACTCATACTGCATGCCTCGGAATCCCTCATCGTAAGCATGTCCAAGGTGCATGCCTCGGAATCCCTCATCGTAAGCATGTCCAAGGGTCAACCACCATGGAAGCATACCCGTGGAATCCCACATCACTGCCGGTACGTCCAGGTAAACTCATACTAGGACAATGGAAGTGTCACGACCGACCGGCGCGGCCCGGTGCCTACACAGGCACCCGTTGGTATACATCGGAGAATAGCGGCGGAACATACACAACATAAACACGTGTGTAAACAATATAACAACACAGCTGGCCGATAAGGCGCGCTTCGATAATATAAACAAAGTCAAAAGTACATCTGTACAACTCAGTTCTTATAGCCCAACCACATATGTGAATACAGACCTCTAGGAATAACAAACTGTGGCGGGATAGGGCCCCGCCATACCCCTTAATGTACATAAATCTACAACATCAGGGAAAAACTGTACCAAAAGAAAGACAAGCCTCCGGAGAATGGAGCTTCCGACGTCTGATAAGCGATCCTAAGAGTGAGGATCCGCTGCACCTTACCACTTCCTGCGGAATGAGCGGCCAGGAAGGGGTCGATTACAATATGTACTAAGTATGTAAAAGCTCGAAAATCTTGTAATTACAATATAAGTTTAAAACAAAGCGAGACATGTATGATAACAAAATTACGATCTGCGGTGCCTTACTAACAATGAGAGTACATCAAGAGAATACGTACAACATCACAATAGCAGTCTCCCGATCATATCATGGGTAGCGAACCTATAAAAACAGGTGGTATAACGTCTTGGGGTTCCTACCCCTCATTTATACTCCTACCCTGAAGCAGGTGGTATAACGTCTTGGGGGTTTGCCCCTCATTTATACTCTTACCCTGAAGAAGATAGTAATGCAGGTGGTATAACGTCTTGGGGGCTTACCCCTCATTTATACTCTTATTCTGGAGAAGGCAGTATAGCGTCTTGGGGGCCTGCCCCTCACCGATACTCTTACCTTGTCTCAAAACCGGCCATCATATAATAGATAAGCAAGTTAGAATTCCCCCTAACTTCTTATTAGTCTTTTCCATCTATGCTCATTTTAGTTTACTTAAGGCACTTATATGTCTTTTATAAGAATCAGAATTTAACCCAAAGTACTACGTCTTACTCTTTAAAACAAATGACTCTTTTTAAAAGAAAGCTTCCACGACACTATTAACCATAGCATCAAGTCCAAATTACATTTCAAGGCAAGTCACAATACCTTTAGAATTAAAGTAGGTTTCTAAATCAAGTGACTCATTTTCTTATTAAAACCTTAGGCAGTTGATACCTTAAAATCAATTTGCCTTTCATTAACACAAGCCATTTACCTTTGCATAAAGTCAATATAACCAACTCCCATAAAGTCGTTATATTCACTTTATACCTTAGTCAAGTACATTTTCCTATCAAGGGACTTATACGATTGAAAGCGACACAGTATCACATACTTTAAATCCCTTCAAGTCCCTTAACTTTACTAAGACTTAAGACATCCTTAATATTTTCAAAGAAGTGAGTTAACTTCCTAACTCACCCGACTTGGCATTTTATAAGGCTAGTAAGGAATGTCAAAGTCTTGTCGTCTACCGTACTATATCACGAAACTAGTCATGCTCAAAAGATAGGAAAAAGTTCTACATACCTCGTCGGGTCAAACCACTTGCCAAGTACAAATTCCCGCCCGTAGTATGTCAACCTATAATATTCACAATACGTCTATTAAAGCCTTACTTCAATCGTAGAATATTATAAGTGTTAAGTCTCTATATTCTACGGAAAATCGGACAGCACCTCCTTTGTTTTTACTTACTTTGCCACCTTTTTCAAGGCCGAAATACAATAACCAAACAGCCCCAATTGGCTCACAACAATATAGAGGGTAGTCCAATACAAATGAATAACCAAACAGCCCCAATTGGCTCACAATTTAGAAGGTAGTCCAATACAAATGAATAACCAAACAGCCCCAATTGGCTCACAATTTAGAAGGTAGTCCAAATTCGGCCACATTGAGTTCAACAATACCAATTCTTATCCAATTTCCATTTCAATCCAAATTGGTAGCATAACATGATATCAAGTCGCATTTGATTATAAAAACCATAATCTTTAAGTAAGTAACATGCGACGATTCTAAAAACGACCAATTAGTAATCCAATTTTCAAGTGGCTTGTATAACATTTCAGATTTAGCTACAAGCAATCCATAATACTTATAACTTCAACATATCAACTTCATGCTAGCAACAAGTAAAGCTAACAACAACAATATAAATATATAATCTTGTAACACCTTTAAAAGACAAGATTATACCTTAACGATTTTTAATCCAATTTCAAATCCGAAGTCGCTCCTAGTAGTTTAGATCCTCTCCAAGATACTTCAATCCGCTTGTTGAGACCCTTAGAACAACACCAACAATTATCCTTCAAAACTCCAAACAAAACCTAGAAAGACCATTAGGTTTTCGTTTTGCGACTAACCCGTAAACAACCTTTTTTCCAAGATTTTTCTATTGAGATATGTTTACAATACACCTAAGAACCTTGGTTTAAAGTGTGGAATCAAATGGACAAGAAACGAAAATTCTTTCTTTTTTTCCTTAGTGAACCCGAGACCTCTCTAATGAGTTCTTCAAATTTGTGTAATTTTTCTAAGTGTTAAGTCCTCTCTTGCTACTAGTATAATATAAAGGGTCATGGAGGGTTAAGATGCATCCAAATGGTTGGCTTGGATAAACTCTTAGCAAATATCAAGACTTATTGACCATTTGACTTAGTCAAGGTTGTCAAGCCACAACTTGCAAGGCTTTAGTCATCCAAGACTTATGGTAAATGACCATATTGGCCATGCCATTTCGTCCAAGGCATTGCTAAGGGGGGGGGTGACATGGGTCGCCCTCTCATTCGTCACAATAAAACGTTTTCCGACAATTTCATAATTTCGATAAATTTTTACAAGTCTCAAATCTTAACACTTGTGCGTTCTTAAAACATGTCCTGAAATTACGGGGTGTAACAGGAAGCATACCCGTGGAATCCCACATCACTGCCGGTACGTCCAAGTAAGTTCATAACAAGACAATGGAAGCATACCCGTGGAATCCCACATCACTGCCGGTACGTCCAAGTAAGTTCATAACTTCTTTAGACTTCCAGTAACATACAAAATGGATCTCATTTTATGACCTTAAGGGCACTTTTCATATCACTTAACAAGTCCGGGGAAAAATTCAACCCAAAGTACTATGTATTTCTACTCTTTCCAAAGATCCCTTTTCCACATAAGACCCCAAGATACTAACACCCGTAGTATCAAGGCTCATATACAATTTAAACAAGTCACTATATTATTAGAAATATACTTCGGCTTCTACATCAAGTGACCCTCATTTTAAACTTTAAGCAATTGATGCCTTTTAATCAAATTGCCCTTCTTAGTTTCAATTCATTCCTCTAGGCTTACTTATTCGAGAAAAACCATTTATTTAACCTTCCATAAAGTTATTATAACCAACTTCCCATAAAGCCGTTATACTAACTTTATGCTTTAGAAACTAAGACATTCTTTTCCTTTCATAAGGCCGTCATAACTAACTTCCCATAAAGCCGTTATAACTCTTTATGTCTTAGACAACTTCGTTCTTTTTTATGATCAAGAGACTTGTACTTCGAATCAAGTTACACAACTTTCAAAAACGCTTCAAGTCTCATTACTTTAGAAGACAAAATTCTTAATTTAGACAACAAGTTCTTATCTTTATAATAGTTCCAGAATCAATACTTTCAAATCAAGTATTCCATACTTTTTCACGTCAAGAAGTCCTTGTTTTCCCCATTAGAATAACCCATTCTTATAACCTTTCCTCAAGGACAAGTGAGTTAATCCTCTAACTCAACCGACTAGGCATCTTTAAAACAAGTCAAGTATATCAAATGACTTTACCTTATTTAAATCACGTACGTCTACCGTACTTATACAGTTATAACTACTCATGCTCAAGAGATAAGAAAGTTTCCACATACCTCTTTTGTTTAATCCCCTTGCCAAGTCCAATATGCCATCCGTAGATGTCAACCTATAATGACCATAATACGTCTATTAGCTTCTAGCTTCAACGTAGAATATTCTAATGTAAAGTCCCTTGTTCTACGGGAAAAATTGGACATCATTTCCTTTGTTTCTACGTACTTTTCCACCTTTTCCAAGGTCCGAATTCAATAACCAAATGCCGCATTTAAGGCACAACAATTCAGCTAACCAAAAGGGGATTACACGCCTTTACAGGACACGTAAAATTCTGCCCCACATTAATACAAATCAATCCAATAATTCCAAGCCACATTCGGCTATAATATCACAACAATTTTCAATTTCCTTTCAATTTCCTCTTACTCCAACTCGTTATTCCAACATGTTATATAAATCATAACCAATTATATACCCTCCTATTTATAACATGCAATGATTTTTAGCTAACAACCGAATTGATTACAACATGAGTGGCTAACATGCCCATTTTCAGTTTTCAACAAGACGACAAGATCCAAACCTTTTCAAACTTTAATATAACTGCCTCAGGCTCATTTCTTAACTACTATAACTTGAAATCTTCAATTACACAAGAAGGTGAAGGTTTTACCTCAAGAAGCCCTCTTTCCGAGATCTTCTTCACTTTAAAATTGCCCACTCGAACTCTCTACAAGCTTTCCAACATTTTTCCTTCTTGAAGCCTTTCCAAAAATCTCATCGGGTTTCATCAATTTGAGAGAGAGGAGGGGAATTTTTCTTAGGGAAACCCTTGCAAATGGCCAAGTCTTGAAGACTTGGCCCTAAAATAAGACCCTCACTTGGTCAAAAGATGGGAGAGACACTTGTCACCTTCCCATAGGCCTTCTATCAAAATATCCCCTGTTTTTCACCCCTTTCCGCGTAAAAATCCCGCCTTGGACCCTTGTTAGGAAGACAAGTCTTGCAACTTGTAGAGCTTGAGAAAATTGACTTAGTCAATGGGTCCACAAAGCTTGATATTTAAGAGAACCTCATCCTAGCCACCCATTTGTACACATCTTGACCCTCCATGTTACTATATAATACTACTAGTAGTGAGAAAAGTTCCACACTTAGCCAAAACTTCAAGAAAATTGGATGAACAAAGCTAAGAGCTCTCGGGTTCATCGAGGGGAGAAAAGAATTTTTTTTTGCTTCTTGTCCAATAAGCTCCACACTTTAAACCAAGGTTCATGAGGGTATTGTAAGTGTATCTCAATAGAAAAATCCCGGAAAAAGATAGTTTTTGTATTAGTCGCAAGATGAAAACCTAGTTGCCTTTCTAGGTTTTGGTTGGAAGATTGAAGGAAATTGTTGGTGTTGTTCTAAGCGTCTCATGTAGCGGATTGGAGTGTCAAGGAGGGGCTCTAAGTTTCTAGGGAGCGACTTTGGATTTAAAGTGGACTAAGAATCGTTGAGGTAATAATCTTGTCTCTTAAGTATTACAAGATTATATATTGTTGTTAGCTTTACACGTTTGCTAGAATGAAGTATATGTGTTGAAGTTTCTTAAGTATTATGGATTGATTGTAGCCTTAAATCTGAAATGTCATTTAAGCCTTGTGAAGTTGGATTACAATTTGGTCGTTTATTAGAATTGTCGCATGTTAATTACTTGAAGATTATAGTGGTTATAATCGATTGCGACTTGATATCATGTTATGCTAACAACTTGGATTGAAATAGAAATTGGATAAGAATTGGTGTTATTATACTCTATGTGGCCGAATTGGACTTGTAGGTTGTATAAGTTTGATATCGTTTGTGGGGCGAAATTTTACACGTCTAGTAGGCGTGTAATACCCTATTGATTAATTGCATTGATTGGGCCTTAAATGTGGCGTGTTTGGTTATTGAATTCGGCCTTGAAAAAGGTGGCAAAGTAAGTAGAAACAAAGGAGGTGCTGTCCGATTTTCCGTAGAATTTAGTGACTTAGCACTTAGAATATTCTACGTTTGAAGTAAGAGGTTAATGGACGTATTGTGACCATTATAGGTTGAAGTACTAAGTATAGCGTATCCTACTTGAAGGATGGAATAGCTATCAAGGTTGAAGTACTTTGGAGCATTTTGCTACTTGTCGATAATCGTCGCGAGGTATGTGAACCTCTTCCTTCCTTTGGCATGATTCTATGTATGGAATATACATGTGGTATTATTTCATGTTTCCTTCTACTCTTAGAAGTTAAGAGGTAGGTGTGTGATTTACTCTATGTAAAGTTTATGTCAAAGTTATCCTAAGTCCTTACCGAGTCTTATGGGGGATGTTGGTAAGAGTCGTTAGGAGGTACTTTGGAGCCAAGTTGACTTGGCTAATTTATGGCACGAATGAGAATAAGTATCGAGCAAGCCATTGCAGCGTTAATAAAGGAAAATGTAATGACAATCAATTATGTTAAAATGAGTAGAATTCTCCATCTGCATAGAAGCTAAGATAAGACAAAATTGTATTACATTTTCTAGATCATGGCTACTTAAATAAGATTATTATAAATAAGTATAACTTATTCACAACGCACCAAAGTGTATGTTACTTAACTTATAAGAATTTACGTATGAAGTTTTAAGGCTATGGATCTCAAATTCTTAAAAGTTAAGAGACTTGAAGTATTTTGAAAGTATAAGTCTCTTGGTTATAAAATGAATGAATTTGTCCAAAACATAAAGAGTTATAACGACTTTATGGGAAGTTGATTATAACAACTTTATGGAAGATTAAAAGAATGGTTTTCTTCAGTAATGTAAGCAAAGAAATGATTTGAAATAAAGAAGGGCAAATTGTTTTAAAGGTACCAATTGCTTAATGTTTTTAAGAAAGAAGTCACTTGATTTAGAAGCCGGTAAATGTAATTCTAAAAAGGTATTGTGACTTGTCTTGAAAGTAGATATGACTTGATACTACGGTTGTTAGTATCTTTGAAGTTTTATTTGAAAAAAAGAGTCTTTCTAAAGGAGTAGAAGTGCGTAGTACTTGGGGTTAAATTCCCGGATTTTTATGTGTGAAACAGAAGTGCCATGAGTTTATAAAAATGGAAGTCTAAAGGTTTAATGAACTTTCCCGTGTTTGCTTGTGATAGCGTTGAGTGCAAGTATTATATGTTTACGTTGTCGTGACTCTCAGTTAAAGGGCCGGCTGTCTTGTTGTAAGTTTACTTGGACGTACCGACAGTGATGTGGGATTCCACGGGTATTCTTCCATTATGATTGATCCTTGGACATGCTTATACGATGTGGGATTCCGGGGCATGTGACCAGGAGGCGGGTTAGATTCCCGGATTTGTTTTATTACCCATGGCCATGCTTATACGATGAGGGATTCCGGGGCATGCGACCATGCTATGTACGATTATTACTCCATGGGCTAGCTCCCCATGAAGACATGTACCCACGATGAGGGATTCCGGGGGCATGTTATATTATTACTCCATGGGCTAGCTCCCCATGAAGACATGCACCTACGATGAGGGATGCCGAGGGCACGTTATGGCCATGCTTATACGATGAGGGATTCCGGGGCATGCGGCCACGTTATATATATATATATATGTGTGTTGTATATGTGTACGCCGACAGTGAGGTAGGGTGCCACGGGCGCATCACATGGTTATATGTTACACTTATGACTGTCGGCAGTGATGTGGGATTCCACGGGCAGGAGATATATATATATATGTATTGTGTATGTGTACGCCGACAGTGAGGGAGGATGACACGGGCGCGTCACATGGTTATAAGTTACACTTATGACTGTCGGCAGTGATGGGGGATTCCACGGGCACGCTTTGATATTTGTGTGACTTGATCGCGTCCCAGATTGGGCCGGGTAGTATATGCGTCCCTCCATAAAGGGTCGGATTATGTTATGAAAGATAAGTAAGTTAGATGGTAATGACACGGTAGGATCTGGTATGTGCCCTTTTTATACTTGTCCCTGTCATTCTTTTGTACAGCTATGATTTGTTTACTGTACCTTATTTTTCCGTTCCATATTAAATTTTTGTTATGGCCCCGCCAGGGCTGCGTTCATGCCCGTAGGTTTTAGGTACACAGGTTGGTGATCCTTGCTCTTAGGATCTCGGTTCAGTTTTTGGGAAAAAGCTCCATTTGCTCCGGAGGCTTATCTCTTGGTACGGTTTTCCCTGAGGTTGTAGATTCATGTATATTCAGGGGTATGGCGGGGCCCTGTCCCGCCACTATTGTTATGGTAAAACTCTTAGAGCTCTTGTCACGCCCCGAACCCCGGGCCCGTGACTGGTGCCCTACCTGGGCACCCTTCTACATTAACAACTAAGTAAACCGCGGAAATTTAATAACACCTTTTTTTTTTAAAACCAACATACGTACAAGGGCAAAGCCGACAAGGCTGCCATGTAACATACTTAATAAAATACACTACACTGTACATGAGTCCAATCCCACATATGAATACAGACCTCTAAGAGTTTTATCGAATGACGGAATGAGGCCCATGGCCCCAGCGTACAAAAGCACATCTTGAAAGAACTTATACCAAAAAGATAAACTCCCGAACAGAAGGAGCTATCCAAAACTCTGAGCAGGGTCCTACACCTGCCGATCACCAAACAGCGTACCTAAACCTGCGGCATGAACGCAGCCCCCCGAAGGAGGTCAGTACGAAGAATGTACCAAGTATGTGAAGCTGAAAAAAATACTGTAATGAAATCATAACAGTCTAAACAAAACATGAGACATGTATGATAGCCAACCTACAGTACACAACACATAAGCAGTCATAACAAGTCAGGGACGCATGCCCTCAAGTCATTTCTAAATTATAACCATGGGTCTCACGTCCATAATATCAATCATGCCCGTGGAATCATTCCTCACTGCCAACAGTCCATGATATAATATAACACCAATAGGCATACATGAATACCAAGTCCCACCTGTGTGCTAAAAACTGTACGGGCTAAGTAGGAAAACGAGCAGGTGGTATAACGTCTTGGGGTTTACCCCTCATTTATACTCTTACCCTGGAGAAGGTGGTAACGCATGAGGTATAATGTCTTGGGGGTTTACCCCTCATTTATACTCTTACCCTGGAGAAGGTGGTAACGCAGGGGGTATAATGTCTTGGGGGTTTACCCTTCATTTATACTCTTATCCTGGAAAAGGTGGTAAAGTAGGGGGTATAATGTCTTGGGGGTTTACCCCTCATTTATACTCTTACCTTGGAGAAGGTGGTATAGCGTCTTGGGGGTTTACCCCTCACTTATACTCTTACCCTATCTCAACCGGTCGTCAAACAACAACATAAGCACTACCATGTCTTTTATAAAAATCCGGGAATTTAACCCAAGTACTACAAATAACGGAAGCATACCCGTGGAATCCCATCACCGCTTAGACGCGTCAAGTAACTTACAATAAGACAGTCGGCCCTCCAACCGAGAGTCGCGGCAACGTAATAAAACATAATACTTGCACTCAAAGGCTATCACTGTCACGACCCGACTCCGGGCCCGCGACTAGTACCCTACCGGGGTACCCTGTCAGGTATACATCAGAGAATAGCAGCGGAACATACATAACACATAACTTATAAAAATGGTAACATCACCGCCAGATACGCCTTCCATAAAAAAAACATACTTAATCATAAGTACAACTTATTCTTACAGCCCCAAACCACAAACGTGACTACAGACCTCTAGGAATAACAACTGTGGCGGGACAGGGCCCCGCCATACCCCCTGAATGTACAGAAGTCTATAACCTCAGGGAATCATACCAAAAGACAAAGCCTCCGGAGAGATGGAGCTTTCCAAGAAATGAACGGTGATCCTAAGAGTGCGGATCGGCAGCTACGATCTCGACTGCGGCGTGAACAGCCGAAGGAGGTCGATAACAGTACCAAGTATGTGGCGAAAATCGTAATGAAATCATATAGCATATATAAAGCGAGAGACATGTATGACACCAAACTACGATACAACATATACGCAGCCCGTCATCGTCGAGTGACTCACGCCTCTAAGTCATCACTCAAATATAACCATAGGTCTCATGCCCGTAACATCAATCATGCCCGTGGAATTCCTACCTAACTGCCGGCAGTCTATGATATAACAACACTAAGTAGTACACAAGAACACTAGATCCCACTGTGTCATCGAACCGTGCGAGGCAAATGCGAAGGCATAGCTACGGATCCACCTGCATCCTCAACCGGCGGCAAGTGCGAAAGCCGCCTACGGATCCACCGTACCAACAATACTATACGAATCACGGTCGGCCGGGCAAGTCGATAGCCTCTACCAGATCCACCTGCGTCACATCGGCCGGGCAAATCGCATGCTAACCACCGGATCCACCTGCATCACACCACTTCGCCCCGACCGGCAAGTACGAAAGCCAACTACCAGATCCACCCTGCATCACGTCTCTGACCGGGGCAAGTACGAGGGCTAACTACTAGATCCACCCTGCATCAGTAGACCTCATGGAGAGCTAATCCATGGAATAATACTGTCAACAGGGAAACGAACCCTCATCATGGCCGCATACCCGTGGAATCCTCCATCACCAGTGCGCCCAAATAGACTCATAACTACATGCTTTTAATTCGGTGCAATACAATGCCTTTACATAAACCAAGACAATTACCATGCCTTCTTTTCACATAAACCAAGAGAATTCTTATTTAAGCAAGCCAAAGTACTTATCAAGGCACACATAGAATAATTCTCAATTAAACAAGCCAAAGTACTATGTACGTACATTCTTTTCGAAAGCCTCCTTTTTATATAAAATCCAAGATACTAACACCCGTAGTATCAAGGCGTATCTATTTTTCAAAGCAAGTTACTACACCTTTAGAAAACTCGTTTCAAAGCTTGAAACCAAGTAACTTCAATTTTTCACAATCTAGACAACTTATGCTCATTAATCAACATAGACAACTTTCATAACCTTCCATAAAGTTATTATAACCAACTTCCCATAAAGCCGTTATACTAACTTTATGCTTTAGAAATTTAAGACATCCTTATCCTTTCATAAGGCCGTTATAACTAACTTCCCATAAAGCCGTTATAACTCCTTATAAACCATTTCGTTCTTTTACTAACCAAGAGGCTCATACTTCAAACAAATTCATACAATTTTCAAAAATACTTCAAGCTTCTTATCTTTTAGAAAACAAGTTTCTTACCTCAAAAATTTAAGTCTCTTATCTTTTAGAATAATTCAATACTCAATACTTTCACACCAAGTACTCTATACTTCATTATGTCAAGAAATCCTTGTCTACCTTATTGAGGATAAACGACTCCTTAAGAACAAGCGGGTTAACTTCTTAACCCAACCAACTTAGACATTTTCTTAAAACAAGTCAAGTATAACAAAAGGATTTACTTCATTCAAAAACACGTCGTCTCAGTACTATATAGTTATAACTACTCATGCTCAAGAGATAAGAAAGTTTCCACATACCTCTTGGTCAATCCACTTGCTAAGCTCAAACTACCATGAAGTAATATGTCAACCTAAAATGACCATGATACATTTATTAACCTCTAATTTCAATGTAGAAATAATCTAAGTTCAAAGTCACTAAATTCTATGGAAAATTGGGCAGCATTTCCTTTGTTTCTACATATTTTGCCACCTTTCTCAAGGCCGAATTCAACATCCAAATGCCACATTTAAGGCTCAACAATCCAACATTTTTAAAGGGGATTACACCTCCAAACTTGGGTGTGTAAAATTCTGCCCCATTAGGTACAACAATTCACTAAATAATTCTAAGGTAGTTTTTAGGCTACAACATGCTCATATATATCTTCTTAACCAATTATTTTATATCCAAACCACATTTCTTGCATGCAATGACTCTAAGAGCATTATCTACCACCACAAGTTCTTCCTTTTTAACATGCAACACTAGAAACTAATTCTAAAGGAAGAAATGTTACCTTAAAGCTTTAGCCAAATCTTTCCAACCACTTGCTAGTTTCCTTTTCAAGAACACCACCACAACAACCTTCACAAGCTAGCCACAAGCTTCCCTCTTGCTTTTACTTTTTCAGATTTTTCCTAAGGCTAGAATGTCTCTTGGGATTTTAGAGAGAAGGAGGAGCTTGAACTTTTAAGAGAGAAGGAAGAGCTTTTGTCTAAGAGCGAGAGAGATGAAGTATGCCCAAGTCTTGAAATATAATTCATGCAAAAATCAGATGGGGGGGGGGGGGGCACTTGTCACCCTCCCAAGGTCTTTTAAAAGAAAAATATGACTTTTCCTAAGTTTTTCCGCCCAGAATCCCATGGCGCTGAAACCTCGCGACTTCTGCGAACTTCCGCGCACAGCCTCGCTTCCGGCGCGCGGCTGCAACTTCAGCGGCCCCTCGCACTTCCGGCGCGCGACCTGCGCATCCGTGCGCCACCGCCGCCTCTTGTCGAAACACATTTCTGTCATTGCGCCGAACTTGTAACTCCCATAACTTTCTACTCCGACGTCCTATCGACGAACGGTTGGTTGCGTTGGAAACTAGACTCAACAAACTACGCACTAGGACTTTGAAATACTTAAGAACTCTCAATGTACCGGGTCATAACCCGCCTCAAAGTTGACCAAAACCCATCCGGAACAATCTGTCAACCTATCTCTTGAAAATTTTAAGTCTTACCCCCTTTAGATGCGCTCTGCGCATGACCTGAACTACGGGGTGTAACATTCTCCCCCCCTTAGAAACATTCGTCCCCGAATGTTCTTTTGGAGCCAATCTACTATTCCTCGGTACATCCTCGTACTATATACTAATGGAACTTCATTATGCCACCTATGACCCTAAGATATCGCACACGCATACCTATTCACCGTAAGTCAAACAGAAAACGAACCCAACATATGAACCATTACTACTTACCCCCGTTCACGGCCTAACAGAATTTCCCGTTCGTATTTACCACTCATTCTATCACATGTACACAGTCTCAATATCCTCTGTTCATAACACTAAATCATACAACAATCCTATCATGCATACTAATCTCTAAAGGGTCAAAGATATACCTGTAATTATTGCTTCACATTCCCCTTGTCGTTCTAATCATGATCCTGCCCTGCACGGCGCATAACAAAAGAAGGCGATGAACCAGCCACTGATCCCGAAGGCTGAATCTCTACATCCGTGCTATCTCTGGTCGGACAGTTCCTCGCATAATGGCCCTGCTGGCCGCATGCATAGCAATTACCCAAACTAGCACGACACTCCCCATAATGGGTGTTACCACATCGGCTACACCGAGGTAGAGGTGGCTTCCTCAGACTAACACCCCTACTCTCCCGAAAACCTGAACCTCGAGCCCCTGTCTTGCTCCGAATCTCCCGACGTCCACGAAGGCGTGGTGGAGTACTCCGTACTGGCTGAGGCTCATAACTAGCCTGCTTCTGAGGCTGTCCGCCTCGAAAACTGCCCTGAGGTCCTGCTGTCCTGGCCCTCTTGGGCTGGCCTGAGTCAAGCCGACCCTCCCTTTCTCTGTCCTCTATCCCCTGCGCATATGCCTGCATCCTGGCGATATCCATACCTGGCTGAAGAGCCACTCCCAAGCACGCAGTAATCATATGACGGTCTAGCCCCATCACATAGCGATGAACTCTGTCTGCCATGTCGGCTACAATAGTGTGCGCATACCTGGCCAAAGAGTCAAACTCCAGGCTGTACTCTCTGATGGTCCTCCCATTCTGCCTCAAGGTCAAGAATCTATCCACGCGGGCTCTCCTCAACTCAGGAGGCAAGAAGTGATCCAGGAAGGCCTCTGTGAACTCCTCCCAAACCGCTGGAAGAGCACCCTCCCCTCTAGACAATTCCCATGACTCAAACCAGTTCAACGCAATATCGCGTAACCGGTAAGAAGCTAACACAACGGACTCCGTCTCCGAGGCCCTAAGCACCTGCGTAGTCCGCCGCACCTGTCGAATAAACTCCTGAGGATCCTCCTCAGACCTCGAACCATAGAACTCGGGTGGATTACAACTCAGAAAGTCCCGAATCCTTAAACTGTCGGCCCTAGGGTTAGCCACCGGCCCCTGGCGGTGCTGCCCTGCCACGATGCTAGTCAACAACCTGATCTGCTCTCCGTAATCCCTATACCCTGCCCCTGGCTGCGGAACTGGAGGCTCGGGTACCGAAACCTCTGGAGCTACTGCCGCTCCCGGCTCCTCTAATACTGTCGGCGTAGCTGAACTCGCCGACCCGCCTACTCCCTCAGGCATAGTCTGTGCCCGAGTCCTGGTAACTCTCTGCGTACCACTAGCAGCTCCTGCTGCTGCCTTGCCCTTCTGGGCTCTGGTCGCCTTCCGTGGAGGCATAACTGGTACATAAGAAGAGGTCAGTGAGGATTCAACCTAGTAGGACAGCTCTACTGCACGATCTCAGAGAGAGAAGAATGGAAACCAATCCTAAATGTCCCGCAGCCTCCTGATTATAGATGTGGTGCACAACACACCGATAATCAAGACTCTACTAGACACGGTCTGTAGACACTTTCCGAGGACTAACTGCTCTGATACCACTTTTGTCACGACCCGACTCCGGGCCCGTGACTAGTACCTACCGGTACCTGTCGGTATACATCAGAGAATAGCAACGGAACATACACAACACATAACTTATAAAAATGGTAAACATCACCGCGGTAGATAAGGTCGCTTATAAAAAAAAACATACTTAATCAGAAGTACAACTTATTCTTACAGCCCCAAACCACAAACGTGACTACAGACCTCTAGGAATAACAACTGTGGCGGGACAGGGCCCCGCCATACCCCCTGAATGTACAAAAGTCTATAACCTCAGGGAATCATACCAAAAGACAAAGCCTCCGGAGAGATGGAGCTTTCCAAGAAATGAACGGTGATCCTAAGAGTGCGGATCAGCAAGCTACGTATCTCGACCTGCGGCATGAACGCAGCCCCCCGAAGGAGGTCAGTACAACAGGTACCAAGTATGTGAAACTGAAAATACTGTAATGAAATCATATAGCATATATAAAGCAGGAGACATGTATGACAGCCAAACTACAGTACACAACATATACGCAGCCATGTCAAGTCAGGGACTCACGCCCTCTAAGTCATCACTCAAATATAACCATAGGTCTCATGCCCGTAACATCAATCATGCCCGTGGAATTCCTTCCTCACTGCCGGCAGTCTATGATATAACAACACTAAGGAGTACACATGAACACTAGATCCCACCTGTGTCATCAGAACCGTACGAGGCAAGTACGAAGGCATATCAACCATATCCACCCTGCATCCTCAACCGACCGGGGCACGAAAGCCGGCTACGGATCCACCCGTACCAACAATACTATACCGAATCACGGCGGCCAGGGGCAAGTGCGATAGCCTACAGATCCACCTGCGTCGCCATCGGGCCAGGCAAGTCGCGAGCTAACCACCAGATCCACCCTGCATCACACCACTTCGCCCTAACCCTGACCGGGGCAAGTACGAAAGCCAACTACCAGATCCACCCTGCATCACGTCTCTGACCGGGGCAAGTACGAGGGCTAACTACTAGATCCACCCTGCATCAGTAGACCTCATGGAGAGCTAATCCATGGAATAATCATCAGCGGAAAGCGAACCCTCATCATGGCCGCATACCCGTGGAATCCTCCATCACTGACGGTACGACCAAATAGACTCATAACTATATGCTTTTAATTCAAATTGCAATACCATGCCTTTACATAAACCAAGACAATTACCATGCCTTCTTTTCACAAAAACCAAGAGAATTCTTATTTAAGCAAGCCAAAGTACTTATCAAGGCACACATAGAATAATTCTCAATTAAACAAGCCAAAGTACTATGTACGTACATTCTTTTCGAAAGCCTCCTTTTTATATAAAATCCAAGATACTAACACCCGTAGTATCAAGGCGTATCTATTTTTCAAAGCAAGTTACTACAACTTTAGAAAACTCGTTTCAAAGCTTGAAACCAAGTAACTTCAATTTTTCACAATCTAGACAACTTATGCTCATTAATCAACATAGACAACTTTCATAACCTTCCATAAAGTTATTATAACCAACTTCTCATAAAGCCGTTATACTAACTTTATGCTTTAGAAATTTAAGACATCCTTTGTTATACCCCGTATTTCCAGAGTATGTACGTAAGGGCGTACGTATAATAATTTGAGCCTTAATATTAGGCAAGGTTCGAAATTGGGCACAAGTGCCGAAAAGAGTCGTTTTCCGACGAAACGTTTCCACAGCTTACGTAGGGAAAATTCCGGCTATGTCATTAATAATTCTTGCGGATTTTTCCGAGAGACGAAACATTTTGGACCAACGGGAGGGTGACAAGTGTCACCCTCACATTGGAAACAAGTGGACGGCAAAACTAGACCTTGGCACGTTTTTTGTGTTGAAATTTTGGTCAAGGGTTAGGTAGGATATTTTGTGTAGATGGATAAGGTAGCACATGGCTAAATCTTGGCCTTACACTTGCTATGCACTTGTCTTCATCTTGGCCCTTGGTTGGCCTTTGCTTGACCTATAAATACCCCTCTAGTTGAAGACATTCTTCATCCAAAACTTGAGCATTTCTCTAAGTCTCAAACTACTCCCTCCCTCTTGTTCTTTCGTCCACCACACCCCCCTCCCCCTTTGAGAAGGCCCTTTGGCCGAGAGCTTCCCCCTCCCCCTTTGTAGTGGTTAGCCGTGGGGTACCCCCCCTAGCCTAGTTGTCTCGTATAAATACCCCCCTTTTGTGGTATAGAAATACTCTCCAAGTATTGTTATAATGCCCAAATACCTTGGCCCAAATACCTTGTAGTATTCCCAAGGTTACACTTATACAAAAGCCCAGAAAATACTATTATACTTCCCTCAGTCACAAAAACGAAACCCTAAGGAAAACCTTCATAGTCGGTTGAAGTATTTAAGTAGAAGTTGCGTAGAACTTCTAAGGGTTGTTTGGAGCGGATTGGAGCACCCGGAGTAGGAGCTAAACGTTGTTCAGGATCGACATATAACTTGGATAATTTTGGGCTTATCGAGGTAATCACTCTTGACCTTCTATTGTAATTGGAAATTACATGTTGTAGGAATATATAGTTGAAGTATACTATATATAGAACTGAACATAATTGTGCGGCAATGTCTTTTGACTTAAGCCTGAATAATACTTACGGCAATGTCTTGCGACTTAAGCCTATATTTAAAGAAGAGAATGACGTAATTACATGGACAGTATTACGAGACTTGTGTAGCATTCTGTAGTAGAATTGTACACGTCCGGTTAGACGTGCAAACCCCCCCCCCCCTCTCTAGGGAGTTGTTGGCCTGTTAGCAGGCCCCGATAGAGGAGGAATTTTACGCTGTTGTGGGGAGGTCTTAAATTTTCTGTAAGATATTCTAAATTGAGAGATAAGAGGTTAAAAGGCCCCGTGTGGCCTCTATAGGTTGAAATAAAACGTGTGGCGTGGTAAACTTGGCTTAAGGGGTAGCCAGGCGGTTTGAGGTACTTGGAGCGTTTTGCTATTAGTCGATAATCGTCGCGAGGTATGTGGACCTCTTCCTATCTTTATAGCATGATATGTGTGAACTATGTAGTGCGGTGAGCGTCGTGTGTTAAATGTATTTGATTGGTTTAAAACATAAAGTGTTATAACGGCTTTATGGGAAGTTGGTTATAACAGCTTTATGTAGGTAAGAAAATGCCAGTGGTTTTAAAAGGTAACTGATTTGACTTATAACTGACTTGATGTGTGATAATAAGGAACTTGAAGTATGTCACAAGAGTTAAGAAACCATTTTTGAAAGAAGAGTAACACTTGGTTTTAAAGGTTTTAAAAAAAGAGTTATACTAGCTTTATGGGGAGTTAGGTATAACGTCTTAAGAGAGGTAAAGAAAATGGTTTACTGATTTTAGAAGTTAAGAGACTTAACTTAATTAATCGATTTGAAAGTGGTAAGATGTATGAAACCTCATTCGTGAGTAATGAGTACTTGGTTTCTAAAGAATAATGTTTTACTGATTTCGGAAATCAGAATGTGTATCGACAATCCACTGCAGCGCTAATAAAGGGAAATGTATTGAATAATGAAGTATTATTAAAACCAGTAGAAACCTCCATCTGCATAGAAGCTAAGATGAGACAAAATGATATTACATTTCCTAGATCATGGCTGCTTAATAAGATTGATTATGAACAAGAATAACCTACTCTCATATAAGGCATATGTTTATCAGTTTGTTTAAAAGAGAATTATTCTTAAATGAATAAGACTATGAACTACAAAACCTTTCTAAAATAAGAAACGTGAATACTTGAAATTAGGCAAACGGGAACTTCAGGGAAAAGAAAGGCATTGTGTTATCTTAAATTGGTTTAAACCATAAAGTGTTATAACAGCTTTATGGGAAGTTAGTTATAACGACTTTATGAAAACAAAAGAAGGGTTTTATCATTGGTTTTAATGTGGTAACTTGACTTAAAAAAAGAGAAGTGTTTGGGTCTAAAAAGAAGGCACGGTGTTGCCTTAATTTGGTTTTAAAAAGGATAGTATGGAAGTTGTTTTGGTTTACTTAAAAGAGATAAGTCACTCTATTTTATACTACGGGTATCGGGTGACTTTTATAAAAGGGAATGGATCTTTAAAAGGAACTTAACGTACGTAGTACTTTAGGATTAAAACCCGGACTTTGACATAAAATGAAAGTACCTTGAGTTGTGTATAACTTGCCTATGCTTGTTGTTGTGTAACTTGCCTATGCTTGTTGTGATAGCCTTTGTTATGCAAGAATTGTGTTCTATAATACAGCGTCTCTCAATGGAGGGCGGTTGACTTGTTGAGGACTTACTTGGGCGTCTGGCAGTGTGGAAAATTCCACGTATGCTCACGATGATAGTGTTGTTCCATGGACTAGCTCCCCATGAGGTTTCTTACTGTTCGGCCTTGGTACCTGGTGGTCTGCTTTCGTACTTGCCCTGTCTCGTGGCTGATTCGGCCTTGGTACACAGTAGTTAGCCCTCGCACTTGCCCGCTCGGTGTAGTGACGAAGTCTCGTGATCTGACGCGGTACTGGTGGTCACCACCGTACTTGCCACGATCGACACGTGGCCGCCTTGGTATCCGTAGTCGGCTCTGCTTGCTTGCCGTGTCGACCGTGGTTTGGTTGTATTGTATTGTTATTACGGCTTTGGCATCAGGTAGGACTTGGTGTTCAGGTGTACTTCTTGGTGTTCTCATATCATAGACTGCCGGCAGTGAGGAATGTATTCCACGGGCATGACTGATGTTATGGGCGTAAGACCCATAATTATATTTGAGTAAATGACCCGGAGGGCGTGAGACCCTGACTTGATATAACTGTTATATGTGTGTACTGTAGTTTGGTTATCATACATGTCTCCTGCTTTATATAGACTATTATGATTTCATTCTGATATTCTCGTTTCACATACTTAGTACTGTTGTCGACCTCCTTCGGGCTGCGTTCATCTGCGGGTAGAAATCGTCGGTCGATCCGCTTTTAGGATCACCTTTCAGCGTATTGGAAGCTCCGTTCCTTGGAGGCTTATCTTTGGTATGTTACCACGATGTCAGTAGGTTCTTGTACATTCGTGGTATGGCGGGCCCCGTCCGTCATAGTTGTAGTAAAAATCTTAGAAGTGCATGTATGTTGTGGGCAGGGTTGTAAGGATTGTAACTGTTCAAACGTTTATATATATATGTTGAAAGGCAACTGTTTTGGTTGGCCTGTTTATTTATAATATCTCTCATTTCATGTTCATGTTTTATTTCCGCTGATTTTCTCTGATGTTGTATCACTAGGGTGCCCGGGGTAAGGCACCAGTCACGGGCCCGGATTCGGGTCGTGACAAAAGTGGTATCAGAGCAGTTAGTCCTCGGAAAGTGTCTACAGACCGTGTCTAGTAGAGTCTTGATTATCGATGTGTTGTGCACCACATCTATAATCAGGAGGCTGCAGGACATTTAGGATTGGTTTCCATTCTTCTCATTCTGAGATCGTGCCTTAGAGCTGTGTGATAAGATTGGACCCCTCTGACATACTTCGTTTTTACGATTATGCCTCGCGTAAAAGGCAACCGCCCGAAGGGCAAGGTAGCGAAGGAGGCTGCGAGTAAAGCGGCGGCGAGACCACGATACTGAGCCTCGATCCGCGATGCAGGCGAGAGGAGATGAGTCACTGAGTGGGCGATTAATGGCGAGTTGTGGCTGGACTTGAGATAAGGCTGGGCCAGCAGCGGTTCGATAGCACCGAGGGTTCGAGGCTACGGGATTTTCCGAGTTGTAAACCGCGAGTTTTATGGGTCGAGCGAGGATGATCCGCGGGAGTTCATCCGATTCTGTGGATCATGAGAGTGATCAAGCATCGGAGACCGAGTCGGTGGTCTAGGTTCGCATCGATTGCGTGATACTGCGATCGGATCGGTTTGATTCGTGGGAGCTATCCCGGAGAGCATGCACTTCCGTAGTATGGAACGAGTTCTCGAGGCCTTTCTTGCACATTTCTTGCCTCACGGATGAGAGGGCTCGGGCGCACAGATTTTTGGTGTTCTGGCGAGCAGGCGTGCGGTTCGGGAGTACAATGTGGAGTTCGACTCATTGGCGTGCGTCCAGCGTTGGTAGCTAGTATGGAGGATCGAGTGCACCGATTTGTTACGAGGCTCGATGATCACCTAGCCGAGTTGTTGGTGTAGCTCTTGGGGCATGGACATTGCCGCACGCAGCGTATGCACTTGGATGTGAGGCGGATAAATCGACGGAATGACGTGGTCGTAAGAGGCGAGCGCAGTAGGGTCCTTTGGTGACTTTCGAGGCGGACCGCCTCGGCGAGAGTTATGCGCCTCGCGACAGAGTGGTCCTCCACAGCCGGGACCTTTGGGATATTCGGGAGCGGTCGGGGCTCCTGTGTTTCAGATTTTGAGGAGTAAGTGCTCGCGGATGAGGTTGCCCTTGTCTCGGTGTGGCGTTGTGGAAAACTTCATAGGGAGAGTGTCGTGCTCGACTTGGGAGATTGTTATTCTTGCGGCCAACAGGCCATCTGGCAGAGAAGCGTCCGGCAGGTAGCGCTGGTAGGATAGCACAGACTACTAGAAGCGATTGCGGGTTCTTCACCTTCCATAGCCAGCAGATGTTCGTACCGTGAGCCCCGGTGAAGGTCGCGGTGGGAGTTCCCAGTTTTAGCGGTCCTTTGAACCGCCTATTTTCAGGTATATCCTTAACCCTCTAGAGACTTATATGTATTGATGTTGATGATGTGTTTAGTGTTATGTTCGGATAGCTTTGCGCTAAAATGTGATTTAGAAACCTGGTTAGAAAAAAAAGGGGGTAAGTCCCTGGGTAGTGTGAAATGGAAGTGGTAGCTTTCATGACCTGTATAGGTAAGATTGTTCCGGATCGAGAAACGAGAGTCGGCGTGTGCAGGCTCGGGTTGAGGGCGTGTTGCGTGTCAACCGTGGCCGGAATGAGGTGGGGTCAGATCGAGGTGGTCCCGCCAGGTGGTAGGGTCACGAGGGTGCTAGGCCCAAGTTTAGATGACCATCGTATGAGTTCGTGGATATGTTCGACCATAATCGGTTCGTGAAGGTCGGGAATGGCCTTAGAGAGAAGTGAGGCTAGTAAGATGACCAAGTTTGGAGGTTGTGACTCCAAAGTTTTGGCAACAGAAGCGGTGATTAAAGTGTGATGCGTATGCTAGAAGAGTTCAAGTGTTCGGAAAGTGCGACAAGTAAGGAAAGAAGAGAACGTGTGTTATTTCGTGGCAGCGTGGCGTTGACAACTTCTTTGGAGGAACTTTATCGTTATCCGTCTTGAGAAGGAACATTCGACGAATGTTTCTAAGGAGGAGAATGTTATACCGTATTTCGGTATGTGCGTAGCGTGCGATAATAATTTGAGCCTTAAGATTAGGCAAGGTTCGAAATTGGGCACAAGTGCGAAAAGTCGCTTTCCGACGAAGCGTTTCCACGACTACGTAGGAAAATTCCGGCTATGTCATTAATAATTTTTGCGGATTTTTCCGAGAGACGAAACATTTTGGATCAACGGGAGGGTGACAAGTGTCACCTCACATTGGAAAGCAAGTGGGCCAGCAAAGCTAGACCTTGCACGTTTTTTGTGTTGAAATTTTGGTCAAGGGTTAGGTAGGATATTTTGTGTAGATGGATAAGGTAGCACATGGCTAAATCTTGGCCTTACACTTGCTATGCACTTGTCTTCATCTTGGCCCTTGGTTGGACTTTGCTTGACCTATAAATACCCCTCTAGTTGAAGACATTCTTCATCCAAAACTTGAGCATTTCTCTAAGTCTCAAACTACTCCCTCCCTCTTGTTCTTTCGTCCACCACACCCCTCCCTTTGAGAAGGCCCTTTGGCGAGCTTCCCCTCTTTGTAGTGGTTAGCAGTGGGGTACCCCACAGCCTAGTTGTCTCGTATAAATACCCCTTTTGTGGTATAGAAATACTCTCCAAGTATTGTTATAATGCCCAAATACCTTGGCCCAAATATCTTGTAGTATTCCCAAGTTACACTTATACAAAAGCCAGAAAATACTATTATACTTCCTCGATCCACAAAAACGAAACCCTAAGGAAAACCTTCATAGTCGGTTGAAGTGTTTAAGTAGAAGTTGTAGAACTTCTAAGGGTTGTTTGGGCGGATTGGAGCACCGGAGTAGGAGCTAAACGTTTTTCAGGATCGACATATAACTTGGATAATTTTGGGCTTATCGAGGTAATTACTCTTGACCTTCTATTGTAATTGGAAATTACATGTTGTAGGAATATATAGTTGAAGTATACTATATATAGAACTGAACATAATTGTGCGGCAATGTCTTTTGACTTTAGACTGAATCATAATTACTGCAATGTCTTGCGACTTCAGCCTGAATTGAAATAAGAGAACTGATCGTAATTACATAGGGTGTATTCAGATGAGACTTGTGTAGCATTCTTTGTGTAGTAGAATTGTACACGTCCAGGTTAGGCGTGCAAACCCCACTCTAGGGAGTTGTTGGCTGTTAGCGAGGCCCGATGAGAGGAGATTTACGCTGTTGTTGCGGGAGGTCTTTGCCGATTTTCTGTAAGATATTCTACATTGAGATCTAAGATGTTAATAGGCGCCTTGTGGCCTCTATAGGTTGAAATACTACGTGTGGCGTGGTCTACTTGGCTTAAGGTGTAGCCGACGGTTTGAGGTACTTGGAGCGTTTTGCTATTAGTCGATAATCGTCGCGAGGTATGTGGACCTCTTCCTATCTTTTCTAGCATGATATGTGTGAACTATGTAGTACGGTAGACGTACATGTGTTAAATGTATTTGATTGGTTTAAAACATAAAGTGTTATAACGGCTTTATGGGAAGTTGGTTATAACAGCTTTATGTAGGTAAGAAAATGCCAGTGGTTTTAAAAGGTAACTGATTTGACTTATAACTGACTTGATGTGTGATAATAAGGAACTTGAAGTATGTCACAAGTGTTAAGAAACCATTTTTGAAAGAAGAGTAACACTTGGTTTTTAAAGGTTTTAAAAAAGAGTTATACTAGCTTTATAGGGAGTTAGGTGTAACGTCTTAAGAGAGGTAAAGAAAATGGTTTACTGATTTTAGAAGTTAAGAGACTTAACTTAATTAATCGATTTGAAAGTGGTAAGATGTATGAAACCTCATTCGTGAGTAATGAGTACTTGGTTTCTAAAGAATAATGTTTTCTTGATTTGGAAATCGAATGTGTATCGACAATCCATCGCAGCTAATAAAGGGAAATGTATTGAATAATGAAGTATTATTAAAACCAGTAGAAACCTCAATCTGCATAGAAGCTAAGATGAGACAAAATGATATTACATTTCCTAGATTATGGCTGCTTAATAAGATTGATTATGAACAAGAATAACCTACTCTCATATAAGGCATATGTTTATCAGTTTGTTTAAAAGAGAATTATATTCTTAAATGAATAAGACTATGAACTACAAAACCTTTCTAAAATAAGAAACGTGAATACTTGAAATTAGGCAAACTGGAACTTCAGGGAAAAGAAAGGCATTGTGTTATCTTAAATTGGTTTAAACCATAAAGTGTTATAACAGCTTTATGGGAAGTTAGTTATAACGACTTTATGAAAACAAAAGAAGGGTTTTATCATTGGTTTTAATGTGGTAACTTGACTTAAAAAAAGAGAAGTGTTTTGGTCTAAAAGAAGGCATGGTGTTGCCTTAATTTGGTTTTAAAAGGATAGTATGGAAGTTGTTTTGGTTTACTTAAAAGAGATAAGTCACTCTATTTTATACTACGTATCGGGTGACTTTTATAAAGGAATGGATCTTTAAAAGGAACTTAACGTCGTAGTACTTTAGGATTAAAACCCGACTTTGACATAAAATGAAAGTACCTTGAGTTGTGTATAACTTGCCTATGCTTGTTGTTGTGTAACTTGCCTATGCTTGTTGTGATAGCCTTTGTTATGCAAGAATTGTGTTCTATATTACGCGTCTCAATGGAGGCGGTTGACTTGTTGAGGACTTACTTGGGCGTCTGCAGCGATGTGGAAAATTCCACGGTATGCTCACGATGATAGTGTTGTTCCATGGACTAGCTCCCACGAGGTTTCTTCGCTCGGCCTTGGTACCGGTGGTCGGCTTTCGTACTTGCCGTCTTGTGGCTGATTCGGCCTTGGTACACTGTAGTTAGCCCTCGCACTTGCCCGCTCGATGTAGTGACGAAGTCTCGTGATCTGACCTTGGTACCGTGGTCGACCACCGTACTTGCCGGTCGCCACGTGACCGGCCTTGGTATCTGTAGTCGGCTCTCGCTTGCCGTGTCGCCGTGGTTTGGTTGTATTGTATTGTTATTACGGCTTTGGCATCGTAGGACTTGGTGTTCGGTGTACTTCTTGGTGTTCTCATATCATAGGCGGCGGTGAGGAAGGTATTCCACGCATGATTGATGTTGTGGCGGACCCATAATTATATTTGAGTAAATGACCCGGAGGGCGTGAGACCCTGACTTGATATAACTGTTATATGTGTGTACTGTAGTTTGGTTATCATACATGTCTCCTGCTTTATATAGACTATTATGATTTCATTTCTGATATTCTTGTTTCACATACTTAGTACTGTTATCGACCTCCTTGGGGTGCGTTCATGCCGCAGTAAGAAATCATCGGTTGTCGATCCGCTTTAGGATCACCTTTCAGTATTGGGAAGCTTTGTTCCTTGGAGGCTTATCTTTGGTATGTTACCACACGATGCAGAGGTTCTTGTACATTCAGGGGTATGGCGGGGCCCTGTCCCGTCATAGTTGTAGTAAAAATCTTAGAGGTCTGTAGCACTGTTGTGGGCAGGGTTGTAAGGATTGTAACTGTTCAAACGTTTATATATATATGTTGAAAGGCAACTGTTTTGGTTGGCCTGTTTATTTATAATATCTCTCATTTCATGTTCATGTTTTATTTCCGCTGATTTTCTCTGATGTTGTATCACTAGGGTGCCCGGGGTAAGGCACCAGTCACGGGACCGGATTCGGGTCGTGACTTCCTTATCCTTTCATAAGGCCGTTATAACTAACTTCCCATAAAGCCGTTATAACTCCTTATAAACCATTTTGTTCTTTTACTAACCAAGAGGCTCATACTTCAAACAAATTCATACAATTTTCAAAAATACTTCAAGCTTCTTATCTTTTAGAAAACAAGTTTCTTACCTCAAAAATTTAAGTCTCTTATCTTTTAGAATAATTCAATACTCAATACTTTCACACCAAGTACTCTATACTTCATTATGTCAAGAAATCCTTGTCTACCTTATTGAGGATAAACGACTCCTTAAGAACAAGCGGGTTAACTTCTTAACCCAACCAACTTAGACATTTTCTTAAAACAAGTCAAGTATAACAAAAGGATTTACTTCATTCAAAAACACGTACGTCTACCGTACTATATAGTTATAACTACTCATGCTCAAGAGATAATAAAGTTTCCACCTACCTCTTCGGTCAATCCACTTGCTAAGCTCAAACTACCGCAAGTAATATGTCAACCTAAAATGACCATGATACATTTATTAACCTCTAATTTCAATGTAGAAATAATCTAAGTTCAAAGTCACTAAATTCTATGGAAAATTGGGCAGCATTTCCTTTGTTTCTACATACTTTGCCACCTTTCTCAAGGCCGAATTCAACATCCAAATGCCACATTTAAGGCTCAACAATCCAACATTTTTAAAGGGGATTACACCTCCAAACTTGGGTGTGTAAAATTCTGCCCCATTAGGTACAACAATTCACTAAATAATTCTAAGGTAGTTTTTAGGCTACAACATGCTCATATATATCTTCTTAACCAATTCTTTTATATCCAAACCACATTTCTTGCATGCAATGACTCTAAGAGCATTATCTACCACCACAAGTTCTTCCTTTTTAACATGCAACACTAGAAACTAATTCTAAAGGAAGAAATGTTACCTTAAAGCTTTAGCCAAATCTTTCCAACCACTTGCTAGTTTCCTTTTCAAGAACACCACCACAACAAACTTCACAAGCTACCCACAAGCTTCCCTCTTGCTTTTACTTTTTCAGATTTTTCCTAAGGCTAGAATGTCTCTTGGCATTTTAGAGAGAAGGAGGAGCTTGAACTTTTAAGAGAGAAGGAAGAGCTTTTGTCTAAGAGAGAGAGATGAAGTATTCCCAAGTCTTGAAATATAATGCATGCAAAAATCAGATGGGGGCGGTTGTCACCCTCCCAAGGTCTTTTAAAAGAAAAATCTGACTTTTCCTAAGTTTTTTCCGCCTGAATCCGCCTCGGCGCGCTTCCGCCAAGCGCTGAACTCCGCGACTTCTGAACTTCCGCGGCCATTTGTCACGACTGACCGGGACCGCGGCGGTGCCCTACCTGCTGATTTTCCTATTATCAATGTTGTTTGTGATGTGGCACTATGTGCAAACCGATTGTATTTGTGAAAAGGTTTTAAATATTTTGATTTCATTTCGATTCTTTATAGTTTCACATACTTGGTACTGTTGTCTTGACCTCGCCGAGGCCGCGTTCATCTGCGCAGTAAAGGCAAGCAGTGCTAGATCCGCATCCTTAGGATCGCTGCGTTGGTGTCGTGAGCTCCATCTTCTCCGAGGCTCTACTTTTGGGTATGATCTCCTGTTGTAGATAGTTTTGTCTGATCGGGGTATGGCGGGGCCCTGTCGCCATAGTTGTATATTTTCCTTAAGTGCAGAGTCATGTTGTACAATATCGGATGTAATCGCTAAAACCATGTTTTTATATATATGCCGAAAAGCGATGTTTTCTCATAAAGCGTGTCTTATTTTATAAAGCTGTTTCATGTCTTGTTTTATATTTCACGATTACTGATGTATGACTACTTGGGTGCCGGTAAGGCACGATCCACGGCCCCGAATGGGTCGTGACAAAAGTGGTATCGAGCGATTAATCCTCGGAAAGTGTCTGACCGTATCTAGTAGAGTCTTGATTATCGGTGTGTTGTGCACCACACCAATAATCGTGAGGCTATAGGATATTTAGGATTGGTTTCCATTCTTCTCATTCCGAGATCGTGCTTTAGAAGTGTGTTATAGGTTGGACCCTCTAACGTATTCCTTTCCGTATGCGATTATGCCTCACGTAAGGCAACCGGGCGAAGAAGGCAGCGTGGAGGCTGCTAGCGAGACACCCAGTCACGAGGCTCGTGCCCGGTCCATACGAGACGGCGAGTTCTATGACGCCGCCGGCCCAGCGAGACCACGCAGTACCACACCTCTTGTCCCACAACACAGGCGGAGGAGTTAGGTACAAGGAGATGCCCGGCTTTTGGCTAGAGTTGTGGCGAGATATGAGGATAAATTTGGATGCGGCGATTCAGCTCAGCTCGATCGCGCCGTGGTGCACCGAGGCGAATAGTTTGAGACTACGGATTTCCTTAGTTGTAGCCCGCCAGAGTTTTATGGGTCGGTAGGAGGATGATCCGCAGGAGTTCATCCGTCACCGCGAAGGATCATCACGGGTGATCAAAGCTTCGTAGTCTGTGACATTCGGTTCGCGTTGGCCGCGTGATACATGATCGATTGGTTTGATTCATGGGAGCTTTCGGGAGAGCATGCACCTCCAGCGGTATGGGATGAGTTTTGAGGCTTTTCTCACACACTTCTTGCCTCCGCGGATGAGAGGCACGAGTGATAGATTCTTGTTCTTTGAGACAGGAGGGCCGCAGTGAGGAGTACAATGTCGAGTTTGATTCTTTGGCTCGATATGTCCTCTGCCGGTTGCGAGATATGGAGGACCGTGCATCGCTATGTCATGGGCTAGATGATTACATGGCCGAAGTCTTGTGCGGGTGTGTCCCTTCACGAGCATGGACATAACGTATCTGCGAGCTCATGCACTAGGATCACGAGGCGTAGAGACGCGGGTAAGCGATATCGGCGAGAAGAAGGCGAGACGGCGGTTCTTTTGGTGGTTCGTGGTGGCGGCGTCGTGAAGTCCGCATTGCACCTGGCCGCGCGAGCGCTCTACCTCATTTTCGGCCCGAGCGATCGGGGCGGTCGGGGCCCCAGACTTGATTTCGGGAGTAGCGAGGTGCTAACCGTTCGAGGTCCGCTCGGTGTGCCCGTTGTGGTAGATACCATTCGAGTCAGACTCGGGAGCTGCTATACTTGTGGCGGCGAGGTCATTTCGCGAGTTTGTCGACCAGGCGCGGTAGTAGGGCCCGATCTGCGGTGCATTGCCGCTTCTTCATCCCGACGATTACTCGCCGGAGCAAGGTACTCATGGACCAGCGGGTCGCGGCAGGTCGTGGCGCGGGTCCCGATTCTAGCGGTCCTCGAACCGCATTTATGCTTTGTCCAGCGGATCGTGAGGCCTCACCGATGTCGTCACAGTACCTTATCGGTTCGGTTTGATGTGTATGCTTTGATAGATCCGGTTCTACTCTGTCTATATATCTCCCCTTGTTGCTAGTAGGATAGGGATAGAGCACGAGTCCATAGACCCTTTCGAGGTAGCTACACCATGGGTGATTCGGTGGTAGCTCGGCGGGTATATAGAGCTTGTCTGTGACCATTTACGATCGTCGGACCACTGGCCGACTTGATAGAGTTGGAGATGATTGACTTCGGCGTGATCATGGGGATGGATTGGCTAGCTTGCTACGCCAATGTAGACCGCAGAGAGAGTAGTGCAGTTCCAGTTTCTGAGGAGCGGTTGTTGAGTGGGAGAACGCGGTATCGCCAGGGGTAGGTTTATTTCCTACCTCAAGGCTAGGAAGATGGTGCGAGAATGGGTATATCTACCATCGTTCGGGTGTTTGATCACGAAGGCTGCGGTACCAGATTTTCGGATCGATTCAGTGGTCGAGAATTCCCAGACGTGTTTCAGACGACCTCGGGTATCCTCCCGAGAGGAGATCGAGTTTTGTATAGATGTGTTGCGGACACTCGGCTTTATTCCATTCCGCCATACGAATGGCACCGCCGAGTTGAGAGAGTGAAGGACCGGTGAGAGATTTCTTTGGAGAAGGGTTTTATCGGACCTAGTGTTTCTCCCCGAAGCGCGGTATTGTTCGTGAAAAAGAAGGGCGGGGCGCTGCGCATGTGTGTTGACTACGAGCATGAACAAGGTGACCATTAAGAACGAATACCCCCTTCCCGTGATTGATGATTTGTTCGACGATTGCGGGCGCGAGATGTTTCTCAAGATTGATCTGCGATCGGGCTATCATCGAGGTTCGTGTCGAGAGAGGTGGATGTCCCTACATTGCATTCGGACGATGCGGGCATTATGAGTTGGTCATGTCTTTTGGGTTGACAATGCTCGCGGTATTCATGGATTTGATGAACCGAGTGTTCAAACCATTTTTGGACGCGTTTGTGATAGTGTTCATTGATGATATCTTGGTTTATTCGCTCAGGCGAGGAGCATGCAGAGCATTTGAGGGTATCTTGTGATTCTCGGGACGGCGGTATGCGCCAAGTTTTCCAAATGTGAGTTTTGGTTAACTTCGGTGGCTTTTCTTGGGCACATTGTCAGGGCCGATGGTATTCAGGTAGATACGGCCAAGATCGAGCGATGCGGAGTTGGCCTAGACCTACTACTCAGCGAGGTTCGCGATTTTACGGGCCTTGCGAGGATATTATCGGTTCGTAGAGAGGTTTGCTTCTATCTCTGCACCTTTGACTAGGTGACTCGTAAGCGCCAAGTTTGATGGTGATGCTTGTGGCGGGGTTTCGATTCTTTGAAAGAGAGGCGACCGCCCCGTTCTTACTCTTCCAGAGGGTCCAGATGGTTATGTAGTGTATTGTGATGCGTCAGGCATCGGGTTGGGATGTGTGTTGATGCAGCATGGCAGGGTTATAGCATATGCATCCGACGGTGAAGAAACACGAGAGGAACTACCCCCATGATTTAGAGTTGGCGGTGTGATTCACGCTTTGAAGATCTGGAGGCACTATTTGTATGGGGTTCACGTGGATATTTATCTGCACCACAAGAGCCTCGGTATATCTTCAGCCGGAGGAGTGAACTTACGGCAGAGGCGGTGGTTAGAGTTGCTTAAGGATTACGATGTTGATATCTGTACCACCGGGAAGGCGATGTTGTGGCGTATGCTCTTAGTCGTAGGTCGATGGGAGCCTATCGGATGTGCGGCTAGAGAGGAGGACATGGTTCGTGATTTGCATCGCTTAGCGAGCCTTGGTGTCCGCTTGATTGATTCTCGATAGCGGTGGGGTTAGAGTTCATGAGGTTGCGAGTCTTCCATCGTCGAGAGGTGAAGAGGCAGCGATTCGAGGATCGGCTTTGATTCGATATCGTGATCTGACTCTTCGTGAGGCAAGGTCCTTTGAGGTAGCACGATGGGGTGCTAAGGTTTGAGGCGAGTTGTGTGTCCCGGATGTTTGAGACTTGGCGGCGAGTTCTTGGGGAAGCACACGCGGTAGCGTTACTCTATCCGTCGGGGGCGACCAAGATGTACCACGACCTTAGATACGTGTATTGGTGGGATGGCTTGAAGAGGGCGTTGCGAGTTCGTAGCTCGGTGCGTGTTGTCGGCGGTGAAGGTAGAGCACCGGAGGCACGGTGGTTTATTCTGAGCGATAGAGATCGACACGGAAGTGGGAGGTAATCAACATGGACTTCATCACGGGATTACCTCGCACTCGGAGGAGACATGATTCTATATGGGTTATCGTCGGCGGTGGTGAAATCAGCCCACTTTCTTCCGTCGGGGCGACTTTTACCGAGGATTATGCGGACTTTACATCCGAGATCGTCGGTCGCATGGAGTCCTACGTCGATCATATCGCATGCAGAGCCCGGTTCTGGCTAACTTCTGAGGTCCTTCGGAGGGTTTAGGGACGCAGTGAGCACGATCGCATTTCATCCACGCATGCAGACGGACAGCGAACGCACTATCCGCACTGCGAGGATATCTGCGAGCTGTGTTATTGACTTCGATGGTAGTTGGGAGGATCATTTGCCTCTAGTTGAGTTCGCGTAAAATAATAGCTACCACTCCAAGATTCGGATGGCGCCTTATGAGGCCTTGTATGGGAGGAAGTGCGGTCGCCTATAGGTTGGTTCGATGTGGGCGAGTGCGGCTAGTGGGACCAGATTGGTGCAGCGGCGATGGATAAGGTGAAGCTTATTCGAGAGCGGTGTTGGGCTCGAGTCGGCAAGTCGTATGCAGATCATCGTCGTCGGCATCTTGAGTTCGAGGTTCATGATTGGGTTTTCTAAAGGTGTCACCCATGAAGGGTGTGATGAGATTCGGAAAGAAGGAAACTTCGGCCAAGGTACATTGGGCGTTTCGATTGTCGCAGGGTAGGCAAGGTTGCCTATGAGTTGGATCTTCCGTCCGATCTGGAGGCAGTGCATCCGGTTTTTCACGTATCTATGCTGAGGAGATGTATCGGGGATCCATCTAGGGTACACCCGATTGACGATGTCCAGGTGACCGAGGGGTTATCATATGAGGAGATTCCCATAGCGATAGTCGATCGTCGAGTTAGGCGTCTGCGGACCAGGCGTGGCTTCGTCAAAGTCTTGTGGCGGAGCGAGCTCGGGAGGAGATGACGTGGGAAGCCGAGGAGGACATGAGGCGAAGTATCCTCACTGTTCCCACACCTCCGTGTAATTCACTTTCCTACTTGTAAATTTTCGTTATCGTTTTGCCTAAGTGTTGTTTTGTGGCGTGTGTGGCTTTTGCAAACTGTTTAAGTTATGAAGAACCTTATCGTTATCTGTCTTGGGAAGGAACATTCGACGAATGTTTCTAAGGAGGGAGAATGTTATACCCGTATTTCCAGTATGTGCGTAAGGAAATACGTCAAAAGTTTAGCCTTAAAGTTTAGGCTTGGGCGATTTTTGGGCACAACTCACAAAGCGAATAATTTTCCGTAAACGTTTCCCACGACTTTCGTAGGGTAAATTCGGCTATGCCATTTCTAATTTTTGCGGATTTTTCCGAGAGGCGAAACATTTTGGACCAGCGGGAGGCGACACTTGTCACCTCCAATTGATGGACTTGAAATCGTCCATTTGGACGATTTGGACTTAGTGTTGCGTTTTTGTGCCTTGTGCACAAGTCAAGGAGTTGGTAGGATATTTGTGTGGAGTAAATCTTCACCCTACACTTGCCTTGCACTTGTCTTAATCTTGGCCATTAGTTGGCCACTTCTTGACCTATAAATACCCCCCTTAAGATGAAGAATTCTGCATCCACAAATCTTTCCAAGTCTTGAAAATCCTCTCCTCTCCCTTGAGCCTTGTTCGTCCAAACACTCCCCCTCCCTTGTGAAGTTTGGCCGAGGGCCTACCCCCCCTAGCCTAGCCGAAATCTACCCCCTCCTTGGTAGAAAAGTTGCCTTCTTGTATTGTTATAATGCCCAAAATACCTAGCCCAAATCCTTAGTACTTAGTAGAAGTTGTGAAGAACTTCTAAGGTTTCCTTAGCATACAACTTAGGAGCAAAACCTTGCTCGGTAGCGACTTTATCTAGGATATTATTGGGCTTACCGAGGTAACTAATCCTAACCCTCTTTTGAATTAGAGAATACTTCTGTTGTAGTATAAGAATAAGTATAAATACTTAGAAGAATATTGCGAATAGAATTGAACTATTATCACGGTAGAAGGGTTTAAAGAAGAATAATTGAACTATGCTTATATAGGATTGTTTTCACGATGGACTTATATAGCTCACCGTAGGGAAGTGCTGCCCGACTTTCCGTAGGATTGTGAACCTCTGCTTAGAATGACCTTGAGTAGTCTTTGATAGATGTCTGTGACTATTATGGTGACTCTGCGCGCGACATATTCAACTTGGCGGTGGTTTTTTGAGAAGGTATGTGATTCTTCCTAAAGCATGATATTTTACAATATATATATAGTACGTTAGATGTACATGTGTTAACTGAATAATACTTACGGCAATGCCTCACGGCTTAAGCCTGAATAATACTTACGGCAATACCTCACGGCTTAAGACTTAATAATAAAGAACTGAAAGCATTTCAAAAGAATACTGAATCATTTTTAACAGAGAACTATTTGGTTTTTAAACAGAAGCTTAAGAGTTATACTAGCTTTATGGGAAGTTAGGTATAACAACTTAAGAAAGATAAAAAGGAATTGTTTACTTGTTTGTTTATAAAAGCCTTGTATTGATTTCTGTTAAGTGTAGTCAGATTTGTTTGATAAGTAGACATATTATGATGCTACGTGTTAGTATCTTGAAATCTTTGTGAAAGGGTCATTCTTCTTTGTGCTTACGTTGCTAACCTGTAAGTCCGTTGTCTTGTTATTGTATCACCTACCCCCGATTGTTATACCGGGCTTGCCCCTTGATCTTGGTCTATACGGCTATGCGATCTGTGAGACTATGCGAGCAGCGGTATGCTCGGGATTGATCATTCCGGTGTTTAGCCCGATCGCGGGGATTCCTATGCGTCTGCTGAGACTATGCGGTCTTTTGAGGCTATGCGGGTGCGGGAGCCTAGGCGGATCTGGGGTTGGCTGCCCCGTCACGAGAATACCTCATGCGGTGCATGTGTGACCTATGCGGTGCGGAAGTCGGGACTAGGAACGCAGAATGATACTATGGGCGATTGGCCTTGCTTCGATCATTCGCGGCCTAGAATAGACCTGTTACAGTCTTCCTATTTCTGTTGTTGTTTGTGATGTGGCACTATGTGCAATTGAACTGATTGTATTTGTGAAAAGGTTTTAAATACTTTGATTTCGTTTCAGTTCTTTATAGTTTCACATACTTGGTACTGTTATCGACCTCCTTGGGTGCGATCATCCGCGAGTAAAGGCAAGCAGTGCTAGATCCGCATCCTTAGGATCGCTGCGTTGGTGTCGGGAGCTCCATTTTCTCGGAGGCTCTACTTTTGGGTATGATCTCCTGTTGTAGATAGTTTTGTCTGATCGAGGTATGGCGGGGCCCTGTCCGCCATAATTGTATATTTTCCTTAGAGGTGCGTAGTCATGTTGTATGCGATTTCGGATGTAGCTCGCTAAAACCATGTTTTTATATATATCTTAGAAAGACGATGTTTTCTCACATAAACTGTGTCTTATTTTATAAACTGTTTCATGTCTTGTTTTATATTTCCGCTGATTACTCTGATGTATGACTACTTGGGTGCCCCGGTAAGGCACCAGTCACGGGCCCCGGAATGGGTCGTGACACTTATACTTACAAATCCCAAGTAACTCACACCTTTAAAACAAGTTACATCTCTTAAATCATGTCGTTACTCCTCTTTTAAAAACAATTAAGTAAATCACTCCTTTGACTCCCCTAAAGTCATTAAAACGACCATTAGGTTTTGGAACTAAGGCACTAGCCAAAAGGTTTGGAAACCACTTCCTTTTCAAGACTCCGTGTACTTTAAGCAAAATACTTTCACTCTTAAGAATCCAAACTCCACTAAGGCAATGGATTATACAACTTACAATTTAAACATCAAAGTACAATCAAGGAAGTACATAGAACAAATTCTATACTAGGCAATCCAAGTACAACCAAGGAATGGATCATTTAAGGAGTAGGACATACTTTCTTTATCTTAAGGAATCATGCTAGAAGAGGAGATAGTTCACATACCTTTTCGGCTAAATCCACAAGTTAAGCCGAATACGCCGTACGTAGAAGTGTCAACCTATAATGGTCACAACAAGACTATCAACTTCTAGTCTCTAACGTAGAATAATACTAAGTATACGGTCTCTAATTCTACGGAAAATCGGGCAGCACCTCCTTTGTTTCCACTTACTTTGCCACCTTTTTCAAGGCCGAATACAATAACCAACATGCCACATTTAAGGCTCAAAACAACAACCAAACAAAGGGGATTACACGCCTTACAATACGTGTAAAATTCCGCCCCACAATTAATACCAACTAAGTCCATAATCATGCCATTCTCGGCTAACAACATAACCACAATTCAAAGTCTTTTCCAATCCTTTTCAAATTCCATGTTCTAAGGTCTAACATGTTATATAGTCATAAACAACTTCAACAACTACAATTTCCTTCTTTATACAACATGCGACGACTTAAACTAATAATCGGCTTGAATTGTAATCTTAAGGCTAAACATGCTAGTTTTCGAATTAGGGTTCCAATAGCCAATATACTTATCAACTTCATACAATATACCTCATGCTTGCTAATATCCATAACTACAACAATAAGTAAACTTTAATTGCTAAAACGACAAAATTTATACCTTTCCAAGCCGTTAAAATTTCCAAAATTCAAAGTCGCGCCTTAGCAATTCTTAGCACCTTTCCTTATGTTCCAATCCGCTCCAAGCACTCCTTAGAAGCCAATGAAGAACCCATCTTCAAGTTCCAACTTCAAATTTGAAGAACTCCTTAAGTTTTCGCCTTGCGACTAATACGAAAACGTCGTTTTTCCGAAATCTTTCTATTGAGATATCCTTACAATACCCTTAGGGACCTTGGGTTTAAGTCTTGAGGCTAATGAATCAAAATTGCAAATTTTTTTTGTGTGGGGATGCTCAAACCCGAGAGCACTTATGCTAGCACAAAGTGTTGTGAAATTTTTCCAAGTCTTCAAGACCTTGTCTTGCTACAAGAATGTATTTATAACACATTGGACGGTCTAGACTTAAACAAATGGGTGGCTAAGATGAGTTTCACTAGGATCAAGCCCATGTGGACAAGTTGACAAGTCAACAAAATCAAGCTTGTAAGACTTATCTTCCACCATGGTAAATGACCATTTTACCCTTAGTATTTTCGTCAACACACGTGTAGGGGTGCCACGTGTCGCCCTCTCATTCGTCCATAAAATTCCGTAACCCTCGTGGGCCCCACAAAAATGTAAAATTCCCCGGGTGGGCCCCACGTGACCAAATCCGTTAAAACAAATTTTCATAATGTTAATAAGTTCCATATTCTTCAAATAATGCACTTTGAGAATCTAATTCTCAACAACGAACATTTTTCCTTTCCGACGTCCGGAAGATTTTCCGTCGGAAAAACAATTCTTCCTTTCGTACCAATTTCCAAGTCTTGATTACTTACATACACTTTATTACACATGTCCTGGAATTACGGGGTGTAACATTCTTCCCCCCTTAGAAACATTCGTCCCCGAATGTTCTTAGTCGGTTGTCAAGCTATACAAACTCCGGCACAATCTCTATACTATGCCTATCAATTAAAACTACACAAGACCAACGATGCCACACATGGCCACCACAACATACGTAAACATAACAATGGTCCTTCCGTCCGTGGTCCCTTATCACAAAACTCGAAGGTTACAGTCTTCTCAAACACGGGATCCTTAGAGGTTCCTTTCTTTCCTTACTTGTCATACTTTCTCGTACTTTCAAACTTATCTAGTACACGTACAAAATCTCAAATATTATTTCTATTCTCCAATCCTTGGAGTTACTATCCAAACTTGGCCATATTGTTAATTACTTTCCCGTTAAGGCTCTTCTCGACCCTTACGACCTGATTAGATGGAACGTCCACAAACTCGTACAACAATCAACTAGACTTGGGCCTTGCACCCTCGTGACCCTATCACATAGCGGGACCATTTCTAACTGACATCACCCCATTCCATACTACTGGCTGACCCGAAATGAGTCCATAACCCGACTCATCATCACACTTAACTTCTCATTCTTAGTCTGAAATAAATCTTTCTCTTATCTCAAGGTACTTCTCACCCTATCCCCCTATTCACTAGAGGTTCGTCACATAGGTGCAAGTATTTCTATTGTACAATCTTCCCTATCGGTCTTACACTGTCATGGGGCAATTTCTACGTGTGAACTCTACACAACTCTAGTCTCAGCTCACTTATCATTCTTGTCAATATTCTTAACTTCTCACTTTACTAATCAAAGTATCCCTACCTCTGGGGTACTATCACTTTACAACTCTAGCAACAAAAGGGAAAACATATACGCTAAGGCGAAATCTGAATCTAACAATGCACGTATGATTCAAAAGAATCGAGATATACAGTAACCGTGCGATGACGCCTCGATCCGTCGATGATCACGTCACCTCTGCGGTTCGAAGGACCGCTAGAACTATAAACTCCACCCTGACCTCCACCACGGCTGGCTAGCATCCGACACCTTGCGGGAACGCATGTGGAGAAGGGAATCAACCATTGGCCTCGTATGGTGAGCCACCTCACCGGTGCTCTTTCTAAAAGGACATACCCTCCGAATATGGCCCGGACGGCCACAACAAAAACAAACACCTGTGGCATAACGGCATTTCCCCGAATGACGCTTACCACATCTGATACACTGAGGAATATGGGGCCTTGACCGAGAAAATCCTCTGCTCCTCTGAGAACCTCGACCCCTGGAGCTTGGACCAGCTCCTAATACTTTGTGGGGTCCAATATCCCATATGTGAATGCGGGGTATGTCTTGGGTAGGTGGGACGAATATCTCACTCATTGTTGAGTGCTCGTCCAAAACTCACCGATAACCAACCGGTCTAGCCTCTTCTGCCGATCTCGCGTTGGCCTCTACCCTCTGTACACACTGCATGCGGCGAATAACCTCCTGCTGATGAAATAGTACGACTATCTTGGTCAATAACATAACCGCTTCCTCACGACCTATAGTCTTCTCTAATCGAAAGCTGGAGGCTCGCGCGGGGTCTCAAAACTCAGCGAGAAGAACTTCATCGCGAACAACATCCGGTATACCCTGGGCATAAGCCCTATCAACTCTCTGAGTCTGACTTGTAGCTCCTGCTACTCCTTTGCCCTTCTGGGCGGCTGTTGCCCTCCTTTGAGGCATAACTGTAACACAAAATCACGTCAGAGAGGAATTATCTTACTAACACAGCTCTAGGGCACGATCTCAGAGTGAGAAGAATAGAAACCAACTCCTATATGTCATGTAGCCTCCTGTTTATGGGTGTGGCGCGCAACACACCGATAATCAAGACTCTACTAGACACGGTCTGTAGACATTCCGAGGACTGACTACTCTGATACCACTCTGTCACGCCCCGAACCGGGCGTGGATCGTGCCTACAGGCACCTTCTACCTTAACAACTAAGTAAACCGCGGAAATTTAATAACACCTTTTTTTTTAAAACCAACATACGTACAAGGTCAAAGCCGACAAGGCTGCCATGTAACATACTTAATAAAAGACACTACACTGTACATGAGTCCAATCCCACATATGAATACAGACCTCTAAGAGTTTTCTTGGTGTGACGGAATGAGGCCCCGCCATACCCAAATCGTACAAAAGCACATCTTGAAAGAACTTATACCAAAAAGATAAACTCCCGAAAAAAATTATCTATCAAAAACTCTTAGCAGGGTCCAACACAATCCGATCACCAAACAGCGTACCTAAACTGCGGCATGAGCGGCCCGAAGGAGGTCGATCTGAAGAATGTACCAAGTATGTGAAGTGAAAAAAATCAGAATGAAATCATAACAGTCTAAAGAAAACAGGAGAAATGTATGATAACCAACCTACAGTACACAACACATAAGCAGTCATAACAAGTCAGGGACGCATGCCCTCAAGTCATTTCTAAATTATAACCATGGGTCTCACGCCCATAATATCAATCATGCCCGTGGAATCATTCCTCACCGCCGATCCATGATATAATATAACACCAATAGGCATACATGAACACCAAGTCTCACTGTGTCCTAAAACATGCGGGCAAGTAGGAAAGCGGCGGTGGTATAATGTCTTGGGGTTTACCACAATTTATACTCTTACCACGGAGAAGGTGGTAACGCGGGGTATAATGTCTTGGGGTTTACCCTCATTTATACTCTTACCGAGAAGGTGGTAATCAGAACGACCGTTCGGGGCGTTCTTGGTGCCTTATCCGGGCACCTAGTGATACAATCATCGAGAAAACCAGCGGAAAATAAAACTTAAACAAGAAAGCAGATATATGAACATAAAGCAGGCCAACCAACGGTTACCTTCCAATAACATAATAAATACAACTCTTTCAAAACGAGCAGTTTAATCCCTTTTACAAACCACAACAAAGATTACTACGGACTCTAAGATTTACAATAACTATGACGGACAGGGCCCGCCATACCACAGATGTACAAGAACCTACAACTCAGGGAACACATACCAAAAGATAAGTCTCGGAGAAACGGAGCTTCCCAGCTGATCGAGATCCTAAGAGCGAGGATCCACGACCGATGTACCTCTACTGCGGCATGAACGCAGCCCCAGAGGTCGATCTAACAGTACCAGTATGTGAAAGCGTAAAAATCGTAATGAAATCATACTAGTCTATATAAAGCAGAGACATGTATGATAACCAAACTACGATTCACAACATAAGCGATCATGTCGATCGAGGACTCACGCCTCAAGTCATCACTCAAATATAACTATGGGTCTTACGCCCACAACATCAATCATGTTCGCGTCACGGCGCGTGCCGGAGTGCATCGGTGTAGACATGTCCATGATGCAACAATAATACCAATGCCCCACGGCCACATGCCCGAATTCTACCTCGGTGTGAACGCGTCCATGTGACATCAATAATAATATCTTGGGTGATCAACCTGCGCGTAGCCACATGCCCCGAATTCTACCTCGGTGTAGACATGTCCATGTAACCACAATAACAATATATCGGGTAATCAACGGCGCGTGCCGCATGCCCCGGAATCTTTGCGTCGGTGTAGACATGTCCATGTGACATCAACAACAAGACAAGAATCAAAATGGAAACATACCGTGGAATTCTCCATCACCGCCAAAGACGTCAAGTAAGTTCTCAACAAGTCGACCGCCTATCGAGACGCGGTAACGTAAATACCACACTTGCACAACAAAGGTTATCATCACAAGCATAGGCAAGTTTCACAACAACAAGCATAGGCAAGTTTCACAACAACAAGCATAGGCAAGTTTCACACAACTCAAAGTACTTTCATTTTTGCCAAAGTCGGGTTTTAACCCCAAAGTACTACATCGTTAAGTTCTTTTAAAAGAGATCCATTACTTTTATAAAAGTCACCCTATACCCGTAGTATTAGAATGACCAACCCACATTCCTTTTCAAAATCAAGTAACAACATTCTTTTCCTAAGTTCGGTTTGCCTAGTTTCAATTACTCAAGCTTCTCATTTTCAAATGCTCAAGTCACTTATTTTAGAAAGGTTTCATAACTCATAGTCTTAATCTCTTTTAAAACAATTGAGTAACATATGTCATATATGTGAGTAGTTTATTCTTTGTTTATAACGATCTTATTACAAAGACGTGATCTAGAAAATGTAATATCATTTTGTCTCATCTTAGCTTCTATGCGGATGGAGGTTTACTTGTTTTAATACAACACATCATTATTCAATACATTTTCCTTTATTAACGCTGCAATGGTGCTGCCGATACATTCGATTCCAAATCGGTAAAACATTATCCCTTTAAAACCAAGTACTCATTACTCACGAATGAGGTTTCACACAAACATCCACATTAAAACAAATAAGTTAAGTCTCTTATCTTATAAGATCAAGTCTCTTAACTTCTAACATCAGTAAACCATTTTCACCTACATAAGGTCGTTATAACTAACTTCCCATAAAGCTATATAACACCCTATGTTTTAAACCAACCAAATCACTTAGCACATGTACGTCTACCGTACTACACAGTTCACAACAATCATGCTAGAAAAGATAGGAAGAGGTTCACATACCTCGCGACGATTTATCGACAATAAGCAAAATGCTCCAAGTACTTCACCGTCGGCTACTCCTTAAGCCAAGTAGATAACGCCACACGTAGTACTCCACTCCTAAAATGGTCATAGTACTCTATCAAACCTTTCTTATCCTTGAAGACTTATACCAATAAAAAGCCCTCAAAATCTACGGAAAATTAGCAAAGACTTCCGCTTATACTCACTTTTCCATCTTTTACCAAGGCGAATAACCGTAATATATATACCATATATATATATAAGGCGTAATAATTAAACAACATAAAGAAGGGGATTACACGCCCAAACGGTAACGCGGTTTACTATCACGCCTCCATAACAACAATAAGTAAAAGAAGGGGATTACGCTACCAACCGTGCGCGGTTTACTATCACGCCATAACAATACAATAATTAAAAAGGGATCACACGCCCAAACGGACGCGATTGAAAAATCTTCCCCTTGAAATGTAAATCTGATCCAATGTAAATACATCCAAAGTAAATACGGTCCAAAGTAAATACATCCAAAGTAAATACTGATCCTTAAGTTGGGGTCCTTGGCTTTGTCCATTTACTTATCCAATTTACTCATTAGTCATCCAACTTATATTTCCATTCTTAATATAAGTTATAGTTACTTTGTTATTAGCTTCTTAGCAAGTAAGATACGTTTTTACCATTTTAATGGCAAACGGCCAATCCTTTCTTTTAACAAGTTAACAAGATCCAACTCTTCCAAACTTACTCCATATATTATATAATCCATAATATACTTATAATATATGTATAACAACAAATTCACAAAGAGGTTTAAGTTCCACTACCTCAAATAGCCCAAAATATCCAAGTTCTTAAAGTCGCTCCAAGCAAGTCTTAGCTCCAAATCTTTACGTTCCAATCCGCTACAAGCAACCCATGAAGCTCTAACCAACTTCTCTTCAAGATTCAACTCAAAAAGTGAAGAACACTTAGGGTTTCAAGATGACTTTCGGCCAAGGCATCCCTTCAAGGCTAGGGGTGTGAAATCTTTTCCAACTCTTGGTACACAATCTTCCTAACACCTTAGGGAAGAACACTTGAGAGTTTAAGAATTGTTGGACAAATTTTGCTCAAGAAATGGGGGCAAAACCGAGAGCTCTAGGTCAAGGGAGAAGGAGGGTTTTCAAGTCTTCAAATGTCTAAGTGTGGAAGATTTCATCAACTAAGGGTGCATATATAGGACAACGAGGGATAGGATGAAGGCAAGTGTGTGGTTGAGATTGGGGACAAGTGTGGGTGGGACCCACAAGCCACTTGTCCACACAAAATATCTAGCAAGACTTGGCCTTGTCTTGCCACTTGTCTAGCTAATTTCGGCCAAGGGGCCACCTAGGGGTGACACGTGTCGCCTCCCTCTGCCCAAAATATTTCATCTCCCAAAAATATCCATAATGGCCAAAATCTCAAAACTAAGCGGGCCCACAAAAGTAAATTTCACCGTGGGCCCACGTGACCATTTCCTAAATAAAATTCCATAATTCTCAAATATTCTAAGATGTCCGAATACCAAATCGGGAATCCAATTCCCATTAACGAACCTTTTTCTTCACAAAACCGGAAACTTTTCCGTGAAAAATCACATCTTTCTTTCTTTCCAAAATTTACGCCGTAATCTCGCACGCATATCCTCACCTATATACCACGGAACTACGGGTATAACATTCTTCCCCTTAGAAACATTCGTCCGAATGTTCATTCTAAGTCTCCAAACGTATTTGTGTCGGTATAGTCTTCACTACTATACTTACAAACCGATCACGCCACCAATGGCGAATATAACATGTGCGCAAAACTCAAATCCAAGCCAACGAGGAATCATTTCTAATCTTACAACGGCTCCCACTAGCTTCAATTTACTCTAAGGCCATTCCGGCCTTCACGATCCGATTGGTTGAACGCGTCCACGAACTCGTCGATGGTTACCTAAACTTGGGCCTAGCACCCTCGTGACCCTACCACTGGCGGGACCACCTCGAATCGACTCCACCTCAATATGGGATGCGGGTTGACCCGCAAATGGCCCTCAACCCGACCCTAACGCGCCAACTCTTGTTCCCGATCCGAACAATCTTACTAATTCACGTCGTAAGCTACCACTTCCATCTCACACTACCCATGTAATTATCCACAATATTTCCCGCATACCAAGTACATCGGCAAAGACCAACCGTAAAATCACCCACTCAAGACGGCCTCGCCTCTAAGGTCTCCACGTATAAAACTCTAAGGTTCACACTTTCCATGCCCCCACACTTATCCTTCCAACTAACCATGTTTTCTAACTTACAAACAACACAACGCTATCCGTATACATAGCACAATAATAAGATCATCATATCGCGCAAACCAAACTCTAGAGGTTAAGGATATACCAAGCTACCGCTCCACTCTAATCATAGGCACGCCTGCGCAGTATGCTAATCGAAGGCGATGAACCACCATCGATCCGGTAGGGTGAGTCGTAACATCCGTGCTACCCTTGGTGGACGATTCCTCGCAAAATGGCCTGCTGGCCGCAAAATAACAAGCTCCTGCACCACGACACTCCCGAAATGCGGTCTACCACATCGACCACACCGAGGTAGGGGTGACCGCATCCGCCAACACTTACTTCCTGAAACTCGAACCCTTGGAGCCACGACTGCTCCCGAATACTCAAGGTTGTGGAGGACCACTCTGCCGGCGGAGGTACAAAACTAGTATCTTCTTGGCGGTCCGCCTCAAAAGTCACCAAAGGACCCTGTTGTTCTGGCCCTCTTCTGCTGATCTTGGTAATTCCGTCGACCTCTCCGTGCCTCACATCCCAGTGCATGAGCCTGCATGCGGGCAATGTCCATGCGGTGAAGAGCTACTCTGAACATGCCTCGACATGTAATCATCGAGCCTCAGAACATATCGGTGCACTCGATCCTCCATACTAGCTACTGCCGGGGCGTCGCAAGACGATGAGTCGAACTCCACATTGTACTCCCGAACCGTACGCCCGCTCTGTCTAAGCATCAAAAATTTTTCGGCCCGTGCCCTCCTCATCTGCGGAGGCAAGTAGTGCGTGAGGAACGCCCCCGAAAACTCATCCCAGACTGCTGGAGTGCATGCTCTCCCGAAAGCTCCGTGAATCAAACCAATCATTGCGGTATCACGCGCGGCCGATGCGAACCAAAGGTCACGACTCGGTCTCTGAAGCCTTGATCACCCGCGTGATCGGCAGAATCGCCGGATGAACTCCTGCGGATCATCCTCGTGCCTCGACCCATAAAACTCGCGGGCTACAACTCGAAAGTCCCGTAGCCTCAAACTATCTGCTCGGGGTGAACCATCGGTGCTACTGGGCCAGGCTGCTGCGTCGGCCTATCCTCATATCGGCCACGACCACGGCGGCAAGAATCGGCTCTCGCTTATAACCCATCTCCTGCGCCGGTGTGGGGTGAAGGCTCAGGTACTGCGGTCTCAGCAGCCATTGCTGCGGCTCTAACCTCTGCTGGGGCTGGCGGCGTCACAAAACCCGCCGTCTGAAGCACAACCTCAGGTACTGTCTGGGCCTGCGCCCTCGTACTCCTCTGTATCTCACTAGCGGTTCCCTCGGTTGTCTTGCCCTTCAGGGCTCTGGTTGCCTTGCGCGGAGGCATAACTGGTAAAAACGAGATACGTCAGAGGGGTCCAACTTACAACACAGCTCTAAGGCACGATCTCAGAATGAGAAGAATGGAAACCAATCCTAAATGTCCTGCAACCTCCTGATTATAGATGTGGTGCACAACACATCGATAATCAAGACTCTACTAGACACGGTGCTCAGACACTTTCCGAGGATTAAGCTGCGATACCACTTTTGTAACGACCCGTTCGGGGCGTTCGGTGCCTTATCGGGCACCCTGGTAATCTGATACAATCATCGAGAAAACCAATGGAAAATAAAACTTAAACAAGAAGCAGATATATGAACATAAAGCAGGCCAACCCAACGGTTACCTTCCAATAACATAATAAATACAACTCTTTCAAAGCGAGCAGTTTAATCCCTTTTACAAACCACGCTCACACAATACTACGCACTTAAGATTTACAACAACTATGGCCAGTGCAGGGCCGTCGTACCTGAATGTACAAGAACCTACAACTCAGGAACACATACCAAAAGATAAGTCTCGGAGAAACGGAGCTTCCCAAAACGCCCGAGATCTAAGAGCGAGGATCCACGACCGATGTACCTCTACTGCGGCATGAACGCGGCCGAAGGAGGTCGATCTGACAGTACAGTATGTGAAAGCGTAAAAATCGTAATGAAATCATACTAGTCTATATAAAGCGGGAGACATGTATGATAACCAAACTACGATTCACAACATAAGCGATCATGTCGATCGAGGACTCACGCCTCAAGTCATCACTCAAATATAACTATGGGTCTTACGCCCACAACATCAATCATGTTCGCGTCATGGCGCGTACCGGAGTGCGTCGGTGTAGACATGTCCATGATGCAACAATAATACCAATGCCCCGGCCCACGTGCCGGAATTCTACCTCGGTGTAGACACGTCCATGTGACATCAATAATAATATCTTGGATGATCAACCACGCGCGTGGCCACGTACCCCGAATTCTACCTCGGTGTAGACATGTCCATGTAACCACAATAACAATATATCGGGTAATCAACGGCGCGTGGCCGCGTGCCCCGAATCTGCGTCGGTGTAGACATGTCCACGTGACATCAACCAAGACAAGAATCAAAATGGAAACATACGTGGAATTCTCCATCACCGCCAAGACGTCCAAGTAAGTTCTCAACAAGTCGACCGACCCTCTATCGAGAGTCGCGGTAACACAGAAATACCACACTTGCACAACAAAGGTTATCATCACAAGCATAGGCAAGTTTCACAACAACAAGCATAGGCAAGTTTCACAACAACAAGCATAGGCAAGTTTCACACAACTCAAAGTACTTTCATTTTTGCCAAAGTCGGGTTTTAACCCCCAGTACTACATCGTTAAGTTCTTTTAAAGAGATCCATTACTTTTATAAAAGTCACCCTATACCCATAGTATTAGAATGACCAACCCACATTCCTTTTCAAAATCAAGTAACAACATTCTTTTCCTAAGTTCGGTTTGCCTAGTTTCAATTACTCAAGCTTCTCATTTTCAAATGCTCAAGTCACTTATTTTAGAAAGGTTTCATAACTCATAGTCTTAATCTCTTTTAAAACAATTGAGTAACATATGTCATATATGTGAGTAGTTTATTCTTTGTTTATAACGATCTTATTACAGACCGTGATCTAGAAAATGTAATATCATTTTGTCTCATCTTAGCTTCTATGCGGATGGAGGTTTCTACTGGTTTTAATACAACACATCATTATTCAATACATTTTCCTTTATTAACGCTGCAATGGTGCAGTCGATACATTACGATTCGAAATCGGTAAAACATTATCCCTTTAAAACCAAGTACTCATTACTCACGAATGAGGTTTCACACAAACATCCACATTAAAACAAATAAGTTAAGTCTCTTATCTTATAAGATCAAGTCTCTTAACTTCTAACATCGATAAACCATTTTCACTACATAAGGTCGTTATAACTAACTTCCCATAAAGCTATTATAACACCCTATGTTTTAAACCAACCAAATCACTTAGCACGTATGCGTCTGCGTACTACATAGTTCACAACAATCATGCTAGAAAAGATAGGAAGAGGTTCACATACCTCGCGACGATTTATCGACAATAAGCAAAACGCTCAAGTACTTCAACGTCGGCTACTCGGCCAAGTAGATCACGCCACACGTAGTACTCACTCCTAAAATGGTCATAGTACTCTATCAAACCTTTCTTATCCTTGAAGACTTATACCAATAAAAGCCCTCAAAATCTACGGAAAATTCGCAAGACTTCCCCGCTTATACTCACTTTTCCATCTTTTACCAAGGCCCGAATAACCGTAATATATATACCATATATATATAAGGCGTAATAATTAAACAACATAAAGAAGGGGATTACACGCCCAAACGGTAACGCGGTTTACTATCACGCCTCCATAACAACAATAAGTAAAAGAAGGGGATTACGCGACGGCCGTGCGCGGTTTACTATCACGCCTTCATAACAATACAATAATTAAAAAGGGGATCACACGCCCAAACGGAACGCGATTGAAAAATCTTCCCCTTAACAGAAATGTAAATACAGTCCAATGTAAATACAGTCCAAAGTAAATACGGTCCAAAGTAAATACAGTCCAAAGTAAATCCAGTCCTTAAGTTGGGGTCCTTGGCCAACTTTGTCCATTTTACTTATCCAATTTACTCATTAGTCATCCAACTTATATTTCCATTCTTAATATAAGTTATAGTTACTTTGTTATTAGCTTCTTAGCAAGTAAGATACGTTTTTACCATTTTAATGGCAAACGGCCAATCCTTTCTTTTAACAAGTTAACAAGATCCAACTCTTCCAAACTTACTCCATATATTATATAATCCATAATATACTTATAATATATGTATAACAACCAATTCACAAAGAGGTTTAAGTTCCACTACCTCAAATAGCCCAAAAATATCCAAGTTCTTAAAGTCGCTCCAAGCAAGTCTTAGCTCCAAATCTTTACGTTCCAATCCGCTACAAGCAACCCATATAAGCTCTAACCAACTTCTCTTCAAGATTCAACTCCAAAGTGAAGAACACTTAGGGTTTCAAGATGACAACTTTCGGCCAAGGCATCCCTTCAAGGCTAGGGTGTGAAATCTTTTCCAACTCTTGGTACACAATCTTCCTAAAACCTTAGGAAGAACACTTGAGAGTTTAAGAATTGTTGGACAAATTTTGCTCAAGAAATGGGGCAAAACCGAGAGCTCTAGGTCAAGGAGAAGGGAGGGTTTTTCAAGTCTTCAAATGTCTAAGTGTGGAAGATTTCATCAACTAAGGGTGCATATATAGGACAACCAAGGGATAGGATGAAGGCAAGTGTGTGGTTGAGATTGGGGACAAGTGTGGGTGGGACCCACAAGCCACTTGTCCACACAAAATATCTAGCAAGACTTGGCCACTGCAGCTAATTTCGCCAAGGGCCACCTAGGGGTGACACGTGTCGCCCTCACTGGGCCCAAAATATTTCATCTCCAAAATATCCATAATGGCCAAAATCTCAAAAACTAAGCGGGCCCCACAAAACCAGTAAATTTCACGTGGCCCCACGTGACCATTTCCGGAAATAAAATTCCATAATTCTCAAATATTCTAAGAAGTCCGAATACCAAATCTGGGAATCCAATTCCCATTAACGAACCTTTTTCTTCACAAAAACCGGAAACTTTTCCGTCGAAAAATCACATCTTTCTTTCTTTCCAAAATTTCTGTCGTAATCTCGCACGTACATCCTCACCTATATACCCTGGAACTACGGGGTATAACAGTAACGCATGGGGGTATAATGTCTTGGGGGTTTACCCCTCATTTATACTCTTATCCTGGAGAAGGTGGTAAAGCAGGGGGTATAATGTCTTGGGGGTTTACCCCTCATTTATACTCTTACCCTGGAGAAGGTGGTATAGCGTCTTGGGGGTTTACCCCTCACTTATACTCTTACCCTATCTCAACCGGCCGTCAAACAACACATAAGCACTACCATATCTTTTATAAAAATCCGGGAATTTAACCCAAGTACTACAAATAACGGAAGCATACCCGTGGAATCTCACATCACTGTCGGTACGTCCAAGTAACTTACAACAAGACAGCCGGCCCTCCAACCGAGAGTCGCGGCAACGTAATAAAACATAATACTTGCACTCAAAGGCTATCACCAGCACACATAGGCAAATTCTCAATTAATCAAGCCAAAGTACTTATCAAGGCACACATAGAATAATTCTCAATTAATCAAGCCAAAGTACTTATCAAGGCACACTTAGACTAATTCTCAATTAATCAAGCCAAAGTACTTATCAAGGGACACTTAGACTAATTCTCAATTAATCAAGCCAAAGTACTACGCACGTACATTCTTTTCAAAAGACTCATTTTTATGAAAAACCCCAAGATATTAACACCCGTAGTATCAAGGTGTGTCTATTTTTCAAAGTAAGTTACTACACTTTTAGAAACTCATTTCAAAGCTTGGAATCAAGTAACCTCAAATCTTCACCTTCTAGGCAACTTATGCCTAATAATCAAAATAGACAACTTTCTTAACCTTCCATAAAGCCGTTATAACCAACTTCCCATAAAGCCGTTATAACCCTTTATGGTTTTAGACAATTTCATTCTTTTTATAATCAAGAGACTTATACTTAAAACCAAGTATCACAAACTTTCAAATCAAGTTTCTTAACTTTCAAAATACTTCAAGTCTCTAAATCTTTAGAAAACAAGTAGCTTATACTTACAAATCCCAAGTAACTTACACCTTTAAAACAAGTTACATCTCTTAAATCATGTCATTTCTCCTCTTTTAAAAACAATTAAGTAAATCACTCATTTGACTCCCCTAAAGTCATTAAAACGACCATTAGGTTTTGGAACTAAGGCACTAGCCAAAAGGTTTGGAAACCACTTCCTTTTCAAGACTCCGTGTACTTTAAGCAAAATACTTTCACTCTTAAGAATCCAAACTCCACTAAGGCAATGGATTATACAACTTACAATTTAAACATCAAAGTACAATCAAGGAAGTACATAGAACAAATTCTATATCAGGAAATCCAAGTACAACCAAGGAATGGATCATTTAAGGAGTAGGACATACTTTCTTTATCTTAAGGAATCATGCTAGAAGAGGACATAGTTCACATACCTTTTCGGCTAAATCCACAAGCTAAGCCGAATACGCCGTACGTAGAAGTGTCAACCTATAATGGTCACAACAAGACTATCAACTTCTAGTCTCTAACGTAGAATAATACTAAGTATACGGTCTCTAATTCTACGGAAAATCGGGCAGCACCTCCTTTGTTTCCACTTACTTTGCCACCTTTTTCAAGGCCGAATACAATAACCAACACGCCACATTTAAGGCTCAAAACAACAACCAAACAAAGGGGATTACACGCCTTATAATACGTGTAAAATTCCTCCCCACAATTAATACCAACTAAGTCCATAATCATGCCATTCTCGGCTAACAACATAACCACAATTCAAAGTCTTTTCCAATCCTTTTCATCCAAGTTCTAAGGTCTAAGATGTTATATAGTCATAAACAACTTCAACAACTACAATTTCCTTCTTTATACAACATGCGACGACTTAAACTAATAATCGGCTTGAATTGTAATCTTAAGGCTAAACATGCTAGTTTTCGAATTAGGGTTCCAATAGCCAATATACTTATCAACTTCATACAATATACCTCATGCTTTCTAATATCCATAACTACAACAATAAGTAAACTTTAATGGCTAAAACGACAAAATTTATACCTTTCCAAGCCCTTAAAATTTCCAAAATTCAAAGTCGCGCCTTAGCAATTCTTAGCTCCTTTCCTTATGTTCCAATCCACTCCAAGCACTCCTTAGAAGCCTATGAAGAACCCATCTTCAAGTTCCAACTTCAAAGTTGAAGAACTCCTTAAGTTTCCGCCTTGCGACTAATACGAAAACGCTGTTTTTCCGAAATCTTTCTATTGAGATATCCTTACAATACCCTTAGGGACCTTGGGTTTAATTCTTGAGGCTAATGGATCAAAATTGCAAATTTTTTTTGTGTGGGGATGCTCAGGCAGAGCACTTATGCTAGCACAAAGTGTTGTGAAACTTTTCTAAGTCTTCAAGACCTTGTCTTGCTACAAGTATGTATTTATAACACATTGGAGGGTCTAGACTTAAACAAATGGGTGGCTAAGATGAGTTTCACTAGGATCAAGCCCATGTGGATAAGTTGACAAGTCAACAAAATCAAGCTTGCAAGACTTATCTTCCACCATGGTAAATGACCATTTTACCCTTAGTATTTTCGTCCAAGACCACATGTGGGGGGTGCCACGTGTCGCCCTCTCATTCGTCCATAAAATTTCGTAACCCTCGTGGGCCCCACAAAAATGTAAAATTCCCCGGGTGGGCCCCACGTGACCAAATCCGTAAAAACAAATTTCCATAATGTTAATAAGTTCCATATTCTTCAAATAATGCACATTGAGAATCTAATTCCCACAACGAACAGTTTTCCTTTCCGACGTCTGGAAGATTTTCCGTCGGAAAAACAATTCTTCCTTTCGTACCAATTTCCAAGTCTTGATTCGTTACATACACTTTCTTACACATGTCCTGGACTTACGGGGTGTAACAGGTCTGTAGTCACATATTGTGGGTCAGTTTGTAAAGGAAAGGTGGCAACTGCTTCGGTTGTATATATGTATGTCCAGGAAGGTAGCCCTATCGGCTAACCTGTTGTTTTAATTCTGTTGTTTTATTTTGTAAGTTTCATGTATGTTCTGCTGATTTTCTCTTATGTATACCTGTAAGGGTGCCCAGGTAGGGCACCAGTCGCGGGCCCGGGGTCGGGTCGTGACAAAAGTGGTATCAGAGCAGTTAGTCCTCGGAAAGTGTCTACAAACCGTGTCTAGTAGAGTCTTGATTATCGGTATGTTGTGCACCACATCTATAATAAGGAGGCTGCAAGACATTTAGGATTGGTTTCCATTCTTCTCTCTTTGAGATCATGCAGTAGAGCTGTCCTAGTAGGTTGAATCCTCTCTGACCCCTTCTTATGTATGATTATGCCTCATGAAAGACGACCGGGGCCCGGAAGGGCAAGCGTGATAGGAGTGGCTCGTGGTATGCAGCGGGGTACCACGACTCGGGCACAGACTACGCCAGAGGTAGTAGGCGGATCGGCAAGCTCAGCCACGCCCACGGTATTAGAGGCGCCGAGAAGCGAGAGCTCGAGAGGTTCCGTGCAGAGCCTCGATTCGCGGCCAGGCGAGTTTAGAGATTATGGAGAGCGGTCGGACTATTGACTAGCATAGTGGTAGGCGGCAAGACGGGAAGCAGGTAGCTAACCCTAGAGCCGACAGTTTGAGGATTCGGGATTTTCTGGGTTGTAGTCCACCCGAGTTTTATGGTTCGAGATATGAGGATGATCCTCAAGAGTTCGTTCGGCAGCTACGGACTATGAGTTCTTAGGGCCTCGGAGACAGTCGATTGTGTTAGCTTCTTCGTTCTGCGATATTGCGTTGAACTGGTTTGAGTCTTGGCAGTTGTCGAGAGGTGTGGGTGCTCGTCCGACAGTTTGGGATGAGTTCGCGGAGGCCTTTCTTGATCACTTTTTGCCTCCTGAAATAAGGAGAGCTCGTGTTGATAGGTTCTTGTCATTGAGGCAGAATGAGAGGACCATCGTGAATACAACACGAGTTTGACTCGTTGTCAGTGCACGCGCACACTATTGTGGCTGATATGGCGCATGAGTTCACCGCTATGTGATGGGGCTAGGCGTCATATGATTCGCATGCACAGGAGTGGCCCTTCACCCGGTATGGATATTGCCGAGATACAAGCTTATGCGCGGGGATAGAGGGCGAGAGAGAGAGGTCGGCTAGACTCGAGCCCGGCCCAAGAGGCGGGACAGCGAGGTTCGAGGCGGTCGCGAGGCGGACAGCCTCGGCAGAGTAGGTCCACATTTCACCGACACGAGTGCTCCTTCCCGGCCTTCCGGCGGAGGTTTGGTCGCCGGAATATTCGGGAGCAGGTCGAGGCTCTGAGTTCACAGATGTTCGAGAATAGAATCCAGAAGCCACCCTTGCCCGGTGTAGTCGCGTAGTAGATTCCATTTTGGGAGTGTCGTACTACTTGACAACTTGTTATGCTTGCGGCGATGGGGCCATTTCGTGAGAGACCGTCCGAGGCAGGTGGCTGGTGGGATAGCGCGATCTTTTGGATCGATTGCGGGTTCTTCGCCTTTCATAGCTAGGCAGGATTTTTATGCACCGGCAGGCCGTGACAGAGGCCGTGGTGGAAGTTCACAGTTTTAGCGGTCCTTTGAACCGCCTATATGATTTCAGGTATGTCTTTGGTCCTTTAGAAACTTGTATGCATGATAAAGTTGTGGTATGTTTAAGTGTCATGAACAGATTATATTGAGACTATGTATATGTTAGAAGGAGTTGGAAGTACGAAAAGATAATCTCTTTTGGGCTTATGATGGACGGATATGCATGTGCGAGGTATTAGGGCCATAAGTGGCATAATTAGATTTCTTTAAGTGTAGTTGTATGAGATTATGCCGAGGAATGATAAACTGAACTACGAAAGAACATTCGAGGACGAATGTTTCTAAGGGGGGAAGAATGTTACACCCCGTATTTGCAGGCATGTTTGAAAGAACGTACGTGAGAATCCCAAATGTTAAGATTAGAGACTTGTAAAAATTTATCGGAATTATGGAATTTCCGGAAAACGTAACATTGTGACGAATGGGAGGGAGACACGTGTCACCCCCCTTATTGATGTCTTGGATGAAATTGCATGGGCACAAGGGTCATTTGACCCTTGTTAGGAAGACAAGTCTTGCAACTTGTAGAGCTTGAGAAAATTGACTTAGTCAATGGGTCCACAAAGCTTGATATTTAAGAGAACCTCATCCTAGCCACCCATTTGTACACATCTTGACCCTCCATGGTACTATATACTACTACCAGTAGTGAGATAAGTTCCACACTTAGCCAAAATTTCAAGAAAATTGGATGAACAAAGCTAAGAGCTCTCGGGTTCATCAAGGGGAGAAAAGAATTTTTTTTGTTTCTTGTCCAATAAGCTCCACACTTTAAACCAAGGTTCATGAGGGTATTGTAAGTGTATCTCAATAGAAAAATCCCGGAAAAAGATAGTTTTCGTATTAGTCGCAAGATGAAAACCTAGTTGCCTTTCTAGGTTTTGGTTGGAAGATTGAAGGAAATTGTTGGTGTTGTTCTAAGGGTCTCAAGTAGCGGATTGGAGTGTCAAGGAGGGGCTCTAAGTTTCTAGGGAGCGACTTTGGAATTGAAGTTGGACTAAGAATCGTTGAGGTAATAATCTTGTCTATTAAGTATTACAAGATTATATATTGTTGTTAGCTTTACACGTTTGCTAGCATGAAGTATATGTGTTGAAGTTTCTTAAGTATTATGGATTGATTGTAGCCTTAAATTCGAAATGTCATTTAAGCCTTGTGAAGTTGGATTACAATTTGGTCGTTTATTAGAATTGTCGCATGTTAATTACTTGAAGATTATAGTGGTTATAATCGATTGCGACTTGATATCATGTTATGCTAACAACTTGGATTGAAATAGAAATTGGATAAGAATTGGTGTTATTATACTCTATGTGGCCGAATTGGACTTGTAGGTTGTATAAGTTTGATATCGTTTGTGGGGCGGAATTTTACACGTCTAGTAGGCGTGTAATCCTGATTGATTAATTGCATTGATTGGGCCTTAAATGTGGCATGTTTGGTTATTGAATTCGGCCTTGAAAAAGGTGGCAAAGTAAGTAGAAACAAATGAGGTGCTGTCCTATTTTCCGTAGAATTTAGTGACTTAGCACTTAGAATATTCTACGTTTGAAGTAAGAGGTTAATGGACGTATTGTGACCATTATAGGTTGAAGTACTAAGTATAGCGTATCCTACTTGAAGGATGGAATAGCTATCAAGGTTGAAGTACTTTGGAGCATTTTGCTACTTGTCGATAATCGTCGCGAGGTATGTGAACCTCTTCCTTCCTTTGGCATGATTCTATGTATGGAATATACATGTGGTATTATTTCATGTTTCCTTCTACTCTTAGAAGTTAAGAGGTAGGTGTGTGATTTACTCTATGTAAAGTTTATGTCAAAGTTATCCTAAGTCCTTACCGAGTCTTATGGGGATGTTGGTAAGAGTCGTTAGGAGGTACTTTGGAGCCAAGTTGACTTGTCTAATTTATGGCACGAATGAGAATAAGTATCGAGCAAGCCATTGCAGCGTTAATAAAGGAAAATGTAATGACAATCAATTATGTTAAAATGAGTAGAATTCTCCATCTGCATAGAAGCTAAGATAAGACAAAATTGTATTACATTTTCTAGATCATGGCTACTTGAATAAGATTGTTATAAATAAGTATAACTTATTCAGAACGCACCAAAGTATATGTTACTTAACTTATAAGAATTTACGTATGAAGTTTTAAGGCTATGGATCTCAAATTCTTAAAAGTTAAGAGACTTGAAGTATTTTGAAAGTATAAGTCTCTTGGTTATAAAATGAATGAATTTGTCCAAAACATAAAGAGTTATAACGGCTTTATGGGAAGTTGGTTATAAAAACTTTATGGAAGATTAAAAGAATGGTTTTCTTTAGTAATGTAAGCAAAGAAATGATTTGAAATAAAGAAGGGCAAACTGTTTTAAAGGTACCAATTGCTTAAAGTTTTTAGGAAAGAAGTCACTTGATTTAGAAGCCGGTAAATGTAATTCTAAAAAGGTATTGTGACTTGTCTTGAAAGTAGATATGACTTGATACTACGGTTGTTAGTATCTTGGATGTTTTATTTGAAAAAAAGAGTCTTTCTAAAGGAGTAGAGGTGCGTAGTACTTGGGGTTAAATTCCCGGATTTTTATGTGTGAAACGGAAGTTCCATGAGTTTATAAAAATGGAAGTCTAAAGGTTTAATGAACTTGCCTGTGTTTGCTTGTGATAGCTTTGAGTGCAAGTATTATATGTTTACGTTGTCGTGACTCTCAGTTGAAGGGCCGACTGTCTTGTTGTAAGTTTACTTGGGCGTCTGAAGCGGTGATGTAGGATTCCACGGTATGCTTCCATTATGATTGATCCTTGGACATGATTATACGATGTGGGATTCCGGCATGTGACGAAGAGGGTTAGATTCGGTTGTTTTATTACCCATGGCAATGCTTATACGATGAGGGATTCCGGGGCATGCGACCATGCTATGTACGATTATTACTACATGGGCTAGCTCCCCATGAAGACATGTACCCACGATGAGGGATTCCGGGGGCATGTTATATTATTACTCCATGGGCTAGCTCCCCATGAAAACCTGCACCTACGATGAGGGATGACGAGGGCACGTTATGTCCATGCTTATACGATGAGGGATTCCGGGGCATGCGGCTACGTTATATATATATATATATATATATATATATATATATATATATTGTATATGTGTACGCCGACAGTGAGGTAGGGTTCCACGTGTGCGTCACATGGTTATATGTTATACTTATGACGTATGCGATGATGTGGGATTCTGAGTGAGATATATATATATGTATTGTGTATGTGTACGCCGACAGTGAGGGAGGATGCCACGGGCGCATCACATGGTTATAAGTTACTGTTACACCTCGTAGTTCCAGAGTATGTATATGAGGACGTACGTATGAGAATACGACATAAAAATTGGAAAGGAAGAAAGATGTGATTTTTCGACGGAAAGGTTATCGGATTCTACGAAGGAAAAAGGTTTTTTTATTGAGAATTGGATTCTCAACTTTGGTATTTAAGACTTTAAGAATATTTGAGAATTATGGAATTTTATTTCCGGAATTGGTCACGTGGGGCCCGCGGGAGGAATTTACGGTTGTAGGGCCCACTTTATTTTCGAAATTTGTGGCATTACGGATATTTTCGGAAGATAAAATATTTTGGACGAGTAGGAGGCTAGCCACATGTCTCATTGTTGTAGTGGACACATGTCCCCAAGTTGTGGTGGACATTTGGTTGGAAGAACCCACACACACTTGGCCCAATCTTGACCACACACTTGCTATGATCTTGGCCCTTGATTTCTCTATAAATACCCCCCTTGTTACAAGACTTATTTCATCCAACACTTGAGAGTTTTCAAGACTTGAAATACTCCCTCCCCTCTCCTTGTGGTTCTCGGTTTTAAGCCCTCCCCCTTAGCCAAAAGTTGTCCAAAAATCCTTAAACTTATAAGTGTTCTTCCTTAGGGTGTTAGGAAGATTATGTATGTTACACCCCGTAGTTCAGGTCATGCGTTTTAGAGCGTTCGAAAGGGGGTAAGACTTAAAATTTTCGAAGGATAGGTTGACGGATTGTTCCGGACGGGTTTTAGTCAACTTTAAGGCGGATTATGACCCGGTACATTGAGAGTTCCTAAGTGTTTCAAAGGCCTGGGGCTTAGTTCGTTGAGTCTAGATTCCAACGCAACCAACCGTTCGTCGATAGGACATCAGAGTAAGAAGTTATGAGAGTTACAAGTTCGGTCTTGTGACGGGAAATGCGTTTGAGCAAAACGCAGGCATGGCGCGAAATCTTGAGGGCGCTGAAGTTGCAGCGCTTGGCCACGGAAGCAGACGTGGCGCCGGAAGTTCAGAGAAGTTGCGGAGGTTTCAGCGCCGCGCGGAAGCGAGGCAGCGCGGCGGGATTCTGGCGAAAAACTTAGGAAAAGTCAGATTTTTCTTTTAAAAGACCTTGGGAGGGTGACAAGTGTCCCCTCCCATCTGATTTTTGCATGCATTATATTAACCAAGTCTTCAAGACTTGCTCATACTTCATCTCTCTCTCTTAGACAAAAGCTCTTCCTTCTCTCTTAAAAGTTCAAGCTCTTCCTTCTCTCTTAAAAGAATTTAGTGGCTTTGAGTTTAGATTATTCTACATTGAAATTAGAGGTTAATAAACGTATCATGGTTATTTTAGGTTGACATATTACTTGCGGTAGTTTGGACTTAGCAAGTGGATTGATCAACAAGGTATGTGAAGCTTTCCTATCCTTTGAGCATGAGTATTTGTATCTATGTAGTACGGTAGACGTACAAAGTTTAGTATTCTTACTTGTTTAAGTATAAATAAAGACTTGTTTTGTTTTAAGAAGTATAAGTCCCTTGGTTAAGGGAAAAGTATGATTTTACAAAAGTATAGATTACTTGGTGTGAAAGTATTGAGTATTGAATTATTCTAAAGATAAGAGGCTTGAAGTATTTTTGAAAGTTGTGTAGATTTGTTGAAGTATAAGTCTCTTGGTTGGTAAAAGAACAAAATGGTTTATAAGGAGTTATAACGGCTTTATGGGAAGTTAGTTATAACGGCCTTATGAAAAGATAAGAATGTCTTAATTTCTAAAGTATAAAGATAATATAACGGCTTTATGGGAAATTAGTTATATTAGCTTTATGAAGGGTTAACAAGAAGAGATTTACTCTAAGTAAGATAAGTGTATGAAGAGGCAAATTGGTTTTAAGGCATCAATTTCCCAAGAGTTTTTATGTATAAAGAGGAGTCATTTTTTTTAAGGAGTTGAAGCATGTATTACTTGGGTTAAATTCCCGGATTTTCTATTAAAAGACATGTTAGTGCCTTAGGATACTAAAACGAGAGGGTATATGAACAAGACTAATAAGAAGTTATAAGTTTTCTTAACTTACTTATGGTTATGATATGATGACAGTTTGAGCTAGGGTAAGAGTATATCTGAGGGGCAAGCCCCAAGATCGTTATACCACCTTCTCGGTGTAGAGTATATCCGAGGCGTAAGTCCCAGATCGTTATACCATCTGCTCCGGTGTAAGAGTATATCGAGGGTAAGTCCCCAAGATCGTTATACCATCTGTTTCAGGGTAAGAGTATTTATGAGGGGTAAGTCCCCAAGATCGTTATACCACCTGTTCCGTGGACTTGCTACCCACGATGCGAGGAATACCTCATGCGAGTCCTTATGGGCTTATGCGGGTGAAATAATCCCGTGCGGTAGTCTGACCTATCACGAGAATACCTCATGCGGGTCCATGACCTATGCGGGTGAAATAGTCCCGAGTAGGGTGCTTATTGATACTACAGGCGAGGTACCTGTTTTGATCCTAAGGCCCCTATTTTATGCGTATTATATATATATACTTGTCACTCTCATTGTTAGTAAGGCCTGATAAAAGGTATTTGATTTTGTTCCATGACCCACTTGTTTTGGACTTATGATTTCATTCTGATTTTTGATTTCACATACTTGGTACTGTTATCGACCTCCTCGCCGCTGCGTTAAATCTGCAGTCGAGATCGTAGCTTCTTTGGTCCGCTCTTAGGATCATTGTTCATTTCGTGAAAGCTCCATTCCTCGAGGCTTTGTCTTTTGGTATGATTCCACGAGGTTATAGACTTTTGTACATTCAGGGTATGGCGGGCCCTGTCATACGATTGTTATTCCTAAGTGCGTAGTCACGTTTGTGGTTTGAATGTAAGAACCGGTTATCTTGTTTCACATTCGATTAAGTTATTTTATGAAAGCGCGCATGGCTTGCTAGCGATGTTTACCTTATCTGATTTTGTATTATGTATGTTCATTGCTATTCTCGATGTGTACTGACGTGGTGCCCGATAGGGCACCAGTCGCGACCCCCGGGTCGGGTCGTGACAATGTACCAAGAGTTGGAAAAGATTTCACACCCTAGCCACTAATCCCCCATGGCGAAACTTGCCATGGTTTAAGCCTAAGTGTTCTTCACTTTTGGAGTTGAAGTGTTAAGAGAAGTTGTTTAGAAACTTCTAAGGGTTGCTGGAGCGGGTTGGGCGTAAGGAATTGGAGCTAAACATTGCTCAGGATCGACTTATAAATCTTGGATAATTTTGGGCTTATCGAGGTAATGATCTTTATCCCCCTATTTTAATTGGAGATTACATGTTGTATTAATTTATAATTGAGTATATGATTTATGGAAGGATGATTAAAAAGAATTGAACTGTATTTACATTGGACTGTATTCTGATGACTTGTAGTATTATTGTAGAGGCGAATTGTACACGTCCAGGTTAGGCGTGTAATTCCTATGAGTTGTTGGTTTGGTAGTGGGCCTTGATAGTGGAGGTTATTTATGTGGTTTCGGGAGAGGTCTTTGCGAATTTTCCGTAGAATATGGAACCTGGTACTTAGAAATATTCTACGAAGGGATCTAGAAGTTAATAAACGTTTTATGGCCATTATAGGTTGAAGTACTACGAGTAGTGTATTCTACTTGAAGGGTTGAAAAGGCTAGCAGGGTTATAGTACGTTGGAGCATTTTGCTAATTGTCGATAATCGTCGCGAGGTATGTGAACCTCTTCCTATCCTTTCTAGCATGATTATTGTGAAATATATACAGTGCGGTAGACGCACGTGTGTTTAAAGAATTTGACATTCCTTTTGTGTCCTTGACTTGATTCCAAAGTTAAGTGACTTGTTATGAAATATTAAGGACTTGAATTATGTTAAAAAGTTGTAAAACCTCATTCATGAGTAATGTGTGTGTGGTCTTTTAAAGAATAAAGTTATCTTGATTTCGAAAATGAGAATAGTTGTCCTTGGTTGGTTTAAAACATAAAGGGTTATAATAGCTTTATGGGAAGTTATTTATAACGACTTTATGAAAAGAAAAGAATGATTTATCATTGGATTTAAAATAATAACTTGGCATTTTAAAAGTTGGAGGTTGGTTTCCTTAAAAGATATGATTTAAAGATTAAGAGTGATTTTTGGAAATAAGGAGACTTGACTTATAAACAACTTGATTTTGGGAAAGGAGAAGTAACTTGATTTAATGGTATAGGTTACTTGTTTTTAATAGAGTAAGACACTTGGTTTAAAAAGTATATTGCTACTTGAGTTTAAAAAGGAAAAAGTGTCTTTGTTTTAAAGGAAGGCATGGTTTTGTCTTAAAATGGTTTAAAAAGGAAGGCATGCTTTTGTCTTAAGATTGGTTTAAAAAAAAGGTATGGAAATTGTTTTGGTTTACTTAAAAGATAGTTACTCTATTTTGATACTACGGGTATCGTGTGACTTTTGTGTGAGTAACTTGACTATGTTGGCTTGTGATAGCCTTGTAATACTTTCTTGTTGGTTTGATAAGTAAACATGTTATGACGCTACGTGTGTTAGTGTCTTGTGACGTTTGTGTAAAGGGGTTTTCTTGTTGTGCTTATGTTGTTTAACGATAAGCGATTATCTTTGTATTATATCACTTACCCCACGACTTGTTATGCCGAGGTTAGCGCCCCGATCACGAGAATACCTCGTGCGGGTCTATGTGACCTATGCGGAGTTGCGGAGCTCGGGATGATCACTCCGGGTGTGTAACGCCGTCACGAGAATACCTCATGCGGTCCAGTGACTATGCGGATCGCGAGTCGAGATGATGCCGGGGTTAGCTACCCCGTCGAGAATACCTCATGCGGACCTAGGTGGTCTATGCGGTGCGGGAGTTCGAGTTAGGCTCGCATAATGATACTATGGGCGATTGGCCTTGCCCGATCATTAGCGGCCTAGAAAAGACCGATTCACGTTATATCTATTTTGCTCTTGTTTATCTTTGTGGCACTATGTGCGATTAAATTGGTTGTTAAATGCGTATTTGTAATTGGTTTTAAAATGTTATGATTTTATTTGATGCTTTCTGATTTCACATACTTGGTACTGTTATCGACCTCCTTCGGGGGGTTGCGTTCATGCCGCAGGTAGAGGTACACTAGTTGTTGATCCTCGCTCATAGGATCACAGTTCAACGTTTTGGGAAGCTCCGTTTCTCCGGAGGCTTATCTTTGGTATAGTCCCCTGTCGTTGTAGGTACTTACATTCAGGGGTATGGCGGGGCCCTGTCCCGTCGTTATTGTTATAACATTCTTAGAGTGCATGTAATCTTGTTGTGGCGGGGTTTGTAAAGGATGTAACTGTTCAAGTTTTTATTTATATATACAGAAAGGTGACCGTTTTGGTTAGCCTATTTTTCTTATTGTATATCTTGTTTCATGTGTAAGTTTTATTTCGCTGATTTTCTCGATGTTGTATCACTAGGGTGCGGGGTAAGGCACGATCCACGCCCGGTCGGGTCGTGTGATTACACTATATTTGTCGGCGGTGATGGGGATTCCAGACGCGCTTTGATATTTGTGTGACTTGATCGCATCCCAGATTGGGCCGGGTAGTATATGCGTCCCTCCATAAAGGGCCGGATTATGTTATGAAAGGTAAGTAAGTTAGATGGTAATGACACGGTAGGATCTGATATGTTCCCTTTTTATACTTGCCCCTGTCATTCTTTTGTACAGCTATGATTTGTTTACTGTACCTTATTTTTCCGTTCCATATTCTAAATTTTTGTTATGCTTGACCCCGCCGAGTGCGTTCATGACCGAAGGTTTTAGGTACACAGGTTGGTGATCCTTGCTCTTAGGATCTCGGTTCAGTTTTTGGGAAAAAGCTCCATTTGCTCCGGAGGCTTATCTCTTGGTACGGTTTTCCCTTAGGTTGTAGATTCATGTATATTCAGGGGTATGGCGGGGCCCTGTCCCGCCACTGTTGTTATGGTAAAACTCTTAGAGGTCTGTAGTCACATATTGTGGGTCAGTTTGTAAAAGAAAGGTGCCAACTGCTTCGGTTGTACATATGTATGTCCAGGAAGGTAGCCCAATCGGCTAACTTGTTGTTTTACTTCTGTTGTTTTATTTTGTAAGTTTCATGTATGTTCCGCTGATTTTCTCTGATGTATACCTGTAAGGGTGCCCAGGTAGGGCACCAGTCGCGGGCCCGGGGTTGGGTCGTGACAATAAGCCTCCGGAGTAATGGAGTTTCCCAACAGCTGAAAGTGATCCTAAGAGTGAGGATCAAAAACCTGTATACTCTACCTGCGACATGAACGCAGCCCCCCGAAGGAGTTCAGTACAACATATACCAAATATGTGAAACTGAAAGTACTGTAGTGAAATCACAAGTCTAAAATAACGTTGGAGACATGTATGATAACTCAATTAACAGTACATTGTGCCTTACTAACAATGAGAGTAAATAAGAGTATACTTTACTGCATAAAAATAGGAGGCTCATGATCAAGTAGGGCCACCCGCCCGTAGTATCATTAAGCAATCCTACTCCTGGGACTATTTCACCCGCAAATGTCGTATGGACCCGCATGAGGTAACTTCCTCGCATACACTGTATCCGCCCGCATAGGTCGTATAGACCCGCATGAGGTATTCCTCGCATAGACTGTATCCGCCCGCATAGGTCGTATAGACCCGCATGAGTTATTCCTCGCATAGGACTGGTCCGCCCCGCATAGGACTATTTCACCCGCATAAGCCCTTACGTACTCGCATGAGGTATTCCTCGCATCATGGGTAGCAAATCCACGGAATATGCAAATGCCAGAAACCCGGGGAATGACCCCGTAAGAATAACATATCACTAGCACAACCGGCTATCATACATAACATAAGCACTACCGGATTATCATACATAACATAAGCACTACCGACTTATCATACATAACATAAGCAAGTTAAGAAATCCCCCTAACTTCTTATTAGTCTTATACATATACACTCTCATTTTAGTTTACTTAAGGCACTAACATGTCATTATGAAAATCCGGGAATTTAACCCAAAGCACTACATACTTCTACTCTTTTAAAATGACTCTTTTTCATATAAACATCCAAGATACTAAATACCGTAGTATCAAGTTGTATCTACTTTTCAAGAAAAGTCACAATGCCTTTTAGAAATACATTTAGGCTTCTAAATCAAGTGACTTCTTTCTTTTAAAACATTAAGCAATTGACGCCTTAAACTCAATTTGCTTTTCGTTATTTCAAGTCATTTATCATACTTACATTAGTTAGAGTAAACCACTCTTTTTAACTTTCCATAAAGCTATTATAACCAACTTCCCATAAAGTCGTTATACTAGCTTTATACTTTAGACAATTTACATTCTTCCTTATATCCAAAGGACTTATACTTTTAAAACGAAACAAGTATTATATACTTTTAAAATACTTCAAGTCCCTTAACTTTTCGAAAACCAAGATATCCTTAATATTTTTAAACAAGTGAGTTAATTGCTTAACTCAACCAACTTGGACATTCTTAAAATAAGCCAAGGATATCAAATGGACTAGATTGTCAAAATATCGTACGTCTACCGTACTACATATTTACAACTATTCATGCTCAAGAGATAGGAAAGTTCCACATACCTCTTCGATTCAATCCACTTGCCAAGTCCAACGTGATGAACGTAGTATGTCAACCTATAATGACCATAATACGTCTATTAACTTCTTACTTCAAACGTAAAATATTCTAAGTGCAAAGTCACTAAATTCTACGGAAAATCGGACAGCACTTCCTTTGTTTCTACATACTTTTCCACATTTTTCAAGGTCCAAAAATCAATAACCAAACGCCACATTTAAGGCCCAACAATTCAACAATACAAAGGGGATTACACGCCTTAACAGGACGTGTAAAATTCTGCCCCACAATTGATATCAAACTAGTCCAACATACAATGTTACATTCGGCAATTTGAGGGACAACAATACATAGTCTTTTCCAATTCCTTTTCAATCCAAGTTGTTTAGTATAACATGTTATAAAGCCGCAATCGATTATAACAACTATAATCTTCAAGTAGATAACATGCGACGATTCTAGTTAGCGACCAAATTGTATTTCAGTTTCAAATGGCTCAACATGTCATTTCGGATTTGAGCTTCTAAATTTCCATAACACTTATCAATCTTCATAACACATATCACATGATCATTTCTAACTTATCATAACATGGAATCTTTAATTACAATAGTACGACGAAGATTATTACCTCATTTAGCCCAAATTTGATCCAAGATTACAAGTCGATCCTTAGAAACATTAGCTCTTATTTCCGACGTTCCAATCCACTCCAAGCAACCCTTAGAAGCTTATGAAGAACTCCTCTTCAAGTTCCAACTTCAAAGTTGAAGAACTTAGGTTTTCGTCTTGCGACTAATACAAAAACACCACTTTTATGGGATCTTTCTATTGAGATACCCTTACAATCTCTTAGGAACCTTGGTTTAAAGTGTGGAGATTATTAAACAACAAACAAAAAAAATTCTTGTTTCCACCATGGTGAACCCGAGAGCACAAAGTGAAGCTCAAGCTTCTTGAAATTTTTCTAAGTGTAAAAATAGCCTTTCTTGTACTAAGGATGATTATATAACCAAATGGAGGGTCTAGATTACAACATTTGGGTGGCTAGGATGAGTTTCACAAGGATCAAGCCCAAGTGGCCCTTGGACTTGGTCAACTTTGTCAAGCTCTAACCCTTAGCAAGACTTGGTCATCTCTTTAATGGTCAAATGACCATTTTGGCCATGTCCAAATCGTCCAAGACCACTAAGGGGGGGTGACACGTGTCGCCCTCCCATTCGTTGCAATATTTCATTTTTCCGACAATTCTATAATTCCGATAAATTTTTACTCGTCTCAAATCTTAACATTTTTTAGTTCTTACGTACGTTCTTATAAACATATCCTGGAATTCCGGGGTGTAACATTCACATACCTCGCGACGACTATTGACAAGTAGCAAAATTCTCCAAAGTACTTCAACATTTATTGATGTTCCACTCTTCAAATAGAATACGCTATACATAGTACTTTAACCTATAATAACCATAACATGTCTATCAACTCCTAGCTTTTTAATGTGGAATAATACTAAGTGCTAGGTCTCTTATTCTACAGAAATTTGGGCAGCACTTCCTTTGTTTCTACGTACTTTTCCACCTTTTTCAAGGCCCATAAATCAATAACCAACATGCCACATTTAAGGCACAACAAACCAACAATTCAAAGGGGATTACACGCCTTAACAGGACGTGTAAAATTTTGCCCCACAATTAAAGTAAAACTGTCCAATAACTTGAGCCATTTTCGGCAATCACAAGGATAACACCATATCTATTCTTTTCCATTTCCTTTTCAATACAAGTTGTTATTCTAACATGTTATATAGTCGCAATCAATTATAACAACTATAATCCCTTTCTTATACAACATGCGACGATTATAACTATCGACCAAATTGATTTACAATTTTAATGGCTAACATGCCAATCTCGGATATAAGATTCCAAATTCCATAAAATTTCAATCTTCATTCTAAATATCACATGCTCATCTATCAACTACTACAACATGAAATCTTGAATTACAATAGCAAGACGGAGATTATTACCTCTTTTAAGCCCGAATACAATCCAAACCTAAAGTCGATCCTTAGCAACTTTAGCTCCTCTTCTTGATGCTTCAATCAACTCCAAGCAACCCTTAGAAGTTCATAAACAACTTATCTTCAATTTCCAACTTCAAAGTTGAAGAACACCTTAGGTTTTCATCTTGCGACTAACGTAAAAACGTAGTTTTTCCGGGATTTTTGTGTTGGGTTATCCTTAGAATACCTCTAGGGATCTTAGGTTGGAATATTGGGATTTATCATCAACTTTTGAAGAATTTTCTTGCTCAAAGTGAGCTCAAAACCGAGAGCTCCCTTATGCTAGCACAAAGTTCTTGATATTTTCTAAGTATGGGATTTGTCTTGCTACTAGTATAGTTATTGTCACGCCCCAAACCCCGGGCCCGTGACTGGTGCCCTACCTGGGCACCCTTCTACCTAACAACACAAGTAAACTGCGGAATTTAAATAACACCTCATTTTTTTTAAACCAACGTACGTGCAAGGTCAAAGCCGACAAGGCTGCCATATAATATACATAATCAAAGACACTACACTGTACATGAGTCCAATCCACATATGAATACAGACCTCTAAGAGTTTTACTGAAACATGACGGGACAAAGCCCCGCCGTACCCATAACTGTACAAAAGCCTGTACTGAAGGATCTATACCAAAATGATAAACTCTTGAACAGATGGAGCTATCCAAAAACTCTGAGCAGGTTCCTACACATGTAGATCACCAAACTGCGTACCTAAACCTGCGGCATGAACGCAGCCCCCCGAAGGAGGTCAGTACGAAGAATGTACCAAGTATGTGAAACAGTAAATACTGTAATGAAATCATAACAGTCTAAAAAAAATAGGAGACATGTATGATAGCCAACCTACAGTACAAAATACATAAGCAGTCATATCAAGTTAGGGACACATGCCCTCAAAGTCATTACTCAAATATAACCATGGGTCTCACACCCAGAATATAAATCATGCCCGTGGAATCCTTCCTCACTGCCGGCAATCCATGATATAATATAACATCAGTAAGCACACTGAACCTTGCAATCATGAGAGTAATGCAATCTTTTTTATCTTTTAAGTTATGCTTTTTATGGGGTCATTCCCCGGGCTTGTGGCATTTACATATTCTGTGGATTTGCTACCCACGATGCGAGGAATACCTCATGCGAGTCCGTAGGGCTCATGCGGGTGAAATAGTCCTATGCGGGGCGGACCAGTCCTATGCGAGGAAGTTACCTCATGCGGGTCCATACGGCCTATGCGGGTGAAATAGTCCCAGGAGTAGGATTGCGTGATAATACTACGGGCGGATGGTCCTAGGTTAATCACAGGCTTCCTATTTTTAAGAATCGGAAATGTATATTTTACTCTCATTGTTAGTAAGGCACAGTATACTATTAAATTGATTATTATACATGTCTCCAGCTTTATTTTAGACTTATGATGTAAATTGCATTATTTTCCAGTTTTGCATACTTGGTACATATTGTGTCCTGACCCCCTTTCCTCTGGGGGATTCGTTCATGCTGCATGTAGGGGTAAGCAGGTGGTGGATCCTCATTCTTAGGATCACTGATCAGGTGTCAGAAGCTCCATTTCTCCGGAGGCTTGTCTTTTGGTACGGTTTCCCTGATGTTGTAGATTTATGTACATTCAGGGGTATGGCGGGGCCCTGTCCCGTCACAGTTGTTATTCTTAGAGGTCTGTAGTCATATCTTGTGGATTGAGTTGTAAGAACAAAAATGCAACTGTTATTTTTGGTTATGTAGATTTCACGGAAGGTGGCCTTATCGGCTAGCCTGTTGATTTCTATTGTCTTCTATTTTATGAGTCTTTGTATGTTCCGCTGCTATTCTCTGATGTATACCTGAAAGGGGTGCCCAGGTAGGGCACCAGTCGCGGGCCCGGGGTCGGGTCGTGACAAAAGTGGTATCAGAGTAGTTAGTCCTCGGAGAGTGTCTACAGACCGTGTCTTGTAGAGTCTTGATTATCGGTGTGTTGTGCACCACATCTATAATCAGGAGGCTGTAGGACATTTAAGATTGGTTTCCATTCTTCTCTCTCTGAGATCGTGCAGTAGAGCTGTATTATTAGGTTGAATCCTCTCTGACCTATTCTTATGTATCAGTTATGCCTCCACGGAAGGCGACCAGGGCCTAGAAGGGCAAGGCAACAGCAGGAGGTGCTAGCGATATGCAGAAGGTTACTAGGACTCAGGCCCAGACTATGCCTGAGGTTATGGGCGGGTCGGCGAGTTCAGCCACGCCGGCAATATTAGAGGTGCCGAGAGCGGCCGTAGCTCCAGAGGTTTCGATACCTGAGCCTCTAGTTCCGCAGCCAGGAGCAGAGTATAGAGATTACGGAGAGCAGATCAGGTTATTGACTAGCATAGTGGCAGGGCAGCGCCGATAGGAGCAGGTAGCTAACCCTAGAGCCGACAACTTGAGGATTCGGGTTTTTTTGGGTTGTAATCCACCCGAGTTCTATGGTTCGAGATCTGAGGAGGATCCTCAGGAGTTTATTCGGCGAATCTGACGGACTATGCAGGTGCTTAGGGCTCGGAGACAGAGTCAGTTGTGTTAGCCTCTTACCGGTTACGCGATATTGCGTTGAACTGGTTTGAGTCATGGGAGCTGTCTAGAGGTGTGGATGCTCTTCCAACTATTTGGGATGAGTTCACAGAGGCCTTCCTTGATCACTTTTTGCCTCCTGAGATGAGGAGAGCCCGCGTGGATAGATTCTTGACATTGAGACAGAATGGGAGGACTATCAGAGAGTACAACCTGGAGTTTGACTCATTGGCCAGGTATGCGCTCACCATTGTGGCTGACATGGCGGACAGAGTTCATCGCTATGTGATGGGGCTAGACCATTATATGATTACTGCATGCCTGGGAGTGGCCCTTCAGCCAGGTATGGATATTGCCAGGATGCAGGCTTATGCACAGGGGATAGAGGACAGAGAGAGAGGATCAGCCAGACCCAGGCCAGCCCAAGAGGGCCAGGACAGCAGGGTTCCAGGGTAATTTTCGAGGCGGACAGCCTCAGCAGCAGGCTAGGTCCACATTTCAGCTGGCAGAGAGTGCTCCTTCTCGGTTTTCTGGCAGGAGGTTTGATCAGCCTGGTTATTCAGGAGCGGTCGTGGCTCTGGACTTCGGGTTTCGGGGAGGCAGATCAGAACCGATCGAGACCGCCCATATCTCGGTGTGTTCGATGCGGTAGATCTCACCCGGGCGAGTGTCGTACTGCTTCGGGAGCTTGTTTCTCTTGTGGGCAATAGGGCCATATGAAGAGGTATTGTCTGACCAGAGGCGGCGTGGGTGATATGGTTCAGGTAGCGGTCAGTTGCTAGGTCTTCTTCTTCTGTGGTTATGCGCCCTGGAGGGCAGGGTGTTCACGAACCGGCAGGCCGCGACAGAGGTCATGGTGGAGGTCTTAGTTCTAGCGGTCCACAGAACCACATATATTCCTTAGCCAGCCGGCAGGATCAGGAGGCTTCCCCAGATGTCGTCACAGGTACATTATTGATTTCATGCTGTGACATTTATGCTTTGATAGATCCAGGTTCTACCTTGTCCTATGTGTCCCCTCTTATTGCTGGTAGAATAGGGATAAAGCCGGTGTCGATAGAGCCTTTTGAGGTAGCTACGCCATTGGGTGATTCGGTGTTAGCTGAGCGGATGTACAAAGATTGCCCGGTGTTTATATACAGTCGTCAGACCCTAGAAGACTTGATAGAGTTGGAGATGACAGATTTTGACATCATTATGGGTATGGACTGGTTGCCTTCTTGTTATGCCAACGTTGACTGTAGACACAAGTTGGTCCGATTCCATTTTCCTTGTCACGACCCATTTCGGGGCCCGTGACTGGTGCCTTACCCGGGCACCCAAGTAGTCATACATCAGAGTAATCAGCGGAATATAAAAACAAGACATGAAACAGTTGTAAAATGAGACACAATTTTATGTGAGAAAATGTCGCCTTTAAGATATATATATAAACATAGTTTAGCGATTACATCCCAACTGCATAATAGACTACAAACCTCTAAGAAGATAAATAACTATGGCGGACAGGGCCCGCCATACCTGAATGTACAAAACTATATACAACAACGGGAGATCATACCCAAACGCCGAGCCTCGGAGAAGATGGAGCTCGACACCAAAGCAAAAGATCCTAAGGATGTGGATCTAGCACTGCTTGCCTACTGCGGCATGAGCGGCCCGAAGGAGGTCGATAACAGTACCAAGTATGTGAAATCGTAAAGTACTTAAATGAAATCAAAGTATTTAAAACCATTTGCAAATACAATCGGTTCAATTGCACATAGTGCCATATCACAAACAAGAATAATAGGTAAGCGTATGTGTCTTTTCTAGGCGCGAATGATCGAAGCAAGGCCAATCGCCCATAGTATCATTATGCGTGCCTAATCACGGACTTCCGCGATCCGCATAGGTCACACATGAGACCGCATGAGGTATTCCTCGCATCGGGGTAGCTAACCGGTACCCTCCTGAACTCCGCGATGCATAGTCTCAATAGACCGCGTAGTCATACAGACCGCATAGGCATCCCCGCGTCGGGCTAAAACACCGGAATGATCAATCCGGAACTCCGCAACTCGCATAGTCACACGGACGCATAGGCCGTATAGACCGCGTCAAGGGTGGCAAGCCCTCGGTATAACAAGTCAAGGGGGTATGTGATATAATAACAGTACAACGGTCTTAACGTTTAACAACGTAAGCACAACAAGAATAACGTCACAAGACACTAACACATGTAGTATCATAACATGTTTACTTACCAAACCATCTTACTACAATTTGCAGAAGTCAATACAAGATTTCCATAAACAAATAAGTAAAACCGTTCCTTTTATCTTTCTTAAGTCGTTATACCTAACTTCCCATAAAGCTAGTATAACTCTTAAGCTTTCTGTTTAAAAAATCCATTATTACTCTTCTTTTAAAAATGATTCATAATTCTTTTGAAATACTTCAAGATTCTTATTATTCAGGCTTAAGTCAAAAGACATTGCCGTAAAACTACATTCAGTTAACACACGTACGTCTACCGTACTATATATATATTCTTAAAATATCATGCTCAAGAGTATAGGAAGAATCACATACCTTCTTGGCGAAATCCACCTGCTGAGTCGAATATGTCGTATGAAGAATCACCTATAATAGTCAAATCGTCTATCAACGTCTGAACTATTACGTAAACAATTCTAAGCGAGGGTTCTCTATTCTACGGAAAATTGGGCAGCACTTCCCTACCCGTCAAGCTACTCAAGTTCATCGTGAAAACAGTCCTATGTAAATGATTCAATTATTCTTCATTTATACCATTCTACCGTGATAACAGTTCAATTCTATTCTTTAATATTCTTCTATAACTTATACTCAAGTCTTAACTATTCTTATATGCAATATTCAATTACAATAGAAGGACAAGAGTATTTACCTCGATAAGCCCAAAATTATCCAAGTATAAACGTCGATCCTGAGCAAGGTTTAGCTCCTAATTGCACGCTCCGATAGCTCAGAAACCTTAGAAGTTTCTAACAACTTCTACTTAAATACTATAAGGGATTTGGGCTAGGGTATTTTGGTATAGTAACTATACTAGAAGGCAACTTCTACAAGTGGGGTATTCGGCCAAGGGCCTTCTCGAGGGGAGGAGGGCTCTTGGGCGAGAATACTACAAAGAGAGGAGGATTTTCAAGACTTGGAGAATTGATTTATGGATGAAGAAAACCTTGAGTTAGGAGTATTTATAGGCCAACCAAAGGCCAACCAATGGCCAAGATGAAGCCAAGTGCTATGCAAGTGTAGGGTGGAGATTTGGGCAAGTACACCTTATCCATCTACTCCACAAATATCCTACCTAACCTTGACTAAAGAAAAAGCCGCAAAAATCGTCCAAGTTGCCCGTTTTGCCGTCCATTGAGGTGACAAGTGTCACCCTCCGTTGGTCTAAAATATTTCATCTCTCGAAAAAATCCATAAAAATAATAAATGACATAGCGAATTTTCCCTTATGAAGTTTTGTAAAAGCGTTTCGTCGAAAAACGATTCTTTTAGTGAGTTGTGCACAAACATTTCGTCCAAAGTGCCTAACTAAGGCTAAACTTTTGTACGTACGTCCTCACGTACATACTCTGGAAATACGGGGTATAACATTCTCCCCTCGCCGAAACATTCGTCCCGAATGTTCCTTCCCAAGACAGTTAACGATAAAGTACCTCACAACTTAACAGTTTGCAAGTGCCACACATGGCCACAATATAACACTTAAGCAAATACGATAATTAAAAACCAGCAAATAGGAAAGTAAGTTACCTGGAGGTGTGGGGAATAAGTGAGGGTACCTCTGCCTCATGTCCTCCTCTGCTTCCCACGTCATCTCCTCTCTGTTATCGTTCCGCCACAGGACCTTGGCGGAAGCCACATCTTCGTCCATGACCTCACAACTGACGATCGATTATCGCTATGGGAACCTCCTCATATGATAACCCCTCGGTCACCTGGACATCGTCAATCGGATGCACTCTAGATGGATCCCCGATACATTTCCTCAGCATAGAAACATGAAACACCGGATGCACTGCCTCCAGATCGGACGGCAGATCCAACTCATAGGCAACTTTGCCTACCCTGCGGACAATCGATCGCCCAATATACCTTGGGTGAGTTTCCCTTTCTTCCCGAATCTCATCACACCCTTCATGGGTGACACCTTGAGAAAACCCAATCATCAACCTCGAACTCCGGATCGACGGCGATGATCTGCGTATGACTTCATCGACTCGAGTGTCGAGAACCGCTCCTGGATAAGTTTCACCTTATACACTGCCTGCTGCACCAAATTTGGTCCCACTAACTGCACCTCGCCCACATCGAACCAGCCTATCGGCGATCTGCACTTCCTCTCATACAAGGCCTCATAAGGCGCCATCTGAATACTGGAGTGGTAGCTATTATTATACACAAACTCAACTAGAGGCAAATGATCCTCCCAGCTACCCCTGAAGTCGATAACACAGGCTCGCAGCATATCCTCAAGAGTCTGGATAGTGCGCTCAGCCTGTCCGTCTGTCTGTGGATGGAATGCAGTACTCAGGCTCACCTGCGTCCCTAAACCCTTCTGGAAGGACCTCCAGAAGTTAGTCGTAAACTGGGCTCCTCTGTCTGATATGATCGAAATAGGGACTCCATGCAGTCTGACGATCTCTCGGATGTAAAGTCTGGCATAATCCTCAGCCGAAAAAGTCGTCCTGACGGGAAGGAAGTGGGCTGATTTTGTCAGCCTGTCGACGATAACCCATATAGAATCATGTCTCCTCTGAGTGCGAGGTAATCCTGTGATAAAGTCCATGTTGATCACCTCCCACTTCCAGGTCGGGATCTCTATCGTCTGCAACAAACCACCAGGCCTCTGGTGCTCTACCTTCACCTGCTGACAACACGGGCACTGAGCTACGAACTCTGCAACGTCCCTCTTCAAGCCATCCCACCAATACATAGATCTAAGGTCGTGGTACATCTTGGTCGACCCCGGATGGATAAGTAACTTGCCGTGTGCTTCCCGTAACTCCGCCGAAGTCACGAAATATCCGAACACATAACTCGCCTCGAACCTTAGCACCCCATCAGTGCCACCCAAAAGGACCACTTCCTCACGAAGATCCGTATCAGCGATCGTGTCTAAATCGATCCTCAATCGTTGCCTCTTCACCTCGGCGATGGAAGACTCGGCAACCTCTCGAACTTGAACCCCTGCTATCGGAATCAATCAAGCGGACACGAGGCTCGCTAACGGCTGCAAATCGTGAACCATGCCGCTCCTCTCTGGCTGCACATCTGATAGGCTACCCATCGATCTACGACTAAGGGCATCTGCCACAACATTGGCCTTCCGTGGGTGGTACAGGATATCGACGTCATAATCCTTAAGCAACTCTAACCACCGTCTCGCTGTAAGTTCGACTCCTCTGGTGAAGATATCTTTGGAGGCTCTTGTGGTCTGTATAAATATCCACATGAACCCCATACAAATAGTGCCTCGGATCTTGGCGTGAATCACACGCTAACTCCAAATCATGGGTGGGGTAGTTCCTCTCATGCTTCTTAAGGTGTCGGGATGCGTCGCTATAACCTTGCCTGCTGCATCAACACACATCCCGGCCGATGCCCGCGTCACAATACACCACGTGGCGTGCGGACCTCCGGAAGAGTAAGCGAGGCGGTCGTCGATCTCCTTCGAATCGGAAACCACTGCTCCACACGCATCAGTCCATCAAACTTAGCCGCCGAGTCGGCTAGTTAATGGTGCAGAGATAGAAGCAAACTTCTCTACGAACCGCCAATAATAACCTGCAAGGCCCAGAAAACTGCGAACCTCTGTCGGAGTAGTAGGTCGAGGCGAACTCCTGACTGCCTCGATCTTGGTCGTATCCACCCGAATACCATCAGCCCCGACAATATGCCCATGAAAAGCCACCGAAGTCAACCAGAACTCACACTTCGAAAACTTGGCGTATAACTGCGGTCTGGAGAACTCTCGGCCACGATCCTCAAATGCTCCGCGTGCTCGCTCTGGCGAGAATAAACCAAGTTATCATTAATGAACACTATCACAAGCGTGTCCAAAATGGTTTGAACACTCGGTTCATCAAATCCATGAATACCGCCGAGCATTGGTCAACCAAAGACATGACCACGAACTCATAATGCGTCTGGTCGGAATGCGATCTAGGGACATCCGTCTCTCTGACTCGTACATGATGATAACCCGATCGCAGATCAATCTTGGAGAAACATCTTGCACCCTGCAGCTGGTCGAACAAATCATCAATCCTGGGAAGGGGGTATCTGTTCTTAATAGTCACCTTGTTGTTGCACGTAATCAACACGCATGCGGCGTCCATCCTTCTTCTTCACGAACAATCTGGCGCTCCCGGGGAGAAACACTAGGCTTTGATGAAGCCGCTTCTCCGAGAAATCTCTCAGCGAGTCCTTTAACTCTCTCAACTCGGCGGTGCCATTACGTATGGCGGAATGGAAATAGGCGAGTGTCCGCGGACATCGATACAAAACTCTATCTCCTGCGGAGGAATACCGAGGTCGTGCGGAAACACGTGCGGGAACTCTCGACTCTGGGCCGGTGAAAATTTGGCACTGCACCTCGGTATCAAACACCGACGAGATGATAGATGTACCTTCGCACCATCTTCCTAGCCGAGGTAGGAAATAAACTGTCGCGACCGTTCGGGGCGTGGATCGTGCCTTCCGAGCACCCAAGTAGTCATACATCGAGTGTCGGCGGAAACATAAAGCAAGACATGAAACGATTTATAAAATAAGACACAGTTATGTGAGAAAACGCCTTTGGCGTATATATATAATCATGGTTTAGCGATTACATCCAAACCTTTGTGCAACATGACTACAGACCTAAGGAAATATACAACTATGGCGGGACGGGGCCGCCATACCCCATCGCATACAAAACTATCTACAACAGGAGATCATACCAAAAGTAGAGCCTCCGGAAGAGATGGAGCTCACGACACCAACGTAGAGATCCTGAGATGCGGATCTAGCACTGCTTGCCGCCTGCGGCATGAACGCAGCCCGAGGTCGATAACAAGTACTAAGTATGCGAAATCGTAAAGTACTTAAATGAAAACATATCATTTTTAAAACCGGTTTACAAATATGTGTGAAACAACCAAGGAAACGCGCATAGTGCCACATCACAAACAAGAGCAACAATAGGTAATCGTAATACGTCTTGTCTAGGCTGCGAATGATCGAAGCAGGCCACTCGCCCACATCCTCATTCTGCAAGCCTAATCCGGACTCTGAGTCCGCATAGGCCACTCGCGTGGGCGCGTGAGGTATAACCCGCATCGAGGGTAGCTACTCCTCGGCGTCGTCTGGACTCATTGTCGCGTGGCCACATAGACCGCATGAGGCATAACCCGCATACTAACACGGAACTCGTAGCTCGCGCATAGGCCCCTGGACCCGCGTGAGGTATTCTCGAATCATGGTCCCCGGACCGCTGAGTCTACCGCGTCGGAGGCGACAACCTCGGTATCATCTCAAGAGGTGAGTGATAGTACACTAACATAACGACTTATCTTTTAAACAACATAAGTACAACAAGGATACTCACTTATACAAACGTTACAAGGTACTAACACACATAGCAACATGTCATGTCTACTTATCAAACCATCTTTTTATTCTTTTCACAATTTCATATAAGTCTGTTAGAAATACATAGGCAACTTGTTTCTTTTATCAATCTTAAGTGGTTATACTTAACTTCCCATAAAGCTAGTATAACTCTTAAGCTTCTGTTTAAGAAACCAATTAGTTCTCTTACGTAAAATGATTCGATAGTCCTTTTGAAATGTTTTGATTCTTTATTATTGAGGCTTAAGCGTGAGGCATTCGTGCACGTATTATTCGGGCTTAAGCGTGAGGCATTCCGTAAGTATTATTCAGCTTAAGTCAAAGACATTGCCGTTAGTTATTATTCGATTAACACGTATGCGTCACCGTACTATATACATATTGTAAAATATCATGCTTTAGGAAGAATCACATACCTTCTTGCGAAAACCACGCCAAGTTGAATATGTCGCGAGAGAGTCACCTATAATAGTCACAGATATCTATCAAAGACTACTCAAGGTCATTCTAAGCAGAGGGTTCACAATTCTATGGAAAGTTGGGCACAACCACCCGGTGAGCTATATGAGTCTCTGTGAAAACAGATCCTATGCGTCTGATTCAATTATTCTTCTTTTAAACCCTTCTCCTGTGATAGCAGTTCAATTCTATTATGTGATATTCTTCTTAGTATTTATACTTATTCTTATTCTACAACAGTAAGTATTCTCTAATTCAAAAGAGGGTTAGGATTAGTTACCTCGGTAAGCCCAATAATATCTAGAAAAGTCGCGCTGAGCAGGTTTTGCTCTAAGTTGTATGCTCGAGAAACCTTAGAAGTTCTTCACAACTTCTACTAAGTACTAAGGTATTTGGGCTAGGGTATTTTGGGCATTATAACAATACAAGAAGACAACTTTTCTACCAAGGGAGGGGTAGGTTTCGGCTAGGCTAGGGGTGGGGTAGCCTCGGCCAAGCTTCTCGAGGAGGGGGTGTGTTGGACGAATTGCTTACAAAGGGAGAGGAAGGATTTTTAGACTTGGAAAGCTTTTGTGGATGAAGAACTCTTCATCTCAAGAGGGGTATTTATAGGTCAAGGGATGGCCAACCAATGGCCAAGATGAAGACAAGTGCAAGGCAAGTGTAGGGTCAAGATTTGGGCAAGTGTACCTAGCCAACTTGCACACAAAATATCTCACCAACAACTTGACCAAGTTGGCAACTCCAATCGGCCATATGGACGCTTCACATCCATCAATTGGAGGGTGACAAGTGTCGCCCTCCCGTTGGTCCAAAATGTTTCGTCTCTCGGAAAAATCCGCAAAAAATAGAAATGGCATAGCCGGAATTTATTCTCTGAAAGTGGAAACGTTTCGTCGGAAAACTATTCGCTTTGTGAGTTGTGCCTAAAAATCGTCCAAGGCCTAACTTTAAGACCAAACTTTTTGTACGTATTCCTTTACGTACATACTCTGGAAATACGGGGTATAACAAAACCTACCCCTCGGCGACACCGTGTTCCCCTCCCACTCAATAACCGGCTCCCCAGGAAACTGGAACCGTACCACTCTCTCCCTGCAGTCTACACTGGCGTAGCAAGAAGCTAGCCAATCCATGCCCATGATCATATCGAAAATAGTCATGTCGGCTCTATCAAGTGCGCTGGGGTCGGCATCGCATAAAGTCCTTTGGACAAGCTCTATATACCGCCGAGCTACCACGAATCACCCATTTGGCGTAGCTACCTCGAAAGGGTATATGGACTCGTGCTCTATCCATCCTACTAGCAATAAGGGAGATATATAGGGCAGTAGAACCGGATCTATCAAGGCGTACACATCATAACGGCCCGATAAGGTCTTGTCACGACTGTTCGGGGCGTGGTCGTGTCTTACCCGGGCACCCAAGTAGTCATACATCAGAGTAATCAGCGGAACATAAAAACAAGACATGAAACAACTGTAAAATGAAACACATTTCCTGAGAGAAAGTCGCCTTTCGGCATATATATATAAATACAAAGTTTGAACAGTTTAATCCTTTTTACAAACCCTGCCCACAATAGTACTACAGACCTCTAAGAATGTAACGACAACTATGGCGGGACAGGGCCCCGCCATACCCCTGTATGTACAAGAACCTACAGACTCAGGGTAACATACCAAAAGATAATCCTCCGGAGAAACGGAGCTTCCCAATACGCTGATTTGTGATCCTAGAAGCGGGGATCAACGACCGATGTACCTCTACCTGCGGCATGAACGCAGCCCCCCGAAGGAGGTCGATAACAGTACCAAGTATGTGGCGAAAATCGTAGTTAAATCATAACAGTATATATAAAGCAGGAGACATATATGATAACCAAAATACAGTACACAATCATAAACGCAGTTAAGTCAGGGACTCACTCCCTCAAAGTCATCACTCAAATATAACTATGGGTCTCACGCCCACAACATCAATCATGTTCGCATCTTGGCCACATGCCCCCGGAATTCTCCATCGGTGCAGACATGTCCAGGATGCAACAATAATAATAAGGTACCGGGTAATCAACCCTGCGTGTAGCCACGCATGCCGGAATTGCATCGGTGCGAGCGTGTCCATGTAACAATAATACCAATACGGGTGATCAACCTGCGCGTAGCATGGCCACATGCCCGGTGCGGACATGTCCATGTAACAACAATAACAATATATCGGGTGATTAACCGCGCGTAACGCGTGCCCTTTGTAGTGGTTAGCGGTAGGGTACCCCTAGCCTAGTTGTCTCGTATAAATACCCCCCTTTTGTGGTATAGAAATACTCTCCAAGTATTGTTATAATGCCCAAATACCTTGGCCCAAATACCTTGTAGTATTCCCAAGGTTACACTTATACAAAAGCCCAGAAAATACTATTATACTTCCCTCAGTCACAAAAACGAAACCCTAAGGAAAACCTTCATAGTCGGTTGAAGTGTTTAAGTAGAAGTTGCGTAGAACTTCTAAGGGTTGTTTGGAGCGGATTGGAGCACCCGGAGTAGGAGCTAAACGTTGTTCAGGATCGACATATAACTTGGATAATTTTGGGCTTATCGAGGTAATCACTCTTGACCTTCTATTGTAATTGGAAATTACATGTTGTAGGAATATATAGTTGAAGTATACTATATATAGAACTGAACATAATTGTGCGGCAATGTCTTTTGACTTAAGCCTGAATAATACTTACGGCAATGTCTTGCGACTTAAGCCTGAATTTAAAGAAGAGAATCGAATCAGTAATTACATAGGATCAGACATGAGACTTGTGTAGCATTGCTGTGTAGTAGAATTGTACACGTCCGGTTAGACGTGCAAACCCCCCCCCCCCCCTCTAGGGAGTTGTTGGCCTGTTAGCAGGCCCCGATAGAGGAGGAGATTTACGCTGTTGCGGGGGGGGGGGAGGTGCTGCCGAATTTTCTGTAAGATATTCTACATTGAGATCTAAGATGTTAATAGGCGCCTTGTGGCCTCTATAGGTTGAAATACTACGTGTGGCGTGGTCTACTTGGCTTAAGGTGTAGCCGACGGTTTGAGGTACTTGGAGCGTTTTGCTATTAGTCGATAATCGTCGCGAGGTATGTGGACCTCTTCCTATATTTTCTAGCATGAGATGTGTGAACTATGTAGTACGGTAGACGTACATGTGTTAAATGTATTTGATTGGTTTAAAACAAAAAGTGTTATAACGGCTTTATGGGAAGTTAGTTATAACAGTTTTATGTAGGTAAGAAAATGCCAGTGGTTTTAAAAGGTAACTGATTTGACTTATAACTGACTTGATGTGTGATAATAAGGAACTTGAAGTATGTCACAAGTGTTAAGAAACCATTTTTGAAAGAAGAGTAACACTTGGTTTTTAAAGGTTTTAAAAAAGAGTTATACTAGCTTTATGGGGAGTTAGGTATAACGTCTTAAGAGAGGTAAAGAAAATGGTTTACTGATTTTAGAAGTTAAGAGACTTAACTTAATTAATCGATTTGAAAGTGGTAAGATGTATGAAACCTCATTCGTGAGTAATGAGTACTTGGTTTCTAAAGAATAATGTTTTACTGATTTCGGAAATCAGAATGTGTATCGACAATCCACTGCAGCGCTAATAAAGGGAAATGTATTGAATAATGAAGTATTATTAAAACCAGTAGAAACCTCCATCTGCATAGAAGCTAAGATGAGACAAAATGATATTACATTTCCTAGATCATGGCTGCTTAATAAGATTGATTATGAATAAGAATAACCTACTCTCATATAAGGCATATGTTTATCAGTTTGTTTAAAAGAGAATTATATTCTTAAATGAATAAGACTATGAACTACAAAACCTTTCTAAAATAAGAAACGTGAATACTTGAAATTAGGAAAACTGGAACTTCAGGGAAAAGAAAGGCATTGTGTTATCTTAAATTGGTTTAAACCATAAAGTGTTATAACAGCTTTATGGGAAGTTAGTTATAACGACTTTATGAAAACAAAAGAAGGGTTTTATCATTGGTTTTAATGTGGTAACTTGACTTAAAAAAAGAGAAGTGTTTTGGTTTAAAAAGAAGGCATGGTGTTGCCTTAATTTGGTTTTAAAAAGGATAGTATGGAAGTTGTTTTGGTTTACTTAAAAGAGATAAGTCACTCTATTTTATACTACGGGTATCGGGTGGCTTTTATAAAAGGGAATGGATCTTTAAAAGGAACTTAACGTACGTAGTACTTTAGGATTAAAACCCGGACTTTGACATAAAATGAAAGTACCTTGAGTTGTGTATAACTTGCCTATGCTTGTTGTTGTGTAACTTGCCTATGCTTGTTGTGATAGCCTTTGTTATGCAAGAATTGTGTTCTATATTACCGCGTCTCTCAATGGAGGGCCGGTTGACTTGTTGAGGACTTACTTGGACGTACCGGCAGTGACGGAAAATTCCACGGGTATGCTCCTGATGATAGTGTTGTTCCATGGACTAGCTCCCCATGAGGTTTCTTACTGTTCGGCCTTGGTACCTGGTCGGCTTTCGTACTTGCCCCGCCTCGTGGCTGATTCGGCCTTGGTACCTGGTCGTTCGCCCTCGCACTTGCCCCGTTCCGTGTAGTGACGAAGTCTCGTGATACGCCTTGGTACAGTGGTCACCGTACTTGCCCGCCACTACGTGACCGGCCTTGGTATCTGGTAGTCGGCTCTCGCACTTGCCCCGTGTCAGCTTCGTGGTTTGGTTGTATTGTATTGTTATTACGGCTTTGGCATCAGGTAGGACTTGGTGTTCAGGTGTACTTCTTGGTGTTATCATATCATAGACTGCCGGCAGTGAGGAAGGTATTCCACGGGCATGACTGATGTTGTGGGCGTGAGACCCATAATTATATTTGAGTAAATGACCCGGAGGGCGTGAGACCCTGACTTGATATAACTGTTATATGTGTGTACTGTAGTTTGGTTATCATACATGTCTCCTGCTTTATATAGACTATTATGATTTCATTTACAGTATTTACTGTTTCACATACTTGGTACCTGTTATCGACCTCCTTCGGCTGCGTTCATGCCGCAGTAAGTACATCATTGTCGATCCCCGCTTAGGATCACCTTTCAGATTGGGAAGCTCCGTTCCTTCGAGGCTTATCTTTGGTATGTTACCACGTCTGTAGGTTCTTGTACATTCGTGGTATGGTATGGCGAACCTGTCGTCATAGTTGTAGTAAAAATCTTAGAGGTCCTTTGTTGTGGCGGTGGTTGTAAGGATTGTAACTGTTCAAACGTTTATATATATATGTTGAAAGGCAACTGTTTTGGTTGGCTTGTTTATTTATAATATCTTTCATTTCATGTTCATGTTTTATTTCCGCTGATTTTCTCTGAAGTTGTATCACTAGGGTGCCCGGGGTAAGGCACCAGTCACGGGCCCGGATTCGGGTCGTGACATCCTTATCCTTTCATAAGGCCGTTATAACTAACTTCCCATAAAGCCGTTATAACTCCTTATAAACCATTTCGTTCTTTTACTAACCAAGAGGCTCATACTTCAAACAAATTCATACAATTTTCAAAAATACTTCAAGCTTCTTATCTTTTAGAAAACAAGTTTCTTACCTCAAAAATTTAAGTCTCTTATCTTTTAGAATAATTCAATACTCAATACTTTCACACCAAGTACTCTATACTTCATTATGTCAAGAAATCCTTGTCTACCTTATTGAGGATAAACGACTCCTTAAGAACAAGCGGGTTAACTTCTTAACCCAACCAACTTAGACATTTTCTTAAAACAAGTCAAGTATAACAAAAGGATTTACTTCATTCAAAAACACGTACGTCTACCGTACTATATAGTTATAACTACTCATGCTCAAGAGATAAGAAAGTTTCCACATACCTCTTCGGTCAATCCACTTGCTAAGCTCAAACTACCGCAAGTAATATGTCAACCTAAAATAACCATGATACATTTATTAACCTCTAATTTCAATGTAGAAATAATCTAAGTTCAAAGTCACTAAATTCTATGGAAAATTGGGCAGCATTTCCTTTGTTTCTACATACTTTGCCACCTTTCTCAAGGCCGAATTCAACATCCAAATGCCACATTTAAGGCTCAACAATCCAACATTTTTAAAGGGGATTACACCTCCAAACTTGGGTGTGTAAAATTCTGCCCCATTAGGTACAACAATTCACTAAATAATTCTAAGGTAGTTTTTAGGCTACAACATGCTCATATATATCTTCTTAACCAATTCTTTTATATCCAAACCACATTTCTTGCATGCAATGACTCTAAGAGCATTATCTACCACCACAAGTTCTTCCTTTTTAACATGCAACACTAGAAACTAATTCTAAAGGAAGAAATGTTACCTTAAAGCTTTAGCCAAATCTTTCCAACCACTTGCTAGTTTCCTTTTCAAGAACACCACCACAACAACCTTCACAAGCTAGCCACAAGCTTCCCTCTTGCTTTTACTTTTTCAGATTTTTCCTAAGGCTAGAATGTCTCTTGGGATTTTAGAGAGAAGGAGGAGCTTGAACTTTTAAGAGAGAAGGAAGAGCTTTTGTCTAAGAGAGAGAGATGAAGTATGACCAAGTCTTGAAATATAATGCATGCAAAAATCAGATGGGGGGGGGGGGGGACACTTGTCACCCTCCCAAGGTCTTTTAAAAGAAAAATCTGACTTTTCCTAAGTTTTTCCGCCCAGAATCCCGCCTCGGCGCCGCGGCCCTGCTTCCCGGCGCCGCGGCGCTGAAACCTCCGCGACTTCTCTGAACTTCCGGCGCCGCGGCCCTGCAACTTCAGCGGCTCCTCAAGATTTCGCGCCGCGCCCTCAGATCCGGCGCCGCGGCCCTGTCGCCCTTGTCCGAAACACATTTCTGTCCGACTGCGCACTGAACTTGTAACTCCCATAACTTTCTACTCCGACGTCCTATCGACGAACGGTTGGTTGCGTTGGAAACTAGACTCAACGAACTACGCACTAGGACTTTGAAATCAAGGTGTGTCTATTTTTCAAAGTAAGTTACTACACTTTTAGAAACTCATTTCAAAGCTTGGAATCAAGTAACCTCAAATCTTCACAATCTAGGCAACTTATGCCTAATAATCAAAATAGACAACTTTCTTAACCTTCCATAAAGCCGTTATAACCAACTTCCCATAAAGCCGTTATAACCCTTTATGGTTTTAGACAATTTCATTCTTTTTATAATCAAGAGACTTATACTTAAAACCAAGTATCACAAACTTTCAAATCAAGTTTCTTAACTTTCAAAATACTTCAAGTCTCTAAATCTTTAGAAAACAAGTAGCTTATACATACAAATCCCAAGTAACTCACACCTTTAAAACAAGTTACATCTCTTAAATCATGTCGTTTCTCCTCTTTTAAAAACAATTAAGTAAATCACTCCTTTGACTCCCCTAAAGTCATTAAAACGACCATTAGGTTTTGGAACTAAGGCACTAGCCAAAAGGTTTGGAAACCATTTCCTTTTCAAGACTCCGTGTACTTTAAGCAAAATACTTTCACTCTTAAGAATCCAAACTCCACTAAGGCAATGGATTATACAACTTACAATTTAAACATCAAAGTACAATCAAGGAAGTACATAGAACAAATTCTATACTAGGCAATCCAAGTACAACCAAGGAATGGATCATTTAAGGAGTAGGACATACTTTCTTTATCTTAAGGAATCATGCTAGAAGAGGAGATAGTTCACATACCTTTTCGGCTAAATCCACAAGTTAAGCCGAATACGCCGTACGTAGAAGTGTCAACCTATAATGGTCACAACAAGACTATCAACTTCTAGTCTCTAACGTAGAATAATACTAAGTATACAGTCTCTAATTCTACGGAAAATCGGGCAGCACCTCCTTTGTTTCCACTTACTTTGCCACCTTTTTCAAGGCCGAATACAATAACCAACACGCCACATTTAAGGCTCAAAACAACAACCAAACAAAGGGGATTACACGCCTTACAATACGTGTAAAATTTCGCCCCACAATTAATACCAACTAAGTCCATAATCATGCCATTCTCGGCTAACAACATAACCACAATTCAAAGTCTTTTCCAATCCTTTTAAAATTCCAAGTTCTAAGGTCTAACATGTTATATAGTCATAAACAACTTCAACAACTACAATTTCCTTCTTTATACAACATGCGACGACTTAAACTAATAATCGGCTTGAATTGTAATCTTTAGGCTAAACATGCTAGTTTTCGAATTAGGGTTCCAATAGCCAATATACTTATCAACTTCATACAATATACCTCATGCTTGCTAATATCCATAACTACAACAATAAGTAAACTTTAATTGCTAAAACGACAAAATTTATACCTTTCCAAGCCGTTAAAATTTCCAAAATTCAAAGTCGCGCCTTAGCAATTCTTAGCTCCTTTACTTATGTTCCAATCCGCTCCAAGCACTCCTTAGAAGCCAATGAAGAACCCATCTTCAAGTTCCAACTTCAAATTTGAAGAACTCCTTAAGTTTTCGCCTTGCGACTAATACGAAAACGTCGTTTTTCCGAAATCTTTCTATTGAGATATCCTTAAAATACCCTTAGGGACCTTGGGTTTAAGTCTTGAGGCTAATGAATCAAAATTGCAAATTTTTTTTGTGTGGGGATGCTCAAACCCGAGACCACTTATGCTAGCACAAAGTGTTGTGAAATTTTTCTAAGTCTTCAAGACCTTGTCTTGCTACAAGTATGTATTTATAACACATTGGACGGTCTAGACTTAAACAAATGGGTGGCTAAGATGAGTTTCACTAGGATCAAGCCCATGTGGACAAGTTGACAAGTCAACAAAATCAAGCTTGTAAGACTTATCTTCCACCATGGTAAATGACCATTTTACCCTTAGTATTTTCGTCCAACACCACATGTGGGGGTGCCACGTGTCGCCCTCTCATTCGTCCATAAAATTCTGTAACCCTCGTGGGCCCCACAAAAATGTAAAATTCCCCGGGTGGGCCCCACGTGACCAAATCCGTAAAAACAAATTTTCATAATGTTAATAAGTTCCATATTCTTCAAATAATGCACTTTGAGAATCTAATTCTCAACAACGAACATTTTTCCTTTCCGACGTCCGGAAGATTTTCCGTCGGAAAAACAATTCTTCCTTTCGTACCAATTTCCAAGTCTTGATTACTTACATACACTTTCTTACACATGTCCTGGACTTACGGGGTGTAACATTCTTCCCCCCTTAGAAACATTCGTCCCCGAATGTTCTTAGTCGGTTGTCAAGCTATACAAACTCCGGCACAATCTCTATATTATGCCTATCAATTAAAACTACACAAGACCAACGATGCCACACATGGCCACCACAACATACGTAAACATAACAATGGTCCTTCCGTCCGTGGTCCCTTATCACAAAACTCGAAGGTTACAGTCTTCTCAAACACGGGATCCTTAGAGGTTCCTTTCTTTCCTTACTTGTCATACTTTCTCGTACTTTCAAACTTATCTAGTACACGTACAAAATCTCAAATATTATTTCTATTCTCCAATCCTTGGAGTTACTATCCAAACTTGGCCATATTGTTACTTACTTTCCCGTTAAGGCTCTTCTCGACCCTTACGACCTGATTCCGATGGAACGCGTCCACAAACTCGTACAACAATCAACTAGACTTGGGCCTTGCACCCTCGTGACCCTATCACATAGCGGGACCATTTCTAACTGACATCACCCCATTCCATACTACCGGCTGACCCGAAATGAGTCCATAACCCGACTCATCGTCACACTTAACTTCTCATTCTTAGTTTGAAATAAATCTTTCTCTTATCTCAAGGTACTTCTCACCCTATCCCCCTATTCACTAGAGGTTCGTCACATAGGTGCAAGTATTTCTATTGTACAATCTTCCCTATCGGTCTTACACTGTCATGGGGCAATTTCTACGTGTGAACTCTACACAACTCTAGTCTCAGCTCACTTATCATTCTTGTCAATATTCTTAACTTCTCACTTTACTAATCAAAGTATCCCTACCTCTGGGGTACTATCACTTTACAACTCTAGCAACAAAAGGGAAAACATATACGCTAAGGCGAAATCTGAATCTAACAATGCACGTATGATTCAAAAGAATCGAGATATACCTGTAACCCCGTGCGATGACGCCTCCCGATCCTGTCCAGTAGTCACGTCACCTCTGCGGTTCGAAGGACCGCTAGAACTATAAACTCCACCCTGACCTCCACCACGGCTGGCTAGCATCTGGACACCCTGCCCTGGGGAACGCACAGCTGTGGAGGAAAGGGAATCAACCATTGGCCTCATAGGCTGAGCCACCTCACCGATGCTCTTTCTAAAAGGACATACCCTCCGAATATGGCCCGGACGGCCACAACAAAAACAAACACCTATGGCATAACGGCATTTCCCCGAATGACGCTTACCACATCTGATACACTGAGGAATATGGGGCCTTGACCGAGAAAATCCTCTGCTCCTCTGAGAACCTCGACCCCTGGAGCTTGGACCGGCTCCTAAATACTTTGTGGGGTCCAATATCCCACATGTGAACTGCGGGGGTATGTACTGGGTAGGCTGGGACGAATATCTCACTCGCTGCTGAGGCTGCTCGTCCAAAAACTCACCGGGATAACCAACCGGTCTAGCCCTCTTACGCTGATCTCCGCGTTGGCCCTCTACCCTCTGTACACCTGTCTGTACTGGCCGAATAACCTCCTGCTGATGAAGTTGTAGCACGACTATCTTGGTCAATAACATAACCGCTTCCCTCATGACCCTATAGTCTTCTCCTAATTGAGAAACTGGAGGCTCTGGCGCTGGGGTCTCAAAACCTGGCGTAGAAGAACTCGCCGATCGCGAACAACATCCAGATACCACAGGCATAAGCCCTATCAACTCTCGAGTCCGACTTGTAGCTCCTGCTACTCCTTTGCCCTTCTACGGGCCGCCTCCTTTGAGGCATAACTGTAACACAAAATCACGTCAGAGAGGAATTATCTTACTAACACAGCTCTAGGGCACGATCTCAGAGTGAGAAGAATAGAAACCAACTCCTATATGTCATGTAGCCTCCTGTTTATGGGTGTGGCGCACAACACACCGATAATCAAGACTCTACTAGACACGGTCTGTAGACATTCCGAGGACTGACTACTCTGATACCACTCTGTCACGCCCCGAATCCCGGGCCCGTGACTGGTGCCCTACCTGGGCACCCTTCTACCTTAACAACTAAGTAAACCGCGGAAATTTAATAACACCTTTTTTTTTAAAACCAACATACGTACAAGGTCAAAGCCATGTAACATACTTAATAAAAGACACTACACTGTACATGAGTCCAATCCCACATATGAATACAGACCTCTAAGAGTTTTATCAATCGTGATTTGACAAGGCCCCGCCATACCCAAAATCGTACAAAAGCACATCGAAAGAACTTATACCAAAAGATAAACTCCGAACAAAAGGAGCTATCCAAAACTCCGGCGGTCCAACACCGCCGATCACCAAACAGACCTAAACTGCGGCATGAACGCATGGCCAAGGAGGTCGACGAAGAATGTACCAAGTATGTGAAGCTGAAAAAAATACTGTAATGAAATCATAACAGTCTAAAGAAAACAGGAGAAATGTATGATAACCAACCTACAATACACAACACATAAGCAGTCATAACAAGTCAGGGACACATGCCCTCAAGTCATTTCTAAATTATAACCATGGGTCTCACGCCCATAATATCAATCATGCCCGTGGAATCATTCCTCACTGCCGGCAGTCCATGATATAATATAACACCAATAGGCATACATGAACACCAAGTCTCACCTGTGTCCTAAAACCTGTACGGGCCAAGTAGGAAAACGAGCAGGTGGTATAATGTCTTGGGGTTTACCCCTAATTTATACTCTTACCCTGGAGAAGGTGGTAACACAGGGGGTATAATGTCTTGGGGGTTTACCCCTCATTTATACTCTTACCCTGGAGAAGGTGGTAACGCATGGGGGTATAATGTCTTGGGGGTTTACCCCTCATTTATACTCTTATCCTGGAGAAGGTGGTAAAGCAGGGGGTATAATGTCTTGGGGGTTTACCCCTCATTTATACTCTTACCCTGGAGAAGGTGGTATAGCGTCTTGGGGGTTTACCCCTCACTTATACTCTTACCCTATCTCAACCGGCCGTCAAACAACACATAAGCACTACCATATCTTTTATAAAAATCCGGGAATTTAACCCAAGTACTACAAAGAACGGAAGCATACCCGTGGAATCTCACATCACCGTCAGACGCCCAAGTAACTTACAACAAGACAGTAGGCCTCCAACCGAGAGTCGCGAACGTAATAAAACATAATACTTGCACTCAAAGGCTATCACCAAAGCACATAGGCAAATTCTCAATTTATCAAGCCAAAGTACTTATCAAGGCACACATAGAATAATTCTCAATTAATCAAGCCAAAGTACTTATCAAGGCACACTTAGACTAATTCTCAATTAATCAAGCCAAAGTACTTATCAAGGGACACTTAGACTAATTCTCAATTAATCAAGCCAAAGTACTACGACGCATTCTTTTCAAAAGACTCATTTTTATGAAAAACCCCAAGATATTAACACCCGTAGTATCAAGGTGTGTCTATTTTTCAAAGTAAGTTACTACACTTTTAGAAACTCATTTCAAAGCTTGGAATCAAGTAACCTCAAATCTTCACCTTCTAGGCAACTTATGCCTAATAATCAAAATAGACAACTTTCTTAACCTTCCATAAAGCCGTTATAACCAACTTCCCATAAAGCCGTTATAACCCTTTTAGTTTTAGACAATTTCATTCTTTTTATAATCAAGAGACTTATACTTAAAACCAAGTATCACAAACTTTCAAATCAAGTTTCTTAACTTTCAAAATACTTCAAGTCTCTAAATCTTTAGAAAACAAGTAGCTTATACTTACAAATCCCAAGTAACTCACACCTTTAAAACAAGTTACATCTCTTAAATCATGTCGTTTCTCCTCTTTTAAAAACAATTAAGTAAATCACTCATTTGACTCCCCTAAAGTCATTAAAACGACCATTAGGTTTTGGAACTAAGGCACTAGCCAAAAGGTTTGGAAACCACTTCCTTTTCAAGACTCCATGTACTTTAAGCAAAATACTTTCACTCTTAAGAATCCAAACTCCACTAAGGCAATGGATTATACAACTTACAATTTAAACATCAAAGTACAATCAAGGAAGTACATAGAACAAATTCTATACCAGGAAATCCAAGTACAACCAAGGAATGGATCATTTAAGGAGTAGGACATACTTTCTTTATCTTAAGGAATCATGCTAGAAGAGGACATAGTTCACATACCTTTTCGGCTAAATCCACAAGCTAAGCCGAATACGCCGTACGTAGAAGTGTCAACCTATAATGGTCACAACAAGACTATCAACTTCTAGTCTCTAACGTAGAATAATACTAAGTATACGGTCTCTAATTCTACAGAAAATCGGGCAGCACCTCCTTTGTTTCCACTTACTTTGCCACCTTTTTCAAGGCCGAATACAATAACCAACACGCCACATTTAAGGCTCAAAACAACAACCAAACAAAGGGGATTACACGCCTTATAATACGTGTAAAATTCCGCCCCACAATTAATACCAACTAAGTCCATAATCATGCCATTCTCGGCTAACAACATAACCACAATTCAAAGTCTTTTCCAATCCTTTTCATCCAAGTTCTAAGGTCTAAGATGTTATATAGTCATAAACAACTTCAACAACTACAATTTCCTTCTTTATACAACATGCGACGACTTAAACTAATAATCGGCTTGAATTGTAATCTTAAGGCTAAACATGCTAGTTTTCGAATTAGGGTTCCAATAGCCAATATACTTATCAACTTCATACAATATACCTCATGCTTTCTAATATCCATAACTACAACAATAAGTAAACTTTAATGGCTAAAACGACAAAATTTATACCTTTCCAAGCCCTTAAAATTTCCAAAATTCAAAGTCGCGCCTTAGCAATTCTTAGCTCCTTTCCTTATGTTCCAATCCACTCCAAGCACTCCTTAGAAGCCTATGAAGAACCCATCTTCAAGTTCCAACTTCAAAGTTGAAGAACTCCTTAAGTTTCCGCCTTGCGACTAATACGAAAACGCTGTTTTTCCGAAATCTTTCTATTGAGATATCCTTACAATACCCTTAGGGACCTTGGGTTTAATTCTTGAGGCTAATGGATCAAAATTGCAAATTTTTTTTGTGTGGGGATGCTCAAACCCGAGAGCACTTATGCTAGCACAAAGTGTTGTGAAACTTTTCTAAGTCTTCAAGACCTTGTCTTGCTACAAGTATGTATTTATAACACATTGGAGGGTCTAGACTTAAACAAATGGGTGGCTAAGATGAGTTTCACTAGGATCAAGCCCATGTGGACAAGTTGACAAGTCAATAAAATCAAGCTTGCAAGACTTATCTTCCACCATGGTAAATGACCATTTTACCCTTAGTATTTTCATCCAAGACCACATGTGGGGGGTGCCACGTGTCGCCCTCTCATTCGTCCATAAAATTCCGTAACCCTCGTGTGCCCCACAAAAATGTAAAATTCCCCGGGTGGGCCCCACGTGACCAAATCCGTAAAAACAAATTTCCATAATGTTAATAAGTTCCATATTCTTCAAATAATTCACTTTGAGAATCTAATTCTCAACAACGAACAGTTTTCCTTTCCGACGTCTGGAAGATTTTCCGTCGGAAAAACAATTCTTCCTTTCGTACCAATTTCCAAGTCTTGATTCCTTACATACACTTTCTTACACATGTCCTGGACTTACGGGGTGTAACAGGTCTGTAGTCACATATTGTGGGTCAGTTTGTAAAGGAAAGGTGGCAACTGCTTCGGTTGTATATATGTATGTCCAGGAAGGTAGCCCTATCGGCTAACCTGTTGTTTTAATTCTGTTGTTTTATTTTGTAAGTTTCATGTATGTTCTGCTGATTTTCTCTTATGTATACTGTGGTGCCTGTGTAGGGCACCATGCGTCTGGTCGGGTCGTGACAAAAGTGGTATCAGAGCAGTTAGTCCTCGGAAAGTGTCTACAAACCGTGTCTAGTAGAGTCTTGATTATCGGTATGTTGTGCACCACATCTATAATAAGGAGGCTGCAAGACATTTAGGATTGGTTTCCATTCTTCTCTCTTTGAGATCATGCAGTAGAGCTGTCCTAGTAGGTTGAATCCTCTCTGACCCCTTCTTATGTAACAGTTATGCCTCCATGAAAGACGACCAGGGCCCAGAAGGGCAAGGCAGCAGTAGGAGTTGCTAGTGGTATGCAGAGGGTTACCAGGACTCGGGCACAGACTATGCCTGAGGTAGTAGGCGTATCGGCAAGCTCAGCCACGCCGACGGTATTAGAGGAGCCGAGAGAGGCAGTAGCTCCAGAGGTTCCGGTACCCGAGCCTCGATTCGCCTGGCGTAGTTTAGAGATTATAGAGAGCAGATCAGACTATTGACTAGCATAGTGGTAGGGCAGCACCGACAGGAGCAGGTAGCTAACCCTAGAGCCGACAATTTGAGGATTCGGGATTTTCTGGGTTGTAGTCCACCCGAGTTTTATGGTTCGAGATCTGAGGATGATCCTCAAGAGTTCGTTCGGCAGCTACAGCGGACTATGCAGGTTCTTAGGGCCTCGGAGACAGAGTCAGTTGTGTTAGCTTCTTACCGGTTACGCGATATTGCGTTGAACTGGTTTAAGTCTTGGCAGCTGTCGAGAGGTGTGGGTGCTCGTCCGGCAGTTTGGGATGAGTTCGCGGAGGCCTTTCTTGATCACTTTTTGCCTCCTGAAATAAGGAGAGCTCGTGTTGATAGGTTCTTGTCATTGAGGCAGAATGAGAGGACCATCAGGGAATACAACCTGGAGTTTGACTCGTTGTCCAGGTACGCGCACACTATTGTGGCTGATATGGCAGACAGAGTTCACCGCTATGTGATGGGGCTAGACCGTCATATGATTCGCGTGCACAGGAGTGGCCCTTCACCCGGTATGGATATTGCCAGATACAAGCTTATGCGCAGGGATGAGAGAGAGAGAGGTCACTAGACTCGAGCCAGCCAAGAGGCCGGGACAGCAGGTTCTGTGGCACCGCGAGGCGATCTCAGCAGCAGTAGGTCCACATTTCACCGACACGAGTGCTCCTTCCCGGTCTTCCGCCGAGGTTTGGTCGCCGGAATATTCGGAGCAGTCGGGCTCCGTGGCTCTGTGTTCAGATGTTCGAGAATAGTATCCAAGGGAAGCCACCCTTGCCCCGGTGTGGTCACTGTAGTAGATTCCATTTTGTGGAGTGTCGTACTACTTCGACAACTTGTTATGCTTGCGGCCAGTAGGGCCATTTCGTGAGAGACTGTCCGACCAGAGGTGGCACTGGTGGGATAGCGTAGTCTACTGGATCAGTTGCGGGTTCTTCGCCTTTCATAGCTAGGCAGGATTTTTATGCACCGGCAGGCCGTGACAGAGGCCGTGGTGGAAGTTCACAGTTTTAGCGGTCCTTTGAACCGCCTATATGATTTCAGGTATGTCTTTGGTCCTTTAGAAACTTGTATGCATGATAAAGTTGTGGTATGTTTAAGTGTCATGAACAGATTATATTGAGACTATGTATATGTTAGAAGGAGTTGGAAGTACGAAAAGATAATCTCTTTTGGGCTTATGATGGACGGATATGCATGTGCGAGGTATTAGGGCCATAAGTGGCATAATTAGATTTCATTAAGTGTAGTTGTATGAGATTATGCCGAGGAATGATAAACTGAACTACGAAAGAACATTCGAGGACGAATGTTTCTAAGGGGGGAAGAATGTTACACCCCGTATTTGCAGGCATGTTTGAAAGAACGTACGTGAGAATCCCAAATGTTAAGATTAGAGACTTGTAAAAATTTATCGGAATTATGGAATTTCCGGAAAACGTAATATCAGGATTTGAATGGGAGGCGACACGTGTCACCCCTTATTGATGTCTTTGACTAAATTGCATGGGCACAAGGGTCATTTGACCCTTGTTAGGAAGACAAGTCTTGCAACTTGTAGAGCTTGAGAAAATTGACTTAGTCAATGGGTCCACAAAGCTTGATATTTAAGAGAACCTCATCCTAGCCACCCATTTGTACACATCTTGACCCTCCATGGTACTATATACTACTACCAGTAGTGAGACAAGTTCCACACTTAGCCAAAATTTCAAGAAAATTGGATGAACAAAGCTAAGAGCTCTCGGGTTCATCAAGGGGAGAAAAGAAATTTTTTTGTTTCTTGTCCAATAAGCTCCACACTTTAAACCAAGGTTCATGAGGGTATTGTAAGTGTATCTCAATAGAAAAATCCCGGAAAAAGATAGTTTTCGTATTAGTCGCAAGATGAAAACCTAGTTGCCTTTCTAGGTTTTGGTTGGAAGATTGAAGGAAATTGTTGGTGTTGTTCTAAGGGTCTCAAGTAGCGGATTGGAGTGTCAAGGAGGGGCTCTATGTTTCTAGGGAGCAACTTTGGAATTGAAGTTGGACTAAGAATCGTTGAGGTAATAATCTTGTCTCTTAAGTATTACAAGATTATATATTGTTGTTAGCTTTACACGTTTGCTAGCATGAAGTATATGTGTTGAAGTTTCTTAAGTATTATGGATTGATTGTAGCCTTAAATCCGAAATGTCATTTAAGCCTTGTGAAGTTGGATTACAATTTGGTCGTTTATTAGAATTGTCGCATGTTAATTACTTGAAGATTATAGTGGTTATAATCGATTGCGACTTGATATCATGTTATGCTAACAACTTGGATTGAAATAGAAATTGGATAAGAATTGGTGTTATTATACTCTATGTGGCCGAATTGGACTTGTAGGTTGTATAAGTTTGATATCGTTTGTGGGGCGGAATTTTACACGTCTAGTAGGCGTGTAATCCCCTATTGATTAATTGCATTGATTGGGCCTTAAATGTGGCATGTTTGGTTATTGAATTCGGCCTTGAAAAAGGTGGCAAAGTAAGTAGAAACAAATGAGGTGCTGTCCTATTTTCCGTAGAATTTAGTGACTTAGCACTTAGAATATTCTACGTTTGAAGTAAGAGGTTAATGGACGTATTGTGACCATTATAGGTTGAAGTACTAAGTATAGAGTATCCTACTTGAAGGATGGAATAGCTATCAAGGTTGAAGTACTTTGGAGCATTTTGCTACTTGTCGATAATCGTCGCGAGGTATGTGAACCTCTTCCTTCCTTTGGCATGATTCTATGTATGGAATATACATGTGGTATTATTTCATGTTTCCTTCTACTCTTAGAAGTTAAGAGGTAGGTGTGTGATTTACTCTATGTAAAGTTTATGTCAAAGTTATCCTAAGTCCTTACCGAGTCTTATGGGGATGTTGGTAAGAGTCGTTAGGAGGTACTTTGGAGCCAAGTTGACTTGTCTAATTTATGGTACGAATGAGAATAAGTATCGAGCAAGCCATTGCAGCGTTAATAAAGGAAAATGTAATGACAATCAATTATGTTAAAATGAGTAGAATTCTCCATCTGCATAGAAGCTAAGATAAGACAAAATTGTATTACATTTTCTAGATCATGGCTACTTGAATAAGATTGTTATAAATAAGTATAACTTATTCAGAACGCACCAAAGTATATGTTACTTAACTTATAAGAATTTACGTATGAAGTTTTAAGGCTATGGATCTCAAATTCTTAAAAGTTAAGAGACTTGAAGTATTTTGAAAGTATAAGTCTCTTGGTTATAAAATGAATGAATTTGTCCAAAACATAAAGAGTTATAACGGCTTTATGGGAAGTTGGTTATAACAACTTTATGGAAGATTAAAAGAATGGTTTTCTTTAGTAATGTAAGCAAAGAAATGATTTGAAATAAAGAAGGGCAAACTGTTTTAAAGGTACCAATTGCTTAAAGTTTTTAGGAAAGAAGTCACTTGATTTAGAAGCCGGTAAATGTAATTCTAAAAAGATATTGTGACTTGTCTTGAAAGTAGATATGACTTGATACTACGGTTGTTAGTATCTTGGATGTTTTATTTGAAAAAAAGAGTCTTTCTAAAGGAGTAGAGGTGCGTAGTACTTGGGGTTAAATTCCCGGATTTTTATGTGTGAAACGGAAGTTCCATGAGTTTATAAAAATGGAAGTCTAAAGGTTTAATGAACTTGCCTGTGTTTGCTTGTGATAGCTTTGAGTGCAAGTATTATATGTTTACGTTGTTATTACGTGACTCTCGTTGAAGCGGCCTTTGTCTTGTTGTAAGTTTACTTGGACGTCATCGATGATGGGATTCCACGGGTATGCTTCCATTATGATTGATCCTTGGACATGATTATACGATGGGATTCCGGCATGTGACCAAGAGCGGGTTAGATTCGGTTGTTTTATAACCCATGGCCATGCTTTATACGATGAGGATTCCGGCATGCGACCATGCTATGTACGATTATTACTCCATGGGCTAGCTCCCCATGAAGACATGTACCCACGATGAGGGATTCCGGGGGCATGTTATATTATTACTCCATGGGCTAGCTCCCCATGAAGACCTGCACCTACGATGAGGGATGCCGAGGGCACGTTATGTCCATGCTTATACGATGAGGGATTACGGGGCATGCGGCTACGTTATATATATATATATGTGTGTTGTATATGTGTACGCCGACAGTGAGGTAGGGTGCCACGGGTGCGTCACATGGTTATATGTTACACATATGACTGTCGGCAGTGATGTGTGATTCTACGGGCAGGAGATATATATATATGTATTGTGTATGTGTACGCCGACAGTGAGGGAGGATGCCACGGGCGCGTCACATGGTTATAAGTTACTGTTACACCTCGTAGTTCTAGAGTATGTATATGAGGACGTACGTATGAGAATACGACACAAAAATTGGAAAGGAAGAAAGATGTGATTTTTCGACGGAAAGGTTATCGGATTCTACGAAGGAAAAAGGTTTTTTTATTGAGAATTGGATTCTCAACTTTGGTATTTAAGACATTAAGAATATTTGAGAATTATGGAATTTTATTTCCGGAATTGGTCACGTGGGGCCCGCGGGAGGAATTTACGGTTGTAGGGCCCACTTTATTTTCGAAATTTGTGGCATTACGGATATTTTTGGAAGATAAAATATTTTGGACGAGTAGGAGGCTAGCCACATGTCTCATTGTTGTAGTGGACACATGTCCCCATGTTGTGGTGGACATTTGGTTGGAAGAACCCACACACACTTGGCCCAATCTTGACCACACACTTGCTATGATCTTGGCCCTTGATTTCTCTATAAATACCCCCCTTGTTACAAGACTTATTTCATCCAACACTTGAGAGTTTTCAAGACTTGAAATACTCCCTCCACTCTCCTTGTGGTTCTCGGTTTTAAGCCCTCCCCCTTAGCCAAAAGTTGTCCAAAAATCCTTAAACTTATAAGTGTTCTTCCTTAGGGTGTTAGGAAGATTATGTATGTTACACCCCGTAGTTCAGGTCATGCGTTTGAGAGCGTTCTAAAGGGGGTAAGACTTAAAATTTTCGAAGGATAGGTTGACGGATTGTTCCGGACGAGTTTTAGTCAACTTTAAGGCGGATTATGACCCGGTACATTGAGAGTTCCTAAGTGTTTCAAAGGCCTGGGGCGTAGTTCGTTGAGTCTAGATTCCAACGCAACCAACCGTTCGTCGATAGGACATCAGAGTAGGAAGTTATGAGAGTTACAAGTTCAGTGCGCAGACGGACAGAAATGCGTTTCAGGCAAAGGCAACAGGGCCGCGGCGCCGAAAGTACTGAGGGGCCGCTGAAGTTGCAGCGCCGCGGCGCCGGGAAGCAGGGCCGCGGCGCCGGAAGTTCAGAGAAGTTGCGGAGGTTTCAGCGCCGCGGCGCCGGGAAGCAGGGCCGCGGCGCCGAGGCGGGATTCTGGGCGGAAAAACTTAGGAAAAGTCAGATTTTTCTTTTAAAAGACCTTGGGAGGGTGACAAGTGTCCCCTCCCATCTGATTTTTGCATGCATTATATTAACCAAGTCTTCAAGACTTGCTCATACTTCATCTCTCTCTCTTAGACAAAAGCTCTTCCTTCTCTCTTAAAAGTTCAAGCTCTTCCTTCTCTCTTAAAAGTTCAAGCTCCTCCTTCTCTCTAAAATCCCAAGAGACATTCTAGCCTTATGAAAAATCTGAAAAAGTAAAAGCAAGAGGGAAACTTGTGGCTAGCTTGTGAAGGTTGTTGTGGTGGTATTCTTGGAAAGGAAGCTAGCAAGTGGTTGAAAAGATTTGGCTAAAGCTCTAAGGTGATGATTCTTCCTTTAGAATTAGTTTTTAGTGTTGCATGTTAAGAAGAAAGAACTTGTGGTAGTAAATAGTGCTCTTACACTCATTGCATGTAAGGACTATGGTTTGAATGTGAAGGAATTGGTTAAGAAGATATAATGAGCATGTTGTAGCCTAAAAACTACCTTAGAATTAATTAGTGAATTGTTGTACCTTATGGGGCAGAATTTTACACACCCAAGTTTAGGTGTGTAATCCCCTTTGAAATGTTGGATTGTTGAGCCTTAAATGTGGCATTTGGATGATAAATTCGGCCTTGTGAAAGGTGGCAAAGTATGTAGAAACAAAGGAAATGCTGCCGAATTTTCCATAGAATTTAGTGGCTTTGAGTTTAGATTATTCTACATTGAAATTAGAGGTTAATAAACGTATCATGGTTATTTTAGGTTGACATATTACTTGCGGTAGTTTGGACTTAGCAAGTGGATTGATCAACAAGGTATGTGAAGTTTTCCTATCCTTTGAGCATGAGTATTTGTATCTATGTAGTACGGTAGACGTACAATGTTTAGTATTCTTACTTGTTTAAGTATAAATAAAGACTTGTTTTGTTTTAAGAAGTATAAGTCCCTTGGTTAAGGGAAAAGTATGATTTTACAAAAGTATAGATTACTTGGTGTGAAAGTATTGAGTATTGAATTATTCTAAAGATAAGAGGCTTGAAGTATTTTTGAAAGTTGTGTAGATTTGTTGAAGTATAAGTCTCTTGGTTGGTAAAAGAACAAAATGGTTTATAAGGAGTTATAACGACTTTATGGGAAGTTAGTTATAACGGCCTTATGAAAAGATAAGAATGTCTTAATTTCTAAAGTATAAAGATAGTATAACGGCTTTATGGGAAGTTAGTTATATTAGCTTTATGAAGGGTTAACAAGAAGAGATTTACTCTAAGTAAGATAAGTGTATGAAGAGGCAAATTGGTTTTAAGGCATCAATTTCCCAAGAGTTTTTATGTATAAAGAGGAGTCATTTTTTTTAAGGAGTTGAAGCATGTATTACTTGGGTTAAATTCCCGGATTTTCTATTAAAAGACATGTTAGTGCCTTAGGATACTAAAACGAGAGGGTATATGAACAAGACTAATAAGAAGTTATAAGTTTTCTTAACTTACTTATGGTTATGATATGATGACAGTTTGAGCTAGGGTAAGAGTATATCTGAGGGGCAAGCCCCAAGATCGTTATACCACCTTCTCCAGTGTAAGAGTATATCTGAGGCGTAAGTCCCCAAGATCGTTATACCATCTGCTCCAGTGTAAGAGTATATCTGAGGGGTAAGTCCACAAGATCGTTATACCATCTGTTTCAGGGTAAGAGTATTTATGATGGGTAAGTCCCCAAGATCGTTATACCACCTGTTCCGTGGACTTGCTACCCACGATGCGAGGCATACCTCATGCGAGTCCTTATGGGCTTATGCGGGTGAAATAATCCCATGCGGTAGTCTGACTATGCGAGGAATACCTCATGCGGGTCCACATGACTATCACGGGTGAAATAGTCCCAGGAGTAGGGGTGCTTATTGATACTACGGGCGAGGTACCCTGTTTTGATCCTAAGGCCCCTATTTTATGCAGTATTATATATATATACTTGTCACTCTCATTGTTAGTAAGGCACAGTAAAAGGTATTTGATTTTCTTCCATGACCCCAGCTTGTTTTCAGACTTATGATTTCATTACAGTATTTTCAGTTTCACATACTTGGTACCTGTTGTCGACCTCCTGGGCCGCGTTCATGCCGCAGTCGAGATCGTAGTCTGGTCCGCACTCTTAGGATCATTGTTCATTTCGTGGAAAGCTCCATTCCTCCGGAGGCTTTGTCTTTTTGGTATGATTCCCTGAGGTTATAGACTTTTGTACATTCAGGGGGTATGGCGGGGCCCTGTCCCACCACAGTTGTTATTCCTAGAGGTCTGTAGTCACGTTTGTGGTTTGGGCTGTAAGAACCAGTTGTACTGTTTCACATTCGATTAAGTTATTTTATGAAAGGCGGCCTTGTCGGCTTGCTAGCGATGTTTACCTTATACAGATTTTGTATTATGTATGTTCCGCTGCTATTCTCTGATGTGTACCTGACAGGGTGCCCCGATAGGGCACCAGTCGCGACCCCGGGGTCGGGTCGTGACAATGTACCAAGAGTTGGAAAAGATTTAACACCCCTAGCCCTAGAATCCCCCCCCCCCCCTTGGCCGAAACTTGCCATGGTTTAAGCCTAAGTGTTCTTCACTTTTTGGAGTTGAAGTGTTAAGAGAAGTTGTTTAGAAACTTCTAAGGGTTGCTTGGAGCGGGTTGGAGCGTAAGGAATTGGAGCTAAACATTGCTCAGGATCGACTTATAAATCTTGGATAATTTTGGGCTTATCGAGGTAATGATCTTTATCCCCCTATTTTAATTGGAGATTACATGTTGTATTAATTTATAATTGAGTATATGATTTATGGAAGGATGATTAAAAAGAATTGAACTGTATTTACATTGGACTGTATTTACAGTAGACTTGTAGTATTATTGTAGGGCAGAATTGTACACGTCCGGTTAGACGTGTAATTCCCTCTGAGTTGTTGGTTTGGTAGTGGGCCTTGATAGTGGAGGTTATTTATGTGGTTTCGGGGGGGGGGGGGAGGTGCTGCCGAATTTTCCGTAGAATATGGAACCTGGTACTTAGAAATATTCTACGAAGGGATCTAGAAGTTAATAAACGTTTTATGGCCATTATAGGTTGAAGTACTACGAGTAGTGTATTCTACTTGAAGGGTTGAAAAGGCTAGCAGGGTTATAGTACGTTGGAGCATTTTGCTAATTGTCGATAATCGTCGCGAGGTATGTGAACCTCTTCCTATCCTTTCTAGCATGATTATTGTGAAATATATACAGTGCGGTAGACGCACGTGTGTTTAAAGAATTTGACATTCCTTTTGTGTCCTTGACTTGATTCCAAAGTTAAGTGACTTGTTATGAAATATTAAGGACTTGAATTATGTTAAAAAGTTGTAAAACCTCATTCATGAGTAATGGGTGTGTGGTCTTTTAAAGAATAAAGTTATCTTGATTTCGAAAATGAGAATAGTTGTCCTTGGTTGGTTTAAAACATAAAGGGTTATAATAGCTTTATGGGAAGTTATTTATAACGACTTTATGAAAAGAAAAGAATGATTTATCATTGGATTTAAAATAATAACTTGGCATTTTAAAAGTTGGAGGTTGGTTTCCTTAAAAGATATGATTTAAAGATTAAGAGACTGATTTTTTGGAAATAAGGAGACTTGACTTATAAACAACTTGATTTTGGGAAAGGAGAAGTAACTTGATTTAATGGTATAGGTTACTTGTTTTTAATAGAGTAAGACACTTGGTTTAAAAAGTATATTGCTACTTGAGTTTAAAAAGGAAAAAGTGTCTTTGTTTTAAAGGAAGGCATGGTTTTGTCTTAAAATGGTTTAAAAAGGAAGGCATGCTTTTGTCTTAAGATTGGTTTAAAAAGAAGGTATGGAAATTGTTTTGGTTTACTTAAAAGATAGTTACTCTATTTTGATACTACGGGTATCGTGTGACTTTTGTGTGAGTAACTTGACTATGTTGGCTTGTGATAGCCTTGTAATACTTTCTTGTTGGTTTGATAAGTAAACATGTTATGACGCTACGTGTGTTAGTGTCTTGTGACGTTTGTGTAAAGGGGTTTTCTTGTTGTGCTTATGTTGTTTAACGATAGCGGTTATCTTTGTATTATATCACTTACCCCCGACTTGTTATGCAGGGTTAGCGCCCCGTCGAGGAATACCTCGTGCGGGTCTATGTGACCTATGCGGGGTTGCGGGAGCTCGGGATGATCACTCGGGTGTGTACGCCGACGCGAGAATACCTCACGCGGTCCGGTCAGTGACTATGCGGTGCGGGAGTCGAGGATGATCCGAGGGTTAGCTACCCCGTCGAGGAATACCTCATGCGGACCTAGGTGGTCTATGCGGCTGCGGGAGTTCGTGATTAGGCTCGCGTAATGATACTATGGGCGATTGGCCTTGCTTCGATCATTAGCGGCCTAGAAAAGACCCGATTACGTTATATCTATTTTGCTCTTGTTTATCTTTGTGGCACTATGTGCGATTAAATTGGTTGTTAAATGCGTATTTGTAATTGGTTTTAAAATGTTATGATTTTATTTCGATACTTTACGCTCACATACTTGGTACTTGTATGCCGACCTCTTCGGGCTACGTCATGCCGGTAGAGGTACACTAGTTGTTGATCCTCGCTCATAGGATCTGTCACGACCGAACCGGGCAGTGGTAGTGCCTTACCCTGCACCCTAGTGACACAACATCAGTAATCAGTGAACATAAAACCACAACATGAGATAACAAATATATAAAACAATAATCTGTGAAAACTTGCCTTTGGCATATATATAACCATCAACTCTTTTACAAATGAACAATTTAATCCTTTTTACCAACCACACGCAGCGATTACTACGGACCTCTAAGAATGATACGACCACAATGGCGGGACAGGGCCCAAACCCGAATGTAAACACTTACTACGACGGGGACTATACACCGATAAGCCTCCGAGAAAGCGGAGCTTCCCAAACGCTGAATCGTGACCACGAGAGCTAGGATCAACGATCGATGTACCTCAACTGCGGCATGAACGCAGCCCGAAGGAGTCGATCTGGCAGTGCAAGTATGTGAAACTAAAAATAAATCAGTAAATGAAATCATAGTAGTCTATACAAAGCGGGAGACATGTATGATAACCAAACTACTGATTCACCATAAATAGCGATCATGTCAAGTCGGGACTCACGCCTCAAGTCATCACTCAATTTAACAATGGGTCTCACGCCCAACATCAATCGTGCGTGGAATACCTTCGCCACCGCCGCGATTTATGATATACAAGCACCAAGGAATACACATGAACACGGGTCCCACTGTGTCCTAATAAAAGCGTGCGAGGTAAGTACGAAGGCATAGCCGACTACTAACACCAGCGGTACCAACAAGGTCATAATCGTATCATAAGATCTGTCTGAGCCGTCACATGATCAAAGCCGCCACTTGCGCGCAATCTAATGTGCGCGTCTAGTCCTGGAACTTCCGCAGCTCGCGTAGGCCAATCTCATCGCCCGCATGAGGTATTCCCGCATCGAGGGTAGCTCTCCCGACATCGCCCCGACCGCGATCCGCATGGCCACATGGACCGCGTGCCCATAAAGGGCGTCACTAACTGGAACTCTCGTAGCTCGCGCATAGGCCGGGACTGCGTAGGTATTCTCGAATCATAGGTCCATCGACCGCTGAGTCTACCCGCATCGGAGGGCGACAACCGGAATCATCTCGAGATGAATGCCACCATACTATCATAACGATCGATAGTTAATAAGCACAATCAAGGGAAACCCTTTACACGGACATCACAAGATACTAACACGTAGCATCCTAACACGTTTACTTATCAAAGCAACAAGAAAGTATTACAAGGTTATCACAAACCAATACAATCAAGTTATTCACACAAGGTACTTTCTACTAACAAGTTCGTATCTATCCCCAAAGTACTTCACACATTAAAATCTTAAAAAGATCTGCTTCTTTCACATAAGTCACACAATACGTAGTATAAAATAGAGTGATCCTTTTAAGAAACCAAAACTCTTACCTTTGTAAAATCAAGTAACAACATTATTTTCCAAACGTCAAGTTTGCCTAATTTCAAATGTTCACGTTTCTTATTTTAGAAGGGTTCCGTAGTTCATAGTCTTATTCATTTAAGAATATAATTCTCTTTTAAACAATCTGAGAAACATAAGCCTTATGTGTGAGTAGGATATTCTTGTTTATAACAATCTTATTACAGCAGCCATGATCTAGGAAATATCATTTTGTCTCATCTTAGCTTCTATGCGGATGGAAGTTTCTACTGGTTTTCATAATACTTAATTATTCAAAACATTTCCTTTTATTAACGCTGCAGTGGTTTGTCGATACACATTCTGATTTCCGAAATCAGTAAAGCATTCTTAAGCCGTTATACCTAACTTCCCATAAAGCTAGTATAACTCTTAAGTTTGCAAACACCAAGTATTACTTCTCCTTTCAAAATGATTCAAAAATCTTTTGAAAATACTTCAAGTTCTTTCTTATCATATAACAAGCCAGTTATAGTTCAAATCAGTTACCTTTTTAAAAACCACATGTATTTTCTTACTAACATAAAGCTGTTATAACCAACTTCCCGTAAAGCCGTTATAACACTTTATGTTTTAAACCACTCAAACACATTTAGCACGTATGCGTCTGCAGTACTACATAGTTTACATATCATGCTAGAGAGATAGGAAGAGGTTCACATACCTCGCGACAGTATCGACTCATGCAAAAGCGCTCAGTACTTCCAAACGTCGGCTACCCCTTAAGCCACGTAGATCGCGCCACACGTAGTACATCCACCTATAAGGCCACAGCGACTTATTAACATTTAGGTCTCATCGTAGAACTTCTACGAGAAAATTCGTGACTTCCCCATGAACGTAAATCTCCTCCTATCGGTGGCTACTAAGCCAACCGGGGGTTATACATCTAACCTGCACTGTACAATTCTACTCCACGGTACTACTACACAAGTCTATAATACGGTCTATGTAATTACTGATTCAAGACTATATATAGTATACTTCAACTATATACTCACAACATGTAATATCCAATTACAATAGGGGACAAGATAATTACCTCGATAAGCCCATAATTATCCAAGTATAAAGTCGATCTGGGCAATCGTTTAGCTCGACTCAGGCGCTCAACCATCTAAACCACCCCAGAAGTTCTAACCAACTTCTACACAATACTCAACTGACTATGGAGATTTTCCTAGGGTTTCGGTTTGTAGTGTGGGAAGTATAATAGTATTTACGGGCTTTTCGTAAAGGTATAACCTTAGAATACAACAAGGTATAAGGCTAAGGTAATTTGGGCATTATAACAATACTTGGAGAGTATTTCTATACCACTGAGGGGTATTATCTAAAGCAACTAGGCTAGGGAGGTACCCACGGCTAGCACCTCAAAGGAGGGGGTGTCTACCTCGGCCTACCCCACTGGGGACTCTCGGCGAGGGGAGGAGGGCTCTCGGCCAAGACACCACACTAAGGGGAAGGAAGAAGCTTTCAAGACTTAGGCAATTTGTGAATGAATTAGTCTTCCAGGAGGGTATTTATAGGTCAAGTGAAAGCCAACCAATGGCCAAGATTACACCAAGTGTTAGGCAAGTGTAGGGCCAAGATTCACCCATGTGTACCTAGCCAACTTGCACACAAAATATCTACCAAAAATATCTCCCACTTGCCTTCCCAATCGTCCGTATGCGCCCACTTTGCCCATGAGAGGTGCAGTGCGCCTCTCGTTGGTCCAAAATGTTCGTCTCTCGGAAAAATCCATAAAAATACTAAATGACATAGCCGGAAATTCCCTACGAAAGTTTGAAAGCGTTTAGTCGAAAAACGACTCTAACCGTGTTGTGCACAAACATATTTCGCCCAAAGGTGCCACATGGGGTGACACGTGTCGCCCCGATTAAATCAAAATATTTCGTCTTCCGAAAATATCCAAAAGCGGCCAAAATCTCAAAATCAAAGCGGGCCCCACAAAAGCAGTAAATTTCTCCGTGGGCCCACGTGACCATTTTCGAAAATAAAATTCCATAATTCTCTAATATTCCGGAAGTCCGAATACCAAACGGGAATCAATTCCCATAAACGAACCTTTTCCTTCACAAAACCGGAAACTTTTCCGTGGAAAAATCGCCTCTTTCTTCCTTCCGATCTTTACAGCCGTATTCTCGCACGTCGTCCTCGCATACATACCCTGGAACTACTGGGTATAACATTCTTCCCCAGAAACATTCGTCGAATGTTCCTTCTAAGTCTCAAAACGAACACGTGCCAGTATAGTCTTCACTACTATACTTACGAAACAATCCTGCCACAGCTGGCCACAGAAATACCCACGTAAAATACTTACATCCAAGTCCACGAGGAAACACCTCTAACATCACCACAAATAATACTACTTTTGTCACTTTGTCGCGAGCCTTGCTCCGACGACCCAACAAATGGTACCGGGCTGCATGCGATCACTGAAGCTGTCGTACACTCGGATTCTTATCACATTTCTGATACTGCTTTAGTATCCAAAACTCGGGGTTACTATCTCTAACGTGGTCATCATTAACTGGGAACATTCTGGATGGATCTTGATACTTTCCCGAACATAACAATACGAAGAAGAGGACGTCCTTCCTCCTAAGTCGGACGGCAAATGCTAACATATAGGCAACCTGGCCTATTCTTCACATGAACTCACAAAGGCCCAAAGTAACTCGGGCTAAGTTCCCTTTGTTTCCAAAACTCGTCACACCCTAACCGGGGTGGTACTTTCAAGAAGACCGACCGTCAACCTGAACTCTAAGCGTCGTCGATTATCCGCCATACGATTCCTCCGAGCTGCGAACTTCTTACAGACAAGCTTCACTATCCGATCTGTGGAACAAGCTGAACAACTATCGAACCACCGCCAACATCGAACCAATCGGCCGCAACTTGCATTTACGCTTCTACAAGGCGTCACAAGGCGACATCCGAACATCGAAATGGTAGCTTAAAAACTCCCCAACCAGGAACAACGATCCTCGCGGCTACCCACGAAATCAAAACATCGGCGAGGCGAATGCGGTCTGAGACTTACGAGTTCCTAGCCCCGCTCGTACAAACTCGAGAAGAAAGCAGCCGTACCACTGGCTCCATCGTCATAAGGTGAAGGTAGGCACCCCGTGCAACCTCACAACCTTTTTAGATAACAACAACACTGCCGAGGGAACGACCCTGACCGAAGAACACGATAGGCTGCCCCCATCGGCCCGACCACTGGTCGAACGCATCCACGAACTTGCACGCTGGCTAACTAAACATGGGCCTAACACCTCATGACCCTACCACAAGCGGGACCACCACTGACCCGCACCACCATACCCCGCGGGTTGACCCGCAACATGGCTCAACCCGACCCGGCGTTGCAAGAAACACTAGCTCCCCGAAGGAATAATTTCACAAATCATATTACGAAAACCTAGCGGTCTTCCTAGCTCGACTACCTTCTTTCAAATCACGCTACTCAGGGACTTATCCCACGAACATAGCTCACGTGCACTATGCACTCCTATAAGGTCAAACATAACACTACACCTTTCTCGAGATGGCCTTACCTCTAAGGTCTTTACGTATAACACTCTAAGGCTCACACCTCTCTATCCCCAAAATCTTACTCGGTTAACCCACCATGATTCTAATCACAACTAACACCTTCGCTATCGAACATAGCACTTAAGGTATACTCACCTTGAAAGTTACCAAAGGACGCTGCTGCTCGCCTCTTACATTGTCGCCGTTAACCCGTCGATCTCTACGTTTCTCGGCTGCTGCGCATAAGCCCGCATACGTGCCATGCTCAACTAATCAAGAATTACTCTTGCACAACCCTCTTTTAGATAGTCCTCCGGACTCGCGATACATCGGTATACTCTGTAGCCAAATCTATAGCTAATGTGAGGTTGTCTCTTGGCAATCTATATTCTCTCTGTTCGATCGTGGAGCGAAGGTTCAAATATTATGGTCATTGTAGGCCTTTCTGCGCCGTGCTAAACTCTGCTTGGGGCTAGTGGCGTCGCAAAACTTCCCGAATGAAGCACTACCCTAGGTAATGATTGGGCACTGTGCCTCGCCACCCTCTGAACTCTACTCGCGACTCTCTGCTGCCTTGCCCTCTGGGCGGGTTGCCTACGCGGAGGCATAGCGATAAGGGAAAGAATTTCGTCGGAGGGTCCAACTTACAACACAACTCTAAGGCACGATCTCGAGTGAGAAGAATAGAAACCAATCCTAAATATCCTATAGCCTCTCGATTATTGGTGTGGTGCGCAACACACCGATAATCAAGACTTCGGATCGATGCGTAGACACTTTCCGAGGATTAATCGCTCACGATACCACTTTTGTCACGACCGAACCGGGCGTGGTCGTGCCTTACCGGGCACCCTAGTGACACAACATCGAGTAATCAGAACATAAAACCTGACATGAGATAACAGAAATATATAAAACAATAATCTGTGAAAACTTGCCTTGGCATATATATAACCATCAACTCTTTTACAAATGAACAGCTTAATCCTTTTTACCAACCCTGCCCACAACAGTACTACAGACCTCTAAGAATGATACGACCACAATGGCGGGACAGGGCCAAAACCACGAATGTAAACACTTACTCTGACGGGGACTATACGTGATAAGCCTCGGAGAAACGGAGCTTCCCAACGCCGATCGTGACCACGAGCTAGGATCAACGATCGATGTACCTCAACTGCGGCATGACGCAGGCCCGAAGGAGGTCGTCTGCAGTGCAGAGTATGTGAAACTAAAAATAAATCGTAAATGAAATCATAGTAGTCTATACAAAGCGGGAGACATGTATGATAACAAACTACGATTCACCATAAATAGCGATCATGTCAAGTCGGGACTCACGCCTCAAGTCATCACTCAATTTAACAATGGGTCTCACGCCACAACATCAATCGTGCGTGGAATACCTTCCTCACCGCTGGCGATTTATGATATACAAGCACCAAGGAATACACATGAACACGTGTCCCACGTGTCCTAATAAAAGCATGCAGGTAAGTGCGAAGGCATAGCCGACTACTAACACCTACGCAACAAGGTCATAATCGTATCATAAGATCTGTCTGAACCGTCACATGATCAAAGCGGCCACTTGCCCGCGATACCTAATGTGCGCGTCTAGTCCGGAACTTCCGCACTCGCGTAGGCCAATCTCATCGGCCCGCGTGAGGTATTCCCGCGTCGAGGTAGCTACTCCGGCGTCGTCACGACTTCGCGATCCGCATGGCCACATGGACGCGTGCCCATAAAGGACGTCACTAACACGGAACTCGTAGCTCCGCATAGGCCCGGGACTGCGTAGGTATTCTCGAATCATAGGTCCATCGACCGCTGAGTCTACCGCGTGGAGGACAATTAACCCGGAATCATCTCAAGAGATGAATGCCACCATACTATCATAACGATCGATAGTTAATAAGCCAATCAAGGAAACCCTTTACACGCACATCACAAGATACTAACACACGTAGCATCCTAACACGCGTTTACTTATCAAAGCAACAAGAAAGTATTACAAGGTTATCACAAACCAATACAATCAAGTTATTCACACAAGGTACTTTCTACTAACAAGTTCGGGTATCTATCCCCAAAGTACTTCACACATTAAAATCTTAAAAAAGATCTGTTTCTTTCACATAAGTCACACAATACCCGTAGTATAAAATAGAGTGACTTTCCTTTTAAGAAACCCAAAACTCTTACCTTTGTAAAATCAAGTAACAACATTATTTTCCAAACGTCCAAGTTTGCCTAATTTCAAATGTTCACGTTTCTTATTTTAGAAAGGTTCCGTAGTTCATAGTCTTATTCATTTAAGAATATAATTCTCTTTTAAACAATCTGAGAAACATAAGCCTTATGTGTGAGTAGGATATTCTTGTTTATAACAATCTTATTACAGACCGTGATCTAGGAAATATCATTTTGTCTCATCTTAGCTTCATGCGGATGGAAGTTTCTCTTGGTTTTCATAATACTTAATTATTCAAAACATTTCCTTTTATTAACGCCGCGATGGTTTGTCGATACACATTCGATTTCAAATCAAGAAAGCATTCTTAAGCCGTTATACCTAACTTCCCATAAAGCTAGTATAACTCTTAAGTTTGCAAACACCAAGTATTACTTCTCCTTTCAAAATGATTCAAAATCTTTTGAAAATACTTCAAGTTCTTTCTTATCATATAACAAGCCGCTTATAGTTCAAATCGATTACCTTTTTAAAAACCACATGTATTTTCTTACTAACATAAAGTCGTTATAACCAACTTCCCGTAAAGTCGTTATAACACTTTATGTTTTAAACCACTCAAACACATTTAGCACGTATGCGTCTGGTACTACATAGTTTACATATCATGCTAGAGATAGGAAGAGGTTCACATACCTCGCGACGAGTATCGACTCATAGCAAACGCTCAAGTACTTCCAAACGTCGGCTACCCCCAAGCCACGTAGATCGCGCCACACGTAGTACATCCACCTATAAGGCCACGCGCTTATTAACATTTAGGTCTCATCGTAGAACTTCTACGAAAATTCGCGAGACTTCCCCATGACAGCGTAAATCTCTCTCTATCGAGGCGGCTGCCAAGCCAACCAGGGGTTATACATCTAACCTAACTGTACAATTCTACTCCACGGTACTACTACACAAGTCTCAGTAATACGGTCCTATGTAATTACATTCAAGACTATATATAGTATACTTCAACTATATACTCCTGACATGTAATATCCAATTACAATAGGGACAAGATAATTACCTCGATAAGCCCATAATTATCCAAGTATAAAGTCGATCTGGGCAATCGTTTAGCTCCAACTCAGCGCTCAACCCGCTCTAAACCACCCTTAGAAGTTCTAACCAACTTCTACACAATACTCCAACGGACTATGGAGATTTTCCTGGGTTTCGGTTTTGTATCGACTGAAGTATAATAGTATTTCTGGGCTTTTCGTAAAGGTATAACCTTAGAATACAACAAGGTATAAGGCTAAGGTAATTTGGGCATTATAACAATACTTGGAGAGTATTTCTATACCACAAAGGGGGGTATTATACGAAAGCAACTAGGCTAGGGGGGGGGGTACCCCACGGCTAGCACCTCAAAGGAGGGGGGGTGTCTACCCCTCGGCCTACCCCACTAGGGGGGGGGGACTCTCGGCCAAGGGGGGAGGGAGGGGCTCTCGGCCAAGACACCACACTAAGGGGGAAGGAAGAAGCTTTCAAGACTTAGGCAATTTGTGAATGAATTAGTCTTCCAAGGGAGGGGTATTTATAGGTCAAGTGAAAGCCAACCAATGGCCAAGATTACACCAAGTGTTAGGCAAGTGTAGGGCCAAGATTCACCCATGTGTACCTAGCCAACTTGCACACAAAATATCTACCAAAATATCTCCCACTTGCCTTCCCAATCGTCCGTATGCGCCCACTTTGCCCACCAACGAGAGGGTGCCAAGTCGCCTCTCGTTGGTCCAAAATGTTCGCCTCTCGGAAAAATCCATAAAAATACTAAATGACATAGCGGAAATTCCCTACGAAAGTCAGAAAACGTTTCGTCGAAAAAACGACTCTAGCAAGTGTTGTGCACAAACATATTTCGCCCAAAGGTGCCACATGGGGTGACACGTGTCGCCCCCGATTAAATCCAAAATATTTCGTCTTAGAAAATATCCAAAAGCGGCCAAAATCTCAAAATCAAAGCGGGCCCACAAAAGCGTAAATTTCTCCGTGGGCCCACGTGACCATTTTCGAAAATAAAATTCCATAATTCTCTAATATTCGGAAGTCCGAATACCAAATGGGAATCAATTCCCATAAACGAACCTTTTTCCTTCACAAAACCGGAAACTTTTCCGTGGAAAAATCGCCTCTTTCTTCCTTTCCAATCTTTACGCAGATTCTCGTGCGTCGTCCTCGCATACATACCACGGAACTACGGGTATAACAGATCACGCTCAACGTTTTGGGAAGCTCCGTTTCTCCGAGGCTTATCTTTGGTATAGTCCTGTCGTTGTAGGTACTTACATTCGTGGTATGGCGGGGCCTGTCCGTCGTTATTGTTATAACATTCTTAAGTGCAGTAATCTTTGTTGTGGGCGGGGGTTTGTAAAGGATGTAATGCTCAAGTTTTTATTTATATATACGAAAGGTGATCGTTTTGGTGAGCCTATTTTCTTATAAGAAATCTTGTTGCATGTGTAAGTTTTTATGTCCGCTGATTTTCTCTGATGTTGTATCACTAGGGTGCCCGGGGTAAGGCACGATCACGCCCTGGTCGGTCGTGTGATTACACTTATGACCGTCGGCGGTGATGGGATTCCACGCACGCTTTGATATTTGTTTGACTTGATCGCATCCCAGTTGGTAGGGTAGTATATCGTCCTCTCCATAAAGGCGGATTATGTTATGAAAGGTAAGTAAGTTAGATGGTAATGACACGGTAGGATCGATATGTTCCCTTTTATACTTGCCTGTCATTCTTTTATGCAGTATGATTTGTTTATCAGACCTTATTTTTCCGTTCCATATTCAATTTTTGTTATGCGACCCCGCCCGGAAGGCTGCGTTCATAATAGAAGGTTTTAGGTACCAGTTGGTGATCCTTGCTCTTAGGATCTCGGTTGATTTTGGGTAAAAGCTCCATTTGCTCGAGGCTTATCTCTTGATGCGGTTTTCCCTTAGGTTGTAGATTCACGTATATTCGTGGTATGGCGGGGCCTGTCATGCCATTGTTGTTATGGTAAAACTCTTAAGTGCAGAGTCACATATTGTGGGTCGATTTGTAAAAGAAAGGTGGCAACCGCTTGGTTGTATATATGTATGTCGGAAGGTAGCCACTGTCGGCTAACTTTGTTTTACTACGTTGTTTTATTTTGTAAGTTTCATGTATGTTCCGCTGATTTTCTCTGATGTATACCTGTAAGGGTGCCCAGGTAGGGCACCAGTCGCGGGCCCGGGGTTGGGTCGTGACAATAAGCCTCCGGAGTAATGGAGTTTCCCAACAGCTGAAAGTGATCCTAAGAGTGAGGATCAACAACCTGTATACTCTACCTGCGGCATGAACGCAGCCCCCCGAAGGAGGTCAGTACAACATATACCAAATATGTGAAACTGAAAGTACTGTAGTGAAATCACAAGTCTAAAATAACGTTGGAGACATGTATGATAACTCAATTAACAGTACATTGTGCCTTACTAACAATGAGAGTAAATAAGAGTATACTTTACTGCATAAAAATAGGAGGCTCATGATCAAGTAGGGCCACCCGCCCGTAGTATCATTAAGCAATCCTACTCCTGGGACTATTTCACCCGCAAATGTCGTATGGACCCGCATGAGGTAACTTCCTCGCATACACTGTATCCGCCCGCATAGGTCGTATAGACCCGCATGAGGTATTCCTCGCATAGACTGTATCCGCCCGCATAGGTCGTATAGACCCGCATGAGGTATTCCTCGGATAGGACTGGTCCGCCCCGCATATGACTATTTCACCCGCATAAGCCCTTACGGACTCGCATGAGGTATTCCTCGCATCATGGGTAGCAAATCCACGGAATATGCAAATGCCACAAACCCGGGGAATGACCCCGTAAGAATAACATATCACTAGCACAACCGGCTATCATACATAACATAAGCACTACCGGATTATCATACATAACATAAGCACTCATCACGACCGAACCGGGCCGTGGCGTGCCTACCGGGCACCCTAGTGATACAACATCGAGAAAATCAGCGGAAATAAAAACATGAACATGAATTAAGAAAAAATAAATAAACAGTCAACCAAAGCAGATTGCCATCATATATACATAAAATACCGACGGTTATCCTTTTACAAACCACACAACAATTACTCTGCACCTCTAAGATTTTTACAACGGCTATGACGGACAGGGCCCGCCATACCATCGAATGTATAAGAATCTGCTGACTGTGGTAACATACCAAAAGATAAGCCTCGAAGGAACGGAGCTTCCCAACACGCTGAAATGTGATCCTATAAGCGGATCGGCGATCGATGTACCCTTTTACTGCGGCATGAACGGCCCCGAAGGAGGTCGATCTAACAGTACCAAGTATGTGAATCGTAAAATCGTAAATGAAATCACAATAGTCTATAAAGCAGGAGACATATATGATAACCAAACTACAGTTCACAACATAAGAGCAGTCATGTCAAGTCAGGGACTCACGCACTAAAAGTCATCCCTCATGCCCGTGGAACTCCTTCCTCACTACAGGAAGACTAGGTACAAATCATCTGATACTTATAACAGGTCTCGGCCCATCTTATGGACCCAGTATAAAAAAGGTGGAATACATTCCGGATGAACCGTAGTCAAGTGAAATACATTCGGATGAACCGGTCCTCAGTGAAATACATTCGGATGAACCGTAATCAAGTGAAATACATTCCGGATGAACCGTAATCAAGTGAAACACATTCCGGATGAACCGTAGTCGAGTGAAATACATTCCGGATGAGCCGATAATCAAGTGATATACATTCGGATGACCGGTAGTCAAGTGATATACATTCCGGATGAACCGGTAGTCGAGTAGAACACGATTTACACAACAAGGCTATCACATGTAACATGGTCAAGTTTCATAACAACAAGTATAAGCAAGTTACACACGACTCAAGGTACTTTCATTTTATATCAAAGTCGGATTTTTAACCTTCAAGTACTACGTCCGTTAAATTCCTTTTAAGATCCATTTCTTTTACGAAGGTCACCCGATACGTAGTATAAAATTTGAGTGACTAACATTGTTAAGTAAACCAAAATGCTTTCCTTTGTAAAATCAAGTGACAACCTTATTTTCCAAACGCTCAAGTTTGCCTAATTTCAATGCTCAAGTTTCTCATTTTAGAAAAAGGTTTCGTAGTTCATAGTTTTAAATCCTTTAAAACATAATTCTCCTTTAAACGTTTTGAGAAACCTATGTCTTATAAGTGAGTAGGTTATTCTTGTTTATAATCAATCTTATTAAGCGACCATGATCTAGGAAATGTAACATCATTTTGTCTCATCTTAGCTTCTATGCGGATGGAGGTTTCTCTTGGTTTTAATAATACTTCTTTAGTCAATACATTTTCCTTTTATTAACGCTGCAGTTGGTTTGTCGATACACGTTCGATTTCAAATCAAGAAACATTCTTAAGCCGTTATACCTAACTTCCCATAAAGCTAGTATAACTCTTAAGCTTTCAAAACCAAGTAATACTCATTCTTTCAAAGCGATTCATAAATCTTTTGAAATGCTTCAAGTTCTTTATTAACACATATCAAGCGCTTATTATTCAAATCGATTACCTTTTAAAACCACAAAGTATGTGCTTATCCACATAAAGCTATTATAACCAACTTCCCATAAAGCCGTTATAACACTTTATGTTTTACATCAATCAAATACATTTAGCACGTATGCGTCTGCGTACTACATAGTTCACACATATCATGCTAGAACAGATAGGAAGAGGTTCACATACCTCGCGACGATTATCGACTAATAGCAAAAGCGCTCCAAGTACCTCAAACCGTCGGCTACACTCTCGGTCAAGCGGTCACCCCACACGTAGTACTACAACCTATAGAGGCCACAGCGCCTATTAATATCTTTAGATCCCGACGTAGAATATTCTACGTAAAATTCGAAGACCTTCCCCGCCAACAGTAAATCTCTCTCTCTATCGGTGGCTACCAAGCCAACCGTGGGGTTAACACGCCTAACCTGACGTGTACAATTCTACTACAGAATGCTACACAAGTCTCATTATGTCTGATCCTATGTAATTACAGTTCAGTTCTCTTATTTAAATTCAGGCTTAAGTCGCAAGACATTGCCGTAAGTATTATTCAGGCTTAAGTCAAAAGACATTGCCGCACAACTATGTTCAGTTCTATATATAGTATACTTCAACTATATAATCCAACAACATGTAATTTCCAATTACAACAGAAGGTCAAGAATGTTTACCTCGATAAGCCCAAAATTATCCGAGTTTAAAGTCGCTCCTGAGCAAGGTTTAGCTCCGACTCCGTGCGCTCCAACCCGCTCCAAACTACCCTTAGAAGTTCTAACCAACTTCTACTTACAACTTCAACAACGGGTGAAGATTTCCTTAGGGTTTCGTTTTAGTGACTGAGGGAAAGTATAACGGTATTTTCTGGGCTTGTATAAGTGTAACCTTGGGAATACTACAAGGTATTTGGGCCAAGGTATTTGGACATTATAACAATACTAGGAGAGTATTTCTATACCACAACAAGGGGGTATTTATACGAGACAACTAGGCTAGGGGGGGGTACCCCACGGCAAAACACCACAAAGGGGAGGGGGAAACTCTCGGCCAAGGGCTCTCAAAGGGGGAGGGGGTGGTGGTGGACGAAAGCTTAAGGGAGAGGGAGTAGTTTGAGACTTAGATAGATTGCTCAAGTTTAGGATGAAGAATGTCTTCAACTAGAGGGGTATTTATAGGTCAAGTGAAGGACAATCAATGGCCAAGATGGTGCCAAGTGCAAGGCAAGTGTAGGGCTAGATTTAAGCCAAGTGCACCTTATCCATCTACCACAACAACTTGCACAAAATATCCTACCTAACCCAACTCACCATTTTCGTCCAACTTTGCCCATTTTGCCGTCCACTCCTTCCAATTAGAGGGTGACAAGTGTCGCCCTCTCATTGGTCCAAAATGTTTCGTCTCTCGGAAAAATCCGCAAAAATTTTAAATGACATAGTCGGAATTTTCCCTACGAAAGCTGTGGAAACGTTTCGTCGAAAAACGACTCCTTTCGGCACTTGTGTACAAATTTCGAAACTAGCCTACTTTAAGGCTCAAATTATAATACGTACACACTCACGCATATACTGGAAATACGGTATAACATTCTCCCCTCGTAAAACATTCGTCCGAATGTTCCTTCTCAAGCGGATAACGATGAAGTTCTTCTTAACTTTAAACACGTTTCCAACGCCACACATGGGCCACGAAATATCACACGTTCTTCCTTCCTTACTCGTCGTGCCCTTCTCGAACACTTGAACTTTTCTAGTATGCGTGCCATACTCGATTATCGCTTAGTTTCCAAAACTTTGGAGTCACCACCTCCAAACTTGGTCATCTACTAGCCTCAATCTTCCTTAAGGCCATTCCCGGCCTTCACGTCTTCTGGTCGAACATATCCACGAACTCATACGATGGTTACCAAAACTTGGGCCTAGCACCCTCGTGACCCTACCACTGGCGGGACCACCCGCTGACCTACTCGAACAGTGCGGGTTGGCCCGCAACATAGGCCCCAACCCGACCATCGTCGCGCCAACTCTTGCTCCTCGACACGGAACAATTTTGCTAAATCACATCATGAAAGATACCACTTTGATGTACCCATGCCAGGGTGTTATCACACAATACTTTATAGGCATTAAATGCACTCTGACAAGGATCACTGCAAAATCTTGTACCCAAGACGGCGCTTACATCTAAGGTCTCAATGTAATATTCTAAGGTTCATCATTCCTCACCCTCAGCTTACCCTTTTTCCCAACTGGGTTCCTAAATCACATTTTAGCACAAAGCTATCCGAACATAACACCTAACACATTAACATAACATCAAAACATACAAGCCTCTGAGGTTAAGGATATACACAAGCTACCGCTCCACTCTAATCATAAGTCGCCTGCAGTATGCATCGTAGAAGGCGATGAACCGCCATCGATCCGGTGGCTGCGCTAAGCCGGTACCTCTCTATAAGCACGCTCTCGTCACATGGCCACGACGGCCGCAGTGAAACAAGCACCGATAAAAAGCGACATTCCGGGATGATGTTTGCCACATCGCGCACACCGAGGGCGTGAATCCTGTGGCTAGCACTCACGTAAACTCGTGAACCCTAAGCCACGAGCTCACCAGCTCCCAAATACCTGAACGTCCACGAAGGCGGGAGGACCACTGCATGGTGGAGGTACATAACTAGGCTGTCTTCGAGGCGGTCCGCCTCGAAAGTTACCAAAGGACCTGCTGCTCGCCTCTTCACGATCTCGGCCATTCCGTCGACCTCTCGTGCCTCACATCCTAGTGCATGAGCTTGCATGCGGGCAATGTCCATGCGGTGAAGAGCTACACCGCATAAGCCTCGCGGTAATCGTCGGCCGGTGGCGTGGCGGTGTACTCTGTCCTCCATATCCGCTACTATAGCGGAACATACCGAGCTAATGAGTCGAACTCACGGTGTACTCTCTAACCGCCCGCGATCCGCCTCAACGTCAAAAATCGGCCCGAGCCCTCTCATCCGTGGAGGCAAGAAATGTGCAAGAAATGCCTCGAGAACTCGTCCCCAACTGCTGGAAGTGCATGCTCTTCCCGGGCCTCACGAATCAAACCGATCAATCTGCAGATCACGCGGTGATGCGAACCCAATACCACCGACTCGCCTCGAGGCTCGATCACTCTCGTGATCCGTAGGCTGTCGGATAAACTCGAGGGTCGTCCTCGCCTCTCGATCCATAGAACACCGGAGGCTCTGACTCGGGAAGTCCGTAGCCTCAAACCGCTCGGGGGGTGAACTACGGTGCTCTTTGAACGGCCGCGTCCGGCCTATCTCATATCTGCCACGACCGCGGCGATCGCCATCTCCTTGTACCCCATCTCATCGGCTCAGTGTGGGACCGAGGCTCAGTATCGTAGTCTCGCAGCCACCGCCGCGGCTCTAAACTCTTTGGTCTTTGGCGGCGTCTAAACCCGCCGTCGGCATCTTGTCTCAGTCTTGGCCGGCTGCGCCTCGTACTCTCTCAGAACTTCGCTACTCCTCGATCGCCTTGCCCATCTGGGCTGGGTTGCCTTACGCGGAGGCATAATCGTAAAAGAAAGGGATACGCCGGAGGGCCCAACTTATCACCTGCGGCTCAGGGCACGATCTCGTAATGAGAAGAATGGAAACCAATCCTAAATGTCCTATAGCCTCACGATTATAGATGTGGTGCACAACACACCGATAATCAAGACTACTAGACACGGTCTGTAGACACTTTCCGAGGACTAATCGCTCGATACCACTTTTGTCACGACCGAACCGGGCGTGGATCGTGCCTTACCCTGCACCCTAGTGATACAACATCGTAGAAAATCACGGAAATAAAAACATGAACATGAATTAAGAGAAAAGATAAATAAACAGTCAACCAAAACAATTTGCCTTCATCATATATACATAAAATACGACAGCTTATCCTTTTTACAAACCACGCCCACAACAATTACTCTGCACCTCTAAGATTTTTACAACGGCTATGACGGACACGGGTCCCGCCATACCCCGAATGTATAAGAATCTACTGCACTGTGGTAACATACCAAAAGATAAGCCTCAGAAGGCAGCTTCCCAACACTGAAATGTGATCCTATAAGCGGGGATCGATCGATGTACCTTTTACTGCGGCGTGAACGCGGCCCGAAGGAGGTCGATAACAGTACCAAGTATGTGAAATCAGAAATATCAGTAAATGAAATCACAATAGGCTATAAAGCAGGAGACATACATGATAACCAAACTACAGTTCACAACATAAGAGCAGTCATGTCAAGTCAGGGACTCACGCCCTAAAAGTCATCCCTCATGCCCGTGGAACTCCTTCCTCACCGGCGATCTAGGTATAAATCATGTGATACGTATAACAGGTCTCGGCCCATCTTATGGACCCAATATAAAAAAAGGTGGAATACATTCCCGGATGAACCGGTAGTCAAGTGAAATACATTCCCGGATGAACCGGTCCTCAAGTGAAATACATGTCACGACCCGAACCCGGGCCCGTGACCGGTGCCTTACCCCGGGCACCCAAGTAGACATACATCAGAGTAATCAGCGGAACATAAAGACAATACATGAAACCAAAGGTAATAAGACGGAAATAAGAAGACAAAGCAACCAAAACGGTTACCTTCAAAATATATATAAATAGCAATTTTTTTACATGAGCAGTTTAATCCTTTTACAAACCCCGCCCACAACAAGATTTACTGCACTTCTAAGAATGATACGACAACAATGGCGGACAGGCCCGCCAAACCCCGAATGTAAACACTTACGACGCAGGGGACTATACCACTGATAAGCTCCGAGAAACGCAGCTTCCCAACGCTAAATCGTGACCGAGAGCTAGGATCAACGATCGGTGTACCTCAACTCGCGGCATGAACGCACTTCAAGGAGGTCAAGATAACAAAAATTTAGTATGTGAAATCAAAATACATATCAGAAATGAAATCATAGCATCATATAAAGCAGAGACATGTATGATAACCAACTACGCTTTATAACAAAGCAAATATGTCAAGTTAGGGACTCACGCCTCAAGTCATCACTCAAGTATAACAATGGGTCTCGTGCCCACAACATCAATCATGCCCGTGGAATACCTTCCTCACCGCCAGCCTATGATATAAAAGCACCAAGGAACACACATGAACACCGTGTCCCACTGTCATAATAAAATCAGACGGTAAGTACGAAGGCATATCCTACTACTAAAAACCCACATTACGAACATTGTCATGAATCAGATCATAAGATCTGTCTGCACCGTCACATGATCAAAGCCGCCACTTGCCCGCAGATCAATGTACGCTGCCTAACCTCGAACTCCCGCACCCGCGATAGGCCAATCTCATCGCCCGCATGAGGTATTCCCGCATCGAGGGTAGCTACTTCCCGATCGCCCCGACTTCGCACCGCACGGCCATACGGACCGCATGCCCATAAAGGACGACACTAACCCGAACTCTCGTAGTTCGCGATAGCCCCCGACTGCATGAGGTATTCTCGAATCATAGGTCCATCGACCGCCGAGTCTACCCCGTGACGGAGGGCTTAACCCGGAATCATCTCAAGAGATGAATGCCACAATACTATCATAACGACCGATAGTTAATAAGCACAATCAAGGGAAACCCTTCACACAAACATCACAAGATACTAACACACGTAGCATCCCAACACGCTTACTTATCAACGCAATCAAGAAAGTATTACTGTGCTATCACAAATCAATACAATCAAGTTGTTCACACAAGGTACCTTCTACTATATGATTAACAAAATCGGTTTTTATCCCCAAAGTACTTCATACATTAACTCTTTAAAAGATACGCATTTCACAATGTCACACAATACCCGTAGTATAAAATAGAGTGACTATCCTTTAAAGTAAATCAATTACTTCTCTTTGTAAAATCAAGTAGCAACATTCTTTCCAATGATCAAGTTTGCCTAATTTCCAATGTTCAAGTTTCTCATTTTAGAAAGGTTTCGTAGTTCATAGTCTTATTCATTTGAGAATATAATTCTCCTTAAAACTATATGAGAAACATAAGTCTTATATGCGAGTAGGATATTCTTGTTTATAACAATCTTATTACAGAAAACGTTATCTAGGATATATCATTTTGTCTCATCTTAGCTTCTATGCAGATGGAAGTTTCTACTGGTTTTAATAATACTTAATTAGTCAAAACATTTCCTCTTATTAACGCCGCAGTTGGTTTGTCGATACACATTCTCGATTTCAAATCAAGAAACATTCTTAAGCCGTTATACCTAACTTCCCATAAAGCTAGTATAACTCTTAAGTTTTTCAAAACCAAGTATTACTTCTTCTTTCAAAATGATTCAAAATCTTTTGAAATACTTCAAGTTCTTTATTAACACATAACAAGCCGCTTATAGTTCAAAACAAGACTTTTAAAACCACATGTATTTTCTTACCAACATAAAGTCGTTATAACTAACTTCCCATAAAGTCGTTATAACACTTTATGTTTTAAACCAATCACATACATTTAGCACACGCACGCCTACCGCACTACATAGTTCACACATATCATGCTAGAAGAGATAGAAGAGGTTCACATACCTCGCGACGATTATCGACTAATAGCAAAACGCCCAAGTACCTCAAACCGCCGCTACTCCCTAAGCCAAGTAGATCGCGCCACGCATAGTACTTCCACCTATAAGGCCACAAGGCGCTTATTAACATAAGGTCTCTTCGTAGAACATTCTACGTAAAATTCGCAAAGACTCTCCCGCAACAACAGAAATCTCCTCCTCTATCGAGGCCGCTACCAAGCCAACCTGGGGTTATACATCTAACCCTAACTACAATTCTACTCCACTGCACTACTTCACAAGTCTACTGTAATACATTTCTAAGTAATTACGCTCAAGAATCTTCTTTAAATACAGCTTAAGTCGCAAGACATCGCTGTAAGTATTATTCAGCTTAAGTCAAAAGACATTGCCAATAACTACGTCGCTTCTATATATAGTATACTTCAACTATATATTCTAACAATATGTAATTTCCAATTACAATAGAGGACAAGATATTTACCTCAATAAGCCCATAATTATCCAAGTATAAAGTCGATCCGGCAATCGCTTAGCTCCAACTCCGAGCGCCCAACCCACTCTAAACCACCCTTAGAAGTTCTAACCAACTTCTACACAATACTCCAACTGACTATGGAGATTTTTCCTGTGGTTTCGGTTTTGTGACTAAGGGAAGTATAATAGTATTTCGGGCTTATCAGATAGGTATAACCTTAGAATACAACAAGGTATATGGCTAAGGTAATTGGGCATTATAACAATACTTTGAGGGTATTTCCATCAAGAGGGTATTATACGAAAACAACTAGGCTAGTGGGGTACCCACTACCACACCAAAAAGGGGAGTGGAGGCTTCGCCACAAGTGGCCTATCTAGGAGTGGGCTCTTGACGAGAGTCAAACAAGAGGAGGGGAGGATTTCTAAGACTTAGAACATTTTAGGATGAATAAGTCTTCCAAAGGGCTGGTATTTATAGCCTAGCAAAGGCCAACCAATGGCCAAGATCTTGCCAAGTGCAAGGCAAGTGTAGGCCAAGATCTTGCCAAGTGCACCTTATCCATCTACCACAAAATATCCTACCAACCCCTTGACCAACAATGGCCAATTCGTCCACCTCTTTACCGCCTAACGTGCTCCAATGGGAGGGTGACAAGTGTCGCCTCTCGTTGGCCAAAAATGTTTCGCCTCTCGGAAAAATCCGCAAAAATTAAAAATGACATAGCCGAAATTCCCTACGAAAGTCGTGGAAAACGCTTTCACAAAAACGACTCTAACCGTGTTATGCACAAATAAAATTCGCCAAGCACTTTAAGGCACAAACTTTTCTACGCACGCCCCTCGCATATACTCGTGAAATACGGTATAACATTCTCTCTCTTAGAAACATTCGTCCCGAATGTTCCTTATAAGTCTCAAAACAAACGCGCCAATATAGTCTTCACTACTATTCTTACGAGAACAATCCCGCCATACCGCACTGCGTAAATACTTACGCCAAAGTCCACGAGGAAACACCTCTAATCATCACCACAAAACACTCCTCACCGGGGTCTAAAATATACTTCTTCCACACTTTCCAAACAAAAGAAATGATCACATCTATGCTCGCCATACATGCTCGCTTCTCTTTACTCGTCGTAGATACCACTTTGTCACTTTGCCTGAGGCATTAACCTTCTCAGGCGACCCAACAAATGGTACCACTTGTGTCCCTTTGTCGCGCGCCTTGCTCCGACGACCCAACAAATGGTACCGATCGCATGCGATCCCCGAGGATGTCGTATACCGAACTCTTTCCACATTTCGACATCGCCTTTCCAAAACTCGGCTACTATCTCTAACGTGGTCATCATTAAGTGGGAACACTGATGGATCTCCGATACTTTTCCCGATCATAACAATACGAAAGACCGACGCATACCTCCTAAGTCGGACGACAAAGCTAACATATAGGCAACCCGCCTATTCTTCACATGAACTCAAAGGGCCCAAAGTAACTCGCTAAGTTCCTCTCAGATTCCAAACTCGTCACACCCAACCCGGTGGTACCTTCAAGAAGACCGACCAACTCGAACTCTAAGCGTGCCGCCGATTATCCGCACAATTCCTCCGAGCCGCCGTAACTTCTTCTAGACAAGCTTCAGACTATCCACGACCGGAACAAGCCTGAACCAACTAACTGAACCTTGCCAACATCGAACCAATCGACCGACAATTTACACTTCCGCCCCTACAAGGCTTCACAAAGCGATATCCGAACACTGAAATGGTAGCTTAAACACTTCCTCCATAGGAGACAACAATCCCCCCACGACTACCTCTGAAATCCACGCACTGGCCCGAGGGCGAATGCGATTCTGAGACTCACCTGAGTTCTTAACCCTGCCTGGTAAACTTTTAGAAGACGAAAAATAGCCACAACCTGGGCTTCACTGTCTGACATAAGGTGAAGGTAGGCACCCCGTGCATCCTTTCAACCCTTCGATAACTCAACACACCAGAAAACGGCCCGAACGAAGAACACGATGGGCTGCCCCATCGACCGACCACCGGCCGAACGCATCCACGAACTCGCAGACGGTTAATCGAATACGGGCCTAACACCCTCGTGACCCTACCACAAGCGCGACCACCACAAACCGACCCCACCACCAAACTCGCCGGGTTGACCCGCAACGTGGCTCAACCCGACCCGCAACGCCGCATCATACTAGCTTCCAACCGAACAATCTCACTAATCACGCTACGAAAACCTAGCGGTCTTCTTAGCTCAACTACCCTCTTCATTCCACACTACTAGGACCTGTCCCAACATAACTCATGTGCACTATGCACTCGATAAGGGTCAAACATAACACTACACCTTTTCTCGAGATGGCCTCACCTCTAAGGTCTCTACGTATAAAGCTCTAAGGCTCACACTTTCTCTATCCCCAAAATCTTACTCTGCTAAACAACCATGATTTCAAATCACAACTAACACACGCTATCGTAACATAGCACCTAAGGTATACTCACCTTATCACCTATACAAAACTCTGAGGTTAAGGATAGATCTATGTTCATCGCTTCACTCCTTAGTCGTCTAATCAAACCTCGCCTGTAGGCGATACTAGCTGAGATGACGAACTACCCACCGATCCTCGGCGCTAAGTCCTCCCGCAAGGACACTCTTTCGACAACAGCACTCGACGGTCATAGGTACGACACGCACAACTAAAAGACGACATTCCTCGACGACGCCGCCACATTGCGAACACCGAGAAAATCGAACCGGATGGCCGAACCTACGCCAGAGCGTGAACCTAAGCTCGAGCTCGACCAACTCCCGCATACCCCGAACGCCCCGAAATTCGCGAGGACTCGCCAGACCGCGGATGTGCATAATCTATTCACGCGAGGCGACTCGCCTCAAAAGTTACTAAAGGACCTTGCCGCTCGCCCTCTTCTCGTGTCCTTCGTTAACCTGCCGATCTCTACATCGCCTCGGCCGCGCATAAGCCCGCATACGTGCCATGCTCAAGCTTCAATCAAGAATTACTTTGCACAACCTCTTTTAGATAGTCCTCAAGACTCGCGGACATCGGTATACTCTCTGGTAGCCAAATCTATAGCTAGTAATGTGGTCGCCTTTGCAATCTAAATTCTCTGCTCCCGGCCGTGGAACCGGCGTTCATATATCATGGCCGCAGTAGGGGCTGCCGCTGCCGTGCCAAACTCTGCTGGGGCTAGTGACGTCGCAGAAATCCCCGAATGAAGCACTACCCTAGGTAAGGATTGGGCCTGTGCCCTCGCAACCCTCTGAACTCTACTCGCAGCCTCCTGGCCGCTTGCCCTCCCGGCCCGGTTGCCTGCGCGAGGCATAACGGTAAGGGAAAGAAATACGTTAGAGGGTCCAACTTACAACACAGCTCTAAGGCACGATCTCAGAGTGAGAAGAATAGAAACCAATCCTAAAATATCCTATAGCCTCCTGATTATTGGTGTGGTGCACAACACACCGATAATCAAGACTTACATCGATACGGTTCAGACACTTTCCGAGGATTAATCGCTCGATACCACTTTTGTCACGACCAACCTCGGTTCGTGACCTGCCTTACCCCTGCACCCAAGTAGACATACATCGAGTAATCAATGAACATAAAGACAATACATGAAACCAAAGTAATAAGACAAGAAATAAGAAGACAAAGCAACCAAAACTGTTACCTTCAGATATATATAAATAGCAATTTTTTTTACATGAACTTTAATCCTTTTACAAACCCCGCCCACAACAAGATTACAGCACTTAAGAATGATACGACAACAATGGCGGACAGGTTCCCGCCAAACCCCGAATGTAAACACTTACGACGACAGGACTATACCATCGATAAGCCTCCGAGAAACGGAGCTTCCCAAACGCTGAAATCGGACTCGAGAGCTAGGATCAATGATCGTGTACCTCAACTCGCGCAGATGAACGCAGCTTCGGCGAGGTCGCATAACAAAATTTAGTATGTGAAATCAAAATACATATCAGAAATGAAATCATAGCATATAAAGCGAGAGACATGTATGATAACCAACTACGCTTTATAACAAAGCAACATGTCAAGTTAGGGACTCACGCCTCAAGTCATCACTCAAGTATAACAACGGGTCTCGTGCCCACAACATCAATCATGCCCGTGGAATACCTTTCCTCATCACGGCAGTTCATGATATAAAAGCACCAAGGAACACACATGAACACCGTGTCCCACTGTGTCATAATAAAACTGACGGTAAGTACGAAGGCATAGCCGACTACTAAAACCCACGCATCAACAAGGTCATGAATCAGATTATAAGATCTGCCTAGACCGCCACATGATCAAAGCCGCCACTTGCCCGCAGATCAATGTACGCGTCTAACCTCGAACTCCCGCAGCCCGATAGGCCAATCTCATCGCCCGCATGAGGTATTCCCGCATCGAGGGTAGCTACTCCGGCATCGCCCCGACTTCGCACCGCACGCCATACGGACCGCATGCCCATAAAGGACGACACTAACTCGAACTCGTAGCTCGCGATAGCCCCGGACTGCATGAGGTATTCTCGAATCATAGGTCCATCGACCGCTGAGTCTACCCCAGACGGAGGGCGCTTAACCCTAATCATCTCAAGAGATGAATGCCACAATACTATCATAACGATCGATAGTTAATAAGCACAATCAAGGGAAACCCTTCACACAAACATCACAAGATACTAACACACGTAGCATCCCAACACGCTTACTTATCAACGCAATCAAGAAAGTATTACTGTGCTATCACAAATCAATACAATCAAGTTGTTCACACAAGGTACCTTCTACTATATGATTAACAAAATCGGTTTTTATCCCCAAAGTACTTCATACATTAACTCTTTAAAAGATACGTTACTTTCACAATGTCACACAATACCCGTAGTATAAAATAGAGTGACTATCCTTTTAAAGTAAATCAATTACTTCTCTTTGTAAAATCAAGTAGCAACATTCTTTTCCAATGATCAAGTTTGCCTAATTTCCAATGTTCAAGTTTCTCATTTTAGAAAGGTTTCGTAGTTCATAGTCTTATTCATTTGAGAATATAATTCTCCTTAAAACTATCTGAGAAACATAAGTCTTATATGTGAGTAGGATATTCTTGTTTATAACAATCTTATTACAGCATCCATGATCTAGGAAATATCATTTTGTCTCATCTTAGCTTCTATGCAGATGGAAGTTTCTAATTGTTTTAATAATACTTAATTAGTCAAAACATTTACTTTTATTAACGCCGCAGTTGGTTTGTCGATACACATTCTGATTCAAATCAAGAAACATTCTTAAGCCGTTATACCTAACTTCCCATAAAGCTAGTATAACTCTTAAGTTTTTCAAAAACCTAGTATTACTTCTTCTTTCAAAATGATTCAAAAATCTTTTGAAATACTTCAAGTTCTTTATTAACACATAACAAGCCAGTTATAGTTCAAAACAAGACTTTTAAAACCACATGTATTTTCTTACCAACATAAAGTCGTTATAACTAACTTCCCATAAAGTCGTTATAACACTTTATGTTTTAAACCAATCACATACATTTAGCACACGTACGCTCACCGTACTACATAGTTCACACATATCATGCTAGAAGAGATAGGAAGAGGTTCACATACCGCGACGATTATCGACTAATAGCAAAACGCCCAAGTACCTCAAACCGCCGCTACTCCCTAAGCCAAGTAGATCGCGCCACGCATAGTACTTCCACCTATAAGGCCACAAGGCGCTTATTAACATAAGGTCTCTTCAGAGAACATTCTACGTAAAATTCGCAAGACTCTCCCCGCAACAACAGAATCTCCTCCTCTATCGAGGCCGCCACCAACCCAACCGGGGTTATACATCTAACCCTAACTGTACAATTCTACTCCACGGTACTACTTCACAAGTCTCATCAGAATACACCTAAGTAATTACAACAAGAATCTTCTTTAAATACAGCTTAAGTCGCAAGACATTGCCGTAAGTATTATTCAGCTTAAGTCAAAAGACATTGCCAATAACTACGTCAGTTCTATATATAGTATACTTCAACTATATATTCTAACAATATGTAATTTCCAATTACAATAGAGGACAAGATATTTACCTCAATAAGCCCATAATTATCCAAGTATAAAGTCGATCCCGGCAATCGCTTAGCTCCAACTCCGAGCGCCCAACCCACTCTAAACCACCCTTAGAAGTTCTAACCAACTTCTACACAATACTCCAAACTGACTATGGAGATTTTTCCTGTGGTTTCGGTTTTTGTGACTAAGGAAGTATAATAGTATTTCGGGCTTATCAGATAGGTATAACCTTAGAATACAACAAGGTATATGGCTAAGGTAATTGGGCATTATAACAATACTTTGAGGGTATTTCCATCAAGAGGGTATTATACGAAACAACTAGGCAGTGGGGTACCCTACCGCCACACCAAAAAGGGGGAGGGAGGTTTCGCCACAAGGGCCTATCTAGGAGGGGGCTCTTGGACGAGTCAAACAAGAGGAGGGGGAGGATTTCTAAGACTTAGAACATTTTAGGATGAATAAGTCTTTCAGGGCTGGTATTTATAGCCTAGCAAAGGCCAACCAATGGCCAAGATCTTGCCAAGTGCAAGGCAAGTGTAGGCCAAGATCTTGCCAAGTGCACCTTATCCATCTACCACAAAATATCCTACCAACCCTTGACCAACAATGGCCAATTCGCCCACTCTTTTACCGCCTAACGTGCTCCAATGGGAGGGTGACAAGTGTCGCCTCTCGTTGGCCAAAATGTTTCGCCTCTCTAAAAATCCGCAAAAATTAAAAATGACATAGCCGGAAATTCCCACGAAGTCGTGGAAAACGTTTCACTAAAAACGACTCTAACCGGGTGTTATGCACAAATAAAATTCGCCAAGCACTTTAAGGCACAAACTTTTCTACGCACGCCCCGCGCATATACTCGTGAAATACGGTATAACAATACATTCCGGATGAACCGGTCCTCAAGTGAAATACATTCGGATGAACCGGTAATCAAGTGAAATACATTCCTGATGAACCGAATCAAGTGAAACACATTCGGATGAACCGTAGTCGAGTGAAATACATTCCGGATGAGCCAGAATCAAGTGATATACATTCGGATGACCCAGAGTCAAGTGATATACATTCCGGATGAACCGTAGTCGAGTAGAACACAAGATTTACACAACAAGGCTATCACACGTAACATGGTCAAGTTTCATAACAACAAGTATAAGCAAGTTACACACGACTCAAGGTACTTTCATTTTATATCAAAGTCCGGATTTTTAACCTCAAGTACTACGTCCGTTAAATTCCTTTTAAGATCCATTTCTTTTACGAAGGTCACCCGATACCCGTAGTATAAAATTTGAGTGACTAACATTGTTAAGTAAACCAAAATGCTTTCCTTTGTAAAATCAAGTGACAACCTTATTTTCCAAACGCTCAAGTTTGCCTAATTTCAATGCTCAAGTTTCTCATTTTAGAAAAAGGTTTCAGAGTTCATAGTTTTAAATCCTTTAAAACATAATTCTCCTTTAAACGCTGAGAAACCTATGTCTTATAAGTGAGTAGGTTATTCTTGTTTATAATCAATCTTATTAAGCAGCCATGATCTAGGAAATGTAACATCATTTTGTCTCATCTTAGCTTCTATGCAGATGAGGTTTCTACTGGTTTTAATAATACTTCTTTATTCAATACATTTTCCTTTATTAACGCTGCAGTGGTTTGTCGATACACATTCTGATTTCAAATCGAAGAAACATTCTTAAGCCGTTATACCTAACTTCCCATAAAGCTAGTATAACTCTTAAGCTTTCAAAACCCAAGTAATACTCATTCTTTCAAAACGATTCATAAATCTTTGAAATGCTTCAAGTTCTTTATTAACACATATCAAGCCGCTATTATTCAAATCGCTACCTTTTAAAACCACAAAGTATGTGCTTATCCACATAAAGCTATTATAACCAACTTCCCATAAAGCCGTTATAACACTTTATGTTTTACATCAATCAAATACATTTAGCACATGACGCTCACCGTACTACATAATTCACACATATCATGCTAGAAGAGATAGGAAGAGGTTCACATACCTCGCGACGATTATCGACTAATAGCAAAACGCTCAAGTACCTCAAACCGCTTCTACACTCTCACCAAGCATCACCCCACACGTAGTACTACAACCTATAGAGGCCACAAAGCGCCTATTAATATCTTTAGATCCCGACGTAGAATATTCTACGTAAAATTCGCAGACTCTCCTTCCCGCAACAACAGAAATCTCCTCCTCTATCGAGGCCGGCTACCATGCCAACCAGGGGGGGGGGGGGATAACACGTCTCACCGGACGGGTACAATTCTACTACACATCAAGGCTACACAAGTCTCATCGTAATACACCCTATGTAATTACATTCGCTTCTCTTATTTAAATTCAGGCTTAAGTCGCAAGACATTGCCGTAAGTATTATTCAGCTTAAGTCAAAAGACATTGCCGCACAACTATGTTCAGTTCTATATATAGTATACTTCAACTATATAATCCAACAACATGTAATTTCCAATTACAACAGAAGGTCAAGAATGTTTACCTCGATAAGCCCAAAATTATCCGAGTTTAAAGTCGCTCCTGAGCAAGGTTTAGCTCCGACTCCGTGCGCTCCAACCCGCTCCAAACTACCCTTAGAAGTTCTAACCAACTTCTACTTACAACTTCAACAACGGTGAAGATTTCCTTAGGTTTCGTTTTAGTGACCGAGGGAAAGTATAACGGTATTTTCTGGCTTGTATAAGTGTAACTGGGAATACTACAAGGTATTTGGGCCAAGGTATTTGGACATTATAACAATACTAGGAGAGTATTTCTATACCACAACAAGGGGGTAGTTATACGAGTCAACTAGGCTGGGGTACCCCACGCAAAACACCACAGCGGAGGGGAAACTTCGGCCAAGGGCTCTCAAAGGGGAGGTGGTGGTGGACGAAAGCTTAGGGAGAGGAGTAGTTTGAGACTTAGATAGATTGCTCAAGTTTAGGATGAAGAATGTCTTCAACTAGAGGGGTATTTATAGGTCAAGTGAAGGCCAATCAATGGCCAAGATGGTGCCAAGTGCAAGGCAAGTGTAGGGCTAGATTTAAGCCAAGTGCACCTTATCCATCTACCACAACAACTTGCACAAAATATCCTACCTAACCCAACTCACCATTTTCGTCCAACTTTGCCCATTTTGCCGTCCACTCCTTCCAATTAGAGGGTGACAAGTGTCGCCCTCTCGTTGGTCCAAAATGTTTCGTCTCTCGGAAAAATCCGCAAAAATTTTAAATGACATAGTCGGAATTTTCCCTACGAAAGCTGTGGAAACGTTTCGTCGAAAAACGACTCCTTTCGGCACTTGTGTACAAATTTCGAAACTAGCCTACTTTAAGGCTCAAATTATAATACGTACACACTCACGTACATACTCTGGAAATACGGGGTATAACAACTACCGACTTATCATACATAACATAAGCAAGTTAAGAAATCCCCCTAACTTCTTATTAGTCTTATACATATACACTCTCATTTTAGTTTACTTAAGGCACTAACATGTCATTATGAAAATCCGGGAATTTAACCCAAAGCACTACATACTTCTACTCTTTTAAAATGACTCTTTTTCATATAAACTTCCAAGATACTAAATACCGTAGTATCAAGTTGTATCTACTTTTCAAGAAAAGTCACAATGCCTTTTAGAAATACATTTAGGCTTCTAAATCAAGTGACTTCTTTCTTTTAAAACATTAAGCAATTGACGCCTTAAACTCAATTTGTTTTTCGTTATTTCAAGTCATTTATCATACTTACATTAGTTAGAGTAAACCACTCTTTTTAACTTTCCATAAAGCTATTATAACCAACTTCCCATAAAGCCGTTATACTAGCTTTATACTTTAGACAATTTACATTCTTCCTTATATCCAAAGTACTTATACTTTTAAAACGAAACAAGTATTATATACTTTTAAAATACTTCAAGTCCCTTAACTTTTTGAAAACCAAGATATCCTTAATATTTTTAAACAAGTGAGTTAATTGCTTAACTCAACCAACTTGGACATTCTTAAAATAAGCCAAGGATATCAAATGGACTAGATTGTCAAAATATCGTACGTCTACCGTACTACATATTTACAACTATTCATGCTCAAGAGATAGGAAAGTTCCACATACCTCTTCGGTTCAATCCACTTGCCAAGTCCAACGTGATGAACGTAGTATGTCAACCTATAATGACCATAATACGTCTATTAACTTCTTACTTCAAACGTAAAATATTCTAAGTGCAAAGTCACTAAATTCTACGGAAAATCGGACAGCACTTCCTTTGTTTCTACATACTTTTCCACATTTTTCAAGGTCCAAAAATCAATAACCAAACGCCACATTTAAGGCCCAACAATTCAACAATACAAAGGGGATTACACGCCTTAACAGGACGTGTAAAATTCTGCCCCACAATTGATATCAAACTAGTCCAACATACAATGTTACATTCGGCAATTTGAGGGACAACAATACATAGTATTTTCCAATTCCTTTTCAATCCAAGTTGTTTAGTATAACATGTTATAAAGCCTCAATCGATTATAACAACTATAATCTTCAAGTAGATAACATGCGACGATTCTAGTTAGCGACCAAATTGTATTTCAGTTTCAAATGGCTCAACATGTCATTTCGGATTTGAGCTTCTAAATTTCCATAACACTTATCAATCTTCATAACACATATCACATGATCATTTCTAACTTATCATAACATGGAATCTTTAATTACAATAGTACGACGAAGATTATTACCTCATTTAGCCCAAATTTGATCCAAGATTACAAGTCGATCCTTAGAAACATTAGCTCCTATTTCCGACGTTCCAATCCACTCCAAGCAACCCTTAGAATCTTATGAAGAACTCCTCTTCAAGTTCCAACTTCAAAGTTGAAGAACTTAGGTTTTCGTCTTGCGACTAATACAAAAACACCACTTTTCTGGGATCTTTCTATTGAGATACCCTTACAATCTCTTAGGAACCTTGGTTTAAAGTGTGGAGATTATTAAACAACAAACAAAAAAAATTCTTGTTTCCACCATGGTGAACCCGAGAGCACAAAGTGAAGCTCAAGCTTCTTGAAATTTTTCTAAGTGTAAAAATAGCCTTTCTTGCACTAAGGATGATTATATAACCAAATGGAGGGTCTAGATTACAACATTTGGGTGGCTAGGATGAGTTTCACAAGGATCAAGCCCAAGTGGCCCTTGGACTTGGTCAACTTTGTCAAGCTCTAACCCTTAGCAAGACTTGGTCATCTCTTTAATGGTCAAATGACCATTTTGGCCATGTCCAAATCGTCCAAGACCACTAAGGGGGGTGACACGTGTCGCCCTCCCATTCGTTGCAATATTTCGTTTTCCGACAATTCTATAATTCCGATAAATTTTTACTCGTCTCAAATCTTAACATTTTTTAGTTCTTACGTACGTTCTTATAAACATATCCTGGAATTCCGGGGTGTAACATTCACATACCTCGCGACGACTATCGACAAGTAGCAAAATTCTCCAAAGTACTTCAACATTTATTGATGTTCCACTCTTCAAATAGAATACGCTATACATAGTACTTTAACCTATAATAACCATAACATGTCTATCAACTCCTAGCTTTTTAATGTGGAATAATACTAAGTGCTAGGTCTCTTATTCTACAGAAATTTGGGCAGCACTTTCTTTGTTTCTACGTACTTTTCCACCTTTTTCAAGGCCCGTAAATCAATAACCAACATGCCACATTTAAGGCGCAACAAACCAACAATTCAAAGGGGATTACACGCCTTAACATGACGTGTAAAATTTTGCCCCACAATTAAAGTAAAACTGTCCAATAACTTGAGCCATTTTCGGCAATCACAAGGATAATGTCATGACCCGAACCGGGGCCCGTGACTGGTGCCTTACCCCGGGCACCCTAGTGATACAACATCAGAGAAAATCAGCGGAACATAAAGCATAAATATGAAACGAGAGGCATGATAAATAAAAGCAAATAGGCCAACCAAAACAGTTGCCTTCCAACATATATATATAAACATTTGAATAGCATAATCCTTACACCGCCCACAACAAAGCACGCACTTCTAAGATTTATACAACAACTATGACGGGACAGGGCCCCGCCATACCCCTGAACGTACAAGAACTTACAGACTCAGGGTAACATACCAAAGATAAGCCTCCGACGAAACGGAGCTTCCCAAAACGCTGAAATGAGATCCTAAGCCCCGGGCGAGGTCAAGATAACAGTACCAAGTATGTGAAATCAGAATATCAGAAATGAAATCATAATAGTCTATAAAAGCGGGAGATGTATGATAACCACACTACAGGACACACAAATAACAGTTATATCAATTCAGGGTCTCACGCCAACAACATCAATCCTGCCAGTGGAGTACCTTCCTCACCGCTAATCTATGATATGATAACAACAAGACAAGAATCCAAATGGGAGCATACCCGCGCGCACGATCGTGTCGTGATGTCCAAAGGGAATAAATAAGACAACATTCCAAATGGAAGCATACCCGCGCGCTACGATCGTGTCGTGAGGTCCAAAGCGGAAATAATAAGACAAAGATTCCAAACGGAAGGATACCCGCGCGCCACGATCGTGTCGAGATGTCCAAAGGGAAACAATAAGACAACAAGGCGGTAATCAAAGTGGAAGCATACCCGCAGCGCCACGATCGTGTCGTGATGTCCAAAGCGATTACAAAAGTAACACTATCAACAGAACGCACTGCGGAATTTATCCGTCACCGGCCACGCCCAAGTAAGTTCTCAACAAGTCAACCGACCTCCATCGAGACGCCAGAGTATAGAAACACAATTCTTGCACAACAAAGGCTATCACAACAAGCATAGGCAAGTTTTTCACAACAACAAGCATAGGCAAGTTTCACAACAACAAGCATAGGCAAGTTTCTACACAACTCAAGTACTTTCATTTTATGCCAAGTCCTGTTTTAACTCCTAAAGTACTACGTGACGTTAAATTCCTTTTAAAGAGATCTATTCATTTTATAAAAGTCACCCGATAATTCGTAGTATAAAATAGAGTGACTTATATCTTTTAAGTAAACCAAAACAACTTCCATTCTTTCTTTTTTTTAAACCAGATTAAGGCAACACCATGCTTTCTTTTTTGACCAAAAAACTTCTCTTTTTAAAGTCAAGTTCCCACATTAACCGATGATAAAACCTTTATTTTGTTTTCATAAGGTCGTTATAACCAACTTCCCATAAAGCTGTTATAACACCTTATGTTTTAAACCATTTTAAGACAACACAATGCCTTTCTTTTCCCTAAAGTTCCAGTTTGCCTAATTTCAATTACACAAGTCTCTTTTTGAAAAGTTTCATAGTTCAATGTCTTAATCTCTTTTAAAACAATTGAGTAACATATGCCATAAAGTAATAGGTTATTCTTGTTCATAATCATTCTTATTAAGCAGCGATGATCTAGAAAATTTAATATCATTTTGTCTCATGTTAGCTTCTATGCAGATGTAGGTTTCTACTGGTTTTAATAATACTTAATTATTCAATACATTTTCCTTTATTAACGCCGCAAAGGTTTGTCGATACACATTCTGATTTCCAAATCTAAAACATCATTATTTTCAAAACCAAGTACTCATTACTCACGAACGAGGTTTCACACAAACATCCATATTAAGTCAAGTCTCTTATCTTTAAGAATAAGTCTCTTAACTTCTAAACCATTAAACCATTCTTTTTATCTCTTAAGACGTTACACCTAACTTCTCATAAAGCTGGTATAACTCTTATGTTTTCAAACCAAGTATACACTTCTTCCAAAAAGGTTTCTTAATCTTTTAGAATACTTCGAGGTTCTTTATTATCACACATCAAGTCGGTTATAAGTCAAATCTGTTATCTTTTTTAAAAAGAAACCACAAAGTATTTCTCATTTACATGTAGTCATTATAACACTTTATGTTTAAAAACAATCAAATAAATTTAACACATGACGCTCACCGTACTACATAGTTATACACATATCATGCTAGAACAGATAAGAAGAGGTTCACATACCTCGCGACGACATCGACTAAAAGCAAAGCGCTCAAGTACCTCAAACAATGGCTACACCTTAAGCCAAGCACCACGCCACACGTAGTATTTCAACCTATAGAGCCACAAGGCGCCTATTAACATCTTAGATCTCAATGTAGAATATCTTACGTAAAATTCGCAAAGACTCTCCCCAAGAACAACAGAATCTCCTCCTCTTCGAGGCCGCCACCAAGCCAACTGGGGTTTGCACGCCTAACCGGACGTACAATTCTACTCACGCAATACTACAAGCTTCATCAGAATACACCCTATGTAATTACAGTCGCCACTTCTAAAATTCAGCTTAAGTCGCAAGACATCGTAAGTATTATTCATGCTTAAGTCAAAAGACATTGCCGCACAATTATAATGTTCAGTTCTATATATAGTATACTTCAACTATATATTCCTACAACATGTAATTTCCAATTACAATAGAAGGTCAAGAGTGTTTACCTCGATAAGCCCAAAATTATCCGAGTTTATATGTCGATCCCGAGCAAGGTTTAGCTCCTACTCCGTGCGCCCAACCCGCCTCCAACCAACCCTTAGAAGTTCTAACCAACTTCTACTTAAATACTTCAACTAACAATGAAGATTTCTTAGGGTTTCGTTTAGAGGCTAAGAGGAAGTATAATAGTATTTTCTGGCTTTTGATAAAAAGTGGTACTTTGGAAAGTACTACAAGGTATATGGGCTAAAGTATTTGGGCATTATAACAATACTAGAGAGTATTTCTATACCACAAAAATGGATATTATACTAAAACAACTAGGCTGTGGGGTGTACCCCACGCCAAGCCTCTACAAAGGGAGGGGAGACCTCTCGCCAAAGCTTCTCGGCGGAGGGAGGGGCTTTGGACGGCAAACAAGTGGGAGGAGTATTTTGAGACTTAGATAGATTGCTCAAGTTTTGGATGAAGAATGTCTTCAACTAGAGAGGTATTTATAGGTCAAGTGAAGGCCAACCAATGGCCAAGATGAAGACAAGTACATAGAAAGTGTAAGGCCAAGATTTAGCCATGTGCTACCTTATCCATCTACACAAAATATCCTACCTAACCCTTGACCAAAATTTCAACACCAAAAACGTGCCAATGGTCAAGCTTGCCGTCCACTTGCTTCCAATGGGAGGTGACACTTGTCCTCCCGCTGGTCCAAAATGTTTCGCCTCTCTAAAAATCCGCAAAATTATTAATGACATAGCCGGAATTTTCCTACGAAAGTCGTGGAAACGCTTCAAAAAACGACTTTTTGGCACTTGTGTACAAATTTCAAACTTGTCAATTTAAGGCAAAATTTAATACGACGCCTCACGCATACTCTGGAAATACGGGGTATAACATTCTCCCCTCCTTACAAACATTCGTCCCGAATGTTCCTTCTCAAGGTGGATTACGAAGAAGATCTTCTAACAAGTTGCCAACGCCATGCCTGGCCACGAACTAACACACGCTCTTCTTCTTTCTTACTCGCCGTGCCTCCGACCACTTGAACTCTTCTAGTATACGCACCATACTTCGCCATTGCTTCGCTTCAATACTTTGGAGTCACAACCTCCAAACTTGGTCATCTTACTAGCTTTATTTCCTCTAAGGCCATTCCCGCCTACACGAACCGATTCTGTACGAACATAACCACAAACTCATACGATGGTCATCTAAACTGGGCCTAGCACCCTCGTGACCCTACCACCGGCGGGACCACCCAGAGCTGACCCCACTCGAACAGCCGCGGGTTGGCCCTCAACATGGCCCCAACCCGACCCACTTAACGCATCACGATATTGTTCCCCGATCCTGAACAATCTTACCTCTTCAGGTCATGAAAGCTAACACTTCCATTGCACACTACCCAGTGACTTTATCACACAAAACGCTCTAGGCATAAAATGCACTCCGACAAGGATCACTTGCAAAACTGTACTCAAGACGCCTTACATCTAAGGTCTCAATCAGAATATTCTAAGGTTCATCATTTTCTCACCCTCAAGCTTACCCTTCTCACAACCTGTGTTCTACATCACGCTTTAGCACAAAGCTATCCGAACATAACACTAAACACATCATCACATCATCAATACATACAAAACTCTGTAGGTTAAGGATATACCCAAAATAGGCGATTCTGAGGACCGCTAAAATCGGGAACTTCCACCGCGACTCTACCGTGGCCCGCCGGTGTATGAACATCCCGCTCGACTATGGAAGGTGAAGAACCCGCAACAGATCCCGTAGTCAGGCTATCCTACCAGCTACCCTGTGCCTGACAGCCCTAAATGGCCTCGCTGGCCGCATGTAAAACAAACTCCCGACTAGCACGACACTCCCATCGCGAGTCTACCATAGCGTCACAACGAGGTATGGGTGGCTTCACCGTTAACACCACCGCTTCTCCGAAATCAACCTCGAGCCCCGACCGCTTCCTCAAAACTCGACGCTCAAGATTGTAGAGACCACTCAGATCGGGCGAGGCGCATAACTAGTCTCGCTGGCGAGGCGGTTCGCCTCGAAAATCACCAGCGACCTGCAGCTTCGCCTCTTCTCACGACTTTGGTCATTCCGCCGATTTCTCCGCCTCACCTCCAAGTGCATAAGCTCGCACGCGGCAATGTCCATGCCCTACCAAGAGCTACACCAACAACTTCTCGCTAGGTAATCATCGAGCCCTCAGAACATATCGCGGACTCGATCCTCCATACTAGCTACTAACGCGGACGACGCCAATGAGTCGAACTCCACATTGTACTTCCCGAACCGCACGCCGCTCGCCGCAACACCAAAAATCATTTACCGAGCCCTCCTCATCCGCGAGGCAAGAAATGTGCAAAATGCCCTCGCGAACTCGTCCCAAATAGCCGGAAGTGCATTCTCTCCCGACAGCTCCCACGATCAAACTACCGATCATGCGGTATCACGCAGCGATGCGAACCTAGACCATCGACTCGGTCTCAAGCCTTGATCACTCTCATGATCCACAGAATCGCTTGATGAACTCCTGCGATCATCCTCGTGCCTCGACCGTAGAACTCTGGCGCTACATCTCGTGAAGTCTCGTAGCCTCAAACTATCCGATCTAGGTGAACCATCGGTCATCGAATCGCCAAGGCCCAATTTATCCTCATATTCGCCACGACTCGCCGAATCGCCATCTCCTTGTACTTATCTCATCCGCCTTCCAGCCGGGACCGAGGCTCGTGTATCAGAGTCTCAGCAGCCATCGCCGCGCTCTAAACTTCTCGTGCCGGGCGCGCGAAACTCGCCGCTTAAGACTGCTCGTGTATCGATCGCTCGCGCCGCATTTCTCTCAGATCCTACTAACGCCTCCTTCGATCGCTTGCCCATCCGGGCTCGGTTTTACGCGAGGCATAATCGTAAAGGAAAGGAATACGCCATAGGGTCCAACTTATCACACAAATTCTGTGGCACGATCTCGTAATGAGAAGAATGGAAACCAATCCTAAATGTCCTATAGCTTCCTCGATTATAGATGTGGTGCACAACACACCGATAATCAAGACTTACTGTAGACACGGCTCAGACACTTTCCGAGGATTAATCGCTCGATACCACTTTTGTCACGACCAACCGGTTCGTGGATCGTGCCTTACCCCGCACCCTAGTGATACAACATCGAGAAAATCAGCGAACATAAAGCATAAATATGAAACGAGAGACATGATAAATAAAAGCAAATAGGCTAACCAAAATAGCTTGCCTTCCAACATATATATATAAACATTTGAATAAGCATAATCCTTACACCGCCCACAACAAGCATGCACTCTAAGATTTATACAACAACTATGACGGACAGGCCCCGCCATACCCCGAACGCAAGAACTTACGGACTGTGGTAACATACCAAAGATAAGCCTCCGACGAAACGAGCTTCCCAAAACGCTAAATGAGATCCTAAACGCGTGGATCGACAAATGATGTACTTCTACCATGCAGATGAACGCAGCCTCCGGGCGAGGTCAAGATAACAGTACTAAGTATGTGAAATCAGAAATATCAGAATGAAATCATAATAGTCTATAAAAGGTGAGACAGTATGATAACCAAACTACATTACACACACATAATAGTTATATAAATTCGTGGTCTCACGCCACAACATCAATCCTTCCCGTGAGTACCTTCTCATCCGCCAATCTATGATATGATAACAACAAGACAAAGAATCCAAATGGGAGCATACCCGCGCTACGATCGTGTCGTATGTCCAACGGAACAAATAAGACAACATTCCAAATGGAAGCATACCCGCAGCGCCACGCGATCGCGGTCGAGGTCCAAAGGGAAATAATAAGACAAGATTCCAAATGGAAGCATACCCGCGCTACGATCGTCAAGATGTCCAAAGGGAAACAATAAGACAACAAGGCGGTAATCAAAGTGGAAGCATACCCGCGCCACGATCGTGTCGAGATGTCCAAAGCGACATAAAAGTAACACTATCAACAGAACGCATCTGCGGAATTTATCCGCCACCACGGCCACGCCCAAGTAAGTTCTCAACAAGTCAACCGACCCTCCATCGAGACGCCAGAGTATAGAAACACAATTCTTGCACAACAAAGGCTATCACAACAAGCATAGGCAAGTTTTTCACAACAACAAGCATTGGCAAGTTTCACAACAACAAGCATAGGCAAGTTTCTACACAACTCGAAGTACTTTCATTTTATGCCCAAGTCCGGGTTTTAACCCTAAAGTACGTGACGTTAAATTCCTTTTAAAGAGATCTATTCCTTTTATAAAAGTCACCCGATACCCGTAGTATAAAATAGAGTGACTTATATCTTTTAAGTAAACCAAAACAACTTCCATTCTTTTTTTTTTTTAAACCAGATTAAGGCAACACCATGCTTTCTTTTTTTGACCAAAACACTTCTCTTTTTAAAGTCAAGTTACCACATTAACCGATGATAAAACCTTTCTTTTGTTTTCATAAGGTCGTTATAACCAACTTCCCATAAAGCTGTTATAACACCTTATGTTTTAAACCATTTTAAGACAACACAATGCCTTTCTTTTCCCTAAAGTTCCAGTTTGCCTAATTTCAATTACACAAGTCTCTTTTTGAAAAGTTTCATAGTTCAATGTCTTAATCTCTTTTAAAACAATTGAGTAACATATGCCATAGGCGAATAGGTTATTCTTGTTCATAATCAATCTTATTAAGCAGCCATGATCTAGAAAATGTAATATCATTTTGTCTCATCTTAGCTTCTATGCAGATGGAGGTTTCTACTGGTTTTAATAATACTTAATTATTCAATACATTTTCCTTTATTAACGCCGCAGTTGGTTTGTCGATACACATTCCGATTTCAAATCCAGAAACATCATTCTTTTCAAAACCAAGTACTCATTACTCACGAATGAGGTTTCACACAAACATCCATATTAAGTCAAGTCTCTTATCTTTTAAGAATAAGTCTCTTAACTTCTAAACCATTAAACCATTCTTTTTATCTCTTAAGACGTTACACCTAACTTCTCATAAAGTCGTATAACTCTTATGTTTTCAAACCAAGTATACACTTCTTCCAAAAGGTTTCTTAATCTTTTAGAATACTTGAGGTTCTTTATTATCACACATCAAGTCGGTTATAAGTCAAATCCGTTATCTTTTAAAAAGAAACCACAAAGCATTTCTCATTTACATAGAGTCGTTATAACACTTTATGTTTAAAAACAATCAAATACATTTAACACATGACGCTTCACCGTACTACATAGTTATACACATATCATGCTAGAACAGATAAGAAGAGGTTCACATACCTCGCGACGACATTCGACTAAAAGCAAAGCGCCCAAGTACCTCAAACCGCTTGGCCACACCTTAAGCCAAGCACCACGCCACACGTAGTATTTCAACCTATAGAGGCCACAAGGCGCCTATTAACATCTTAGATCTCAATGTAGAATATCTTACGTAAAATTCTAGAAGATTTCCCGCAATGACAGAAATCTCTTCCTCTATCGAGGCCACCAAGCCAACCAGTGGGGTTTGCACGCCTAACCTGACGTGTACAATTCTACTCACAAGAATACTACACAAGCTTCACTGTAATACACTATGTAATTACGTCATTCACTTCTTAAAATTCAGCTTAAGTCGCAAGACATCGCTGTAAGTATTATTCAGCTTAAGTCAAGACATTGCCGCACAATTATAATGTTCAGTTCTATATATAGTATACTTCAACTATATATTCCTACAACATGTAATTTCCAATTACAATAGAAGGTCAAGAGTGTTTACCTCGATAAGCCCAAAATCATCCGAGTTTATATGCCGATCCCGAGCAAGGTTTAGCTCCTACTCCAAGGCTCCAACCCGCCTCCAACCAACCCTTAGAAGTTCTAACTAACTTCTACTTAAATACTTCAACTAACAATGAAGATTTCCTTAGGTTTCGCTAGAGGCTAAGAGGAAGTATAATAGTATTTTCTGGCTTTGTATAAAAAGTGGTACTTTGGAAAGTACTACAAGGTATATGGGCTAAAGTATTTGGGCATTATAACAATACTAGAGAGTATTTCTATACCACAAAATGGGTATTATACGAAAACAACTAGGCTAGTGGGGTGTACCCCACGGCCAAGCCTCTACAAAGGGGAGGCCCTCTCGCCAAAGCTTCTCAAGGGAGTGAGGGCTTGGACGAAGCAAACAAGTGGGAGGAGTATTTTGAGACTTAGATAGATTGCTCAAGTTTTGGATGAAGAATGTCTTCAACTAGAGAGGTATTTATAGGACAAGTGAAGGCCAACCAATGGACAAGATGAAGACAAGTGCATAGCAAGTGTAAGGCCAAGATTTAGCCATGTGCTACCTTATCCATCTACACAAAATATCCTACCTAACCCTTGACCAAAATTTCAACACCAAAAACGTGCTAATGGTCAAGCTTGCCGTCCACTTGCTTCCAATGGGAGGTGACACTTGTCCCCTCCCGCTGGTCCAAAATGTTTCGCCTCTAAAAATCCGCAAAATTATTAATGACATTGCCGGAATTTTCCCTACGAAAGTCGTGGAAACGCTTTCATTTAAAAACGACTCTTTTGGCACTTGTGTACAAATTTCAAACTTGTCAATTTAAGGCAAAATTTAATACGCACGCCTCACGCATATACTGAAATACTGGTATAAATGTATAACACCATATCTATTCTTTTCCATTTCCTTTTCAATACAAGTTGTTATTCTAACATGTTATATAGTCGCAATCAATTATAACAACTATAATCCCTTTCTTATACAACATGCGACGATTATAACTATCGACCAAATTGATTTACAATTTTAATGGCTAACATGTCAATCTCGGATATAAGATTCCAAATTCCATAAAATTTCAATCTTCATTCTAAATATCACATGCTCATCTATCAACTACTACAACATGAAATCTTGAATTACAATAGCAAGACGGAGATTATTACCTCTTTTAAGCCCGAATACAATCCAAACCTAAAGTCGATCCTTAGCAACTTTAGCTCCTCTTCTTGATGCTTCAATCAACTCCAAGCAACCCTTAGAAGTTCATAAACAACTTATCTTCAATTTCCAACTTCAAAGTTGAAGAACACCTTAGGTTTTCATCTTGCGACTAACGTAAAAACGTAGTTTTTCCGGGATTTTTGTGTTGGGTTATCCTTAGAATACCTCTAGGGATCTTAGGTTGGAATATTGGGATTTATCATCAACTTTTGAAGAATTTTCTTGCTCAAAGTGAGCTCAAAACCGAGAGCTCCCTTATGCTAGCACAAAGTTCTTGATATTTTCTAAGTATGGGATTTGTCTTGCTACTAGTATAGTTATTGTCACGCCCCGAACCCCGGGCCCGTGACTGGTGCCCTACCTGGGCACCCTTCTACCTAACAACACAAGTAAACTGCGGAATTTAAATAACACCTCATTTTTTTAAACCAACGTACGTGCAAAGTGCGCAAAGGCCGCCATATAATATACATAATCAAAGACACTACATCTGCATGAGTCCAATCCACATATGAATACAGCACTCTAAGAGTTTTATCAAACATGACGGACAAAGCCCGCAGCATCCATAACTGCAAAAGCTCAGATCAAGGATCTATACCAAAATGATAAACTCTTGAATGATGGAGCTATCCAAAACTCGAGGTGTTCCTACACGTAGATCACCAAATCTGCACCTAAACTCGCAGATGAACGCAGCCGGCGAGGTCAAGACGAAGAATGTACCAAGTATGTGAAACAAGAATACTGTAATGAAATCATAATCTAAAAAAATAGAGACATGTATGATAGCCAACCTACATAAAATACATAAGCGATCATATCGTTAGGGACACATGCCCTCAAAGTCATTACTCAAATATAACCATGGGTCTCACACCCAGAATATAAATCATGCCCGTGGAATCCTTCCTCACTGCCGGCAATCCATGATATAATATAACATCAGTAAGCACACTGAACCTTGCAATCATGAGAGTAATGCAATCTTTTTTATCTTTTAAGTTATGCTTTTTATGGGGTCATTCCCCGGGCTTGTGGCATTTACATATTCTGTGGATTTGCTACCCACGATGCGAGGAATACCTCATGCGAGTCTGTAGGGCTCATGCGGGTGAAATAGTCCTATGCGGGGCGGACTAGTCCTATGCGAGGAAGTTACCTCATGCGGGTCTATACGGTCTATGCGGGTGAAATAGTCCCAGGAGTAGGATTACGTGATAATACTACGGGCGGATGGTCCTAGGTTAATCACAGGCTTCCTATTTTTAAGAATCGGAAATGTATATTTTACTCTCATTGTTAGTAAGGCACAATATACTATTAAATTGATTATTATACATGTCTCCAGCTTTATTTTAGACTTATGATGTAAATTGCATTATTTTCCAGTTTTGCATACTTGGTACATATTGTGTCCTGACCCCTTCCTCCTGGGGATCTGCTCATGCCGCATGCAGGGTAAGGTGGTGGATCCTCATTCTTAGGATCACCGATCGTGTCGTAAGCTCCATTTCTCCGAGGCTTGTCTTTGGTACGGCTTCGATGTTGTAGATTTATGTACATTCGTGGTATGGCGGCCCGTCCCACACGATTGTTATTCTTAGAGGTCTGTAGTCATATCTTGTGGATTGAGTTGTAAGAACAAAAATGCAACTGTTATTTTTGGTTATGTAGATTTCACGGAAGGTGGCCTTATCGGCTAGCCTGTTGATTTCTATTGTCTTCTATTTTATGAGTCTTTGTATGTTCCGCTATTCTCTCACGATATGAAAGGGGTGCGCCAGTAGGGCACCATGCCCGGCCCGGGTCGTGACAAAAGTGGTATCAGAGTAGTTAGTCCTCGGAGAGTGTCTGGCAGTGTCTTCAGAGTCTTGATTATCGGTGTGTTGCACCACATCTATAATCGTGAGGTCAGGACATTTAAGATTGGTTTCCATTCTTCTCTCGAGATCGCAAGAGAGCTTTTATTAGGTTGAATCCTCTCTGACCTATTCTTATGTATCAGTTATGCCTCCACGGAAGGCGACCAGGGCCTAGAAGGGCAAGGCAACAGCAGGAGGTGCTAGCGATATGCAGAGGGTTACTAGGACTCAGGCCCAGACTATGCCTGAGGTTATGGGCGGGTCGGCGAGTTCAGCCACGCCGGCAATATTAGAGGTGCCGAGAGCGGCCGTAGCTCCAGAGGTTTCGATACCTGAGCCTCTAGTTCCGCAGCCAGGAGCAGAGTATAGAGATTACGGAGAGCAGATCAGGTTATTGACTAGCATAGTGGCAGGGCAGCGCCGATAGGAGCAGGTAGCTAACCCTAGAGCCGACAACTTGAGGATTCGGGTTTTTTTGGGTTGTAATCCACCCGAGTTCTATGGTTCGAGATCTGAGGAGGATCCTCAGGAGTTTATTCGGCAGATACAGCGGACTATGCAGGTGCTTAGGGCTCGGAGACAGAGTCAGTTGTGTTAGCCTCTTACCGGTTACGCGATATTGCGTTAAACTGGTTTGAGTCATGGGAGTTGTCTAGAGGTGTGGATGCTCTTCCATCTATTTGGGATGAGTTCACAGAGGCCTTCCTTGATCACTTTTTGCCTCCTGAGATGAGGAGAGCCCACGTGGATAGATTCTTGACATTGAGACAGAATGGGAGGACTATCAGAGAGTACAACCTGGAGTTTGACTCATTGGCCAGGTATGTGCTCACCATTGTGGCTGACATGGCGGACAGAGTTCATCGCTATGTGATGGGGCTAGACCATTATATGATTATTGCATGCCTGGGAGTGGCCCTTTAGCCAGGTATGGATATTGCCAGGATGCAGGCTTATGCACAAAGGATAGAGGACAGAGAGAGAGAGGATCAGCCAGACCTAGGCCAGCCAAGAGGGCCAGGACAGCAGGGTTCCAGGGTAATTTTCAAGGCGGACAGCCTCAGCAGAAGGCTAGGTCCACATTTCAGCTGGCAGAGAGTGCTCCTTCTCGGTTTTCTGGCAGGAGGTTTGATCAGCCGGGTTATTCAGGAGCAGGTCAGGGCTCTAGGACTTCGGGGTTTCAGGGAGGCAGAGACCGTAACCGATCGAGACCGCCCATATCTCGGTGTGTTCGATGCGGTAGATCTCACCCGGGCGAGTGTCGTACTGCTTCGGGAGCTTGTTTCTCTTGTGGGCAATAGGGCCATATGAAGAGGTATTGTCTGACCAGAGGCGGCGTGGGTGATATGGTTCAGCCGACAGGGTCAGTTGCTAGGTCTTCTTCTTCTGTGGTTATGCGCCCTGGAGGGCAGGGTGTTCACGAACCGGCAGGCCGCGACAGAGGTCATGGTGGAGGTCTTAGTTCTAGCGGTCCACAGAACCACATATATTCCTTAGCCAGCCGGCAGGATCAGGAGGCTTCCCCATGTAACGACCCGATCCGGGGCCCGTTACTGGTGCCTTACCCTGGGCACCCTAGTGATACATACATCAGAGAAAATCAGCGGAACATAAAACATGAGACATTTAACAAGGGATATAATAAATAAACAGGCCAACCAAAAATTTGCCTTCGATATACATAAAACACGAACAGTTTAATCCTTTTACAACCCCGCCACAACAAGATTACTGCATGCACTTAAGATATACATGACTATGACGGACAGGCCCCGCCATACCCTCGAATGTACAAGAACCTACAACTCGAGAACACCTACTAAAAGATAAGCCTCCGAGAAACGAGCTTCAAATGTGCTGATCAGTGATCCTATGGCGAGGATCCACGATCGATGTACTCTACTGCGCGATGAACGCGGCCCCAAGGAGGTCAAGACAGAGTACCAAGTATGTGAAACTGCATAACATCAGAATGAAATCATACTAGTCTATATAAAGCAGAGACATGTATGATAACCAAACTACGATTCACAACATAAAACGATATCACTCTAATATATCTATGGGTCTCACGCCCACAACATCAAACAGTTCGCATTATGGCCGCATGCCCCGGAATCGCAGACGGTAGACATGTCCATGATGCAACAATAATACCAATGTCCCATGGCCACATGCCCCGAATTCTGATCGGTAGACATGTCCACGTGACCTCAATAACAAGACAAGAATCCAAATGGAAGCATACCCGCGCGCTTACGATCGTGTCGTGATGTCCAAAGGGAAACAATAAGACAACATTCCAAATGGACGATACCCGCGGCGCTACGATCGTGTCGATGTCCAAAGGGAAACAATAGACAAGATTCCAAATGGACGATACCCGCAGCGCCACGATCGTGTCGATGTCAAAAGGAAATCACAAGGCGATAATCAAAATGGAAACATACCCGCGCTACGATCGTGTCGATATATCCAAAGAGATTAACCACAAGACCTTAACCAAAATGGAAGCATACAAGTGCGCTACGCATCGTGTCAGTATGTCCAAAGCGGTTAACAACAATAATACTATCAACATGAACGCATCTGCGGAATTTCTCCACACTGCCGACGCCCAAGTAAGTTCTCAACTATCAACCGAATTTATCGAAAGACGCGGTAACACAGAAACACAACGTTTGTACAATAAAGACTATCATCACAAGCATAGGCAAGTTTCACAACAACAAGCATAGGCAAGTTTCACACAACTCAAAGTACTTTCATTTTATGCCATAGTCCGGGTTTTTAACCCCAAAGTACTACATACGTTAAGTTCTTTTAAAAGAGATCCATTACTTTTATAAAAGTCACCCGATACGTAGTATTAGAATGACAAACCCACCTTCCTTTTCAAAATCAAGTAACAACATTCTTTTCCTAAGTTCCAGTTTGCCTAGTTTCAATTACTCAAGCTTCTCATTTTCAAATGGTTTCATAGTTCCCAAACTTAATCACTTGATTCCTTTTTAGAACAATTGAGTAACATATGTCATATACGTGAGTAGTTTATTCTTGTTTATAACGATCTTATTACAAAGACCATGATCTAGAAAATGTAATATCATTTTGTCTCATCTTAGCTTCTACGGATGGAGGTTTCTCTTGGTTTTAATACAACACATCATTTATTCAATACATTTTCCTTTATTAACGCTGCAGGTGGTCCTGTCGATACACATTCCGATTCCCAAATCGAGAAACATTATCCCTTTAAAACCAAGTACTCATTACTCACGAATGAGGTTTCACACAAACATCCACATTAAAACAAATAAGTTAAGTCTCTTATCTTATAAGATCAAGTCTCTTAACTTCTAACATCAGTAAACCATTTTCACTTACATAAGGTCGTTATAACTAACTTCCCATAAAGCTATTATAACACCCTATGTTTTAAACCAACCAAATCACTTAGCACACGTGACGCTCACCGTACTACATAGTTCACAACAATCCTGCTAGAAAAGATAGGAAGAGGTTCACATACCTCGCGACGAGTATCGACTAATAGCAAAACGCTCCACACAGTCGGCTACTCCTTAAGCCAAGTGGATCATTCCACACGTAGCATTTCAACCTATAAGGCCACAAGGCGCTTATTAACATCGTAGAACATTCTACAGAAAAAATTCGGCAGCACCTCCCCCCCCCGCAACAGCGTAAATCTCCTCCTCTATCGGGGCCGGCTATCAAGCCAACCAGTGGGTTATACATCTAACCCGAACGTACAATTCTACTCCACAAGATTACTACACAAGTCTATCAGAATACATCTATGTAAAATTCGATTCTTGAGCTTAAGTCCAAGGACATTGCCACAAGCTATGTTCAGTTATATATATAGCATACTTAAACTATATTTTCCTACAACATGTAATATCCAATTACAATAGGGGGACAAGATATTTACCTCGCTAAGCCCATAATTATCCAAATATAAAGTCGATCCTGGGCAATCGTTTAGCTCCAACTCCGGCGCTCAACCCGCTCTAAACCACCCTTAGAAGTTCTAACCAACTTCTACACAACACTCCAACGGACTATGGAGATTTTCCTAGGGTTTCGGTTTTGTGACGGAAGTATAATAGTATTTCGGCTTTTCAGATAGGTATAACCTTAGAATACAACAAGGTATACTGGCTAAGGTAATTTGGGCATTATAACAATACTGGAGAGTATTTCTATACCATAAAAGGGGTATTATACGAAAGCAACTAGCTAGTGGGTACCCCAGTAGCACCTCAAAGGAGGGTGGCTACCGGCCTACCCCACTGTGGGAACTCTCGCCAAGGGGCCTCGCGAAGTGAGGGAAGGCTCTCAAGACTTAGGCATTTTGGAGGAAGAAGTTCATCAAAGGAGAGGGGTATTTATAGCACAAGCCAAGGCCAACCAATGGCCAAGATCTAGCCAAGTGCTACACAAGTGTAAGGCCAAGATCAAGCCAAGTGCACCCTAACCCTACTCCACAAATCCCTCACAAATATCTACACAAATATCTTCCACCACTTGCCCATTCAATCGTCCATGTGCCGCCCACTATGCCCACCAATGAGAGGGTGCCAAGTGCCGCCCTCTCGTTGGTCCAAAATGTTCCGTCTCTCGGAAAAATCCGCAAAAATACTAAATGACATAGCCGGAAATTCCCTACGAAAGTGAAAACGTTTCGTCGAAAACGACTCTAACCGGGTGTTGTGCACAAACATATTTCGGCCCAAAGGTGCCACATGGGGGTGACACGTGTCGCCCCCCGATTCGTCCAAAATATTTCGTCTTCCGAAAATATCCAAAACGGCCAATATCGCAAAATCAAAGCGGGCTACAAAACCAGAATTTCTCCCGTGGCCCCACGTGACCATTTCCGAAATAAAATTCCATAATTTCTAATATTCCGGGAAGTCCGAATACCAAATCGGGAATCCATCCCGTTAACGAACCTTTTCCTTCACAAAAACGGAAACTTTTCCGTGGAAAAATCGCCTTTCTTCCTTTCCAATCTTTCTGCAGATTCTCGCACGCACGTCCTCGCATACATACCACGGGACTACGGTATAACATTCTTCCTTAGAAACATTCGTCCGAATGTTCCTTCTAAGTCTCAAACGAACACGTGCAAGATAGTCTTCACTACTATACTTACGAAACAATCCCGCCACACCGCCACGTAAATACCCACGTAAAATACTTACATCCAAGTCCACGAGGAAACACCTCTAACATCACCACAAATAATACTACTTTTGTCACTTTGTCGCGAGCCTTGCTCCCACGACCCAACAAATGGTGCAGGCCGCACGCGATCACGTGTCGTCAGACACTAATTCTTACCATATTTCGATCATCGCTTTAGTATCCAAAACCCGGTTACTATCTCTAACGAGGTCATCATTAATCGAACATTCGATGGATCTTCGATACTTTCCGAACATAACAATACGAAAGATCGGACGTCTTGCCTCCTAAGTCGGACGGCAATTACTAACATATAGGCAACCCGCCTATTCTTCACATGAACTCAAAGGCCCAAAGTGACTCGGGCTAAGTTCCTTCGTTTCCAAACTCACACTTCACCGGTGGTACTTTCAAGAAGACCGACCGTCGGCTGAACTCTAAGCGCCGCCGATTATCCGCACGATTCCTCCGAGCCGCCGAACTTCTTCTAGACAAGCTTCACTATCCACGATCTCCGGAACAAGCTGAACCAACTATCTCAACCCCGCCAACATCGAACCAATCGACCGCAACTTGCATTTCTGCTTCTACAAGGCGTCACAAGACGACATCCGAACATCAAATGGTAGCTTAAACACTTCAACCGAGACAACGATCCTCACACTACCCTCAAATCAAAACACCGCCCGGCGGCGAATGCGATACGAGACTCACCGAGTTCCTAGCCCCGCTGGTACAAACTCCCAGAAGAGAAACAGCCGCACTGGCTCCATCGTCATAAGGTGAAGGTAGGCACCCTGCAACCTCACAACCTTTTCGGATAACATCAACACCGCCGAGGAACGACCGACCAAGAACACGATAGGTCGCCCCATCGCCCGACCACCGGTCGAACGCATCCACGAACTTGCACGGCTAACTAAACATGGGCCTAACACCTCATGACCCTAACACAAAGAGGACCACCACAACCGACCCCACCACCAAACCTACCGCGGGTTGACCGCGTAGCCTCAACCCGACCCGCAAGGCGCAAATACCATCTCCCAAGGAACAATCTTACTAAAAACGTTACGAAAACCTAGCGGTCTTCTTAGCTCAACTACACTCTTTAATTTAATATTAAATATTGACTTATCCCAAACACAGCTCACGTGCACTATGCACTCCTATAAGGGTCAAACATAACACTACACCTTTCTCGAGATGGCCTTACCTCTAAGGTCTTTGCGTATAAAGCTCTAAGGCTCACACTTTCTCTATCCCCCAAAATCTTACTCGGTTAACCCACCATGATTCTAATCACAACTAACACACTGCTATCAGAACATAGCACTTAAGGTATACTCACCTTGAAAGTTACCAAAGGACCTTGCTGCTCTGGCCCTCTTCTGTTGTCCTTCGTTAACCCGTCGATCTCTACGTTTTCGGCCGCGCATAAGCCCGCATACGTGCCATGCTCAAGCCTAACTGAAGGATTACTCTTGCACAACCTTCTCTTAGGTAGTCATCAAGACTCGCGATACATCGGTATACTCTCTGGTAGCCAAATCCATAGCTAGTAACAAGGTTGTCTCTTGCAATCTATATTCTCGGTTCCCGGTCGTGGAACTGAAGGTTCACATATCATGGCCGCAGTAGGAACTGCCGTCGCCATGCTTAAACTCTGCTGGGGCTAGTGACGTCGCAGAAATCCCCGAATGAAGCACTACCCTAGGTAATGATTTGGCCTGCCCTCGCCACCCTCTGAACTCTACTCGCGGCTCCCTCGGCTGCCTTGCCCTCCTGGGCCCGGGTTGCCCTACGCGGAGGCATAACGATAAGGGAAATAATTTCGTCAGAGGGTCCAACTTACAACACAGCTCTAAGGCACGATCTCAGAGTGAGAAGAATAGTAACCAATCCTAAATATCCTATAGCCTCCTGATTATTGGTGTGGTGCACAACACACCGATAATCAAGACTCTACTGGATACGGTCTGTAGACACTTTCCGAGGATTAACTGCTCTGATACCACTTTTGTAACGACCCGATCCGGGGCCCGTTACTGGTGCCTTACCCTGGGCACCCTAGTGATACATACTGTTATACCCCGTAGTTCCAGGGTATGTATGCGAGGACGTACGTACGAGAATACGACAGAAAGATTGGAAAGGAAGAAAGAGGCGATTTTTTTCCACGGAAAAGTTTCCGGTTTTTGTGAAGGAAAAAGGTTCGTTAATGGGAATTGGATTCCCAGATTTGGTATTCGGACTTCCTGGAATATTAGAGAATTATGGAATTTTATTTCTAAGTGGTCACGGGCCCACGGAGAAATTTACGATTGTGGGCCCGCTTTGATTTTGAGATTTTGGCCGTTTTGGATATTTTCAAGACGAAATATTTTGATTTAATCGGGCGACACGTGTCACCCCCATGTGGCACCTTTGGGCCGAAATATGTTTGTGCACAACACCGTTAGAGTCGTTTTTCGACTAAACGTTTTCACTGACTTTCGTAGGGAATTTCCGCTATGTCATTTAGTATTTTTGCGGATTTTTCCGAGACGAAACATTTTGGACCAGCGGAGGGCAACACTTGTCACCTCCAGTGATGGACTTGAAAGCGGCAATATGGCCGATTGAGTCGCTAACTTGGTCAAGTTGTTGGTAAGATATTTTGTGTGCAAGTTGGCCAGGACACTTGACCAAATCCTCACCCTACACTTGCCTTGCACTTGTCTTCATCTTGGCCATTGGTTGGCCAAGGCTTGACCTATAAATACCTCCCTTTGAAGACTAATGCATTCACAAAATTGCCTAAGTCTTGAGAGCCTTCCTCCCTTTCGCAGGCCCCTCGGCGAGAGTCCCCAGTGGGGTAGGCCGAGGTAGGCACCCCCTCCTTTGTGGTGTGGGTACCCCCTAGCCTAGTTGCTTTAGTATAATACCCCCTCAGTGGTATAGAAATACTCTCCAAGTATTGTGATACTGCCCAAATTACCTTATCCTTAGACCTTGTTGTATCCTAAGGTTATACCTTTCCGAAAAGCCCAGAAAATTCGATGATACTTCCCGTCTGTCACAAAACCGAAACCCTAGGAACATCTCCATCGTCCGTTGGAGTATTGTGTAGAAGTTGGTTAGAACTTCTAAGGGTGGTTTAGAGCGGGTTGGAGCGCCGAGTTGAGCTAAGCGATTGCCCAGATCGACTTTATGCTTGGATAATTATGGGCTTATCGAGGTAATTATCTTGTCCCCTATTGTAATTGGATATTACATGTTGTAGGAGTATATAGTTGAAGTATACTATATATAGTGCTGAATCAGTAATTACATAGACAGATTCTGAGACTTGTGTAGTAGTACCGTGGATTAGAATTGTACACGTTAGGGTTAGACGTATAACCCCCCCCCTGGTTGGCTTGATAGCCGGCCCCGATAGAGGAGGAGATTTACGCGGTTGCGGGGGGGGGGGGTGCTGCCGAATTTTCTGTAGAATGTTCTACGATGTTAATAAAGCGCTGTGGCCTTATAGGTTGAAGTACTACGTGGCGCGTTCTACTTGGGCAGGAGTAGCCGACGGCTGAGGTACTCGGAGCATTTTGCTATTAGTCGATAATCGTCGCGAGGTATGTGAACCTCTTCCTATCTCCTCTAGCATGATATGTGTGAACTATGTAGTGCGGTAGACGCATACGTGCTAAATGTATTCGATTGGTTTAAAACATAAAGTGTTATAACGGCTTTATGGGAAGTTGGTTATAATGACTTTATGTAGATAAGAAAACACTTTGTGGTTTTTAAAAGGTAAATGATTTGTTTATAACTGGCTTGATGTGTGATCATAAAGAACTTGAAGTATTTCAAAAGATTTCTGAAATCGTTTTGAAAGAGAAGTAATACTTGGTTTTTGAGAACTTAAGAGTTATACTAGCTTTATGGGAAGTTAGGTATAACGGCTTAAGAACGTTTTACTGATTTTGGAAATCAGGATGTGTATCGACAAACCAACGCAAATACGTTAAAAGGAAATGTTTTGAATAATTAAGTATTATTAAAACCAGAGAAACTTCCATCCGCATGTAAGCTAAGATGAGACAAAATGATATTTCCTAGATCATGGCTGCTGTAATAAGATTGTTATAAACAAGAATATCCTACTCACAGATAAGGCTTATGTTTCTCCGATTGTTTAAAAGAGAATTATATTCTTAAATGAATAAAGCTATGAACTACGAAACCTTTCTAAAATAAGAAACGTGAACATTTGAAATTAGGCAAACTTGGACGTTTGGAAAATAATGTTGTTACTTGATTTTACAAAGGTAAGAGTTTTAGTTTTCTTAAAAGGATAGTCACTCTATTTTTATACTACGTATTGTGTGACTTATGTGAAAGAAACCGATCTTTTAAAGATTTAATGTGTGAAGTACTTTGGGGTTAGATACCCGAACTTGTTAGTAGAAAGTACCTTGTGTGAATACTTTATTGTATTGGTTGTGTTGGTTGGTGATAGCCTTGTAAGACTTTCTTGTTGCTTTGATAAGTAAACGTGTTAGGATGCTACGTGTGTTAGTATCTTGTGATGTTTGTGTGAAGGGGTTTCCCTTGATTGTGCTTATTAACTATCAGTCGTTATGATAGTATTGTGGCATTCATCTCTTGAGATGATTCCGGTTAAGCCGCCTCCGTCTGGGGTAGACTCAGCGGTCGATGGACCTATGATTCGAGAATACCTCATGCAGTCCCGGCCTGCGCGAACTACGAGTTCCGTGTTAGTGTCGCCCTTTATGGGCATGCGGTCCTTGTGGCCGTGCGGATCGCGAAGTCCGGGGCGATGCCGGGAGTAGCTACCTCGATGCGGGGATGCCATGCGGGCGATGAGATTGGCCTATCGCGAGTCGCGGAAGTTCCAGGACTAGACGCGCATTAGATCTCGGGCAAGTGGCCGCCTTTGATCATGTGACGGCCTAGACAGATCTTATGATCTGATTCATGACCTTGTTGTACTGCGGGTGTTAGTAGTCGGCTATGCCTTCGAACTTACCCTGTAAGAGTTATTATGGCACAGGTGGGACCTGGTGTTCATGTGTGTTCCTTGGAACTTTATATCATAAAGCTAGCCGGTGAGGAATGTGTCCCACGCACGATTGATGTTGGGCGTGAGACCCATGTTATGTTCTTTGGTGATAACTTGAGGCGTGAGTCACTGACTTGATATGACTGCTTAGTTATTGTAAAACTGTAGTTTGGTTATCATACATGTCTCCTGCTTTATAGACTATTATGATTTCATTTGCGTGATTTTTAGTTTCACATACTGCACTGTTGTTATCGACCTCTTCGGCTGCGTTCATGCCGCAGGTTGAGGTACACCAGTCGTTGGTCCTAGCTCTCAGGGTCACAGTTCAGCGTTTGGGAAGCTCCGTTTCTCCGGAGGCTTATCAGTGGTGTAGTCCCCTGTCGTAGTAAGTGTTTACATTCAGGGGTTTGGCGGGGCCCTGTCCCGCCATTGTTGTCATATCATTTCTTAGAGGTCTGTAGTACTGTTGTGGGCAGGGTTTGTAAAAGGATTAAACTGTTCTTTTGTAAAAGAGGTTATTTATATATGCCGGAAGGCAAGTTTTCACAGATTATTGTTTTATATTTCTGTTATCTCATGTTGTTGTTTTATGTTCCGCTGATTACTCTGATGTTGTGTCACTAGGGTGCCCGGGGTAAGGCACCACCACGCCCAGCCGAAGTCGTGACAAAAGTGGTATCGAGCGATTAATCCTGAAAGTGTCTACCGTATCAGATTCAAGAGAGTCTTGATTATCGGTGTGTTGTGCACCACATCAATAATCAGGAGGCTATAGGATATTTAGGATTGGTTTCTATTCTTCTCACTCTGAGATCGTGCCTTAGAGCTGTGTTGTAAGTTGAACCCTCTGACGAAATCCTTTCCCTTATCGTTATGCCTCCGCGTAGGGCAACCCGGGCCCAGGAGGGCAAGGCAGCCGAGGGAGCTGCGAGTAGAGTTCAGAGGGTGGCGAGGGCACAGGCCAAATCATTACCTAGGGTAGTGCTTCATTCGGGGATTTCTGCGACGTCACTAGCCCCAGCAGAGTTTAAGCACGGCGACGGCAGTTCCTACTGCGGCCATGATATGTGAACCTTCGCCCACGATCGAACCGAGAGTATAGATTGCAAGAGACAACCTTGTTACTAGCTATGGATTTGGCTACCGAGAGTACCGATGTATCGCGAGTCTTGATGACTACCTAAGAAAGGGATGTGCAAGAGTAATTCTTGATTGGCTTGAGCATGGCACGTATGCGGGCTTATCTTGCAGCCGAGAAACGTAGAGATCGACGGTTAACCAGGGACAGCGAAGAGGCGGGCGGCAAGGTCCTTCGGTAACTTTCAAGGTGAGTATGCCTTAAGTGCTATGTTACGATAGCGATTGTGTTAGTTGTGATTAGAAATCATGGTGGGTTAACCGAGTAAGATTTTGGGGATAGAGAAGGTGTGAGCCTTAGAGTGTTATACGTAAAGACCTTAGAGGTAAGGCCATCTCGAGAAAGGTGTAGTGTTATGTTTGACCCTTATAGGAGTGCATAGTGCACGTGAGCTATGTTCGTGGGATAAGTCCCTGAGTAGCATGATTTGAAAGAAGGTAGTCGAGCTAAGAAGACCGCTGTTTTCGTAACGTGTTTAGTAAGATTGTTCCTTCGGGAGATGGTATTTTGCGCTTAGGGTCGGGGTTGAGGCTACGTGCGGTCAACCCGCGTAGGTTTGGTGCGGGTCGGTTGTGGTGGTCCGTCTTTGTGTTAGGGTCATGAGGGTGTTAGGCCCATGTTTAGTTAGCCAGCGTGCAAGTTCGTGGATGCGTTCGACCAGTGGTCGGGCCGATGGGGGCAGCCTATCGTGTTCTTCGGTCAGGGTCGTTCCCTCGGCAGTGTTGATGTTATCTGAAAAGGTTGTGAGGTTGCACGGGGTGCCTACCTTCACCTTATGCCGGACAGTGGAGCCAGTACGCTGTTTCTCTTCTCGAGTTTGTACCAAGGGGCTAGGAACTCGGTGAGTCTCCAGACGCATTCGCCTCGGGCGATGTTTTGATTTCGGGGTAGCCGTGAGGATCGTTGTCTCGGTTGAAGTGTTTAAGCTACCATTTCAGTGTTCGGATGTCGTCTTGTGACGCCTTGTAGGGGCAGAAATGCAAGTTGCCGGTCGATTGGTTCGATGTTGGCAGGGTTCAGATAGTTGGTTCAGGCTTGTTCCAGCAGACTGTGGATAGTGTGAAGCTTGTCTAGAAGAAGTTCTGACAGCTCAGAGGAATCGTGCGGATAATCGGCGACGACGCTTAGAGTTCAGGTTGACGGTCGGTCTTCTTGAAAGTACCACCCCGGACAGGGTGTGACGAGTTTTGGAAACAGAAGGAACTTAGCCCGAGTTACTTTGGGCCCTTGTGAGTTCATGTGAAGAATAGGCCAGGTTGCCTATATGTTAGCTTTTGCCGTCCGACTTAGGAGGCAGGACGTCCGGTCTTTCGTATTGTTATGTTCGAGAAAGTATCGAGGATCCATCCAGAATGTTCCCAGTTAATGATGACCACGTTAGAGATAGTAACCCCGAGTTTTGGATACTAAAGCGATCGTAAATGTGGTAAGACCGAGTGTCTACGGCTTGATCGTGATCGCATGCCCGGTACCATTTGTTGGGTCGCGAGCAAGGCTCGCGACAAAGTGACAAAGTAGTATTATTTGTGGTGATGTTAGAGGTGTTTCCTCGTGGACTTAGATGTAAGTTTTGCGCAGGTGTTTCCATGGCCAGGTATGGCAGGATTGTTTCGTAAGTATAGTAGTGAAGACTATACTGGCGCACGTTTGTTTTGAGACTTAGAAGGAACATTCGGGACGAATGTTTCTAAGGGGGGAAGAATGTTATACCCCGTAGTTCCAGGTATGTATGCGAGGACGTACGTACGAGAATACGACAGAAAGATTGGAAAGGAAGAAAGAGGCGATTTTTTCCACGGAAAAGTTTCCGGTTTTGGTGAAGGAAAAAGGTTCGTTAATGGGAATTGGATTCCCAGATTTGGTATTCGGACTTCCGGGAATATTAGAGAATTATGGAATTTTATTTTCTAAGTGGTCACGTGGGCCCACGGAGAAATTTACTGATGTGGGGCCCGCTTTGATTTTGAGATTTTGGCGTTTTGGATATTTTCTAAGACGAAATATTTTGATTTAATCGGGGCGACACGTGTCACCCCCTTGTGGCACCTTTGGGCCGAAATATGGTTGTGCACACCACCCGGTTAGAGTCGTTTTCGGCGAAACGCTTTCACGACTTTCGTAGGGAATTTCCGCTATGTCATTTAGTATTTTTGCGGATTTTTCCGAGACGAAACATTTTGGACCAACGGAGGGCAACACTTGTCACCTCCAAGTGATGGACTTGAAAGCGGCAATATGGCCGATTGAGTTACCAACTTGGTCAAGTTGTTGGTAAGATATTTTGTGCAAGTTGGCCAGGACACTTGCCCAAATCCTCACCCTACACTTGCCTTGCACTTGTCTTCATCTTGGCCATTGGGCCAAGGCTTGACCTATAAATACCCTCCCTTTGAAGACTAATGCATTCACAAAATTGCCTAAGTCTTGAGAGCCTTCCTCCCCTTTCGTGAGGCCCTCGCCGAGAGTCCCCTAGTGGGGTAGGCCGAGGGTAGGCACCCTCCTGTGGTGTGCTGGGGTACCCCCTAGCCTAGTTGCTTTCGTATAATACCCCCTTTGTGGTATAGAAATACTCAAGTATTGTTATAATGCCCAAATTACCTTAGCCTTATACCTTGTTGTATTCTAAGGTTATGCCTTTACGAAAAGCCCGGAAATACTATTATACTTCCCGTCAGTCACAAAACCGAAACCCTAGGAAAATCTCCATAGTCCGTTGGAGTATTGTGTAGAAGTTGGTTAGAACTTCTAAGGGTGGTTTAGAGCGGTTGAGCGCTCGGAGTCGAGCTAAACGATTGCCCAGGATCGACTTTATGCTTGGATAATTATGGGCTTATCGAGGTAATTATCTTGTCCCCCTATTGTAATTGGATATTACATGTTGTAGGAGTATATAGTTGAAGTATACTATATATAGTGCTGAATCAGAATTACATAGGACGGTATTACAATGAGACTTGTGTAGTAGTACCGGATTAGAATTGTACCAGTTAGGGTTAGGCGTATAACCCCTGGTTGGCTTGATGGCGGCCCCGATAGAGAGGAGATTTACGCGGTTGCGGGAGGTCTTCAATTTTACGTAGAATGTTCTACGATGTTAATAAGCGCTTGTGGCCTTATAGGTTGAAGTACTACGTGGCGCGTTCTACTTGGCTTAAGGAGTAGCCGACGGCTTGAGGTACTCGAGCATTTTGCTATTAGTCGATAATCGTCGCGAGGTATGTGAACCTCTTCCTATCTCCTCTAGCATGATATGTGTGAACTATGTAGTACGGTAGACGCGTACGTGCTAAATGTATTCGATTGTTTAAAACATAAAGTGTTATAACGGCTTTATGGGAAGTTGGTTATAACGACTTTATGTAGATAAGAAAACACTTTGTGGTTTTTAAAAGGTAAATGATTTGTTTATAAGCGGCTTGATGTGTGATCATAAAGAACTTGAAGTATTTCAAAGATTTACAAATCGTTTTGAAAGAGAAGTAATACTTGGTTTTGAGAACTTAAGAGTTATACTAGCTTTATGGGAAGTTAGGTATAGCGGCTTAAGAACGTTTTCTTGATTTTGGAAATCGGGATGTGTATCGACAAACCATCGCGGCGTTAAAAGGAAATGTTTTGAATAATTAAGTATTATTAAAACCAGAGAAACTTCCATCTGCATAGAAGCTAAGATGAGACAAAATGATATTTCCTAGATCATGCCGTCAGTAATAAGATTGTTATAAACAAGAATATCCTACTCATGAGATAAGGCTTATGTTTCTCAGATTGTTTAAAAGAGAATTATATTCTTAAATGAATAAAGCTATGAACTACGAAACCTTTCTAAAATAAGAAACGTGAACATTTGAAATTAGGCAAACTTGGGCGTTTGGAAAATAATGTTGTTACTTGATTTTACAAAGGTAAGAGTTTTGGTTTTCTTAAAAGGATAGTCACTCTATTTTTATACTACGGTATTGTGTGACTTATGTGAAAGAAACTGATCTTTTAAAGATTTAATTTGTGAAGTACTTTGGGGTTAGATAATGCGAACTTGTTAGTAGAAAGTACCTTGTGTGAATACTTTATTGTATTGGTTGTGTTGGTTGGTGATAGCCTTGTAAGACTTTCTTGTTGCTTTGATAAGTAAACGTGTTAGTATGCTACGTCTGTTAGTATCTTGTGATGTTTGTGTGAAGGGTTTCTTGATTGTGCTTATTAACTATCGATCGTTATGATAGTATTGTGGCATTCATCTCTTGAGATGATTCCGGTTAAGTCGCCTCCGACGCGGGTAGACTCAGCGGTCGATGGACCTATGATTCGAGAATACCTCACGCAGTCCCGGCCTATCGCGAACTACGAGTTCCGGTGTTAGTGTCGTCCTTTATGGGCATGCGGTCCTTGTGGCTATGCGGATCGCGAAGTCGGGGCGATGCCGGGAGTAGCTACCGATGCGCGGGATGCCTCATGCGGCCGATGAGATTGGCCTATGCGGAGTCGCGGAAGTTCCGAGACTAGACGCGCACATTAGATCTCGGGCAAGTGGCGGCTTTGATCATGTAACGGTCTGCAGATCTTATGATCTGATTCATGACCTTGTTGACCGCTGGTGTTAGTAGTCGGCTATGCCTTCGTACTTACCCCGCACGGTGTTATTATGGCACAGTGGGACACGTGTTCATGTGTTCCTTGGAACTTTTATATCATAAACCGCCGTGATGAGGAATGTGTCCCACGCACGATTGATGTTGTGGGCGTGAGACCCACTGTTATGTTCTTTGGTGATAACTTGAGGGCGTGAGTCCCTGACTTGATATGACTGCTTAGTTATTGTAAAACTGTAGTTTGGTTATCATACATGTCTCCTGCTTTATAGACTATTATGATTTCATTTGCAGTATTTTTAGTTTCACATACTGCACTGTTATGCGCCTCGACTTTCGGGCTGCGTTCATGCCGCAGTTGAGGTACACCGCCGTTAGTCCTAGCTCGTGGTCACGAGCGTTGGGAAGCTCCGTTTCTCGGAGGCTTATCGGTGGTGTAGTCCCCTGTCGTAGTAAGTGTTTACATTCAGGGGTTTGGCGGGGCCCTGTCCCGCCATTGTTGTCATATCATTTCTTAGAGGTCTGTAGTACTGTTGTGGGCAGGGTTTGTAAAAGGATTAAACTGTTCTTTTGTAAAAGAGGTTATTTATATATGCCGGAAGGCAAGTTTTCACAGATTATTGTTTTATATTTCTGTTATCTCATGTTGTTGTTTTATGTTCCGCTGATTACTCTGATGTTGTGTCACTAGGGTGCCCGGGGTAAGGCACCAGTCACGGGCCCAGTTTCGGGTCGTGACACATACATCAGAGAAAATCAGCGGAACATAAAACATGAGACATTTAACAAGGGATATAATAAATAAACAAAGCAACCAAAACATTTGCCTTGATATACATAAAACTGAGCAGTTTAATCTTTTACAACCCCGCCACAACAAAGATTTCTGCACTTAAGATATACAATGACTATGACGGACGTGGCCCCGCCATACCTGAATGTACAAGAACCTACAACTCGTGGAACACCTGCAAAAGATAAGCCTCCGAGAAACGGAGCTTCAAATGTCGAATCGTGATCCTATGGCGAGGATCCACGATCGATGTACTCTACTGCGGCATGAACGCAGCCGAAGGAGGTCAAGACAGTACCAAGTATGTGAAATCGCATAACATCAGTAAATGAAATCATACTAGTCTATATAAAGCGAGAGACATGTATGATAACCAAACTACGATTACAACATAAAGCGATCATCACTCCAATATATCTATGGGTCTCACGCCCACAACATCAAACAGTTCGCATTATGGCGCATGCCCCGAATCTCAGCCGGTGTAGACATGTCCATGATGCAACAATAATACCAATGTCCCATGGCCACATGCCCCGGACTCTGATCGGTGTAGACATGTCCATGTGACCTCAATAACAAGACAGCAATCCAAATGGAAGCATACCCGTGCGCTACGCATCGTGTCAGTATGTCCAAAGGGAAACAATAAGACAACATTCCAAATGGGCGATACCCGCGGCGCTACGATCGTGTCGGTATGTCCAAAGGGAAACAATAGACAGATTCCAAATGGACGATACCCGCAGCGCTACGATCGTGTCGATATGTCAAAAGAAATCACAAGGCGATAATCAAAATGGAAACATACCGTGCGCTACGATCGTCGATATCCACAGAGATTAACCACAAGACCTTAACCAAAATGGAAGCATACCCGTGCGCTACGCATCGTGTCAGTATGTCCAAAGCGGTTAACAACAATAATACTATCAACAGGAACGTACCCGTGGAATTTCTCCGTCACTGCCGGCACGTCCAAGTAAGTTCTCAACCAGTCAACCGACCCTCTATCGAAAGACGCGGTAACACAGAAACACAACGTTTGTACAATAAAGACTATCATCACAAGCATAGGCAAGTTTCACAACAACAAGCATAGGCAAGTTTCACACAACTCAAAGTACTTTCATTTTATGCCATAGTCCGGGTTTTTAACCCCAAAGTACTACATACGTTAAGTTCTTTTAAAAGAGATCCATTACTTTTATAAAAGTCACCCGATACCCGTAGTATTAGAATGACAAACCCACCTTCCTTTTCAAAATCAAGTAACAACATTCTTTTCCTAAGTTCCAGTTTGCCTAGTTTCAATTACTCAAGCTTCTCATTTTCAAATGGTTTCATAGTTCCCAAACTTAATCACTTGATTCCTTTTTAGAACAATTGAGTAACATATGTCATATACGTGAGTAGTTTATTCTTGTTTATAACGATCTTATTACAGCAGCCATGATCTAGAAAATGTAATATCATTTTGTCTCATCTTAGCTTCTATGCAGATGGAGGTTTCTACTGGTTTTAATACAACACATCATTTATTCAATACATTTTCCTTTATTAACGCTGCAGTGGTCTGTCGATACACATTCTGATTCCCGAAATCAGTAAAACATTATCCCTTTAAAACCAAGTACTCATTACTCACGAATGAGGTTTCACACAAACATCCACATTAAAACAAATAAGTTAAGTCTCTTATCTTATAAGATCAAGTCTCTTAACTTCTAACATCAGTAAACCATTTTCACTTACATAAGGTCGTTATAACTAACTTCCCATAAAGCTATTATAACACCCTATGTTTTAAACCAACCAAATCACTTAGCACATGTACGTCTACCGTACTACATAGTTCACAACAATCATGCTAGAAAAGATAGGAAGAGGTTCACATACCTCGCGACGAGTATCGACTAATAGCAAAACGCTCCAAACAGTCGGCTACTCCTTAAGCCAAGTGGATCATTCCACACGTAGCATTTCAACCTATAAGGCCACAAGGCGCTTATTAACATCGTAGAACATTCTACAGAAAAAATTCGGCAGCACCTCCCCCCCCCGCAACAGCGTAAATCTCCTCCTCTATCGGGGCCGGCTATCAAGCCAACCAGGGGGGGGGTTATACATCTAACCCGAACGGGTACAATTCTACTCCACAGTACTACTACACAAGTCTACTGTAATACAGTCCTATGTAAAATGGGATTCTTGAGCTTAAGTCCAAGGACATTGCCACAAGCTATGTTCAGTTATATATATAGCATACTTAAACTATATTTTCCTACAACATGTAATATCCAATTACAATAGGGGGACAAGATATTTACCTCGCTAAGCCCATAATTATCCAAATATAAAGTCGATCCTGGGCAATCGTTTAGCTCCAACTCCGAGCGCTCCAACCCGCTCTAAACCACCCTTAGAAGTTCTAACCAACTTCTACACAACACTCCAACGGACTATGGAGATTTTCCTAGGGTTTCGGTTGCCATGTCGACGGAAGTATAATAGTATTTCGGCTTTTCGTATAGGTATAACCTTAGAATACAACAAGGTATACGGCTAAGGTAATTTGGGCATTATAACAATACTTGGAGAGTATTTCTATACCAAAAAAGGGGGGTATTATACGAAAGCAACTAGGCTAGGGGGGGGGTACCCCACGGCTAGCACCTCAAAGGAGGGGGGGTGGCTACCCCTCGGCCTACCCCACTAGGGGGGGAACTCTCGGCCAAGGGGGCCTCACGAAAAGGGGAGGGGGAAGGCTCTCAAGACTTAGGCATTTTGGATGAAGAAGTTCATCAAAGGAGAGGGGTATTTATAGCACAAGCCAAGGCCAACCAATGGCCAAGATCTAGCCAAGTGCTACACAAGTGTAAGGCCAAGATCAAGCCAAGTGCACCCTAACCCTACTCCACAAATCCCTCACAAATATCTACACAAATATCTTCCACCACTTGCCCATTCAATCGTCCATGTGCCGCCCACTATGCCCACCAATGAGAGGGTGCCAAGTGCCGCCCTCTCGTTGGTCCAAAATGTTCCGTCTCTCGGAAAAATCCGCAAAAATACTAAATGACATAGCCGGAAATTCCCCTACGAAAGCTGTGAAAACGTTTCGTCGAAACACGACTCTAACCGGGTGTTGTGCACAAACATATTTCGGCCCAAAGGTGCCACATGGGGGTGACACGTGTCGCCCCCCGATTCGTCCAAAATATTTCGTCTTCCGAAAATATCCAAAACGGCCAAAATCTCAAAATCAAAGCGGCCCCACAAAATCAGAATTTCTCCCGTGGCCCCACGTGACCATTTCCGAAATAAAATTCCATAATTCTCTAATATTCCAGAAGTCCGAATACCAAACTGGGAATCAATTCCCATTAACGAACCTTTTTCCTTCACAAAACCGGAACTTTTCCGTGGAAAAATCGCCTCTTTCTTCTTTTTCCAATCTTTCTCGTCAGATTCTCGCACGCACGCCCTCGCATACATACACGGGACTACGGGTATAACACCCGTATGTCGCCAGTACATTATTGATTTCATGTTGTGACATTTATGCTTTGATAGATCCAGTTCTACCTTGTCCCATGTGTCCCTCTTATCTTTGGTAGAATAGGGATAAAGCCTGGTCGATAGAGCCTTTTGAGGTAGCTATGCCATTGGGTGATTCGGTGTTAGCTGAGCGGATGTACAAAGATTGCCCGGTGTTTATATACAGTCGTCAGACCCTAGAAGACTTGATAGAGTTGGAGATGACAGATTTTGACATCATTATGGGTATGGACTGGTTGCTTTTCATATGCCAACGCTGATCAGACACAAGTTGGTCCGATTCCATTTTCCTTGTCACGACTGCCCGGTTCGTGGATCGTGCCTTACCCGCACCCAAGTAGTCATACATCGAGTAATCGTGAATATAAAAACAAGACATGAAACAATTGTAAAATGAGACACGCTTTATGAGAAAATGTCGCCTTTCGGCATATATATATAAACATAGTTTAGCAGTTACATCCCAACTGTACAATAGGACTACAAACCTCTAAGAAGATAAATAACTATGGCGGGACAGGGCCCCGCCATACCCTGAATGTACAAAACTATATACAACAACAGGGAGATCATACCCAAACGTCGAGCCTCCGGAGAAGATGGAGCTCCTGACACCAAAGCAAAAGATCCTAAGGATGTGGATCTAGCACCGCTGCCCTTACCGCGGCATGAACGCAGCCCCCGGGCGAGGTCGATAACAGTACCATATAGAATCATGTCTCCTCTGACGGGAAGGAAGTGGGCTGATTTTGTCAGCCTGTCGACGATAACCCATATAGAATCATGTCTCCTCTGAGTTCGAGGTAATCCTGTGATAAAGTCCATGTTGATCACCTCCCACTTCCAGGTCGGGATCTCTATCGTCTGCAACAAACCACCAGGCCTCTGGTGCTCTACCTTCACCGCCGACAACACGCACCGAGCTACGAACTCGCAACGTCCTCTTCAAGCCATCCCACCAATACATAGATCTAAGGTCGTGGTACATCTTGGTCGACTGACGGATGGAGTAACGCGCTACCGCTGTGCTTCCCCGTAACTCGGCCAAGTCCTCAAATATCCGAACACATAACTCGCCGAACCTTAGCACCCCATCAAAGCCACTCAAAAGGACCCTTCCTCACGAAGAGCCGTATCGTGGTACCGTCAAATCGATCTCAAATCGTTGCCTCTTCACCTCCTCGACGATGGAAGACTCGCAACCTCGAACTCGAACCCCATCGCTATCGAATCAATCAAACGGACACCAAGGCTCGCTAATCGATGCAAATCGTGAACCATGCCCTCCTCTCGTCGCACATCCGATAGGCTACCCATCGATCTACGACTGGCGGCATCCGCCACAACATGGCCTTCCGCGGTGGTACAGATATCGACGCCATAATCCTTAAGCAACTCTAACCACCGCCTCGCCGTAAGTTCGGCTCCTCCGCCGAAGATATACCGAGGCTCTTGTGGTCTGTATAAATATCCACATGAACCCCATACAAATAGTGCCTCCAGATCTTCGGCGTGAATCACCGCTAACTCCAAATCATGGGTGGGGTAGTTCCTCTCATGCTTCTTAGCCGTCGGGATCGTGACGCTATAACCTTGCCCTGCTGCATCAACACACATCCCAGGCCGATGCCCGACGATCACAATACACCACGTAGCCGCTCGACCCTCCGAAGAGTAAGAACGGGCGGTCGCCTCTCCTTCAAGAATCGAAACCCCGCCACACGCATCATCCATCAAACTTAGCCGTTTTCTCGAGTCACCTAGTTAATGGTGCAGATAGAAGCAAACTTCTACGAACCGCCGATAATAACTCGCAAGGCCCGAAAATCGCGAACCTCTGCCGGAGTAGTAGGTCGAGGCGAACTCGATCGCTTCGATCTTGCCGTATCCACCCGAATACCATCACCCGGCAATATGCCCATGAAAAGCCACCAAGTCAACCGAACTCACACTTCAAAACTTGGCGATAATCGCTGGTCTGGAGAACTCTCAAGATCGCTCAAATGCTCCGTGCTCCTCGCTCGAGCGAATAAACCAAGATATCATCAATGAACACTATCACAAACGTGTCCAAAATGGTTTGAACACTCGGTTCATCAAATCCATGAATACCGCCGAGCATTGGTCAACCCAAAAGACATGACCTGAACTCATAATGCCCGCACGTCCGGAATGCACCCTAGGGACATCCGCCTCGACTCAGACTGATGATAGCCCGATCGCAGATCAATCTTGGAGAAACATCTTGCACCCTGCAGCTGGTCGAACAAATCATCAATCCTGGGAAGGGGGTATCTGTTCTTTATAGTCACCTTGTTCAGCTGCCTGTAATCAACACACATGCGCAGCGTCCCATCCTTCTTCTTCACGAACAATACCGGCGCTCCCCAGGGAGAAACACTAGGCCTGATGAAGCCCTTCTCCAAAGAAATCTCTCACCGGTCCTTTAACTCTCTCAACTCGGCAGTGCCATTCGTATGTCGGAATGGAAATAGCCGAGTGTCCGCAAAGACATCGATACAAAACTCTATCTCCCTCTCTGGAGGAATACCCGGGAGGTCGTCTGGAAACACGTCTGGGAACTCTCTGACTACTGGAACTGACTGAAAATTTGGCACTGCAGCCTCAGTATCAAACACCCGAACGAGATGATAGATGTACCCCTTCTGCACCATCTTCCTAGCCTTGAGGTAGGAAATAAACCTACCCCTCGGCGACACCGTGTTCCCCTCCCACTCAATAACCGGCCTCAGAAACCGAACCGTACCACTCTCTCCTCGCAGTCTACACCGGCGTAGCAAGAAGCTAGCCAATCCATGCCCGTGATCATATCGAAATCGTCATGTCCATTTCTATCAAGTTCGCTAGGTCCGACGATCGCATAAAGTCATCGACAAGCTCTATATACCCGCCGAGCTACCACCGAATCACCCATCGCGTAGCTACCGAAAGGGTATATGGACTCGTGCTCTATCCCTATCCTACTAGCAATGGGAGATATATAGATGAGTAGAACCCGGATCTATCAAGGCGCGCATACATCATAACGAATCGATAAGGTATCACACGACTGTTCCGGCGTGGATCGTGCCTTACCCGCACCCAAGTAGTCATACATCGAGTAATCACGAACATAAAAACAAGACATGAAACAATCAGAAATGAAACACATTTCCGAGAGAAAGTCGCTTTCGGCATATATATATAAATACAAAGTTTGAACAGTTTAATCCTTTTACAAACCCCGCCACAACAAAGATTTCTGCACTCTAAGAATGTAACGACAACTATGGCGGGACAGGGCCCCGCCATACCCCTGTATGTACAAGAACCTACAGACTCAGGGTAACATACCAAAAGATAATCCTCCGGAGAAACGGAGCTTCCCAATACGCTGATTTGTGATCCTATGTCACGACCCGATTCCGGGCCCGTGACTGGTGCCTTACCCCGGGCACCCTAGTGATACAACATCAGAGTAATCAGCGGAACATAAAACGATACAAGACATATTATGAAATATGAAACAATAATCTGAGAAAACTTGCCTTTCGGCATAAATGTAAATAACAACTTTTTCAACATGCAGTTTAATCTTTTTACAAACCCCGCCACAACAAGATTACATGCACTCTACGAATGATATGATAACAACGACGGACAGGCTCGCCATACCCCCGAATGTAAGCACCTACAACAACAGGGACTATACGAAGACAATCCTCCGAGAAACGGAGCTTTCCTGCTACCGAATCAGGACTCCAAGAGCGAGGATCAACGATCGTGTACCTTTACTCGCGGATGAACGCACTTCAAGGAGGTCGATAACAGTAATTAGTATGTGAAATCAAAATATCAGAATGAAATCATAGCAGTCTATATAAAGCAGGAGACATGTATGATAACAAAACTACAGTTCACAATAAACAAGCAGTCATATCAAGTCAGGGACTCACGCCCTCAAGTCATCACTCAAATATAACAATGGGTCTCACGCCCACAATATCAATCATGCCCGTGGAATACCTTCCTCATCGCTGCAGCTTTATGATATAAAAGCACCAAGGAACACACATGAACACCGTGTCCCACTGCTATAATGAAAACGCATGGTGCAGGCACGAAGGCATAGCCGACTACTAACACCTACAGCACTCAACAAGGTCATGAATCAGATTATAAGATCTGCCTGCACCGTCACATGATCAAAGCTGGCCACTTGCCCGCAGTATCTAATGTGCGCGTCTAGCCCTGGAACTTTCCGCAGCTCCGCATAGGCCAATCTCATCGGCCCGCATGAGGTATTCCCCGCATCGAGGGTAGCTACTCCCCGGCATCGTCCTGGACTCGCAGTCCGCATGGCCACATAGACCGCATGACCATAAAGGCCGCACACTAACCTGGAACTCTCGTAGCTCCGCATAGGCCCCCAGGACCCGCATGAGGTATTCTCGAATCATGGTCCTGCATCGCTCGAGTCTACCCCGCATCGGAGGGCAGCTTAACCCCCGGAAACACGGTGAGTGGTATAATACCAACATAACAGTTTATCGTTTAAACATCATAAGCACAATCAAGGGAAAATCCCTTTACACAAACATCACAGAATACTAACACACGTAGCATCCTAATATGATTACTTATCAAATCAACACGAAGGTATTACAAGGCTATCACAAACCAACACAATCCAGTTATACACACAAGGTACATTCTATTGTATGATTAACAAGATCGAGTATCTATTCTCAAAGTACTTCATACATTATCTTTTAAAAGATACGTTGCTTTCACATAAGTCACACAATACCCGTAGTATAAAATAGAGTGACTGTCTTTTTTAAATAAACCAAAACACTTACCTTTGTAAAATCAAGTAACAACATTATTTTCCAAACGTCCAAGTTTGCCTAATTTCAAATGTTCACGTTTCTTATTTTAGAAAGGTTTCGTAGTTCATAGTCTTATTCATTTAAGAATATAATTCTCTTTTAAACAATCTGAGAAACATAAGTCTTATATGTGAGTAGGATATTCTTGTTTATAACAATCTTATTGCAATGAAATAGTGATCTAAGAAATATCATTTTGTCTCATCTTAGCTTTTATGCAGATGGAAGTTTCTCGTTTTAATAATACTTAATTAGTCAAAACATTTCCTTATTAACGCCGCAGTTGGTTTGTCGATACACATTCGATTTCCAAATCGAAGAAACATTCTAAGCCGTTATACCTAACTTCCCATAAAGCTAGTATAACTCTTAAGTTTTTCAAAACCAAGTATTACTTCTTCTTTCAAAATGATTCAAAAATCTTTTGAAATACTTCAAGTTCTTTATTAACACATAACAAGCCGCTTATAGTTCAAATCAATACCTTTTAAAGACCACAAGTATTTTCTTACCAACATAAAGTCGTTATAACCAACTTCCCATAAAGCCGTTATAACACTTTATGTTTTAAACCAATCAAATACGTTTAGCACACGTGACGCTCACCGCTACATAGTTCACACATATCATGCTAGAAGAGATAGGAAGAGGTTCACATACCTCGCGACAGTATCGACTAATAGCAAAACGCCCAAGTACTTCCAACCGCTACTCCTGCCAAGTAGATCGCGCCACACGTAGTACTTCAACCTATAAGGCCACAAGGCGCTTATTAACATTTAGATCTCATCGTAGAACATTCTACCAAAATTCGCAGAACCTCCCCGCAACAAAAGCAAATCTCCTCTCTATCGAGGCCCGCTACCAAGCCAACCAAGGGGTTATACGCCTAACCCTAATCTGCACAATTCTACTCCACTGTACTACTACACAAGTCTCATCAATAATTTCATGTAATTACAAAAGATTCTTCTTTAAATTCAGCTTAAGTCGCAAGACATCGCGTAAGTATTATTCAGCTTAAGTCAAAAGACATTGCCGATAACTACGTTCAGTTCTATATATAGTATACTTCAACTATATATTCTAACAAAATGTAATTTCCAATTACAATAGAGGGACAAGATAATTACCTCGATAAGCCCATAATTATCCAAGTTAAAGTCGATCCCGGCAATCGTTTAGCTCAACTCCGAGCGCTCAACCCGCTCTAAACCACCCTTAGAAGTTCTAACCAACTTCTACACAATACTCCAACGGACTATGGAGATTTCCTAGGGTTTCGGTTTTGTATGGACCGACTAAGTATAATAGTATTTCTGGCATTTTCAGATAGGTATAACCTTAGAATACAACAAGGTATACTACTAAGGTAATTGGGCATTATAACAATACTTTGAGAGTATTTCTACACCACAAAGGGGTATTATACGAAAGTAACTAGGCTAGGGGTACCCCACGCCACACTACTAGGAGTGGGGCGCTACTCTCGCCAAGGCCTCACGAAATGGGGGAGCTCTCAAGACTTAGAGATTTTTTGATGAAGAAGTCTTCAAAGGGAAGGGGTATTTATAGGTCAAGTGAAGGCCAACCAATGGCCAAGATCTTGACAAGTGCAAGGCAGTGTAGGCCAAGATTCACCCATGTGTCCTTGACCAACTAACACACAAAATATCCTACCAACTACACCTCCATTTCGGCCCAACTGAGCCCTTACGCCCGCCAATGGGAGGGTGCCAAGTGGCGCCTCTTGTTGGCCCAACTCGCTTCGCCTCTCGGAAAAATCCGCAAAATTAAAAATGACATAGCCGAAAAATTCCCTACGAAGTCGTGGAAAACGCTTTAAAAACGACTCTAAACGGGTGTTGTGAACAAAATTAATTCGCCAAGCCTTAGTACAAGTTTCAAATTTCTACGCACGCCCTACGCATATACTCAAAATACGGTATAACATTCTCCTCCTTAGAAACATTCGTCCGAATGTTCCTTCTAAGTCTCAAACAAACGCCGCCAAGATAGTCTTCACTACTATACTTACGAGAACAATCGCCACACCGCCACGTACACCGCGTAAATACTTACATCAAAGTCCACGAGGAAACACCTCTAATCATCACCACAAAACACTCTCACCGGGTCTAAAATATACTTCCTTCGACCTTCTCTTTACAAAAGAAATGATCACATCTATGCCCGCCATACATGCTCGCTTCTCTTTACTCGTCGTAGATACCACTTTGTCACTTTGCACGAGGCATTAACCTTCTCAGCGACCCAACAAATGGTACCACTTTTGTCACTTTGTCGCGAGCCTTGCTCGACGACCCAACAAATGGTACCGGCCGCCATGACCCCCGAGGTCGCCGTGACACTAAATCTTACCACATTCGACACGTCAGCTTTCCAAGACTGGGTTACTATCTCTAACGTGGTCATCATTAATCGGGAACACTGGATGGGTTCTCCGATACTTTCCGATCATAACAATACGAAAGACCGGACGCATCGCCTCCTAAGTCGGACGGCAAAGCTATCATATAGGCAACCCGCCTATCCTTCACATGAACTCGTGCGGCCCAAAGTAACACGGCTAAGTTCCTCATATACCAAAACTCGTCACACCCTAACCACAAATTACCGGAACAAGCTGAACCAATCGTCAACCTTGCCAACATCGAACCAATCGACCAAGAACTTACACTTCCGCCTCTTAAGGCTTCATAAGGCGATATCCGAACACTGAAATGGTAGCTTAAACACTTACTCCACCGGAGACAACAATCCACACGACTACCACTGAAATACACACGCTGGCCCGCGGGCGAATGCGATACTGAGACTCACCTGAGTGCCTAACCTTGCCCGCAAAACCTCCGAAAAAGCAGCGTAGTAACTGGCTCCATCGTTCTGTCTTAAGGTGTAGGTAGGCACCTCGTGCAGCCCTACAACCTTTCTGATAACTCAACACACCAGTAAACGGCCCCGATCAAGAACACGATGGCTGCCCCATCGCCCGACCATCGTCGAACGCATCCACGAACTCGTTCGCTGGTTAACTAAACTTGGGCCTAACATCCTCACAACCCTAACACAAGGCGGGACCACCACAACCTGACCCCACCACCAAACCTACCGCGGGTTGACCCGCAACGTGGTCTCAACCCGACCCGGCAACGCGCACAATACTAGCTCCCCGATCCGGAACAATCTCACTAATCACGTTTCGAAAACCTAGCGGTCTTCTTAGCTCAACTACCCCCTTTCATTCCACACTACTAGGGACCTATCCCAACATAACTCACGTGCACTATGTGTCACGACCCATTCCGGGGCCCGTGACTGGTGCCTTACCGGGGCACCCAAGTAGTCATACATCAGAGTAATCAGCGGAAACATAAAGCAAGACATGAAACAGTTTATAAAACAAGACACAGATTTTGTGAGAAAACGTGGCCTTTCGGCATATATATATAATCATGTTTTAGCGCTACATCCGACATCGCATAACATGACTACTGCACTTAAGGAAATATACAACTATGGCGACAGTGCCCGCCATACCTCGATCAGACAAAACTAACTACAACAGGAGATCATACCAAAAGTAGAGCCTCCAAGAGATGGAGCTCCGACACCAACGTAGAGATCCTAAGGATGCGGATCTAGCACTGCTGCCCTTACCGCGGCATGAACGCAGCCCCAAGGAGGTCGATAACAGTACTAAGTATGCGAAATCAGAAAGTACTTAAATGAAACATATCATTTTTTTAAAACCGCCATACAAGTATGTATGAAACAACCAGGAAACCGCATATAGTGCCACATCACAAACAAGAGCAACAATAGTAATCAGAATGAGTCTTGTCTAGGCCGCGAATGATCGAAACAGGCCACTCGCCCCATCATCATTCTCGCAGCCTAATCTCGACTCCCGAGTCCGCATAGGCCACTCACGGGCCCGCATGAGGTATAACCCCGCATCGAGGGTAGCTACTCCTCGGCATCGCCCCGACTCGCCGTCCGCATGGCCACAGCACCGCATGAGGTATAACCCCGCATACTAACTCGGAACTCTCAGAGCCCGCATAGGCCCCCGACCCGCATGAGGTATTCTCGAATCATGGTCCTGCATCGCTCGAGTCTACCCCGTGACGGAGGCGCCTTAACCCCAGATCATCTCAAGAGGTGAGTGATAGTATACTAGCATAACAACTTACCTTTAAGTAACACAAGCACAACAAGGATACTCACCTATACCAACGTTACAAGATACTAACACACATAGCATCATATCATGTCTACCTATCAAACCATCTTCTTATTCACAATATAAGTCTGTTATAAACACATAGGCAAACTTGTTTCTTTTATCAATCTTAAGTGGTTATACTTACTTCCCATAAAGCTAGTATAACTCTTAAGCTTCTGTTTAAAAACCAATTAGTTCTCTTCTGTTAATAAATGGTTCAGTAGTCCTTTTGAAATGTTTTCAGTTCTTTATTATTTAGGCTTAAGCCGTGAGGCATTGCCGTAAGTATTATTCAGTTAACACATGTACGTCTACCGTACTATATACATATTGTAAAATATCATGCTTTAGGAAGAATCACATACCTTCTCGTGAAATCCACCGCCAAGTCGAGTATGTCGCGCAGAGAATCACCTATAATAGTCACAGATATCTATCAAGGTCTAGACTATTCTCAGAGGTCATTCTAAACAGAGGGTCCTCAATTCTACGGAAAGTCGGGCAGACAACCCTACCCATGAGTTATATAAGTTCATCAGGAAAACAAATTCTATGTAAGTACTTTGATTATTCTTCTTTAAACCCTTCTAAGTGATTAACACTTCAATTCTATTCGTGATATACTTCTAAGTATTTATACTATTCTTATTCTACAACAAGAAGTATTCTTTAATTCAAAAGAGGGTTAGGATTAGTTACCCGGTAAGCCCAATAATATCCTAGAAAAGTCGCTACTGAGCAAGGTTTTTCTCCTAAGTGGTATGCTCCAAGGAAACAATCGAACTACTTCACAACTTCAACTAAGACCTAACGTATTAGGCCTACGCTATTTTGGGCATTATAACAAAACAATAATGCAACTTTTCTACCAGGAGGGGGTTGGTTTCACAGGCTAGGGTGGGGTAGCCTCGCCAAGCTTCTCAAGGGAGGGTGTGTTGGGACGAACCAACAAGAGGGAGAGGGAGGGATTTGAGACTTAGGTAGATTGCTCAATTTAGGATGAAATAACTCTTCAACAAGGGGGGGTATTTATAGGTCAAGACATGGCCAACCAATGGCCAAGATTATGCCAAGTGCAAGGCAAGTGTAGGGTGAGGATTTAGGCAAGTGTCCTTGGCCAACTTGCACACAAAATATCTAGCCAACTTTATGACAAGGCTTGGCATCCAATCGGCCCTATTGCGTGATTAAGTCCACCAATGAGAGGTGGAAAATGTCGCCTCTCATTGGTCCAAAGTGTTACGCCTCTCGGAAAAATCCGCAAAAATAAGAAATGACATAGCCGAATTTATCCTATGAAAGTCGTGGAAACGCTTCGCCGGAAACCGCTTTGTGAGTTGTGCCTAAAAATCGCCCAAGGCCTAACTTTAAGACCAAAACTTTTGACGTATTCCTTTACGTACATACTCGAAATACTGGTATAACATTCTCCTCCTTAGAAACATTCGTCCCGAATGTTCCTTCCCAAGATAGATAACGATAAGGTTCTTCAAAACTTAAACAGCTTGCAAAAGCCACACACGCCATAAACAACACTTAGGCATAAACGATAATGAAGATTTACAAGTAGGAAAGTGAATTACCCGGAGGTGGGGAACAGTGAGGATACTTCGCCTCATGTCCTCCTGGCTTCCCACGCCATCTCTCCTCGAGCTCGTTCCGCCACAAGACTTTGACGGAAGCCACGCCCTTCGTCCGCAGACGCCTAACCCGACGATCGATTATCGCTATGGGAATCTCTCATACGATAACCCCTGGTCACCGACATCGCCAACCGGTGTACCCTAGATGGATCCCCGATACATCTCCTCAAAGATAGACACGTGAAAACCGGATGTACGCTTCCAGACGGACGGCAGTCCAACTCATAGGCAACCTTGCCTACCTCGCGGACAATCAAACGCCCAATGTACCTAGGGCCGAAGTTTCCCTTCTTCCGAATCTCATCACACCCTTCATGGGTGACACCTTTAGAAAACCCAATCATGAACCTCGAACTCAAGATGCCGACGACGATGATCTGTGATACGACTTGCCGACTCGAGCCGCCAATAGCCGCCTTGATAAGCTTCACCTTATCCACCGCCACGCACCAAAATCGTCCCACTAGCCGCACTCGCCCACCTCGAACCAACCTATAGGCGACCGCACTTCCTCCCATACAAGGCCTCATAAGGCGCCATCCGAATACCGGAGTGGTAGCTATTATTATACGCGAACTCAACCAGAGGCAAATGATCCTCCCAACTACCATCGGTCAATAACAGCTCGCAGATATCCTCAAGAGTCCGGATAGTGCGCTCTGCTGTCCGTCTGCTCGTGGATGAAATGCAGACTGTGCTCACTCGCCCCTAAACTCCTCTGGAAGGACTCAAGTTGGCCGTAAATCGGGCTCTCCGTGCGATATGATCGGGTAGGGACTCCATGCACCGACGATCTCTGATGTAAAGTCCGCATAATCCTCACCAAAAGTCGCCCCGACGGAAGAAAGTGGGCTGATTTCACACCGCCGACGATAACCCATATAGAATCATGTCTCTCCGAAAGCGAGGTAATCCCGTGATGAAGTCCATGTTGATTACCTCCCACTTCCGTGTCGGGATCTCTATCGCAGAATAAAACCACCGTGTCTCCGTGCTCTACCTTCACCGACAACACGGCACCGAGCTACGAACTCGCAACGCCCCTCTTCAAGCCATCCCACCAATACACGATCTAAGGTCGTGGTACATCTTGGTCGACCCGATGGATAGAGTAACGCCGCGCCGTGTGCTTCCCAAGAACTCCGCCAAGTCCTCAAACATCCGAACACACAACTCGCCTCAAATCTTAGCACCCCATCGTGCTACTCAAAAGGACCCTTGCCTCACGAAGAGTCAGATCACGATATCGAATCAAAGCCGGATCCTCGAATCGCCGCTCTTCACCTCCTCAACGATGGAAGACTCGGCAACCTCACGAACTCTAACCCCACCGCTATCGTAATCAATCAAACGGACACCAAGGCTCGCTAATCGTGCAAATTACGAACCATGTCCCTTCTCTCTAGCCGCACATCCGATAGCTCCCATCGACTACGACTAAGGGCATCCGCCACAACATCGCCTTGCCCGTGGTACAGATGTCCACATCGTAATCCTTAAGCAACTCTAACCACCGCCTCTCGCCGTAAGTTCGGCTCCTCCGTGAAGATGTACCGAGGCTCTGTGGTCCAGAAAATATCCACGTGAACCCCATACAAATAGTGCCTCCAGATCTTCAAAGCGTGAATCACACCGCCAACTCCAAATCACGCGGGTAGTTCCTCTCGTGTTTCTTCAAATGCCGGGATGCATATGCTATAACTCGCCATGCCGCATCAACACACATCCCAACCCGATGCCCGACGATCACAATACACGACATAACCATCCGACCTCCGAAGAGTAAGAACGGGCGGTCGCCGCCTCTTTCAAAGAATCGAAACCTCGCCACAAGCATCACCATCAAACTTGGCCGCCTTCCGAGTCACTCCTAGTCAATGGTGCGTAGATAGAAGCAAACTTCTCCACGAACCGATAATACTCGCAAGGCCCGTAAAATCGCGAACCTCGCTGAGTAGTAGGTTCAGCTAAGTCCTCGATCGCTTCGATTCGTCAGATTAACTCGAATGCCATCACCCCGGCAATATGCCCAAGAAACGCCATCAAGTCAACCAAAACTCACATTTGGAAAACTTGGCGTATAATCGCTGGTCCCGAGAATCACAAGATAGCCTCAAATGCTCCGCATGCTCCTCGCTCCGAGCGAATAAACCAAGATATCATCAATGAACACTATCACAAACGTGTCCAAAATGGTTTGAACACTCGTTCATCAAATCCATGAATACCGCCGAGCATCGTCAACCCAAAAGACATGACCGAACTCATAATGCCCGCATCGTCCGAATGCATCCTAGGGACATCCACCTCTCGACTCGCACTGATGATAGCCCGATCGCAGATCAATCTTGAGAAACATCTCGCACTCGCAATCCGGTCGAACAAATCATCAATCCTAGGAAGGGCATTCGTTTAATGGTCACCTTGTTCACCGTCAGATCGACATTACGCGCAGCTGCCCCGCCCTTCTTCTTCACGAACAATACCGGCGCTCCTGGGGAGAAACACTAGGCCTAATGAAGCCCTCTTCTAGCAAATCCTAAGCCGATCCTTCAACTCTCTCAACTCGGCAAAGCATTCTGTATGGCGGAATGGAAATAGGCCGAGTATCCGCAACACATCAATACAAAACTCGATCTCCTCTCGTGAGGGATACCCGGAGGTCATCCGAAACACGCCCGGAACTCACGACCATCGAATCGACGGAAAATCTGGTACCGCACCTCGTGATCAAACACCCGAACTAGATGGTAGATATACCCTTCGCACCATCTTCCTAGCCTTGAGGTAGGAAATAAACCTACCCTCGGCGATACCGTGCTCCTCCCACTCAACAACCGGCCTCGTGAAACTGGAACCGCATTACTCTCTCTCTAGCCTACATTGGCATAGCAAGAGGCTAGCCAATCCATCCCCATAATCACGCCAAAGTCAATCATCTCCAACTCTATCATGTCGCCAGGGTCCGACGATCAGAATGGTCACAGTGGCAAGCCCTATATACCCGCCGAGCTACCACCGAATCCCATCGCGTAGCTACTCGAACTGCCCATGGACTCGTGCTCTATCCCTATCCTACTAGCAACAAGGGAGATATATAGGACAGAGTAGAACCCGGATCTATCAAGGCATAAATATCAAACCCAGAACCGATAAGGTACCGCGACGACATCAGTGAGGCCTCCGATCCGCTTACCGGACAAAGCATAAACGCGGTTCGAGGACCGCTAGAATCGACTCGAGCCACGACTCCGCCGCGACTGCTGACCATGAGCACCCCACCCGGCGGGTAATCGTAGGAGATGATGAAGCGCAATGAACTCGGCGTCGAGCTCTTCCACCGGCCACGCCTTCGGCCGACAGCCGCAGTGACTCGCCGCCACAATCGTAATAAGATCCAAAAGTAGTACCACACTTCCCGTAATGGGATCTACCGTGACGCCACACCGGGTGGTCCCGGCGCCGCACTCGCTACTCGACGCTCAAGCCCCGCCCCGGTCCGCCTCAAAATCGTGGCCGTCAGGCCGGACGGCAGGAGTGCTCAGGCCGGGCCGTGGTGCGATCTAGATCGCCGCCGAGGCCGCCACCACGATAACCACCGTAAGACCTCCCGCCCCGCCTTCTTCTCGCCGCTGTCGCCCACTCGCCGACCTTCGCGCTCCTCGCATCCAAGGGCGTGAGCTCGCATGCGGTAATGTCCATACCCTACCGAGAGAAACCCCGCATACGACTCGGCCATATAGTCGCTTCAGCCCGTGACATAGCGGTGCACCCTATCCTCCATATCGCTACCAATGCCGGGACATATCGAGCCAATGAATCAAACTCGACATTGTACTCCCGACAAGGCGCCCTTCTCGCCTCGTGAGTAAAAATCTATCACCGCGCCTCCTCATCCGCGAGGCGAAGTGAGTGAGGAAAGCCTCCGAGAACTCATCCCAAGTAGCCGGGACGCGTGCTCTCCCGATAACTCCCATGAATCAAACCAATCGATCGCGTGTCACGCACTTATGTGAACCAAAGATCACGGACTGGTCTCCGACGCCCGATCACTCTCAAAATCCTTCAATCGACGGATGAACTCCTGCGGATCATCCTCCGCCACCCATAAAACTCCGTGGCTACAACTCAAGAAGTCTCGTAGCCTCAAACTCTCTCGCCTGGGTGAACAACGGGTACGATCGAGCCGAGCCGAATCGCCGCATCAGCCTCTCTCAGACGGCCACAACTTTAGCCAAAAGTCGGGCCATCTCTCAGACCCTAACTCTCCGCCCCAGCCGTGGGACAGAGGTGGTACTGTGGTCTGTGGCCGGGCTGGCGGCGCCATAGAACTCGCCGCCTCGTATAGACTGGCCTCGAGCCCTCGTGACTCTGGGTGTCTCGCTAGCGCCTCACGCTTTGCCCTTCTGGGCCCGGTTGCCTTACGTGGAGGCATAATCACATAGAAAGGAATACGTTAGAGGGTCCAACCTATAACACGCCTTCTAAAGCACGATCTCGTAATGAGAAGAATGGAAACCAATCCTAAATATCCTATAGCCTCTCGACATTGGTGTGGTGCACAACACACCGATAATCAAGACTCTACTAGATACGGCTCAGAGACACTTTCCGAGGATTAATCGCTCACGATACCACTTTTGTCACGACCCATTCCGGCTCGTGGATCGTGCCTTACCGGCACCCAAGTAGTCATACATCGAGTAATCACGGAAACATAAAGCAAGACATGAAACAGCTTTATAAAACAAGACATGATTTTGTGAGAAAACGTGGCCTTTCTAAGATATATATATAATCATGTTTTAGCAAGCATCCGACATCGCATAACATGACTACGCACTTAAGGAAATATACAACTATGGCGGACAGGGCCCCGCCATACCTCGATCAGACAAAACTAACTACAACAGGAGATCATACCAAAAGTAGAGCCTCCAAGAGATGGAGCTCCCGACACCAACGTAGAGATCCTAAGGATGCGGATCTAGCACTGCTGCCCTTACCGCGCATGAACGCAGCCTCAAGGAGGTCGACAACAGTACTAAGTATGCGAATCAGAAAGTACTTAAATGAAACATATCATTTTTTTAAAACCAGCACAAGTATGTATGAAACAACCAAGGAAACCGCATATAGTGCCACATCACAAACAAGAGCAACAATAGTAATCAGAATGAGTCTTGTCTAGGCCGCGAATGATCAAACAGGCCACTCGCCTCATCATCATTCTCGCAAGCCTAATCCTCGACTCCCGAGTCCGCATAGGCCACTCACACGGGCCCGCATGAGGTATAACCCTGCATCGAGGGTAGCTACTCGCATCGCCCCGACTCGCTGTCCGCATGTCCACACAGAACGCATGAGGTATAACACCGCATACTAACCTGGAACTCTCGTAGCTCCTCATAGGCACCCAGGACCCGCATGAGCTATTCTCGAATCATGGTCCTGCATCACCGAGTCTACCCCAGACGGAGGGCGCTAACCCCGGTATCATCTCAAGAGGTGAGTGATAGTATACTAGCATAACAACTTACCTTTAAGTAACACAAGCACAACAAGGATACTCACCTATACCAACGTTACAAGATACTAACACACATAGCATCATATCATGTCTACCTATCAAACCATCTTCTTATTCACAATATAAGTCTGTTATAAACACATAGGCAAACTTGTTTCTTTTATCAATCTTAAGTGGTTATACTTACTTCCCATAAAGCTAGTATAACTCTTAAGCTTCTGTTTAAAAACCAATTAGTTCTCTTCTGTTAATAAATGGTTCAGTAGTCCTTTTGAAATGTTTTCAGTTCTTTATTATTTAGGCTTAAGCCGTGAGGCATTGCCGTAAGTATTATTCAGTTAACACATGTACGTCTACCGTACTATATACATATTGTAAAATATCATGCTTTAGGAAGAATCACATACCTTCTCGGCGAAATCCACCTGCCAAGTCGAGTATGTCGCGCGCAGAGAATCAGCCTATAATAGTCACAGATATCTATCAAGGTCTAGACTATTCTGTAGGTCATTCTAAACAGAGGGTCCTCAATTCTACGGAAAGTCGCAAAGACAACCCTACCCATGAGTTATATAAGTTCATCATGAAAACAAATTCATGTAAGTACGCTTGATTATTCTTCTTTAAACCCTTCTAAGTGATTAACACTTCAATTCTATTCGTGATATACTTCTAAGTATTTATACTATTCTTATTCTACAACAAAGAAGTATTCTTTAATTCAAAAGAGGGTTAGGATTAGTTACCCTGTAAGCCCAATAATATCCTAGAAAAGTCGCTACTGAGCAAGGTTTTGCTCCTAAGTCAGATGCTCCATGAAACCTTAGAAGTTCTTCACAACTTCTACTAAGTGCTAAGGTATTTGGGCTAGGGTATTTTGGGCATTATAACAATACAAGAAGGCAACTTTTCTACCAAGGAGGGGGTTGGTTCTGCTAGGCTAGTGGGGTAGCCGCCAAGCTTCTCGCGGAGGGTGTGTTTGGACGAAACAACAAGAGGAGAGGAGGATTTGAGACTTAGGTAGATTGCTCAATTTAGGATGAAATAACTCTTCAACAAGGGGTGGTATTTATAGGTCAAGACATGGCCAACCAATGGCCAAGATTATGCCAAGTGCAAGGCAAGTGTAGGGTGAGGATTTAGGCAAGTGTCCTTGGCCAACTTGCACACAAAATATCTAGCCAACTTTACAAGGCTTGGCATCCAATCGCCCTATTGCCGTGATAGTCCACCAATGAGAGGGTGGAAAATGTCGCCTCTCATTGGTCCAAAGTGTTACGCCTCTGAAAAATCCGCAAAAATAAGAAATGACATAGCCGAATTTATCCTATGAAAGCCGTGGAAACGCTTCGCCGAAAAACCGCTCATGTGAGTTGTGCCTAAAAATCGTCCAAGGCCTAACTTTAAGACCAAAACTTTTTGTACGTATTCCTTTACGTACATACCCTGGAAATACGGGGTATAACACTATGCACTTCCGATAAGGGTCAAACATAACACTACACCATTTCTCGAGATGGCCTCACCTCTAAGGTCTTTACGTAAAAAGCTCTAAGGCTCACACCTTCTCTATCCCCCAAAATCTTACTCGGTTAAACAACCATGATCTAATCACGACTAACACACTGCTATCGTAACATATCACTTATGGTATACTCACCTTATCACACATACTGATCTCTAGAGGGTTAAAGATATATCTATATCTACTGCTTCACTCCCCTTAGTCGTTCTAATCAAACCTGCCACGTAGGGCTCATAGCTAAGAAAGATGACGAACTACCCACCGATCCTGAAGGCTAAGTCCTCCTACAAGGACACCCCATCGACATCAGACCCGGACGGTCGTAGGTACAACAAGTACCAACTAAAAGACGACATTTCCGAATGACGTCACATCGCGAACCTAAGCCCCGGAGTTCTCGACTCAACTCGCACTCAACGCCCCAAATCGTGGAAGACCACTGCACCGCGAGGTGCATATCTAATCACCGTGAGGCGACTCGCCTCGAAAGTTACTAAAGGACTCCGCTCCGTGTTATACCCGTATTTCCGCAGTATGTACGTGGCGACGATTAATTTTTTTGCCTTAAGAATTGGCTTTGTTCGAAATTTGGGCACAAGTGCCGAATGGAGTCGCTTTCGACTAAACGCTTCATTAAACTACGTTGGAAAAATTCCGCTATGTCATTTAGTATTTTTATGGATTTTTCCGAGCGATTTAACATTTTTGATCAACGGAGGTGACACTTGTCACCCTCATTGACGGCAAAGAGGAGGCTTGGCCTCGCCGATTGGTTCATGGTTTTGTGCCTTGTTTTGTGGCTTGTTTTGTGCCATGTTTTGTGGAGTAGGGGTTAGGTGCACTTGGCTTGATCTTGGCCTTACACTTGCTATACACTTGAAGGATCTTGGCCATTGGTTGGCTTTTGGTTTTGCTATAAATACCCTCTCTTTGAAGACTTCATTCATCAAAAATCTTCCAAGTCTTGGAAACCCTCCTCCGTCTTGTTGACTCTCGCCCAAGAGCCCTCTCCCCTTAAAATTTGGCTTTGGCCGAGAGGCCACCCTCCCCTTTGTGGTGCTCGCCGCGGGTACCCCCTAGCCTAGTTGTTTTCGTGATAATACCCTTGTTGTGGTATAGAAATACTCTCCTAATATTGTTATTATGTCCAAATACCTGCCCAAATACCTTGTAGCATTCCCAAGGTTACACTTATACAAAAGCCCGTAAAATACGATTATACTTCCTTTAGCCACAAAACGAACCCTAAGGAAATCTTCACCCGTTGTTGAAGTTGTAAGTAGGTTGGTTAGAACTTCTAAGGGTTGTTTGGAGCGCTGAGTAGAGCTAAGCTTTGCTCAGATCGACTTTTACTTGGATAATTTTGGGCTTATCGAGGTAAACACTATCGTTCTTCTATTGTAATTGGAAATACATGTTAGAATATATAGTGAAGTATACTATATATAGAATCAACTTAGTATTGTGGCAATGTCTTTTGACTTAAGCTCAAGAATAAAGAATCGAATCGAATCAGACAAAGACTTGTGTAGTATTAGTATTATCGAGTAGGATGGTACACGTCCGTTAGACGTGTAACCCCCTCTTGGCTTCGTAGCCTACTGATAGAGGAGAGATTTACGCTCATGTGTGAGGTCGCCAATTTTCTCAGAAAGATAGAACTTGTGTTTTGGGGTTAATAGACGTTTGTGACCTTTATAGGTGAAAGTACTAAGAGTAGCGTATTCTACCGAGGAGGAAAGTGGCTAGTGCGTCAGAGTACTTGGAGCATTTTGCTTATTGTCGATAAATCGTCGCGAGGTATGTGAACCTCTTCCTATCTCTTCTAGCATGATATGTGGAACTATGTAGTACGGTAGACGCATACGTGTTAATCGTGTTTGATTGTTTAAAACATAAAGTGTTATAACGCTTAAGGGAAGTCGTTATAAATTTTTACGAGGTAAGAAAATACTTTGTGGTTTTAAAAGGTAATCGATGTGAATTATAATCAAGCTAGTTATAATAAAGAACTTGATGTATTTCAAAAGATTTATAAATCGCTTTGGAAGGAGAGTAACACTTGGTTTTAAAAGGTTTTAAAAGAGTTATACTAGCTTTACGGGAGTTAGGTATAATGTCTTAAGAGAGGTAAAGAAAATGGTTTATCATGTTAGAAGTTAAGAGACTTGATCTTATAAGATAAGAGACTTAACTTATTTGTTTTAATGTGAATGTTTGTGTGAAACCTCATTCGTGAGTAATGAGTACTTGGTTTTATTTAAAGGGATAATGTTTTACCGATTTCGAAATCGAACGTATCGGCTGCACCACCGCAAATGCTAATAAAGGAAAATGTATTGAATAATGATGAATTGTATTAAAACCAAGAGAAACCTCCATCCGCATAGAAACTAAGATGAGACAAAATGATATACATTTTCTAGATCATGGTCATTGTAATAAGAATGTTGTAAACAAGAATAACCTACTCTCACGTGAGACATATATTACTCAATTGTTCTAAAAAGAAATCAAGTGATTAAGTTTATGAATCGTGAAACCATTTGAAAATGAGAAGCTTGAGTAATCAAACTAGGCAACCGAACTTAGGAAAAGAATGTTGTTACTTGATTTTGAAAAGGAAGGTGGGTTGGTCATTCTAATACTACGTATCGTGACTTTTATAAAAGTAATGGATCTCTTTAAAAGAACTTAACGATGTAGTACTTTGGGGTTAAAACCCGACTTTGGCATAAAATGAAAGTACTTTGAGTTGTGTGAAACTTGCCTATGCTTGTTGTTGTGAAACTTGCTGTGCTTGTTGTTGTGAAACTTGCCTATGCTTGTGATGATAGCCTCTTTGCAAGTGTGGTATTTCGTATTACCGCGCTCTCGATAGAGGTCGGTTGACTTGTCGAGAACTTACTTGACGCGCCGGGCGTGATGGAGAATTCCACGTATGTTTCCATTTTGATTATCGCTCGTGTTGATGTCACATGGACATGTCTACACCGATGCAAGATTCCGGCACGCGCCACGCGCGTTGATTACCCGATATATGGTTATTACCGCAACATGGACGGTCTACACCGACGCAGATTCCGGCATGTGGCTACGCGCAGGTTGACCACCCAAGATATTCTTATTGAGGTTACACGGGCATGTCTACACCGGCGCAAGATTCCGGTACGCGCCACGCCTTGTTATTATTGTTGCATCATGGACATGTCTACACCGAGGCGATTCCGGCACGCGCCATGATGCGAACATGATGGATGTTATGGGCGAGACCCATAGTTATATTTGAGTGGTGACTTTGAGGCGTGAGTCCCCGACTTGATCGCTTTTATGTTGCATCGATTTTTGGTTATCATACATGTCTCCCGCTTTTTAAGCTATTATGATTTCATTTACGATTTGACGCTTCACATACTGCAATGTGATCGACTCCTTCGGGCCGCGCTCATGCCGCAGTAGAGGTACATCGGCCGTGGATCCTCGCCTAGGATCTCGCCAGCTGGAAGCTCCGCTTCTCCGAGGCTTATCTTTGGTATGTGTTCCCGAGTCAGGTTCTGTACATCTGTGGTATGGCGCCCCGCCCCGCCATAGTCGTTGTAAATCTTAGAGGTCTGTAGAATCATGCAAGTGTGGTTGTAAAAGGATTAAACTGCTCGGGTTTTATGTATATACCAAGGCAAATCGCTTGGTTGGCCTGCCTATTTATTATATCTCTTGTTTCATGATTCATGTTTTATTTTCCGCGGTTTTCTCGATGTTGTATCACTAGGGTGCCCGGTAAGGCACCAAGAACGCCCGTTCGGGCGTTACAAAGTGGTATCGAGCGCTTAGTCTCTGAAAGTGTCTACGTGTCGTGTTCTAGTAGAGTCTTGATTATCGTGTTGTGCACCACATCTATAATCGTGAGGCTATAGGACATTTAGGATTGGTTTCATTCTTCTCATTCCGAGATCGTGCCTTAGAGCCGTGTTGTAAGTCGACCCTCCGACGTGTTTCGCTTACCGCTATGCCTCCGCGAAGGCAACCAGGCCCGGAGGGGCAAGGCAGCCGGCGGAGTCGCTAGTGGGATTCAGAGGAGTACGAGGCGCAGCCCGCCAAGACTGAGGTAGTGCTTCGACGGCGAGTTTTGCGACGCCAAAGACCAAAGAGAGCTAGAGCCGCAGCAGCTGGTCCGAGACTACAAGACTGAGCCTCCAGCCCCACACCGAGCGGAGATGGGTCAGCGAGATGGCCCGATTATTGGCCGTGGTCAGGCCGATATGAGGATAGGCCGACGCAGCAGCCTGGGGCCCCAAAGAAGACTGTAGCACCGAGGCGCATACTGAGGCTACGGATTTCTTAGTCAGCCCGCCCGAGTTTTACGTCGAGGCCGAGGATGATCCGCAGAGTTCATCCGCTACCAAGAGGATCATGCGGGTGATCAAGGCTTCGAGACCGAGTCGTGACATTTGTTCGTGACGGCCGCGTGATACCGCAATGATTGGTTTGACTCGTGGGAGCTTTCCCGAGAGCATGCACTTCCACCGCTTGGGACGAAGTTTTCTGGGCCTTCGCACATTTCTTGCCTCCACAAACGGCGAGGGCTCGGCCGATGATTTTTGATGTTGAGGCGTAACCGCGCATAGCTCGGGAGTACAATGTGGAGTTCGACTCATCGCCCAGATGTTCCCGCATTAGTAGCTAGTATGGAGGATCGAGTGCACCGATATGTTACAGTGGCTCGACGATTACCTAGCGTAGAGTTGTTCAGTGTTTTCTTCACGGCATGGACATTGCCCGCATTCGTGCTCATGCACTGCGCGGCGAGCGCAGATCGACGGTGGACCGCTCGCAGGTAAGGCCAAGACGGCCGGATATTTTGCGACTTTCGAGGCGGACCGCCTGAAGCAGACTAGTTATGTACCTCCGCCATTACAGAGTGGCTCTCCGCAGCCTCGGACCTCGGGATATTCGTGAGCGTGTCCGCTCCTGTGTTTCTGATGTTCGCGAGTAGGGTGTTGGCCGATGCAATACCCCTACCTCGGTGGTCGATGGTAGACCGCATTTCGAGAGTGTCGTAGTACCAAGGAGCTTGTTATTCTGCGCCAACAGGCCATATGACGAGAGACTGTCCACCGTGGTAGCACTGGTAGGATAGCACAGACTACTAGAGCAGCATGCCACAGAGGTCGCGTGGAAGTTCCGCTTTAGCGGTCCTCGAACCGCCTAGTTTCAGTATATCCTTAACCTCTAGAGTTTTGTGTGTATTGATGTTGTTGATGTTTTTAATGATATGTTTGGATAGCTTTGTGCTAAAATGTGATTTAGAAACCCGTTAGTGAAAAGGGTAAGTCCTCGGGTAGTGTGAAATGGAAGTGGTAGCTTTCATGACTGTAGAGGTAAGATTGTTCTGATCAAGAAACTAGAGAGTCGGGCGCTACAGCTGGTCGGGTTGGGCATGTTGCGGGCCAACCCGGCCCCGCTTTTGAGGAAGCGGTCAGCTGGGTGGTCCCGCCAGTGGCAGGTCACGAGAGTGCTAGGCCCAAGTTTAGATGACCATCGATGAGTTCGTGGATACGCTCGATCGAATCAGTTCGTGAAGGCCGGAATGGCCTTAGGAAATTGAGGTTAGTGAGATGACCAAGTTCGAGGTAGTGACTCCAAGGGTTGGAAATGGCGCTGATGAGTGGTACTGACACTAGAACGAAGTTCGAGTGTTCGTGACGAGTACTACGAAGCGGAGAAGTGAACGTGTTTTTGTGCGGGTGTGGCATGATTGTTTTCGACGATAAGTTGAAGACTATACCGACGCCGCTTGTTTTGAGACTCAAGGAACATTCGACGAATGTTTCTGGGGGAAGAATGTTATACCTCGTATTTCCGCAGTACGTGAGGGCGCACGATTAATTTTTTTGCCTTAAGAATTGGCTTTGGTTCAAATTTGGGCACAAGTGCCGAATGGAGTCGCTTTCGACTAAACGCTTCATTACCTTACGTTGGAAAAATTCCGCTATGTCATTTAGTATTTTTATGATTTTTCCGAGCGATTAACATTTTTGATTAACGGGAGGTGACACTTGTCACCTCATCGACTAAGAAAGAGAGGCTTGGCCTCGCCGATTGGTTCATGGTTTTGTGCCTTGTTTTGTGGCTTGTTTTGTGCCATGTTTTGTGGAGTAGGGGTTAGTGCACTTGGCTTGATCTTGGCCTTACACTTTCTATACACTTGGAAGGATCTTGGCCATCGGTTGGCTTTTGGTTTTGCTATAAATACCCCTCTTTGAAGACTTCATTCATCCAAAAATCTTCCAAGTCTTGGAAACCCCTCCTCCTCTTGTTGACTCTCGCCCAAGAGCCCTCTCCCCTTAAAATTTGGCTTGGCCGAGAGGCCACCCTCCCCTTCGGTGCTCTCATGGTACCCCTAGCCTAGTTGTTTTCAGATAATACCCTTGTTGTGGTATAGAAATACTCTCCTAATATTGTTATTATGTCCAAATACCTGCCCAAAGACCTTGTAGTATTCCCAAGCTTACACTTATACAACAGCACAGATAATCCGATTATACTTCCTTTAGCCACAAAAACGAACCCCTAAGTAAATCTTCACCCGTTGTTGAAGTTGTAAGTAGAAGTTGGTTAGAACTTCTAAGGGTTGTTTGGAGCGCCGAGTAGAGCTATGCTTTGCTCAGATCGACTTTTTACTTGGATAATTTTGGGCTTATCGAGGTAAACACTATCGTTCTTCTATTGTAATTGGAAATTACATGTTAGAATATATAGTTGAAGTATACTATATATAGAATCAACTTAGTATTGTGGCAATGTCTTTTGACTTAAGCCTCAAGAATAAAGAATCGAATCGAATCAGATTTACATAGGATTGTATTGCAGAGACTTGTGTAGTATTATCGAGTAGGATGGTACACGCCCGTTAGATGTGAACCTCGTTGGCTTCGTAGCCTACTGATAGAGAGGAGATTTACGCCGCCATGTGAGGTGTCGCCAATTTTCTCAGAAAGATAGAACTTGTGTTTTGGGGTTAATAGACGCCAGGACCTTTATAGGTGAAAGTACTAAGAGTAGCGTATTCTACCGAGGAGTGGAAAGGGCTAGAAAGGTTGTAGTACTTGAGCATTTTGCTTATTGTCGATAAATCGTCGCGAGGTATGTGAACCTCTTCCTATCTCTTCTAGCATGATATGTGAACTATGTAGTACGGTGACGCATACGTGTTAATCGTGGTTTGATTAGTTTTAAACATAAAGTGTTATAACGACTTTACGGGAAGTCAAGTTATAACACTTTATGTAGGTAAGAAAATACTTGTGGTTTTAAAAGGTAATCGATGTGAATTATAAATCGCTAGTTATAATAAAGAACTTGATGTATTTCAAAAGATTTATAAATCGCTTTGGAATGAGAGTAACACTTGGTTTTAAAAGGTTTTAAAAAGAGTTATACTAGCTTTATGGGAGTTAGGTATAATGTCTTAAGAGAGGTAAAGAAAATGGTTTATCGATGTTAGAAGTTAAGAGACTTGATCTTATAAGATAAGAGACTTAACTTATTTGTTTTAATGTGAATTTTTGTGTGAAACCTCATTCGTGAGTAATGAGTACTTGGTTTTATTTAAAGGGATAATTTTTTACTGATTTCGGAAATCGAATGTGTATCGGCGCACTAATCGCAGCTGCTAATAAAGGAAAATGTATTGAATAATGATGAATTGTATTAAAACCAGAGAAACCTCCATCCGCATAGAAACTAAGATGAGACAAAATGATATACATTTTCTAGATCATGGTCAGTAATAAGAATGTTGTAAACAAGAATAACCTACTCACGCGAGACATATATTACTCAATTGTTCTAAAAAGAAATCAAGTGATTAAGTTTATGAATCGTGAAACCATTTGAAAATGAGAAGCTTGAGTAATCAAACTAGGCAAACCGAACTTAGGAAAAGAATGTTGTTACTTGATTTTGAAAAGGAAGGTGGGTTGGTCATTCTAATACTACGTATCGGGTGACTTTATAAAAGTAATGGATCTCTTTAAAAGAACTTAACGTATGTAGTACTGGGGTTAAAACCCGACTTTGGCATAAAATGAAAGTACTTTGAGTCGTGTGAAACTTGCCTATGCTTGTTGTTGTGAAACTTGCTCGCTTGTTGTTGTGAAACTTGCCTATGCTTGTGATTGATAGCCTTGCCGCGCAAGTGGTATTTCGTGTTACCGCCTCGATAGAGGTCGCTGACTTGTCGAGAACTTACTTGACGCACCGGGCGGTGATGGAGAATTCCACGCATGTTTCCATTTTGATTATCGCTTGTGTTGATGTCACATGGACATGTCTACACCGATGCAAAGATTCCGGCACGCGGCCACGCGGGCGGTTGATTACCCGATATATGGTTATTACCGCAACATGGACGGTCTACACCGATGCAAAGATTCCGGTACGTGGCTACGCGGCAGGTTGACCACCCAAGATATTCTTATTGAGGTTATACGGGCATGTCTACACCGATGCAAGATTCCGGCACGTGGACACGCGCCTTGTTATTATTGTTGCATCACGGACATGTCACGCCGAGGCAAGATTCCGGGGCACGCGCCACGATGCGAACATGATGGATGTTATGGGCGCGAGACCCATAGTTATATTTGAGTGGTGACTTTGAGGCGCGAGTCCCCGACTGATCGCTTTTATGTCGCATCGTATTTTGGTTATCATACATGTCTCCCGCTTTTAAGCTATTATGATTTCATTTACTGATTTGACGCTTCACATACTTGGTACTGCCAGATCGACCTCCTTCGGGCCGCTCATGCCGCAGTAGAGGTACATCGGCCGTGGATCCTCGCCTTAGATCTCGCCAGCTTGGGAAGCTCCGCTTTCTCCGAGGCTTATCTTTTGTATGTGTTCTCGAGTCAGAGTTCTTGTACATCTGTGGTATGGCGGCGGCCCCGTCCCGCCATAGTCGCTGTAAATCTTGCAGGTCTGTAGAATCACTGCAAGTGTGGTTGTAAAAGGATTAAACTGTTCGTTTTATGTATATACCAAGGCAACTGCTTTGGTTGGCCTGCCTATTTATTATATCTCTTGTTTCATGATTCATGTTTTATTTTCCGCCGGTTTTCTCTCGATGTTGTATCACTAGGTGCCCGGTAAGGCACCGCAACGCCCGGTTCGGGCGCGCATCCGCCCTCTCTCGCTGTCCTTTGTTAACCCGTAAATCTCTACGCTTGGCTCACTGCGCATAAGCCCGCATACGTGCCATGCTCAAGCCTAATCAAGAATTACTCTTGCACAACCTCTCTTAGATAGTCATCAAGACCCGTGGTACATCGGTATACTCTCCGTAGCCACATCCATAGCTAGTAATGGTCGTTTTCTTTGCACTCTATATTCATCGCTTCCCGGCCGTGGAACCAAGGTTCAAATATCATGGCCGCAGCTGGGACCGCCACGCCGTACAAACTCATGGGCTAGTGACGCCGCAAAGATGACATTTCCGAATGACGCTCACATCAGGAACCTAAGCCCCGGAGTTCTCGACCAACTCTCGCACTTCTAACGCCCCGAAATTGGAAGACCACTCGACCGGGCGAGGTGCATATCTATCGCCGCGAGGCGACTCGCCAAAGTTACTAAAGGACTTGCCGCTCGCCCTCTCTCGCCCTTGTTAACCCGTAAATCTCTACGCTTGGCTCGCCGCGCATAAGCCCGCATACGTGCCATGCTCGCTTCAATCAAGAATTACTTGCACAACCTCTCTTAGATAGTCATCAAGACCGTGGTACATCGGTATACTCTCCGTAGCCACATCCATAGCTAGTAATGTGGTCGCTTTCTTTGCACTCTATATTCATCGCTCCTGGCCGTGGAACCAAGGTTCAAATATCATGGCCGCAGCTGGACCGCCACGCTGCGCAAACTCTGTGGGCTAGTGACGCCGCAAAACTCCCGAACGAAGCACTACCCTAGGTAATGATCGCTCGCCCTCGCCACCCTCCAACTCTACTGCAGCCTCCTGCCGCTTTGCCCTCCCGGGCTGCCTACGCGAGGCATAACGGTGGGAAAGAAATACGTTAGAGGTCCAACTTACAACACCGCCTAAGGCACGATCTCGAGTGAGAAGAATAGAAACCAATCCTAAATATCCTATAGCCTCCTGATTATTGGTGTGGTGCACAACACACCGATAATCAAGACTCTATCGATACGGTCAGACACTTTCCGAGGATTAATCGCTCGATACCACTTTTGTCACGACCGATTCCGCCCGTGGATCGTGCTCATCACACGACCAAATCGCCCGTGGATCGTGCCTTACCCCGCACCCTAGTGACACAACATCGAGTAATCACGGAACATAAAACACATACATGAAACAAGTGAAGTACAAAATGTAAACTGAGGGAAAACTTGCCTTTTCAAGATATATAAATAACCACTTTTACAAAAGAACGCTTTAATCCTTTACAAACCCCGCCACAACAAAGATTTCATGCACTTAAGAAATGATACAACAACAACGACGGACAGTTCGCCATACCCCGAATGTAAGCACTTACAACAACAGGACTATACCAAGATAAGCCTCCGAGAAACGGAGCTTCCCAAAAGTCGAATCGCGACCCTAAGAGCGAGGATCAACGATCGTGTACCTTTACTCGCAGATGAACGCAGCCCCGGGCGAGGTCAAGATAACAAAAATTTAGTATGTGAAATCAAAATAAGTAATCAGAATGGAATCATAGTAGTCTATATAAAGCAGAGACATGTATGATAACAAAACTACAGCTCACAATAAACAAGCAAATATATCAAGTCGTGACTCACGCCTCAAAGTCATCACTCAAATATAACTACGGGTCTCACGCCCACCACACCCATCATGTTCGTGATCATGGCCACATGCCCCTGGACATCGTGACGGTGTAGACATGTCCATGATGCAACACAACAAGGCCGCATGGCCACATGCCCCGGACATCAGACGGTGTAGACATGCCCATGTAACCTCAATAACAATATATCGGTGGTCAACCCCGCCGCACGCCACATGCCCCTGGACATCAGACGGCAGACATCGCCCATGTTGTAGTAATAACCATATATCGTAATCAACCCGCCACACGGCCGCACGCCCTGAATATCAGACGGTGTAGACATATCCACGTGACATCAACAACAAGACAAGAATTAAAAATGGAAACATACCCGTGGAATTCTCCATCACCGCCAAAGACGCCCAAGTAAGTTCTCAATAAGTCAACCGCCTCTATCGAGAGACGCCAGAATACGTAAATACCACACTTGCACAACAAAGGCTATCATCACAAGCAGGCAAGTTTCACAACAACAAGCATAGGCAAGTTTCACAACAACAAGCATAGGCAAGTTTCACAACAACAAGCATAGGCAAGTTTCACAACAACAAGCATAAAGTAGTTTCACACAACTCAAAGTACTTTCATACATTAAATCTTTTAAAAGATCCGTTGCTTTCACATAAGTCACACAATACCCGTAGTATAAAATAGAGTGATCGCTTTTAAATAACCCAAAACACTTACCTTTGTAAAATCAAGTAACAACATTCTTTCCTAAGTTCCCGCTTGCCTAGTTTCAATTACTCAAGCTTCTCATTTTCAAATGGTTTCATAGTTCCCAAACTTAATCACTTGATTCCTTTTAGGACAATTGAGTAATATATGTCTCACGAGAGTAGGTTATTCTTGTTTACAACATTCTTATTACAAAGAATGCATGATCTAGAAAATGTAATATCATTTTGTCTCATCTTAGTTTCTATGCAGATGGAGGTTTCTACCGGTTTTAATACGATACATCATTATTCAATACATTTTCCTTTATTAACGCCGCAGTTGGTTTGTCGATACACATTCCGATTTCCAAATCAAGAAACATTCTTAAGCCGTTATACCTAACTTCCCATAAAGCTAGTATAACTCTTAAGCTTTCAAAACCCAAGTACTACTCATTCTTTCAAAACGATTCATAAATCTTTGAAATACTTCAAGTTCTTTATTAACACACAACAAGCCGCTTATAGTTCAAATCGCTTACCTTTAAAGACCACAAGTATTTTCTTACCCACATAAAGTCGTTATAACCAACTTCCCATAAAGCCGTTATAACACTTTATGTTTTAAACCAATCAAATACGCTTAGCACACGACGCTCACCGCACTACATAGTTCACACATATCATGCTAGAAGAGATAGGAAGAGGTTCACATACCGCGACGCAGTATCGACTAATAGCAAAACGCCCAAGTACTTCAAACCGCTTGGCTACTCCTTAGCCAAGCAGATCGCGCCATACGTAGTACTTCAACCTATAAGGCCACAAAGCGCTTATTAACATTTAGATCCCTTCAGAGAACATTCTACGTAAAATTCAAGACTCCCGCAACAACAGAAATCTCCTCCTTCATCGAGGCTCCACCAAGCCAACCAGTGGGTTATACGCCTAACCCTAACTGTACAATTCTACTCCACTGCACTACTACACAAGTCTATCAGAATACAAATTTCATGTAATTACAGTCAAGATTCTTCTTTAAATTCAGCTTAAGTCGCAAGACATCGCTGTAAGTATTATTCAGCTTAAGTCAAAAGACATTGCCGATAACTACGCTCAAGATCAGATATATAGTATACTTCAACTATATAGTCTAACAATCATGTAATTTCCAATTACAATAGAGGACAAGATATTTACCTCGATAAGCCCATAATTATCCTAGTTTAAATGTCGATCCCGAGCAAGGTTTAGCTCCTATCTCAAGGCCTCCGACCCGCCTCCAACAACCCTTGAAGTTCTAACCAACTTCTACTTATGACTTCAACTACGTGAAGATTTCCCTTGGTTTCGGTTTTGTGGACCGACGGAAGTATAATAGTATTTTCTGGGCTTTTCGTTTTGGTATATCCTTAGAATTCAAGAAGGTATTCGGCTATGGTAATTTGGGCATTATTACAATACTTTTGAGAGTATTTCTACCCACAAAGGGGGGTATTATACTAAAGCAACTAGATAGTGGGTACCCACGCCACACTACTGTGAGTGGGAGTGGTTCTCGCCGAGAGCCACTAGCAAGGGAGGACATCTCGCCAAGAGGCCTCACGGTGCGGAGGAAGGCTCTCAAGACTTAGGCATTTTGGATGAAGAAGTCTTCAACCTTAGAGGGTATTTATAGTCAAGGGATGGCCAACCAAAGGCCAAGATCAATCCATGTGTTAGGCAAGTGTAGGCCAGGATTTACCAAACACAAATATCCTACCTACCCTTGACTTTGTCAAGGCACAAAAACGTGCCTTACCTTGTCCATTTCGTCCAAATGGACGATTTGAAGTCCACCAATGAGAGGTGCGCTGGCGCCTCTTGTTGGTCCAACACGCTTCGCCTCTAAAAATCCGCAAAAATTAGAAATGACATAGCCGGAAATTCCCTACGAAAGTCGTGGAAAACGCTTCGCCGAAAACGACTCTAAACGTGTTGTGAACAAAATTAATTCGCCAAGCCTTAATCACAAGTTCAAATTTCTACGCACGCCCCTACGCATACTCCGAAATACGGTATAACATTCTCCTCTCAGAAACATTCGTCCCGAATGTTCCTTCTAAGTCTCAAAACGAACGCGCGCCAGTATAGTCTTCACTACTACACTCACGAAACAATCCTGCCACAGCTGGCCACAGAAGCACCTGCGTAAATACTTACATCAAAGTACACGAGGAAACACCTCTAATCATCACCACAAAACACTTCTCACCGGGGTCTAAAAATATACTTTCTTCGCACCTTCTCTTTACAAAAGAAATGATCACACCTAAGCTCGCCATACATGCTCGCTTCTCTCTTTACTCGTCGTAGATACCACTTTGTCACTTTGCCTGAGGCATTAACCTTCTCAGGCGACCCAACAAATGGTACCACTTTTGTCACTTTGTCGCGAGCCTTGCTCCGACGACTAACAAATGGTACCGGCCGCACGCGATCCCCGAGGATGTCGTGACACTAACTCTTACCACATTCGATACACGGCCGTGATGCAAAACTCGGTTACTATCTCTAACGTGGTCATCATAATCGAACACTGGATGGATCTTCGATACTTCCCGAACATCACAATAAGAAAGACCGACGCGACCGCCTCCTACGCCGGACGCAAGAATGCTAACATATAGGCAACCCGCCTATCCTTCACATGAACTCACAAAGGCCCAAAGTAACTCGCTAAGTTCCTCTCACAAAACTCGTCACACCCAAACCGGGGTGGTACCTTCAAGAAGACCGACCGTCAACCTGAACTATAAGCGTCGCCGATTATCCCCACGATTCCTCTGAGCTGCCAGAACTTCTTCTAGACAAGCTTCTCACTATCCATCGTCTGCTGGAACAAGCCTGAACCAACTATCTGAACCCTGCCAACATCGAACCAATCGACCGACAACTTACACTTCCGCCTCGCAAGGCTTCATAAGGCGACATCCGAACACCAAATGGTAGCCCAAACGCCTCCTCCATGTGAGACAACAATCTCACAACTACCTCAAATCCACGCGACCGCCCGAGGGCGAATGCGATTCTGAGACTCACCTGAGTTCCTAACCCTGCCTGGTAAAACTTTTAGAAAACGAAAATAGCCACAACCTGGGCTTCACTATCTGACATAAGGTGAAGGTAGGCACCTCGTGCAGCCTTACAACCTTTCTGATAACTCAACACAGCCGAGTAAACGGTCCTGACCGAAGAACACGACGGGTCGCCCCATCGCCCGACCACTGGTCGAACGCATCCATGAGTTCGTACGCTGGTTAACTAAACTTGGGCCTAACACCCTCACAACCCTAACACAAGGCGGGACCTCCACAACCTGACCCCACCACCAAACCTACCGCTGGTTGACCCGCAACGTGGGCCTCAACCCGACCCGAACGCCAAGAAACACTAGCTTCCCTGAGGAAAACTCTCACTAATCACGCTACAAACCTAGCGGTCTTCTTAGCTCAACTACCCTCTCTCATATTACGCTACTGGGACTTATCCCAAAAACATAACTCACGCGCACTATGCACTCCGATAAGGGTCAAACATAACACTACACCTTTTCTCGAGATGGCCTCACCTCTAAGGTCTCTACGTATAAAGCTCTAAGGCTCACATTTTCTCTATCCCCAAAATCTTACTCTGCTAAACAACCATGATTTCAAATCACAACTAACACACTGCTATCAGAACATAGCACCTAAGGTATACTCACCTTATCACACATACAGATCTCTAGAGGGTTAAAGATATATCTATATCTACTGCTTCACTCCCCTTAGTCGTTTCTAACTAAACTCGCCTGTAGGCGCATAGCTACAAGATGACGAACTACCCACCAATCCTGAAGGCTAAGTCCTCCTACAAGGACACTCTCTCGACACATGGCCCTGACGGCCGCAGGTACAACAAGTACCAACTAAAAGACGACATTCCCGATGACGCTCGCTACACCGTGGAACCAAGCCCCGGAGTTCTCGACTAACTCCTACATACTCCGAACGCCCCGATATCCGCGAAGACCACTCAGACCGCGAGGTGCATATCAAATTGGCCGCGAGGCGACTCGCCGAAGTTACCAAAGGACTCGCCGCTCGCCCTCTTCTCGCCCTTCGTTAACCCGCCGATCTCTACGCTTTCTGCCGCGCATAAGCCCGCATACGTGCCATGCTCAAGCTTCAATCAAGAATTACTCTGCACAACCTTCTTAGGTAGTCATCAAGACTTGCGATACATCGGTATACTCTCCGTAGCCAAATCTATAGCTAGTAATGTGGTCGCTTTGCAATCCATAATCTCGTTTCCTCGCCGTGGAACCAAGGTTCAAATATCATGGCCGCAGAGGAATCGCCGCCGTGCTAAACTCACCGGGCTAGTGACGCCGCAGTAAATCCCCGAACGGGCACTACCCTAGGTAAAGATCGGGCCTGTGCCTCGCAACCCTCCAACTCTACTCAGCCTCTGCCGCTTGCCCTCCCGGCCCGGTTGCCTCACGCGAGGCATAACGGTAGTGGAAAGAAATACGTTAGAGGTCCAACTTACAACACGCCTCTAAGGCACGATCTCAGAGTGAGAAGAATAGAAACCAATCCTAGATACCCTATAGCCTCCTGATTATCGTGGTGCACAACACACCGATAATCAAGACTTCATCGATACGGCTCAGACACTTTCCGAGGATTAATCGCTCGATACCACTTTTGTCACGACTAAATCGCCCGTGGATCGTGCCTTACCCCGCACCCTAGTGACACAACATCGTAGTAATCACGAACATAAAACACATACATGAAACAAGTGAAGTACAAAATGTAAATTGAGGAAAACTTGCCTTTCTAAGATATATAAATAACCACTTTTACAAAAGAACGCTTTAATCCTTTTACAAACCCCGCCACAACAAGATTTCATGCACTTCTAAGAAATGATATTAACAACAACGACGGACAGGCTCGCCATACCCTCGAATGTAAGCACTTACAACAACAGGGACTATACCAAGATAAGCCTCCGAGAAACGAGCTTCCTAAAAGTCGAATCAGTGACCCTAAGAGCGAGGATCAACGATCGTGTACCTTTACTCGCGGATTAACGCACCCGGGCGAGGTCGCATAACAAAAATTTAGTATGTGAAATCAAAATAAGATCAAATGGAATCATAGTAGTCTATATAAAGCAGAGACATGTATGATAACAAAACTACAGCCACAATAAACAAGCAATATATCAAGTCGTGACTCACGCCTCAAAGTCATCACTCAAATATAACTACGGGTCTCACGCCCACCACACCCATCATGTTCGTGATCATGCACATGCCGGACATCAGACGGTGTAGACATGTCCATGATGCAACACACATAAGGCCGCATGGCCACATGCCCTGACATCGTGACGGCGGTAGACATGCCCATGTAACCTCAATAACAATATATCAGCGGTCAACCCCGCCGCACGCCACATGCCCCGAATATCAGACGGTAGACACGTCCATGGTGCAGTAATAACCACATATCGGGGAATCAACCCGGCCACATGGCCGCATGCCCCTAATATCGTGACGGTAGACATATCCATGTGACATCAACAACAAGACAAGAATTAAAATGGAAACATACCCGTGGAATTCTCCATCACCGCCAAAGACGCTCCAAGTAAGTTCTCAATAAGTCAACCTACTTCATCGAGAGACGCAGAATACGTAAATACCACACTTGCACAACAAAGGCTATCATCACAAGCATAGGCAAGTTTCACAACAACAAGCATAGGCAAGTTTCACAACAACAAGCATAGGCAAGTTTCACAACAACAAAGATAGGCAAGTTTCACAACAACAAGCATAAAGTAGTTTCACACAACTCAAAGTACTTTCATATACCCCGATTTCCAGAGTATGTATGCGAGGACGCACGCATTTAGAATACTGGGCAGAAAGATTGGAAAGGAAGAAAGAGGTGATTTTTCCACTAAAAGTTTCCGCTTTTGAAGGAAAAGGTTCGTTAACGGGAATTGGATTCTGATTTGGTATTCTGACTTCCCGGAATATTAGAGAATTATGGAATTTTATTTTCGAATGGTCACGCTGGGCCCACGAGAAATTTACGGCCATGGGCCCGCTTTGTTTTTGAGATTTCCTGAAATTGGATATTTTCAAGACGAAATATTCGCGACCGGGGCGACACGTGTCACCCCATGTGGCACCCGCCGATTTTACATTCGGGGCACAACACCCTGCTAGTCGCTTTCGACTAAACGCTTGCAGAACTTGCGGCGGAAAATTCCGCTATGTCGCTTTGTTTTTTGCGGATTTTTCCGAGAGACGAAACATTCGACCAACGGAGGGTGACACGTGTCACCCTCACAATGGAGACAGTGGGCGCTTGGCCAAACAAGCGGCAAGTCGGGCTTGATATTTGTGTAGATATTTGCAGGGTTTTAAGCGAGTAGGTCTAGTGGTGCACTTGGCTTGATCTTGGCCTTACACTTGCCTTGCACTTGGCTAGATCTTGGCCATCGTTGGCCTGGGTTTGCTATAAATACCCTCCTCAGGAAGACTTATTCATTCACCTCACTTTGTCTAAGTCTTGAAATCCCTCCCCTCCTCTAGTAGCTCTCGCCCTAAGCCTCCTCCTCCCTCCTCCTCGTGGCCTTTGGCCGAGAAGGTCCCCTCAGGTGCAGCCGCAAGTACCCCTAGCCTAGTTGTTTTCGTGATAATACCCCTTGTTGTGGTATAGAAATACTCCCTAGTATTGTTATAATGCCCAAAATACCTTAGCCTTGTACCTTGTAGTATTCCAAAGATACCTCTTTACGTAGAGTCCTAAATACTACCTTTGTCCTTTTAGTCTCAAACCAAACCCTAAGGAAATCTTCATACTTGGTCAAGTATTTGAGTAGAAGTTGGTTAGAACTTCTAAGGGTTGTTTGGAGTGGTTTGGAGCGCACTGAGCGAGCTAAACCTTGCTCGTGAGCGACATTAAACTCGGATAATTTTGGGCTTATCGAGGTAATTATCTTGTCCTCTATTGTAATTGGAAATTACATGTTTGTTAGGATATATAGTTGAAGTATACTATATATGGAACTATACTTAGTATTCGCAATGTCTTTTGACTTAAGCCCAAGAATTAAGAATCGAACTAAATCAGATTTACATAGGATCAGACGCAGAGGCTTGTGTAGAATTGTACACGCCCCGGTTAGACGTGTAAAACCCTCGGTTGGCTTGCAGCCACTCGATAGAGAGGAGATTTACGCCATGTGGGGAGGTCTGCCAATTTTCTATAGAAAGATAGAAACTTATGTTTTGGGGTTAATAGACGTTTGTGACCTTTATAGTGAAAGATTTCAAGAGTAGCGTATTCTACTCGAGTGGAAAGGGCCAGTGCGTTGTAGTACTTGGAGCATTTTGCTTATTGTCGATAAATCGTCGCGAGGTATGTGAACCTCTTCCTATCTTTTCTAGCATGATTGTTGGAACTATGTAGTACGGTAGACGCATACGTGCTAAGTGATTTGTTGTTAAAACATACGTGTTATAATAGCTTTATGGGAAGTTAGTTATAACGACCTTATGTAAGTGGAAACGGTTTACTGACGTTAGAAGTTAAGAGACTTGATCTTATAAGATAAGAGACTTAACTTATTTGTTTTAATGTGAATGTTTGTGTGAAACCTCATTCGTGAGTAATGAGTACTTGGTTTTTAAAGGGATAATGTTTTACTGATTTCGGAGTCGAACGTATCGACGCACCACCGCAGTTAATAAAAGGAAAATGTATTGAATAATGATGTGTTGTATTAAAACCAGAGAACCTCCATCCGCATGTAAGCTAAGATGAGACAAAATGATATTACATTTTCTAGATCACGGTCAGAATAAGATCGTTATAAACAAGAATAAACTACTCACGATATGACATATGTTACTTAATTGTTCTAAAAAGGAATCAAGTGATTAAGTTTGGGAACTATGAAACCATTTGAAAACGAGAAGCTTGAGTAATCAAACTAGGCAAACCGAACTTAGGAAAAGAATGTGTTACTTGGTTTTGAAAAGGAAGGTGGGTTGGTCATTCTAATACTACGTATCGGTGACTTTTATAAAAGAAATGGATCTCTTTAAAAGAACTTACGATGTAGTACTTTGGGGTTAAAACCTGACTTTGGTATAAAATGAAAGTACTTTGTGTTGTTGTGAAACTTGCCTACGCTTGTTGTGTGAAGCTTGGCTATGCTTATTGTGATAACCTTTGTGCAAAGCGTTGTATTTCAGGTTACCGCCTCTCACGAGGTCGGTTGACTTGTCGAGAACTTACTCGACGCGCAGCGACGAGAAATTCCACGCACGCCTCGCTGATAGTATTATTGTTGTTAATCACTTGGACATACCGACACGATGCGTAGCGCATCGCATGCTTCCATTTTGGTTAAGGTCTGTGGTTAATCGCTGATATATCGACACGACGCGTAGCGCACGCATGTTTCATTTTGATTATCACCTTGTGATTTCCTTTTGGACATACTGACACGATGCGTAGCGCACGCATGCGCCCATTTGGAATGCCGTTTATTGTTTCTCTCGACATACCGACACGATGCGTAGCGCACGCATGCGCCCATTTGGAAAGTTGTCTTATTGTTTCTTCGACATACCGACACGATGCGTAGCGCACGTATGCTTCCATCTGGATTGCCGTCTTGTTGTTGAGGTCACATGGACATGTCTACACCGATGCAAAGATTCCGGCACGCGCCGACGCGACTCGATTGATGTTGGGCGCGAGACCCATAGTTATATCGAGTGATGATCGCTTTATGTTGTGAATCAGAGTTTGCTATCATACATGTCTCCCGCTTATATAGACTAGTATGATTTCATTTACGCCTTTGTACGCCACATACTTGGTACCGCTAGATCGACTCTCGGGCCGCGCTCATGCCGCAGTAGAGGTACATCGGCCGTGGATCCTCGCCATAGGATCACGCCAACAGATTCAAGCCCGCTTCTCCGAGGCTTATCTTTTGCAGTGTTCTCGAGTTGTAAGTTCTTGTACATTCGTGGTATGGCGGCCCCGTCCCGCCATAGTCATCAGATATCTTAGAGGTCCGTAGTACTGTCAAGGCGTGGTTGTAAAAGGATTAAACTGCTCGTGTTTTATGTATATACTAAGGCAACCGCTTTGGTTGGCCTGCTTATTTATTATATCTCTTGTATAATGACTCATGTTTTATGTTCCGCTGATTTTTCTCTCGACGTATGTATCGCTAGGGTGCCCGGTAAGGCACCAACACGCCCGATTTTCGCGTGACATAGTGGTATCGTGAGCGCTTAATCTCTGAAAGTGTCTACGCACCGTGTCTAGTAGAGTCTTGATTATCGCGTTGTGCACCACATCTATAATCGAGGCTATAGGACATTTAGGATTGGTTTCCATTCTTCTCATTCCGAGATCGTACCTGTAGTCAGTTGTAAGTCAGACCCTCCGACGATCTCGCTTTTACCGCTATGCCTCCGCAAGTGCAACCAGAGCCCGTATGGCAAGGCACCGAGGGTGCCGCTAGTGAGATACAGAGGAGTACGAGGGCGCAGCCCGCACAAGACTGAGGTCAGGCTTCAGACGGCGGTTTCGCGACGCCGCCAAAGACCAAAGAAGAGTTTAGAGCCGCACCGTGGCTGATGAGACTACAAGACTGAGCCTCCATCCCACACCCGGGCAGGAGACGGGTTACAAGGAGATGGCCCGCTTGTTGGCCGTGGTCAGGCCGACATACGGCGACAGCCGACGCAGCAGCTCCGCCCAAAGAGCACCAGCCGTTCACCCCGAGCGTATAGTTTGAGGCGACGGACTTTCTCGAGTCAGAGCCCGCCAGAGTTTTACGGTCGAGGCTCGAGGATGATCCGCAGGAGTTCATCCGCAGCTACCGATCACGCGGTGATCAAGGCTTCGTAGATCGAGTCCGTGACCTTTGGTTCGTGACGGCCGCGTGATACCGCAATGATTGGTTTGATTCATGGAGCTTTCTGGGAGAGCATGCACTCAGCAGATGGGATGAGTTTTCGGCTTTCTCACGCACTTCTTGCCTCCGCATGGCGAGGGCACGCCGGCGATTTTTGTTATCGAGACAGAGAGGCGACCGCCGTGAGTACAATGTCGAGTTCGATTCTTTGCTCGATATGTCCTCGCGCTTAGTTGCAGATATGGAGGATAGGGTGCATCGCCACGCCACCGCTTGATGATTATATGGCCGAAGTCTTGCGCGGGTGTTTTCTTCACCGCATGGACATTGCCCGCACGCAGCTCACGCACCAGACGCGAGGCACGGAGGGTCGACTGAACGACCGATCGCCAGAAGAGGCCGTGACTACAGGTCCTTTCGTGGCTTTCGAGGCGGACCGCCTCAGAAGAAAGTTAGTTATATACCCCCACCGCACAGAGTGGTCCTCCACCGCCTTCGTGAGCAGTCGTGGCTCCAAGGTTCAGATTTTCGGCAGAGCAGGGTGTTAACCACCAAGCCACCCCTACCTCGCTGTGACTATCGCGTAGACTCCATTTTGGAGAGTGTCGTGCAGATTGGGAGTTTGTTTTGCATGCGACAGCAGGCCATTTTTCGAGGAACCGTCCACCAAGGGAAGCGGATGTTACGACTCACCTTCAGATCTCGGCTGGTTTATCACCTTCTACATGCCTACACTGCAGGCAGTGCCTATGATTAGAGCGAGCAAGAGCTTCGTGTATATCCTTAACCTCTAGAGTTTTGGTATGCTTATTATGATGATCTCATTATCAGGTGCTATGTACGGATAGCATTGTGATATTGTGAGTTTGAAAACATGTTTAGTCGGGAGGTTACGATGGGCACGGTAAGATGAACCTTAGACTATGTCACGATCGAGACCTTAGTGGTAAGGTCGCCTTGAGATTAAAGATTCGCTTTATGTTTGACTTTTATCGAGTAAGAGTATACGTGGGATTTATTTGTGTGATAAGTCCGTGGGTAGTGTGAGATGGAAGTGGTAGCTTTCATGATGTGAATTAGTAAGATTGTTCCGATCGGGAACAAGAGTTTGGCACGCCGCTGGTCGGGTTGAGGACGTGATACGGTCAACCCGTAGTCTTGATTAAGGTGGGGTTCTGGGTGGTCCCGCGAGGTGGTAGGGTCACGAGGATGCTAGGCCCAAGTTTGTATGATCACCGTATGAGTTCGTGGACGCGCTCGACCGAAGCCGTTCGTAAAGGCCGGAATGGCCTTAAGGAAGTTCGAGGTTAGTAAGATGACCAAGTTCGAGGTGGTGACTCCAAGGTTTTGGGAACTGGCGATGATCAAGTGTGGTACGATGCTAGAAGAGTTCAAGTGTTCGAGAAGCGGCACGACGAGTAAGGAAGATAACGCAGTGTTATTTCGCGACTAAGCCGCAAGGCGCTGGCAATTTGTTAGAAGAGCTTCTTCGATATCCGCTCAGGAAGGAACATTCGGACGAATGTTTCTACGAGGGGAGAATGTTATACCCCGAATTTCCAGAGTATGTATGCGAGCACGAAAGTACTAGAAAACCGCAGAAAGATTGGAAAGCAAGAAAGAGGTGATTTTTCCACTAAAAGTTTCCTTTTGTGAAGGAAAAGGTTCGTTAACGGGAATTGATTCCCAGATTTGGTATTCTGACTTCCGAATATTAGAGAATTATGGAATTTTATTTTCTGAATGGTCACGCTGGGCCCACTTGAGAAATTTACTTGTAGGCCCGCTTTGTTTTTGAGATTTCCAGAATTGGATATTTTCTAAGACGAAATATTCTGGCGACCGGGGCGACACGTGTCACCCCATGTGGCACCCTGGCCGATTTTACATTTGGGCACAACACCTGCTAGAGTCGCCGACTAAACGCTTACAGAATCTTGCGAAGCGGAAAATTCCGCTATGTCGCTTTGTTTTTTGCGGATTTTTCCGAGAGACGAAACATTCTCGACCAACGGAGGGTGACATGTGTCACCTCACAATGGAGACAGTTGGGCGCTCGCCAAACAAGCGGCAAGTCGGGCTTGATATTTGTGTAGATATTTCAGGGTTTTAGTAGTGGTCTAGGGTGCACTTGGCTTGATCTTGGCCTTACACTTGCCTTGCACTTGGCTAGATCTCGCCATCGGTTGGCCTTTGGGTTTGCTATAAATACTCCCTTGTGAAGACTTATTCATTCACTCCTCACTTTGTCTAAGTCTTGAAATCCCTCCTCCCTCTAGTAGCCTCGCCCCAAGCCCTCCCCTCCTCCTCCTCGTGGCCTTGGCCGAGAAGCGGTCCCCTTTGTGGTGCTAGCCGCAAGTACCCCTAGCCTAGTTGTTTTCAGATAATACCCTTTGTCAGGTATAGAAATACTCCCTAGTATTGCTATAATGCCCAAAATACCTTAGCCTTGTACCTTGTAGTATTCCAAAGATACCTCTTTACGTAGAGTCCTGAAATACTACCTTTGTCCTTTTAGTCTCAAACCGAAACCCTAAGGAAATCTTCATAGTTGGTCAAGTATTTGAGCAGGTTGGTTAGAACTTCTGGTTGTTCGAGTGGTTCGAGCGCACTGAGCGAGCTAAACCTTGCTCGTGAGCGACATTAAACTCGGATAATTTTGGGCTTATCGAGGTAATTATCTTGTCCTCTATTGTAATTGGAAATTACATGTTTGTTAGATATATAGTTGAAGATACTATATACGGAACTATACTTAGTATTCGCAATGTCTTTTGACTTAAGCCCAAGAATTAAGAACCGAACTAAACTGTATTTACATAGGATCAGATTGCAAAGAGGCTTGTGTAGAATTGTACACGCCCGTTAGACGGTAAAACCCCCGGTTGGCTTGGTAGCCTACCGATAGAGAGAGATTTACGCTGTCATGTGTGAGGTGTCACTAATTTTCTATAGAAAGATAGAAACTTATGTTTTGGGGTTAATAGACGCTTGTGACCTTTATAGTGAAAGTACTAAGAGTAGCGTATTCTACTCGATGAGTGGAAAGTGGCCAGTGCGTTGTAGTACTTGGAGCATTTTGCTTATCGTCGATAATCGTCGCGAGGTACGTGAACCTCTTCCTATCTTTTCTAGCATGATTGTTGTGAACTATGTAGTACGGTAGACGCATACGTGCTAAGTGATTTGTTGTTAAAACATATGGTGTTATAATAGCTTTATGGGAAGTTAGTTATAACGACCTTATGTAAGTGGAAACGGTTTACTGACGTTAGAAGTTATGAGACTTGATCTTATAAGATAAGAGACTTAACTTATTTGTTTTAATGTGAATGTTTGTGAAACCTCATTCGTGAGTAATGAGTACTTGGTTTTAAAGGGATAATGTTTTACCGATTTCGAGTCGAACGTGTATCGACGCACCATCGCAATAAGTAATAAAAGGAAAATGTATTGAATAATGATGTGTTGTATTAAAACCAAGAGAAACCTCCATCCGCATAAGCTAAGATGAGACAAAATGATATTACATTTTCTAGATCACGGTCACGTAATAAGATCGTTATAAACAAGAATAAACTACTCACGATATGACATATGTTACTTAATTGTTCTAAAAAGGAATCAAGTGATTAAGTTTGGGAACTATGAAACCATTTGAAAATGGAAGCTTGAGTAATCAAACTAGGCAAACCGAACTTAGGAAAAGAATGTTGTTACTTGGTTTTGAAAAGGAAGGTGGGTTGGTCATTCTAATACTACGTATCGTGACTTTTATAAAAGAAATGGATCTCTTTAAAAGAACTTACGATGTAGTACTTCGGGGTTAAAACCCGACTTTGGTATAAAATGAAAGTACTTTGTGTTGTTGTGAAACTTGCCTATGCTTGTTGTGAAGCTTGGCTATGCTTATCGTGATAACCTTTGTTGTGCAAAGCGTTGTATTTCGTGTTACCGCTCTCTCACTGAGGTCGGTTGACTTGTTGAGAACTTACTCGACGCGTCTACAGTGACGAGAAATTCCACGCACGCCTCGCTGATAGTATTATTGTTGTTAATCACTTTGGACATACCGACACGACGCGTAGCGCACGTATGCTTCCATTTTGGTTAAGGTCTGTGGTTAATCGCTTTGGATATATCGACACGACGCGTAGCGCACGTATGTTTCATTTTGATTATCACTTGTGATTTTTCGACATACCGACACGATGCGTAGCGCATCGCATGCGCCCATTTGGAATGCCGTTTCTATTGTTTCCTCTCGACATATCGACACGATGCGTAGCGCATCGCATGCGCCCATTTGGAAAGTTGTCTTATTGTTTCCTTTGACATATCGACACGACGCGTAGCGCATCGTATGCTTCCATCCGATTGCTGTCTTGTTGTTGAGGTCACATGGACATGTCTACACCGATGCGATTCCGGCACGCGCCATGACGCGACCGATTGATGTCGGGCGCGAGACCCATAGTTATATCGAGTGATGATCGCTTTATGTCGGAATCGTAGTTTGGTTATCATACATGTCTCTCGCTTTATATAGACTAGTATGATTTCATTTACTTTTGTACATGCCACATACTTGGTACTGTTGATCGACCTCCTTCGGGGCTGCGCTCACGCCGCAGTAGAGGTACATCGGCCGTGGATCCTCGCCATGTAGATCACGCCAACAGATTCAAGCTCCGCTTCTCGAGGCTTATCTTTGCAGTGTTCTCGAGTTGTAAGTTCTTGTACATTCGTGGTATGGCGGGCCCCGTCCGCCATAGTCATCAGATATCTTAGAGGTCCAGAGTAATCGTTGTAAGGTGGTTGTAAAAGGATTAAACTGCTCGTGTTTTATGTATATACTAAGGCAACCGTTTTGGTTGGCCTGTTTATTTATTATATCTCTTGTATAATGACTCATGTTTTATGTTCCGCTGATTTTTCTCTGATGTATGTATCGCTAGGGTGCCCGGGGTAAGGCACCAGTCACGGGCCCGATTTTCGGGGTGTGACACTTTCATACATTAAATCTTTTAAAAGATCCGTTGCTTTCACATAAGTCACACAATACCCGTAGTATAAAATAGAGTGACTGCCTTTTTAAATAACCCAAAACACTTACCTTTGTAAAATCAAGTAACAACATTCTTTTCCTAAGTTCCCGTTTGCCTAGTTTCAATTACTCAAGCTTCTCATTTTCAAATGGTTTCATAGTTCCCAAACTTAATCACTTGATTCCTTTTTAGGACAATTGAGTAATATATGTCTCACGTGAGAGTAGGTTATTCTTGTTTACAACATTCTTATTACAAAGAACATGATCTAGAAAATGTAATATCATTTTGTCTCATCTTAGTTTCTATGCAGATGGAGGTTTCTACCGGTTTTAATACGATACATCATTATTCAATACATTTTCCTTTATTAACGCCGCAGTTTGTCGATACACATTCCGATTTCCAAATCAAGAAACATTCTTAAGCCGTTATACCTAACTTCCCATAAAGCTAGTATAACTCTTAAGCTTTCAAAACCCAAGTACTACTCATTCTTTCAAAACGATTCATAAATCTTTTGAAATACTTCAAGTTCTTATTAACACACAACAAGCCAGTTATAGTTCAAATCAGTTACCTTTTAAAGACCACAAGTATTTTCTTACCCACATAAAGTCATATAACCAACTTCCCATAAAGCCGTTATAACACTTTATGTTTTAAACCAATCAAATACGCTTAGCACACGTACGCTCACCGTATTACATAGTTCACACATATCATGCTAGAAGAGATAGGAAGAGGTTCACATACCTCGCGACGAGTATCGACTAATAGCAAAACGCCCAAGTACTTCAAACCGCTTCGCTACTCCTTAGCCGCAGATCGCGCCATACGTAGTACTTCAAAATATAAGGCCACAAAGCGCTTATTAACATTTAGATCCCTTGGTAGAACATTCTACGTAAAATTCAAGACCTCCCGCAACAACAGAAATCTCCTCCTTCATCGAGGCTGCCACCAAGCCAACCGGTGGGTTATACGCCTAACCCTAACGTACAATTCTACTCCACGGTACTACTACACAAGTTCACCAGAATACAGCCTATGTAATTACAACAAGATTCTTCTTTAAATTCGTGCTTAAGTCGCAAGACATTGCCGTAAGTATTATTCAAAGCTTAAGTCAAAAGACATTGCCGATAACTACGCTCAAGATCAGATATATAGTATACTTCAACTATATAGTCTAACAATCATGTAATTTCCAATTACAATAGAGGGACAAGATATTTACCTCGATAAGCCCATAATTATCCTAGTTTAAATGTCGATCCTGAGCAAGGTTTAGCTCCTACTCAGCGGCCCGACCCGCTCCAAACAACCCTTAGAAGTTCTAACCAACTTCTACTTATGACTTCAACTACGGTGAAGATTTCCCTTAGGGTTTCGGTTTTGTGACTGACGGAAGTATAATAGTATTTTCTGGGCTTTTCGTTTAGGTATATCCTTAGAATACTACAAGGTATAAGGCTAAGGTATTTTGGGCATTATAACAATACTTTGAGAGTATTTCTACCCACAAAGTGGTATTATACGAAAGCAACTAGATAGGGGTACCCCACTACCACACTACTAGAGAGGAGGGGTTCTCGCCGAGAGCCACTAGGCAAGTGGAGGACATCTCTGCCAAGAGGCCTCACGAAGTGAGGGGAAGGCTCTCAAGACTTAGGCATTTTGACGGTTAAGTCTTCAACCTTAGAGGGTATTTATAGGTCAAGGGACGGCCAACCAAAGGCCAAGATCAATCCATGTGTTAGGCAAGTGTAGGGCTAGGATTTACCAAACACAAATATCCTACCTACCCTTGACTTTGTCAAGGCACAAAAAACGTGCCTTACCTTGTCCATTTCGTCCAAATGGACGATTTGAAGTCCACCAATGAGAGGGTGCCGTGGCGCCTCTTGTTGGTCCAACACGCTTCGCCTCTAAAAATCCGCAAAAATTAGAAATGACATAGCCGAAATTCCCTACGAAAGTCGTGGAAAACGCTTTCGAAAAACGACTCTAAACGTGTTGTGAACAAAATTAATTCGCCAAGCCTTAATCACAAGTTCAAATTTCTACGCACGCCCCACGCATACTGGAAATACGGTATAACACTTACCCCGCACCCTAGTGATACAACATCGAGTAATCACGAACATAAACGATACAAGACATATTATGAAATATGAAACAATAACTGAGAAAAACTTCGCTTTCTAAGATAAATGTAAATAACAACTTTTTCAACATGAACGCTTTAATCCTTTTACAAACCCCGCCCACAACAAGATTACATGCACTTACGAATGATATGACAACAACGACGGACAGGCCCCGCCATACCCCGAATGTAAGCACCTACAACAACAGAGGACTATACCAAGACAAGCCTCCGAGAAACGGAGCTTTCCTGAGCCAATCGTGACTCCTAAGAGCGAGGATCAACGATTGGTGTACCTTTACTGCAGATGAACGCAGCCCCAAGGAGGTCGATAACAAAAGTGCGAGTATGTGAAACCAAAATAATGTAAATGAAATCATAGCGATCTATATAAAGCGGGAGACATGTATGATAACAAAACTACGCTCACAATAAACAAGCAAATATATCAAGTCGTGACTCACGCCTCAAGTCATCACTCAAATATAACAATGGGTCTCACGCCCACAATATCAATCATGCCCGTGGAATACCTTCCTCATCACGCAGCTTTATGATATAAAAGCACCGAACACACATGAACACCAGTCCCACCGCCATAATGAAACGCATGCGGTAGGCACGGCAAGGCATAGCCGACTACTAACACCCACGCACCAACAAGGTTGTTATACCCGTAGTTGCAGTGGTATGTATGTGAGGACGACGCATTTGAGTGTACGCAGAAATTTTGAAAGGAAAGAAAGATGCTGAGTTTTCGACTTTAAAAGTTTCCTGCTATTTGTGAAGAAAAAGGTTCGTTAACGGGAATTGGATTCCCGATTTGGTATTTGGACTTCATAGATTATATTAGAATTTTGAGATTTTATTTTCTAAATGGTCACGCTGGGCCCACGGAGAAATTTACTGGCTTGGGGCCCACTTTGTTTTCGAGATTTTGGCCATTGTGGTTATTTTTTCAAAGACGCTGAGGGCTATAGGAGGGTGACACGTGTCACCCCGCCTGCGTGGCTCGCCAAAGTTACATTTGGGCACGCGTCGACTAGAGTCGCTTTCCGACGAAACGCTTCCACGCTGTAGGGAAAATTCCGCCATGTCGCTTTGTATTTTTGCGGATTTTTCCGAGAGACGAAACATGTTGGACCAACGGAGGGTGACATGTGTCACCCTCACATCGAAGCAAGTGGCGCCCGTGAACGAACGGTTCACGCTTGGCTTGATCTTTTGGCTCACGCTTGTGCCTATTGGTTCCTTGTTTTGTGCCTTGTTTTGGCCTTGTTTTGTGGCTTGTTTGGTGCAATGTTTTGTGGAGTAGGGTTGTGGTGCACTTGGCTTGATCAAGGCCTTACACTTGCCTCGCACATGGCTCGATTGGCCATCTGGCATTTGGGTTTGCTATAAATACCCCTTGTGAAGACTTCATTCATCCACAAATGTTTCCAAGTCTTGAATCCTCCTCCTCTTATCGACTCTCGTCCAAGAGCTCCTCTCCCTCGAAAGTGGCCTTCGCCAGGTCTTCCTCCTCATGAGGTTCAGCCGGTACCCCTAGCCTAGTTGTTTTCGTATAATACCCCTTTGTGGTATAGAAATACTCCCTAGTATTGTTATAATGCCCAAAATACCTTAGCCTTGTACCTTGTAGTATTCCAAAGATACCTCTTTGCGTAGAGTCCGGAATACTACCTTTGTCCTTTTAGTCTCAAACCGAAACCCTAAGGAAATCTTCATAGTTGGTCAAGTATGTGAGTAGAAGTTGGTTAGAACTTCTAAGGGTTGTTGGAGTGGTTGGAGCGCTGAGCGAGCTAAACCTTGCTCAGATCGACATTATAACTTGGATAATTTTGGGCTTATCGAGGTAATTATCTTGTCCTCTATCAGAATTGGAAATTACATGTTTGTTAGGATATATAGTCAAGTATACTATATATGGAACTATACTTAGTATTATGGCAATGTCTTTTGACTTAAGCTCAAGAATGAAGAATTGAACAAGAATCACATGTAAGGTTAATAAAGGGAAGAATCGAATCAGAATTACCTAGGTTGTATTACATGAGACTTATGTAGCATTACCGTGTTGTAGAATTGTACGCGCCCGGTTAGACGTGTTAACCCCTGGTTGGCTTGGTAGCCGACCGATAGAGAGGAGATTTACGCCGCTGCGGGAGGTCGCCGAATTTTCTCAGAAAGATGGGAACGTGTGTTTAAGATTTTAATAGACGTTTGTGACCTTTATAGGTAAAAGTACTAAGAGTAGCGTGATTCTACCGGCGGAGTGGAAAGGGCTAGTGCGTTGTAGTACTTGGAGCATTTTGCTTATTGTCGATAAATCGTCGCGAGGTATGTGAACCTCTTCCTATCTCTTCTAGCATGATATGTGTGAACTATGTAGTACGGTAGACGCATACGTGTTAATCGTGTTTGATTGTTTAAAACATAAAGTGTTATAACGCTTTATGGGAAGTCAAGTTATAACACTTTATGTAGGTAAGAAAATACTTTGTGGTTTTAAAAGGTAATCGATGTGAATTATAAATCGCTAGTTATAATAAAGAACTTGATGTATTTCAAAAGATTTCTAAATCGTTTTGAAGGAGAGTAACACTTGGTTTTAAAGGTTTTAAAAAGAGTTATACTAGCTTGATGGGAGTTAGGTATAATGTCTTAAGAGAGGTAAAGAAAATGGTTTATCGATGTTAGAAGTTAAGAGACTTGATCTTATAAGATAAGAGACTTAACTTATTTGTTTTAATGTGGATGTTTATGTGAAACCTCATTCGTGAGTAATGAGTACTTGGTTTTATTTAAAGGATAATGTTTTACCGATTTCTAAATCGAACGTATCGACGCACCACCGCAGCGTTAATAAAGGAAAATGTATTGAATAATGATGAATTGTATTAAAACCAGAGAAACCTCCATCCGCATAGAAACTAAGATGAGACAAAATGATATTACATTTTCTAGATCATGGTCAGTAATAAGAATGTTGTAAACAAGAATAACCTACTCACGTGAGACTTATATTACTCAATTGTTCTAAAACGGAATCAAGTGATTAAGTTTATGAACTATGAAACCATTTGAAAATGAGAAGCTTGAGTAATCAAACTAGGCAAACCGAACTTAGGAAAAGAATGTTGTTACTTGATTTTGAAAAGGAATGTGGTTGGTCATTCTAATACTACGGTATCGGGTGACTTTAATAAGTAATGGATCTCTTTAAAAGAACTTAACGTCGTAGTACTTTAGGTTGAAACCCGACTTTGGCATAAAATGAAGGGTACTTGAGTTGTGCATAAAACTTCCGTACTTACGTTGTTGTGAAACTTGCCTATGCTTGTTGTTGTGAAACTTGCCTATGCTTGTTGTTGTGAAACTTGCCTATGCTTGTTGTTGTGAAACTTGCCTATGCTTGTGATGATAGCCTTTGTTGTGCAAGTGTGGTGTTTCTGTGTTACCGCCTCTCGATAGAGGGCCGTTGATCGTTGAGGTTTCTTCGCTCGCCCGGTATCACGTGGTCGCTCTCGTACTTGCCCCGCCTCGTGATCGATTCGCTCGTATCGGTAGTCACCGTGACTTGCCCCGCTCAGATAGTGACGGTTTCGTGATACGCCTTGGTCCCCGTGGTCACCCTCGTACTTGCCCCGGCCACCGCGTGACCGCCTTGGTATCCTGAGTCGGCTCGCACTTGCCCCGTGACGCTTCGTGTTTTGCTGTATTATTGGTACGGTCGGATTCGTAGTTATACTTGTCCTGTACGGATTTTATAACACAGGTGGGACAGGGTGTTCATGTATAATCCTTGGTATTGTTATATCCTAAACTGCCGGCAGTGAGGAAGAAATTCCACGGGCACGAGTGATAATTTGGAGGGCGTGAGTCCTCTCTGATGTGAATCGTTATATGTTATATATCGTAGTTTGGTCATCATACATGTCTCCCGCTTTATAGACTATTATGATTTCATTACGATTTACGCTTCACATACTTGGTACCGCTGTTATCGACCTCCTTCGGGCCGCTCATGCCGCAGTAGAGGTACATCTACCGCCGATCCCCGCGCTAGGATCTCATTTCAGCGTTGGGAAGCTCCGCTCCGTCGGAGGCTTATCTTTGCATGTTACCCCGAGTCCGTAAGTTCTTAGACGCTCGTGGTATGGCGGGCCCCGCCCCGCCATAGTTGTTGTATAAATCTTAGAGGTCCAGTAATCACCGGCGTGGTTGTAAAAGGATTAAACTGCTCGTATTATGTTTATACCGGCAAATCGCTTGCTGGCCTGCTTATTTATTATATCTCTTGTTCCATGATTCATGTTTTATTTTCCGCTGGTTTTCTCTCGATGTTGTATCACTAGGGTGCCCGGTAAGGCACCGAATCGCCCGGTTCGGGCGTTACAAAGTGGTATCGAGCGCTTAATCCTCTGAAAGTGTCTACGCATCGTGTCTAGTAGAAGTTGATTATCGATGTGTCAGGCACCACATCTATAATCGTGAGGCTATAGGACATTTAGGATTGGTTTCATTCTTCTCATTCCGAGATCGTGCCTGTAGCCAGGTGATAAGATCGACCCCTCCGACATACTTCGCTTTTACCGCTTATGCTCGCGAAAGGCAACCCGCCCGTGGCAAGGCGAGAGGATCTCGCGAGCAGAGCAATGCGCAGAGACCACAAGACTCGAGCCTCCACCCCGCACCGGGAGCAGAGGAGATGAGTTACGCGAGCTGGCCCGCCACGGCCGTGGTCAGGCTGACTTCGAGGATACGCCGACGCAGCAGCCCAAAGAGCACCAGCCGTTCACCCTAGATCGATAGTTCGAGGCTACGGATTTTCCGAGTCAGAAGCCGCCAGAGTTTTATGGGTCGAGGCCCGAGGATGATCCGCAGGAGTTCATCCGACGCCATACAGGATCGCGAGAGTGATCAAGGCATCGGAGATCGAGTCGGTTCTAGGTTCACATCAATCGCGCGGATACCGCAATGATCGTTTGATTCTCGAGCTGTCCAGGAGAGCATGCACTTCCAGCGGTATGGAACGAGTTCTCGAGGCCTTTCTTGCACATTTCTTGCCTCCCGGATGGCGAGGGCTCGGCCGATGATTTTTGGTGTTACGCAGATCCGCGCACGGTCGGAGTACAATGTGGAGTTCGACTCATCGCCCAGACGCCCCCGCGTTAGTAGCTAGTATGGAGGATCGAGTGCACCGATATGTTACAGGCTCGATGATTGCCTTGCAGAGTTGTTCGGTGTAGCTCTTCACCGTACATGGACATCGCCGCACGCAGCGTATACACTTGATGCGAGGAGCGGATAAATCGACGAATGACCAAAGTCACAGAAGAGGCCGAACAGCAGGTCCTTTGGTGATTTTCGAGGCGGACCGCCTCGCCAGCAGACTAGTTATGTACCTCACAAGACAGAGTGGTCCTCCACCTTTCGGACCTTCGTGATATTCAGGAGCGTGCCTGGCTCCTGTGTTTCAGATTTTCGTGAGAGCAGAGTGCTCGCCGGATGAGGTTGCCCTTGTCTCAGCGGGCTGGCCAGGAAAGCTTCATAAGGGAGGTGTCGTACTAACTCGAGATTGTTATTTTTGCGCCAACAGGCCATCGGCAAGAGATCGTCCGACTGTGGTAGCACTGGTAGATAGCATGGACTACTAGAGCAGCTTGGGTTCTTCACCTTCCGTAGCTGTGCAGATGTTCGCACCTAAGGCCCCTAGAGGTCGCGCGAGTTCCGCCAGCGGCCTCGAACCGCCTAGCTTCAGTATATCCTTAACCTCTAGAGTTTTGTTTATGTTGTTGATGTGTTTAATGTTATGTTTGGTTAGCTTTGTGCTAAAATGTGATTTAGAAACCAGTTAGTGAAAAGGGTAAGTCCTCGGTAGTGTGAGATGGAAGTGGTAGCTTTTCATGATGTGAAATAGTAAGATTGTTCCGGATCGGGAACAAGAGTCAGCGCGGGGTCGGGTTTAGGACCATTTATGGTCAAACCGTAACCCGGTTTGGGGTGGGGCCAGTTCGTGGTCCCGCCAGTGGTAGGGTCACGAGGACGCTAGGCCCAAGTTTGTATGATCATCGTATGAGTTCGTGACGCTCGACCGTAGCGGTTCGTAAAGGCCGGAATGGCCTTAAGGAAGTTTGAGGTTAGTAAGATGACCAAGTTGGAGGTAGTGACTCCGCAGATTTTCGAACGGAAGTAATGATCAAGTATGGTACATACCGAGAGTTCAAGTGTTCGAGAAGCGGCACGACGAGTAAGGAAGATAACGCAGGTTATTTCGCGCGCCGTGGCGCTGACAACTTGTTAGAGGAACTTCATCGATATCCGCTTGAGAAGGAACATTCGGGACGAATGTTTCTGCGAGGAGAATGTTATACCCGTAGTTGCGTGGTATGTATGTGAGGACGACGCACGAGTGTACCGCAGAAATTTTGAAAGGAAAGAAAGATGTGAGTTTTCGACTAAAAGTTTCCTGCTATTTGTGAAGAAAAAGGTTCGTTAATGGGAATTGATTCCCAGATTTGGTATTTGGACTTCATAGATTATATTAGAATTTTGAGATTTTATTTTCTAAATGGTCACGTGGGGCCCACTGAGAAATTTACTGGCTTTGTGGGGCCCACTTTGTTTTCTAGATTTTGGCCATTGTGGTTATTTTTTCAAAGACGTTTTGAGGGCAATAGGAGGTGACACGTGTCACCCCGCCTGGTGGCTTGGCCAAAGTTACATTTGGGCACAAGGTCGATCAGAGTCGCTTTCCGACGAACGCTTCCACGCTTTCGTAGGAAAATTCCGCTATGTCGCTTTGTATTTTTGCGGATTTTTCCGAGAGACGAAACATGTTGGACCAACGGGAGGGTGACATGTGTCACCTCACATCGAAGCAGTTACGCCCAAGTGAACGAATGGTTCACGCTTTTGGCTTGATCTTTTGGCTCACGCCAGGCCTATTGGTTCCTTGTTTTGTGCCTTGTTTTGGCCTTGTTTTGTGGCTTGTTTGGTGCAATGTTTTGTGGAGTAGGGTTAGGGTGCACTTGGCTTGATCAAGGCCTTACACTTGCCTTGCACATGGCTTGATCTTGGCCATGGTTGGCATTGGGTTTGCTATAAATACCCCCTTTGTGAAGACTTCATTCATCCACAAATGTTTCCAAGTCTTGAATCTCTCCTCCTCTTATCGACTCGCCCAAGAGCTCCTCTCCCCTCGAAAGTGGCCTTGGCCGCGAGGTCTTCCTCCTCCTCATGAGGTTCAGCGCCAGGTACCCCTGCCTAGTTGTTTTCGTATAATACCCCTTTGTGGTATAGAAATACTCCCTAGTATTGTTATAATGCCCAAAATACCTTAGCCTTGTACCTTGTAGTATTCCAAAGATACCTCTTGCGTAGAGTCCTAAATACTACCTTTGTCCTTTAGTCTCAAACCAAACCCTAAGGAAATCTTCATAGTTGGTCAAGTATGTGAGTAGAAGTTGGTTAGAACTTCTAAGGGTTGTTTGGAGTGGTTGGAGCGCTGAGCGAGCTAAACCTTGCTCAGATCGACATTATAACTTGGATAATTTTGGGCTTATCGAGGTAATTATCTTGTCCTCTATTGTAATTGGAAATTACATGTTTGTTAGGATATATAGTTGAAGTATACTATATATGGAACTATACTTAGTATTATGGCAATGTCTTTTGACTTAAGCCCAAGAATGAAGAATTGAACAAGAATCACATGTAAGGTTAATAAAGGAAGAATCGAATCAGAATTACCTAGGTTGTATTACAAAGACTTATGTAGCATTACCGTGTTGTAGAATTGTACGTCCCGTTAGACGTGTTAACCCCCGTTGGCTTGGTAGCCGACCTCGATAGAGGAGGAGATTTACGCTGCATGGGGAGGTCGCCGAATTTTCTCAGAGAAAGATTGGAACGTGTGTTTAAGATTTTAATATAAGGTTTGGACATTTATAGGTAAAATTAATAAGAGTAGCGGATTCTACTCGAGGAGTGGAAAGGGCTAGTGCGTTGTAGTACTTGGAGCATTTTGCTTATTGTCGATAAATCGTCGCGAGGTATGTGAACCTCTTCCTATCTCTTCTAGCATGATATGTGTGAACTATGTAGTACGGTAGACGCATACGTGTTAATCGTGTTTGATTGTTCTTAAAACATAAAGTATTATAACGGCTTTATGGGAAGTCGTTATAACTTTATGTAGGTAAGAAAATACTTTGTGGTTTTAAAAGGTAATCGATGTGAATTATAATCGCTAGTTATAATAAAGAACTTGATGTATTTCAAAAGATTTCTAAATCGCTTTGAAGGAGAGTAACACTTGGTTTTAAAGGTTTTAAAAAGAGTTATACTAGCTTGACGAGTTAGGTATAATGTCTTAAGAGAGGTAAAGAAAATGGTTTATCGATGTTAGAAGTTAAGAGACTTGATCTTATAAGATAAGAGACTTAACTTATTTGTTTTAATGTGGATGTTTATGTGAAACCTCATTCGTGAGTAATGAGTACTTGGTTTTATTTAAAGGATAATGTTTTACCGATTTCGAAATCGTAACGTATCGGCAGCACCAATCGCAGCGTTAATAAAGGAAAATGTATTGAATAATGATGAATTGTATTAAAACCAAGAGAAACCTCCATCCGCATAGAAACTAAGATGAGACAAAATGATATTACATTTTCTAGATCATGGTCATTGTAATAAGAATGTTGTAAACAAGAATAACCTACTCTCACGCGAGACTTATATTACTCAATTGTTCTAAAACTAATCAAGTGATTAAGTTTATGAACTATGAAACCATTTGAAAATGAGAAGCTTGAGTAATGAAACTAGGCAACCGAACTTAGGAAAAGAATGTTGTTACTTGATTTTGAAAAGGAATGGGTTGGTCATTCTAATACTACGTATCGGGTGACTTTAATAAGTAATGGATCTCTTTTAAAAAGAACTTAACGCACGTAGTACTTTAGTGGTGAAACCCGACTTTGGCATAAAAATGAAGGTACTTTGAGTTGTGTGAAACTTGCCTATGCTTGTTGTTGTGAAACTTGCTTGTTGTGAAACTTGCCTATGCTTGTTGTGAAACTTGCCTATGCTTGTTGTTGTGAAACTTGCCTATGCTTGTGATGATAGCCTTTGTTGTGCAAGTGTGGTGTTTCGTGTTACCGCTGCTCTCGATAGAGGGCCTGGATCGTTGAGGTTTCTTACCGCTCGCCCGTATCCGTGGTCGGCTCGCATTGCCCCGCCTCGTGACCGATTCGCCTTCGTATCCGTAGTCACCGTGACTTGCCCCGCTCAAGATAGTGACGGTTTCGTGATACGCCTTGGTCCCCGTGGTCACCAGATTACTTGCCCCGGCCACCGCGTGACCGCCTTCGTATCCGAGAGTCGGCTCGTGACTTGCCCCAGACGGCCGTGGTTTTCGTTGTATCAGACATTGGTACGGATCTCGTAGTTATACTTGTCCGCACGGTTTTTATAACACAGTGGGACATGGTGTTCATGTATAATCCTTGGTATTGTTATATCATAAATCGCCAGCGAGGAAGAAATTCCACGCACGAGTGATAATTTGGAGCGTGAGTCCTCGCTTGATGTGAATCGTTATATGTTATATATCGTAGTTTGGTCATCATACATGTCTCCCGCTTTATAGACTATTATGATTTCATTACGATTTACGCTTTCACATACTTGGTACTGTTGCATCGACTCTTCGGGCCGCGTTCATGCCGCAGTAGAGGTACATCTACCGCCGATCCCCGCGCTAGGATCTCATTTCAGCTTGGGAAGCTCCGCTCCGTCCGAGGCTTATCTTTGTATGTTACCCCGAGTCCGTAAGTTCTTGTGCGTTCAGGTATGGCGGCCCCGCCCCGCCATAGTTGTTGTATAAATCTTAGAGGTCCAGTAATCGCTGTGGCGTGGTTGTAAAAGGATTAAACTGCTCGTATTATGTTTATACCGGCAAATCGCTTTGGTTGGCCTGCTTATTTATTATATCTCTTGTTCCATGATTCATGTTTTATTTTCCGCCGTTTTCTCGATGTTGTATCACTAGGGTGCCCGGTAAGGCACCGAACGCCCGGTTCGGGCGCATAAAGGTCATGAATCAGATTATAAGATCTGCTTGCATCATTACATGATCAAAGCCGCCACTTGCCCGCAGATCTAATGCGCGCTTCAGCCCTCGAACTTTCCGCAGCCCGCATAGGACAATCTCATCGCCCGCATGAGGTATTCCCGCATCGAGGGTAGCTACTCCCAAGATCGCCCCGACTCGCAGTCCGCATGGCCACATAGACCGCATGACCATAAAGGCCGCACACTAACTCGAACTCAGAGCCCGCGATAGCCCTCAGACCCGCATGAGGTATTCTCGAATCATGGTCCTGCATCACCGAGTCTACCCCGCAGACGGAGGCGCCTTAACCCCGGAAACACGCGAGTGGTATAATACCAACATAACGGTTTATCGCTTAAACATCATAAGCACAATCAAGGAAAATCCCTTTACACAAACATCACGTATCACTAACACACGTAGCATCCTAATATGATTACTTATCAAATCAACACGAAGGTATTACAAGGCTATCACAAACCAACACAATCCAGCTTATACACACAAGTTACATTCTATTGTATGATTAACAAGATCGAGAATCTATTCTAAAAGTACTTCATACATTATCTTTTAAAAGATACGTTGCTTTTCACATAAGTCACACAATACCCGTAGTATAAAATAGAGTGATCTGCTTTTTAAATAAACTAAAACACTTACCTTTGTAAAATCAAGTAACAACATTATTTTCCAAACGCCCAAGTTTGCCTAATTTCAAATGTTCACGCTTCTTATTTTAGAAAGGTTTCAGAGTTCATAGTCTTATTCATTTAAGAATATAATTCTCTTTTAAACAACTGAGAAACATAAGTCTTATATGTGAGTAGGATATTCTTGTTTATAACAATCTTATCAAAGAAATTGTGATCTAAGAAATATCATTTTGTCTCATCTTAGCTTCTATGCAGATGGAAGTTTCTACGGTTTTAATAATACTTAATTAGTCAAAACATTTCCTTTATTAACGCTGCAGTTGGTTTGTCGATACACATTCGATTTCCAAATCAAGAAACATTCTTAAGCCGTTATACCTAACTTCCCATAAAGCTAGTATAACTCTTAAGTTTTTCAAAACCAAGTATTACTTCTTCTTTCAAAATGATTCAAAATCTTTGAAATACTTCAAGTTCTTTATTAACACATAACAAGCCGCTTATAGTTCAAATCTTACCTTTTAAAGACCACAAGTATTTTCTTACCAACATAAAGTCGTTATAACCAACTTCCCATAAAGCCGTTATAACACTTTATGTTTTAAACCAATCAAATACGCTTAGCACACGTACGCCTACCGCATCTACATAGTTCACACATATCATGCTAGAAGAGATAGGAAGAGGTTCACATACCTCGCGACGAGTATCGACTAATAGCAAAACGCCCAAGTACTTCCAACCGCCGCTACTCCTTAAGCCAAGTAGATCGCGCCACACGTAGTACTTCAACCTATAAGGCCACAAGGCGCTTATTAACATTTAGATCTCATCGTAGAACATTCTACCGAAAATTCGGAAGCACCTCCCCGCAACAACAAGAAATCTCCTCCTCTATCGAGGCCGCTACCAAGCCAACCAGGGGTTATACGCCTAACCCTAACTGTACTATTCTACTCCACTGCACTACTACACAAGTTCACCGTAATACACCCTATGTAATTACAGCTCAAGATTCTTCTTTAAATTCGTGCTTAAGTCGCAAGACATTGCCGTAAGTATTATTCAGCTTAAGTCAAAAGACATTGTCGATAACTACGTTCAGTTCTATATATAGTATACTTCAACTATATATTCTAACAAAATGTAATTTCCAATTACAATAGAGGGACAAGATAATTACCTCGATAAGCCCATAATTATCCTAGTTAAAGTCGATCCCGGCAATCGCTTAGCTCCAACTCCGAGCGCCCAACCCGCTCTAAACCACCCTTAGAAGTTCTAACCAACTTCTACACAATACTCCAACGGACTATGGAGATTTCCTAGTGGTTTCGGTTTTGTGACCGACTAAGTATAATAGTATTTCGGCATTTTCAGATAGGTATAACCTTAGAATACAACAAGGTATACTGCTAAGGTAATTTGGGCATTATAACAATACTTTGAGAGTATTTCTACACCACAAAGGGGTATTATACGAAAGTAACTAGGCTAGTGGTACCCTACGGCCACACTACTGTGAGGGGGCGCTACTCTCGCCAAGGGGGCCTCACGAAATGGGAGGGAGCCTCAAGACTTAGAGATTTTTTGGATGAAGAAGTCTTCAAAGGGAAGGGTATTTATAGGTCAAGTGAAGGCCAACCAATGGCCAAGATCTTGACAAGTGCAAGGCAGTGTAGGCCAAGATTCACCCACGTGTCCTTGACCAACTAACACACAAAATATCCTACCAACTACACCTCTCCATTTCGTCCAATCCGAGCCCCTTACGCCCGCTAACGGAGGGTGCCAAGTGGCGCCTCTTGTTGGCCCAACTCGCTTCGCCTCTCGGAAAAATCCGCAAAAATTAAAATGACATACCGGAAATTCCCACGAAAGTCGTGGAAAACGCTTCGCCGAAAAACGACTCTAAACGGGTGTTGTGAACAAAATTAATTCGCCAAGCCTTAGTACAAGTTTCAAATTTCTACGCACGCCCCACGCATACCAAAATACGGTATAACATCCTGAAGCGGGGATCAACGATCGATGTACCTCTACCGCTGCATGAACGCAAATTCAAGGAGGTCGATAACAGTACCAAGTATGTGAAATCAAAATATCGTAGTTAAATCATAACAGTATATATAAAGCAGGAGACATATATGATAACCAAAATACAGTACACAATCATAAACGCAGTTAAGTCAGGGACTCACTCCCTCAAAGTCATCACTCAAATATAACTATGGGTCTCACGCCCACAACATCAATCATGTTCGCATCTTGGCCACATGCCCCCGGAATTCTCCATCGGTGCAGACATGTCCAGGATGCAACAATAATAATAAGGTATCGGGTAATCAACCCTGTCGTATGGCCACATGCCCCCGGAATTCTGCATCGGTGCAGACATGTCCATGTAACAATAATACCAATACACCGGGTGATCAACCCTGCCGCATGGCCACATGCCCCGACTTCAGACGGCGCATATGTCCATGTAACAACAATAACAATATATCGGTGGTTAACCCGCCGCACGGCCGCATGCCTCGGAATTCCAGACGGCGCATACGTCCATGTAACAACAATAACAATATATTGGGTGTTTAACCCGCCGCATGGCCGCATGCCCCCGGAATTCTGCATCGGTGCATACATGTCCATGTAACAACAATAACAATATATCGGGTGATTAACCCGCCGCATGGCCGCATGCCTCGAATTTCGTGATCGATGCGCATACGTCCATGTAACAACATCACACTCCTAATGGAAGCATACCCGTGGCCACCCATCGTGGTCGATGTCCATCAATCACCGATAGCCGCCCTCCAACGAGAGACGCCAGAGTACGTAAATACAACACTTGCACAACAAAGGCTATTACCACAAACATAGGCAAGTTCAACATACTTATAGACTCTTATTTTATTACAACAAATCCGGGTTTTAACCCCAAAGTACTACATACATTAATCCTTTCAAAAAGACCTCTTTTTACGTAAAAACAACTCGATACTATTATCCGTAGTGCCAAATACGTTCATGTTTTAAAATAAAGTACTTTACACTGTTTTAACCAAGTGGCTTACACTTTCTAGAACAACGTCAAGTAACAACATTCTTTTCCAAAAGTTCAAGTTTGCCTAATTTCAGATACTCACGTCTTTTAGTTTGGAAAGATTTCATAGTTTATAGTCTAAATCAAATAACGTACTCCCCTTTAAAAAATAAGCCTTATGTGTGAGTAGGTTATTCTTTGTTTATAACAATCTTATAAAAACAGCCATGATCTAGGAAATGTAATATCATTTTGTCTCATCTTAGCTTCTATGCAGATGGAGGTTTCTACTGGTTTTAATAATACTTAATTATTCAATACATTTCCCTGTATTAGCGCTGCAGTGGTTTGTTCGATACTTATTCTGATTCAAATCAAGAAACACTATTCCTTTTAAAAACCAAGTACTCATTACTCACGAATGAGGTTTCACACTTTTTTAACAAAATTCATATTAATTCAATTAAGTCAAGTCTCTTATCTTTTAAGATCAAGTCTCTTAACTTCTTAAAATCAATAAATCATTCTTTTTATCTCTCTTAAGTCGTTATACCTAACTTCCCATAAAGCTAGTATAACTCTTAAGCTTTCAAACCAAGTATTATTCTTCTTTCAAAAAGGATTCTTAATTCTTTTGAAATACTTCCAAAATCTTATTATTCGTGCTTAAGTCAAAAGACATTGCCAGAAACTACATTCGCTAACACACGACGCTCACCGTACTATATATATATTCTTTTAAAATATCATGCTCAAGAGAATAGGAAGAATCACATACCTCGCGACGATTATCGACTATTAGCAAAACGCTCCACGGCTATAACCCGGCTAGCCTTGTCCACCTTCCAAGTTGTACATGCTACTCGCAGAACATTCAACCAATAAAGGTTATAAGTCTACTGTAAATACAATCCTATGTAAGTACAGTTCAGTCTTCTTCTTTAATATTCTTCTGATGTGATTGTTATACCCCGTATTTCCAGAGTATGTACGTAAGGGAATACGTACAAAAAGTTTGGCCTTAAAGTTAGCCTTGGACGTTTTTTTTTGTACACAACTCACTAAAAGAATCGTTTTCCGACGAAACGTTTCCACAGCTTTCGTAGGGAAAATTCCGGCTATGCCATTACTAATTTTTGCGGATTTTTCCGAGAGACGAAACATTTTGGACCAACGGGAGGGCGACACTTGGCACCCTCCCATTGATGGACTTGAATCGTCCATTGGACGAAATTGGAGATAAGTGCACATTTTTTGTGCCTCAGGCACAAGTCAAGGAGTTGGTAGGATATTTGTGTGGAGTAAATCTTCACCCTACACTTGCCTTGCACTTGTCTTAATCTTGGCCATTGGTTGGCCACTTGACCTATAAATACCCCTTAAAGATGAAGAGTTCTTCATCCACAAAGTTATCTTCCAAGTCTAAAAATCCTCTCCTCCCTTAGCCTTCGTCCAACACCTCCCCTTTGAGTGAGTTTGGCCGAGGCCTACCCCCTAGCCTAGCCGAAATCTACCCTCCCTTGGTAGAAAAGTTGTCTTCTAGGATTGTTATAATGCCCAAAATACCCTAGCCCAAATCCCTTAGTCCTTTGTAGAATGTGTGAAGAACTTCTAAGGTTTCTTGTGCTCTGAGCGCATAACTTAGGAGCTAAACCTTGCTCAGGCGCGACTTTATCTAGGATATTATTGGGCTTACCGAGGTAACTAATCCTAACCCTCTTTTGAATTAGAGAATACTTACTGTAGTAGTATAAGAATAAGTATTAAATACTTAGAAGAATATCACAGAATAGAATTGAACTGTTATCACTGTAGAAGGGTTTAAAAGAAGAATAATCAAACTGTACTTACATAGGACTGCTTCCGCAGTAGACTTATATAGCTCACCGGGTAGGGAAGTGCTGCCCGACTTTCAGTAGAATTGTGAACCCTCTGTTTAGAATGACCTTCAGAGTAGTCTTTGATAGATGTCTGTGACTATTATAGGCTGACTCTCTGCGCGCGACATATTCAACTTGGCAGGTGGTTTTCGCTGAGAAGGTATGTGATTCTTCCTAAAGCATGATATTTTACAATATATAGTACGGTAGACGTACATGTGTTAACTGAATAATAACTACGGCAATGTCTTTGACTTAAGCTCGATAATACTTATGGTAATGCCTCACCGCTTAAGCTCGATAATACTTACGGAATGCCTCACGCTTAAGCCGAATAACAAAGAACCGAAGCATTTCAAAAGAATATCGATCATTTTTAACAAGATAAATATTTGGTTTTAAAACAAAAGCTTAAGAGTTATACTAGCTTTATGGGAAGTTAGGTATAACAACTTAAGAAAGATAAAAAGGAATCATTTACTTGTTTGTTATAAAAGCCTTGTATTGATTTCTTATGTAGTAATATTTGTGTGATAAGTAGACATATTATGATGCTACCAGGTTAGTGTCTTGAAATCTCGTAAGGGGTCATTCTTGCGGCTTACGTTGCTAACCTGAAGTCCGTTGATCGTTATTGTATCACCTACCCTCGATCGTTATACCGGTGGCTTGCCCCTTCGACGCGGTCTATACGGCCTATGCGGTCGCGTGAGACTATGCGGAGCCGGTATGCTCCGTGATTGATCATTCCGGTGTTTAGCCCGACGCGGGGATTCTATGCGGTCCGCTGAGACTACGCGGTCTTTTGAGGCTATGCGCGGCCGCGGAGCCTAGGCGGACGCCGGGTCGATCGCCCCGGCGCGAGGAATACCTCACGCGGTCCGTGTGACCTATGCGAGCCGCGAAGTCCGTGACTAGGCACGCAGAATGATACTATGGGCGATTGGCCTTGCTTCGATCATTCGCGCCTAGAATAGACTGCTATGCTTTTCCTATTATTGTTGTTTGTGATGTGGCACTATGTGCAATTGAACCGATTGTATTTGTGAAAAGGTTTTAAATACTTTGATTTCATTTCAGTTCTTTATAGTTTCACATACTTGGTACCTGTTGTACTGACCTCCTTCGGGCCGCTCATGCCGCAGTGGCAAGCAGTGCTAGATCCGCATCTTAGGATCTCTACGTTGGTGTCGGGAGCTCCATCTCTTCCGAGGCTCTACTTTTGTATGATCTCCCGTTGTAGATAGTTTTGTATAGTCATGGTATAGCGGGGCCCTGTCCCGCCATAGTTGTATATTTCCTTAGAGGTCTGTAGTCATGTTGTACAGTGTCGGATGTAACTGCTAAACCTTGTTTATATATATATGCCGAAAGGCGACGCTTGTTCACATAAATCGGTCTTATTTTATAAACTGCTCCATGTCTTGTTTTATATTTCCGCCGATTACTGATGTATGACTACTGGGTGCCCTGAAGGCACCGCCACGCCCCGAACGGGTCGTGACAAAAGTGGTATCGAGCGCTTAATCTCGGAAAGTGTCTGCATCGTATCTAGTAGTCTTGATTATCGGTGTTGTGCACCACACCAATAATCGTGAGGCTATAGGATATTTAGGATTGGTTTCCATTCTTCATTCCGAGATCGTGCTTAGAGCCGTGTTATAGGTCGACCTCTAACGTATTCCTTTCCCGTATAGCTATGCCTCCACGTAAGGCAACCCGCCCGTAGGGCAAGGCAGCGGAGGAGTCGCTAGCAGACACCCAGAGTCACGAGGGCTCGTGCCCGCCTATACCGAGACGGCGAGTTCTATGACGCCGCCGCCCCAAATAGAGACCACAGCACCCACACCTCCCGCCCCACACCGGGCGGAGGAGTTAGGGTACAAGGAGATGGCCCAGCCTATTGGCTAGAGTCAGGCCCGACACGAGGAGAGGCTGGATGCGCAGCTCAGCCCAGCCTCGGCCGCACTGTAGTGCACCCGAGGCGTATAGTTTGAGACTACGGATTTCCTTAGTTGTAGCCTCCGCAGTTTTACTGTCGAGGCCGAGGATGATCCGCAGGAGTTCATCCGCCACCGCAGAGGATTATGCGTGATCGTGGCTTCAGAGACCGAGTCTGTGACATTCGTTCAGACGGCCGCGTGATACCGCAATCGATTGGTTTGATTCATGAGCTTTCCGGGAGAGCATGCACTCAGCAAGATGGGATGAGTTTTCTGAGGCTTTTTCACCCACTTCTTGCCTCCGCAGATGGCGAGGGCACGAAATGATAGATTCTTGTTCCGAGAGCGAGGACGCATGTGAGGAGTACAATGTCGAGTTTGATTCTTTGGCTCGATATGTCCCTCGCACCGTAGCGAGATGGAGGACCGTGCATCGCTATGTCATCGGGCTAGATGATTACATGGCCGAAGTCTTGTGCGGGTGTGTCCTTCACCGTAATGGACATAACCATACGCAGCTCACGACCGGGATGCGGCGAGCGTAGAGACCGCCGGCAGAGCGATATCGAAGCAGGTTAAGGCCAAGACGGCCGGTTCTTTTGGTGGTCCTCGTGGTGGGCATCGCAGAAGTCCAGATTTGCACCACGCCCGGCAGAGCGCCCTACCTCATTTTCGCACACCAGAGCGAGCCGCGTGTCGTGGCCCCTGACTTGATTTCCGGTAGCAGGTGCTAACTGCTCGAGGTCCGCTCAGGTGCCCGTTGTGGTAGATACCATTCCGAGTCAGACCGAGCTCGCTATACTTGTGGCCGCAGGTCATTTCGCGAGTTTGTCCGACCGGGCGGCGCTGGTAGTGGGCCCGGGCCACAGGTGGTCCGCTTCTTCATCCTCGACAGCTTTCGCCCGAGGGCAAGGTACTCATGGACCAGCCGGGTCGCGGCAGGTCGTGGCGCGGGTCCCGCTTCTAGCGGTTCTCGTAACCGCATTTATGCTTTGTCCACCGACAGATCGTGAGGCCTCACCGATGTCGCCACGGTACCTTATCAGTTTCTGGGTTTGATGTGTATGCTTTGATAGATCCGGTTCTACTTATCCTATATATCTCCCCTTGTTGCTAGTAGGATAGGGATAGAGCCTGAGTCCATAGACCCTTTCGAGGTAGCTACGCCAGTGGGTGATTCGGTGGTAGCTCTGGCGTATATGAGCTTGTCCCGTGACTATTTACACCGTCGGACCCCAACCGACTTGATAGAGTTGGAGATGATTGACTTCGACGTGATCATGGGGATGGATTGGCTAGCTTCTTGCTACGCCAATGTGGACTGCAGAGAGAGTAGTACGGTTCCAGCTTCCGGCGAGCCATTGTTGAGGGAGGAGCACCAGACGCCGAGGGTAGGTTTATTTCCTACCTCAAGGCTGGAAGATGGTGCGTGGGTATATCTACCATCTCGTTCGTGTTTGATATCAAGCCGCATGCAGATTTTCGGGCCCAGAGTCACGAGTTCCCGACGCGTGTTTCGGATGACCTCCCGTATCCTCCCGAGAGGAGATTGAGTTTTGTATTGACATATTGCGGACACTCCTACCTATTTCCATTCCGCCATACGTAATGGCACCGCCGAGTTGAGAGAGTCAAGGATCAGCTTAGGGATTTGCCGGAGAAGCGGCTTCATCAGCCTAGTTTTTCTCCCCGGGAGCGCCGTATTGTTCGTGAAGAAGAAGGGACGACGCGCATGTGTGTTGACTGATTACAGCTAAACAAGGTGACCATTAAGAACAGATACCCTTCCTGTGATTGATGATTTGTTCGACCAGCTTGTGGTGCGAGATGTTTCTCCAAGATTGATCTACGGCCGCTATCATCAAAGTGCGAGTCGAGAGGTGGATGTCCCTAGATCGCATTCCGACCCTAGACGCATTATGAGTTCGTGGTCATGTCTTTTGGTTGACCAATGCTCCGCGGTATTCATGGATTTGATGAACCGAGTGTTCAAACCATTTTTGGACACGCTTGTGATAGTGTTCATCGATGATATCTTGGTTTATTCTCGCCATAGCAGGAGCACGCGAGTATTTGGCGATCGTGGCCGACAGCTTCTCCGACCAGAAATCAGACGCCAAGTTTTCCAAGTGTGAGTTTTGTTGACTTCATGGCGTTTCTGGGCATATTGTCGGGCTGATGGCATTCGAGTGGATACGCCAAGATCGAGGCCAGACTTGGCCTAGACCTACTACTCCGGCGCAGGTTCGCAGCTCGGGCCTCGCAGATATTATCGGCGTTCGTAGAAGTTTGCTTCTATCTCGCACCATTGACTAGGCTGACTCGTAAGACAACCAAGTTTCAGTGGATCGATGCTTGGAGCGTGGTTTCCAGCTTTGAAAGAGAGATCGACGACCGCCTCGCTCTTACTCTTCCGCAGGTCCGGATGGTTATGTCGTATTGTGACGCCGTGCATCGGTTGGAATGTGTGTTGATGCAGATGGCAGTGGTTATAGCATATGCATCCCGACACCAAGAAACACGAGAGGAACTACCCCACCCATGATTGGAGTCATGGCGGTGATTCACGCTTTCAAGATCCTGAGGCACTATTTGTATGGGGTTCACGTGGATATTTTTACGCACCACAAGAGCCTCCAAGATATCTTCACCAGAGGAGCTGAACTTACGGCGAGACGGTGGTTAGAGTTGCTTAAGGATTACGATGTTGATATCCTGTACCACCCGGAAGGCCAATGTGTGGCGATGCTCTTAGTCGTAGGTCGATGGGAGCCTATCGGATGTGCAGCAGAGAGGAGGGACATGGTTCGTGATTTGCATCGCTTAGCGAGCCTTGGTGTCCGCTTGATTGATTCCGATAGCAGTGGGGTTAGAGTTCGTGAGGTTGCCGAGTCTTCCATCGCCGGCGAGGTGAAGAGGCAACGCCGAGGATCCCGCTTTGATTCGATATCGTGATACAACTCTTCGTGAGGCGCGGTCCTTTTGAGGTAGCACCACGGGTGCTAAGGTTTGAGGGCGCATCGCTTGTTCCAGATGTTTCGTGACTTCGCGAGGTTCTCGGGAAGCACACAATACAAGCGTTCTATCCATCCGGTCGACCAAGATGTACCACGACCTTAGATCCGTGTATTGGTGGGATGGCTTGAAGAGGACGCTGCGAGTTCGTAGCTCGCCCATGTTGTCGCGCAGTGAAGGTAGAGCACCGCAGGCCCGTGGTTTGTTACGCATTTATCGAGATCCCGACCGAAGTGGAGGTAATCAACATGGACTTCATCACGATTACCTCGCACTCGGAGAGACATGATTCTATATGGGTTATCGTCGACGGTGTGAAATCAGCCCACTTTCTTCCCGTCAGACGACTTTTTCTACCGAGGATTATGCCGCACTTTACATCCGAGAGATCGCCGACCGCATGGAGTCCCTACTTCGATCATATCGCATGCAGGAGCCCGGGCTTACGCTAACTTCCTGAGGTCCTTCCAGAGGGGTTTAGTGGACGCAGTGAGCCCGAGCATCGATTTCATCCACGCATGCACGGACAGCAGAGCGCACTATCCGCACTTCGAGGATATCGCGAGCCCGTGTTATTGACTTCAGTGGTAGTTGGGAGGATCATTTGCCTCTAGTTGAGTTCATGATAATAATAGCTACCACTCCAAGATTCGATGGCGCCATGAGGCCTTGTATGGGAGGAAGTGCAGATCGCCTATAGGTTGGTTCGATGTGGGCGAGGTGCACAGTGGGACCAGACGGTGCAGTGCGATGGATAAGGTGGCTTATCCGAGAGCGCTTTTGACAACCGTAGTCGGCGTAAGTCGATGCAGATCATCGTCGTCGGCATCTTGAGTTCGAGGTTCATGATTGGGTTTTCCTAAAGGTGTCACCCATGAAGGGTGTGATGAGATTCGGAAGAAGGAAACTCACCCAAGGTACATCGGGCCGCTTCAGATTGTCCGCAGGTAGGCGCGTTGCCTACGAGTTGAATCTGCCGTCCGATCCGGAGGCGGTGCATCCGCTTTTCACGATCTACGCCGAGAGATGTATCGGGGATCCATCTAGGGTACACCCGATTGACGATGTCCGTGTGACCGAGGGTTATCGATGAGAGATTCCCATAGCGATAGTCGATCGTCGTTAGGCGTCTGCGACGGGCGACGGGCTTCCACAAAGTCTTGTGGCGAACGAGCTCGAGGAGGAGATGACGGGAAGCCGAGGAGGACATGAGGCAGAAGTATCCTCACCTATTCCCCACACCTCCAGGTAATTCACTTTCCTACTTGTAAATTTCCATTATCATTTATGCCTAAGTGTTATTTTGTGGCCATGTGTGGCACTTACAAATTGTTTAAGCTTCATCGATAACTGTCTTGAGAAGGAACATTCGGGACGAATGTTTCTAAGGAGGGGAGAATGTTATACCCCGTATTTCCAGAGTATGTACGTAAGGGAATACGTACAAAAAGTTTGGCCTTAAAGTTAGCCTTGGACGTTTTTTTTTGTACACAACTCACTAAAAGAATCGTTTTCCGACGAAACGTTTCCACAGCTTTCGTAGGGAAAATTCCGGCTATGCCATTACTAATTTTTGCGGATTTTTCCGAGAGAAAACATTTTGGACCAACGAGGCGACACTTGGCACCCTCCCATTGATGGACTTGAATCGCCCATCGACGAAATTGGAGATGGCGCACGTTTTTTGTGCCTTGTGCACAAGTCAAGGAGTTGGTAGGATATTTGTGTGGAGTAAATCTTCACCCTACACTTGCCTTGCACTTGTCTTAATCTTGGCCATTGGTTGGCCACTTCTTGACCTATAAATACCCCCTTAAAGATGAAGAGTTCTTCATCCACAAAGTTATCTTCCAAGTCTAAAAATCCTCTCCTCTCCCTTAGCCTTTCGTCCAACACCTCCCCTTTGAGTGAGTTTGGCCGATGGCCTACCCCCCCTAGCCTAGCCGAAATCTACCCCCCCTCCCTTGGTAGAAAAGTTGTCTTCTAGTATTGTTATAATGCCCAAAATACCCTAGCCCAAATCCCTTAGTCCTTTGTAGAAGTTGTGAAGAACTTCTAAGGTTTCTTGGTGCTACCGGAGCGTACAACTTAGGAGCTAAACCTTGCTCAGGCGCGACTTTATCTAGGATATTATTGGGCTTACCGAGGTATCTAATCCTAACCCTCTTTAAAATTAGAGAATACTTAATGTTGTAGTATAAGAATAAGTATAAATACTTAGAAGAATATCACAGAATAGAATTGAACTGTTATCACAGTAGAAGGGTTTAAAAGAAGAATAATCAAACTGCACTTACATAGGATCAAGCTCGCAGAGACTTATATAGCTCACCAGGGGAAGTGCTGCCCGACTTACCGTAGAATTGTGAACCTCTGCTTAGAATGACCTTCGAGTAGTCTTTGATAGATGTCGTGACTATTATAGTGACTCTCTGCGACATATTCAACTGGCAAGTGGTTTTCACGGAAGGTATGTGATTCTTCCTAAAGCATGATATTTTACAATATATAGTACGGTGACGCATACGTGTTAACCGAATAATAACTACGCAATGTCTTTGACTTAAGCTCGAATAATACTTATGGCAATGCCTCACGGCTTAAGCTCGAATAATACTTACTAATGCCTCACGCTTAAGCCCAATAACAAAGAACCGAAGCATTTCAAAAGAATATCGAATCATTTTTAATGTAAGATAAATATTTGGTTTTAAAACAAAAGCTTAAGAGTTATACTAGCTTTATGGGAAGTTAGGTATAACAACTTAAGAAAGATAAAAAGGAATCATACTTGATTGTTATAAAAGCCTTGTATTGATTTCTTAAGTGTAGTAAGATTTGTGTGATAAGTAGACATATTATGATGCTACCGGTTAGTGTCTTGAAATCGTGTAAGGGGTCATTCTTGCCAGGCTTACGTTGCTAACCGTAAGTCCGCAGATCGCTATTGTATCACCTACCCTTTGATCGTTATACCGAGGGCTTGCCCCTTGACGCGGTCTATACGGCCTATGCGGTTCGCGAGACTATGCGAGCAGCGGTATGCTCCGTGATTGATCATTCGGGTGTTTAGCCCGACGCGGGATTCCATGCGCGTCTGCTGAGACTACGCAGCTTTTGAGGCTATCTTGCCGCGGGAGCCTAGGCGGATGTCGGGGTTGGCTGCCCCGATGCGAGGAATACCTCACGCGGTCTGCGTGACCTATGGGCTGCGGAAGTCCGTGACTAGGCACGCAGAATGATACTATGGGCGATTGGCCTTGCTTCGATCATTCGCGCCTAGAATAGACTGCACTGCTTTTCCTATTATGTTGTTTGTGATGTGGCACTATGTGCAATTGAACCGATTGTATTTGTGAAAAGGTTTTAAATACTTTGATTTCATTTCGATTCTTTATAGTTTCACATACTTGGTACCGACTCTCTCTGGGCCGCGTTCATGCCGCAGTAAGGGCAAAGGTGCTAGATCCGCATCCTTAGGATCTCTACGTTGGTGTCGGAGCTCCATCTCTTCCGAGGCTCTACTCTTTGGTATGATCTCCCCGTTGTAGATAGTTTTGTATAGTCAGGTATGGCGGGGCCCCGTCCCGCCATAGTTGTATATTTCCTTAGGTCTCAGAGTCATGTTATGCTGTCGGATGTAACTGCTAAACCTTGTTTATATATATATGCCGAAAGGCGACGTTTGTTCACATAAACTGTGTCTTATTTTATAAAATGTTCCATGTCTTGTTTTATATTTCACGATTACTGATGTATGACTACTGGGTGCCTTGAGGCACCGCCATTCGCCCCTGAATGGGTCGTGTGATGATCTACTCAAGTCTTTTCTCGTAATATCCTTCTATTACGCTCAATTCTCTTCTATGAATCTTATATTCATTTCTAATAATACTACAGATGTAATTTCCAATTACAATATAAGGACAAGAGTATTTACCTCGATAAGCCCAAAATTATCCAAGTTATAAGTCGATCCCGAGCAACGCTTTAGCTCCTACCCGGTGCTCCAACCCGCTCCAAACAACCCTTAGAAGTTCTACGCAACTTCTTCTTAATACTTCAACCTACATGAAGATTTTCCTTAGGGTTTCATTTTGTGACTTAGGGAATATAGTAGTATTTCCTGCTCTACGTATAGAGGTAACTTTGGAAAGTACTACAAAGTATTTGGGCTAAAGTATTTTGGAATAAAAACAACAATACTTGGAGAAGTATTTTTCTACCAAAAGGGGGGTATTTTCGAGAACAACTTTAGGCAAGGGGGTTCGCCGAGGCCTTCTCAAGGGGGGGGAGGGGTGATTTGGACGAGAGCTTTGAGAGGGAGGGAGAGGGATTTTTGCCTTGGATTTTCACAAGTGTGGATGAAGAAATGTCTTGCATTAGAGGGGTATTTATAGGCCAATCAATGGCCAAGATTAAGCCAAGTGTGGTGCAAGTGTAGGGTGAGGATTTAACCATGTGTCCTTATCCATCTACTACACAAAATATCCTACCTAACCCTTGACCAAAAGAAAACACAAAAAACGTGCAAAGAAAGCCCTCCCAATGCCGTCCACTTGAGGGACAAGTGTCACCCTCTCGTTGGTCCAAAATATTTCATCTCTCGGAAAAATCCGCAAAAATAATCAATGACATAGCCGTATTTTTCCCTTCGCAAAGTTTGGAAAACGTTTCGTCGGAAAACGATTCTTTTCGTGTGTTGTGTACAAATTTCGCCACTTTGCCTACTTTAGGCTTAAACTTTTATACGTACGCCCTCACGTATATACTCTGGAAAATATGGGGTATAACATTCTCCCCTCCTTAGAAACATTCGTCCCGAATGTTCCTTCCACGACGGATAACGATAAAGTTTCTCTTAACAAGTTGCCAATGCCACACCTGGCCACAAAATAACACACGCGCAATTATCTAACCCTAAGTCAACGAGGAACCACCTCTAGCATTACAAAAGCTTCCACCCCCGGTAAAAAGATATTCCCTTCGCACCTTTACTTCACAAAAGTAATGATCATTTCTATTCTCTCAGCACATGTTCACTTCTTTCCTTACTCATCGTACTCTTCTTGAACACTTGAACTCTTCTAGTATACGTACCATACTTCAGTTCCCAAAAATTTCTGGAGTCACTACCTCCAAACTTGGTTATCTTACTAGCCTCAATCCACTTTAAGGCCATTCCCGGCCTCCACGATCCGATTCTGGTCGAACATATCCACGAACTCATACGATGGTCATCTAAACTTGGGCCTAGCACCCTCGTGACCCTACCACGGCGACCACCTAACTGACCCCACCTTAAACAGGGGTACGGGTTGACCCGCAATACGCCCTCAACCCGACCCTCCATCGTGCCGAACTTTCTTGTTTCTCGATCCGGAACAATCTTACTAATTCACATCATGAAAGCTACCACTTCCATCTCACACTACCCATGGACTTATCACACTAATACATTCTAGGCATGTAATGCACTCCGACAAGAATCATTTGCAAAGTAATTTACTCAAGACGGCCTTACATCTAAGGTCTCAATCGTGAAATATTCTAAGGTTCACACTTTCCCTGCCCCCATACTTATCCTTCCAACTAACCATGTTTTCTAACTCACAAATAATACAACGCTATTCGTATATCGCACACAATAAGATCATCATATCAAGCATACAAAACTCTAGAGGGTTAAGGATATACCTGAATCTACCGCTTTACTCTAATCACGCCTGGCTGCAGGCGCATAGCTAGCGGTGATGAACCACCATCGATCCTCGGCGTCGAGTCGTAACATCCGTGCTACCACGGTCGGGCGCTTCGCAAATGGCCCCGCTGGCCGCAAAGTACAAAGCTCCTCGCACCACGACACTCCCGAATGCGGTCTACCACACCGACCACACCGGTAGGGTGATCGTGACCGCCAACGCCTTACCTGAAACTCGAACCCACGGAGCTCGACCGCTCCTCAATACCTGAACGCCAAGGTTACGGAGGACCACTGCATCGGGCGAAGGTGCATAACTAGCTCGCCGCCGAGGCGGTCGCCAAAGTCGCCAAAGACCTGTTGTTCGCCCTCTTCGCGATCTTCGTCATTCCGCTGACCTCTCCGCCTCACACCTAAGTGCATAAGCGTGCATGCGGGCAATGTCCATGCCCTGAAGAGCTACACCAACAAGCCTCGCCAAGTAGTCATCTATCCCGTGACGTAGCGGTGTACTCGCCCTCCATATCGCCATTACAATGGGACGCACGAGCCAATGAGTCGAACTCACATTGTACCCGAATCAGACGCCAGCATCGCCTCAACATCAAAAATCTGTCGCCCGAGCCCTCCTCATCCGCGCGGCAAGAAGTGCAAGAAATGCCCCGAGAACTCGCCCCAAACGGCGGAAGTGCATACTCTCCCGACAGCTCCCACGAATCAAAACCCGATCGCAGATCACGCACCGATGCGAACCTAAGACCACCGACTCGGTCTCGAAGCTCGATTACCCTCATTATCCGTCAGAATCGCTTGATGAACTTCGCGATCATCCTCGTGCCTCGACCCGTAGAACTCTGGCGGCAACAACTCGTGAAGTCCCGTAGCCTCAAACTATCCGATCTTGGGTGAACCACGGGTACCATCGAACTGCCGGCCCAAACTTATCCTCATGTTTGGCCACAACTCGCTAGCAATCGTGCCATCTCCTTGTAACCCATCTCTCTCGCCTCAGCCGTGGATCAAGGCTCTCGTACTATTGTCTCATCACCATCGCTGCGCTCTAAACTCATTGGGCCGGGCGGCCGCAAAACTCGCCGTCAAGCACAATCTCAGTCTTGGACTGGCTCGCGCTCAGATTCTCCTCAGATCCTACTAGCATATCCTCGCCGCCTTGCCCATCCGGGCCCGAAGCCTTGCGGAGGCATAATCGTAAAAACGAGATACGCCGAGGGTCCAACTTACAACATGCCTCTAAGGCACGATCTCGAATGAGAAGAATGGAAACCAATCCTAAATGTCTGCAGCCTCACGATTATAGATGTGGTGCACAACACACCGATAATCAAGACTCTACTGTACACTGCAGACACTTTCCGAGGATTAATCGCCTCGATACCACTTTTGTCACGACTGTTCCGGGGCGTGGATCGTGCCTTACCCGCACCCAAGTAGTCATACATCGAGTAATCAATGAACATAAAAACAAGACATGAAACAATCAGAAATAAAACACATTTCCCGAGAGAAAGTCGCTTTCTAAGATATATATATAAATACAAAGTTTGAACAGTTTAATCCTTTTTACAAACCCCGCCACAACAAGATTACATGCACCTCTAAGAATGTAACGACAACTATGGCGGGACAGGGCCCCGCCATACCCCTGTATGTACAAGAACCTACAGACTCAGGGTAACATACCAAAAGATAATCCTCCGGAGAAATGGAGCTTCCCAATACGCTGATTTGTGATCCTAGGCGGGATCAACGATCGATGTACCTCTACCGCGGCATGAACGCACTTCAAGGAGGTCGATAACAGTACCAAGTATGTGAAACTGAAAATACTGTAGTTAAATCATAACAGTCTATATAAAGCAGGAGACATATATGATAACCAAAATACAGTACACAATCATAAACGCAGTTAAGTCAGGGACTCACTCCCTCAAAGTCATCACTCAAATATAACTATGGGTCTCACGCCCACAACATCAATCATGTTCGCATTCGCCACATGCCCTAATTCTCCATCTGCAAACATGTCCGTGATGCAACAATAATAAGGTACCGGTAATCAACCCCGTCGTATGGCCACATGCCCCGGAATTCAGACGGTGCGCATGTCCATGTAACAATAATACCAATACACCGTGATCAACCCCGCCGCGTAGCCACATGCCGGAATTCGCAGACGGCGTATATGTCCATGTAATAACAATAACAATATATCGGGTGATTAACCCGCCGCACGGCCGCATGCCTAATTCTCAGACGGCGTACATGTCCATGTAACAACAATAACAATATATCGGGTGATTAACCCGCCGCACGTGCCGCATGCCGGAATCTGCAGACGGTGCATACATGTCCATGTAACAACAATAACAATATATCGGGTGATTAACCCGCCGCATTGCCGCATGCCCCCGGAATTCTGCATCGGTGCAGACATGTCCATGTAACAACATCACACTCCTAATGGAAGCATACCCGGCCACCCATCGTGTCGTGATGTCCATCAATCACCGATAGCCCTCCAACGAGACGCCAGAGTACGTAAATACAACACTTGCACAACAAAGGCTATTACCACAAACATAGGCAAGTTCAACATACTTATAGACTCTTATTTTATTACAACAAATCCGGGTTTTAACCCCAAAGTACTACATACATTAATCCTTTCAAAAAGACCTCTTTTTACGTAAAAACAACTCGATACTATTATCCGTAGTGCCAAATACGTTCATGTTTTAAAATAAAGTACTTTACACTGTTTTAACCAAGTGGCTTACACTTTCTAGAACAACGTCAAGTAACAACATTCTTTTCCAAAAGTTCAAGTTTGCCTAATTTCAGATACTCACGTCTTTTAGTTTGGAAAGATTTCATAGTTTATAGTCTTAATCAAATAACGACTCTTAAAAAAATAAGCCTTATGTGTGAGTAGGTTATTCTTTGTTTATAACAATCTTATAAAAACAGCCATGATCTAGGAAATGTAAAATCATTTTGTCTCATCTTAGCTTCTATGCAGATGGAGGTTTCTACTGGTTTTAATAATACTTAATTATTCAATACATTTCCCTGTATTAGCGCTGCAGTGGTTTGTTCGATACTTATTCTGATTTCCGAAATCAGTAAAACACTATTCCTTTTAAAAACCAAGTACTCATTACTCACGAATGAGGTTTCACACTTTTTTAACAAAATTCATATTAATTCAATTAAGTCAAGTCTCTTATCTTTTAAGATCAAGTCTCTTAACTTCTTAAAATCAATAAATCATTCTTTTTATCTCTCTTAAGTCGTTATACCTAACTTCCCATAAAGCTAGTATAACTCTTAAGCTTTCAAACCAAGTATTATTCTTCTTTCAAAAAGGATTCTTAATTCTTTTGAAATACTTCCAAAATCTTATTATTCAGGCTTAAGTCAAAAGACATTGCCAGAAACTATATTCGTTAACACACGACGCTCACCGTACTATATATATATTCTTTTAAAATATCATGCTCAAGAGGATAGGAAGAATCACATACCTCGCGACGATTATCGACTATTAGCAAAACGCTCCACGGCTATAACCCGGCTAGCCTTGTCCACCTTCCAAGTAGTACATGCTACTCGCAGAACATTCAACCAATAAAGGTTATAAGTCTCATCAGAATACAAATTCTATGTAAGTACAGTTCAGTCTTCTTCTTTAATATTCTTCTACTGTGATCTATTCAAGTCTTTTCTGTAATATCCTTCTATTACAGTTCAATTCTCTTCTATGAATCTTATATTCATTTCTAATAATACTACAAGATGTAATTTCCAATTACAATATAAGGACAAGAGTATTTACCTCGATAAGCCCAAAATTATCCAAGTTATAAGTCGATCCCGAGCAACGCTTTAGCTCCTACTCCGGCGCCCAACCCGCTCCAAACAACCCTTAGAAGTTCTACGCAACTTCTTCTTAATACTTCACACGACCGAACCGGCCCGTGGATCGTGCCTTACCCCGGCACCCTAGTGATACAACATCGAGAAAATCAGCGGAAATAAAAACATGAACATGAATTAAGAGACATGATAAGTAAACAGCCAACCAAAACGGTTTGCCTTGGATATACATAAATACCGACAGCTTATCCTTTTTACTGCATCGCCACAACAAGATTACTGCACTCTAAGAAGTGATAACAACTATGACGGGACGGGGCCCCGCTATACCCTCAAGGTACAAGAACCTACGGACTCGTGGTAACATACCAAAGATAAGCCTCAAGGAACGGAGCTTCCCAACACGCTGAAATGTGATCCTATAAGCGGGGATCGGCGATCGATGTACCTTTACTCGCGCAGATGAACGCGGCCCCAAGGAGGTCGATAACAGTACCAAGTATGTGAAATCAGAAATATCAGAAATGAAATCATAATAGTCTATATAAAGCAGAGACATGTATGATAACCAAACTACGTTCACAACATAAAAGCAAATATGTCAAGTCGTGACTCACGCCTCAAAGTCATCCTCATGCCCGTGGAACTCCTTCCTCACCGCGGTCTAGGTACAAATCATGTGATACGATAATGGTCTCGGCCCATCTTATGGACCCAATAAAAAAACGGGTGGAATACATTCCCGGATGAACCGGTAGTCAAGTGAAATACATTCCCGGGTGAACCGGTAGTCAAGTGAAATACATTCCCGGATGAACCGGTAGTCAAGTGAAATACATTCCCGGGTGAACCGGTAGTCAAGTGAAATACATTCCCGGGTGAACCGGTAGTCAAGTGAAATACATTCCCGGGTGAACCGGTAGTCAAGTGAAATACATTCCCGGGTGAACCGGTAGTCGAGTAGAACACAATACTTGCACAACAAGGCTATCACACGTAACATGGTCAAGTTTCATAACAAAAGCATAGGCAAGTTATACACAACTCAAGGTACTTTCATTTTATGTCAAAGTCCGGAGTTTAACCCTAAAGTACTACGTACGTTAAATTCCTTTTTATGATCCATTTCTTTTACAAAGGTCACCCGATACCCGTAGTATAAAATTAGAGTGACTAACATTGTTAAGTAAACCAAAATGCTTTCCTTTGTAAAATCAAGTAACAACCTTATTTTCCAAACGTTCAAGTTTGCCTAATTTCAAATGCTCAAGTTTCTCATTTTAGAAAAGGTTTCGTAGTTCATAGTTTTAACATAATTCTCCTTTAAACGTTTTGAGAAACATATGTCTTATATGTGAGTAGGTTATTCTTGTTTATAATCAATCTTATTAAGCAGCCATGATCTAGGAAATGTAATATCATTTTGTCTCATCTTAGCTTCCATGCAGATGGAGGTTTCTACTGGTGTTAATACCATACTTCATTATTCAATACATTTTCCTTTATTAACGTTGCAGTGGTTTGTCGGTACTCATTCTGATTTCCGAAATCAGTAAAACATTATTCTTTATCATTCTTAAGACGTTATACCTAACTTTCCATAAAGCTAGTACAACTCTTATGTTTTCAAAGCCAAGTATTACTCTTCTTTCAAAAAGGTCTTTTTGAAACACTTCAAGTTCTTTATTACTACACATCAAATCCGTTATAAGTCAAATCAGTTACCCTTTGAAACCACAAAGCATTTTCTTACCTACATAAAGCTGTTATAACCAACTTCCCATAAAGCCGTTATAACACTTTATGTTTCAAACCAATCAAATACATTAAACACATGTACGTCTACCGTACTACATAGTTATACACATATTGTTACACCCCGTAATTCCAGTGTATGTATATGAGGACGTACGTACGTAAATACGACATTAAAATTGGAAAGGAAGAAAGATGTGATTTTTCGACGGAAAAGTTTTCGAATTTTGAGAAGGAAAAATGTTCGTTAATGGGAATTGGATTCCCAGATTTGGTATTCGGACTTTTTGGAATATTTGAGAATTATGGAATTTTATTTCCGAAATTGGTCACGTGGGGCCCACGGGAGAATTTACGTTTATGTGTGGCCCACTTTCTTTTAGGATTATTGGCATTGCGGATATTTTCGGAAGATGAAATATTTTGGACGAGTAGGGGGGCGACACGTGTCACCCCCGTGTGGCCATGTTGGCCGAATTGGAGAAGGCCAAGTGGGACGTTTTTAGGTGGACAAGTGGCCCATTTTTGTGGTGGCCACTTGTCCCATTTTTGTGGTAGCCAAATGGTTGGCCAACTACCGACACACATGTACCCCATCCTCACCACACACTTGCCTAGATCTTGGACATTGATTTTCCTATAAATACCCCATTGTTTCAAGACTTATTTCATCCACACTTTGAGATTCTAAGTCACAAAATACTCCCCCTTTGTTGAGGTTCTCGTCCTACTCTCCCCCTTGGTGTAGGAAAAATTCTTCAAGTGTTGATATAGTCCCAAATACCTTAGCCTAGTATCCCTAGTTGTATTCCAAGTTATTTCAATACTAGAGCCCAAAATTCTACTTTATTCCTTTAGTCGCAAAAACGGCCCTAGAAAAATCTTCATAGCTTAGATGAAGTGTTAAGAGGTTATTTTGAAACTTCTAAGGGTTGCTTGGAGCGGGTTGGAGCGTCAGGAATTGGAGCTAAACGTTGCTCAGGATCGACTTATAATCTTGGATAATTTTGGGCTTATCGAGGTAATGATCTATGTCCCCCTATTGTAATTGGAAATTACATGTCAGAGTAGTTAATCATTGAGTATAAGATATATTGGAAGTATAATTATAAGGAATTGAACTATATTTACATTGACCGTATTTGATGAGACTTGTTGTATTATTGTGAGTAGAATTGTACACGTCCGGTTAGACGTGTAACCCCCCCTGGAATTGTTGGTTTGGTAGCAGGCCTCGTTTGAGGAGGAGTTTTATGTGGTTGCGGGGGGGGAGGTGCTGCTGAATTTTCCGTAGAATAAGGAATCTTGTATCTAGAATTATTCTACGAAGAGAGCTAGAGGTTGATAGACGTTTTGTGGCCTTTATAGGTTGAAGTACTACGAGTAGCGTATTCTACTTGAAGGGTGGAAAAGGCGAGCAAGGTTAGAGTACTTTGGAGCGTTTTGCTAATTGTCGATAATCGTCGCGAGGTATGTGAACCTCTTCCTATCCTTTCTAGCATGATATTTGTGAAATATATTTAGTGTGGTAGACGCACGTGTGTTTAAAGGAAGTTGATTTTCCTTTTGTGTCCTTGACTTGATTCCAAAGTTAAGTGACTTGTTATGAAACATTAAGGACTTGAATTATGTTAAAAAGTTGTAAAATCTCACTCATGATTAATGGGTGTGTGGTCTTTTAAAGAATAAAGTTATCTTGATTTCGAAAATAAGAATGGTTTTATCATGGATTTAAAATGATAACTTGACTTATAAACAACTTGATTTTGGGAAAGGAGAAGTAATTTGATTTAAAGGTATAGATTACTTGTTTTTAAAAGAGTAAGACACTTGGTTTAAAAAGTATATTGCTACTTGACTTTTAAAGGAGAAGTGCATTTGTTTTAAAAGAAGGTATGGAAATTGTTTTGGTTTTACTTTGATGTCTTTTGACTTGAGTTTAAATAATAAGAATCTGGAAGTATTTCAAAAGAGTTATTAACCATTTTTGAAAGAAAAGAAATACTTGGTTTTAAAAGCTTAAGTGTTATACTAGCTTTATGGGAAGTTAGGTATAACGACTTAAGGAAGATAGAATGAACGGTTTACTTATTTTTTTTTATGAACGTCTTGTATTGATTCTGGAAAGTGTAGTAAGATGGTTTGATAAGTAGACATGTTAGGATGCTACGTGTGTTAGTGTCTTGTGATGTTTGTATAAAGGGGTTTCCCTTGTTGTGCTTATGTTGTTTAACGATAAGCTGTTATGTTAGTATTATATCACTCACCTCTTGACATGATTCCGGTTGTCGCCTCACGCGGTAAACTCGGGTCTGTGTGACCTATGATTCGAGAATACCTCATGCGGGTTTGTGTGACCTATGCGCGAGCTACGAGTTCCAGTTAGTGCGGCCTTTATGGTCATGCGGTCTATGTGGCCATGCGGACTGCGAGTCCAGGACGTTGCCGGGGAGTAGCTACCCTCGATGCGGGGAATACCTCATGCGGGCCATCGGAGTGGCTTATGCGGAGCTGCGGGAAGTTCCAGGACTAGACGCGCACATTAGATACGGCGGCGAGTGGCGGCCGATCATGTGGCGGTCTAGACAGATCTCATGATACAGTTTATGACCTTGTTGGTACTGTGGGTTTTAGTAGTCGGCTATGCCTTCGTACTTACCCCGTACGGTTTTAGTAGTGGAATAACTATGTGTATTCCTTGGTGCTTTTATATCATAGATCGCGGTGAGGAAGGTATTCCACGGGCATGATTGATGTTGTGGGCGTGAGACCCATAGTTGTATTTGAGTGATGACTTTGAGGGCGTGAGTCCCTGACTTGACATGACTGCTATTTATTGTGAACTATAGTTTGGTTATCATACATGTCTCCTGCTTTATATAGACTACTATGATTTCATTTACAGTATTTTCGCCACATACTTGGTACTGTTATCGACCTCCTTCGGCTGCGTTCATGCCGCAGTAGAGGTACACCGTTGATCCTCGCCTTAGGGTCACAGCGTTTGGGAAGCTCCGTTTCTCGAGGCTTATCGGTGGTATAGTCCCCTGTCAGTAAGTGCTACATCTGTGGTATGGCGGGGCCCTGTCCCGCCATTGTTTCATATCATTCTTAGAGGTCTTGTCACACCCCGAAATCCGGGCCCGTGACTGGTGCCTTACCCCGGGCACCCTAGTGATACAACATCAGAGAAAATCAGCGGAACATACAACATGAACATGAAATAAGAGATAATATAAATAAACCGGCCAACCAAAAAAAGCTTGCCTTCAGATATACATAAAAACCCGAGCAGCTTATCCTTTTACAAACCCCGCCCACAACAAAGGCATGCACTTCTAAGAGAGAATAACAACCTATGACGGACAGGGCCGCCATACCCCGAATGTACAAGAACCTACAACTCTGGAAACCTACCAAAGATAAGCCTCAAGGAACGGAGCTTCCCAAAATGAAACGTGATCCTACAAGGCGGGGATAGATACCAATGTACTTCTACTGCGGCATGAACGCAGCCTCGGGAGAGGTCGACATTGTACCAAGTATGTGAATCAGAAATATCAGAATGAAATCATAATGGCCTATAAAGGTGAGACAGTATGATAACCAAAATATAGTACGCAACATAAAAGCAGTCAGGTCAGGGACTCACGCCCTCAAAGTCACCACTCAAATATAACTATGGGTCTCATGCCCACGACATCCATCATGTTCGCATCATGGCCACATGCCCCCGGAATACTGCATCGATGTAGACATGTCCATGATGCAACAATAATAACAAGGCCGCGTGGCCACGCCCCGGAATCGTGACGGTGTAGACATGCCCATGTAACCTCAACAACAATATAGCGGGTGGTCAACCCTGCCGTATGGCCACATGCCCCCGGAATACTGCATCGGTGTAGACACGTCCATGTAACAGAAATAACAATATATCGGGTAAGCAACCCGGCACGTAGCCACATGCCCCGGAATCAGACGGTGTAGACACGTCCATGTAACCACAATAACAATACATCACACAACCAGGCTATCACAAGCAAGCTCAAGCAAAATACCATACTTATAGACTTTCATAAAAAGATCCATTCTTTCTCAAGAAGTCACCTGATATCAACACTTGCACAACAAATGATATCACAACAAGCATAAAGTAGTTACACAACAACAAGCATAGGCAAGTTATACACAACTCAAGGTACTTCCACTTTATATCAACGTCCGGTTTTAACTCTAAATTACTACGTACGTTAAGTCCTTTTTAAAAGAGATACATTCCTTTTATAAAAGTCACCCGATACCCGTAGTATAAAACTAGAGTGATTCACATTATTAAGTAAACCAGAACACTTTCCTTTTAAAATCAAGTAACAACATTCTTTTCCTAAGTTCCGGTTGCCTACTTTCAATTATTCAAGCCTCTTACTTTAGAAAGGTTTCATAGTTCATAGTTTTAATCCCTTAAAACATACGCCTAACATGAGTAGTTTATTACGATTTATAACATTCTTACTATAGCAACCATGATCTAGAAAATGTAATATCATTTTGTCTCATCTTAGTTTCTATGCAGATGGAGGTTCCTCTTGGTTTTAATAATACAATTATTAGTCAATACATTTTCCTTTATTAACGCCGCGGTGGTTTGTCGATACACATCCCGATTTCCAAATCAAGAACACATTCTTAAGCCGTTATACCTAACTTCCCATAAAGCTAGTATAACTCTTAAGTTTCTCAAAAACCAAGTACTACTCTTTCTTTCAAAACGATTTACAAATCTTTTGAAATACTTCAACTTTTTCAAGCCAGTTATAATCAAATCAGTTATCTTTCGAAAAACCACAACCCATTTTTCTTACCTACATAAAGTCATTATAACCAACTTCCCATAAAGCCGTTATAACACTTTATGTTTTAAAACAATCAAACACGATTAACACGTATGACGCTCACCGCATTTACATAGTTCACACATATCATGCTAGAAGAGATAGGAAGAGGTTCACATACCTCGCGACGATTATCGACAATAAGCAAAATGCTCCAAGTACTACAACCTTGCTAGCCCTTTCCACTCCTCGAGTAGAATACGCTACTCTTAGTACTTTCACCTATAAAGGTCACAAACGTCTATTAACCCCAAAACACAAGTTTCTATCTTTCTACGTAAAATTCGCAAGACCTCCCCGCAACAAACGTAAATCTCCTCCTTTATCGAGGCCGCTACCAAGCCAACCGTGGTCTTACACGCCTAACCTGACGTACAACTCTCTACTCGAATACTACTCAAGTCTCTCGCAATACACCCTATGTAAATACAGATTCTTTTCTTTATTCTTGAGCTTAAGTAAAAGACATTGCGAATACTAAGTATAGTTCTATATATAGTATACTTCAACTATATATTCAACAAACATGTAATTTCCAATTACAATAGGACAAGATAATTACCTCGATGAGCCCATAATTATCCAAGTTAAATGTCGATCCCAGCAACGTTAGCTCCAACTCCGGGTGCTCCATCCCGCTCCAAACAACCCTTAGAAGTTCTAACCAACTTCCACTCAAATCCTTCAACTAACAATGAAGATTTCCTTAGGGTTTCGGTTTGAGACTAAAGGGCAAAAGGTAGTATTCTGACTTCACGCATAGAGGTAACTTTGGAATACTACAAGGTATAAGGCTAAGGTATTTGGGCATTATAACAATACTGGAGAGTATTTCAATACCACAAAGGGGGTGTATTATACGAAACAACTAGGCTAGGGGACCCAGGCTAGACCTCATGCGAGAGGAGACCTCACGCCAAAGGCCACTTTCGGGGAGAGGAGCTTTGGGCGAGAGTGTAACGACCTGCCCGGTCTGCATCGTGCCTTACCACAGGCACCCTAGTGATACATACATCAGAGAAAAATCAGCGGAACATAAAACATGATTCATTTAACAAGAGATATCATAAATAAACAGGCCAACCAAAACAGTTGCCTTCAGTATATACATAAAACCTGAACAGTTTAATCCTTTACAACCCCGCCACAACAGACTACAGACTTAAGATTTACAACGACTATGACGGACAGGCCCCGCCATACCCCAATGTACAAGAACCTACAACTCGGGAACACATACCAAAAGATAAGCCTCCAAGAAACGGAACTTCCCAATACGCTGAATCGTGATCCTAAGGCGGGGATCCACGATCGATGTACTTACTCGCAGATGAACGCAGCCAAGGAGGTCGATAACAGTACCAAGTATGTGAAATCGCATAATATCAGAATGAAATCATACTAGTCTATATAAAGCAGAGACATGTATGATAACCAAACTACGCTCACAACATAAAACGATCATCACTCCAATATAACTATGGGTCTCACGCCCACAACATCAATCGTTCGCATTATGGCCGTGACGCCTCTAATATCAGACGGCAGACATGTCCATGATGCAACAATAAGACAAAGAATCCAAATGGAAGCATACCCGCGCGCTACGATCGTGTCGGTATGTCCAAAGGGAAACAATAAGACAACTTTCCAAATGGACGATACCCGCGCGCTTACGATCGTGTCGATGTCCAAAAGGAAATCACAAGGCGATAATCGAAATGGAAACATACCCGCGCGCTACGATCGCGGTCGAGATATCCAAAGCGATTAACCACAAGACCTTAAAAATGGAAGCATACCCGTGCGCTACGCATCGTGTCAGTATGTCCAAAGCGATGAACAACAATAATACTATCAACCGTGAACGCACTGCGGAATTTCTCCGCCATCGCCAGACATCCAAGTAAGTTCTCAACTACCAACCGACTTATCGAGACGCCAGAACACGTAAACACAACGCTAGTACAATAAAGGATATCATCACAAGCATAGTCAAGTTTCACAACAACAAGCATAGGCAAGTTTCACAACAACAAGCATAGGCAAGTTTCAAACAACACAAAGAACTATCATATTATGCCAAAGTCCGGGTTTTAACCCCAAAGTACTACATATGTTAAGTTCTTTTAAAAGAGATCCATTATCGTTATAAAAGTCACCCGATACGTAGTATTAGAATGACCAACCCACCTTCTTTTTCAAAATCAAGTAACAACATTCTTTTCCTAAGTTCCAGTTTGCCTATTTTCAATTACTCAAGCTTCTCATTTTCAAATTTTTTCATAGTTCCCAAACTTAATCACTGATTCCTTTTAGAACAATTGAGTAACATATGTCATATATGTGAGTAGTTTATTCTTGTTTATAACGATCTTATTACAAAGAACCGTGATGTAGAAAATGTAATATCATTTTGTCTTATCTTAGCTTCTATGCAGATGGAGGTTTCTACTGGTTTTAATACAACACATCATTATTCAATACATTTTCCTTTATTAACGCCGCAGCGGTCCTGTCGATACACATTTCGATTCCCAAATCAAGAAACATTATCCCTTTAAAACCAAGTACTCATTACTCACGAATGAGGTTTCACACAAACATCCACATTAAAACAAATAAGTTAAGTCTCTTATCTTATAAGATCAAGTCTCTTAACTTCTAACATCAAGAAACCATTTTCACTTACATAAGGTCGTTATAACTAACTTCCCATAAAGCTATTATAACACCCTATGTTTTAAATCAACCAAATCACTTAGCACATGACGTCTACCGTACTACATAGTTCACAACAATCATGCTAGAAAAGATAGGAAGAGGTTCACATACCTCGCGACGATTTATCGACAATAAGCAAAATGCTCCAAGTACTACAACCTTGCTAGCCCTTTCCACTCTCGAGTGTAATACGCTACTCTTAGTACTTTCACCTATAAAGGTCACAAACGTCTATTAACCCCAAAACACAAGTTTTCTATCTTTCTAAAGAAAATTCAGACTCTCCCCGCAACAACAGAAATCTCCTCCTCTATCGAGGCCGGCTACCAAGCCAACGGGGGTTTACACGCCTAACCTGACGCGTGTACAAATCTACACAAGTCTCATCGCAATACACCCTATGTAAATACTGATTCATTCGATTCTTTATTCTTCAGCTTAAGTCAAAAGACATTGCAGAATACTAAGTAGTTCTATATATAGTATACTTCAACTATATATTCTAACAAACATGTAATTTCCAATTACAATAGAGGACAAGATAATTACCTCGATAAGCCCAAAATTATCCAAGTTATAATGTCGATCCTGAGCAAGGTTTAGCTCCACCGTGCGCTCAAACCACTCCAAACAACCCTTAGAAGTTCTAACTAACTCTACTCAAATACTTCAACCAACTATGAAGATTTCCTTGTGGTTTTGGTTTGAGACTAAAAAGGACAAAAGGTAGTATTTCCGGACTCTACGTAAAAGGTATCTTTGGAATACTACAAGGTACAAGGCTAAGGTATTTTGGGCATTATAACAATACTAGGAGTATTTCTATACCACAACAAGTGGGTATTATACGAAAACAACTAGGCAGTGGTACCCACGGCCAAGACACCACAAAGGGGAGGAGGAGGCTCTGCCAAGACTCTCAAAAGAGGGGATGAGTTGACGAACTCAACACTGTAGGAGGGAGGATTTTTAGGCTTGGAAGGTTTCATTTGTGGATGAAGAGTTCATCAACATAAGGGGTATTTATAGCAAAACCAAAGGCCAACCAAGGGCCAAGATCCTTCCAAGTGTAAAGCAAGTGTAAGTGGCAAGATTAAGCCAAGTGCACCCTAAACCCTACTCCACAAAACACTCCACAAAACAATGCACCAAACAAGGCACACTTGAGGGCCAATCGCCAAGTGCCAACCCACCTCGACCGCCCTCCAAATCACAACGAGGTGACAAGTGTCACCTCCCGTTGGTCCAAAAGGTTTCGTCTCTCTAAAAATCCGCAAAATACAAAACGACATAGCCGGAATTTTCCTTCGCAAGTTACGCAAAACGCTTCGTCAAAACGACTCTAACCGGTGTTGTGCACAAATGTTATTTCGCCAAGGGTGCCATTGGGGTGACACGTGTCGCCCCGATTCGCCTGAATATTTCGTCTTCCAAAATATCCAAAATACCGAAAACTCAAAAACAAAGCGGGCCCTACAAAATCAGAATTTCTCCCGTGGCCCCACGTGACCATTTCCAAAATAAAATCTCAAAATTCTAATATAATCTATGAAGTCCAAATACCAAACTGGGAATCCAATTCCATTAACGAACCTTTTTCTTCACAAATAACCGAAACTTTTCCGCTTAAAACTCACATCTTTCTTTCTTTTCAAAATTTTCTGCCAGACTCGCACGCACGTCCTCACATACATACCCCGCAACTACGGTATAACATTCTCCTCCTTAGAAACATTCGTTCCGAATGTTCCTTCTCAAGTCGAATAACGATAAAGTTCCTCTAACAAGTTGCCAATGCCATACCGCTACGAAATAACATACGCCCTCTTCTTTCCTTACTCGTCGTGCCCTTCTCGAACGCTTGAACTCTCCCATTACGTATCATACTTGGTCATTACTCCGTTCGAAAATCTCCGAGTCACTACCTCCAAACTTGGTCATCTTACTAACCTCAAACTTCCTTAAGGCCATTCCCTTTTTACGAACCGCTTCGTCGAACGCGTCCACGAACTCATACGATGATCATACAAACTTGGGCCTAGCATCCTCGTGACCTACCACTGGCGGGACCACCCAGAATCGACTTACCCCAAACCGGGTTACGGTTGACCCGCAAATGGTCCTCAACCCGACCCTCCCAATCGCCAAACTATTGTTCCCCGATCCGGAACAATCTTACTAATTCACATAATGAAAGCTACCACTTCCATCTCACACTACCCATGGACTTATCACACAAATAAATCCCACGTATACTACTCACCCTTATAAAGGTCAAACATAAAACGAATCTTTTACTCAAGACGACCTTACCTCTAAGGTCTCAGTCGTGAAATAGTCTAAGGTTCACACTTACCATGCATCCATACGTATCCTTCCCACTAACCATGCATTCTAACTCACACATATCACAATGCTATCCGTACATAGCACACAATAATGAGATCATCATAACAAGCATACCAAAACTCTAGAGGGTTAAGGATATACCTGAAGCTACCGCTCCACTCTAATCATAGGCCTCACTGCAGGCGATAGTCAGTAGGGTGATAAACCAGCCACGAGATCCCGGCGTCGAAGTCGTAACATCCGTATACCCTTGGCCGGACAGTTCCTCGCAAATGGCCCTGCTGGCCGCATGCAAAACAAACTCCCAATCTAGCACGACACTCTCCAAAATGGAGTCTACCACAATGGTCACAACGAGGGGGTGGCTTCACCGTTAACACCCCGCTCGCCGAAAATCTGAACCTCGAGCCCTCGACTGCCTCAAGACGGTGGAGGACCACTGCAGACGGTGGGGTATATAACTAGCTCGCCGAGGCGGTCCGCCTCGAAAGCCACCAGGACCCCGCCGCCCCGGCCTCTTCTCGCGATCCGTGTCATTCCGCGACCCTCCGTGCCTCGCATCCTAGTGCATGAGCTGCGTGCGGGCAATGTCCTTGCCCTGAAGAGAAACACCCGCACAAGACTCAACCATATAATCATCTAGCCCTGACGTGGCGATGCACCCTATCCTCCATATCCGCAACTAGCGCAGGACATATCGAGCCAAAGAATCGAACTCGACATTGTACTCCTGACAGCGCCGCTCTGCCTCAAGAATAAAAATCATTTACCGCGTTCTCCTCATCCGCGAGGCAAGAAGTGCGAGGAAAGCCCCAAAACTCATCCCATACCTGGAGTGCATGCTCTCCCGAAAGCTCCCGTGAATCAAACCAATCGATCATGCGGTATCACGCAGCCGACGCGAACCAAAGGTCACGACTCGGTCTCAAGCCTTGATCACCCGCGTGATCCGTCAGAATCGCCGGATGAACCTCGCGATCATCCTCGAGCCTCGACCAGTAAAACTCGCGGGCTACAACTCGTAAAGTCCCGTAGCCTCAAACTATTCGCCGGTGAACCATCGTGCTCGGAACTGAATCCGCCAGATCCTTTATCTCATATCTCGCCACGACTCGCCAAGAATCGCCATCTCCTTGTAACCCATCTCTCCGCTTCTGCATCGCGGGACCGAGGCCTGTGTATCGCGTCTCGGCAGCCATTGCCGCGCTCTAACCTCTCGCTGGGCGGCGCTACAAAACCCGCCGTCAAGCACAACCTCGTATGCGCTGCGCGCTCGCACTCCTCAGATCTCACTAGCAAGACTCTCGGCCGCCTTGCCCTTCTGGCTCGCTGTTGCGCGAGGCATAATCGGTAAAAATGAGATACGTCGGAGGGTCCAACTTACAACACAGACTCTAAGGCACGATCTCGTAATGAGAAGAATGGAAACCAATCCTAAATGTCCTCGGCCTCTGATTATAGATGTGGTGCACAACACATCGATAATCAAGACTCTACTAGACACGGTGCGTAGACACTTTCCGAGGATTAATCGCTTCGATACCACTTTTTGTAACGACTGCCCGGTTCGCATCGTGCCTTACCAGGCACCCTAGTGATACATACATCGAGAAAAATCAGCGGAACATAAAACATGAGTCATTTAACAAGAGATATCATAAATAAACAAAGCAACCAAAATAGCTTGCCTTCAGATATACATAAAACTCCGAGCTTTAATCTTTACAACCCCGCCTACAACAGACTACGCACTTAAGATTTACAACGACTATGACGGACAGGCCCCGCCATACCCCGAATGTACAAGAACCTACAACTCGTGGAACACATACCAAAAGATAAGCCTCCAAGAAACGGAACTTCCCAATACGCGAATCATGATCCTAAGAGCGGGATCCACGATCGATGTACCTCTACTCGCGGATGAACGCAGCCTCAAGCGAGGTCGATAACAGTACCAAGTATGTGAAATCGCATAATATCAGAATGAAATCATACTAGTCTATATAAAGCAGAGACATGTATGATAACCAAACTACGCTCACAACATAAAACGATCATCACTCCAATATAACTATGGGTCTCACGCCCACAACATCAATCGTTCGCATTATGGCGCATGCCCCGAATATCGTGACGGTGTAGACATGTCCATGATGCAACAATAAGACAGAATCCAAATGGAAGCATACCCGCGCGCTACGATCGTGTCGATGTCCAAAGGGAAACAATAAGACAACTTTCCAAATGGACGATACCCGCGCGCTACGATCGTGTCGTGATGTCCAAAAGGAAATCACTGGCGATAATCGAAATGGAAACATACCCGCGCGCTACGATCGCGGTCGATATATCCAAAGCGATTAACCACAAGACCTTAACCAAAATGGAAGCATACCCGCGCGCTACGATCGCGTGTCGGTATGTCCAAAGCGATTAACAACAATAATACTATCAACAGAACGCATCTGCGGAATTTCTCCGCCATCACGCACATCCAAGTAAGTTCTCAACTGGCCAACCGACTTCTATCGAGACGCGGTAACACAGAAACACAACGCTTGTACAATAAAGGCTATCATCACAAGCATAGACAAGTTTCACAACAACAAGCATAGGCAAGTTTCACAACAACAAGCATAGGCAAGTTTCACACAACTCAAAGTACTTTCATTTTATGCCAAAGTCCGGGATTTTAACCCCAAAATACTACATACGTTAAGTTCTTTTAAAAGAGATCCATTATCGTTATAAAAGTCACCCGATACCCGTAGTATTAGAATGACCAACCCACCTTCTTTTCAAAATCAAGTAACAACATTCTTTCCTAAGTTCCGGTTTGCCTAGTTTCAATTACTCAAGCTTCTCATTTTCAAATGGTTTCATAGTTCCCAAACTTAATCACTTGATTCCTTTTAGAACAATTGAGTAACATATGTCATATATGAGTAGTTTATTCTTGTTTATAACGATCTTATTACAAAGACCATGATCTAGAAAATGTAATATCATTTTGTCTTATCTTAGCTTCTATGCAGATGGAGGTTTCTACCGGTTTTAATACAACACATCATTATTCAATACATTTTCCTTTATTAACGCCGCAGGTGGTCCTGTCGATACACATTCGATTCCCAAATCAAGAAACATTATCCCTTTAAAACCAAGTACTCATTACTCACGAATGAGGTTTCACACAAACATCCACATTAAAACAAATAAGTTAAGTCTCTTATCTTATAAGATCAAGTCTCTTAACTTCTAACATCAAGAAACCATTTTCACTTACATAAGGTCGTTATAACTAACTTCCCATAAAGCTATTATAACACCCTATGTTTTAAATCAACCAAATCACTTAGCACACGTACGCCTACCGCATTACATAGTTCACAACAATCATGCTAGAAAAGATAGGAAGAGGTTCACATACCTCGCGACGATTTATCGACAATAAGCAAAATGCTCCAAGTACTACAACCTTGCTAGCCCTTTCCACTCCTCGAGTAGAATACGCTACTCTTAGTACTTTCACCTATAAAGGTCACAAACGCCTATTAACCCCAAAACACAAGTTTTCTATCTTTCTAAAGAAAATTCAAAGACTCCCCCGCAACAACAGAAATCTCCTCCTCTATCGAGGCCGCTACCAAGCCAACCAGTGGGTTTACACGCCTAACCTGACGTGTACAAATCTACACAAGTCTACCGCAATACACCCTATGTAAATACAGCCATTGGGCTTTATTCTTCAGCTTAAGTCAAAAGACATCCGAATACTAAGTAGTTCTATATATAGTATACTTCAACTATATATTCTAACAAACATGTAATTTCCAATTACAATAGAGGACAAGATAATTACCTCGATAAGCCCAAAATTATCCAAGTTATAATGTCGATCCTGAGCAAGGTTTAGCTCAATTCCGCGCTCCAAACCACTCCAAACAACCCTTAGAAGTTCTAACTAACTTCTACTCAAATACTTCAACCAACTATGAAGATTTCCTTAGGTTTCTGGTTTGAGACTAAAGGACAAAAGGTAGTATTTCCTGACTCTACGTAAAGAGGTATCTTGGAATACTACAAGGTACAAGGCTAAGGTATTTTGGGCATTATAACAATACTAGGAGTATTTCTATACCACAACAAGTGGTATTATACGAAACAACTAGGCTAGTGGTACCCCACTGCCAAGACACCACAAAGTGGAGGAGGAGGCCTCGCCAAGACTCTCAAAAGAGGGGATGAGTTGGACGAACTCAACACTAGAGGAGGGAGGATTTTTAGGCTTGGAAGGTTTCATTTGTGGATGAAGAGTTCATCAACATAAGGGGTATTTATAGCAAAACCAAAGGCCAACCAAGGCCAAGATCCTTCCAAGTGTAAAGCAAGTGTAAGTGGCAAGATTAAGCCAAGTGCACCCTAAACCCTACTCCACAAAACACTCCACAAAACAATGCACCAAACAAGGCACACTTCAAGGGCCAATCGCCAAGTGCCAACCCACCTCGACCGCCCTCCAAATCACAACGAGGTGACAAGTGTCACCCTCCCGCTGGTCCAAAAGGTTTCGTCTCTAAAAATCCGCAAAAATACAAAACGACATAGCCGAATTTTCCTTCGCAAGTTACGCAAACGCTTTAAAACGACTTAACCAAAGTGTTGTGACAAATGTTATTTCGCTGGGTGCCACATTGGGGTGACACGTGTCGCCCCGATTCGCCGAATATTTCGTCTTCCAAAATATCCAAAATACCGAAACTCAAAACAAAGCGGGCTACAAAATCAGAATTTCTCCCGTGGCCCCACGTGACCATTTCCAAAATAAAATCTCAAAATTCTAATATAATCTATGAAGTCCAAATACCAAACTGGGAATCCACCCCATTAACGAACCTTTTTCTTCACAAATAACCGAAACTTTTCCGCAAAACTCACATCTTTCTTTCTTTTCAAAATTTTCACAGATTTCAGACGACGTCTCACATACATACCCCGCAACTACGGGTATAACAGAGTCAACAAGAGGGAGGAGGATTCAAGACTTGGAAACATTTGTGGATGAATGAAGTCTTCACAGCGGGGTATTTATAAGAAACCCAAATGCCAACCAACGGGCCAAGATCAAGCCACGCAAGGCAAGTGTAAGGCCTTGATCAACCCAAGTGCACCCTAACCCCTACTCCACAAAACATGGCACAAGACAAGCCACAAAACAAGGCCAAAACAAGGCACAAAACAAGGAACCAATAGGCCAAAAACGTGAGCCACAATATCAATCCAATTCGTGAACTAATCGCCCACTGACGCCACAAGTTTCAATGCGAGGTGACACATGTCACCCTCCCGTTGGTCCAAAATGTTTCGCCTCTCTAAAAATCCGCAAAAATTAAAAAGGACATAGCCGGAATTTTCCTACGAAAGCTGTGGAAACGTTTTCGTCGGAAAACGACTCTAGTCGGCACTTGTGCCCAAATTTCGAACCAAAGCCTAACTTAAGGCTCAAATTAACATACGACGCCTCACGCACATACTGGAAATACGGTATAACATTCTCCTCCTTAGAAACATTCGTCCCGAATGTTCCTTCTAGGTCTCAAGACAAACATGCGCCAAATACTTAAATCCAAAGCTAACTAGGAATCACCTCGACGATGCAAAACAATACAAATTCTCACTCGGTCCAAGGAACACGCCCTCGCATCTTCACTTCACAAAAGAAACGATCACACACGCCCACTTCTCCCCTATCTCGTTGTACCCTTCTCGAACACTCGAACTCTTACTAGTATCCGTACTACATTTCCGCACAATGCTTCGCTTCCAACCCTCGAGTCACTACCTCCAAACTTGGTCAACTTACTAACCTCGATTCTTCCTTAAGGCCATTCCCGGCCTTCACGATCCGCTTCTGGTCGAACATATCCACGAACTCATACGATGGTCATCTAATCTTGGTCCTAGCACCCTCGTGACCCTGCCACCTGGCGGGACCACCCAGAGCTGACCCCACCTCGAACAGGCCGCGGGTTGGCCCGCAACATGGCCCCAACCCGACCCACTGTCGCGCCAACTCTTTCTCCTCGACACTAACAATCTTGCTAAACACATCATGAAAGCTACCACTTCCATCTCACATTACCCATGGACTTATCACATAAACATAACCCACGTATACTACGCACTCGATAAGTGGTCAAACATAAATGCATCTTTTACTCAAGACGACCTTACCTCTAAGGTCTCAATCGTGAAATAGCCTAAGGTTCATCACTTCCTCACCCCCAGACTTATCCCTTTTCACTAACCAAGCTTCTAAATCACATTTTAGCACAAAGCTATCCGAACATAACACTAAACACATCATCATAACATCAATACATACAAGTCTCTAGAGGGTTAAGGATATACTCAAACTAGGCGGTTCAAGGACCGCTAAACCGAACTTCCGCCGCGACCGCCGTGGCTCCGCTTGTATGAACATCCTGTCTAGCTATGGAAGGTGAAGAACCCGCAATCGCTTAAGTAGTCTCAGGCTATCCTACCGCTACCCCGTCGGATGCCTCTCGCCATATGGCCCTCGCTGGCCGCAAGAATAACAAGCTCCTCGTACTACGACACTTCCGAAATGCGGTCTACTACATCGACCACACCGAGGTAGGGTGATCGATCCGCCAACACCCTACTCCCCGAACATCCAAACACGGAGCCCCGACCGCCTCGAATATCCTGGGTCCCGGCGTCGCGAGGACCACTCGCAATGGCGGAGGTACAAAACTAGTATGCTGAGGCGGTCCGCTCGAGCGTCGCCAAAATATCCGCCTTGGCCTTCTTCTCACAAAGCGTCCTCCCGACGATCTTCGCGCCTCGCACTCCAAGTGCATGAGCTCAATGCGGCAATGTCCATGCCCTACCAAGAGAAACACCCGCACAAGACTCGCCATATAATCATCTAGCCCGACGTAGCGATGCACCCTATCTTCCATATTCGCAACTAGAGCAGGACATATCGAGCCAAAGAATCGAACTCGACATTGTACTCCCGACAGGCGCTCTCTCGCCTCAAGAATAAAAACTGTTTACCGCGCCCTCCTCATCCGCGGAGGCAAGAAGTGCGTGAGAAAAGCCCCCAAAACTCATCCCATACGCTGGAGTGCATGCTCTCCCGAAAGCTCCCACGATCAAACCAATCGATCAGTATCACGCACCGACGCGAACCAAAGGTCACAGACTCGGTCTCTCAAGCCTTGATCACCCGTGACGATCCGTCAGAGCCGACGGATGAACTCCTCGCGATCATCCTCGTGCCTCGACCAGAAACTCGCGGGCTACAACTCGTAAAATCTCGTAGCCTCAAACTATTCGCTCGTGTGCACCACAGCGCCGCTGAACTGAATCGCCAGATCCACTGCCTCATATCTCGCCACGACTTCGCCAATAATCGCCATCTCTCAGACCCATCTCCTCGCCTGCATCGGGACAGGAGGCTCGTGCATCAGAGTCTCACGCCCACGGCCGCGCTTCTAAACTCCGCTGGTGCCGGGCGGCGTCACGAAACTCGCTGCCGGAGCACTGCCTCAGCATCGATCGCTCGCGCTTCTGACTCTCTCAGATCTCACTAGCAGCCTCCTCGCCGCTTGCCCACTGGGCCCGGTTGCCTTACGCGGAGGCATAATCGTAAAACGAGACACGCTGTAGGGTCCAACTTATAACATGCCTCTAAGGCATGATCTCGTAATGAGAAAATAGAAACCAATCCTAAATGTCCTATAGCCTCCTGATTATAGATGTGGTGCACAACACACCGATAATCAAGACTCTACTAGACACGGTCTGTAGACACTTTCCGAGGACTAACTGCTCTGATACCACTATGTCACACCCCGAAATCCGGGCCCGTGACTGGTGCCTTACCCCGGGCACCCTAGTGATACAACATCAGAGAAAATCAGCAGAACATACAACATGAACATGACATAAGAGATAATCTAAATAAACCGGCCAACCAAAATAGCTTGCCTTCGTGATATACATAAAAAAACCCAACAGCTTATCCTTTTACAAACCCCCGCCACAACAAAGGCATGCACTTAAGAGAGAATAACAACCTATGACGGGACAGGGCCCCGCCATACCCCTGAATGTACAAGAACCTACAACTCAGGGAAACCTACCAAAGATAAGCCTCCGAAGGAACGGAGCTTCCCAAAACGCTGAAACGTGATCCTACAAGCGGGGATCGACAGCCAATGTACTTCTACCTGCGGCATGAACGCAGCCCCGGGCGAGGTCAAGACACGTGTACCAAGTATGTGAAATCAGAAAATATCAGAATGAAATCATAATGGCCTATAAAGCAGAGATGTATGATAACCAAAATACAAGACGCAACATAAAAGGCCAGTCGTGACTCACGCCTCAAAGTCACCACTCAAATATAACTACGGGTCTCATGCCCACAACATCCATCATGTTCGCATCACGCCACATGCCCCGGACATCAGACGGTAGACATGTCCATGATGCAACACAATACAAGGCCGCATGGCCACATGCCCCGGACATCAGACGGTAGACATGCCCATGTAACCTCAACAACAATATATCGGTGGTCAACCTGCCAGATGGCCACATGCCCCGGAATCGTGACGGTGTAGACACGCCCATGTAACAAGAATAACCATATATCGGTAATCAACCCGCCGCACGCCACATGCCCCTGGACATCAGACGGTAGACATGTCCATGTAACCACAATAACAATACATCACACAACCAGGCTATCACAAGCAAGCTCAAGCAAAATACCATACTTATAGACTTTCATAAAAAGATCCATTCTTTCTCAAGAAGTCACCTGATATCAACACTTGCACAACAAATGATATCACAACAAGCATAGGCGAGTTACACAACAACAAGCATAGGCAAGTTATACACAACTCAAGGTACTTCCACTTTATATCAACGTCCGGGTTTTAACCCTAAAGTACTACGTACGTTAAGTCCTTTTTAAAAGAGATACATTCCTTTTATAAAAGTCACCCGATACCCGTAGTATAAAACTAGAGTGATTCACATTATTAAGTAAACCAGAACACTTTCCTTTTAAAAATCAAGTAACAACATTCTTTTCCTAAGTTCCAGTTTGCCTACTTTCAATTATTCAAGCCTCTTACTTTAGAAAGGTTTCATAGTTCATAGTTTTAATCCCTTAAAACATACGCCTAACATGAGAGTAGTTTATTCTGATTTATAACATTCTTACTATAGCAGCCATGATCTAGAAAATGTAATATCATTTTGTCTCATCTTAGTTTCTATGCAGATGGAGGTTCCTACTGGTTTTAATAATACAATTATTAGTCAATACATTTTCCTTTATTAACGCTGCAGTGGTTTGTCGATACACATCCTGATTTCCGAAATCAGTAACACATTCTTAAGCCGTTATACATAACTTCCCATAAAGCTAGTATAACTCTTAAGTTTCTCAAAACCAATTACTACTATTTCTTTCAAAACTATTTACAATTCTTTTTAAATACTTCAACTTTTTCAAGCCATTTATAATCAAATCAGTTATCTTTCGAAAAACCACAACCCATTTTCTTACCTACATAAAGCTGTTATAACCAACGTCCCATAAAGCCGTTATAACACTTTATGTTTTAATAACCATCAAACACAGTAAACAAAAGTACTGATACCAGACTACATAGTTCACACATATCATGCTAGAAGAGATAGGAAGAGGTTCACATACCTCGCGACGATTATCGACAATAAGCAAAATGCTCCAAGTACTACAACATTGCTAGCCCTTTCCACTCCTCGAGTAATACGCTACTCTTAGTACTTTCACCTATAAAGGTCACAAACGCCTATTAACCCCAAAACACAAGTTTCTATCTTTCTACGTAAAATTCGCAAAGACTCTCCCCGCAACAACAGAAATCTCCTCCTTTATCGAGGCCTGCTACCAAGCCAACCGGGGGGTGGTCTTACACTTATAACCGGACGTGTACAACTCTACTCAGTAATACTACTCAAGTCTACTGCAATACAGTCCTATGTAAATACAGTTCAGTTCTTTTCTTTATTCTTCAGGCTTAAGTCAAAAGACATTGCCGAATACTAAGTATAGTTCTATATATAGTATACTTCAACTATATATTCAACAAACATGTAATTTCCAATTACAATAGAGGACAAGATAATTACCTCGATGAGCCCATAATTATCCAAGTTAAATGTCGATCCTTAGCAACGTTAGCTCCAACTCCGGTGCTCCATCCCGCCCAAACAACCCTTAGAAGTTCTAACTAACTTCTACTCAAATCCTTCAACTAACAATGAAGATTTCCTTAGTGGTTTCTGGTTTGAGACTAAAGGACAAAAGGTAGTATTTCCTGACTCTACGACAGAGGTAACTTTGGAATACTACAAGGTATAAGGCTAAGGTATTTGGGCATTATAACAATACTGGAGGAGTATTTCAATACCACAAAGGGGTGTATTATACGAAACAACTAGGCTAGTGGGTACCCCACTGCCAGACCTCACAAGGGGGAGGAGACCTCACGCCAAAGGCCAATTTCAAGGGAGAGGAGCTCTGGACGAGTCAACAAGAGGGAGGAGGATTCAAGACTTGGAAACATTTGTGGATGAATGAAGTCTTCACAAAGGGGGGGGTATTTATAGCAAACCCAAATGCCAACCAATGGCCAAGATCAAGCCATGTGCAAGGCAAGTGTAAGGCCTTGATCAAGCCAAGTGCACCCTAACCCCTACTCCACAAAACATGGCACAAGACAAGCCACAAACAAGGCCAAAACAAGGCACAAAACAAGGAACCAATAGGGCCAAAAACGCGAGCCACAATATCAATCCAATTCGTGAACTAATCGCCCACTGACGCCACAAGCTTTCAATGTGAGGGTGACACATGTCACCTCCCGCTGGTCCAAAATGTTTCGCCTCTCGGAAAAATCCGCAAAAATTAAAAAGACATAGCCGAATTTTCCTACGAAAGTCGTGGAAACGCTTCGCCAAAAACGACTCTAGTCGCACTTGTGCCCAAATTTCAACCAAAGCCTAACTTAAGGCTCAAATTAACATACGACGCCTCACGCATATACCGAAATACGGTATAACAGTCCAGAGTAATCTTGCAGGCGTAATTGTAAAAAGGGATGTAATCGTTCTAGTTGTTATATATTTATGCCGAAAGGCAACTTTTCTCGATAATCGCTTTACACTTCACTTTATTCATGTCTTGTTTTATATTCCGCCGACACTGATGTATGGCTACTGGGTGCCCGGTAAGGCACCATTCACGCCCGTTCGGGTCGTGACAAAAGTGGTATCGTGAGCGCTTAATCCTGAAAGTGTCTGCATCGTATCTAGTAGAGTCTTGATTATCGGTGTGTTGTGCACCACACCTATAATCGTGAGGTCGCAGGATATTTAGGATTGTTTTCCATTCTTCTCACTCGAGATCGTGCCTTAGAGCCGGTTATAAGTTGGACTCCTCCGACGTATTCTTTTCACCCGCTATGCCTCTACGCAGGCAACCGTGAGCCCGTATGGCAAGGCAGCAGAGGAGTCGCGAGTAGAGCACGAAGGTTACTGTGGCACGCCCATTCATTATCCGAGACGCTTCATTCGGGAGTTCTGCGACGCCGCTAGCCCCTGTGAGAGTTTAGAGCAAGAGCGAGCTACCGAGACCACGATACCGAGCTTCTAGTCCCACGGCCAGAACAAAGGATATGAGTTACAAGGAGACGGCCCGCCATTAGCTAGTCCGTGGTCCGAATGAGGACGGACGGAGCCGGTGGTTCCGACAAGATCGAGTTCACCCTAGATCCGATAGTTTCGAGGCATCGGGCTTTCGAGTCATACCACCCGAAGTTCTATGGATCAAGACCGAGGAAGATCATCGAGTTTATTCGACAATTGCAATGATCATGAAAGTGATCGAGACCTCGCAGGCATTTACACACTTTTTTCCTCGCCACGAGAGAGCTCGCGCATAGATTTATGAGGTTGAGGCGTAACGCGAACGGTTCGGGAATACAAGATAGAGTTTGACTTATTGGCTCGTTATGTCCCCGCTTTAGTGGCGTATACATGGAGGATAGAGTGCACCGATGTCACAGGACATGACGATGAACGACCAGAGAGTTGTACCAGAGTAGCTCTTCAGTCAGACAGGGACATTGCCCGCGAACCTGCTTACACGCAGCAGACAGAGGAACGTAGAGATCGACGGACTAACCAAGATCAGCAAGAGGGCCGTAATAGCAGGTCCTTTTGGTAACTTTCGAGGCGGACCTTCTCGCCAGCAGATCGTTATGCGCCCGCCAAGATGTAGTGGTCCTCCGCGCACTTCGTGACGCTCGTATTTAGGAGTTGGTCGAACCTGTGGTTTCGTTCACGCTTTATATAGGTTCCAACACCCGATTCGCTTTTCCTCTATGTTCACTATGTGGTAGACGCCATCCCGTGAAATGTCGCTTTTTACTAACGCTTGTTTTACCAATGGCCGCCGTACATGAGGAGAGAATGTCCTAGTAGGAGGGATACATGTGGGATGACTTAGCCTACCGTGTCGGGCCATGGATTCATGGTTTAGAGAGGAACGGGTGTTAGCTGCAGGAGGCCACCCCACCTCGATGTGGCCATTGTGGTAAGTGACATCGTGAGAGTGTCGACTTCTTCAACAATTGTTTTGCTCTCACGGCCAGGCCATCTTGCGAGAAATTGTCCACCAGATGTGGCGCGGATGTAGAGACTCACCTTTCAAGATCGCTGGCTAATTCATCATCTTCCTAGCTATGCGCCCAACAGTAAGGTGATTGATTAGAACGACAAAGGGAAGTGAAGCAGATGCAGTATATCCTTAACCTCTGAGATTTGTATGTGTGATAAGATGAGTATACCTTAAGTGTTATGTTCGATAGAATTGTGTTAATTGTGATTAGAAAACATGGGTAGTTGTAAAGGGTAAGTCCGGGACGAAAATGGGAGCCTTAGAATTTATAATACTGGGACTCGATGCAAGGCCGCCCCGAGTGGATGATTTTACGGTTGGTCTTTGTCAAGTACTGATACGTGGTGTATTTATGGATAATTCCATGGTAGTGTGAGATGAAAGTGGTAGCTTTCATGATGTGAATTGTAAGATTGTTCCGGATCGGGAACGAGTTTAGTACGGTGGGTCGGTTGAGGCCATATCGCGAGTCAACCCGCAACCCGGAAAGTGGTGGGGCTCGGTTTGAGGTGGTCCCGCTAGATGATAGGGTCACGAGGGTGTTAGGCCCAAGTTTAGTTAACCATCGACGAGTTCGTGGAAGCGTTCGACCAAGAGTCGCCGATGAGGTCACCATCTTGTCTTTCGGGCCAGACCGCTACTCGGGCAGGTTATGCGAGATGTTATATCGTGAAGGTTGTAAGGTTGCACGAGGTGCCTACTTTCACCTTATGACAGCAAGGAGCCTAGTTTACTACCGCTTTTTCTCGAGGTTTTACCAGCAGGTTAGGAACTCGGGTGAGTCTTAGTATCGCATTCGCCTCGCCGTTGTTTGGATTTGCGGTAGCGAGGATTGTTGCCTCCCGCTGGCGGAGTGTTTTATAGCTACCATTTCAAAGATTCTGATATCGCCTTATGACGCCTGTAGGGGAAGTGTAAGTTGTCGGCCGATTGGTTCGATGTTGGCAAAGTTCAGATAGTTGGTTCATACTTGTTTCGGCAGACGTGGATAAGGTGCTTATCCGTAAGAGATTTTTGGCACTCGAGTCAACGTAAGTCGCTCGGATAGTCACATTTACACTTAGAGTTCAGCTGACTGGGCCTTCTGAAGGTACCACCCCGAAAGCGGTATGACGAGATTTGGAAACCGGAGCAAGAGCGTAAATGTGGTAAGTTGTGAGAAAGAGTTCGAGTGCACGGAAGCGGCACGACGAGTAAGGAAGAAGCGGCATGTGTTAAGAACATAATTGTGATCATTTCGCTTGTAGTGAAGGTGCGAAAGGAGTATCTTTTAGCCCTTGGGTGGGAGTTTTGTGATGTTAGAGGTGATTCCTCGTGGACTTTGATGTAAGTATTTGCGCTGGTGTTTTCTCGTGGCTACGTGGCATTTGCAAATGGTTAAGCTATAAGGAACTTGATCGTTATCCTGCTTGAGAAGGAACATTCGAGACGAATGTTTCGGCGAGGAGAATGTTACACCTCGTAATTCCAAAGTATGTATATGAGGACGCACGCACGTAAATACGACATTAAAATTGGAAAGGAAGAAAGACGTGATTTTTCGACTAAAAGTTTCCGAATTTTGAGAAGGAAAATGTTCGTTAACGGGAATTGATTCCCGATTTGGTATTCGACTTTTTGGAATATTTGAGAATTATGGAATTTTATTTCGAATTGGTCACGGGCCCACTGAGAATTTACGCTTTAATGGGCCCACTTTATTTTTGGATTTTTGGCATTATGGATATTTTCTAAGATGAAATATTTTGGACGAGTAGGGGAGACACGTGTCACCCCGCGCGCCATGTTGGCCGAATTGGAGAAGGCCAAGTGACGCTTTTAGCGACAAGTGGCCCATTTTTGCGCGCCACTTGTCCCATTTTTGTGGTAGCCAAATGGTTGGCCAACTACCACACACATGTACCCCATCCTCACCACACACTTGCCTAGATCTTGGACATTGATTTTCCTATAAATACCCCATTGTTTCAAGACTTATTTCATCCACACTTTGAGATTCTAAGTCACAAAATACTCCCTTTGTCGAGGTTCTCGCCCTACTCTCCCTTGGTGTAGGAAAATTCTTCAAGTGTTGATATAGTCCCAAATACCTTAGCCTAGTATCCCTAGTTGTATTCCAAGTTATTTCAATACTAGAGCCCTGAATTCTACTTTATTCCTTTAGTCGCAAAAACGAAGCTCTAGAAAAATCTTCATACTTAGATGAAGTGTTAAGAGGTTATTTGGAAACTTCTAAGGGTTGCTTGGAGCGGTTGGAGCGTCAGAATCGAGCTAAACGCTGCTCGTGATCGACTTATAATCTTGGATAATTTTGGGCTTATCGAGGTAATGATCTATGTCCCCTATCAGAATTGGAAATTACATGTCAGAGTAGTTAATCATCGAGTATAAGATATATGGAAGTATAATTATAAGGAATTGAACTATATTTACATTGACCGTATTTGGCAGAGACTTGTAGTATTATTGTGAGTAGAATTGTACACGCCCGTTAGACGGTAACCCCCGAATTGTTGGTTTGCAGCAGCCTCGCTTGGCGAGGAGTTTTATGTGGTCATGGGGAGGCCGCTGAATTTTCCGAGAATAAGGAATCTTGTATCTAGAATTATTCTACGAAGAGAGCTAGAGGTTGATAGAAGTTTTGTGGCCTTTATAGGTTGAAATACTACGAGTAGCGTATTCTACTTGGCGGTGGAAAAGCGAGCAAGGTTAGAGTACTTTGGAGCGCTTTGCTAATTGTCGATAATCGTCGCGAGGTATGTGAACCTCTTCCTATCCTTTCTAGCATGATATTTGTGAAATATATTTAGTGTGGTAGACGCACGGTGTTTAAAGGAAGTTGATTTTCCTTTGTGTCCTTGACTTGATTCCAAAGTTAAGTGACTTGTTATGAAACATTAAGGACTTGAATTATGTTAAAAGTTGTAAAATCTCACCATGATTAATGGGTGTGTGGTCTTTAAAGAATAAAGTTATCTTGATTTCAAAATAAGAATGGTTTTATCATGGATTTAAAATGATAACTTGACTTATAAACAACTTGATTTTGGGAAAGGAGAAGTAATTTGATTTAAAGGTATAGATTACTTGTTTTTAAAAGAGTAAGACACTTGGTTTAAAAAGTATATTGCTACTTGACTTTAAAGGAGAAGTGCATTTGTTTTAAAAGAAGGTATGGAAATTGTTTTGGTTTTACTTTGATGTCTTTTGACTTGAGTTTAAATAATAAGAATCGAAGTATTTCAAAAGAGTTATTAACCATTTTGAAAGAAAAGAAATACTTGTTTTAAAGCTTAAGTGTTATACTAGCTTTATGGGAAGTTAGGTATAACGACTTAAGGAAGATAGAATGAACGGTTTACTTATTTTTATATGAAAGTCTTGTATTGATTCGAAAGTGTAGTAAGACGGTTTGATAAGAGACATGTTAGATGCTACGCAGTTAGCTCTTGTGATGTTTGTATAAAGCGGTTTCCTTGTTGTGCTTATGTTGTTTAACGATAAGTCGTTATGTTAGTATTATATCACTCACCTCTTGACATGATTCCGGTTAAGCCGCCCGACGCGGGTAGACTCAAAGTGGTCTGTGTGACCTATGATTCGAGAATACCTCATGCGGGTTTGTGTGACCTATGCGGAGCTACGATAGTGTCACACCCCGAAAATCGGGCCCGTGACTGGTGCTTTACCCCGGGCACCCTAGCGATACATACATCAGAGAAAATCAGCGGAACATAAAACATGAGTCATTAAACAAGAGATATAATAAATAAACAAAGCAACCAAAACAAAGCTTTTCAAGATAAACATAAAACCCGAACAGCTTTAATCTTTTACAACCCCGCCACAACAAGATTACATGCACTTAAGATTTATTAACGACTATGACGGACAGGCCCCGCCATACCCTCGAATGTACAAGAACCTACAACTCGTGGAACACATACTAAAAGATAAGCTCCGAGAAACGGAGCTTCCTAACGCTACCGAACGGTGATCCTATGAGCGAGGATCCACGATCGACGTACTTACTCGCAGATTTAACGCAGCCTCGGCGAGGTCAAGATAACAGTACCAAGTATGTGAATCGCATAATGTCAGAATGAAATCATAATACTATTCAAAGCAGAGACATGTATGATAGCCAAACTACAAAGACACCACATATAGCGCTTATATCGCCGTGGTCTCACGCCCACAACATCAATCATGCCCGTGGAATACCTTTCCTCATCGCCGGCAATGATGATATGATAACAACAAGACAAAGAATCCAAATGGAAGCATACCCGCAGCGCTACGATCGCGGTCGGTATGTCCAAAGGGAAACAATAAGACAACATTCCAAATGGACGATACCCGCAGCGCTTACGATCGTGTCGTGATGTCCAAAGGGAAACAATAGACAACATTCCAAATGGACGATACCCGCGCGCTACGATCGTGGTCAAGATGTCCAAAAGGAAATCACAAGGCGATAATCAAAATGGAAACATACCCGCAGCGCCACGATCGTGTCGTGATATCCAAAGCGACAACTACAAGACCTTAACCAAAATGGAGGCATACCCGCGCGCCACGATCGTGGTCGATGTCCAAAGCGATTAACAACAATAATACTATCCACGCGAACGCACTGCGGAATTTCTCCGTCACTGCCGGCACGTCCAAGTAAGTTCTCAACCAGTCAACCGACCCTCTATCGAGAGACGCAGTAACACAGAAACACAACGCTTGTACAATAAAGGCTATCATCACAAGCATAGGCAAGTTTCACAACAACAAGCATAGGCAAGTTTCACACAACTCAAAGTACTTTCATTTTATGCCAAAGTCCGGGTTTTTAACCCCAAAGTACTACATACGTTAAGTTTTGTAAAAGAGATCCATTACTTTTATCAAAGTCACCCGATACCCGTAGTATTAGAATGACCAACCCATCTTCCTTTTCAAAATCAAGTAACAACATTCTTTCCTAAGTTCCAGCTTGCCTAGTTTCAATTACTCAAGCTTCTCATTTTCAAATGGTTTCATAGTTCCCAAACTTAATCACTTGATTCCTTTTAGAACAATTGAGTAACATATGTCATATATGAGTAGTTTATTCTTGTTTATAACGATCTTATTACAAAGAAATGCATGATCTAGAAAATGTAATATCATTTTGTCTCATCTTAGCTTCTATGCAGATGGAGGTTTCTACCGGTTTTAATACAACACATCATTATTCAATACATTTTCCTTTATTAACGCCGCAATGGTTCTGTCGATACACATTCTCGATTCCCAAATCAAGAAACATTATCCCTTTAAAACCAAGTACTCATTACTCACGAATGAGGTTTCACACAACATCCACATTAAAACAAATAAGTTAAGTCTCTTATCTTATAAGATCAAGTCTCTTAACTTGTTTGTTCAGTAAACCATTTTCACTTACATAAGGTCGTTATAACTAACTTCCCATAAAGCTATTATAACACCCTATGTTTTAAACCAACCAAATCACTTAGCACATGTACGCCTACCGCACTACATAGTTCACAACAATCATGCTAGAAAAGATAGAAGAGGTTCACATACCGCGACGATTTATCGACAATAAGCAAAATGCTCCAAGTACTACAACCTTGCTAGCCCTTTCCACTCCTCGAGTAGAATACGCTACTCTTAGTACTTTCACCTATAAAGGTCACAAACGCTCATTAACCCCAAAACATAAGTTTCTATTTCTCTACGTAAAATTCAAAGACTTCCCGCAACAACAGAAATCTCCTCCTCTACCGAGGCCGCTACCTAGCCAACTGTGGGGTTTACACGCCTAACCTGACGTGTACAATTCTACTCAAGAATACTACACAAGTTCATCGCACATACCCTATGTAAATACATCACTCTTTTCTTTATTCATCGTGCTTAAGTCAAAAGACATTGCCGAATACTAAGTATAGTTCCATATATAGTATACTTCAACTATATATTCTAACAAACATGTAATTTCCAATTACATAGAGGACAAGATAATTACCTCGATAAGCCCAAAATTATCCAAGTTATAATGTCGATCCCGAGCAAGGTTTAGCTCCACCCGCGCGCCCAAACCACTCCAAACAACCCTTAGAAGTTCTAACTAACTTCTACTCAAATACTTCAACCAACTATGAAGATTTCCTTGTGGTTTCTGGCTTGAGACTAAAGGACAAAAGGTAGTATTTCCTGACTTCACGTGAAAGAGGTATCTTTGAATACTACAAGGTACAAGGCTAAGGTATTTGGGCATTATAACAATACTAGGAGTATTTCTATACCACAACAAGTGGTATTATGCGAAACAACAACTAGCAGTGGGTACCCCACCCAGCACCACAAGTGGGGACCTTCTCGCCAAAGGCCACAAGGAGGAGTGAGGGGAGAGGCTTAGGACGAGCTACTAGAGGAGGGAGGGATTTCAAGACTTAGACAGCCGAGGAGTGAATGAATAAGTCTTCACAAGTGGAGTGGTATTTATAAGAAAACCAAAGGCCAACCAACGGCCAAGATTAAGCCACGTGCAAGGCAAGTGTAAGGCCAAGATCAGCCAAGTGCACCCTAGCCCCTACTCCTTAAAACCTCACAAATATCTACACAAATATCTAGCACAACTTGCCCTCCAAATCGCCGCCACGCCCCACTTGTTCCATCGCAGGTGACACATGTCACCCTCCCGCTGGTCCAAAATGTTTCGCCTCTAAAAATCCGCAAAATACAAAACGACATAGCCGAATTTTCCTTCGCAGTTACGCAAAACGCTTCGCCGAAAACGACTCCAACCGCCGCGCACAAATGTAAAATCGCCAAGCGGTGCCACGGGGTGACACGTGTCGCCCCGATTCGCCTGCAATATTTCGCCTTCCAAAATATCCAAAATACCGAAATCTCAAAACAAAGCGTTCCACAAAATCAGAATTTCTCCCGTGGGCCCCACGTGACCATTTCCAAAAATAAAATCTCAAAATTCTAATATAATCTATGAAGTCCAAATACCAAACTGGGAATCCAATTCCATTAACTAACCTTTTCTTCACAAATAACCTAAACTTTTCCGCCAAAAACTCACATCTTTCTTTCTTTTCAAAATTTTCAGACTTCTCAGACGCACGCCCTCACATACATACCCCGCAACTACGGGTATAACATTCTCCCTTCCTTAGAAACATTCGTCCCGAATGTTCCTTCTCAAGTCGAATAACGATAAAGTTCCTCTAACAAGTTGCCAATGCCACACTGCCACGAAATAACACACGTTATCTTCCTCCTTACTCGTTGTACTTTCTCAACACTGAACTCTCCCAAGACGCACTCATACTTCACCATTACCTGCTCCTCAAAATCTCCGAGTCACTACCTCCAAACTTGGTCATCTTACTAACCTCAAACTTCCTTAAGGCCATTCCCGCCTTTACGAACCGCTTCGTCGAACGCGCCCACTAACTCATACGATGATCATACAAACTTGGGCCTAGCATCCTCGTGACTTACCACCGCGACCACCTAACCGACCCCACCCCAAACTGTGTTACGGTTGACCCGCAAATGGTCCTCAACCCGACCCCAACCGCTAAACTCTTGTTCCCGATCCGAACAATCTTACTAATTCACATCATGAAAGCTACCACTTCCATCTCACACTACCCACTGACTTATCACACAAATAAATCCCACGATACTACTACTCTGATAAAGGTCAAACATAAAACGAATCTTTAATCTCAAGACGACCTTACCCCTAAGGTCTCAGTCGTGACATAGTCTAAGGTTCACACTTACCATGCCCCCATACGTAACCTTCCAACTAACCATGTATTCTAACTCACACATATCACAATGCTATCCGCATAGCACACAATAATGAGATCATCATAACAAGCATACCAAAACTCTGAGGGTTAAGGATATACCCGGCTACCGCCCACTCTAATCATAGGCCCACTGCAGGCGATAGTCAGTAGGCGTGATGAACCAGCCACAAATCCTCGGCCGAGTCGAACATCCGCGCTTCCCTTGGTCGGACAGCCTCGCAAATGGCCTCGCTGGCCGCATGCAAAACAAACTCCCAATCTAGCACGACACTCTCCAAAATGGAGTCTACCACAACGGCCACAACGAGGTGGTGGCTTCACCGTTAACACCCCGCTCCCGAAAATCAACCTCGAGCCCCGACTCAGATCTCAAGACGCGAGGACCACTCAGACCGCGGGGGTATATAACTAGCTCGGCCGAGGCGGTCCGCTCGAAGTCACCAGGACCTCGCCGCCCGCCCTCTTCTCACGATCCAGTCATTCTTCGACCCTCCGTGCCTCACATCCTAGTGCATGAGCTCGCACGCGCAACGTCCATGCCCATGAAGAGAAACACCCGCACAAGACTCACCATATAATCATCTAGCCCGTGACGTAGCGATGCACCCTATCCTCCATATCCGCAACTAGCGCAGTACATATCGAGCCAAAGAATCGAACTCGACATTGTACTCCCGACAAGGCGCCTCTCTGCCTCAAGAATAAAATCTGCTTACCCGCGCCCTCCTCATCCGTGGAGGCAAGAAGTGCGTGAGGAAAGCCCCAAAACTCATCCCATACCGGAGGTGCATGCTCTCCCGAAAGCTCCCATGAATCAAACCAATCGATCAGCGTATCACGCACCGATGCGAACCAAAGGTCACAGACTGCTTCAAGCCTCATCACCCGCATGATCCGTCAGAATCGCCGGATGAACTCCTCGCGATCATCCTCGTGCCTCGACCAGAAAACTCGCGGCTACAACTCGTAAAGTCCCGTGAGCCTCAAACTATTTGCTCTGGGTGAACCATCGTGCATCGAATCGAATCGCCGTGATCCAAATTTATCTCATATCTCGCCACGACTCGCCAATAATCGCCATCTCTCAGGACTCCATCTCCCCGCCTGCATCGCGGACCGAGGCTCGTGTATCGCGTCTCGCAGCCTATTGCCGCGCTTAACTCTCGCTGGGCCGGCGGCGCTACAAAACCCGCCGTCAAGCACAACTCGTGTACTGCTCGCTCGCGCTCGCATTCTCTCAGATCTCACTAGCGCACTCTCGCTGCCTTGCCTCCCGGGCTCGCTGCGCGCGAGGCATAATCGTAAAAACGAGATACGCCGGAGGGTCCCACTTACAACACGCCTTCTAAGGCACGATCTCGTAATGAGAAGAATGGAAACTAATCCTAAATGTCCTATAGCCTCTCGACATAGATGGTGCACAACACACCGATAATCAAGACTTACTAGACACGGTTCAGACACTTTCCGAGGATTAATCGCTTCGATACCACTATGTCACACCCCAAAATCGGGCCTGGATCGTGCCTTACCCCGGCACCCTAGCGATACATACATCGTAGAAAATCACGAACATAAAACATGAGTCATTAAACAAGAGATATAATAAATAAACAAAGCAACCAAAACAGCTGCCTTCAAGATAAACATAAAACTCCAATAGCTTTAATCCTTTTACAACCCCGCCCACAACAAGATTACATGCACTTAAGATTTACAACGACTATGACGGACAGGCCCCGCCATACCCTCGAATGTACAAGAACCTACAACTCAGTGGAACACATACCAAAAGATAAGCCTCCGAGAAACGGAGCTTCCCAACGCCAACGGTGATCCTATGAGCGAGGATCCACGATCGATGTACTCTACCATGCAGATGAACGCAGCTCGGGCGAGGTCAAGACAACAGTACTAAGTATGTGAAATCGCATAATGTCAGAATGAAATCATAATACTATTCAAAGGTGAGACATGATGATAGCCAAACTACAAAGACACCACATATAGCGCTTATATCAAGCCGTGGTCTCACGCCCACAACATCAATCATGCCCGTGGAATACCTTCTCATCACGGCAATGATGATATGATAACAACAAGACAAAGAATCCAAATGGAAGCATACCCGCGCGCCACGATCGTGTCGTGATGTCCAAAGGGAAACAATAAGACAACATTCCAAATGGACGATACCCGCAGCGCTACGATCGTGTCGGTCGATGTCCAAAGGGAAACAATAGACAGATTCCAAATGGACGATACCCGCGCGCTACGATCGTGTCAAGATGTCCAAAAGGAAATCACAAGGCGATAATCAAATGGAAACATACCCGCGCGCCACGATCGCGTCAAGATATCCAAAGCGATTAAGCACAAGACCTTAACCAAAATGGAGGCATACCCGCGCGCCACGATCGTGGTCGTGATGTCCAAAGCGATTAACAACAATAATACTATCCACAGAACGCACTGCGGAATTTCTCCGCCACCGCCGCAGACGCCCAAGTAAGTTCTCAACTACCAACCGACTTCTATCGAGACGCGCAGAATACGTAAACACAACGCTTGTACAATAAAGGCTATCATCACAAGCATAGGCAAGTTTCACAACAACAAGCATAGGCAAGTTTCACAACAACAAGCATAGGCAAGTTTCACACAACTCAAAGTACTTTCATTTTATGCCAAAGTCCGGGTTTTTAACCCCAAAGTACTACATACGTTAAGTTCTTTTAAACGAGATCCATTACTTTTATAAAAGTCACCCGATACCCGTAGTATTAGAATGACCAACCCATCTTCCTTTTCAAAATCAAGTAACAACATTCTTTTCCTAAGTTCCAGTTTGCCTAGTTTCAATTACTCAAGCTTCTCATTTTCAAATGGTTTCATAGTTCCCAAACTTAATCACTGATTCCTTTTAGAACAATCGAGTAACATATGTCATATACGTGAGTAGTTTATTCTTGTTTATAACGATCTTATTACAAAGAAATATGATCTAGAAAATGTAATATCATTTTGTCTCATCTTAGCTTCTATGCAGATTGAGGTTTCTACCGTTTTAATACAACACATCATTATTCAATACATTTTCCTTTATTAACGCCGCAATGGTCCTGTCGATACACATTCTCGATTCCCAAATCAAGAAACATTATCCCTTTAAAAACCAAGTACTCATTACTCACGAATGAGGTTTCACACAACATCCACATTAAAACAAATAAGTTAAGTCTCTTATCTTATAAGATCAAGTCTCTTAACTTCTTACATCAGTAAACCATTTTCACTTACATAAGGTCGTTATAACTAACTTCCCATAAAGCTATTATAACACCCTATGTTTTAAACCAACCAAATCACTTAGCACATGTACGTCTACCGTACTACATAGTTCACAACAATCATGCTAGAAAAGATAGGAAGAGGTTCACATACCTCGCGACGATTTATCGACAATAAGCAAAATGCTCCAAGTACTACAACCTTGCTAGCCCTTTCCTGTTATACCCCGTAGTTGCAGGGTATGTATGTGAGGACGTACGTACGAGTGTACGGCAGAAATTTTGAAAGGAAAGAAAGACGCTGAGTTTTCACTAAAAGTTTCCTGCTATTTGTGAAGAAAAAGGTTCATAACGGGAATTGATTCCTGATTTGGTATTTGGACTTCATAGATTATATTAGAATTTTGAGATTTTATTTTCTAAATGGTCACGCTGGGCCCACTGAGAAATTTACTGGCTTTGGGCCCACTTTGTTTTCAGATTTTGGCCATCAGTGGTTATTTTTTCGAAAGACGCTGAGGGTTACAGGGTGACACGTGTCACCCCGCCAGTGGCTTGGCCAAAGTTACATTTGGGCACAAGCGCCGACTCAGAGTCGCTTTCCGACGAACGCTTTCCACAGCCTTCGTAGGAAAATTCCGCCATGTCGCTTTGTATTTTTGGCGGATTTTTCCGAGAGACGAACATGTTGATCAACGGGAGGGTGACATGTGTCACCCTCACATCGGAAGCAGTTACGCCCGCGAACGAACGGTTCACGCTTTTGGCTTGATCTTTTGGCTCACGCCAGGCCTATTGGTTCCTTGTTTTGTGCCTTGTTTTGGCCTTGTTTTGTGGCTTGTTTGGTGCAATGTTTTGTGGAGTAGGGTTAGGTGCACTTGGCTTGATCAAGGCCTTACACTTGCCTCGCACATGGCTCGATCTTCGCCATCGGGTTGGCATTCGGTTTGCTATAAATACCTCCGTGAAGACTTCATTCATCCACAAATGTTTCCAAGTCTTGAATCCTCCTCCTCTTGTCGACTCTCGCCCAAGAGCTCCTCTCCCCTCGAAAGTGGCCTCGTCGCAGGTGTCTTCCTCCTCATGAGGTTCTAGCCGGGTACCCCCTAGCCTAGTTGTTTTCAGATAATACCCCTTTGTCAGGTATAGAAATACTCCCTAGTATTGTTATAATGCCCAAAATACCTTAGCCTTGTACCTTGTAGTATTCCAAAGATACCTCTTTGCGTAGAGTCCTAAATACTACCTTTGTCCTTTAGTCTCAAACCGAAACCCTAAGGAAATCTTCATACTTGGTCAAGATGTGAGTAGGTTGGTTAGAACTTCTGGGTTGTTCGAGTGGTTGGAGCGCTGAGCGAGCTAAACCTTGCTCAGATCGACATTATAACTTGATAATTTTGGGCTTATCGAGGTAATTATCTGTTCTCTATTGTAATTGGAAATTACATGTTTGTTAGATATATAGTCAAGTATACTATATACGGAACTATACTTAGTATTATGGCAATGTCTTTGACTTAAGCCTCAAGAATGAAGAATTGAACAAGAATCACATGTAAGGTTAATAAAGAGAAGAATCGAATCAGAATTACCTAGGTTGTATTACAAGAGACTTATGTAGCATTACCGTGTTGTAGAATTGTACGCGCCCTGCTAGACGTGTTAACCCCCGTTGGCTTGTAGCCAATTCGATAGAGAGAGAGATTTACGCTGTCATGTGGGGAGGTGCCGAATTTTCTCAGAAAGACGGGAACGCGTGTTTAAGATTTTAATAGACGCCAGGACCTTTATAGGTAAAAGTACTAAGAGTAGCGATTCTACTCGAGGAGCGGAAAGTGGCTAGCGCGTTGTAAGATTGGAGCATTTTGCTTATTGTCGATAAATCGTCGCGAGGTATGTGAACCTCTTCCTATCTCTTCTAGCATGATATGTGAACTATGTAGTACGGTAGACGCATACGTGTTAACTGTGGTTTGATTAGTTTAAAACATAAAGTGTTATAACGCTTTACGGGAAGTCGTTATAACACTTTACGTAGGTAAGAAAATACTTTGTGGTTTTAAAAGGTAATCGATGTGAATTATAAATCGCTAGTTATAATAAAGAACTTGATGTATTTCAAAAGATTTCTAAATCGCTTTGAATGAGAGTAACACTTGGTTTTAAAGGTTTTAAAAAGAGTTATACTAGCTTGACGGGAGTTAGGTATAATGTCTTAAGAGAGGTAAAGAAAATGGTTTATCACGTTGAAGTTAAGAGACTTGATCTTATAAGATAAGAGACTTAACTTATTTGTTTTAATGTGGATGTTTACGTGAAACCTCATTCGTGAGTAATGAGTACTTGGTTTTATTTAAAGGATAATGTTTTACCGATTTCGAAATCGTAACGTATCGACGCACCATCGCAAATGCTAATAAAGGAAAATGTATTCAATAATGATGAATTGTATTAAAACCAAGAGAAACCTCCATCCGCATAGAAACTAAGACGAGACAAAATGATATTACATTTTCTAGATCATGGTCAGAATAAGAATGTTGTAAACAAGAATAACCTACTCACGCGAGACTTATATTACTCAATTGTTCTAAAACTAATCAAGTGATTAAGTTTACGAACTATGAAACCATTTGAAAACGAGAAGCTTGAGTAATCAAACTAGGCAAACCGAACTTAGAAAAGAATGTTGTTACTTGATTTTGAAAAGGAATGTGGGTTGGTCATTCTAATACTACGTATCGTGACTTTAATAAGTAATGGATCTCTTTAAAAGAACTTAACGACGTAGTACTTTAGGTCAAACCCGACTTTGGCATAAAACGGCGTACTTTGAGTCAGGTGAAACTTGCCTACGCTTGTTGCGTGAAACTCGCCTACGCTTGTTGTCGTGAAACTTGCCTATGCTTGATGATAGCCTTTGTTGTGCAAGTGGTGTTTCGTGTTACCGCCTCTCGATAGAGGCCGCTGATCGTCGAGGTTTCTACCGCTCGCCCGTATCCGTGGTCGGCTCGCATTTGCCCCGCCTCGCGGATCGATTCGCTCGTATCCGTAGTCACCGTGACTTGCCCCGCTCAAGATAGTGACGGTTTCGTGATACGCCTCGTCCCCGTGGTCACCAGATTGCCCCGGCCACCGCGTGACCGCCTTGGTATCCTGTGAGTCGGCCGCACTTGCCCCGTGACGGCCGTGTTTTGTTGCATTGTATTATTGGTACGGCCGGATTCGTAGTTATACTTGTCCTGCACGGTTTTTATAACACGTGGGACATGGTGTTCATGTATAATCCTTGGTATTGTTATATCATAAATCGCCAAGCAGCTGAGGAAGAAATTCCACGCACGAGTGATAATTTGGAGGCGCGAGTCCTCGCTCTTGACGAATCGTTATATGTTATATATCGTAGTTTGGTCATCATACATGTCTCCCGCTTTATAGACTATTATGATTTCATTACGATTTACGCTTCACATACTGGTACTTGCCAGATCGACTCTCCTTCGGGGCCGCGCTCATGCCGCAGTAGAGGTACATCTACCGCCGATCCCCGCTAGGATCTCATTTCAAATGCTGGGAAGCTCCGCTCCGCCTGAGGCTTATCTTTGGCATGTTACCCTCGAGTCCGTAAGTTCTTGTACGCTCGTGGGTATGGCGGCCCCGCCCGCCATAGTTGTTGTATAAATCTTGCAGGTCCGTAGTACCGCTGCAAGCGTGGTTGTAAAAGGATTAAACTGCTCGTATTATGTATATACCAAGGCAAATCGCTTGCTGGCCTGCTTATTTATTATATCTCTTGTTTCATGATTCATGTTTTATTTTCCGCTGGTTTTCTCGATGTTGTATCACTAGGTGCCCGGTAAGGCACCAAGAATCTGCCCGGTTCGGGCGCATAAAGTGGTATCGTGAGCGCTTAATCCTCTGAAAGTGTCTACGCACTGCGTTCAGTAGAGTTCGATTATCGGCGTGTCAGGCACCACATCTATAATCGTGAGGCTATAGGACATTTAGGATTGGTTTCATTCTTCTCATTCGAGATCGTGCCTGTAGTCAGGTGATAAGATCGACCCTCCGACATACTTCGCTTTTACCGCTTATGCCTCGCGAAGGCAACCCGCCCGTATGGCAAGGCAAACAGAGGATCTCGCGAGCAGAGCAATGCGCAGAGACCACAAGACTCGAGCCTCCACCCCGCACCGGAGCAGGAGATGAGTTACGCGAGCTGGGCCCGCCACGGCCGTGGTCAGGCTGATTGAGGATAGGCCGGACGCAGCAGCCCAAAGAGCACCAGCCGTTCACCCTAGATCGATAGTTCGAGGCTACGGATTTTCCGAGTCAGAGCCGCCGTAGTTTTACGGGTCGAGGCCCGAGGATGATCCGCAGGAGTTCATCCGACGCCATAAATGATCATGAGAGTGATCAAGGCATCGGAGATCGAGTCGGTGGCCCTAGGTTCACATCAATCGCGTGATACCGCAATGATCGTTTGATTCTCGAGCCGCCTGTGGAGAGCATGCACTTCCAGCCGTATGGAACGAAGTTCTCGAGGCCTTTCTTGCACATTTCGCCTCCCGCATATGAGGGCTCGCCGGCGATTTTTGGTGTTACGCAGAATCCGCGACGGTTCGGGAGTACAATGTGGAGTTCGACTCATCGCCCTGCAGACGCCCCCGCTGCTAGTAGCTAGTACGGAGGATCGAGTGCACCGATATGTTACAGGCTCGGCGATTGCCTTGCAGAGTTGTTCGTAGCTCTTCACCGCACGACATCGCTCGCACGCAGCGTGATACACTGATGCGAGGAGCGGATAAATCGACTAATGACCAAAGTCGCAGTAAGAGGGCCGTAACAGCAGGTCCTTTGGTGATTTTCGAGGCGGACCGCCAAAGCAGACTAGTTATGTACTCCACAAGACAGAGTGGTCCTCCACGCCTTTCGACCTTCAGATATTCGTGAGCGTGCCTGGCTCCTGTGTTTCAGATTTTCGTGAGAGCAGAGTGCTCGCCGGACGAGGTTGCCCTTGTCTCAAAGCGCCGCCAGGGAAAGCTTCATAAGGGAGGTGTCGACTAACTCTGAGATTGTTATTTTTGCGCCAACAGGCTATCCGCAAGAGATCGTCCACTGTGGTAGCACTCGTAGGATAGCATGGACTACTAGAGCAGCTATGGTTCTTCACCTTCCGTAGCTGTGCAGATGTTCGCACTTCCAGGCCCCTGCAGAGGTCGCGGAGTTCCGCTTTAGCGGCCTCAACCGCCTAGCTTCGTATATCCTTAACCTCTAGAGTTTTGTTTATGTTGTTGATGTGTTTAATGTTATGTTTGGTTAGCTTTGTGCTAAAATGTGATTTAGAAACCGTTAGTGAAAAGGGTAAGTCCTCGGGTAAGGTGAGACGGAAGTGGTTTTCATGACGTGAAATAGTAAGATTGTTCCGGACGGGAACAAGAGTCGCGCGGTCGGGGTCGGGTTTAGGACCATTTATGGTCAAACCAGAACCCGCTTGGGGTGGGGCCAGTTCGTGGTCCCGCCAGTGGTAGGGTCACGAGGACGCTTAGGCCCAAGTTTGTATGATCATCGATGAGTTCGTGGACGCGCTCGACCGTAAGCCGTTCGTAGAAGGCCGGAATGGCCTTAAGGAAGTTCGAGGTTAGTAAGATGACCAAGTTCGAGGTAGTGACTCCGCAGATTTTCGAACGGAAGTAATGACCAAGTATGGTACATACCGAGAGTTCAAGTGTTCGGAAGCGGCACGACGAGTAAGGAAGCGAAGATAACGCAGTGTTATTTCGCGCTGCCGTGGCGCTGATAACTTGTTAGAGGAACTTCATCGATATCCGCTGAGAAGGAACATTCGACGAATGTTTCGGCGAGGGGAGAATGTTATACCCTCGTAGTTGCAGTGGTATGTATGCGAGGACGCACGCATTTGTGTACTGCAGTAAATTTTGAAAGGAAAGAAAGACGCTGAGTTTTCACTAAAAGTTTCCTGCTATTTGTGAAGAAAAAGGTTCGTTAACGGGAATTGGATTCCTGTGATTTGGTATTTGGACTTCATAGATTATATTAGAATTTTGAGATTTTATTTTCTGAATGGTCACGCTGGGCCCACGGAGAAATTTACTGGCTTTGGGGCCCACTTTGTTTTCTAGATTTTGGCCATCAGGGTTATTTTTTCGAAGACGCTTTGAGGGCTATTGGAGGGTGACACGGTCACCCCGCCTGCGTGGCTCGCCAAAGTTACATTCAGGCACAAGTGCCGATCAGAGTCGCTTTCCGACGAAACGCTTTCCATTAGCCTTCGTAGGAAAATTCGCTATGTCGCTTTGTATTTTTATGGATTTTTCCGAGAGACGAACATGTTCGATCAACGGAGGGTGACATGTGTCACCTCACATCGAAGCAAGTCACGCCCGCGAACGAACGGTTCACGCTTGGCTCGATCTTTGGCTCACGCTGCGCCTATTGGTTCCTTGTTTTGTGCCTTGTTTTGGCCTTGTTTTGTGGCTTGTTTGGTGCAATGTTTTGTGGAGTAGGGTTAGTGCACTTGGCTTGATCAAGGCCTTACACTTGCCTCGCACATGGCTCGATCTCGCCATCGTTGGCATTCGGGTTTGCTATAAATACCCCCTTTGTGAAGACTTCATTCATCCACAAATGTTTCCAAGTCTTGAATCCTCCTCCTCTTGTCGACTCGCCCAAGAGCCCTCTCCCCTCGAAAGTGGCCTTCGCCGCAGGTCTTCCTCCTCATGAGGTTCAGCCGGGTACCCCCTAGCCTAGTTGTTTTCAGATAATACCCCTTGTCAGGTATAGAAATACTCCCTAGTATTGTTATAATGCCCAAAATACCTTAGCCTTGTACCTTGTAGTATTCCAAAGATACCTCTTTGCGTAGAGTCCTAAATACTACCTTTGTCCTTTAGTCTCAAACCGAAACCCTAAGGAAATCTTCATACTGGTCAAGATGTGAGCAGGTTGGTTAGAACTTCTAAGGGTTGTTTGGAGTGGTTTGAGCGCTGAGCGAGCTAAACCTTGCTCAGATCGACATTATAACTTGATAATTTTGGGCTTATCGAGGTAATTATCTTGTTCTCTATTGTAATTGGAAATTACATGTTTGTTAGATATATAGTCAAGTATACTATATATGGAACTATACTTAGTATTATGGCAATGTCTTTTGACTTAAGCTCAAGAATGAAGAATTGAACAAGAATCACATGTAAGGTTAATAAAGAGAAGAATCGAATCAGAATTACCTAGGTTGTATTACAAGAGACTTATGTAGCATTACCGTGTTGTAGAATTGTACGCCCCGTTAGACGTTAACCCTCGTTGGCTTCGTAGCCGACTCGATAGAGAGAGATTTACGCTGTCATGGGGAGGTGCCGCCAATTTTCTCAGAAAGACGGGAACGCGTGTTTAAGATTTTAATAGACGCCAGGACCTTTATAGTAAAAGTACTAAGAGTAGCGATTCTACTCGAGGAGTGGAAAGTGGCCAGTGCGTTGTAGTACTGGAGCATTTTGCTTATTGTCGATAAATCGTCGCGAGGTATGCGAACCTCTTCCTATCTCTTCTAGCACGATACGTGTGGAACTATGTAGTACGGCAGACGCATACGTGTTAATCGTGGTTTGATTGTTTAAACATAAAGTGTTATAACCGCTTTACGGGAAGTCAAGTTATAACAAATTTTTACGTAGGTAAGAAAATACTTTGTGGTTTTAAAAGGTAATCGATGTGAATTATAACCGCTAGTTATAATAAAGAACTTGATGTATTTCAAAAGATTTCTAAATCGCTTTAATGAGAGTAACACTTGGTTTTAAAGGTTTTAAAAAGAGTTATACTAGCTTGACGGGAGTTAGGTATAATGTCTTAAGAGAGGTAAAGAAAATGGTTTATCACGTTAAGTTAAGAGACTTGATCTTATAAGATAAGAGACTTAACTTATTTGTTTTAATGTGATGTTTACGTGAAACCTCATTCGTGAGTAATGAGTACTTGGTTTTATTTAAAGGATAATGTTTTACCGATTTCTAAATCGTAACGTATCGGCGCACTCATCGCAGCTGCTAATAAAGGAAAATGTATTCAATAATGATGAATTGTATTAAAACCAAGAGAAACCTCCATCCGCATAGAAACTAAGACGACAAAATGATATTACATTTTCTAGATCATGGTCAGTAATAAGAATGTTGTAAACAAGAATAACCTACTCTCACGCGAGACTTATATTACTCAATTGTTCTAAAACTAATCAAGTGATTAAGTTTATGAACTATGAAACCATTTGAAAATGAGGTTTCGAGTAATCAAACTAGGCAACCGAACTTAGGAAAAGAATGTTGTTACTTGATTTTGAAAAGGAATGCTGGGTTGGTCATTCTAATACTACGTATCGTGACTTTAATAAGTAATGGATCTCTTTAAAAGAACTTAACGCACGAGTACTTTAGGTTGAAACCCGACTTTGGCATAAAACGGCGTACTTGAGTCAGGAAACTTGCCTATGCTTGTTGCGGAAACTCGCCTACGCTTGTTGCGGAAACTTGCCTATGCTTGCGATGATAGCCTTTGTTGTGCAAGTGTGGTGTTTCGTGTTACCGCTGCCTCTCGACAGAGGGCCGTTGATCGTTGAGGTTTCTACCGCTCGCCCGTATCCGTGGTCGGCCTCGATTTGCCCCGCCTCGCGATCGATTCGCTCGTATCCGTAGTCACCGTGACTTGCCCTGCTCAAGATAGTGACGGTTTCGCGGATACGCCTCGTCCCCGTGGTCACCAGATTTGCCCCGGCCACCGCGTGACCGCCTTGGTATCCTGTGAGTCGGCCTCGCACTTGCCCCGACGCTTCGTGTTTTGCTGTATCAGACATTGGTACGGCCGGATCCGTAGTTATACTTGTCCCGCACGGTTTTTATAACACAGTGGGACATGGTGTTCATGTATAATCCTGGTATTGTTATATCATAAATCACAGCTGAGGAAGAAATTCCACGCACGAGTGATAATTGGAGGCGCGAGTCCTCGCTCTTGATGTGAATCGTTATATGTTATATATCGTAGTTTGGTCATCATACATGTCTCCCGCTTTATAGACTATTATGATTTCATTACAGATTTACGCTTTCACATACTGTACCGTTGCATCGACTTCCTTCGGGCCGCGCTCATGCCGCAGTAGAGGTACATCTACCGCCGATCCCCGCTAGGATCTCATTTCATTGTTGGGAAGCTCCGCTCTGGCCGAGGCTTATCTTTGCATGTTACCCCGAGTCCGTAAGTTCTTGTACGCTCGTGGTACGGCGGCCCCGCCCCGCCATAGTTGTTGTATAAATCTTGAGGTCCGTAGTATCGCTGCGCAAGTGTGGTTGTAAAAGGATTAAACTGCTCGTATTATGTATATACCAAGGCAACTGCTTTGGTTGGCCTGCTTATTTATTATATCTCTGTTTCATGATTCATGTTTTATTTTCCGCCGTTTTCTCTGATGTTGTATCACTAGGTGCCCGGTAAGGCACCAAGAACGGCCCGGTT